>OU974013.1:0-5000000 GCA_918843925.1 Eulithis prunata
GATAGCGAAAAGCTATTTACTTAGCGTTTTTACGCTCAAAAACGCAATTTTGTCTTAGGCGAAAACTGAAAATATTTTTCTTGACTCCAACTTTGAGTGTCTATAGCCGTGCGTTACATCATTAGAAGCGGCTCGACGCGCTCTATTCGTAGAGCGAGTGCATTTGGGCACTTGTCTTAGAAAAATATTCGAAAAACTGCGATTTTCCGTAAATTTCGGTACATTTTGGGCTTTTTTGAGCGTTTTTGAATTTTGTCTCGTCCATCTTGCGTGTTTCTGCACATCCCGTGGCTGGTTCACCTCTGCCCGACGTCTCCGCACGTACCTGCAACAGAAAAAACACGATTATCGACAAAAATCAAGAAAAACGCCCGACCGTCCAAAATCGAGATTGTTCAAAATCCACCTAAGCGAGACGAATTGGCCATACTGCATACAAAAACTGAAAATTTTTTGGTGACCTACTATTGCGTGCGATACATCAAATTAAGCGTCTCGGCACCCATTGTGCGAATAAATTATAATAGGACCCACGTTCTATACAAAAAACGTGAAATTTTGACATTTTTCGCATAATTTTATAGGGACTTAGTACAATTTCAACAAAATTATTTTCAAAATTCTATTTTTACAATTAAATAAATTATTTTAGTAGCTTATAAATCGTAGTTCGACGCACTGGTTACGCCCGCGGTGGCGAAGTTTCGTTTTTGATAGCGAAAAGCTATTTACTTAGCGTTTTTACGCTCAAAAACGCAATTTTGTCTTAGGCGAAAACTGAAAATATTTTTCTTGACTCCAACTTTGAGTGTCTATAGCCGTGCGTTACATCATTAGAAGCGGCTCGACGCGCTCTATTCGTAGAGCGAGTGCATTTGGGCACTTGTCTTAGAAAAATATTCGAAAAACTGCGATTTTCCGTAAATTTCGGTACATTTTGGGCTTTTTTGAGCGTTTTTGAATTTTGTCTCGTCCATCTTGCGTGTTTCTGCACATCCCGTGGCTGGTTCACCTCTGCCCGACGTCTCCGCACGTACCTGCAACAGAAAAAACACGATTATCGACAAAAATCAAGAAAAACGCCCGACCGTCCAAAATCGAGATTGTTCAAAATCCACCTAAGCGAGACGAATTGGCCATACTGCATACAAAAACTGAAAATTTTTTGGTGACCTACTATTGCGTGCGATACATCAAATTAAGCGTCTCGGCACCCATTGTGCGAATAAATTATAATAGGACCCACGTTCTATACAAAAAACGTGAAATTTTGACATTTTTCGCATAATTTTATAGGGACTTAGTACAATTTCAACAAAATTATTTTCAAAATTCTATTTTTACAATTAAATAAATTATTTTAGTAGCTTATAAATCGTAGTTCGACGCACTGGTTACGCCCGCGGTGGCGAAGTTTCGTTTTTGATAGCGAAAAGCTATTTACTTAGCGTTTTTACGCTCAAAAACGCAATTTTGTCTTAGGCGAAAACTGAAAATATTTTTCTTGACTCCAACTTTGAGTGTCTATAGCCGTGCGTTACATCATTAGAAGCGGCTCGACGCGCTCTATTCGTAGAGCGAGTGCATTTGGGCACTTGTCTTAGAAAAATATTCGAAAAACTGCGATTTTCCGTAAATTTCGGTACATTTTGGGCTTTTTTTGAGCGTTTTTGAATTTTGTCTCGTCCATCTTGCGTGTTTCTGCACATCCCGTGGCTGGTTCACCTCTGCCCGACGTCTCCGCACGTACCTGCAACAGAAAAAACACGATTATCGACAAAAATCAAGAAAAACGCCCGACCGTCCAAAATCGAGATTGTTCAAAATCCACCTAAGCGAGACGAATTGGCCATACTGCATACAAAAACTGAAAATTTTTTGGTGACCTACTATTGCGTGCGATACATCAAATTAAGCGTCTCGGCACCCATTGTGCGAATAAATTATAATAGGACCCACGTTCTATACAAAAAACGTGAAATTTTGACATTTTTCGCATAATTTTATAGGGACTTAGTACAATTTCAACAAAATTATTTTCAAAATTCTATTTTTACAATTAAATAAATTATTTTAGTAGCTTATAAATCGTAGTTCGACGCACTGGTTACGCCCGCGGTGGCGAAGTTTCGTTTTTGATAGCGAAAAGCTATTTACTTAGCGTTTTTACGCTCAAAAACGCAATTTTGTCTTAGGCGAAAACTGAAAATATTTTTCTTGACTCCAACTTTGAGTGTCTATAGCCGTGCGTTACATCATTAGAAGCGGCTCGACGCGCTCTATTCGTAGAGCGAGTGCATTTGGGCACTTGTCTTAGAAAAATATTCGAAAAACTGCGATTTTCCGTAAATTTCGGTACATTTTGGGCTTTTTTGAGCGTTTTTGAATTTTGTCTCGTCCATCTTGCGTGTTTCTGCACATCCCGTGGCTGGTTCACCTCTGCCCGACGTCTCCGCACGTACCTGCAACAGAAAAAACACGATTATCGACAAAAATCAAGAAAAACGCCCGACCGTCCAAAATCGAGATTGTTCAAAATCCACCTAAGCGAGACGAATTGGCCATACTGCATACAAAAACTGAAAATTTTTTGGTGACCTACTATTGCGTGCGATACATCAAATTAAGCGTCTCGGCACCCATTGTGCGAATAAATTATAATAGGACCCACGTTCTATACAAAAAACGTGAAATTTTGACATTTTTCGCATAATTTTATAGGGACTTAGTACAATTTCAACAAAATTATTTTCAAAATTCTATTTTTACAATTAAATAAATTATTTTAGTAGCTTATAAATCGTAGTTCGACGCACTGGTTACGCCCGCGGTGGCGAAGTTTCGTTTTTGATAGCGAAAAGCTATTTACTTAGCGTTTTTACGCTCAAAAACGCAATTTTGTCTTAGGCGAAAACTGAAAATATTTTTCTTGACTCCAACTTTGAGTGTCTATAGCCGTGCGTTACATCATTAGAAGCGGCTCGACGCGCTCTATTCGTAGAGCGAGTGCATTTGGGCACTTGTCTTAGAAAAATATTCGAAAAACTGCGATTTTCCGTAAATTTCGGTACATTTTGGGCTTTTTTGAGCGTTTTTGAATTTTGTCTCGTCCATCTTGCGTGTTTCTGCACATCCCGTGGCTGGTTCACCTCTGCCCGACGTCTCCGCACGTACCTGCAACAGAAAAAACACGATTATCGACAAAAATCAAGAAAAACGCCCGACCGTCCAAAATCGAGATTGTTCAAAATCCACCTAAGCGAGACGAATTGGCCATACTGCATACAAAAACTGAAAATTTTTTGGTGACCTACTATTGCGTGCGATACATCAAATTAAGCGTCTCGGCACCCATTGTGCGAATAAATTATAATAGGACCCACGTTCTATACAAAAAACGTGAAATTTTGACATTTTTCGCATAATTTTATAGGGACTTAGTACAATTTCAACAAAATTATTTTCAAAATTCTATTTTTACAATTAAATAAATTATTTTAGTAGCTTATAAATCGTAGTTCGACGCACTGGTTACGCCCGCGGTGGCGAAGTTTCGTTTTTGATAGCGAAAAGCTATTTACTTAGCGTTTTTACGCTCAAAAACGCAATTTTGTCTTAGGCGAAAACTGAAAATATTTTTCTTGACTCCAACTTTGAGTGTCTATAGCCGTGCGTTACATCATTAGAAGCGGCTCGACGCGCTCTATTCGTAGAGCGAGTGCATTTGGGCACTTGTCTTAGAAAAATATTCGAAAAACTGCGATTTTCCGTAAATTTCGGTACATTTTGGGCTTTTTTGAGCGTTTTTGAATTTTGTCTCGTCCATCTTGCGTGTTTCTGCACATCCCGTGGCTGGTTCACCTCTGCCCGACGTCTCCGCACGTACCTGCAACAGAAAAAACACGATTATCGACAAAAATCAAGAAAAACGCCCGACCGTCCAAAATCGAGATTGTTCAAAATCCACCTAAGCGAGACGAATTGGCCATACTGCATACAAAAACTGAAAATTTTTTGGTGACCTACTATTGCGTGCGATACATCAAATTAAGCGTCTCGGCACCCATTGTGCGAATAAATTATAATAGGACCCACGTTCTATACAAAAAACGTGAAATTTTGACATTTTTCGCATAATTTTATAGGGACTTAGTACAATTTCAACAAAATTATTTTCAAAATTCTATTTTTACAATTAAATAAATTATTTTAGTAGCTTATAAATCGTAGTTCGACGCACTGGTTACGCCCGCGGTGGCGAAGTTTCGTTTTTGATAGCGAAAAGCTATTTACTTAGCGTTTTTACGCTCAAAAACGCAATTTTGTCTTAGGCGAAAACTGAAAATATTTTTCTTGACTCCAACTTTGAGTGTCCTATAGCCGTGCGTTACATCATTAGAAGCGGCTCGACGCGCTCTATTCGTAGAGCGAGTGCATTTGGGCACTTGTCTTAGAAAAATATTCGAAAAACTGCGATTTTCCGTAAATTTCGGTACATTTTGGGCTTTTTTTGAGCGTTTTTGAATTTTGTCTCGTCCATCTTGCGTGTTTCTGCACATCCCGTGGCTGGTTCACCTCTGCCCGACGTCTCCGCACGTACCTGCAACAGAAAAAACACGATTATCGACAAAAATCAAGAAAAACGCCCGACCGTCCAAAATCGAGATTGTTCAAAATCCACCTAAGCGAGACGAATTGGCCATACTGCATACAAAAACTGAAAATTTTTTGGTGACCTACTATTGCGTGCGATACATCAAATTAAGCGTCTCGGCACCCATTGGTGCGAATAAATTATAATAGGACCCACGTTCTATACAAAAAACGTGAAATTTTGACATTTTTCGCATAATTTTATAGGGACTTAGTACAATTTCAACAAAATTATTTTCAAAATTCTATTTTTACAATTAAATAAATTATTTTAGTAGCTTATAAATCGTAGTTCGACGCACTGGTTACGCCCGCGGTGGCGAAGTTTCGTTTTTGATAGCGAAAAGCTATTTACTTAGCGTTTTTACGCTCAAAAACGCAATTTTGTCTTAGGCGAAAACTGAAAATATTTTTCTTGACTCCAACTTTGAGTGTCTATAGCCGTGCGTTACATCATTAGAAGCGGCTCGACGCGCTCTATTCGTAGAGCGAGTGCATTTGGGCACTTGTCTTAGAAAAATATTCGAAAAACTGCGATTTTCCGTAAATTTCGGTACATTTTGGGCTTTTTTGAGCGTTTTTGAATTTTGTCTCGTCCATCTTGCGTGTTTCTGCACATCCCGTGGCTGGTTCACCTCTGCCCGACGTCTCCGCACGTACCTGCAACAGAAAAAACACGATTATCGACAAAAATCAAGAAAAACGCCCGACCGTCCAAAATCGAGATTGTTCAAAATCCACCTAAGCGAGACGAATTGGCCATACTGCATACAAAAACTGAAAATTTTTTGGTGACCTACTATTGCGTGCGATACATCAAATTAAGCGTCTCGGCACCCATTGTGCGAATAAATTATAATAGGACCCACGTTCTATACAAAAAACGTGAAATTTTGACATTTTTCGCATAATTTTATAGGGACTTAGTACAATTTCAACAAAATTATTTTCAAAATTCTATTTTTACAATTAAATAAATTATTTTAGTAGCTTATAAATCGTAGTTCGACGCACTGGTTACGCCCGCGGTGGCGAAGTTTCGTTTTTGATAGCGAAAAGCTATTTACTTAGCGTTTTTACGCTCAAAAACGCAATTTTGTCTTAGGCGAAAACTGAAAATATTTTTCTTGACTCCAACTTTGAGTGTCTATAGCCGTGCGTTACATCATTAGAAGCGGCTCGACGCGCTCTATTCGTAGAGCGAGTGCATTTGGGCACTTGTCTTAGAAAAATATTCGAAAAACTGCGATTTTCCGTAAATTTCGGTACATTTTGGGCTTTTTTGAGCGTTTTTGAATTTTGTCTCGTCCATCTTGCGTGTTTCTGCACATCCCGTGGCTGGTTCACCTCTGCCCGACGTCTCCGCACGTACCTGCAACAGAAAAAACACGATTATCGACAAAAATCAAGAAAAACGCCCGACCGTCCAAAATCGAGATTGTTCAAAATCCACCTAAGCGAGACGAATTGGCCATACTGCATACAAAAACTGAAAATTTTTTGGTGACCTACTATTGCGTGCGATACATCAAATTAAGCGTCTCGGCACCCATTGTGCGAATAAATTATAATAGGACCCACGTTCTATACAAAAAACGTGAAATTTTGACATTTTTCGCATAATTTTATAGGGACTTAGTACAATTTCAACAAAATTATTTTCAAAATTCTATTTTTACAATTAAATAAATTATTTTAGTAGCTTATAAATCGTAGTTCGACGCACTGGTTACGCCCGCGGTGGCGAAGTTTCGTTTTTGATAGCGAAAAGCTATTTACTTAGCGTTTTTACGCTCAAAAACGCAATTTTGTCTTAGGCGAAAACTGAAAATATTTTTCTTGACTCCAACTTTGAGTGTCTATAGCCGTGCGTTACATCATTAGAAGCGGCTCGACGCGCTCTATTCGTAGAGCGAGTGCATTTGGGCACTTGTCTTAGAAAAATATTCGAAAAACTGCGATTTTCCGTAAATTTCGGTACATTTTGGGCTTTTTTGAGCGTTTTTGAATTTTGTCTCGTCCATCTTGCGTGTTTCTGCACATCCCGTGGCTGGTTCACCTCTGCCCGACGTCTCCGCACGTACCTGCAACAGAAAAAACACGATTATCGACAAAAATCAAGAAAAACGCCCGACCGTCCAAAATCGAGATTGTTCAAAATCCACCTAAGCGAGACGAATTGGCCATACTGCATACAAAAACTGAAAATTTTTTGGTGACCTACTATTGCGTGCGATACATCAAATTAAGCGTCTCGGCACCCATTGTGCGAATAAATTATAATAGGACCCACGTTCTATACAAAAAACGTGAAATTTTGACATTTTTCGCATAATTTTATAGGGACTTAGTACAATTTCAACAAAATTATTTTCAAAATTCTATTTTTACAATTAAATAAATTATTTTAGTAGCTTATAAATCGTAGTTCGACGCACTGGTTACGCCCGCGGTGGCGAAGTTTCGTTTTTGATAGCGAAAAGCTATTTACTTAGCGTTTTTACGCTCAAAAACGCAATTTTGTCTTAGGCGAAAACTGAAAATATTTTTCTTGACTCCAACTTTGAGTGTCCATAGCCGTGCGTTACATCATTAGAAGCGGCTCGACGCGCTCTATTCGTAGAGCGAGTGCATTTGGGCACTTGTCTTAGAAAAATATTCGAAAAACTGCGATTTTCCGTAAATTTCGGTACATTTTGGGCTTTTTTTGAGCGTTTTTGAATTTTGTCTCGTCCATCTTGCGTGTTTCTGCACATCCCGTGGCTGGTTCACCTCTGCCCGACGTCTCCGCACGTACCTGCAACAGAAAAAACACGATTATCGACAAAAATCAAGAAAAACGCCCGACCGTCCAAAATCGAGATTGTTCAAAATCCACCTAAGCGAGACGAATTGGCCATACTGCATACAAAAACTGAAAATTTTTTGGTGACCTACTATTGCGTGCGATACATCAAATTAAGCGTCTCGGCACCCATTGTGCGAATAAATTATAATAGGACCCACGTTCTATACAAAAAACGTGAAATTTTGACATTTTTCGCATAATTTTATAGGGACTTAGTACAATTTCAACAAAATTATTTTCAAAATTCTATTTTTACAATTAAATAAATTATTTTAGTAGCTTATAAATCGTAGTTCGACGCACTGGTTACGCCCCGCGGTGGCGAAGTTTCGTTTTTGATAGCGAAAAGCTATTTACTTAGCGTTTTTACGCTCAAAAACGCAATTTTGTCTTAGGCGAAAACTGAAAATATTTTTCTTGACTCCAACTTTGAGTGTCTATAGCCGTGCGTTACATCATTAGAAGCGGCTCGACGCGCTCTATTCGTAGAGCGAGTGCATTTGGGCACTTGTCTTAGAAAAATATTCGAAAAACTGCGATTTTCCGTAAATTTCGGTACATTTTGGGCTTTTTTGAGCGTTTTTGAATTTTGTCTCGTCCATCTTGCGTGTTTCTGCACATCCCGTGGCTGGTTCACCTCTGCCCGACGTCTCCGCACGTACCTGCAACAGAAAAAACACGATTATCGACAAAAATCAAGAAAAACGCCCGACCGTCCAAAATCGAGATTGTAAAATCCACCTAAGCGAGACGAATTGGCCATACTGCATACAAAAACTGAAAATTTTTGGTGACCTACTATTGCGTGCGATACATCAAATTAAGCGTCTCGGCACCCATTGTGCGAATAAATTATAATAGGACCCACGTTCTATACAAAAAACGTGAAATTTTGACATTTTTCGCATAATTTTATAGGGACTTAGTACAATTTCAACAAAATTATTTTCAAAATTCTATTTTTACAATTAAATAAATTATTTTAGTAGCTTATAAATCGTAGTTCGACGCACTGGTTACGCCCGCGGTGGGCGAAGTTTCGTTTTTGATAGCGAAAAGCTATTTACTTAGCGTTTTTACGCTCAAAAACGCAATTTTGTCTTAGGCGAAAAACTGAAAATATTTTTCTTGACTCCAACTTTGAGTGTCTATAGCCGTGCGTTACATCATTAGAAGCGGCTCGACGCGCTCTATTCGTAGAGCGAGTGCATTTGGGCACTTGTCTTAGAAAAATATTCGAAAAACTGCGATTTTCCGTAAATTTCGGTACATTTTGGGCTTTTTTGAGCGTTTTTGAATTTTGTCTCGTCCATCTTGCGTGTTTTCTGCACATCCCGTGGCTGGTTCACCTCTGCCCGACGTCTCCGCACGTACCTGCAACAGAAAAAACACGATTATCGACAAAAATCAAGAAAAACGCCCGACCGTCCAAAATCGAGATTGTTCAAAATCCACCTAAGCGAGACGAATTGGCCATACTGCATACAAAAACTGAAAATTTTTTGGTGACCTACTATTGCGTGCGATACATCAAATTAAGCGTCTCGGCACCCATTGTGCGAATAAATTATAATAGGACCCACGTTCTATACAAAAAACGTGAAATTTTGACATTTTTCGCATAATTTTATAGGGACTTAGTACAATTTCAACAAAATTATTTTCAAAATTCTATTTTTACAATTAAATAAATTATTTTAGTAGCTTATAAATCGTAGTTCGACGCACTGGTTACGCCCGCGGTGGCGAAGTTTCGTTTTTGATAGCGAAAAGCTATTTACTTAGCGTTTTTACGCTCAAAAACGCAATTTTGTCTTAGGCGAAAACTGAAAATATTTTTCTTGACTCCAACTTTGAGTGTCTATAGCCGTGCGTTACATCATTAGAAGCGGCTCGACGCGCTCTATTCGTAGAGCGAGTGCATTTGGGCACTTGTCTTAGAAAAATATTCGAAAAACTGCGATTTTCCGTAAATTTCGGTACATTTTGGGCTTTTTTGAGCGTTTTTGAATTTTGTCTCGTCCATCTTGCGTGTTTCTGCACATCCCGTGGCTGGTTCACCTCTGCCCGACGTCTCCGCACGTACCTGCAACAGAAAAAACACGATTATCGACAAAAATCAAGAAAAACGCCCGACCGTCCAAAATCGAGATTGTTCAAAATCCACCTAAGCGAGACGAATTGGCCATACTGCATACAAAAACTGAAAATTTTTTGGTGACCTACTATTGCGTGCGATACATCAAATTAAGCGTCTCGGCACCCATTGTGCGAATAAATTATAATAGGACCCACGTTCTATACAAAAAACGTGAAATTTTGACATTTTTCGCATAATTTTATAGGGACTTAGTACAATTTCAACAAAATTATTTTCAAAATTCTATTTTTACAATTAAATAAATTATTTTAGTAGCTTATAAATCGTAGTTCGACGCACTGGTTACGCCCGCGGTGGCGAAGTTTCGTTTTTGATAGCGAAAAGCTATTTACTTAGCGTTTTTACGCTCAAAAACGCAATTTTGTCTTAGGCGAAAACTGAAAATATTTTTCTTGACTCCAACTTTGAGTGTCTATAGCCGTGCGTTACATCATTAGAAGCGGCTCGACGCGCTCTATTCGTAGAGCGAGTGCATTTGGGCACTTGTCTTAGAAAAATATTCGAAAAACTGCGATTTTCCGTAAATTTCGGTACATTTTGGGCTTTTTTGAGCGTTTTTGAATTTTGTCTCGTCCATCTTGCGTGTTTCTGCACATCCCGTGGCTGGTTCACCTCTGCCCGACGTCTCCGCACGTACCTGCAACAGAAAAAACACGATTATCGACAAAAATCAAGAAAAACGCCCGACCGTCCAAAATCGAGATTGTTCAAAATCCACCTAAGCGAGACGAATTGGCCATACTGCATACAAAAACTGAAAATTTTTTGGTGACCTACTATTGCGTGCGATACATCAAATTAAGCGTCTCGGCACCCATTGTGCGAATAAATTATAATAGGACCCACGTTCTATACAAAAAACGTGAAATTTTGACATTTTTCGCATAATTTTATAGGGACTTAGTACAATTTCAACAAAATTATTTTCAAAATTCTATTTTTACAATTAAATAAATTATTTTAGTAGCTTATAAATCGTAGTTCGACGCACTGGTTACGCCCGCGGTGGCGAAGTTTCGTTTTTGATAGCGAAAAGCTATTTACTTAGCGTTTTTACGCTCAAAAACGCAATTTTGTCTTAGGCGAAAACTGAAAATATTTTTCTTGACTCCAACTTTGAGTGTCTATAGCCGTGCGTTACATCATTAGAAGCGGCTCGACGCGCTCTATTCGTAGAGCGAGTGCATTTGGGCACTTGTCTTAGAAAAATATTCGAAAAACTGCGATTTTCCGTAAATTTCGGTACATTTTGGGCTTTTTTGAGCGTTTTTGAATTTTGTCTCGTCCATCTTGCGTGTTTCTGCACATCCCGTGGCTGGTTCACCTCTGCCCGACGTCTCCGCACGTACCTGCAACAGAAAAAACACGATTATCGACAAAAATCAAGAAAAAATCGCCCGCCCACCCACCCAGATTGCAGTTACTAAGGTAAGAAAAGTGGCTTTCCACAGGGGAGGCCACCTTCAAACCTTAATAACTTTTAAACAATAGATTATTTCTTAATTTGGTTTTCGAATCATATATTTAGTAAACACAGGCCTTCTGCTTGACATTAAAATAAATAGCCAAATAGCGTCCCTTAAGTTTTGTTTTTAAAATTATCACAAATTGCTTCAAATTGACACAATCACTCTTAAAAGAGATGATTACTTTATTTTAGAGACGGATCTGTCCCAACAGATCGTAGTTCCTATCAAGAACATATTTTTCGTAAGTTTTTGTTAGCTTTAAGTTAGATTTTAAATATATTAAATATAGGTACTTTTACAATTTTACAACTTATACAATTTTATTTTTAATCTACTCTTTACAACTTATACAAATTTACTTTTAATATTATCTTGACGCGTGTCCCTCAAAACCATGTTCGGTTTCCGCACCCCTGCCAAAGGCAAAACCCTAAACGAGCCCATTAGACGAACCTCAACCACACCACCAGCTGTGCATGAGAGCGACAGGCCGTCAACCTCTAGCGTCCGAAGAAGTATTGGGGAGTGGGAGGCTGGTAAAACAGATCCACTTACCCCAACCACCCCGAAGAAAGTTGCGCCGGTGGACCCCCCAAAGACGAAAAAGGTGCTTTCACAGGGAAGTAGAGTGGGTGTGAAAGTACCGATTGAGGCTGTGAGGAGTCCACCGACGCAGCCCAAATACACCAGCCGGCTAGCGGAGGCAAAGGCCTGTCTCACCAAAGCAAAGGTCAATATGGGGAACTCTAGGAATATAAAGACAGAAATAAAAACCGAGGTACTGGGAGCGATTGAAAGACTGTATCAGTTAGTTAAAGAATCGGAAAGTGACCAAGGAGAAAAGAAAGTGACGGAAACGGTGAAGGAAAAAGAGCCAGAGAAAGAGGAAAAGCCAGAAAAGGAGGTGAGAAAGGAAGAAAAGGAGCTTATTGAGAAACTAGAAGAGCACGCAAGGCTCATAAGCGAGAATAGTGCAAGGATGGAGAAATTACAGGAGAAGATGGAGTTACAGCAGGAGAGAATGGAAAAACAGACGTACGCGAGTGTAGCAGCGGCGCACCCCGGGAGGCAGTTCCCTGAGCGCGCCGCGCTATACTCGGTAGTCGTTACATCGAAGGACGATCAGGATACGGGGGATGAAGTAATGAAAAAAATCAGAGACACGGTCAAAGCAAAGGAAGGAGGAATAGCCATAGAAAAGATCCGAAAAGCAAAAGACAGGAAAGTTATTGTAGGATGTAAAACAGAGGAGGAAAGAGAGCAAGTAAAGGAAAGACTGAAGGGGGCGGAAGAGTATTTGACAGTGGAGGAGGTAAAGAACAAGAACCCACTGGTGGTCCTTAAAAACGTATTTACTTATCATACCAACCAGGACATTATAGATTCCATCTGGAAGCAAAACCAAATTTTAAAAGACCTAGACAAAACAGTAAATAACACAGAAATAGTATATAGGAAAAACACCCGAAACAATCAGACAAACCATGTGGTCATGAGGGTGTCCCCCGCAGTATGGCAGCATCTGGTCCGTGCTGGAACCGTCGTCATAGACCTCCAGCGAGTAAAAGTGGCTGATCAGTCACCACTTGTGCAATGCTCGCTGTGTCTCGGCTACGGCCATGGGCGACGGTTCTGCACGGAGACCACCGTCAAATGCAGCCACTGTGGGGGACCCCACATGAGGACAGAGTGTGCCGAGTGGCTCGCCGGTGCGACCCCTTCCTGCTGCAACTGCCTGCACGCTAGGGCTGATAAGGCAGATCACAGCGCCTTCAGCCCTGAGTGTGCAATCAGGAGGAAGTGGGACGCACTGGCGAGGTCAACAATAGCGTACTGCTAAGGACGAACACCGACGAGCACAAAAACAAGCAGTCCAAGTAAACGGCATGGGTCATGTTGACCATGGCCCACCGCTTACCCCTGAGTCGCTAAGAAAGCTATCGGTGATTACAATTAGAGTCTCGTGCACTACACAAACAAGAAACAGCCATCAGCAAATTCGGTAGTAAAATAGAACAATAGCTAATAATTGAATAAATAGTTACAGAAGCCTTGTTGGCATTTATATATTTAGTATATAAATACAACTAGCAGCAACTCTATACATAGAATACAGAAAAAGTAAAATTAGAAAACAAAAATTAGATTAGCAATTAATATGAAAATAATATACAATAACGTCAAAGCAAATAAATATTTAGGTAAAAATTAAAAATGTGTAAATTCCAGGTGGAAAAATTATTATTATTAGAATTCTTAAAGTAAATGTAAAAACACGCAGTAAAAACATTAAGTAAAAAAAAAAAATGATATAGAAAAACAATTTATAAGTATTTATAAAAAGCAAAAATTAAAAAATTAGTAAATGAAAACTAGCCCTTTTTTTTTGAAAATAATATTGTAAAAACATAATCAAACTGTAATAAAAACTTCTCGGACCACCATGTCTGAGGGACATAGAAAAAAAAAAAAAAAAAAAAAAAAAAAAAAAAAAAAAAACCTAACCTAACCTAACCTAACCTAACCTAACCTAACCTAACCTAACCTAACCTAACCTAACCTAACCTAACCTAACCTAACCTAACCTAACCTAACCTAACCTAACCTAACCTAACCTAACCTAACCTAACCTAACCTAACCTAACCTAACCTAACCTAACCTAACCTAACCTAACCTAACCTAACCTAACCTAACCTAACCTAACCTAACCTAACCTAACCTAACCTAACCTAACCTAACCTAACCTAACCTAACCTAACCTAACCTAACCTAACCTAACCTAACCTAACCTAACCTAACCTAACCTAACCTAACCTAACCTAACCTAACCTAACCTAACCTAACCTAACCTAACCTAACCTAACCTAACCTAACCTAACCTAACCTAACCTAACCTAACCTAACCTAACCTAACCTAACCTAACCTAACCTAACCTAACCTAACCTAACCTAACCTAACCTAACCTAACCTAACCTAACCTAACCTAACCTAACCTAACCTAACCTAACCTAACCTAACCTAACCTAACCTAACCTAACCTAACCTAACCTAACCTAACCTAACCTAACCTAACCCAGTACTCACTCTGTATCGCCATTATCAACACGTCGCTCCGCGATAAAATGAGTTAAAAAATATTTACAATTTAATTAGAACAGTGAAAGTGTTGTGAAGTGCTCCAATATACTCCAATTCGTCAGGATTCGCGTTTTCAACAACATTCGACGACGCATCCCTGAGCCACAGCCCTCACAAATTCCCCAAGAAATAACTCAGCAGCGGTAAGCATCACTCGTATGCTACTTACACCAACACGTAGCTGGTGCCAAGACGAACATTACAGCAAAAGTTCCAAGACGATCCGACATCAGGGACCAAAGTTATTAGCTGCCGAAGTTCTAGTTCCAGCTCCTTCAAATCCGTGGTGAATTAGCTAAAGTAGGTCAAACGTGCCGGCCGTGGTGCGACGCGTGACATACTCGCACGTACATCGGACGTGACTGCCGCGCCTGACGACACCTCCACCGGCTCGAGGACTGCGCCGAGCTGAAGAAATCCATCATCACGGAGACAAAAGGCACCACTAGGGATCTCCTGGACCCCTTATCCTAGAACCACCGAGTTTGGACTCGTTTAATCGGGAACAGAGGCCCCCTTTCGTGGCACCTTATCACTTAGCCCCTCCCCCCGGCATCTCTTCCTTCAAACTGAGAAAGTATCCTTGTGACACTTTCACCTTCCCCCTCCTCTCGGAGGTACTTCACCCCCTCTCTGCCACATCTCCGGAACCCATAGAGATAGACCCCTACTGTTTCGGGTCATTCGAATCGGGAAAAGGAAAGGAATTTTTTGGCTGTGCCAGAATTCCCCCCACCCCCCCTCAGCACGCCCCTTAGTAGTACCCAACCCCTCTTGCCATATCTCCGGACCCAGAAGAGATAGACCCCTACTGTTTGGGTTCATTCTGATCGGGAGAAGACAAGGAACAAATTGGCTCTGATAGAACCTGGAAAAGTCGCAACACCAACACCATCAAGAAATAATTTCAAACCATACCCAAGAAAGAACATCAAGAGTACTCAAATCATCAGCATACCCCGTCGCAGCAAGCGGACAACACCTACGGGAGATCCAGAAGAAAGCATATTAAGGTTTACTATACCTAACTATTATTGCAACTTAACTTTTAAAATTTTATTTTTATTTTATTATTTCCATACTTATCTTATTGTTAGTTATTAATTGCATTAGGTAGTTAAGATTCGAAATTAGAACGTGCATTTTGTGTCTAGGAAAAAAACTAGTTTAATTCACAATGTCGACCACATCCAAAACCGTCAAAAAAGTAGTTACCGAGACTGCACTGCCCACCGAGAGGACTACGGTGGCTCGTTCAACGACGTCACAGCGAACAACACGATCGCTTAGGGAAAAGGTCCTCACCAAGGCCATCTCACGCAAGGCAACCGATGAACCAAAATCGGAAGCGCCAGAGAAAGCTGAGACGGCCTTGATGAGACCCACCGACTCGGATGCCGACCTATCCGAGAACTCGTCCAAGGGAGCTGCCTCAGACAGAGCGCGTCTTGCCGATTCACCGCGGGAAGTGACGTCGCAGAAGCTGGAGGCATCGGGGTCTGTAGAGGAAAGGGTGGCAGCTTGGGCACAGACTGAGATTCCCCCTAGGCCCATTGACTCTGATGACGAATCTGCGTCTTCGTTCCCTGAGTTGGCAGCCCCGGAGACGCCATCAGTGAAAGGCAGACAGAGCTTTATACTCACGTCCTCAAAGCGTAGGGCAGGCGTCGAGATGGATATGGCAAACAAGTTAGCAAACGAAATGCTTCAGAACGGGAAAGAGGCTCTCGAGCAGGCTGGGAACATGAAGAAGGAGTGCAAAACGATTGCTCTGGAAAGTCTGCAGACGATGTACGAAACGGTGCTGGCGATTTCCGACTCCAGGTCTAGACACAAATTTAACCTGGAGAAAGAGAGAACAAGGCACGCTCAAGAACTCGTCAGAGTAGAGCGTGCCCACAACAAGCAACTCGCGGAAATGAAGAAGGACCTGACCGCAAAAGTACATGCAGCCAGTTTAGACATCGAAAGCACTATGAAAGAGTCCAAATCCATCAGGGACTGGCTAAGTTACGAGACAAGGAAACCCCACTCCCAGATAGCAGAGATGAGCCAGGCAATGGCCAGGCTAGAAAAGACGACAAAAGAGTTGACCGAGAGCGCAAGTTTAGTCACAAGCGACAGACCCAACGAAGCCGGAAGTGTTCTCCTCGCAGAACAAAAAAGGCTGACATGTTGCATGGAAAACATATCGCGACAGCTAGACGCTCTCAGAAGGGATACGACTCAGTTGTCTGAAAACTCATCGCAAGCGCAGACGACCAGCGCAAGAGTAGTGGAGCTCCTGGAGTCTCGTCCGGCCGCCTCGACCAGCATCGATGGCCACACACACCGCCTGGAGCAAGAGGTGGCGGAACTGAAGAAAATCGTGACGGATCTCAGAGATGAGATCCACAACAAACTAAATGACACGACCTCCATCAACACTCCCAATGTAGCACAGACTACGGAATTGGCTGAGCACCTCCAACCCATCACCGAAAGGCTAGAAGCGGTATCGTCGGAACTAAGGACGATGCGCGAGCAAAGGCAGCGTACACCACCACCAGTGCGCAGCCTCGAAGCCGAGCTTACCCAGGTGGATGAAGTTAAGGCGCGGAAGCCAAAGACCCAAACATACGCTCAGATTGCTGCAGCAATCCCAACCCCTCGACCGAACCACACCCTGATTGTCTCCTCAGCCGATCCCAATAAGACCGGGGAACACATCATTGAGACGATCAGGCAGGCTCTGGACAACCAACAAACCGGAGCTAGAGTGGACAGGGTTCGAAAGGCAAGGAACCAAAAAGTTGTACTGAGCTGCGGTACAAAGGAGGACCTGGCCCTAGTGAAACATCAAGTGGGCGCAAATAAGGGACTAAAGGTTGAAGTAGCAAGAACAACGAACCCCCTCATCAAGATAAAAGACGTTCTCGCCTACCACAAAGACGAGCAGATCATAGAACATCTCAAAGCCAAAAACAAAGAAATCTTTGAGGGCATAGAGAAGAAAGACGATCTAATCCGAGTGCGGTACCGGAAAAAAGCGAGAAACGCGTTGGAGTGTCACCCCGTGCTAGAGTTGTCTCCAGTCCTGTACAAGAGATTCATAGAGGCAGGGATGGTCTATATTGGGATTCAAAGGAGACCGGTTGAAGACCAATCCCCCTTGGTGCAATGCGCCAGATGCCTGGGATATGGGCATACAAAAGCGGTCTGTCGGGAGGATGCGGACCTCTGCAGCTACTGTGGAGGAGCGCACTCCTGGGAGAAATGCCATCGCAGGCAAGAGGGCACCGCCCCCAGCTGCAAAAACTGCATTAGAGCCCAAAACACCTCCACATCCCAGGCACATCCTGCCTACAGTATGGATTGTCCAGAGAGGCAAAAGTGGGACGCTATAGCGCGGTCCCGAATAAGCTACTGCTAAGGGCGACCCAATCTCTTCAAGCTCATCCCCTCAAAGTACCAGTCCCGGAAGCAGGTTGCAGATCATCCAAGCAAACCTGCAGCGCTCCAAACTGGCGACGGAAGAACTGATCCAAGTCGCAAAGGGAAAAGGTATCTCAATTGCACTCGTACAAGAACCCTACGTGGGTCGAAGCGGCAGTATGAGTCACTATCCTGGCACGCAAATCATCCAGTGCACCCTAAACCGTGTAAAACCAGTTAAAGCGGCAATCATCGTATTCGGCGACCAACTGCAGGTAATTCACGACCCGCAGATGGTGACCGAAACAGAAGCTGCAGTGGTTTTGGTGGCGGGGACCCTGAAAATCGGAGTGCTATCGGTATACTTTGAGGGAGACCAAGACATTGAGCCATATCTCGGCAGAACGCAAGCAGCGTGCAATAAAATATCAACAAACAACATCTTGGTAGGGGGAGATGTAAATGCGTGGAGTCACTGGTGGGGCAGCAGCTCTGAAGACCAGAGGGGTGCAGCGTACAACGCCTTTCTTAACCAAATGGATTTCCACGTTCTCAATGTCGGGGATACCCCCACATTCGAAGTCCACAGGGGTGAGAGGCTGTGCACGAGCATAGTCGACGTCACTGCGTGTAGTCAATCTCTGCTAGGGAAAGTGGAGAACTGGAAGGTGGACCGAAGTCTCATAACATCAGACCACAATGCCATCACTTTTGCCTTACGACTCGATGGTAAACTAGAGTCGCTAAAACCTACTACGACTCGAAGGTACAACACAAAGAAGGCAAACTGGCCAGATTTCGCTTCACATTTCAGAAACTTTCTCGTGGAAAGAGACATCACACCAGAGACTATCGATGCAATAAGCACTCCCAATGAACTGGACGCCATGGTGGAGGCATACACAAGCGCCATGCAGGATGCGAGCGACAAAGCCATCCCGAAAATTGGAAATCGCAAAATGGATGCTAAACCACCCTGGTGGTCACAAGCTCTTGACCAGCTCAAGAAGGATGTCTTACGCAAAAAACGAAGAGTACGAAACGCGGCCCCACACAGAAGACCGGCAGTAATCGAGGACTACGTTGCAGCAAAAGAAAAATACGCAGCCAAAGCAAGCGAAGCCCAAACTGAGAGCTGGAAAGAGTTCTGCTCGACGCAGGAAAGGGAAAGTATGTGGGACGGAATATACAGGGTCATAAGGAAAACTGCAAGAAGGCAGGAAGACATGCTTCTCCGGAACTTGCAAGGGGAAACCCTGAGCCCAGAGAAGTCATCCGAACTTCTGGCCAGCACCTTCTATCCCGACGACACTATAGCGACCGACAACACCTATCATACTTACCTTCGAAACCAAATAGACAAAAACACTGAGGAAATACAAGAGCTATCGGAAGACGATCCGCCATTCACGGAAGCCGAACTGGAAATGGTGCTGAAAGCACTAAATCCAAAAAAGGCACCGGGACCAGACGGACTTACAGCCGACATATGCACAGTGGCTATCCGAAGCGAGTTAGGGGTCTTTATGAAGCTTGCGAACAAATGTTTGCACTTGTCATACTTCCCTAAACCGTGGAAGGTAGCCCACGTTATTATCCTTAGGAAACCGGGTAAAGAAGACTACACTCAACCCAAATCCTACAGACCGATAGGATTATTGTCTATTCTTGGAAAAATCGTCGAAAAACTCAAAGTGTGCAGACTTCAATGGCACATCCAACCCACTCTCAGCAAAAGACAATACGGCTTCACGCCGCAGCGTAGCACCGAGGACGCTCTCTATGACCTCATAAAACACGTGAAATCCAACCTAGAAGACAAAAAGATAGTGTTGATGATCTCGTTAGACATAGAGGGCGCTTTCGATAACGCATGGTGGCCGGCGCTCAAACAACAACTAGTGGAGAGAAAATGTCCCAAAAACCTCTACGCAATGGTATGCTCATACCTTCAAGACCGCCAGATCATAGTCAACTATGCCAGAGCAACAAGTCAAAGGGAAACCACGAAGGGCTGTGTTCAAGGTTCAATCGGAGGACCGACCTTCTGGAATACCATCCTAGACCCACTGCTACACAAACTGGAGGATGAAGGAGCATACTGTCAAGCGTTTGCAGATGATGTGGTGCTGGTGTTCACCGGTCATACGATTAGCTGGATAGAAGAGACAGCCAACTCGACACTCGACACAGTGGTAGAATGGGGAGTACAAAACAAGCTAAACTTTGCGGCACATAAAACCAGTGCCATGGTGTTAACCAAAAAGCTTAAGTACGATTCACCACAGCTCACCATGTCGGGAAGTAGGCTCAATCTCGTAACAGAGATGAAACTTCTAGGTCTGATCATTGATCGAAATCTCACCTTCAAAACGCATGTAATCGCAAACTGCAAAAAAGCGGCGGACATTTACAAACAACTAGCCTGTGCGGCCAAGGTGACGTGGGGACTGAACAGCGAGATAACCCGCACCATATACGTCGCGGTCATCGAGCCGATCATCATGTATGCCGCTAGTGCGTGGTCTCATGCGACAGAGTTCCAAATGATCCGAGATCAGCTGGATTCACTGCAACGAGGCTTTGCACAAAAGATCTGCAAGGCATACCGCACGGTCTCCCTCACGTCAGCGCTAATCCTCTCAGGCCTTCTCCCATTAGATCTAAGAATAAAAGAAGCAGCCAGTCTATACTCTCTCAAGAAAGGCATCTCCACAGACTACATTCCACCGGGCAGACGACTGGAGCAAAAGCTGAGTGTTGCAAGCCAACCACACCCTTCCCAACTCATAACAACAGAGTATGAACTCCTGGAAAACATGAGCCCCGAAACTCTAGAATCCCACAAAATAACCGGACCACAAATCTACACGGATGGTAGCAAAATAGAGGGCAAAGTCGGAGCAGCTCTCACGTGGTGGGAAGAAGGACAGGAGCACAACTACTCAACCTTCAGTCTACATTCAGCGTGTACTGTGTTTCAATCCGAACTGTATGCACTCCATAGGGCGGTTGACCTGGTAAAGGACAGCAACAAAAAGCTAGTCAACATTCTCAGCGACTCACGATCTTCGCTCGAGCTACTGGGGAACCCTAAAACCACCCATCCACTAACCAGTGAGATCAAGGAAAGCATCAAGAAAATCAGATCGGAGGGAAGAGAAGTACGGCTGTTCTGGCTCAGAGCGCATGCGGGAACTACCGGAAATGAGAGAGCAGACGAACTTGCGAAAAAAGCGGCCTTAGAGTCAACGTGTAGCCCAGACTACGGTGAAGTCCCAGTGTCCTACGTGAAGAAAAAGATCAGAGAGGAAACAGTACGTGTATGGCAAGACCGTTACACTTCCTCCAGCACAGGGTCAGTCACAAAAATTTTCTTCCCAGATGCGGCCGAAGCGTACCGCACAGTGAGGAAAACAAAACTGACACCCCGACATGTACAAGCCTTCACAGGACACGGCGGCATGGCGGAGTACTTGTACCGGTTCAGGTTAAAAATCAGTCCCGAGTGCGAGTGCGACCCCGACACCAGTGAGTCAACTTGGCACATAATACTAGAGTGCCCTCGTTTTGAGGCAGCCCGAATGGAACTAGAATTTCAGCTCAACACCGCGCTAGAAAAGTCTGTTCTAAGTAGGGTAGTTTCGAACGACGGCATGAGACCGCATTTCTTAAAGTTCGTGGAGAACTGCATTCGAATAGCAGCCAAAAGGAACTCAACACTCACTACAAATATAGAATCAGTCCCAATAACCCAAACACAACCAACACAATCCTCCTTAGCCCCAACGCAAACACAAAGTCAAACCACCCCGATGCAATATCACCTGCTCGAAAACGGAGAAATAGGAACACCAGGCATAACCATAAAAGGCGTCGCAACATTCATGGACGACAGTACAGAGAGGCTTGGCATATGCTTCTGCAACGCCAGGCGACGAAATACTGTCACCATCTCCCCCGGCCTCGCCCTTCTTCTGAAGGGAAGCAACTTTAGAGCAACAATGCGCAAAAAGATCTTTGAAGCATTGGCCGAAGTTACCATAGCGGATCACCGCTGTCGTATAGTGCGAATAAAAAACAAAGTCATAGCACTATTCGTAACCGGCGACGATGCTACAGAATTCGCCCAGGCGTGCTCGTTGCTTTCCACTTTCGGGAGAGAGGAAGACGGCCAAAGTAATCCACCAAGGAAAATCAGCGTGGACGCTATGGTAGTCGCCTTCGAAAAAGCTGAAGCAAGAGACTACATGGGAGTCGTGCGGGCCTCCAAAAATCATAGGTTAGTGGTATACGAGGACAGAGGTCAAAATCTCAGTCACCTGAGACCGTACCGACCTGATATCGAAGCCGCAACGCAACCTATTGACAGCTGGGGCCATCCCATAGGAAATCCAGAAGACCTGAGTGGATCCGAACGTCTCCAACACAAAACAGCAGAGGCCAAACAAGAACATCTAAAGCAAAAGCGTGAAAAACAGCCCAGAGACGTCTTGAAGACGGTAGCTGGGGTGCTTTCTAGTGCATTGCACAATGTCGTGTCGAGGCCAACAAAAGGAAAAGTCGAGAAAACTCGAGCATCGGAGAGGAAACCCACGGATGTAACACGCAAAAAAAGTGAAAAAATCATCACCTCAATCCGAACAAAAGCAGAAAAGGGTTTGGTAGAGCCAGCGAAACTCGTTGAACCGGAGAGCGTAGCGGACCATCTGTCAAATGCATTCCTTGAGTACCAAGCTGTTCTAAGAGCCACACTTGTTGTTAAAAAGGAAACCTGCAAATCCATTATGCAGACCTTCATCAAGGGCAACGAAAGACAGCTGGAGATGGAACTCGAAGAATCAGACGCCGCGGTGTACGACAACAACACATCTCGGGTACTGCGAGGGAACGTGGCAGGGCAGTACATGGCGGTGTATATCTATTTAGGTAGTAAAACGCGTCTATTGTCCAGAAATACTTAATTTATTCGATGCAACTGCGCTGGGGTGCATAAAATACCAAAACGCAACGATAGCGCGTTCTAATTTTGCCTGTGGCGCCATCTAGTTCTGTTTGTGGCAAACAATACGAATCAATAGATTACATTCAAAACCATTCCGGCCTCTCAAAGTGTGTCAGCACTTTTTAAAAGTTAAACAAAGAAAAAACTGGCACTGAGAACTATGAAGAGGGGAATGTGGATTTTTAACTACAAACAAATCAAAACTAACCATTTGAATATAACAAGTCTAAATCTAAATGTGAATTTGAATGGGCATATAAGTGGACTGTAACACAATTATGCTTTAAGTATAGGTACTTTATAACTAAACTAATAAAATTAAAATCAACTAAGAAACATGAAATAAAATTTCAACTTAAAACTAACATTTTAACTTAAGAACTAACAGTTTGAGAATCATTTTCTGTGGGTAATAAACACAATTTGTGAACTGGTCTTTTAACCATAGAATTTCTACATTTGAGGCTGACTACCCTAACCAAGCCATCAGAACCAGGATGTACTTCGGTTATTTTACCCAACAACCATTTGGTGGGTGGTAATCTTTCATCTTTAACTAATACAATATCACCTATTTTAAGGTTGTTTTGAATACTTGTCCATTTTTGACGTTTTTGCAATTCTACCAAATATTCTTGGCTCCACTGACGCCAGAAAGATTGTAATTTTTTCTGTAAATATATCCATCTTTTATTGTAGGGAATGTATGTTTGTTCAAGATTTTCATCAGGTACTACTATTGGATTTTCTCCTATCAAGAAATGGCCAGGCGTCAAGGCGATGGTGGTTCCGTCTTTATCATTATCTAAGGATGTCAATGGACGAGAATTCAAGCAGCTTTCTACTTGACATAGCAGTGTTGAATATTCTTCATAGGTTAATTTAGCATCTCCTAGAACGCGGTTTAAATGGCGCTTGATTGATTTTATATTCGACTCCCAAAGGCCGCCCATGTGCGGTGCCCCAGCAGGATTGAACTGCCATTCAGTTCCATCCTGGGCTAACAGTTCTGCAATTTCTATTGGTATATTACTAGTGCTTTTATTTACTAAAATCTGGAGTTCCTTTGCGGCACCGACGAAATTTGTACCACAATCACTTAAGAGCTTCTTGCAGTGTCCTCTACGAGCCGTGAAGCGGCGGAAAGCAGCTAGAAAACATTCAGTGCTGAGACTGGTAACTAGTTCAATATGAACTGCTTTGGTCACAGAACAAATGAACAAGGCGATATAGGCCTTTTGAGTTCTATTGGACCCACGTCCATTAAACAACTTTAAAATTATAGGTCCTGCAAAATCTACGCCACTAACAAGAAATGGTCTTTGCGGAGTAACTCTATCTTTGGGTAAGTTTCCCATTAACTGAGTCATGGGTTTGTTTGAGTTTCGACAACAAGCTATACATTCTCTAATGATCTTTTTTATGACATTTTTGACTGCAATAATGTGAAACTTGTTTCTGACATTATTTAGCATCAACTGTACTCCACCGTGAAGAGTTTTGAAGTGTGCTTCTTTTACAATCAGGTAAGCTAGTCTACTACCTTTTGCTAATATTACAGGGTGTTTTGTTTCTATATTGCAATAAGCGTTTTGAATACGACCGCCGACCTTTAAAATGTTATCATCATCAACAAATGGATTCAGGTTTTTAATATTTTTTCTATCTATGCTTTCAGATCTTTGGGACAGGCGTATCAAGCAACTTAATGCATTTTGCATTTCCATGGAGTTCAGGTAAGGTGTAAACACAGGTAAGTTTTCTTTTTTAGCTTTACATTTGCATTTGTTAATAAATCGTAAACAATAGCTGATCACTCGTACTAGTTTATTGAGACTAGAATATCTATTAATAATGTCTATTTCTTTTTCAGATTCCGGCACTACTACTACACTACACTGCACTGACACTTGTGACCTTTTCTCATCCTCAGTGGGACTAACTATTTCACTTATTTCGTTCACAGGTAATTCGCGACGTTCTCGGAGCCATGGAGGGCCGTTCCACCATAACTCGTGCGTCGGCAGCTCAAGCGGACAGATGCCACGGGAAGCCACATCCGCCGGGTTGTCCTGGGATGAGACGTGATGCCATCTACTAGGATCGATTCTATTGGTAATTTCTGTTACTCTGTTGGCGACGAAGGTATTCCAGTAGTTTGAGGGTCGTTGCAACCAGGCCAAAACTATGGTCGCATCGGTCCATGCATGGATGTCTTTATCTGGGATGTTGAGCGCGTTCTTAATTCTATCCATTAATTTTGCTAATAGAACCGCTCCACATAGTTCTAATCTCGGCGTGGATATTTTCTTGAGTGGGGCTACTTTAGTTTTAGCTTCTATCATGGTGACTTTGATTGTGTCTGGTAATATTGTACGACAGTATACTACTGCAGAATAAGCCATATCTGACGCATCCGAGAATCCGTGGAGTTCAACGGTAACTATGTTGTCAGTCATTCCTATCCATCTATCTAGTTCTATCATTGGCATGTTGCATAAGTTCTTGCGAAATGTTAGCCATTCCGTCTCTATCGTTTCTGGAATCTGATCGTCCCAATCAAGGCCTTGTTCCCACAATCTCTGCAGAAAGACTTTGGATTTGACTACTATAGGAGCTAACCAACCAGCTGGGTCGTATAGTTTAGCGACATCTTGTAGTATGTAACGTTTGGTTGGTCTTGCTAACGTTTCTGCATCTTTCATGTCAAATCTTAATTCGAATTTATCAGATTCATCATTCCAGGTAATTCCTAACACCTTTCGTTTTCCTGCTACTGCATCTTCTATTGATGGAGAGTTTGACGCCCACTTATGCAGAGCGAAACCTCCTTTAGACAAAAGATTGGTTAGGTCATTCTTTAGCTGTATTGCTTTGTTTTCTGTAGGAGCTCCTGTTAGTAAGTCATCTACGTAGAAATCGGATGAGAGTGCATTGATGACTTCTTCTGAGAAGTTTCCCTTTTCATCCTCGGCTAATTGCTTCAAAGTTTTAATTGCTAAGTACGGTGCACATGAGGTACCATATGTGACCGTGGTTAATCTATAGTGTTGAATTGGCTCATTGGAATTCCATCTCCATACTATCCTTTGAAAATCTCTATCTTTCTCTTCTATGACTATTTGTCGATACATTTGACGGATGTCTCCTACTAGTACTGTTGCATGTCTTCTCCATCTAAGCGTTGTGTCTCGTATATCGTTTTGTAGTGTGGGCCCGATCAAGATGTTATCATTTAATGATTTTCCATTACTAGTTTTAGCCGATGCGTCAAATACAACGCGAAGCTTGGTGGTTAGATGCTGCTCGTTGATCACGGCGTGATGCGGTAAGTAGCAAATACTATTGGTGGGCTTACTCTCTGTTGAAACAGGTTCCATATGATTTTGATCTAAGTAATCTTGCATAAATTCTTTGTATCTATTGTGTAGATTTGGTTGCTCTTTAAACTTTCGTTCTACTGCGGCTAGTCTTTTCAGTGCTATGGATGCTGATTCACCAATATCAGGAGGGTTGACAGCGAAAGGTATCTGTACTTCATATCTTCCTTCTATTGTTTTTCTATGTGTTGTTTTGTAATGTTTTTCACATTTCTTTTCATCATTTGTCATAATCTTTTTTTCTGTTGCAGGTTCTTCGAGTTCCCAGAATCTACGGAGCGTCGTGTCTATTTCTATTTTTGCATGATGAGCACATACTAAGGTTTGTTGGTTGATAGTTTTCATACTATTTCCAGATATCAACCAACCTAGTGAGGTTTCTTGTGCGACTAATGAGTTTCTTTCATTTCTATGAACCAGTACACCCTTTTGAATAATCTCTGCGAAGATTTCAGCCCCCAGGAGAAGATCTACGCGACCTGGTTGAGTGAATGTATGGTCCGCTAGTTGTAAGCTACTAAGCTGTGGCCAATCAACTGAGTTTACCCGCTGTGGGATGTATGAGGTCAACGTTCTCAATACATATGCGACTACTTTGATCCTTATTTTTGGGTTGTGTCTTGACATTATTTCAAACTCCACAAGTGCTTTGGTGACTGTGTTGTTTGCACTAATGCCTACTATGTTTCCCTGAATAGGAGCTTTCTTTAAACCCAATTCTTGGCACGCTCCTTCGGTGATCAGTGATGCTTGGGATCCTTGATCGATTAGTGCCCGAAGGGTGTGAACACTATGATTTCTAGGTGATTGTACTGCGACTAGTGCAGTTGCTAGGATTACCGATGAGGTGTCTATTGATGTTTTCATGGTGATACTATTTATACTATTTGTGGTTTCTGATTCTATGAAGGATTTCTGAACGTCGTTTCTATCTATGTTTTCTACCGTTGCTGCGTTTACCGTTTGCTGGATTTGTGAGCTTTGTGTTTGTGATGTGCTTGCTTTGGAGCTTGCTGGAACATTATACCCATGAAGTAAGGTATGATGCTTGCGACCACATTTTCTACAGTTTGACCATGTGCATTCTATTGAGGAGTGACCCTTTTTTAAACAGTTGAAACACATGTGGTTTTTCTGAATGTACTGTTGTCTCTCATTAACTTCTAGCTGATTAAACTTTTGGCATGAATAAATCCTGTGATCATCGTTACAGTACACACAACTTATTGTGTTCGGTGGTGCTTCAGAGGTGCTTGTGGAGAAACTTTTGGCTACATTTGCAGTTCTATAGGGTTGTTGTGCGTCTCTTCCTTTTACGGCTTCTAATGTTCTAAAGCGCAGCTCGAGAAAGTCCGATAAATCTTTCCAAGTGGGTAAACGTTCGAGAGTTTCAATTCGTTGTTCAAACAATCGGTGTGATTCTGGGTCTATTTTTTGTATGACAATGTACACAACTATGTCATCCCACTGGTCTGTAGGAATATTCATCGACTTCAACGAGGTTAAGCACTCAGCTGTAACATCTAATATTTCTCTAAGTAGTTTTGGTGAGTCATTATTGATTTTCTTCTGGTTTAGCAATCTTCCTAGGAACGAGTTAACAATATGTCTGCGATTGTTGTATCTTCGTTTTAGTGTTTCCCACATTATTTGGTAACTAGCGTCTGTGACAGGGATTTGTTTAACTAGATTTTCAGCTTCGCCTTGCAAACTGGACTTGAGGTACTGGCATTTGTTGACATTACTTAACGTGTCGTTGTCGTTAATCAGAGACTTGAATAGGTCATGAAATGAGATCCAATCTTTATATTCACCCGAAAACTTTGGTATTTGAATGGGGGGTAGCTTCACTTTGCATGCTGGGCTCTGAGAATTGGAGTTAGTCGGCATCTCTTTCAACGCTGGTTTATATTTGTCTAGTAGGGCGTTTACTTTTTCTTTAATGCTGGTTTTAAACTCCATATAGATTTCTAGACAGTCATCACCCACATTTTCTTTGAAGTAGCTCAATTGCAACCTTTTTTCTGCTGAACTAGCCGCTAAATCATCGTGATTCTGTTGGAACTTCAACCAATACGACTCCAGTAATTCTAATCTAGTATCTAAATATGCTTTTGTAAGCCTATCTTTCGGACTTTTCTTAAAGTTTTCAAATATTTTTTTAATCACACTGTATATTTCTTTTTGTTTACTTTGAATCTCTTCCATTTTGATATTCTATTTTTTACACCATTTAAAAGTTCAAATTAATCAATTGTAAGTTAAAGTTTTGTAACACAATGAATTTTGCTAAGTCCAATTTTTTATTTTTTAAAAGTTCACGAAATTTTTCTAAGTTTTTTAACACTCAAATTTTCCTAAGTCCAAAAGTTCAATTTTTTCTAAGTCCAGTTTGTGTAATTTTTCTAAGTCCAAATTGTTTTTTTTTTTTTTCTAAGTCCAAATCACTAGGGAATTTATTTTCACTTTTTTCTATGTCTATTACTCACGGTTACCAAGTCCAATGCAATCCATATTATTAGGCACTCACTCACTATTTATTCACTTCACTTCACTATTTAGTCACTTCACTTTACTCACTATTGCACTCACTCACTATAACTATTACTATATCCGCTCGTAGGACCAATGTATATCTATTTAGGTAGTAAAACGCGTCTATTGTCCAGAAATACTTAATTTATTCGATGCAACTGCGCTGGGGTGCATAAAATACCAAAACGCAACGATAGCGCGTTCTAATTTTGCCTGTGGCGCCATCTAGTTCTGTTTGTGGCAAACAATACGAATCAATAGATTACATTCAAAACCAGCGGCGTACAACCTCACCAGTGGGTTTGTGCCGCTTGACGAAGAAAAGACACGGCAAGTCGAAAGACTTGTCTTTAAAACCCCCCAAAACGACCCCATCGTGGTAGTTGCTAAGTGTACGAAGGTAATGCTGGAAGAAAGGATCCTGGAAATGGCAGAAAGCCTGTCCGGAAGAATTGGTACCAGCGGCGCCTCTAAGCACCAAGCGACTCCAAAGATAACCTGGATCAACGGAGTTCCGGGTTGTGGAAAAACCACGTGGGTAATAAACAACATCAAAAGTGACGAGGATATAGTAACAACAGCAACCACAGAAGCGTTACGTGACATGAGGGAAAAGTTGACCCCCAAGATGGGTACAGCCGTAAACACCAGAGTGCGGACCATGGCCTCGTTGTTGGTAAACGGACAGAAGGGAGACGGAGTCTGTAACCGGGTGATCATAGACGAGGCCCTGATGAGTCACTTCGGGGCAGTAGTGATGGCAGCCAAACTAACAGGAGCCGCAGAAGTCCTACTCCTCGGAGACTATAACCAACTACCCTACATAGACCGTGACAACCTCTTCGCCATGAAATACACTCGACCCAACCTGGCTACCAAAATCACACAGGAGCTGCTCTGCACGCGTAGAAACCCCCTGGACGTAGCGTATGTGCTGAACGAAATCTACAGCGGCATATTCTCAGCAGTGCCAAGAGTGAGATCCTTAGGCCTAGAGACCTACGACGAGTCACGGATCCCGAAGAAATCGAACACCCTCTATCTTGTTCACACCCAGACCGAGAAGCTAATGTTGATCGATCTGGGCTTTGGCAAAGTGGAAGGTTCGCAGGTCCATACCATCCATGAGGCTCAGGGGCTCACCTTCAAGAGTGTCATAATCGTCAGGACTGCCAAAAAGAAGACACAACTACACAGTAGTGTCTCTCACGCAGTCGTAGCGATCACAAGACACACACACAGCTGTGTGTACTACACAGCTGGCTGTGAGGATGACGCAACGGCTAGGTTCATACAAAGGGCATTGTCAGCAACGTCAAGCCAAATAAAGGACTATAACATCAACATGGCGATCCGCAGTCGCAACCTAGTGGTCGCGGACAGTTTGCTGGAAGTCGGAGAAGGCGAAGTACCGGGTCAATAGATCGGGGATAGTGCAGTCTCTACTTAAAGTACCGTGTAACTGTCCCGACAGCTCTGACACAAAATAAACTGACGAAAGATAATGTAAAAATAAGTTTTATAACAAATCTGTCTAATAATAAGCATGTAACTAATAAGCATGTAGATAAAGTAAGAAACTAACAAAAAAAAAAAAAAAAAAATAAAAAAAAATTAACAAACAAAAAAAGATAACATGAAAAAAAGAAAAAAAAATATGACAAGAAAAAAAAAAAAAAAAAATATGACAAGAAAAAAAAAAAAAATTATTATATATATTATAATTAAGTTTATTATATCGCATGTTTAGAATATAGTAGAAAAAGTTAAGTAAGCAATATTAGGTATAGAACATTTAAGAACAATTTGTAACTATAAAAAGCTTTCATAATTGTAACAAACATTTTGAGTACTCCAAAACGGAGCAATAGACGTGATAATTTAAATTATTTAAGTGACAAAAATTATGTAAAACTAAAAAAGGGTATGGGCGCTTATGCCTATAGAAACTTGTAATAGATTTAAAAAAAAAAAAAAAAAAAAAAAAAAAAAAAAAAAAAAAAAAAAACCTAACCTAACCTAACCTAACCTAACCTAACCTAACCTAACCTAACCTAACCTAACCTAACCTAACCTAACCTAACCTAACCTAACCTAACCTAACCTAACCTAACCTAACCTAACCTAACCTAACCTAACCTAACCTAACCTAACCTAACCTAACCTAACCTAACCTAACCTAACCTAACCTAACCTAACCTAACCTAACCTAACCTAACCTAACCTAACCTAACCTAACCTAACCCTTTGGCAAAGTGGAAGGTTCGCAGGTCCATACCATCCATGAGGCTCAGGGGCTCACCTTCAAGAGTGTCATAATCGTCAGGACTGCCAAAAAGAAGACACAACTACACAGTAGTGTCTCTCACGCAGTCGTGGCGATCACAAGACACACACACAGCTGTGTGTACTACACAGCTGGCTGTGAGGATGACGCAACGGCTAGGTTCATACAAAGGGCATTGTCAGCAACGTCAAGCCAAATAAAGGACTATAACATCAACATGGCGATCCGCAGTCGCAACCTAGTGGTCGCGGACAGTTTGCTGGAAGTCGGAGAAGGCGAAGTACCGGGTCAATAGATCGGGGATAGTGCAGTCTCTACTTAAAGTACCGTGTAACTGTCCCGACAGCTCTGACACAAAATAAACTGACGAAAGATAATGTAAAAATAAGTTTTATAACAAATCTGTCTAATAATAAGCATGTAACTCTAGATAAAGTAAGAAACTAACAAAAAAAAAAAAAAAAAAAAAAAAATTAACAAACAAAAAAAGATAACATGAATAAAAGAAAAAAAAATATGACAAGAAAAAAAAAAAAAATATGACAAGAAAAAAAAAAAAAAAAAATATTATATATATTATAATTAAGTTTATTATATCGCATGTTTAGAATATAGTAGAAAAAGTTAAGTAAGCAATATTAGGTATAGAACATTTAAGAACAATTTGTAATTATAATAAGCTTTCATAATTGTAACAAACATTTTGAGTACTCCAAAACGGAGCAATAGACGTGATAATTTAAATTATTTAAGTGACAAAAATTATGTAAAACTAAAAAAGGGTATGGGCGCTTATGCCTATAGAAACTTGTAATAGATTAAAAAAAAAAAAAAAAAAAAAAAAAAAAAAAAAAAAAAAAAAAACCTAACCTAACCTAACCTAACCTAACCTAACCTAACCTAACCTAACCTAACCTAACCTAACCTAACCTAACCTAACCTAACCTAACCTAACCTAACCTAACCTAACCTAACCTAACCTAACCTAACCTAACCTAACCTAACCTAACCTAACCTAACCCAGTACTCACTCTGTATCGCCATTATCAACACGTCGCTCCGCGATAAAATTAGTTAAAAATTATTTACAATTTAATTATAACAGTGAAAGTGTTGTGAAGTGCTCCAATATACTCCAATTCGTCAGGATTCGCGTTTTCAACAACATTCGACGACGCATCCCTGAGCCACAGCCCTCACAAATTCCCCAAGAAATAACTCAGCAGCGGTAAGCATCACTCGTATGCTACTTACACCATCACGTAGCTGGTGCCAAGACGAACATTACAGCAAAAGTTCCAAGACGATCCGACATCAGGAACCAAAGTTATTAGCTGCCGAAGTTCTAGTTCCAGCTCCTTCAAATCCGTGGTGAATTAGCTAAAGTAGGTCAAACGTGCCGGCCGTGGTGCGACGCGTGACATACTCGCACGTACATCGGACGTGACTGCCGCGCCTGACGACACCTCCACCGGCTCGAGGACTGCGCCGAGCTGAAGAAATCCATCATCACGGAGACAAAAGGCACCACTAGGGATCTCCTGGACCCCTTATCCTAGAACCACCGAGTTTGGACTCGTTTAATCGGGAACAGAGGCCCCCTTTCGTGGCACCTTATCACTTAGCCCCTCACCCCCCCCCCGGCATCTTCCTTCAAACTGAGAAAGTATCCTTGTGACACTTTCACCCCCCCCCCCTCCTCTCGGAGGTACTTCACCCCCTCTCTGCCACATCTCCGGAACCCATAGAGATAGACCCCTACTGTTTCGGGTCATTCGAATCGGGAAAAGGAAAGAAATTTTTTGGCTGTGCCAGAATTCACCCCACTCCCCCCCCAGCACACCCTTTAGTCTTACCCAACCCCTCTTGCCATATCTCCGGACCCAGAAGAGATAGACCCCTACTGTTTGGGTTCATTCTGATCGGGAGAAGACAAGGAACAAATTGGCTCTGATAGAACCTGGAAAAGTCGCAACACCAACACCATAAAGAAATAATTTCAAACCATACCCAAGAAAGAACATCAAGAGTACTCAAATCATCAGCATACCCCGTCGCAGCAAGCGGACAACACCTACGGGAGATCCAGAAGAAAGCATATTAAGGTTTACTATACATAACTATTATTGCAACTTAACTTTTAATTTATTTTTATTTCTATACTTATCTTATTGTTAGTTATTTAATCGCATTAGTTAAGATTCAAAATTTGAACGTGCATTTTGTGTCTAGGAAAAACTAGTTTAATTCACAATGTCGACCACATCCAAAACCGTCAAAAAAGTAGTTACCGAGACTGCACTGCCCACCGAGAGGACTACGGTGGCTCGCTCAACGACGTCACAGCGAACAACACGATCGCTTAGGGAAAAGGTCCTCACCAAGGCCATCTCACGCAAGGCAACCGATGAACCAAAATCGGAAGCGCCAGAGAAAGCTGAGACGGCCTTGATGAGACCCACCGACTCGGATGCCGACCTATCCGAGAACTCGTCCAAGGGAGCTGCCTCAGACAGAGCGCGTCTTGCCGATTCACCGCGGGAAGTGACGTCGCAGAAGCTGGAGGCATCGGGGTCTGTAGAGGAAAGGGTGGCAGCTTGGGCACAGACTGAGATTCCCCCTAGGCCCATTGACTCTGATGACGAATCTGCGTCTTCGTTCCCTGAGTTGGCAGCCCCGGAGACGCCATCAGTGAAAGGCAGACAGAGCTTTATACTCACGTCCTCAAAGCGTAGGGCAGGCGTCGAGATGGATATGGCGAACAAGTTAGCAAACGAAATGCTTCAGAACGGGAAAGAGGCTCTCGAGCAGGCTGGGAACATGAAGAAGGAGTGCAAAACGATTGCTCTGGAAAGTCTGCAGACGATGTACGAAACGGTGCTGGCGATTTCCGACTCCAGGTCTAGACACAAATTTAACCTGGAGAAAGAGAGAACAAGGCACGCTCAAGAACTCGTCAGAGTAGAGCGTGCCCACAACAAGCAACTCGCGGAAATGAAGAAGGACCTGACCGCAAAAGTACATGCAGCCAGTTTAGACATCGAAAGCACTATGAAAGAGTCCAAATCCATCAGGGACTGGTTAAGTTACGAGACAAGGAAACCCCACTCCCAGATAGCAGAGATGAGCCAGGCAATGGCCAGGCTAGAAAAGACGACAAAAGAGTTGACCGAGAGCGCAAGTTTAGTCACAAGCGACAGACCCAACGAAGCCGGAAGTGTTCTCCTCGCAGAACAAAAAAGGCTGACATGTTGCATGGAAAACATATCGCGACAGCTAGACGCTCTCAGAAGGGATACGACTCAGTTGTCTGAAAACTCATCGCAAGCGCAGACGACCAGCGCAAGAGTAGTGGAGCTCCTGGAGTCTCGTCCGGCCGCCTCGACCAGCATCGATGGCCACACACACCGTCTGGAGCAAGAGGTGGCGGAACTGAAGAAAATCGTGACGGATCTCAGAGATGAGATCCACAACAAACTAAATGACACGACCTCCATCAACACTCCCAATGTAGCGCAGACTACGGAATTGGCTGAGCACCTCCAACCCATCACCGAAAGGCTAGAAGCGGTATCGTCGGAACTAAGGACGATGCGCGAGCAAAGGCAGCGTACACCACCACCAGTGCGCAGCCTTGAAGCCGAGCTTACCCAGGTGGATGAAGTTAAGGCGCGGAAGCCAAAGACTCAAACATACGCTCAGATTGCTGCAGCAATCCCAACCCCTCGACCGAACCACACCCTGATTGTCTCCTCAGCCGATCCCAATAAAACCGGGGAACACATCATTGAAACGATCAGGCAGGCTCTGGACAACCAACAAACCGGAGCTAGAGTGGACAGGGTTCGAAAGGCAAGGAACCAAAAAGTCGTACTGAGCTGCGGTACAAAGGAGGACCTGGCCCTAGTGAAACATCAAGTGGGCGCAAATAAGGGACTAAAGGTTGAAGTAGCAAGAACAACGAACCCCCTCATCAAGATAAAAGACGTTCTCGCCTACCACAAAGACGAGCAGATCATAGAACATCTCAAAGCCAAAAACAAAGAAATCTTTGAGGGCATAGAGAAGAAAGACGATCTAATCCGAGTGCGGTACCGGAAAAAAGCGAGAAACGCGTTGGAGTGTCACCCCGTGCTAGAGTTGTCTCCAGTCCTGTACAAGAGATTCATAGAGGCAGGGATGGTCTATATTGGGATTCAAAGGAGACCGGTTGAAGACCAATCCCCCTTGGTGCAATGCGCCAGATGCCTGGGATATGGGCATACAAAAGCGGTCTGTCGGGAGGATGCGGACCTCTGCAGCTACTGTGGAGGAGCGCACTCCTGGGAGAAATGCCATCGCAGGCAAGAGGGCACCGCCCCCAGCTGCAAAAACTGCATTAGAGCCCAAAACACCTCCACATCCCAGGCACATCCTGCCTACAGTATGGATTGTCCAGAGAGGCAAAAGTGGGACGCTATAGCGCGGTCCCGAATAAGCTACTGCTAAGGGCGACCCAATCTCTTCAAGCTCATCCCCTCAAAGTACCAGTCCCGGAAGCAGGTTGCAGATCATCCAAGCAAACCTGCAGCGCTCCAAACTGGCGACGGAAGAACTGATCCAAGTCGCAAAGGGAAAAGGTATCTCAATTGCACTCGTACAAGAACCCTACGTGGGTCGAAGCGGCAGTATGAGTCACTATCCTGGCACGCAAATCATCCAGTGCACCCTAAACCGTGTAAAACCAGTTAAAGCGGCAATCATCGTATTCGGGGACCAACTGCAGGTAATTCACGACCCGCAGATGGTGACCGAAACAGAAGCTGCAGTGGTTTTGGTAGCGGGGACCCTAAAAATCGGAGTGCTATCGGTATACTTTGAGGGAGACCAAGACATTGAGCCATATCTCGGCAGAACGCAAGCAGCGTGCAATAAAATATCAACAAACAACATCTTGGTAGGGGGAGATGTAAATGCGTGGAGTCACTGGTGGGGCAGCAGCTCTGAAGACCAGAGGGGTGCAGCGTACAACGCCTTTCTTAACCAAATGGATTTCCACGTTCTCAATGTCGGGGATACCCCCACATTCGAAGTCCACAGGGGTGAGAGGCTGTGCACGAGCATAGTCGACGTCACTGCGTGTAGTCAATCTCTGCTAGGGAAAGTGGAGAGCTGGAAGGTGGACCGAAGTCTCATAACATCAGACCACAATGCCATCACTTTTGCCTTACGACTCGATGGTAAACTAGAGTCGCTAAAACCTACTACGACTCGAAGGTACAACACTAAGAAGGCAAACTGGCCAGATTTCGCTTCACATTTCAGAAACTTTCTCGTTGAAAGAGACATCACACCGGAGACTATCGATGCAATAAGCACTCCCAATGAACTGGACGCCATGGTGGAGGCATACACAAGCGCCATGCAGGATGCTAGCGACAAAGCCATCCCGAAAATTGGAAATCGCAAAATGGATGCTAAACCACCCTGGTGGTCACAAGCTCTTGACCAGCTCAAGAAGGAAGTCTTACGCAAAAAACGAAGAGTACGAAACGCGGCCCCACACAGAAGACCGGCAGTAATCGAGGACTACGTTGCAGCAAAAGAAAAATACGCAGCCAAAGCGAGCGAAGCCCAAACTGAGAGCTGGAAAGAGTTCTGCTCGACGCAGGAAAGGGAAAGTATGTGGGACGGAATATACAGGGTCATAAGGAAAACTGCAAGAAGGCAGGAAGACATGCTTCTCCGGAACTCGCAAGGGGAAACCCTGAGCCCAGAGAAGTCATCAGAACTTCTGGCCAGCACCTTCTATCCCGACGACACTATAGCGACCGACAACACCTATCATACTTACCTTCGAAACCAAATAGACAAAAACACTGAGGAAATACAAGAGCTATCGGAAGACGATCCGCCATTCACGGAAGCCGAACTGGAAATGGTGCTGAAAGCACTAAATCCAAAAAAGGCACCGGGACCAGACGGACTTACAGCCGACATATGCACAGTGGCTATCCGAAGCGAGTTAGGGGTCTTTATGAAGCTTGCGAACAAATGTTTGCACTTGTCATACTTCCCTAAACCGTGGAAGGTAGCCCACGTTATTATCCTTAGGAAACCGGGTAAAGAAGACTACACTCAACCCAAATCCTACAGACCGATAGGATTATTGTCTATTCTTGGAAAAATCGTCGAGAAACTCAAAGTGTGCAGACTTCAATGGCACATCCAACCCACTCTCAGCAAAAGACAATACGGCTTCACGCCGCAGCGTAGCACCGAGGACGCTCTCTATGACCTCATAAAATACGTGAAATCCAACCTAGAAGACAAAAAGATAGTGTTGATGATCTCGTTAGACATAGAGGGCGCCTTCGATAACGCATGGTGGCCGGCGCTCAAACAACAACTGGTGGAGAGAAAATGTCCCAAAAACCTCTACGCAATGGTATGCTCATACCTTCAAGACCGCCAGATCATAGTCAACTATGCCAGAGCAACAAGTCAAAGGGAAACCACGAAGGGCTGTGTTCAAGGTTCAATCGGAGGACCGACCTTCTGGAATACCATCCTAGACCCACTGCTACACAAACTGGAGGATGAAGGAGCATACTGTCAAGCGTTTGCAGATGATGTGGTGCTGGTGTTCACCGGTCACACGATTAGCTGGATAGAAGAGACAGCCAACTCGACACTCGACACAGTGGTAGAATGGGGAGTACAAAACAAGCTAAACTTTGCGGCACATAAAACCAGTGCAATGGTGTTAACCAAAAAGCTTAAGTACGATTCACCACAGCTCACCATGTCGGGAAGTAGGCTCAATCTCGTAACAGAGATGAAACTTCTAGGTCTGATCATTGATCGAAATCTCACCTTCAAAACGCATGTAATCGCAAACTGCAAAAAAGCGGCGGACATTTACAAACAACTAGCCTGTGCGGCCAAGGTGACGTGGGGTCTGAACAGCGAGATAACCCGCACCATATACGTCGCGGTCATCGAGCCGATCATCATGTACGCCGCTAGTGCGTGGTCCCATGCGACAGAGTTCCAAATGATCCGAGATCAGCTGGATTCACTGCAACGAGGCTTTGCACAAAAGATCTGCAAGGCATACCGCACGGTCTCCCTCACGTCAGCGCTAATCCTCTCAGGCCTTCTGCCATTAGATTTAAGAATAAAAGAAGCAGCCAGTCTACACTCTCTCAAGAAAGGCATCTCCACAGACTACATTCCACCGGGCAGACGACTGGAGCAAAAGCTGAGTGTTGCAAGCCAACCACACCCTTCCCAACTCATAACAACAGAGTATGAACTCCTGGAAAACATGAGCCCCGAAACTCTAGAATCCCACAAAATAACCGGACCACAAATCTACACGGATGGTAGCAAAATAGAGGGCAAAGTCGGAGCAGCTCTCACGTGGTGGGAAGAAGGACAGGAGCACAACTACTCAACCTTCAGTCTACATTCAGCGTGTACTGTGTTTCAATCCGAACTGTATGCACTCCATAGGGCGGTTGACCTGGTAAAGGACAGCAACAAAAAGCTAGTCAATATTCTCAGCGACTCACGATCTTCGCTCGAGCTACTGGGGAACCCTAAAACCACCCATCCACTAACCAGTGAGATCAAGGAAAGCATCAAGAAAATCAGATCGGAGGGAAGAGAAGTACGGCTGTTCTGGCTCAGAGCGCATGCGGGAACTACCGGAAATGAGAGAGCAGACGAACTTGCGAAAAAAGCGGCCTTAGAGTCAACGTGTAGCCCAGACTACGGTGAAGTCCCAGTGTCCTACGTGAAGAAAAGGATCAGAGAGGAAACAGTACGTGTATGGCAAGACCGTTACACTTCCTCCAGCACAGGGTCAGTCACGAAAATTTTCTTCCCAGATGCGGCCGAAGCGTACCGCACAGTGAGGAAAACAAAACTGACACCCCGACATGTGCAAGCCTTCACAGGACACGGCGGCATGGCGGAGTACTTGCACCGGTTCAGGTTAAAAATCAGTCCCGAGTGCGAGTGCGACCCCGACACCAGTGAGTCAACTTGGCACATAATACTAGAGTGCCCTCGTTTTGCGGCAGCCCGAATGGAACTGGAATTTCAGCTCAACACCGCGCTAGAAAAGTCTGTTCTAAGTAGGGTAGTTTCAAACGACGGCATGAGACCGCATTTCTTAAAGTTCGTGGAGAACTGCATTCGAATAGCAGCCAAAAGAAACTCAACACTCACTACAAATATAGAATCAGTCCCAATAACCCAAACACAACCAACACAATCCTCCTTAGCCCCAACGCAAACACAAAGTCAAACCACCCCGATGCAATATCACCTGCTCGAAAACGGAGAAATAGGAACACCAGGCATAACCATAAAAGGCGTCGCAACATTCATGGACGACAGTACAGAGAGGCTTGGCATATGCTTCTGCAACGCCAGGCGACGAAATACTGTCACCATCTCCCCCGGCCTCGCCCTTCTTCTGAAGGGAAGCAACTTTAGAGCAACAATGCGCAAAAAGATCTTTGAAGCATTGGCCGAAGTTACCATAGCGGATCACCGCTGTCGTATAGTGCGAATAAAAAACAAAGTCATAGCACTATTCGTAACCGGCGACGATGCTACAGAATTCGCCCAGGCGTGCTCGTTGCTTTCCACTTTCGGGAGAGAGGAAGACGGCCAAAGTAATCCACCAAGGAAAATCAGCGTGGACGCTATGGTAGTCGCCTTCGAAAAAGCTGAAGCAAGAGACTACATGGGAGTCGTGCGGGCCGCCAAAAATCATAGGTTAGTGGTATACGAGGACAGAGGTCAAAATCTCAGTCACCTGAGACCGTACCGACCTGATATCGAAGCCGCAACGCAACCTATTGACAGCTGGGGCCATCCCATAGGAAATCCAGAAGACCTGAGTGGATCCGAACGTCTCCAACACAAAACAGCAGAGGCCAAACAAGAACATCTAAAGCAAAAGCGTGAAAAACAGCCCAGAGACGTCTTGAAGACGGTAGCTGGGGTGCTTTCTAGTGCATTGCACAATGTCGTGTCGAGGCCAACAAAAGGAAAAGTCGAGAAAACTCGAGCATCGGAGAGGAAACCCACGGATGTAACACGCAAAAAAAGTGAAAAAATCATCACCTCAATCCGAACAAAAGCAGAAAAGGGTTTGGTAGAGCCAGCGAAACTCGTTGAACCGGAGAGCGTAGCGGACCATCTGTCAAATGCATTCCTTGAGTACCAAGCTGTTCTAAGAGCCACACTTGTTGTTAAAAAGGAAACCTGCAAATCCATTTTGCAGACCTTCATCAAGGGCAACGAAAGACAGCTGGAGATGGAACTCGAAGAATCAGACGCCGCGGTGTACGACAACAACACATCTCGGGTACTGCGAGGGAACGTGGCAGGGCAGTACATGGCGGCGTACAACCTCACCAGTGGGTTTGTGCCGCTCGACGAAGAAAAGACACGGCAAGTCGAAAGACTTGTCTTTAAAACCCCCCAAAACGACCCCATCGTGGTAGTTGCTAAGTGTACGAAGGTAATGCTGGAAGAAAGGATCCTGGAAATGGCAGAAAGCCTGTCCGGAAGAATTGGTACCAGCGGCGCCTCTAAGCACCAAGCGACTCCAAAGATAACCTGGATCAACGGAGTTCCGGGTTGTGGAAAAACCACATGGGTAATAAACAACATCAAAAGTGACGAGGATATAGTAACAACAGCAACCACAGAAGCGTTACGTGACATGAGGGAAAAGTTGACCCCCAAGATGGGTACAGCCGTAAACACCAGAGTGCGGACCATGGCCTCGTTGTTGGTAAACGGACAGAAGGGAGACGGAGTCTGTAACCGGGTGATCATAGACGAGGCCCTGATGAGTCACTTCGGGGCAGTAGTGATGGCAGCCAAACTAACAGGAGCCGCAGAAGTCCTACTCCTCGGAGACTATAACCAACTACCCTACATAGACCGTGACAACCTCTTCGCCATGAAATACACCCGACCCAACCTGGCTACCAAAATCACACAGGAGCTGCTCTGCACGCGCAGAAACCCCCTGGACGTAGCGTATGTGCTGAACGAAATCTACAGCGGCATATTCTCAGCAGTGCCAAGAGTGAGATCCTTAAGCCTAGAGACCTACGACGAGTCACGGATCCCGAAAAAATCGAACACCCTCTATCTTGTTCACACCCAGACCGAGAAGCTAATGTTGATCGATCTGGGCTTTGGCAAAGTGGAAGGTTCGCAGGTCCATACCATCCATGAGGCTCAGGGGCTCACCTTCAAGAGTGTCATAATCGTCAGGACTGCCAAAAAGAAGACACAACTACACAGTAGTGTCTCTCACGCAGTCGTGGCGATCACAAGACACACACACAGCTGTGTGTACTACACAGCTGGCTGTGAGGATGACGCAACGGCTAGGTTCATACAAAGGGCATTGTCAGCAACGTCAAGCCAAATAAAGGACTATAACATCAACATGGCGATCCGCAGTCGCAACCTAGTGGTCGCGGACAGTTTGCTGGAAGTCGGAGAAGGCGAAGTACCGGGTCAATAGATCGGGGATAGTGCAGTCTCTACTTAAAGTACCGTGTAACTGTCCCGACAGCTCTGACACAAAATAAACTGACGAAAGATAATGTAAAAATGAGTTTTATAACAAATCTGTCTAATAATAAGCATGTAACTAGATAAAGTAAGAAACTAACAAAAAAAAAAAAAAAAAATATATATACTTAAACAAAAAAAGAACATGAAAAAAAGAAAAAAAAAAAAAAAAAAAAAAAAAAATGACAAAAAAAAAAAAAATTATATATAAGTATAATTATGTTTATTATATCGCATGTTTAGAATATAGTAGAAAAAGTTAAGTAAGCAATATTAGGTATAGAACATTTAAGAACAATTTGTAATTATAATAAGCTTTCATAATTGTAACAAACATTTTGAGTACTCCAAAACGGAGCAATAGACGTGATAATTTAAATTATTTAAGTGACAAAAATTATGTAAAACTAAAAAAGGGTATGGGCGCTTATGCCTATAGAAACTTGTAATAGATTTAAAATAAAAATAACCTAACCTAACCTAACCTAACCTAACCTAACCTAACCTAACCTAACCTAACCTTTTTTTTTTTTTTTTTTTTTACGTTGGGAAATCCTCATGGATACTCTCCCGTCGCGGGGGCGACGGGGGAGTTATGTCGGACTCCTACCGACTAAAACCCAACGGGGTCCATCTTTACGCCTGTTTCCTAAGGACTGTGGGTGCGCTTATAGCATTCTTCCAAAGTCCTAGGGGCGCTGGCTTATAAAGCCTCATCTTTTTTGTTTCAGGTCGTCTTTTCTCTTGCGAGAGGCGCGCGGGACACCCGCGCACGCCGCCTCGAGGCTGTTAGTTGGGCGACGGACACCCCCGTGTGCCGCCGCCTGAGCCTATGTTATGGGGGTCGTATGACATGGAGCTGCCTTCTACGGCGCCCCGTTCTCCTGCTGCGGATTGGGTTTTCACTTGAGATTTCTCTCTCTCTTTCCGCACCTTCTTTTTGAGACATGACTTCTTCACAGAAAGCCAGGACCGCCTTCCATGCGTCTTCTCTTCTCACCATAGCGTCCACTACACATGGAAGTGACAAGTCACTACCCACGTGTGTAGTCAGCTCTCGCCTCTGAACATCCCAGGCTGGGCATTCCTCAAGCGTGTGTTGCGCTGTATCCTCAGTGTTGGCGCAGTGATGGCACGACGCACTCGGTTCCCTGCCAATTCGGCACAGGTACTTTGAGAAGCAGCCGTGTCCTGATAGGATCTGCGTCAGTCGGAAGGTCATTGTGCCATGGTCTCTACTGACCCACTCCACGAGCACCGGGCGTATCGCCTCGATGGTTCTCAGACCAGCGCTAGGTTGCGCCAGCTTCCTGAGCCACTTTCTCACTAAAAGATCTTGCGCCCGATCCCTATGGTGTTCAACCTCTCTTGGCGCTGGCCTTTGGCCCTGCGCAATTTCATGCTCTCGCCAGAAGTAGACCGATGCAAGCCCCTTTGCGTCAAGGTCCCATGGCAGTGAGCTCGCCAGAACGCACGAAGCCTCATAAGATATGGTGCGGTATCCTCTTATCACCCTTATTGCCATTGCTCGTTGCGGCTTCCGCAGCAGAGCTATGTTCGCGCGATTCAGAGTGTCAGCCCACACAGGAGCTCCGTACGTGGCCATGGAGCGCACCACTCCCATGTATAGTTTTCGACACCCTACTTTTGCACCCCTAAGATTCGGTAACAGTCCTCCAAGGGCCGCCGCAGTTCCCATAAGTTTAGGTGCTAACCTCTGGAAGTGGGCATTGAAGTTCCACCTGCTGTCGAGGACGAGTCCTAGGTACTTCATCGTCGACTCGACAGCAATGCGGACACCACCCACAGTGATATGAGATCCCGCTGGGGGCTTGTTTCGCTGCCCATAAAAGCACAGAGCTTCTGACTTGTTCAGAGCTACTTCAAGCCCAAGCCGTTTAATGCGGTCTACCGTCTGAGCAACACCAGCTGTAGCAAGTATAGCTGCTTGTCTATAACACTTGCCCCTCGCGAGGACCAAAGTGTCATCGGCATAACAAGTAACACTTACACCCCAGAGAGTCGCACCTCGCAGCACCCAGTCGTAACCGATGTTCCACAAGAGCGGCCCTAAAACCGATCCTTGTGGAACACCGCAAGACATTCCATGCTGACGCCACCCCTCTTGACCTTGGAACGACACGAATCGATCTGAAAGGTAGTCCTCAATAATGCTACGTAGGTAGCGGGGTACCTGATGATACCTCAAGGCCTCTTTTATACAGCTCCATGGCAGAGTGTTAAAAGCATTGGCGATATCCAACGATACGGCCAAAACCACCTCTCCTCTGGATACTGCCTCTTCGGTTATCGTTTTAACCCGCAGGATCGCACCCACAGTCGACCGTCCTCTACGAAAGCCATACTGGTTTTCATCCAGGTCCGGTCCGACACAGTTCAAGTGGCCTATTAGACGGGTTGCAATAACCCTCTCGAACAACTTTCCTACCTCATCCAAAAGCACGATAGGACGATAGGCTGAAGGAGAGTCAGCTGGGCGTCCATCCTTTTTCAGCAGCACTAGTCTGCCCGTCTTCCACTGCCTTGGAAACTTTCCCTGTTCTAGGCAGGCACCAAAAAAGCCTTGGATCCGAGGCCCCAAAGCTTTTAAGGCCAGAACCAATGCTTTCCCAGGTATACCATCAGGGCCTGGAGCCGTGTTCTTGGCTTTAAGCCTCTCAACTGCCATCCTTAGCTCAACCTCATCAACATCCGGTACATCAGCATCATTGCTCTCCTCTTCAACTGGAGCCATATTTGGCGCAGCGTGTTCCTCTACGGTGGGGAAAAGGGCTTCTACCACTGTCTCCAAAAGCTGCGGCTCAAGACTTTGAGTTAGCGGAGGAGCCCATGGACGGAGCTTTCCCCTAACCATCCGATAGGGTCGCCCCCACGGGTCCTGGTTCAAAGTTTCCAGTAACTCTTCTCGGGCTTGAGTCTTCGCCTGAGCGATTGCCATTTGGAAAGACACTTTAGCCTCTCTGTATAAGTGATACAGTCGTACTTCTAGCTCTTCATCGCGTTGTCGTCTCCTACGCTGTCTGGTATATTGACGCCTTGCTACGACGCAAGTAACACGCATATCCGCCAGTTCCGCGGACCACCAGTAGACTTGACGTTTGGCCGGATGCGGTCCCACTCTAGGCATCGCCGCGTCACAGACTTGCGTCATAGCTTCGCGGAACCATTCTGCTTCGTTCTCAACTTCAAGCTCCGTCGCTGCATTCGGCGGGGATACCCATGCCTTAACAAGAGCGGCCTCCATCAAAAGACCACGGTCAAGGCGATTTAGTGCCCACCGAGGGCTACCCCCTTCGTTAGATACGCTTAGTCTGCTTGGAGTCAATGGAAGATCGGTAACTTCGAATCGGATATAAAGGTGATCCGATAGCGTCTCCACATCTTCCAAGACCTTCCAACCTTGTACCCGACTAGCTAAGTTTTCACTAGCAAAGGTAATATCTATAACAGACCCACCCTGCTGCCTCACACATGTGAATGCGGATCCCCGATTGGCAATTATGAGACCAGAAGTTATGGCCCACTCCTCTAATGTGTCACCTCTCACATCAGTAACAGGAGATCCCCACGCTGCAGACTTTGCGTTCAGATCTCCGAGAACTAGTACTGGATGTGGGTGACTCTGTCCAACGAGAGAACCGACCTCAACCAGGAAGCTCTCAAATTCGGTGAGGGTCTTGTTAGGTGAGAAATACACCGCAATAACCGTCACCCCTTTAACTTGAGCCGCTAGACATCCTCGACCTTTAGTGACCTTATCGAAGGTGGCTCCCCGCACTACTACTGTAACTAACCCCTCATTATCCCCAACCCAGTTGTCTCTAGGAGGAATATAGTAGGGCTCAGTTATTACCGCTATGTCAATTAACCACTCCGCCATGCTCTGGATCATCAGATCCTGAGCTCTGGCGGAGTGGTTGAGATTCGCCTGCAGGAAACGTAAAGCCATAACTATGAGGTTTCCATGTGCACCCTCTGAGCTCCCGTTTGTGGCGGGGGACAGCTGGAAGCTGCCGTCGCTGCATTTGGAGTGCTTGCTGCCCCCTTCTTCCTTGGTTTAGGAGGGGCACACGCCTTGCTACCTAGCCGATGCGTTGCCGGCTTATTGGCTGCCGCACAAAGTGAACACTTTGGCGGTGCCGTGCATTCTGACGACTTATGGCCAGAACTGCCGCACCTGTAGCACTCCATACTTCGATCAACCTCTTCAGTGCACTGAGCGCGTACGTGCCCACTTTGAAGACACCGATAGCATCGTACTGGCCTAGACTGTAGCAGTTCAACTTTGGCCGAAACCCAGTCAACGAGGACGTGGCCTTCACCTGCTAACTTTTTGGCAGCGGCTACTGGACAACTTACCAAAGCAACTCCAGTACCTTGGTACGTAAACTTTATTTCCCCAACTTTTACTGTCTCTTTTGAGCATCCTCCATACTTCGATATAGCAGTAGCTACGTCCTCTTTAGAGAGTGAGTCATCCAAACCCGAAATCCGGAATTCCGCACATTTAATAGGTCTCGAGACTCTCGCAGTCTCTTCGCTCAGGACCTCTTTGAGCTTTTGGGCAAACGTATCCGCATTTGCTGCACTAGACTCGCCTGTTGCTACCTCTAGAATGCGAGCTCCTGTCGCTGCTTTGCGGAACCGTACGCTGGTTATACCACAGCTGGCAAGATCTATTTTTGCCTTAGCTTCTTTTATCACCTCTTCATAAGTAGTCCCCTTTTCAGCGGCCTCCGGCTGCAGAGTAATGACTACAGCTGCGGTTTTAGGAGGCCGCAGTTTTGCTGCAGTGGGCCGTCCGACATTGGCCTTAGCCTTAGATGGCTTAGGCTTTGTAGCTTGGCTTGACTTGGCTTGGGTTTCAGGCGCCGTCTTCTTAGCTTTTTTGCCACGCTTGGTCACGGTAGTCCATCCCTCATTAGCAGCCTCAGTGGTTTTTAGTTCCTCACGAGGCTGCTTTTCTTGCGAGCTCTGGGTTTCTGATGCTTTTGCAGCACTACCCTTGCTTCCCTTCTTTTTCTTGGGCCCCGTCGGGGGTCGAGAAGTCTGTTGTTCGTCTTCTTTATTCTTATCGACTTGAGCTGCAGCTTCTTGGCGCTTATCCGCAGCTAAAGGAGGGCGGATTCGCTTTTCAGGAAGCAGCCTCTCTTCTAAACCATCAAACCTCGCATCCATCATGCCGCCCACTTGCAACATGATTGCTCGTGCCATCTCCTCAAAGTTACTGTCACCACGAGGTGTTGGTTGACTCGGCACTGCCTCAGGGTGAGTCACACTCACGGCTGGGAGTTCCTCCGGATCCCGCACAATCATACCTCTCAGCTCTGCTAGTTCCTTGCGAAGCTCTACCACTTCAGCTCGCAAACTAGCGTTATCAGCCTGTAACTTGGCTGTTTCCTCTGAGGCTGTGGTAGAATAAAGCGCTTCAACCGCCGCCTTTATTGATGCTGCAGAGTCTTTTAGGGCTTTAGTAAAAGTCCCCTTAAGGTTGCCAGATTTTGTAGCAACCGTTAAAATAACATCTGCTGCATCCACAACCTGCTTAACCATATCAGATGCAAGTCCTCTGTCCTCTACTGGCGCTGTCAAAGCTACTTTGCGTGTAGTTTTCAAATAAGCTACTTTCGCAGCAACCTCTTTTTCGGCAATTTGTCGAGCTTCTTCTCTTGCCGCTTCTTGCTTGAGGACATTAAGCTCAGCTTGGGCTTTACTTAAGCCCACATATTTTCCCGTTGTTGGTGGGCGACCCCTACCTCGCTTGGCCGTAGCCCCTTTAGGCAAAGCCGGAGTTTCCGCATCGCTAGAAGCCGACTCTGAACCCGAGCCAATACGCCTCCGCTTTACGCGGCTCCCTCTTTTCTTCCAAAGTTTGGACATTGGCTCAATCTGCACACTACATTCACTAAGTCTTGAGTCGACCTCTGACTCAACACTTACTATCGACAGATTATCGGTAGAACCGTATTCTTCCGTCTCTCGCCTCTCCACCTCTCTTGATGGTTTCCTATAAACCTCTATCGCTTTCTTAGCGTTATCTTGCACAAATGCGCATTCCCTCTCAGTTTGGCTCCTAGAGCCCTCTCCTCCTTTTTTGTTTTTTATTATTGATAGTTCCATATTAAGTCCCACGATTATAAGGGAAAATGGTCACCCCGGGTAGAGCCCCTTTACACCGGAGAAGGGTACATACTGCGAAGGTCCCCAGGTATTCGCAGGTTTTTACGTGTTTTCTCACGGGTTTTGTATCGAGTTTTCCTTACTCAGGCCGGCCAATTAAGGCAAGCCACCGTCGGATCCACCCAACAACGACGTACCTTCTTAACGCCCAGAAGAAGGTCGTTGAAGTCGAAGGGTGGACCCGGTTGGAGAGTGGCGTAACTCCCCGGCGACCCTGAGCGATGCGGTAAAACCGTACCTCCCAGTCCGCCAAAACCTCCACACGAGCTCTAAAGCCCGTACATAGCCCATACCGGGCTCCACAAAATGCGCTGCACTAATCCCTCCCCTCAAGCCTTTCCGTATGGGTATACCTGCGGTATAGCCTTGAGGATCATTGGGATGTGCGCGCCCACCGCCGCCTACTCCGCGGCCCTCCTCCTCAGGCAGAGTAGGAACTCCTTTCCTCTGCCTGGCTCCAAATCCTGGAGCCAAAACCCAGTTCCCCCCCAGTGTTTTGTCCGCGCCAGCATGCCAATAAGCCCCTAGGGACTTATCAGCACGCCAGGACCCCCTATCCGCAACCCGGGGACGCGCCACGTCGGAGTTCACCTCTCCGCCCACTGGGACACCCCAGCAGGTCCGTGGAACCTTTTTTTTTTTTTTTTTTTTTTTTTTTTATCCTGGGGAAATGCGTTACGCATACCCCCCTCATGGGGGATGAGGAGGGTTATGTGGGGCTCCCGGTCCAAATAGGACCGGTGTACCCACTAAAACCACCAGTTTCTCCGGCGTCGTCTACGTGGAGGGGGACTGGGAAACCGGCAGAGCCTTTACGTCCAGTCCCCCGCCGACGACCGCCTGCTTGCAGCAGGCCCTTCACGCCCCTCCTTGCAGGAAGGGCCGTGGAACGACCGCTGGTGGTGGAGTGCAATGCAGGAGATGGCGCCCCCGCGCCTGTCTCCCGCTATCCACCACCATGAAGGGAGAGAGGGCGACTATGGCCTTCTCCGCCCTCTTTTCCGCCTGTGCGGCGGCGCGAGAGGGTCCTCCTCCCGCGCACGTTCCGCCGCCTCCTTTTGGGACATCACGTCCTCACAAAAGGAGGCGACCGCTGCCCAGGCCTCCTCGCTTCCCAGCATGGAGTTGACCACGCTAGGAAGCGAGAGGTCCGACCCGACTACCGCAGTCAGGCCGCGACGCGGCTCTGACCACGACGCGCACACCTCGAGGGTGTGCTGCGCCGTGTCCTCCGCCGCGCCACATTCGTGGCACGACGGGCTTTCCTCTCTCCCGATCCGGTGCAGGCATGTGCCGAAGCAACCATGCCCGGACAGCACCTGCACCAGATGGAAAGAGAGGAACCCGTGGCGTCGCTCGAGCCAGTCTTGCAAGACTGGCCCAAGCGCGTCCAGCGTTCGGCGACCAAACACGGCAGAGGCGAGGTCCTCCGTCCAGTGGTGGACGATCGCGTCCCTCGCCTCTCGCCGGACGGCCTCCCGCACTTCCAGGGCGGGATGCTCTCCGAGAGCCCTGCGCCCCGCCGTCCACTCATAAACTCTGGCGAGCACCCACGCCTCGAGCTCCCAGGGTGGGGTGCCCGCCAGAGCGCACGCCGCTGCGAAGCCTACCGAGCGGTAGGCCCGCGCCACCCGTTGCGCAATGGCCCTTTGGGGCCTGCGCAACGCCGCGGTGTTCTCCCTCCTTTGGAGGGAGTCCGCCCAGATGGGGGCCCCGTAGAGGGCCATGCTCTTCAGGATGCCGGCATATAATTGCCGGCATCGTGCTTTAGGCCCCCCCAGATTTGGGAGGAGCCAAGACAGCGCGCCCGCGACTTTCAGCAGGCGCGCTGACAGCCCGCTGAAATGCGGGCCGAAGCGCCACCGGCTGTCAAGGATCAGGCCCAGATATTTCATCTGGGCCTTCACCTCGACTCTAACGCCCTCTACGACGATGTGGCCGTCGGTGGGGGTGCGCTGCCGAGGCCCGTGGAAGAACACGGCCTCGGTCTTGTGCAGCGCCACCCGCAATCCAAGCCGGCGGATCCTTCCCGCAACCAAGGATCCGCCAGCCGAGGCCAGGCTCGCCGCCTCCCTGAAGTCTCTCCCCCGGGCAGTGAGGAGAGTGTCATCCGCATAGCAGATGACATTCGTGCCTCGGAGGAGAGCTCCCCGCAGGAGGTCCGTGGAACCTAACCTAACCTAACCTAACCTTTTTTTTTTTTTTTTTTTTTTTTTTTTTTGTTGACGGGGGGAATCTGCACACAGACACCAATACCGCATTTCAGGGATGCGGCAAGGTAGTGTGGGGATGGCGAACCGACCCACTAAACCACCCCGGTGGCCGGCCTCTCTGCCTGTCAGGGGGCTCCGGGACCTCTAAAGACCAACGCCGGTGCCCCCCTCGCAGTTTGCCTGAGCACATCCCGGGAATGCCATCCATTGACACCCCCGTGCTCACGGCGACACCTGCCACCAAGTGTCGCCGCCCTCCCGAGATCTGCATACTGACCGACCGGAGCCCGAACTCCGGCCGATCGCAGACCCGAAAAGGCTCCTGTATGGCAGGAGCTACCACTCGCCCCCTCTCGGGGCAGGCAGCGCAGGGCCACTGTAAACAGCAACCCCCCGCCGCCTCCATCCCGGGCGCATCAGTCCCACCGATAGCGCCCTGCGGCCTCTGAAGAGCTGCGGAGGCGGAGGTACATCCCATGCACCAACCACCCCATCGCTCTCCTGTGACACGGGGGCTGCGGAGACGGAGTAATGCATTGAGGGCTACAAAACAACCGTCCCATCGCCCCCGGTGTTCCACCGCGGGTAATTTTTTAGAGAGGTTTTCTTCCTCGCAGCCCGGGCGGCTAAGCCAAGGCCCTCAGTCCCGCATGCCTAAGCACGCGGGTTTCCGAGCTCTGGGCGCTGACAAAGGAGATCCCATCTCCAGTGTCTACTCGGTGGCAGTGTGAGTGCACGCCGAGCACGCCCCACTTCATCCACTGCGCCCTCTGCTCATCAAAGGGACGCGCGGAGAAGCCTCCTCCCTGACAGGCTATTGGTTATCCGAGAGTAATCCACAAATTGACTATCTGGGTTAATAGACAATCTGCGGATTAGTCTCGGACGTAACAGGGTACACCGTCTTGTTGAACTGAAGCTCGCTCGGGATAAGCCACCAAGGTTGCCCCTAAGGCACTAGGACGCCGAAGCGCCCGCCCGAGTATCCCGAGAGATCAACAGTTCAACAAGCGCTCGAGAAGGTTGCCTGCCGTCGTACCCCAACCTAACCTTTTTTTTTTTTTTTTTTTTTTTTTTTTTTCCCAGGAAAACCTTTGATAGGTACCACACGGTCGGGGGGGGACCGGTGGTTATGTGGGAGTCCCGCCTTGACAAAGGCAGTGTACCCACTAAAAACCTGGGGTGTTCCTCTCATGTGCTTACTGAACGAGGCTACGGGTTCGGTTAGCTTACCGCGGCCACGTCAGCACTTGTCCTTTCGGACCCAACTCGAGGAGGGCTATGAGCCCTACTACTCAATCGGTGAAGGTGCCCTGAACACACGAGCACCTTCCCGCTCCTAACCCTTGATGCAGGCAACAGGTCCCCCGATCTGTCACCTGCGGGTCTTTACTAGGACGGCATCTGAGCCAAAAAGGCCCGACGTCGCCGTCCGTGCCTCCGGCGACGAATCGGCAGCGAGTTCGGGTCTTGCTCACGCTCCCGTTCCGCCGCTTCCTTTTGCGGCATGATGGTCTCGCAAAAGGTCTCGACCGCATTCCACGACTCTTCGCTTTCAACCATGGCGTTGACCAAAGCTGACAGAGACAAGTCCTGTCCAATAATAGCAGACACGGCAGCGCGAGGCTCTGCCCAAGCTTCGCACTCTTCTCGCGTATGCTGTGCCGTGTCTGCAACTCCTCTTCTGCAGTGATGGCATTCCGCCGTACCCCAACCTAACCTAACCTAACCTAACCTAACCTAACCTAACCTAACCTAACCATACAAAAACTGAAAATTTTTTGGTGACCTACTATTGCGTGCGATACATCAAATTAAGCGTCTCGGCACCCATTGTGCGAATAAATTATAATAGGACCCACGTTCTATACAAAAAACGTGAAATTTTGACATTTTTCGCATAATTTTATAGGGACTTAGTACAATTTCAACAAAATTATTTTCAAAATTATTTTTACAAGTGAATAAATTATTTTAGTAGCTTAAAAATCGTAGTTCGACGTACTGGTTGCGCCCCGGTGGCGAAGTTTCGTTTTTGATAGCGAAAAGCTATTTACTTAGCGTTTTTACGCTCAAAAACGCAATTTTGTCTTAGGCGAAAACTGAAAATATTTTTCTTGACTCCAACTTTGAGTGTCTATAGCCGTGCGTTACATCATTAGAAGCGGCTCGACGCGCTCTATTCGTAGAGCGAGTGCATTTGGGCACTTGTCTTAAAAAAATATTCGAAAAACTGCGATTTTCCGTAAATTTCGGTACATTTTGGGCTTTTTTGAGCGTTTTTGAATTTTGTCTCGTCCATCTTGCGTGTTTCTGCACATCCCGTGGCTGGTTCACCTCTGCCCGACGTCTCCGCACGTACCTGCAACAGAAAAAACACGATTATCGACAAAAATCAAGAAAAAATCGACCGCCCACCCACCCAGATTGCAGTTACTAGGGTAAGAAAAGTGGCTTTCCACAGGGGAGACCACCTTCAAACCCTAATAACTTCTAAATTACAGCAAAATTCTTGACCCGGTTTTTAAAATTAACATTGTACAACGACACGCTTTTTGATTTTTATCATCAAAGGATCTAAAATTGACCCCTATTCCTTTTGACTTTTAAAATTTTGGTTTTTACCAAATTTATTTTTCATTGCCTTATTAAAGGCAATATTACTTACTACATAAGACTGTTCTTTCTAGGAACATAGCATTAGGTTAGTTTTTGTTAGAATTAGGTTAGAATAATTGACTGAAATTTTACATATTTACAACTTTTACAAATATTTTTAATTTTATTTTTAATCTTTATTTACAACTTTTACAAATTTACTTAATCTATATTATTTACAACTTTTACAAATTTACTTTAGATTTTAACGTGTCCCTCAACCCCTTACCAACATGTTTGGTTTCCGCACCCCTGCCAAGAGCAGCAAGACCTCCAACGAGTTCCCCAGGAGAACCTCAACTACACCACCAGCTGTGCACGAAAACGACAGGCCTTCAACTTCTAGCGTCCGCAGAAGTATCGGGGAGTGGGAAGCTGGTAAAGCTGACCCACTTACCCCAACCACCCCGAAGAAAGTTGCGCCGGTGGACCCCCCAAGGACTAAAAAGGTGCTTTCACAGGGAAGTAGAGTGGGTGTGAAAGTACCGATTGAGGCCGTGAGGAGTCCACCGACGCAGCCCAAATACACCAGCCGGCTTGCGGAAGCGAAGGCCTGTCTTACGAAAGCAAAGGTTAATATGGGGAACTCGAGAAACATAAAAACGGAGATAAAAACGGAGGTGCTTCACGCCATCGAACGCCTGTATCAACTGGTGAAGGAAGCGGAAAGTGAGAAGGAAAAACGGAATGATTGGATAAATGAGCCAGAGAAAGAAAGAGAACCAGAGAAAGGAAAAGAACCAGAGAAAGAAAAAGGAAAGGAAGAAATAGACCTTATTAAGAGGATGGAAGAGCACGCACGGCTCATACGCGAAAATAGTGACAGAATGGAAAGGTTACAGGAGAAAATGGAGATGCAACAGGAGAGGATGGAAAAGCAGACGTACGCGAGTGTAGCAGCGGCGCACCCTGGGAGGCAGTTCCCTGAGCGCGCCGCGCTATACTCGGTAGTCGTAACATCAAAGGACGAGATAGATTCGGGCGATGAAGTAATGAAGAAGATAAGAGATACTATTAAGGCAAAGGAAGGAGGAATAACTATAGAAAGGATCCGAAAAGCAAAAGACCAAAAAGTGATTGTGGGGTGCAGAACAGAGGAGGAAAGACAGCAAGTTAAGGAAAGATTAAAGGGTGCGGAAGAGTTGAATGTGGAAGAGATGAAAAATAAAAATCCGTTGGTTATTTTAAAAAATGTTTTTAATTATATTAGTGACGTAGAAGTCATGGAATCACTCTGGATACAAAATGAAAAAATTTTAGAAGACATAGATAGGCAAACAAATAAAGCAGAAATAGCTTATAAAAAGAAAACCAGAAACAACCAAACGCAGCACATAATCATGAGGGTGTCTCCCGCAGTTTGGCAGCGTATGGTCCATGCTGGAACCGTCGTCATAGACCTCCAGCGAGTAAAAGTGGCTGACCAGTCACCACTTGTGCAATGCTCGCTGTGTCTCGGCTATGGCCATGGACGACGGTTCTGCGTGGAGACCACCGTGAAATGCAGCCACTGTGGGGGACCCCACATGAGGACGGAGTGTGCGGATTGGCTAGCCGGTGCGACCCCTTCCTGCTGCAACTGCCTGCACGCAAAGGCTGACAAGGCAGACCACAGCGCCTTCAGTCCTGAGTGTGCAATCAGGAGGAAGTGGGACGCACTGGCGAGGTCCACTATAGCGTACCATTGCTAAGGTGGCCCCGGACGAAGACTGATGAGCTGAACTAGTAGCTGTCCAAGTAAACGCTCTGGACCATGTTGAACATGGTCCACCGCTTACCGCTGAAAGGTGAAGAACTCTCTCAGTAACAAAAAGTCCCGCCGGCGAAAAAACAACAAAATTAGCAGTAGTAACATAAACAAAGTCAAAGTTTAAAACAGTTAGATAAGACTTGTTGGAAATTTATATATTAATGTATATAAAACAACTAGCGATAACTTTATTTTAGAATTAGCAAAAACAGTATAAAAGATAGGGTACTATTAGATTAAAATAATAAGCAAAACATAAACAAGTAGGTAATTGATTATAGTTCTGGATTCCAGGTGAAAACCATTTTTTATACACTTGAAGTATTAGTATTAGATGAAAGTAAAAGAAAGTAGATAAAACAGAATAGATAAAATAATAGTAAAACATTAGGCAATATTCAAAACTTGTAAAAATTAAAAATAATGCAAATTTTTTTTTTGAAAACGAAATTGTGTAAATAATAAAAAATCGTAATACAAAAGTCTCGGACCACCATGTCTGAGGGACACTTAGGAAAAAAAAAAAAAAAAAAAAAAAAAAAAAAACCTAACCTAACCTAACCTAACCTAACCTAACCTAACCTAACCTAACCTAACCTAACCTAACCTAACCACAGTCTCACTCCGACCGCTTCCGGGTGCGGTCGACATTTTCCTGCTCTCCACTTATAGTCGACCTCTAGACTATACATCGCCTACTTCTTCTCCTACCGAGAAGTGCAACTATCTCTTACCTTTATATCGTCTACTTCTCGTCAACTTCACACTTTGTCTAGAGGTCCAGCTACATCTCACCTACTTCGCGCCGAGTGCCGCGTTCACCTCTCAACAACTCTTTAAAGTGTCTGTGATTTAGTGCCTCATCTTGAGTGTTAAGTGCGTTCTCACCTTTGGATGCAGTGATTGTGTTTGTTCTTCTTCACCACCTATCTGGACCGGACTTTTAGAAACAGCAAGTAATTTACAGAATCAATCACCCACTGGCTAGACATCATATGAGTAGTGGGCAATCTCTGCTGACTTTTTCTTTGCTCGCCACTTATAGACTACCTTTCGCCCACCTCTCGCCCATCTGTCGCCCACCTCTTACTTTCACTGGAAGCATAGTCAGCTACTTACTGCCTACTTCTTGTTAAGTGACGTACCTACTACTCTTCCTACTATTTACCAGAACTCTCAGGAAAGTTACCTCCTATCATCACTACTAGCCATTATAAAAATCTTATGCCACTGATTGGCTACTGATTATTAAAACAGAGACATGTTCCATACTCCCCCAGGCCCTGTGCGCTCTCTCACCCCGATTCCTCCCAACCAAAACGAAGACTCCTTTGAGGATTTCTCTCTACACTTACCTGAGACAGGAGAGACCACTTTCATTACCCCTGACCCTCCCTCAACGACCCAACAACAACAGGGTATCACAGGAATCATTATTAAATTCCTCAAGAAAGTGAGTTGTGACACCAAAGAAATAACAACAAGACTCACTGAAGGCAAAAGTCTAACAAAAGCAAATAAAACCACCTCCATTGAAATCTGCAAATCATTGGACATCGAAGCCAAAACATTAATCTCCTTAATCGACCATCAATCAATGACCGAACCAAACTCTGGAGTATCCTCACCCTCCTCTGATCCAATTCAAAAGGATCTTCTGCTTTCCATTGATAAGACTGTCGGAGAACTCAAAACCTCCTTGGAGAAACAACTCGAAGACCTCAAGAAAACCATTAACAGCGCTACTCAACTCTGCAGCAGCCCCCCCCAATCTCCCAATCAACCAAGCGCTGAACAGCCTCTACTGTCCCCTACTCCGGCGAGACCCAGGCCTACATTCAAACCTGCCCTCATCATCGCACATAAAGGGGAGGACATCAACAGCTCTGCAGACACCCTGCGGGCCTGGAGGGAGAACATCTCCTTTGAAGACACCAACTTCGCGCCGGCCAACATCAGGTATTCGTCCAACAAAACTATTACCGCAGAATTCGACAAACTGGAACAGATCAACCTCGTCCTCAGCAAGATAGGCAGTGACAGCCCTATCACCGCCAAACCGGCTCCCACCCTTAAGCCTATGGTAATTGTTAAAGGCATTTTTAAAGATATTCCATCAGAAACCCTGACACAAACCTTAATTAGGCAAAACGATTGTATAAGGCAGAATCTAAATAAACCAGAAGATATCCAGCTTAAATTCACACAGAATAACAGAAACATCCAACTATATAACGCTACATTCATAGTTACCCCCTCCCTCCTGAATTCTATAACAAACACTGGACACTTAAATATCAACCACCAGAGAGTCCACGCTGAAAACTACATTCCCTTGCTGCAGTGTCATAAGTGCTTAATGTTTGGACACACTAAGAAACACTGTCGCAACACAGCCACTATCTGCTCTCACTGCTCCTCCACATCCCACGAATATAAAGACTGCCAAGTTAAGTCCGACACTGGTAAAACAAACTGTCATAACTGCACTCAACACAACAGGAAACACAACAATACTCCAGCAGACACGGGCCACAGGGCCACCTCACAACATTGCCCCCGACTCATTTATAACAAACACATAACATCATCCCGAATTGACTATGGCGTCTAATGCTGCACATACTCACACCCGTAGCATATCCTGCATCCAAATCAATCTCGTACGCAGAAGAAACTCCACTCACGAACTGTCTGTCCATCTATCTGCAACCTATTGCCACTGCTCGCCTACTACTCGCCTACTCACCTATCCGCCTACTCGCCCACTTGTCGCTTATTGTTGCCTACTTGTCGCCTAACTAGAAGCGACACATAGTACATACTCGTCACTTACTTCACCCCATATCAGAATGCCTCTTAGCAAACACACCGCCTACTACTCGCTACTAGCGCACATCACTTGACTACTTCTCGCCCACTCCACACTTTAACCAGAAATACAACCATGACTACTAGCCTATCTCTGGTCAAGTTTTGCGACCAGAGATAGGCTAGTAGTATCAATCAATAATCAATAATTATGTTTAAATTGGGACAGTGACAGGCAATGTGTAGTGGTAGTGGTTGTAATAGTGGGCAATAGTTTATAATGTTTAATTGAATGTTATTAAATTTAAGTTTTAATGGATAAGTATTACTTATAATTTCTAACTTAATGTGATTAATATAAACTTATGTTGGGGGTGAGGCAAGATGTATACCAATAGCGTCGACCTTCACCCCTAACGAACTATAAATACAAACTTATGTCAGGAGCGAGGGAAGATGTTTACGGTAGCATTGGGACTGGGAGCTATTCTCATTCCCTACGCTCTTCAAATGATGTTTATCTGATTTTGACGAAGTTACAGTCGCTGGACAGCTTGTCTTCTGAAACCGTGGGCCATTCCCTTCACTCCTGACAAACCATGCACAGACAAACCATATAAACATGTAATAGGTTATTATGTTTAATTGAATGTTATTAATTTTAAGTTGTAATGGATAGGTATTACTTATAATGTTTAATTTAATGTGATTAATATAAACTTATGTTGGGGGTGAAGCAAGATGTATACCAATAGCGTCGACCTTCACCCCTAACGAACTATACATACAAACTTATGTTGGGAGTGAAGGAAGATGTATACCATTAGCGTCGACCTTCACTCCTAACGAACCATGTACAAACGAACTTATAAATCTAACCAAAATACCTACCAAATAAAAACCTAAAAAAAAAAAAAAAAAAAAAAAAAAAAAAAAAAAAAAAAAAAAAAAAACCTAACCTAACCTAACCTAACCTAACCTAACCTAACCTAACCTAACCTAACCTAACCTAATTTGTATTTTATTAGTGATAGGTAGTTTGGTTTTATTTTTATTTGTAAGTTAATTTTTAAATGTTAGTTATTGTAATTATTATTATTAGTTATTAATTTATTTTTTCAATTTTATTTAAATTGTATTATAATGAATTAGGTAAATGTATTTTAATTTAATAATTGGGAATTTTTTTTAAAAAAAAGTTAAGATTTTAATATTTAATATTTGATATTGTCTGCTTATTATAAAAATAGAAATAAGTTAAGTAATAATGTAATATGTAATGGGAATAATAAAAGAAATTTAATGATGTTGCAAAATCACAGCAACAGAAAGTTCCGGGAAAAAAAAAAAAAAAAAAAAAAAAAAAAAAACCTAACCTAACCCCAACCCCAACCTAACCTAACCTAACCTAACCTAACTTGAACAAAAATTCATCTAACCTAAGTTGGAAAAAAAAACATCTTATCTAACTAGCAAAAATTAACCAACCTATTTTGGAAAAAAAAACTCATCTAACCTAATTAGAAAAAAAAAACTCATCTAACCTAACTTGGAAAAAAAACTCATCTAACCTAACTTGAACAAAAACTCATCTAACCTAACTTGAACAAAAAACTCATCTAACCTAACTTCAAACAAAAAACCTCTAACCTAACTTGAAAGAACGAACTAGAAGCGATAAATGCGAAATTCACGTAATTTATGCGATAAATACGAAATCTATTTTTTTTGTGTAGGTATTTCATGCTTTATATAAAAATTTATCAACGAAATAACCACGTGAATTTTCTAATTTTCACGTTGCGAACGCGCACCGCCCGCGTTTAAGACCTTATTTGAACTTTACCCCGCTCGCCGCGTGTTGCTGCGTGCTGCGTAGATACTGAAAGATATTTCAGTATCTACGAGTACAATGTCGTCATAAATGACCGAAGGCAAAGGCAAGAAAATATAGAGACAACCACGATGTTAGCTTTTAACTAACTTTTCTGCAATAAATATTTTGTTATTTTAATGATAAGGTACTGTAATAAATACGAGTTTTTAAATATTTTTAGTGTTTCAGATAAAATGTGAAATTTTGGATTTCTAATTTATATTTATGCGAAATTTTAGTTTTTTAGTTGCGAAATATAGGTACGTAACGTAACCCTAATAATTAATAATAGGCCTTTCCAGTTTACATCTATTGAAGATGATTTATGGGGGGTTTACACGGGTGACTAAAGCCGCACGATTTTTGCCGCGCGGCGTAAATCGACCATCTAAATGGCAATTCGGCTAAGTTGCAAGTGACTAAAGCCGCAAGCCCCAAAGTTGGGTAGCATCCGACTTTGGCCGCGCGGCAACCGGCCGCATGCGACTGGTGACTAAAATCGACCGTGTAAACGATCAGTTGCAGGCGATCGCCCGCCGCATGAAGGTTTTTCGCGCACGCACGTGTATTTATTTACTACAGCGTTTCTGTGTACATGTATCGTAACAACCATGAATTTATTTAATTATATTTATTTTTTATTGAAATTATTTCAATTCCGGCACAAACGGCTATTCTGCTCAACATTTTCGATGGAAATGACAGAGCCGCATGCGATTTTAGTAACCAGTGTAAATGGGCTAGCGATGCGGCTTGGTGAGGCAATTAGTGAAGCGACTCGCCGAACGGCGAAAATCGACCCGTGTAAACCACCCATTATACAGCGTCAGGAGGCAACCTATGCCTACACTTAACGGGACACTGTAATGCCTGGGACAATGTTTTAGATGGAGTAGGCTTGCTCAGCACCTATAGGTACCATCCTCTTAGCCTGGACGGACAACCATCCACAGGAAAGACATCGTCAATACGTGCGGAGCGTATCGTGTGAATACCTACCTACTTAACTACCTACTTAAGGGATCATGGAAATAAAACGAGAGCATCCGTAAAAAAATAATTATTCAACAAAATTGACATCGCATCGCATCGTCGTCGGCCCGCCTAGCCTTCGCAAAAAGGATCCTCGTACTGCGATCGGGAGTATTCCGGAGGTTGCGTGCGCTACATCTAAATAATAAATAATCAATCGAGACCACGTCCGCTCGGCCGCAGCGTCAGCGTCAGCGGCCGTACTTGCACGGCGCTGACGGAGCTCGTGGCCGCAGTCTGCGTCGCGCCGCGTACAACGCGCCCGCCAGCGTCGCCAGCAAGAGCGCCGCCCCTGCTGCTCCGCCTGCCACCGCACGGAGCCGACTGTATGCCGGCACCTGCACCCACGCTGCACCCGCGCCGCGCACGCACACAACCCGCGCTCCGTGCCGCTCTCCTTCCGCCGCGTCCGTCACTGCAATGTACAACAAGCAATGCAACGTGACGTCAGCAAGGAACCTATCGCGCCTCGCGGCTCGACCCTCGCCCGTGACACTCACCCAGCAGGTGGTCCTGGAAGGTGTGCGCGACGTGCAACAGCCGGTCGCCGCGGTACCAATGCACGTCGCAGCGGTCGTCGTCACCCGGCGCGCGCTGCCAGCGCACCAGAGCGCCCTCCTCCAGCAGCCGCACCGACACCTGCAGCTCCTCGAGCGGCATCTCACCGGCACCACTAGCACCGGGAGCCGCTAACGCCAACTCGACCGCCGGCGACGGCTCCGATGCCGCCGCATCCGTCTCGCTCGTCGCCTCCCCCTCGGGACCTGCTTTCAAATGTAGCTTAGCGAAGGATTCGGACGACCGAGCCGGACGCTCGAAGCTTGCGGTTTGATTACCGTGAGTGCGCACGAAGATGGGCTTGCTGAAGAGGCCGTCTCCGATCGCATCCTGCGACAGCACGCGCAGCTCGTACTCGGCGCCGGGTCGCAGGCCGCCCACCGTCGCCTCGGTCACACCGCGCGACAGGATCTTCATGGTGCGCCACTCGCTCGCTGCGCGCTCTCGGTACCACACGATGTAGTCCATCTCCAGCCCGCTCTCGCCTGCGGACACGAAGCCAGGTCAAGCAGGGCGCGTCGGTTACGAGGAGAAATGGCGATGTACCTACTCACCCGGCTGCCATGAGACGTGCACGGCTGTAGCGGCTGGCGCTGCCACGAGGTCACGTGGCGCGCGTGGCGGCACGTTCTCCACGAGGAGCTCGGTGTCGGCCGACACCGTGTCCGCCTCGTTGGACGCACTGCACGAGTACACGCCGCGGTCCGAGGACGCCACGTCGACGATCGTCAGGCTCCCTGCATCCACCGAGTGCCGTCCCGCCGGCAGCGAGCCGCCATCCTTCTGCGGACGAAGCATGTGACGTCACACGGAGCCGACCGCGGGCCGACACCGAGAGACTGTAGGTACTTATTTATACTCACTCGCGTCCAGAGCAGCGCGGGCGCAGCCTCACCGTCCCGGTCGGTGGGACGCAATGCGCACGGCAGCGTGAGCGTGGCGCCGAGTCGTGCCACGTACAGCGGCAGTGGACGCGCCACCAGCGCTGGCGGACGCAGCACGCGCACGCGCACCCGCGGCGATGCACCGCCCGTGCCGAGCGCGTTGTACGGCGTGCACGAATACTGGCCCTCGTGCGACTCGTCCACCTGCGGCCAGGAGCTAACCTTTAGCATCGCCGACCGGGGACCGCCCCACCCCACCCCGAGAGCGCCGCCCACCTGGTTGAAGAGCAGACTGCCGTTCCTGCTGTAGAACACGCCGGGCACGTTATACGGGTCGAACAGGAAGCCGTCCTTCTCCCAGCGCAGGTTGGTGAGCGGCGGGTTCGCGCTGAAGTGGCAGTCGAGACTCGCCGGCTTGCCGAGCGGCAGGTTGCGCTCCTTCGGCGCGTACACAACCTTCGCCGCATCTGAATGAAACGAAGCGGTCGGGGTAAGCGCGATGAGGCGAGACGAGACTGCGGTCGGCTCGCTACCGAGGCTAGGATATGCGCGACTCACACTGCACGTCGAGGAAGGCCTGCGCGCTCTGCTCGCGTCCGTCGGGGTCGCGCACTTGGCACGAGTACTCGCCGAGGTCGGCGGAGACGGCGCTGCGTATCACGAGGCTGCCGTTAGCGGGCAGGTCGGCACGCGCAGCCTGCTCGCTCGACAGCGGCGCGCCGTCGCGCAGCCAGTGCACGGTGCTCTCGCGGCTCTTGGGCAGACACTCGAGCTCGGCGCGCGCGCCCTCCAGCACGGTCACGTTGATGGGCGGCGTGGCGATTAGGTTCCCGCCTGCAGACAGAGTGAGGTGCGGAGAGTACGAGAGAGGTTGACGAGGCGAGCGTGCAGTTCGGTGCGCACTGACCGTCCACCTCGAGGTAGTAGAAGGTGCCGTTGTTGCGAGCGGGCGGCGTGCGGTTAGGGAATGTGACACGGCACCGATACAGTCCGGCGTCAGTCTCGCGTACAGCGCTCACGTTGATGGAGCCGCGGCCGAGGCCAAGTCGCGCGGCGCCCGACACACGACGCACGCGCCCGCCCCACCGGTCCGACACATTCTCCGTCTCGCCGCTCGCGCTGTACCACCACAGGATTCTCTCCTCCTAGACACAACAAGTACCTAGCTAAGTTAGTAGTAGTAGGTACCTTTTAACTACCTACTAGGTACCTAGGTAATTAGTAGGTACCCGGAGAATAATGCTTTGCAATAGGGTTCCTTTCCAGACACTACTAAAATAGGTAGGTATTTTAAATATTTTCCGTAAAGTAACAAAACAAAGTGTTTGGTATCCTTACCCTTAGACTTTGTTGTAAATGTAACATTTCGGTCTAGTATTATGTGGTATTGTATATTGGCTACTTGATTCGCGACCTGTGACAGCACAGCATTAGGTAGGTAACGAACGCTAGCGTGCGCTAATGCTCTTCGCTGCAGCAGCTGTTGTTGTGTCGTAGATATATACCGCGGCAATGCGCCCGCACGGGAGCACATACAGCACAGCACGCGCCACACAGAGCCAATGAGCCGGCGGCGCGGCGACGCGCGACACGCAACGCGCGACGTGCGCATTCCTCTCCCATTAGCATGAACAATCTCTATTCTTAGATCACTCCCGATCTGCGTGGAGGAGGGAACGGGACTAAGAACGCTCCTATTGTGTATGATGATCATTATGATTAAGTAGGTAACTAGGGTAAGTAGGTAGGTACTTACCTACCTACATTGTTAGGTTACGACGTACTAGTTACCATCTTTACCATACCTACCTACATCATTGAAAGTCGCGCTAGATACTACTAAACAGACCCACAACAAGGGCGGATCCAGAGGTCATCATGACCTCTTCCCCCTCCTCCCTGAGCTGAGTGTACCTAAGGTAGGTACACTCAGCTCAGGGAGGAGGGGGGAGTAGTAAGAAGGTCAAGAACTGATACACATTATAACTTTTCACATCCTGACACTTTTTCAAACCTCAGTAGGTACACACATTACTTCAATTGATTAATTGATTTGTTACAACATTCCATACAACTGCAGTTTTTTTTTAAACTACCCACATTTACTTGGTTACTTAGGTAACTTTGTAATGTAAAAAATGCTGTGTTTCTTACCCATATCTTACCATTGTTAATTTGTTACGAATGTTATCTACCTAAGAAATATGTTTTTATAATAGATACCTAATTGTGTTATTGTTCTGAGTGCTCACTGCTTTAGACCAAATGTGCCTACTTAAGAAAAAACATGTTTCTCAGTGTAAGTAATTTATTTAAATTTTATGAGAAATAAATAAATCTTAAACCTTAAAACCTTATTTATCAAGCTCCTCACTTCCAAACCGAAATACTGGATCCATCATTGTGTCGAAGCATTCCGAATTCCGACTCGACAGGTTCTGACGATGTCTAACATTAGGTCAAGATGATGATATACATACCTACCTATACCTAATGCAGAGGACCTAGGTACGACGGACATTTTAGGTACCTACCTACATATAATAGGTAGGTTTCTAATTATTTGCAACCCTTTGAATTATTGAACACGCGCCTTTATTCGAGAGATAGGTAGCTAGATACCTACCTAATATACTAGTAATTGACAAGCGTCATCATGGCTCAGTCGGTAGTACCTACCTGGTCTCTGCCTTGGCTTCCGTGCTGTGGGTCGTCGGTTCGATTACCTCCGAGGACAAACATTTGAAGCATTGTGTGTAGCAAACATAGATATTTGTTCTGTGTCTAGGTGCAGGTACCTACTATAAAGTATTCTATCAGCAATCTAGTTCCCATAGTACAAGCACAGGTCATATAATACTATACATAAGTACAAGGTTTGCTTTGGGACTAGAAAGCGTTGTGTAATAGGTACCTACCTATGTCCAAGAATATTTATTTATTATTTATGTAGGTACCTAAGTCATCCTGACTTGTTCGGAAACCTTGAGGGGGAAGCCTTCTGAAGTCAAGCAGGTTGAAAATTAGGCCCTTATCCCGTATGCCGATACAGAAATCATTAGGTAACTACCTACTCAGCATACGGACGGGCCTTAGTAGACCCTCAGAATAATGAAACCTGAGAGTAGACCATATCGGATATCGGACGGAAGTGACCTAGGTAGAGTGCATACAAGCGAGTTTGAGTTTGTAACCAACTTCAAAAAAAGGACGAGGTTCTCAATTCGGTTTTTTTTTAATGTTTGTTACCTACCTCGTAACTCCGTCGTTTATTAACCGATTTGAAAAATTCTTATAGGTAGTAGTAAGTAGTCCCAAACCTAAATTTTTTATCAAAATCGGTTCAGTAGTTTGCCAGTTAGGTACCTACCTACATAAATAAGAATAACTGGAAAAACACGTCACCCACACCACACCACGTACACGACATTGCGTATTTTACTTCCCTGTGCCTTTCATAATGGTGTTTATGAATTTTATTACGAATATTATCAATAGAACAATTACAATGAACTGCCATCATCATCATCATCATCTGATGATGAAGCCGCAGGGCACGTCACGCCACCGTACAAGAGGAACACAAAATAGATGTACCTACCTACTTATAATGTGATATTATGAAGTGATATTGTCTGTACGGCAGGTGGTAGGTAATGACATGGCGCTACTCACATCCTTATCCCACTGCAGGTGGTATGGGATCTCGTTGCCGAATGGAAAGTCCAGATGGCAGTTCATAACGGCGTACCCTCCGACGCCGGCGCGCAGCCGCTCTGCATCAAGCGGCAGCAGCGAGCCGAGCGCGCCCGCGCCCGCCCACGACCACAGGCACGCCCACAGGTGCGCGCACACGATACGCGACTGTCGCGACATGCTGCACTCTACTATGGCGACTCTACGACGACTGGACTGGGCGAGTGCCGAGCGCGGCGGCACACGGGACTCGGGACCGATTGTTAGCTCGCTCCTACATACATAGAGAGAGGTACACTAATTGTGCAGAGTGGCCGTGCCGCGCTACATCCTGCGCCCCGCATCCCGCGCCACCACAAACGCTCTGCCTGGCCTGACCGCTGACTGCACTGACCATGACCAAACAAAACAACAACGTATTTCTCACATTTCATAGTACCTACCTATTTGTATGAGGTGAGAGAGTGCTTGTTTTAAACGATTTGGGTAAATACGAAAGTTGTTGAAATCTGTGGTTGAAATGATGTCCACAGTTTTCTGTAGGTACCGTATACTACCTAAGTAGTAACATAAACCTAAACGTACGTACCTAGGTAAGGTACGTCGTTTAAGTTTATGTTTATTAATATTCATAACATTTTGTTATACCTAGGTCAATAAGGTACAATTTTAACAAAACTACCTATATAGGTACCTACCTAAGTAAATTACGAGTAATAATTATAATATTGTACAAAAAAATCTATTCACATGTAAAAGTAAAACCATACATGGAATATAAAATGAATTGCGTAAAAGCATATAAATTAGGTAATAAATAAAAATCATTGTCAATTACATAATAAATTCATGAATCCTTTAAAAGGATTGCTCATTCAGGTCGTCAGTGCGGCAGTTACGGAGACTGGGAGACGGTTGTATTGTATACTGCAGCTGGTCCCATAACATGAACCAGCTTGGTAGGCTTGGTGAGTCTCCGTCGGATCACCTGCAGTTTCTGCACCTGCGGGTCGGATACCTATGGCAATCCCCGAGCCTTGCATGACTCCTCCAGATGATTGTGGACGTAAAGAGACGCATTAAAAATGATTAACGAGGGCACGGTCATGATCTTTAAGGTCCTGAATATCGGTGCGGCAAGGGGTGTCCCACCCATGGAGCGCGTACAATCGCCCCCGCACTGCTCTCTTCTGCATTCTGAACACTCGCTCCCAATCGGCCGCTTTGCCCCATAGCTCCACGCCATATTGAAGGAGCGAGTGAACAGATGCAAAGTAGCAGCTCCTTGTCATAGAGGTCTCAAGCATCGATGATAGCCTCCATAAGGCGAACGACGCCCGACCTATCTTTTTGCAGATATTATTTATATGGAGTTCAACTAGGCAATGATGGACTCACGTATGTGTGCTCTTCTTCGACTCGGCCCACATTTACACGTTCTTCCCTCATTGCCTCTGTTGCGGGCCGCTGCAGTAATGTACTATTACCTACCTAACTGCTTCCTCGCTATAGGTATCGCAGAATTCGATAATTTTATTCATAACTAACTCATACCTACGTTTGACTCCATTCTTTCTGAATCTCACAAGTTTGTACTTATTATAGGTAGGTACCTACACAGCCGCCAGATCATAGACAAGATTATTATAAGTAGGTAGGTACCTCCATACCTAATAATGTATGTAGCTAACTAAGTAGGTAGGTAATGTCGTGTTTCATTTTATAGCTAGGTAGGTAACTTACCTACCTACACTTTCATAACACCTACTAGGTACCTATAGGTACATGCTGGGTACCAAACTATCTACCACGTGCTACACAAAGTCATTGACCTAGGTAGGTTACATTGTTGTGTGATGGAGGATGATAATGGCGTTAGTCACCCTCCTTGAGCTACATCTGCATCAATTTATATCATTGTACCTACTTACCTAATTAGAGTTAGTTGATAGGGAAGGGTAGGTAGGTACATACTACCCTCCTACTCGTACTAAACCAAGGAAAGTAGGTAGGTACTATGTTAATAGGTAATTTTAACATAATACCTACCTGTATAATTTGCTTTGTAACCACATTTTTGCGAATAAACCATTTAATTTACCTTGGGCCACAGAATATTAGTAGGTACAAGTAGATAAGTAGGTATACTAGGGCAGAGTCCTGAATTGTAGGTAGATGGTAGATGGTAGGTACAGGTAGTAGGTACTAGGTACACATTTACCAGATATATATTTTTCAGTCTTGCTTGGTCTCATCCATTGAGGAACTATTACTAGCGTAGTAATATTAATTCAATGGTCTCATCACATCACAAGTAGGTATAGGTACGTTACTAAAATAGAGGTAAACGTTTTTGAACTTAATCTCGAGTGAAACGATTGCCAGGATGGATGGATGGACCTGCGGACCACTACGCAGCCATCGTCATCGCTCGCTGCCAGCAACACGTACGGCGACAGTCACAGTGGTAATGTATGTAGTACCTACCTCCTTCTACCTACTTACTATTACGTAGGTAGGTAGCATAACAGGGTTACCTAGTCTATATTATTTAGCAGTTTATCTAGGTACCTGTTTCTTCTTTATCTTACCCGCAAGAGTAGTAGGTACCTATAATGCCAAAAAATAATTATTGGGGTTCGGTAATATTTTAATAATATAAGTATGTACTAAGTATACCTAAATTACATACATCGTAAGTACATACATACATATCGAATTACTTAAAATTATTCATATTTAACTAATAAAGGTAAAAAAGGCATTAAAAATAATTTTGGAATACATAATTAAATGGAAATGAAAGGCTCGGTTCAACCATCATGTAACTGGAGCCTTGAGAGCGAGCGGTGTAAACGCAGCCACATAAATAAATGCGAAGTCGCGCATAGCTAGCTAGCTAACTATAGCTATAGGCTAAGTACTAAGTAGGTCATGAATGACCTCATTGTGGATATTAGGTAGGCGTGGTATTACCCACATAATTATAATACAACAACATTGTTGGCGACTGGCGACTGGCGACAGTTAGGCAGGGGCCTAGCCCTGCATTATGAGATGCACGAAGTTCTCGTAGTTGATGTTCCCCTGCGAGTCCTCTTGGCCTTGCAGCAGCTGCTCCACCTGCAACGGAACGACACTCTCCGGTACTCCACACCACACCACATTGTGCTGTCTTGTGCTTTATACAATACCTAATAGGTAAGTACCTCATTACTCTTCAAGTTTTGACGTTAAACCTAATTTCTCCATAATAGGTATATCAAGAAGCCCTGACTGGACAGTCGTCGCCATAACAAGCAATGTTCAAGTTAGGGCTGTGCGAAACACAAACCTGTAGGCTCTGCAAGGAGGCGGAAGAAACGGCTCGTCGCGCGCGTCGGGGACTACTCTACTAGGGGAGTGCGCGCCGCTAATGCATAAACGCAGTATGCATCTGGGAAAGCATATTCCAAGGCCAGGTGAGCTATTTGTTTGTAAGGGGTAGCTACAATAATGAAACAATAACCTCATCATCGCTTAGCTTCTCCCCAAGTGTAGATAGCAGGTGACGCAGTTCCGCCGATGAGATGAATCCATTGCCATCCTTGTCAAAGTGACGCAATCCTTCAATAAAGTCATTGGCAGTGTCACCACTGCGTGCTTTCGAGATGGCCTGTTGACCAAAACTACTGTGAGCACTATTTGCAATGCAATATGTTATACATATACCTACCTACTTACTTAGTAACTACATAGTGGTTCTCCCTGAACTGAGATCTCGTGGTGTTGCCAAATATTAAAACCTAAGAGTGTGGACTTGGAGTGTTCATCAAATCTCAATAAGTAGGTGTTCTGAGATGAAGCAAATGTTTCAAACTGCAATAATTATGCCTGAGATTCCTCAAAACTGGTTTTGAGAGCTGATGAATCATAACTTGGAACCAACTCCCAATTTTAATGAAACATGTAGGTAACGATTTGTTCATCGGCCAGCATACGATACGACTGAGCTGTGGCGCCTATCAATTGTTTATTGTTCTTAACAATGTTAGCTAGAAAGTTTTATTTACGAAAAAAGTGAAACAGCTCTTTTTTTTTTTAGTTGAGGTTAGTAATCTCTAAGTTTAGGACTGGTAAGGACCCTAACCCTCGAGGTTCATTGACCTTCGGTGACCCTGAACAAATTTGGTCACAACTTCTAGGGTTTTGACTTTTAACCTCAAATGACCTTTGAAAAATGTTGACTTTGACTTCTACTCTAGGCCCTAAAAGTATGGGATACGATATGTTAGATACAAATTGTTATAGATATACCCCCTATCTTATAAAAAGTTAGAGTAGACATTATGTCTGGTTTAGCATACGTAATCAGGACATAATGTCCACTCTAACTTTTTATAAAATAGACTTCTAATTTATAAGTTTAAAATCTAGAAAAACAGACTTCAATTTGATCCGGCTTCATCATCAGATGATGATAATGATGGTAGTTCATAGGGATTCTATTGATCGTAATCACCATTGAAAAGTCACAGGAAAGCAAACTCGTCACCCACGTCGGTACACGACGTGGATGACGAGCTTTTAACAGTTATGCTTATTTATTTAAACCACAATTTGATAAAAATTGTATGGGACCAATCAGGAAGACCGTTTTACATAAAAAAATAAACGTTCAAATCGGTAAGTACCTACCTAACGGAGATGAGAGCTTCAATTACTTTGCAGTTCACGTAAGACTGGCACATTAGGTAGATCGCAGTAGGTAGGTACCTATCGATGCAATTTGCAAAGTTTATCTCGACCATTCATTACATTTCATTTTCTAACACGGAAAGGGTGTAGGGAGGGTGTTATAAGTTTGACGGTGTCGTGTCTTGTCTATCTCTGCCTTTCTAGCTGTGAAAGTAGGGCTCCGACTTGAATGCCTTGGTTTTGTAAGAAATACCATCTATCTGGAATTGTTCTTAGCCATGTTTGGTGAAAATTGGTGGAGCTGTTTCAAATATATGAAGATATTAATTAGCGTCAGCCTCAAAACCAGTGTCGAGGTATTTCAGGTAGGTAATTGCAGTTGTAAACTAAAAGTTTGTCTCAAAGTTTTGAGATTAGATGAACTCCTACCCAGTCCATACATCTACTGCGAGGTCTGAACATCTAAGGAGATTTTTTATGGTTAAGGGTTTTTATGTTTTTGTTTAATTAACTTATTTAATCTTTGAGAACATCGCGAGGTCTCAGTCCGAGACGAACTACGTACTAGCATGGAAGTAAAAATGCCTAATGCCTAGGTATGAAATAAATAAACAATTGAATTTGGATGGTTATAGATTATATTAGATTAGAAAATTCTTTATTGCACTTTAAAAATCGTACAGAGGCGAGTTTAATGCTATTTAGCATTATCTACCAACTAACCTGGGCGTAGTGTGGAGATGATGGTAGTGCTTCTAATGGGAAACTTTAAAAAGAAAAAACAGAAAAAGGGGGAAAAAAAAAAAAAAAAAACCTAGTTATACCTGGTAGATGGGCAGGAAAACTTCAAATGATATTCTCTCATCAGGTTTGAGATGTAGCGTGCACTTTTTGACATCAGACTCGGTTGGGTTTTGGCCGAGAGCACGCAGAGCATCGCCTATCTGCGCCACGTGGATCTTGCCATCTCCACGAGAGTCAAATAATTGAAATGCCTCTTGGAACTCTGGTATCAGGAAACAAACTTTTATTTGGATACGTATTTACTATGATTATGATAACCAAGAGCAATAAGCAACTACAGAATTAGGTTATGGCTACTTTATTGCACAAAATATAACATTTTGACATAATATAGGGAGGTCTGAATGCTGAACATTCTCTGTCAGCTAACCCAAACGTGATACATACTAGAGCATGCACTCTCGGTACCTACTTACTGGACAGCAGGTCCACTAGGTACTGAGAAGAGAATGCATGCCCGTAATTACCCGTACTTTCAATACTAGATAAGCTAATTTATTTATTTTATTAAAGCATACATGTATACAATACAGGTGTCTTAAAGGTAATGGTTTCTTTGATTCGTGCCAATTTTGGCCTTTGTTATAAAACTTTCTAGGTTCTTATTGCATCAATTATCTTATATGTACCTACCTAATTATAAAGCAAGATGAAACAACATTCAGGGTGTGTGTTATTGAGTAAAATCAACAATAAACAACTGGCTTTTGAGTACCGATAGTGAAATTTTTCAAAAAGTTCAGGTACTTTTGATGTCTACAATTACTGGTTGCATGCCCTAGTACATACATACCCTTAGCTTGCCTTGCATGTTATGTATGAAGCTGACAGTTCTCTAATTTATTAACAAGAAAAATAGGTCACATAGAGGGAGTCAGGATAAACAAAAAAATACTATAAACTCAACAGATCAGACAATTCCTAATTAATTATGGAATGAATGGAGATTAAATGTTACCTTCAAGTGAGGTGAGCTTCAACTTTGCGGGTGGTTCGTACATGAACATGACGGCGGGTTCCGCGGCACTGGCGCATGCCGGCGCTCTCACAGTTGCACACAAAACCCACCTTGGCTTGCTTTTAAAACGCACACCTTATAAGGAAACTAGGGCGCTTGTAGCCACCGCTTTTGGTAAACACGTTGATTGACATGAGTCACTCGACATCGGCACTCCCCGCACTCGCCTTGCGACATGCCTACCTCTGTACAACTTTCAGTTACACTTTTACCTCACGTTGCAGCACACCACACCACACACGGTAGGTAGTGCCCATGCTGCGCTCCGGGACCCATCACATCTCCTCGTTATCAATCCACGATTCCACTTTTAGTTTAGATGACGACGACATTCTAGGTAGGTACCTATTTATTGACTCACCTGCCAATTGGTCTTCGGAATAACCAGCCTAAAAGAGAAAGCACGATTAGAACATACTTAGGACCTACACCCAATCCTTAAATATAGTAGATTAGCAATACGTAACCATTCTGTTGACTATTTTCTTTTTCTTTGGTTTTCAGAAAACAAAAATATAGTTATATGTCCTACGGTGTAGGTAGGTAGGTATAGAATAGTAGAATAGAACACAAAAAAGAAAGAACCAATGAATATGGTGATTATGGCGAGCCTTATTTTCACTTATAAAATATAAAATGGCGGAAGCCAAGTCTGTTGCGTTTATGCAGTTTTTAATAAGTATTTGTGTCACATTTGTGTGGATTTGTTGCGTGAAGTGAAACTGCTCAAAACTGACATTTCATCAACAAGTTGAATAGCTACCTAAATATTCGCTTCAGATGGTTATTGTACAACCATGGAATGTACAGTCTGGGAAAACCACAAAGGATCGAGTTAGCCAAGCCAACGAAGATCTTTATATGACAACTTGAGCAAAAATGCTTTGCATGTTCCCTCGACGAGCGAGAACTTTCGAACCGCTTTACAGAATTTGAATGAAGGAATGAATGAATGAATGAAAATACTTTTGTTGGTAAGTCTACGGATACTAGTGTTTTTAAATTTTACAGGTCAAGGGGTTGTAAAGTTAAAAAGATCCAAAGGGAGTAAAAAAAACATAAAGTCGTACAAAAATATCAACTTTATATTTTGGTTTTAGTTATTACTTACGCAATAGTATTGCTTCCTGTTTATGTTGTTAACTTTGATGTGTGTGTTTTAGTGACAAATAAACGTATTATCGATCTATCTAATGAAAACGTATAAACGCGCAGCGCTGATGTATTCTACGATATTATTATAATACATGGACTTAAGGTCAGAGCGTACCATACGCGCTCACCGTCGGTCGAGCCATGGTCGAGCACTAAATTTAGCCTAAGAAATGTCAGTTTTGGTAGTTAAAATGTCAGATTTCAGTATTTGAGAGCGGAAAACTTTAACACCAGATATGGGTAGCTTTATGTTAGTATGTTTAGGTCCTTCATTTTTGTGTTTTTCTTTTGTATTTTTAACTAGAATTGTGTTTTTTTTGTTGATTTTTCTTATAATTTTGCTTGGATCCAAATTTTCCACCGATCATTACTTCTCACCACCGGTCATTCTCCATCGTGCTAAGGTCTAATAAAACGTGACATTGGCGAAATTGCGGGCCACACTGCAAAGGCCATAGACAAGAATTGAATTGAATAGTACAATCGCATTTAATATTATACACGCGATTTGTGAGGATGTATGAATGTTTGTATGTTTGTTCCTCTTTCACGCAAAAACTACTGATCCTATTTGGATGAAACTTCGAATATATATTGACCGTGACCTGCAGGCCTAGGATGCGCACGAGAGATATTTGTCATGTCGTTCTGTCAAAATGTAAGCATTTTACACCAGTTTAAGAACTATATATTGCATTATCTGTGGTAATGTTGTCGAGAAACCGCGCCTTCTTATTGTACACTTTTGACTCTTACTACTTAGAACTAGACTACTTATTATCCCGGAAAATCAACGGGACGCGAACGAAGTCACGGGCGGATCACGGACACCTGTATCCGTTATAAGTAAGTCCGCCGACTTACATAAAACGCACACAATTGTCCGCCATTTTGTATGTAGAAATAAGGCTGGCCGAAAAATACACCACGCCACAACCACACAAATTCACACAATATTTACATTTTACATACCTCTTACATATTATTCATTCATTCTTCGTATATTCTATGCTATGAATGATCCGGTTTGGTTTGACGTTTGACAGGCTTTGCGCAAGCAAAACAAGCCAATCAAACCGAACAAAACCACACAAAGAAAGAGAAACTAAAAAAAATTGCAACAAAATGGCAAACAAAATGGTGTGCATACTAGAACCGATTGGTCATAAACGAGGTTAGTGATGAAAGAAGTGCAGTTAGTGGCATTACTAATGTTTGAATTAGATTTAGAAATTTAGGTTGAATCCAATAACGACATAACCTTTCCAAGGGGGTGCTGACCGATAGTACATACTGCCCGCCCGGTATTAGCGTTCGGCGTTCGCTTTGTTCGCCAATCTCCACGTGCCTTCCGCCATTGTAACTCATGTAATCGTCTTATTCACGCCAATTTCACTGGTTTTACTAACTATAAAGAACAAATAGTTCCACCGCTGGTTAAATATCGTAGCTTTGTATAGCAGAGCGACTAGGTAACGTGTAAAAGGGTGCATGTGCCGGTGAGCACGGCGTGGTCTAGTTGGGCGGGCACTGGGCGCCGGGTTGCGGTCGGTTCGGTGTAGCATAGCTAGTAGGATCTAACAGAAGGTGTGTTGCAGGGGACAGGTGACGGCGGCCACATGATGGCCGCTGGCGGCGGCGGCGGCAGCGAGTTCGTCGAGGGCTGGCTCGTCGCGCAGCTCCTTGGTGAAGGAGCTTATGGCGAGTGAGTATCATCATTTATTATGATCTAAGTGTGCATGAGATGTATCATATGCCTATACAGGGTGGTCCAGATAGACACGTCCAAAGAGAAAAACTAAATTGTCCACACCCAGGGGTACCTGAAAACACCTCGTGTACCTATGTTGGCTGCTGTTTTGTATTTTTCCAGTTATGATTTTTAAAGTTTTTTCAGAATGTTTGAGCAAGTTAGAGTTGAAATTTCAAAATCAAAATACAGTATTCCATAGTTTCTGTATGTTTTGTTCGATAACTTTCTTACCACTTATCCAGTCTTCACAGAATTTGGTAGGTCTTTGGAGAGTACTCTTTAAGTTTGGCCATACCTCACTCTGGGGCATCCTTGTGCCTCATTTCGTGTTAGTAGAGTTTGTCTTTTTTTAATTTGGCCCACTAAACAACATTACACAAAAAAAAGAATAAAAAATCAATAGTGTACCACCTTCTAGGAAAACAAATCTCACACTTTTTTCTCACCTTTGATTGCCGTTGCACCTCTTTCATAAGTTATAGGTAATAAAAAGGCTTGCGAAGCTTGGATGTGAATGTGAGTTGTGAATGTGATCCACCAGGGTGCGGTTGTTGGTGCATGCGCGGTCCGGCGCTTGCGTCGCGTTGAAAGTGGCGCGCGGTGCAGGCGAGGCGGCGGCACGCGAGGCCGCATTGCATCGTGCACTGCGACATGCACATGTACTGCGGTGTCTGGGCGAGCGCAAGCATGCCGATGTACATTACACATTCCTCGAGTACGCGGCCGGCGGCGAACTGTTCGAACGCATCGAGCCCGACGTCGGCATGCCGGTGCACGCCGCGCGACGATACTTCCGCCAGCTGCTGGATGCGCTCACGTACCTGCACGCGCGCGGCGTCGCACATCGAGACATCAAGCCCGAGAACCTGCTGCTCGACCACAAGGACGACCTCAAGCTTTCCGACTTCGGCATGGCCACGCTGTTCAGGTGAGCCTCGTGCACCTTCTCCTCTGAGCTGACAGTGGACGTGGATGTGGCTTATGCATGATGCGGTCGTGTTGCATTGCAGGCACGCCGGTCGCGAGCGGCTGGTGTCGCGCGTGTGCGGCACATTGCCGTACGCGGCGCCCGAAGTGCTGACGGGCGGCACGACGCCGTACCGCGCGCCGCCGGCGGACCGCTGGGCCGCGGGAGTTGTGCTCGTCGCGATGCTGGCCGGCGGTGAGTGTCGCCGTGTCGCCGCTCGCCGACACTCGACCGGTCCCTCTCTTTGGTATCCTAGCTGTAGGCGTGCGTTCATCCCCTAAAGTTACGGTACCGAAGTTAGGGATCGCGTCGGTCTCGTCGCTCCAGCCGGGCCACCGCCGCCGCCGCCGCCGCCGCCGAGGCTGAGCTCGCGCATTGCTCCGCAGAGTTGCCGTGGGAGCGCGCGCAGGAGTGTGATGCGCGCTACGCCGCGTGGACGGCGGAATCGGCCGAGCTTGCGGGTCCATGGCGTAACATTGTAGGCGCCGCACGCGCCTTGCTGCGCCGCCTGCTGCGGTCCGAGCCCGAGCGTCGCGCCAGCCTCTCGCAGCTGCTGCAGCACCGCTGGCTCGAGCCGGGTGAGTGTCGCCCTTTGATTCCTCCACTCCCCACAGCCGCAGCCGATGGCCGCGCTGTCGGCGTCTCAGGTACTAGGTGACTCTGAGTGTGCACGTCTCGGAGCCGCCCTGTGCCTCAGTACGCCGCCGTGCCCGAGCTCGACCCCGAGCCCGCTGCTGCGTCTCGCCGGTCTCGTTGGTCGCGCGTTGCGGTGCTTTGGCGATTTAGCTCGGTGACGTGAGCTATCTCATAAAGCTAGATTACCAAAGCACCGCGGCGCTCGCACATCGCCGCCGCTGCAGCCATCATCGTGGTCGCCCGACTGGTACGATCGATCGGTTACATCTTGGGGATCGGTAAGTGACATTAATCAGTTACTTGGCATCTGTCTTTCCCTCTGTCCGTCTGTTACCTTCACTAAAGCTGAACTGGGCTTAAGTACCCCTCTAATAAGGGTTAATAGTCCCTAATTTTCAGATTTTCAAAGTGTATATGAGTGCACAATACAGCCAACACCAGTACAGATCTCATTCCCCCAAGATGAATTAGAATTATATTAGTGTAATATTAAGTGTATTTAGAATGAAAGAGCCTCGTACTTACACTCTCCGCACACAATGTTTCCACATAGGGGAGCTTATCAGTCGGTAGCTGTTGTTCGATATTCAATCATTGTACATACACAACCATTTTGCACGGCTGTTTGTAACTACACGCTAAAGCAATTTTGTAAAAACACAATTTTGTTTTTAGCCAGTCACAGATTGTGTAATAATATACACTATACAGCTGGTCAAGCACAGAGCACTTCGTTATGTTTAGTTTAGACTGTAGACGTCACCACGTTGTCGTGTCGTGTCGTGTCGTGTCGTGTCGTGATGTAGTGCGAGCTTTTCATTTGCGTGTCGCAGGCGAGAGCGAATGTGACGCAATGCGCGACTGGAGGTCGCAGCCAGCGCCGGCGCAGACCGCGGCTCAAATCACATCGGTCGCCGACCTGTCGCCCGCCGACATGGACGTGCTCATCAGCTACTCGCAACCGACGCGCGCAGACGACCTGCTTCTCCACACTACTGCCACGCAGGACGCCACGCAGCTCACACAGGTCAGTTACAAGTCATCAGCTACTCTCAACCGACACGCAGCCCACCGAGACTTAGCAGACAGCAGATGTCGGGTCTCGTGCACACCGAGGCAGATGTATTTATTGCAGATATTGTTGCATCCTCCGAAGCATCTTCATTAATCTACCTTCATAAGCTACCTATGAGATATGGTAACGTTATTATTTAATTTATATTTATCAAGCCTAAATCAAGTTTTTATTTATTTATTTTTATTTGGCGCACTAAACTGATTACCGCACTGACACAACAAAATGAAATGTTATAAAAAACCATTGAGAAATATTAATTATTATACAGTGTACGACTTTTTAGGTGTTATAAGGGTTTGTAGGAGTTATGTTGCTTTTTAGGGATTTGCAGAGGTTTTGGAGTTTTTAGAAATAAAAGGGGTTCTCAGGCGGATCGATGGTTGTAGAGGTTTTTAGTGTTAGGGCGGGATTTTATGTTCTGATCTAGATAGATGCAATCATACCAATATATAATGCGCGCACGAAGTGTTGGGCAGACAGCTAGTAATTTATAATGAGTTTGCGATGTATCCGTTTGCAGGGCGCGTGGGCGCGACTGACTCGCGTGCGCGTCGCGGGGTCGCGCGAGCTCGCCTTGTCGCGCGTCGCCGACGCATTGTGCGGCGCCGGCCTGTCTGCCGCACGCTGCGCCGACCGCGCCACGGTCAGTATACAATACATTCAGCGTCCGTCCATACCATGCAGAGTGGAGAGTGCAGAGTGCACATTATTATTGCAGGTGACTGTGTGTTGCGGCGCGGACGTGCAGATGCGCGCGTGGCTCGTGCCGGAGCCGGAAGGACAAGGGCGAGGCACGCTGGTAGAGTTCCGTCGAGCTCGCGGCTGCGGACTCGCGTTCCAGCGACGGTTCCGCGACGTGCGGCGCGCACTGCGCCATCTCGCGCCAGACCATTCCATGGAGCCGGACCTTCTTACACACTGAATCAGTCTCTTTATAAAAATATTTTTTTTAACACTACTCTGCTTTTATTGCTGCCAGGCTTTCCCTTACCCTTTATTTAAATTTACTAGACTGAGACTTTTTCAAATGAAAACTTCGAGCTTTGTATCGATTTTAAATATCATTCATTCAGGCCGTTGCCTCGGGTAAGCGCCTTAGCAGTCGAGTAATAAAACATTTCATAATCTAGTAAAAATTTATTTTTACAAAAGTGGAAGTAGGTACCTAGGTACAGTCATATCATGGATACAAATAGGGTTAAAGACTATCTCCAGGCACGGTAGTCATCATCTCGGATCCTAATTGATATGTTTGCGTAGAATAGTGTGAACACGATTATGCCCTTGCTCCCTAAAGAGAATAAAGGCGATGTTGCTGTGGCAATATGCCGGCAGGGGCATGAGCGTAGCGTGAACACGGGAATCAAGATATAACTAGGTTGTAGCACAGAATATTACCAAGTAAGTTTTGGGTGAATGAATGAAATACGTTTTATTAAAAGGCGTGTATGTTCATGCCCTTGCTCCCTAATAAGAATAAAGGCGATGTTGCTGTGGCAATAATACCGGCAGCGGCATGAGCTTGAGTGTGAACGCTACAGTACTTACAACACCTGAGTAACTATACATATGAAATAAAAAACAGGTTGCATTAAATATACAATAGCCGACCTTATCGTATACTAGCCATCTCTTCCAGGCAACCTTTCCCGGTGAATGTGTGTTACGTAGTCTACAACTTATATGTATACATAGAGGGTGCAGAATGGTCTCCCATTCGTGGAATACCTAACCCACCTACAATTAGGTCGGTTCGGTATTTAAGTAAGTAAATACCTAACTAGTAGTATACCTACCTAACTCTGGAATGATTGCCACAGCAGCATCACATGTAATGTGGGTTTACATGATACACACTCTTTACAACACATACTAGGTACCTACCTACTTACCAAAGTACCTACCCTATTGTTAGCTTATACGTGACACGATACCAAGCTTAATATATAACCTACATTATTGAGGTTAAACATATTTTTACATAGGTAAGTAGTAGAAAACCTCCAATCCTACTACATACCTTTTTAGTTTGTGATAAAAAACGCATGCAAAATCTTAGGCCGTACCTTCCTACTAGTAACTGATAACGAAGGAAAAGTAAAACCTAGAGTGCTATAGAGGTTAAGTACCTACTAGGGCATGCAATTGATAATTGTATGCGGTATCGAAAGTAACGCGAATTACCCATAGGTCAAAAAAAAAAATATTGTATGTGTTCAGGGGCGCCCTAAACAAACAGTCAGATTAATATATCTCGGTTATATCTAACGAACATGTCACGCTCCCCCCCCCCCCACACACACACCCTCTCTCACACAAAAAGAGCATACTTTCATAAACTTTTTGTTCGTCTTTACACCTTATCTTCACAATCCAATAGGTCCCCATAACGCTTCAGTAACTACAGATTTAACATCTCCGGCTCCCCTACTATGACATTCGGTGAAGTAAAAAGATTATTGCATGGAACCCCATCGCACGAAGTCGATAATATAAAAAAGGGTCAAAATAATTTTTCCGCATACCTATGGGGACCTATGACCTAGCTAGACTACTTTAGGCTGCCAAGGTGATAATAAAATTTGAATTAACTAAAGTTTTTTACTTTTACTACATTCTAGTCATTTTTTTTTTAATCAAGACAGTATCGAAAATAGCGGTAATTACCGGTACTGCATGCCCTACAAGGTACGTTATTAATGATCACGTTACTATTACTATACTGTAAGTAGAGGTTAGTGGCACTATCATAGTATATGCTACCTGCCACAGTATGACGCTAAACATTTCATAAGTTTCGGGCGTCGCGTGCCGCTCCATACTTCCTTCGAGGTAACTGATCAATATGAGTTTCGTTATTTACAATGTTTTCGCCTTCTCTAGTAGTTCGTTGATAAATTTCTGAAAACAAAAAACATTAGGTTGGCGACTTGCTCAAATTACACACAGATAGTTACATAGTTGTAAACAAAGGCGCTACGCGCGCTGTATGCACTACGCATACGCAACGCAAAGCAAGCAATAAGCATACTAGGCTAGGTACCTATATGTAGCTGTAGGTACTTACGATAACATCCTTCTCGGGTTTTTTGGCATCTGCTAATAATTTCTGTAAATAAATAAATTCAAAATTATTCATCGAGTGAGCGAAGCGAACGAAGATCTTAGTGACAACTTAGGCAAATATGCTTTGTATGTTTGTTCGACGTGATCTTTTGAACCGCTTATCCGATCTTCACAGAATTTGGTAAGTATACGGATAGTACTCTTTAAGTTTTACTGGTAGTTTTACAGGTTTCCGAAATATTAAGTCAATCAGTCAAAGGGTTGTAAAGATTAAAAAAAAAAAAAAAGGGTTGTCAAAGTCAAGAAAAAACAAAGTCGTACAAAATTATCAAGTGGGGTGTCATATGATAGGGCTTTATTTAGACATTCCAAAACCGGTTGTATTTACTATACCTACTATAAAAACTATTTTTTTTTTACTCCCTTTGGATCCTCAAATCTTTACAACCCTTTGACCGATCACGAGATCTCAGTTCGGGGGAACTAGGTACTAGCATTATTGGATTTAAAAAAACTGATATATAGGTAACTAGTTACAAGGATCATTTAGAAAGCTTAATGAAAACGAAGCCAAACTGCAATATTTAGTTACGTAGGTACGTGCTTATAAATAACAATGTGCTTTATAAACACACGCTTACGTTACGTACGAAGCCCATTCTATTGTAGGAGTTAAAACAAATAATATGATTGTAATAACGAGGGCTTTCCATTCTAATAGCCACTGAAGAGTTTCACTACCGTATCCAGTTCCTGGCTCCGTCACCAGATCCTCCAGCGCCTAATATATTGGATTCATCATAACGAGCTACTTGAACCTTTTTATTATAAAACAACACCGGTCTAGTGCGAATGGACTCGAATCATTTTATTGCTCGCCCACCCATCATGCCTTCCGATTCCACGTTGCCCTAACTAAAGCATACAGCTACCAGGTAATACTTTTAGTATGTAGGTACCTACCTAGGTATGTTAGGTTACGGTAAAGGTGGCTATTCTCTAAAATTATATAAATCACAACGTTGGTTGTTTCATATTATTCGTTTTAGAACGTGATTTTTCAGTAGTCGGGTTTTAGTTTTCAAACTTATTTTTAGTGTTCCGGTCCAGGTTTTGGCAAAAGTGAACATAAAACTTGCAATACGATATAGGTATATATTTATGTACATATTGTACATTGTAGGCGAGTCGGCGAGTGTTCGTCGAACTCGCAGTAGCTGGGCGCATAATGACAACAAAAACAAAAGGCAAGTACCTACCTAGTAGGTTATTATAGTATAGTATAGCGCAGAGATAGTCTCACCGCGAGGTGCGTGCGGCGATGCTCGTCCGAGTCCATGTCGAGCAGCTCGTCGATGTCAACCTCCACCTCTCGCGCCGCCGCCGCCGCCGCCGCCGGCTGAAACACACACAACACTATATGTAGGTACCTACGGTCACCTGTAATAGCTACCTTGTTATTATATACTGCGAATAAGGCCTTCAAAAGTATAATACCGCGTTCACACTCAGCTCATGCCGATGCCGGCATTATTGCCACGAATAATTTATTGCCACAGAAACATCGCCTTTATTCTTATTAGGGAGCAAGGGCATGAACTGTGAACATGGGTGCGAGCCGGGACAGAGGCATGATCGTGATTAGATTAGGCTCATGCCCACTTCCCTGCCAACTGTAGGCGAGTGTAAACGCGACAATAAGTTATGTGTTATCAAAAGAATGCTCTAACCGCGGCCGCTGGCACTGCCGGCTCGTACAGTTTCTGCAGTTCGTCGTAGAGCCACATCTCGACGGCGAGCCGCTTACGGATCAGCGCCATCTGGTGGCTGCCGTACTTCGCTGTCAGGAACTTTTCGCGGCGCTCTTTTACCTTCAACATATACGCAATAAAAACAATCAATGTTATTGCTATGTATTGCGTGCGTTATTCTGTGAGCAAAGACAGTTAGTTATTGTCAACTTGGCCAGATCGGCGTTGTATGTGTGTTACAGATATTAAATATTGATATTAATAAAACGTTTTATAACAATGCTTAGCTTAGAGCATTAGGTACCTTTGAACCACTTTTATCCGATCATAATATTATGTCACTTTAGATCAATTATTTCGTAACTTGCACTTATGCTAAGAGGTTGGCTATTTTATGCAATAAAGTAGGTAGGTACCAATACATTACATGAAGATCATTTAAAAATAATTCTTCAAAAGCGACTGAAAACATTTTTTTTCTCAACTTTAAAAAAAACATTCCAACAAGTGAAAAAAACTTATCTCAGAACTTTATGGAGCGAAATCAAGCGAGTGAAATCTCTGCCGAACTGAGCATATATGCCCCTGATGTCATTCAATTACTTATTCCGTCATTTCCGTCTCCTTCATCTCAATTTTTATTAGTCTAAGACTCAGATTACCAAAATATACGAAAGCGAGCAAGCTCGTATTTGTAGCAGGCCGTCATAAGGCCTCCGACATGTAGAGCCGGGACCGACAGTTTAACGTGCCCTCCGAAGCACGAAGTAATCAGAATGTAAAGGCCTTAAATTTAGACAATCAGTGAAGATTGAGTAAGCAAGGTGTGCGAGCGCTTCAGTAGGTAGGTACCAACCTACAGAACAGTATTATAGGTAGGTATGTATACTCACTTCTCCTTTGTCAGTGAAGTTGACGTGGAGGTGTGATTTGGCCGGCGAGCGCTCCGTGGGCGAGAGCGCTGCTCTGGCGTGAGGCTGCGCCCCCGCGCCCGCGCCGCACTGCATGCCGGCGCGGGCGGCGGCCGCTGCTGTCTCCGCGCTGCCGCCGCCGCCGCTGCGGCTCTGAAATACACATCACATCACATCACCACACCACCCCACCCCACCCAACCAATCCCTCAACTAGGTACTACTATTTACGTAATATAACATTCTGTACATAATCTCTATGACAACTGTACCTACTGGCCCACGGGCCGGCGCGCGGCGGCCGGTATGCTCGATGAGAACTACCCGTAGGTATATTTAACACGCTCCGTTCGAGACTTCATAAAAGAACCAATTTTCGATACCTACGTACCTATTCATTATAATCCCTTATTGATCGAGTGAGCGAAGGTAACGAAGCTAACGAAGATTTTAGTGTCAACTTGAACAAAAATGCTTTGTATGTTTGTTCGAGCATAACTTTGGAATCGCTTATCCAATCTTCACAGAATTTGGTAGGTATACGAATAGTGCTCTTTTTACTGGTTTGAAAAATGAAGTAAATCAGTCTAGGGGTTGTAAAGTTGTAAGGGTCCAAAGAGACGTAAAAAATAATAATTGTACAAAAATATCAAGTGGGGTGTCATATAATAGGTGTACGGTTTCACCGCGACATTTGGCAATTGCGCACGCGGCAATTTAGTTTAGGTTGCACGCGCTGCATTTTTAACATTTACATTTATACACTTGAGTACGGTTTTAACTCGCGAACAGGGAACACAAAAACACCAAGGAAGGATTCGCCAACCTTTACCTTGTTGTTCCTTAAATAAACTAATTACCTGTGACCATCGTGTGTTATTACTTTGCCGTGCTCCTATACTTAACATCAAGTGAGTGCTCGTGATACTAGTGAGTGCCACATAAACAACATTCATCTGTAAGGGTACAAGTAAGTCTAACTGGACGAAACCCTTGGCCCTTACATTTTGGTCCTTCGAACGCCCCCCCTCATCAAGGATACATCTGGTCCTACGAGGAAACGAGGTATTTATGCTTTTTTGATTATTTCTTTGACGATAGCGAATCGGTTGAGTTGGCCTCCCACCAGCGGGAATCACCAGTGAAACTGAGAAGGCGCATATTATTGTCATATAAGTCAGGAAGCTGAATACCTACATCGATCAGAAGACCGCGGAAACTCTGTCGCCTTCTCGTCGTGAACCAACCCTGCTCTCCTCTGTCACCGTCAACTACGTGTCGGAGCTAGAAGCTAACTAACATAAAATTTTGGCTCTGTTACCGTCAACTACGTACCAGAGCTGAAACACTTAACTTCAATACATTACTTAACTTGCATCAACATGGAAGTACTGAAAGTACAAGAAGAGTGTTTCAACAGCATAAAGACTCTCTGTTCTAACTTTGCGAAAGACAGTAAGTCTAGAAAAACGGAGGAATATCTAGGTATTCGTATCCAGTCTATCGAAAATCAATGGCGGGATTTTCAGAAACGTCATGTGACCCTCCTCGAGACTATTGAGGATAAGTCTCATAACTACTTTACGGAAGATGTTTTCAACAAAACTCAGCAACTATATCTGAAGACTAAGAATGATATGGAAAGCTTATTGCTTCAACTACGTGAGCGTAAAGCTATAAGATTTGATCTAAGCAGCACCATGGATGATGCCGCTGACGAACCTCTAAAATCTCTACTAACACGGCAAGAGTGTAACTTCAAGGCTCTTGACCGTGCCATGTCTAAAGTGGATTTGAAAACTGTAACGGAGAAGTGGGAGTAGATATAGTAGATCACCTCTCCATTTTAAAGTCTAAGTGGGACGTCATCGACAAACTTCACTGGGAGTTGGAGGCTATACTTAAAGGCTCTGACATCACCTACTACAACATGTTTGTGTCGATGGAAGATCAGTACGACGACCTAAAGAAAAACATCAACACTAAGATTTGGTCAACGATGCACTACCAAAAATCAACACCGAAGATTGAGGTTCCTGAATTTTCCGGCAACTACTCAAAGTGGATCTCTTTCAAAGATCTTTTCTTAGAAACCATCCATAACAACCCGATGATCAACAAAGCTCAAAAGATGCAACATCTCAAGACAAGGTTGCGTGGTGAGGCTGAGCGATTGGTACAGCATCTCAACATCAGTGCTGACAACTACAACTCTTGCTGGGACATACTGTCTCAACGCTACGACAACCTTCGTCTTCAGTTCACCTCTTTTGTCAATACGATGCTCAATTCACCGGTTATCAGCCAACCTGATAGTCCTACATTGAAGAAGCTGCATGACGTCATCACGGAGTGTATGAACGGATTGTCGAACATCGGATTAGACACAGCCACCTGGGACCCACTCATCGTGCATCTAATGTCGCAGAAACTAGACGCCACCACATACACCGACTACATGAAAGAATTGCAAGATCATAGAGAACTACCACATCTAGATCAATTTCTTTTCTTTCTAGAAAGAAAATTCATGGCTTACGAAGGCATGAAAATGGCAAAGAAAGAAATGCCAAAACAACCAGCTGCTTCCACTCAACAATCTTCCACTAACTCACATTCATCTTATAAGAAAAATAACTACGAGCATAAGAAATATTATACTAAAACTTTACATACGTCTTTTGGTCAATGCCCGCATTGCGAAAAAAGACATGTGCTGATGCAATGTCCAAAGTTCATGGACATGGATACAACACAGCGCAACAACCTAGTTTCAAAATTGCATTTATGTAAAAATTGTCTATACAGTCACGGCGACCTGGAATGCTCGTCAGAAAAAACTTGCAAAGAATGCAATAAGAAACATCATACGATGTTACACAATAATAAGGCTGCGGCTTCCACATCATCTTCATTCCAACAAAGCTCTAACCATCTTACTACTAAGGACTTGGAGATACTTTTGACGACGGTTCAACTTAAGATAAAATCTTCTAGTGGTACTTACGTCACACTCCGTGCTCTCCTGGATCAAGGTTCACAAGTGAACTTGATTACTGAGCAAGCCGCTCAACTACTTCGACTGCCTAGAAAACGGATGAACGCAACCATATCTGGAGTCGGAGCGCTTTCAGGAGAATGCAAAGGACGCCTACAACTAAGCTGCAAGTCACTACATTCGAACTACGCTTTTGAAACTGAAGCACTCATTCTGAAAAAACTTACAAATAACTTACCAAACTCATCGTTCGATACGCCAAACTGGCCACACTTAGAGAACTTAAAGCTCGCTGATCCTGACTTCAACAAATCACGTCCTATCGATCTATTACTTGGAGCCGACATATACTCAAATGTTATCCTAGATGGAGTCCTGAAAGGAAATCAACAAGCTCCCGTTGCACAACAAACACATTTAGGCTGGATTCTGTGTGGCAAAATGCAAACTTTTAACTGCCACACCGTTCTAGTCGACTTCAACAGCATTAGTAAGTTCTGGGAGCACGAGGACATCACTCAGGACAGTCAAGAGGATATATCTAAAGACGATCAGTGCGAAGAATACTATGTGAAAACAGTACAGCGAGCCTCAGATGGTAAATACATTGTGAAAATGCCCTTCGTTCCAAACTACACAGAAAAAATAGGCAACTCCCGTTCTATTGCCGTCTCTCAATTTTTACAGCTTGAGAAACGACTGGAAAGAATCGCTAATCTCGCGCGTATGTACAGAGATTTTATAAAGGAGTACACAGACCTTCAGCATATGGCACCAGCACCCTCACTAAAAACAAAACCAGAGTGCTACCTCCCGCATCATGGTGTACTGCGAGAGCATTCAACTACAACCAAACTTAGAGTGGTTTTCAACGCCTCTCAAAAAACATCAAGTGGTCACAGTCTTAATAGCTTACAAGACAAAGGCCCTAACATGCAAAAAGACATTCAAGCTCTTATCCTGAAATGGCGAACACACAGATATGCATACACTGCAGACATAGAAAAAATGTACCGCTGTATCTGGATCGCAGATGAACAACAACCGCTACAAAAAATCATCTGGCGAAACTCGCCCTCAGAGAGACTTAGAGATTATGCCTTATGTACCGTGACCTACGGTATGAAGAGTGTACCATGGCTCGCCATGAGAACATTGAAGCAGCTACCTATAGACGATGGACACAAATATCCCGATGCTGCTCAAACACTACAAAATGAGTTCTATGTTGATGATTTAATTAGTGGCCACAACACTATCTCCGAAGCGCAACAATTACAGTCGTCACTCATTTAACTACTACAAGGCGCCGGCATGAACTTGCGGAAGTGGTCATCTAACGATAGGTCTTTACTACAAAACTTGAGTAAGGATCAAATCTCAACTGAACAAATATTTGATTTTAAACACGAAGAAACAAAAAAGACCCTTGGACTCGGTTGGAACACTACAAGTGACACATTTACATTCTATTGGGACTTAGAAGAAAAACCTCGGCAACAACTAACTAAACGCCATCTTCTATCTGAGATCTCAAAACTATATGACCCGCTGGGATGGTTGGCGCCAATAACTGTGGCAGCCAAAATGCTATTTCAGAGAGTTTGGACAAGTAAACTTACTTGGGATGAGACTTTACCTACCGAGTTACAACAAGAATGGTTAAAACTGAAAAATGAACTTCGACAAATCAAAACAATCAAACTAAACAGATGGCTAGGATGGACGCAAGGGAACATTGACTTACTATGTTTCAGCGACGCTAGCGAAAAAGCGTATTCGTGCGTCATCTACAGTCGTGTTACCAACGAAGGCATACCTACAATAAGTTTACTTGCAGCTAAGACTAGGGTTGCTCCGCTTGCGCAGAAAATTACACTGCCTCGAATGGAACTCTGCGGCGCCCTTCTACTGTCACAACTGGCAAAGAAAACTTTAGAAGCCTTCAAGGGACACACAATCAGGGTACAGGCTTGGATTGACTCCCAAGTTGTAATCGCCTGGCTGCAGGGAGACATCTCTAGGTGGGAGAGATACGTTGCCAACCGAGTGAACAAGATCAAACAGGTCATACCGGCTGAAAACTGGCACTACGTAAAATCGGAACTCAACCCTGCAGATTGTGCATCACGAGGAATGTACGCAACAAAACTACTAACCTTCGACCTATGGTGGAAAGGACCTGATTTTATACAGACATTAGAAAATCAGGAAGTCCCGATGTGTCTACATACAACGAATACAGGACTCGAACCAACGGTGACAGCCCTAGTGAAAAATCACGGGACACATTTTATTGATGAACTTGTAAACAAACACAGTTCATTGTCTCACATAACACGTGTGACGGCATGGGTACAACGCTTTAGTGCAACTGCACTTAATAGTTCAAAAGCTGACACCAACTACCTAACTACCAACGAGCTGACTGCAGCGAATGAACTAATAATAAAACATATTCAGCACCTAGAATTCGAACAAGAATACAGACAACTTTTAAAAAGGGAAACGGTGTCTATTAAAAGTCCTTTGTACAAACTTAACCCATACTTGGACAAAAAAGATATCATTCGTGTTGGTGGTCGTCTTAAAAACTCAAACTTACCTTTCGAGATGAAGAATCCGATAATTTTGTCAAAAAATGGAAGATGCACTCAACTGCTTATAGAACAAGCTCATTCCAGAGTATTACATGGAGGCGCCCGGCTGACGTTAGCCTACATAAGACAGCGTTACTGGATAGTCGGGGGCAACCGAGCAGTCAAGACCAGACTACGCCAATGCGTCACCTGTCACCGCCACAAGCCAACAGAAACTTATCAACTTTTAGGCGACCTACCTAAACAAAGAGCACAACTCTCAAGACCGTTTACACATTCTGGCGTTGACTTCACAGGTCATGTGGATGTCAAACTAAATAAAGGAAGAGGTGTGAAAACGTCCAAAGGCTACATTGCAATCTTCGTGTGCATGGCAACAAAAGCTGTGCACATTGAACTCGTGTCGGACCTCAGCACTGAAACGTTCATAGCGGCATTCCAACGAATGTGTGCTCGGCGCGGCACTCCAAAACACGTCTACTCCGACTGCGGTACCAACTTCATTGGGGCAGCCAAGGTGTTACGCAAGGAATTTGAAGAGTTCAGACAAACTCTATCACCAGAATTCTTCACCGAGATCGGAAAACTGGAAGTCGAATGGCACTTCAACGCTCCAGCTTGGCCAAGCGCAGGCGGTCTCTGGGAAGCAGCAGTAAAGTCCTTGAAATACCACCTACGACGTGTACTTGGCGAACAAAAACTCACATACGAGGAGTTTACAACACTACTCACGAAGATCGAGGCTTGCATGAACTCCCGGCCCTTATGTGCACTTACAGAAGACCCGGAAGAATTTTACAACTATCTGACCCCTGGACACTTCCTTACCGGCAGCCCGATACTCACCTTACCTCTTTCCGACTACAGCGACATCAAAACCATTGATATTCGTCGACGATGGCAACTGACTGAGAACATGTTACAGCAGTTCTGGAAAAGCTGGTCCAACGAATACCTTACACAACTACAGAGTCGCAGTAAATGGAACAAACCAGTAAAAAACATTCAACAGGGTGACATCGTGTTGATCAAAGAGGATAACATGCCTCCCGGAAAATGGGCCATGGGGCGAGTCATAGAGCTTCATCCTGGTTCCGACGGTCTGGTTCGAGTAACAACAATTAAAACTCAATCAGGGATACTTAAGCGCCCCGTCGTGAAACTTTCACCACTCCCCATAGAAACCGAGACTCCACCACAGAGAGATGAAAAGGATGAGACATCGCCGACTAAACAAACCCAAACAGCTCCAAGTACTCGCAAAACAAAAAGAACCGCTAGTAAAATATTTACAACATTACTGATAACATTGTTTATATTAGTAACAGGAGTACATAGCGCCGGCAGTGGCACGCGCTCAAGCGCTCACATTACAAGCCTTGAGCCCGACCGACCGATTTATTATGATGCGATCGGCAAAATGCAAACAATTCATGACGAATGGATACTTCTTATGTATTATAACTTAACTAACTACTGGGATGGTATACAACGTGTAGAAAACTATTTTCACAACTTAACCAACCTTTGCTACAAAACTGACCCGAGATACTGTCAAACGACACTTGGACAATTATCTCATGAAATGGAACTCTTACAACACTACAACAGCATCTTACTAACTCCTCACCAACATTTGAGCAGTCGCAAGAAGAGAGGACTGGTCAACGGCATTGGCTCCATTGCGAATAGCCTGTTCGGTGTTCTTGATCAAGACTTCGCCGACAAATACCACCAAGACATTAAGAATATTCAAAACAACCAGAACTACCTACTTGGTTTAATGAAAAATCAAACGTCCATCGTGGAGCTGGAGAACAAGGTGCTAAAGAAAACTGAAGAAAACATTCACAAACAACTCAATATGGTTGACAGCTTCATGAACGAAACTAACTCTAATCTAGTAAAAGTTGAGTCAGATATGGAGATCATCATGGCTTCGAACTATTTTAATTCTGCATCACTAGCAACTTACCTGCTGCTCAAAAACTTGAGAGAAATGCAAGAACTACTGTTTGACACGCTAACCAACGTGTACAAGGGGCATATGGATGTACATTTATTGACGCCTGTGAACCTGGTGGAACAACTAAATGGCATAGCTGGAAGCCTTCCAAAAAGATTATCACTGCCATTAGAGAACGTCAAAGAAGACATCAAAGACATCTACAAGATACTCTATGTGAAGGCTAGAGTAACCTCCAACTACTTCCTATTTGAAGTCCATATCCCATTAACAACCGATGAAGATTTTCTGCTATACAAAGTTACTCCTATACCTGTGAGGAACGAGACAGAATTCGCCATCATACAACTACAGTCACAGTATATTGCTGTAAACTTTAAGAAAAACTCCTACATCTTACCATCTGAAAAGGAGATAAAACTGTGCACTGTAATGAAACAAGATCGCTTAGTATGTAACGAAAACTTGCCAATATACAGCTTAGAGAGCAAGAACGCTCCATGCGAAGCAAGAATACTAAGCCATAGTTCGAGCACTCCCTGTGACGTCAGAAGAACGTCATGCAGTGACGCCTGGGTAGAGTTAAATTCGCCAAACACTTGGCTGGCAGTTTGTTGCGGAACTTGCACTTTGCGCACTGTATGCGACAATGACGTCAGTTCATATGTTATGACTTCATCAGGCATTGTAACTCTAAAGCAAGGATGCTTGTTACAATCGAACGATTTCACCATCTACTCTCGCAACGAGTACAACACCAACATGAAGATGGAGTCTAACTTCAACATCTCACTGTTGAACTCAACAGTAAACAGCATTGTGAACCTTACGTATCACAAGATGCCATGGGACATCCTAGAACCAGCGGAGGGGATCCAAGACATTGACAGACGACTTCTGTATCAAAAGGAAAGAGAAATCCTCCCCGAAACGATGACGACCCATGACATCCACCAATATATAGTTTGCTACACCATCCTCGCAATTGTTATCATTGTCATCTTCATCATCATTTGGATGATCAAAAGGCATCTACCAAACTTACTGGCGAAGAGTAGAGAGCGCTCTAGAGATCCAAATGATATAGAGCTACAACAACGACCTAATCCGAAGAGGGTCATTCAGAAAGCGCCCGGCCACGCAGCATCCCCGGCAATGCAGCCGCCACGGACCCGGACCGAGCGCCCACCATCGCCTACCAAGGGCAAAGATAACATTTCGTTTACTTTTGATGATTATTAACTTAACTAACTATACAACTTTATATTTTACTTTACTTTATTTTACTTCATTTTGATTTAACTAACTATACAACTTTATATTTTACTTCATTTTGATTTACTTTACATACTTTATTTTGTACTGGCTTATCTTTCCTTGGTAGTCTTTAACTTACTTTTATCTTCTTTTGGGGTTGCCAACATGTACGGTTTCACCGCGACATTTGGCAATTGCGCACGCGGCAATTTAGTTTAGGTTGCACGCGCTGCATTTTTAACATTTACATTTATACACTTGAGTACGGTTTTAACTCGCGAACAGGGAACACAAAAACACCAAGGAAGGATTCGCCAACCTTTACCTTGTTGTTCCTTAAATAAACTAATTACCTGTGACCATCGTGTGTTATTACTTTGCCGTGCTCCTATACTTAACATCAAGTGAGTGCTCGTGATACTAGTGAGTGCCACATAAACAACATTCATCTGTAAGGGTACAAGTAAGTCTAACTGGACGAAACCCTTGGCCCTTACAATAGGGCTTCATTTAGATATTTAAATATGTTTCTATTTTTGTTCTAAGTTAAATATATGTTTTAGGGGGGTTTTATAAATAAACATCACAAGATCTCAGTTCGGGGCAAACTACTAGTATATATACCTATACTAGCCGTCGCCCGCGGCGTTGCTCGCGTTCTAGACCAGAGTGTAACTTTTCAAAATTCCTTTCTTAGTGCACCCCCAAACTATATAAGGAACCTACCCTCTCAATTTCATACCTCTAAGACGAAGAAGTTTAGGCTGTGCGTTGATTCTAAGTCAGCTTCAAAAGAGTTTTATATTATATTGATTGATTGATAAAAATATTGATGATAGTGGTAGAATTTGCCACAAATGAACAGTACTGGTAGGTATTATAAGCAACATCTTCTAAATGCCTCTTTTATGTTTTAATCCTTTCAAATAAAAACCCTTCCTGAGACCAAGTTACACAACCTGCACTCCATTTGAGGCGACAACTCACAATTGAATTACCTGTACAATTTTATCTCAAATTCTGTATTATTATTTGACATTATTGAAATATACACTTACCTACCTAACTGTCTTGTTTGCATCAACCTTTCAGTGTTGCCTGCAATTTTGACTTTGTTACATCGGATCTTAGCATGAAGGAGAAGAGAATGACCAGTGGTGAAGAGTAAGTGTAATAACATTATGAGACATACTTTATACTAAGTCTAGTATAGGTTTTAGTGTACTATTTAGCCACCTATCGGCTAATATTGTTTGTGTCCTACCTATCAGGGTTTATAATGGAAGGTATCACCTACTTTATTTAACATCCTTTGTACAATATGAAAGCAATGAACTTGAGAAAAATCAAACAATTCTACTAAAAATACAAAAGAGAAACACAAAATGGGTAGGTTCCCCAACCTACTACAATAAGTAAATAATAAACTACCTAACTTATACCTAGCTACAGCAAAAGGAAAGTCTTATAAATCTCGAATCCCGAACTTGTTAGATGAGAATAAATGAGAAAATTTTAATAGTGATTTCATCTTCCAAAGAGGCAACCGACCTAGGTACAAAGAGAGAAGATCGAATCGAAGACGAGACGGCGGCGGCGGCGATCGGGCGGTCACTGCCCTCGGGCCGGCGCGGCCGCCTCTTGGAGGCCGCGACGACACCGCTTTGCCCACCACTGGAGCGCGAAATTAGCGAACACTCAGCCACCCACTACCACAGAATACTTATTACTCTATTACACAGGCTGGCACCTGTCAAACGCTGATTGAGTCCGCTGACGCACCCTCCCTCTCACACACACACACACACACACACACACACACACCTTCACCACAAGCAAAACGCGAAGCGATCGAGTTCGTGGCAGCGCTGACTACCGCGGTCGCGCGCACGTGTAAACTGAATGAAAAACCGATCGCACGCAGCCACGCACGGTGACGCACGGTCAGACTGGTCAGAGCGCGGGTGGGTGGCTGGCTGCTGCTCAGAAACAGGGTTGCCAACCTTTGAATTTTTTTCCTCGTACAGAAGAAGATCAAATCTCGTATTTTGGGTCGCGTCCTCGTACATTCAGTGAGATAATGGTAAAACTAAAAAGACGTTTCTCTTATTTACCTGCGTCCTAGGTGATAAAACAGCACTTGACAAACTTTTAATAAAACAGCAAATACCTAGGTATTACAAATACATATTTCGGCAGGCTTTGGGTGTTGCCAGTAAGTAATTGTACATGAATCTAAAGGAAGGCAACTTCGGTTTTTGGATTCACGTAGGAGCCGATTTTTGAATAACAAAGGCCGATATTTATAAATAGGCGGTGAAGACGGTGGCGGCGGCGGCGGCGGGTCGGGGCGCGAGATACTCACGCTGCTTCTGAACTTGAAGAACAGCGACGACATGAGGCGGGCTGCGGGCCGCTCGCGCCATACTGCCGCGCTGTGCCGCGCCACCTGCCTGCGCGCGCCTGCGTAGCTCTGCGTACCCTCCTGCCACCCATACAGAACCACCCACCCATTATGTAAGCTTGGCCCCTAATAAACAAATGGAAATATAATTATATGTATGTATCTGGGTCCTAGGTAGGTAGGTACAAGGTACATACCTATACCTTTGTACCAACTACCTAGGCAGGTAGGTATGCCTGTAATTTCTCAAAAATGGTTTTCAGAGCTGATGAATATCCGTATAACTTTGATGGATTTTAGCCACGTTCTGGACTAGGCTCGTAACTAAACTAAACTCGTACTAGGCCCTTATTTTCTGGATCTTGGACCAAGATAAATCATTTTTCTTACGAACGCTATCATAGGTACCTACTTACAACACTTCTTCGGTCTTTCGGTCGGATGTTAACAAAACCCAAAAATGTCCTTTCGATACGAACCTAATTTACTATCTACTTTACCGTAAGTCGGCGGCGCGCAGGCGCGTCGCGGCGCTTATTGTACTAACCTACCACTATCTACCTTCAAACTTCAATCGACCACCGCGCCGCCACAGTGCCGGCCCGCGCCCCGCGGGGAAGGCAAGGCAGTCGCGGCTCGGTCGTCACCGAACGCACGGGGCACCCGGGCACTGGCTGGCATACGAAGCTGACATGGCACGCTGCTACCTGTGGTGGCTGGGCGTGCTGGGCGCAGCGTGCGGCGCGCGCGAGCTCGATCCTGCGGCATGCGCGGCGCGCTTCGACGTGCAACGCGACAAGATCATCCGCACTGAGGAGTCGCGCGACATGGGCGCGCGTTACCTCTCGGAGCTGGATGTGGGCGCTCGCATCGAGTGCCTGCGCCTCTGCTGCGAAACCGAGGCCTGCGACGTCTTCGTCTACGAGGAGAAGGTTATCCACCCACACTTGTTTATTGTTATGGGAGACCAGCCGCATGAGAGGCCGCGACTGTGTTCCCGTGCTGTTACTTCCCTACGTAGGTAGTAGTCCTACCTACTATGCCGCGAGATAGTTAGTAAGATAGTACAGGTAGGTAGGTACGTACCTAGGTAGGCAGTTAGTGTATGTACGTAGGTAGGTACCTACCTAGTACCTACATAGGTGTATCTTCTGCCCTATTGAGTTTATCGGTGACACAGTAGTGAGGTGAGAGAGAGGCCACCTGCCCGCATCGATCGATACCTACAGGTAGATAGGTGATATAAAATGTAGGTGTTGTGCAAAAAGAACTGAAGTAGGTAGGTACAGGTACCTATTAAGTTAACCTACCTAGGGTAGTTACCTACCTACGTGAAACTGACCGATTGGCCTAGAATTTGGTAAGTAGGTGTGTAAGTATAATGTTAAGGTAGGTACCTACATACAAGTGTAGGTAGGTAAGTAGATACAATCGGCTCATTACTTTCCCCTGCCGGCAGTCGCAGAAGTCTCTAAAGGATTATTGGACAAAAGTTCCAAAAATCCCCCAGCGTGAGTCCCCTGCGTGGGCCACGCAGCGCCATCTGTGTCGTGCCGTCACGTGGGTAACTCGTGTGCAGGGTCCCGGCAGCTGCTACCTGTTCGCGTGCGGCCCGCCGGAGGACTTCCGTTGCAAGTTCACGGCGCACGGCAATTTCAGCAGCGGCGTGCTGGCGCTCAGCCGCCGTCTCGCCGAGCTGCAGGACCGCGAGCGCGACCTGCCCAGCCCCAGGTCATTACTTTACTTACAGCTACGTATTCTATTGTCTAGCGATGTCGACCTATCATTGTTTTACTATGGTCGTCTCGTCTATCTGGCGTGCCCAGTGAAGCACCACACTCCGTACCTACGTATGGTACGTGCCTGCGAGTTTTTTTTTATACAACAAAGTAGACAAACAAGCGTACGGCCCGCCTGATGGGAAGCGATTACCGTAGCCTATGGACGCCTGCAACATCAGAGGTGCCTGCAATTGCAACGCCAGTGTCACCACGGTGTCACCCAATCAACTAAAAGCCATACTTACTAGTACCTACCTACTACATACCCAAACTATGTTACGTAGGTAGGTACGTATACCTACTAGGTAGGTACTTATGCAGGCATTTATAATGTGTACAGGAGCACAAGCAGCGCTCCGCGGCCGCCGCCGACGCAGCGCGCTTCCCTCCCCGCGCGGTCCAGCACCACCTCGCCTCCGCATGCTGATCTGCTGCTAACACGTATGTATCACGTTGGCGTCACTAGACAAATCTTATAAAACTGTAAAATGCAAGTTTGAAAAGAGTTAGGTATAAGTTGCCGCTTTATAATAGCGCTCAAGACTGTATGGAGTCATTTTGTAATGCCTAAGCCAAAAATATAGAAAAAAATAGGACTGGCATCATGGCTCAGTCGGTAGTAGCTCTGCCTTCCATGCTGTGGGTCGCGGGTTCAAACCCCACCGAGAAGAAACATTTGTATTGCATGTGGCAAACATATAATTATGTTTGTTCTGTGTCTGGGTCTTACTATTGTATCATAAGTACCAAAAAATGTACCAGTTCCCATAGTACAAGCTTTGCTTAGTTTGGGACTGAGCGTTGTGTTGTGTGATAGAAGTCCAAGTCCAAGAAATGTCCAGGAATATTTATTTATAGCTTCGTCGATTCAGTTTCCTAACTTGAGCTAAGCAAAGCTTAGCTATGAAAATAAACGATTCCTATTGGTCAATTTGAAGCATTCTTTTAAAAAAACAACTTTGGAAAGTACCTACCTCCCTAGGTAGGTACACAATGTATGCAATACACCCGGGGATCTCACTCATCCCTTTCGTACCGATCAATCTACCGTATCATACATAACTGACAACTAAACTTGCGACAAATAAATAATCAAACGTGAAAGTAACCGAAGCCTTCGGTGTCAGCATCAGCAGGGAGATGCAGTCGTTATCAGTTCGAGTGCCGTCGCGGCGGCGAGTGCATCGCCGTATACAACGCATGCGACGGCGTGCCGCAGTGTGCTGACGGCAGCGACGAGGCACCTGACCTCGCCTGTCCTCCTGCACCGCAACCCGCGACCGTCGCACCCTCCCGCACCACGCCACCGCCGCGCTCGCGTCCCGGGCAGGTATATACATACGTACATACACAGGGGACCACCACTCCTACGCATCTTTCCATCTTGAACGGCTGGCGTTCTCTTCTAGGGGAGCCCGGACTCGGAATTGGAAGCGGCGGCCGCGATAGGCTCGCACTCGCGCTGGCCGCATCGTCTCACGCAGGCGCAGCCGCAGCCGCAGCGGTACCCGGTCGTCGGCGGCGACGTGTACGACCAGCCCGGTAGGTGTGACCGCTGCCGTCGGTTTAACTGAACGGTCCGAAGCTAACATTATTTTGGTCCGGCAGTAGTTCCGGAGGGCGCACGCGGCTCGCACATCTTTAGCCACAAGGGCGGCCTCGTGCAGGAGCCCGAAGGCGCGCCGTACCCGCCGTTCGAGCCGCCGGCGCCGCCGCCGTGGCCGCGTCGCGCCTGGCCGCCGCATCCACCGCCGCCGCACCGCATCCGTGAGTCAACCTTGCTGTTACCGACAGAGTGCTAGTAGCGCTGCTCTACTAACATGTCATGCCCAATGCCCATCTGACATTATTATTTTTAAAATATTTAAAAAGAGTATCAGTAGATCCAGTACATTTTTCCACTTATGTAGATAACTAAGACACCAATATAATAGAAGGCGTTGTGTTAAGTGTCCGTAAATATTTATATTTATTTATTTAATATAAAAGTGTTGACATTATAATGAAGTTGACGTGCAAGTGTACCTTGCAGAGTCGGAGAGCGCAGATGGCGGCGCCTACTCGCGGCCGGACTGGAACGAGGAAGCACGCCGCGCCTGGCCCGTGCCGCTCGCCTCGGACCCGGTAACTGCAATGTCGCACGCTCTCACGAAGACCCGCTCTTGTCGTCGTCCTTCGATTAGACGTGCCGTTTGTAAGCTTTTGGCGAAATTATACGCGCCTAGCGGAAGTTAAAGGAAATGACCGTTTAAACAATCCAAATGATCCGATCAAGCCTCACCACGGTCGGTAGACTTGGTGGATGATCGAAGTCAAGTCGGATGTGTCGTTTTCCAGGAAGTGGTGTACCCGGGGGGCGTGGGCCCGGAGCAGGCGCACGCGGCCACCCTGCGGGACTCCGCCAGCAAGGGGCTTCCCTCGGCGGCGGCGCAGGCGTCCGAGCGCGCCCGACCCGTCACAGCCGATACCAAGCCGAGGAACGACTCGCCCAAGCACAAGCCGCACAAGGATAAGGTGGGTCTATCCTGCTGTCAGGGTTGTCCAGCATGGAGTAGCAAGCGGCGCGACCCTGATTACTAAAATTTTTTTTTTGGTCACAAAGAATCATTCATTCAAAACTCAACTCGTCACATCACTAGGTATCAGTTAGCCTGATAACTGGTATAGCTTAGGTACCTATACCTACCTACTTACTTATACTTTTCTTGTTATCAGGTGTTGGAGCCGTTGGCGCACGTGTCGGTCGATGCCACGGGGGATGCGGCGGACGGACTCAGCGAGCATTCCCCCGCCGCCGTGCTACTGCTTGTGCTGGGTGAGTACAGGAGACGCGCTCGGCGAGCATTCCCCCGCCGCCGTGCTACTGCTTGTGCTGGGTGAGTACAGGAGACGCGCTCAGCGAGCATTCCCCCGCCGCCGTGCTACTGCTTGTGCTGGGTGAGTACAGGAGACGCGCTCAGCGAGCATTCCCCCGCCGCCGTGCTACTGCTTGTGCTGGGTGAGTACAGGAGACGCGCTCAGCGAGCATTCCCCCGCCGCCGTGCTACTGCTTGTGCTGGGTGAGTACAGGAGACGCGCTCAGCGAGCATTCCCCCGCCGCCGTGCTACTGCTTGTGCTGGGTGAGTACAGGAGACGCGCTCAGCGAGCATTCCCCCGCCGCCGTGCTACTGCTTGTGCTGGGTGAGTACAGGAGACGCGCTCAGCGAGCATTCCCCCGCCGCCGTGCTACTGCTTGTGCTGGGTGAGTACAGGAGACGCGCTCAGCGAGCATTCCCCCGCCGCCGTGCTACTGCTTGTGCTGGGTGAGTACAGGAGACGCGCTCGGCGAGCAGTTTTGTAAGTAAGATTTATATTGGTTGGTTCGTATCTTAGCCATGTTTAGGGTAAATATAATGGTTGCAGGCATGGCGATGACGGTGGGATTGGGCGCCATGCTCTCGTGTCGCATGAGCGCGGCGCGACGTCGACTGCGGCGCGGCGGCAAGCCCTTCGCGCACGACGCAGACTATCTCGTCAACGGCATGTATCTCTAGTGCTACAGTTCTGTCATCTGACGTCTGCGCTGCAGTCAGGCTGGTTACTAACGTCAACGCAGCCAGCGCCAACCAACGAGACGCCTACATTTAGAACATTTTATGAAAAATCTTTGGATTTCTATCAACCAGTAGGTATGATATGAGGTAGGTTAATGTGAAGTAAAAAATCATGTTATTTGAAACGAGTATGAGATGAGGAACTCATTTTACCATTTTGCGAGACCAAGTAGTCAGGCTGATCGCATCGCGCGATCTTGGCATCAGCTAGGCCTAGGTATCATTGGGTATCCTGTGCTATAGTATCATAGGTAAGTTAGGTAGGTACATGGTAGTTTGACATGTATTAATAAAATCAGCTTAGTTATTATTGATATACCTACATAACAACTGTAGTTTTATTTATATGGCACCTTACCTTCCTACTTTTTTCTAAGGATAAAGGTTAGACCGCATTAGGCGGAACTGCACTGGAGCGGAGCGTCGCGTCGCGACATTTTCAAATGAAGTTCGGTATTAATATAACGCACTAGAACTGCAGCGGCGCGACGCTTTATCTGTCAGTCGGTTGGCATGGCAACCACTAAACGCGATGGATGAAATTGATGTGGACATGGTCATAGTGTCACTCCTTACTAATGAAATAATAATAACTAGGTAATGAAATCAACTTTTCTTCATCGATTTTGTCCGACACATTTTGACTTATCTATCATCATCAATATATGTATTTTTAGGAACCAGAAGCGGTTCCAAATAAAAAAAATACATAAGAAGTAGTATACGACTTAAAAACACATAACTTTTACATTTAACCAACTAAACAGCGTTGACTAGTTAAACAATCTAACTAACAACGTAACTGATCATCGTTACCGACCAATCAGTTAACCTCGCACAATAATTAACAACCCTAGAGCGTTATAAATACGTGTGCATCGGACGAAGGTCCGACCAAGACTGCCCGGTCGCTCCGCGCGCCTCGCCTTATAAAGGAGTGGGTAAACAAGTGACGTCACATAATCCAGGCTTCTTCGAGGGGCTTCCAACACGGCTTCTCCTGACACTCTGGCGTCCCGACAGATTAGCAGGTTCCAGACTGGTCCACTCACAAAAAGAGAAGAAGGCTGGTCCACTTCATCGCTTGCTTCTAATAAACAGACACATGGTATAATGAGAAAACAAAGTCAATACCTTCAGGGGTACCACCTTTGAAAGCATTCAGTAAAGGTTAGTTAGTAAACAACTCCAACACCACAAAACTATAACTAACAACTCCAGCACCATAAAAACTGTAACCGAATATTCAAAAATATTCAGCTACAACATCATGTAAAGTCAAAACATTACATGCCAAAAAATAATGAACACTGTGTACGCACTTACACAGCGACTGGTCGGTTTGCAAAGCCGACCAGCTTCCATGGCCATATCTACACCATTCCAATGGACTTGGTGCCAGTGCCTCAAGGGCCAAACCAATACCTCAAGGGCCACACGGGTATAACAACCCTCAAAGAAAGCGGAGTACGACTCATCAGTCCACTCGGCCTTCCACCAAAAGCGCGCGACGCATCAGGACACGCAGCACACGCACGTCAGGGTGCAGCAAAGGCGCCAAACAGGAGCGCACAACAGCAACGCACGGCCGTAGCCGCGCTACAGCAGCACACAGCCAAAGCTGCGCTGCACAGGCGCCCAGCAGGAGCGCGCGACGCAGGCCCTCGGCAGGAGCCGCGTTGCACCAACGTCAGGACACGGAGACAGAAGCGCGCGACACAGGCGCCAGGGCACAGCACAAGCACCCAGCAGTAACGTGTAGGCCAGACACCACTAAGAGCGCGTGACCCAGAAGTGCTGCAGAACCACGCTACCAACCCAAGCGCGTACGCTTGTAGCATGAACTTGTATCCTGTCAACAACAAAAGCACGTATAAAAACCATCAGTGCCTCATCTAAGAATTTGGGCACGTTCGGCTTACCTGACCAATGCTGATCATACCCACTCATAAGCATGTTTGTCCATAAACATGTGACCTCCTTAAATTTTGCAAACGAGATAAATAATCTGTTGGCTTGTACGCAGCCAATCCCGTAACTGTTTGCAGAAGGAAGACGTAGGGTACACCAAAAAACAAATCGATACACTTGAAAAACACAAAACCAAATAAGCACTTCGAAGAAGTTCTCAATGTCAAGGGTAACCCAGACATACACACAATACTTCTATAACCCATTACTTCGCAGAGTATGGTGTGGATACTTGAAAGTGTCTAAAATATTTAGCACTGACTCAGAACTAACAAGCTAGACATATTGTCTATAAGTAGGTATATGTAGTTAGGTAGGCCTTAAAAAGGCACGGAATAAAAACAGTTCTGATACCACTTTCTGTAGAGGCATCCCACATTTCTTGATAAGAAATAAAACTTGTTTTGTAGATCGTTATTTCGCAGAAGAGACAGTTACGTCATGACCTGGTCTTTTTGCAGAACAAACATAGGTAGGTACCTCTCGATATTTTTCTATCTACCTGCACGCATAGTACTACATAGGTATAGCACTAGAAAAACTTTCATCTATCTATTGCATAAGCGCTGGAGATAACCAACGCCACCACATAATAAACATTCGGAAAAATAAGTCTTGACCTTTCAATTAGTAATCGATCGTTTTCGATCAGTAAATCTACGCAAAGATCTTTTGGCAATGACAAGGCACAAAATAAGATCCTGGTATTATCCACACACGTGGCATAACCGTCGGCACACATAGCCTTTTAAAACTGTTGCGATATCGATTCTGCGTGAACACAATGGTTTCAACTCTTTTAAAATGTTAAATCCACTGTAAGTCCCTCAGACAATTAAGTAACCGGAATAAGCACTCGCTGTACTTCCAGCATTCAATTCTACAAGCTCGTTTAACCTCTTTTCACTAAGAATCGATATCACGCAACCTAATCAAAAGATCGGAACATAATAATGGTTGGATCTAACCTTGGTTAACGCTCAACGTTCCAATGAGGCGTTCAGACGTCCAACGACGACACAGCACTCTCAAAAGAGGCTCACACGTTGTGCTAGCATCGCAAGCTGGCACCGAAACTCTGGGGTCGCGAACTCTGCAGCCGGCACTTGCACTGCTAGGGACAGTGCACGCAGGCGTGACTGCGGCATGTAGACATGATGATCGAGCTGGCAGCCACAATGGCACGCACATCTGTTGCCATCACCTCCGATAGTGAAACATAGATGACACTTCACGCGACCTGTTGTCACTCACTGGGGAATGGATCGAATAATCCATTTCTAAACAACATTAGTGAACAGCCAAAGCGTTTTACAACCATAAAACGCAATGAAAACCATAAAATTGATGATTTCTCTTAACATTCTTATTGCGGGTACATAAAAATAAAATTCATTTGACCATATGGGCTTGAGAGCAATCCCACTTCTGATTTTAGGAACCAGAAGCGGTTCCAAATAAAAAAAATACATAAGAAGTAGTATACGACTTAAAAACACATAACTTTTACATTTAACCAACTAAACAGCGTTGACTAGTTAAACAATCTAACTAACAACGTAACTGATCATCGTTACCGACCAATCAGTTAACCTCGCACAATAATTAACAACCCTAGAGCGTTATAAATACGTGTGCATCGGACGAAGGTCCGACCAAGACTGCCCGGTCGCTCCGCGCGCCTCGCCTTATAAAGGAGTGGGTAAACAAGTGACGTCACATAATCCAGGCTTCTTCGAGGGGCTTCCAACAGTATATAAAACTCTTTTGAAGGTGACTGATAATCAACGCACAGCCTAAACTATAAGTCCTTTAGGTATGAAATTTGGAGGGTAGTAGGTAGGTATTCTTATATAGTGTAGGGGTGCACTAAGAAAGGAATTTTGAAACGTCACACTAATGGGTCTATTTATAACGCGAGCAACGCCGCGGGAGACTGCTAGTACTATTAGAAAACTATAAAAAAGCCAAAAACTAAAATAAAATTGTTTTTTGGAAAACTTGTTTGGACATTTATATATCTTGAAAAATTTTGAAATGTGCGAGCGAGAAAGTTGTCTGACATTACCCGTCGCCTTAACACGGCGACTGTCAGATTTGTTCGTGATAGAGGAACAGGTCTTCAGTGCAGCAAACTGTACCAAGTGTCATACTATTTCAAGTAGGTACCTATGCAACAAGTTGTTCTGCTTTTATCTAAGAGTATGGCGTTGCTTAGCTGTTTAATTTGTTTATACGGTATCATTATTGTTAATTTACAATCAAACGAGAGTCGGGTTTTATAGAATAATATCTTGTTTATTTACTTAAATTATACTCAATAATCACATAGTAATTACAAGGATGGCCCTGTTGATCATGATATAGTCTGTACTATTGCGACCTGTCAAACTAAAAACTGTGTGTCAAAAACCAAATAAAATACAAGATGTGAGTCTACAAAAACAATTCGTTTCTCTCCTTCTGGGTGGCCCTTCAGGCAAATCATGGTCCTTACGAGTCGGATTTAATAACAGTGAAAGTCTCCAATACAAAAGAATAGTGTGAAAAACTTTACGAAAACTTTTTACAAGATCGAAAGTGGTGATAAACTTTGAGGTTAGGTTTACTCGAACAAGATGTTGCACCGGAACCTGAGTGCAAAGTTGAGTGCAAACAACAAACATTTATGTGATGTGATTTGACCCTATTTTGAACCTTATTTGTACTAGAACTTTGACTTCAACATTTGAAACAAGCAATCAAGCAAAAAATGATGGATTTTTACTGAGATGAAATGGCGACAAGTACACTTCCGTAACTTTCATAAACTTCACGTGGTGATTAACTTTTACGTAAAATACACAAAAAAAGGACTCTTATTTTCTACTAACGGTGAGCAACAGTGCTCGAGAAATTCATACAACGTTTAGTGGGAAAAATGAGCTTATCAGACGATGACGACGGATTGATGAACGAGCAGATGGTGTTCAAGGAACAACTTGAAAAAGCACATGCTAACTTCAAGAAAACACCAAAAGATCGTATAACAAGAGATTACGTAGAAATTAAAATCAATTTACTGAATGATTGTTGGAAGAAGTTTACCGAAAACCATCAAAAGATTGCAAATACATACGACAAGAAGATGTTGGCAGATCATGAATATACAAAAAACTATTTGTACTTCAAGTGTGAAGAGGAATATACAATGGCAAAGTGTGCTATGATGAAGAAAATGCGAGACCTTGGATCACCAGTACAATTACAACTCACAGAAAACCAAGCAGAAACCTCAATCAGTAAAGAATCAATAAAGGTATGCGAGATAAAAATCCCTACAATAAAAATACCTACTTTCAGTGGATTATATACAGAATGGTGTTCATTTCATGACCAATTTTCTTCACTAATACACAACAATGAAAAACTTAGCTCAGTGCAGAAATTACATTACTTGAAAACAAACCTTAGCGGTGAAGCAGCTACCCTGCTAAAGAATATAACCATTACTGATGCCAACTATGATCATGCTTGGAATAAGCTTCAAAAGAGATACCAAAACAAGAGAATTATTGTGAATGCATACCTGAGTAAACTCTTTTCAATCAAAACAATAACTACTGAATCTGCAAATTTGATTAAAAATATGCTAGATATCACAACAGATTGCTTGAACGGACTGAAAAGTTTGAACATTCCTACAGACTCATGGGATTCCATAATTATCTACATGACTATCTCCAAACTAGACACAGAATCCATAAAACAATGGGAAGAAAAGCTAGGAAGCCACGACGAACTACCATCACTAGAACAACTTATTGACTTTCTGGAAGGAAGATTTAGATCACTTGAGGGAAGACAAGCTGTGCGGAACAGAACAATAACTGCCACCACTACAACCAACAACACAACAACAAAGAGAACTTTTCACACTACTACTGAACATTGTGTACACTGCGATGGAGACCACTACCTATACAAATGTAAAGAATTTGCAAACCTACATCACAAAGCCAAAATTGGGGTTGTAACGAAGAATGGTTTATGCTTCAACTGCTTAATACCTAAACATAGAGTAACTGAATGTCGACAAAGAACAAATTGCAAGATATGCAGAAGAAGACACCATTCACTTTTACACCCAGAAGGAGACGAACAAGAGAACACCTACGAGACACACCAGACCACACGAGATACACCTAGACCAGACCACCAACTATCAGCACACTTTACGAAGAAAATACAATCAACTGGAATGCTTCTAGCTACAGCCATCATTGGAGTCAAATCATCAGATGGAAGCATGCAACAACTTCGAGCGTTGATCGACCAAGGGTCAGAAGGATCTTTCATTACCGAGTCAGCAGCACAGGCTCTTGGTCTGAGAAGAGATACAGTCAACTGCTCAGTAAGTGGGCTAGGTGCTAACACATCCACGAGAATCAGACACAAGGTAACATTCAACATACAGTCCACTATCAACAACAGTCAATTCAACGTCGATGCCTTTTGTCTGAAGACACTAACACATTTGCTACCTTCGAGGAGAGTGCGTACTACATGGCCTCATATACAAGGGCTGCCACTGGCAGACTCAAGATACGCTACTCCTGGAAATATAGACATCCTCCTAGGTGCAAAGATCTATAGTCAAATACTACTAGAAGGTGTAATCAAAGGACCCCCTGGTTCTCCACTAGCTCAGAATACACAGCTGGGGTGGATCCTATCTGGAGAAGTTACAAACTACAACGAAGAACACCTATACAATGACTATGAAAACAAAAAACAGATTTACTATGAAAACATAACCGATCAATACTCAGAGAAGAACACTAAACAAGAGAAATATTATACAAAAGAGAATGAGAATACAACAGAAACACACAACCGAGTTTTGAACCTACACATAGTAAAAGAACAAGAGAATGGCCTACTACAGAAGTTTTGGGAACTAGAATCCGAAACTACAACAACCAAGATCTTAACAGATGAAGAACAACAATGTGAACGAGACTTCAAAGACAATTATACAAGAGATGATCTTGGAAGATACATAGTCAAAATCCCAATGAAGATAGACAACTTTGACTATGGAAACACAAAACAAATAGCTCTGCAGAGATTAAATCAACTAGAGATAAAATTAAACAAAGATCTTGTACTCAAAGAGGAATATACAAAAGTGATACAAGAATACATTGATTTAAAGCATGTGCAGAAGATAGACAAAGAGAAAGACACTGCCATTAACACATTTTACTTGCCACATCATGCCGTGATACGAGAAGACAAGAGCACATCCAAAGTCAGAATAGTTTTCAACGCTTCGAGTAAAGGACCCAATGGAAAATCACTAAACGACAACATGCTTGTGGGCCCTACAATACAACAAGATCTTCGTCAAATAGTAATGAGATGGAGAATACACGAGATTGGATATGTAGCAGACTGTGTCAAATTCTACCGGCAAGTAAAAGTAACCGAGAAATGTGCAGATTACCAGAGAATATTATGGAAAACAAACGGAGAACTAAACGAATACAAACTGACTAGAGTAACTTTTGGTACTGCAAGTGCTCCGTACCTAGCTACAAGGGCATTGCATCAACTAGCTACTGATGAAGAGATAAACTTTCCTATAGCTTCAGCAAAAACAAAACTTGACTTCTACATCGATGATTTCCTAAGTGGAAGTGACAACTTAGAAGAAAGCTATGAAGTTTACAGACAAATGACTGGACTCATGAAGGCGGGAGGTTTTCAACTACAGAAATGGGCCAGCAACAATAGAGAATTTGAAGACTATGTTCAGAAGACTTGCTACAACTCAGAGAATATTATCACAATCAAGTCAGATGATATAGTAAAAACACTTGGCCTCATTTGGAACAAAGAGATTGACAGCTTCCAATACACAATAAACCTTCCTGATCCAACCACTTCAACAACAACAGTAACCAAAAGAACAATACTTTCTGACATTTCGAGATTGTTTGATCCCATGGGTTGGCTTTCACCAGTAATAATAGTAGCAAAGATCATGATTCAACAACTTTGGCTGGCTGGAGTCACCTGGGACCAAGATGTTCCAACAAACATAAAAGAAGAATGGGAACAATACAGACAACAACTGACAAAACTTCAAGAAGTAAAAATCAATAGATGGATACATACAAACAGAGATGATTCTCAAGCTGAACTTCATGGATACTGTGACGCATCCCAGAAAGCATATGCAGCTGTCATCTACTTAAGAGTACTGAAAGCAGATGGTTCAATTCATATCAATCAGATTACTGCAAAGACCAGAGTTGCACCGATCAAAACCATTTCAATTCCAAGACTGGAACTGTGTGCTGCAGTCCTACTCACAAAACTTTTGAAAGATGTTTCAGAGAACTTGAATATACCTAAAGAAAATATACATGCCTACACTGATTCTACAGTAGTACTTGCTTGGTTACAATCGCACCCAAGTAAGTGGAAGACTTTCATAGCCAACAGAACTTCAGAAATACTTACAACATTGCCTCGTGCACACTGGTATCATGTGGCATCAGCAACGAACCCAGCCGACGTAGCTTCAAGAGGAGTATCTGCACCAGAACTACTTATTCACAAACTGTGGTGGAACGGTCCAGAAGATTTGAAACAAAAAGAGATAGACTACGAACAACTTACTGATACCACAACAAACCTGGAAGAGAAAAAGATACAAGCTATGACAACAACTACTACAGAAGACTTCGATTTATTCGACAGATATTCAAGCTTAACAAAACTACTACGAGTAACAGCATACATCATGAGAGTATTCAGCAGAGAAAAACATGAGAAACATTTAACAGGAAAGGAAATAACCTCAGCTTTGACAAAATGTATCATTCTATGTCAACAACAAGAATTCAAAGAAGAGATAGAGAGACTACAGAGAAAGAAATCAGTAAGAAATGATAGCAGATTGAAAACACTCAATCCTTTCATTGATCCACAAGGAATCCTGAGAGTTGGCGGACGTTTAGCCAACGCTGAGATACCTGATGTCACTAAACATCAAGTAATACTACCAGGACATCATCCATTCACTAAACTGATTCTTATCGACACTCACAAACAAACAATGCATGGAGGACCCATGCTGATGCTAAGTCACTTGAGAACCAAGTATTGGATAACCAACGCGAAGACAAGACTGAGACAAATAGTACACAGATGCGTTACCTGCGCAAGACATCGAGCCTCTACTGGATCACAAATGATGGGATCCCTACCCCAAGTTCGAGTCACGCCTACAAGAGCGTTTCAGCACAGCGGCGTTGATTTTGCGGGACCCATAGACTTGAGACTGTCAAAAGGAAGAGGATGCAAGACTCAAAAAGGGTATCTTTCAGTCTTTGTTTGCATGGTCACTCGCGCCATCCACATCGAGATCGTCACAAGCCTGACAGCAATAGACTTTGTTGCTGCATTCAAACGCTTTGTCGCACGAAGAGGACGCTGCAGCGACATGTGGAGCGACAACGCAACAAACTTCATAGCAGGAAACAAAGAACTGAACCACCAATTTGAGACAACAATGAGACAAGTACAATCAGAAGTTGAAAATCTACTAGCGAACGACAGAACGACATGGCACCACATCCCAGCATCTGGACCTCACTTCGGCGGGCTGTGGGAGGCCAGCGTGAAACTTATCAAATTCCACTTAAAGAGAGTACTTGGTAACACAACATTAACATACGAAGAGATGTCTACAGTCACTGCTCAAATCGAAGCCTGTATCAATTCAAGACCGATATCACACATCAGCGATGACCCGTCGGATATCACACCGTTGACGCCGGGCCACTTTCTCATCGGAGAAGCTCCAATCACTGTTCCAGAAGAGACTTATCTACAAACAAACACAAACAGATTGTCAAGATGGCAAATTACACAAAGACTTCTACAAGACTTTTGGTCAAGATGGTCAAAAGAATACCTGACTAATCTCCAACAACGCCCGAAGTGGCTAAGAGAATTACCTAACCTACAGATTGGAGACCTAGTTATAGTAAAGGAGGATCACTTGCCCCCAAGCAAGTGGGTGATGGCAAGGATCATAGATACACATCCTGGGGGGGATAACTTGATTAGAGTTTTAACTTTAAAATCACAAAATTCTACATTCAAAAGACCAGTCACTAAGGTCTCTAGATTGCCTATAGATATCTAACTTAGATTTTTTCATGACCTAGATTATATTTAACTTAGATTTTTCACAACTTAGATTCAATTACGAGGATAACTTTAGAATTTTGATCTCAATACCTTAGTATTTAAATTCACTAGTGAGACTAAAGACTTTGATAACCACCTAGATTTTCAACTAATATACCATGGCGGGTGGTTAGTAACTAACAAGAATAGATTAGAGTTAAGATAAAGAGATTTATTACTACTTAAGATTAGTTAATTTGTACTTTGATAGAAAACATAGACTTCACATCGATTAACTAAATTCAACGATAGATTTGGAAAAAAATAAAATTTGTAAGTTTTTTCAAAACAATTTATTGATTATGTATAAACATAGATTCAGGAATATGTACATAAAATTTCAGCTCAAACACTTAAGGGGAAGTTAGGTAAAAAATTAAAATTAAGTTGTTTTTTTTGCACTTCCCTCGGATAACTTTAACTTTTAAATAAAGACCATCATAATGTTCTTGGCGGGTGGTATGTTGATCATGATATAGTCTGTACTATTGCGACCTGTCAAACTAAAAACTGTGTGTCAAAAACCAAATAAAATACAAGATGTGAGTCTACAAAAAACAATTCGTTTCTCTCCTTCTGGGTGGCCCTTCAGGCAAATCAGGCCCCACCCTGGATGTCCTTATTATATCACATCAAATCTTCATAGGCAAATAGTTTATAAGTAATGATCTAATTATATTTTACGTAGTCGCAAATGCAAACCGTAGTATTCCTGAAATAAATACATTAAAATAAATTACAATGTTATTATGATAACATTTTGAGACTGCATTAAATTGAATTTAGAAATGTCAACTTGTTAATCGACTAGCGTCGCTGTCTGTACGTAATTATGACATATTATAGTACATAAGGCACTGTGGGGAAGTTGTAAAGAGGAGGCGAGGTGAGTCAGGGCGGGTGTCGCGCGAGCTGGCAGTTCTCGACGTAGAGCTCCTTGACAAGCACGTCGGCGGCTTGGAGACGCGCTTGCAGCCGCCACGCCGCCGTCTCCGCACGCAGTGCGCGTGCGCACGCAGCTGCGCTGCACGACTCCAGCCGCGCACAGCGCACGCATCCCGCGCGAGCCGCTGTCGGCTCACTGCGCTCACTGCGCTCAGTGCGTCGCCGCTGCAGTGCCTCGATGCGGCGATGTGCACGCTGCAGTCGAGCGGCCGCCGCGCGCGCCGCCGCTGCGCTCTCCGCCTGTAGCGCGGACACCTGCAAACATATTAAGCGATAGCTAAACTAAGCAGCGGACGGACGCGTTACGTTGCTAGAGTAGAGTAGAGTACTGTAGGTAGGTATAGTATAGTATAGGTACCTGTGCCTCGAGCGCAGCCGCCTCGGGAATGGCGTAGAGTGGCGGCGCAGGAGGCGCGAGTCGACGTTCGAATGCGGCGACGCGCGCCAGCAAGGCGGAGAGTCGTGCGTCGGCGGCGCGCAGCTCGGCCTCGTGCGCGGCGCGTTCGCTCGCTTGCTTGCCGCTCCAGTATTCCTCGCAAGCTTCGTACTCGCCGCGCATCGCGTCCAGCGCGCCCTCCAGATCCCTGCCGATGATGACTCATTCAAGTTAATAACTTGTACCTAACTGAGATCTCGTAATCTTTCCAAAAAGTAAACCAGTCTTATTTTATTTATTATTTCTAGGAGGAAGACTATCGGTAGATCCAATAAAAGTTTAAGATGTTATCCACTTTAGACACTATTCACCTAAGTCTCCACGAATCCTATCCTATCCCACTCAGTTCTACTATACCTACCTAATACGAGTAAAAAGCGATAGTTTGTAATAATGTATGGATGTTTGTTACTCTTTCACGCAAATGCCTACTTTGTTAGCGTACAGGCGATGCCTGCAAATTGTAATGCCGCTGCGGGGCTCTTGACGTAATGACTAATTGTACTACCTACCCAATAAGAACTTGTACTACACATGAAGCAATAAATCTATAGGTACTATACTATACTAGTAGTTCGGCCCGAACTGAGATCTCGTGATGGTCGGAGGTTAATAAAACCCAAACAATTTTTATTGACCAATGGTTGTAATAAACATTGCAAATCGCTTCGAAATCGCTGTCTAGCTTTGTAATCATAGCATGTAGTCTAGCATCACGAAATCATTGAAACTCCAAGAAATGGTAGCTCACGTTATACTGGGTTTGCCAATTTTATAATTTTTACAATAACTCAAAAACTATTAGACCCTAGAATCAAAATAAAAACGGTTTTGGAATGTCTAAACAAAACCCTATCATGACACCTCACTTGATATTATTGTACGACTTTTGTTTTTTTTTACTCCTTTTGGACCCTCATAACTTCACGACCCCTTGATCGATTTACTTCATTTAACAAACCAGTAAAACTTAAGAATACTATCCGTAATCCGTACACCTACCAAATTTTATGAAGATCGGATGAGCGGTTTAAAAGATCTCGTCGAACAAACATACAAAGCATTTTCGTCCAAGTTGTCACTATATTGTCCGTGACCTAAATTAACACATAGGCTACTTTTTATCCCGGAAAATCAACGGGATCCAACGGGACGCGAACGAAGTCGCGGGCGGAAGCTAGCAGCTACAATATAGCACTACTTGAGTTATACAGGTGGTCCAAGTAGTAATCTCCAAATAAAAGAAAATAAATCACCACACGTGAGGGTACCCCATGTAGATTGTTTAGTTTTTTTATACAACTAAACTATGGAACAAGCGGATGGCCCACCTGATGTTAAGTGGTAACTAATGCCTATAACGAACGATGCATTGCATATTGCATCACCGATCACATCCACTTAGGTGCCCTGTGATGCATTGCTCTGCGCCCATCACTCTGAGACAAAGGTTTTAAGTCTCATGTGACTGAAATCTCACGAGCTCTTTCACAAAAAAACAAAAAGCTCTACTTCTGCTAAGAAGTATTTTTTGTGAGCTATGATTTTTTTCCAGTTGACCAAAATTATTAAAAATACGTTTTGAGGTGGACTTTCTTCAAGTTTTTTTTGAAAATTATACCTATTTACTATGTGAGAAGCATACTCCCCCCCGCTACCCCTCCGACACCAATACCGATCCCGACAGCGGATGATACTTACTTGACGAGCTCTCGCAGCCGGTCTCGCTCCTCAAAAGCGTCCTTAAGCTCCGGTTCCGGCTCCGACGGCGCCAGAGGCTCACAAGGTTTAGCCTCGATTGCTTCTGACAATTTTGCTTGAGTTGGGTCGTTCAGTTTGGTGTGAACCTTGTTAGTTTCTCCTTCGAGTTTATCGTTGGATTCGTCCTCCAGCACGGCGACGGCGGCGGCGGCGGCGGCGCTTGCTTCCATCGGGTCGGCGCGAGCGGCGGCAGCGGCGGGATCACTCTCCATCTCCTCCGATCCGCTATCGTTATTCGCGTTCACATTCTGGACCTATAAAACGTATTCACTAGGAAAAGTTAGTCGATGTTGCGTTTAACGAACCACCGCAACATCAACAAACCTAACGGTAATTTATATTTTATTTATTTAATACGAGTAGCTACTTTATTTTCAATAGACTTTCAAATCGCATCCATACCGCGATCTAACTAACTACCGGTCTTAAGCTAACTACAAAGATCTAGAAGCTCTAAGTCACGTTTTCCAAACTTGATAGTTTTACAATACATTAAAACCTACATTTTGAACAGAAATAAAAACGGATTTAGGACATATATGTTGGGCCTCATTACATGACACTTAACTGTTTTTTGGATGATTTTGTTTTACTTCCCTTACAACTTCACAACCCCATGATCGATTTACTTAATTTTTCAAAATTGAGGACCACCGTCGACCTATTAAATTCGGGAAGGATCCGGATAAGGAGGTTAAAGGTTACGCTTGATCGAGCATCCGAGGCCCAAGTCGATCCCGAGATCCTCGATCGCCTCACTCGTTCGATCGGTAACCGAGCGGCAAAAGAATTGAGCAATAATCGGAGGCGCTCGCTCCTTCAAAAATAGTATAACTTGCACCGAAATCACCTCCATCTTCAACGAGAGCAGAGCGGCCAGCTCCGCCGACAGGTTGGCGTCCGAGGTCGCGGGAGGCGGCGAGCTCGGCGGACTAGGGGCGGCCGCGACCGTCAGCTCCTCAACCCGCGCGCGCAGCCGGCGCACCTCGCCCGTCGCCTCCGCCAGCGCCGCGCTCGTCTCCGCCTCGCGAGCCTCGCCCTCCGCCAGCCGCGCCGCCAGCTCCTCCACCAGCTCCTCCGCAGCCGTCGCGCGCTCCGCCAGCCGCGCCCCCTCCCTCCGCGCCGCCTCCAGCTCCTCCGCCCGCGCCCTCGCCTCCGCCTCCAGGCGGCGCCCGCGCGCCTCCTCGGCCGCCAGCGCCCCCCTCCCCCGCGCCTCCCCCGCGGCGCGGCGCTCCCCCTCCCCCCGCAGGCGCGCGCACTCCGCCTCCGCGCGCTCGAGGTCCGCGCGCGCCGCCTCCCGCGCGCGCCGCATCTCCTCCGCGTGCCGCGCCTCCCCGCGCCGCAGCCGCTCCGCCGCCTCGCGCTCCAGCCGCGAGTGGCTCTCGTCCACCTCGCGCGCCAGCAGCGCCGCGCGCGCGTTCGCCTCGCTCACGTCGGCGCGCAGCTTGTCGCGCTCCTCGGCGGCTGCCTCGGCGCGGCGCGAGGCGGCGCGCGCGCTCGCCCGCGCCAGCGCCAGCGCCGCGACCAGCAGCCGGCCGCGCTCGTCGGCCGCCTCCCCGGCGCCGGCCGCGCGCTCCGTGGCGGCCGCGTCGGTTCCGCCGCCGCCGAGCTCCGGCTCGTCGCCCGAGAGCCGGCCCGAGGGACGCGCGTCGTCGTCGAGCTCGCCGCCGTCGCCGCCGACGGCCCGCGCGAGCGTCGAATCGAGCCGCTCGAAGAACTCCCCGACGGTCGCGTCGCGCGTCGGCGAGTCCTCAAAGATGCGCTCGACGATGCGGGTGTCGAGCGCGTCCATGCGCAGGTCGCGGCACAGCGCGAGCGCGCCCTCGGGGTCGATGCGCGCGTGGTGGTCGAGCGCGGCGGCGGACAGGGAGCGACGCGCGCGCGGCGCGGCCGAGGCCTCCAGACGTGACGCAGAGGCGGCGCGCGGCTCGCTCGACTCGGGCAGCGCGGGCCGCGAGCGGCGCCCGTACCGCTTGGATCCGAACGCGAGCCTCGGGCAGGGCTCGGCCCCGGAAGGCGGGGGGTCGGGTGGCCGCACGGGTGGTTGGTCGCCCAGCACGTCCAGCAGACCGCTCCGGAAGCGTTCGAAGGTGACTCGGCCGCCGGTGCCCTGTTCGAACAGCGTGTCCGCGAGCGCTGTGCCGCGCTCCTCCAGCTGCAAGGCGTCACACAGAGCGTGAACAGCGGACTCGTCAAGGGCCTCCTCGTTGTTTACATCGAAGGATTTAAACATTGAATACAGTTGTTTCTCGTAGTGGTCTAAGGATGAACCTTCCATGGCTCCAAAAGAGATCGTGATCTTTATGTACCCGAAATATAATTACGTAGTAAATTAGAAGTAGAAGGTAGTTACGTCTATTAAACTAATTGAACTAAGTTCTCGCAAGCAATAGAAAATTTTCGTCACTATCACTAAAAACAAAACAAACATTAGACAGGCCAATCTTTGACAGGCACTTGACAGTGTGCAGTGACGCAGTGAGCCAATGTCAAAAGTCGTACGAAATAATGTTACCCATAGAAAAAAATAGTCTAACAAGACATGTTACCATATTCAGTCTGCTAGTGATGTTACGTGACAGATTTCTGGTCTATTTGATTCGAGTTCTGTATTTTTTAGGAGTTATAATAGCTTTTCTTGTGTTTTATTACTTGTGGAAAATTTCACCTTCCATTCAAAACAAACGACAGCCTACTTGACGAATGACTTGACTTATACCTACTTCTCTTTTTAAACCTATAGGACCTGTGTCCGTGATTTCGACAGGTGATGAATTTTAAATAATATAAGTCAAGTCAAGTCTTCGTCAAGTCGGCTGTCGTTTGTTTTGAAGAGAAAATGGGGACACGAGTTTTGACATTTTTTGAAACGACACATAGCACTTTTATTTTAATAGTTTTTCTTGTGTTATTGTGAGTATTGTTGTTTAATTTTGGTGGAATTTTAACCAATAATACTTAGGTCGTAACATAAAGTGTGAGCCATTGGAATAAATGTGTGTAAAGTGGTTTTTCTGAATGTGAAAATTCGTGTTAGGTTTTGAAGAGAAAATCCACCATTTTCTTTTCAAAACAAACGACAGCCGACTTGACAAATGACTTGACTTGACTTATTTATTACAATTTTAGCACTTGACATTGGCAAAATTGTCTGTCGAAATGACGGACACAGGCCATTACTGAAGAGAAGAAGAAGAAGAGAAAATGGTGGATTTTCCGACTTTAATGTGTGTGGTAACATTCTGTACGAGTTTTGACATAAGCGCACTGTCAAGCCTTAGATCGAATTAGTTGTTTTTTATTGGGTTTATTTCAAATTCAACCAAATACAACAATGAAAATAACTCTATACAAACCTGAAAACCAAGGCAATATTTTAAATATTGAACACAGCTCTTATGGAAGGTCATCTCATCAAACATTGTGGCCATGGGCAATTGCAATATTAACAGTGGCAGCAATTACTTTATTGAGCATCTCCATGTCAAAGTTTAGGTCGGTAGAAGAGATGAGATACTGGTCAGGTTCTGAAGCGGCCGGTAAGGTATTATCATGCTACTACAACAGTCCGCGCGACAATAGCAGTGCGCAGGCGCAGCTGCAGCCGGCTCACATCCCGCCGCACCTGTGCACGCACCTGAACGTGGCGTTCGCCAGCATCTACAACAAATCTATTCATCTTGAACCCTCACAATATCAAACAATCCAGGAGGTGGTGAAACTCAAGCAACAAAACCCCACATTGAAAGTGTTGCTATCCGTTGGTGGTGCTCATGAAAATAATGGATTCTCAGATATGATTGTAGATCACGCATCCAGGAAAGTATTTATTAAATCAATAAAGACAATTTTAAGAGATTACAATCTTGATGGTATCGATTTAGATTGGGAGTTCCCAGTGTTGCATTACCAGGGAATTGGAGCGGCAACCAGAGAGAGACAACATTTTTCACAACTGCTTCGAGAGATCCGAACAGAATACATAAGAGAAAAGAAGGATTACATCTTGAGTGTTGCTCTTGCAGCTCCTCAGACCATAGTGGATGTAGCGTATGATGTCGACCAAATAAATCAGTATGTTGACTTTGCCAATATTATGACATATGATTTTCACTACTACACTAAATTCACCCCCTTCACTGGACTCAACTCACCTTTGTATGCAAGATCCACAGAGGAGCTATTCATGGCAACATTTAATATAAACTACACTATTCACATGTATCAGTCTAAAGGTCTCGATAAAAATAAAATAGTGCTGGGAATACCTACATACGGGCACTCGTTCCAGCTGGTGAACACAGAGAACCCAGAGGTGGGCAGCCCCGCCGCCGGCTTCGGCGCCGTGGGGGGCGGCGGCTTCGCCCCCTACCCCTCTGTGTGCGCGTTTGCAGCGGAGCACGCGCGTGACGTCACGTTGCACTTCGACACGGAGGCTCGCGTGCCGTACCTGTACCGCGGCTCCGAGTGGCTCTCCTACGACTCGCCTCGCAGCGTCATGGAAAAGGCCGCCTTCGCTAAGGAGAAGCACCTGCGGGGAGCCATGATCTACTCACTAAACGCCGACGACTACAGCGGCCACTGCGCCGACACAGTGGCCTTCCCGCTGACGCAGTCCGTGGCCGCCACACTACTAGGCCCATCATTATTTTACTGAAGCGGCGCGACGAGAGGGTTGCCGTTGGAATCTGCGCAATGTTTTATAATGTCGCGATTGGTATGTTGAATCGGTACCTGTTTCTTTTTGGTGACGTAGGTGATTTTATACATGGTGCAAGACTTCATAGTTCGCGTGGCACGTGCTGTGGAGTAGGCGGCGGGCGCGGGTGGCGCGGGTAGCGCGGCTGCAGCGGACTGTCCGGTGAGGTCGCGCGGTGGCGGCCCGTGTGGGCGGCGCGGCGGAGGCGGCTGCGAGCGAGCTCTTACCGACCACGCACGACGACGACGTCGCGCCGCGCGCCACCTCTCATTGCGGCCGGTGTCCGTAGCTGCACTCGCTCGGACGGAACCCCGCGAATTCATTACCCCACTTAATTAATTTTAACTGTTACCTATATGAAACCATGTACCTAGATATATACAGGGTATATCATTGAGATGGGTCAGTGACGGGAAATTACAAACAACAGAGAGATAATAAATCAAAAACGGCTGTAAGGAAGGACTCGCGTCACTGATTTTGATGTTAGATTTTGGAAAATTGTTATATAAACACCACGTCGGGAATCAAACCCACTCTTTTTCGAAAAAAAGGGCATTTTGACAGCACTAATAAAGATATTGCACTCTTTCTCTTAAACTAAAACACTGTTTCTACTTACTTTTTGACAGCCAATGCAGAAGATTCAGAAAACTGTATTTTTTATTTTCTATTATTTTTATAATAAAACTGGCCAAGTGCAAGCCAGATTCGCGTACGAAGGTATCCATAATTTAAAGTGAATACCTAATAGAATTAAATAATATATTAAAGTGTTGCCGTTATCAATATCGAGCAAAAAAATCTCGTTTGTATGGGAGAATGGGAGCCCCCATAAATATATCGATGCCTTACAGCCAAAAAGGGCTAAGCGACATTTTTTGCGAAATTGACTTATATATATCGTTGGAATCGTCTTTTTTTTCTGCGTCGTTTGGTCTAACTAAGATGGCTCTACGACGCACTTTTTGTCGCTTACGCAATTTGAAAATGGTGGTTTTTGACCTTATTTCTTCGTCGTAAACGACAGAAATTTTGATTTTTTTATGGTTTTGGTGATTAGATTAAAATGGTATTTAGGAATTGAGACTTAAGTTATTTGGGCTTTTTGTAACTTTGTCTAGTTTGGACGTTAACCTGTTTCGGCTAAAAGTAGTCTTAGTACAAAGACACATTTATCCCATTTTGGATGTTTGCTTTTCTTTATTAAACTCCGGTTGAGACATTTTGCTGGATTCCTTGAAAAATAAAAATGTCATTTAATATAATTTTCGCCAAATTTTCTCCGACATTGTTTGTCGCTTAGTCAATTTTTACCTGTCGCTGTACCAATCATCTACAGAACTTAAGCCAAAATATCTAAATAAACCTCATCTAACATTTGTCGCTAATCCTTTTTTTCCCTCCCGATATTCGATCGGGTGTGGTGGTTAGCTAAAAAAACACTAATTCCATGTTAGGAAATTTGTCACTCACCTTAGTGCAAGAAAAACAAAAACGTCGGTTATCTGTTTCTTTCGCTCAAAACAAACGTGATTGGGTGGAGATAACGAGTATTAATGTGATTTTTTGCTCCGGCGACCGCGGCACAAACAACACGCATGCGCGCGAGCCATTTTGGCGAAGTTTGAGCTGCTGTTAAAAAGGTAAGTTTACTGAATAACTCTTAGAATGGTAGCCTAAATTATAAAGTTTTAGTGGATGGTGTTACATACCATAGCTAAGTTTGTTAGGGTTGTTTTGTTATATTTAATTTTAGAATTAGTTTTATTTTTTCAGGACGTCGTCGTGATGGCTCAAAAATAACGGGCATCTCATATAATTGGAGAAGCATTGAAAGTTTCGAAGATTAATTTCCAGGCTCGGAGAAAACTTAATTTCGACAACACAGATTATGAGGTAAGACAAAAAGATAATTAATTATCCATTAATATAATCTAAGTTGGTTTAAACGGGCATGCATCTTCGGCAAACATGTCCAGTAGGGCTAGTAGAAGAATAGGCGCGTGCGAGCGAGTGTGTGCCGACGCCGCCACAGCCGCGCGTCGCGCTGCGGGGATGTGCCTTTGACGCTACCGACACCCACGCAGTCTACGCCTTTGGCGGCATTTACAAAGAGTGCCGCCCAACCTGTGACTGTAACATTTCTGAAAACTTATTTTAGTGTATAGTATATGCGGAACCTATGCATTAGGCGAGTACCTACCTACCTACTTGTAACATAACACCTACACGACTACCGACTCATTCTACCTAGGTACCTACCTACCTATAGAATTAATTTCTACCTACCTATTTACTAACCTACTTGAAAAGAACAATCTACTAACCTACTTACCTTACTATTTCGTTATTTTCTGTTGTAAGAGACATCCTGTCTATAAGAGAATAAAATGTCTATAAACCGAAATAATTAAATTTTGTTTGACTTCAATAATGTCTATGTTAGAGTACGCCCTTCGTGGATCTAACTGGGTTTTTGTTACTAGTAGAAGTTGCGTTTAGGTTTAAGAAATATTTTTCTCAAAAAAAGCATTAGGTACAGTTACTTACTTACTTTAGAACAAGGTTGACAATGTCGTTCGTAACAGGGTAATTAGTAAGTAGATTTTTATCAAAGTCAGTGCCTCAAGTCATTGTTCCGGCCCAGTTTTGGAAAAACGGAACACCTATTTAATTGATACATAAGTGGGTACCTAGGTACATTATATCATGCTGAATTTATCATAGACATGAATTTCTTCTCACTGATCCATCTTAATGAACTACCCTGTATAGCAGTTCTTACCCGCCTCGTTTGCACCGATTTACAGTAATTAAGTAGGTATGTACCTACCTACCTACCTAGTCATAGTTTTCGCTGGAGTGATTGCACATTCAATCCAACACGCACGCGTCGCGTAATAAAGCACGGATCGCAAATACCTATGTAGTAGTGACAGTAACTAACTATAATAATACACACATCAACATTGCCTAGGGATATTCTATTTCGCAATGATTTGCTTACAAACTATTTGCTTTTTAGAAAAAGTTTATATATGGAATTAAACCTCTTTTGTTCCATTTTCAAAAACCGTAAAAAATAAAAAAATAGAACGCAATAAACCAAAGATAGAATGGGAACTCCAATTTAAATTTAACAACGTTTATTTTTGCCTAAGTTAATTAGCTTTTATTTAATTATCTAACAGTGCTATCTAAGTCATTTTTAATTTTAACGGATCTTGTGATATTTGTTATTTCATGGAACGTCGACATTTAAGCAGAGATGATATGATAAGAGCGATAGGCATGTTACAAGCCAGTGCTATCCAATGCGTGGTTGCCAACACCCTAAACACCAATCAAAACGTAATTTCTCGATTGTGGTCACGTTATCGTATTACTGGGGATGTGAGAGAGCGCCACACTGGAAAAAAACGAGTTACCACCCCTAGACAGGATCGTTTTCTCCAAAATTCCGCCAGGAGGGAACCCAATCTCACAGCAAAGCAGATAGTGCAAAGGCTTCAGACAGACCATCAGCTGTCAGTTAGCGACCAAACCGTCAGAAGAAGGCTACATGAAGTCGATCTTCATTCTCGTAGACCGCTTCGTGTGCCAGCTCTACGACGGGGCAATCGCGGAAGGCGACTTCTTTGGGCTCAAGAACATTTGTTATGGAACAACGGCCAATGGGCAATGGTTCTCTTTACTGATGAGTCTCGGTTTGGATTCCACCCCGATTCGCGAAGAACACGTGTTTGGAGAGTTCCTGGCAGAGAAAGTCGACTCCAGCATCCACAAGAGGTCCATTCGTACCAAGGTGGGACATTCATGGTTTGGGCGGGAATTCGTATGGGCGCGCGAACCGAGCTCATTTGGATAAGAGGCAGCATGACTGCACTAAAATACCGGAACGAGGTCGTCGAGCCTGTGATCATCCCTCACAGAGTCCAAATTGGCCAGGAATTTCAGCTCATGCATGATAATGCCCCTCCTCACACGGCGCGATTGGTATCGGCTGCCCTTCAGGAACATGATGTCGCGGTTTTGGACTGGCCTGCACAGTCACCCGACTTAAACCCAATTGAACACGCTTGGGACATGTTGCAGCGAAAGGCTTTCAGCAATTTGCCGCCAAATTTGACCACAGAAGACCAACTTTTTTGCCATTTAAAAACAACATGGGATCGCATACCCCAGCGAGACTTTGACACCCTAATTTTGAGCATGAATAACCGGTGCAGATGTGTTGTCAACGTTAGAGGAGGCAACACCGATTATTAAATTGTAAAAATGTAATTTTATAAAGTCATGACAACGCAAAACTTGTTTTAACACAATTTATCAAACCTTATAAATTTTCAGATTTATAGTGTTTTCGTTTCTACTGTAATTTTCATTAAAAAATAATATCAAATAGTTGTATTTTATTATTATTAATAAACAACATAGAATAAAGATTCTTGCCATATCTAGTTTTCTAAGGAAATTATTTTTAGTTTTTGTAAAAATCAACAAAATGTTGAATATCCCTAGACAATGTTGAGGTGTGTATGTTTTAGTATTATTGATCTGTGCCAAAACTCAATATTATTGCGTTGCGTTATGTTGTAAAAATAGGTAAGTTTTTAAAACCACCCAGATAGGTACTATGGAATACTTTCTGGGTCAGTAGGTATTTAAATTTTTAGAAGCTGAAAATTCGACTGCCTCAAACACAAAGACGATCATTAATTTTGAGCTATACCTACCTATCTCAAAGTGCCGCCGGGCAAACAAAAATCTTACTATAATAATAAGTAGGTATTATGAACGCGAAAGTTTGTACGAATGTGATGTTTGTTACTCTTTCACGCTAAAATTACTGATCCGATTTGGATGAAACTTGGAATATATAGGTAGGTATTGTCCAAGTATTGTCCATAACCTGGATTAACACAAACTACTTTTTATCCCGGAAATTCAACGGTAGGTATCCAACGGGACGCGAACTCTTCAGAAACGCCTAGAAGATTTCGCATAGCAAATTACACTTCTAATCCTGCGCAGACGAAGTCGCGGGCACCAGTTAGTATTCCGGTAGCGCACGTGTGTACTTACGCTACGCGTACATTATAATTTTATGTAGGTAGGACCTAGGTTAGGTACCTACCTCTGCCTAGCTATATATCACTGTGCGCTAGGCCCGCAGATAACTTTTTTAACTTGCACTTATCCTTGGATGTCGGTTATTGTATGATTTATTCTTTGATTATAGTACCTACCTACCTACCTACATAATTCCTAAAGATCATATTAAAAAAATCTTGAAAAAGTTCACCAACAAAATAAAATGGTGTAGGAGTAGCTACCTAGGTAACTGGTTGGCATTGACCGCCATTATCTTTGGCCATTATGAAACATTATGTAGGTAGGTACGGTACCAACCAACAAAGTATCGAAACGTGTAGGCACGTAGACTTTTTCTTATAAACATGCTTGGAAATTTGAGCATTATTTTGACAACCTTTTTCGAGATAAATCTAAAATGCTGTACGGCCAACTGCGAGCAGCGGCCGGGAAAAATGTATGAAAATCCATTATTTTTTTGTTTAGCGGCCAAATAAATTACATACAACACTCATATCTGTCGTGTAATTTAAAAATGGAACTATCTTTTACTCCGAAACATGGCAACCAAGGAGGTAACTTTTATCAAAGCTTTTATTCCAATTTCGAACAGGCCTTCAAATACAAAACTGACTACTTATTGAAAAAAAAAAACAAATTAGGTAACACTGTAACTTCGATTTTCGTCATTGATTTTGAAAAGTAGGTAGGTAATTGTATTTTCAAAAAGTTTTGCTTAGGTACCTACCTACTTAGTTTTAATTTCCGCGCATTATTTGAGAAAAGTACTACTAATACAAGCCTTGGCCACAACTAGGTATTGATGGACCACGTACGTCCATCATTGCCTCTTATGCTGACCGCTGCAGTAATGTACTTACTATGAAATATACTTATCTTCCTATTCATAATAGGTAGGTAACTAAAGATTAGGTATGAGGGTGGTAACAACCACCTGTCGTTGATCGCTCGTCTTCTGTTCCACGAAAACGTCTGAACTGGTAGAAGCTAGAGAGTTGAAATTTTTAATAGGTAGTAATAGCTTGTAACAATCGATGAAGTTTAAAAAAATCTCTAGTACATCTACCTACTCAAATCTCTCCTTGAATAACGATTTCTGTATTGGTCTGTGGGCCAGAACCGTATTCGCATTTAATGCTCAATCACTGATGATCCAGACCGACTCGAGCTAGTGTAGGTACTAGTGTAGGTGAGAATTTCAGATTCAACACTTTTTTGCTGGAACGCACACCTTCCAATGGTGAAAGAATTATTTAAATCGGTCCAGTAGTTTTGGAGCCTATTCGTTGCAAACATAAAGGCAAATAATATTTCCTCCTCATAATATTATATTACTAGTAGTTCGCCCCCCGAACTGAGATCTCGTGATGGTCGGAGGTTAATAAAACCCAAACAATTTTTATTGACCAATGGTTGTAATAAACATTGCAAATCGCTTCGAAATCGCCGTCTAGCTATGTACCAGTCGTACTTGAACTACAAAATCATTGAAACTCCAAGAATTGATAGCTCACGTTATACTGGGTTTGCCAATTTTATAATTTTTACAACAACTCAAAAACTATTAGACCTAGAATCAAAATAAACGGTTTTGGAATGTCTATACAAAACCCTATCATATGACACCCCACTTGATATTATTGTAAGACTTTTTTTATTTTTACTCCCTTTGGACCCTCATAACTTCACGACCCCTTGACCGATTTACTTGATTTAACAAACCATTAAAATTTAAGAGTACTATCCGTATACCTAACAAATTTTATGAAGATTGGATGAGCGGTTTAAAAGATCTCGTCGAACAAACATACAAAGCATTTTTGTCCAAGTTGCCACTAAGATCTTCGTTCGCTTCGCTCACTCGATCAATTATTAGTGTAGAACAATGCTTTTATCTTCCAAGTTTTAGGCACCTTTTCTACATGTAGTACTCATTGGTAGGTAGGTATTACCTATTTCAAGAAAACACTTTTAAAATAGGAAGCTCTTTTAATATGGCACTAACTTAACTACTTAGGTACCTACCGTAAGTTGTAACTATTGACATTGTCATTTTTCTAACCCCGGCGTCAGACATAGTTTCAAAGATTTGCACACTTCTTTGAAGACTTTTCAAACACATTTGAACACATATTTGGCGCAACCTGCCAGACATGCTTCGCAAACATTTCTCAGCGCAGTACGCTAGTAGACAACAAACAGAATGGACGACGATTTTGTCGACGCAGTGTGCCTAAATTATTTAAGTACTAGCTGATACCCGCGATTTCGTACGCGTGCGAAACATTCCATCAAAATATCTATCAACTAGCTATGATGAACCTCGTAGCAAATGGCTGCTTTTGCTTCAGAGAGTTCAAACTGTATCTAAGAATCCATTTCTTTGATTTCAATAAAATATAGCCTAATTATGTTTCAATCCGGAAAAAGGGCTTCTGAATGGTATAAGTTTCATTGACATTGGTCCAGTAGTTTAGCTAGACATGATTTGCGAACAAACAGGAATCAATCGCTTATTTCGTAGATCTGCATAATATTTAGTTTATCTTTAATTTTAGTTTTTGGCTTTTTTACAGTTATATGATAGTGTATAGATGTGCATGTAATTATTTTTTACATAATATACAATAAGGAAACGTCCGAGAAAAAGACGCGAATGGATGTTGTGAAATGTAGCGTAATAGAACAAGGTATGTAATGTAAGAGATACATAGGTACATATTTGGATAAAATTACCTGTTTCAATACATTTAATAACTTTACTTAATATGTGTATTTATTCAAATAAATAGACGCAGTGTCTTACACAACCGTTCCACTCAACAACGCTCGCGCAACAGGAGTTTGTCCGAGTTGGCAGGCTACGCAAACATTTGAACACTTGAACTTTGAACGCTTTGACATGAGTAAAAAAACCGATACCGCATGGCAAATCTTTGTTAAAACTTTGAACACATATTTAAAGTCTTGTGCCACACATAGCAATCAAACGAGTTATGTGTTCAACATAGTGAAGCTATATCTGGCGCCGGATTTACCTACACAAAAATGGTTCACTATTGAGTTCGTTTTCGAAGCTATGAGGCTTTATGGAGTTAAGGAGACGACGACACAAAAAAGCCTCAAACTTAGAACACTGCCACTGCCATTTATTTCTAAAAATGAACCTGAGTGAGACCCTGTTCAGATGAGGCGTTTTACGCGCGAGATCACACGCGCGTAGACACTCGCGTGTTCTCGAGATACTAGGCCTACATAGGTGTATATCGCGTCCAGAACCTGCCGCGCATTTCTTCATACAATAAATTCTGGACTCGCGCGTAAAACGCCCCATCTGGTCAGGCCCTTATTAGGATCGGAAACGTATTTGAAAGAGACATCGATCTCAAAACTTTTTTGTAACTCAAAAACTATAAAAATCTAAGAAAATCAGTTTATGAGATATCGCAAAAATTCTTTCACAGTTACATAATTATTCTTAGAATCAACTACATTTTCTATTTAGACTAAAAATAACAGAAAAAAAATCCTATCTTTTTGTTTTATTAAGTTCATTCAGGGATTTTATTTCTTTACAATACAAATGTTATGTGCGAGCGAGGAGTTATTGGGCGCTCGTCAGTGCTTCAAGACACGCACTAAAATCTATTCGGTGCTAATATTTAACGTTACATAATTTATCATAATAGCGGCATCTGTAAGGCACAAGCAAGAATATTACAAATAAAAAAGTAAAAAGTATTAGCTAAGTACCTAACTACTACCTACACACTTAATAATTACAAAATAAAATGGCCACCTACCTACACTATTAACTCGTAAACCTACCTAGCCTAGTTAGGTACTCATAGGTATGTATACAGGATGATCCAGATAAACACGTGATACAAAAACTAAATTCCCGAACCCGGGGGTACCTGAAAATACCCCATGTATGTTCCCCGTTTTTTTTTTGTATTTTTCGAGTATAAGCGTCCACGCTGCACTTTTAGTAATATAATTATATTCATAGGTACTAAATGCATGGATACGATGTACTTGTGGCGCGTCACGCCACGCCCTGACACAATTATAATTCCAGCTTAAGTGTCAATGACTGCTCAATGACATAATTTTTAAACTTATAATAATAATATATAGGTAGTATGGCCGACGTACAGGCTGCTGGTATACAAAGATTGGCAGTAGGCTTTTAAAAGTTTGATTTTCACTTGCCTACTGCAACGGGCAAACCTGCGCACTTATTTTTCATCATTTATGCTCAGAACTATTATTATCTTATCAACATTATCTTCAGTAAAATCACAAGGATCATTATAAAATCGTTTTATAAACTATGTTTTTCCATATGCCAGTTCCTCGCTAGCAGAGCCTAGGCTCTTCTAGAAGAACGGGCAACAAACTGTTTTAAACAACTGCCACGACTTGGTTCCTAGCGCGTTTTTGTATGCTCCTTCATACCTATAAAGAAATAAACTTAAATGATTTGACTTTGCGTAATGGCATTTACATAATTACATACTGACATGGGAATGTTAAGGTACAGCATCACCATGCCAACACCTCACCTATACCACCTACCTAACTACCTACGTACCTACCTTATCATCATAGTAACACTTCACACAAGATGTAAATTCATCAGTATCACAAACTATAGGTATTTAATACTCTATACTTTCTATGCATATATATTGTATATTATGTTGAGTATCTAAATATTAGGATATGGCAACTTAACAACGACTTATTGTCTAATGGAATAATCTATGGATTGTGAGAGCGGCAGTTAAATCATGCAGTCACATTGTATGCAACCAGCATCACAACAGTGTACGTATTTACATCTTGCGAGGCTTGCCTCACGCCTCACCATCAACATGTTTTATAGCAGTCACATAGACTAAAGCCACCACCCTGTATGACAGCCAGGAAACACTCACTGTAATCCATCCACTGTCACTGACAAAAACACTCATAAAACAAACGAGATTCTATTTTACATTACGTACCTACTACTAACATTTATATGTCACGCCTAAATCAGTACATACTCAGGCCTTTAGTCACTTCAAACTCTAGTCAATTAGTTAATTTCATTAATGGAATTAAGACACTGACAATTTTGACACTTCATGCGTCAATAGCTTGCGGCAGTGAACATGCTCCTGACGTGTGAAGTGGAAGTGGCCTCCCCCCCACTTTGGCTAAGTGGACCCCCTCCACTTAGATCCCAAAGACCCCACTTTTGGGTATTTTGATTATGTGTGGTACATAATCAAAAAACTGTGGGAAATAAGTTCTACTGAATGAAAGCTCAGTAAATTCTGTACAACTTTTTAGTTTCAGTAAGTGGCAACTTGTGATCTACAGGTCATCGGGCACTGAGGGCAAGAAAGCAAGTGAATTTAACCATTAAATTACTCCTTTATTATGTCGGTATTTCTTTCTTGGAGTCTGCATTGGACTTCAGATGGATTTATTATACACCTACCCCACTTGGCTAAATTGCTTATGCAACAATTAACTTGGGTACGGACTGTGTTAAGCAACTTTCACATTGATCATTGCATTTCATGACCAGGGGTAGGTGTCCTGTCTATTCTGAAAAACTAAACAATTTTATGCTTGCAGCTTCTGAATATGAGCATCCATATCTATATCTGGGAGTGTGATGCACACAATGTATGCTGTAGAACACAGTTTTACAAAAAATATCCTGGCTCCTAAAAAAATTAAATAAACAGTACAAATAATTGAAAAAGCAGTTCACTGTGCAGCCAAAAATATTGGCATCAACAAGTGTATTTATTTACCATCCTATTTATTTTATACATTACTGGCTGTATTTGAACAAAAAACCACTTCCACCTGCATGCTGATATCAAGCATACATTTTCATACAAAAATCGATGCTTGAGCCGGTATCAGTGCTTGAGCAGTAAATCAGCTTACTGACCTTCAACATGCGTCACTCAAACATGGATTGAGTTTTATACAGAACCTCCCTAAATCTATGCTACAGTTTTCAATTCAGACTTTAATATTTTGCCAGCATAAAGGGAGCCTACCTTTGCTGACTCATTGCAGAAATAACTAAAGCAAATTACAAACAAACAACCGAGGCCTTATGCTCAGTTCAGCAGAGATTTCACTCTATTACAGATCACTATTTCTTCTTTTGAGTTCAGTTTAAGGTATGAAGCTATTCTCCAATTGCAAGCATCACTATTTGGCGGCATAAATAGGTACGGTGGTGGTAGTAATTCCCCTGGCGAGTTTTTTCACAACAAGCTCTTCTAGTGCCCAACAGTGTAGGTACAGGGGCCTAATGATCAGTTCACCAGTGGTTTTAGTCTAATAGGGATGACGTCATCCCTATTGAAGTAAAATCTCTGCCGAAATAAGCATACAGCCCCATTTCTTTTATGTACCACTGTAGTTTTAATAAAATTATTGATATTCGTTTCTAATGATGCACCGATTATACATCATTGTGAAATATATGAATAAGTACAAATATCATCTTATAAATAGCTAACTCTAGAGCAGGACGGTTCTATCATTGTGTATAATGTGCACTCACATTGCACTGGAAGCAATTCATTACAGCTGCCAAATGGCCCAAACAGAGTTCCTGACAATACTAAGATCTAATAAGTGGATATGTAACTGTTTCACCTGATCCATGGGCCCGTCCTGTGGCCGCACTTGCGTTACGTTTGCAGCCAGTGAAACATTAGGCTGTGCACAGTGGGGTAGTCCAGCTCCGTGTTGGGCGCACTCAGCAGCTGCGCGAGCGTAAGCGACAGGTCGCGCTCCAGCGGTGTCGGCGTCGGCTGCAGCTCTGGCGAGTGCGCAGAGTTGTCGTCGGAGGCGCAGTCGGAGGAGGGCTCTCGCCAAGCGTCTTCGTACAAGAGGTGGCACAGTGTAGGAGGATCGTCCGCATCGCTCAGCTCGTCATCGGGAGAGGGCGCGAGCGGCTTGGTGCGCGCTCCGTCTGCGTCCTCCTTACCACCACCCTCGTGCTGGCGACGCGCGTTCTTGAGCGCCCGATAGCGGCGCGACCGCTCACGCTGCAGACGTCGCTTCCTTTCGTCGGCGCGCTCCAGCTCTTCCGGTGTCTTTTTCGTAGAATTTTTGCCGAAGAAATATCTCATAAATGACTCGTCGCAGTTCCGTTTAGACAGGTAGCTCGCCATCAGTTTGTAGTAATACTGGTTGTCCATATCCTTCCGTATTTTCAGAATTATTTTGATGGGTGATAATTTAACATTCAACCCAAAGAAATACAATAGGTACAAATAAAATTAATAATGTAGGAGAAAATAGGGCATTGAGTTGAGATGTATTTTGAGAAATGCGAAAACGAAGCGGAAGCTACAAGAAGGATTTTCTCTCTGGTAAAAAAAGAAAGATCTCTGGCCTGGCACTCAGTCTCACTAACTCGCTCCCTCCACTCCACAGAACACGAAAAGTTTATAGTCTGTTTTATGTAGGCTATTCACCACACCACACCACCCTCTTCACATAGGAGTTCGGTGCTCTTCACTCTCGGAACATTCTCTTTGTCTCGGAAGAACATAGACCTTTGTGTAGACCTTCGAGCATTTGTAGTTTGTAGACAGACGTTCTAGACGAAGTATATTTGTTTGCTTGCTACGTCAAGCAAGCGCACAACAGTGTGTTAGGCCCGAGGCCACACTATTGCGGAGCTATCGCGAAGATTTGCGTTGTCGCGACACGTGCGTCTGGCCAAAGAATTCGCCTATCGCGAATACGATTGTCCTTGGCTGTAAATAATCTGCATTGTTAGAATTTTCAGATTCAACACTTTTTTGCTGGAGTGGGTAACGCACACTTTTTTTTGATGTAGCCAATCACTTCGTCATGGATCGAACACGAACTTTTAATCGTGACAACGCGAATACGTCTTCGTCTTCCTGGACGTAGCATTAAAATCATTAGGTATATAAAATTATATAAGTAAAACTTTCAGCTTGGTTTACACTTTTATTTGAATTGAATTTAAACTTCGAGCTTTTCGGAATGACTTTAGAAGGGCGATGTGTGACAGACAGAGTACCTACTACACTACCTAGGTAGGTAGGTACTAGAATAGGAAATAGGAGGCGAGCAGCGGAACGTCGAGCAGTAGGTTAGATATAGTTAGGGTAGGTAACACGAATGACAGCGCCAGAACGAACATAGGTACCTACCTCGGTACATTACATGCACCTTGTTCACTGGTCATTTTCAAATAAGTAGGTACCTTCTAAACGAAGCATAGGGTTTCGAAGCTTTCGACAAATGTTATTATTTTATACAAGTGAGGAGAGGGTGAGTTTATGCTTTTTTTGGGCAGTATTGATACGAATCGGCAACACCGTGTAGCATGTACCTAAGTAGGTGGTACCTACAATAAAAATGTCTGTACCTAGTGTTACTTTGTAACGATTTCATAAAATAAGTATTTAAATCACATTTTCGACGAGAGGTCGCGATGGTTCAATGTACCTACCTAGTTGCCTAGCTCAATTTTCAATTACGGACCGTAGGTATACGCTTTTAAATAGTGCAGTAATGTAATAACCCTGCAGCGTTTGCATGGGAAATAATAATAGGATAGGCGAATAAAACAAATGTATAGATGAGCGAGCAGTGTAATAGTAACGGTCAGAAGACCGCGATGTCAGTGCGTTTGACGGCGGCGAGGCCGTCGTCCCAGGTCAGCAGCGCGTTGAACGTCAGGTACAGGGCTATGGCCGACAGCAAGTGCCACAGGTCATGCGAGTCGTAGAACTGCAGCACCATGCACTCGTGGTTCATGAGCCGCGACTGCGCCGGCGTGCTCTGCCAGTCCGTGCTGCCCGACGTGAAGTAGTACAAGGCTGGCGCCCACGCGGCCGCCGCGCCCGCCAGGTACAGCCACGCGTACCAACGCACTCGCTCGCCCACCAACAGCTTCATACTCAGGTAGAACAACATGTGCAGCAGCGCGTTGCACAGCAGCACGAACAGCAGGTGCGACGCTATGTTCGACTGCACACACAAACACACACACACACCATCACGTACAATAATATATTAGATATTATGTAGGTCAGTAGGTATGGGTAAGTAGGAGTTGTACCTGGTTGAGTAGTCCCATGACGGCGAATGCCCAGTTGACGGCGTTAGCGAGCAGCAGCGCCACGAGCCGCGGCGTGTAGAGCGGCGGCGCGCGCGCGCCCAGCGACGCGGCCGCCGCCGCCAGGCTCGCCTTCTCTACAACACAACGCAACACAACATAACATAACATAACTCATACATTTCACTATCATGCTTCAACATTTTAATAGAGAGCGCCATTTTAGGCTTTTTCATTTTATTCCTCCACTGATTGCACTTATTACATGTAGGTATAATAAGCTGATTGTTTTCCATGTAAAATTAAATATTCAAATTGGTAAAGTAAGACTTGACGAGCAGGAACGGTACTTTACCGTGGAACAGTTGCTAGGTTCGTTCGTCATCAGTAGGAGAGATCTTCAGTAGCACAGATGTTCATTTTGTTGTTCACCATCTACCTACCTATGTGTCATAACCTGTGTTTACAAATGAATAAATGAATGTTAATAGAGTAGAGTGGTGTGGACTCACCGAGCCGGAACTGTCCCACGTAGTAGATGCGCAGTGACAGCAGCAGGAACGTGAACACATGCAGCACAGTGAAAACGCTCCAGAACAGCGGACCTCCGCCCAGCACGCCCCACACAACTGCAACACCACACACTTTTAGGGTAATTAGATATGTGGAGGTGGAGGCTTCTGATCTTTCTACTAATTCTTCGGGAGGTAATGATAAAGTTCAGTGTTCCACATAATTACTTATTTATTTCACCAACGAAGTTACATGTTTAAACTGTGCGAGCGGGGAGAGACGACTGGCGACGCGGGACACAAAACTATCGCGTCAGCCCGATTTACTTACTTGTGGCTAGTCGCCACAATACTCCCCTTCTAACAAAAAATTTTGAAAAAATTTAAATCACAAAAATTATAAAACTTTCAACAACATAAAACATAGTCTAAACATTCCAATGATACAGATTACAATATAGGTATACAGTACATTCAAACAAAACACAATTGCAAATTCGCTTACGCTGCTGTAGCTCGCTACTTTACAATGTGGGGTCTTAAGTTACCGAGTATCGCTCCTGTACCTATCTACTCTACGCAAATGGAAATGTTCTCTAAACTAACACTGATTCTAAAAATAGATTGATCACTGACTTTACTTTAACAAAAAACTTTAAAAAAACAACACTGAAAAACTAAGGTACGCCTTGACTTGATGATACGTCTTCTGATGATACGCTTCGTGGCCTTGTCCAATCCTTTGTCTCAGTACCTTCTAATCACCGTCATATCCAATATCCTCTTCGGTCTCTATGTAGCGCATGTACTCTATACACCAGTCACTCGCAGCAGTGGGACTGAGCTATCTCCAGATCCTCACTGATCCTCCGGTGAGCATTCAGCCTCTAACCGGGCAACACGTTTGAGTGAATCTGCAGGTCCAAACTCCAGTTTCTACAGGATTGAGTGCACCTCAGATGTCGCTGGTTTCCATAAAATATTGCTACTTCTCTAGACCATGCGTGATCTTTTGCTGACTGGACCGCGGGTGGGCAGGCATTCTCTTCCCCGGCCATACGTTGCCAAAATCTTCCTTATATCACGTTGATGACCGGCTCTTCATAAGGGCGTCTACTTGGAACAAGCTTCAGCTGACGTCATCTACTGCGCATTCCTTACCGCGTGGCGTTGCGTCATTCTTCTCTTTTCTCCATTTACCTCCCAAGGCGTGGAAATCGTTGGGAGGGAGTCGTCTCCGTCGTTGGTCTATGAGGTCACCATGTTTCTAGAATTTTCTCAAGGTTCTCCGTGCTGCGTGTGTTCCTTCAGGTTGTCTCCGCATGTGACAGCAACCCAAAGGTTTTGTCGAAGGTCACCAATTTAGGGTAATTGTATATGTTGTGGTGGTCTTCTGATCTTTCTACTAATTCTTCGGGAGGTAATGATAAAGTTCAGTGTTCCACATAATTACTTATTTATTTCACCAACGAAGTTACATGTTTAAACTGTGCGAGCGGGGAGAGACGACTGGCGACGCGGGACACAAAACTATCGCGTCAGCCCGATTTACTTACTTGTGGCTAGTCGCCACACACTCTAATACACCCCCTCTCCCAAGCGGCGTGAGGGTGTGTGTTTGTTTTGTGTTATTTGTCGGTAGAAGGTCGTGACTCACGCCGAAAACAAAACAAAACACCCTAGCACATACTTTTCTAACATTACCTAAGGTATCTAATCACTCTCACACACATTCGCTTCGAATACTCCTCCTATGTTAACATAATCTATTCATTCAAGGTTGTCTGAGAGACGCTGTCTAACGATAGATTTCTGTGTGAAAATCTCTACTCAAACCTATGTTTGAGTAACGATTTCTGTATCGATCGGCTTGGCATATAGGCCAAGTAACCTAGCTATGTCCCAACTTTCACAGCTATTATTTACCTACTAGCTAACTTTAAAACGTAAACCTGTATTACGTAAAGAAGTGAATTAGTAGTATTGTACGTGATATAGGGTGGTTTGAGGGCGAGGTGGTTACCTAGCGCGATGAGCACGGCCAGCACGCCGAAGGTGGCGTGTGCGCGTGCGTTGATATCGGGATGCCGCGCCTGGTAGATCTTCACCATGCTCAGCACCGCCAGCACGTACATGAACGCCGTGTCTGTAGTACAATACAACACATACATACGACATATTACCTATACCTACTAGTGCGACATGCTCCAATGTTCATTCGCTTCGGCTCAAGGGTACGAGAGCTATGGTCAAATATTTTCATTTTACAATTCCAAACATTTTCAAGTGAGACCTATATGCGCTGCATTCGACGACATCATTTTCATTAATTTCATTTATTTCTTGCAAGTGATTTACATAATATTATATTAGGCAAATACCAAATACACATTTAAGTACCTATACAATGTCAAATAGCGAGAACTCAGTTCGGAGAAAACTTCGATTAGCGGTAGTGAACTAACTGAATCGAAAGTTGCGCATAGCGGTAGTGAACTGACCAAATTGAAAGTTGAGTGCGTTGGGACAGACGTGGTAGCTGGCGGAGAGCAGCGCCACCATCATAAGGCCGGCGCCCAGCGACGCCGACAGCCCGTAGTGCGCCGGGATGCCGTACTCCTGCAACACGGCACATCTACCACCTATAGGCACCTCACGGATCTAGGCTAGATCTAAGTGGTGGCGGGTAGTTCGTGATACTAACTGACCTCGTTCCTGGGATGTGCCTTGCGTCGCGCGCGCCTGCGTCTCAGCTGCAGCATGTACAGCGCGCCGAGCAGCAAGTAGCCGAGGTTACTGAACACGTGGTTGAAGTCGGACAGCGCGCCCGCGGGATGCGCGCACAGGAAGTTGTAGTAGCACAGGTCCAGCGAACCGGACACGTTCAGCACCTAACGAATGAGAACCGCAACTAACTTTATATTATATAACATGAATCCGGACGGTGGCGGCGGCGCGGTACCTGCACGTGTACAGATTGTGCAATGGGTACGTTCAGGTCGCCCCGGCATGGCGGTGGCGGTTCCATCCACTGAGCATGACCGCCTCAGTCCGGAGGAAGCGACTTCACAAGAAATTCATTATTAGCTGCGTATTCACTGTACAAGTTTATCGGGGATCAATGTAGTAGGGCGGGTCGCGGGCTCGGTTCGCGGCTGTTGGTGTTGGTGTTGGCTCACCAGTTGGAATGCGGCGACGAACTGCAGCACGGGCAGCGCGTAGAACACGGCGACCGTGCACAGCGTGTAGAGATAGCGCTGCGAGCGCGCCGCCAGCGTGCGGGTTCGACGCCGCGCCAGCGCCGCCACGCGCAGCCGCCCCGGCAACCCGAACGGACGCGACAACACTACCTGCAGTACAACACAACACAACACAACACAACCTATACTATACTATACCTACTCTACTACACCTGCACCTCATCACCTAATCTGTGATCATTGTTACGAACGCAGTAGGTATTATATATTCTTTGAGTTGGGGGTTCTCCAGTGGATCTTTTATGAAATGCAAAAATAGTTCCAACATTGCGCGTTCGGTAACCTCACAAGAAAATAAATTAAAATGAGATATTGTACTCTGTGTAGACGGTGGACTTCTTTAAAGCTGGCGACCTCCTATGACTGGTATATAATGGGGGTTAATTTACACTAAATCTACCGCTACGAGAGCCCCGACATGTTTATATAAATTCTAGCGTTAGAATGTCAAACTCTGGGCAAAATATGTCATGGATCATTTTCATAGAACATTAACTATTTCATAAGTATATACCTGTTCCACAGTTGTGACGGTTGCGTCCACTTCGTTCTGCGTTTGAACCGATATTATTCCGTTAGTGTTGGAAGTTTCAACACCGTTGTTGCCAACCACATTCACTGGTGACGTAGTTTCCGGTGACATAGTTTCCGGCGACGTAGTTTCCGGTGACGTAGTTGTCGGTGACATAGTTGTCGGTGACGTATTTGAAGCGTTGGTGGCGGTGACGGTGTGAGCTATGTCTTCGGTTTCAGAGTCTGTATCGCTTGCATCACTACTATCGAATGTCGCGGCTGCGTACAGAACAAATGATTCAATACCAATTAGTACAATACCGTAATAATAATTAAGAATGTGTAGTATATTTACTGGAATGATGTCGTCGCCTGCGCTCCCGGTTAGGCAAACCATCCCGGCTGTCTAGCTCCGTCACCACTCCCGCTTCTGCTTATAAACATAAACAACTCATTCTATGCACGAATATTAAATAGGTAGATTCAATCAGTCAAAACAAACATTTGTGTAGTTATAACCTCTGCGTCGCACAACTGATTCGAGTACGAAATGCAACACGATAAGTACTAATATTTCCGATGATTGTTGCACTATGCTGCCCTATTTTAGTTACACTGCGCGTGTACGTAGGTCAGCCTGCAATACAACGCAGTGATATCGCGCAATGTCAATGCAACTCGACGTCAGGTTTGTAAGTGCAGAATGGTGCAGTGTAGTGTAGTGTAGTGTATAGTATAATGTTGTACCGCTGTGTTGGAGCAGCACGGCGCGCGGCGCCACACAGTTGTACCAGCGCGGCCAGCGCTCGGCCAGCACGAGCACGCCGAACAGCACGTAGAACAGCACGAACAGCGCCAGCGTCGCCAGCGCGCCCACCACGTACTCGCGCTGCGTCAGCGCATCCTACAACATAACACCTTACTGCACCGTCATCCTCATCCACCAGCCGAGGTACTACTTCACTGTTCACTTTCAGTTACGATACGTTAAAAGTGTCACGTGGGGTCAATGTGCGCTGACACCAGCATGCTAATAGCCGAATTTAAAGTCAAGGTACTCTAAATTCTACTTTGAAGTCCATACCTTGAATGACTTTGATGTAAATGAACTTATAAGGGGATTTCTGAACTTTTTATCCAAAAATTATCGCAGGGGGAACTCGCAGAAGATTTGTGTAATGAGCCGGCCTCAGGATGGCTGTCTGTGTAGGTAGGTACCTTGATCTCGTAGTGCAAGTGTTTGATCCGTGCGTGCGGGACGCGCCGGTCGTGCGGCGCCGCCTCGCGCCACATGCTCTCCCACAGCCAGCTGCTGTCCTCCTCCGCTTCCGCCTCCGCTCCGGTGCAAGCCGCGTCGCTCGTCGCCACCAGCGCAACTATGTAGAACCCCAGCGGGTACTGCTTTTTCTGCAACACGATTCAAATCAGCTTCAAAAAATTCAGAACTCTGCAATGGAACAAAAAATTACAAGGCAACATTGTTACATATCATGGTGATGGACGCAGTGTGATGTCTAACAGGGCGAGTGGGGTTATAGTTATAGAACGAGATTACCTTTAGAGTTGCATGGCATCGTTCGCATGGCATAATGTAACGCGCGCGCGCGGGTAGATAAGGTAAGTAAAGTAAGGTATGATCACCGATAGTTGTACGCCGCCGGAGCGCAGGACGCTCATGCGCAGGATGGACTGTTGGATCGCCTCGAATGTTTGCGCGATCGGACACTGAAACATAACGCATTCTGTTCCATCATCCAACACAGCTGAACCATAGAAGCTAGAGAGTTGAAATTCGAAAGACATTATTCTGAAAATTAATTATTATTACTCATGGCAGTAGGCGCAGTAGTTGGGTCTATCTGAGCCTGTTCTGTCTCATTCATAATCATAAATCATTTATGGAGTGTCAAACACGACATACTGAAAACTAATATAATACACGACATAATGTAGATAGTTTAGGTTAGGTACAGTATGTGTACGTACTGTGACGGGCTGCACTGCTATGGTGGCGCACACGTCGTCAGTGGAGGCCACCACGAGCCGCACGCTGTCCTGCGCCTCCGGGAACTGGTAGTAGGTCACGTGGGGCGCCGCCTACATTATTCAATACAAACATACAACTTAGTACTGTACCTATAAGTAGGTACGCTCGACAGATCTTTTAAAAAGGGAAATTAACCGACCGAAAAAAATTGTTTTCGCAAATTACATTTCGGGGACAGATATTACGCACAGTACCTTACCGCTATAGGTAATTACTTATCATTGCTTACTCAGCAGTTAAAATAAATGTTATCTCTGTGAAACAGTGATTGAGTCAAATGTATTTTATGATGATATAATTAACCACAGTAGCATTGAAGTGGAGAGTGTCGATGAGTTGCCAGTCGCGAGCGGTCTCGGCGCGCAGGCGCAGGACAGACGCCTGCGCACACGACGACGACACGTGCAGCGTGAAGCCGCCGCGCTTCAACTCGTCCTCGCCATCGCCCGCTATAAATAACTAATTACAGGCACATACCATATAGGTATAATACTAAACAAAACACTATAAGGAAATTTCATAGAAAATTCATTCATTCAATTGTAGTAATAATTGGAATTGTTATATAGGTATATTGTTGGAATGTTTAACAGGGTAGAAGTATGTATTTATTATAAAATTAGAATAAGTAACTTTTAAATGTAATTTTAAAGGGAATGTTAAAACGAATTAAATGATTTTGCAATATAACAGCAACAGAAGAGTTCCAGTTAAAAAAAAAAACCCTGCGTGTTTTATAAATATACTGTCCAATGTTTACCGCGAAACTTATGTGGGTCTTCTACACTGCTTCATTGTCAAGTTTATTGTCAATAAGAAAGGTACCACTTTAGTGTGGCTTTTAATATAGATGGTGAACTCTGCCGAAAAAGAATTTTTAACCAACTTCAAAAAAAGTAGGAGGTTCTCAATCCGATTGTATTTTTTTTTATGTTTGTTACCTCAGAACGCTGTCATTTATGAACGGATTTGAAAGTACTAAACGAGTAGTGTACAACAAGGGGTGATGGTGAAGTCAGGTCAGTTTTGTAAGCAGGTAGTAACAAGTGTAGGTAACCCCTGGCTACGTATACGTACCACAATCAGAAGGTCCGCTATGCACCGAGTCGTCGGGACACAGCGTGCGTTGTAACTCAAACAACAGCTTATTGCCTTCCAAATACGGCAGCTGCCATGTTATAGCTCCTGCAATACACAACACAACACAACACACATTACATTTATAATGTTTACTTTCTTGAGAGGCATGCGATCTACGTGTCTATGGTCTTATCAAATTCATAGGCGTCATAGGTAGCTCAGTTGGTTGGGACTGGAAGGCGTGAATATTTATTTATTTTATTTATACAAAACAATTTTATTCAAATACGATTTCTCACTTATAGGAGAGTTATAAGGTTGTAGGGTGATTTCAAATGCAATAGAATACACCAGAGTAAAATCTGGCATTTTTGAGTATATCAGATATTTGAAGGTGTCGTTACGTAAACAGAACATTCGAGTTACACTGCATGGTGACGCTGCAAGCTGCAACATTCTGCATTCGAAAACTATCAGTAGTCAGCTAACAGTAGAGATTTTAGTTAGAGTAAAGTAGATGGTGTGGTAGTTATGGTTACCGATGCGTTGCCTAGCCGTGAGTAGCAGTGGATGTGTGACGTCACCGGAATCGCTGTTCAACCACACGCGTACGGGAAATCGACTCTGTTCCATTGTCTGAAACGTAGGTACACACTTGTTTCATCTGTCACCTCTCTACATTAACTCCTGTTACCTCCTTGCCGTGGGTACTATTGGTACCTACCACAATAACTTAACAGTCAGACAAGGATTCATAAAAAAATCATATTATTTTAGACTATTTCTTTTTTAATCTTATCCTAAATTAAATACAAACTTGTAGCTCGTTATATTAACATATAACGTATTACTACTTATTGTATTTTATGTAAATATAATGAAGACTCACCGGCATGAATTGTAGAATGTACTCCATGGTCTGGTCTACCAGTAGCGAGTGCTCCTCATCTAGTTCTAATCTGCACACACCGCACACACTTTTCATAACACATTTAGCATAGTAAAGTTTAAGCACGTATAAGTTGCTTAAAAAAATTAATCAGTGTTTCCTCGGTAGGTAAGAGAAGAGAAGACAGACATCGAGAGGCAATTTTCTTTCTCTTATTTATTGACTTGCCCTGCAGCTGAACTAAAGTTTTCGATATAAAACTCCATTCAGTTTAAAATAACGAGGGAATACTACAATGATCAACCTAATTGAATAAAACAATTTTGTTGGTACATAGTTAAACAGAAAAAGCTTACGTTTTATGAATAATAGTTACGTTGGGTCCGTCGAAGTCATATGCCCAGATGCCAAGCGATGCCTGCATCACTAACAACAAGGTTCGCACGTGCATATTGTTGCCACTAGTTTAATTACCAATATAAATGTGAGTTAGAGCACATTTAGTGACATGTTAGAACGCCGCGCGCCGGCTGATAGCATGTACTCCTCGGCAAGGCACCGTACGGAGAACTAGCACTATCTGATAAGGGTATCTGCCATCGATAGCCGGATGTAACGACTCACCTTTTTTTAACGTAACTTGGTCAGCACCGATAGGAAAGATTACAAGTGAAACCTCCAGATTTTGAATAACATTTTTTATTAAAAATAACATGTAACTTAGTATCTTACATGGTGCACTATAACATTGAACCGTCGCGTCGTCGGACGCATTCGAGAGGATATAATCACGTGTTCATAACAATGGACCTGACGCTTCATAAATGCTGAACTATCATGCTTCTCGGCAAACTCTCAATCGTATTCAAAGGCACTGCGGCGCGTCCCTACTAGATGCATTCACAAAAACAGATTCATGATCAAACGGGACGCGGACGAAGTCGCGGGCGGAAGCTAGGTAAAAATAAATGCAAAATACTACTTACCTACCTCTTCTTAGCGTTATATAAATAAACTATTAACGCCCAAGTTAAATGCCAAAAGTCACTATATTTTTATAGCGCATTGTCTTCATATGCGTTTGCTGTAAATCGCTGGAACTTTTAATCTATTACAAACTAGCCAAATTAAGCTAACTAAAAACATGTGTGCTTATACGCTAACACTGCTATTTCTAAAATGGAATTTCAATAAGGCTTAGAAGGAGCGTCCTATAATACAGCGATCTGTCTACTAGGCGCGGCCGTCCGTGGTGACGCTAGGTCCATCGTAACGTCGACGCAAATGCAATGGTACAATAATATATACCTAGCGTGCGCATGTGTGTCTGGGTGGTGTGTGTGTGTGTGTGTAGTGGGGGGATGCTAGCGGTGACGCGAGTAGCGCAGGCCGAGCTCGTCGACGACTTCCTCGATGGCGGCCAGGCAGCGGTCGAGCTGGTCGCGCGTGTGCGACGCCGACAAGCAGAACCTGAGGGAGAACACGCATCACCTTGTACTGATACTGAGGCTTTACTCACTATACTGGGCGTGCAGTGTGATGTCGTGCCTGTGCGCGCGTGTACCTGATGCGCGCCATGTTGAGCGGCGTGGCGGGGAAGCCGACGCCGACAGTGGCCACGCCGCGCGCCGTCAGCCGCTCCACCGTGCTCATCATCTTACTGAACGAGTACACCAACATCGGCACCACCGGCGACGACTCGTGACCGAACGTCACCACGCCCATCGCCTTCAGTCTGTACAATATAACAATGCAACGTTACATCGACATCACCTGACGCGTAGGCTAGCCACATCGCAGCGAGTTAAGAGGTTAGGTTAGGTACCTCTGTCGGAAGTAGATTGCGTTCTCGTAGAGCGCTCGCACGCGCCTGTGTCCCGCACGCGCGGCGAGAGCGCGCGTCACGCACAGCACCTGCGCCGCGACCGGCGGAGACATGGCGTGCGCGTACGTGTGTCCGTGACCCGCACCACGGATGCACGCGATCAGACGCTTACATCCTGCACAATATTACAAGATAATATTATACCACCACCGAGTACCGAGCTCTCGCAGCAATAATAATAATCTAACCAACCGGGAGATTCCACTACCTTGTCGTTATTTGCTTCTTTGCGCTCTACTTCTACGGTTTCGTGCGGTCTAAACCCGCGCGCTTTACTATTAATCGCTATCAAGCCGCATGCCGTTGGAAGCCGTGCGTCGTCGATCCGGTAGATTTTTGATATTTTCTATTAGCATTCTTGTTAAGAAAATGTGAAGCCGCACGTCACCTCCTTCTTCCAATAGCAGTGAAGTAGCTCACCGGCAATGTATCCGCCCGCGGCGCCGAAGCTTTTGGTGAAGGTCCCCATGAGTACGTCGACGTCTGTTGGCGCGACGCCGGCGTGGTCAGTGACCCCGCGTCCGCGCGGCCCCAGGGCTCCGACAGAATGAGCCTCGTCGAGGTACAGGTGGAGCCCGAGTCGCTTCTTGAGCGCCACCAGCGCGGCGAGCGGAGCGATCGAACCTTCCATGCTGTACACCCCTTCCACCACCTGGGAACAAACGTTCATAATTAACTTTGTCACAGCTCAGGTTCTAATTAATAGTTTATGGTAGATGTACTAACAACAACGATCTTCTTCCACTTGTGTTCGGCGATGGCCTTCCTCGCCATGACCTCGAGGTGTCGCACGTCGTTGTGTTTGAAGAGGCGTACAGTCGCGCGCGACAGCCGCAAGCCAAGGATTAGCGAGGCGTGGTTGTTCTCGTCGCTGAGCACGAGTGTACCCGCACCCAGCAGCGCCGGCAGACTCAGGACGTTCGTCGCGAACCCCATGCCGAACACTATCGCACTCTGAAACACCCACAAATTAATTTAGTGGAGATGCGTACGCCGCGGCCTTGCTCTGGGCTCGCGCGGGTAGATTAGATAGATACTCGTATGTACCTCGACACCGAGGAAGTGTGCGAGCGTGTCCTCTAGCTGTTGGTGCAGCGGCGTGTGCCCGAGCTCGGCGCGCGGCGAGGCGAGTGCGAGTCCGTAGCGACGCGCGCTCGCGGCGACCGCGGCCGCCGTCTGCGAGGTGGCCGCGCTCTCCGCGAACCCGAGGTAGTTGTACGAGCCCAGGTTGATGCATCGCAACTCCCGCCCTGTAAACCTAATCCCATGATCGTTAGTCTTCGAACGCTGTCTATTATAAGATGAGATGTTAGAGAGGAAGGTACATTACTTAAATGTCCAGTTGTGGTCAGGCGAGTACTGCTCCTTGAGTGTGAGTTCGGCGCCGGGCGTGGAGCAGATGGGCCGGTTGAAGCAGTGCCGCACGCGACGGTACACGTAGTGCGAGTAGAACTGCTCGAACGGATCGTACAGCGGCGCGTAGCCCTGCAATACCAATCATTCACAAATGTACGTATCTAATTACGTATTTTTTATTGTCAAACATCAAATGTAGAGGGAATTCTAATCGTGCTTCTTACTTATAATGATACAAGAGAAGGAGCCCGTTGCAAGTGCAATAGAAACGGTGATACAAGTAGTTTAAGCACCTATTGTACTAGGCATCAAACCATGCGATAAAGTTGTATTACATTTACCTATTGTTTGTTACAGCCACGAAGCGTTCTGTTATCGCCTTCAATACTTGTGTAACTATAAGTACCTACATGAGGACCACGCGATACATGACGTCACTGGTGACACATGCTTTATTATTAAGTCCCTGACATCTACCTACATAGATTCGTATGTAGCTAGACCATAGGAGATTGCAAAGCGAGACTTTAGTACGTAGGTTACTAGGTAAGTTAGTTATAATATAAAATATGTTGTTACGGCGGAGGCTCATCAGTGACAAAACTACAACGACAATTGTTCACATTTCATTGAGACAATCATTCCTCAGAAACTTCATGAGTGCGCTACAAAGTAAAGGGTACAATGTAGAGTTACAATCAATACTTTGGTACAAAGCTCTGTGTATTCAGTTGTTACGATTTGTCAAATTATTATAAGGTCCGGGAGAGTTATTTCAACCAGCGAATTGTTAGTTCGATCGTAACATAACGCTCGCTTGTTCATATCAGATTGACTCTGTGGACTCATATCAAAGACCAACTTTCAATGTAACTAGGTATACGTTGGAGTCGCCATATAAATGAGCTGACTGACGGAGACACGTAGGTGAAAAAACATCGATGTATGTACCTAGTATACCCTGCACAATCCGAGCCACCAAATGTCAAAAAACCCTCACAGAAATAGTAGGCTGCAGGCATTTTTTCTTGAAATAGTGAGTGTCTGACTAACACAGATATTATCGCATGAGAGAAGTGCAGTCTCCTCGGTTAGGTGGAGTTACAAACTTACACGATGCGTGATTCAGTGATTAGATAGCGAATGAGACATACTTATTGCTCTCCATTTGAAAGATAAGCGCTGTTTCAAACATAATCAGGAAATTATTTAATTATATCAGATTATCCTGAATACTTTGGACTCACAGAACAACGCTATTCTATTTTCTGTGTTTGTTTCTGTACATTCTAGTTTGCCTCTTCTCAATTTGGATTGTCCTTCATAAATAATACGTTTGATCTTGAAGCTCCATTATTTCCTCAGCGTGATTACATTAGTTGCGAAACGCTGCGTAACGCGTCTGGGATAGTTCGTTCGTGTTCATTCGTAGGTACTAATATTGTACGAGATACAAGGCACATAATATAATCTCTATAGATTTGCCTCTATTATACATAAGCGCCTCTGCCAGTAAGTAGGCTAGGTAGGGAACAAAACGTTAAAATTGGTTGATTATAAGGTTAAACAAAGAAATTAATGGACTTGAACAACTAAAGGAAATCCTAAAGAACACCCTTTTCCTAAAGAACAACTAAAGAACACCCTTTTTGAACACAATAAAATGTGCATATTTGTATGTTGTGGGACTTGTTTAAGCAACTAGGCCACTGATGGGCCCATTTGTCCCACAATGTATTTTTCCCATTTGGCCCACAATGTATTTGAATGGGTAGTATTAAAGAAAGAAAACTGCATAAATGTAAGCCGCGTGGTTGAATATGCCTTTCATAAATTTTTTTCGCAATTCCGGACTAGTTTGGCGAATTTCGAAAAGGTATTTCGTTTTTATGTACAGTGACTAGGAGAGTCGAATGAATGTGCGTCGTGCCACTGGGCACAGACCACGCATGACTGGAGTTGCAGAATCAACAAAACCCTCGCTAAATGCCAAACAAGCAGATCGCAAGGAAAGGAGTAAAAAAAAAATGTACAGCCAGAGGTAGAGCCTAACACTTGTTCATAACAGTGTTTGTGTTTGATTCTAGTGCCGAAGTGATACTCAAAACCATTAATATTCTATAATTTAAAGCTGTTACAGAGATAGGACTTTATTGCAACTTTTTGGCAAAAGTACTGAACATTTTCAGAATTAGCTATAAATCCTCTCCATGCTAATACATATTATTATTTCTATCAGCAATCTAGTTTCCATAACACCAACCGGCTCTGCTTGGTTTGAGACTAGAGGGTGTTGTGTGATATGCCCAAGGATATTTATTTATATCAGAATAAACATTATTTCATAATAAATGAAGATGTATACTTTTTAAAATAAAATTTATTATTTATTAGTTTATAGAAGAGCAGCTTTCGCTGTTATGTCTACGTCACAGTGTTGAAATGTCTTTTAAAATATTAAATATTTTACAACTTTGAGTAAACCTAACTGCACCAAATGTAATGCATCATAAATCAAACTCTGTTCTGAGCGAGAGCAGTACTAAGTAAGAAATGAAGCCCCTTAATAAATTAACAAATACTCACCTCTCGGTTCTTTTCAGTAGCAACCTTGGGCTTGAAAAGTAGCTGGTTAACGAAGCCAAGAAACATAAGCACATAGAGGCCAATGTGCGTCAGCACTGCTGTCAGCATGGAGCACCGCTCAAACCCACCCGGAAATGTGTCATATGCGCTCCAATCCATGGGAGCTTTCCACTCAACATGCTTCTGCACTCCATTTGCTCCTTGCTGGAAACAGTTAGTGAAAATCAATATTTGACGACTACCTCTGGTGGAGGAAGATCTAAGCAGACCATTCTAAACTATGCTTGTGATAGGTACCCACGTACCTATCAACTCACTTTTTATTAATTATTGACATTTGTCATTAGCTTGAAATTTGGGGTTCTACAAAGGAACCGGGGATGACTGCCTATCCTTAAGAAACCCTCTGCAGGGATACCGACTAGGAACGTAAGCTCTGCTTCTGACTTTTTTCAAGAGGTTACAAAAAATAAATGAAAGTCTACTAACAGTTACGCCATTGGTCAAAAGTGTAGATTTTACGAAACCGTTTTTATAATTTTCGAGTTTTCCATTTAGCAATTTTTCTCCAGCTTCTCCACATTTTTTGGCTTTGAACGTATTTATTTCACGCATATCAATACAACCACTCACTCGCTCTCAGCCTGTCACTAACTAACCGCCCGCTCGCTGGCTGGCTGGCTGGTGTTAGTTAGCACTTAGCACACATAACACAGAAAAAATCGGCGCTCTTATTTTCAGAAACTTTTACGTTCGTGACGTTTCGTTAGCAAGCAACATTACCAAAAATGTTTCTAAGTGGTTTTAAAAGTTGCAGTATAAACTACACACACATTTTCTTGATGCCATTGGAATGTACAAACATGAAGTAGGTAGGTACACGGCCTGGGAACCTAAATGTTGGAACACGCCGCCGCCGCCGATGGCCCACCAGTTGTGACCACTAGGTACCTATCTATAACGAAAATACGTCATCACTAATCATTATCTTCGTGCTGCACATAATTGAATTAAATTTGAACTTAGAGCTTTTTGGAGTGACTTTTAGAAAGGCGATGCGTGATAGCGTATCTACTAGAATAGGTGGCGAGCAGCGAAGCGAGGAGCATTCGGTTATGTAACATAAAATACAGTGCCTTATCCAACATACCTAGGTACATCATTTGTTTGTTCACTAGTCTTTTTCAAAAACGAAGCATAAATAAGGAAATGTCAGTTTTGTCAGTTAAAAAGTCAGATTACGCACGCAAATGCACGTATACATACATAAAACGCACACATAGATATCGGCCATTTTGTATGTAGAAATAAGGCTAGCCGTACAAAAACCGAAGCAAGATCTTGGGAAGCAAGCATCCCTCTTTTTGATACTTGACAGTCGTGTGACAGTCAGAAATGCCAGTTTTGACAGTAAGTCAGTTTTGATAGTTAAAATGTCAGCTCGAGTCTATGGTTTGGTTTCTTATCTTCCCATTTTACAAGCAAGACAAAAGTGTTTTTTTCTATGCTGAAATAGCTACCTACATACTACCTATATTGTCGTTTCGACGTGTCTACCTTTTTTTCTAATAAGTACATACCTATCTACTTGTAAACCTACCTATATATTTTTCTTTTTATCCTACCAAGACTATCTACTTTCAAGGTACATACCTACCCATAGGTAGCGGTAGCTGGCTGTATAGGTATTTACCTCGAAGATCTATTGGATTTCTGTGTGTGTATACCCTAACCTACTAGGTATTACATAGGTAAGTTCTGCGAGGTAGATAGGTACCGTAGGTACCTACCTTTAAAGTTATGTATACCTACCTAACCTACTCAGTACTCTGTGATTCTATTCTATACACTATAGGTGTTTAATATTTCTTTCAACTAATGAAAAAAACGAATAAAAAAAAATAACAATAACATTCGTTAAAAAAAATGGCGGTGTTCGAATATTTTTAATAACACATGTTATTTCACTTCAACACAAGGTGAACGTATGTAGGTAATATTTTTATTATTCACTTTCTGTACTGCATTGAAATTTGAACCTACGCTTGCTAGATATAATGAATAATTTTATAACTCACCACGAAAATTATTCTTTCATTTTAATGCATTGAAATTTGAACCTACGCTTCCTAGATATAATGAGTAATTTTCATATTTTCATTAGAGTGACCGGCCTGAAGGTATTCTTTCATTTTAATGCATTGAAATTTGAACCTACGCTTCCTAGATATAATGAGTAATTTTCATATTTTCATTAGAGTGACCGGCCTGAAGGTAGTGCTATGTGCCGGGAAGCGGCCGTTTAATTTCATTTCCGGCTTCATCTGCATTTTTGACTGTGTACTCTATGATCTATGAGATAAAGCTCAATATAGAATGAACCACTACTTACGATAATTAAGTCGTTTAGTGTATATTTAACAACATTGATCTGCATTCAATTGTATGCTTTAAGTTGGTTAAAATAAAACACAATATAATTTTTATCCAAGGATCATGAATACAATTGTTATTTTTGGCAAATTGAATGAATGACAATGATTGAATGAATGATACCTAAGAGACGAAAATTTATTTAGACTTGCGATTTGCATTTTTGCGCCATCGTTAGATGGAAGAAAGTGTTTGTTTCGAAGTCGTATTATGTGAAAAATGCCGAGAATAAGTTCGGATATATGGAACCATTTCGATCAATGTGCGCGCCGATGCGCCGGTACATTAGAATAGAATAGAATAATTTTTGGCAATAAAAATTATTCTATTCTATTCTATTCTAATGTACAGGCGCGGCGGCGGTGGCGTCGCAAAGTTGGCTACCTGCAAATACTGCAAGAAAAAGTTTTTATTTTATTGAAATATGAAAAGTACACCTGTGTAGGATGCCCTTATATTTCTTATCTGTGGACCGTTCGTGTGAACGGTGAATGTTTTTGTCTATGAAAAATTGTCTGTGCTCGCTCTCTGCTAATATCAATCATTCACTCATGCGTATAAATAAATTTGACTAAGCGAGTTTATCGAATATTTATTCAAATAAAATTCATCATTAAAAATAACGATATATTTTTTTATCGTTATAACATTAACTAATAAAAAAAAATAACCGATTTTGACACCTCTACTATACACACATGGGAGGTAGTAGGTAAGTACCTACCTACCTACTAAACATTGTACCTACTTACTTTATTTCTGATTTACCTACCTACCAAACTCTGAACTAAACACTGCTACTACCTGCACCCGCCCCCGCTGCAACTACGTTGAAGTCGTGAGTAATAAGCTATCTACCTAGAGATAGGTAGGTAGGTAGGTACCGTTCGTGCTCGTGGTGAGTGACGTCGTGCAGCCGCAGCCGCGCGCACCGCGCCGCAGTCAGTGCCGGCGAGGAGACACGACAGGACCCGCCCCGCGTACCTACTCGTACCCTCGCGCCTCGCTCGCACTCGCGCCGCGTTGCGCCCCACACCACCGTCCGGACCTTATCGATCACCCTCGCAACGCAAATACATTTATATTATTTTCACGCAAGGAATCATGGATAGCGCGGACGCTCTACTGGGAGGACTCGCGAGCGGCGACACCTGTCCCATGCCGCAAGCGACACCGCTCGAGCCGGCGGCGGCGGCCGCGGCGCTGAAGCGCGACCACGACTCCACGGACGACTTCGAGCATCTCGACGGCGCCGAGAGCAAGCCCGAGAGCGAGTCCCCGCAGCACCCGCGCACCGCTACGCAGAGCTTTCTCGATATGGAGCGCGACGTGTTCTCGGAGACGACGACGGAGCGCGTGCCCTCGCTTGCCGACAAGCTGGATCACATCGCGGACAAGTTCACGGACAGCGAGTCCGACGCGGACACCGCCGGCGAGTCACCGCTGCACCGGCCCGCGCCGCCAGTGCCCGCGCCCGCGCCCCTTGTGGACCTGCTGGCCGAGCCGCTGCCGCCGGCGGCTCCGGTGCCGGCCGCAGTGCTCCCCGCGACCGTAGCACTGCTCGCGGATAAGCCCGCTCCAGCCGCGGTACCCTCGGAGCCTGAGACGGTGGCGCTCCCTGCGCCTGTCTCAGAGCCCTCGAAGCCAGCGCTGGTCACGCCGCAGCAGCCGGCGGTGACGGCGCCCAAGCCGGTTCCTGCTGAGCCGGCGCGCGCCCCTATCGCGCACGTCATCGAGGCCGAGGTCATTTTCTGCCAGATGGGACTCGGTAAGCTTGTAACTGTAGGTAGAAGCTGTCAAATAGGTACCTAAATTATTCTGCTATCCCGTTGTTAAGTATCCTAACTAATATAAGTTCGGGTGCAAATCATAAAAATATTTTCATTTCATTTACTGCGGTTCGAACCCGAGGCCACCACCGCACCGTCCGCGACACCGCCAAATGAATGACGTCATCTACGTCATGGTTTTATTTCTAAAATATCAATAAGAATTCGCCATCTCATCACCCATACCTAGGTAGTATAGGTACCTAGGTAGCTAGGTAACTTGCAACTTAGTCATTGCCTATGGATGAATCACAGATCTAAATAAAGTGTTGATGAAACTACCTAGTCATTCAAGCTGTAGGACGCTAACGCGTTATTAGCAAGAAAACATTCGGATCAGTACAATCGTACTCTGCCTACCTACTATAGTTGTTTCAGTAACCAGGGGTGGGCAGGAGGTTATGACAGGCAAAGGTAGCGGAGCGGCAAGAGCGTTGACCGACGACGACGCCGCGGCATCGAAGCTGACCGACACCACGACGACTGGGCGGTTAACGGCATCACCGCTGCCTCCGCCTCCGCTTGCTTTACCAAACTTCATGCACGCGAAACTAAAGGATTTTTGTTTCAACTTCATAGCTCTTTAGGCTAGGCATCTTTCGTTAGTGGTAGGCAGAGAATAATTCAAAATTCCGGGGGGGTTACCGACTAAGACTTGTCAGTTCTGCCTGCGAACAATCAAGGCCGGTCCAATTCTGAGCGGTGACCTTGAGGCTTCTAAAGATTTCCTCATTCAGGGTTCTATGTTCTATCGCTTAGATATTCAATTAAACTCCCAGCAAATTCAGCTTACGTATTAGGTGAATTTAGGTGACACGTTTCAGTGTCTACATACCTTATGATAACGCTTATGCGCATTGATAAAACAGACTTTCTTCTTGAGTCAGGTATGTCACCAATTTAACGTAGTCATCTATCTTGTATAGGTATAGGTACTAAAGATAGTATGTACTAGAAATAATCCTAAACGTTAGGTACCTACTTCAATTTAGCATTGAGAGTTTGTGATTCAGAAATGAAGGCCCGTCGTATGCTGATCGTTATGTACTCAAGCCTCAAGCATAGATTTGAGTAGAGACTTTCATACAAAAATGTATGCTATGCTAGTGCAGGCATTGCTTGAGCAGTAAATCACCATCAAAACTGCACAGAGTTATCGATTGCCCTTCCGTGAACCCGTTCAGAGTGACTCATACAACTCATACATGAGTGAGTAGGTAGTAGGTGCCTATATCTACATTTACTTTGTATACAGTATTATGTACGCAAGTAAATGGTGCGCAGGCGGTATTTATGAAGTAAAACTCACCAAGAGCAGAGATGTCATGAATGCACAGCACAAAGATAAGGTCGAATACCTACTTACCGAAGTAGGTATAGGTATAGGAAAGAACCGATCTAGCTGCCTAGTTAAATTCTCAACTTATCGCTCTTAGTGATAAGATAAAAGAGCAAAATCGTGCAAATGTAATTTCGGGAAAAATACGAAGGTAGCTAGGTAACGTGCTGGTTTAATACGTTTTTCACTGTGTGCGTCCAAACTGTTTGTTGATAACTAGTAGTTCGCCTCGAATGTGCCCGAACCACGAGCTGAGATCTCGCGATGATCACAGAAATGAAAATAAAACGCAGAAACCTTTTTTTCACTCATGGCTGAGATTTGGCTGAGAAAGATCACAAATCGTATTGAACCTAGAACCAAAGTAAAAACTGTTGTGGAATGTCTAAGATCACAAATCGTATTGAACCTAGAACCAAAGTAAAAACTGTTGTGGAATGTCTAAGCGAAGCCCTATCATGACAACTCACTTGATTTTTTGTAAAAAAAATCTTCCCTTTTGCACCCTTTTACAACCTCTTATGACGATTTAGCTCACTATGCTATGCTTCCTAAAGCATTCAATGCGGCGCGGCGGCGATCAGTAGGTTAGGTAGGTACTAGGTACCTACGCCAGTGCCGCTGCTCTGCTGCGATGATGTAGGCAGCCACCTACCTAGGTATGGTCGACGCGATTCCGCCGCCGCCGCCACTACCGCTAAAATTAGCACCAGTGCTGAAGCCGAAGCGCTCACAATCACAAGTGGAGATCCCTCGGCTGAGAGCTCACGTCACGTCGCACTCGCTCGTTAACTAATCATCCATGTAGTGTCGGTAGTGTAGGTTAGATACCAAAACAGAGTTTATTTAATCAGTGTTTTTGTGTATCGGAGAATCATGGGAATAGGAACGGAAAACGGTGATGCCATCACGCGTAAGTTCCCAAGATATACCAATGTATTTACTATCAATTGAAGAGGGTGAGGTATAGTCTTGACAAACTTGCTTTGGCAAATCTATTCCTCGTTCAGCAACCCGCTTTAATTTGTCGATGAAATTATTCTGTTCTGAAATGCATGGTTGAGCCTAAACCGATGCATTATTTTCATGGACAAGTATTCGTAGTGCCGCATGCCGTTGTCATTTCCATAAATAGCAAACATACGAAGTAGAGCACCCAGATTAAATTAGACAGTGGTCATTAACTCTCTGATTTCCGGTGTTCCTCGTAGAAAAATGATGAGAGAGTTGTGGACAGATTGTAGTAGGTATGTAGTCGATGTCCGTTTTATTTCGGCTTAGTCGTCCGCGTCGACCTCGGCACTGTTCGAGTGCATCATATAGGTAGGTAGGTATAGTTAGGTACACTAACATCACTATCCATCGCCGTATACATACATTTTGCATTAGGTACTTTGGTTTTGTTTATGTCCTAAACGAAAAGTAGAAAATAAGTGAAAATACTAAACGTTAATTTTTTGGTCGGAAAACTTGTTTGGATCAAAATGACTGAGAAGTGGTTCGACGGCTGTCAGTGTCCTAAAACGCTGGAATTAGTTAGTGCCTAACCTACCCTACCTGGTTTACGACAGCTGAAAAAACTTCTTAGGCCGGGAATTAGGCCCACGTATCTTCTGTGATTAGGCCCACAACCTACATTATAGAAGGTGGCGCTATGGTGTGGGGAATCTTAGTGATATTATAAAATAGTAGATGATCGAATGTACCTACTAGAGAAGTAGGGTAACATAACGTAACGTATGGTGAGATACCACATGGGAACAGCGCAAAACCCAAGGGGTGAGTCATGAATCTAGACACCCTTTTGAAATACTTATTGGAAAACCCGGACTAGTGGATGGATGTCAGGCGGCCGCCGAAGTGGCGCGACGAGGGGTGCGCCAGCCCTCGGCCGCCACCGGATCGATAACAAACCACCCACACCCACACCCACCCCATACCTCAGTCCCTCACGCACGGAACGGAACAGACACCCCGTCTGCTCTCTTTTCCTAAATGGAACATTCGTATAGGTAGTAGGTAGGTTAGATGCTATAACCTACCTAAGTTTTTCCTGTAACCTGTGCTATTAAGCATGATTTTGACAAATAGGTACCTATTTATAGATTGCTGATTACATTATCACTAAGTACCTATATCATTCAAAAAGTCAGCTCTATACATAATGCAATAGGGCCTACTTTTACTTGGCTGAAATTAATGGAACAGCTGCTTTTTTTCGCGCTGATGCCTTGGGCAGAATTGTTCTTCGATGGGTTCCTCAAAACTTGCGGAGGGAGTGGTGTTACTACTCGGACCGTGCATTGCCGTGCAGTATGGTGATGTGGTGGGCAGGGTTATCAAGTGAGTCAGTGATTATTATGAAAAGCTGTTTTACATTTGTCAAAGAATGAGGGTGTTGTGTTAGGGACGATTCATGTCGTCGGTTCATGTCTTTACCTGCGAGTAGTTTTTATGGGTGTTTAGGTGATTAGTGTCAGCCAGGTTGCATAATATATTTCGGTAGGTAAGGTAGGTACTACTTACGTGTTGAGTCAATCAACACCTAACCTTCCTATCCTAGTACCTAGGTACATAAAGATAAGTATAAAGACTTTATTCTGGTAGATACTATGTTAGTACTTACCTACCTTGGAAATTGGACAAAATACAAAATAATTATACAGGATAGTCCAGGTTGTGCTTGACGTCCAAAGAAAAAAAAATTCCCCACACTTGGGGCTACCTGAAAATACCCCGTTATGTTTCGCAATTTTTGTATTTATCTACATAGGTACCTATAATTTTTTTAATGTTTTTGCAAATAAAAACAACTTCCTAGCATATTATTACAAAAGATTTGATCAAAAGTGAGCAATTTGTGTTTGAGCGAGTAAGGGTTGAATTTTCAACATGAAATAAAAAAAACTAAATGCAGTATTCCATAGCTTCTGGATGTTTTTAAAAACTTGCAGAAATAATATTCAATAGTACCTACTGAGGTGAAAATTCCCAAACTTAGTCATATTATGTCCCAACTGTCCCAAGTTATTTTGTTATTGCTGGCTTTATCATTCGTAATACTTATTAAGATAGGGAATACCTCAAATTAGTTAAAAATAAACAAACATGTAACAACGTAACTTTATTTGAAATAAGAACGAGACAATCTGGACCACCTGCATTTATTCACAAAGAATAGGTTTACAATCATGACTACCTATACCTACCTACCTACAACGCGGACTTTTTGATCATAACACCATAGGTATAGGTAAACAGATACGTCACGTCACTCATGTTTAGTAATAATTTAGGTAGGTTCGGTAGTTTAGGTACCTATGTTCGTGGCCTGGCCTCGCTCTGTTTTTGGGGTCAGTCGGGAAGGGACCTATGAATTTGCAACGGTCGGCCACTCGTGATCGATATCTTCTCCCGGTTCCTTCTTTCCTATGAAGACAAACAGGAAGGAGGCCAATTCCTATTCCGTGCTTTGAATGGCGTCCGTTTCAATAATGTGCTTCGAAAAAAAAAATTCTTACCTAAGCGTTTTATTGAGTTTGTTTTGGAAATATCGTGAGATTTCCTATATTTAGTAATCTTACCCATTTTAGGCGGTTCAAATTACATTGGAATATTGGATGCTACCAACAAATACAAGATGTAAATAATACCACTTACGAAAACTTTGGGAGGTTTAGTTTTTTTTATTTGTACGGTTTTAACTGAGATCGTACATTTGGTCCTTTGAGCCGGATGAACGAACCCACGACGATGCATTAAAAGTTAGTTTAAAGTTATATGTATGTATAAGTAAAATTAGTTAAGTTCACTTAATATACTTACTAGTAATACTATAGGTAGGTAGGTACTTTATTATTGGTCCATAGACTCTTGTTATTTACATCGTTTGGTATGACAAAACTGCTTAGTTTTGCATAAAAAAGGCAAAGCGTGAAGGTTCCATTTTTTCCCTTCTTGAGTCTGCTTTATTCAGAACAAACGATCCGTGTCGGATTGAATTGTTTTTTTATGGAAACTTTGGTAGGTAGGTACACGTAGGGTGACCCTGGCGTGGTCTTGTTGCGATGTGTTAACAACTTCCTTTTCTAGATGGATCATTCATTACATAAAGCAGCTACCTACCTATTTCAAGAATTTTCTGCCTATGTTCATCTTTACTCTCATCGATCGAGCCTCTTTCACTACACGGAATAAGTACCTTCCATCTACTACGCGTACGCTACTACCACGTTTTATGTACTTACCAACCACATACCTAATTACCGTTTTGGCTATCGCATGAAACCTTTTCTAACTAACAACAACATCCTTTCTTCCATTCTTTTATCGGGCACCTGCCTTGCTTGCATTGGGAATGTGTTGGTGTTGGTGTCATGATGGTGGAGCGGTGGTGGTGGTGGTGATGCAGCATTATCTTGCTTGGGGTTGTGGTACATATGCGCTATGCGCGGCGTGGGTCACACGAACAGGCTCGGGTACGCATGCGCGACCCGGGCGCGGCACGGAGGGGGTGCGCGGGGCTGCGCCGTCAGTATCGACGCGAGAGTCCGGCGCGGCGCGCGCTCCGTTAGCCGCTGTTTAACTTCGAGTGCCTCGCGTTACGTAAATAGTCGCCATGGCTGACTCGGGACCCTCCCTCTGCAGCGTCCTCGACCCGCGTAAGTGGCCCCGCAGCCGCACCGTGCGCCGGCTCAGCTTCGCCCGCTTCCCTCTCTCTGTCGCGACTAACCCGCTAACGCGCAGCCTTCTATTCCAGATGCCTGGTTCGACCCTCAGAGGCTGCACCCCGAAGGTGAGTGGTCGTCGCACGCTGATCAGATATATGGCTCGGTGGCGCATGGCGTGCCGCCAACGGCCCGGGCACGCGCCCTGCCTGACCGACGACGGCGGCGGCGGCGGACGCCCTGCCGCCGTATCGGTTGGGCCCTGACCCACTCATTCGACTCCACCTGTGCCGTGTGTCGCTCCTATGCGCTCGAACTCAGTGGGTCGATTGTGCCCCACCAGCAGCGGTTGTGATCATGTAATTTATTCGTAGTAGGTACAGGACGTGCAACGTGCATGGTTGTCCCTTGGTCGAAGTCGCGCCAACTCGCGATAGAATCGCATACCTAACCTATTATAGTACGTACGTATATCACTGTCAGACACAGTCCACCGGTCGCCAGGTTGACAGAACAATATTATATTATGTCAAGGTAGTTTATGTACCTGATTTACCTACCTAGGTACCTACCTACAGACTCTCAATCAGATATGTCTAGAAGCATTGTAGGTAAACTATAATTTCACTACATTAATAAATATTAGGTAGGTGGTATGAACATTTATTCGATAGACGATCATCACCTGGAAACCTCGAAGATTCGGTTCTATGGTAATAATATTGTATCTATGACTAAATAATGTGTTCCTGACCATAGTGCTTTCAGTCATAATGTGAGACAAAAAGGGGCAAATACCACCGCAATGCGTAGTCAGTTCATTTTGTGTCGTCACGCACGACAACAAGACGGACAGGTTTAATTTAGATCTGCGTCTGAATCTTTTGTAGAGTTGTATAAGTCGACTGTCATGTCGTCGGCATAGTTCGCGGACATCGTCTGCGTATTGATATTACTGCGATCCAATAATATTTAGCCTAAAATTACGATGCGATCATCAGCACGCATGCGTGCTACAGTTCCGGAGTACTCTCGGAGGCACAGAAAGCCTTACCGCTTGCCGCGTCTCGACTTGCCATGAAACCATCATATTCATAGGTATGTAATGTACCTACGTACACGAAGCAAAATATTAATGCCACATTTATTATTTTGCACCTCTCCTCGAGTTCTAGTTCTGGTTCGCCCATAACGTAATCCGCTCGATACAGTTCTTTTGAGAAATCCTTACAGTTTTACAATCCTTTTGAAGCCGACATTGATCGACCACCGAGTGTGACTCACCTCGTTTGTTGCACCTATTCGTTCTAATTGAATTAGAGAACGTTCTTCTAGAAACATGGCTGTTCGGAAGTGGTTACTCCATTTGGAATATACCTACTATTCGTTTCGCGGTCGTAATCGTAACGGAACGGTTGGTTTGTCTTTGTTTCTTTGTCGTCGAGTAACTAGATCGGTGTCCGGAGGCCGCTCGCATGCATCCTTTACATCCACCTTCACACAATAAGTAATACTTGATTCACTTACACCAGTCACACCAGATAATGTTTGTTATGATGGTACACTTAAGGTAAGGAAAAGTACTCTTGATTTGAAATCAACGATCCGCTAATTGGGCTGGTTTCGTAATAGGTACTTGTACTAATATTCTGTGGTATTAGTTAAACTAGGTTCCTTAAACTATCGTGCTGATACCACTATTTCGGGTCTTTACAATAATATCACTTAGTTCAGTGTGTGTGTGTACCTACCTACCTATGTGTACTCTACCTAAATGCAAAGAAGATTTGTGACGTATCAAATAAACTCTCTCTCACAGTAGATTTTAGCTCTAATTGTGCAGAACGTCTTAAGAAAGTGAAAACGAGCCGCAATGCATTTGCATCCCGCGCTGCACGCAGCCTGGCATCAGGCACGACACGAGGGCACCACATGCCATGCTCCATTCTAAGACACTTTAAATTCCCATATGTTACGAAACTAGAGACGTTTCTGTAGAAAATAAACGATAAGATGCGATAACAGCCACATGAGATACGCCACGCATAAAAATGTGTGGTCACTGAGACAGGGTAACAATTATCGAAATCGCGATTGCGAGAACTTGACGCATATAATTGTGGCGTAATCCACTCACTGTATGCTAATATCTTCGTTATTTATCCGAATTCAAGAGGTATGGGTTTGAATTGAACTGTGAATGGCACATCGCTATCAGCTGATTTTGCCTAAACGACGACATGACATGTCATGTAAGTATGGTAAGTGACATGAGTGGCGAGCGTATTTGTCTAGTCTAGCGCACCGCACCGCACTTACTAACACACGCGCACTTCGACTCTGATAACTGATATACAAGTAGGTGGACTCGAAACTTCGGAAGCAGACTTTATTTTTATGCCAGTGACGTCACCAACCGCGACATCACAATAATTCTTACTATACCTATTCCTGATTAATTTAGCTTTTTCAAACGCTCTGTGTCTAATCCAAGAACTCTCCATTACATCTCTAATCAATCGTAATCATTGGTACTTTATTTCATAATAATAAAAAATAATCAGTTCTACCAAACTACAGCTGTTCTAGCAAGTGTTCTATCTGATAAAAAGCTTGCTTTACCTTTTCAAGTAGTTTAGTTTGTTTTGTCTCTGCGTCAGTTCGTATCGTATACGATAGAACTAAGCATTTCGATTGCGGTTTGGCACACAAATAGTCCATGACCTTGACTAACATTATCTACCTACAGAGACTTGCTTTTCTTTTATCTATCGGTGACAAGTGACACCCGGCCGCGACTTCTTGAAGCTGTAAAATGGTTCCTCTGGTCCTGACGACCTGACTGAAGTGATGTCATAACTACCTATATAGTGACCTTGACAAATATTCCGTCCGTGCAGTAAGTAAACCCTGTGTCTTCACAGGTTTATTGTGTTCCGTTTTAAAGTCGAATCTTCATTGTTAGTAGGTACCTATACCTAGTGATTATTCTCATTTTGGTAATACCAGGCAGGTTTGTGTATTTTTCGCCATTTTGATAAGACAGTTGTTATGGCATTGACCGCACTTCCCTTGACGGCTGCAGCGGCGGCACGGCTGTGCCCATGCCAATTATTTGCAGCTGCACTGTAGCAAGAGAATCTACCTATTGTTTATTCTAAGAAATCAGCCTACAACTCTGCCTGTCGTCAAACCAATGATCAGTTCGATGTGCGAACTTTGCACTTTGTTTATATTATACATACGTATACGTACAGTGTCGCACGCAGGTTGTGACGTTGTGAGTCATCACATCGATTGCATCATTGTCAAGTTCGTTTATTGCCAAATATCGCGACATGGGAACCTGAACTACCTACTATAGGTACTATCGTTTATCATGGTGTCGTGTGAGTGTAACGCGTACGAGTCGCCGAAATGGAAATAATATCGATGACTATTGCTGGAGAGTTTTAGTTTGACTTGATAGACTTTACATTTTTATTAGATAATCCGCATTTTTAAAAGATTTAAACGCTGAAAGTTACTAAAACGTGACTTTTAAAAGTTCACTGAATACGCCTTAAATATACAATCAAATCAAATCAAAATCATTTATTTGTAAAACAGTTAAAATCACACAAAAATTATTTATTGATTGGTAAAGCAGAACACATCTAAAGCGGATCACCCTGTATGAAATGAAATGTCAAACGTGAGCAAACAAAAATGGTGACGGTGACGATGTTTACGCATAATTTGGGATAATCATTTGTCAGTGTCTCGCTCAGTTCAGGACCCTCAGAAGAATTTCAGGACCGAACAACGAATCTTGTATTCCGATGATGACATCATTATTATAGGCTTATTATAGGTAGGTAGGTACTCGGGCCGTTTTGAATTGAATCGTTGATCTCCAATTCAAAATGCTAATTAGCTGTTTTATATTTAAAGCTGTTGGTTTCTGCTTGGTAGCATAAGTTATAGGTAGGCACCTCACAATCATGTCATTGTCAAGCCAAATAATCGATTGTTTTTTTAATGTTCTGGTATTACCTAGGTTAGGTATCATCTATGGATGGTCTGTCTGCTCATATCTATAGATAACGATCACCTCAATTATATCAAAAGCTATCCAATATAACAATTCGTCGTCAGTATAAAAAGGGAGTTCATTTATATTGGTACTTAACCTACCTAAGCTAGGTACCCTAGGCTAGTACCCTCTCATTCATACTCCCACGGTTATTTACATTTTCATTGTCTTTGTTGGCAATGTTCGGCGTTATACAATAATCCCACAATTAAAAACCGTACTTATTCAAATATTCAGTCGTTCACTGAAAGTCATTGACCTTCTTGTAGCAGATTGTACAGTACAGATGAGTCACTTGAAGTCGTTTTGAAGTATTCCATCCATCACCAGCGGCTCCTCATATGCCAGATTGCTCTATGGAGATAAACCATAATGCGTTTATTGATTTACCGAGTCTGTCTGTAGCCGAGATGGATACCTTGTTACTTATATGTAGACTAGACTAGATTGGTACCTAACCTACACTAAGTATTATTACCTGTAGCGACCACCTATGAACCTAATCGGCGTAATCCACTAGATAGATATTCTTACCAATGGGAAATAAGAAAAGTCCAGTCGGCTGTAGAGTTTTTATGGGTCCATCCAACCCACCTTTCAATTAAGTCTCGCCCACGCTGGATGGTGCCTTACAACGTGTTCACTTGTTTGACTCTCAATCGTCTTTAGTTTGTTGACTTTGGTGCGATAGCCTACCGGGCTGACCTGCAATGCAACAAGGTTGCGGTAGATAAGTCAGTGTACGTCTCCAAGCCGCGTCGCGATGCCGATGGTGTCAGCATTGGGTCAGATGACGTGTGTAGAAAGGTGGGCCGCGTGGCGGATTGAGTGAGTGGCGCCGCCGCCGCTGCCTGCGTCGTCCGTCGCTCGCTCACTCCGCTACCATGGCTCGAGCCAAGCAGTCACCGCGTCACGCAGCGCAATACGAGAACCTCCCGCCCCGTGGACCAGGTATTCCCTACACCACATTCCGAGCGGGTCCTTCGTTCAGTGAACTCATTGACTCCCCCAATAAGCTACTCGTGTGATTTCCAGTGTTTTTTCATTCATCTATTATTGTGTTTTTAGTTGTAGTCAATTAGCTTTGGCTGCTTTTCCAGGGAGGGAATTTAACCTACATATACGGTTCGTTTTGTAACATAAACTAATACTCAAATCGCTTATTCTATCTTATCTCGTTGTGGAAGTTCATTGTGAGTGGAACATTAGTTTTATTGCAACAGCTGTTCCATGTACGATCTCTCCTCTAGCATTGCCCTCAGCAACGTTATTGTTGAAAACAGAGTTATGCCTCTAGCGAGTTATATTATAACTGTCGTCCCATTCGATTCAGTCTAGTTGTTACGCTAGGTGTGCGGTGTCCGTGTATCATATTGGGTTACAAGCTGACACCAAGGCACGCGGAGGTGGCTAGTGTCATGTTATCTAGAAGCATTCAGTTTGGGCAACGTGACGGATAGATAGGTAACATCATGCTCTACTAGACAAAAAACAAAATTCATTTACTTATTTAAAATATCGCTACTTTCTTTGTAAAAGCATTGATAAAAGAACGGAGTTTAGTTTTTAAGAAAAAACCGGTCTTCGTCGTCGCTTCGGTGATTCGTCGCATGTTTGTATGAATGGCAGCCTCTTGGCCATGGCGATTTTTTATGAGAATTATATTCATAATTTGTAGATGGGTAGGTGATTATTATTCTAGGTATTGACTTGATTTCATGCTAGTTTTTGAAATATTTATTATCTAAACCAGTGCTGTGCTGTTCATTACAAAAATAAGAATAAGTTTCTTTGAAAAAAAGCTCAGATAGGTATACCTACCTACCTAGCTAAACATTGTTATTACATATTATAATAACATATTCCTGTTTACATAACTTTGTAAATAGTGCGTTATCATAATTGTCATAGGTAGGTACTTACTTACGATTACCTATGTACCAACAAACGTCTTCCAGTCATCTTTTATTATTATTATCATTAAACAACTCGCAACACAAGCCCTACTAGACAGTTGTTTATTAATATAATTAAAACTCTACTATCGTATAGCGTTGTGTTGTACGTATACATTATAATATAATATTGTTATGTTATATTTGTCATAGTGGAATCGTTGATCTACTGGCGGGTAGCGGCGCGGTCGGGCGCGGCGCTGGGTGCTGGCCTCGCGCTGCTGGTCGCGCTGGCGTGCTGCTCCGTGGTGTCGGTGCTGGCCTACGCGTCACTGCTGGCGCTCACCGCCGCTGTCGCCTTCCGCATCTACAAAAACATTCTCCAGGCAGTACAGAAGACCAACGATGGTCATCCCTTCAAGTAAGTACCTAATACTATTTTTTCGTTACATCACCATCTAAAGAAAACCATAGCTCGACAGGTGTACCTAGGTATAAAATAGTTAAGTACCTACCTGTTACTAGGTACGTTAAGTACAGGTACCTAGGTACTTTTGGAGTTGATACTTGGTAGGTACCTATTAATAAAGATAAATAAACGAATTACCTCCAGCCGCCCAACCAAAGTAGAGTTTATTGTAGTAATTCTGGCGAGTTTGTGCTCTTTTTTAACCTATTTAGGTTAGGTGGGTATGGAGCAATTAAAATTAAATTAAAAATAATATGAAATGAAATTACATTTGAATAGTAATAAAATAATTAAGTAGGCTAAGTACCTTATCAATCAACGATTCGTTTAAACAAACGAGTACAGTCGGTAGAGTTGCGTGACGTCAAGTTTGGTAGGTAGTGTAGGTACCAACGTAGGTAGGTGAAGGTACACTGGGTAGATACAATGTACTTGTGTAGGTACAATGTACATGCATAAAAGTTTCGAAGCTTATCCAATCATCCATCCTGATTTTTGGAGGTGGGGGTAATGGATGGGACTACTGATTGAAGCAGCATACTGGCCTAACAGAAGTGAAGTGCTTATTACACCAGACTTTCAGCAGAGCTCACTATCCTCATCGATAGTGGTGACGTGACGAGTTTAAAATATTCAAACTCTAGTTAGTAGGTATCTAATAGATACCTTACCTACAGTACCTACCTAGGTACCTACCTATAATGTTCGCTCGCACCTGTGTTTGTGTAGCAGTTGCGTGGCGTGTTGAGGTGACTGTTAAAATAACTAGTCGTTAAACTTAGCTATCTATCTACCTAACTACATTAGATACCCTCAAGCACTTGCCCAGGCACTTCCCTGGCCTGGCCTACCCTTCGGGCATTGGGTCAATCTACGACGCGCGACGCTTGTACTCGTAGGTATTATTGTTTCATATTTATATAAGCCGTCTTTCAATATCAATTCATATCAATGTGACGCTGACTAGGTACTTGTGGTGAGGCATATATTGTGCGTTGTTCCAGATGGCTGCTGGAGCAGGACATCAGCGTGCCGGCGGAGCGGGCCCAGTCGCTGGCGGCCGCCGCCACGGCGCATCTCAACGCTGCGGCCAATGAGTTGCGCAGGTAACTATGCACTTACACAATGACAACACTCGTGATCTTCACAAATACATACACCCACCAAAAAATGTAGTCAGTGGACACTGCAAAGGTCACGGACTACATTTTTTTGGTATCGTAATTGCTCTTGATGGAAGCTACTGGAAATCTGATGATATAATGTTTGGACGTGTCTCTGAATACGCTTTGATTTCGAATTCGATATATAAAATCTCCTTCGAAAGTTTTGGATATGTACCAATCTTTTGAATGAATCGGAATAGTCTACTAGAAACCGTCGGCGTCGTCGTAAGGCCTAGAGGGGTCGCTCTATCAATACTATATGAATGCCTAGCTAGACTCTAGCCAATCTCTTAGAGCGGACTGACACACGCTATACCTATTCTTAGTTATTTTCTATATTCATAGTCCTGGAAGAAATCGCTTTCAGCGATAAGGCCGCCCATTGTACTATACAAAGTTATTTTTAAGGTTTGTACGTACCTTACCCTTGTGTACAATAAAGTATTATCTATCTATCTATCTAGAACACGCCTGCCTAACGAGCGTAGGATAGACTTAAAATTGTTACTTATAATTTGTCTATTTAGTATGAAACCTATACCTACCTATTTACTTGATAAATGAGACTGTAAAAAACGCTGCAAAAACATGGCTTTGAGCTGGAACTAAGAACGGGAACGGATAGTACCTATTCATCATGAATTATTATATTTTATAATCTAGCTAGGCGATCATCATTCACATTTTGCTAGATAATCAAATTTTTGGTGACACAAAAATTATGACGATAAGTGATAACATAGCACTAAAATTATTTAGTTAGGTACCTAGAGGTACTTTCCTGCAATTCATCATCTTTATGAGCTCTTGATTAGGTGTGCAGTTTAGAATGTGCGTATGACATTATTATAGTGCATAGGAACTTTTTAGACGCAACAACTTGGATTTGCAGAGTGGCACGATCTGATCCGCCCACCGTACTTTTATTGTACTTTCTATTCTCTTCTGTGGCAAGACAAGACTACTAATGTCAGCGGTATTATGCGAGTAGTGTGAACTTATATAGAAGCATTCCACTTTTGCGCACTAATCGATTTTAAGCTTGGTGCGCAAAAGTGGAATAGTTTTAAATATGTGAGACGCGAGCGAAGTCGCGGGCGGAAGCTAGTTTATTATAATTAGTTTAGTTTCAAGTGTAACTGGATGTGTTTGTGTTCCAGGTTATTCCTGGTGGAGGATCTGGTTGACTCGCTTAAGTTCGGAGTCCTGCTGTGGTGTCTCACATACGTCGGCGCATGCTTCAACGGGATCACGCTTATTATTCTTGGTGAGTAGAGTACCTATTCACTTTCATATTATTTTAACAAGGCTGCAATGTTTGTTGCGCCCCAAGGCTCGATTCTCGGTCCATTTTTGTTTCTAATCCATACTTTCCGACATAATTGTATGTTGTTGATGACACTTCTCTATCAAATCCTGACACCTTTAATATCCTGACTCGTTAGCTCTGATATTAAGAATTGTGCAAAAGTGCGCTACTTGTGATGCTGACTGCACGCACCTGCTTATATTTATATAATGATCTAAGTAATGTTGTTAGCCTGGAGATACGCCCCGCTATCGCTAGCTGGAGGCAATCACTATAATCTTTATTGTAATCATCACACATAAATTTGGGAAAATACTCATAAATTGAAACATTCCTCGTGTGCAGTGCCATGCCAATGGACTCCCCGATCAGAACTAACAGTTCAGAATTAGATTATGGTTGGCTGTTGGCAATAATATTCGTAACCACCTTGAGATATAAAGAAAGATGGACAAAAATAGAAGATTGATTAGAGCCAGTTATACGCGTGTAGGTACTATTATATCTTCTGTGCTATCTAGTACAGCCAAAAAAATGGCAGCTGCTGGTTCGTGTATTTAGGGGCTAATGTACACATGCTGCTCCCAGCTTATTTAGGTTGCCCCTGACAAATTTTAATCCTGGGCCAACTAGAAGAAAACCTGGAGCCTGATCCACCCTAGGGTAAACCACCCTGGGGTGAAGTAAATTGATGATAAATTGATAACTAATAAAATTGTCGTATGTTTCAGGATGGATAGCGCTGTTCACGCTGCCGAAGGCGTATGAGATGAACAAGGCACAAGTGGACGCGAACCTGGAGCTCGCGCGCGCCAAGATCAACGAGATCTCCGCCAAGTATGTTATACCTACGTATCCTAACCTAACATTCCTCTTCATCATACATTTTACATAATTTTCTCTTTAGAACCACGGTAAAAACCCTTGATTGAGCAAGTTAGGGTGGGTCCATAGGCGTAGGAACATTATTAAGATAACCGGTGCGGGTGAGATGAGGGTGTGTTGTGTTGTAATAAAACGCGATGTATGTTGCAGAGTGCGAGCGGCGGTGCCCATAGGCAGGAAGGCGGAGACCGAAAAGGACAAGTAGAGCTGCGGGAGAGGACGCGGGAGAGGGACGCGCGCCGACAACAGCGGCCGGCGCGGCGGCGGCGGCGGCGGCGGCCCGCTGCGACCGACACACCTTTTAATAGCGCCGAGTACTTCACTGTTTGTTATATTTATTATTATTCTACTATTAAAGATAACTACTTTACGTGTAAAGCTTTATGAGACGAGACATGCGGAGATTATTGTATTTGCTTTTTGAAATTTTAAATTAAAACAACAATCGACTATATACTTATTTTCATTGAAACCCCTTTACAGATTCGTTTAAGTAGGTAGGATACCTGACCTAGCTATCGTAAAAGCCAAAATATAATAAGTACAAAATATTAATCGAGGGAGCAGGGCATTATGTAAACACGCACTGCTACTCGTGCTGCCGATTCTATTAAGTCCGCTCAAAAAACCGCCTATTAATAAGGAGCAAAAGCAGGGCAGGAGCCACAGAAGAGATAAAATAGTCATTATCGTGTTTACCATGGTGTTTACATAATGCTCGTGTCCACTTCCCGGCTCACTTCCCTACCCACTGCGGTCATATCTAATACCGCGTGCACACTATGCCCATGCCGCTGCCGGAATGTACGGCGACATTCATGCCGCGGACTTATTGCCACAGCAACATCGCCTTTATTCTCACTAAGCGGCATTAATGCCGGCAGCGGCATGGACATAGCGTGCACGCGGTATAAACGGGGTAGCTTGAGTCCGGAACAGTGCATACGGGCTTTATGCTAGTTGGCTTACACACTACTCTAATAATATTATTAGCTTTTAGCCTTAGTCAAGAAAAACAAGGGCAAGTATTTTTTGTATTGTGGCAGATGTAGTCTGCTGCCACTACATACATACATACATGCCTTTACCTATCTATAGGAGACAAAAGACCAAAGGTACCTATTTTTCCTTACCTTCATCTCAATACAATTCTTGTCTATGGCCTTTGAAGTGTTGCCCGCAATTTCATTTATGACACTAGAGTAAACAGACACTGGCAGAATTGTGACAAATTGAAGTTGATTATGACATTATTTATGAAGTGATGAGCACACGACCACAGGACTGCTGTGCTGTGTTATCTGTTGTGGACATAGAAAAAAAAGTGTGGATGAGAGAAGGAGAGAGAATGTGGATGAGTGATTTAGTTGGCAAAATGCAAGGCTCGGCTTAGTTTACCTGATTGTTCTGTGATTCTGTGTTCAATTTCCGTAAAAATACGATTTATATAATACCTACATAGTAGGTACCTACCTCTAATGTTTTATTTGACCTCTTGTTAGAGAGTATTTTTTGTATTATCATTCCGTGTTCTCAACAACAGCTGTTATTCGTTGAGTGCAATATAATTATTTCATTTGATTGCGACCTCCAGTTCAACAACTACGAAAGTATAACTTACACAAACACCAGCGCCAGTCAGCTCTACCTACCTGAAGATGTTTAGTTGAATTAAAACTAGAATATGCCTTCACTCATACATGGAACTAGGTCTCGGGCCCTAGAAGACTGTAGATTGTAGATTCCACCACGTATAATGAGATGATGCAAGTTGGAATATCATAATAAGTAGAAGAAATCGTCCTCACGTCGTCGCTGGAAATTCAGGGATGGCACATATATCAAGGTAGGTGGTACGTAAGTACCTATCTATCTGTCTATCTATCTGTGTACAAACTACTTAGGTAAGTACCTACCTCAAAATGAGTTAAAAAAATTGTACCTGTATAAATGAGATGGGGTCATTCAGTTTCCAATAAGTTGGTTACAGGTACCTACCTACAGGTACCCTTTCTATACGGGGAGCTTAAACCAAAGTCACTGCCTATTTATTACTGGGTTTTTATCTCAGGAAGAACCTGTCTAGAGGTATATGTTATGTAGATAAAAACCTGTGTACCTAGCATTATGTAGGCAAGCAATAAGAAAATAATTTTGTAAAACTCCTAACGGTCCAAAATGGTGGGGTGGTCAAAGTTTTTTAAATGTTAACATATTTCTCCTAAACAAGGCACGGTAGGCATCTGTAATTAATTGTCCTGTAGATTACACAAATTAAAGAAAGTAACACACCTAGCAGAACTAAAAATGAAAGTCTAGCGCAGTGGCCCTGGGCCTAAAGCCATGTTGACACAATTAGAGTCTACTCGGACCGAGTGGACTCCGATGTTTACTCAGACTCCTTCGGACTCAGACTGTGCGTTGTCTGTTAGGGTTGTTCTCGGTTAGGATTATTGTGGAGTAACTGTAAAGGCTGGTAATTGTTTTTGAAGGACCATACAATTAATCTAAAAAATACTGCACCCATCGAAGATAAAGCAAAATGAATCTTGCTCGTAATAAGGTACATAAACTAGTCTCGTCACCTACCTTACACACAATGCTCGTTCACGAGGCTTAGCATGGCTTTGCTGATGATGTGGGTAGAGTACAACCAAGTCAGAATGTTCCAAAAAGAACACCATCTAAATGGACACAGCACTGCGAAAATGTCTCACAATAATAATAACTGCACTGCCGTGTTCAAATCTACCGAATAGTTTCTCAAGATTAAGAGACGCGACCGATCAGGGTAGACGCACAAGCCAACTGTCGACGCGCGCGCGCAGGGCGGCGGCGGTGACTGTCCACAACGAGGGTAGTCGGGAAAAAGCGAACGGCAAACATGAATTATCTACCCTATAGACATCCAACAATTATCGACTACTAGCTACTAGTAATCACTAAGGGCCTGTTTCACTATCCCTGAATAACGCTAAATAAAGTTACGACTAACACTAAAATAATAGTTTTGGATTAGTCTAGAGTACATACTACCTAGGCATGGAGATATTTAATTTACTGACGGATAGCGTACCTAATCATCAGTCATGTCAGTCCTGCCGAGACATTGACAGTTTTTTTCAATAAAGTATTGTATTACCTATTTATATATTTCTGTATTCATTTATTTGCATGTCATACAAATCTAATGAATAACTCTCATTCGAATCATACCGAAAGTGCCTTCTACACCACTTGGAACATTTGGAACACAAAACCTGCACACTGCATACCATAATACTGACACACACTATGTTTAATTCTTTACTACTTATTTGTTGGGTTGTCGTGGTGTGGCTGCTTTTCATTCATTTTCTTCTCAACTTCCAATTGGATCTCAAGTGGTGTTCCTGCCTGTGTTACATAATATGTACCTACCTAACCTTTTGCATGTGAGTAGGTACCTACTTCTCTAAATCTCTTACCTATAATAATTTAACCAAAAAAGTAGACTACCCACTAGTTTGATATCCAATAACCATTATAAAATTGGCCTAGTTATAACTAAGTACCATTAAATGGTAGAGGTACTCTACATTCTTATGTCTAGTTTAGTTTTGTCACAGTTTGACCCAAATAGGCTGCTACTTGTTTGACAATTCCTAGTCTTGTTATATTATATAGGTATATATTGATGATGTGTGTCGACTTGTGTTTCACTTTATTAGCTGTAGTTTTATGGTTTCAGGTTAATCACCCGTCATTGCTTCCCTGTTCTGAAGATCCTTGCACAACTGGTAGGTACCTCCTACTCTTTCTTCATTAGGTACGTCCTACCTAGGTACTTGTAGTCTGTGGGTACCTAGGTTAGGTGCTCGTGAATTGCACATACCTAATGCTTTCTCCGTGGCCATTTAATTCTGGAGTTCATCCCATAGTTTCCTAGGTTGTTGTCAAAATCTACAATACATAGGTATTAGGTAGGTAAGTAAGTAAATAATTATAAAAGCCTGTTTTACCGAATAAAGTAAGCTGATTGATACAAGTTAGGAAATAAAATAAATCAATAATATGAATTGGTACCTAATTTAAAAAGTAGTACCTAACTATACGCGTGGCCTTTATTATTCCTGAAAATCATAAAATTAGGGAATTCATAAAAGCCGTAGAACATTTCTATGTTTCCGTGAGTCTCGAACATAGCTCTTCCTCGGTATAACATACCAATTCTGGAATACCCAGTAGGTAGGTACGTGGAACAAGCTACTTTGCTTTAGGAAAATATTTTCCTTAATTAAAATTACCTTATTCAGTTCAAACGATTATTTTTAGGATAAATGATTGCAAATGGGTATTGCCATTGTGATGCTTCAAGGAAACAATCAGAATGCACAATCGGTACTACATCCTGCCTGTACTGTACCTAACAATGGCATCAACACATGCTTTAACATTTTCATTGCAAACATTAATATCCTCTTAATGTAGGTACCTACATATACATAATCATTACTATAACAATAAAAGAAACGTCAATAAGCATCAGCTAGTCTTGTAAATACAGTAGTGGACCTAACAACGAACGAACCCTAGTTTCGCGATGTCGCGTCGCGTCGCGTCGCGCCTCTTCGGTGTCCGGCGTCAGTTATAGACCATTCCTTATTTCTATCTATATCTGGGTTCTGCCTTGCTGAATGTTTTTGCCGTTGGTAGCAACATTCATTTTCTTCAATAATTAGCTCTGATCTGATGCAGATTGCTGCCTAACCTTTAGAGATTTATATAATATTATATTGGGTTCGATCGTTACTCGCAGACTTGTTTCCGAAGGTAAACCTGAAAAATTTACAAATAAATATTGTGATGCCTAACAGTAAAAATTGTAGTTAAACTTTCTAACTTACGAGATTGATTGTACGGTTGGCCTTGTTGCGGGATACTTACAGTATGCTGGCTCGACATATTGTGTTCCACAAACACTTCAGAGTTATAACAATATCTTATCATAGGTAGGTACTATTGTTAATGCGAATAATTTGATTAGATAATTGAATATGATTAATTCATTGTAAAACTGTGTAAAAGAGATCTTATAAGTACCCAGTATGAACACTGAACAGTTGTAATAGCCCACCCATTTCGGGCGTGCATTATGTATACCTTAGTAATATGTCATTAGTCGCTACAATACGACATCATTAGTTGAAATCTCTGATGTGTGTGAACAAACCACAGAATCTCCCAGTCCTTAAAGAAATCATTCGTCAAGAATTAACAAACAAAGTTATGGAAAAAGTTATTTAATACGGCTGAAGTGCATCAACTCTTGGAGTCCTGGCGGTCACACATATTCAGGTATGAAGTTACACACATATCGGTAAAATTACGAGCCAGAAGAGAAGCGCAGTTGAGCCTTTATCTGCTAACAAGGAGAGCTTACTAATAATAACAATGAATTATTTCATTCAAACGCATGGCCTCATGATGACGTGAATACCTACTCGATCAGCAACCTTTTCTAAGATATTTCTAAAGCCGTGACATTGCTAACCCAGATCTCACTTAGGTCATCTGAGTGCTAAGGCAGGTTTATTTACTGAACCTGTTTTATCATAACTAGATTTTGAAGTCCTACCTAATGCATTTTCTGGTTTTATTTTGTGATCATTACATTGCCATCATCGTGTTGTTTCACATGTACACATAAGTAGGTACTATTGTCTTTTATTTGGAACGTAAGCCCCAACATTTTGTGTGAATACGTTGCGTCCAGTTGGGCCGCCTACCTTGATCCGGCGTCGCGTCGCGTCGTTGGCTCAAAGTTGTTTATTCTGTGATACGGTTGTTGGAAAGTATCTCGCAGTACTTCGCAGCTGAGCAGCCGTCATTGCGGATCACTTACATTCAGAGGGCCACCGACTCACGCGCGGACTGCGACGTTGCTTCTCTTCTACCTGTGGAACTCTGCTGGTTTTCAACTATGTATGTATATTGTTTTTTACGGAGGGAGTCCTAAGTTTCAGCTTAGTTATTTTATTGTATTGTGTCCTTTTCAACTCGGCTATTTCAAGTGCAGGTTCCATGCAATTAATGTTATTGTTGTAGGTAAGCTTGAACCGGCGTGTCCTGTGAACTTTTGTGGAAAAGGCCTCCAATCTCTTCCACTGGTCTGGTTTGGGTTTTCTTTGTCTAAGTCTACCCTTTTGTACTGATCATTCCATCTCTCATTTATATCATCAACTCTTACAGTTATAGGTTAAAACTAATGGGTCACGCAACGCAATGCCACGCCACGCGCCACGCGCCTTATCACATGAGAAAAATATTTAATTCAGATGAATGCCTGATTGTTTTCTGTTATCTCTACGCTGAGTTTTTCGTCTTCAATATTAGACATAAAAACAATATTTTAGTCATTTTATTAAGATAGGTACCGTTCAAGCAATAATTCGTCCAAGCTTTCAAACTATTGACATACGTAGCTGGTTTAGTCGTAAATGATCTGAAAACATATGGAGGCTATGTACCTAATACCTAGGTACTTACCTAACATTACAATAATAACATAATTAATTAGATTAGCTTTGGTACTAGGCCGAAAGCAAGTTACATATTTGCGTAGTGTTCCTCAGAGTTTAATGAATGGCTCTAGCTCAGCGATTCCTATTTAGAAGCTTCTTAATTTTATCTGAAGTCGATTCAGTGGGCCCACAAGAACCAATACATTCAGAATTCATTTATCAAAATGATTACTATCTACTACTATATGATTATTACGTAATAAATTGCAATTTTAATGAGAGTTGGTTGTTACCGCGACCGGCGACGACGACGCGACGGTGGCGATCAGCAATCATCGTCGCGTCGTCTAGTCACTGGCACGTCTTGCAAGTCACTGTCGAATCGTCGTCGTCTAGCTAGAGCCTTCCACAGCACAACGCGTCTTACATAGGTACTACTAATTATACAAGGTGTATGTACTTAGAGTACTTCCTAAAGATAACCCACCGCATTCACGCCATTGTTCCCAATTAGACTATAGAAAAAATACACTGCAAGTAGGTAGAAACCTACTTGCAGTGTATTTTTACCTAGTGTTTTTAAAACCTCATCAGCAATATCATGTATTGTAAATTGAATATCTTATTTAAATAGCACTTTACGTCATTTTCCTTTAGTGTTCAGGGGACATTTTTAATAAACCTACTTACGTATTATTTAATCAGTTGCCATTGTCAGTATTATTTGAGTTACATACCTACTAGTACATGTCATACCTTGATTTTTTCACCAAATTAGCTGAATATTTAGACTGAAATATTTGCACCACCACGCCTCTAAATAACCTAGTAAAGTACAAAAATCTGAGGTGAAAAACATTCTACTCGAGCCTAGATGAAAGTCTAGACAAAGTTTTATTACATAAAATATCAGTTTTCATCCAAATAAGTTATAGGAAAGAAAAATAGAAAAAAAAATTAAAGTTGTTTATACGGTCCTCAGCGCCAAGTGGTGCAAGGTGTTATGTTATTGCTTGCCGAGCACGCAGTATGTAAGGATGTACTTACCGCTGCTGCCGCCGCCGCCGCCGCCGCCGCCGCCGCCCGCGCCGATCGCCCATGCAAAACTAACTAAATACACTTCATACCTACGTGTCTCTTTCTTGTTTAATTGTTTTATTTACTTTCACTTTTAGATCGTATTAAATTATTTTATTTTCTTTTTAATCCAGCCGGTTAGCCTAATGAGCCTTATCTGCAGCTATTTATTTTGTACCTACCTACTCGCGATGTCGCGAACTGAACTCTCTATTGTAGCAATGAAACACAACCGACGAGGACGACGACCGACGACGGCTCCATCGCATATCGTTCGCGCAACCAACAAACATTCGAACCGAACTGTAAACTAGCACTTGTATTGGCGCAGGTCCGAGGAGGATAAAGAACAGGAGCTATCACCGTGTCTCAGCAAGGAGAAGAGAACCGGCCCGAGGATGTGGGGCGCGCAACGACGCGTCACACTCGACGTACTGATGGCGTGCTGGGGACTCGGCGCGTGGCTCGGCGTCAACGGACTGTACGTGCAGCTGCCGCTGCTGGTGCTGCGGCTGCCGGAGGGCTGGGCGCTGCCATCCTTAATGGTGCTCGCCATCCAGCTCGCCAATAGTGGCCCGCTCGCGTACGCCCTGCTGAAGCGGCTGCTGCCGAAAATTCGCGACGCGCCCTACATATACGGCGTCCTGTGTCTCGGCACGCTGTCGCTCACGCTGAACGCGTTCCTGTACCACCGCACGGTGCCGATCGCGGGCACCGACCGGTCGGTCGCCTTCCTCGCGCTCACCTTCTGCACCGGCCTCGTCGGCTGCACCAGCTCCGTGCTGTTCTACCCGCACCTGCGGCACTACCGCGACGTGTACCTCGCGACCTACCTCGCGGGCGAGGGACTCGGCGGGTTCGTGCCTAGTCTGCTAGCGCTCGCGCAGGGCATCGGCGGCGACCCCGAGTGCCTGCCGACCGGCGCCGAGGGCGCGCTCGAGGCGCACCTGCCGCCGCCGCGGTTCGAGACCACCGGCTTCCTGCTGCTGCTGGCGTCGCTCTCCGCCGCGAGCCTCTTCAGCTTCGCGCTCATCAGGAACGTGCGCGCCTTCCGCGCTGAGCGCGCGCCGCCCGCCCTCGCCAAGCAGGAGCAGGCGGGCGAGGCCGGCTCGCTGCTCACCTCCAAGTGGATCAGCGAGCTCGCTCTGATGGCCGTGCTGAACGCGCTGGTGAACGGCGCGATGCCCTCGGTCCAGTCGTACTCGTGCATGCCGTACGGCACGCGGACGTACCACCTGGCGGTGACGCTGAGCGCGATGGCGAACCCGGCGGCGTGCCTGGCGGGCGTGTGGCTGCGGCCGATGCCGCGCGGTGCGCTGGCGGCGCTGCTGTGCGCGGCGTGCGCGCCGCTCTGCTACATGCTGGCGACGGCGCTGCTGAGCCCGGCGCCGCCGCTGGTGGGCACGACGGTCGGGTCGGCGCTGGTGGTGTGCTCGTGGGTGTTGGTGTCGGGTACGTTCTCGTACGCGCGCATGTGCCTGTACGGATGGGCACGCGAGGGCGGTGCAAGAGGAATGCGCGCCTGTGGCGCCATCGGGCAGGTGGGCTCGGCTGTAGGTTCCGCTCTCTTCTACCTCCTGGTGAACCACACGCTGCTGTTCACGCAGCCGGCCGGCGCATGCCAACGCGCCGCCGCCGCCGCCGCCTACTCGTATTAGGCGCCGTGCCCGATCGATGTGCTGAACTGCTCAAGCTTATCTTGGTTCCTTAGAATGCAACTGACGAAGTACCTCTTAAACGGTATGTAAAAAAAATGCAACTCTAGTAAAAGTAGGTAGGGCACGATCAGACCGCTGTGAGGGCTGGACTGAACCTTAATATTTATTTATTAACCTGTGGACGATGTGACTCTTATATCTACTTACTTAATTGATACGTAGTACTTACTTACGTTTATTTTGACGATTAAATCGGAAAAATGTTATTAGTGAGTTGAGTCAGCTGGTTACCTATGTAATTATGTATAATATCTATATTAAATAATGTAAATGTTGTAGAACAAGCATTACTTATTTCTAAAAGCCTAGCCTAAAGTAGTTTGACTTGTTTGTGAGTCTTACAATATTAAATGACCCTGTATGAAGAGACGACACTTTGACAAATAAATGGTGACTGTTTTCATGAAATAAGACAAGTGTTGGTTAGGATGTAGGTAATATAATTGTTACGGAAAAATAAATTATTTTATTATATACAAAATGCTTACTTACCTACTTCTCATCACCCTAATCAACCACTTAGAATATTTTTTTTTTACTTTGGTTTTGATCCATTCATTAGTAGTAAGTTAGTCTCGAGAAATGCCGGTTTCAAGTTTTTAATCAAAATCATATTATTATCGATGAATTTCCGATGGTCTATCATCATTGCCTGCTAATATGGGTGTGGATAACAAATGTCAACCGAACTAACGACCTTAATGGGAATAAACGTGAATCATATAATGTTAGGTAGTTACCTACTATCTTGAAATTATTGTATTCCACGCGTATGTACCGAAATAAACTAGCAACCAGCTATCTAGTTAAAATACATCAATTGTGTACCAATTAACCGATCAAGTGGATAGGTACTCCACGTTTCAATCAAGCTGATAGGTATAGCAAAGGAGTTTTTGTAACTCTTCTATTCGTTAATGTAATTGCAGACCTATTTCCGTACCAATTCCAGTTCCTAAAATTACTTAAATTCAAATCATTTATTGCACTTATGTTGTTTTAAAGATATTGTACTTAGGTAGGTACCCACGTAGGATCTACGCGGTAGGCCTCATCTATATAATAGCAACCTAGCAAAGTTTACTGAGGTAGCTTCAAATAACCAATGCCCTAAGTACCATAATAATGTTTAGAAAGTCAATAACGTTGCAGCGAGTCTTCTAATTTGAAGCGATTGCTTCACAAATATGGATTCTACCATACCATAATTGTTAAATTAGGCAGGAGGTATTCGGTATTGTAGGTGCACTGAATGCGCTGCATTAAGCTTTCATCGACAATGGAGCCCTTTAGCTTTATAACCACGTTCTTCGTTTCCAAGCAGATAATTATGATGACCGCCTTTACTTGCTGGCCTCCAGGTTTGAGAACCACTTACACAAGACACTGCTTCTTAGGGTTTTCAGTTCTAAATATATTGATTTTAGTTGCGTGAATGTGAACAACGTGAAAAATAAAATCAAGCATATCAGTAACGTAAGGGGCGTTACGTGTTTCAAATTGAAGGACAAGGAACTACTACGTACCTACCTACTACCAACTAGCTATAGGTAGTTATACAAAAACTAAAGCAATTCCACTGGCTAAGAGTGCGTGTCCGCGCCTGACAGATGCGTTGTCCGAGCTGGTCCGAAGTGCCGGAGCTGCTGGGCTGCGAGTCAGGAGTTACAGCGAGTTCCTCCAGGCGCCCGAGCTGCCGGCGCGAAGCATGCGTCGCGAGGGGGTGCTCATCGACGTCAACTGTTCCAATGCAGCTAATGTTCTCGATAAGGTAAAACATATGAATGCAAACACCTATCTAAATACATTCTCATACAATTATGAGTCTAGTTATATTAGTTCCATTAAATAACCGGCTATAGATTAAACCTTTCGTAATATTTTCCGACCGTGACAATGTGGTACCTTCGGTAAGATTTTAAGCTAAACTATTTATTAAACACAGGCCTCGAAGTCCCGCGCGTTTTTTTACCGCAACACATGGTTACTCCTCCACGATTCGACTCATAACTCTTCGTTTATGGAAGATCTGGTCGACTCTCTGGATATACTCCCCGACGCTGACGTAACCTGGTCCTCGACCGATGCTGCTGTAGAAATGTACAGAGTGAAAGGAAACCAACCGTTAATTGTGATCCCGTTGGAGATTACGAGAAATGATAGTTTGGAGGACATGGAGAGAACGTGGAATAGAATGCCTTCAACTGTTACTCGGAGACAAAACCTCAGAAATGTATTCTTGAAGGGTGGTATCGTTGTAAGTACTTTTTTCTCACAAATCACTAACGTGCGACAGATCAGTGGAAACTGTACATAGATACCTATTGATCAGATATTTGTTTATATTTTTACCCGACTGCGCGGTCTTGCAGATAACCGAACCACAAAATTTTAAAGGCTGGTCTGACCTCACGAACCGAGAGAGCGACCCCTTTCCAAAGTTCACCTACCCCTTGATGATGCTACTTGCCCACGATTTGAACTATCGGTAACAGTTTCAGTTATACGTACATACCTAATTATGTCAGGTAGGTTAGGTATACATAGTTATACCTACCAATATGATTTTAGATATAACCTAAGGCAAATGGATTTATACGGCAAAGAGTACAACGGTTCATTTAACGGTTTGGTCGGCATGCTGCAACGCCAGGAGCTGGAGATGGGCATGACTTCCGTGTTCATGCGCGCGGACCGCTGGAACGCTTTGGAGTATGTCGCCGAGACCTGCGAGCTCAAGTAAGTAACTGGATGTGTGCGGAGTTCAATAATATTTGTAGTTCGGGAAGCTTCTACGTTAACATGATTTGTACATTCCAGGGGTGCGTTTATATTCCGTCAGCCGTCCCAGTCATCGGTCAGTAACGTGTTCCTCCTGCCGTTCAGCCGCGGCGTGTGGGCGGCGTGCGGCGTCTTACTGTCGACGGTCACTGCCACGCTGGCGACGCTGGCGCGGCGGCTTCGCTCGAACCATCGCCAATTACAAGTGCTGACGCTGCCTGAGACTGTGTCGTTTGCAATCGGAACTATTTGTCAGCAAGGTGAAGTTCCATGAGGTGAATTCACGATCTTCTGAGCAGAAGATGGTCAATTCACTCGTGACTAGCGAATGGCTCGATGCGATGCACTATCATCTGACGTTGGATTTCCTCTCTATTCTGGTCTTGGATTGAAGGAAAGTGGGGGGTGGGGGTGTAGTGTTTATAACTTCGGAGAGACATATAACGTCACAGCCGTCCACTACCTACTGTTGTTCGCATTTGGTAAATTCCTCTGGTGTCGTGTCGAGCATAGGTAATGAACATGGTCTCGGCAGGTTCCCACGTGACGCCGGACGTGACGTCGGTCCGGGTGGTGATGTTCTCAGCGCTGGTGTCGTCCCTGTTCGTGTTCACGGCATACTCCGCCAAGATTGTGTCCATCCTGCAGACGCCCAGCAACGCCTTGCAGACCATTGACGACTTGACGCGCTCATCCATGTCACTTGTTGTGCAGGAAACTACCTACAAGCGGGTCTACTTCGCTGTGAGTCAGCCTTTTATGAACGGAAGATTAGCGGACCCTAGTGGGCCTTGATCGTTATTTTATCCCATTTCATTTGATTACTTTGATGTGCGTTTATGGATGCGATGAGTTTCTAACCTAGTTCTACTCGACGACCTAGCTGTACCATATAATTGGTTCTTATTTAAATATTGCAAAACCGGCAAGTAGGTACCTAGGTAAAAGATAACTTTTTATCTATTTGGTTCTCCGTTATTAGGTAAGTACATTTGACTGGAACCTGTTTGTTTGTATAGCTAGTAGGTATGTTATCTTGGCTTCAGTTCGTGTTATTGTTTAGTAACGTGTTGTTGCAATGTTTAGGAGAGCAATGAGCCGGCGACACAGCGCCTGTACCGGCGCAAGCTGGTGCCTCAAGGCGAGCGCGCCTACGTCACTGTCGTCGACGGCGTCGCGCGACTTCGCACTGGACATTACGCTTTTCAGGTACCTTCACCGACGATGAACTAATGTACCTATCTAATACAACTTTTTATTTATTTTTGACAGGTACTTGCAAAGGCTAGCTGAGAGGGTTATGTCGTGTTCCAGGTGGAAGAGAGCGCTGGCTACGACATCATCAGGCAGACGTTTACGGAGCACGAGAAGTGCAGCTTGCAGCAGATCCAGGCGTTCAGGCTGCCCATGGTGGCCATCACGCTGCGACATCGCTCCGGCTATCGGGAGCTCTTCGCTGTTAGGTCAGTGCCTAAATAACTGACAACATCAGTCAGTGTGATCTTTATAGTTCATTGACCGGCTTCAGCTTTGCTATGACCCAAAAGAATATTAGGTACTATTTGTCTCTCAGCCGCCGAACCCCGTGTACCTATCCTCTAAACCAACATGTTGAATGCCAGTGAGGTCAAATAGTGTCTCTACTCTACGTACAAATATTAGCAGTTGTATGTAATGTAATGTATGGGTTGCAGACTCCGTTGGCAGCGTGAGGTGGGCCTCATGTCTCAGGCGCGGCGGCGCTGGCTGACGGAGCGGCCGCGCTGTGAGGCCGGCGCTAGCGGCTTCCTCAGCATCGGCCTGCATGACGTGCTGCCGGCGCTACAGGTCTTGCACTGCACTCATACAGGACTGCATCTATAGCGGAGTTGTATTTGCCAAAGTTTCACTCGACACTGAATTGAAGTTATCATAGCTAACGTAAGTTTTTTTTAGTAAGTTATGTATGTTTGCATGCATCCGTTTGCAGATATTGTGCATGGGCGTCGTGATCGCCTGCTTGCTACTCGGCGTAGAGCTGGCTGTCCACGACCGCGCACCGACGCCGAGTCGCCGCCGCCCACACGGGAAAATAATAATAGACAAATATAAAATAACTAAATACCATCCACGTATGGATCGAAATCGAAGAGTTCTAAAATGAAACGCTCTGAACCGCATGTTGATTGTACGTTAATTAATAAAGAGACGTCAACACAACACAGTCCTTATTAGAATGTAAAGGTAGGTACGTAAGTAAATAAAACTTAAGGTTTAATTAGTAATTTTTCATTAGGTATATTAAATGAAATGTCTTTTGAGATTAAAGTATTTCTTAAGTAAATACCTACTAGGTAGAGTACCTAATATTATCTAACTGCAACTTTTATATTTTTTCATTATGTATAAATTTAAATTTCGCAATATTGTTAATAATATGTAATAAATGATTGTCCATTCTGTTATTAAACTAAGTACTTAGGTACTTACCTAGGTTTTTTCGTAAGTAAATAAAGATCACAATTTTATATTGAATCACTTTTTTTTCACCTCTTGTTGTCATGCCTAACTTAAATACCTTCCTACGTAGGTACTCGATAGGAATTGTTTATTTAATTTGAATCATCGTAAATTTGGGATACCTATTAGTTGGACTCCCGTTTCCGCATTTAGACTCAAAGTTGGTCCATTATACGTGGGATACCTAACTGAATTTAATAAAAACATGTAGGTAATTACAAATGTAGAGCATTTATTTACAAGTAGGCACGGCTCATGCATGGCTCGCTAGGCCAGCAAGTAGACGGCGACCAGCACGAGCAGCGTGAGTACGACCAGCACGCACATCAGTGTGTCCAGCAGCTGCGCTGCCGCCGCCCACGCGCCGCTGCGTGACTCCGACAGGCACTCCTGGGATTAAAGGCCAACATAACGCTACGTATCTAATGCACGGTATAGATAGACACTTACTATTGAAAAAAAAAAATTTTTTTAAAGTATTCGGCCTATGTGTGGCCTTGGCTTAGGTAGGATTCTGTATACGACACACACTTGTTAGTAACTGAGTTCCTTGTTAGGTACATAGTGTGTCCAAATAAAAATAGGATCTAGAGATGTAATTAAAGATCTCGCCGGTTTCTTCGCCTGTGCTCCTCACCGTTTCAGGCAAAGATTTGAATAACTTCTACAGTAGGTAATATAGTGACCAGTTATTTTAATGAGCAATAGTAGGTATAGGTAAAGGTACTGACGGGGTCAGGCGTGATGGGGTGTATGGCGGAGAGCTTGGAGAGCAGCGAGCGCAGCGCGGCCGGCGGCGGCGCGGCACGGCGGCCCAGCGCGCCCGCCAGCGCCGCGCCCGCCAGCACCACGCCCGCCAGCGAGCACGACGCGCACATCAGCGACACCACGCGCGGGGTCGAACCCGACGCCGGCACAGAGAACATCGCCGTTATCAGCCTGTTACAGTTACACATTACATTACGTCTAGTCCGTTTTGGATACCAAATTACGCGATGATGCAGCACTAAGTAAAATCTGGGTACCTTTGATTCGCGTCGGTAAAGTTAATTGATCGAGTGAGCGAAGCGAACGAGATCTTAGTGACAACTTGGACAAAAATGCTTTGTATGTTTGTATGTTTGTTCGACGAGATCTTTTAAACCGCTCATCCGATATTCATAAAATGTGGTAGATATACGGATAGTATACTCTTAAGTTTTACTGGTTTGTTAAATGAAGTAAATCGGTCAAGGGGTTGGAAAGTTATGAGGTTCCAAAGGGAGTAAAAAAAAAAAGTAATGATAAAATAGATGATAGTTTTTACAACAATTCCAAAACTATTTCACCTAGAATAAAAATTAAACCGGTTTTGGAATGTCTAAAAGCAAAGCCCTATCAATGACACCCCATGTGATATTTTTGTACGACATTTTTTTTTACTCCGTTTGGACCCTCTTATCTTTACAACCTCTTGACCGATTCATTTTATTTAACAAACCAGTAAAACTTAAGAGTACTATCCGTATACCTACCAAATTCTTGAAGATCGGATAAGCAGTTCAAAAGATCTCGACGAACAAACATACAAAGCATTTTTGCCCAAGTTGTCACGAGATTTCAGTTCGGGGCGAACTACTAGTTTAATATGGAGGATGGAAATGGAATGCATCGACTCACCACAGGGCGGGGACGAGACTAGCGGCGGCGGCGAGTGGCATGCGCTGCGAGTAGGGACGTGCTGTCGCGGCCAGCAGCAGCAGCGCCGCCGCCGCCAGCACCGCGCCGTGCTGCAGCGCCAGCGCCGCGCCGCGCCGCCTCACGCGCACGGACCAGGCGGCGGCCCGCTTGTCTCCCGCCTCGTCTCCCGCCAGCACCCTCGCCGCGCCTGACACGCTCTCCACCTCCCATGCACCGCACTCCACCACCACCGAGCCCTGCAACACAACAACGCTCTAGCACTCGCATCTAACGATGGTCGATCCTCGAACCGGATTTATGGTGTAACTTTATTTTATTTTATTAATAAGGGTATCCAACAGAGATAACACATTAAAATACAAGAAAGATAATCAAAGGTCTTAAATCTATGTGTTTCCCTAATTATAGGTAACCTTGTAATCTTTGATCTCCAAGTCGAGCTCATCGATGGAGTGGGTGCGCGAGGCGAACTGGAAGTCCGCCCGCTGCTCGTCCAGCGGCCAGCGCGCGAGGCGCAGCTCCACGGGCACGGTGAGGTCGAGACGCGCGACGCGCGTGACGGCGCCTCCAGCCGCCACGCGCACGCGCACGCCGCCGCTGGCGCCCGGCGCGTCGCGCGCGGAGCCCGCGCTCGCCAGCTCCACGTCCGGCGTCCACAGCCGCTCCGCCGACACCAGCACGCTGTCGCCCTCCCATTGCGTTGCGTTCCACACCAGGCGAATGTCCATCCAGCTCTGGAATCAGACGAGACTTGTGACGGATGTGACCCGTTGAGCCCAGAGTAAGGGTGTATGCAGGGCTACTTCCGCACGTTCACGTAGTTACCGCTCACCATCTTCAAGTCAGCCAGCAGGCGCATGGTGGCTCTGGCGTCGTCGATGGCGGCGTGGCGCACGTCCAGCGAGAGTTTGATGGTGGTGAGCGCCAGCGGCGCCACCTCTCGGTCGTACTCCGCCAGCAATGTGTCCAGGTGGCTCGACAGAGCCGTGCTCGTGTACTCACATACTATGACATCTGAAAATGGGCACGTATATACCTACACTACACCGAGTATTCAATTGAGATGGTGGGGGGAACTTCTAAGCGATGAGAGATATCAGAAATGCTGAAAGGCCTCGCGTCTAGGATTTGAAATAATGCTCTCTCAAACTGCTTTTTCTCGAAAAACAAAACCGTTGCTTATTATCCTTTATGAGTTGTTATTGCAGTGTAGACTACAAAATAATATTTTTTGTAAAGAAAGGTACCTAGATACTTAGGTACTCAACTTATTTGTAAAGTAACGAAAAATAAATAAAAAATACAGTTTTTAAAATCCCTAGGATTTCTAATTTCTGTTACTAGTCCACTGCGAGATGTTATCAAACAAATATAAACCGAATTCTATAGCCAATCGATAAATTGACAGTTAACTATAACTTACCAAAACAGAACGCGATGTGCGTCCCCGCGATCAGCAGAGCCGCCGCGGCCGCTCGGGGTGACATCGTGTGAGCGATTGGTTCGCTCCTCATCCGGAGAGCGAGCACTGTGCAGGTGCTACCAACGCTTGGCTCATAGCTACAACTCGGAATTTATTTACCACGTAGGTACCTATGTACCTACTTAAACTAGATGTAAACATTTTGCTAAGGGACTCAGGGATAGATCTCTACTCCTTAGGTGAACTATTTTATGAACTAACTAACATTCGACAAGCCATATAGATAAATAGATAGAAAGTTCTCTATTGCACAACTTATAAAGGTAGTCAGGTAAAACTATAACTTTTTGATTCATGGGTCTACGCGAAAGCTACGGCATAGACGCTACGTAGACGCAGCAGAATAGATAGTAGTACTGAGTAGAGAAGAGCTAAACTGACCTCAGCAGACGAAAACACATTATTAGTTGTAAATACGGACAAGACAACGCAAACAAATACTAATACATTATATAAATATAAATGTACTTTAGCCTTAGGTATGTTTCAATAATTCAAAGAACCTACATTTAAGTATTTAATAAAAATGTGTGGTATCCCTGGTTGGCGGTGGCGTGGGCTTATCTACGCAGCATCCGCTCCGCTAAGTTTTTTACAATATTACTGTGATATTACTTACTTCGTGTTGACTATTTTTAATCTAGCAAAAAATAGCTGGGTGTTTATTAAAATAATCTTCAGTAGTTAAGTTATATAGGAACTTTATTAGGAAGAAAAAATTGTTATGTACTTACTAAGTACGTACTCATACCTACAGCGGAATCAATTCAGTAACATTAATAAATTTAAGCTTACTCTCGGTTTATTGGTTTACTTATTGTTTGTATTTCACTGGTTAGAATATCATCAGGATAGTGGACTGGGTGGATAAAGCCATGTAAGCTTGGAGTACACCGTGTTTTGTTTTTGCATTGACAAGCAAAACAAACACATTCGATTCGATCGAAAGAGACAAGAGATGATTTAACTGTTCTAAGCTTACATGTGTTTATTAAAGACGTTACATGCCCACGAAAGTAAGTCAACAAATAATAAAAATAAATGCAAATAATAACGTTACATAATCTAGTAATCTAGTTAACAAAACAACTTGTCTATAAAAACTTGTTTACCCCTTTTTTTAAACATCTATGTAGGTAATTATAAACTAACTGCTATTGGAAACTGAAACAAGACCTTCTGATTCAGAACATAACTGTAAAATGGGCTTAAAATATAAACAAGTAACAATATAATTGATCGGCATTCAGCGATTCGTGCTGAAAACATGAACGTTTATGAAATGATAGTTTACAAAATAAATGAATCTTGAAATCTTGTCTAACTTGTTAGACATTTCAGTGAACGTCTTATTTACCAGAATAAACGCATAGATATTGTTGTCGTTGATATGTGATATTGGGGTGTTTAATGTGTCGTGGTCGGCACTGAGGGCGCCTGGGGCTCCGTGGCAGTATGCTGAGGGTTGGTGGGCGGCGGTGTCAGGTAGTGCCAGTAAGGCGGTGCGTCGGCGGCCTGCGCCTGGCACGCGGCCGTCAGTCCTGCCCAGCTGAAGCGGTATGCGTACCGCTTGCCGTGCACCTGTCGTACCAAACAATGTGACATGGTAGGTGAGGTTACATACGCATTAGTACAATGACGAGTAAAGCAGCGGTAGAGTTGCTTACAATACGAACAGCGGAACTAGACGGTAACACCACGTCGTGCCGCATCGCTCTTCTGTGTTCATTCATTTATTGAGGTGGAATTTTGCGGTAAGGCAATTGGTGGTGGTTTGGTTACTGCATTGGCTACTAAAGTCACTTAGATTGGTGATTTTTCAGGTACTTATTTACTCCACGCGGGTTCAGTAAGCGCAGATGATGAGATATCAAAATTACTTGCTAAGTTACTTGTGGAATGGTTAGGTAGGTAGGTACCTACACTACTAAAAGGTACCTACTACTTTAGCGCTGAGTGTATGTATACCTTGCTCATAATATTCTTGTCGTAGTAGTAGCGCAGTGCCCGGGACAGCTTGTCATAGTTCATGTTAGGTTTCTGCTTGCGCCGGCCCCAGCGCCGAGCCACCTCGTCGGGGTCTGACAGACGGAACTCGCCGTCGCCGGCTGGACCCTTCAATATTTGTTATTACTAAGCTTCTACCTTGTGACAAAATCATTCATCGCTAAGCAGTAGGTTATTACATAAATTCAGTTTATAGTCGACCTGCAGTAAGCCGCGTAGCAGCGGCGTACCACCAACGCGTTTATGTCTTTTGTATCAGAAATAGCCGAGAAATTATAAAAAAAATTTTGATTTAATAAAAATAATTATTTATTTATTTTGATGTGATAGCATAGATATAGCTATAGCTTTAGCTATTCTAGGAGCACTTTAAAGAACTTTTAAAAAATCTTCTGTGTACATAAGCATTTTGATGAAAATAAAAACACTTCGCGATCTTCGGGATGATTCAATACAGCTTATACCATAATTACAGTGAGTACAGCGGTCCGGGTTAGTATCGATTGAGCCCATGCTGGCTTGTCCCCGATGTAGATTACCAAATAGTAGGTATGTATGCGCTAAATAAATGCCGATACTGTAGCGAGTAGGTAAGCTTGGTTTGAAGTCTCGCCACATTACTTGAGTAATGTAAATTGGCTGTAACAGTGAGTACCTCCCAGCAGATCCCCGGCGCCCCCGAGGCCAGCTCCTCCAGCAGGAACTGCCACAGCTGCACCTGGCCGCCGGAACCAGCGCGCGCGCAACCGCTCAGCGCCGCGTACGGATCTAAAGTACACACATATGGTTACTTTAAATACATATTGGTACTCGAAAGAAAAATCGACAACCCTCTTTTTTTTCAAATTCGGGGCTTAAAAATGAGCCGACGTAAAAATCATCAGTAAATAAAAATAAAACAACATATTTAAGTTTAGGAGAATGGGTAAGTAAAGTACCTACCCAGGTACCAACCTAGTTAGTTATTAAATATTTTATTTTTTATTTAATACTAGTTTTCGCCCCCGCCTTTGTGCGCACCTTTAATAAATTTTGTATATATTTAAACATTACAGCCAGTCAGAAATCCACAAACCATGATAGAAGTGCTGTATGCGACGATGTTCCGTCGGACTCAGCCACAACATTAGACCGCGAGCCCGTCGGCTCGGCTCGCCTCGCCTCGCCTCGCTTCCGGCCGACAAAGGACTCTCACATCACTACTTTATCAGAAGATTCAAACACAAATACTACTTCGGCTACTTCACAATTAGTATACTGCCTTCGCTGGACTTTCTTATAAAATATGCAGCATTTTGTACACTAATCACTAAACCATTCAGTCAATACGATTAATCCAACGCAGATGTAAAACCCAAAATATATTACTAAAGTCACTGATTCACAATAACAATGTTTGATGAATAACCGCAATAAATTGTAGTCGTTTTAAAACAATAGGGTTAATCCGGATATGCGGATGCGGGCGGATGCGCGACCGGAAGAGGTCGAGTGACGGAAGTGACGCCGCCCCCGCCCGCCCTACACGCTGCCACGAGCGAGGGCGGGATTTAGGATATTATCATATTCAATCACGACTTTATCTGCTTGAGATTCATATCAAGACGTGCAACACTATTAGGGTTATCACATAATAATGATACGAAGCTGTAATCAGTGCTGCGTGCGAAATCAAAAGCAAACACACTGCTATTAATGAGTCACCCGAATCGTGATGATTTTTTGTTTTATTTCTATTGAGTCACGTCCTTCATAAAACTACAACTTATAATACTCTGCCTACATCCTCTGATTAAAGATAGTGTATCTCTCCTAACATAATAATGTTTGCTTTCCGTATGTCTTTTATGCGTACCATGCCTTGGGAGTATTGTATGCCATGGGAGTATTGTACGCATTTTCGAAGATCCATGAGTATTCTTTCGTTCCCTAAACAAGCTTAAGCCAGTATCTTAATTAAATATTTATGTTGCTGTTTATCATATCAAACTTTGGCTGTTCTTCACGTAGCAATAAAAATATAAAGCAAACGCAATAATCATGGTGTCCCGTCCCGTACGTAACGCGCATGCATAATGCAGGAGCGCCACGGGTCGCCAATATCGCGCCCTCGGGACAGGCCAGGGGCAGGGTGACGACTCAAGTAATCACTGGCACGGGATCAACTGAACGCTCCCTGATATCATCCCTTATCAATATTAATACCAGATTGTTTGTGTGCTGAATGACTGCAGTTAAGTATTCCTATCTTACTTACACATTCATGCACGTAAATGTAACGTTTGTAATGTATGAGGCTGACTCTGCTAGAGATGCTTAACGACTGCTAGAGCCAGCACCGACAGTTTAACGTGCCCTATGAACTATGAAGCACGGAAGCGCTCAGATGTGTATGCGACTAGCGGTCACCCATCCAAATAGTGACCAAGCAGAATAGATTGACTAAGCAAGCTACGCCACGAGCGCTTCTATAATTTTGTCATAATTCTATAGAAAAGTATGCTACGCATTAAATCTTGTAAACAAGTACGGTAAGCGCTTATCATCAGGTGGGTCGCACGCTTACCTACTCTTTTGCAAAACAATTTACTTAATAATCGTAAAGCAAAATAACGCTTAAAAAGCTAGATATGTAAGACCCAATAAAGCCACAAACATTAGTACATAATATTTCAAGTAATGTGGGTATTTCCGAAAGCTTTTAATAATTGGCATATTACGCGAGTCCATGAAACGACCACAACTAATAACATCGATTGTCAAACTATCTCCGGCTAATTTACGATTTGCCACAGAACCGCCTTTATTGGCACAAGTAATACACGTTTAATTTTATGCGATGTGTGGAGTCTCCTGAACTTCGAGGAACTTATAAATACGTGGAGGTGCCATGTGGTTTTTTTTTCATAGGTTGGGTTTGGCATTTTCCTAATAGGTTCTATGTTGCTACGAACGTATATTCTGAAGCTTGGATGGATACTTTTCAGTTTTATTGTTTCTTAATTTCATCTTACTGCCAAATAACTTTGGAATTTTGGGATGCCGCTTCCACTAGTTTGTGTATTGTTGGTTGTCTATCTAGGTAGATACATAGCTAGCTCTATCGAGTCGAAGGCGACGGCGGCGCGGTAAGTAATGGAGTCCCACGCAGCGGATAAGTATAAATTGCCAGCCGCGACCGCAACGAGCGCTTCTTGGAAAACTCACGCCGGCGGCGGCTCAAGGAGTGAGAGATTACAGGTTACCTAATAAGAAATATTATTTTAATTAGGTATCGGAGACTGAACATCGTGATTCTCACAAAAGATTCCGTTTTCATTCGCTTTAGGACAGTTTCTCGATTTCCGTAGTACCCTCTACGAGGCTCTACGAGATGTATAAATATCGTATTTCGGTTATAAAACAATGAAATTAATTGAGTAAGTAAGAAATAATGTTTATGATGAACAGAACCCTCCTGGTTCGACTTTGTCCGTCCGTCCGTTTGTCACAAACCGTATTATCTCACTATTAAAACTATTGACTTGAAATGGTTATAATTTTTTTTTTTATATTCGTACGTTTTCGTGTAAGTATCTCTTGTTAACAAAACTTTAAATTAAAATTGCCTTCTCAAATCTTTGGATTCTTGGAACGTTTAATAGAGCTTCATAATTACATATAAAGCTTCCTTCTATAACTCGGGCCGGATAACGCTGCAAGGAGGCGGTGCGAAGGCGGAGCAACAACTAGGCGGAGCCCGACATGAGCCCCGCCTCTCTGGACCATCGACCGGGACTCGCAGCTCCATTACTGAAGACGTACTGCTCGGCTCTAGTCATATCTAGCATCTAGCAGGAGCATCGACTCAGATGAAAGCTCCCACATCATACAGAGCGCTGTGCATTAATGTCTTTCAAGGAATTCTACTATTTCGCGACACGATACCTAGAACTCGTTTTTTAAATATTTTTTCAATATTATTATGAGTGGTGATAATCGTAGTTTCAAATCTAACTTTGATCTGCAAATGTGATGAGGAAAGGAATATGTGATCCTGCTAATTGCCGCTTTCTTATTACTTAGCACCTCAACTGCTTTTAGGTAAAGTTTTAGTATACTTTCCATAAAAAATAAACGGTAGGTAGGTAGGTATTATACATATACATACGTTTATCTAAGTGTATGTACCTCAATCCTCAATACATTTATTACCCGACCCGACTCTACACACCGACACCGACTACTTCCACGTAGTTTATAAATCAAACCTCCAACAACCTATAGGTATTTTATTACCCTATCTGCGTTTCTGTCTTTCACTAGGAATCTCGACCGTTACGTATGTAGGTACTTAATAGTCATGTAGATTGGTAATGTTCTCACGGTGCCGTGGTCCATGCGGCGAGATGGTCCGCATTCCTACGCAGTGATTCAGAGCTGGCTGCAGGCTCTCCGCGCTTCGGACATAGCCGGGTGTAGGGCATGTGATGTGTGTGAAAGCGAGGAATCCGGTCGGAAGCAGTCACGTACCCCGAGACAGGTGAGACAGGTTCACGCTTAGTGATTATGGTGTCGAATTATATTATGACTCATCATAATGTTCATATATGAAACACTGCATTAATTGCTAGGTATAGAGGCTTTGTATCGTAAAACAGTTTTATCTCAGACTGAACTACCAATGCATGTTAAATGACGTGTAGCTGACTCGATATTTAAATTATTATCCTTCGTATCAAATTATTCCTGCTAAGTAGGCTAGGACTAGGATATAAATTGGAGATAAACTCCAATTTATATGCTATTTTTGTAACGATAGACGTTTATTTTGGGTTGACAAGCGGGAGGGCCAATTATTAAATTTCACAAAATATGAAGTGCGTGAAACCGCGTCAAGTACCGTCTATCAAACTAATCCAGGGACAAAGGGCAGGGCCTTGCGCCGCCGCGGCACCTCCACCGTCCCATTTACTTGCAAATGCGTGGATTTCCCGGGCGGAACCCTGCGGCGAGGCTTAGGCCCAAGCTTAACCCGGAACTCGGAATGAACTCGTAACAGTGGGAGACTGAGAGATTGATGTTTAGTTCAGCCGTATTCGGTTGTACGTAATCACTCGGGGGCTGGTGGGTGCTAGTGGCAACTAAGTAATTTTACATTTCTATAGAACAGAGGTGATTTGGAGATAAATAAAGCAGATGTTCGGACTTCTGGCTGTTCCCGAACCGACGACGGAGAAGCTGACTCTAGATTTTACTTTTATAGCCATTTCAACTCCCTATCTAACCGAATCGCCCGAGTTCTAATATTTAGCAGAACATTGATCTCACACCTAACGTTTGTACCTACATAAAGCATTTTTTCTTTATAAAGATAAAGAAGTGATCTTGCTACGCCCGTATTGATTAGTCCCAAAATACATCCGCAAAATTATAGGCGGAGCTTTAGCAGGTTATCAGATGATCTCTGTAACCCGTGGCGTGGGTGCCGAATTCAACATTCATAAATAATACCTACTTATTGTGTCTCATTCTCATGTCTCAATTACCAAAGCAGATGTGGCGCCAAGACGGCGTGCGGCGAGCCATCCAGTGTGACACTTGGGTTAAGATTTAAAACATTTAAGTAGGTACCTTCCTAGGAACGAATAACTTTTATTTTATCAGATAGAAAGGTATTCGGCTTTGTATATACACAAATGTTTGTGCATATTGAATAAAAATTCATTCATTCATATGCCCCACCACTATCGGATCTAATGGCGGGTGGGGGAACTAGGACGCTGAAGTTCCTCCAATAGCTCCGACTCTACCCAAAAGTGGACCAGGTTTTTTTGTCTGGTAACTCTAAATAGCTGGGTCAAGCCTCTGGAAATACACTGAAATTCCAAGATCAAGCTCACCCCGCTCCTCCCAAACCGAAATCCTGGATTCGGCAATGTGCCTAACTGAATGTAGATTATTTTGTACTAGAGGTACCAAACGTAGAGCGTTGCTTTACAACGACGTCGAAGGTGACCTTGCTGCTAACCGCAAACGCTTGTCTGCGGCCTCTGCGGCATAACAATATATTATAACATGGCTGCTGCTGTATGTGACATAACAAATTAACAATACAACATTCCGCACCGCACCAATCAACCAACCAGCTCACTGCTCTGGGTGGATTCGTTAATTTTTCAAAGATCTTTACCAATAACATAAAATATGATTTCCTAATTATTGTTTCGTTTTACGACTAAGTACATCAACAAAAAACATATTTACTTAGGTATACCTAGGTACAATATAGGTACCTCGACCTACATTATCTGTGACAAAAACGTAAACTGTTCGAATGCCATGACACATCCGAGGAGTTCTCCCACAGAGCCACGCGTCGCTGGCGCCAGCATCTCCTCGGGAGAGGCCTATTCACGCGCCAGCTACGCAAACGAAAATAAACACTCTTACTCATAGCACTAGAGTTCATCTGGCCTGGCAGATGTGGCTTTTGACTCAATCCGGAACTATTGAATCATAGTTCCGAGTAAATAATGACTCACTTCCGCAGTTAGTAGTACCTACCCCACATAGTAACTAATAGTGCATTTACGGCTATAAGTAGTAGGTAATTGGCACATCTTGTGTAAGATTACTCACCAGTTGAAAAGTGAATCGTTTAAAAACTGGGTTACTATTGAAATATCTCAAAGATACAGATCCGGCTGCCAAGTTCTTACCTAACATTTCTGATGCATAGACGTGGGTTTGTTCAGGTAAATAGCTATTAACAAGTACCTTTTATATCTAGATACTATTTTATAGACCTTTGAGTGAGACAGTAGAATTTTGGTATTTTTTCTGCCAACAGTCCCACTTATTTTTTGGTTCAAGAATTTTAAAAATTGCATGAGTAAGATACAGAGTTGTTCTTTTGTAAAAGTGTTGTTTACATTTTGTCACTCATAGGTATTCAAACGCCGGCATTTTTGGCGATCACCCACATTTTCCCAGCAGTGGTCATCGGAGTGAACGATAAATAAAATTGGCCATCTTGTGCGGATTTATCGTGGTTATGGATTCAGCTCAGTGAGATATTTGCATATAAATTTATCAACGCAACGAATATTTTTTTCTAGGTATGGACTTATCCGATGGATGAGACAATAATAACCAAGTTGCGTAAAAAAATTAAGTATACCTAGTATAAGTACCTAGGTAAGTACATTTTGTAAAATAGGGATAGGTAGAGGAAAAGGTAGAGCAGGCTCTACTTTCCGGTTCCTAGTTCTATGCAATAAGAGAGATGCGATCTATGCAACGAGTGGCCGTTACTCAGCCGTCAGTGCGATCCATTAGCAGATATAGTAGATCCGATTATTGGGGCAGTTTCTGCTATTTCTGTATTCTCTGGGGAATAATGGAGTGAGTATGGGATTTTAATTAAATTTTTACTTTAAAAAATGGCTATAATTATGTATTTGCTTTTCTTTTATTTTCAATTTGCTTTTGATTATTTCTGTATAATATGGGGCATGTTGAAATGAGTAAGTAAGGTACTGTAATGGCAACTAAAGTTAGATTACTTATCATTAGGTATAGAATTGACAGTAAGGCGGTTGCTCTCGGTAGGTAGGTTAGTTATCTCCCTAAGATAAAAAAAGTACTGTTGGTACCATTGAGGAAATATTACTAGCGTATAGAGAAGCTATACCAAACCAAAAACGTGTCGCAACTTGAGGCGAGCGCGCCCCGCCCAAAGACAAGTATATGCTGCAGCGCTAAAAGATTAGATGTCGTCTAACCATACTATCAAAACATGCAGCGCTAGATCGCTAATAGAGTATAGTTTTCTCGCGACCAAAACGTCGTAAGCGCCGTGAATTTCAGGGCGCTTACGCGTTTCGTTCAACATAGTGTAACAACATGTCGCTCTCATAGATTTTTTCACCGCAGAAGGGACACTTCAGACAGCTTTTGTACATACAAAACTGACTTTTAATGCAGTACCTATGAATATTATATTTCAAAACGTGAAAAAATGTACAGTAAATTAAAATAAATTGTTAAGCGTTTGAAATCATTGGTTTTAAAATAAATTGGTATTTTATACAAAAAGTAAGTACATACCTACATAGGTACCTATTTGCACTAACTAGACCCCACACCTTATCTCACTCTGCCATAGCATTAAATAAATATAGGTATAGTAAAGCTTTATAATGACGATTTCAAAAGATAGCTACAGTACCTACTACATAATATTACTGATCAGACAGACGGCATAGGCCGAGTAATATGAGTTCAAAATAATTAGTTAAACCTTAGTCACCAACCCTTAGTAGGTATCCTAAACATCCCATCTGTACGATGCACTTTTCATAATCTATGATTTTCAAACAAAATGTCCGTACAATAGAAAATAATCTACAAAAATTAATTTTGGTTAGTTCTAGTTGATATTCTGTTTACTTACCGATGATAAGTCACGCCACTATCTTTTTTTTTCACAGTCGATTGGTTTTTACACGTTTTTAAAACTCAAGACGGCATTTTGAATAACTTTTTATTCGCATGCGGTCACGATGGTTGTTGGCGAGCGACTAAATGAGTTGTTGCCGGTCGGCAACAACTCATGGCGCAAATTTGTTGTTCGCGGTGTCTGTTCCATACGCTAGTAATATTAATTCAATGGTTGGTACTACTAAAATTGGGTGCATTGATCGAGCTTCGCATAGCGCAACGAGCGTTGACCCCTGGATGGGGCAGGCAGGGTTGATAGTCGTCATCACTAACATTCAACTTGGTACCTAACCTACTACCTACCTACCTAGGTTGTGGTAGTGATATTTGTAGGTACATTAACTATTTGTAATTAACTACCTACATATCTATATTTACCTAGGTGTATAGTATTATATGATCTGTGCTTAGTGTAAGTAGGTACCTCTACGTAGTAAGTAGGTAGATAGATACCTACATAATGTAGTAAGTAGGTAGGTACCTACTATTACTGTGAGGTGGCGCCTGCGGCCTCTTCGAACAACAGTAGAAGTCGATTTCCGCGAAAATGCCTTGAGTCAGATATAGTCGTGCCGAGATGAATGGGCTGACGAGTGATTCACGCCGCATCCATTCATTCATGGTTTTTTGGCGCGCTTTCCATTGATCAATCAGCGGCCCTCCAGCCTCCGGTAGGTAGCGTTCATGTAGAGTTGATCACGATAAGGGCAGAGGTTTTTAGATAAGATTCAGGTTTTTAGGTTTCTAAATATTCCTTCACACTCGGATGATCAAATAAATAATACTCACACAGCTCACACTCTAACGTGATCCGTCACCCAGAGTTGGCCACTAACTCATACGAATATACCCTTAAGTAACGTGATTCAAACATACAATTCATGAATATTTGTTGGCACTTTTTCGTTGTCTGAATAGAAGGGTGCGTTAGGTACTCACGTGCGTCAGATGTGGAGGGTGCTGTAAGACCGGGCTGAGCCTGGTGCTCCGGCAGCGGCGGCGGAGGAGCGCTGCCGCGGGCGGACGCGTGCGCGTGCTGAAGATATGCGTGGTAGATGCGGGCCGCCTGCTCGCATCCTGAACACACCTGTACAACGACACGTGGATGTTACGAGATGCTTGTCAAACGGTAGGTAACGGTGTATAGAATCATTTTATTGTTTGTGAATCTAGGTAGGTACAATAAAGGTGGTAAGTAAAGAAAAGGGAATCTCTAGATCCTGCTCATTAAAATAAAGTTATCTCTTTAGATCAACTGATATCAAAACTTATTTCTATGGTTGGTACCTAATGATTTACGGTAAGTTCTCAATCTCCTAATAGGCCTCAAACCTACGATCGATGCTGGTTCCACCCAAAATGATCTTTTATATTACAATCGCCGCCGTTGCCATTGGTACGGGGCGGCCAGCAGCCGCGGCAGCGCAGCAGGGTGGCGACCAGCGAAACTCGCTGTAAGTTTTCTGCTCCACCAAATTAGGTAGTACCTATGTACTCCTCCTTGACTTTTTTAAAGTCGAGAGTGACGCATAACGTACCCTCCTGTATTCCTTGCCTTCGAATTACGCTATTTGGTGATTTACATCAGAATTAACTAACGGAGGCTGAACGAATCCATCAAACCAGTTTCAACCAGCATTCGCCTATCGCAGCGCCTGAATCTGCCTAATGAATTCGAGGATTAATATGCCTTTGACGTTTTGCTCACCTGGATCCAGTTGTCGAGAGTGAGGCTGAGAAGCGCGTGTCCGGCGTCGGGCAGCAGGTGACGTCGCGGCGCGCGCACGCTGAACGTGCGCGCCACCCAGCGCACGCAGCGCACCACATCGCGCCGCACCCACTTCTCAGGGTCTGCGAAAATAACATTAGGTACCTAATAATGGACTGGCCCACCGAAGCTTCCGAACTGTGAATTTCCTGTGATTTTTTAAAAAAATTTTTAAAAACTGCATTGTCTTAGAATGTGCAAAGCAAGTGATATCTACATTCTACCTCATGGTTTTGGATTGGAGCGAGTCGATCTGAACGGTCACGGTCAAGTGGTTTTACAAAAATGATCAATTATTATTGATCGCGTGGAACTACCTAGGTATAACTTTTGTAACAAAAGTTTTATAGGTATACGTTCCTAATGATGCTTGTAAGGTTTGATAAATATTATCCTGCAAAGTAGGTACCTAGTACGTACATAAAGGCCTTGACATCTATTGAAGATGATTTATATAGCGTCAGGAGGCAACCGGGACACTGTGCTACCTGCGGACCTATACCATCCTTTCAGGCTAGTATTTATACGTTTCATGATGCCAAACGTTTTTGCGTTCCTAGTGTCCTTGTTGGTAAACTATCTATCATTTGCCAATAAAGCTACTGGTGGAGCACCAAAAGCAGTCATTGCTGCTATAATTTAGCCTATACTCTTCTCTTCCTAGGTAGGGCACAACGGGATTCCCGCCTGGGAGAGAGTTTCCCGTCGGCGTCGGCGGCGGTGGCGCGCGGCGGCCGCCGGCATTCGGAAGCGACTAGTCTAATAAGTACTTATGTACCTAAGTAAGTACTTAACTGTACAAATAAAATAAACCGCTCATAACCCAAAAATGTCAATAGATCCTCTTCATCATTGCTGAAATGTTTTATACTACAAAATTACCTAGGTACCTAAATGCTTGAAATGGCCATAACGAAGCCTTCTTTTTCAAATCGATTCGAAAGTTCGGATGTCTCATGTACCTAGGTACTGGAAAACGGGTGCACCACGGGGCGGTCACAGACAGACAGACTGAGACATACCAAATCCTCAAGCTTATAAAACACCTCTTTTTGTGTAACGGGAAGTTTTAAAACTATTTCACGTTCTGAATATTTCACTAACAACAACAGATATAAAGTTACTGGCACGCATAAATAATTACGGTAGGTAGTAGTACCGATGGACTAATAAAATACGTTGATCACTGATCCTACCTTATTTGGGTTCTAATGATGTACCTACCTAAATCCCTATAACATGGCAAACTTTTTGTATGAAAATCATTTCATCAATGGTGACAAACTTTAGCAAGAGCACTTCAGATCCGGAATTACACATTCACAACACAAAGATAATCACAAGAAATCCTTAGAGCACTCCAGACTCAGGCCAGGCGCATCACTTCTGCAACACTTTACCGGCTGGAACGGTCTCGTCTCCTGACTCCTCGGAGTAGTCGGATTCGTAGGGCGCCGGCGGACAGCGCGCAGACTCCATGCAGGCATGTCGGGGCGCCAGCGTGGCGGCAGCAGCTTCTCACCTGCAGTAGTCGGGAGCCGTCAGCTCCGACTTGCCTCAAGTCTCGGAGCACTAGGGCGAGCGCGCCACCAGCACATTGCTTTTTATTCGCGCGCCGCGTCATCGATCTATGACGTATCAAGATATTCGTCAGCGGCGGCGGCGGCGCGCCCCTACTAACTATCGTGAAATCTGTGCTCTCTGACGAGGAAAACGCTTTCTGGGAAACGCAAAGCGCGGTGCAGCCTGTGAGCCTGCAGTTCACACGTGCTTATTGGTTTAAGCTCGTTTCACGCGGACAGGTTGCCGGTTGGTGAGCTCTGTTATAGGTATCCGATGGACCTAGGTAGGAACCTACCTACCTCGTATACGAGGTAACTACCTACATACTAGGTAATATGTAGGTATGTATTATTAGAACTACAGCTACAGCATCAAAGTTTGATCGGAAGGTAGGTAGGTCTATCATCAATAGGTACCTAGCTAGGTACTTATATGATGATAGAAGACATAGTAGACAACCCATTGAGGTATTATTACTAGCGTAGCTACGCTAGTAATAGTAATTCGATGAGACACCCCAAGGTATCTGGGATATCTGCATAGTTGTTGAAAGACCGTAGGTAGGTACCAAAGCACCTAGGTACCTTAGATCAAAACAGGAAACTGAAATCGTGACATTGAACGCTCGTTACTTAGGTACCTGCGACCCTACGACATAGGTCATGTATGTATAGGTACTTCGGAACATCGGAACATAGACCAATTATACACGGAGTTTTTCGGACGAATAGAATAATCCAACCCTACCTGTACCTAGTACCTACCACCGTTATGTTATGTCAATGTCACTTTTCAATTTGATTGTCATTGTCAATCAAAGATATACCTAGTGCTGCCAACTCAGTTAATTTGCCAACAGAACTGGTAAACTTGAAACCGGTACCTAGTGTACCTTTAATGACCTACATATACATACCTTCTTTATTTTAAAATCTTGTGCGTGTTCAAAATCTTGTTGATGTTTACCGACCTAGCTGGATAGCACAAAATTTATCATTTTGTAAGGATTGTGAAACTTGTTTTACAGCAGTGAAAACGCAAGCACAACAAATCTTTAGATTTTTACCTACCTACATACGATTCACAGTTTATTGTAGTGTAAACGTAACCAACCGATAATAATATGTGAATCGTGTGTTATGTACACATGATTCAGTTTTTTTTATTGGACTGGTCCGACAAAACAAATCGTTTACGTACTATATTACCTATGTATGTAATGTGATTGACATATTTTTTTACACAATGTAATGTGATAATGGTTTTTTGGTGGAAACGAGGTGGAAACCCAAATTTATTGTTTGTTTTCACAACAGTTTTTATGTTTCAACACGGAACGCCTACATTTCAATTCAATATTTTCTGCATTGTATTTTGTAAAAGAGCCAAACAATGGTTATTTACGGTGTCTACATCGTGAGCAAATCAGGAGGCCTAATATATAACTATGATCATAACATACCTCGCGTGGAGACAGAAAAAACTTTTGGTTATCCTCTGGACATCAAACTCCAACATGAAAACAAGAAAGTTGTAGTAGCATTTGGCCAAAGGGACGGCATAAACGGTTAGTTGAAGTAAAACTGGAGTTTAGTTAGTATAAACAACAAGATTTCCTAGTACCTTTGTCACAAAGTTTATTCCGTAAATTCCATTGCAGTTGGGCATGTACTCCTGTCTGTGAATGGTTCTCCTGTAACAGGCTCTATCACAGAAGATGGCAGAGATATTTTTGAGCTTATTGAAAAGAAGGTAACACTGTCACATTATCTATGTTTTCTTTCTAAACGAATTAATTGATTTTCCTAATGGTAAAAATAAACGGTTTATTATTTCAGGAGAACTTCCCGCTAAGCCTGAAGTTTGGGAGGGCTCGAGCAACTACTAACGAGAAGATTGTGTTGGCTAGTATGTTCTACCCGCTGTTTGCCCTAGCCTGCCAGCTCAGCCCCGTACCCAAAGCTTCCGGCATAGAGTCCCTCATGGCAGACACTTTTAAACTAACCTGCTTCCAGACATTAACAGGTACCTACTTAAGACATTTCTTTATAACATATCCCTTGCCCATTTTATTGACCTATGCAGAGATGAGCTAATAAATCATAGTAATCTAACAATAGCACTCATAGTCAGGTAGTCTTAACCCAAATTGTCTAGAATTCTAGATAGACCATAAATTGTTGAGAATGACTAAAGTGTAGTCACAACCTTTGATAATAAATAATGTTATTGTTTCAGGAGTTAAGTTCATAATGGTAACAGATCCAAACATGCAAGGGCCAGAAGTAGTGCTGAAGAGAATATATGAACTGTATTCAGACTATGCTCTCAAAAATCCATTCTACTCCCTGGAAATGCCCATCAGATGTGAACTCTTTGACACCTCACTTCATACACTGTTAGAACTTGTTGAAAAGTCAGGAACTGCTAACTTATAGTTGCTAGGCTAATAGGTATTTATTTAAGTAATTTTTATATCATAATAGTGTTATTTATTATGTTTGTTCAGTATAGGATAGATTCGTAATTCAGCAGATTCGCTAATCAAAGTTCTTTGTATATTTGTGTTCTTTGTGCATAGCAAAATATTTAATTTCAATAAGTTACAAATAAAGAGACAGGCACAGAAAAACAAGAAATAGTTTACAATAAAAAATTTATTGATATAATATTTATAACAATTGAAACCGCATCAAACAATTATCCCGGTAGTTAGTTCACTCGTTTGTACTTGCTAGGTACGAGGGAGTTTCGTACACTGCACACCTTATTGCTTCTGTTAATAGAGAACCTAACCGGGCAGTTTGCAGCCTTGTCTTAACAACTCTTAATTCTCTTATGGGTCATTTATTCAAATCAAATCATTTATAGACAAGGCTTTGTGCGAACTAAAGGTAGAATCTAAATAAAACTATACAGTAAAATGAAACATCAAAAAGAATAAGCTTTAAAAATATTTCATTAAAACAACACATAATTTATGTTTATCTGTTGCTGCAGCTCTGAAGGCTCTGCCCGGGGCCTCACAAGCGCGCGCTACACTCTACTGCTATTTTGACGGATTCAAGGAATATTGCAAAATACGAAAGCATGTAAATCACGATCAAACACTTTATTTGAGATGCTTTATCATTAACATCATGCTGCCTGCTTACTAGTGGTAGTGATGGCGACATTGCCGACAGATGAATAAACAGTCCACAAAACGCGCCCGAAGGAGCGCTATGATAGATAACTCGTAGCATCTACAGACTTTAATCCAATCCAAATCAGCGCCACACGATTTTGTCATATTGAATATTCAAGTTTCCATCAAAGGTTCAAGAGGCAGGCCACGGCCTAGTAGCTGATTTGAATCGGTTACAACGTAGCCGGCTTCGTCTAATCTCCTCAGAGATTCGATATCGGTAGAAAAATAGAGCCGCGGACGATTTCTAAACTATTATTAGCTCTGGATCATTAAAGTTAAGTCTTACCTAAGTTATATAAAAGGACCTAAGTACTATAGAGTAAGTGTGACCGCGCGCTGCGGAGAGTAGGGCGCGCTGCGATCTCACTTGGCCGAGTGTCGTGTTGTCACGTGACATATTATAAACCCTTCACTGAACATGGCCATGTGAGATTGTTCCCCATAATATAATATCACTATTTATAGATCCCTAATTTAGTGATAAATATCTAATATTATTTTTATAGTTATGAGCGTCATACGGTAGGCGACTCGAGTCGCCGCGCAGCTCGATATAAAACACAATTGCACTTGCTTCCCGTCACACTCAACGTTTAGAATAACATTTGCGTGTTACCGATATAATTTGCCGATGTCGATCTACCGGACCGCCAAATTATAACGGTACTACTGTACATTACGTCACAGTAGCTGTACAACATCTATACACAATCTATTTATCTGTCACTTTACAATTATTGAAACAGCTTGATCTATAAGGTAGGTCTGTTACACACATGCTATAACAGACACCCTGCACCTAATATTGTTTTAATGTTGAATTTCTGCAAAACAAACAGTACCATTATTAGGTAACATAATCCCTAATACATAATAATTTCTCAATGAAACATTTCAGTTCTTATTACTAACGTAATAATGTTACTTATCCCTAATCCAACACATGTAAGTATTACAATTTTAAATGTAAGCTAAGAGCATTAAAAATTCAAAAATATTGAATGTTGCTACTTGACTTTGAAACCTTTACATAATATGAGTAGGTAATATAAACCGAAGCCTTACCTACTCTCCGACGACACAACACAATTGAGTTCATAACGAACGACATGTTAGAGGCAACATTGCAAAACTAAGTTTGTGGCGGAGAACTTATTTCAAATGTAACACAAACATTTTAATTCAGGGTTGGGTTGCGGATATTCAGAGATGATAATATGGACGGCGGCTGCTGAATCCAAATTATTTGTTTAATTTCGTTACTCAGAACAGCAGTGACACCTGTAGGGGGTGGCTAATTATTTGCATATTATCATTTACAAATAAAATTAAAATTTTAGTGTCAGAATATGTACCATTTCATGTGAAATATGTTCTTTATAAAAACACTTGCACAAACCCATTTAAAATAGATTCTATAAAACTGATATTTCCATTACGTGAAACTAGAGAATGTATTTTGTTAAAAAATACTCAAATTCGTAAACCGCAAGTATAAGTTCGTTGGTGCTTTCTATAAAACTTACCGGTGGAGTCTAATCATTCGTGTTCAATCACGTCATAACTTGCGCCCTGAAATAATACAATTCACAGCTACATACATAATATGTACTTTTTATTGCACAGAATAGTTAAAAACATTATCACAAACGCTTCTAGTAATTGTGCACTCGTAAATTCATTTTATAAACTACCTTCCGCCCGCGACTTCGTCCGCGTCACTTGAAATCAATAGGATCACTTTTGATTTTCCGGGTTTTCTGGCTTTTAAATAACTGGATCACGGATGGGACCGACCAAAGAAGCTACGCTAAAAGCACTTGATAAAATGAGCTGAGGGTTAGTCCATCTCTAGGTCAGAGTTCGTTAGTGAGGTACATACAGACTAGAGCGTAGTGGGTACCTGCGGCTAGCAACGTGCGGGTGCAGGCGCAGGCGCGGCAGTTGGAGCGGGCTCGGGCTCCTCGGAGTCCTTGGGCCCCCACAGCCGCAGCGAGTAGTCGTCACTGGCGGACACGAGCACGTCGTGGTGCACCGGGTTCCACGCGACGCAGTTAACGCAGCGCGTGTGTCCCGCCACTACGGCGATCGGCTCCTCGCCGCTCATGTGCCAGATGTAAACCTAACAAACATACAAAAAATATAAAATATAGATGTTTGTTCTGTGTCTGGGTGTTTCTATGTATTATAAGTATGTATTTACAAAAAAAAAATGTATGTATGTAGTCTATCAGCCATCTAGTTTCCATCGTACAAGCTTTGCTTAGTTTGGGACTAGAAGGCGTTGTGTTAAATGTCCGCGAATATTTATTTATTTATTTATACAATGTACAATGCACAGAAATCAAAGCGAACCCTATCTACTATCAGAGCCCGTACATTGAGTCTATTATCGAAGCACCAACGTCCTCGTGTATAATAAACGTTGTTTTTCCCTCTAAATAGGCACTAAACCCTACCCCTTTATTCATATTCAACTGTCATTTTAGCGCGGCTTTAAAAAATGCTGTATCATTGTCACTTGCATGACAGCGAAAAGAGGTGACAACAGATTTAGCAATCATTTTAGTTAGCTCAGCTTTAGAAGACCAATATGAATATAATTCTTACTTTTCTCTGATCCGAGCTAAGAATATGTTCCGCGGAGCTCCTTGCGGCTAAGTTAGTGAGAGAGCTAGATTGTGAGTGTAGTACCTTGTTGTCCTCGCTACCGGAGGCGATGAAGTCCTGGTGCGCGCCGCCGAAGCACGCGTGAATGGTGAAGTGGCCTTGGCTGAGCCCGCGGAACCGACGCACCAGTGCACGCGCACCTTAATGTAAATCAACACCTTAATACACAAACGTTATTTCGTCGATTCAAAATTCATTTATTCTGTGAAATTACAAGGATCTAGGTACTTTATAGATTTACTATTAGAAGCATAGATTTGGTGACACTTTTCTCTTAGTGAAAATCTTGTCAAAAACATGCATAATCTCGATCCAGACTTTTTTTGTCAATTTCTGGCCAGTTTAGAAGAACAGGCAATAGGCAGGTAGTTATTTATTGGTATTGACATACGTATATCCCAGAGATGCACGCCCTGATTGGCCACGTTGAGCAGTACGAGCGAGTCTGCCGCATTCAACGACATCGCCATCACCGCGTGCTCCTCTTGAATGCTGGAACACAAACAAATTACTCTTGTCCAATGGACAAACTCAATATTCAACACTCGCTAAAAGTTACGTCACGTTACATAGCGATCTGCGTCCAACTCGAAGGTACTATTTGACAAATTATGCTAATGGTAGAGTAGTCTACCTCCAGAAACGACCAGAAATAATGAATATTGGGAACAACCATTAGTGTAGGAAGACAGATGCATCCACCATCCACCAAAAGTGCAGTGCTTTGTGCGAACGAACATGTGAGATTGTAATGGAATGTGTTATTGAGTATATTGCGTGCTACCTAATGAGTCTATGTAATACAGAGCCCAGGGGGTGTATGTAGTGTGTGGTTACTGGGTACTGGGTACTGACAGGTTCCTATCGGTGAGGTCTGTGAAGTCGTATGTCCTGACGCGATGGTGCGTGTCGGCGGCGAGCACGGCGCGCGTGTCGGCGCGGCACGCCAGCGCGTTCACACGCACGCCGTCCCAACTGTTTATAACACCGCCCTGGAACAAACGTTTATTACAGGTTATTATTATTATGAGCTTTACTTAACTAAAAAACACGCTTGCGTTACCAAGCCCAATCTATTGGACTCGTCAAAACAAATCATACGAGTCCAAACTGAAAGGATTTAGACACTAAAGAGTTCCACAATATTCTTATAAAAAAATTTACTGCAAATCTCGTTATGTATGTTACATATTGTTTAGTACTAACGTCGAGCGTGCAATGTTACATATTGTTTAGTACTAACGTCGAGCGTGCAATGTTACATATTGTTTAGTACTAACGTCGAGCGTGCAATGTTACATATTGTTTAGTACTAACGTCGAGCGTGCAATGTTACATATTGTTTAGTACTAACGTCGAGCGTGCAATGGTAGAACTGGCCCCTGGCGCCGCCACACACGAACTTGTCCGAGGAGGCGTGCCACGCCGCCGCCGTCAGCGAGTCTTCTTGTGAATGGTTCATCTTCTGATGCAGCTGCTCAGTCTGCAATAACAATGTGCAGTCAGTAGGCGAGGCACTACATCGACCTCCTAATACAAGATATGTGTCAAAAATATCTCCTGATCCTGACATAGGATCAAGAGTAATCATGAACAGTCTTACGTAGGAAGACATATCATATGTGCTTTGATGAACAGATATGCCTTCCTTCGACTCCTCTATTGCAAGAAAGCCAAACATCTTTATATTTATCTTTCAAATAAAAAATTAACTATTGTGAAGTGACCAGAGGAACTAGTAAGATGATGGGGTGATGTTACCTCCATATTCCATATCCAGAGATCGGGGCAGTCCTCTGGCCCGGCCGCTATGAGGTGCCGGCCGTCGGGGCTCCACGCCAGGTACGATACGCCGTATGTGTGACCCTCCAACGACTTTCTGCAGTAATAATTTAGTTTTTATTCAAAAGAATCAGCTTGTGTTGTTTAAAAAACTATATTCATTCAAACAAGAGCCACACTCGTAAGTCTAGATAATACTGAAGACACCAGTAATCTCATTCAGATTTGTACAAAGATTAAATCAATCAAGTGCCTGATACAACCATATCTTAAAAAGAAGGAACCTGTAGTGTGTAGGTGCACTGTTTTTAAGTTGAACTGTGATTAAACTTCAAGATACTCTAAAGATTATTATAGGTTTGTGTAGTTACCTGAATGAAAGTCGTCTAGCCTGCGGGTCGTAGTCCCACACCATCACTGTGTTGTCCTTTGAGCCGGAAGCCAGTCGCAAGCCATCCGGTGACCACTTGCAGTACCACACCTCGTCGCAGTGCTCGTTTAGGACCTGCACAAACACCACAGCATTATATAATTATATACTCATCGAACTTATAGCGCGGAAGGAACGTCTTCTATCAACCCAACTGTGAAGCCAGTAAATAGCAACATACTAGCGAGACAACCCAAGACTTATCTATATCCAACAACCGGATTATGAAGCGTAGAACGGTTCCTGTCGACATTGCTAAGAACGACTGAGATGCCGGTGGATAGACGAGGGCCAAAATAGCTCCTAGAAATGTACATGGAAGGCTAAATATAGCCAGTGGACTTTGAGCTGGGATGGATGATGATGATACCCAACCCAGCAATAGGGGAGCAATGTGAGCATCGGCTTTCAACGGAAAATTACACTTATTTGATTTAAATGATTCTTGTGATTTTATTAAATAAAAGATGTTTGACACTGACTTATAGCAGAATAAAGTGGATGGGGTGTACCTGCAGAGGATGGATGGGGAAGGCATCGGCGCCGCAGTTGTGGTCGGCGAGCAGCGTGAAGGGCAGCAGTGCCGGCGCCTCGGGCGGCGGCCGCGCCTGCGTGTGGAACCGACACCGCGCCGCCTGCTGCCGCTGCGCCTGCGACAGCAGCGTCCGCAGCCGACCCGGCGCCATCATCAGCGCCGGCGGCAGCACCGCCTGCACACCCAACACACGTTATACATCCGACGCACACTCATCACGTACCTGTGGTGTGTGGTGTACTGAGAGAGTACCTGCACTTGCGCCAGCACGGCGTGTCTCGCGGCCCCGCCGGGCCAGGCTGCTCGCGCCCGCAGCTCGCGCGCGTTGCCGCACATCATGAGCGCAGAGAGGCGATGCACGCGCGCCGTGTCGTGCCCCAGCGGCGTCAGCTCGTTGCGCAGCACGTGCAGCGCGTCCAGCGCGCGACCCGCCTGCATACAAAACAATTTATGGTTCCCTTTAACTCACCAAACGTATAACACCAAAATACCCTAATCTATGGAACAGAAGCATGAGACGCTTCAAAAGTAGCCCAGTTTGGGATGGAAGAGGCACTCACCTCGAGATGCTCGAGGTACTTCTGCTCGAGCACCGCGAACTTCATCTCGGCGAGTGCGCGCGGCTCGGTGTCGCGCAGCAGGTCGTGCAGCGCGCGCAGGTCGTGGTCCGCCTTGCTCCAGTCGCCGGCCAGCACGTGCGCGCGGAACGTGGCCGCTGCCGGGTGCTCCAGGTGCAACCCGGACTCCTCCATCAGGAGGGAGGCGCTGCGCCTATAACACGATAAACCATCCACATATAACATCGCGTCAAGTCCTCGGATGGAGAAAAGACGTGCACTCGGGCATCCCAGCTCAATAACTAATAACTCTATCTTCCGTGCTGTAGGTCGTGAGTTCGATCTCCACTGAGAACAAACATTTTGTCTGTGGCAAACTAGATGTATGTTCTGTGTCTGAGTGTTACTATGAATTATAAGAGCTAAGTGTTTGCAAAAAATAATGTAGGTAAGTATAATATTACCGCAATTAGTGCAAAATATTACCATTCTGACGAAAGCGTAAAATGACCTATACTATAATAGAAGTAACTCGTGCCTTAAGAAACGAATATAATGAGTATTGAATTGCAAATCATGATAGAGCGTTAGAAAATGCAGTTAAAGCGACCTTGTTTAAATACCTAGCTTCAGGTAGTTAGTTAATAGACGAGTGTAATTGCCATTAGTATTACTATCACGATGCAATCGTCAACTACGGAAACTTGCGGTACCGACCGAAATTACAGTTCAAACCAGCAGCGCGCGGCGTCAGCAATGAGAACATGATTGATTGACGCTGACTGAGAATCGGGCAGCTCGTGCCTGATGCATACCTTACCTGCCCTACAAGATGTGTTGTTATACCTAGTGACATTGTGTAATATGCCCACAAAGTTTTGCATTTCAGTATTATAGAGTTTGTTTTCAATCATACCTATTACCACAGAATATTTGCTATTACCTAATGTGTGGTGTAACTCAAAGGAATAAATCCATAATACCAGTGAGACACTGTGACGGCTTATAATACGGTAATTAGGTCTACCTGCAATGTTCTATGAATAGACGTACCACATGTCAGTTCACATGGACTCTGGTTACAATCTAGTCTGGTCTAGGAGTATTGATTTATATTGCTATTTAGGTTGACCCGCTAGATTCTACAAATTGCATAATAAAAATGACATAATAAACAAAAATGACAAATAATAAATTATTAACTGAAGTGACCGGTTGACCAGTTTAACCCACAATTACTATCAGAGTAGCATAATGTAGTCATTATTTACACCTAGATTGTGTGAATTGGTGTGAAAGAAAATATAATAATAGAAGAGTAAATACAAACACAACCTTGAGATGAGTAAACCCTGCATCATAAAAATACATTGCTGTTAGCAATTAATGGATGTAGCTAAAGTAGAATTCTTTTTTATCACCCACACACACAAAGGTTATGATGAGACAAAGAAATTTAATTATGGACTAACAAGCTGCACTTTATGACTGCTGTATTGCATTATTTAAGCTGACCTATGTATGATTATACCTATATTATGTATGTACTTGTACCTAGGTGTACAATCATATACCTATTTACCATTTTCACAAAATTAAGGCTAATAAGGCTAATTAAAAAGGCCAAGGATTAATAAATCAAAACAGTCAGAAATATTTTTGTAACAAAATCAATTATTTAATACCCAAATTAATAACATTTCTGTATAATGTGAATCATCTAGCTATACTCTTAGGTTGGATGTACTTATGTAATAGACGAGAATAACGATGAGGATCACAAAAATGCATCATCATTACATTTTGTCATGACGGTGTGGATAGATGTCTCATCCTTTGTTTCAATAAAAGAAATAAACTTTACTTACTTTGTTTGATTTCTTATAGGTATTTAACCTGTTGGTTAATTAAAGTACCAAGGCAGCATCTTCAAGTCATTAAAACGTAAGCATGCAGCATGTTGCATTATTTTGTGTGATGTAAACAAGCATGTGAATGACAACAATAGCACAGAGCTCACAGCTGCCACAATAGATTATGCTTTGTCCAGCAGAATGCTCTCACAGGCCAAAACTGAATGGTGTATTTAATAAAACATCATCTATCTCATCTAGCAAGCAGGTAAGTAGATATTAGATAGAGAGATCCTTACTCGAGTCCAATGGAGATGAGGTGCTGTCCAATGAGGCGCACGATCTCCTGGTCGGTCTGCGAGATGATGGGGGGCGCGGGCTCGGCGGCAGCGGTGCCGTTGTGCGCGGGTCCGTCGCCGTTGATGTGCGTCTGCGGCGGCGGCGCCCCGTTGGCACACGGCTGGTGCATGGCGGCGGGCTGGGCGGGCGGCGACAGCCTGCGAGACCGCTTGCGCGGCGGCCGATGCCCTGCGCCCTCGTCCTCCGAGTCACTGGAGGCCAGACTGGCCCGCGAGCCGCGACCGGAGCGCCGCGCTCCCCGGAGCGCCGAGATCACGAACGCTCCCGCCGCATCGGCCTCGAAGCCACCGTCGAGTGACGTCACGGTCGCACCACCCGCACTCAGTGGACCATCTCCCTTTGTTCGTCCTTTGCACGTCGTCGCCTCAGGAACACTGTCTCGTTTAACCTTCTACCAGTTTTCTCGATTCACAAGATATCTCTAAAAATACTCTTGCAGCTTTGGAGACCTTTGTTTGAGGATCGAATTCGTTGCCTACAAAGCGTAAACCAAGCGTACACAAAAATCAGCTGAAAATGAAACGACAGCTGTCTTTCTTCGCTAACAAAATGCAACATCGCCCTTTCCGTTTTTTTTTATTTTTGTTCTGGCGCAGGAGGCTTGTCTTTTTGCCAAGTCTTTTTTGTTCTTCTTCTTCTCTTCCATAATGGCCTGTGTCCGTCATTTCGACAGACAATTTTGCCAATGTCAAGTGTTAAAATTGTAATAAATAAGTCAAGTCAAGTCATTTGTCAAGTCAGCTGTCGTTTGTTTTGAAAAGAAAATGGTGGATTTTCTCTTCAAAACCTAACACGAATTTTCACATTCAGAAAAACCACTCTACACACATTTATTCCAATGGCTCACACTTTATGTTACGACCTAAGTATTATTGGTTAAAATTCCACCAAAATTAAACAACAATACTCACAATAACACAAGAAAAACTATTAAAATAAAAGTGCTATGTGTCGTTTCAAAAAATGTCAAAACTCGTGTCCGTCTTTTTTGTTGTACAATTCGTCTCCAAGTTTTGAAAGATGTTTGAAGGGAAAAAAATTACGGACTGTCTAGCTCTCTTCCAAGATACGGACCTCTTGGTAAAGAGTATTCTTTTTCTATGTAACGGACCAACAACCACGGGACCAATGACGGACAGAGGCCATAAATAGAAGAAGAAGAGAAGAAGAGGAAGAAGAAGCTAAAGTTTTTTTGTGGATGTAATTTTCTATTTTCGATGCCTTTCTATTTTAAAAATAATGATACGAAAACATGGGCACAGCAATCTGTAAAGTTATTTTAATTCATCTGCTCGTACGGCCATCCAATCTACAATTGTTGATCAATGTTAAAAACCAGGTACAACGTCCAAATACTACCTAACAGCTGACATAGTGAAATCCAGGTTCATTTTCAGTTTGTGATATTATTGTGTTGGTTTCAGGGTGGCGATGTTATGCAGGAGAACATAACAGCGAACGTGTCTGAGGATACGGTTACCCTGGACTTCATGCGGCTTGATGGCGTCTATGTATCACAGCTTGTAGATTTTACCAATGTATGTTACCAGCCTTTACAGTACCACCTCATAGGTCTCAGGTTCAATGTTCTGAACATAAAACAAAACAACGTGACTACCTACGGTGGAAGCGAAGGGGGACTGCAAGGAAGTAATCACTTGAAAGCCTTTTGTCTAGGAAGAGAAATACACTTTCCCTGTGAATATGTACTAAAACAACTCTATGCTGGTTGAATTAATTAGATACTCACTCTGTGATTGCAGGAGGTGGAAGCAGTAAAAGTTATCATACCAGGGGAGGAGGAACTGGGACAGACTGGTCACCAAACGCTATGCTTCCTTACTCATGCTGCTCAAGCTGACTTCATTGCTCCTGATGCCATGGCTAAACTGAGACAAGTAACTAACTTGTTTTATATTCTTTGATATGGTTAATACTGTTATTAATTTATGTAATTATTCTAGAAAAACCCAGGCACTGTGCGAATGGCCGAGGAAGACAAGGGATGGCGGCAAACGACTGCGACGGCATGGGCGGGGCGCGCCGCGCGCCTCTTGTCGCCCGCTGCGGCGCGGCATTGTGTTGCCGCCAAGGAGCGTGTCTACCTTCGCACTGCAGACCTTGCTAGATGGGCTCCTAGGCCAGGTACACTACCTGTTATTTTACAATCAAGGTTTCAGTATAAGAGTGCTAAGTATGAATGTGGATGGATATATAGGAAGAGGTAGGCCCAAGACAAGATGATATGCATAGGAGAGGAGTGAACACTAAGATGACAGATGATAGGGGAGAATGGAAGAAAAGGACATGTTGTGCTGACCACACCTAGTGGGATAAGAAGGGTAGGAAGAAGAAGAAAGGTTTCAGTATAAGGTTTAATGCCTACCTACATTATGCAGTGTTGAAATTTGATCTTGTTCAATTATTATTAGCAGAAATTCTTACTTTCAGACTAATCTTAACTTTACTTCCTTTAACTTGGTATACAGGAATAGATCAGTCATCATACACTTCAGCAGTGACACCTTTCCCCCCCCATGTGCTGGCATCAGACTCTCCAGAGGGCAAGCCAAGTGTCGCAGCATGCGTTGCTGAACTCAACCCTGCCAAGGAGTGTATTTGCCACACAGAGGTACATTGAATATTTTTCTATTTTATTGTTATTTGGTGATTTGTATTATTTTAAAGTACATGGTCTTTTCCCCAGGTGTGTGTCAACTGGTATCCATGTGGCCTAAAATACTGTAAAGGCAAACCGCAGGGCGGGCTCAGTTACCGTTGCGGCATTAAGACTTGTCGACGCTGTTATCGCTACCACTACTATGTGCGGCGGCGTGATGCGTGCATGGCCTACACGTGACGGACCAGAGGTCCTACGTGGGCCTACCACCTCAAGTACCTTTTCACTTTCAGTGAACATTTTACTGACAAATGCATATGAGGCTGAAACTCAAGTGCAAATGGGAATTGAGCAATTAGAACATCTATTGATGTTAGTATTTTAAGATGTAATCAATTGGTATTTTTATTATATAAAACGAAGCCATGTCGATTTATTGACATTCAATCCGGCTAGCAAATAATGTTTCATGTTGAAACTACTGAATTGCATTTTTACGTACTTTCAATAATTTCAAAATATTGAGTCGCATAAGTTTGTTTTGCTCTACTAGAGCTCTGCAATGTATCCCAAAGTGTTTTTAGAATTCCATAAATGAAGACAGATCTAGTAACTTGCCAGTTTTTGGTAGAAGCAAAGGAGAATGAAAAGGATGGCTGTTTTCTACCTCACCTTTTGATATGCAGCTTATCTTGCGACAATATTGACCATGTATTTCTTGTACTTACATATTTTGCTATCTTTTGTACTCTATTTTAGGCAAAAGAAATAAAGTGAATATTTCTAATACTAAAATAATCATTTATATTGTTTTTACAAGCTATTGTACAATTTCTTAACGGAAAAAGTACCTAGGTATTATCACAAAACTAGGGTTTAGTGGCAACCAGGGAAAGGCTCATGTCTATTTTTCCTGAGGACAAACTGGATCTTCCTTTCCATATCTTCATTGTAGATGGCTTTACATTTTTCGTGATTTACACGTCGTCTTGTCTGTAATAAAATAGGATGTTTCATTCATTTAACATTTATCAAAATAAGTACATCCAGGACCTCTGATGCATACTGTCATTGCCTCAGACCATAAATTCCTTACTATCATATCAGTACTCTTATCTGAATCAATCAATACTCTTGTAACTAACATTGAATGTGCAACTAGACTGCCTACATACAGTATGAAAATATTCTCATGTTTACCTGAAAAGGTTTCTCGTAATATCGGGTGAGCCTGTACTGCTGCAGAATGCCTTCCTTTCCGAGGATTCTGTTGACCAGCCTGCAGGCATCATCGACGTCGTTGTTCCTCACGAACACTGTACGAGCTATGAATGATGGGTGCCTGTTCGATAGCAGTCTCAATGTTAAAAACATTTCGCAAAACAGCCTACTTATTTAGCGAAATTAGTAATTTTTTTTCCGAAACTTTGGTTTTGGTTTCACAAACTTCACAAAGGAAAACAAACAATTTGTAGGTTAGTAGCAAGACTTCTTGCTTCAGCAAGACAAGCTGTATTTTGACGTTGACAATCAAAAATTATGACGTTTGACAATCAAATCGTGTTTTGATATGACGTACATATGTACATTGTCAATTTCCGGTTTTAAATGTATGCCAGCGTGCGCGAATTTCAAACTGAAAAAAGCAGAAAAGTTATTGGCTCTTGTTATAGAGTATTTTTTTGTATTGTTATTGGTGAACCTCAGAATCTTTGCTCAGAATATTGATTGGTGAACGTAACACAGTTTTTGTACATAAAATAATTTACATAAACAGCTACAATTATGGCGAACGACGGCAGCGATATAAAATCTCTGATGACTTTATCTTCGAAGTCCGAGGGCAGCACCGCACCAGCTATCCGCATGCGGTGGAGGAATGCCCCTCTTCACGAGAGATGTTCCATGCCTGACATGATCAAGATCAAAGAAGCGTTCCAAGAAGCGTACAGGAACAAACTGCTACCCAACGAATTCAGAAATCTTTTGCGGACGCTTCTTAACGTCGAGTATGATGACGACGAGTTCAATATACTATTTATGAAGGTACTTACCTACTTACTATAGAGACACTTACTATGAAGATTCTTAGACACTATGCCGCCGCCGGCGCCGTCCAATACTCAATCTGAGTTTCAGATTAACACAAACCGCAACGGCGAGGTGGAATGGGACGAGCTGGTGTCTCACCTGCTGCTGGGTTACTTCGGAGCAGACGCGGAGAACCAGCGCGAATCCCTGCAGGCGCCTATCATGGGCCTGCCGACCGTCATGCGCTCGCAACATCGCCATCCTATCTCCCGGATCTGTTTCTGTCCTGACGTGTCGAAGGTTTACACACTTATAAAACTTTTTGTGAGAATAACTGATAGAACAAGTAAATGGTCCACCTGATGTTAAGCGGTACCTAATATCTGCGTCTTTTCAGCCTTTCACTATTTATGGATGTGGGGTCTTTTTTGTAGAACCGCACGACAGATCCGATGCAGGGCATGTACATAACGGCGAGCCGCGACGGTATGATCAACTGGTGGACCCTCGACATGGTGTTGCTTAGAACTGCCTTCTCCTCCAGCCGTTAGTCAGCTCACTATATGGAGTCCCATCTATCCTGAAATTCTAGTAAAAATACACATCTTTGACGCACACCTCTCTGGATCACTACTTTTAATTGCATATTTATAACGATACGGCTACATAAACTTTGATTCCATGAAACAGCCCACCTGAAAGTGCGCACCACCTGGGTGACGGATATGGTGTGTATGCCGGACGTAAACATCATTGTGACGTCATCGACGGAGCGCGACCTGCGCTTCTACGACTGTACCGCCAAGACGTTCACTTTGAAAATCGTTATCACCAGCTGGGAGGACATGGTACTTATTGGACACGCTGTCACTCTTTAAACCCTGTTGGGTTAGTGCCAGTCACAGCTACGAGGTGGATCCCGTTCATTACTTTTACTGCTTGATACACCTACCTACCTACCTATGTATAAATTGAAGGGTCGTTAATTCCCAGTGGTTAGCATTTATAACTCGCTGGCGCATTTTGGATGCGACCTACATCCAGTTCAGCATGGACCTTCAACCTAAGGTAGGTACGATACCAATATTCATATTGACAGGCGTCATGGCTCAGTCGGTAGTAGCTCTGCCTTCCGTGCTGTGGGTCGTGGGTTCGATCCCCATCGAGAACAAACATTTTTGTGTTGTAAACATAGATGTTTGTTCTGTGTCTGGGTGTTTCTATGTATTATAAGTATGTATTTACAAAAAAAAATGTATGTTTCTATCAGCCATCTAGTTTCCATCGTACAAGCTTTGCTTAGTTTGGGACTAGAAGGCGTTGTGTTAAGTGTCCGTGAATATTTATTATTATTTATTATTGATGATGAGAAACCCTGAAAGAGCCACTTCCAGCTCAATTATTTGATTAGTCGTACACCTCTCGTATTTCCACCACCGTCGAGCATTTGAGGGATCCAGCGTTTGCGGGATTGTATTCCCTAACCTCAACCACACCATCTGTGTTTTATTTGCAGGATTTTTTACAAAAGGCTAACAAATTGTGTTTGATTCCCATAACAGATCTGCACGATGCACTACCACTTCTCTCAGGACATAAACGAGAAGTGCCTGTTGATCTGCGGCGACGTGGGCGGTAACGTGCGGGTGCTTCAGTTTTCTCCCGTGGGTCGGGGCCCCTTCCAGAACCGAGCCGACCGGCCGCTCATCCAGCTCAGGCATATCGACCTGCAGAGGAAGGTAGCGGCCATCTTTGCTTTCATTTGTAACGTCCAATGAGATTTCATTAAGTACTGTTGCTGTGATGGCGAGGTAAACTAACAATGTCTTCTATGGTTAGATACAGTAAGATTCTAGATAGTGATCTTCCTAGATTTCAGATTTTTTAACAGCTACCTATATACACACTGCCTTAGCACTCAATACTGTTCGCTACGAAGGAAGTTTCTTTCATCTGTGGTATCGCTGTAGTCCCAGAATTTATATGTTTTGAGCAACGTCCGGTATGTTGTGTTATCCAGCCCCACCTGCTATCAGAGCTGCGTCTGTCGGAGTTCCCATGCGTACACACGGAGTGGGTGCGGCAGGTTTCATTCTACGCGTCGCTGCATTGCGTGGTCTCGTGCGCCACTTGTCCTAACGCACTGCTGATGGCTGACCTCGCTGGTTCTAAGACTCACAACATGTTCAAGGTCGATAAGGTAACCTGTCGCATTCATTAGGCTCTCGTATGTGCCACTCCTCAAAAGGTAAACCCCCAACTCAACGCCAAAAATGGTAACTCAGGGTATCCAATGCTTCGCGTTCGATGAAGAAGCCCACATCCTCGTGACCGGAGGGCCGGACTGCACGGTGCGGGTTTGGAATCCGTTCGTGCCGGCCAAGCCCAGCGTCGTGTTCCAAGGTCACCACGCCGGTGTCACGTCTATAGTGCTGCAGAACGGAGGGCAGACCGTGTACTCGCTGTCTCGCGACCGCGTCATCAAGGTCTGGGATGTGCAGAGCCAACTGTGCGTGCAGGTGAGGTTATTCGAGTTCGAGCTGAGGTCATGGGTTCTTTCATGGAAATAGATGCGTCGCTTCTGAAACATTGTTCACGGTCGAGCAGGGAGAATTACCTACCCATATTGTGTTATTAATCCGTACAAGGTCTGCAGACATTCATCGACATCCCGCCACAAGTGGGCGAGCGCACGCCGATCTCGGCAGTATACAATCCGGCGACGCGGGAGTACATCCTGGCGGCCATCAAAATAGCAGTGGTAGTACTGGACGAACAACTAAACGCACATCACACGGACGGGTTCACGCACTCGCGCGCCGTCGCCAAGATACTCTACAATCCGTTGTTCAAGGTCGTCATCACTTGCGGGATGGACAGCATTATTATCAATTGGGATCCGGTTACAGGTGCTTCACCTTCTATTGATTCTCTGACCTAGAGTTCGTTCAATTCTTTTATTCTCATGTCGGTACCTAGTAAAAGAAACCCTGCTGGTGTATCAGGCAAACGTAACGTGATGGTTCGCGACGCGCACACCCGGCTTCTGCACGGTGAGCTGATCCCCGTCGAGATCACGGCCGGGTGCTTCGACCCCGGCTATCAGCTGCTGCTCACAGGGGCTAGGAACGGAACACTCAAGGTCATCCCACATTGTATTTCTAATACAATCTAATAGGGATCTGATAATATCCGAATACAGTAGATTCATAGGGTTATTCGATTTCGAGATTATTTTGCTTAAAAGTTTCATGTTTATTTGTTTCACCAGGTGTGGAATTTCAACACCGGTCTGTGTTTGAGGACCATGAACATCGAGTACATGTGCGAAGTCACTAACTGCTTCTGGGTCGAGGGAAGGTACACCACTTCCTCACTTCTATCAGAGAGTTTTGAACCTATCGTGCGCGGTATTGACTGGTTGATAGATGGTGTTGTTTTGTTGTACTCCCAATATGACCCAGGATCCTGGCGGTGGGCTGGAACCGTCACGTGACGGAGTTTGAGGATACGGGCACGGCCAGCAACGGCAAGAGTTGGGAGACGCGCCACACGGACGACGTGCTGGCGGCCGCGGCTCGGTCACCGCTCTCGCTGGCCACCGCCTCATACAACTCCGAACTGCTACTGTGGAAGCTAGAGACTGGACAACCTTACAGGTGAACTGACTCTTCTGACACAAGTGTCTACACGTAATATTCTGTCTGGAAACAAAGTTGTAGGATGCGTCACAAGAACTGTTAATAGCGTGTTCGCAGACGATTCTCGTGCACGGAGCCAATGCTGCGTATCAAGATGCAGTACAGCAAGCGCGACCAGGCCAAGGCGGCGGGAGCGGCCGCCGGCTCGCCCGGCGCTGAGCGACGCAAGTCCTCCATACACAGACCCAGGTAGAAGTAACCGTTGAACAAATACGTAGCGCTCACTGCTACGTCGGCAGACTGTTTTTTGCCTGTGTAGCGTGCAGGCTAGTTGCAAGATGATTAAAAAATATGGTAAAATCAAAATCTTTGTAGGTTGGTAGGTAAGTTCGTTTATTGCCGTCGCAAACAAGTTCAGCACTTGTGTTTGAACGAGCGACACAGACCTTGGCTGTGACACGGGAGCAACACAAAGTAAAGTCAGGAAGTGCAGTAGGTACCTACTCCGTGGAAAAACAAATGCGCTAGAAAGTAGTTGCGGCAGTTTATATCTAGTTGTGGTGTATAGCGTGGGCGGACGCGACAGCGTGAGCGCGTCGAGCGCGGTGGCGAAGGCGCGCGCGCGGCGCGTCTCCACGGTGTCACTGCCGGCGCGCGCACAGAACATGCGCCAGCTCGCCGTGCACGCATGTCTCTTCCTGCAGACCAGGCCTGTGCATATGCGCGTCGGTGAGACTATACACTATAGATACAAACACTACTACGTCCCGGTACTCCTGCGCTACAGACCTCTTATCACCAACACCACACCCTGGTATATCAGACGACAGCCGTCTCACCACCCCTTGCTCTTGTTAGACCTGCGCTGTCTTCGCACGACGCTACACCGGCTACCTCCGCAACCCACAGTACCGTATCAAGTGGTCATCTCAAGACGAGAAATACTCTCTCGTTTCTCAAAACCACTCTACCTACTCTAATTCGCAGAATATATTTTGTAGAGCTTAGGTAATTTTCCATCGCTTTCAATGATTAATTGAAGGCGTACTTTCTTGTAGCGTCCCTGATGCTTTCCCTCGAGAACGGAATGATCCAATGCTGGTCGGACCACCCCGCCGGCGGGTTCCAAGGCTCATTTCAGGGCGTCCACACGGCCGGCGACTACGTGTCGGCCTTCGCCACAGACGTGCACAATGACTACCTCTTCACCGGCACCACTGTAGGTTACGTCAAGATTTGGCTCATGACCGACTATCTGAGGAATGAGGAGGTGAGTCGTCTTACAGTGCCAATCTTGGCGATACTCGTTTATTAATTGTTTCTTAGTAAAAGTTATGTTAGCATCGTAGCTAGCTGATTCAATCAATCTTCTGCCTTGCATCCAAATTTTGTGCATAAACACTCAGAGGCGTATAGAGGTAAGAGACCGTAGGATCATAGTGTATGGTGCATATTATGTGTTCAGGTGCACGTGAACATGGCACGCCTGAGGCTGCAGTTTCCGTTCCTATGGCGCGACCGGGTCGAGGGACGTGCTAAGCGCAGCTTGCGCGACCAGCCGCGTCCTCTACTGCTGAGCTCGTACCGGGCACATCTCCGATGTATCTCCTGCATGGCTTATATTGACGACATGCGTTTGGTGCTTAGGTATTTAATAAAATTCAAAATAGGTATCTACCTATTGTTTAGTCTCATCATCGGTTCTTATCTCAATTTCACTTTCATGTCTTTTTATGCAAGTAACTTTATTCCTCTTTTACTTTCTGTCATGATATGCCGTGGGTCGATGCGAGGTAGCTCGGATGGGCCCATGGTACAGTAACAAGCCTTGTTCCTTCTTGTCGCAGACGTCAGCATCTCAAGTTAAAAGAGGTTGGGTATCTATAAAGTTGCAGATTGAATGCTCACTTCATGTAGGTACCATTCTTCTTTTACTTTCTGTCAGCCATCATCATCATAGGCTCGTATCGTAACCTGGCTCGTATCGAGCCACAGTCGCCCAAGACTTCCTAGGTGACGTGCATCTCACTCATGTCTAAGTTAGGTAGCTGATTGAATATTGCCGCAATGTTGTGCTTGTGCAGTGGCAGCTCAGACTACTCGGTGCGCGTGTGGCGGCTGTCGGGCGAGTACCTGCAGACGCTGGGCAGCTTCCAACCGTGGAGCCTCGAGATTCCGCGCTTCCCGCCTGACGTCAAGAAGGTCGCCAGTTTCACCACCTTCAAGGTACTTCCTTATATATATATTTTTTCTTTATTCTTTTGATTAACCATGGTGCCACGTATTTCTGAGACAGACGGTCTCTAGATATGAAATGTAATCCAAAGCGAGAGTTGAAAACTTGGCATCTGAATTGCTATTAAATAGCATATCAGGTCGAAAATGCCACATTTGTGGAACTGCAGAATGTTTGAAGGTGTGGCGCAGTGGGCAAGTGTCTCGCTACGTGCCGGGCCAGGTGGAAATAGACCACCTGCGCGACATCACGGAGCTGGAACTGAAGACGAAGACGTTCGGCGCGCCGCCGCCGGAACCACTGCTCGGCAACTACTTCAACCTGCCCAAGCGGCCTGACCGACAGGACAAGATCCAACTTGACGATTCGCTGCAGACTGTTAGCACATTTTCTTTAATTTATGGTCATCCACCGCAACATAAAAAAATCGGGTGGTCACATTTACACCATCCAACCGACTGAGCCACTTATACGAGCAACACGCAAAAAGAAACTCTATTATGTCTTGGATAGATTCCGCTTTACGCATGGCTGCGGATGGCGTCGACGCAGCCGGTGCGGCGGCCGCCAACTCCGCCGCTAGTGAAGGCCACGCGCCTGAAGGCAGACTCGGGCCGCAAGGCGCACTTCCAGCCGCCAGCCACCGCCGGCGCTGCGCCTGCGCCGACGCGACAGCCCAGCCATCAGGGAAAGGACGAGTAAACATCGATATAATTATCATTATACCTTTACCGCTTGCGGATGCACACTAGGTAGATGGGACCTTTGTAAAAGACTGGTTTTCGTATTGTACATTTTTTCATTGCACTTCATATAAAAATAAAGGCTTCGTTGTACAACTGCTATAGTTTTATTGGGCTAGAATTAGATATATGTTTGAAAGACATAATTAAAATTAACTTCGTAGGTACAAAATTATTTAATAAGCCGAGCGAAGCATTCAATCGGATACCTACTACGCCAGCTTGGCCTTCGACTTAGATTTCTCGGACTTCTTGAGGGCCTTGGAGAGCTTGGAGAGCAAGGCCCGCTCCAGCAGGTTGTGGATCGCGCGGTACTCGGCGCAGCTCTCCGGCAGAGGGTTCCCCTCCAGCACCACGCGCAGCAAGCCCGGCCCGGACTTGCGCAACATCGCCGCCTGGTACTCCAGCAGCTCCAGCAGCGCCAGCGCGCTCAGGTAGCCGAGCGCATTGTGCGACAAGTTCAGGAAGCACAGCGTCGTGTTACCGAGCGAGTACACGTACCCGTCTCGCGATACCGTCTCCTCCAGCCCGAAGGGGTCGCTGTACGAGCCCATCAGCTCGTTCGTCATCACGTCGGCGCGCGCCGACATCGCGTCGTGCGTGCTCGGGCCCGAGCTCACCGACATCGGCGAGGCGACGCTCTTGCGGCGCGAGACCGCTGCAGCTCGTCGCTTGCCGCGGCCGCCGTCGTCCGTCTGCCGGTCGAGCCACGCCGTCGTCAGCTCGCTGACGCACTGCTGGAACACCTCGCGCCGACGCCGCAGGAACGCGATGAACCGGCCACGCTTAGTAATCAGCTCCTCGTACGTGAGCGGGAACTCTGCCATCGAGCGGAACAGCGCTCGCGCGCCGTCGTTGCCGATGCGGTTGCCGGCCAGGTTGAGGTGCTGCAGCGTGCGGTTGGAGCGCAGCGCCTCGGCGAGCGCCGCCGCGCCGGCGTCTGCGATCGCGTTGGAGACGAGCGAGAGGACGCACAGGTTGCGCGACGCGGGCAGCGGGTGCGCGAGCGCGGCCGCGATGGCGACGCAGTCGGCGTCGTCGAGATCGCAGCGCGCGACCGAGAGCCGCCGCAGCCGCTCGTGCTCGAGCAGCGAGCTGTAGTTGCGTTGCGGCACGGGCGAGTCGTCGAGGCACACGTCGGTGAGCTGCGACAGCGGCAGGAACTTGCCGATCTCGTGCAGCGCCTCGCCGTGCAGCTGCGTGCGCTTGATCTCGAGCCGCGACAGCAGGGGTTGGTAGGGCACGCACAGCGCCACGATCTGCATCAGCAGGCGCGGGATCTCGGGACATCGCTCGAAGCGCAGCTCCACGAGATGTCCGGTGACGTCGGAGACGGCGCTCACTACGATCTCGTCCGCGTCGGCGTAGGTGGCGGGCGGCGGGGAGCCGGAGGCCTCCTCGGAGTGCTCCTGCGAGGAGGTGCGCGTGCGGGACATGGTGGTCGCCGTTTGCGCGTTCGTGGACTTCGATTTCGCTACCTTCCCTTTACCCTTGTCCTCCGCCTTGCTGACGTACTCCTCTGAAATGAAGGCCTTCGGTTAGGAATGCCCGAGACTTGTTGTGATCGGCTGCGGCCGCCAGCGCTAGGACTCTGGCAGCATGTACCTTGCATTTCGAGTATGACGCGCACGCGGTAGGGCGCCTGCAGCTGGGCGGAGGCATGCGGCAGGAAGGCCGGCAGGTCGAGTGGTGTGGGACGCACTACGCTCAAGCGGGGCTCCGCGCTCTGACCCGCAACCGCCATTCTGACACTTGCTGTTGCTAATTATCACGCTCACCTCACCTAGCTCTAAGATTAATTAATAATATTTGGATTTGAGATGTGTGCCAAATGTGTGCTAGAAAAATATGCCAAAATGCTTGACAAACACAATTCTGAGTTACTCTATGAATAAATTGTACATAATCTTTGGTCTGATTACCATTCTAGCAATTGAAAAAGGTTCAATGATCTTTTGAGAAGATCATTGCTAATACCTACCTACTTCCAAAATCTATGCTTGGTCAGACTTGTGGTCAAAGTTCAAACTACACAGAGTATTTTTTTTGTATGATACATTTGCACAGCATTGAAGTGACATTTTTGAACACAATAACACTTATTTTAGAAGCTATATGTAATGTACCTACGTAAATAAAAACTTTTTAATTTAGTAATTTATTTATTGTTTAACTGAAAGTGTTCCGAAATGTTCAAACCAACAAAGTATCCAGAGATGTACACCTACATTCAAACGTAGGAAGGTAAAAATTTCACGAAATATCAGCCGCCTTGAAACAGGCGCTAGGTGCTTGTGTTGCTACTAGATAGAAAGAAAAGTTAAAGCTGTGTTATACAAATATGCAGGGACGCGACCACAGGGTTTAACTTCGGATTTTGCTTTTATTTATTTTTACAGGTATTCATATCTAGCGCACAACTAATATAATGTGGTAATTGTTGCTGTTTGAATTGGTTAAAACTGCATAACACGCAGTTGTGTAGTGGTAGCTGTTATAATGTATGCAGCAGGGCGAGGTAATTAGTTATTGGGCTCTCGCTTGGCGCCGCTGAGCACGATGAAAGCGGAGTGCGTCTCGCGCTGCTTATCCTGTAACATCTGCAGCGTGTTCAGCGGCGTGTCCGTCGAACTCATCTTCTTCATTAGCTGTAGAAACATTGTTATACATATTACATACTAGCTAGTGCCCGTCGTCTTCGTCTGCGCAGGATTACAAGTGCAATTTGCTATTCAAAATCTTCTAAGCGCTTCTGTATGGATGTGTGTTACTCCCTCACGCACAAACTACTGATCCGATTTGGATGAACCTAAGAATATATATTGTCCGTGACCTGGATTAACACATAGGCTACTTTTTATCCCGGAAAATCAACGGGACGCGAACGAGGTCGCGGGCGGAAGCTGGTTAGTGATAATGAGACCCACCCCTTCCTGTACAGCCTTCTTGATCCGTTTCTCCTGCTTGTTCTTCCCGGGTCCCTTGCCGTGGAACTTGTGCGAGAGGTAGCGGAAGGCCTCCTTGGGGCAGAGCGGCCTTCCGTCGTCGTCCACGTACTCTAACTTGATGTTGGGCCTGAAGCCGGCCTTCTCGCGGAACTCGCTGAGCGGCCCGCTGCAGTGCGAGTGCTGGCCGCGCCGGCCGGGCTTCTCCTCCTCGCTATACATATACATTATACAAGTACCTACGGGTTACTAAATACTAAATAATATCAGGGTTACCTACTCAAATATTTCAAGACCGCGGTAATCCATAAGCTTATATTAGGGCACTGCACATAATTGGAAAACTACAGTAGAAAACTTCTTTATGGATAAATTGGATAGTCAGAAACTGTTTTTCAAATTGTAGAATTCAGATTGAGTAAATTGTCTGTCAATCAGCAGTTATCAAATTGATATCCAGATGGAAGTTTGCTGGAAGAGAACTCTTTTTAGGGTTAAGCTCGCCTATATGTACATGTTTTAAGTTAAGTTTCTCTGTGTACAATAAAGAATAAAGAATGGAATGTAAACTTGATAGGTAATTGATGGAGCATGGTATATTGTTGAATTTGTTACCCGTATGTCTTGTCCTCGATGGAGTAGTTCCTGGCAGCCAGCAGATGCAGATGCTGCGACTTGGGTGCGGGCGCCGTGCCGGCCTTCTCCAGGTATCCCTTGCTGAGCGCCAGCTGCAGCGCACCCGCCACGCCCGCGCCTAGCCGGGGCTCCGCGCCTAGGGCTCCTTCACCTGCACCTAAACAACACAACAACGACATGTCACCGCGCCGGACGTTACTCGCTGCTTCATTCTACGATCTAATAGTGAGGAACCGGCACCTACACACCTAACTTCGACCGCTATTGACAACGCTGATTTAGTTCAAAAAGTATATGGCTTAGAATCCAACTACAATGTGGTTGCACAACCATGAGATTGATGAATAGATGAAAAAGCAAGTTACCAGCGGAAGGGTCAAGCTCAGGTGGCTTCTCGTTGTGCACGTCCACGCGGCTCCAGGCGCCGGCCGCCTCCTCCGCCTCGCCCTCCGGCTCGAGGTCCGCGCGCTCCACCTCCTGCAAATATACCAACCTTCTATAACTCACTCTACACATTATAATCATAGAAAGACTCAATGATTCCTGACGTTCTTGGCTGCTTACAAATATAAGTTCACCCCTTGCGCATTACACACCTTATTCACTTGCAAACGTAAAATATATCAACTTCAAAGAAAACTCGTCTACTTTATGCTTGCTATGCAGAAATACAAATAAGAGTACAAAAGTACTGAAAACATACGATAATTTCCGAGTGATGGTCCCGGTTGCCGGCCTGTCCGTATGTGGGTATGTCTCCGAGCGAGCGACAGAACTCGGCCGTCGCATCCAGCACCATGCCACTGCCTGTCCCGCCCTCTCCCGCTGAACTCTCTTCCTCATCTTCCTCCATTTTAACTTCCTCCTTCGTGACCTCCAGCAGTTCTTCCACCTGGAAGAAATACGCCTTTATAAGATACTTATTGGGCCTGTAATCTATACCTGTTATATCCAGCTGGCAGGGATGATCTTAACTTGGTTGGCACTACTATGATTAACTAGGCGACGGTGCAATGGGATTTGAATTATCATCATGATATCAGCCTGCATACCATTGCTGGACATAACTTCCCCATATTCTTCGTGGGGCTTCGTTTTGATGGCCCACCCTAGAAAGACATATGGTCAGCTGAAGCAGTGTTACCTTGGGTAGTTTGGAGGCTGCGATGGTGTTTAGTTGCGTGAGTCGCCTGGCGCGTGCTAGTGCTACTTGCAACTCGTTGTCAGGTTCCGTTTCCTCTTCGTCCACCACCAGAGATGACATCTGCTCCGGTTTCACATCTATGAGTACATTACATTTTTTGAATGCCAAGTGTTATTTATTTAATAATGGCATTTGTAATGATTGTTATAAAGTAACCTGTGTCGTCCGTGAGGAGTGGCGCGGTATCAGCGTCGTAGTGATCCACGTCTATCGGCTCGTGCTTGGCCTTCTTACGCATACCTTTAGCCTGTGCACAAACGTAATACTTATACAATCCAATATGCGACATTTCAATAACGAAATGTGGTGTACCTAAGATAAATATTTTGAGAACAAAGTGATGTAATAAGCAGGCCCAATTGATGTTAAGTGGTTACCGCTGCCTCTATGAATGCATCACCTCACACAGGTCGGCTAATGTATGCATATCTTTTAAGGCACTACTGTGCCTGCGCCCATCGCCCTGAGATGACAAGTTGTCAAGTGCTTGTAATGGCACATTAGTTAAGTTTAGTTTGCATAAACTCACCCTCTTTTTAGGCTTCTTGAACTTAGCGTTGATTTCGTGCTCGTCCATGTAGTCAGAAGCCAGTCGCAGCTCCGGCAGACGCAGCGACTCCAGCCGTTTGTCCGGTCCGCCTTGTAAACGCTCTTGACGCTGCAATACATTCACTGGTTATTCAAACTATACTTATAGTCTTTTTTCAGAAGCTAAAAAATTATAGGCTTTAACTTTTTTGTATTAACGAGACTTAATTTAATTGAACCCTGAAAAAAAAACATGCAGATTCAAGCTTTCCTAAATATAACTTTAACTTACCATAAAATCTCTAAACTTCTTCGCCTCCAGAGCAGCCTCGTCGCCAATAACAAAGCCCTTCTGTTTAGCGGCTTTAGTGGGGTCAATGTCCTCATCGTATTTGGAGAGCACGGGCTTTTGGTAGCCGAGAGCAGCGGCCTCCAAGTCGGCTTCGTCGTCGTATGCTTGATAGCCAACACGGGCTTTCTTACGATCTTCTATGTTCTGGAGATATTAATATGTTCATTTCAATTTAAAAGTAAAATAAACTTGATAGAACAAAATAATATTCTGTCTGTGTGGAATCAGTTAAATATTCAATTAACCTCCCAAAGTCTATTTTTGTTGCTATTAGAGTAGTAAACAGGCTGATTATGGTTACCTTTTTGTACCGTTCGTCGTCGACCATGTTGACGTTGACGAGCACGTCCTCAGCGTCCTCGGCCAGCACGTCCTTGTCGGCCAACGTTAGAATTGTCTCACGCTCATCACCCAACTGTCAAATAATATATAAGACATGTTGTTCTGAAACTAACGCAAACATGTATTGCATGTAATGTTAATTTTTTTCTGGGGATCGAACTCATTGAGCTATAATAACTAAGCCAGATTATCTAGTTACAACCAAACGAACTAGTTGCAATCGAACCTTGGGTTTACGAGTGTGTAAAAGTAAGTGGAAAATAGGATAGAGATTAGGTAGTGCACTCGTATTGAATAGAGTAGTAAAGGTAGGTTACTGCATCGATGTCGTGCGCGACGCGCAGCCCGCGCAGTTGTCGTGCGCTGTAGCTGGCAGCGCGCGTCTGCTCCTGTTCCTCTGCCACCAGCGCCGACACCCCGAACACGGCGTCCATCTCGTCTAGCAGTGCTGCCTGTGATACAACATTTATACAAGTACAACATTACATGCCTCTTTACTACGATGCCAGGATTAGAACAAGGCCTGCAATGCTTGGTGTCAAGCTGTGGATAGCTCGGCTTCAACCACTGGAAAGCCTGGCTGCTTAGTATTAACGCCCAAAACAAAGTTTTGTTCCCATTAGAGATAATTATAGAAAGGCAAGGCGCGGTCTGTCTGCTAGCACAAGTTCAGTGAGAGCTGCTAGCAGAAAGGGGTGATTGATTCAGAGCAATTGGTAAAAAAATGTTACCCGCTTGGCGGCTTCTCGTTTCTGTAGATCAGATTCTCGCGAGCGTTTCACCCAGGCTGCCGTGTCATCTTCATCAGACGCCTCGCCCAGAGTCGCGGTTTGTAACCTGTTGCACAATTGTTTGTGGTCAAAACTTTATACCACATTTTAGGTAAAGCACACGCTTGTATCGTTACGTATATAAATGCTGTCAGCGCGCTTTCTGCGTGCATACAAATGTAATGCACCTAAGTAAAGTTAGTGTACTAACTTGAGTTCCATGCTGCGCTTATCCTTCCGTTCTTGCAGCTTCTGTCGCAGCTTCTCCGACTTCTGCTGTTCAGCGATGTTGGCGGCCGGCTTGTGGTAGAATTCGCCGAGGTCGTCCTTGATCTTGCCATCCTCTGTTTTCGCATAAAAATAAAATACATACAGATCTAGCGAGTCCCGAATGGCGCCTTGGTTTGTAGTGGCATTTAACACAAGTAATAAAAATGCAATTTTTTTGTCTTAGTCTAGTCTCGGGCATTGACTGAAAGACCTCGAGTAATAATAAAGAAGGAAGGAATGAGAATATGGACGGAAAAGGGCTAGGCTGTGTTACACAGGGTGTTAAAAATGGTGACAGTAGCATAGGTAGTCTTACTAACCTGCAGTTTGCTCTTTGGTTTCCAATGGCTTGAGGCCGAGCTTGGCACGCAGACGGTTGGTCTCCTCGACAGACAGGCTCTCCTGGCCGCCGCCGCCAGACGACGATGGGGGCGAGGCTTCCCTGATGCTGCTAAGGTCTTGACTTTTGTCTCTGTTGCAGAAAAGTTCTCCAGTGGTAAAGTACTGCTAAAGTACGGCCTACCTACATTACTATGTGATCAAAGTGAAATGGTGCGGCCTGCACCGCGTCTTTTCGGTGAGTGGTCTCCTCAAAAGACGCCTGGTATGATGAACAAAGTCATATCAAACTGGGAGAAACCCAAAGCTTGATATTGGCCAAGTCAATAGATTTCCGAAGAACAATTTTGGCACTTTTTCCCGGGATCTTTACAATATTGTCGCTGGTACATCTGGTGTTTCTTAATTTACTGACAAGGAAGGAACTGAAATAAGTAGTGGCATGGAAAGACATACCTATCGGCTTTATGCCTCTGTTCGCGCATGCGCCGGTCGCGATCGGCGCTGGCGCTGCGACTGCGCGAACGCTCGCCATTGCTGTTCGATAGGTGCGAGTCCACGGGCACCTCTTCAACTGTAACAATAGACAAAACGCTATTATATACCACTTACCTACCACCCAAATGGTTTGCTTTCACTTCAGAGACATCTAAGACCCCAATAAAAACAGAAAGGTATTTGAGGACTTAATGTGGGTGTCCACTGTTTGTCTGTCTGTCGGTGGCTTGAATTATAATGTAATTTTTTCGGCATAAAAACATAGTTTTATAGGGTTTTTCAGCATTCAAGGAATATACTTACAAGGGTACCTAAACTATTTGATTCATTTGTGTTTTGAGTATTCCATTACATTAATTTCTTGGAGTTCACATTGACCAGTTCTTGAACTGGAAAGATGAACTGAGCTCAATCGAAAACTCTATTAGTTCGGCCTGTTATGCGCTTCGAAGCTTAAGAGATGAGATAAGTACCTCACATCTTAAAATGGTATACTATGCTCTTGTAGAATCCAAATTGCGATATAGTGTAAAGCTCTGGGGAAACAGCTATGAGTATAATATGCACAAAGCATTTGTGATGCAAAAAAGAGCCATCAGGACCATAGTGCGCATCCCACAGTGGGAATCTTGTAGAGACCATTATCGTAGGCTAGACATTTTGACTGTTCCCAGTATTTATATTTCGGTACTCCTGGTAGACAGTTCAAAATCCATTCAAATACGAAACAAGCGACCAAAGAGAAAAAAGACTTATTACAAGACGTAAGGATCTCGAAGCATCTTTATGGCCAATGTTAAATGTTGCAAAGCATGGCTCTCTATTAAGTTGTATACTTACTTCTCAAATGATCTCTACACTTGTGATGCTTATTCCACTTTTTATAAGATGGTGGATATTATAAAATGTTCTAAAGAACTTACACAATTTTTTGTTACCTTGGGTTTATCTGAGTATATTGTGTGGTTGGTCTCTTCTACATACTTTGTTCAACTGAGTATAAGAGGAACTTAATCTTACTAGATATAATTGTTGCTTATCCACTATTCTAAACAATATGAATTAAAGCTCATTTTAAACACTTACCTCATTTTGTATTTAGACATCTACAATGTAGAGTTTATGTCAACTTATGCCAAGACATGGTAGTTAAAAAAATTTCATAGTCTTTACAAGTAAGCAATGTTTTCAGTTGTTTATTTGAGCTGAAGATCCCGCTCACATAGAACTACCTAAAATAGTGTGTGCTCAATTGTTATTGAGCATGCAGTGTTGTACTCGACCTGGTTTACATGTAAAGTACTTATACCCACCTCATGCTGCAGCATCGAGGACGCGGTGGCCCGTGTTGAATGCCACCGAGTCTGAAATAATGAGCAAACTATGCCATTATCATTGTTAAACGGAATAATAGCTAGCACCAATCATGGTTTCGGTTTACTACATTTTGATGTGTCAAATAGTAGGGTCTCAATACCATTGTAAAAAACATAACCCACAACAATATTAGAGCTCGACAAAGGTGTGTAAATCATCATTGGTGCTTAGCTTTTACATAGTCAACAAGTGTTGGGGTACTGACCATCAGGAGAGCGGTCCTTCTTGCGATCCTTGTGCTTCTTGTGGCGTTTCTTCTCGCGCTCCTCGCCGTTCAAAGGGGAGCGAGACCTACTCCTGTGCTTCTTCTTTTTGGACTCCTTTTTGTGTTTCTTTGACGATCCCATTTTGTTGTACGGTGTTTGTCTAGGAATTTGGTATGCCTACTCTCTCAATCGATCTAATTCTTCCAAAAATATTTATGAATTTACATTTACATACGCACTGACACGCACAATTTATTTATTTCGCAAGCAAAGTAACTTCGTCTTCTTCTTTTGTTGCTATTAACTTCGTCCTCTTGATTTTGGTTTTAGCAAGCAATTTTATTGACACTGACATATGACAGTGACATGACATAAAGAACTAACTACTAAGTTACATACGTACTGTACATAGGTGTTGTGTACCTCATAGAGTGGATTGTTAATTATTTCTTCACGTTGTTAGTTACAAGGTGAGTAGTTAAAATATTTAAATACCTACCTACATATTAGGTAGATTAGTTTCTGAAGTATTTTCCTTTCAGTGATCGAACAACTCGATATAAAACTCGTACTCGTCCACATACTTAGGACTTAGCGTATATTTTGCTAACATGGCAACATAAATAACAATTCTGCTTGTTTCACTGACAAGCCAATGCGAGCTTGTTCCCAAAAAAAACATTGCGGAGAAACAGTAGGCAAGTACTTACGGTTACTAAAAGATAAAAGGTCAAGGTTATAAGGTCAGAGGCCACCAAGGTACAAACTCTTCAGAGGGTACAAATGTCCTTTGGACGATTGAAATGAAAACACATTATTTTATACAATACATGGATGATTTTATTTTCTCAAACTTAATAATTAGTATAATAGAATAATCACTTATATAAAAAAAAACAGATAGATAGGCACAAAGGTATAGATAACTTACTTCTTATGTAGGCATAAAATATTTACTGGAAATGAACGTCCTAACAGCCAGCGGTGGACTGTTATCTTAAGCTGCCACACTGCGGTGGCGCCGCGAAAACTTAATTTGAAATTTTCAACTATGTTAGTTATTGATCTAAGAACAATACAAAGGAGTTTAAATAGTCTTGACGATTCTTTGCGATGTAGATAAGTCTCTATAGTAGAGCTTTTGCAATCCATTCCCAGCTATTGCCTAGGTAATGTTAATATAATAAGTAAGTAGGTACCTATACCTAGGTAAACTCAAAATAAATGCTTAAGCATTTTGGAATGTCCATATCGAAAGTCTAAACTCAAATTTAGCTAGGCCGAATACCTTTGTTACGGTGAGTACAGACGGACCAAACGAAAAAAGCAACATGGAATGGCACTATTACCTAGGTACCTACGGCCTACGGATGACACGACGGTGAAGTTCCGTTTCGTCTGCCATCGGCGGTGAAGCCCCTCGTAGTCCAGTCATTTTAGCATTTCACCTCGGAATTTGAGATACCGAGCTATAAACTCGTATAAACTTGTATATTGACATCCTAAAAGTTGGTTAGGGTGTTCGCGACTATTACAATTTCAAGGTCAAAGGTCACAAAAAGCGACCATTTGCAAATATCTCGTTTTCTTTGGGTTTTTTTGTTATTTGTATGTATGATCAATATTGTAGAGGATTAACTTTCTTACAAATTTTGTTTCAAAAATTTTTTTATATGTACCTTGCATCGTTTTCGAGATATAGGGCGAAGATCTCAAATTCCGAGATTTTTACCAAATTTTGACTAATTTGACTGGACTACTCGATCGCCTCTTGCTTTCGATCGGTCAGTCTGAACCAGTCCGAACCCAACATTAGATAATATTACTACACTACACTTAATGTTTTCTCTAAATATCATAAAAATATTGATGTTAAACAATACAGTCTTTTAGTGCTTACCTACAATGGCTACAATATTATGTCTAAATGAATGATATAATTAACTAATTATTTAACAAAAATAATAACAATGCAAGCAATGGTGCTTATTTTGGTAGTACCTAATAGAAGTAGATCATTTATTTATTGAATAAATAAACAAATCTGTTCATTGTAGGTAAGTATTTATCATGGACAATGGTATTTATTTACATAATGATGATAATATTTGATGAAGCCATGATTTATGGTATAAACTGTTTACAATAATAACATACACCTATGAGTAAATTGCTTTGTTTTCAACATTATTGTACAACACTCTAGACATAAACAGTACTACCCATGCGATATTGAATATAATTTTCAACTTTATTATGCACATCTAAGTTACATCCATAAAATATTTGAGATTTGTAACATAACATTTTATCCGAGAGCTTAAATTCATAAAACTACTTTCCTTTTGTAAACATTCATAAAATAACGATTAGGTACATACCCTGTTTGAATTAAATCAAGTCTGCCAATGTTAGCCAATGATATGCCTCGATCGCCTCAGTTACACCGTTGGCCTTTTGTATATTATATTTTCAACTATACAATATTTTGTTATAGTTGACAGATTGTTAGCTGTCGTAGTAGTAGATAGCGGAGTGTCAGCACAGCGCTTGCGCGGGATGGATGCGCACGGGAGCGGGACGTGCACCCGCGGCCGACTCCCACGCCACCACCGTGCCGCCCTCGTAGCAACCGAACAACAACGACGACGACATGTTGTACGTCAGGCTGAAACAACAATGCATACGTCAGCATTACACGCTTTCAAATGTGTTTAAGTGCAAGATGTAATCCAGCGGCACACAGTTGACGCTGACGCGCTCGAGTAGCAGCTGCAGAAGTGTACCTGAGCAGCGGCGCCTGGCAGCCGACCGGCGGGATGTGTCGGAGCGGGCGCAGGTCCCAGCTGGAGTAGAGGCGCACGCCGCCGGACGCCAGCGCTAGTGCTACACAGTTCACGCTGACACCTTCGTCCGCGTTCGAGTAGCACACGGCCATCACCTGCTCCACCACCTTCACGCTGCCTGTTACACAACCAATAACGTTCTATTGTATGCTATAACAAACTGACTCCACGCGAACACAATCGAGACACGACTATCACCTGATACACTCAAATATTTATTGCAAATTACGTCGTTATTTTATCACCCAAAAACTTAGAAATATCACAAATAGAATAGAATAATTTTTATTGCCAAAACAGAACACAGGTTATTGGGTAGGTAAATATCAGTAACAGATTTAACAGTATTCATACGTATACATTTTAGCCGACGAAGCCCAAACTAGGCAACTAGGCAACAAATTATACTCACCTACAAAGGTAGCATTGCATGTATGTACTCTGAGCAGTGAGTTGTACTTATGTAGAGTATCCTTCTCATAGTCGGTCCCTTCCTCGTCTGCCCCTTGCGGGGGGGTGCAGGCGGTGGAGGGGGTGGAGGGGGGTAGTGCCGCGGCGTGCACGGACGCCACGTCACACAGAGTCTCACTGATAGCGACGTGCGTCACGCGAGACATGTCACGGTTCGGGACACTACGGATATATGTTAATCTGTGGACAAATATATTACTGTACAAGTCAGCACGAATAAAAAGGGCCAGCCGTCCAGTGCTACGGAGCGTAGTTGCGTTCTCGCGCAGTGTAACTCATATTATTTATTTACCTTTTTGGTAAAAGCAACAACAGTTTTATGAACAATTTTAGAAACATAATGATAAACAGACGAGTCTTCGCTAAAAAAAACAGTTTCAAAAAGGTAGCTACTAACCCATATCAAGGAATACTAGAATGAACAAAAAAAAAACAAGTAGGTAACCTACCTACCGCGATGCCAACGCCACATTAGCGTGCCGAAATTGTGCGTTACTTGGCTAAAGTCTCAGCGTTGAGCACGAGCCAAAATTAATATCATGGTACAGCACCTAGTGATGGCGGGTATGGACAGAACAGTGATGAGCACAACTCACTTGTTGAGGTCCCACAGCACGATGAGTCCGTCCACACTGGCGGTCGCAAGCAGCGCGGCTCTAGCACACACGTTGATATCTGCTATCGGCGTGCAATGCGCGAGCAGCGGCCGCGTCCGCACGCGTGGCACGCCCGCACGCACCCGCACCCGCACGCCCAACACGCGACCCGACGCGTGACCGATGAACAGCGGGTACGGACACCCCGCGGTTAGGTGCGCCACTGACACTTTCGTTATCTAAATATACAAAACCATAAATTGGAATTAATATAAAAAATTATATAAAAGGTCTCCTCCTAAAAATTTCAAAAGAGTGCCGGTACAAATCAGTACTTTGGTATACTTCCCTAAACAAACTCTACATAAGGAGGTGTCCTACCTACCAAACACTGCTAATGTATAAGTTCGGCAACAAGCAATAAGTATTGTGGTGTATAGACCTGGTCCAATGGCGGCGTGTGCAGCAGCAGGTCAGGCGCGGCGTCGCGTCTTCGCTTGAGCCGCACTATGTTGTCGGAGTGGCCCCACGACACCAGCCCCACACTCGGCTGGCTGCCTTGCGCCGGAGCAGACGTTTCTCCTGAATCAATTGCACTCGTTAACTAATCACTCATCTATCCTATCAGAGGACGGCTGCTAAACTTGGCTAAATACATGAAAACGTTTATTCGCCACATGTCAAGGAGATAATAATAATAAAAAGTGTCCTGCTGAGAATCTAAATCCTTCGGGTTCTGCTCGAGAAATACAATAGCTGGGGAACGCCACGGTACTGGGTCCAGCGTGCGGCGTACACTGGTTCTTGTGGTAGAATGCAATATATATGATGCATACCGTGCAGCGCGATGAGCAGCGTGTTCCTTGTGGTGGCGGCGGCGGCGCGCGGCGCGGGCAGCGCCTGCACGGCGGCGGCGCCGGGACACGAGCGACGTGCCACCGCACACGGCGCCTCCAGGCCCAGCGACCCGCAGTATTGGCCCCAGCGAGCGCCCACTACCGCCGCGCACACACCCACCTACACACAAACACGCACACACAATGTAGAACAACACGCACGGAAGAGACGTCCTAAAACAATTAAGGTGCATGTCAAATGTCGACCGTGTAGTACAACACGCACGGGGGAGACGTTCTAAAACAGTTAAGGTGCACGTCAGTCGGGTTTAAGAGCTTTGGGGGCGGTCCACTCGTCCGCTACACGTAATCGATGCGCAGATTTAGATGTATTATAATGTGTGCAGTGGTCACGTGACTTGTGTTACCTCGTGCGCGTGCGGGTGCGTGTGCTGCAGGTGCGTGGCAGGATGCGGGTGCGGTGCGCGCAGCAGTTGTCTCGGCGCCTGTCCGTACGTGCGCACCATGGCCGCCGCCGCCACGCGGTCCACGTCGTCCTCCAGCGCTTGCGGGTCGAAGCCGTAGTATGTCTGCAACAGGCACAACTCTAACACGTGACGCCGTTGCCCCGCCAATGCACAGCGACCGGATAAGCTACCGTACCATTCATTACAATTGCGATTGTCGCATTCTTACCATCCCCCAGAGCCCTGAGTCTATCTCGGTGTTGTGTTTTCTTGCTATTTTTGGCATTCGGAAACGGATTCGCAAAGTGAAAAATTTTGTATGAAAACCGGATAAGCGCCTCTAGCAGGAGATTTGGGAACTGTTTCTGCGAGTCTATCTGACATCTATAGACTCGCAGAAACAGTTCCCAAATCTCCTGCTAGAGGCGCTTATCCGGTTTCCATACAAAATTTTTCACTTTGCGAATCCGTTTCCGAATGCCAAAAATAGCAAGAAAACACAACACCGAGATAGACTCAGGGCTCAGGTGACAAAGTGTGACGCGAAGCCAACGACACTCAAATCGCTTATGTTTTGTCAGAAATGTTGTAAGAGGAACAAATAAAATTCAAGGAAAAATTTTGAGCGCTGAGGGAAGTTGAAAATAAATAAGTAAATATCACAATACAATGTACAAAGAAATCATTAGCAGTTTAAAACTCACACAAGCAGGAAACACATTGATAGCATCCAACGCCGCTTGCCCAGTCTGCTTGTACCCGAATACTAGATCGATCCAGTGCGGCAGGCGCTCAGTGACGGCCTCGGCCTCCAGCGCCTGACGATGGATCAGCGTGAAGAGTCTCGCGTCCGCCGCCCATGGAGGCAGCTCCACGCTGTCCACGCCCAGCCCGCACTGACGCATGCCCAGGTTCAAACCTGATATAACAGTACTTGTGACAGGCAAGGGAATCGGACCGAGAATGGAACCTTGTGATACGCCATTGGATTTGTTATGGATAAAATAAAAATAATGTTGCAGTCTACGTGTAATTTACTAGAAGCATTTTAAAAATGCTAATCGAATGAAACCTCCACTTTGAAAATGATAAATTATTATAATTGATTAGTTTAAACGTGACACCACCGTATCGAATGCTTTATTAAAGAGCAAACTTCCAATACGTTACCTTCGTTGTTATAAAACAGTTCAGGCAGGTAGAACAACTCGGGTATGAGCTCCTTGACGTCGGTTGGAGAGTCGTTAGTGATCAGTCTCCATGTAGTCGCGAGCGAGTGGAACGTTCGGTCTGGCATGTCGAAGTTATTGTCTGGAACACAGAAATAGCTTCTAGAAAAGTCTCTATGGTTACGCTTTATACAAATATATTTGCTTTTTTGTCTAGTTATCCTGTATAATGAGGTTGCTTATAGTTACCCTGATAGTTCAGGAAGAGTTCCGTGAACGGCGGCAATCGCACCAGATAATGCAACACTCCGCCAGAGTTGGAATATAGAGATGCGTAGTGATGCGGCTGTCGGGATGGAAGCGCGCTGCACCCTTCTCTACGAGCCGCCTTCAGATCCTTTCGACAGAAGCAACATTCTATCAACTATTGCTTTATACTAAGTAGCAAATGTGACGACTTCAGATTTTTGGAATTCAAGTAACTCGAGTTGAAAAGTCTATTGACTCGAGTCGCAACTTCAGTTGATTCAACTCGGCTTTGTGTATTAATTTCAATTCAGTCCGATGATATGACAAGATTGCCACATTTTTGATCAACTCGCAAACTTTCGTTTGGTCCTTCGATTCGGATTCGATCGAGTTTTACCGCTAAAACGGATGGAGCAAATTAGCGCGTGTACGAGATTAACGTCACTTTAAGTGGAGTTTTCATAGCAAAACTAAGCATCGAGTGTGTACGTGGACCGAGTTAACTCGAGTTTACAGAAAATTCAACTCGATTTAATTGTGTCCCAACTCGAAATGCTATCGTGAAATAACTCAACATTTGTCAGATATAATGTAAACGTGAGACTCACGTTGTAGATATTGATATAATGTTGTTCGCGCGCCTTATTCTGCACGGCCATGGGTCTCGCGAGGTCGCGGAACACGGCCGGGTCTGTGAGGTCCAGGATCCTGGAGGAGTAGTCAGCTAACACGAACGGTAGTATCGGGTACTGCATGAGGTCGTTGTACGACCGGCCGGCGAGCCCGTTCAGACGCATCAGGTACTCCCAGTTGGTTATCGTACCGTTACGCCATTGCGTCATCGCTTCCTGGAGGGTGTCGGGCTCGATTCTGTTAATGAACCACCTGAGTTACCAATCTGTCTACGGAAGAGTACATTAACTCATCTATTTATATTCGCCTGTCTTCTTCTTCTTTTATTTATGGCTTGTGTCCGTGATTTCGACACATAATTTTGCCAGTGTCAAGTGAGATATTTGAAATAATAAAGACGGCTATAATTTTTACTGTCAAATTAGGTTAGTTTAGAAAAATGCAACAAGACAATTGACACCATTGTGTTCTCTATTTATCTATTTATCAATCTGATATAACATGCAATGTAATGGAAAGATCATCTGATGCGTGATATGCAATTGAAACTATACAAATTAACATCCATAACGAAATTCTTACTTTCCGGGTAGATGGCAAGCCGCCAATGCTTTCAGGAAGGCACTTCTCTCGTTGACGTCGGCAAATGCAAGCAAGTGGGTGTGGCCTGAACTCAGGAACAACTCCACAGCCACCTCTTGCAGGCACCAGCGTCGCGTCACCACCTGCCAACAATCTCTTCTACTGAATAACTTCACATGTATCCTACTTCGTACTAATATTATAAACGCGAAAGTTTGTAAGGACGGATGGTTACTCATTCTCGCAAAAACTACTGATCGGATTTGGATGAAACTTGGAATATATATAGTCCGTGGCCTGGATTAACGCAAAGGCTACTTTTTATCCTGGAAAATCAACGGGTCGCGAACGAAGTCGCGAGCGGAAGCTAGTAGAAAATAAATACGTTGATTTCGTGCCCAAAAATCTGAGTGCTATAATTTATTTTCACTAATGAAGTAGACGCTCTGGTCCTAAAAGACGCTCCTATAGGGCTTTTAGTTGTCACAGCGTGTCCGAATAGTAAGTTCGACCAATACGGCGATATGAAACGGACCTGCACAACAGATTCAAGCGGCCAGCTCTGCGCGGGCGAGCGGACCTCCGGATTGCAGTGCAGTTCCTTCCTCCTGGCGGTGGGTTGTGGTTGTGGTTGGTTCCCCTTGTCATCAGGCACGAAGTGTATACTGCGGTCGCTGAGCAGCAGCTCCCCGGGCGTGTCGCAGGCGACAGTGACGCAGGTGGCGCGCGCCATGTACGCGACGGTCTCGTTCAGCTGCAGCCGAGTGACGAGCCCGCCGCGCGCCGCCCACGGCCCGCCCACCACGCTGCGCAGCGGCGACGGACGACTCACTGCTTCTGCACAACACAATGCAATACTCTACTCTGTTGCTGTTACTATAACTAGCCGACATTTCGACTCATGAAATACAAAAAAAAAATTCAATGCATCTAATAGTGAACAGAAAATTTTGAATACAACAAAAACTTGTATGAACCGAATAGTGAACATTTCAGCTATTATTGCTTCCAATTTTCTACCTTTGACCGTAAGTGACCTTTGAAAAAAGATGATAGTGAGTTTAAGTGACCTTTGATCTTAAGTTTTGAAGTGAAAACTTTTTTAGCACCGTCGTTGTGATTTGAAAGTCAATGAAACGAAAAAAGCGACAGATGAGCTACTAGTTACTAAATATTACACTTACATTTTGCGTAACAGATTATCTAAAAGTTAGTACAAGCTTCCCGAGGTGCTTCTAATATAGTCACAATTAACTACCTAAGTAGAATGTTTATTTTTACTTAAAAGATTTTATACTTACTTACCTACTTACTGCATTGCATAGCGTACGTTTACCTACCTACCTGATGAAATTTTACATTCGTCTCATTATCTTGAACCCAAAATTTTTGAAGGTTTCACTTCAACCAGGTGTGAATGCACATATGTTTTTGTTGTTAGTGAGTGGATCCTTTACCTAGGTACCAAAATAGTAGGTAGGTAGATATCCAGGTGAGTGTTGGATGTAGACTCACCCGCCTTGTGCCTGTCGCTCGGTTTGAGGAATCGCGGCTGCACGTGCAGATGGGCCCGACGCAGGCGCACGCGCACTCTGCCCGGCCCTTCCGTGCCGTCCAACTGCCACGACTGCGGGTAGCTGCGGGGCTCGTGCCATACACCTGCCATTAACACAACACAACACTATATTATCCTACTAATGTTATAAACCAGAAAGTTTGGGAGTTATAGATCGATCTTTGTCACTCTTTCACGTAAAAACTACAGATGCGATTTGGATGAAATTTGGAATATACATATATTGTCCCGTGACCTGAATTAACACATCGGCTACTTTTTATCCCGAAAAATCAACGGGATCCAACGGGACGCGAACAAGGTCGCGGGCGGCAGCTTGTGCTATAATAATATGGCTAAAATTAGTCGAACAAATGCATGGGACATTCTATCCCGAGCCCAGCGTTCTAAAGGTCACTCATGTCGCAACGCAACGTGAGTGACCTTCTTTAGAACAGATGTTTGAAATCTTGCACGTCGCGGTGTGCAAAAAAAATATTAACTACGCGTTGTCTCATCGTACTTCCTCTCACGTGAGTCGTTAACCCACGACGGAGGCCTTAAGGCGGTCTAAAAACGCCGGCCACTAATACGAGGTTGGTTGGTTAGACGTGAGTGTTGTTACATACCCTTTTCATGTGCATGCGTGTCTAGGAGCCTGTCCCATGCGAGTGCGGCGGCGGCATGGCGCGCGTGCGTGCGCCGCAGATGTTCTATGAACCGCTTGCGCTCCGCGTTCTGCGCCTCCACGCCGCACCGCGTCACGCACATCGCGCTCTCCGACACGCGCGCGCACAACCACTCCTTACTGAACACCACCCTGGAGACATGTTGTTACATTACTATGCGCATGCGCAACCTAATGCCGCACGGCATTTATACGAACTCCGCTCCTCCTGGCCGTCGTGATCAAATCAAGCGCCCGCTCTCGATACCAGTTATAGATATAAGGAAAGTAAAACATACACGTGGTAATATTTTGGATGTAATTTTAGCTCAGCAAGAATGGCGTTATTGCCAACTCAAATGTGATCCTTTCGGAGTTCCAAGTAGTCTCGAACCGCAGTTTATGTTAATATGGTGTACTGACTTGCCGATGAGCGCCCTCTGCCGGTGGTGTGCGCGCGCCCAGCGCTCTGCGTCAGCGTGCAGGAAGGCTTGCGCCTCGAGCGGCAGCACGTCGCTGGCGAGCCGGTCGGGCAGCGCGGCCTGCAGCGCCAGCGCCCAGCCGCGCGCCCAGTCCGTCAGCGCCAGCGAGTGCGGCGCCGGACCTGAGGCCGCCTGACCGTGCACCTCCTGCACTATCATCAGCAGGTACACCGCCAACTGTACAACAACATTACTAATCACATTCACATCTCACCATCTTAATAATGTTGCTCAAACGAATGAAAACTATAGTGGAAATGTTTCATATGTTTCAATAAGGTAGTACTGATGAGAATGAAGTAGACAAATGGAGCGAGCTCAATGAGTTTGACAGACAATATAGTCAAAGTCTCATAACCCCGTGAGCTTTATTCACTCAGGCTGTGGAAAATGTAAAGCTTTGCAATCTGCACACGTGACGTAGAGCCGTCAAGTGTAATGAAGCAATGAAATATGATTGGTATAACGTTGTGATGGGTGCGTATATAACCTTCCGCATGTGTGTAGGATCAGGCGCGAGTGGGTGCAGTGCATGTTGCGGCGCGCGGTAGAGTGCTTGCAGTGCGCTGACGCCGAGTGCCGGCCGCGCCAGCGCCCACCACACGAGCTCCTGCAGCGGCGACACCCACTCGCTGCCTCCCCACCACCAGCGCGACCGGCCGCTGCCGCCGCCGCCGCCGGCCGCTGTAACACAACCACATGTCACATTTATAGACAAATAAATAACAATTATTACTCAGCTCATGTCGCTGCCGAACTTATTGCCCATATACATGGTATAGTATAGTACCGTGCGGCAGTGAGTGCAGCAATCGGTCCCTGAGTGCGAGCAGCGTGTCGCTGGGCTCGGCATGTGCAGTGAGGAAGGCGACACACCGCGTGACGCAGCCGATGAGCCTCGCGCCCGCCTCGCCGCGGCCCGCGCCGCCGCCTGCGCCCGCGCCGCCTAGGGACACCGCCGACGTCAACACTACAAACACAAAATAACAACTCTCACATCTAAAGTACCCTGATCCTGCCCAACTCCGGTGACGGAGTATCAAGGCCTATATCAATAGCTGGGACTGACGCTTTAACGCACTTCATCATTATTATCTCCTTGTCCTTGTTCCACTTTACATGAGGTCGGCACAACATGTGTTTCTCCTCCATGCTACTCTATCAGCCGTCATCTCAGTTGTCACTCCTTACCCATGTCATCTTTCACGCATCTATCCATCTTTTCTTTGGCCTACCCCTATTCTTATACCCATCTACATTCATATTTAATACACTTGTTACATGCCATTTTTCCCTCCGCATGACATAACCATATTAACCATACCATGCTCACCTGCTGCTACTCATCTTTTGACGAGGACGTACGTGATCAAACAGAGATTAATAAAACTTTGCAGTTGCTGTGCGTTATATAGCGTACATTGCGCGTCAGCCAGCAGACACGGCACTGGTGCGTGGCGTCGGCTACGCAACGTACCTGTTGCGAAGTAGTTGTGACTCCGCGTGTGGTCGGCGCTGGCCGCCTGCAGCCGCTCCTCCAGCTGGTCTAGCTGTGCGTTGTAGAGCGCACATTGCGCGTCCGCTGCTAGCCGAGCTACTTCCGCTTCATCCTCGCCCGCACTGCTCTCCACAAATGTCAGCATGTGGTGGATTTCTACTATCGTCTGGAAACGACACGTCTAATAATGTTGGTAAAGTTTTGGCTGACGTTATTCGGTCACTCGGCGGAACTTAGTGAACGAACTGTAACTTGTTTGAGTGCAAGTTTTACTTGAAATCGATGCTATATCTAAATTCTGTCTTGTGTTAAAGTCAAAATCTACGCTCATCATCATCATCAACCAATATAAGTCCACTGCTGGACGTAAGTCTCTCCCAAGACGCGCCACTGAGTCCGGTCTTCGTCTCTTCTCATCCAGTGTTAGCGCTACATTTCTAAGATCGTCGCTCCACCTAGCTGAAAGGCGTCCTGCACTACGCTTGCCTCAACGCGGTCTCCACTCAAGTATTCGTTTGCTCCAACGATTGTCGGTTCATGGCCGGCCCACTACCATTTCAGCTTGCTAATTCTCTATGTCGACCACCTTAGTTCCTTGCACACCTGCCTACCATCTAACAAGCGTACTTAGTTTGCTATTACATAATGTAGTATAATGTAACCTGCATGCTATGCTGCGTGCAGAGCGCCTTGAGTGCGATCCTGTTGAGCAGGTCATACAGGTCGTCGACCAGCAGCTGGCGACCCTCGAAGTTCACGTCGCCCATCAAGCCGACGGCGCGGATCGAACGGATCACAACCTCCACTACCGACACTTCGCCCAGCAGCTTCACTGACGCCTGGGGAATAACACGCGCATTATGTGATACACTGTCACTGTTATTTGTAACGTGAAGTGCTGGTTGGGGTGAGGTCAGCAAAGGGACAATGCACAATACACATCAACGCGGGACGTCAGTGCAGATCTCATTACCCCACGACGATAAGAATTAGAAGGTGAAGTGCTCAAGAAGTATAGATTACAAAGTACTAGCAGCTGATAGATAAATAGTTTATTTACTAAAACACAGAAATTAATTAACCGGTATCAACATTAACTTATCAGTTAAGTAGGTACAAATATTTATTACGTAGGTTTGATGTGACAGTAGACAGCTACTGAACCAGTGTACTCGCATACTTCGATGTATCATATCTCGTGCAATGTTGTCGCAAAATACATGAATAATCACAGTACGAGTGGACGAGTTACTGTCATTTGGCAAAACTGTGCGAGTTGGTGTGCGAGCCGATGCTTGTAGCGTGCTGGGGGAAGGCGAGTGCCGAGTAAAAACAAACAATGTTTTAGTAACTCGGACGCGAGCACAAGACAGTAACTCGTATGATGCGGTCACACGGTGCGAGTAGCTGCATCTCAGTAACTTACTAGGATAACTCGCACTGTGTAACCTAGGCTTAAGATCTTGATCCACCAGTGATCTGTTCCCCCCCCCTTGATTTGTTTACATATGTTCCCCCACATCCAGTAGATCTCATCCAGCTGGTATTTGTTACCTTGTCGACGATCCTGCCAGCCAGCTTGGTGATGTTATGGGCAAGTGGCACAGCTCGCAGACAGCTGGGCAGCAGCGCCAGGAGCGGCGGACTGCGGGTGATTGCCTCCTCCGTCACGTCCATCCAGATCTCCTCGTCGAGCTGATCCTCTAACGGCACGTCGCATTTGGTCACTAGAGCCGCGCACGCCGTGGCCAGCTCCCATGAACCCTCGTATAATGATATCTGCAGGAAAATATGATATCAGATCTAATTCGCTGAAAACTAAGTTCCAAAGCCGTTTTATTTAGTGAAGCGAGTCAAATAGATTTTTTTTAAATTTTTTTTATACAATATAGGCAACCGTTTGACCACAATCTCACCTGATGTTAAGTAATGACGTGGTCGACGATGTAGCACGGTTACCTAGAAGATACCTATTCACTCTACTCTTGAAAACTTCCAAATTATAGTCATAGATTTGTAAGGAACGTAATACTATGGGTTTCCACCAAGAAGATTCTACACAAAACATGCACAACTCTGTGAAGATACCGAATTACGTTTCCACCGCCAACCCTTGTGCTGTGCATGTTTGACATTTCAGAATCTTGTGCAAAGTTTTTGTAAGGATTTCATGTATGGATTGTGTTGTACAAACCTCGCTACATTTACAAGATATTGATCGATGTTTACCGATCTAGCTGGATAACAAGAAATACACGGTTTTGTAAGGATTGTGAAACATGTTTTGCTGCGGTGGAAACGCAAAGCGCAACAAAACCGATCGTTTGTAAGTATTGCGTTGTGAATGTTTATTGTGAATGTTTTTTGGTTAGGCAGCTCACCTGATTAGCCAAGTGTATGTAGTAATGTTGCGAGACTAGTTTCTTAGCCAGCTCGGGTGTCTGTCTTCTCTGTAGAGCTGCCAACACTCTCACCACGGCAGCTCTTACTCCGGCTGATCTATGGTTCGCCAGCACCACTAGGCTCTCAGCCTGGATTGCGTTGCATACCGCCTGGTAATTGCATTACAATTTTTATAATACCACAGTAATAATAAATAAATAAATGTTCTTGGACATTGCCCATAACGCCCTCTAGTCCCAAACTAAGCAGAGCTTGTACTATAGGAATTAGATTGCTGATAGAATAAATATATAAATTTTTTTTGTACATACTTCTATAGAATACATAGTAACACCCAGACACAGAACAAACATCCATGTTTGCCACACACCAATGTTTGTTCTCGGTGGAGATCAAACCCAGGAGCCACAGCACGGAAGGCAGAGCTAGTACCGACTGAGCCATGGCAGGTGCGTGAATACCTGTGTGAGTTGGTGTTCTGGTAGAGTCCGTACAGCATTTTGCAGTAACAGCAGCAGACCCTCGCAAGCCGCCCAGCCGGCTCCTTCGCCCGCGCCAGCTCGCACGCGCCCCTACAAGTACCACATTTCAATACTTATATTGGATACCCTCACTAAATAAATACATCATTTTACTTGTCTTTTATGGACCCGAGTCCGTAGTCTGAGTTTTGATTTATTGTTCGAAGCATTCCAAACGCATATCGAGAAGTGGCTTTTTTATATTTTGTATGAAAATCTGATAAGCACCTCTAGCGGGAGATTCACAAACTATTTTTCTCCATCCAAAAACTGCGAGTTTCTCGATTCTCGCTTGTCGTAAAACAACATAACAAAACTCAGACTACGGGCTGCGGTAGAGAATGGAACCCATTTTAATGATTTCTTAAGGAACTGACACACACAAGCATACCTGCGTGTATATCCCGGAGGTGTACATCTCTACAGTGGTGTGGCTGACATCCTCCTCATCCACAATGATGTACTCCTTGAGTTGTTCTCCTCCCGTTACCTCGCCCTCTCCGGTATGAGCTCCGTTAGTGACCTCTGGAGGGACGGCGCGACCTTCATTTTCACTGTTCTCTGCCAATTCTATAACAATGTTCAGTAATTGTGATAACTATTCGGAACGTTCGGGATTAAATTGGCTAAAAATAAGTTTATAATAAAAGAGGCGATAAATAAAAAGGTAACCTACTAATATTATAAATTACAATGCTTAGATGTTTAGATGTATGTATGTGTTTCAATCATAGTGGAACTACTGGCCCGATTTAAATGTACTTGGATAATACTATATGTATACTTTTTGTCCCGGAAAATGCACAGGATCAAACGGATCGCGGGCGGAAGCCAGTATACAATAAAATATAGTGAAAAATAAAGAGCCATGGGTAAAATTAAAAAAAAATATGTAATAGTACCAGTTGTATCTGAAGTTTCTGACGTCGATGATATATTGTGTTTCCTGAAACCAAAACCTTTATAAAGTTAATGAAATTTCGTTACATAATAAAACCATATAGAAAAGTACAGGATATCAAAAAACGTTGTTACCTGCCTTCCTTGATGTGACTATTGATTAAACCTTTCAACTGTTTAGTGGAATCAACGCTGCTCTCCATCTTATCACTGTCCTCGCGATTCTGACTCATCTCGCGTAGCACATTGAGACTATTTTCGTTTGTCATGTCTTCGGTTGAAACGCTGGAAAGGCTCGGGCGGTTTTCTGTTCGTTTTTTGACGCGCTTCGTACTTTTTCGTCGAGCGGTCGACGTGAACTCACTCATGTCTTGAGTTTCCGACGTGAGGAGGAAGTAGAAGTTGGCCCGAGAGTGGGTTACGAATGTATCGCTAGCCTGAAAGTAGACACAAATAAACCAGATATTTAAAAAAAATATACGAACACAAACATTTTGGCAGTACCAAAGCATTTGATACTGTGTTCATATTAATGTAGCTAAGTTAAAAGTATTTAAAGAAACTGTAGTAACAGTCACGCGTAGGTATTTTATCTAAATAAGTAATTGGTAAGAAAAAACAATGTCGATCACGTCATTATACGCGTCAACTTCCATATAACCATTTTAGGTGTCCCGCAAGGTAGTGTGCTTGGACGATTTCTCTTTATTAATTACACAGTTGACCAGCAGTTTACCTGATGCATTAGCAACAAGAAGTCCGCAAGTAAAGCCAGGCGATGCAACAGCGGTGGCGAACCCATTAATCCTCGAACCAGCTCCACCAAGCTCTCACTCGCACTAGCTTCCATTTCGCCACTCTCCGAGTTAAGGAAACGCTCCTGAAATAAACACCAAATTTATTCTATCATGACATAAAAAAATATAAATATTCTTGGACACATCACACAACGCCCTCTAGTCCCAAACTAAGCAAAGCTTGTACTATAGGAACTAGATTTCTGATAGAATACTTATATAGTTTTTTTTAGTAAATACATACTTATGTTACATAAAATAACACCTAGACATAGAACAAACATCTATGTTTGCCACAAACGTTTGTTCTCGATGGGGATCGAACCCACAGGCTGGAAGGCGCTACTACCAACTGAGCCATGACGGCTGTGAATGTTACTGGTACCTTGCAAGCCAACAGTAGATGCGGCAGTAGATCAGCTCGAGACAGCTGGTAATGGTTGAACGCTCTACGAGGATGCCTTCGTCGCAGCAACACTCTCATGCAGCGCAACGCGAGCGCCCACACGGAGCCTGACTCGAGGATCTTCTCTTCCGACTCATCTGATCCTTCCACATCCCATTTGAACTCCTGAAACACAAGCTTTTTATCAGACTTCAAGAGAGGAGGAGAATCTCAATCAATTTTTTTAAATATTTGTTACCTCAGAAATCCGTTATTTTTGAATCGATTACAAAAAAAAACTTTTTTTATCTGACAGGGTATACTTCCAAATTGTGACCATAGAATTTTTATCAAAATCAGTTCAGTAGTTTGGCAGTTAAATAAGAATAACTGAAAAAAACGTCATCCTCGTACACGACATTGCGTATTTTGCTTTCTTGTGGTGTTTATGATGAATAGAACAAATCCGATGAACTACCATCACCATCATCAGCTTCATCATTATGATGAAGATGTGTCAAATTGAAGTCGGTTTTCAAGTTTTTAAACTTATAAATTATTTAAGTATTCTTCAGATTTGTGTACGGAGGCATAGCTATATAGCTGGCATTGGAGTATTGACGATGTTTTGTTTACTATTAGTGAATACGGTCACGTACCTTAGTAGTGTCGAGGCGAGAGGCAGCGCGTGCCAGTAGCACTAGCAGGGCCGGTTCCAACACAACAGCGTCACTCCGCGCTAGGACTTGCACGCCGGCACTCGATGTACGCATCAATGGACCACTGCACGCTTCATCTAGGATCACCTGTACAACGTTCATTAATCATTATTAATTGATAGCCGTCGCCCGCGGCGTTGCTCGCGTTCTAACCCTTTAGAGTGTGAAGTTTCAAAATTCCTTTCTTAGTGCGCCCCTACACTATATATAAGGATCCTACCCTCCAAATTTCATACCTCTAGGACTTATAGTTTAGGCTGTGCGTTGATTCTAAGTCAGCTTCAAAAGAGTTTTACATTATTGATTATAAACGCGAAAATTTGTAAGGATGTAGGTATGGATGTATGTTTGTTCCTCTTTCACGCAAAAGCTTTGATCCGATTTGGATGAAACTTGAAATATATATTGTCCGATACCTGGATTAACACATGGGCTACTTCTTACGGGATCCAACGGGACGCGAACGAAGTCGCGGACGAAAGCTAGTCACAAATATTATTCCAGAAAAAATTACATAAATTGTTATGAACTAGGCGTTTCTTTGTTGTAGTTCTACGCAAGTAAAGTCCAAGAACAGGCGTGAAACTTGCGGCTTGGTTTCTAATGTTTTACAGGGGTCTTTTGACTGACAATTCCTACGTGATTCAAGTAGGGCTTGGCTGTGGCAGTAGTAAGTAGATGAGGTGTAGACTGGTGTACCTTCAGCAAGTGCGGAGTGATGAGAGACTTGGGCGCCGCGAACACAGTGAGCAGCATGTCCGGCACGTGGTCGGCGTGGAAGCTGGCGTACAGCCGGTTGTCGACGCGACACGCACGCAGCAGGATACCCAGCGCCGTGGCCTGCTCCACTGCTGTGCCTTCCAGCTCCACTACCTAACACATTATTGTTATTAGCTATGATATCATATCACTGCGGCTTAGATGGCTTATTGTGATCGCCAGTTTCAATCAGACAAATGGTACCGCTCGTGGTGTACCTTGCTTACTCAATCTTTACCGATTATAAACTTAAGCGACGCTCTGCGAGGTCACTATTTGGATGGATGACCGTTAGCGGCAAAATCTGAGCACTTCCGTGCTTCAGAGGGCATATTAAACTTTTGGTCACGGCTCTAGCAGTCGTTAGTGACGGAGGCCCTAAGGCGGCCTAAAAACTCCGTCACCAGAATTGACCGACTAATACGAGCTTGCTTTTAATTAAACAAAAAGGAAAACTTGCGTTCTGATTTGGAGGGAAGAAAGCACATACCCTGGCATAAAGATAGAGCAGTACATCAGTGCCCTGCAGGATATACAAAGCCGGCGTCAGGCCTCTGTACCGGCTGTCTAGCGGGGCTCCGGTCCACGTCATGAACAGTGCTTCTGGGATGGAGGCTCCGCCCCCAGCACCTGATGCTGTGCTCACTCCCGCCGCGCCAGACATGCGACCTGCGAATACTGTGCGAGGGACAACGTCATGTCATTTAATAATTTAACGAAAATCTTAAGCTAGACAAACCTTTTTGTAAGAGAAGAATAAATAAATACTTTATATTAGTAATATCAAATAAGCAGAGGTTCAAAATGTAATGTAGATGTTAGTGTGTATGTACTGACCGGTGTTGAGCACAGTGGTCTGATGGTACAGGTTGATGATGTGCGGCGTCTGCGCGGAGTACGCCAGCAGCAAGCTGTCGTGCAGCTCACGGAGCGACGCGCCTGACATCTCGAACACCTGCCCGCGCACCAACCACATACTCAGGACTATACAGACACGGCTACACACACTTATTCTATACTCTTTTACAGAGATATGTTTCAAATTAATGAAGTACGGTTCTTACAGATGTTGTACGCACTGAAGCTAGTTTCACACGCTTCGCCAATTAAGTAGGCACACAAAAAATACACATGTAAAATCATGTAATTTAATTTTTAAGTTGAGTTCTGAGTAACGCTATCCGCCAGGTAAGTCTCTGACTAGTCTGAAGTAGTGACGAAGGTAGGGGGTTCGAGTTCTGTAATTTTTTATAGCATCTAAGCACTTCTATTTGAATAGTTTTTCAAATACGCAGCAGTAATCAGTGTAATGCGTAAAGCCAGAACTAGATTAATCTGAATTGGAAGGTGAGATATTGTTCTGCAAATTACCTGATCCCAATCGATGTTTGAGTCCAAAACGTTCGGCGTCAGCAATGATGGGAAATTCGGAGATTCACAACGGACCTGCAAAATGTTAAATTGTTTACCTAGGGAGAAAAACAGGGGGAGGGGGTGGTTCTTTGAATGTACAGCAGAGCAAAGGTTTCTAGAGTTTCTAGAACCCCCAGCGTAGCAAGGGGCTTGTGGGATGATGGATGCAGCATGAAGAGGTCTGCTTGGTTACGGGCCTGGTTGGTGACAGGGCATGCACTCACCATGCACTCGGAGTCGGGTCCATGCGCTGCGCAGTGCATGGCGTGCGGCGCCGTCAGCAGCGGCGCGCGGTACACGCTGGCCGCCGACAGGTGGTACACGCTGGCGGACGACGATCCCACCGCCTGCGCGTGTCCGACCAGCACGTGGGTCGGGGTCACCTTGCGGACCATTATACCTGCAAACATTCACTTCGCTAGTCTAACGAGAACCACAGGGGCGTGACTTGCCCCCACTACGCCATCGACAGAGCCGGCTGACGTCACGTGACAATTTGAAGCGCGATCCGAGTGTGTACGTTTGACGATTACTGCACAAGGTCACGTAAACTATAATTTTATATGAAAAATCATTAGTTTTATAAGCTACCCGTTAGAGGCGCTGCTCAACCTCTATACAAAATATAGTTTACGTCAACTTTGTAGTACGTAAGACGAACGCACAAAGCACCCTGAACTTAAATACAGTTGCTCGGATAGTTTGAGTATGAACACATGTTAGGTAACTTCAAGCTACTTAGTTTGGGAATATATTTTCTACATACCTTGCATAGGCAATGATATCGTTTCAAACTCGAATCCATTCACAAATATTGTAACCTGAAAAATAAAACTACTTATACCAGTCGTTTGGTTCAACAATTAACTAAGAATAGTTAGCTGATCCATTATAAAACTACACGCGTTTCCTGCAAGTCGAAACACAAGCCAAAAAGATCCTTGTCTGGTTAATAATAACTCACATTTCGCAATGAATGAGTAAACTGTTGGGTGCAGTTATGGAAGTGTACCTGGATGTGTATAGTACGTCGTTGCAGCCGCTCGCACACGTTGAGGCACAGACACGCCCACTGCCGCGCCGGCAGTACAGCCGGCACTCGCGCCGAGCTCACTATGCCCGTGCCGTTTGTCTCCGGTCGTGTTAGCCGGAGTACCAGTGAACCTGAAATACACCGAAACTTAAATGAATCCTCCGTAATTCAGTAAAACCAAGTTCTGTATGGACAGCGCACACCGCGGCCGCGCAATGTAACCAGCGGGGCTAGGCTGCGCACGCGAGATATTTGTCTACTCGTTCTGTCAAAATACAAGTATTTTGCACCAGTTTTTGAATAATTCCATTATCTGTGGTAATGTTGTCGAGAAACCGCACCTTTCAATCTTCAACTTTTGACATTTCTGCGTGACTATTATCTCGTCCTCAGAGAGGTACGAATAAGAAGACGCGTTTTATCGACAATACTACCACAGATAGTGCAATAGTTCCAAAACTGATGCAAAATGCCTTCATTTTGACAGAACGAGAAGACAAAATATGTCGCGTGTGCATTCTAGCCCCGCTGGGGTATGTATAACGGCATACCTGTCTGTGACTCCAGCCAGATCTCAAATAGAAGTGAGTTGTGTCCTATTGAGAACACGTGAGATAATTCAGTGCGCGATTCCGTCTTGCTGGGCGAGTTGCTGACCGATTTGCTGACAGATTTGCTGGGCGACTTGTTGGTCTCCGCGTCGGACGAGTCGTCCTCGGGTTCCGCGTCATCTGTTATTTTTCAAGTTATAGTGAAGTACTAGGTACATCTATTCTGTGATATTTTTGCAACTTGGACATAATTTTTTTAACAAAAAATGTAGGTTATTTTCAACGCATGTTGTCGTTCTGACGATCAAAGAGTTTAACAGATGCCAGAGAGAAACCGTTAACCAACCAGATAATCACATAGTATACGGGGAGTCCCCCGGCCATGTCACATGGAGGGAAAGTATCTTAAATAATGTAGATAGAATATTTTACTGAAAGAAGACTTTATTTTAATTTTAAAAACAATTTGAATTGCATTATTTGTTTCTAAAATCATAAAATATTAGATGATTTAACAGACCAGTGTTGTTATGGGTGGGTTGTTGCAGCCACAGTGCGAGTGCAAAGCCAGCTGTCCACGGCGCCCAGCCAGCACCCTCGGCACCCACGCGAGCCGCGCCACAACTCCAAGCCGATACTATACCTGCAACATAACAACATAACATAACCTTACAGTACTGAGGCATCACCACGAATATACGTCACTATTGCAAACGGATTTTATTTATTTATTATTGGAAAACTTAAAGCTCTTAAAAACATAATAGACAAACACTTACGGCCTCATCTCAGTTTTAACTCGAGCCTAACTTTAGGCCGAGCCTAGCTAGGCCGGGTCTAAACCCTCGAAAAATCCAAGATAAATCTGATAACGTAGTAAGGCCGTCAGAAACAAAAGGCTAATAACAAATTTTCACTAATAGTAGAATATTGGAAAAAATATGTACAAACTAGTCTACTTGTCACCAACTAAATTGGTAAATAAGATAAACAATATAGGATACTAGGTTAGGCAAGGCAGCAAAATTACTCAATAGTCTTCATATTGGTCTTCTAAAGCTGAGCTAAAATAATTACTAAATATATTCTCGTGCAAGTGACAATGATAGAGCATTTTTAAAGCCGCGCTGAAATGACAGTGGAATATGAATAACGGGGTATATGTAGAAAGACACACAAGTGCAATAAGCTGTGTGATTATGATACCGGCTCTAGTGTGCGCCTCATACAGCTTCCTAGCGGAGCTCTCAGCGAGGTGGCTCTGCGAGGAGACGCCGCCGTTCATCGTCAGGTGGACGAACTCATCCGATAGCGATTGCATTGTGTCTGTGGACAATGGACATTTAATTACGTATTCAATTTTGTAACCGCAAAATGATTCACTAATGTTGTTGAGGTTTATTCACCCCAGACCAAAATACAGTATGTTACAATACACTGTACTAAACCTTGCAGGGAGAATATCTGTTGATGTTATGGATTTTTCAAGCTGCTGCTTTCGTATTGGAGCTCTTTTATGTTAGCCTTATTGTTTTAGGCCCTAAAACAATTCATTGTGGCATTGCTATGCGTCTATCAGACACAGTTGCACCGGCGATATGAACGTAGGTAACTCACCTGTATTATCCCTAATAATAGGAAAGGTGAGGATACAATCAGGCGTGTGGTATGTAGCATGCGCGGCCAGCCGCTGCAGCGCTGTGAGCAGCAACGTCAGCGGCGGCGCTTCAGCCGTGAACAGACGCAGGAAGGCAGCCAGCTCCGGCGGCTCGATGCTCTGCGACGCCAGCACGTGGATCAGCTCTAGGATGCTGCGCTGCAGGTCTGCAAATATACTTTGGACGTTACCACAAGGACTCCTAAAAGACTCTTCTGATCTGTCACGCCAGCGTGTACTATATTTCACACCAATTTGAACAGAATGTCAAAAGAAATTTCGTAACAGAATCACGAATCCATGGAACGCGTTTATTTAATTATTTATTTATTTTTTAGTTTATAGACGAGCCGCTTTCGCTGTTATGTCTACGTCACACAGTGTTCAAATGTCTTTTTAGTCACTTTTTTTAAGCACTGTTTTATTTATTCGTAGCCAGTTGTCAAGTTTATTTTTGAAGGCATTTATGGAGTCAGCAGTAACAACGTCCTCAGGCAGCATATTCCAGTTGTGGACCACTCTGTTGCTGAAGAAGTCATGTGCAACGTGTGTAGTATCACGAACTAATTTAAGATGATTTACTTGCTTATTACAAAGTAGGAATTGTTCTGACATTGTAAAAATTCTTGACATTGTTGGTGAACAATGTCCAGAATTTTTTTTAAGCTAATGTGTTTATGTTGTCTTAGGATTAGTACACACACCAATGTGGTGAACACAACGTTAACAGTAGTGCAGTTGTAGTGTAGAGTACCTTCTAGCCGTCGGTCGGTGGTGGAGAGCAGCGTGGCGGCGGGCGGCGCCAGCAGACGCTGCGCGAGACGCTGCGGCGAGCGCGCGCCCGCCAGCGCCGCCGCCAGCCGCGAGCAGCACGCGCGCGCCAGCTGCACTCCCACGCGCTGCACGCCGCCACCACCTACACCTGCACCTACTCCACCCTCATCGCCCTTCTGCTTCGACTGCAACAACCTGGACAGAACACCCTTTTCAGTAGGTACCGACTGTGGTATACGCGTACCTTATAAGTAGGTACCTATCTGTTACCGTAGTTATAAGCTAGTACCGGCATCTGAATAAATCAGTTAAACGTCAGTCATCATGTTGTTACTAGTCATAGTACCCATCCACAACCCTGGCTACTGCTAGTTTTGCTCATTAAATGACCCACTCATCCGATCCAACTATGTGCGCTCATAACTGTCGACGACGGCTGGCGATTATTCAATCAGTTGCGATCAGATGAACTGTACTGCGGTGTAGTCTACCACACACGTGCAGGCCGGGCATACTGTTACGCAAACTTAGGTACTCACGTTGAAAACGTGGGCTTGCCCTTTGCCTGACCCGTACGAAATCATTAAACGAAGTAATCGTACAATTCACATAAATTACAGGATCAATGAATATAGCTCACAAATAGAAGAAGTCGGTAAGTCGTCATTGAAAATCGGGTCAAGCTAACCTTGAGTTAAAAAAATAATTTGTAGATGATGATACTTATATGTTTTTAAGTAAGTAGTTATAATCGCAGGAATGTATACAGTGAAAAATCAAAAATAGAATGTGAAAGTAATATATGTATTGAGTGATAACGAATAAACTAACTTGTCAATCAATTGTGTGAGGATGTCGACGACGATAATACACATCTCCGGATGTGCCAACTCTCCATTCTTTGTGTACTCCGTACATTCTGTCGCCATCGATTCTGGCACTGGAGTTTGAATACCTGCAATACAAATAGCTCCTGTAACAACTGGATGATTGAACTCGATAGTAAGTAATTGTGTGAGGTGACAAAGTTCATTGCCCTTAAATTCTTCTGAATTGACGTTTGTGATAGCGTCATTGACAGCATCCTATGAGACCTATTCAATTGTTGATCGTGCTAAAAGTAAATATACGAACGAATAGATTTTAAACTATAAGGGGAGTTGTATGATGTAACATTACATACCTGATGAAGAAATCGAAGACATGGTAGATATTTTCCTATTTTTGTGAGATGGAAGCAACTCGAACTTGCCAATTTCGACATCGGCCTGCGAACAGCAATATTTCGACTGTGATTAGGTTTAATGTGTTGCTAATGGCGATAATCTCCGGTGACATTCAAAGCATGTTCAAATAAAATGGATAATAATTGCAACTGCTATTGATATCTGCAAAGTAATCGTAAAAAAGCGTGGAAACAGAACTACACTTTACTATGTTGCTGGGCCTTAGCACGAGCAAGTTATATTTAGTTCACATTAAATGTAAACCATTTCAATCTCACTGATAACGAATCACGCGACAAGTCCTCGACAACTGCTATAGGCAATCATTGTTGTCAAACGCCAAAACTCAACACAGAATGTTAGGTTTGTCAATCAAGACACTAGTCTTTCTAATAAGTTGTAGCTTACCTCGTAGCCCTCGTCCCGCCTGGTAGCGTGCGGCTCGCTGTGCTCGCTCGCGTACACGGGCGCGGCGCTCTCTTCGCTCGACGAGCACGAAGCCGAGCTACCCCCCGACTCGCACAGCAGCGGGGGTACCTGACACAATCATAATCTTTTTCTAACCCCTGAATTCATAAACAGATGTTAACCAGACCAGTCCACTAAACCTAGCGCAACACCTGAATTCGCCTCTAGTACCTAGTAGCATCGTTTATGAATTCGAGGGCGAATGTTCCCTTTATCTCGACGTACAAAACATGTGAGGAACCGTAAGATGTGATTTTGTCCGTTCATCTGCGCTTTATTTAAAAGCACGTAGAATATACGGCGATTCTAAATAATGTACAATAATAAATGAGCTTTGAATCTGGCGCTGAGGGTTTACAAGGGGCATTAGAAGATACAGAGACAAAGGCACTTTGATATGATTTTGATAGAATGCTCGTTAAAAATTTTTCTCATCAATGAAAATTCTCGTAAAATATGAGAATTACATTTTACATACGAAATATATTTGACAATCTACGCACTGAGCAAACAGGTATTTGTATAGATTATTAATAGTACAGATCACCTAATGTACCTATTAATAGTTGTCGCAGACCATAAATACGTCAATTATCGCTAGAAGCTTAATAATCTAGATCAGAGCGCACCACTGTATTAACCATTGATTGAGAGTAATAACGATTAATGCCAAATATTTCTTTGAATATTTCGTGTCATTTTTATTTGAATATACTAGAACCACAGAGTATTAGTACAAGTAGGTACTAGAACTCAAAAGGAAGTACATCCGCCGTAATACCTAAATTTGAATTGGATTGATATTGATTCAAAACTGTTTTCTAACATCGTTATAATTAACCTAAATCACCAAAATTTTATTATCAAGTATCTACCTGCGCTTAATACCTCAAGTGATGTTTTGTTCGCAATTTATAGAGCACCGATTACGTACCGTTACTCAGTGACTAGTTTCTTCTTTGTCACTAGTCGAGATTATTATAGTGTTCTGAAATACCATGTGTTAGGTAACATGTTCGATAATTTGATGTCTATGATATACCTACTTAATAATATGAATGACGTGTACGAAAAACAAAAATATATTAATTAAAACAATTGCCTGTATAATTTAACGTTGCCCGCACATGCCCCAATGATTAAAATTCAGCAACTTAACTCGATTATCATTCTTTTTCGTCGTAAGTATTTCTGCCCTCTAGGTGGGGTCAGCACTTATTCTTTTCGTCCATTCTCTCTTATCATCCGTCATCTGTGTTCACTTCTTTCCTATGCATATCATCTTTTACACAATCCATCCATCTTTTCATTGAATTCATTTATTTTTCAAACACAATTAACTTCCGCCAGCACTTGTTCAAAAACTAATTAAATCACTCACTTTCTCAGAGTATGTGTGATTCGACGCACTTTAAAGTATTGATAACACTATGATAAACTTCGCTATGTTTAGGTATAAGCACTGATTCAATTCTCAAAAATATATGAACAAAAACTTTATTTGAATAAAATAATGATAAAAAAACTTTTTTTCTAAAATTTTACGTGATTCATTTAGAAGTCGCGTGGACGACTAGCCTCGTCCAAAGATTTCCGTGTTGTTTGGAATTTTTGGAGACACGTGTGTGTTCTCATAAATATTTGAGGGTCCCGTATGCTGTTCTAATTGGTTGAATGCTATTCGTTACAAAGATCTTGAATTTGTTTGATACAAAGATCTCGAAAATGTTTAAAGTGACTATAATTCGAGACAGAGTTTGTATTTTAAGTTGGGTATAAGTACACTGAATCGGCTAAGGTACGCCACACCCACATCATTCGAATAGTTTTCTATACCCACGTAACCCCAACCAACAGAACCAATTACGGCACCGCGCACCGGTGCGGCGGTGGAGCCTAATAGGCGAGAGGGCCCGAAACCGGTAAGGCCAGATTATAAACGTGTTCATTAATCTTGACGTAAGACAGGCCACGTTTAACTGATAAAATGTAAAAAAAATTAAAAACATACAGCCATAATAGTGATGCCCAAATGTATGCACGTACAATAGATGGCAATAGAAGTTGTCAGATCGATCTGCAAGCGAAACTAAACTTTATCACCTATAAATTAAATATGCAGGCGGCATTCAACCTTAGAGTGGTAAACCAATTTTTTGGTAGGCCGTACTTAATGAAATAAATTTTACCCATGAACCTATGAACGGGACCCTGTAATGCCTGGGACATTTTAGATGGAGTAGGCTTATATAATAGTTAGATACTTATCTACCTGCAAAGAAAATACTAAAACTTCAAACGTCTGCATAAAAGGCACATATCCTTTGCCTATTTCTTGACGGTATTATAATTAATGAGATGCAGTCGCATCCGTGATAGCCGAGCCGAGATATAGCCAGGATTGGACTAACAGCGTGGGCACGAAAAAAACATTAATATGTAAATAAATTAAAATGATTTTAGTATGAAGATGGAAAGAATATAAAAAGCCCAATATACAAACAAAAAAATAATTCGTAAGGTCAAAGTGCAGCTTAGTTTCGCGGTCGCGACCTTGCACTTTTCTGCCTTCTTGGTATTTAATATACCTATTAATAAGCTCGTCACTATGAGACCGTTCATGAATTACTGGGACCTTGCGTCTAATCCTAGTCACAGAAGGGCACAGCCGTGAGTTGGCTCGACTCTTATTTTGTGTAGACGTTCGTCTATGTTGTTAGCCTGTGTTTTGTTTGTCTGTATCTCTCAAATGGTTACTTCAAGATTAAACATGATAATATTTTAACCGTAGCTATAGAATAGCCACATCCAAAGTAAAACCTTATAGGCTCATTTTATGAGTGAAAGAGTTGGTTTCCTGCATCTAAACTTGTTAGATATTTTGTATGCGCTCAACACGGTCTATAAAAAGTAAACCTGTGAGCTGTACTTCTTCTTTTTATGAAAGTCTCACACGTTTTTATTTATTTTATTTTACTGGTTAGTGTCTGTGTTTTTGCATCTAAATGCACATTTTTGAAAGCATCTGTGATGAAACATTTGCGAAGTTTATATAATTTGCATACCTATACCTAACTGTAGTGTTTTCGAGTTTAATAAACTCCTTGGTCACAAAGAACCATCGTAGTAAGATAATTGGATGCAACTAACAGACTGACTGATACGTATTACCCAAGACATTTACTACCTATTGCATTGTGTTGTGTAAAATATTTATAGTTTTGTGTAGGTCACGAGAAAGCGGATCATACGACGATAGTGTATAAGGTTTCACTGAAATAGGAAGGCTTCTGTACGGCGTCAATAACCTTGCACAAATCACAAATACTAAACCAGTAATATAATCAACAGACTTCCGTACCTACTTACACGATCCAATTATAATTTCCAAGTTTAATCGATGACGGGACTTCCTCCAGGAGCTATTGCAGACTTGATTCGATTCTGGAGAGTCTACAGTGCTTTACAATACTAGACTCTATAATCTGAGTAGTAAGACTGACCTTGAGATGCGCGAGTCTCGGCATGGCGTGGTACCGGCTGGGCTCGGCAGTGGCCACACGTATAAGCGCCTCGCACAGCGCGCGCAGTCTGCTGCCGCCTTCGAGGGCTGTCGCAGGGGAGACTAGTGCTTCCCGCACTAGGGCGCAACTGGTGGCCTTCGAACGGCCTGATGTTACATCTGTATTACAATGACAAGAAACTTTGTAACTATCATGGTTAGGGACATAGTTTTTACTAGAAACGGGATATTTTCCATGATTTGTGAGTTCGATTATTCTATAAACTGTGGCGAAATATCGGAAAGTATAAATTAAAAAACGTATTATGCAGAAATGTGTGACTAAAAATCCACAAGGACTTACTGAGCAGAATATATCAAACAGTAAACGAAATATAAACTGACCAGTCAGAATTCCAGATTTAGCAGATTCATTGACCAAGTTAAATACTATTTGTTACGAAATGATAACTACATTATAAGCACTTATAGAAATAAACATTATACATATAAGATAGAGGAAGTACGCATAGATAAATATGAAATTGAATAAAAACATAAGTACTTCGCCACAAACAAACAGTAGCGCTGATTTTAGTGTCAGATGCTTCAAGAAATGAAACCTTAGGGCAGGACTGCTATCGCACAATCTTATCAATGAAAACAAACTTGACAACACAAATAATGTTAAAGTAATGTAAGTCAAGCATCCATCGTGGAAATAATAGATATCTACTCCACTCAAAACGATATTCTTTATTTTCATCATCATCATCATCCACAACCCGACTTCACCCACTACTGGGCCTCTGTTAGTGCCACTCCTCTCAGCCCTGTGCTAATCTCATCATTCTTTAAAAAATCTTGTTTAACAGCAATGAGCAAATAATTATTGCAGGATTAAGATATCTAGAGATGCAATTTGTAATCAAATCTACTGTGAAACTTACAGTTATGTTATACCACAGTCAGATAAAACTCAAAATCTACCTTATGTCCAGGCACACAGAATAGAAACTATCACAGCACACTGTAACACGAAACCGTATAAATTCCTGCCCTTGAGCTTGCGTTTAGTTACGGATTATTGCACAAATGAATTAATAAGATGGATATGTCAGTAGCAGTTGAACATTGGTTTAATACTGAATGTATTTGGCAAAATTCACATTAGCATACTAACCAATCTGGTGCTAATTTGAATGCAACATTGCACTTTTTTTAACAGAACTGGTCGAATACCGGCCCGTGTACGAATGCTCGTAAAACTATCGCGAGATATGAAATCGAGTGATACGAATACAGCTTCCAAAAGCTGCATTGAGCCGGATAATCAAACCATGAAGTGGTTTTTTTGGTCAGGTATCAGGTAAATTAATTGAAAATACCTTAAGTATGTAGGTACTTGTTTTATTTTATGTGAAGACTAACGTAAGAACAGCGAGTTTACGTTGATTTCAGATAATTTTGCTCAAAACTCTCGGGATATCACTAGGTAAAAGTTGTTTGGATGTTTGTGTTTCGTCAAGCTGCAACAACTGGTTCGATTTGGTTGAATATAATATAATACAATTAGTAACTTGGATTAACACATAGACTTCCTTTTATCCCGAAAAATTAACAGGACGAACGGGACGCGAACGAAGTCGCGGGCATAAGCTAGTGAGGAATTAAATACGCACCTGCCACAGCGAGTTGGACCGTCAGCAGCGCTTCCACGATCTTGATGAGGATCCTCATCTCCGTGGCTCCACAGTCGCAGTTGCAGAGGTAGTACAGCAGTAGCTTCAAGAGGGCGTAGCTATCCAACAGCACGCTCTCGCTCACTATGTACTCCCGGAACATCGGACTGTACAGGCACAGCCCGGCGCAGCTCTTCCAAAACGTCCAGATGTTCTTCAGCATGTCGATGTGGTCCTCCATCGACTCTTCGATTGTATTCTCGCTCGACGCGTACCCGGCTTTGATCGCTTGAGGGATCGACGCCTTCTGTTCGACGTGGTCCATCGAAGGAATGAACGACAGGGCTGCCTTTTCTTTAGTTACGTCCACGAGCTCCTCATACTTGTCAACCGGTAACTTCATCCGGTATATTTTGTAGCACTTGTCTGTCATGTCGGATAGCGACTTGAACAGCATCTGCACCGACGATAGTGAACTCATTTCTCTGTAGTACGTTAACTCTGATGCTTCCTTCATCAGCTTGTAGATCTCAACTATTATGGCTATTTCTAGGATCGAGCAGCATTGGTTTGAGAACTCTGGAAGCGACACCAATTCTAGCACGTAGCTGAGGCCGCCTTTTTGGATGAACTGCTCAGCGAAGGACACGGTGTTTAGAAGACTCGCGAAGATATTTAAGCAGGAAACAGTAAGAAAGTATGCAGACTCTTCTAGTCGCATTATGTATCTGTGCTTTGCCACGATAAACGTAGGATACATAACGCTAAACAGCAGTTCATACTTCATCTCCATCCGGCATTTCGGCGTCACTCGCAGCAAGTGACTGACAGTTGCGTGTAAGACGTTGTTATGGTTATCTAGCTGCAGCAGTGAGTTATAATGAATCAGGAACGACCAGATGCTTTTCCTTTCTACGGGGCTCACTGCGTGCTGACAATACTTCCTGCTGAAATCCTTCTTCTCGTCACAAGGCTCGCATATCGAGCAGGGCAACTGATCAGTGACTTTCGGGACTAGGACGCTAGCTCCGAGTTCCCCGTATACAGTGTGTTCTAGGACTTGAAGGCACAAGGAAGCAACGGTGTTATGCGTCAGCATCAACCGCACTATGCTCTCCATTAGAATGCCAGGCGAGAAGCAGCAGCAGACTCCACAGTTGAGCATTACGCGTAACACTTTACTTCTCAACATGCTCTGGGCGGACACCGCTTCATCCGTCAGGACCGATGTCAAAGTCCCGTACAGAACCGATATGCAGCATGCAGACGACATGGGAAGACCGTTGCTGGCTTCGCCGAGGATATCGTGATGGTGATGCATCCCGGCCGTGACTCGCTGTCGACATATTTTATGGCGGGACCTCGGGCACGCCGCGGAATGGATGACCTCGCTTCTCACTCTCTTCATGCCGATCACTAGCTTCCCTACTATTTCTAATAATTTTTTTATCAAGACGATCACTTCGTCCTCATCTATGGAAGGTATTCTTATCATCAGCTCCACGGTTTCCTTGAGCAGCCCGCCCTTTAGGCAGTCACCGTACAGTTTGAATTGATCCGTGAACTCCCTCAGCTTGTCGACCGTGCGGCACTGCATCAGCAGGCAATGGAAGAACGCCGTGATCGAGTACGCTATACCGAACACAAACTTGAGCATATTCTCCGATTCAGTCTTATCCGTTACTTTGGCACGACTGTCCTTCTTATTCTTAGTGATAACATCCTCTAGGATTCTCAGCAGCATGGGCAGGACCCCGCTGTTTATAAGTTTGGCACAGAGGTCCGCGTGAACGAGCACCTTATCTAGCGATACTATCAGCAGCTCCGTGAGTGCGACCTTCATTTTGGAGACGCGCTGGAGGTTGGCCTGCGTGGGCAGCGAGCTGAACTGGATCGAGCACAGGTTGCGCAGTGAAAAGTTGATGCATTGCATCGAGATCTGCGAGCCCTCGGAGCCGGAGAGGCTGCTCTCCGCCTTGCACAGCTCCTGCAGCAAGTCCGTGATGATGAGGGTGAACTGGAACGCGGACATTTCAGAGTTTACGATCTCCTTGTGCTTGTCGTTGATGTAGTCGTCGGCCTTGGGCTTCGCCTTGCGCGGCGAGTAGAACGACTCCGAGTACGTATCCGGATATTCGTTCGAGGAGCGGATGGATGAGTTGAAGTATTCGAAGTGGTCGTTGGGCGAGGCGACCTTGATGGCGAGCGAGCGGTTCAGGGCTTGCAGCTCCTCGTTAGAGTCCGCGGTATCCGACGACTGGTCCGAGGCTCGTGTTGGCTTGCGCTTCTTGTCCAACGAGTCGAATTGACTCGCACGCCTCGACCTACTGCTGCCACAAATAATATGAAAGTAATGTTACGCAAGTACATTCCAATTTGAATAATGTTTTTGACCGTGTAAACTTGGGTTTAAGGAACTTTGAATTATGTTAAACATACCTGGCGGTGTATCTTTCTGGCGAATCCACGACGCTCTTCGATTGAATATTTGGTTTCTGCTTTGACCATATTCTGCAAATAATATTTTATATTAAGATCCACAATTGTTTTTACCCGAAAACGTGTAATTTAGCATATTGAAACAGTGTAGGTACAATTACAACTCTGTGGGTAACAGAGCATATTTATGTAGTTTTGTAGTAACTTGATCTAAATGTGGGTTGCGGTTTGAGAACCTTGTCGTCTGGATTATCGATAAGCGACGTTCACACATGAACGATCAAGCAGTACATCATTTTAAAAATCCTTTTTCCTTTTTCCTTTTTTCTTTACGTTTTGTCTATACATGTTTTATGCAACTGTTTTGCTGGTTTATATTTGAAACAATATAAAACACTTTAGACTGTCGGTGCCAGATCTTGCAGTCGTTAAGCCACGACAGAGACCTTAAGGCAGCCTAAAAACTCCGTCATCAGTGTTGGCCGCTAACTCATACGAATTTATATTTTATTTGAAACAATTATTATGAATGTAAACATTCTGCACAGTGGTTTTGCTCTGAGGTGCTACAACATGTTAGCAGAGTAATAACAAACGATAAGATGGTTATTTATCGAGTTACATTACGCTAATTACATCGAATGTTTTGGCGTTGCATTATTGCTATCGCCCAATTTGAGGCGCCAAGATAAAAGCGCTTCATGTAGTATGGGTACTAAGTTCACATACGTATTGATACTAAAAATCTAGAGCCAACTGCATAGTTAATACTAGTGTTTCTTAATCAGTGGTACTTGTGATAGTAGTAGTAGAGCTCTTTGTGAGAGCTCATCCGGGTTCAGTACTACCACCGTACCTATTTCTGCCGCCAAGCAGCGATGCTCGCATTGCTGTGTTCCGGTTTGAAGGGTAAGGGCGCCGGTGTAATTACAGGCACATGAGACTTCAACATCTTTACGTCTCAGAGTGATGGACGCAGTGCATTGTGTTACAGGGCACGTCCTCATTGGACTTGCTCTGTGAGGTAATGCATTGTTATAGGCAGAAGTTAACATCAGGTGAGCTATCAGCTTGTTCTATTACTTTTATCATAAAAAAAAAACCTAATATGGTCTAATTATGACCTGTGTCAGTGGTCACTCCGACCACAGTTAGTATGTAGTTAGTTTATATAAGTATTTCAATAACAGTTTCAGATAACAGCAAACAATAGACTTTAAAAAAGTTATATGTGCCGAATACCAGTGCTCTCAAACGGTAGTGAACATTGTAATGAAACTAGTTAGTATTCTAGGGCTTGCAACCTGTCACGTAAGGAAGTATTCTCGTACTAACTAAATATAATGTTGAAACATATCTGTCTTTTGGATCTTAAGTCAATTTTTTTTAATGAAAGCATGATAAGTCATCTGTCGACATACCTATGTGAAAATAACTGATGAATAGGAGTGCGTGGTGCGAGTGTGGGCGAGTTAACAGTGCAGGAATCGGGCGCGGCCTCACTGCCAGCGGCACTCAGCTCTCCAAACAGCCATATCAGTACGGAGCTCAGCTGCCGGCAGCATGATAGTCCCTAGATTATGAAAACAAATGAATATTTACGTATGGCACGCACGAGTGATAGCGTAAAGCATGCTAGTTTTCAAATATGCCCAAACAAATAAATCCTACTAATATTTTAAACGCGAAAGTTTGTATGTATGGATGTTTGGATGTTTGTTACTCTTTCACGGAAAAACTACTGATCTGATTTGGATGAAACTTGGAATATATATTGTCAGTGACCTGAATTAACATATAGGCTACTTATATTACTTATAATTCGCGGGCGGAAACTAGTACAAAATATGTTTGAATAAGGTTAAATCTATAGTCATGAATGTAGTAACTTATCTGCTAAACCGTATTGTGGATTCTAGCCTGCGATACAGAACAAATAATAGTTGGTACTGCGTTATGCCCACGGCATAGAAAAACTGAATCAAAGTTGCAACTTAATTTGTTCTCGTTTGTTTACGGGTTAAACTATAACACTACACAATAAGCACACCTAGTTATGAAATTGTGGATCTGTGTACGTGATCTAAGTCAGATACTCTCACATGTAGATATGCTACTGTAGGAGTATTACTGCGACGAGGCTGGGCGTGCGGTGAACGAACTCCCGGCACATTAGCACACAAAACAATATTATCTCAGTAAATACCATCTTCGCAATTAAATCATCTCTATTACTTTCGACCTTGATCCATTGGAATAAGAACCACGATAAAAAAGAATTTTATAATTAGCAAGTATTGACTGATAGTACCTACTGGTAGGCGGATTAACATGTCAGGTCAGTCACATTACCAAGTACCAAAATAATTCAGGCACTTGCCATAATCAAATTAAAATTCTCTTGTTGCATTTTAGTAGTCTCAGTTATTTCCGAAATAAAGAAATTTGAAATTGAATTTTTCTAATCTAAACGAACCTAATAAGACAGCTCTAATATTATAGCCGTCCTTGTCGTTTCAATTTATGAGAAAGGGACATAAAACTTTTAGCGCTGTCAAATTAGGTTAGTTTAGAAAAATGTAACAAAGATAATCGATACCATTGTAAGCTTTATGTAATAAATAAATAAATAATAAATATTCACGGACACTTAACACAACGCCTTCGAGTCCCAAACTAAGCAAAGCTTGTACGATGGAAACTAGATGGCTGATAGAATACATACATACATTTTTTTTTGTAAATACATACATACTTATAATACATAGAAACACCCAGACACAGAACAAACATCTATGTTTACAACACACAAATGTTTGTTCTCGGTGGGGATCGAACCCACAACCCACAGCACGGAAGGCAGAGCTACTACCGACTGAGCCATGACGCCTGTCAATATGTAATGTACATCGATTATGTGTAGATATTAGATGGGCATAGTTTCCGTCGCGTCGGCGTCGCGACCCCTCGGCTCGACCTTAGATAACTGCTGCAGTCATTCACGATAGCGCGAATTAGTTACCTATCTATTTGCATTTCGTTTCGATTGATATATTTACTAGATACTCGCTTTAGTACGGATAGGGTAACAAACAACTATGCGCGGAACTGTGTAATCGATTATAAACGTCTTCAGAAATAATGATTAATTTTGACCAAACGGTAACAGGTTCATTAATTCCTTAATCTTATGGTAACAGGTTCATTAATTTTCAGTTCAAAACAGATTTCGAGTCAGTACTGTGAACATTCAGAGTCACTATTGTACAGATTCAGAGTTAAAATTGTAAAGATTCAGAGTCAGTGTTGTAAAGTGCTTACTTCGACTCCCAAAGCCCTCAGCAGTACGAGACAGCGCCAAGCGACGCCGCCCAGCAAATACTTCCTGAGGATTTCTTCCGAGGACTGCGCGTTGGCGCGCGCGAACAAACTCTTCGACTGGACTTTATCTTCTTCAACCTTTTGCTCTGCATCTATACAAATTGATAAAGAAGACTGCTATAACGATCAACATCACGGCACGTGTTCTTACAAGCCATATCAAGAATTTGTGATAGTGGGACGATTATATTCAGTACTCTGGTCTTTAGGTACATAGCTTCAGATGTGAGATAACTTTACGAAATTAATTAGGATCACGACCCCTACGTCCCCCTGAGCACACCCCGCATGCATTTAGATAATACCTACTATGATATCAATAACTCTATATATGAAGCTAGTTCATTCCATTCCACACCATGTTTTTTTTAGATCCTTATATCTCTGAGGTCTACAAGTGGATGTCACCAACCTTTCGATCAGCAGGACTGTTCTAATTTATTTGACGCAACTTTCGCGGATCGATATCGGAACCTTTCGAAGGAGATTTCTAATAGCGAGGTCGAAATCTTCTTTGGAAACTTCCGATATCTTTTCGAAACCACTTGTCGAATGAATCAGATTTGCGTTGTTATACCTTCGTCATTTCCATTGGAAGCATTCGATGATTTACTGGAGCAGGGCACGTCAAGCGACGGCAAAGGCGCGGTGTACTGAGTGTTGATGGATGACGTCACACGATGGATGCCGCAGAGCAACTCGCAGCCGACCAGCGTCACCACGCCGCTTACCGGACTGTATGAGAAGTCTTGTTATAGTAAAGGGAATGAAGAAGATCTAAATTACATCTTACATACAGGAGGTTGGTTTAGAAGAGCTCACTATATTTCGATTGGTCTCAACGGGACCCAGGCATTCTTAAGGTAAATATAAGGCGTAACCAAAGCCGGCTCGACAGGGGTACCAAAGTATGGAACCTCAAAATATGTAGCCAATATTTTTTATTTATTGGATTGAGATTATTTGCCATTTTTTTTCTGAACGACACAGTTCAGGGAATTTTAGAGGCACACAGTTCGGAGAGTGCTATAAAGTGTGACGGCTGGATGTTTTAGTTTATGTTCAGAAGATAAATAAAGCTGGCTCACCAAAAGTTGATGAGCTCTTTAGCGTTAGCTCCGTTGTTCAGGCGTATGAGGAACTCGGCCAGAAACAAATCCAGCCAAGTGGATTTCTGAGAAAAATGCAAAGCAGTTAGTACATTAACAAAGGTTGCATGTAGCAAGTGCAGCCGAGGCCTTGGAGTCGTGACGGGAACTAATGTTAATTGTACGTGGATTGAAAGGTTGGCGGTTGGATGGTAGATTACGGAATTTACAGCTCATTGTGCACATCCTGTACTCATCGGACATATTAGACCTGCCATCAAAGCGTATCGTATTGTAGATACTCTAGGTACGTACCACGCATGATAAGTTGAACACTAGGGAGAGACTCGAAACCTCTTTATCGAAGGCATAACGAACCCAACTACGAGTATGTCTTATTATCCCGCTGCAATTTTGCACCACCATTTTCAGTGCGGAAAAACCTGCTATTCAATACAAAATGCAATAGGTGGAAAAAAATGTGTGAAACAGTAAAGTTTCTTTTCACGCTTACACTGTTGGATTCAATAGAAAAGTTGTAAAAATTTATGGGTAAGTACTTTGAATCCCCGAAGTGGCTGATTGTTTTATGAAAATCATTGATATTACCTCATAAGTTCCGGTTTCTGCTTTGAAGAAATGGTCCCAGTATAGTTTCAATGTGTCCACCTCCTCTTCCGACGCCATATCCGCTGAGCGCTGACCTACCGTAATAAAGGACTATTTATTGCACAGTACATTAAATACTTAAATAAATAAGTAAGTCGGCTAGTCGCACACCCGACGCGGACGGTTACGCCATCATCACTACGTGCAATTACCGTGAAAATTTTAAGTAATTGCGCAGTTTCGGTCGATAAATCGCACGTTTTTCTTTATGACCTTTCTTTCTCTATATCGGGGCTGGAGGATCTGACAGTTACAGGTTCGATTCCTGGCAATGCGTCAGCACTAAGTCCACCCTTTGTATAAAATTTATATATTTTTGTGCAATGAAGTGTTTAAATTTAAAACTTAAATTAGGTACCTATGGTCAGTACGTTGACATTGGTCCATGGTCCATGACATTACAGTTCATTGCAGACCTAGATCATGAATTTTCTATTTAATTTATTGGATAAATAAAAATATACAAGACACAATAGAACTGCTTAGGGCCTTGACCTCTGCTTAGGCAATTTCTAATATTTCAGCACTATTTATAAAATGTCTTAAGGTATATCCTATGCTACACTTAATTAATTGTGTTGTGACACTGTTATTTAATTCAATTTATGTAAAATTATTACACCATCAAATTAGGACTCCTATAAAGGTAGCTGTAAGAATGACAATAAAGCAAATACAAATGTATCAGCAACACCATGTTATTTACTTTATATATACCTATGTATTCAAAGAACTAGGTATTTTAGTGTAGGTACGAATTACAACATACCAACTCTTAACAGATCCTCAGAGAAAGTGCATCACATCATTCACAGTTTTATACACTTTATGTTAAAACTCTAAATCCTAAAACCACCAATTATAAATTATTTTTCCAACTGACAGTCGTGAGACGAGTACATTTGACCATATCATAGTGTTACTGAGTACTGAGTGGTTATCTACGGTCATTATTTATTGGATAGTGAGAAGACAACAGATAAACGTAGCTATGTAACAATGTTATCTTTCCACCCGTGTGGGATTTGTGCCTATTTGTATTACGTAGGTAGTTTAAATCAATATAATCATAATCATAATCATAATCAATATATATAAAACTCTTTTGAAGCTGACAGAGAATCAACGCACAGCCTAAACTATAAGTCCTAGAGGTATGAAATTTGGAGGGTAGTATCCTTATATAGTTTAGGGGTGCACTAAGAAAGGAATTTTGAAACGTCACACTCTAAAGGGTAGAACGCGAGCAACGCCGTGGGCGACGGCTAGTACTATAGATATATACAGGGGTGTTACTATGTATTATAAGTACCTACTTATGTAAGTATTAGAAAAATGTATACAAGTAATCTATCAGCAATCTGTAGTTCCCATAGTATACTTAAAAGCTGGAGGAGTCCCAAACTAAGCAGAGCTTGTAGGTACTACTTGTTGTGTGAAAAGTCCAAGAATATGTATTTATTTATATTTTATTGTACCTATGATTGTGACTATCAGTAAAATATACATTGTAAGTCTTCTTTATAGAAATTTAAATTCTGATAATTAAATTTATAAGTGTCACATACCAATAACTGAAGCAAATATGCAAGAGCACCTTGGTTGACATAAAAAACTCTTTTATTTGAGCACCTCGGTCTATAATATAAAAGAATGAATCGGAATTACTGTGTAAGTAGAGGTTTTCAGCTGCTATGACTCTAACCATTAACCTTTACAGGATTAGATGAAACTTACATGAAGTCTTTAAACCAAAAGTCGGTGAGCGGCTTTAGTTCGCCAAAACAAAGCCAGAGAAAGTCAATAATTCAAGTAAAATTGAAATAACTGCGGGTCAGCACAGCGGGTCGAACAAACAACAAAAAACACAAAATAAATAAATAACTTCAACTTCTTTCAACACCTCCTCGGCCGCATCAAAGCTGCAGCAGCAACAGCTGATTGTCAACAGCACGCCGACATCGACTTTATTATAATTGTAGACAGTGACATTTTAACTTAACAGTGACGTTCCACGTATCAATCAATCAAAAGTCAAAATCAAAAAAACAGCACTGATCAAAATGCCACAAACCAACAAGTCAAGTCAAGTCAACCTAAACACACAGTTTACTACGTTTACTAGGATTGATCAAACTGGATCAAACAAAACAAAAAAGACCACTTGGAAAATAAAACTTTGGGTTGGCAAAGAAAAGAAAAGAAGACTTGGCAAAAAGACAAGCTTCCAGCGCTACAACAAAATAAAAAAAAACTGAAAAAAACAAACAAACATATCAAAGAATTTTCTTTACAAATTTGTTTGATTTGTATGCAAATTGCAAACAAGAATCGAGAATCGGCCGGTAGGAAAACTGTAAAAAATATTCTGAGACTTCTGAAAGCCTGCTTATAGAGATCCATACAATAGGTGTTCGGTGGACCCATAGGTATACAGAGAGAACACCCTGTGATGTGACTCTGAGCAAGGACTACTATGATTAAAAGTTACTCTCAAGTACGAGATCCTGCCCTGCCTGCCAGAGTTGATATTTGCTGAGCCTCATTGCTTTCTGCCGTGATGGATTCAAACATTTCTATTGAAGAGTTCCTCGCAGCAGCAGAAGACTTTGTTGAAATCTCCAACAAACTCTGTGATGGATGGAAATTAATCAAAAGTGAAGATGTACACAAATCCTATGTCAAAAAGGAGTGTTTTATAAGTCCCTGCGAAGGTTTTGCAGTGAAAGCAGAGTATGTAATGTTCCATAGCTTAAGCTATCAAGTGCCTCAATTCAGTTTCAATGTGTGGAATTCTTCAGGAGTATTGTTGACAATAGAAGAGTTGACACAGATTTCTTTTATCAAGTAAGTTTATCATGTTTATGTACCTACTGCATGCATACAACTTTAATCAGTGGTTCCGTCTGAATAATCTGTTTTGTTTACTTATTATGAACTTGAAGTGGCGATATTCATATCCACCCTCAAATAATAAGATGTATGTTGTTACTGACAATGCTCTTTCATTTCCAGGGAACTTCCACCAAGCCATGAGAATCTGTACTCGATTATCACACAACAGGAGCATCCGATATTCTTCCGGCCATACTTCATTGTCCATCCATGCCGGACTGGGGATTTGCTTGCCTGTTTCAAGAGCACCTCGGCTAATATCTTAGTTACATTCCTGGGAATCGTTGAAGCAGTTATCCGGCTGAACTTGCCAATGGAATATGCAAAGGCCTCTATCAAGAGTAAAAACATGTAATAGTGGTTGCAGGTAAACTACTTTAATTTAATATAATATCTTACAGTTTGGATTCATAAAGTTCTTAGTAAGAAGGTATACCCTAAATAGATAGAGAAGTATCTTTATTCATAACTTTTATTTGCAACAAGTAATTACTAATAAAACATTGTTTATATTTACTTTACTTAGTTTTATTGTACTAACCTAACTAATATCTAGCTATGTTAGAACTTGGGCAAATTACGGCGACAGTTTGTAAAATGTAACTGGCAAACGGCTCAGTGGAACATTTTGTGAGAGACCTACATTCTGCAACTGAGCAGGTTAATAATAATAACTTACACATAAGCTTTACTTATAAATTACATAGGTATCCACAAATATTTGTATTGTTTATTTCAGTAACGGGAGCTGAATTGAAAAAGGATAAAATACCAGGTAAGGAAACAACTAATTAGTAATTATTTACCCCTAGTCTGTACGTAACTCGTGACATATTTGCGACTTACGTACCTAATGCCAAATCGTTTAAAAAGACATGATTGCCTATTTATTTACTCTTGTTGTAGATATTTCGAGTTTAGCGTATTAGAGAAATGAATTTGAACCCACAACACGACTCTGAACCCCGGCTCTAATACTTGTATGGCATGAATGGAAGTAAATAAGACAAGCAATTATATTAGAAGGTAGTAGGTACTCAACCTACGTTTACGAATTCTATGTTCAACAGCTGGAAGCAACCATGGCTTCATCTACAAGCTAGATGACCTAGGTATTGCATTTACGGTAGATTAACCTTGTATAATCTGAAGCATCAGATAGCAAAAGATTACGGATCTGGAGTAGATGCCAAAAATATGTTATATCTTCCACTTCGGAAGGTCTAGGCCCGACGTCACCGATGGCATTTGTCTATCGGTATCGAATTCGATAAGATAGCAGTTTCGCTATCAGCTCTCTGCGATCCATTGTCGTACTTACGCTCGGCAGGATCACATTGCGGTTTTGGTACAACGATGTGTATAGTTTTATAATGAGACAATATTTGAAAGGCTCTGTGTTGTCCAACTGGACGGCGAGGTTGTGTGAGTGCCTGAGATCTTGTGCCGTGGTGGTGTGTTGCTGCTGCTATGTAAGTGGATCAAGTGGATGTCGGGAAGGCTTTCGTTATTTATGATCCGTACGAAAATATGCTTTATTTATACTTCCGTAGGATACGTAAGCACAGACATAGGTCCGGGTGTCCACCCAGACAGATTAGACGGAAGAAAGAAAGAAACGACACGAGTGCCTAAAATGAATAAACATTGTTTTTGTATGCTTTACAAATACGTAGCTTTGTAGGTAATGTATTAAAAACTTTTATCTCTTAACCTAAAATATTTATTTATTTATTTTATTCAACAACTTCAGTTACATGTAGTCTGGTCTGATCAAAACATTCACATTAAAAACATTGCTAGGAAGTGGATATTGATACTGGAATACATAAATTACCTACCTTCCTACATTGTATCTCTATGATCCTCTGTGAGATAATATTGAAATATACTTCGTTATCAATCGAGCCTAAATCCTCACATGCATGAAAGAAGTACAAGTATAGTACAAGCAGATGACCCACCTCGGTTACCTCTGTTTGCCTATAACAATGGAATAACTGTGAGACAGCACTGCGTCCATCACTCTGATGTAGTAGCCCTCAGAATGGCGGCCTAGAAGTTTTGTGACACGTGTAATTTTCGATGTAAAGCTTATTGTGACATGATTTGTCGTTCGGGTGATTGCTTGACCTTTTAACTTTATTCAAGAATGTCTTATAATTGACTTCAAAGCAATTTTCTTTTAATTTGTAGTTTGCTGCATTTCGCAGATGCCCTTATTCTCACGCCCTGAAGGTACACCGTTTGCGACTGACATTGACTCGACCACGGTCAACAGTGTCGTGTGGTAGTTGTACCTAGGTACTCAGCTACGGCTATCCGTACTATATATCATCGGTTATTTTAAAATCCCAAAAATATTTTTCATTATCAGAGCCACAGTTGCCAGCTTTCGGGAAGTGACAAAGAGAGAACTAGTGAAGCAAGTCATTGCGTGCCATTATATGGCGGCAAAATGCGCTGGTCAATGTTTTAGTTTGGAATTAATTTGTTTAGTGTCAGATGAAGGTACATATTTCGATGTCATAAGTTATGCACAATCAGCCCTTAGAACCAATCACTCTGTGCTGTCTGAAAGTTTTATAATCGATTGAGTGAAGCGAACGAAGATCTTTGAAAATTCTGCATGGCATGTTCGTCATAATGGTCATAGTTGAAATTTAGCTAGTGTTGGTTATGTTAGTGCATTGTGTTAGTTATTCTGGAAGCTGGAGTAAAAACATCTTAAAACTTCAGAGATCAGTCACAGACTGACAGACAAACTTCATTAGGAACTTTGTATTATAATGTAGTGATAATTGTGATAAATAAATAATTTAACATTATTTTCGATATTACAGTGTGATTACTTAATTGATTCGGTGTATAAAGATAATTTACGATTAAATAAAGTAGGTACCTACGAGTAGTTACAATCTAGGTAATATATAACTTGGATCTATGACTATGTACAAATAAATAGTTTTAGTTAATCTCCACGAGTCGCACAAACTTGGGACTCTTCACTAACTTGGTGCGCAATCTAAGTTCGTCGAGCTTGTTCATCGATCGGTTACAAAACCGTTAAAAATGGAAAGAGTTAAATGTAACTAACGCTAAAGTAAGCTTACGTTTCTTCGAATCTACGATGTCCTGGGTTCGAGCGCCATACGGTTGAACATATATGTGAGACGCATATGAACGCAATAAATGCCAATACATTAACATAACGTAAGAACGTGTATCGATTGCAGAAAAGGCAGTTGTCTGTGACCTTGAGATCACTCCTCGCTTCGCAGAATTACCAAGCACCAGCTGTGGAAGTTCTGATGCATATAATATAAGGCTTTCATTTTTTTCAATAGCATATATAATATTACTACATAAAAACTATACTTGCTGCACTGTATGTGTATACAATTACGATACATTGGTATGCCTGCGAGGTATAAACACTAAATTAGGTACTCTACTTAAATCCACGTAGAGCTGTTACAACTACTGTACTGTTATGACATGGGGCAGTGACAGCTCTATAGTATGTTCACTTCCAAACCGCACTAATGCAACGTAATTGTATGAAAATTTGTAAAAGTCGGCTAAGCTCTATAGTAGGCATCTCGCTACTAAATCGTACTGGATTAGATTTTAGTAAAGATCGTAAGTCGAGTGAGAATTTACGTATTACATACAGTACTAGTTTTTTTGGTGACTCAACAGGGAGAGATCCACGTAATAAGCCATTATTTAAATATTCTACTTAGGTGATTGTTCCATCCTCAGGGCAACAAAGTATCGTCAGTATCGGAGACGCGTCAGATCGATGTGGGCGCAGTCGAGGAAGGCAGCAAGAAGAAACACAACAAGATCAAAACGTCCAAATACTCGCTGCTCTGGTTCCTGCCAAAAAACTTATCGGAGCAGTTCCGAAGGGTCGTCAACTTCTACTTTCTGATCGTCACTGTGATAGCTGTCGTTATTGGTGAGTGCTGCTTACCGTCTTGCTTCAGCGAGACTGAGATATTCTGGTCCATCCAAGATTAAAGATTTGTAAGAGCGTCGAGCAGATAAATCGAACGAGAACCATTTTTCTCCATAAAAGAACTGGGCACGTGACCCTGGAATTTTGACAAATTTTTTTTAGAATGAAACTCAGACTCGCATCTAGAAGGAAGAAAGTATAGGAAGTGGAGGTTGAACAGAAAATCTGAGAGATGTTTGTCCAGCTGTGCGACATTATATCCTAGGGCTTATTTCCGTAAATGCTCGTCGCAATGATGACTGATAAGCTGATAACGTATCGGCTTTATTGAAGTGTAGGTTACGAACTCACCAGATATATATATTTTCAGCGTTTCAGTAGTCTAAAATTACCATACCATAAAAATATTATTACTTTCGATTGCTGAGTTTTTGTTTTGAATTTTGCCAGGCTGACATCATCACCGTATGATTCACGTAAATAAGTTTAGCTTCGCGAAACATGATGCACTGCATGAATACTTTTAAAAAGTTTGCAATCGCAAAAGCGTTAGTTTTAACCCCTGACCGAAAAACGTAAGGGGTGTTATAAAATTAACGGTGTTATGTGTCTGTTTGTTTGTCTGTGTCCTCGTAGCTCTGAAAGTAGGGCACCGATTTGGATGTTTGTTTTGTAGAAAAGGTGTTTCATGTTTGGTGGAAATTGATGCAGCCGTTTTCAAGTTACTTGGATATTCATCAGCTCGGAAAATCAGTTTTGATAAATCTCAGACATAAATGCAGTTTGAAACGTTTAGTTCATCTCAATGTATTCAGATTTCAAGGTCTGAAGATGACCAGCAATGACGAAGAGGACCCAAAGAGATATTGGTTGATGATATCGTGTCTCTTACAGACAGTCCAGTGTCACCGTTCACCAGTATCGCCCCCCTCAGTTTCATGGTGCTAGTGACAGCTGTAAAACAAGGATACGAAGACTGGCTGCGGCACAGAGCTGACAATAAAGTCAATAATAAGATCGGTAAGTCTATGACAAGGTATAATAAATAAATATTCTTGGACATATCACGCAACGCTCTCTAGCCCCAAACTAAGCAAAGCTTGTACTATGGGAACTAGATTTCTGATAAATTACTTATATACATTTTTTTTGTAAATACATACTCATATACATAATAACACCCAGTATATAGTACCCGCTGGTGTGCCGCGAAGTCATGGTCATGGAAAAGGTCCCTTAGTCGTACTTTCGAGATTTCTACAGGCTGATTTTCATGAGATTGCATGTTCATCTATAGCCCGATAGGTTTCACTAAGTTCGTGCCATTCACTATGATCCTGATGATGATGAGATAACATACAGGGTGGATTCTTGAGATGGGGCAGCTACCGGGGAACTGTTCAACGCTTACGTTACGTTTTATGGTCGCCATTTGCCAACGTATGTTTCCCAGTTCTTCTAGTTGTATGCCATGCCCATTGAGATTTACATATTTATTGTTAACAAACTGCTATACCGTTGAATGCCCTAAAATAAATTCTATCAAAAATGCGATTTGAAGGTTTAATGAAAAGTTGTAGTATTTTATCTTTACAATCGTTTGATCTGTCAATATGCCGTACCTTCACGACGGTGATGGAATCCGACAAACCTTGACTATGCCTGTGAGTCACTATGATATTCGTTATCTTATATACGTAACGTAACTTCCAACCCACCGTTAGATCATGATGTCCTCCTTGGCGTATCCGCCAACGGCGAACCCTGTTATCTCCGAACATGCGAGCGAATATGGCTTGAAAATTAGAGTTAGATCATAGTCTACCAATGGGTCTTTCCCCTGCAAAACAAATAATATATGCGCATTATGTATGACAAGTACAAAGATAAGCTTAAAAAAACTAATATATTTGCAAACAATACACAGACGTCGTAATAATGGTATCCGGATTCGTTGTATCGTTTTGAGTAGAGATAAGTTATCATCACTTACTTTAGATATTGATACCTCTAAAAATCGCACCATTTAAAATTAATCTTATTTCGGGGTTTGACAATAGAAACAAACATAATTCTGATTAATCTGTTTACGTAGATTATAATTATCTTTATTATTTAATTACTGCGCCTAGATGCGAACGAACCGTTCTTTTTTGGCATCATCATCATCATCCACAGCCTGACTTCACCCAATGCCTCTGGATATAGGCCTCTCTTTTTTGGTACCACTCTTTTCTACCCCGTGCCAGTCATCTTTTTATTATACATCTTGAAGTTAATTCGTTACATTAAGAGTATATCCTTTGAATAGGTAACTACAACATTATAGTTTATTCTATTCCACAGTTGAAATAGTCCACAAAGGTGTGATCAAGGAGGTTAGAAACTCGTCCATCTCCCCCGGCACGTTGGTCCGCGTGAAGCGAGGCCGAGAGGTCCCGGCCGACCTGGTGCTGCTCTGCTCCGCCGGGCCGCAGGGCAAGTGCTTCGTCACCACCGCCAACCTGGACGGAGAGACCAATCTCAAGACTTTGAGGGTTCCGCCTCCACTCGTCGGGTATACTCCAGGTGATTTTACTAGCTTACTTTCTTTTTTTTTCAGATATCTATAATAATTATATGAATTTATTCACAAAGAAAATTACAATTAATACAATATTTGTAAAATACACATGAAACAGTTGAGCCATCTACAAACCGTTGCAAACGATTTATAGATAGCTCAACTGGTCCAAATCAGTACCAATCGGAAGCGCGCCCATGACCCTGGCTGCATTGCCGCGCTGAATAGCAATGCTGATACGCTGGCCCAGATCAAGATACTTAGTTTTAAATAGGCGATATAACATTTTTAAGATTGACTTTCGATCAATATTATAAATCGGTCCTCAAGTGGTCTTCCTTCATCAGATATCCTCCCGCAGCACATGCGTATCGAGGTCCCAACACCCATAGCGGACCTCTACACCTTCTACGGCCGTCTGGAGATACCCTCGCGAGACTCGCTGGTGCTCAGTCCCGACCACCTGATGCTGCGGGGGTCCAGGGTTAAGAATACTGAGTGGGCGATCGGCTGCGCAGTTTATACTGGTGAGTACTGCGCTCTGCGAAGCCTAATAAATAAGAATCAAAAAAAGAAAATAACATTTGCAATCACACTATCGGTACTAAAAAAATCACCGTTTGAGATTTACCTTGAGCCATTTGAAGATATTGAAGTTGTCCTTTCAGGTGAAGAAACTAAACTAGCTCTCAACTCCAAATACACGGGCAACAAGTTTTCATCGTGCGAGTTAGCCGTCAACGGGTTCCTACTATTCTTTATATTCATACTGATCGGTGAGATGATCGCTTCGCTGGTCGCTAAGCTCCTCATCGAGCGGCGGAACCCACAGATGGAGCTGTACCTCGGCCCGGGGACCCCTACTCCGGCGCCTATCGGATACTTGATACAGGATTTCTTATCGTTTTTGTTACTGTACTACTATATCATACCGATGTCGTTGTATGTCACCATTGAGCTGTACAAATTCATTGGTGAGTATTCTTTGGAGATTTCTAAAAGTCAAATGCTATTATTCTTAACCCAGTGTCAGTCTTAGCTAGATATCAATTAAACAAAGTAGTACATCGTTGAATAAAGTCCCTATTTTATACTAAATTAATTTATTTGCCAGACCATTTTAATGTTATCCACTGCTGGCTCAAAACTAACCTTTATTGGTATATTCCAAAGGTGCATTATTCATCGGATGGGACGACGAGCTCCGCTGCGAGGAAACCGGCCGGCCAGCCATCGCCAACACATCCGACCTGAACGAGGAGCTGGGACAGGTGGAAGTACTCTTCTCAGACAAGACGGGAACCCTCACTAAGAACCTCATGGTGTTCAAGACTTGTTCCATCAACGGCAGGCTGTTTGAGGAACGTGACGGCACGCTGTATGATCTGGAGCGGTTTCATGAGCCCGTCGATATCTTTCAGGTCGGTTTTTTTTCACTCTCTTTTTGAAGTAAGTACTTTTACCTTTCTTTCTTATAGTACTATATGATCTGTGGTATATAAATGATTCTATTCTTATCGCCTAGATATTTACTATGTGCGTAAGTATAAAATGTTTTAAAATCGACATAAATCTTCTTGATCTGGTTTCGGTTTTTCCTTCTAAGATTGTTCAGCATTTGAAATAGACATGTAATGCTAACGGCCGAAGCAAAACGTAAACTATCTTATAAAAGATATCATCATCACCACAACCTAGGGCTCAATTCCACTAATTTACAACAGTTGATGTCTCTATTCAGTTCCAACTATGGTTTGTTCGATCTGCAGCTTAGCTCATAACTCACTGCGCAGCTGGATCAAAATAGCCTAAAAACAGATGAAAAGCTACGATTCAACTGCGTTTCAGCTGACAAGTTTGTTTGTAGAATTGGTACCCTAATGTGTCTTCTTTAATGGCTCTTTAGCTTGTGGTATCCACCATGATTGGGCACTACTCTTTCCAATTTATATTGTAAATGTATGCATTATTGTTCAAAAATCTTTAACACGTGACTTTCTATTCCAGACAGACATTAAATTTTTCTTCACGATTCTCGCGTTATGCCATTCTGTTCAAATCTCCAACGAGGACATGAAGAAACTAAGCGCACGCTTCAGCGGCACAGGGAACATGCAACTGATGAGTTTCTTCAGACGAAAGAAGGTCAACAAGTCTCCTACACTTAGCAACAATGATAATAAAAATGCCACAGTCCAGGATAATGCAACTGGAAATAACAATACTACAGTCCTGGATAATGCGACGTGGAATAGTATAATTAGAAGCAATGGCAGCGCTATGGACTATCAAGCCAGCAGCCCTGATGAAAGGTAATTTTATAAACTGGTTTCGGTAAGAACTTTAGTGTAGTTTTATTTAGGCGACACAGCTCAGTCGGTAGGTAGCTGTGCCTTCCGTGCTGTGGATCGTGGGTTCGATGCTCACTTAGAACAAACATTTGTGTGTGGCAAGCATGGATGTTTGTTCTGTGTGGGTGTTTTATGTATAATAAGTATGTATTTACAAAAATATAATATATAAGTATTCTCAGAGTAATCTAGTTCCCATAGTATAAGCTTTGCGGTGTTGTGTGAAATGTCCAAATATATTTTTTTTTTAAAACTAAATTTGAGTGTATTCCATACAGAGCATTAGTGGAAGCGGCGGACAGACTCGGCGTGACGTACCTCGGCGAGGAAGGCAACAATCTTCTACTAAAAGTTGGTGAACAAACGGACATGTACGAACGACTACAATCTATAGAGTTCACTTCAGAAAGGAAGAGAATGTCGGTTATAGTGCGAGACAGGGATGGCAGAGTGAGTACATACTTACTAACTAGAACTAACTACATCTACAAGATTGAATTTGTGTCTGTTAACACGTTTCCTCCTGCTTGTAGACATGATAAGGGTCCGTAATCCGAATACCAATTTACGAGTACTATGTTCAAATATTACGTCCAAGGATTATGATTAGACGTGCTTCTAACGTTTCTCCCTAGAAATCTCCATGGACCTTTAATTCCGAGAGATATGAAAGCACATCGATGTCTTCATAATAACATACACACAGTGTAACTGGTTCAACTTAGATCTAAATCACCAAAAATGTTGTCAAAACTGTCAGTCAGTCGATATCTCGATCTACGAACGGTAAAGAAAGCGATGGTGAATGATAACGTTTTATCTTTGACGAGCGGCAAGAAGCCCTTGAAGTTATGCCCGTACCAAATACATAGTTGAAACGAAATCTCCGGTTCGATGATCACTTCCATGGCTCTTTGTTTTTGACATTGACCTGGAAAAATTCTGGAGTTATGTATTGAAAGGGTCTGTCTGAGGCAAATTGGATGGAGCGCAGTTCCCACATTTTTTTTATACTTGCTATGATGGAACTTTGTTTCTTACAATACACTTTTAAAATTGCAGTCGATGCAGTTTATAAAAATGTACCTAACAAAGTTATTTGTTATGCGTCTTTTTTAATGTTGTTTATCGTATTTATTATTTTATTTTGCGTTTTCGTGACTTCTACTGCGTAATACATTATGATAAAAGCAACAAAAATTATAAATAACAAAAACAATCTTAAAATTAACTAAATGTATGCAAAGAGGGACCTGAAATGCTCCCACGCCTTTGAAATAACCAAATTCAAGTTTTGTTTGGCAGTTTCATTTCATTTATTTATTCAATAACAATTATTTACAATTGCGCGTTTCTCTGTCCCGCGGTGGTCACAGGAACGACCACCGCGTGACGTTCCTTTCCTTTCTTCCAGATACTATTGTTTTGCAAAGGCGCAGAGAGTTCAGTATTCCCACTCTGCAAGAACAGCGCGCTCGTTGACGAAACCAACCGGGACATCGACGTGTTCGCTAACAAGGGGCTAAGGACGCTGGCCATCGCCTTCCGGGTGATACCTGATGCCGAGTACCATAGTGTGGCCGATTGTGAGTTCTATTTTAATAGGATATGAGCTCAAAGTCTATTGAAATCTTTCGCTTTCTAAGTACCTAGCTAACTAGGTGGCAGTGCGTTACGAAAAGCACCCTGTAATTATTTCTAGTGTAACACTACGCTGTGGATCATCAGACATTTTAGAAACGAACGTGCTGCTTCTATGGGCCTTATGCTGGCTTTTTAAAACTTCGGTGGCTTGCACTCTAAGGCCGTTTGTTCACTGCACGCCTGCATCGGCACGGCACCGATAATGCACTACCTGGGAAATACAAAACACGTCCACCCCACTGCCGTCACACCGCGCAGTTCACGTGCCGGTGCCGGCGTTGGCGGACAAACGGTCTAAAGGATGAGACATATCAAACCATGTTCCAGCTATCACGAAGCTAGACGGCAAGAGTGCAGAGGCATTGGCGCAAGTGACGCAACAGTACCGAGTGCTGGAACGCGAGCTGACGCTTGTAGGCGCCACCGGCGTGGAGGACTGTCTGCAGGACGACGTGGCCGACACGCTCAGTGCACTGCGCCGAGCCGGGATCAGCACCTGGGTGCTCACTGGTGACAAGGTAACTGCTGGACTTTGTAACCAGAATACGAGCTATGAAGGTCCATTCTCCCTTCTAGATTCCATTGTGGGAGATAGATTGCTTTCAAGCAACCTTTTTCATAGACTTTACAAAAGGAGGAGGGGTCTCAATTCAATTGTATTTTTTAAAGTTTTTACCTCAATTAAGAACCGATTTAAAAATTCTGTTTTTATTTGATTGATGAGAAAGAAAGAAAGGAAGAAAATAAATTTATTTGCAGACACTTACAATGACCAATAAAGCCTGATGAGATCGGTTCCATAAATTTTTTATCAAAATCGGTTCAGTAATTTGACAGTTAAATAGGTATCCCTTCAATGGTTGATTAATAGAACAAACTTAATGAACTACCGTCATCATCATCATATAATAATGATGATGAAGTTGTATCACATTGAAGTCGGTTTTTTAAAGTAAATATTTGAAGGGGCTATTCAGCGCTCTAATGAGTATCGTCTCGCTGCAATACTCCAGCGACATAAAAACTAATTTCAAATCCATTTGCCAGATCGAAACAGCGATCAACGTCGCGCAATCGTGCAGCCACATCTCCGAGAACGACAAGCGAATGTTCCTCGTGGGCGTGTCCGAGTGCAGCGCGGTGCAGGCGCACCTCGCCGAGTGCAGGCGCATTGTCGCAGAGCCGGGCTATCGTGACGTCACACTAGTCGTGGACGGCACCAGCATGGCCGAGATATTGGACACGCCGCACGCTGATGTGTTCGCGGAGATCTCGCTGCAGTGCACCGCGGTGCTGTGCTGTCGACTGTCGCCCATACAGAAGGCTAAGGTCAGTTTTCTTGTTTAACCGTATTTTTCTTTGTTTGTTTGCCGATGTATACCTTTTCTTAAACCTAGGCAAAAGTTAGATGGTCTTTTGTTTGTTGCTCCTTGTAAAAACATTCTTGGTAAAAATTGTGTCTTTTGATAGTACCTATGATGCAGTAGACGGGCCATGAAGGATCTCTGTAACTAACCAATGTTTCGACTTGATTCCACCTCCTGGATTAGTCGTAGATGCTCTGTAATCATTCCACGTTCCATCAATACTTCCTGTTTTGACAATGAACGTTTGACAGATAGTGAAACTGATAAAGAACAGTCCTCGTCGTCCGATCACGGCGGCCATCGGGGACGGCGCCAACGACATCTCCATGATCCAGGAGGCGCACGTCGGCTTCGGCATCTTCGGGAAGGAAGGATACCAGGCCGCCAGGTAACTTCCACAGACCTGCGAATAACTTTCTCTGTTACTAACATGTTTGTTAGAAATTGCTCTGAGACACAGTTCTAGGAGGAATCTAGGTCGTAAGATTCTTCTCTGAGCTGTGTGTCAGAGCAACAGTTTGATACATTTGTTTTCCAACGTTATTTGGATAGTCTCAAAATATTTATTTTTGACGAACTGGACTTACTTCAAAGCCATGTAACCATCCAATGACCGACCATCACATGATTGGTCTAAAAAAACCCATGGAACTACATTGCATTGCAGGTCAGCAGACTTTGCCTTCACCAAGTTCTCCATGGTGAAGAAAATGCTTCTAGTGATGGGTCACTGGTACTATCAGAGGCTAGCCACCCTCATACATTACTTCTTTTATAAGAATCTAGTCCTTGGGAATATTATGGTAAGTTCCAAATTACAATCTCCTTTAATATATCGTGAAGAATACTCTCAAATCTTTTAGGTCATGTCCTCATTTTTTACATTACTGCTGGTATTCAATACGCAACGTTGGAAAGCCACTGCTGCGGCTAAGACTGACAAATTACTTACAAAATGTTTTCTTAACCATTTCTTAGTTTCAAACTAACAAAACTATTGTTTATTCCCCAGTTAGCATTCCAACTGCAAAGTGCGTTTTCAACGCAATCCATCTTCGACTCGATGTACCTGACTCTCTACAACCTCGTGTTCACGTCACTGCCGTGCTTGTTTCTCTCTGTCACGGAACAAAGATGGCCTAAAGACGTGCTGCTCAAGTGAGTCCAATATACTTTGTTTTCGAAGGCACCAGTGCTAGTGGACTGAAATCTCTTACAGTCCGGTTGCAACATTTAGGTTTCCAAAAAAATGCGCCTGTGAGATTGATTGATCTAAAGGTAGTGAAGGCGATTTATTCCCTTGGTGAGATGGATTTCAGTTGTAGATCTTACACGAAGGCTTGGTGTGTACCAAGCCTACTTCTAAACTGTCTGTAGATGATATTTGCTGGCTAAAAATCTTCCTTAATTTACCAGGGGCTGGAACAGTTGAGAATTTGAAATGTTTTCTAGATAAAGAGATAAGTATTAGAAAATGCCCTCCGCAGTACAGACTTTTTTCTCTCGTTTCGATGGCTTCACGAGGCTTACAAAACCACGCGAACTGTGGCTTGTATACCGATAAATGTTTGTTCTAGAAACCCGATCCTGTACCGCGACATCAGCCGCAACAAGCTGATGTCGCGGGGTCACTTCGCGGCGTGGTGCGTGTCCGCCACATACCACTCCGTAGTGATCTACGTGTGCGCATATCTGTGTCTCTCGCGAGCCGTGATCAGCGGGGACGGGAAGCCGGTCGATCTGTGGTATGTACATTACCACTAGAAAATACTTTTAGTGTGTACGTGTGCATTGTATTGTATAGGACAGAACCACAAGAAAAATTGCCCTATTGCTCCGTGAAATTGCCGCTAAATCTGCGTTGCCAGTATTAAACTTTTAAAACTAGCCACATAGATATTCCACCTACTGCCTACCTATACTTTAACAAATTGCTGTGCCCAACCAGGGTTTATGTTTGCTACACCACCTTTTGTACAACAACCATAAAACAACATAAGTTCAATAAACGATTTGAGTTTGACTGAATACATGCATATTGCCTTGACTCGGGCTGACTTCTGTATGTTGCAGGTGTTACGGCGCTCTCTTGTTCCACCTAATGATGGTGGTGGTGAGCCTCAAGTTGTGGCTGCACGCGCGGTACCACACGCTCGTGTTCATAGCCTCCGTGGTGCTGTCCGTGCTCGTCTATATCGCCTTCAATACTGTATACTCTATGGTCAACATGTAAGTGCCTACGATCCGACCGGCTGCGCCACTTTTAATGTATGACAATTTACAATGTGATTACCAATACAAGGTTACCTTGCGTGGTGCTACTAACGAATGCTTGTAGAATATAAAAACTGGGCATTGGATTGCGCTACATATACAATTATATTTTTATCAAATACAGCTTTTTTATGTGGAGCACATCAATCATTTCATGACTTCGCCTCATAAGATTTTATGATGGCGAATAATATAATCCCATTGGCTGCGCCAATTACTATTTATGATTTTTATTTATTTAATGACATGCTGAGCTCATTTATCATATTGAATACACGTTTTCAGACATCCCAGTAGCTGCTTCAGTTTCGCGATTGTGACACCTCTAACATTCTACTGTTATTTCCAGGCAAATAGACGGCGACGTGCTCGGAACCTACACCCGCTTATTGAATGCGCCTGCGTTCTGGTTCCTGAACATTGTAGTGGTAGGTGCAACGTTATGGCCCGACATGATACTCCGGTTGCTATCAGACAAGTGGGGCGCCAGACTCTTAAACCGGGTGGTGCCCAACCGGACTGTGTTCTCAACCCATCTGTGATACTATATAAGAATGTGTTGTGATGTGTTCAAGTGCCGTTTGAATACGGCTCTGGGTGCGCTCTCATATTGTGCGTGAACGTGACCCAATTCTATGTTAAAAGCAAGCAAGTTTGTATGAGTTAGCCATCGTGGTCAACTCTAGTGACGTTTTTAAGACGCCTCCGTCGTGGCTTAACGACTGCTAGAGCCGGGACCGACAGTTTAACGTGCTCTCCGAGGCACGGAAGCGCTCAGATGGTAATGCCACTAACGGTCACCCATCCAAATAGTGACCGCACTTAGACACTCAGTGAAAATTTACTCGGAAAACTACGCCACGAGCGCTTATAATGTTGACGTTACAAATACTTACTAGGTATCTTAAACAATTGTATTGGCTGACTCAAGCTATGAGTTGCTAGTAGCCTAATTAGTAATTATGTTACCTAAAGTAGGTTTGAAATTGAAACTCTATAGGGGAAGGCTGAAGGCTAGTGCACCTTCTTAAAAAGAAGCAGGCATTTGAGCTTAAGCATACGCAGGTATTTTTGGTTTATTAAACAACAGTATTTTGTGTTCTCGGATGAAACTCTGAACTTGGGTGGACAAAGGAGTTTTATAAAAAAGTATAATCGGAAAATCCAAGTGCAAGTCAGCGAAGACTAAGTTGTACTTAAAAACATGACTATAAGGACTGCGTAGTGCGTAGACTGGCTAACGATGCTGTGTGTACTTATAATAATTGAAAATAAGATACCTACAACCTATATATCATTATAATCAATGCATTTATTATGTGTAAATATAAGCTAGATACTAAGACCAAAGTTAGACATTCATATAGTTTCTTTGGAGATTTTAAGAATATGACTAATATAATAATCATTACCTACCTTACCTACCTATGTGCTATACATGATACCTACTACCCTTCTAGCATGTAGGTACTTTAAGTAAAATACCTCGTCATACAAATGACTCCAAGCGAAGACAAATGTGATATGATGTGCTATTCTAAATTATAAAATGTTATGAATTATGTACATATTTTCTTTACTTTATAAGTATTCTACCTACAATAAACAACTATATTTTTAGATCTTTGAAGTTTTATTAGTTTTTGTTTTAGGCATCATCTAATTCCATCTATCTAAATTATTGAGCTACGTATGTGTATAAGTAATACCCGTTGCCCGACTGGTTGGTAGACTAGTTGCCCGACTGGTTGCCTAACTAGTCGCTAGACTAGTTGGTAGACTAGTTGCCTATAGGGTTACCAAATTTAAGAAAATCTAAAGGTAGGCTGTCGTTTGTTTCGAAGCACAGTTTTGCAGGAAAAATTGGAATCCGAGATGGAACCTGTTTAAAGTCATTGTCACTAGTTCAATAAAAGTCAAAGTAATTTTTGTGACACTGACATTTTATAAGCGGCGGCTTGTCAAAGTTTAGGGCAGCGGCCCCTGAAAAAAATTCGAATGGGAGAGAAAGTGATAATTTTCGAATTTATTTTATTTCTCTGAACTTTGAATAACTTTACGATGTGGGATAACATAATAGAATACCTCAAGGACCCACTACTAGTTGTTAAAGTGCAAAACTTCTTCGGCGTCAAATACAAAAGCAGCCAAAAAGAAAATGATTCATCCGAGATTCTGTATTCCGATAGACACGATCGTGAAGAAGACGAGGATTCTGAACTGAAGCAGCACAAGAGGATCCCGAGTGATACATCTAACAGTTCTCAGTCCTCTTGTTCTACCAACAGCTCAGCTGAAAGCGCCGGCAGAGACGTAGTGTGCCATGTAAACAATAAGTTCTGGTATTACTTGTTTGTGATAGGAACGGAACTTGGTGATGAGCTGTTCTATGCCACTTTCATTCCATTTTGGTTCTGGAATGTCGACGGAGCGGTCGGCAGAAGGGTAGTGCTTGTGTGGACTGTTGTTATGTATATTGGTAAGAAATTCCACCTTTGTTATGCTTATAACTTCATGTGGGCTTTTGCAATTTTGCCTGTAGTTTGAGAATTAATTCAATTCCCTTTCAGGTCAAGGCTTCAAAGACATAATCCGCTGGCCTCGACCCGGTTACCCGGTCCAGAAGCTGCAAGAGAAATGGGCTATAGAATATGGCATGCCATCTACACATGCTATGGTCGGAGTGTCAATACCATTCTCCATACTGCTCTACACCATGGATAGGTACTTGTATCCTATTCATGTGGGTGTACTCATTGCAGTACTCTGGTGCACACTGATCTGTGTCAGTCGAGTATACCTAGGCATGCATAGTGTTTTGGTAAGTCACATTGCAAGTAACAGGTTATGAGTGTCAAATTCCTTGCCGAAATCATGTGACATCAATGGTCTCAACTTAAATTGGGTGACAAAAGACTCCGCTTTATGACCACTTTATGCAAGCATTGTTGTAGAGCTCCAATAACCAATTGGTTGTAGTAAATCTGGGGCCAGTAGTAAATAGCACTCAAGAATTTCTTTTGTTTGGATATATAAAAAAACAAAAACACTTCAGATAATGCGAAGATATGAATTTATTGATACACAATTGCACAACACTCAAGAGTAGAATAAAGAAACATTTGAGATGCTCTTTTAGGGCATTGACACTTGGTTCATGCCGCTGCCGGCATGAATTCCGGACTGATAGCCATAGCAACATCACCTTTATTCTTTAGGGAGCAAAGGTATAAACATGTCGGTACAGAGGCATGTTCATGCCCACTTCCCTGCCGATTGCAGCTGAGTATGCACGGGGTATTTGAGAGACTTCTGAAATATAAGGAGCAAAAAACTGACTGGTTTATTAATGTTTGGTTCCAGGACATAGCAGCAGGCCTGCTCCTGTCCACATCTCTACTAGTGGTGCTGATCCCAGTTGTGGACCGACTGGATGGTATCCTACTCACAGGCACCTACGCCCCATTACTGGTCATACCCTTCTCCATTGCAGTCATTGTGTTCTATCCTAATGCTGATAAATGGACGCCTACCAGGTATGATAAAGTTTTATTTTTACTAGCTTCCGCCCGTGACTTCGTTCGCGTCCCGTTGGATTGCGTCGATTTTCCGGGATAAAAAGTAGCCTATGTGGTAATCCAGGTCATGGACAATATATTGCAAGTTTCATCCAAATCGGTTTAGAAGTTTAAGGCGCTGTGCAATGCATATGTCGTTATAGGCCGTGGTTACCACATAACATTAGGTGGGCCATCACATCAACGTGTTCCATCATTTAGTTAACGCACCTGATAGTAACCGGTGACTTTATTGAAAGACTAAACTTGGTTGAAAAACTAGCACAATTGTAAAATAGTTGTAAAATGATTTACCAGCTGGATTTAAACTTATCTTTTATCGCTCATGTTTTATCTACTTAACTACATACTAAAATAATTCAACTTTATGTAATCTTTTGTTTTCAATGATCTAATCTGTAAAATGAACTTTCCTCATTTACTCATGATTAGGTCAATATTTAGTTTCACCAAATTATAAATAATAGTAAGTAGGAATAGTCTATTTTTCTTTTAAATAAAATTACTTCAGCGCCGCCGCTGAATACGCACTAAGTTATTATCATTTTCGTTCCTCACATAAACATAAAACCTCCGTTCCTCATAAACGAGTACCTACCTATTTATATATAATTTTGATAAGCAATTACCTATACGAGGAAATTCGATGGGTTATTAGTTTTTAGACTTAATTACTGTGAAAATATTGAAAAACATACACGTCATCGTATCGACATAATATTTCGAAACAAATCGTCATCAATATAAAATTAATGCTGCTGGCATTTACTCTGCTGACTCAGGGAGCCAAAGTACGGAATAAAATGCACCTACTAATAACGTAGGTAGGTACCCAAAGTTCCAAACGCTTCTAATTGCTGTCTATTTGATAGAAAAATTTGATAGACCTATACTTGAACAATTGCAGAGGCGACACGACGATGATAGTGAGCGTATGCGCTGGCATCCTCACAGGCTCGTGGACTAACTACCAGCTCGGCAACATGGCGGCCAGCCCTCTCGACCCGCCGTACCACATCATCTGGCCCTCCTGGGAGATGCTCGGCTGCACCATCCTCAGAACTATCCTCGGCTTCTGCGGCGTCCTCGCCACCAGAGCCATCGGCAAGTCCCTCTCGTACGCTTTTGTAAGTGCGATTCTAGGGCAGCGGGAAAACGAACTCAGGAACTCTGAGGACAGCTTGAACAACAAGAACAAAATTATCGTAGAACTCAGCTATAAGTACTTCACGTATGCTATGATCGGCATCAACACGACCTACGTCCTGCCGAATGTGTTCCACCTGCTTCAGATCAATAGGCCTACTTACTATACGGAGATTTAACTTCTAGTCGAAATACGATCAAAATAGTTAATAATCGAAATAATATAGAAATGTACATGTACGTACCTACAATGTCTGTGTTCAGCATCACAGTTAGTTGACAGCTAATGATAAGTTGGCTAAAAGCTATCAGGCTAAATGAACAACATAATTTTTTTTATGAAACAACCAGTGGAACTGTATTCACTAAAACGGAAATAAGATCCCTAGAGTTCCGAAGTCTAAATAAGAAACTAGTTTTGCGTGTCTGTCGGTCTGTCCGTCAGGAGAGCCTCGGACGTGTTCAAAATCACGCACACATACGCGTATGATCACATTGGAAAACACGACGAGCCAGGTGGGCTAATAACTATTTATTCAAAATCTATATAATCGCTATCACAATGGAGGATGACGCAGTAACGGCCGCTTAAAGGACCCTAACTGCCTAGGTACCTGTTTGTCAATTATTATAATCACACATTACCGTGACAGGTAGGCGCCTTGCGGTTGACACATCACATTTAGTCACAACGGAAAACTCACTGAGGGGATACGTTTTAGTATCCTTTTGAGATAATAATGATTGAAAATATTACAATTCGTCCTTTTTATTTTGGTATGTAGTACCTACACGGCAACGCTATGCGTTTTAAAACAGATTAGATATTCGACGTAATACCACATACGAACCAAACCAATGACTAGTCTTTTCATAAACTTCTGCTTTACGGACAATTAATCATAATAATAATTAACCGACACAAGATTTTTACAATATTATTTTATTTATACTCTCACACTATATCAGGTAAAGTGCCTACGTAATTGCCGTACAAAATGCACAAATGCTAATTCTGTGCCTTGATCACAAACAACAATCAAAAACAATCGCAAACGTATCGTAACGCGAGCGTATCCGAGATACACTGCGCGGTGACACTACAACGGTTGGCAGTCGAGCTAGCATTGACGCGCAATATAACTCGAATACGTTAACGCGGCGACTGTCAGATTTGTTCGTGATAGAGGTACTGCTCTCATAATAAGACATGTTTATTAATGCGCATAAAAAAAATACCGAAAATGCCTTATGTAAACTACTTACCTATTGACCGACCGTTACATGAATCATCGCAGACTGATGATCAGGAAAACGGAAGTAAAACCATGTAAATCAAACGCCATAATGGTTCAATTTGAAAGAGTACTTTTTGCGGCTGGGTTTTTGCGAGGTATTTTTAATAAGCATTGTATTCAGGTGCGAAAAATTTGTGGGAATAAAGTGTGTCAATAGTACCTGCGTAGGTACTCGTACTAAGTCATTTATGAAAACGAACTAAACATTGTTTTAGGAATATAATTAGTAGGTACATAGTAGTAAAAAAAATGTGATGGCTTATTTGGAAGGCCCGAAAGGACCTCTTGGGACAACTAACACACCATCAGCGGGATCGTTTGGTTCTACTAGTTAAATAGGGGTTGAAATGAGCTAAAATAAAATAGTTTCATCTAGATCTAAAACGGTTGTTATGTGGTATGGGATAGTTACTACTTTGTATTTTGAAAGAACGTGATTAATTTTGGGTAAGTATATTTTCGAACAATGTGACGTAGCATTGTTGCAATGAGTGTTTAATTAAAATCCCCGTAAAAACCCTTTCCAAGGAAAAATATTTCAGTTTTGGAAATGTTGAGTATTTTAATAAAAATCCCCGGTTTCCGAGCATTGTTTTATAACATTTAATTATAGATAAACTAAAATGGTAGCATAGGTACCTACTAGATTTTGGTATTGGGAAATAACTCATATCAGGTAGGTAAAATTTACATTATTAGTGTTACTTTTACCAGTTCACCTATTGAGCTTTTTTTTTAACCTATTTCGTCCCACTGCTGGGCAAAGGTATCCCTTAAAACTTTTGAGCTTAGATTAGTTTAATAATAATCAATCCATCCACGACTAATACCATTGCAAACTAATGCAACATCACAATCCATTTTCAACCATATGCTATATCTGAAGATAAGATTTAGCACAGTTTACTAAGCACAAGAATGTGCGCAATATCAACGCACCTTCTGCGTTTGTGATAGGGCTTAGAATTGTTTAAATACATACTAACGCAGTTATGCATGTTTCTTCCAACCCCTTTCCTGTAACATTGCGAATTGGAAATCCCAGCTCATTTTGTTTTTATCACATTCTTAGGATTTGTTATGGTTTTTTGCACGCATTCTCATTTTCCTAGTAAGCACGAAAACAATAACAAATCCTGCGAAGTGGCTTTGGGTTTTCATTTGATAAATAATTATTTATAAGTTTTTGATGAATGAAAAGGCCCATCCATCATAGATTATGTTTTTATGTATGGGTACCGATTAATTCAAATAATACCTAGGTATTTACGTACCTATTTAATAATAGTTATCGAAAATGTTCGATGTTAATATAATGATGGCGGAGCTAATTAGAAGTGCCTTATTAATGATTTGTACTATAATTAACCACTAATAGTAGCTGTAAAAGGTTTAATTGTAGGTACCTACTTGCCTACCTATTGTGTGAATGTAAATGGCAACATTATTCATAGGTAAGCCACCCGGGCGGCATATTGAAGCTCTATATAGGTAAACGTATGTACTAAAAACAAATATGCGCAGTGTCTATTTTGTAGTAGGTATACCTACCTATGTTAGGTTGTGATGAGCAATATTGGAAATACTTGTCTTAATAGATTTGTTGGAATTGCCACAGTATTACATAAAACTGAGATGACAGGCGTAAGGTGATCATTCGTACGCAAAATACCGTAGGTACCTACTACTTGGTGTATGTATATTTACTCATGTTTGTTTACGCATTAGATAGGTAGGTATTCTATTTTGTATTCCCATTGTACCTAAATGATACCATTGTTTCTTTGACACCTTGTGTAATTAATCCACCTTAGACAATTTATTAGCCGTTACCTAGGTCACTATCACATGCTACTATTTTCCAACATTCACACAAGCACTACTAAGTCACAAACTTAATTTTTTAGCTTGATAATCGGAAGTCATTCACATAATTATTTGAATCACGTTGGTAATATTCCAATGATGACTATATGCGTGGGATTTGGTTTTAATTGTGTTATTGGAAACTTGCGTAGTAATAAATGACTCTGTATGTGTCTGGGACGGCCGAGCTACCTACCCTGTAAATCACGCTGAGCTGTCAACGTTGGTTTTAGCTAATCGTTTATAATTCCGTTCAGAATGTGTAAACAAGTGAAATTCCGTTTTCTGTGCTTGTTAGATGTAGTGCTTCTTCGTAGTTTAGACACACTTCTGAGGTTACATAGTACACTGATAGTGTGCCAAGAGCTTTTGGTTTGGAAAAATATTTTGAACTTTTGTAAAAAAACCTTTTTGGAAAATCAATGCTAAGTTATTTGTTTCTATTTGTGCTCTACACAAGTCTTATTTGTATATTAAATTCAATGCATGTAGAAATGCATCTTTCACCTTATTCCTAATTAGGGTAGATACAGGTATTTTTAATAATTTGTTGAATATCTTATTATTCTAGGATTGTGTATATTATTTCATAATTGAATGTATGTTATATTATGAACCTATTTGTGATACATTTGAACGATGATTACTGCCATTCAAATAAACTATTTGCACAAACCATACAGACTTTTAATTAAATTAATTCTATTAAGTTCCCTAGAAGCTGTAGGAAGCCAAGGTTAAATGTCCAGTATTTAGGTACTACCACTGATCATTATGGTACGACTTACTTACTACCTACAATGACCTACAGCCTGATATAATTTAAGGTGTTGTGAATAAAACAACGGTAGTGATACTATATTTTATATATTATCAAAAATTCATAGGTACATAACATTAAGATAACATACATATTCGGTTTTTACTATGCTACATCTAAATAAGTGTTAAAAGAATAAATATATCCCAGTAATCAATTTATACTTCCTATAAAGACTATGTCATAATGTTTATTTAGCCTATATTTATTTATCAATAATAAAATATTGCAAAAACTATGAGTAAGTAGGGAATAAACTAAAGTACATAAAAATATTAAGTTACAGAAGAAATAAGAATCGATATCCAATCCCTTGTCATATTAGCATCACGCAACACTGTTATATTATTAGTGATAATGATTTCTTTTGGCACATCGCTCCAACGTTGCAAATCTCATCAAATATGGGATACTCATTGCTCAGAGGCCTATTAGTTACTGAGTTACAAACCCTAATCTTAACTAAATTACAATAGAGTCTAAAGTCCACGCACTCAGGAGTGGTATTATATTATCAGCTCATGTAAACATCTCCGAAAAATGTCTGTCAGAGAAACTCATATTGAGCGTCACTGCGTGTAATCTGTTATACATTCAAAGTCCTTGCGTCTATTTTTTTTACAAAAATAGGACAAGACCTGTTTTATCTAGAAAGTAAGGCCGATTTATTTTAAGATAAATTGTTGAACCTACAGGCAGACAATGCGGAGTGAAGATGTCGGCTTATGACATTATGAGAAAAATGAGTCTTTTTGTCACAAAATCAGCTCAACTTTCAGTTAAGTTGAGGTTTTGAACTTAAAATATTACCTAAGTTACAGTGACTAAGGCCGGACTGATGAACAAAACGTCACTCAAATTTAAGCACCACTTAAAATTGCTCTGCCTCTGTTTATCATCACTCATTTGTAAGAGATGTCAATAATTTAAGTGGCGTTTGAGTATTCGACCGTGAAAGTGTCAACTCCAAATTGAACAAAAACCAGCATCTTTTGACAAATGTATATTAAAACTTCAACATCTTAGAGATAAGTAGATAGGTACTAAATAAAATCTTTGATTTATGTGAGGCGAGACTACTCAACTTACCACTACACATTACATTTATTCGCAATCGCGACTAAATTCAGTTCAACTAAAAGTTATATTGTAAAACATGCCTTATTTCTATAAGACAAGGTTCACATTCCGATATATCATGAAGCCAGTCGCGCCGCAGTACATTGAGGCCCACGATTCAATCATGTGGGATCACAGAATTAAATTCGTAGGTGTTTTAGTACGAGTAGGTACCTACTCGTCTGATTATTATTATTATTATGGCACAAGCGCGTGTGACAATAAAATTAAATGTTAAAATGAGAGGACAAGTCCCAACGATCGAATTCATTTCATTTGACGAACGGTTTAGTGACGCGTCACAATAATAGTTCATTGTTTGTAAATGAACCAAATTGAATCGAAAGTCAACGTAGCAAAGCTTATATTTGCATTCAAATAGAATTTATAGAATAACGGCAGAGACCAATATAATAAAATATGTGGTTTAATTTGTAGGTACCTAGGAACTTAATTTGAATTGTCACTGCGGTGCGAGTCTCAGGCCAAAATATTTGCTAAAGTACGTAAGTACAGAAGAATCACTGAAATCTTTCAGTGTTAAAAGTAAAGGAACATTCACGGATCTATAGTTTCGGTGAAGATAATATAGCAACTAATAACCTAAACTTTCAATGTACCCACATCAATGTGACCCCCGACCAAACAGCGACACAGATAGGTCTCTCACACGACCACCCACATACAAGCTTATCCAACTACAGTTATCAAACCCAATGCGTGAAAAAAATGTGGGCCCCACCGCGTGAACCAAACTACCGGTTACCGCTACAACCATTGGTTAATAAAATGTTGAATAAACTTGTTATGAGGGTTCGGTTAAGTTCCAACGTCAGTTTTAGTTGGTGACATTGTACGATAGTGTTATCACGTGACCTCGGCGTGCTACTTCGCTTTTTGGTCGGGGGCCTCATAAAGTTGTTCCAGTGGTTTCCATGGCTACGCTCCTCCTCGCACTCGCTGCAAGGTTCGCTGTCAAAAGCTGCGTGGTCGCGGTGACCAGTGGAGCTGCGGACTGGCCGTCATGCTCAGGCGACGATGGATTGACCCGGGTTTGAAAACTTCGCGAAAAAGGTAGTATCTTCCTCGTCAAACATCTGTAACGAGTGAAAGCAATGATAATAATCATGAAGATAAAAAATAGCTTTGCCCAAGCTAGCAGCTAACTGGTAGCGAGTAGGGTTCCGTCATAGAATAAATTGTCAGTTTAAAATAATACACCATTCATACGGACTTTAGTATAATTTGGACTTGTCTCGTCATACCCCTAAACAACACCGAATATGATGTAAGCAGTAATAGTGTTTACTATTTCAATAAAGCGACATTTGAGACGCATATGTCGGCGGCACCGACAAGGTAAACAGGAAAAACCATTAAAACCGGTGCTTTTATTCAACAAATTAAGGTTTTAAACGAGCTGGCTACAATTTACATCAGCGTTCAGCGTTTAAAAGATAACCTTTGACCACCCAATACAATACCACATACATTACCACAAACTTTATCTAATGTTCTTACACTTTACCAATATACTGGGTAAGTTTGATGGTGCTACTAATGATTGCTTTATACAGCTTTATAAAGTTTTGTTAGATCAAAGAAAACTAATTTAAATAGCCTATTAATTATTTTATTCACATAATGGCCTTGACTCGACTGAGATAAAACTAAAACTCCATAGACAGGTAGTATCTTGAGTAGTTTGAAGGTTTTCAGCAATTTACCGAACCCGTGATTTACTGAAGGTTATGAAAATACTGAGTTGTTGTTTTATGTTTGTTATGGGAAAACCCGACGGCCTTACCGTTAGGAAACAATAGGAAATACGCGTTTTTCTATTGTTTAATGTTTTTTTACTTGTGCTGTTTGTTATGTGAGTGTAGTATGCAAAGTGGCAACGTGACCAGCGACCCTGTCCTCGGGGCTTATCCCGACTACTTTATTCGATTTGTTCATGTTTGTAAATTTCATCTTTAAAATATGCTAGGACCTAAACTATTCTAAACAACGACACTCCTATACAATGATTCGAAAGATGAAATAGGTATGACATCAGCTTTTTGCGAGTGTCAATCCGTGGGTATATTTTAGACTAGTCTAAGCGATTCAGTATCGGCCCAATTTATACTAGCAGGTCAACTCGACCAAAAAATCAGCCGATCGGAAATCTACAAGGAGTCTTACTCTATAAAACCTGAAATAAAGATAATGCTTACATCATCATCGGGGTCGGAATCGGAGTCGCTGTCATCATGTCGCTTGAAGAGTTTGTCTGCGGGCGGGAGCGCGAAGCGGCGCGGTGTACGGCCCGAGAAGTCACGCGTGCGCGGCACCAAGCCCCCGCAGCGCTGCAAGTGTGACACCATCCGCGAGTCGCCGCGTGATGCCGCGATATGCAGCGCCGTCCAACCACCCAAGTGCTCCTGCAGATAACGGAAACTAGGTTAACACAACAATAATCTAGGCAAATAAGGGGAGGAAGACCGAAACCGTTCGTTCAGAGGACGTCTGGCTATTGATGATACCGATAGGTTAGCAATAGCAACACAATACGTGGCTAACAGCAACTCTACTGATAGTTTCTTCAGATATTTCTAGCGCAAAAGTGAGCGTTCAAATCTCTTAGTAAGCCGACCGAATCAGACCAAAGGATCACATAATGTCATATGCTAGTGTTTACAACTAAGGCTATGCCATAGAGAAGTACCTACAGAAGCTTTTAGTTGTAAACACTAGCCATTATTTGACATGATACTCGGTGACTGTTCTGTACTTGGGCGTTTTTAAGAACTAGAAGAAAATTCAAAAGAATACTTAGAACTAAATTTACATAGATTTTCGCTGGACATTGCATTTCGTACGAGTATTGCAACGCACTAGGTTCCATCAAAGATAGGTACCTACTCTATTATAATGTGCTCTGTACTAATACTCGTGTACTCGTGTTCGCATTATTTATAGTTGGGAAAACCAGACGAGCTCTCCGGCTGATTGGAATGTTTAACTAGGTTTACAATCTCTCTAATATAAATAGGACCTAATTGGCGTGCTGTGTTTTTAAAGCGTCAAAAACAAGACTGCCTAAATCGCCTCAAAATGAAGATGGTCAGTTCAAATTTCTTATCGTTGAGTTATAATCTTGTATTGCACCATCCATTCTACGTATTGATGTATTAGATTGTTACAGTGGTACCAAACATATTTTAATTCAGGCGAACACACGTAGAATGGCATACAGAAACGATCTCTCTAGAGTCGGGCGAGGAAGTCTATTAATAAATTGAATGCTAGCCAGATGTGGGCCTCGTTCATTCTATAGGTATCTAAAAGTTTTGGATTCCTACAATATGCTTGCTTATAATTGCATGAATAAAGTTGAAGAAAATCTATTTGTACGTACTAGTTGAATCAAAGAATTTAGTTATAGGTACAACTGTATGAAAATAATGGCGATAGAGAAAAAAACCCGCGACGCATAAAGATAATGCTATCAGTGGATTAGAGCGGGATTCCCATGACAATAACTAAACCTTATCGAGAGCATGACTGGCGTCTGATATGACTGTGATCTACATTAGATTATATGCTGAAGAGGCTACAATCATCAGACGTCCCCATTTAGTTGGGCATTTCTTTTATGTTAAATTCAATGCCCACTATCCTAGCAAAATGTCCATAAGTTCCATAACCAAAAGAAAGACCGAGGAGAAGATGAATTTAGAATAACAATGAGTAGGTACCATGTTTATTGATGAATGATAATAGGGCTATTGGGGAAACAGTTGAATCTATACTTTTAGTTCTTTTGACAGAGTATTTTAGTAACCACAAAAAACCCACGCTTTCGATAAACTCTATGTTTAAAACAGGAATGAACAATATTTACCTGTAACTGAACCTACTTATTCGAAATTTTTCAATTACAAAATTAATTAAATACAATTCACAAAATTAATAAGAGGAAAAATAATATTTTACAGGTTTTTTAGTGGTTTTTATACTATTTTTGTGACATAACACGAATGTAGTTATTATTTTACACTACTTTTAAAGGTTTGCAGTAAGTATTTTCATTATGACATTAAGAATCTTAAAAAAATATTTAGGTCGGAAATACTACTTGTATTCCCAGAAAGTGAGTTTTTTCTGGCAAGTGTGGGACTATATTTGCACCGGGGTTACTGCGTGACACATTCAACGTTCTGAAGGCTGAATATTGCAGTAAAGCGCAATAGGACCGTTCGTGGGTTTTCCAAAGTGTCACGATTAGAATGATAAGTTTAAATCACTTGTTGGCGATGTAATAACAACATAATAATTATTTTCTACATTGCATAAACTTTATCTTGAAATATTTTAAATTATTTCCTGATTATGACTAAGTACGAGTAATAGCTGCCTATAATGACAGTATCTGATGTTACTTCCCTGAGGTACCCCGTGCGTGCACGTTATACTTCGAGCGAGATAAAAACATAGCAAAGTCAAATAAAACTTACCTAACTGATTTATTCAACACAAATGCGAACACGAGCACAGTCATCGATTCAAAGTTATTCCTATTTAAGAGTACTTTGACGAGGGCTATGCAGTCGAAAGCTTTCTATAAGTCGGAAAGTAGAATACATAAAGGAAAGTGCACTTACCCTTGCGTTGATATCAGCCCCGTAAAAGACCAGGGCTTGTAGCGATTCGATGTGACCCAACGAAGCTGCAATGTGCACGCACGCTCGACCTGCAACAATTATGCGCATTTTTAATTAAACCGAAAACGTCACATTTAATATGAATAAAACATTCGGACGATTACATTACATTGTACCTAAGGATGATACAAAAAAAACCTCAACAAAAAAGCTTTACGTGGATGACCGATGACGCGATGATCCAAAGGTCCCTTGAAATCATATCGCGAATCTTGCGCTATTACTATTTGATTAGGTATAGATACTTATAGCACGTACATAATAATAATGATGACTCCATTATCGCTAATTCATAAGGTTCAATATTCAATAGCGACAGTTTTGACATTTTCACACTATCAATCCGCACGCATCAAATCCATATTTTTTAATATTTTGGTGTTTTGCGATAGCAGTTACTTATCTATGAATCTGATTAGAACGTTATCACTTAGAGAGTGTGCCAATTTATAAATAATTACTGAGAAGAAACGAACCTTCGTAATACCACAGTAGTACCGTATGTAGAGTACAAGTACACACGTGCTAAACTAAGTACCTATTTGATAACATCTTATCTGAGGATGAATCCTGCCCGCACTATCGCGAGAGTAAAAATTCCGTTCTTGTTCCGTTGGATAGGGATAGAATTTTATCTGACGAATGGAGTTGGTCAATCCAACTTTTATGATGTGGACTGTCAAAAGTGGAACTCTTTGCAGACGACGAAAATGACGAGTTTAGATTAGAAACAGAAGCTCAAGAAGTAACTATCAACAATGGTAAATCAATTATAACATTAAAACTACACGTGAACAGAAGGGCACAACACGCTATCAATCAACATCTTATAAAAAACAGACAATTGTGTCGACCCACAGAACAACGCAAATGTTTAATGTAATGATACAAGAAAAACGCTTAGGTACCTATAATAGTAAAGATGCACGCACGTACATACAATATACACATGTATTGTATTGTATTATGTATTTCCTAAGTTATTTAACTTTTATATACATAGCTAAGGAACCGAAACCATTTTATAAAAGAGACCAGACACACATTTTATAATTTGATAAAGCAATAACCGGTCAGTTGACGTCATCGCAAAAAAATTAAAATAAATATTATTATTAGTATGTATGTACATAATCTTTATGATGACATAATTTATCAAATGCTAAAGTTTCATCTCAATTCGAATATACGAAGAAGTAAGAGTACCTACTTATATTAACCTGCGCTGTGAAAGGCAATGAAATACTAAATACATTATTGTTATAGGTACATGCTGGTTACAGCGACTCGCTGTTTGGTCGTTGGAACATTGCCAAGTTTATTTAAACCAATGTTTAAATAGATCGCTCGATCTAAACATAATTACGGACAAAGGTATTTGGGGCAAATACTGACTCTACTAATCCTACTGTTTAAATGTTTTATACATAGAGCACACAATAAGAGGTTACCTAGATTCATTTTAATTACTTAAACGATCATAGCTGGAGTGAATATTAGTACGCTTAACCCAGATAATGTAGTTGGTACCTATAAGTAAGTTAACTATAATATAAGTGCAAACAGATTCAAAACTCAAGGCAACTCCTTTGTCTATTGTTTTACTACCAAAATGTAGCCTAACTAAAATCTTGTGACCTCCTGCCTAAATATATCCACTGATAATAAATTATCAGATTGAAAAGCTAAATAGGAAGAGAGAACTGAGTTCTGTACTAGACAAGTAAAAAAGTGAATGATAAGAATATTATTCATCAGCCGTATGCAACGCATAGTAAGCACAGTCTGGCTCCGCTGACGTGAATCGAACAGTTACCACTTTAGTAATAGTATGCTAATGGATACAATGTAACATTTAGCGTACAACTCTGTTTGTGCATTGAGTTTCATTTTGAGGCTGTATTCGAACAAGCAGTGGATGATGAATTTAAAGATTAGAGATTTGTTTGTACCGTGTGGCACAGATTTGCGGAAGGCAACGTCATCTGCTTGTGCCAAGTAGAGGGGGGGAGGGAGCCAGCAGGCGGGGCGTGATAGGGTTTTCCCAAGTATGTGGCAGAACTGGCCGAGAGCGACCGACAGCTGCGCGCGAGTAATTTACTGCCCTCACCAAATATGGCGGCTGGCGTTCCTCCGCCGCAGTAACTTCAACACTTCCGTATTCGCAATGATGCGATGACCCATGCAGTGTCACCTAAGCGAGCACGCTACAATGCCGAAACAATTGCCAACTATTTATATCACAAATTAATCATCATAATTGAATATTTTTATCAAACGGGCCAACCTGTGTCTCATACTCTCTGAAATATATCATTGACCGGTTCGCTTTGATGTCATCGTCCGATTTAGATGCGCATTAATTCCTAAAGGAAAAATATAGTAGGCATTGGGAAAAAACGCCATGCAACTTCAGACTGTAAAAATTACAGTATTCAACAATGTGACGATTGTAAAATAACATTTGTTCCGGAGAAGCCTGCATCGTAGCCTTAGTTTATTCTAAAAACATAATAATATTATACTTTGTAATATACAGGGTGTTACCAGACCACTTCCGAAAACGAAAGGGGGAGCTACAGCACACCAAAACCCAACCAAAAAAAAAATCAGTTATCCTGAAAAATAATTATAGCCGGAGAAAACAATGTTTAAAGATTTGTATTTATTTCGCCAGCCCGCAATGTACGCATTCACGTAGGTAAGGTCGAGGCGTAGTACTATTATTTATTCTGTGTCGTAAGTGCCTACTAACGTAGGTAGGTACTAACGTAGGTTGCTCGCACGTCGCATACTTGAATGACCCGCGATGAACTCTCAGCTGTTCATGCTGTAGTAGACGTAATCTGCGTGCTGCGTGTACATTGCTGCTTTATTTATTTTATTTGTTTTTTGCTTTTTTAAATGAGATAATTAGGTAGATATGTCTTATTATGTTGTACTGTGTGTATGTAACTAGAAAAAAAATTAAAAAGAGATAGTCAAGTCAATTTTTTTTTTCGCGATTTATTTCGCTTAATGTTTTCAGTATCATTGTCTGATTGGAACCTCCAAGTTTTCGGAAGTGGTCTGGTAACACCTTGTATAAGTAAAACTGCGTATTCACATGGTTTCACTTTACATAACTTTCAGGGCTGGAGAATTTTCTGGTCTCCGCATAATAATATTTTTAGGAGCGCGATACTATACCCTGGAACGGCTTCTAATATATCGAATCTAGACCAGTCGGCATTAGATAGATAGATAGATAGATAGAAAATACTTTATTGCACACCTTAACCTAGGAATTACAGTAAAATAAAAAACAAAACTTAAATTAATTGTACAATGGGCGGTCTTATCGCTATGCAGCGATCTCTTCCAGACAACCTTGGACGGAAAGGACTTTAAGATATAAAACAAGGGGTGCTGTATAAAAATAAAGAGATTGGAAGAAAAAAATATTTTACACACACATAGTTTTAGGGCAGAAATATAACAATAAATTACACATTCTTACTTATAATATAACACACAACGCACGCAAAATACTAATAATAATAGTATAATAATATATCCACATACATATACTATAATACACACTTATACATACATATACATACCTACATATGATTTAAAATAAATACTATAAAGACTTAAGGATCAAGCAAGTGAAGTCAATGACAACAAGATAGATAGTGTTCCTTGATCATTGATTTAAATATTGGTAGTGACTTGGCACGTCTGATTGCAACAGGCAGAGCGTTCCATAGGCTGGCAGCCTTCACTGTAAAGGAATCTTGAAAGTATGAGGAAGAGTGTACAGGCGTTTTAAGTTGGAGGGTATCAGAGGAGCGCAAGGATCGGGGATTGGAAAGATGGAGAAATTGAAAACGATCTTTGAGATAGGCAGGAGAAGTTGAGCTGAAAAGAATTTTGTATAATAGATTTAAAATATGAGCGTTCCGGCGAAGTCGTATGGGTAACCACTTGAGCTTACTGCGATACTCGGAAACGTGGTCATACTTACGTAAGCCAAATATGAAACGTATTCCGAAGTTTTGCAGGCGCTCAAGCTTACTGAGTTGCTGTTCAGTAAGATCTAAATAGCAAGCATCAGCATAGTCTAAAATTGGAAGTAAGAGTGACTGTGCGAGCGCAATTTTAGTGGCAATCGGAAGGAAGTTTCGCAGTCTTCTAAGAGAACCAGCGGAGGCAAACATTCTACGACTAACTTCAGCAAGTTGCGGTCCCCACGACAGTTGCCTATCAATCAGGACACCTAAATTTTTGACCGTCTCACTCTGTTTTATGTGCGTGCCATCAAAAACTACTTGTGGAAGGCATGTCCAGTCGATCCTAGAAATCATTCGTGACGCCCCAACGATGATGACCTGTGTTTTTAGCGGGTTGACACTAAGACCGTACGATTTGCTCCAGTCTAAGATCCTGTCTAGGTCAAGATTTATAGTGTGGATAGCTTCAGGCAAATGTTCAACTGTGGCCTGCGTGTAAATTTGGAGATCGTCTGCATAGAGGTGGTACGATGAAGTGAGTTGTTGAGAAATTGTATTTATGAAAATTGCAAAAAGAAGAGGTGATAAAACGCCGCCCTGAGGTACACCGGCAGATATATTGCACCATGATGAATAAGAATCATCAATGCGTATACGCTGCCGACGCCCGTGCAGGTAACTATGAAACCAATCAACCACTGTTGGAGATATGTTAAGAGAGCGTAGGATTCCAAGGAGAATTTCAAAGTCAACATTATTAAATGCATTGCTAAAATCCAATAGTGTCAGTACAGTAACGCGTCCATTGTCCATACCTTCGCGTATATCATCAGTTATATTAAGTAGCGCTGAGACAGTACTGTGACCAGAACGGAAACCGGATTGGAATGGATTAAGGAGGTTGTTTCTGGACAGAAAGGTGCTAAGTTGTTGATGGACAAGGCGCTCCAGGACTTTGGACAAAAAAGGAAGAATAGAGATGGGACGAAAGTCTGAAAAAGAAGTTGGATTAGATTTTTTGGGAAGAGGAGTAACCTGTGCTTCTTTCCAGACAGTAGGGAACATCTTAGAGGAGATAGAGAAGTTGAGGATATGGCGGATTATCGGGACAATTTGGTCAAGGATGGGAACAATCATGTTTCGACTTATGCTATCGTTACCAATAGCTTTAGACGAAATTGACGTAATACTCTTCTTAACATCACAATCAGTGAATTGATTAAAATAGAAGGCTGAATAGTCAGGAATCGGGATGGATGAAATTCGATTTAGTGTTTGGAATTTTGTATTATTATCAAAATTTGAAGAAGGAGTAAAGTATTTATTCAGGGAATTCGAATCAAGATTAGTTGGGAATTTATCTGGTTCTCGTGATTTCCCGATTCCTAATGACCGCAGAAATTTCCAAACCTTTGCAGGGTCAGAATCTTCCACTGAATTATGGATATAGCGGCGTTGTGCGTCACGGCACGCTCTATTGCAGAGATTCCGGCGGTTGGAATACTTATCTTTGTAATGATCGGTTGCTTTAGACTTTAATTGGGCCTATTGGCATTATCCAGGGTATAATTATGAATAGGTAGATAGGTTTAGGTACTCGTTAAAAGTTCCATTGTCATGTGATTTTGCTGCAGTGTGTGTTATGTTAGGTGTACATACTCGTACGTGTTGAAACAGCTAAGCCGAGGGTCATCGAAAGAAGCGGGTCGGGCTCTGGAAAACCCCACGCCCCATAAAAACCTCAAGTGCACGTTAGATATCAGTTTAACTACATCAGGTAGATATAAAATAAGATAACGTTGTGATACGAATTTACTTTTAATATTGAAACAATATCTCAAAAGGATATTGTTTGAGCCTCATAAAACATTAGCCACCGATATTTAATTAATAAAGAATACTTTAAAAGGACAGCGTTTTGAATCGAATCCTTGAAGATTAAGTAGTGCTTCCAGTATTACCTAAGTCCTGCAACGACACGCAAATCATTGAAAAAGAGTTAATGGGGCGATTATAATGTATAGTAATCTATCTATTTAATAGATCTCATTCACTGAAGTGGAAATTCCACAAACAAGAAATCCTTGGACTGACATCTAGGTGACGACGCGTTTGACTATCGACAACATAATTTCTAGTCGAGTCGAGACATGACTAAAGTATAATAGCCCCACACCACACCGGTGACAAAACGATCAAAATATAGCAAACACGTCACTGGGGCCAGGTATCTCACCAAAACCAGATTTAACAATATCCAAAAGTTCTAAAACGTTTTCATATAAAATGTCAAATTCTCTAATAACGACAAAGGTGAATGTTTTACCAATGTTACCGATAACATTGCTTTCATTCTGCACATAAAGACGCCTACCAGCTGGACATTTGGGCTTGAAATGAGTCTGTTCTACAGATTTAGAAAGTGCTGAGTCCACGTAACATGGATACAAATGTTTGGGAATTCCGGAGTATGTATCGCGGACTTTCACACGGGGCGGTGCGCGGCGCGCGGTGTGCGGTGCGCGGTGAGCTGGTATAACCCAGCGATCACCGCGACAGCTAACATCATTGTTCAACGTAATAAGAACTTGCAGATGTCTGCGGTTTTCCTCGGATTACCCAACCCGACGCCAGTTAGGTATCGTCGTTGGGGGAGTTTAATTATAGTTCTTGGTATTGCAACGGAAAATTGTATGAGACGACTACGTTTATTTATTATAAATTTTCACATACACATTGTAGTGCTAGAAGGACTTAATGCTAAGAGCATAGTCTACCAGTCTTCCTCACTCATAATATATGTATATAGATACGTTTGTTACATATTTTTATCTACTTTATTGTTTCGATACTTTTATATTTATTTTAACCGCTGTGCAGTAATTAATCACTTTTATTTTGATAGTCTCGACCATTAAATCCCGCATGCATATGCCACTTGTATAACGCCGTAACCCAACACATTCGTTTCAATTAGCAGTCGAACAATGGCCGGGGTATCCCAAAAGTGGTCGCTTTCACCGCGCCAATCGAGATGTTGCGAGACCCAATACTGGAAATCTCAGAGTCCAACAGCCTCTAAATGATCACCGCTGCCTCCTTAGGTGGCATCAACGCGCTCGACAACAGTCGCAAAAAGAAAAACAGAATTAGGTACCTACTTCTCATTATTTCAACAAAGTTCAGAAGTTTTCCACAAAATTGTGAAGTTTTCCGACTGTCAGACAAGGTCAATATATCGGGAAACCCGTATGCAAATACTAAACTTTAAGGCCGAGCTGAATCCAAAACATTAAACACCCAACACCATAATGGAAAAACCAGAAAAGATAAAAGTCGAAAACGAATACCTTCAAACAAAGAGTAGTTTGCACAGATAGGAAATTCCAAATTCTCGTTGTCTACACAATGTGAAATGGCGAGGGAACAATTTGGGCGATGGTTCAAAGAGAAAATTTATGTTGTTTCGCGAGTGACGACATTGAGGTGAGCGTTAGTAGAAGCGTTGAAGGAATACGACGTCACGAGGCAGGCACGGTGCGTTCACACGTAAACAATGTCTAACGCCTTTTTTGTATAGCGTAGTAAACTGGTCCTAGTTGAACGTATCCTTAGCATACAAATCAATGATATCCTAGAGAATCTCCGTATTTTTTCTATCGTTCGATGGCACGTGAAGTCATCGTCTCATCTTGTTAGGGCGGTTTGTATCCGCGTGGATATCACGAAGCCTGTCTCATTATATAGCTTGAATGTGTCTGACTCTAGCAACACAATTGTAAATGATCTATCACTAAGACCATTCACAAACTATATTTCTACACTACTCGACTCGCGGTGAATTAAACGTTTACTTTTAATAATAATAAAAGCGCCGATTGTAACTACCCGGGGTTATCAAAAAGTCAATGTTTCAGAAAGCAGACCATAACGCCAGCAAGTTTATTATTTGATAGCAAAATATGGTTTTACGATACAATGAACTATCCGCTAGATCGTTAATACAATTCGCAAGGTAGAATCGTTAAAATTTATTGAAATAATTACTGCACAATAATGCATTGGAATATTTTCGGAATACCTATCATACGCAGTAAGTCAGATTACACCTATAGGTATTTGGTACCTGATAGGTATTTACCGACCCTTGGATATGAATACCGCAAATAATGAACATGAAAGAATGAAGAGCGTCTGCCTCGTGAGTCGTAGCGAATGAAGTAACTCAGGGACCATTACTAGAACCACTTTTATTCACAATACACTAAAAATCATTCTTAAGCACTTCCTCATTATAATGCAGGTAGGATGCATGCTGCCTATGGAAATGTTAAAATCTCTGAGGTCATCAGGATGATGTCAGTGTACCCATAAAACTTAATATCTGTAATGAATGACCAAAGGAACCTACAATATCGTAAACAGCTCCAAAACCCTTATTAAGTAATATCTGTTTAAATACCTGTCATGGAATACCTAATACCTACCTACAAATGAATAGCGTAGGCATGCCATGATTGAGAGTTTGTCAAATGATAGGAAAACTCACCAGTGTAATTTTTTTGGTTGAGTACTGAGGAAATTTTTCTCTGGTGCTCTTTGACTGGCATGAGTAGAGCTTGTATGCACTTGACGTTGGATAGTGCAGTAGCCTTGTGCAGGGGTGTGTCCCCATTCCGGTCCCGAATCCCGATATCAGCTCCAGCGAGTACCAGCATGCGTGTTATGACAGCGTTGCGGCTCATCACAGCCAGGTGCAGTGCGGTATAACCGTAATCATTGCACACGTTTAACAACTCCTTGTTTGGACATACTCGGATAAGTGTGCTGACTGGCTTTTCGTATCCATGGACAGCTGCTATGTGTAGTTGCCTGGAAGAGAAAGTACAGCTCAAAATTTATTTAACCTAGAATAGCCTAGGTAGTTATATTAGTGGTTGATGTACCAAATTCTATGCAGATTGGCTAAGCGGTTTGAAAGCTGCTTTAACAAACATAAAACGACGATTCGCCAACGTTGAAACTAAGATCTTTCTTTGCTCGATCAATCAAAATAGGAAATAATGTACATTAACATGGCCTGCTCAAACTTCCGAAAATAATTAAGAATGATACAAGCACTAAATGTGGCTAAACTAAAAGTTAATTGTTTTGGTTTTCCCAACCATACATGCTAATGGATTTCATATTATTATGATTTATTTATATTATACCTACCCAATTCCTAGGAAGGTATTCTAGGCATATGTGTGAAATTTTGTTAATTCAGGACAAAATAAAAATAAAAACCATAAAAAAAATATTCAATTGAAAAATACAAAATATCAACGAACTATTATAATGATGTTTTCAGGTACCCAGGGGTATTATAGGTGTGGGGAACTAGGTTTTATTTTTGGATGTGTTTATCTGGACCTATAGTAGGTATAAAATAATAGATAAGTACCTATCTACTAAACTCTACTATGTAAACTTAATTTTACTAACAAATAGGTAGTTATCTAGAGTCATTAGCATTTATATTGTTCCAGAACCTAATGTGGTTATCTATAAACTAGCAATGGAAAACTTTTATGTTGGTTGGCCTGCTGAAGGCCAGCTCCACATGGAGTGAGGAACTAATGCTTCTATTTACAGTCTGTCTACACGCCTCTTTCCTTTCCTTTCCTGATAGCAATGACTTGGGGTCAATAAACCATCTTGATCATGTCATGTAATATGCCACTACTATTAATAACAATAAGTCTAGTTATTGCAAATTTTTTTATTACAGCGCATGCTGTCATTGCCAGCAATTGGAAGAACATTAAATAAAGTACTGTGTGAACCTTTGTTATTTTGTGACCTTTTGTTGGCCATCCTCAATAAAAAAAATAAACAATTACTAGATAATAAAATAGTTAGATAGGTACTTACGTATCTCCATCATCGTCCTGTTGAAATAGTATGTCCAGAGGTAAATCCGTAATCTTTGGCCATGCACCAGTACCAGTCATCTCATGTCTGTCGACCAGTTTCAACTCCTCAACATACTCGGTCAGACCACCTATCTCATCAGTCACAAAACCACTATCACCATGAAGAACATCACTAACACTAGACTTTTGATCTTTATTTTCAGCACAGTCAGATAGTTGAACTTCAGGGACCAATTTAGAACTACTTTTATCATATTCAGGGAGTTCCACTTCAGGCACCAATTCACCAGTCTCCTTGGTTATGGGTGCGGATATATATCCGGAGTCCATGTCCAGCGCTGTATGGCTCTTCAGGTCGGTAACGTCGGTCATTTTGTTTCCACTCATTGTAACAGCCTTGAGATTAAAACACGTCTTGAATCAAAAAAACTATGGGTCTACAAGTTCACAAAAACACGGGTGGGTATCACTGCGGTTCCGATAGCATAGCACGTTTCTTTAGCTATAACTAACAAAGACTCCGACCGTAACAAACGTCTTCTCAATAGGAGGATTGAGTGCGTAATGAATTCAAATCAGACCAAAAGTTTATTTATTCAGGCTTCGATTCGACCGATTCGACAATGTTTAGATGTCATGTCGTCTGTCATGTCCTATCCTATCCTTTACGCTGTACGCAGCATGATTATTCGCACCACAATAAAATTCACCCCGATAAAACAAGACAAATAATCCAAAACATGTTTTGAATTATCCTGCTACACATTATTTGCAGTAGGTATAATATTATGTACGATCATCATAGGCTTCGTCTAGATGCATGCAACTAAATGGGATTAAAAATGCCCAGTAAAAAGGTATGCATGCAACTAAATGGGATTAAAAAATGCCCAGTAAAAAGGTACATGTTGGTTCGCCGTTTTCAATTTTTACCTAATGCTCGTCGCTTTGCTCCTCGTGTCATGATTTCAAAAATGAACAATAATTTGGTAAAATAATTTTGTATATTTTGGTAAATTAATTTCTAATTATTCGTTGATTTTTAATTTAAAAAGAATTTTAGTTGGACTTTCTTAGTTGTCGCTATTAAAACACTCAATTTATTATCCACCGGAAACGCGTTGCCTGACGTTTCATATTCCTTTTTTTGAACAGCCATTTTTGTTATCGATAAGTGTATTGTAGAAGGAGGGGGCAGTTCGTCTTGAGCCTTCGGGCAGTAAGGTTGTGCAGTGATAATGGAGAAGGTTTACGGTGCAAAAAGTATGTGCGTTGGTGCTGAAATGTTTTATTACATTTCAGAAGTGGGATAAGTAGCCAAAAGAAAAGGTATGTCTATTTTATTATAAGCAGCTGTATTTATTTTACCAAAAGCTAATATGAGTTGAACTAATGAATTTTACTTATTTTTTTATTCAATTTTTTAAACTACCTTCAGTTTACGCCCATGAAATTTTAAAGTTTTATGCAATGTATCTATTGTGGGATTTACGTAGCATAATAAAATCAGGGCTACCCTCTGATACATGTGACACATTCTTCAACGTACCTGTTGTGTGTACCAGTACAAGTATTGCAGTAATGTCATGATAAACTAGTATTTACTAAAATATTCCAAGGATTTTTGAACTACCCTAAAAATTAATTTAGTTAAGCATATTATTTATTTTAACTCTTTATTATTTTTCAGCGAACTATGCTTGTTCGTTGGATATGGGGGGGCGTTCTAGATGGCCAGTTTACCCATGGAGTTTTTATCCAGTTTGTGGGTATACTAGCTATCTATTAACGTCTGATTATTGAGTCTGCTATGTTTGTCGACTGGATTGAGTCAGCTTTGATGGCGGGCTGGATTGAGTTAGCTATGTTGGCTTTCTGGATTGAGTTGGCTATGTTGGCTGACTGGATTGAGTCAGCTTTGATGGCGGGCTGGATTGAGTTAGCTATGTTGGCTTTCTGGATTGAGTTGGCTATGTTGGCTGACTGGATTGAGTTAGCTATGTTTGCTAACTGGATTGAGTAAGCAGTGTAAAGTAAGCTTACTGGATAAACTTGACCTATGTATGATTTCTATAATTTTTGGTTTTCAGAGCGATTTCCAGGTTCGAGTAAGCAATGTATGCTTACTGGATTAATCTTTACTTCATGATATCATAGAAAGATTTGTAAAGATTTCTATTTTTAATTTATTTATTTAAATGATTAGGCTGAAATTCTTACACTTGAATGGATTATGTCGAAGGCAATTATTTGCATTTCAGCGGAGTGTGACAATGACGTGCAAATATTGATTTTAATTGGGTAATGACGACTGAATGTGTTGTGTTAATATTCCAGTAAGGAAGTATGTTTGGGTCACAATTTTGTTTACAAGTTGGCTATCCATTTATATATTATTCTTTTAACTTCTGTAAATTTTTATCAGGCTTAGTATTCATCAAAATTATCTCTAGCTTTTATTGTGTGTTAGCTAAATTTGATGTCACCAAATTGACATTCTGATCTGACTTGTTAAACTTCAAGTTAACTTCTTGAGCTCTTTTAAGTACCTTTTAAAAGAACTTCGATGTCTATGTTCGTTTTCATTTGAACCGAATAACAATATATCATCGATATATATTATTACTCCTGGTAGACATCTTAAACCTTCGAATGTTGTAGAATATTTATTCACAATATCGTTTGTTTACAGACCGTAGATTTTCCTGACTTGTTTCTTCAGACAATGTAAATATTATTTTTACAGTGCCCAGCTTTTCACATGTTTTCCAACCTAGGATTGTTTGGCATTGGGCTGTGACAACAATCCTGCTAATATTGTAAACGCGAAAGTTTGTAAGTATGGATGGATGTTTGTTGCTCTTTCGCGTGGGGACTGCTGGTCCGATTTGGGTGAAACTTGGGATGTGTGTTGCCCGTGACCTGTATTGGCACATTGGCTGCTTTTTGTCCCGAAGGGTCAACGGGATCCAGCGGGGTCGCGGGCGGCACCTAGTAAAGCATATATTTGCTGATATTCCATTTTTAAAATTATATTTCAGTATTCATGAACCTGTATTTGGGATTAATTGTCCTGAAAATGAATACACTTTATTATTTGTTCTAAAAAAAAAAGAAATTCTGCGTTATAACGATCTACAAAACAGGTTTTATTTTTTATCAAGAATCGTAGGATGCCTCTACAGATAGTGGCTTCGGGACTGTGGTTATTCAGTGCCTTTTTAGGGTCTACTTACATACCTACAGACATGTTGATGAACAGTGGACGTGACTAGTTTTTAATTCTGAATCAGTGCTAAGCATTTTAGACAATTTCAAGTACCCACACATCAAATTCTGCGAAGGTAACTGATAACCGAAACAGTGTGTGTATGCCTGGGTTATCATTGACCCCGTGACATTGACTTAGCGATATTTTCCCGGAGGTGGAATGCTCGTCGTCCCTCAAAAAAGTAACATGAGTGTGTAGATGCTTACAGGTACAGCCAGATGATCTCTCATCGTGAAGGAGTGCATTTGTTCGTGTGAACAGTGGGCAATATATATGTGTGAACCTCTAGTTCAAGATATGATCAATAAAATTACGTGTAGTGCTTGTCAACTCATGTGAACCACTTTACAAGTGACTCCTCTTGATGGTGAGGACCGTGCAAAGTTTTTGACTGTGGTTCATTGTTGGTATCGTCGCTACAACGGTAACAATTTGATAAATGCACTTTGAGTTGATGAGTAGAACACTTGTTTGTTGCAGCCTGAACAGACTTTCATATAAGTTAAAGGTGCGCTGAATCGTTCGACATTTGCCAGACAAAGGTGTCATGCAAATTGCAGTCGTCATACTCTAGCGAATTCTTATAACGTAGATCTAATATGTTGTGTTAATTATTTGTACCTACCTGCAGGATTGACTTTTGCTCCCGCTAAGTAAGTTAAATGCTAATGGTTCAGACACAAATGTTACTAGCGGTCACCCATTCAAATAGTGACCGGGCAGGGTGGAACGTTGCTTAGCTTTGGTAATCGGTGAGGGTTGACTTGGCAAGCTGCGCCACGAGCATTTCTGCTGCTTTGGTAAAAGTGAGGATTCTTATGTTTTTTAACAGTGTATTTTACAGCTAAGTAAACAAACAGGCTTACGAACCGCCTTATGGTAAGCGGTTACCGTGACCTTTGGATGCCTGCATCACCAAAGGTGACGCATCAAGGTGACCCTTGAAGAATTTTGAAACACCTGTTTTTGAAGTACCTCATAATGTATTCACTATAGGGAATACCCTGACATGAATATCGTTCCACAACCTGAGTGTTTGCAAGAGGAAGATCCTCTGAGACCGGACGGTGCGTGATCACCTTGGCTCTAGGGTGTGTGGATAAACTCCCTGTCATTGGCGAGTAGTCCGTCGTCGTATTGCAACAATGTGTGAGATTTCAGTCTGAAGGTGATATGGTCATCGTTAATGATAGCATTGCTTTTAGCCACCACGAACGTCCGTGAAGTCTTATTCAGGCTTACTGCTGGTTGATGCTGAACTGGTCGTTCCTAATCAAGGAATCTTGTCAACTGTTTTTGTTCAAGCTGAACGGTTTTGGTTTAGTGTTCTTTTTGGTGTTTATGTTCCTGCTCGTAAACAGTGACAAAGCTATTTGTGCTGTAAGTCTAAGGGCTTTTTTGGGTTGACTTGTTCGAGTGTGTCCTTATTCTGGTTTTGTCCGTTTAGCAAGCGGAAGATGGTCGAAAGATGTGTTCTCTATGAGATAGAGTGAGATGCAATCGGTAGTTCTATTTTTTACCACGTCAGTTTTGTTGGTGGAGCTGTTGCTCAGAATATTGTTTGTCATTTATCTACTGGTAGTAGGTAAATAGATAACAACTCTTGTTTGTTTTTAGCAGGTTTTTCACGTCAGTTTTGTTGGTGGAGCTATTGCTCAGAATATTGTTTGTCATTTATCAACTGGTAGAGGTAGATAGAAAACAACTCTGTTTGTTTTTGGCAAGTTTTGGTTATGTTAAAATAGACAGTAAAAATTGTCCCTCCAAATAGTGTACGAGTATAGTTAGCCCAGATGTAATGATTTTGGTTTTATATTTGTTTTGACCATTAAACTATCACGAAGGATTAACTTCAGTGTAAATAACGCAAAAGTTTGGTTCCTTTGTTGAGTTAATGTCGTTGTGTTTATTCGTGGTTACCTGTAGTGAGTTGAGATATCTTGCATTGCCTTTGACACTAGCCTTTCGAAGTGTTCAACGATCGAGCAATAATTCTAGCGGAAGTGTATAGCTGAAAAGGTGCTTGAGCAAAGTTTTGTTGTTCTGTTTTGTAATTTAAATGGAAAGTCTACATTCAGTTTCGTTTAGTGGAAGAGTCATGAGTGTCCTAGTTTTTCTATCAACTAGAGAAAAGTATCTTTGTGGTCCTTGTAGCCTTTCGTCTCCTGCAAATAATTTAATTAGTGCCTGTATTTGGTCGAGGTAAAAATTTTCTATAGTGAGCAGCTTTATAAGCCAATGCGTGAGTGCATTGCACGGCCACAGTTGGCGCAGTTGAATAATGCAATGGATGGATTAGTGTCGCTAGTGTGCTTAGACAGAACCAGTATTTGGTTGTAAATGTTTTGAATGTCAGGTTAGATCGAACGGAGTACCTAAGTTCAAAGTTTCACAGACCTTGACAAACATGAAACAGATGCAATAGTTAGTCTTGTTGGATACTTTCGTTGATAGTATACCTCAGAATGTTTAGTTACATGATTGAGTTACCTTGATAGTAGGGGTTATAGCGGATTCGTACCTTCTATTGTTATGCTAATTTCAAATTTTCTTCCAGTTCTTACTTGCAGTAACGTAAAGTTCGATATGTGTAAAATACTTACGAGCCAGTGCTTGTTATCTTTGACCGACTGTTACCTAACGGAGTAGTATCTACGAACCGAATGAATATTTTGATCTCAACAAACTTAAGCTAAAGTTTATATTCGTACGCTACTTGGTTACTACATACATAAGTGTTAGTTATTTTATTGGTTTCTAACCATTTTAGTTGCTTGTAAGGTTTAACTATACCTAGGTATTGTTATTTCTATAACTATTTTTATTATTGTACATCCGAAACGGATAAACTGTTGTTCAATTTCAAGCTTGTAACACCTTTATGTACACAGTTATACAATAAACATAATCTTTATCTTTATCTTTAGTAAGTTGATGTAGTTGGCTAGTTATTGCAGTCACAGGTGTGATTGTTGTACGTAGTGGATAGTTTTAAACTGTGTTGTGGAAAATTATGATTCAGTGTTGGTTTTATGTAGGTATGCTGCGGGGTTCTACGTATACTAAGAATACTATATAGGAATGTCATGATTTAATGATGTCTTTATGGTCTTAAGGTGAAATTATAATTTATTAGAAGTATAAATTAATAATGTACCAACATAAAATGAGAAATGTGTTTAGTCTGGTTATATTATGTAAATATATATATTGGTAGGTAATTGTATAGTAGGTGTGTGCCGGGAGGCAACACGTTGTCGGATGGCCGAATGTCATGATTTCAAAAATGAACAATAATTTGGTAAAATAATTTTGTATATTTTGGTAAATTAATTTCTAATTATTCGTTGATTTTTAATTTAAAAAGAATTTTAGTTGGACTTTCTTAGTTGTCGCTATTAAAACACTCAATTTATTATCCACCGGAAACGCGTTGCCTGACGTTTCATATTCCTTTTTTTGAACAGCCATTTTTGTTATCGATAAGTGTATTGTAGAAGGAGGGGGCAGTTCGTCTTGAGCCTTCGGGCAGTAAGGTTGTGCAGTGATAATGGAGAAGGTTTACGGTGCAAAAAGTATGTGCGTTGGTGCTGAAATGTTTTATTACACTCGCAACATATTTGCTGTTGGTCCGTCGCCGTCACGTCACGCATCACCTCTCTAACGTTTGAAGTTGTTAAGTGTAAACGAGCCACTACATAAAATGCTTTGAGTTATCAGTCTGTACATTATCGACGGGTAACCGTTTATGTACAGCCGATAATGCGCGGATGTACAATATCATTTTGTCCACGGTAGTCCAATTTTGTTTACTTGTCTTTTTTTGCATTCTCTTTGTTTACTTGTTTCGTGTTCTAAGTTTGCATTTCTGAGTTTTTTAATAATAAACTGACGACCTTTGCAAAGCAACACTCGTTCTTTCAATGTTCGCTGAAAAAGTAATTGAGCTAATAAAGGAAGCTGAAAGAAATCCAGAGACCGTTGACCAATTCAACGTAAGCTACTTTCAACTGTTTACTGTGCTTCTCCAACTGCAACGACATTTATTAAAGTAGCTCAAGCATACAAAGATCTTTAGCATGTAACCTTCCTTTTGCTGCGCAGATTGGGGTGAAAATTAATAGATTTGATAGATAGATAATAGGTAGTAGTAAGGTACTTATCTACCTACTTATGTTATAATAGGTGTATAAAGTAGCTAAGTACCTCAACAACTAACGTGTAAAACATGCTATTTTCAGGATGAAAAAATACGTCAAATTCTGGAAGAAATGCAGATCCTTTTCAAAATGAATATGAATGATGCGTAAGTAATTTATTGAATTTTTTAAGTCTCAAAATCATTCACAGTATTGTGTCGTTGTACCTACTTTTATTAATAGCAGGTATTTCTTAAGCTTACACATATTATTATAGGTAATAGTACTTGTTATGTCCATTACAAAACCATATTTCTGTACCTATAGATAAATAATAAATAATACAACAACTCATATTGAGTAAAAGTACCTAATGTTTGAATATCTGTGTGTTCCAGCACTGAAACCACCGACAATAAATCTCTCTGGACCACTGTTCAAGTTCGGCATTCAGCTCTTGAACGGAACAAACGGTGCCTTCTCGCCTACCTGTACAGCCGAATGACCAAGATTAAAACACTACGCTGGGAATTCGGTTCAGTTTTACCCCCCGATGTCCGAGAACTACTATCCGATGATGAGTACAACTGGTTCTCAAAGTATTCTACTAACCTGGCCATGTACATGAGGTCAATGGGCCAAGAAATTGGCTATAGTGGAATAGATTTAACAGAAAACCTGAAACCACCTAAGTCATTGTACATTGAAGTGCTGTGCATGGTAGATTATGGGAAACTGGAGTTAGAAGACGGTGATGTGATTATGTTAAAGAAAAACAGTAGACATTTTTTACCAACTTCAGAGTGCCAAACTCTTATAAGACAGGGTGTATTGAAGCAAATTGTATAACACAGTATCTATAAAGTTAATGAACTAAATTAAGTATTAGAATATGCATTGGTGTCGATTCTGTTGTTGCGTTTTTGTAACCTAACCTGACAGTGCTAAAATTATACCAATTATCTTTTTAGTTTCAGTGTAAATGAGAAAGACAACTGGTCTATCTTATAAAAAGTTAGAGTAGACATTAGGTCTTGTTTACCATACGTAATCAGGACATTATGTCTTCTCTAGTGCTCTCAAATTATGTTAGGAAAATACAACAGCAGAATCAACACCACTATTTCTTAAAATATTGTACTTTTGAAATTACATATTTAAAGATTTTAGTTCAAATCTAACTTTTCCTTCTAAATACTTTATTATTTTACTATACTCTTGTGGTCTAAGTTGCACTAAAGCTCTACCCAATGGGAGTGATGGGACTGAAAGTACTAGAGTAGGGTTAGTTAAATGTGTTATGTTTTGTTATGTTCAAGTTTTTCTTATGTTCAAGGACAAAAATATGACTATATATACTTTGTGTGAGTTTTGTATTAATATTGTAATAGTTCTTGATAAGATGTATTTTCCGTGCTGGTTATACTGTCCAGTATCATCTTGGTACCTACATATAAATGCAGCTGTACAGAATGATTTCAATCACGTATAGGTATACCCCCTAAACTAACTAGGTAGTAGATAGGTATCAGCAGTACAATCTACAATAATGTACCTTCCGCTATGAATAAACCTTTGACGCCTAGACATAGACATAGACATAGACATAGACAGACATTTATTTGCTTATAATGTAACACACAAAATACACCTACAGAACTAGACTAACAACACTACAAAGAAATAAAAGTTACAGAGAAAGAAAAATGAAGTGAGTGGATTGAGTAGGTAGGTAGCTAGGTAAGCCGGCAAGTGTTTGTGTGCTACAGCAGCAAACGGGTTTCGACTCAGCGTATGCCTTACCACCCAAAGGTAGTTAGGCGCTGTTATTCTGTCGAAACCATCAGCCAATAGACCCTGTGAAAAAACCATTGTGTAGTGTTCATGAAGTGTGTTGAGGTTTGAAAAAGTGTCGGGATGTGAAAAGTTATAATGTGTCTGGAAGGTTCTTCTGGTACGCCAGTCTCTTGAGAGTCTGGTTATAGAGAAGAAACCCCCCAGGGTGTGTTAAGGCATGGTGTTGGTATGTGGGCGAGGGTGTGTGTGTGATTTGTGTAGAATGTGTGAAAGAGGGTTCTCCTGGTACGCCAGTCTCATGAGAGTCTGGTTATAGGGGAGAAACCCTCCGGTGTGTTGCATGTGTGTGTGTTATATAATATAAAAATACAATAAAATACGTGGGTACATTTTACAGAATGAAGTTAATCATGTCCAATGGTAGGTCCACTGGACACAACCAACCCCACTCTAACAAGTAAACGGTGCACCGTAGCTGTTCACACCAGGCAACCCAGTTTTCTGTTGATCCAGTAGAAAGGCTTTAAATCGTTTTTTTAGAGTGAACTTGGATTTCAACAGTCGGAGAGGTGGTGGAATATTATTCCAACACTTGGTTGCCTGGTAGCGAAAACTCCCCCGAAAGGCTACAGTTTTTATTTTACTATAGTGCAGCAGATTCCTAGTTGACCTTTGACTATACTTGTTCCCAGAACGATTAAGTTTTTTATAAAGATAGTCTGGCTTACCGGACATCAAAATACAGTGGACTAGTACTGCCATATGTAAGTGCCTGCGTGAGGCCATGTTCAAAGTATCCGAATTGTTTAAATATGGCGTGATGTGGGTTCGCGGGGGGATGTCATAGCAAAAACGGCAGCATGCATTCTGAACTCTTTGAACAAGACGAGCCGTTCTTGACAATAAACGTGGCCCGTACACAACATCTCCGTAGTTCAACTTGGATAAGATTATAGATTCGCAAACCTTAATACGTATTTCTTCTTTTAGGAAGTTTCTAATTTTATAGAGAAGCTTTAACCTAAAGAAACAATTTCTAACCAAATTCAAAACGTGTTTCTCAAACCGAAGTGAGTTATCAAAACATATACCTAAATTTTTGGCTTCCTTTACATGTTCCACGATTTGACCTTCAATGTTTATATTAACAGTTTGTTTTGCGAACTCGTTGATCATATTCTGCGACCCCAGCACCATAAACTTCGATTTGGTTGGGTTTAAAACAAGGGCATTTTCTTTTGACCAGGTTGATATCCGATCCAGATCGTCATTGATCTTATTTACTTCGCTGTGAACCTTTTTGGGGTTCATGGATAGGTACAGCTGAACATCATCAGCATAAAGGTGGAATTTGCAGTGCTTTATGTGCCAGCAGATATCTGCACTATAGATGATAAACAGGAGCGGTCCGAGAATTGAGCCCTGTGGAACACCGCGATTAATTGGCTTTTGTGACGAAAATAATTGCGAACCATCCTCTCGAGTAATACGTACAAATTGGAAACGGCTACTTAAGTAGCTGTCGAACCACCTTATTGCTGAATTATCAACACCATAGTACGACAGCTTAGAAAGAAGTAGTGGAACACTTATTGAGTCAAACGCGCGAGAAAAGTCCAGTAAAACTAAGATCGAACCCAAGCCACTATCTTGATCTACCAGCACATTATCGACTACATCCAGGAGAGCGGTTGTTGTACCTCTAGTTTTTCGAAAGCCTGACTGAACATCTGGTAAGATCTCGCTACTCTCAACAAATTTGCTTAATTGGTTATAAACTACCCTCTCAATAACCTTAGAGAGTACCGGAAGAATACTAATAGGCCTCAAGTCTTTAATTTCAGTTGGTTGAGACAGCTTGGGTATTGGGTTTATTGAGGCAATTTTCCATTGGGTAGGAAATGTAGAAGAGGTTATCGATTCATTAACAATATTAGTAATTATTGACAGAGTGTGAGGCAATGTCAACGAGACCATGTCCATGGATAGCCCGTCCACTCCACGTGCGTTCGTTTTAATGGCCATGAGGATCTTGGCAACATCCTGATCACTCACCGGTTGTAGCGAAAATAAAATGTTATTGTCATTATGTCTGTTGAATTCGAAAAATGTCATATTAGAAATAGAAACAGTAGTATCGCCTGGGACATCCAAAAAATAGTCATTTATATCGTCAGGTTTGTGTAGGTGGTCAGGTAAGTACATTTCATTTTTGCCAGGTAAAACATCTTCTTTCAAATTCTTCCATAGCTTCTTTTCATTTTTAATTTCAGAGTTTATTCGAAAATTATAATAGGCGCGCATTTCGCTATTTACGCTCTGCGTGACAAATGATTTTAATTCTTTATATTGCTTTTTATGCGCCTCCAGCTTAGTATCGCGGTATCTGTCATGGGCTTCATTACGGCATTTCATCATTATTTTGACTGGATCAGTAATCCATGGGACATGCTTATCTTTTAATCTTATTGTTTTAAGTGGAGCGTGTTTGTCAAATAGAGTAACAACAAGGATTGTAAAAGCATTCACCATTTCATCCAGTGTGGTCGCATTGGTGACAACACGCCAGTCCAAATCTATGAGATCACTATCAAAATCTGCGCGGTTTATGTTTTTAACTGGTCTGAATACTATTGATCTAGGAGGCACTTTGATCCGTCTAATGTTGAGCATTGCTGAAATATAGGAATGGCCAAAAGAGCCAGTAATATTAGTGACAGAAACATTACGTACACCATAGTCTGTACAAATTAAATCAATGAGCGTACCACTGTGATCCGTAAAATGAGTTGGTGACGTTACCACTTGAGATAATCCTGTGTAGCTTAAAAATTCGTTTAGCTTTTCATAGTCAGCACTGTTTGTATTCAATAAGTCTATATTAAAATCTCCCATAATAACCAGCCCATCGTAACCAGAAAAATGAGACACCGATTCAGTCAACGCGTCTATGAATACGTCTACATTTATCCATTGTGATCGATACGCTGTGCCAATAGCCATACGCGACCCATTCAAGGTAACCAGCAACCACATCTGTTCAATTTGTGCATCAGGGTGGCTAGCTACACGAGCGCTTATACCTCGTTTAACGAAAAAACCTACTCCTCCCCCTCTTCCTTGACGCATGTGCAGGGGGCGAGGGGTATTGAGAAATCTGTAACCAGGTACCTTCGGAGCTCGCGCCTCTTCGCCTCGCCTGATCCATGTTTCATTAATCGCCACGATATCGTTCTTAATGTTACTCATTGCGGTTAAAAAATCGTTATGTCCCGTGCCTAAGGAGCCTGGATTGTAAAGACCTAACGAACATAGTTTAGGGTTAGTACCCATTAAAAAATAACAAGAGTGATCGTTCGCAAATATATAAGAGGCACAGCACTATAGCTCTTGTGTACACGAGTAATAGACGGCATGGAAATAGACGCAAGCAACTACTGATCCAACCAGTATACCTACCTACATACCTATGCGATACAATGTAAATGTCCTTATATGAGTATAACAGTGTTTGGAGAATAATGCATGTTGATAATAAATAATAATATGTAATGTAATATAGTATGAAGTAAAGGTGTTTAATTATATCCGATATATTTGTGAAGTGTAAGAACAAACCCACGAGGCTATAATAGCCAAATAGCAACACGGTGTTTGGTGCTGTAGCGACACAATTATAATATGACCTAGCATAACACAGTACAATAATAGAAAGAGAAAGGAGCAATAGCAGCCATAACATGATAGTATAAATTTTAACACAAAGTACAGATTTGAAAGCGACACAGATAAATAGGAAGTAAAACATTGTTGTATTATACAGTCTATAACTCGTCTTTTCTGTCAGTGGAGCCAACCGCATCGGGTCCAAAAACCCGCCTTAGGTCAGCCTCTGAGCGTATGTAGTGACGAGGGGAGTCCTCGCTCTGATGCTGGCGGGCATACACTCGGCCGTCCTTTGACCAGACGAACTTCCACTTCAGACGACCTCCGATCTCTCGCGCCTTCAGGAAGAGCTGTCTGTTCTCCCTAGTGAGCCTCTCGTTCACGTAAAAGCGTCGTGATTCCCCGATCAGACCCGCGTCAGCAGTGGTGACGCCCCGGCGCACTCGCGAAGCACGCAGCAATTCATCACGTGGCGCGCGGCGAACCAGTCGCACGGCGATCGGCCGTGCGCGCGGACGCCCCGTACTTTCATCGCGTGCCGCCCCGACACGGGTGGCGCTCACGACATCGCCGTCGGTAAGCGTGACACCCAACTTGCGGGCCAGGGTCAGTACTACATGCACTACAGCTTCTCCCTTGGATTCCGGGACTCCCACGATGTCTACATCGTTAGCAAGTGACTGCTGCTCCGACATGCGAATGTGATCCTCCATACGATGAATGTTGTCTCGGAGCTTTGCGTTTTCCTTTCTTAGGTTGTCTATAGTTTTAGTCCTCTCTTCTAACGCAGTCTTAAGGCACTCTAATTGTGAGTCGATGGACGACAGGGAAACCCTAAAAGTCCCGAGGATGTCATTTATGCACTGCATCTGCTCCTTGACTACACGTCCTACAGATTCAGCCACTGCTTTATTTATTTCTTCCTTAATAATGGACCGTAGGCTACTCTTTGTTAGGCTGACTTCCTCCTCAGAGTCATCGTGCAGGGCTGGCGCCGGCGGCGCGGATGTCGGCTTTCGCCGAGTTACATTCTCGGTACCGTGGTCCTCCGGTGCTGAACCTTCCTGGGTGTCGTGCGGCGCGGATGAGCGCACGGGTGTATTCGTGTTATCACCTCGGCGCTCCTTACTTCGGCATCCCTGACATTTCCAGTTGTCCTTGAGTGTCTGCCTCATTGCATTATATGAGCGCTGAGTGACATTTGCGCATTCCAAATCGAAGTAGTTATGACAAAAAGAGCATTTTAAAAATTCTCTTCCCGTAATCGCTTTCAGGCAGCCAGCACACGGTGACTTCTTGTAATCCATAGTAGGCAAGTTTTATTATAAAATAATTATAAAAAAAATAAAAAAACTGCAAAAAGTTGATTTCCACCAGTGGGAATCGAACCACCCTCGCTTGACTTGCCTACGCTGCAATTCCGGACCACATGCGCGCTCGTCTACGGCTACCTTTATAAAGCTTGCGAATTTAAGCTGTTGGTGCGAATGCAATTAGAAACGCACTCAGCAACGCTAACCGGCTTTTGTTGTCCTCGGGCAAGGTCAAATGCACAATGTCGTTCACTTTTATCAAGTAATTTCAAGGTTATTGCACAAATTAAGTCACAAGTTAACAATATTGTTGTTATACAGTTATACTGCTAGATAGGGGGTGTTCATACGGTTGTACTAATGTAATCTTTATCACTCACAACACACTTTTAACTTGGTTTTTGGAATTTTAACCGCGAGCAAAATAATACGTGTCTCTTTCTCACAAGGTCCAACGACCAACCTCTACTACTTGGGTAGCCTACTTGGGTTACGCAGTTACGCCATTGCTACGACGTGCTACGGGTATTTTTCGTAGAAGGTACCTACCTACTCACCTACGAATTTATCACTCATCGATAAATACGAGTAGCAAAGCGTATTACGTAGTACTACACGATTACCACAGTACCTACGTATAGTAAAATTATGATGGTAATAAAATTTGTCAACGCGTTTTCCACAATAAAAGTCGCCTAATAAAATGTGGGAAACCCTCGGTCTCCGCGGTTTGTTATACCTAGGTAGGTGTACTGACTGGGCTAAGTGGGTAGGTTAGGTTGGTAGGTGTGTGTAGACTACCTGCCTAGACTTTTTTCCTGATAGGTGGTAACCACAGTGTCACGCCGCCGGCTCCCTGAGCCCGCACTACGTTGTAGATGTAGTACCTACTATAGTAGCTACCTATGTAGTTATCTATTGAAATTTGGAAAGAGGCCAACTGTACGATAGCCTTACAAAATATCGATGATTAATTGCGGGATACCTACTACCTACCAATTATGATGTGTCGCCTAACTACATAGAATTAATATTACTAGCGTATGGAACAGACGCCGCGAACAACAAGTTTGCGCCATGAGTTGTTGCCACCGGCAACAACTCATTTAGTCGCTCGCCAACAACCATCGTGACCGCATGCGAATAAAAAGTAATTCAAAATGCCGTCTTGCGTTTTAAAAACGTGTAAAAACCAATCGATTGTGAAAAAAAAAGATAGTGGCGTGACTTATCATCGGTAAGTAAACAGAATATCAACTAGAACTAACCAAAATTAATTTTTGTAGATTATTTTCTATTGTACGGACATTTTGTTTGAAAATCATAGATTATGAAAAGTGCATCGTACAGATGGGATGTTTAGGATACCTACTAAGGGTTGGTGACTAAGGTTTTAACTAATTATTTTGAACTCATATTACTCGGCCTATGCCGTCTGTCTGATCAGTAATATGTAGTAGGTACTGTAGCTATCTTTTGAAATCGTCATTATAAAGCTTTACTATACCTATATTTCTTTAATGCTATGGCAGAGTGAGATAAGGTGTGGGGTCTAGTTAGTGCAAATAGGTACCTATGTAGGTATGTACCTACTTTTTGTATAACATACCAATTTATTTTAAAACCAATAATTTTAAACGCTTAACAATTCATTTTAATTTACTGTACATTTTTTCACGTTTTGAAATATAATATTCATAGGTACTGCATTAAAATTCAGTTTTGTATGTACAAAAGCTGTCTGAAGTGTCCCTTCTGCGGTGAAAAAATCTATGAGAGCGACATGTTGTTACACTATGTTGAACGAAACGCGTAAGCGCCCCGAAATTCACGGCGCTTACGACGTTTTGGTCGCGAGAAAACTATACTCTATTAGCGATCTAGCGCTGCATGTTTTGATAGTATGGTTAGACGACATCTAATCTTTTAGCGCTGCAGCAAATACTTGTCTTTGGGCGGGGCCCGCTCGCCTCAAGTTGCGACACGTTTTTGGTTTGGTATAGCTTCTCTATACGCTAGTAATACTTCCTCAATGCCTAACTATAACTAAGTACCTACCTACCTAGTAGAATTTAAACAGTTACGGGTGGGGGTGTTATGTATCTATCTATATCAAAAATATAACAGACAGATTATATTGTTGGAAATTCCAATTTCAAAACCGGGAAAACTTAAATAAAAAAGTTATTGACGGCTAATGAAAGGAAATCTCGCCGAGAATTATTATACCTACTAGGTAGCTACGAGAAACTGCCCGGGCTTTTACCTATAGGTAGGTAGCTGAATGATGAGTTGATGAATGAGGAAGAAAATTATAAAAACTCAATTTAGCATACTGCAATCTGCATAACCACAAGCCATTAAAAAAAACCAGCTGTTTGTTATTGTTGGTTATTGGACGCTTCGCTATTAGTATAGTAGGAAATGATCTGTGGCTATGCCATTGAATTAATATTACTAGCGTATGGAACAGACGCCGCGAACAACAAGTTTGCGCCATGAGTTGTTGCCGACCGGCAACAACTCATTTAGTCGCTCGCCAACAACCATCGTGCCCGCATGCGAATAAAAAGTCATTCAAAATGCCGTCTTGCGTTTTAAAAACTATACTCTATTAGCGATCTAGCGCTGCATGTTTTGATAGTATGGTTAGACGACTTCTAATCTTTTAGCGCTGCAGCAAATACTTGTCTTTGGGCGGGGCGTGCTCGCCTCAAGTTGCGACACGTTTTTGGTTTGGTATAGCTTCTCTATACGCTAGTAATAGTTCCTCAATGGGCTATGCTAACTAATTTGGATGACTGTCTAAAAAAACCTAGGTACTCGTAGTAGGTAGGTACGTATAGTATTAAAATATTATGATCTGTGGTAGTACTGAATCTTCCTGGCACATTGCTAATAGTGGCACCTAGTGCATCGACGTTGATGGAGTGCCATTTCCATATTTCTAGCTCGTGAAAAGAGCATGTTAGTTATATTATGTAGTATAAGCCTGTGCCTGTACGGAACAACCAATAGCAACATTTTTAATTTCCCGCGAAGAAGTGAAGAGCGCTTGAGAAATTCAAATATCAAATAACAGATTGAACCGCAGGGAATAGCCAGTTCATTGGAATAGAGTGCAAATATAAAACACACATGGCGAGCGAGACTGGCACCTGAGTGAGGGTCCCGTATAAAATACCTACCAAAAAAGAGAAAAATTTAATGATTTCGGAATAGTTAGGTAGGTACCTACTTAATCCAAGTTTTAACCGCTCGCTATCACCTAAATCTTGCATACAAAGTTATTCCTCTAACTACTGACAAAAGTAACACAGTAATAATGTAGGTAATTAAGTACTACCAGAATTAATTTCCATTGCAGTTTCATAGTGATTGATGTGAGAGACTGAATCCCTCATTCATCGCATCCATTACATGACGAGTATTTGGTAATCGATGCGGTCAGGGATGTCCTTCCTCATTCCGGTCACTGTTCTCTATCTTCTGCCTGTGGCATTACTCGGGTTTGTAAATGGTAGCGCTATTCTACATCACAGATTTTGTGTAAACAAACACTTACATCTTGGTATAGGTACCTAGGTACATTTTTGGATCTACTGGGATCTATAGGTAGGTATACTAAATCTGCAGTAGGCTTGTCAGGCATCTAAATATCATCCTCTTCTCTTCTCCTAGTTGGTTTTAGCCTAGCCACAGTCAGCGTCGTGCACAATGCACTACAGCCACGCGGGACGTCATGTCAGTGCAGATCTTATTCCCCCACTTTGAATTAGAATTAGAGTTAGCGTGCTCTCACAGTCTTTAGTTTCCATTTCGCTAGACCTACCTATATAATTTACCTCCGACTAGCCGTATGAAGTTGATCTAGCACATCCCTAGTACGATGTGATTGGGCACAGAGCGCTGGGATGATGGATGCTCTCGCTGAATAGTTACGGATCTGAATGATGCTGAACGGGCGCTCTACCGGGCTTTCGCGACATACTTTACTTTGTAATCACTTGCATGATCATCGTCCTATAGCATATTTACCTATTGATCGTTAATTATGAAGTCTCATTTTTCAAAACCTAAAAATAACCCATAAACTCTGTGTAGGTATCTAACCTTGTCTGGCCTTTCGTATCGATAGTTTTAGTAACGAGGGTTATTTGAGGCCTAAGCCTTAGAATGTTGGAATGCAATGGTTCGAAGCTGAATGGAACTCAGTTCAATGATTCCCTCCACTTCATTCGACATGGCATTGTGCTTGTCGGAGGCCTGTGGAAACTGCCTGTGTGCTTTGTGATCGGCCCACCCAGAAACATGCAGTGCCTGAAACTTATTAGGTACCTACCTATGTAGACTTGGAAAACTGATATTTCTTTTTCCTGAAGGTACCTACCTACCTAATAATATGACTTTAGTATGACTTCGCCTTTCATGAGAATCGGCACTGCACCTACCCTCAAAAAGCTTTCAGAGCAGACTGCTCGGATTTTTTTTGTTTACTGTGAAATTTTTCATCGCCATTTATTCCAGTTTTATCGTGTCAGTTACCTGCATGGTTTTTCAAAAGTTAGTCTGTGTGCTCGCTCAGTTTATTTTTAAGCGGCTTCTGCGTTATATACCTAAAAACCCTTCACTCTTTTATGATTTATGATTCAATTCGATTTGGACTGAACCAAATTAACCATAGAAAATCTGAATTATGAAAAAGGACAACTTCTGCTACTTACCTAAGTTGCCCACCAAGCGAAGCAATAGCGATTCGGCTATCAATTCTAAAAAAATCAAACACAGATTGTTCTGAGGGCGGCGAAAATAACATTTTTAACGTGATGCTGGCGGCCAATGAAGCGGTGAGGCGACCCCGAAGCGGTAACATTTTTTGCGAGATGTCAGATCCAGTCCAGCCTTGCAGATACGAACGAAGGTAGGTACCTACCTAATGCAGGTTTTTAAATCATAGGTCGTCGATTCCAAATAGAAGTCCTGGAAAAAGAAACCTCGCTATTTTTTAAAACAGTTCACCGAAGCAGGGGATTTTTAATTGCTTGCTATCATTTTTAAGCTTTTGTACCTTACATCGGTCACCCAACGCTGGCGTTCTTCTTGACCAAGTTGTGTGTCGTTAACACTTCAATCGTACCTTATCCTTTATTGTGTAAATTAAATATGATTTTGAAATCCGCCCCTGGCGCGAGTATAGCCCCTGAACCGGCTAGGGCTGGTAGAGCCTTCTTATTTTGCAGGCAACATCATATTTCAGCAGGTTACGTCCCCTTGGCTGGCGGATAGTTTATGGGCTCGCAAGCTCTCTATTAGCTGAGATAGATTTATTTCTTACATGGTTGAAAGGGATTACATGAAACGTATAACCTACGTCGTTCTACGTCCTACACCACGAGATAGTTGGAGGTAGTAGGTAGGTACCTATAGAAAAAGCGTGGTCACACTGGTCACGCTTTTTCAGTCATACCTAATAATATCTGAATTTACAGACGTGCGTTTGGCAATTTTTTGAATCAAGGTTCTTCCATAATTTCGTGTTTTGATTTTGAGAGCGAGCGGTCGATTAGTCTTGTACTAGTATGTAGCCCTATCATAATGACACCCCACTTGATATTTTGGTACGACTTTATTTTTTTTTTTACTCCCTTTGGAACCTCATAACTTTCCAACCCCTTGACCGATTTACTTTATTTTTCAAATCAGTAAAAACTTAAGAGTACTATCCGTATACCTACCAAATTCTGTGAAGATCGGATAAGCGGTTCAAAAGACCTCGACGAACAAACATAGGTACAAACATACAAAGCATTTTGGTCCAAGTTGTCACTAAGATCTTCGTTCGCTTCGCTCACTTGATCAATTATAGTAGGTATACAGGAAGAGGATAGTTAGGGGTTTGACCACGGTGCAATTCTCAAAAATTCTGCCCCTTAAAAGTAAGCAAGCACATAGTGAGTCAAAATCGTGAGCAATAAATAGTTTTGTATAACCATGGACTAACAATGGTACTTATAACTTAGCTAAGTATCTTATCGTTCTATCGTCAGTCTAAAAGGTCTGTCTGTACACATTTGTGTAGGACGTCAAACTGTCCGTTTTGGTTGCAGACGCGCCAGAATACCTAGTTTAGCTGTGGTTTAGCAGCTATAGGTACTTAATAAAAATTTATTCTAGATGCTATGGGTGAGTTAGTCATTTAGGTGCAAGTTAAGTGCAATGCAATGTCGATTCAATTGATGATTCCTTCCAAATCAATTCTTAGAAATCATGAACGTCATTCGGAATGATGACGTCAATACTTCTTCTTCGTCTTCTTTTATTTATGGCCTCTATCAGTCGTCATTTCGACGATTCGCTGTCGTTTGTTTTGAAGTCAAAGTGGTGGATTTTCCCTACAAAACGTGAAAACGAATTTTAACATTCAGGGAAACCACTTTACACACATTTATTCCAATGGCTTACGAAAAAATATCTACCGCTTAGTGCGCATAATTTTATGTTTTCGCCCGTGATGTGTCATGTGACTTCCCAAAGATTCTTACCTATCTTTCTCGAAGAGATACTTACCTACAATGACTTAACACAATGCATCACACCCATAGAGTTAAAAAAGATCACACCACCACACCCACATTTATTTCATGTCCTTTCAAATACAAATACAAATACAAAAAAACATTTATTGCCTCAGTAGAAATTATAAAAGGTACAAGGTTATATTAAATTAACAGTAACTTCAAGGATGTTAGTGATAGAAATAGAACTGACTGACAGACAATGTAACGACTGTAAATATCCACCGTTGCAAAAGTAATCAATTATGTAGTAGATGATATATTTTTTCGGTGGCAGTGTCTTTGGTAGGTAGTGTACCGAATACAGAAACGTTGAGGTGCGTTGATCGGATTTTTCAGTAAGACTTCCATTCATATGCAAATAAGCTGTAATACGTGAACGTGACCCTTTCAACAAACACGCCCGTCCTAGTGCAAACAACCGTAAAAAATACCTACTGAATTTTTCAGGAGACTTTTTTGTACACCTGTAATTAATAACCTGTGTAACGCGGGAATTTCTTAGGATAGCGTCAGGACGCTATTAGTCAGGAGCGTCACCTCGGGCGACGGCCAATCAGTGCGCAGCGCGGACTAGAGTCCCGCTAATGCTCGCTAGCATCTGGCACCCAGATGGGTCGGTCAAGCGACGCTGCACTGGACGGCGCCGGATGCATGACAACGAGAGGAAGCTACGACAGTCGGTCCTAGGCCACATGCCAATGCACTTGCGTTCTTGTGAATCCCTTCGCGCACTCGACCCAATCGTAGCGTAATTCGTAGTACTAATATTGTAAACTGTTTTCCCTGTGTTGTGTAACTGTAACTCCCCTACCTACTCTGTGTTCTTGTCTTTTTTGTTGTTCGTGTTCTTTTACCATTAAATTTATATTTATCTTACAAACTTTTGACGGTGTTTTTCGTGCGATTCATCGAGTCCTGAAACGGTCACGTAGTGATCCCCCCGTTAAAGTGGCGCCCAACGTGGGGCCGAACCACGTGCTCAAGCAACAAGAACAGAGGTATCCAGTTGAAAAGCAAGGACGTCCCTGTTTTCGCTCGTTGTGCTTTGCTCGAAGCCGACGCGAAAATGCCGATGACGAGACAGGAAGTGCTCCGGCAACAACGTCGCCTCCAGGTATCAGAGTGTGAACAAGGTGACGTTACACTGACGGAAGAGGACGCCCGCTCCGACGGAAACGCCGTCGTCGAGCCAACGGCCGCTGTAGGCACCACGCCAGCACAGTCGTACGCGTCTCCTCTACCGACGGAACAGTTTTTTACGTCGCTCATGGAGACAATCACCAGGGCCCAGGCAGAGTCTAACAAGGCTCTCATCAGCGCGCTCCTGGCGGCGCCCCGTGGAGATCATAACTCCGGGGCGTCCTCCCTATCCGCGCCAACAACAGGCGCGACCCCGCCGACCGTGAACGGCGGTGCTACGTCATTATCAGCCGGTAACTTCACAAGATGTACCGCGCGGTTCGACGGAAAGTCGCACGACGCGGAAGTGCTAGAGGCATTTCTGGACGCTGTCGACGTGTACAGGGAGTGCGCCGGCGTGTCGGATGCGCACGCGCTGCGCGGCCTCCCGATGTTGCTGACCGACGACGCCGCCGTGTGGTGGCGCGGCGTGCGCGGCAGCGTCTCTACGTGGTCGGACGCGAAGCTGCGGCTGCGCGCCATGTACGGTGCCCCGCGGCCGCCTTACAAAGTGTTTCGAGAAGTGTTTGCCCGCGAGCAAAACGCCGAGCGCAGTGACAAGTTTTTAAGTGAGAAGCGAGCTCTCTTGGCTCGCTTACCGTATACGTTGGCCGAGGAAGTCCTAGTGGACATTACGTACGGACTCCTCGACCGCCGAATCCGTAAGCGCATCTCGCGTGAGTCCGTGATTGACATGGACCATCTGATTGAGAGAGCTAGAGTCGCGGAGGATTCCATGAACGAGTGCTCAGCTGCATCCGGAAACGGATCGGCATCTATCACCGTTAGCGCGAGTCCGATTGTCCGCCAATCAAGTTTGATTGCGCCCGCCCCGTCGTCATCGCCGTCGCCTGAGCCGAGTAACACAAAGCGCAATCCTAGTAGAAAGAGGTGCGGGTTTTGTAGGAACTATGGCCACGTGTCAGACGAGTGCCGTAGCCGCGAGTTAGGTAGGTCCGAAACCGTTAGACCGAACGCCGCAGGTAGTCCCGGTGATTTGGTAGGTAGTAGACTAGCCAGTTCACAGAAAAACGAAAACATTCGTTGCTACGGGTGCGGTAAGCAGGGGGTTGTAAAGTCAAATTGCGATACGTGCACGGGTGAGAGGGGTACGGAACCAAAGGGGGTAGCTTTCAACAGTGTAGTCGTGACCGCAAGTGATGCACGGTGTTCACTTCCTTTGGTCAATGTTAGCATTTTAGGCAGGCACGGTGTGGCGTTGGTAGATACCGGCGCTACACACAGCATCGCTAGCCCAGCATTGTATCGGATCTTATTAGAGGGTGGGGTTAGATTTACCCCGGCCCCGGTAAGTATACGTCTTGCCGACGGCTCTGAGCTGTCGGAAACCGTTATGACGGCGAATGTACCCGTCACTATTGGAGGTCGTGAGTTTGCCACAGACTTCATGGTGATTCCCGGCGCCGAAACCAGAACGCTATTGGGTGTCAGTTTTGTGTCGCAGGTAGGAATAGTGCTCGACGTCAAACGAGCTAAGTGGAAGTTTCAGCACGGCCCCGCACGCGAGTTCGATTTCGTGCGTGAGAGTCCGTCAATCCGCGAGGTGAATATGGAGAAAGAAGTCTCTGTCGGTGTGGTTCTCATACGAAGGGTTGACCCTGGCGAGAAACCAACCGACATCCAGAGGAGAATCGTCGAGGAGCGACCCGACGGACCCTCTAGGGGGAGACCTCGGTCCCATAGTTCGCCCGCGAAGGTCCAAGTACGGTTGCGCGAAGTGAGGTTTTTCCCGCGCACCACCGGGCCCACCGCGCAGTTAACGCCGCGCTCGAACGAGTTAGGGGTAGACACGGTAGGTGTGACCACAGGGGTAGAAGCGTATCGGTCGCCCCTCGCGCGTATCATCGAACCGTTGAGACCTCCTATCGAAGCGAAGCGTAGGTGTAGGAGACCGCGTAGGCATAGGTTTTAATAGCTCCTACTGCGTGGGCGCTAAGTAGGGCTATAGGGGGAGGATGTAACGCGGGAATTTCTTAGGATAGCGTCAGGACGCTATTAGTCAGGAGCGTCACCTCGGGCGACGGCCAATCAGTGCGCAGCGCGGACTAGAGTCCCGCTAATGCTCGCTAGCATCTGGCACCCAGATGGGTCGGTCAAGCGACGCTGCACTGGACGGCGCCGGATGCATGACAACGAGAGGAAGCTACGACAGTCGGTCCTAGGCCACATGCCAATGCACTTGCGTTCTTGTGAATCCCTTCGCGCACTCGACCCAATCGTAGCGTAATTCGTAGTACTAATATTGTAAACTGTTTTCCCTGTGTTGTGTAACTGTAACTCCCCTACCTACTCTGTGTTCTTGTCTTTTTTGTTGTTCGTGTTCTTTTACCATTAAATTTATATTTTTTTACAAACTTTTGACGGTGTTTTATGCGATTTATCGAGTCCTGAAACGGTCACGTAGTGATCCCCCCGTTAAACCTGTAATTAATTTTCGAGGAACCACTTCTTTTTATATACAACTTAGCATTATCATCAGCTCAAGAGTGGTTCTAAGTCAAAGGTAGAAAACTATAGACCAATAGCGGTTCTGTCGGCATTCGGTAAGGTTTTTGAGTCCATTCTCAATCGCTACATCACCAGACAGGTCCAGACCCAGCTAGCTGAGTGTCAGCACGGCTTTAGAAGTGGCAAGTCTACGACCACTAACCACATAAACTTTGTTGACTACGCAGGGAAGGAGTTGGAGCGAAATAAGCAAGTAGACGCGGCTTATTTCGACTTCAAAAAAGCTTTTGATCGCGTCCAAAATGATGTGCTTTTAAATAAAATATCTGCCATAGGCTTCGCGCCTAAGTTCCTCCAGCTCTTTGCCAACTACTTTACTGACCGCGTGCAGTATGTTCAACTATCGGGGTACCATTCTTACCCATACAAAACCTGTTCTGGTGTTAGTCAGGGTAGCACGCTGGGGCCCACACAGTTTCTCATCATGATAAATGACCTGCCGAAGGTCGTCAGAACAGCTAAATGCCTCATGTTTGCTGATGACTTGAAACTTTTCTTGGGTGTGGGTGACATGGGTGACTGCGAAGCGCTACAGAGGGATATTGATAACGTGGTGCACTGGGCAGAACGAAATAAGCTGGAGTTTAATAGTTCTAAGTGCAAAACCATTTCCTTCACACGGTCACACACACCGCTCCAACACAACTATCACATATCTGGTGTTCCTCTTGAGCGAGTCCGGGAAATTAAAGATTTGGGATTGACCTTAGATGTAGCGTTAACCTTTAATCCGCATATCTTGAACGTATGTAGCGGAGCTTTCAAATCCCTGGGATTTGTTATGCGACAAACATATAGGTTTCGGGATAGGAATGCTATCCTCTCTCTTTACTACGCATTCGTGAGAAGTAAATTAGAGTACAGTTCCATCGTATGGGACCCGCATGAGCAAAAATATAACATCATGCTAGAGCGAGTCCAGCGGAAATTTGCTCGATTCCTATATAAAAAAATGCATGGATACTATCCATTTTTATATCCGTCTCTGTTTGTCATCGGAATGGTGGGTATTAATACTTTGGAATTGAGGCGCAAGTGTGCATTGCTGATGCATTATTACCTGCTGCTCAACCATAAGATTGATAACCCTACCGCTCTTGCTCGCTGCTGCTTGTACGTCCCAGACAGGCGGTTGCGGCTGCGCGCGCCTCCCCTATTCGCGGCCCCGTCCGTGCGAACGCAAACTGCCCGGTATGCTCCTACGGCTCAGGCCCTTAATCTGCTTAGCGTCTTTCTTGCTCAATCACCAGAGGTTGACTTGTTTTATTAGAAATTTAATGAATTTGTACGATTATGTGTAAATTTTATAAGTAAGTAGGATCTAAAGTAATGTGATACCTATGTGTATTTAAATGGCTTACTGCGCGCGTTGGTGGAAACTGTAAGCGCAGTAAGCAGCTGAATTTAATAATAAATAATAAATAATAAATAAATAAATAAATAAATAAATAAATAAATAAATAAATAAATAAATAAATAAATAAATAAATAAAATAAGTAGGTCCCTATACCTAAGTATATACCTACTTTTTACTGTACCCTTTACCCACAACCTAAAATTACCTTCTGAGTTCACAACTAATTCAAATACAATGTGTGGTGCGAGAATAAGAGTAGGTAGGTAGTTAGGTACTTTATTATCGCTAAATTACCTACCTAGTAGAGAATGTTGCAATAAGTAGGTAAGGTACCTACAATAAGTTGTAAACGTGTGAGTAAGGGATTTTCCAATGTTTTCAAATGTGGCCACAAGGGTACACCACGTGCGCCGGCGCCGGAAAACCCAACAATATTGTTTAGTTAAGTAGGTATCTACTGTATTCATACCTAGACCTACCTACTTAGTACTTACTGTCATTTACAACACGCCTATATATTATAGCACTTGTTTTATCGTTAGTATTACACCCGCTCTATGTGCCTAGCCTACCTAAAACGAGTGTGACTATAAATAAACGATTTTATGGTATGGAAACTATATGGTAGGTAGTAGAATACATTAGAATACATTAGAATCGAATAGTTGAGATAGGTCGTCATCATACATTCAAAATAGTATGTTAATTTGGGCAATAACTAATTTGCGTAGAATACTTTCAGATAAGTAGGTACCTACTTAGCTGAATGCAATTTCAATTTCCAGTCCGGACCTCAAGTGGCCCCCAAAGGATCTGCAGACAATTTACGAAGCGTAAAATGCGCTTATAAAATCCTCGAACCACTGTGAAAGTATCTCATACCTAGGTATCTAAGTTTCCTGCCAAGTACCTATCCTAGAGCTCTACAGGAGTAGAGCTTGTCGGACGGACTCAGAGCCCCCAGTCTGTGCATTTGTTTTGACTTTCGACTCGAGTATAGCACTCCCAAGTCACGCAAAAACACATTCGCAAAGTGAGAAATTTTGTTGGGAATTGCACAATTCCCAAATCTCCCGCTAGAGGCGCTTATCCGGTATTCATACAAAATTTCTCGCTTTGCGAATGCGTTTGCGTGTGCTATACTCGAGTCGAAAGTCAAAACAAATGCACAGACTCGGGGCTCAGAATGAACAAAATGTGAGGGCCACATCGCCACATCAGAATTTGGAAACAAAGGACTTCCTGCATGGGAAATATTATGGTGGTTTTGGTTTACCCATGGGTAGAGTCACGGTAGAGCCTCAGAATATTGAAGAGCCTAATTTATATTTTGAGGCCTTGTCAAAACCCCATTGTCCCAATCTTGGTTTATGTACCTTTATTTAATACCTAAGCATTACCTACTAGCACCTAGGTTTGTATCCTGTGGTCTGCACAGCAGAATTGCCTAGACTCCAGCTCTTGCATGTTATCCCTCCGGGTCTGTCCCTGCAGCCGTCTATTCACCTGGATAGTCTCTTTAAAGTTTAACACGGTAAAAAAGTTTGATTAGCCGGTTTTATCTGCGAGGTCAGTCCCGGGGGCCGCGCCATTTAACAGAGTGCCCGCATTTATTGGCGGGGCACGTCTCGGTGCGGCCACGGGATGGGGCACGAGAGCCCAGCGTGTTATAGGTCTGTACCTATATAATATAACACGCTGGGCTCTCCAGCCTCTCCTCGGTAAAACCGGTTGGCTTCTAGTGCCGAGAAACTCTCCATTTCGAAATACTATTCTTATGCCACACGGTTTGAGAGCATGACTCTCGTACATATGCGGCACATGGGGTGGGGACTAGTGGTCGTGAGCAGAATAGAAACATCCGGTATACTGTGGTCTAGTCGTGAGCCTATATCAATTTATTCGGTGGTAAAGTGCTCTGGGACTCTGACTCTGCTGCAAAAGTCCAGTCTTTGTGTGCAACCTAACTAGGTAAACCTATTCATAATCGATAGTGTAGAGACTCTTTTATCCGGTTTTTTGAGTCATCTCAATTTACTTTTAAAGAACTTTGTGTTTCCTTCAGCCGGAGAATAAAGTCATTCATCATTACCCACTGCAAACAGAATAACCCACTTTCTACGTTCCGAGATTCAGTGAATCAGAACAAATTTGGGGTGTAACGTAAAAACCCAGTCTGGGTTTTTTGTTCGTTATCAAGTAGGTAGACATCTAACTACTGAGAACTGGTGTGACCCAGAAAACACTAGCCTTCACAACAGGTAGGTACCTACTTCTTATCCAGTAGGTAGGTACTTTACTTATGTAGGTAGGTCGGAGAAAAACAAACCACTACCTATCACAGAAGTAGGTAGTGTTCTTCTAACCTACTATAGTTATTAGTCTCGTCTCATAAAGTAAGAATTACACCACCGAGACGCATGTCAACAAACCTACCTACTACAAAATAAGGTAAAGTGGCTTGTTACCTCTGTTCGCGCCTGACTCAAGCCAGCCCCCGCGACTCACCGCCGGCATACAAATTCATCTACCAGGCTATGTTTGTTGCTAACTTTGTTCTCCTGATACCTATAAATTGCGGCCGTCCGCCGGTATCGGTAGTGATGGATAGTCGAGTCGGCCCAATCAGCTTTAGAAAGAGAATTTCTGATTACTCTCCGGCCTGTCATGGCCTGGTTAGTTGAGGGGATTATAGAGAACACAGCACAGGGTAAATTAGACGGTATAATACGGGGAAAATTTTAAACTAGGTGAGGCTTATAAGATTAAACTCGATAAATCAGTCCTTTGGGTTTTTTTAGAATTTCAGATCGAGAAGCATGACTAATTTTTGTATTCAAAAGAATGGTTTGCTTTTTCTTTTTAATAGCCAGGGTTTGATTCATAATTTTTAAAAATTCGTCTAGTTTTTATTTCTCAAAAGGTTCAAAAATAATTGGACCATAGAGGTTCGGGTCGAGTCCCATGCGCCTAAAAGCTGAAAACGAAACTAAGGTCAGAAATTTTTGTTTCGTTTCGATCCGACATGTTTTGTTTAGATTAGGGCTCCCCCTGGACCGAATAATTGGACATCCAATTAGGCTTTGGGGAACATACGTTACCTATGTATATTTTTTTACTGTACTTAGATGTAGGTATAGGTACGTAGCCTACATCGATACGTTAATAATGAGTGAGTTTGGTTTTACCAATGACTTAAAACCTAATCGATTTGTAATTCAGTGATAGAGGATCACTGAATCACACACTGTAGATGGGTGGTAAGTGTGCGTTAGGTATTTTATTAAATTCCCCCTTATCGAAACTGGAAAAAACTTTTTTCATAAAGCGAGCACATCAGTGAAGGTGGAATGAAATCACTCAGTAAATTGGTCTAAATTGCCTCTTTTTCACGCCGATATTCAATTGACGGCCGTGTGGAAACGCACCTCATTTTTTCATACCTTTATGTCCATGTGAATATTCGTGTGTAAATGAACTCATGATATTCGCTAGAAATGAGAAAGAAAATGAAAATTCATAGCTCCCTTCGTAGGGTACGTACCTACCTACCTAAACGCTACACATTGCCCAATGAATTAAAATAAAAAAATACCAGTAAAATTTACATAATTAAAGTCCAGGGTTCATTCCACCAGTCATTGTCAAAAGCTAGTCATTGTAAGCAGAGACAAAGAGATATTGTATTGGATACAAACGCGGGTACAAACCCGGTGCCAAGATAAAGCACTGGAGATATTTTCGGTGACGAGGAAATGAGGAAATACAAGCGTTCGGTCCAATTTCATTTGCCTACTTTGAAAAAAAAGTAGTAGGTAGGTACCTAAATACTACGGTTTCCTTCTACAAGTAGGTACCTACTCAGATTGGGCTTTAGTAGAAAAGTACAAGAAATTATCAAAATGAACATTATTTAATATGAAATTAACGGGTAGGTTATGGAATATAGGTAGTTATTATACTTAGTACCTACTAGGATAATAAGAGGTAAAACTCCCCTTCCATATTAGTAGGTAACTACTCTACCCTACCCTGTGCTTATGAAATTCATATTAATATGCCGTAATTGTATCAAAACTCACCACAAAGCTGGCCAAAGCCCATTCTCATATTCTGTTATCTCTCTACCATTGCACGAAAACTCGATATCACCCCTCTTTTCCTTCCCTCGACATCAAAGCTAGATCTTTGAAGGAATTCACGTGAAAGACTAACTTTTATATATGAAGCAGGTAATAAGTTAGATATGGATTGCCAGTTTGTTGGTTTTATTTCTCTATTTATGCAGATAGTAGGTACTCCTGCGTTCTGGCTATTCAAAACTCAATAATGTAAAAACAAATATGGAGCTTCGAAGTTAGCTAATATTATTTATAAGTATATAATTGAAAGAATCATAAAAGCGAGTTAATATGGTACCTAAGTAGGTACAATCAAATTGTTGTAGAGTGATGCGTGCTTCTTGGTAGAGGTAAACAGACATAAAAGCTTGCTGCCTAGATTATTCGCCTACAAGTCCCGCAACCTGTTTTATATATGACTGCGGCCTTTGGCAAGACTCGACTACAATGAGATTGTCTTCAATACATTGAAATGTATGCACATGGTTAAGTAATCAAATGTAAACTATACAGCAGGCATGCTCTAGCAGGCAATGTAATCAAAGTGATGGTGTCATGGTACTATGTAGTTAAGTCAAGTGGCACCTCTCATTGCAATGGGTGCATTTACAATTACCTGTACCGAACTACCTTATGCAGTGGTGGATTAAGGATTTCGGGTTGTTGGGGAAATCTCCAGCAAAACGAAATCCTGAATCCGAATAAAATATTGACAGGTAAAACCCTAAATAGCTGGACCCAGCTATTTTACCTAACCAATCCTAGTTCAACTTTTGGTATAGGTACCTAGAACTTTTGGGAGGGTTTTAGCCTCCCTCTGGATCCACTAGTGACCTTGCTGCATACGGTATACTGCGGTATGGTAATTGGAAAGAGGAAACGATGTGACTGAGTCTTTACTTCTTACAACAGAACAAAACCTGTGCGTAGCTGAGCTGCATGTTTGTGAAGCGGCTATCACGCCAGTGCCCCAAGTCTGTACATTTGTTTTACTTTCGACTTGATTATAGCACACGCAAACGCATTCGCAAAGCGAGAAATTTTGTTGGGAATTGCACAATTCCAAAATCTTCCGCTAGAGGCGCTTATCCGGGTTTCATACAAAATTTCTCGCTTTGCGAATGCGTTTGCGTGTGCTATGATCGAGTCAAAAGTAAAGTGAATGAACAGACTGTATTCTATGAAAAAGAAAGGTTTACATTTGCGAAATTCTTAACGAACCCCCAAAGTAAAACAGCACAAAGTTTCGTTTTTACCGTAGCGTTTTGTTAAAAGGTACAAAAGTAAAGTATTTATTTTGAGCGATCGATACTTTACATAAGTTACCAGTAGCAAGCCATTCCATACAGTTGCAGCGTATTTAGCGACTCCGTAAACACGACAAGTAATTAGCGAACTGACTAATTGCCGAACTTCAATTAGCGCTAAAGAGTTCCAGCCGTTTCTATCTACTTACCTTAAAGTTAGCGACTGAGTCAGTCCCGGAAGTACATAAACTCGCAGGAAGTCAGGGAATGGAGCTAGGTACTCTGCTGCATACGTTTATCAGTCAGTGCAGTTCACTGCCTCGCGATAGTCTACCAACCTTGTCTAGTGGAGACTGGTGTGAGCAAGGTTGCACTAAATTATTCAAAAGGTCTATTTCTATATTGCTCAAATGCTCAGTCTACTTTTTGTATAGAACTATCATATAAGAAAAGGAACTATTCTTTCGTTAATCTTTTCCTGTTTATCATCTAAAACCTCTGGGGGCCAATCGGGCAGGTTTTCTGAACTGTTTTCATACTAAATCATAGGTATACTGTGACTAAATATAGTGACATTAGCGCGTTTCCGCTCGTTTTTTGCCGTCAAAAGCTTCTTGCTTTCGTCGATATTATGCTGGGCAGCAAAAGCAGTACAGAGCTTACTTACGATATGGGGGCTGATTAGTCAAGAAGAGTTGTCGACATAAAGACGGGTATAAATACCCTGCTGACTCCGGCTCTGGGCCGGTAGCCGCACTCACAAAGTATTACTTAGTGGAAAGTTGATGGCTGTTTGTCCAAGTCGAAGAATTTGCTATTAGACGCGCATTCCTTCTGTTTACACAGCGACTCTACATAAAACTACAGCGTTCCGTTCCCGTTCAACGGAGCATGGGTAAAAAGTTGTTCCTGACGCTGTATAAATCACCTAGATTAGATGCAAAAAGTACCTATGTTATGTTACATCCGAACAATCTAAGAAAAAATACATTCATAATGGCACCAAATGAATGTCATGATACTTTTGGAGGGTTAGTTATCATTTCTCGCAAACGTAAAAGGCAAGGTGACGCGCTGTGAATGGGAATTTTCCAAGTAGGTAATGATTGATTGGCTCGGGTTTTCCGGGTTCTTCATTATTGGGGAAATTTATGAGTTTTGGCAGCTATTTTACATTTTGTCTGACCCCCACCGGTCCTATATTATCATCCATAACAATTTATACAAACTCGTGAGCGTTACCATAAAGAATAACCTAGTACTTATAACTGGTGCGGTACGTTTATCCGGAGTCTTCAGATTTTTTGCTAAGGGGACAGTCAGAGGCATGTCAGTGTCCATCTATTAGAAACTTACTTCGCTTAGTGCGCTCTAGACAAACCCAGCTAAAGTCCAATAAATATCGAGGCGACGACGTCCTCAGAAACTTCCGCGACGTGTGTTTAGTTCTCAGCGAACAAACTGAGACAAATTAGAAGCAATTAGAGTAAACCCGATACACTTGTGCTAAAAGCTTTAACGTTTAGTAAAAGGAGCGTTTTCTCGGTAAAACAGTTTCGCTGAAACTAGCAGTACAGTAGCGCAAAACGCTATAGCAAAATAGCAATGAAAGCCAAAGCTAGGCTCGTAATATGGTTTGGATTGTGGCTATAAACTTGGCGACCAACACTTTGGTACCTATTTTTAGCATTGACAGCATAGGTACCGCTGAAGAAACCTGATGGCCCTTGCTGAGGCAGAAAAGTATACCTAAGCCATACACCGGAAAGCACCCTCCACTAGAAGGAGATATTGCTGTGAGGGGGGGCTGGCCGCATCGTCATCGCTTCCGTTGATATGATGATGGTATATCGTAATGAACCCGCTGCGTTCCTGGCCTGGTACCTTCTCGTCCTCTATCAGGCTGGGTATCGGGTTACAGTATTTCGGCTGCCGATGGCGATGTCTCGATTACCCACTCTTTATTTTTCTCTCTAATGTCGTTGCTCGGGGAGTAACATCGCTGGGAGGAGGCGATTTGTCATTGTCTGTGTTGGTTAGCCGTGCTGTCGACTTGTCACCAAGGGTGTTCCATATACCTACTAAACTACTAATGTATTTTTCCTGCTAAAGTAAAAATAACGGTAAAAATACAATTACAATGAAAACTGGAAAACCTTCGACTCTATATGTAATCGTATTGCTTTTTATTTATGTCGGGAATGCAGCTAGACGCAGGTACTCGTCAGATGATGCTATTTGGTTCATATCCTGAGGAGTCGCTTTACAAAGCGTTCCGAGCTAGCAAGGTATGACAGGAGACTTAGTTATCGGCGGCTTATACTCAGAATTCTGCACACGCTAGAGAGAAACATCGTTAGGAATGGATGATACACTCCAGGTAAGTACGAATATTCTGCGAAATAATAGTGGAGAAAATACAGTCAGTAACAATAACCTACTAGCATTGCAAAAGTTTGCTCTGTACCATCACTCCAAGTCATTCATATCCCGAGTATTCCCGACATCGTGTAATATCCGCACTCATGGCTTGTTATTTGCTATCCATCCTTACAAAAAGTATGTTTGCGCCCGCCGCAGCAACATTTCAATAGGGATTTGTGCGCTCTAGTTAGAAAACTAGGCGGGTAATCCAGCGGTGCTGCTAGTCTCGGAGCCGGCTGCCATTTTTCTACGTCAAATGCTTGAAACAAAACTATGCAAAATGTTTTGAATAAGTTGTGATGCATACGACACTTAGATGAACTTAATGTTGTCAATCTCTTCAATGTATTCAGTTTTGATGAACTGGAGTCCATACTCCAGGGACTCCAAGGGTCTGATGATAATCAACGAGATCAAACGAGGGTCCAATGAGATTTTAATTTTTGTCAATAAACTTTGACGTTGCCAAATCACGCCTATCTCCAGGCACGCGGGGTAATTGGCCAAATCTCTATAATATTTCGTAGAGGATCTTCCGACCGTATCGCGCGGATTAGGCTGTGTGTGTAGTGTATGTACCTACTGGTACATTGCCGAATACAAAAGGTATACAAAATGTCATAGATAAGGTGCCCATTGTGTGCTTCACAATATTGTTAGATTGGAGCTCTTTTTCGAGAAAAGTAACTTTGTCACCATGAAAAAACTGAGTGCTGATCCTTGTACGTATGTTTTTGTAATCTTTAGTAGGGATTCAGGTTTTCACATTTTTTGAAAAGACACATAGCATTTTTATTTTAATAGTTTTTCTTGTGTTATTGTGAGTATTATTGTTTAATTTTGGTGGAATTTTAACTACTAATACTTAGGTCGTAACATAAAGTGTGAGCCATTGGAATAAAATGTGTGTAAAGTGGTTTTTCTGAATGTGAAAAATCGTTTCAGGTTTTGAAGAGAAAATCCACTATTTTCTCTTCAAAACAAACGACAGCCGACTTGACGAAGACTTGACTTGACTTATATTATTTAAAATTCACCACTTGACACTGGCAGAATTGTCTGTCGAAATGACGGACACAGGCCCTATAGGTTTAAAAGAAGAAGAAGGAGAATCTTGAATAGGTACAGTGAACTGCACCAGGTTATGTTCGTTCAAGTATACTAAAATGTTATTTTAAAATTCGGTATTTTCCGATCGTGCGTTTAGAAATATTTTCAGAAGTGATTCACGCGTTTTATTTAGCTCTACTTATAAACAGTTGATGCAGTTTGTGGATAGGTACGAATCCGTTAAATGCATACCCCCTATCTTATAAAAAGTTAGAGTAGACATTATGTCCTGATTACGTATGTTAAACAAGACATAATGTCTACTCTATCTTTTTATAAGATAGACCATTATTCTTTTAACCATTTTATAACTTAGCAGGTGCCAGGTATCGAATAAAACTTTAAAAATATCGTTGCCAATACTGAATGTTTTATTGTCGAGATAAATCTGCAAAATTTATTCGCGATGCACGTGATTTTGAGCACAACCGATTATAAAGCCGTAAAATTTTCAAATTATCTTGCATTGGGTTTTCTTCTATCGCTTCTGTACCCCGCGGGCAGTTCCAAGAATTGGCAGAGATTACCTGAACGGAAGTTGCGGTATAAAACTACTTTTTTAAATCACAGTATCAAGATCACTTTTACCACTTCATATCATAAGCGATTCGAAAGTAACGTCTACTGACAAGCTTGCCACAGATCATATTATAGGTTACTGTTACTGTTACATATTATACACTGTTACTTGCGTTATTTTCACTATGTCTAAATCTCCAGAGACAACTAAAACCTTTACTGAATTTCAAATTAGAATTTTTAAGTAGAACGGTAGACTTTGTTGTTTTTTTTTGTAGACAGGCGATTTATCTTTTGATGGGCTAAGTTGAGGAAAGAGACTTGTACTCAATTCCTGAAGAATAGTCGTGTAAGCTCAACTTTCTGACTAAATTGAATCCAATTTAAAAATATGATGGCACAAATTAGTTTTGTTTTTTCAATTCACTTAGATAATTCAATGAAAACAGTCGGCTCAGCGCTTAGCCAAAGTTGCCGCTTATTTTTAATCCGGTTAAAATTTTATCGAGTAAAAAGCCAATTTAGAAAATTGATGCAAAAGCTGACACTGAAACTCATTTAAACTGTGCTGCTTCATTTTTGTTAGCGAAATTGCATTCGGGAGCTTTGTGGATATTAACTGCTAAGGCGGATAACACACGGCACCGCATAACGTAGCGAGCTGTGATGCGGTGGAATATTTTACTGACATTATATTCCTTTTGCATGAAAATATGTGTGAGTTCCTCCCCGTGTGGATTAGATCAAATTAAATACACTCCGATTACTTATTCTATAACGCGGTAAACATATTTTCATGATCTTTGAGGATTTTAAAAGTAGGTACTTATACCGCAAGCACGCTAGACTATATATTCTCAAGAATCTTAAAAATGGGCAGTTGCTATCATGTCCCAATATTACTCCAACTAAACATCTTCTAATTATGGTATCACGGTGTCTTTGACTTACCTATAGAGTTGTTTGTCACTAATAGATTATGTATCTACCTATTTTCAATATTGTGTATCCTACTATAGGTACCTAGCTGATAAATAATATTAATCTTGTCATTGCAATCTTGTAGTTGCAATAAAGTACCTAGAAGATAGTAGAAAAATTCTTAATTCAATTTCCAACAGTAAATGCAATTGAACAGCAAACTCCAGTACCGAGCTCTTACAAAAAGGTTTAGTCGTTAGTTAAATTAAAAGCAAGCTAAAAATAAATAGTCGCATTCAATAACGAGCTAAAAACGGTAGAAAAGCGTAAAACGAATTTTAACGTTTTAATTTCTCTTTGTACTTGCTCTACTATTTCTCTTTTTCTGTGCCTGTGTCACTCTATAGATCATCCGACACAAATCCGACACATTTTTATTGAAGCAAAGTCTGCTACACACATTATACATCACCTTCTTTTGTACCTTTTGTACAGTTTAGCGGCCTTTTTTGGGTCTATAAAGTCTTTGTTTTGTCTTTATCTACCAACTTTTTGCACACGACTTATTTCCTTTTAGGCTCTACATTTATTTCTTCATACTCATCCCCCATGAGCTGTTATTTTACAAAGTACTTACCTGCCCCTATATCGTAAGCTCTGAACTGCTTTCGCTGCCCCAGCGACGACGACGTGGCTACAGATATTCGAAAACAAGAAACTTTTGACGGCAAAAAACGCGCTGAAACGCGCTAATGTCACTATTTAGTCTATGATTTAGTATGAAAACAGTTGAGAAAACCTGGCTTAAACCTGGCAGATTTTTATTAGTGATTGCCCCCCCAGTAGAAGGCAAAAAAGTAGAGATAAAGTTAGCTGAAGTGAAACTAAACTGTGCTAGTGTAATTTCTTCTGTACCAGCACTACTGTTGCACTCTTTTACTTTGTATTTTATTCTTAGTTCCTGCATATTGAAACATTTGCTGAAAATACCGTGAATTTTACTTCATAATCTACACTGCGATTCAACTATACGAGTGGTTTTACAACCAACAGCCTTGTGGAATCTTCCTCTCTACTTTTTGGTGCTTACAAAAGGTTACATTGAAACATTTTGAGCCCACTAGAACTGCCTTTACTTTACGAGTACCAGAACTCCACTTGTACTTCTATTGGTGGATTCAACTTTGAGCTTTATTGCTGAAATAAATACAAGTAGCTACTTATATGTGGGTGCTTATCTAAATTGATTACCGCTCACAATAAAAATATACAAGTGCGTAACTAAGTAGCAGCCATTTATCTCAATAGCCATACCTTCCTGGAAATATTCTGAAAGTCAACAACTTGACATCCAATTTCCGTACTAGGATCTATTCGAGAAAATATTTCGTACCAGACTTCTACGCAGCTTTATGTAGTCTAGAGCTGCGTAAACCAGTTGTAGCAAATAGGCTGATGTCTTACTTCAGTAGTAAATCGTCGGTAAACTTAGCCCGGTGTTCGCTACACCGTGTATTCCTTAATTGACGAAACGGTGCATACAAAATGTTACATAAGGCGACGGGGACGTTCAAACAACTTCTCGCTCAGGCATTGCAACCGCAAAGCTTCACGCTCTCTAGAGAATAACAATGGAAAAAAAATGCGAAAAGAAAAATACCTAAAAGCACAGAATTTCTTTTTGGGTGAAAACGATATTTTCTGAATTTTTGCGTTACTATTTTTGAGAGCGTGTGCGTGAAGCATTATTACATCCAGTCATTCAATATTTTTAAAATGTTGAAATGTGCAAGCGAGAATTGTTTGCCGTAAACCGTCGCCACATTTAAACGGCTGATTAGTCCTTGTTGCACGTGGCCCTTAGCTATATAATAATATCTTTAAACCTAAAAAACGTGACATTTAATTTCCCTCACAAGAATCCCTCGCAACATGTGCTTATCCGAGGAGCGTCTGAGGTATATTTTCAAATTCTTCTTTCTTTCTAAATCCGGGATGGACAAAAAACTGGTTTATTCTCGAGGTTATTTTTCTTATGTGTTGGTATCGCTCGACAACAAAGGAGGCTGCGTCGACAAAAACGCGGCTAGATATAGGGGAGGTTTTTGTCGCGCCCGCGCCCGCTCCCGCGCCCGTGCCAACCCGTCAATTGCGGGGGATTACAGCTGGGATAGGGGTTTACAACGAATTCTCTTACACAAGGACTTTTTAAAGAGGAAAATATTTCATTTCGGGGAAATAAAACCATGGACAATCATAAAATTATATAAAAACCCACAGAAAGTTAAAGAATTTAGCTTTGTTTGTCCAGAGCAAACTACATTGCAGAATCGCAAAAAGTATTGTTTTTTTATGTCAATGATCGCAATGTTTTTGTATACAAAAGAGAAAACATGCAATTCCAATAACACATTCAATAATACAGTTTCTATTTTAAAACGAGGAAATGAATCTGAAAATGTAAAAAAACCTTCAGCCGCCGCTCACCTGCGCCACTTGCGTCAAGTTACGGACCCGTCAATCTGACCGGATTAGTGCTGTGACGATTTTTTCGGTCAATTTTACAACTGCGGGAACATCGAATTTGTTTTTGGAATATAGAATGTGACTTTAGAGTGCATATTCTAAATTCAAAAAGATTTTTCTAAAAAGATTTTTTTAAATGCAGTTTCTGTTCCATATTTGAAATGGCAAAATAAGTTAGAAACAAGGTTTCATAGGGTTATTTTCATTTCTTGCGTAGAAATAGGTTAATTTGTGATTTTATCAAAACTTTTAGTTATAAAATATGACACCGGACGCTAATAAGCGAACACGTAGTTTTCCGGTTCCGTACGCAAAGTGGTACCGTTTGCTGAATAAATAGGAATTTAACAAATTATGAAACACGCTACACTGGCCAGAGAAATTCGCAGGTTCACTTTAGTAACATTTTTCGAATGGAAAATGAAAATGTTGAATTTGAATGAATTATGCAGCTGGCTTAAAAATTGCACGTGCAAATTGTGCAAGTAACTAACTAGTCCAAGTCCATAAAAAATGTTCAGCGCAAAACATGTACTCGTAGCAAGTGACTCGATGTCCAATAGGTGATTTTCAGGGTTTTTTTTTCAAAAGGTTGTTTGAAACAAGTCCTAAGCTATCGCAGTTTTTCAACAAAGGAAGACTGCACAATGTATGGCTTTTTTAGGACGGACGGTAACGTCACCTTGCCTACTGTTTACTTTTTGGGTAGGTTAGGTACCTATAGTGCGATAATATTATTCCGAACCAAAAAACCCAGTGGTCAAAGTGATTACAATCAGTGCTAGATACAATGTACCATTGGACTCAATAGACATTAGTCAACACAATGATAAAACAAACCCGCCGATAAGTATCATGTGAGCTCAAATGGAAATCCCAGGGCTGATTAATCGTCAGTAATTTAAATTTTTCCAACAGGTCATACTAGTCGGAAGATAGCTGGTAAAATAACAAAAAAATAGTTCTAAAAAGATCGCATAAATCTTTTTGAGACGGTTTTCTTGTGTCTATCAGGCCGCCTGATACCTACCTAGACACAAGAAAACCGTCAAAACCGAAAACTGGGCCTTGAACGTTTGAGGATGTCACGAGGCGGGCACGAATCTGAGTTAATTGTGCTGGTATAGGTATGCGACATTATCATTTGATACCATTGAGGAAGTGAGGCATATAAAAACAAACCTGGCAATCTCCATAATATGTCAAAATTGAAATATGAATGCAGTATTTTTTATCTGTGATTTACGATTCTAATAAAAACACCTTAGCTCAACAAAGTCGGCAATGTCCCATTCAAATGTGCTGCTAAAGTTATGATTCCAATACAAACACGGCAATCTCCATTATTATGCGTTTCAATGTAATAGTGATCAATAATAGTCAACATTAGAGCTGTCATGTAAATAATTAGGTATTATATTAATAATAACTTCATACCATATTTTATTGCATTTTTCTATTTTACCAACAATACGATGCAGTGGAGATTGCCATGTTTGATTTTATATGACTCAAGTATTACTATCGTATAGAGAAGCTATACCAAACCAAAAACGTGTCGCAACTTGAGGCGAGCGCGCCCCGCCCAAAGACAAGTATTTGCTGCAGCGCTAAAAGATTAGATGTCGTCTAACCATACTATCAAAACATGCAGCGCTAGATCGCTAATAGAGTATAGTTTTCTCGCGACCAAAACGTCGTAAGCGCCGTGAATTTCGGGGCGCTTACGCGTTTCGTTCAACATAGTGTAACAAAATGTCGCTCTCATAGATTTTTTCACCGCAGAAGGGACACTTCAGACAGCTTTTGTACATACAAAACTGAATTTTAATGCAGTACCTATGAATATTATATTTCAAAACGTGAAAAAATTTACAGTAAATTAAAATGAATTGTTAAGCGTTTAAAATCATTAGTTTTAAAATAAATTGGTATTTTATACAAAAAGTAGGTACATACCTACATAGGTACCTATTTGCACTAACTAGACCCCACACCTTATCTCACTCTGCCTTAGCATTAAAGAAATATAGGTATAGTAAAGCTTTATAATGACGATTTCAAAAGATAGCTACAGTACCTACTACATATTACTGATCAGACAGACGGCATAGGCCGAGTAATATGAGTTCAAAATAATTAGTTAAACCTTAGTCACCAACCCTTAGTAGGTATCCTAAACATCCCATCTGTACGATGCACTTTTCATAATCTATGATTTTCAAACAAAATGTCCGTACAATAGAAAATAATCTACAAAAAATAATTTTGGTTAGTTCTAGTTGATATTCTGTTTACTTACCGATGATAAGTCACGCCACTATCTTTTTTTTTCACAGTCGATTGGTTTTTACACGTTTTTAAAACGCAAGACGGCATTTTGAATTACTTTTTATTCGCATGCGGTTACGATGGTTGTTGGCGAGCGACTAAATGAGTTGTTGCCGGTCGGCAACAACTCATGGCGCAAACTTGTTGTTCGCGGCGTCTGTTCCATACGCTAGTAATATTAATTCTATGTTTGATACCCTCTTTGTACAAAGGATATAATGAGTCTGGAAAATATCTGTGGGGTGTCTACCGGATGTTTTTTAGTTTGTTTGGGCTTCCTTCACCAGCTGTACAGTTTATTCTGACTGTGACAAGATCACTCCAATAAATCAGGTGCGATTCGAAGCGACTTCACACAATATTCGCGGATAAGGGTATAGGTACTTCGGGCTACTTCATCATTGAAATTGTTCGATGAAACCTGCGGCTTACTACAACATACCTTTTAATCTCATTTGTGTAATGAACGCGCTGGGATTTTCATATTTTCAAGCACTTTTCGATATCACTATCTACCGAAAGTTATTACTTTCAGCAGCCCCCGTATCGTAAGCGATGCCCAGCTTAATGTCAAGTGACGTGGTACAGATATACGAAAACAAGTAACTTTTGACGGCAAAAACGCGCTGAAACGCGCTAATGTCGCTATATAGTCACAGAATACCTATGATTTAGTATGAAAACAGATCAGAAAACCTGGCTGCAGGTTTTTATGAGACAACGATTGCCCCCAGACTTGATTTTATTTTAAATCAGAGCTATTTCCATCGTCCACCATCAGCATAAGTGGACTCTAGTTTCCGAACTTACTGATTTTAAGCCAAATATTCGAATAATTTCGAAAGGAAAGAAGGTTGGTTCTAATCCCTTGGTTAGAGCCAACCAAAAAGCTTAAATATCACAGGTAAGTTAGACCAGTGGAATTCCCGTAGGGTCTGTACTCCCAGATAATGTCAAGTGTATGATAACGGCACATTTGTCCCCTCCTCGGGGAGCTTACTGCAGACTGTGGAGAAATATCGCTGTTCTAGTTAACCGCTTCGTAAATACTCGGCGAAGCATACATTTATAACTGGGTTTGGATAATCTTACTTCCGAAGAGCGTAGCACAAGTTGTGAGCCAGTGAAATATTCCAAATCAGCTGTTATTTAATTTCTGCTAACTTAAATTATAAATAAACTGTCAACAATTACTACTTTTTAAGAAGGTTAATTGATACCCCATCATTAGACGTTACCTTATCCTTGGTGCGCAAAAGTGTAATAGCCGTAGGTGCGGAAGTTCTTGGTGCGCAAAAGTGGAATGCTTCAACTTTGTTTGTAAAGCGATAACTATGCCAACTTCCTGTATCTATCAACAGAGCGCCAGCTGGTCTGGTAAAAACCATGATAGTGTTTTACCTCAAAATACTTTTATTTTACAAACTTGGTAGAAACCCTGCAGTAATGTCTAGAACCAAGCTCCTCCGGTATAAAGTAAACGTGTCCTCTGGGAGTAGGTAGTCGGAGGGAAGATCAAACTTCCGGTCAAACGACTAGAATAATCGACCTACAACTTGATACAACCATTTGGTTTTATATAATTCTACGAATTGATTCAACAAGTACCTAGATAGAGAATAGAACAAGAGCTAATGTAGGTAGCCCCAAGAGGAAAAAACGAAGAGGGGTCAGGAGTAGTTTTGAAGGCAAAACTCAGCACACGTCATTTGCTCAACTAGCGCGCAAAGTCAGGGAGTGACTTTTCCTCAGTATTTATAGTTTACACTATGATCCCCAACAACGGATCATAGAGAGTAGTTGATCTTTTGCACTAAGTTGCATTTTTCCTAGCTAATGTTGCGGAAGTATGATGCATCTGCCAGTAGCTCCCACATCATTTTCTGCATCCTTATCTATATATTCTGGTTTGTAAAAGATTCAGCACGTGTAGCTTTGGCAGAATTGATAATTCCTTACGTAAAAAACCTGATGGCAGCGGCTGATGGAAAACTTGATGCAATTTCCGGACAGAAATCAAACGCCGGGAAAGTCCGGATGGTACTAAACGTTGAAATACGTAGCAGCCCTAGCAGAGTCTGACTCCGTAAGTTATCCACTCAAGGGGAAACACCCGCAAATTGCGTATAATTCCTGTGCACTATTCAACCTACAACTGTAACTGCACGACAGTTATTTATTTTACTTGCACTTTGAGATTCCCATGTCGTCAGATACAAAACGATAAGCTTACGTACTTACCCGGAAACCCATATATTATGTCTGTGTTCCAGTTGGTTTGGACTCCCAAATAACAGACGCTTGCAGTAGAAATAAACGTTGTTAAAAATTAACCAGGAGCAAAACTAACACCATATTAATTTGATGTCGCAAGCAGCAAGTTTGCTCGTCCGCTGTTTGCGCTGAACAAAGTCCTCCCTTGCCACCTGGCACTTTAAAAAGAAATAAAATCAAACAAGAGCCTACTGCAGCGTAGACATTATGTCCACCGCAGCGCCACATACATTCATAATGAACTTAAAAAGTGTATGATACGTTGTCTGTGATTTACATGGTTCCGTACAAAACTCGTAAGATTACCAAGTTGTGAGTAATGGCGGTGCATCGCGCCCGAGGAACCCACCACGATAAGTCAGCGTCGGGTTATTTCTTGGACGTGTTAGTCTTGGACTGATCCCTGAAACGTGCTGTGGAATCTTTTGCAATCAGATTTTTAAGGCACGTACATGGAAGTAATTTGTATCTGAGTCTGACACACCGGGCGATGCTTTGCTTCCTGCTTTTGCCTGCAGACAAGAGAAAAGCCCTCTGCAATGAGAGGGCGCAAGAAGCAGTTTTTTACCATCAGTAAGCGCATTACTCGTCCAGATCTATCACCAGCACTTTCAACGTATTCCTTGCAATCAAACACATCAGTTAAAACCATGACTTTTTGGATGAGATAAAGTTGTATCCAGTAGTGTAAGTCCACAACATATCCAGCGCTCGGGGGACGCGTCCACAAATTGCGTCGAGTGCCACTACGGCGCTATACTTCTGAACCGTCTTCTGATGGAATGCTGCGATGCATGCCGGGTATTTGTGATGCATAAACCTATAGACTTTAGGAGCTGAATTCTTGGCAAGCAGTTTACAAATGCCACGAAGAGCAACGTAAAATACTTGAAGCTTATTTTGGTATTGATCCATCGACGTGCGTTCCATCAGCGTATCTAGTAGGTAAATAAGGGATAGATTAGACCGCTGCTTGATTAAAAAAACAACGCAATGCCAGCATTGAAATCCCAAACCATTTGAACGCAAACAAGCAGTGCAGATCAAAATAATTAGCCACCGGAATGATTGTCGGTAGCGTTACAGCATTGTTTGCGAATGCTCGGCGGCAGTTACGCGTTTAATCGGCGATTAGCGCGAATGAGCGCGATCTGCGGCCGCCAGCGCGTGACAAATAATAAAACAGATTAGGGATACCAGTTCCAGTTCAATAAAACGTTAGTAGGTAAATAAACAGGCGGTAAAACAAGAGGTTATTACCGCTTATCGTCAGTTGGAACATCTTCTTGTTCCATCACTTTATCAAATAAAAAAAGCTCACGAAAAAGCGCTTCAACTCAATAGTATCAATGGTACGCTCTGGTTCCTAAATCGCAAATAACGTAAATTATTTATTTTCTTCATAGAATAAGAACAATAGAAACAGAGCAGACATGTCAAGTCATATTACCGCGCTCTGAAATGCCGAACTCATATACGAAGAGAAATACAGAGCTGTCACACTCACTAAAAGAACAGTTCGGTGCCCAATATTATATCGAGGCCTTGCAGGAATGAAGTCAGGGCAACCTACTTCTGTAATAATGACATGAAAACATAGATATAACTTACATTTAAGTAGGTACATTTTAGATAGCTTTACAGTGACGGTGACCAAATATAAACCCGTTTACATTGGAAAACTAAAAATATTTTGTAACTGACTGTTAGATAAAATGTCTATCCAGTGCATTCGCAAGGGGCATAACCAACTGTCTTTTATGCTGATTGTATCTGTAGATAGGTAAGTAATAAGCAAGTACATACTACAAAAGAAAGCACTTATCTCTTCTGAGTACAACTCTGTCGCTGAATTTCAGATTGTTTATTATTCATCACTCGTACCGAAAACAGCAATATTGAACTTAAATTACTGCTTCTATTTATTTAGGTCACAGAACATCTCTGGATCAATTAAAAACAAACAAGATGTACGTACTTGCTATAAATTAAACTTTAACTAGAAATTGCTCACGACTTCATCTGCATTGACTTCTTTCCGTGCCATCATTATGTCCATCAATCCATATTTTAGCTACTAAGAGAGCATGATTAGTAACGGTCGCTAAATACATCAAATGCGTATAAGGAAGCGTCCATTTCCAGGCGACAAAGCACTTAATTTAACTACAAGGGTTAGATGAATTGCTTTTCTCAGGTCTCTCGTAGTAGCCTATTGTTAATCTAAGCCACTTGTCATTGAGATACCTTTGAACCCCGTCATCATAGCCAATCATCTATCGTCGTGAGTCGACCGCGTTTCGATGCCGTGTCTATCTACAGAGACACCTAATTGAAAGCCAGGTGATGGATGTACCTACGCCAGTGTCGACGCTAGTTCGGTAACATCCTGAACTTGGGTATCTTGTGCTTGTCATAATTCCTTGATTTGGATTAGACCAGAACAGATCATAAAAATGCAAGTAAAACTGATGGCTTCAGAGTTGATGTCATTCGTTGATGATTACTGGCTATCAAGAAGTTGAATCGTTTCAATGCTGTGTCTTGTATTAGTCTACCAAGAGTCCAGGCAGTTCTAGTTTGGCTTGTTTCTACTTTTACAGTAAATAGAGCATGTTATTTCTGGTTATTTTTATAACTTTTCCAACCTACAAAATTACTTAACAAGGTCGTACACCTCGCTGGCGGGTTTTCCCACACCTCGTAACCCGAAACGGTTTTAATCAACAAAAAACACGGGACAGAACTGCTGAATTAATAATACATAGCTGCTGTCCCATTCGCGGGACTGGATTACGGGATCGTGTCAGGGGTGGCGCTGGCGCTGGCGCTGGCGCTGGGGAGCCGCCATCTGTTCTGTTTATAGATTGCATGGATTGAGCTTGATTGCTTATTAAAAGTTGTCCGGTTCTCGGACTGATGTAACTTTAGTTGGTTGGTTTTGACCACATTTTCTTTATAACAACTTAGACAGGGAAAGAAAAGAAACGCGCTTGGGGAACACTCTTTCCATTTCTTAATTCAGGGGTTGACTTAACTTCAGCAGTAAATAGTCAGGTATGTACCACAGTTTGGCTACGAACCTACAACTATGACTGAAATGACCCTAGCACCACATGCATAGCAACACATCACTGACAAGTTTTACAGAAAACTTTTAGCCATGCTGTGAACTCTACATTTAATAGTATCTAGAATTAGAGTAGCTATAGCAGCCCTAATAATGTGTCGAGATAGGATGAGAACCAATGAGCTAGCGATTCCATTGAAACGCGTGCCAATCAATATGTTAGTCTTGCTTGTCCTTCTGCGTGACAGCCCTGCCATTCGAGCGGATAGACATGGTCACAGATCATATAATACTACGAGTACATGGTCTAGCCGCTCGATTTAGTCAGATGACAATCTTAATTCGTAGAAAAACTCGAAGTTCAAGTTGAATAATAAAGATTATTGATGCTGGTATTTAGTAAACTGTAATTTACTATCCCAATGGCTCTGAAAAACAGTTGTGACTAATGTTTGAAGTTACCGACCGTTTCAAGTTCCAAATACTGACTGGAGACTATCAATAAGGCTAGGTTTTTACAAAGTCTGTTGCAGTTAAAAAGCGGCGACCGCTATGTGTAACGGTCACTATTCAGGGTTATTTTATCGGCAATAACGGCAAACATAATTACACCCTAGGATTTTTAGGTTACCTACACAGTTACAAACCAATTGACCTAAGATACGTCTATGTGACAGTGGGTGTCTACGTGGTATACAGTCCCGCTATGTGGTCGACGAGCTACAAGGTGTCTGCAAGACTTGGAGTCGTTGAAAACCAAGCGAAACTGTCGTCACTATTCACAAGCTCAATTCTAACGTTTGAAGGTTATTTTTAAGTGTCGAACTTTCTAGAAAGCCTTTAAAAGAAACTTCTGAGTGGAACAAATGCTATCAAATTGTACGTCCTTTGAGAATTAAGATATGGTTTACTGTTATTATTAAAATTTGAATAAAGACTGAATAACTTATGTAACTTTCATCGTAGCTAATAAAATAAAAAAAAAGCTTTCCAAGAGAAACGTTGTTTATTAAATGTGAATTTTATTAATAAAATGGTAGAAATGATAGGTAAAAGAGCTCGGAAAAAAGTATTACTGTTGGCAACAATAACTTATAAGTTAACTAGAAAAACCGACTACAGTTTGACGAGATTCCAGTTTCATCATCAGACTTCAATGTAATTTTTTGGTCCTTCCCATCAGCTGATGATGAAGCTGGAATCTGGAAGTAGGTACGTCAAACTGAAGTCTGTTTATCTTTCATAACTGAAACTTGGTAATAGACTGCATCAGGATGGTTAAAAAATCCTATTGTTGAAAATTATGAACACTTCATAAGACGTGTCCTAAATTAAGACCACAATGATAAAACAAAGAGGCTATTAAACACTAGAGTTAGTGTTCCGACATTTATTATAGTCAGAAATATCCTTCTGAATCAAACATTTAAATCCCGGTTCGGTTGTGGAAGTGCTCTGAAGCATTAATTTATTCCATTTAGGTGTCCTTTGTTGAAACTAAGGCTATTGTCCACTAAAGCATTAGATCAAAACTATACCAGATGTATAGGACAAAACCATCGGCTATAGCCGATGGTTTTGTCCTATACGTCTTTGTCGTAGACGAAAAGTATACTTTTCGTCTACGACAAAGAGGAAAGTGATTTTTTTATTAGGTATAGTTATGACTACGTGGTTTTATAACTTTGATTAAACACTACCGTAAAGCATGCTACGACGAAAAAAAGAGGATTTGTGGGAAAAATCACATGCCCATTCTTGGGAAAATTGGGGAAACAGTATTAAAGATTTTTAAGTCGGTACTACAACATCTACAATTCCTACATCACGTAAAAAAATGGCTACATTAGTCCATACTTTTATGTGTCAGTGATTCTCTATGTGAGTTAAATTTATGTTAATACGTGTTCGTGTTCAATGGGGCGTTTACTTTGTGGGTAATAAAAATGAGTCCCTAATAAAAATTCAGTCAAAACATTTATTTTGTTTAGCGTAATATATCAGCCGGTTCTTGCGTGTCGCGGCCCAGCTATTTGTCAATTGACACCTTCAAAGCGGTGCGTTCTTATTCTGGTAGTTTGTGAATTATTGATGATATTTGTGGTGTTGCTCCAGTGGACAGTGTGCCTTGTCCTTTGTTGAAAGTTACACAAAGGAGTGCGCTTAGCTTGTTTTATATTTTTATATTTTAAGTCTCATATCTGAGGTCATATTTTACTCGGCCGTTTATTTGAGCACTTATTTATTAAAAAAGCGGACTTAATCGTACTAATATTTGCTTTTTTCGTGGATATTATTTGGTCAATTGCGTTTTGTAATTGAATCATTTTTTTAGGAATAAAAAAAATTATACAACCATAACCATACAGGGTTTAGTTTTTCCTAAATTGGGTCGGATTATTTGAAAAAGGTTTACCTACTTATTGACTAAAAAAGATCTACCTATCTCCAGTGCATATTAGTCTATGGGGTATATTTTACATTGTTCTTCAAGCTATACGCTAGCTGAGACTTGCTAAATCCGTTGTCATCTCTTTTCGTTGTCATGCAAGTGACATAATGACATTTTTTAGCGCATTTTTTAAAGCGGCGCTAAAAATGACAGTTGAATACGAATAAAGGGGTAGGTAAGTACACTAAGTACATACACTATAGGTACATATATGTAGTTAGTTTATCAGGGCTCTGCGCAGCCTGCGTTTATCAGCGGCAACAAGCGATAAATCCGTCGCTTGACAACTGTTACGCACAGTTAGTAGGTACCTATTCTGTGGCACCGTTCAATCCGTGGATTGATTCGGATCGGCCTCGGGTGCCATCACATTTCACCCGGTATAGCCTCGGTACAGTACCTCTTTCACGGATAAATCTGACAGTCGCCGCGTTAACGTATTCGAGTTATATTGCGTGTCAAAGCCAGCTCGACTGCCAACCGCTGCAGTGTCACCGCGCAGTGTATCTCAGATACGCGCGTTACAATACTTTTGCGATTGTCACATTTATTCGTGATCAAGGCACTGATGTCACTTAGGTACTGCACTGGTTCTTTTTATGCCGATGGTATAGGTACCTGTAAGGTAGGCGTTTTCACACTGCCACGATATCGTCGAAGAGCTAATGTCATTTCACACCATATTTTTATATAATCTCGTTTGAGCAACTTACGTCATATCATAGGTATAGGTACCTATTATTGGATTGGTCTGATACAGTGCAGCGTAGGTACTTAAAAGCACTGGGAATTGCATGTAAACAAAATGTAAAAATACAAAATGTAAGCTGAAAGAGCGTTTCATTCTTCAACGTTTCAGCTCTACCCGCAGAGCTACACAAAAACTTGTCGTTTGATGTTCCATAATCAAAACCATCAAAGGAGTTTCCATAAACCACACACTGAACGCAATTTCTACAATTTCCTCAAGCGAACCGTAAAAAAGAAAATATTACCGTAAATCCTACCGCATTAACTTTTACAAAGGCGTTTCTTTTAATTTTAGGCCCGTCAAGAGTAACAAGCGCATTATTTTAATAAGGGTACCGCAGAAACGCGTGGAATTTACAAGCAAGGGGCCATTTATACTCCGAAATATTCGACTAAATGTCACTGGGACCTGTTACGGCGGCATTCGTCTGTTTTCGTCTGAGATGTGACGTCATCGCACTCAATTACATTTTGCTGAAGATTCTCAGGTGCCTTGTAATACTGCAAACCTCTCGACTCAAGCCCTTCGTGATCTACTGCTTTATCTACCAAAACACAACTTAACACGTGAATTGAACAAGAACACGTGTCATCATTAGTAGTTACGCTATTGTCTATCATTCTGGTTTTATTGCTATACAACTATTTTGACTACCAGTTCTTATTTAGTGTTGTTATTATCACGGATCGTTCTACCTACAGGAACACACACATTTTGTTTATTACGAATATTATTAATACGAAAATATGTTTCACAGTACCTAACTGTACTACTAATTTTGTACATTCGAGTCGCCAAAAGGTCGGAGCACACGGTCTCTCACGCGTGACGTTTTAACTATATTAGCTTGTTTCGTGTCTTGGTCAACGCTGTGTGTAATGACCCTAATTTTACGGCCACTAACCCAGTGAGTGGACCCTTTTCTAAAATTATATGGGTAAAACTGACTTTATTCTCATCAGATAAATATTTTGTTGGGTTTTTTTGACCTTAAAATGGGTATGGAATTAGTGAAAAATGTAGAGTTGTGTTAAAATCAGAAATATAAGCAGTTTATTGACTAGCAGACCTAAATAATGGTCAGTTTGTTGATGACAACATTGAAAACCCTAATCACCTTGGAAATTGATAGATGTAGAAGACATAATGAAACATGCTTGTCTCGGTAGTAATGCCATCACATTGCATGTCAATATTTATTCAATATTTTTTTTACAGGAACCGAAATAAGTACTTTATTCACAAAAAGAAAATTAAGGTATCCCAAAATATTAAAGTGCATTATGGATCGGATACTGTATTAACACGGATAGTTACACACTGCCTATGATAAGACTTAGTTATGCTCAGCAATGGTGGTTGCTGCTAATGATATCTACAACCACATTTTAATCCTCATGGGCTCATAATCGCCATTCTCATAGCCCCACTAACGTTGCGATTCAGTTCCCATTAATTAGCCAAAGGGCAGGTTGACCACGATACATTTGTCCCCAAAACCACGTTGACCCCACCTGTTCGTACCAACATGCGTTACGTTACGTTTTAACCCTTCGAATATGTAACACCTTTATCAGACCTCAAACGAGTGTTATACCATGACTTTCTACTTTAATTTTTTCTCATACAGTTATCTGTCATACAACAAAGTGTCTTCGCCTTAAGTAATTAGAGACAATAAGAAAAGTGACAATGGACACATTCTTAGATTACTTTATATTATGCTAAAAATTTATGTCAATGTCAAATTACTAATTAGCCAGCGTCGTGGCTAGATCGTAATATAATTAGGGTATAAGTATTAATTAGTACAGGTACGACAACTAATAAAAAAAAAAATACAGTTATCTAGTTGCCTGATTCTCTAATTCCGATACTATTTGTATATAAATTACAATTCCAAATGACAATTTATCGGAATTTAGCGCCCGGTAAACTATTATTTGGATTGCAATTAGTCAGATTCTGATGATATCAAAACAATAGATAGACAAACAATCAATCACCCCTTCGATAACTAGCTAACATTTGTTTTCCTCCTTAATATAGGTATATCCAGTTGTTTGGTATTTTGACTCACTGGGGAATACATAGTTTTTTTCCAATAGCCAGGAATTTTAGGAGCAAAAAAACCCATTAGTGAAACACCCACTAGTGGGGATTCCTCAGGGAAGTTGAATATACTTTGTAGCGTTTATCATCCATTAGAATGGTATTCTTAGCCGAAAGGCAACTCATAGAGGTTGTAGAACTGTAGAATATCAATCTCTTCTGGCAAGGGTCATCATGATTAGAAGTTTATCTTGTCAACAAGATTTTTGAGGTCAACCGCGGTGATTATCTATCTTTTGAGACCTTATTCTAGATTTAAATTGTGATTTGTGTTGTAATTTGTCAGATTCTAATGGTACCGAAAGATATACCATGATCCTGCGGTTAAATTAATTACCTAAATAGATCTATTTATCTAGGTTCTAAAATACCGAAACTGATGCTAACTATAGGTAGTTAGTATAGAACTACAACCAGTTAGTAGGATACTATTGTACCCAATTAATGGTACCGAAAGATAGACCATAATTCTGTGGTTAAAAATTACCTAGATGGAGCTATTTATCTAGGTTCTAGAATACCGAAACTGATGCTAACTATAGTTAATATAGAAGTACCAACAACTAGTTAGTAGGATACTATTGTATCCAATTGTATTTGAAAATGTACCTAGGTAGTAACAATGAAAGCGGCTATTTTCCTTCATTTACAAAACAATGTTCAAAATAAAACATCGCTCTGGGAATCCCTAATGTATTAATATCTGGTAAATCCGAGGTTAGCAGAGGTTATTTTCATCATTGATTATACCTACCGTTTTTAGGGTTCTGGGATGGGTTTTTAAAAACGGAACCACAGATCATATAATACCTACTATGGAACGTACCATACCAACTCCCAAATTACAAGATACGCGTATCACACTTGTCATAAAGACTGTTGTTTCAGTCAAACAATGTACAATATTGAAGCAAAAGTCATATTGGACTAAAATACATAACAAGTCATAAAAAAGAGTAGCACCAACTCCAGTTACAAATCTTTGTAACTAAACGATGGCGTGACATTTTCTGCTAGTTTATTGAAACCCATATGCATTGACCAACACACACTTGGCTAATTTAAACATATTTTATTATCGTAATAGTAACGGGTCTAATTTTATCTTCATGAACTCAATTTACGTGGCAGATACCTTTTTTTTTTTATTACCTTGAAGTTAACCTTTCGTAACAACCTGCTGGAATGAATGAATGAAAACGCTTTATTGTACATAAAGAACACCGAAACATATTCTTATGAAATAAAATAAAACAGGTTGCATTAATTATACAATGGACGGCCTTATCGCTCAATACCGTTATGTAATTATTAGTAAACTTATTAGGTAGGTACAACTGGAAAATTTTAAGTATAAACCATTACTTTTCATTGAGATTCTAAGTAGTAAACTCTCTCTCTCTCTCTCTCATTGAACTATTTTAGATAGTTTTCAAATTTTCTGTCATAAATATGGAATTTCTTCAAAATTGAGAAAATCTTGAATATACTTAAAAAGATGGGGGAATAAGGAATTATGTGGATAATAATGCTTTGTAGCATTAAGATTGCCTTTTCTATTTCTTCTATGCAGGATTTTCTTCCTATTAAATTATTAATAATTTTTATTATATCCAGTAAAATGTTTTTATCTCTCAAATAAGTTTTAGTAGTCTATCTAATCAGCCTGATGTTCACCCATTGTTGAGTAGAGGCCTTCTCTAAAGAAGGATTCTATTTACGATAAAAAAAAAATTATAGGCAAATGTTTCTGAAATGAAACCCGAGTTAGGCATTTGGCGTCTGTTCCGCTCAGCACGAGACCAGCGACTAGGGGACCAAAATAATAGAAATATTTAATTTTTATAATCATAATGATCGTAAATCCAAACTCATCATAAATACTGCACTAATACACAAAATTGCCATCAATTTGTCATTTTGATACCCCCTTCATGTCTATTTTTATTCACACAAGTCAATGTCTAATCTACTAGCTATTGAAATAGAGCAAATTGTAGTTGGTCTGCCGGCCTGAGCTAATCTGCGTCAGTATCAGTAGCAACTGGATACAAGTGAAGTCGGGGGCAGATGTTAATAAAACCAACGCAACTCTCTCAAAAACACTCTCCATCCAGACGCAACTAGAAATAGGCGTCTCGTAAATCGGAACAAAGAGAGCGCTGATAGAAGTCTACGACTTTTATTTGTGTTCGGTGTTGGTTCACACTGGCAGGCGATGCATTGCTTACTGTGGTGCTTGATAAAGTGGAGCCGTTGCATGACCTCGCGGAAATTGACTTGAGTTAGTTCCACCATCGGACCCATACACGGTCGATATGCCATTTGTACGCACCAAGCACTTGTCCTCAACATTTACCCTAAGGACAGTAAAGGAGTGGAACTCCTTGCCAGCGTCTGTGCTTCCGAATACTTAGAATTTGGTCAAAATGGCATAAATAATATTCAGCTGTTTCAATTATTCCTGTCTCTTACTAAGCAGGTAATACAGAGCAAGATTCATTTTAGTGAACTCGTTTATAAGCATAGCCTTGAATATTTTCAAGAGGAAAGTGAATTCTTCTATTCAAATGTCCTACACCGCGTCAGGTGAGATTGTGTCCCTCTTTATATGCCACAGTTCCGTCACACCGTATGAATACGGTGACAGTTTTTAAGGAACAAGAGAGACTAGACACTGACGAGGCGACACACCGCCTAATGCGGGATGCTGGCCGTTGTGGGATTAATCACTGGAGCCGACATCCGGCTCAGGCCGACGGTGTCATCAATCGTTCTATGGCTTTTGTTACGATATCAAGATCGACGCCGACTTCGTGTAGACATTTTCGATAGTTTAATTTTCCTTTGAATTAAATTGAATAAATATGAATTGTAATACGTCTGCCATTGGACTAGTGGCTCGGCTCCAGTATAGAAGACTTAAAACAATCCTAAAGCCTTAACACCTTGTTCCCATAGCTCGTACGATCTCTCTTTGCTAGCTAGTGTAAACTCTGATTTACTGGTCTACAGCCACACATCCCTCATTATCATTGGGCAGATAGGCACTGTTGCCAAATTAGACTTACAAACGCACTAAGCGACCGCAGTTGCTGCGACCAGTCCGAGCAGTATAGCGCGTACTCAGCATTGCTTTTACTCTTTAATCGTAGATCGCATAAAGTTATTGAAGCTGTCAAACGCCATAAAGTCGACCCCTAGCCAACTGGCCTAGCCGCCTAGTGCGTATGTAGACTTATAGTGAAAGGCTAATACCGCGACTGTGCCTAGTAGGTAACAAGCAGCCATGATCCAGTGCTCTAGGCAGAGTAACCAATAGTGCTGCGTGCTGATGTATCACTCACAATAATACGAAACTGTTGATAATTCTAGTGCCAAGGTTTTATTGCCTTTTATTGAATCTTCTTCATAAAGTGTTACGTAGGAACGGAGAGTTTTGTCATTTTCACGACGTCTTATACAACAACTATGTAATTTCATGACATGGATAAGAAACTGGTATTTTTTATTGAAAAAAGAAAATTACAGTTTGACATCTGGCTCCCGTACTAAGACTAGTGACATATCGTCAGAACGCGGCTATTTTGGGAAGGTCAACGTGTCCTCTGAAGTTTTTGTTCCTTAGTCGTAAACTTAGTGTTGACAAATTCAACGGGTTTTAACCCGTGATGACGCACCCTAACAATTACTACAATTTCAGATATACATTTGATTCAGGTAGCTATATTTTCAGGTATTGGTGTGGGCTAGGCCTTACAGAATGTATATGGCTGTCGTGGTTTTGGCAAGAGGCCCGTGTATTTCCTGGAAACTGTCAAACGTTCCCTAAGGCCTTTGATGAAGAGACACAGGCTCTGTAAGCTGCCGTGGCGTGGCGTGGAAAGGCGTTGCTGTGTACCGCGGCATGTTTGGCCGGCCGCCAGCCGCCAGCCTCCGCTGCCCGCTCAATAATCAGTCGGCCTGCGAGCTGAGCCCGCTCTACAATTGATTAATAGCCTATAGTAGAGATGTGAATGATATCTACAGGGTGCGGAGAGACTGCCAGCCAAATAGTTGATGACGTTTATGTATGACTTTCAAATGGATGACTTGCGTGCTTCCCTTGCGAAGATTTTCAATCTCTACTTGATAGAGGCCTAACGAGTTTATAAAAACTCACTTAGGTATCTACTTTTAAATTATAATTAAGTTTTGATATTGTTTTCTTCTATTTTTATCTTATAAAATAACAACATGATAGCGAATACACGAATACATACATAAATCATACAACTATTACGTAAAGAGCTTCAAGACAACTTGACTTACAATGTATTTTACCATCTATGTAAGTTTACAATGTTACACTACAAATACACAAGCATGATATTACCGACCTTAATACGTAGAACACTAGATCGAGTTTTATTTCAATTATTCGAATAAAACCACAGTGTTGAGAGAACGTTGAGAAACAACGTAACTCTATCAAACAGCTCGTTTAATAAGTTATAAATGTCTTAGTTAAGTAGTATTATATGATCTGTGGTTAAGTGTTAGGCCCACGAATAAATTAAACGACTGAGATACTTAAAACGTACTTAAAACAAAGTTATTATGTGTTCTGAGGCTTAATGAGTAAACAAAGCGTAAGATTTTAGAACATTCACGAAAGTACAGTTAGTAGGTAAGTATACAATGATTTTGTTACGACTAAACCCGTCCAAGTGTAGTAAAGGTAAGTACCAACAATATTATATTATTCGGGTGGTTTGAATTACAGCGTTTACGATATTATGATTATAATAACCTAGCGCAAAAACTTATTACATAAGTAGTTCGAAAATACAGGAAAATAATAGAAAGTTTTAAAGAATGTTTATTGTCTGGTCTGTATGTATAAATTTTCTAGACAAAATATCAAATGCGCCAAACTCTATACTACCTATCTGAGCCCTGAGTCTATCTCGGTGTTGTGTTTTCTTGCTATTTTTGGCATTCGGAAACGGATTCGCAAAATGAAAAATTTCTTTGAGGCGCTTATCCTGTTTTCATACAAAATTTTTCATTTTGCGAATCCGTTTCCGAATGCCAAAAATAGCAAGAAAACACAACACCGAGATAGACTCAGGGCTCTGGATATACCACAGAGGAGATAGGTAATATCGAACACTCAGAGCACCGAATACATTTCGATCGAATTTAAACAATGCCAGTACTCAACTCAGTAGGTAGAGTATCTATAATACCATTTTCAGCCGATAACCGAGTAAGACATGGAGCTCCGCTTTTAGCGAGATTAGATGATCGCTGGATTGTGGGTGGTATTGTGGAGCATTTTGTGAGGTGGGTACATAAGAGTCGACTGAACAATAAAATCTCTTTTGACAAGCCGCAATCTAATGTAGCGTAACGAACGAAAGGGGAGATGAGATACTAATAAAATCGGGTTATTCTAGTTTCGAACTACTGCACCTTCGTTCCACTGTCATAAGTTAATTAAAACTGTGATTAATTTTAATTATTTTTATTTCAATATTTTTCGTTTTGTTCGACTTTTCCAACGTGTATATTCTTACTAGCCGTCACCCGCGGCGTTGCTCGCGTTCTACCCTTTAGAGTGTGACGTTTCAAAATTCCTTTCTTATTGCACCCCTACACTATATAAGGATACTACCCTCCAAATTTCATACCTCTAGGACTTATAGTTTAGGCTGTGCGTTGATTCTAAGTCAGCTTCAAAAGAGTTTTATATATTTAGATAACTATAGGTACTTATTGTTACACTTTTGTGTCAACAATCAGAACATCTCGTGACAAATCATGAGAAACCTTTGGGTATGAAATAGACACGAGTGCAGCAGACTTCGATTCGCTAAGTTTGGCACAAGCTATACATACCTAATGGCATTATTTTGGCGCAGCGATATAACATCCCCACCCGAAGCTTGGAGGGATTATACCAATTTTATTTCAAAGATTTCAAATTATGAATTAACCATCGTATTTTAATTAAAACTACGTCTTTCATGCGATTGTAGATGTGTATGTACGAGTGTACCATCCTTTCAGCCAAGTCCGTCTTAGGTAGGTATGCAAGAAACATTAGAACCCTGCAGAAACGTCAAGTTTATAGAGCCATCAAACCGAAGGTGCCAATAGCTCACAAAATACTTTGACCCGAGCAAACTAGGCCCGGGACGTTCTCGTTTAAAACATAATAAACTGAGGTTCACAAACATCGAACTTGGGCATTAAACATTCATGAAATGCCCTGGCTCTTATCCGCCAGATGAAGTTCAGCCGATAGACGGAATTAATTTCTGTACGGCCAACAGCTACCTAACTATATCTATCCACCAGGCAGTTACTGTACCGGGCTGGAGTTTCCCGCGGACGCTCAGTTTGCAGGTAAACAACTCGACGTAATTTTATTCCACGGAGACACATTTGAACAATTGTACATTTTCCAATTAAAAGGGTTCGTCAGTTCAGTTCAGATGCAGTCGAAAAAACGTCTAGCAGTTGCACGAAATTAGCACAAAGTGGAAAAATGTAGAGCTTTGGTAACCCATGGTAGATTATCATCTATCGTGGAACTCAGTTCAATCGAGTGCTTACATTCAATACAATGTGAGTAGATCGCTCCGATGATATTTCAAAAGATTTTTTCAAAAGTGTGAAAAGGCGATTTTATGTCACCAAAAAAGGAGGGCTAAAACCTTAGTCGGTATTTAATAACTAGGTGCTCCAAACGAGCGCCAAAAGCAGCAATCAAATACCACGTCAAAGCGAATACCACACTCAATTCGATTGCATTTCAAAAGCACTTGTAGTTGAAAAATCCGTGGTCATAACTCTGCACGGTACCGGCCATCCATAAGCGGGTATGGCTCTATAATAGCCGCTCTCTCGGGGGCTATGCAATCAATTTCCCCTACACGGCTTTACCGAAGGCATCCCGTATGAAGACAATGTCCTTTGTGAAGCCTTTTACAATTCTATTTAAGGCTGATGGGTTCTGGCAACGATAAGAGGAAATAAGTGAAGTGCTCAATTTTATAGTCGACCTCGTTTTAGTGATGAAAACTTCGAATCACAGTTTTATTTTTACCATTTTAACAGCGCAGTCTGGTCTAGATTTTCTTTCTTAGAGAATCTTAAAAAATGACATTATTTTGTAATTTTGTTCGGTACAAGCCAGGTCGCTAGGCCATCTAATTACTGAATCGTTTAACAGAATAACAAGACTTCGTAAATTTCACAAAGATTGCGAATCCATTTTCATGCTCCAACTATTCATAATTTCCGTCAAATTAGCTTTCAATCCGAGGGAAAATCTTTTAAACATTTTATCTTACCTTTTGATCGAGAGAGCCTTGTGAATTTTAAACGATAGTGAAATTGCCCGTCCTCTAATCACAACTTAGCGACACGAATTTCTAAGGCTTTGTATATAATTACAGGGGATTTTGTGCTCACATTTTAATTAGACTGAGCCTGTTATTGAGTGGTGGGCGCGTTCAGGTACAGGAATTAACTTTGAGAGTGGGCAATTGATAATGATTTTATACCCGTATCTTTACTGGTCACTCAAGAACATCTGTGACCTCAGCATGGGTTGAGTGAAGCATGGATTACGTGCACAATACGGTTCAATCAATAACTTCGGGAAGAAAAATGTTGCAAATGCGTACCTACGAGTTCATGCGCGGTTATATTTCATATTTGTCAGATTTATTACATGACCTTTAAATCCGGTGGGATTTGATTTAAAAATAGCATATTATTGGGTAATATTTAGGCTGTCATGGATTATTAGGATACGACAGGTTCGGACAGGCGTTGTAATAAGAATGAAGCATAGCTGGCTCGGCGCTCGGCGCTCAGCCGAATTATATTGTGTTAATTGAATTTCGGCTATTTCGGCACAAATTGAGCGTGTGGTTATTGGGGGCCGGGAACCATAATATTCGACGTATTTTGTCAATAATGTTGGGTTTAACTTTAGTTTTCGATGCATGATGTGATTTAAATTAATTTCCGTAGATTTATAGGTTTTGCGAGGATGAACAGGATTTGTATTAGGATTACCAAACTGCCTATTCAGAGCAAAGAAAGTAAGGTACGCTACAGAATTTTTTTCATTGAGTTAAAACCCTTGTAGACCAAAAGACGAATTTCTCAATCTAATAAGAGAATCTCACATCTCCATAGATGTTTTTCATTCAAAATATCTTAAAAACTCGGCTGAAAAAGGTCTTGTAAATTAAGTACTCAATGCAGGGATAATAAATCGCAGGCCCGTGGCGCCATTTGCAAATTGCCGAAACGTGGACCGCTTTATCGACGGCGACGTGAATAACGGTTTTATTTCCATGTTCCGAGTAAGTATTCATGGTGGGAATTTGCGGAGGTGTCACCTTTATAAAGCCCTCGGTCGGTTCCCACGAAGCGGCAGCCGTATTATGTCGGTCGTAGTTCAGCAGCAGCAATTTCCGTTTACAAAATCCCACATAAATTATACAAGTGCATAAAAGTAGGTACTTACAAACTACAAACACAAAACATCACACAGTGAACTGTAAAATACTAGAGCAATCGTTCTACAAAGACACTGTTCCAAATGATTTTTGTGATTTTACTGAATAAGTAAAAAATCTTTGACTTTCTTAGATTTTTTGATGCAGGCGCGACTGGACGAGGAAAACCTGATTTGTTATTACTTATGTAGAACCAGGCTAGAACAATATTGACGCATGAATACTCTCATCTATCGAACCGGAACCAGTATCAACTATTAATCAAATAAGCAAGATGGAGCCATCTGCGCAGCCGTAATCATAACACCAGCTTACAGCCAAGTCAACAGATTGGATTACCTAAATACATAGTTAATGCGTATAGCTTAGAGGCCAAATATACTGTCGAAGGTTCTGCTAGAGCTTAGAATTCCAAAACACGGAACTGCCATGAAGCTATTTTCCGATGGCTTAATAGCTGTTGGAGTAAAAAACGAGTGTTCGACGTGCTTCTCGAAGCACAAAACTGTTGTGACCGCTTATTTTCCAGTGGTTTAGCGATTGGTAGAGTCGGGATCACGCCAGCAGCTCTAGTTAGGTATCGAAAGCTAGTGTAGAAAAAACTCCTGTGTTGTAACCGGTAACCCAAATATTGACTTACGGATAGTGCGGGTTTGGTTCTCGCATGTTTGTGTTTGGCGTAGCTTTTAATATTCTTAAAAGCCGAGAATTGTATTATACTTTTCCATAACTCACCTACACTAACTTCATTCCGCTAAAGAATCATCTTAAATACATATTATGCTTTAAAATATTTTTCTGGGACATATACCTGGGCCGAGACGAATCGAGTTCGTTCTACTCCACACACATCAGTGGAGATAATCTTATTCCTCTGAATATCAATTTGCAGAATCGACAGGGACAAAATCAGGAAAGTGGAAATAGCGGGTGAGAATTCAATGAGAAAAATAGGCTTACGCATGATGAACCAGTTTGGTAGAAATAGAGATTAAACTTTTTTGGCCAGCCGCCGTTCTGGGTAAAGGTTTATAATAACTTTTTTATTTAGTATTATTATGCAATGAATTGGTTTTTGATTAGATATTTGCAAAAATAAGTAATGACGGTACCTAGGGTCTATAGACTCAATTGTCGTATGAAAGTAAATGAATACTAATAAAATACGGACATCTGAAAAATAAAAGTAAAAAAAAATGTGAAAGTCTCTGCTACTCGTTATTTAACAACATGAATGGATGAGAGGGCATAGCAGCTATAGATAACTGAACGATCCATCTCCTTGCATCGACTAGTGCCCCCTCTGCCCTAGCCACGACCCTGACAACTAGGCTATTTCTGTCTCAGGCCTGCCCCACTTATATAAGTACGATGCCTCTACGACCCCACTCAAGTCCTAACGCTATTTTTATTTGTTCAACGAGTTCGGAACTTATTTTACCTGCCGGCGCTGAGGAAGGAGATTACGGCTTGTATTTGCATATTTAACGTGTCTCATAAGTATTCAGTGTTTGAGTTTTCGAATGAAGATGAAACTCGTTTCCCCCACCACTAATGAATCGTTGACACCGCTACAAAGGCGGTAACCTAGAACCTCGCTGTGACGTAATAATATGCAAGGACAGGCTGAGAGCCCGCACTTTGAGTTTTCTTTTGGTAATTTGCATGTATGGAGAAATGTAGTTTTTGGTTTACAAAATACTGAAAACTCAGTTTTCGCAAATCAACATAATAAGACTCAGACTACGAATTTAGAAAAACTGACGCTAAATGTGTGAATCCGAGAATCAAGTTCGATCGTTTTTGTATGAGAAGTCACGATAAGCGCCTCTAGCGGGCGAGATTAGTTTTATCTCTCTCTAAACAAAACTTCTGAACTCGATTCTCGGTTTTCAAGAACGAATCCATATAAAACTCAAACTCAGCACTTAGTCAAAATCTCTACTCAAATCTATGCTTGAGCTCGCGTCTGTGATCTTTATCAAAATACGAGTATAACGCCCGGCTAGTTAAACTTCACTCAAAACACCACCTAAACTTACCCTGCCTCTATTTTATAATACCCATGTTAGGAAATAGAATAATGAAAACCATTATTTAATTAAAATCTGTCTACCGTTCTAGTATTCGGGCGTAAATATTCCCTCTAGGTATACAATTACACATCAATGTCATGTCTGTCGGAGGATCGAGGTGTCCAATCCAATACGACCCAGTTTACTCCTCCTATTAATTACTATTCAACCGTGTTGTTTGTCTAGAATAAGTTTGTTTACGTTAAAATAGATCAAGTAACAAGATTTACCTACTGTAAACAATGTATAAAAGGCTACCTACTCTTGAAAACTTAAACAAGACCTTCATTATTGATCAATTACTTAAGTCTCCAAAATAACTAAACTAAATTGGTCTAGTTGAGATATCAGCAAACAGCTTCTGAAAAGTTGTAATCTTTTTAAGGTCAGTTTGTGCTTGCATAGGATCAGTGAACCCTCATAACTCTTTAGCAGAGCTACTCGTATGAATAACACATTAGAATATATTTTTTTAGCTGTATTTTCGCTTTGGTAGCTCTATTTTATATCCTGTTTACAATTCCAGAGAGTTATCCTATTACAAGCATTATGTAATGTAGATTTGATGTAATCTGTACTAGAACGCATTTGTTTAACAGAATCCAGCCTCATAATTGATTACACCGATCCTGTAAGAAGTATGACCTCAATACCTATGAACTCCAACGAAAGCCAATCCAATTTACTACCAGCATAAAAAGCAGTTTAATCCAGTTAGGCGTATCAATCAGTCTGGCTGAGGTTTGATGGTCCAGATGCGACCAAATAAGTAAAAACAGAAAATAGCGCTTGTATTCTTAAGATGTGAAAATTCACTTTTATCGCACTGTTCAGTATATTTATATTATTCATGCGAACTTGGGATTTTTACTGGTTACAAATTTTTTAATACCTATGACTTAATATGTCATGGAAAAAAGACCCCATTGTACTGCTAGAATACCTACTGAATTGAAGTATTACCTTCTAGATTAGGAATCTTTTAGATTAACGCTCAAAGCGAAGCGAACGCCCGGCGCGGCGGGCACACCGCGCCGGGCGCTCTAAACCGCTCTAAACAAATCGCCAGTGTGAAATAACTCTTAGGAATACAATCTCGAAGCTATTATTCAATCCATTCAATCGGATCGGCAATCGTCAGCAATATCTTTTAACTTCCAAGGTATACAACATGGCTTGATTGAACGCGTTTCGTCTAAAACCAGCTTTTGTCTGAGAGCAGTAATGGCACCCTGCATGGGTCAATACCGTATTGCTATACGTCCCGGGAAGCACCCACTTCCATTACAGCTAAGACTAATTTCATCTCACTAATCTTGCTTCACTGGAGTAAGTCGAAAATGATCGCAGTACCAAATTGCACCCTATTTGAAGAGAATTATGAAACAATTTGGCTCGTCGGCCGCTGCTGCTCGCACCCTGACCGTAACTAAGCGTAGTTTAAACGATGGCTAAGCCGAAGATAATAGATAAAGTAAGGTAAACCCAGTCGTGCCGGCAACCGGGGGCTATACAGACTACCAGTTGTATCGACCCAATCACATGTTGCATTGATATAAACTGTACCTCTCTCCATGTTCTAGATGTTGTAAGGGTTGTTACTTCAAAAGCATTGCTAACATAACTAGTATATATTTTCTAAAAAGTAACAATAAGTAACTATTTTGAGCATTGAGGAAGTATTACTAGCGTATAGAGAAGCTATACCAAACCAAAAACGTGTCGCAACTTGAGGCGAGCGCGCCCCGCCCAAAGACAAGTATTTGCTGCAGCGCTAAAAGATTAGATGTCGTCTAACCATACTATCAAAACATGCAGCGCTAGATCGCTAATAGAGTATAGTTTTCTCGCGACCAAAACGTCGTAAGCGCCGTGAATTTCGGGGCGCTTACGCGTTTCGTTCAACATAGTGTAACAACATGTCGCTCTCATAGATTTTTTCACCGCAGAAGGGACACTTCAGACAGCTTTTGTACATACAAAACTGAATTTTAATGCAGTACCTATGAATATTATATTTCAAAACGTGAAAAAATGTACAGTAAATTAAAATGAATTGTTAAGCGTTTAAAATTATTGGTTTTAAAATAAATTGGTATGTTATACAAAAAGTAGGTACATACCTACATAGGTACCTATTTGCACTAACTAGACCCCACACCTTATCTCACTCTGCCATAGCATTAAAGAAATATAGGTATAGTAAAGCTTTATAATGACGATTTCAAAAGATAGCTACAGTACCTACTACATATTACTGATCAGACAGACGGCATAGGCCGAGTAATATGAGTTCAAAATAATTAGTTAAACCTTAGTCACCAACCCTTAGTAGGTATCCTAAACATCCCATCTGTACGATGCACTTTTCATAATCTATGATTTTCAAACAAAATGTCCGTACAATAGAAAATAATCTACAAAAATTAATTTTGGTTAGTTCTAGTTGATATTCTGTTTACTTACCGATGATAAGTCACGCCACTATCTTTTTTTTTCACAGTCGATTGGTTTTTACACGTTTTTAAAACGCAAGACGGCATTTTGAATTACTTTTTATTCGCATGCGGTCACGATGGTTGTTGGCGAGCGACTAAATGAGTTGTTGCCGGTCGGCAACAACTCATGGCGCAAACTTGTTGTTCGCGGCGTCTGTTCCATACGCTAGTAATATTAATTCTATGATTTTGAGCTTTTTTTCATCCACTGAATGACCGGATAGCGAGAAATACTAACTCCAAAATTTACCGTCACACAACTTCTATGTTCATCTAACTTCGGTAAAGATCAGGCCGTCTGCATCACCCGTTCTGATGAAACTAAATATTGCCACGAACTAATAAACCTGTGGGATAATGTCTCTAAGTTTATGGACGTATGAGAGACAGGTTATGTTCTAATCCAGTAGGTATCAAGTTCGTAACTACATTAGCCCGCTAATAATAGTAAACCTTTATGTTTTTGGGTGTACCTTCTTAGATTTAAGGGCACGTCTTGGCGCGATGAGGCGGTGAGATATTTTATTGGCCATCAGAATAATTATCTTCGTAACTATTATCAAGAAAACATTATGAAGCAACAATGTGTACTACGAGTATAGTTACGCATAATTTAAGCTGCCTAATATATTGGTCAAGCCTTTCCTACAGAAGTCAGAGAGTATAGATTTTATTTAGGGTTCAAACGCTAAAAAAAAAAGAACTCCAGTACTAAGTACAAAAAATGCTATGCCAGAAGGACAGACAAACAAACGGAGCGCAAGTTTAGCAGTAATAGCATTATGGTCCCGCTGGTTCCTTTTGGTACGGTACTTCTACACATATACCTATTGGCAGCACAAATTTATATAGAATTTTCTAAACTGCTGGGTTCCACCCGATTTTATTGGGAGATAAGGCTGCCATTCTGCGGAACTAGCTAATCGCGATAGTCGAGTGCCGTCGCTCGCGGCCGGAACAATGACAACTGCGTTTTTTAAATTATTCGCCCACATTTTTAGAACTGGCAGCTTTGTTTAGTTTTTTGTTGGAAACCTAAATTTACCCAAAAAAAAAACTATAAAAATGAAGATAAAAAACCTGACAAAACTGAAACGCTAGTTGGGTTACTTAATTATGTTTTTTTTAAATACCATATTTGTATTGTATACTATTAAAATACTATAGTGGTCTCACATATTACTTCAGCATATACGTATATAAATAACTAAGCAGTACATAGTACCGATGAGTAGATAAAGTATAGTAGGAAAGTTTTTATTCAAATATAGTTCTTTTATATACACGTCCCGTCTCTTTGTCTCCATGAGTGACATGCCAGACTGTTCGTCTACAAAAGAGGTACTGATACCTTTAGGGTTGCCAGGCAATATATCAATGATAGTAATATAGATTTAAATCTTGATATTCTTTCTTGAAATGATGGTTTCATTTTTAAAGTGAACCGGATCAATAAAGTAATCCTTGAATACGATTACAATATTACTAAAACAAACTTTCGAAATAGGTTAATGCATTTTTTGAAACTAAACAAAACTATTGCCGTTCCTTTCTCATATATTGAAATGACAAAAACAGCTATAACTATAAGTAATTGTGCCGTTACAGAATTGAGACAAATCCATTTTTTATTTTTATTTTTTTTATACAGTATAGGCAACCGTTTGACCACAATCTCACCTGATGTTAAGCAATGACGTGTATTTGATTACGTTTACAGCTAAATATATATTACCAACGGTATTATAATGTCTCCATTTTCATAACTTAACATAAAAGCGTGTAATTCTTTAAAGAAAGTAATTAAGTTGAATCTTTTTATTTTTTACTACAGATAAAGGCAGCAGTACACCGTAGCCGCGGCATGTGCAAATGAGTTGGACGAACCAATGCGTGTGCATTTCGCGCAGGCCTGCCATAGCATACCATCTCTATGCCTGTGTCGAATGCCTGCCGCTTACATCGCATATTTGATGGGCAAATTATGCCTTTTGTGTCTCTAGCCGAGCAGAAACTGAATTTTCATCGACTATTTGCCAAAGATTCTATTTTGAGAGAATAGAAACAGTAGTATTAGTTGTGATTTAGGTACTTTCCCGAGCCCAGAATATGGTAGAAAACAATAAAATACGAAACGTATTAGGTACTCAGGCCACAAATACCTACTTACTAGTATTATATACTACCTACACTAACTAGTACTATATACTTGCTCTGTGAGGTAATGCATTGTTATAGGCAGAAGTTACCAATTAACATCAGGTGAGCTATAAGATTGTTACATTACTTTTATCATAAAAAAAAAAACAAAAAAATACTACCTATACCTCCTTACAAGGTTTTCCGCACACGAGACACATCTTAAAGCCGCTGTTGATTTCACTGTCGACAAATACAAGATTTTTGAGTAAAAATGTGTGAGTGTAAAAGTTCACCTAAGGGTCATGCATTGGTTAAATACGCTGGAAACTAAAAAATACCTGTGTTTTAAAAACTTAAGAACGCTTTCGTTAATATTATCCACTTTGCTACGACGCGTAGCCCGTGGCGTAGCAGCGTAGCACGTTTATCTCGTAGCTTTATTATTGTGCAATTTTCTTAAAGGAATTAGGTCGTAAAGTAACTACAACTTTCTAGACTGAATATTCCACTAGCATTATGCACTTCCTTTAAATCTACTAAAGTGCTTTTTCAGTTCCAGCAATGCACCAACTTTTGGAATGCGGTTGTTATTAAGTGCGATGTTCTCGACTTCAAAATGTCGTAGAAAAATGAGCCATATTATCAGCTGGGTTGTGTATTTTCTACAACAAACAAAAACATGACAAATCCTCAGTAAGTGCGTTAGCGTTGGCGCACACTTGGCGACAAGACGTCGTTATCGTGTCCGTAGTGACATGCAAATAAATATTATTTTAAAAAGCATGCTGTCAAAAGAGGTTGTTCGTTATTTTTTTTTTCATAAGCTGTTTTCGTTTGTAACATGTATACCGTTTTGCTTTAGCTATAACTGAAATAGCTTTTAAGAAAAAGCATATTGTAACGAAAAAGATCTTAAAAAAAGTTGCTTTAAAAAAAAAAAAATTCTCTCCCTAACTACACGACGCGACGTCTTGTCTTCTGATGTAGTTCGACGCTTAGGGGATGAATGGCGTCGCCCGCTAGCCCGTATAACGGCCTCCCAAACTTGGTAATTGTGATTGACTTGCTAACTTCCCGATGACGAGGAACTTTGGAGAACTAAAGGACTGTACCGTTCGCATCGAAATAAGATGAAGATTCAGTTCTTTTGTAGTTCTTCAGCTAGTAGGTGTGCTTAGTATTATTTTTGTCGCGTAGTAAAATAAACTTTTTTATATTTTTTGTATCAAAATGAAAAAACCACAAACGCACTCGCGGTTTTAAAATATTTTCAAGAAGCTTTAATAAAAGTATGATTCAAAACATGAATTCTAACACGACGGCATAAGAGTCATGGATTTGTCAAACGAAAAATAAAAACTTTAGTGACCCCTAGCGATCCCCGCTGTTTTGAGGCAATTGACTAGTGGCTCCTGGCTGAGGTAAATTGTTTTAGTTTTCAAAAATCATCACTTCCTGATGCTGAGTGTACCTCTCGGGGTAATCCAATCTGCGTGGGCCTTATTATTTTTGCGTAGCAAAGCGTACCGTGTTAGAGTGGTTTGCCTCATCTTTTTGTGTAGTGGGTCTGTGGGTGTGACGGACTAACTTAAATGGGAAATTTTACTAACGAAAAAACAAAAGATTTTTCAGAGATTTTTTTAAATGTAGCTACTTTGTGAGGACAGTCAGAACAACGAAAAAGTAAAAAGTACCAAATTATGGTTCAAAAACTAGAAGCTAATTTTTTGATCAAAATTATATTTTTGAACCTTTGCACTAATATTGCTCTAAAGCGTGAAGCTTTGCGATTTTACATAATTACATTAAATGGTATTACTCGTATATCTTCATACATGTTGAAATGTGTGAGCAAGAAGTTGTTTGACAGTAAAAAGAAAATAATTTGTGTCTAAGTTAGGTCATTAAAGTAGTTATTTGTTATTTGCTTATGATAGTACCGTAAACCAAACTAGATGTCGCTAGTAAAGTTGTCCGTAGGCTGAATCGCGCTATCGAAGCGTTTTGGTGAAATTTGGTGTTGCGGCTAATACATTATAAAAATCTCTTCTATGTTATGTTCAATAAAGCAACTTTGAACTAATACTGGATTTGCATTCATTTGAAACTCCTCTTGAGAACGCGACCCTTTACATGGTCCTTACGAGCGGATTTTGACTAGCCCCTTTTTGGAGCGAGTTTCAAACTTTTTGTCTACAACGGGCACTGGACCAAGTGGTGGATTGCCACTGTGCCCTTACCCCACGCCGAGGTGGGAAGCGCGTGTTGGTGCACACGCGGGTTGAAGGATCAGCCCGGTCGGTGCATCGCACCCTCAGCCGAGGTGTACTGTGGAGCCGCCAGAGGGCGCTACCGCAGTTGGCTCGTTGGAGACAATACTGGCTTTATTGGAGACAATACTGGATGGAGCAAATTGTGGTTTGTGCAGTGCAATCGTGAGTACATTTTTGTTTACCTACTTTGAAGTGTAGAGCTGTGTGGTGAATCATAGAGCAAGAAGATAGAGAATTTTGGACTTTAACTTTTTACTGATTATTGGACTTTAGAAATTTTTGTAATTTTGTGTGCATGCTATAGTTGTAAGAAACCCAAACTCTGTTGAGACGGGGAACCTATGCCCGATTTTTAAATTTTTATTTCATTTCTCAAACACTTGTAAAATTTTCAACATTTTTTTGGACTTAGAAAATTTTAGCTTTATTTAAATTTCACAATGGAGGTCTTTTACAAATTGCAAAATAATACTAAATTACGTATAGTGAGAGCCAGAATTAACTTTAAAAAATCACCTAAGGAACGCCTTACTCGTTCATATGCTGAAGTTAGATTAGAGTCACTAGAACAAGCCTGGGAAAGTTTTGTAAAGGTACATGAAGACATTGTGCAAGGAGTATCAGAATTGAATAAAGATGATAAATATTTTAAAGACGAAGTATATGAAACATCCGAGGAATTGTACATTAATTATAAATGTGAGTTAAGAGAAGTTATGTCAGTGTTTGAGAAAAGAGCTATAACAGCTCCAGAGAGTTCCGATAAATCTGTTAAAAGTAAAAATGATAGTATTAAGTTACCGAAAATATCAATTCCCACATTTACGGGTAACTATACCCAATGGCCTACTTTCAAAGATTTGTTTGTGTCATTAATTCACCAAAATGATAGTTTGGATAATGTACAAAAAATGCACTACCTGAAAGGCTTGTTGTCGGGCGAAGCTGAACAGCTAGTCCGGAATATTCCCATCACGTCAGCTAACTATGATGAATGTTGGTCAATTCTCAGTAGTAGGTTTGATAACAAGCGATTTATTTCCAATTGTTTATTGAAGAGGTTGATGAGCCAACCTACTGTAACGGAAAATTCAAGCGCGATCAAAGGTCTTTTAGACACTACAATGGAGTGTTTGAATGGTCTAAAAAATATAGGCGTAGAGGTTCAGTCGTGGGATATCATTGTGATACACATTGTGAGCTTAAAGTTAGATGTTGAGTCCCGGAAACAGTGGGAAACCAAAATAAGCTCACACGATAAACTACCCACACTCGCGGAATTTAGAGAGTTTTTAGAAGCCAGATCTCGGGCACTTGAGTTCTTAGATTCCAAAGATAGTAGACCTAGATCGTCCTTGAATAAGCCGAAGGTTCATCATGTAGTTAGCACCGACAACAATGCCAATGCAAATGTAACATGTCCTTTTTGTAAGGAAAGCCACAAGATTGCAAATTGTAAGCAATTTGCCAAACAAAGTTACGAGTCTCGTCATGACTTTGTTCAAACCAACGCGTTATGTTTTAACTGTTTAGGTTCAGGCCACTCCATCAAGTTTTGCCGTCAAAGTTCTTGTTGTCGCGTATGCAAGCGAAGACATCATTCGTTGTTGCATCCCAAATCAGTTTCAAAGTCAGCCGTTTCTCAAGTAAACTCTAATTCAACGGCGGCTGAAGTTAAATCAGCGGTGTCTGCTATTAAGACAGTGTTATCAGAGGGCGAATCATCTTCGTTAAATGTAGCGTCACATTTCTCTCAAAGGTCAGTACCTACACAAGTTTTGTTGGCCACAGCTCTTGTCGAAGCACAGACAAGATATGGGTCTACACAACTGTTGAGGGTGTTATTGGATCAGGGATCCCAGGCATCATTCATAACCGAATCAACAGTACAGCTGCTTGGACTAAAGAAGACAGCGGCCAGAACGGTCATATCAGGGATAGGCGGTGAGGAGAGCAGTTTTGCCTCTAGGTTTACAGTCTCAGTGACTATTCACTCACGTTTTGACCCCACTTTTAGTGTCCAAGTAGAAGCATTCGTGTTAGGTACCATAACGTCGCTCTTACCTTCTGAGAAACTTACTGAATTCAACTGGCCTGAGTTGCAGCTCACTTTAGCTGACCCAGAGTATCACACACCAAACAAGATCGATATCTTGCTTGGCGCTGAAGTGTATGGCCAGGTACTTAGAGACGGAGTGACCCAAGGTCCCCTAGGCTTTCCCGTAGCTCAAAACACAGCCTTAGGATGGATTTTGTCTGGTCAAGTTCCATCAAAGTCAGACTCGAATATTCATTGTCATCATACCATAATCAGTGCGCCAGATCAAGTCGATGACAATAAACTGCTGAAGCAGTTTTGGGAGATCGAGTCCATCATTCCCGGATCTCCAAAGATCCTTTCCGAAGATGAGCAGCGATGCGAAGACATCTACTCTCAAACCACTTCAAAGGATGAAAGTGGTAGATACGTCGTTCACCTTCCATTTCGCAGCGATGACCCACAGTGTCAGTATGGCAGTTCCAGAGACCTGGCAATAAAGAGATTTCAGCTTCTTGAAAACAAGTTTAAGAAGCAGCCAGAAGTGAAGAAAAGATACTCCGAAGTGTTTCACGAATACGTGGACCTTGGTCATGTCGAACGCGTACCAGTTGATGATTCCAGGAGATCTACAGCGGTTTATTTACCACATCACGCTGTTGTACGCGAGGACAAATCGACCACCAAGGTTCGAATTGTGTTCGACGCTTCAATGAAGGGGTTGAACAAGGTCTCTCTGAACGACGACCTTATGGTTGGTCCCACACTGCAACCGCCACTGCGCCACATAATCATGAAATGGAGAATTTACCCCATAAGTATTTGTGCTGACATTATTAAAATGTACAGACAAGTAAAGGTCTTACCTGAGCACGCAGATTTCCAGAGAGTAGTGTGGCGCGATGATCCCATGGACGAAATTGAAGAGTTCCGTATGCTAAGAGTTACCTTTGGAACGTCGGCAGCTCCTTACCTCGCAGTGAAGACATTGCAGCAGGCAGCAGTCGATGAGTGCTCACATTGTCCCGAAATAGCTGAAAAAATAAAAAAGGAATTTTATGTTGATGATTTGATGACAGGTTGTCAAACAGCAGATGAAGGATTAATGTTGAAAAAGCAAATAACAGAAGTACTTACCAAAGGAGGCTTCGAGTTGCAAAAATGGGTGAGTAGCTGTAAGGAATTAAATCAATTAATGTTAGAAGGAAAGGATTGCAAAAAGGAAATTAATCAGGATCAAGGGATAAAGGAAAAGGATATTAAGATGGATGAGGTTATGAAAATTTTAGGAATATCATGGGATCGGGATTGTGATGAGTTCAAATACTCAGTGAAGCTTTCTTCACAGTCGACTCCTATCACAAAGCGACGAGTCATTTCGGACATCGCCCGCCTATTCGACCCGTTGGGATGGGCAGCACCGTGTGTTGTTACATCGAAGATGTTTATTCAAAAGCTTTGGCTTTCGGGAATAGGTTGGGATGAGGAGCTGCCATCGGAGTTATTGGCAGAGTGGCAAACTTACCGAGAAAATCTTGTAGAGACGCGTAAGTTCAGCATTCCGAGATGGGTCGACACATCAACTGATGACCTGTGCGTAGAATTGCATGGTTTTTCAGACGCTTCAGTTGCTGCTTATGCTGCGGTCGTGTATGTTAGGGTAATCAAAGCAGACAAATTCATTACCACCGGTTTGATCACTGCACGTACCAAAGTATCTCCAGTTAAGCAGCAGTCGATACCAAGGCTTGAATTGATGGGAGCGGCGTTGCTGGCAGATTTGTTGTCCGAAGTGTCGGAAGTAATGAAGATCCCAAGGACTCATGTACACGCTTGGACTGATTCATCCGTGGTTTTAGCATGGCTTAGTAGCCACCCAAGCCGCTGGACAACTTTTGTTGCGAACAGGGTTTCTGCCATACTCTCGCAATTTGAAAATTCACACTGGGCTCATGTCCAGTCATCTCATAACCCAGCAGATATCGCTTCGAGAGGGTTGACGCCACAAGAACTTTCGTGCAACGTTCTGTGGTCTCAGGGGCCACCGTGGCTACGAAACGAGGTCGTAGAGTACACCAGACCGAAAGCAATATCTACTAACATGGAGCAGAGATCGATCAAGGCTCATGTTGTGACTGAGAACACGCCGGACGATCCTTTGTGGACAAAGTATTCCACATTACAGAAGTTAGTGAGAGTAGTCGCATATTGCCGGAGGGTTTTGAGATGGAAGAAGCAGAGAGATGATAGTAAAAGGTATGAAACTTATTTAACAAAGGATGAGATAGAAGAAGCAACAAAAGTTTGTATTAGACAGTTTCAAGGGCAAGAGTTCAAAGAAGAATTGGAAGACGTGAGAAAGACAGGAACAGTCAAGGCGAGAAGCAAACTGAAATCACTTTGCCCACTGATAGATAGTGATGGGATTTTGCGCGTTAGTGGTCGTATTCAAAATTCAAGCTTGGATGAAGAAACAAAGCATCCCATCATACTACCACAGACCAATCACTTCACTAATCTAGTGATTAGTGATTCACATAAGAAGACTCTGCACGGGGGGCCCACCCTGGTCTTAAATCATTTGCGTACCAAGTACTGGGTTATTTCAGCCAAACCAGTGGTTAAGGCTTTCGTACGCAAATGTGTCACATGTCGGCGGTACTCTATAGCTGCTCAAACCCAGTTAATGGGTCAGTTACCGTCAAGTCGAGTGACACCAGCTAGACCATTTAGGCACAGTGGAGTCGACTTTGCAGGCCCAATTAACATACGAACTTCGAAAGGTCGAGGCCATCAGTCCTATAAAGGCTATATATGCCTGTTTGTGTGTATGGTTTCTAAAGCCATCCACCTAGAAGCCGTCAGTGATTTGTCGGCTCAAGGTTTCATCGCAGGGTTTAGGAGATTTGTGGGACGCCGAGGTTTAGTTAGCGACATTTGGAGCGACAACGGCACTAACTTTGTTGGCGCCTCCAAAGAGCTATGTCATCTGGTTGCTGCAGAAAAGTCATCTGTGGCTGCAGACATAAGAGAGTGGTTAGGTAATAACGGAACGAAGTGGCACTTCATCCCACCTCACGCGCCCAACTTCGGCGGGCTGTGGGAGGCGGGCGTGAAGTCCACTAAGTATCACCTGAAACGCGTGATAGGCAACTCAACTCTCACTTTTGAAGAGATGTCCACCGTTTTGATCCAAGTTGAGGCATGCCTCAATTCACGTCCGTTGTCTATGATGCCTGACGGTCCCAATGACCCTACTCCTTTAACACCAGGTCATTTTCTTATAGGCGAGCCTCTGATAACGGTGCCTGATCGCAATTACGAAAATAGTAATCCGAGTTCTTTGAAGCGTTGGCAGTTTTCTCAACGCTTACTGCAGGAATTTTGGCGGCGATGGTCTGAAGAGTATTTGGTTCATTTGCAGCAAAGGTACAAATGGAACAAACTTGTTCCAGAACCAAATATCGGAGATGTAGTTTTAGTCAAAGAGGACAATGTGCCTCCTGCTCGATGGTTGTTGGGTAAAGTAGTTGAGAAACACTCTGGTTTGGACAAAGTCACACGAGTTGTGACTTTGAAGTGTAATGGCACATTATGTAAGCGTCCTGTGTCCAGGTTATGTGTTTTGCCTGTGACTGATTAGTTGTTAAGCTTTGTTTAAGTTTTCTTTTCACTCACAACTGTGAGCTCTTTGAGAGATTGAATTATTGTTTTTGTTAAGTTCTTAGTGAGTAATGTTTAGTTAAAGTTTATTTTCGAAATACAGTCCACGTAGTTTTTTTTTGTGTAGTTTTGTTATCGCTATTGAAGCAGTCAATGTAAATTAGTCGAATTGTATTATGTTTAAATGGCAGTTAGTTCTCTAGTTAAGAACAAAACAGTTGTTCTTGGTGGGCGGTATGTCTAAGTTAGGTCATTAAAGTAGTTATTTGTTATTTGCTTATGATAGTACCGTAAACCAAACTAGATGTCGCTAGTAAAGTTGTCCGTAGGCTGAATCGCGCTATCGAAGCGTTTTGGTGAAATTTGGTGTTGCGGCTAATACATTATAAAAATCTCTTCTATGTTATGTTCAATAAAGCAACTTTGAACTAATACTGGAATTGCATTCATTTGAAACTCCTCTTGAGAACGCGACCCTTTACAATTTGTTACACTTAAGCCAGTTCTCCGACGCCAGATCGTAGATCCCACACATTACTGCTTTTACAATACCATTCACATTGTTTATTTCAGTTATTCCACACTGACCCACTTTCCAGCTTACCTCCAGCTGAACCCGAACAAACAAGACGTCCCGAAAGATAATTACGAAAGATAAATTGATCTTTTTCAATGTGTAACAGGATTTTTCATTTTATTGTTGCTGATCTCTTTTCTTCCTAATTGGATAGAAACAAAGGAATTGTGTTTACATTATAACGAATTTTATTATCTCAACCGTCATGTCAGAAGCTTTTTCAGTTTGTAAAGTCCACTGGACATAGACCTCGAGCTGTTTTGATCTCAATAGTTATTTATTTCGTTGCTACAAATAGAAGGGCAATCAGTTGTATCGACTTTGAGCGAAAGAATATTTTCTACTTTCTCGAGTATTATTTTTGCAAATCTTAAAATCCCAGACTGTGTATTCAGTAGTCTGATAATATAATCCAAGCTTTAGTCAGCAAAACTTTGTTGGTTCATTTACAAACTACGGATAACTAAAATTACAGTTTACATTGCTTGAAATCTGCAAAACAATGGCGTACTTTCTAAAGAAGCGTCTAGAAACCTATGGCTGCTTTAACACTGCTGCCGACACGACATCTACGCGATATTTAATCTCATATATTTAGTAACCTACCTACGAGTAACTAGACGCTTGGACGAATAATAATTCGTCTAAAACTAGACGTTTTCACATCACATTATGGGTGACGCACGATAATAGTGTTCGAGCCAAAATCGATTTGGTATCGTGTAGGCGTCGTGTCGATGTCGGCCAGTATGCAAGTACCCTATCTTGCTAGAACAGTGTAAATACCAAAGAACAGGCAATATCTAAATGAGAACAGAGCATTACGCGAGGTTCAGTGAATCTCGAACGATGCACTTTCAGTTATTATTGGTCGGAGTTATCTGCACTTGCTACTCGCCACAGAACTATTCAGATAAGTGTGACCATTCTTACTTTAAACAAAGGATAATATTATGCTAAATAGTATCTTACACTTTCTACTTATCTACTTTTTTTTCTGGATTTTTTTTTGACAAGAAAGGAAAGTTACGAGAACTAAATGTCTCGACAAACTTAACTTAAGCCTTAAGATTTTAATAATTTAGTTTATGTATAGGTACCTCTAACTCCTATAACACCAGGACTTACTTTAAAAGTACTTTGAAGGTAAAATAAAAGTTCGCATAACTAACTCTTTCAGTATATTAGTCGCCTAAATAATTTGATTATATTATACCTATGTACCTAAGCATCACACTTTAAAAATAATAGATTACTTTGTCTTTAAGTATTTTTTATTTTTATTAGTTTATTAAGCTAAGTTTATTTTACTTTCCCTTACTGAAACTTTGCTAATAAGTTACAGTTTTCTCTTTTAAAAGATTGAGTAAATGTGTATTTCCAGTGCAAGTTGGGGAAATCTTTAAATCGGCTTCAACTCCTAACCAATCTTAGTAAAGTTGTCTCAAGTTGACCGATCGCATGGCGACCGCAGCCTTCGCGGGGCAAGTTTAAACAAGTTCCTTTTTATTAGCGTCTTGTTCTTGTAATAAAGAATAACCATTATATTAGTAAGTGTGGAAACTGAAACGGGGGGAGTTCAGGGCAAATTTTGGATAAAAAGAGGAAGGAGACGTTTCCATCTAATGCATTTTGCCTCCAGCCTGTGGTTTTGACGCGTGTAAATCCTCTATGTCTGGAATTAGTCAATACCTACTCTATTTATTAACATCTCATACCAATGTACTGACGCACAGAGACATCGCAGGTACCTACCTACCAATTACATACCTACTTATGCTTAAGTAGGTAATGTTTCTGAGTGCGGCTGTTAGTGGTCCAATTAGGAAAGTTTGAAGGGTATTGATGGCGGCTGACCGTTCCGCCATGTCAATGACCTCGCGGAACTCCGAAGTTGGGAAAAGCGTTCCGTAAATCAATCCTATGCAAATAACCCGCGAGGGGTTTTTCACTAAGTTTGCTTTTAGTTCAGTAGAACTTGAAAAGTGACCAAATAGTTTACAATAAAAAGTAGAGAAACCGACTTCAATTTGATTTCCTTACGACTCTATCGTCAGATGATGATGATGGCAGTTCATTGGGACTGTTCTATATGTCATGGATGATGTAAATAAATAAATTATGGGACCAGCCTGCAAGTATTATCCTTTTAGATAAAAAAAACAATTTTTCAAACTGGGTTATAAAAATGAAGGAGTTCTGAGGTAACAAACCATAAAAAAAAATACAACCGAATTAAGAACCTCTTCTGGTTTTGAAGTCGGTTAATGAGGAAGTCAAGTAGAGAGAGTTTTATATTTAAATGTCTTTGGCACCACGTCATTGTTCTCAAACGGGGTTAGGTACGTCGTTATTGTATAAGACGTGGTTTGGTTATGCCAAGTTGCGATTTGGGTCAATGCTGCAGTTGGTAAATATTACACCAACTATGTTTGCACCAACACATCTTTAGCAACATAGCTTAGCTTAGCTCTGGTTGAAAACCACCCTTAACCTTTGATCTCGAAATACGATGTATTTATCTAGTGTCTAACTATAATCTGTTTAAACCAATTTCAGTTGTATCGCTGTCATTTTTAACTACATTCTGTAAAATGCCTTCTAATTACTCGCTTCGTAAAATATAACGTCCGTTCTAAATTAACGAGGGGCGTTCGTTAACGACCGGACGCGACATCCTATAAAGGATGTCTGTCTTTCATTTTTAAATGGAAACAACGGATGTGACTTATAAAGACTAGATGAGGACTAGATGCAAGTACATCCGGGGAACGCTACCTGTCATCATCAAACATGATACGATTATTTCGCTACAAGATAAATAAATAAATTCACGGACACTTAACACAACGCCTTCTAGTCAGCCAGGACCACATCATCATCATCATTATAATGATCTGTAGTAGTGTCAATATGTTCCATCATTTAGTTGCATAAAAAACGTAATGTCTCAGTGAGAATGTATATATTTCCAACATAAAGAAAGATAACTCTGTACAGACAGTTCAGATAGAGTTGTACATTCCACCTCCTATTAGTGGGTCGGAAGAAAACGGATCGAGGGCACGGCTTCATTACTGAACATTGATTAGATTCTCCAGACGTTGCCTGAGTTCTTGTGTTTCCTAGATTATGTTCTGCAAATATACTTTTATATGTGTGTAGGTATATCAGATTAATCGATTTTACAAGGATATTAAGCATCGGTTATCTGGTCTGTAAATTAGTAAAGGGACGTATGTCTCTCAAGGATTAAAAAAAAGGAATGCTTGTGGCAAACTAGAGTTCTCAATAGGCTGAAAAATCTGCGTGTTACCTTGAAATTTAATAAAAATCAGATTTTTCATTCTAGCTTGTATGAAAATTCCGTTTACTCTCTGTAGATCCAGTGATCAAGATCCATTTGGTGAAAATTCGACAGTTTCAGGACATAATATTTTTAAATCGAGTCTGTGAGTTGATAGTCAGATTCGGCGGCCTTTTCTCATGTGAAAATAATGATCTCATCAGGTTAGGTAAATCCTGACCGAACATACTAGGCAGCTACGGTGGTACCGACCAGTACCACCGTAGCTGCCTAGTATATAAGTTCATGTTCACATATCATCCACTCCCTAGAAATAAGATGCTTATCTTCAGAGACAAGTCGCGTACTCCAAGTTCCAAGGCTGACATTAGCTAAAAGCCCAATTCTCCTACCTAATAAAAGTGTCAAAGTAAAATTATCTTGCTTCGATTGATTTCATAAGACGACAAGAACTACTTGTGTTTTTGTGTGTTACATAATGTGTTAAAATGTGATTATTTCTTTCATAATTCAGTCTTACTCGCTCAACGTTCAATTCAGTTGTCTGTAGATGAATTACCCTGCGGTTCAATACATTACAGTTTATTAGTTTATTCCCGCCTCGCTCCATAAATCAAACATCCGGCGGCGTCGTATCGTGACGTCATATCCCTGATTACGAAGCATTCATTACGTACTGGGGTTAAGCACAAACACATCTGACAATCGCAATCTTACTGTAATGAGAGCGTGTCCGAGTTACACTGCGCGCGACGCTGCAACGTTTATCAATCAAGCTGTAATCAACACGCAATGTGACTCCAATATTTTAAGTTCACGTAACGTGATTTACTCATGCTGACTCCCAGTTCGGATTCTGCGTCTGGTTGATAATAACTTTGCATTTTATCTCGACGTGTGACATAACCGATTCCTACTAAAACCAGACTTAAACTGTGAAAGTTTGATGGGATGTTTTTACCAATCTTGTCGTAGCGGTTAAGTAGAAGACCCTTGTGATTTTACTGAGTAAAACAACTGATTTTAAGATGAAAATCAGAGAGTCTTTGTTGTATTATTGAAGTGAAGACAGAAGCTAGTAAAAACTAGTAATAGCTCATTAAACTCGTAGGATGTTTCGTAGCACTCGTAGCGTTGTAGCGTCTACGTAGCACCTTAGCTTTGTAGCACCGTAACTTCGTAGCATCGTAATTCCGTAGCACTGTAACATTGTAGCGACGTTTATCAGTAAATAGTATTTTACTAATAAATCTTTTAAGATAAGAGGTTCCCCTCCACCAATATTAATAAATTAATTATATCCATTATTCTATAAAACCATTCTCCATAAATTAATTTCATGAAATTATGTCTCCGGAGGTTTGAACGAACTCAGACCGTCCCGATTTTCATCATCCATCAACAAAGACTTTGATCGTTATTTATTATTCCAACTAACACAGATCCCCTTAATCATATTATTCTTCGTCATTGTTAGCGACTCTATAGAGCATACTTTATTAATAGTAAGTATAACTTTGTTAATGTCACTTTCGTGGCAACGAAAAGAAATGAGCCCGCCGAGACCACTTGATATCATTTTACACACAAAGCTTTTTTTCACAGAAGATCATTGTTATCGCGATAGGAACACTAAATAATAACACACAAGGCAACTGCATGGACGTGATACTCGTGACTAAGATCTTTCAAAATGTGTATTATTAGTAATTTGTAAGCTGTCATGACAAAAATTAAACACACAGACGACTGTCAAGATAGCAGCAGTTACCTTGCCCCCTGCCCCCCTAGTGTGTACGTTAGACATGGTTTTACGTATGCGTGAACTATATTTTTGTATGGAGATTCATCATTATGTAAACTTCAAATGGCATTGCTCAAATGTATACCTACCAGATATAGTTGCTGCTGACTGTTGGCTGATAGTCACTTGTCTAGTCGATTAGGCATGTATATATTACACTAGATTTCCAAAAACAATTGAATTACAGCGGTTCAACTGTTTTAATCTAGGTAGTTCTAACTATTACCGCCACCATGATTCAAAAATAAACTATCCTGAACTAGCGATCGATAGAGGGAAAATAAGAGATTATTCATAACTGGTTGTATTTGGAATAGGCAGGCGGTATGCCCGGCGGCACGCCTCAGAGGTGACAATATTCCATTACGGCTGCGAGGACCGCGTTCACCCCGGACGTGACTGCTGCTGGACCGAGTCACACCGACCCGAACGGTGAAAGGAGGAAGACAAACAAAAACTAGAAAAAAAACAATGAAAGAGCTGGAGAGATGTATTTTCCCGATCGTGTTTTGTTTTTCACTCGAAAGCTATTGAAAAGTAATGAATCGAAGAGTTGGCGTGGGACGAGTCAACTACGATTCGTGCTGAGTAATTTTGAAGTAGTGATATTGTAAATCGAACTACTAAGATTGGTAGTGGTGGTAAGTAATGTTCATACCTTGGTTTGTATTTTATTTTACTTTACAGAGTACTTACTACCTTACACTGAGGACGTAGTTGCACTGCGTCAGAAGATGTAAGTTTTATATGCCTGTAATTGCACTTTAACCCTTTAGGCAGCAATGCGAACCACTGCTTGCTTCAGCATTAGAGAAGCTGAAGTTTTATATACGTATTTTTGAAGTATCAACGTGAAAAGTTGTCTCTAGCATCACAAAAACATAACCTACATTTTACACACATGAAAATTTGAAATTTTATTAAAATACTCGCATTATTTTCAAGTAAATCGCGTTAACGTTCGCGTCGGTGTTAACTCAGCCGGATAATCCTCTCGTCCCTAATAAACCAGCAGGTAAACATTAATACGCAGAGAACATAAATTATGAACATTATTATGTTTGTTCGTACAAGATGGGGACGGAGACACGCCTACTAAGAAGCTAGTCAATAAATATATATACGTAGTTCCAATACGAATCCTACTTATCGTTTAATATTCAGTCTAGATGAATGCCTTGGAACGAACCTAGCTTTAAGAGCTAAAAGATTAGATTTTATTTGTATCTTCTTATAATATGACCTAATTAATAGAGTATTTCATTGGTCGTAGAGAAATAGTAGCCATGGGAGTCATGGGACACGTGACCATGCTAAAACTTAAAAGTTAAGTTTGTCTTTGTATTTTTTTGCTATATCAGTGCAATAAAGTTCTTTATAGCCCGATTATAATATCATGTCATCATCATCACCAGCAACTTGTTTTCGTATAACTGTAGCCACATCGCTTGACATTACGCTGGGCAGTGAAAGCAGTTCAGAGCTTACGATTCGGGGGCAGCAAAAAATGATTTTAAGAACGTTTTCATCGACTTTCCGCGAACTGCAAATTAACCCACACGATCCTGACTGACTCTAAACTTTTCTGGAAGCATTAGAAACCTGATGATGGGTTATTAAACCTATGCTAGCTAAAATTTTGTTATATTATCTTTAGTGAAATTATTACACAAGCTCTACCAACGAACAATAAAATATTATTTGTCCCGTGCAGGTAATACGCGCAATAAAATATAATTGGCAATTAAATGCGGAACCCAAATAACATACCTACCTACCTAATTACACACCGCTGTGCACTTCACCATACTCTCATTTAACGTGGAAATAAGCATGCCAGAGGGTAAATTCTCTTATAAAATCTATTAAGAATATTATTAATATTTCGTTAGGAAGAGGAAGTAGAGAAAGGCCGAAGAAGAAGTGGTTAGGTTGTGTGAAAGAGGATATGAATGTGAGAGGAGTAGATTCAGAGTTGACGAATGATAGGAGTGAGTGGAAGAAGAAAAGATGTTGTGCCGACCCCACCTACCATGGGATAAGAGCAGGGAAATGGTGATGATTAATAATTCGTTAGGAAATCGTAAAAATCCAAATTTTAGAAAAAATTTGTACATCCCAAAATATTTCTAATCTTGTTTTACTAGATTTTGTTAAGAGAATTGCCCCTCAGTTTAAAACTATTTAACTGTAAAGTTAAATAGTATGGTTAAACTTGTAACACTATGCATAATTGTCCGGTAAAGTTGTTTTAGCTATCACACGTTTATAACGTGTCGTTTCAGGTTTATATTTTGAAAAAAGGAAAAAGGGTTTTGTTTACAAGTACTGGTTTGCAATGGCGGAGGTCCAGAGATAAAATAATTTAAGCAATCTAGTTCCCATAGTACAACCTTTGCTAACTAAGTGAGCGTGGTGTGATATGTCCAAGAATATTTATTACTAGCTGCTGCCCGCGACTTCCTTCGCGTCCCGTTAGATCCCGTTGATTTTCTAGGATAAAAGTAGCATAAGTGTTACTTTCCAGGTTAATCCAGATTACGGAAAGCATATATTCCAAGTTTCATCCAAATCGGATCAGTAGTTTTTGCGGGAAAGAGTAACAAACATACATCCATACAAACTTTCACATTTATAATAATAAGTAGGATTTATTTTATTTATATTTGCTTGAGTAGAAACAGACATTATACTCGAGCAAAATAAATACTTCACTTCATTATTGTTGCAAAAGTTTTTAGAGCATGTAAAACACAAAATGTAGCTCAAACTCCGAGTGTTTTCCTTCACCGTTTGCGCAACCGCAACATAAACATTGATGTTGGAATTCCCACGAAACTTTTCCAACTCATTCAAGAAAATAACACCAAAGTTTATCAAAGAAGGTTATGTACCTACGTACCTACGTACCGTAGTACGTAGTACGTAACAAACGGATCAACAATCAACATCGGAATTCTTTCCGTCACGTCTCATAATTCTGTTGGGCTTTGTCGCTTGCGGCGACCAACTTTGTCGCAAACTCTCCAATACGGATAACGGGAATATCGGACGCGACTTTGTTTTTATGAGTGGAAAAGTATTCATCTACATGATAGTGTGACACGAGAAAAAAACAGAAAAGCTGCATTTGAAATGTTGTATGTAGAGCCATTGTGAATTTTTCTATTAATTTTTTATTCAACCAAATAATGGAACGTGTAAAGTGAAGTGGTAACCACTGCCTACAACGATAAATTGTCTCACAGAGCACATCCATTAAGGACGTAACATTTAATGTAACAGTATGTTCTACTCAGAAGACCATAAAAAATACGAATGACGACGTCAAAGTCTCCCACAGAGTCGCGTCCGTCAAAGCTCAGTATAACTAAACTCTCAAATAATACGTGCTTCAGACGATAATACCAGGCACTTGCGATTCTGTGCGCGACTGTACCGGATCCCACTCCGACTTGTTAACTTGTTTGCTACTCTCCAAGGAATTATGTGATGATATTTGATGGATTACGGTCCACTCTTTCTGAGACCTTGCTCCTAAAGCCCGGCTATAAATGCGGGTCGGAAATAAAAGAAGAACCTATTTTTTTGACGAAAATAACGCTTATTCCTGAAACAATAACCTACTTGATTTGGCCACTCTTGACAAATGGAATGTCAAGACAAGAAGCGCTTTCTTATCGAGGGAATTGAGGGATGCAAGGTAACCCAAAAAAGTAAAAAAAAGTGGGAGGGATTATAACGTTAAAATGCAGAGGGCTTATATAATTAACAATGGTTTTTTATCTTCTGTATACCGCAACAATATTTCAAAGGTTATTTTATTGCTTTATACTTATGTAACTAGCCGTCGCCCGCGGCGTTGCTCGTGTTCTAGACCCTTTAGAGTGTGACTTTTCAAAATTCCTTTCTTAGTGCACCCCTACACTATATAAGGATACTACCCTCCAAATTTCATACCTCTAGGACTTATAGTTTAGGCTGTGCGTTGATTCTCTGTCAGCTTCAAAATAGTTTTATATATATTGATGATACGCTTTACATTATGTATTTTGAATTTATAAGACACCTTTCGAGTTTTTTTAATTCGCGTTTGTAGAAAATTTAATAATATTTCACATTGTCCATGACCTAGTCTATATTATGCAGGGAAAATACATAAAATAATAATATGTATGTATATCCATCTAGTAGAGCAACTCTACATGCAACGAACGTGAGGTGAACTTAAATGCACGTTTACTTTGAAATAACTCACGTTGCGCATCTCTGACGAATACAAGGTTAAACTACATATAAGTACTTACACACTTGCTGTGATATACACAATGTACGTAAATAGAACTCCCACTCATCTTAATCTTCACATACACAATAATAAACTCAATGGAATAGATTTTTTAAACACCGGATTTTCTCTTTCGATTTAATTCCAATTTGCTTGGTCGATGCAAAAGATAAAACACGGTGTATTCCAAGATCCACATCGAGATTATTAATAAAAGGGTTATAGTTTGGCCAGAGACTAAATTATACATTTCCAATATAAATAATATTATATAATATAAAAGGCCTTTACATGTATTGTAAATGATTTATACAGCGTCAGGATATACCTATGCCTATATACGGGACGCTGTAGTGCCTGGGACAATGTTTAGATGGAGTAGGCTTGCCCAGCACCTATACCGGTATACCGGTCAGCCTAGTCAGCCATACCCACAGGAGAGACCAGGTCAATACGTGCGGAGCTGACTTGACTAAGCCGCCGGTAAAGGAAACTCCAATAATACGTACAATAATTATATTTTGTACGTTCACTTTGATTGATCCCTTATAAACGTCAGAAGCACACCGCGGATGCGGCAAAAGACATCAATCATAACTGCATACGGAAATTGTGATGCATCGTGCCGTGCAGACTACTATCGGACTTATATTTTGATGCATCGCTATGAAGTAGGTATCTACTAAGTATATCTATTCTGTGGTATCATACAGAAATATTAGAGTAGCGCTGTGAGAAGTCGAGGACCCCTGCGGTGGCTGGTGACTGCGATACAGGTGTAATAGGGTGTGGTGTGGTGAGGATTATGAATCATCTGTTGGGTGTACCTAAGCTTACAAAAACCAGGGGATTTAGACTAACCCAAAGCAGGTACCTATATAGGTACCTACCTACTTATTCACTTATGCAATGTAATTGTGTACATTAATAACCAAAATAAAATTAAATGAAGTAGCAATAAACACCGACGTAAATGCTACCTTTATTTATGTTTGTTTATTGAAAGGTATTCCTTTATTTATCTTAATAAATGAAAAAGTAATAAACTTAACTAAACACAGCTTAGTACATGTAGGTATAACTCGACAAGCTTTAAGTGTGGCGCCTTTAAAAGTTTTACTTAGGTACCACTGCTATTTTATAAACGAGTAGGTATAATAAGCAAGCAGCTCGTATGAGTTAGTGGCCAACTCTGTTGAGGGAGTTTTTAGGCCGCCTCAAAGCCTCCGTCATGGCTTAACGACTGCTACACTGAAAGAGCGAAATGGTTGATTCAACATTATTTTAACCGATATTTAGGGTTATTATAGCCCCTACACTAATGATTTGTTCATTCAACTATAATTTGTCACATCAAATACCACGCGTCGGTTGTTTAAACATAATTTAATGTTAGCTCAACTCTTATAAGAGTTGAGATAACATTAAAGGAACCAAGAATTAGAAATTCAACTATTGGGTTTTTCAGTGTAGATCCGGGACCGACAGTTTAACGTGCCCTCCGAAGCACGGAAGCGCTCAGATGTAAATACCACTAGCGGTCACCCATCCAAATAATCGGTAAAGATTGACTAAGCAAGCTACCCAATGAGCGCTTCGCTATGCGCTTCAGTAGGTATAATAACTTCACATCTTAGAAAATTATAGATACACTAGCCGTCGCCCGCGGCGTTCCTCGCGTTCTAGACCCTTTAGGGTGCGACTTTTCAAAATTCCTTTCTTAGTGCACCTCTACACTATATAAGGATACTACCCTCCAAATTTCATACCTCTAGGACTCATGGTTTAGGCTGTGCGTTGATTCTCTGTCAGCTTCAAAAGAGTTTTATATATACTGATGAAGAGTAAGTTGAGGTAACCAACCGTCTAGCCAGCCGGATACTTACGAATTACCCGGCCGGGGGTTAAATTACAAGTTTGACATTCGCAACGAGCTCGGAAAGTGTAATGTGGGGTGAATACCAACTTGGTAAGCGTTTCGGAGATCGTTTTACTGGATTTGTATTTAAACGATTACCAACGATTCTCTCTAGTAATTGTATGAAAAGTCAATAGCACTACAAAACAAAGCTACGGAATAAGGACGAATGAGTAAGGACTAGGTAGATTTATGTTAATCGTGTTCAAAGTTATGAAAATCAAATCAAATAATATATTTATTTTACACAAAAAAAATTATAGTCATTAAACTTATAGGTAGATGTACTTACAACTTTTATGAATACTGACCCCTTATAAAAAGAGTTGTTATTTTTCTTCTTTCTTTTTTTAAAATTTTTTTTCAGTTTAGCAGGCATGTCATAAAGGTCAACGGTAAATGTTCCTGATGGGATTTATTGTTCATATTTAACAGGAAACTCAATGGGACAACAAAAACACTTCAAGCTAGCTCAATAGAAATTCATTTTATTTTTGGACAGAGATGGCTCTGCTAACAAGGGTTCCGGGAAAGTGTGCTTACCTTTATCTAATGAAATAACGTTTTTTGTTTACGATGGATCATTTTTAGGAACAAGTTAACTTGTCAATTTATTTAGTGTTATAATTTTTATGTAAAATATATTTTTTAGGACCAAGATAAGGTTAAAAGATATTTCTTGAGTTTATCATGTTCATAGCCTGTAAGTACATAGCTCCTTGGTCTGTTAGACAGACTCATCTAGGTACTTTGGTACCGATGTTTTTGATGAAGACTGTAAAAGGCACCAGTACAAACCTTAGTGGATTTTTATAGATGCTGTGTTAAACGTACCTATAATGTATAAATTGCTAAAACTATAAATAAAAAAAAGGTATTTACCTAAACTTGATCCTAAAAAAATATTTTTGAACAGTCGCTAACACATAATGAGTTTCAACAAAAGGCCTTAGAACTCATGTAATTACATTGAAATAATCAATGATTGATTACGTGTCAGCTGAATTTACTCGTTCCTCGCGACCACTAACCAAATGATAAAACACACAATAGGTTGTAGGTACAACGTGTACCTACTATAGGTATACGAGAGGTTGTTAAAAATATGAAATAGCTCGGCCAGCGAGCGTTGGTCCGCAGCGTTTGACACTCGTTATATAATCAAAGAGTCGTGTCTTTATGGATATGGCTTTATTTAGATAGAAGTAGAAATCTTTATTTTGTTATTTGTAGATCATTGTTTCAGTCATAAGACGTCTGTCTACTGCTGAACATAGGCCACATACATTTCTAAACCAACCAACGGATTCTTGTGCTGCCTGAATGAATGAACACTAAAAGAAAATGTCGAACTCAGCAGAGTATTAAATTTAGTACCTATCTATCCTAATTTAAGAAATTTATTGTTCTTACTCCGATAATGTTTGCTTGTCACGAATATGATAGTGTGGGTTTGAATACAATATGCAGGTGACGAACTCCTCAAAGATAAAACTCGTCAACTTCGAGTTTATTACTCAATATTTATGTTTGTCAGATTATTAGGGCGTCGACCGTCGTCAATTGGTATATAAAATCTTCAAGCTATTGTTTTTATTTCAACCTAGTAAAACGAAGATGATCTACTAAAAGTAAAGTATTCGTAAATAATTTCTCCTCACTGAAAGTAACTAGGTATTTACCAGATCCATAAGTTTTACATCTATGTCTAGCTCAGCGTCAAGTGCATAAACCGCAGTGTACCTACGTTGCTAGGATTGCCGAAGCCGGCCAGTAAATATTGACAGTTTTGAAGGTTTACCTAATAACATGGAAAAAAACAACCGAAAAAAGAGGACGCTGACTGATAGAGCCGTAGAGAATTTTATTTTGCAACTATTACAAAAAAAGTCTTGATATGGACGCTTCGTTGGAAGGTTTTTAGTTTTATTTCATTTTGTACCTACTGGATTATGTGTCTGAAATAAAAGATTATTATTATTACTAGCCGTCGCCCGCGGTTTTGCTCGCGTTCTACCCTTTAGAGTGTGACGTTTCAAAATTCCTTTCTTAGTGCACCCCTACACTATATAAGGATACTACCCTCCAAATTTCATACCTATAGGACTTATAGTTTAGGCTGTGCGTTGATTCTCTGTCAGCTTCAAAAGAGTTTTATATATATTGATGATGATGATGATTATTTTCACGATGTAAGCCGTCGTCATTCTCTGGGTTTCAATCGGTATACGGATTATGAGAAGAGCTAATCGTTATAGGTGAGTAGTTATGGTGAGTAGAGAGAAATGTAGAGATTTATGTAAAGTTCTTGAACGGCATAAAATATAGCGCATAAAATTAGTTAGTTGATAATCCATTAAAAATTATTTGATTAAAATTGTGGTAAAGGTTGTCTCTTTAGTTTAGGTATTCGTGTCATTGTGCAAAAACTTCTAGGTTTCAACCCACAAATCGGGTTAATCCTGGCAGTCCCTTCACACCTGGCGAGCCACTAAACGGTGGTTTTGCGTCACTTGAATAATTAGTATTTAGTTACTTGCTACGTTTGGACGTTGCCATTAACCATCTGAAACATCTGCAGGGTTTTTGTAGGTTTAATTACTTTTAACAAGCTATATTTTTTACTCCCAACGAAAATTAGATGAATTTCTATCTAGGTAAACTTAGGACGTAAATCAAGTTCAGGGGTCTAATGCTCAGTTCGGCAGACATAGGGCGGAATACTAAAACGTCACTAAAATTTAAGCACCACTTGAAATTGTTCTGCCTCTGTTTGACATTACTCACCTGTAAGAGATGGCAATAATTTAAGCGTGAACTTAATTTAAGTGGCGTTTGAGATTCGGCCGATAGAGGTGAAGTCCAAATGACGTCTCTGCCGAACTGAGCATAAGGATCTAGAGAATGTAACTGTATTTTCACCATGAAAATGTATTAGCGTTGGTTCTATATTATTTCTGAGTAAAATTACCAACAATTATAAGCTAGGATTGCAGCTAGAAATATAATTAATTCAACACGCAAAGGTAATGTCTTGCTGACTGCTGTTATCTTTAACCATAAACTTAAATACCCACCTACACTACTTACACTTAGAAATGTACCTACATTATAATATTTGCTAGATTACAACGTGCAGCATAGTGGCATGACATGACATGACACCATGTTAAAGCATAAAGTACACTAAAATACCTGCAGTATTTTCTGAACAGTGGCCGGATTTTATTTTCAGTTATTGCATTAGAACTTACTTTGAACGGACGGACGGATAAAGTCGCTTCAAGGGTTCCGTTAGACTAAGGTTCCTAGAAAGGAAGGAGGTGGAAACTGTAACTTCTAACAAAGAGGTTGTATATTTTTTTCTTTCTCTATATTTTTTACATTTAAATGCAGCGATATATCTTCGTAGAAGGACTTGTAAAATATAGAAAAAGACGCAACGAAAATGTTTTTTTTTAATGTTAAAAGTAATGGAACAAGCTGATAGCTCACTTGATGTTAAGTGGTAACTTCTGCCTATAACAATGCATTACCTCACAGAGCAAGTCCAATGAGAACGTGCCCTGAAAGGCAATGCACTAGGTACGTCTATCACTTTGAGACGATGATGTTAGTCAAAAAAGAAAAATGTCGACAATCACAGATTGTAATATGTCGACGAACATTGTTGTTGCGTGTACGCGTGCGCTCTCTTTCTCGTACTAGTTTCTCTATGAAAGATTTATTTATTGTTTCATGTTAGTATCCATGGTTATAATAATATTTAAATTATACAGAATGCATATCAGACGAGCCAGCATTTCCAGTACATTACCATGTTCCGAACTCTTTATTATATGCAATAACATTCCATATTATTATGAAAATGGGAGTTATGGAATGAAACAATGTTCTGCTTCAGGGCTGGTAGAGTTGTGACGTGCATTAAAACCGGACTTTATAGACTTTACATTTATTTTTTGTATTTAGACGTACCTACACAGATGTCATTACGTCACAACATAACCAATTGTAAAGTTTACCATTGCGACATCAGGCGACGCGACGAGAGCTTAAGTCGGACAAAGAGGAACCACGAATTGCCCTAATCCAACTTATTTTCGGAAATGATATAAGTTAAATCTCACCAGTGGTTCAGTGAGTAGTGATCCTAAAGTGTTAACCACGTCTAGTATAGATACATGTTTTGAAAACAAGAGCACACATAGGTAGTAGACCCGCAGAGCCAACGCAAACTCTTATACAGAAATGATATATCTGGCGAACAATCAAAAATATAAGAAGTAGGTAGGTAAACGCTTTGCGTCTACATTTATTATGCGGACAGCCAAAGAGTGGAACTCGTTGCCGGCGTCTGTGTTCCCGAATGACTATAATTTGGAAGTTTTCAAGAGTAGAGTGAATAGGTATCTTCTAGGTAGCCGTGCTACATCGTCGACCACGTCATTACTTAACATCAGGTGAGATTGTGGTCAAACGGCTGCCTATATTGTATAAAAAAAAAAAAAAAGGTGCATACGTAGGTACATTGATCTAAAAAATTTATACCTATCGATGAGTAGGTATCTAAAAGAAATATAAAAATCATATTGTGCGTAATTGGAAGATACCGGTTACCCGGCTACGAAACACCCGTCATTCTATTAGCATCTCTAGTTACAGAATTTATACAACGAACTCAAATTCATTTGGAACGGTCTGCGTTGCATACGTATGCTTAATGCCATGATAATGCTTTTAATATCATTTGACGTTCATGAGTATTTTATTGTGCACGTTTGCATGATTTCTATTTAATTTTATTCTATGTGCAAGTTTAAATCTAAATTCTCGGTGGCTCAAAATAATTCTCTCTCTCTTCGATGTATTTTCACTTCTCTTGCTCTAAAAGTCTGTCATTATAAAACTACTCATGTGTGTAGTAAAACTACCGCGTATATAATGGGTAATTTTAACCCCTTGTCTAACAATCTACTATTCTTTCTCTCCGGCGTAGAAAATGTCGTTACAACATCGCTGCTCTACCGTGGTTATTATTTATTATTTATCGTTAAAGTTACCGTCTACCGTTAAATAAGCTGCCAGAAGAGGAAGAGAAATCTAAAAACATCGAGTTGCAAAGTTTTGATCGGAATCCGGATCGGCGTATCGACTTACAAGTAATAAAGTTGGATATCGTCCAAAATTTCGTTTTCAATTTCTGGTTCAAATTGCTTATTTCAATGATAGAAGATATTATGGAAGACGACATGTGGCGTCTTGCATCTCGAGATCAAATGGACCGATAACATAAAGTTTAAAAGAAAGTGATAGAGGAGGTTGAAAATCGTTACCTAACCTCTGCGGGACAATGGAAAGGCCTTATTTCTTGCAGTGGACTTTCTTTAGATTGATGATACATCAATAATCAATCATTACGTTATCATGAAACAATGTATGTTGTTAACCATATTATAGTGGAACGATTAGAACAGAATCATGACTATTCTATCCTCTCAAAGTAAGTAGTAGATACTCTGTGTTTGGACCACGCAACACGAAGATAGCTGGGGGGGTAATCGTTGTCTCATAACCACCCTGGGCAGGTTTTCTGAACTATTTTCATACTAAACTAGCCGTCAACCGCGGCGTTGCACGCGTTCTAGATCCTTTCGAGCGTGAGTTTTCAAAATTCCTTTCTTAGTGCACCCCTACACTATATAAGGGCCCTCCAAATTGCATACCTCTAGGACTTATAGTTTAGGCTGTGCGTTGATTCTCTGTCAGCTTCAAAAGAGTTTTATATTGATCATAGGTATTCTGTGACTAAATAGTGACATTAGCGCCTTTCAGCGCGTTTTTTGCCGTCAACAGCTTCTTGTTTTCGTATATCTATATAGCCACGTCACTTGACATTATGCTGGGAAGCGAAAACAGTTCAGAGCTTGCGATATGGGGGCTGATTGTGTAGTATGATGAAATGACTGGTGTAAAGTGGTTTATGATGGGTCAGTGTACCTCATTGCCCCTATCGCTGTTGCTTACTGACGGAAGTCACTTGATGGCCGCTTCAAGAACAAGACTTTACAGCCTGTCTGCATTTTATCTTGGACCAAACTGCTTTGGTTTTTTATAGGAGGCATAAAAATCACGGTGCGTGCGGGCGCCACGTAAATGTAGGTATCCCTAAATTCATTGAGAATTCAGAAAGGGATTGTAAGGGATTCTTGAGTAGGTTTGGTTCCAACGGGTTGGAGGTAAGTACGTACCTATTGGTATATACATTACACATTACTTATTCTATTTTGACATTATTTTATGTACTGCTGGATTTTATTACAAAACTGTGAATAAGCGCCAGTGATTCTATTTAACATATCAAATGTTACGAATTTGGTTGTAACCCAATCTTTGCCTCATTTAGTTTTTAGAATGAAAGTAGGTTCCTTGTGACATGTAAATGCTTTATGCTTGTAATTTACTAAACGAAACCCGCCCGACTTTGTCACCGGTTCAATAGGCAGTGAACTCAAATTATTCCTTTCATCATTTACCTCGTAGGTATATCTTTGTTCATAAGTCACGCTGCAAGAGAACCTGCTATTTTCCTGCTCACATTTTGCTCCACACTCTTCGAGTTAACCTCGTTAATTCACCGGTTCAGAGTCCTTTTTGTGTCCGGTGATCAAATAAAATAAAAGTGTATCTTGACCTCCAATCTCTACTCTTTGAGACGAAGGCATGGAGCAGATTTTTGCACCACCCTGATGTTCTTCAACGTATGTCAATTTCAAGAGTAATTTTAACTTGATTCACCATCATCTATCAACGTATAGACACAGAAGAAATAACTAATTTAGGGTATATGTAGTTACGGACAATATACACAGTCATACAAAAATACTAAAAGTAAAAAAAGTAACAATTGCTAAATTAATTACCCACACAAAAACATCGTTTGATGACATTTGATAACTACCAGTCTAGTTCAACTAGTTTAATTAAAATGTAGAATACAAGAGTTTCTTTAGTGGTCGTGTCGTATACGTCCCGTAGCGATAAAAAAAAGGATATACCTTTAAAATAAGAGGACATCAGCCGTAGCACCGGCCACTCGGTCCAGCCGAATAAAGGGCTCAGCGAATCCAATCATAAATTCTTATTCCACGTTCTACGGTGGCGTAGGGTGGAAGATATCGCGGTTTACATGAGAGACCTATGTTTTCATGAGAAAGTTGACAATAAGCCCTTACCTTATTGTACAATGTAAATACCTAACACTAAGGGCACGTACCATGCACTGCACTTCGTCGATAACTCTGAGACATCAGAAACGTCTGAGTTTTGCTTTGTTGATCGAAACGAATATCGAAAAGCGACTTGCGAGATATTTTGTATGAACTACGTGTTTCTCGGTTCTCGTTTTTTGCTACAGACTCAGAGCGCCCAATGGGTTCGACAGCGTTAAATTGACCGCCAGCGGTTTTATCATCTGAGCCCGTAGTCTGAATTTTATCTTTGTTGATCAAAACACATATCGAGAAGCGACTTGCGAGATATTTTGTATGAAAATCCGATAAGCACCTCTAGCGGGAGATTCGCTAACTATTTTTCTCCATACAAAACTGTGAGTTTCTCGATACTCGCTTGTCGCAAATCAACATGACAAAACTCAGACTACAGGCTCTGAGCTCAAATTTTCGAGGGTATTTACGTTGAGCTAGCGACCTTGGCTCTATGGTTCCGTCACCAGTTTGGTTTTGTTTTGAGAGATTGTTAAATTCCTTCGACCACACACCAAAGATCACCGCAAGCTATTACTTACGGCACGTTAGGGCTCCGCCAGGAAATAAACTGCACCTCGAGGGTCAGCGGTATTGAAATAGGGTCACCTGCCCGGTCTATTATTTATGTTTTGTGTCAGCGTATTGTACTTTGGGACGTTTTTGGACACATCCTTAACTCGCTAGAGTATAGTAAACGTCAGTAAACGGGATAACCCCTCTCTACACTTTACATTCAACAATCATCATATTGACAGAGATTTTTGAAGTGGAAATGTTATTTGTTATGCAAAAAGGCAAGCCTCTAGTTTCTGGCCGTGCTTCCGTTTAATTTCAATACAATATTATTGAAATGAAACGAACGAAATTTTAAACTTCTTTACACTCCAATAGCGATGAATCCAAACTACCAAAAAAACAACAAACTAAAACTGTATAAGTACATTGAGTACGATATTTACGGCAAAAAAAGTAGGTACCTATAACGGGCCTTCTTACTTTGACAGAGATTTCACTCTAATAGAGATTACGTCAAAAGGACGTCAAACCAGTCGGTGAAATGATTTTTTAGTCCGAGATATGACGTCATCCCTTAAAATTTCAACTAATGTTGGCATAAGACCCCTGAAACTAACGCGGCAGTTGTAAAATGTTATCGTTGCTAACATCCACTGAAAACTAAATATCCAAATATTCTTGTGAGAACTACATATATATATAACTAATACAGTATTTGCAATATTTACAAAATAAACATGAAACAGTTGAGCCATCTACAAACCGTATATAATCTTATATAATTTTTACCTTATCGATGTATCGTTCATGAAATATCTACTTACTTTTTACCAGAATTAAACCTTTGTAAGTACCAAAAATACTGAAAATTATTCCGATTTTCATTAAATTATACAATTTAATTTATAAAGGGGTTTATGAATCGTAAAAAACTTATCATCGTCCACGTCTGAATTGAGAACTCTGCCATAAAAAAATAAATATAAATAACAGTATAGATATGATTCTGGATGTAGGTAATTACCTACAGTTTGTCTTATGAGTTCTTTTTTCAAATAGAACGTAGCTTTTTATTCAAATTCCCTAATCGTGATAAATAAAAACATAGGTAGCTACTCTGTCAAAGTCTTTACATTTATTGTTTTGATGTGTTGACAATCATTTTCATGTGGGAAGAACAATACCGCGAGAATTGAGGAGATTCACTTCTGTGCGACTATTTTATTAACCACGGTTGTGTTTCCACCCGAAGAGTTCCGAGGGCCCGAATTATATCAGGTCCTCTTTGTCTCCCCATCGGGCATTTTAAAACTTTAGCAATTATAAAAGTTTAGAGTGTATTTTTTGCTCGATAACTTAGCAAAACAGACAGTATCTCACTCTGGATGCAAGTATCTTCCCTATTTTATAGGCCAATCGGATCGTGGTACGCCTTCGACTTTGCTCGCGTAAAAATAATCTTTTGCGTCACATACGAAATTGCAAAGAATTTGTGTAGGTACTGGTGAACTTTTTGTACACTGCAAATATTATGCCTGAGATTACTCAAAACTGGTTTGACGAGCAACGCGGACACAGACGAACAAATAAACAGACAGACAGACACAACGCCGTCTTTATATTATTATCACCCTTTCCGTTTTTTAGTCTGGAGTCAAAACTACAATACCTATATACAGACATTCAGTTTATTCCCTCAATAATCCAATCAAAAATCCAAAGCCATGTAAGCTATCTAAGCTATGATTTTCCATCTAAGCATCCAATAAGTATTTGAGCTGCTAAACGTACAATTCCATTTTATTTCAGAAATATTCCACACAGAATACCGTAAAGCCAGAATCATTTAACGTAGATGATATAAAATCCGAGCGTCCACGTCCAATCGGCAGGTTTATTGCATTAGACCGACTCGGACAAAGAAGAAGGTGTAATGGCCGTCGAGACGTGACTCCGACAATGCACGTAATTTGAAGCTCTTTATGATGGGGTACTAGTGAATTTAGAACCGAACTCACGACACACACTGAAACGAGACACTAGAGCAGTGATCTCGAACAAATCTGACAGACGCCGCGTTACGTAATCCTAGCGTATTCGAGTCATATTGCGCGTCAACGGCAGCTCGACTTCCAAACGGTTTTCTGTTTCTACTATTAGACCTACAATAGATCTTTGTCGGTCATAGATCTCTCTATAAATTACCTAAGTTCTGAAAGCATCTTCTCTGTAAAACCGTTAAATACTAAGGCCCGTATACTGATTTAGTGCTCAAACACTGAATCAACAAGCAAACATTTTTGTGTAAAAATCAATTCTTGAGTTACGATTTCAGTATCGGCAGTAATCGGCATACGGGCCTAAATTTATGAAAGAAAGAAATAATCCTCAAGAACCTTGAATACAAAACTCTTGAAATAACAACCGTTCGCAAACATTTTTCATTTTTTCAAATAATAAAACGATGAATGAGCAATTGGTAGAGTCGCCTATAGAGGCATTGAGTAACAGAACGTGCTCGAGTACCAATAGTAGACTCTTGACACAGAAGCAGCAACAGTATCAGCTCTTATTCTGTCTCCGGGGAGTGTGTGATGTTATTCAACTTTTTTAACCCGCATTTGCACTATTTTTCTTCTCGGGATGTATGAAAATCCTTTAGCAAAACCCTTTACGCGTCTGGATTTATGGAAGCAAATATAAACGGTGTTTTCCTGTCTTACCAGCTATTCTTTTGTCTTTTATTTTGTGGCTTTTGTAGTGCTGTTAGTAGAATCCTAAACTACGACGAAACTCATAAATAAAAATATATAAAATAAAATTTGTTTATTGCAGATATTGTAGTGGTACAAAATGCACGCTTAATCATATAAAATGGCAAAATAAAAACATAGGTAATTGGAAAAAAAGTTCAGGTTAAAAAACGTATTAAAATATTAAAACTAAATGTAGAGGTTTTTTTACTATAAATTATAAAAAATAATAGTGAACAATGATAATTTGTTAAAATGGTTGGGGTTCTCTAGAGAGGATATCACGGAGCTAGAGGATTTACTTGTAGTGCAGCGAGAAAGATGAAATCTTATTTTCTATTCCATTAGATATTATTCATGCTCATTTTTGAGGATTTAAACTAATAACTTTTGTAATCCAATCAGAATATCGCATGGCTATAATGTTTTCTAGGTAGGAAAATTAATCTAGATACAAATAGGTTACAAAGTAGGTTCTTGGTTGCGTGGAAATGATTTCACTTACTAAGTACTAACCTACCTAGTTTTTAAGAAATCTTTATAATGATTTTTTGTTTTATAACACTAGGCAGGCGTGTTATTCTGGGGCTCTTTGATTTCAACATCAGACTCACCATTGATTTAACGTGTAAAAGACAAAAACACAAATAAAATAAGGATCGATACCAATGAATGCGGGAAGCATCGCCTGTTCAGTAGTTCTTACTTTACGAGTAAGCTGCAGCAATACTTACTTGCTGTTTGCAATAAATTGCTGAAAAATGTGTGTGCAAGCCACTGCAGGGTTCCAGAGTCGCTCGCACGAGCCACGGGTGCGACTGGAGTTATTGTAGCGCCGAGGAAGATGGAATGATCTCATTTTCTATTCCATTCGTTTTGCGCAAACCACACAAATCACCGCTGGTTGGGATAACGGCGCAAGCCAAAAGACGTAGCGATTCTTACCCACAAATGTAGAGATCTATCGATATGCTTGGCGCTTGGGCTTGCACCATCTGAGATCTATGGTATGCTGACGATTCAAGCCCGCCTCGGTTTTTACTACAGTTAGTTGTGTTTTCCACACGTGACCGCACACGTGACTCTTTTCACATTTAGTAGGGGATTTTACACACGTGGCTTTGGCAGGTGCTATGTCGCCACAACAATAAAAGTCAAGGAAAGTTCTTGAACTTTACCACTAGGCTGTGGTAAAGTCATGTGGCTGTGAAAAGTTAGTCCAAGTTTCGGAGCCGTTAATTGTGGTATTACTAATTAATTGTTTATTACTAGTTAACAGTGGTATTACTAATTAATTGTTTATTACTAGTTAACAGTGGTATTACTAATTAATTGTTTATTACTAGTTAATCGTGGTGTTATTTTTTGATCGGCAGTACATCTTGTTTTTTGTCCTTTTAATAATGTCCTTCAAAATGTTTAGTGAGTTACAACATTCCTGTTCATTGTCCCAGCGTTGTAATACTAAAAACAAACAGAACTCGACGAGCACGCTCCACACTTGCGGCAAGCACGCTTCAAACGTATTTACACAGCACACATTATTCGCTCCCACAAACACAATCGGCCTGATTTAAATAATCGCTTCGTTTATTCGAAATGTTTTATTGTGGTGAAATATTTAACTTAATTTTCTTAAATAACTCCTTGCTTAGTTGAGACGTCGAGTTCGTGGAGCTTATAAATTGCTGAACTCGTATGGGGGTTTCGTTTAACGTTTCAATTATTTTGCATTGCGGTTGGAGGCACATTGACAGTAGCTACTATAGAGTTAACTGTTGGAATAATGAAACGTGTCTCTTTCTAAAACAAATCAATCTAAAATCCGATCGATGGCTATTACTTTTACGTTGGTTTTCTAACTATTTTTACTTTTATGAATCATCATCATCATCAATATATATGAAACTCTTTTGAAGCTGACAGAGAATCAACGCACAGCCTAAACTATAAGTCCTAGAGGTATGAAATTTGGAGGTTAGTATCCTTATAAAGTGTAGGGGTGCACTAAGAAAGGAATTTTGAAACGTCACACTCTAAAGGGTTGAACGCGAGCAACGCCGCGGGCGACGGCTAGTATAACATATAAATAATAAATAGCATTTTTAGAAATAAGATACTTGAGATTTTGGAATTGTAAGTAGGTACTTACTATGTACCCACTCCTCATGAACTGAATATTTAATTAACCTACTACTATTTAAGTAATCTGTGGTAAACGGTGTTGGTGCCACAATTAATAAATGAAACCACTTTATTTATATGTATTGAGGTACTGTTTGTTTACCCAAATAAATTTAAAAAAAAAATGTGTTTAGGTATTATACAGTGTGTTTAGAAACTATTTTAAAGCCAAAAGGTTACCGAACTTAGTTTTAACATCGGCATGTTTTAAACATGCTATCTGCAACATTTTCCATATTAACTTAAAAGCAAAGTAAAAGCTTTTCATCTCTCGAACAGCAATAGTACACATTACACGAGTTCACTTTACAAACAGGGGTTTGTACTGCTCTCCACCAGCTGAAAGAGCCCTGATGGAACACTGGATAGACATTAGACAGTCACACACAAAATGTACTCAGTATATTCTCTCTTTTATCATATTATTTTCTTATCAAATAGTACACCCTAGCCGACCTTCCCATTTATACGCTCCACTCCATCCAAAGGTTGTCTGGAAGAAATCGCTCCCTAGCGATAAGACCGCCCATTGTACGTAATATAATGTAATTTAGTTTGTCTCGCATATTAGTTATAAGGTGTACCTACGTACAATAAAGTATTTTCATTCATTCATTATTCTTATGTACTCCTACCTACTGACTCTCCTGATATACCTATACATCTTGTTTTATGTGTAGGTTAAATATTAATGTACTCCCATACTGTGTCAAAAAAGCATTTTATTCTTGGACGAATTAACACACTTTTTATTTTCATTTCATGTTAAAAATCTTTTGGAGATGCACCTTTAGGTAGAGACAAGCCCTTCTTTCCAAAAATATTTTACAACCGCTAGAAAAAAGCAAAGAAGCAACGTCAAAAATGTTTAAAAAAAAATCATTTACAAATGTCATTGATTTTTTTTTTACCACCATAGTACTAGCACAGATCATAATATAAGTCAATTTTGCAAAAAAAAATGTCGCTGAGCCCTTTTTGGCTGTAAGGTATCGATATAATACTATACGTACCAGAAATAGTACTAATGATATGTCACCATAGCCACATTTCTACTACCATACCTACCTGAAACATTAGTTCGAGAGTTGTGTCGGAGTCATGACTAGCAATTATCAGAATATTATCCGAGCTACTGTATTTGTGTTAGACGTCACGGGTACCCTCGGAAACGGACAGTTTCACGTTTCCCTACCACACCTGTCGCTCAGACTACCCGCAACGTTACGCTTTTGACCGACCGACCAAAGTGACCAATGCTTGTTGCCCTTGTACTGTTCCACGACTATCATTAATTATTTCATAGAGCTGTCACTGTCAGAGATAAAACGTAGTTTAGTTGTAGCAAGCTTTCAATAGTTGATTCAAATCTAGACGTGTAGGTATATCTTAAATTTTTTTTCTGTCTTAATTTATAGGTTTACAAACTTGAAAAAACCGACTTCAATTTGATACAGCTTTATTATCAGATGATGATGATAATGGTAGTAAACACCATTGAAAAGTCACAGTTACGAGGTAACAAACATTAAAAAAAAACAATCGAATTGGGAACCTCCTCCTTTTCTGAAGTCGGTTAAAAAAGCTATCTGCTCCATGTGAAGGCTAACAGTGAGGAAACCACGGGTTTCCTAATGTCAGGATATAAGTACTAGCCATGTTTTTTCTGTAGTCAGCCTGAGATGATGGTTGGGCAAGCTATCTTTAACATGGCCTTGTGTCCGTTATTAGGGGCATTGGTGTAAAGATGCTTCTGACTGTATCTATCATATTATGCATTTTTTCATAGAGCTGAATATTATAAAGTACCGCGCCATCTCAAAAATGCTGTACATTTTTGTATTGGATAGATTTATGTAGGTAAATTGCATTACGCTGACATTGTAAAATGAACTCTAGATTAATGGAGTTAAAATTCAGTTTGTTGTTAAATAGCGATGGAGAAGTTTCTACTTGAAAATATTGCTTGTGGTATTTAGGTGGCGCGGCGGGTTGTGTAATTTTATGAAACAGAGTTGAGCTAAAGCGTTTTGGTAAATTTTTTATTTAGATATCACAAAGTTTTTATAACTTTACGAGATCTAAATAAAAATATTAAATAAAAAAGTCAAGTTCGGCCGATTTAAGGCCTAGTATCAGTAGTCCGATTATTTATCTTGTATGCAAAGGGTCATGGGTTCGAATACGTACTGGCTCACTTATAAGCAGAAATACCCAAAATGTTTTGTGAGCTTCAATAAAGAAGCTAACGATAGCTAAAGTTTGATCATGTTTTTTTTACAATCAAAACGGACAATATTTTTGGTTTAGGAGATTATAAATGTCATACTTTTTTTTATTTCTTGTAGCAGCAATTTAAAAAAACATATTTCACAAGATATTTTTTTTGAGGATGCCACTTGATGCCTCGATTGTACGTAACCGCATACCGTGGTTACTAAGCAAAACCACCTAACGAATACAACTGTACTTACTAATTAGCCGCCCACGCACCATGCCGGGTAATAATGCACCTACTGGGGCGGTAATGTGCTTTCCTACCTGATTTTTACGTTAATTACCCATTTGGCTACATTTTTGTGGTTATTTTATTTTCTGCGCAACCGTACAACAACATTAATGTTACGTTTTCAGACGAATTTTGGGTGTGAAAAGGGTGTAAACATTATAAAGAATTTTCATTTAATTTTAAATCATGGAAATCTCATTAATTTCTGTACCTCGTAGGTAAATAATAAGAGCTTATTATAGGTTCCCGACGCAAAATGTCAGCTTGATCTGAATGAACAAAAGATAGGTTAAAGGTAATGACAGTCTCTATGCCCAGAGTGGTAGAGCATCACTCGTTTTAGTGCGTTATTCTAGTTTCGGACTCGTTCCACTAGGGCGAATCAGTATCTTTCAATGTTATTAATATTTCTATTACTGTTTCGTCCCAAACTGGAGTTTCATTCCGCGACCACTCAGTTTTTAGAATGTAGAGTAGTCTACCAAATGGGTTTTTTATGAATACCGTTTAGTTCTTCAAATTGGAAGTTTTAAGAGTTGGCACTGCGCCCCTGATAATTCTGGTGTTGCAAGCATCTATAAACTAAGGATTAGATCTTATAATCAGGTAGACCGTAATCTTGTTTGCTTATTAAATAAATAATATATAAAGTATACTACTAAAACGAGGCATACATTTTTTCACAGCAGAAAAACCTATATAAAATCATGTCCCACGCACTTCAGCGTTCCGTTAATCGGGGCATGGATAAAAGTGGCCCCTGACGGTCTATAAATTATCTAGATTAGTTGCAAAGGCCTACTTAATAAAACAAGTAACTTCTTCAGGCTATTACGATGATGATTCACCAGGGAGCAAACGAGAAAACACAGATAATACAAGCAATTTAATCTTTCCGGAATTTAAAAGTGCAAAATGTCCGTAATATATTGCTCCCTCGAGCGGAGAGTAAAAAAGTACCGCCGTGAATCATTTCCAAGTAGTGCCTAGCTTTGTTTTATTTTGTCTGGAAGATAAGACAAATGACGACAAGACAGCAGCTGCTGTGCTGAAGTGATTTGTGATGGTCCACGTTAATTAAGATACGGGTTACTTTAGCAACTTTGGTAAGGCAACAATTGTGCTATTTTTGAAAATGCAATTTTCCCGTATTGTGTAGTATTTTCAATACTTCGTATAACTCCTTTGTTTAATGAACTTATGATGTTGACTGTACCTACGAGTCGTACAATTACACGTTTTAGTACATTCAAATTTTAATTTAATCGCCTTGAGAGGGAATAGAATTAATTTGGGGATGCCAATTGAATATTGATTTCAATCTACCATTAAATGTACTAGTAATTAGCGTGTAGGCTTTTGAGGACGAATATTAATAGGGTTTTGTGTTTATATAAGCGATCAAACATAATCACTTCTTTACATTATACAGTGGTAGGTATACCTATAAAAACCAAATTGAAAACCGCCTCCTGTTTTTGAAGACGGTTAAAACCTAGATGGGATGGACCACGTAAGTCAGGAAAACTAGACTTTTTAACTAGAATGAAGGAACAAGCCCATGGCTTAACTGATGTTGAGAGGTAACCCTCGCCTATGCATTGCCTCAGTGAGCACATCCACTGAGGACGTGCCCTGTGATGCATGGCACTGCGCTCATCACTCTGAGACATAAAGGTGTTATCTCATATGCGTGTAATAGCACCGGCACCTTACCCTTCAAACCGGAACACGCGATCATCACTGTTTGGCTGATTTTTTAGCAGACTTAAAAAAAATGAAGGAGGTATTCGGTTGTATTTTTTTAGCTCATCCGAAGCTAATACCGCGTTCACACTGTGCCCATGCCGCTGCCGGCATTATTGCCGCGGACTTATTGCCACAGCAACATTGCCTTTATTCTCATTAGGGAGCAAAGGCATGAACTTGGGCCGGGAGGCGAGACAGAGGCATGTTCGTGTTCACACTATGCTCGTGCCCACTTCCCTGCCGACTGCGGCATAGTGTGAACGCAACATTAAGTCCTGGATCCGCCACTGAATACAAACTATGAAGAAAACTTACTTACTTGAGACGATAGATAGCAAGTAGTTCGATGCCAGAGATGTCAGCCTCATTTACATAACACCCTCAGGGATTCTATTCGTTTTTAAGGCATCATAAAAAACTGCTGAATTGTTTAGATCTTCCAGCATCACATATACGACTCTTTGAGAGTATACTTTGGTTCTTTGTTTAGAACCGTGATCTCAGTAGTAGAAAGTAGAATATACTGGATAATAAAAGCTGTACATAAGTTGCCTGTGTAAATATTGATCTGCACTAATGGACACAATATTCAATTTTGTTTAGATGATCTGTTTCATCACCACATCACTCACCTGCCTTTTAGGGCCTTATGCTCATTTCGGCAGAGATTTTACTCTAGTGAAGATGACGTCAAAATAACGTTGAAACCCGTTCCACCTGTGAGGAAACGAGTTTTCGGCCGAGATAATAATATGACGTCATTTGTATTAAACTAAAACCTCTGAAAGTAGTATAAGGCTTAGTGTTTCAGTTTATTTATTTCTAGATATTATTCTTATAATAATAATGGCTCTGACACTGAGCATACAAAGAAAGTTAGTGATGTATTCTTATTACTAACTTCTAAATGTTGGGAAAAAAAAATAATAGCTCAAATTATGCAATTTTTTTATCAAAGATCCCATTGCAAAGCACCGACAAGAACATATTTCATTCTGTCACCACTTAATTTTCCACGTAAAAAGAAGTGTTATGAAAGCTTTACCTGGATCTGGTAGACGACGTCACGAGATTCGCGGCAAGTAGCAGTTGACGACTCAGGAAAAAAAATAGTTTTGTAATGTGACCGGGTATTTCCCAATGGTAGAGATCTAGACAAACAAACGCTACTGGAGATCAAACTAAAAAACTTTTTTAACAACACACATTTTAAGCCAAACCCGATAAAATAGGTTGTTAAAAACTTCAATTACAACTTCAGAATCAAAGTTATAACCAAATATTGGTCGAGAATTTACACAACACCCAAAGTCGGTACACAGGGAGCCAGATATTAGTTATGCATCAGTTCTATATGATTTGCAAGTACAGCGGCATGCGGCATAACCACGTTACCAGGTGTCGTCGTGTGCCATCAGTCTGAATGCCGTAATAAATTCCAGTCACATTCCAAGACGTGGGTGACAAACGCAGGTCCGCCGACTTGGTTATTGCCCATTATGGGGTACACTCAGACCCCTCACTCAGACTCAATCTGGAGACGAAAGTATACAGACAATGGATCGCGGACAGACAGAATTTAGAGTAGAATTATTATGTACGTATCTAGAGAATCTAATCACTGAAGTAAATACACTACCAGGGATTAAGAACAGGTGAGGTAACGCACATGGATGAGACTAGCGCAGGACTTGAACTACTTTACAACAAGGGGGCCCACCTGCTCGTCCGCCAGCTAAAGTCAAAGTCGAAGTATATTTCTTTGCAGAATTACATGTGTGTAGATGTCTTATAAGTAGCATTGAATCGATGTAAATTTACCCTAATATATGGCACTAAAAAAAAGAGCCTGGAAAGTAGCACAAGTGAGGCCTATGCCCAGCAGTGGGTGAAGTCGGGCTGTGGATGATGATGATGATGGAACGACTTTACTTCCATAAGGGGTTTTTCTTTCGATTCCATTCGAGTCACAACAAAATTAACTGTGCTCTTTGATGTGGCAGCGAATTATTGAACTATTTTAGAGTTCGTCTTTTGTCGCTATTATGCTCGGTAGCCTTTTATGATATTGTCCCTCTTAGGTGCAGACTCAATCCGATTCGTTCATACTTGTACCTATACATAAAGGTATGTATTGTATAGTCTAGGTTTGATGCATTTGTCAGAGCTCAGCCACAGCGTTATTTGTTGATGAAACCTGAGATTTTGCAGAATTTACAAGAAATTCAGCGATACGTTTGTTATTGGCTGAAGTTCATGAACCCTTTCGTATTTTATATTCTAAGTAACTTCAATTTATTTTAGCTGGACTGCGATTGCTGTTTAAATTCAATGTAATCGGATTATTAAATTGCGTGAGTGAGATGCATAAAGGCATACATGATGCCATTTCCAAGAGGAATAATTTAATGCAAAAAAATATACAGGGTGTTACCAGACCACTTCCGAAAACTTGGAGGTTCCAATCAGACCATGATACTGAAAACATTAAGCGAAAAAAATCGCGAAAAAAAAAATTGACTTGACTATCTCTTTTTAATTTTTTTTCTAGTTACATACACACAGTACAACATAATAAGACATATCTACCTAATTATCTCATTTAAAAAAGCAAAAAAACAAATAAAATAAATAAAGCAGCAATGTACACGCAGCACGCAGATTACGTCTACTACAAGCATGAACAGCTGAGAGTTCATCGCGGGTCATTCAAGTACGCGACGTACGAGCGACCTACGTTAGTACCTACCTACGTTAGTAGGCACTTATGACACAGAATAAATAATAGTACTACGCCTCGACCTTACCTACGTGAATGCGTACATTGCGGGCTGGCGAAATAAATACAAATCTTTAAACATTGTTTTCTCCGGCTATAATTATTTTTCAGGATAACTGATTTTTTTTTGGTTGGGTTTTGGTGTGCTGTAGCTCCCCCTTTCGTTTTCGGAAGTGGTCTGGTAACACCCTGTATATTATACAACCAAATTGAGAACCTCTTCAAGTCATTTATTGCTTCAATTTAATTGTATTCAACAGACAAGAAACTTGTGTCATGTAAATGGGCCTTTACACAAAATAAGTTTGAGCACTAACTTACTCAAAGAAAATAAATTGTATGTACCACTGAAGGTGATAAAAAATTCAAATCAATAATAATATTATTATACTTTAGGCGATTCTAATAGAAAGAGCATACCTACTCAAGGCAATATCCAATTTAAAACCAGTTGTTCTTTAGAGTTAAGATTTAAATTAATTGAAACTAAGCCTCTGTTTCATCTATAGGTCTTTTATGACTCATAAAATAATTAATTAATTTAAAGTAATCCGTATTTTAGCTATGAAGTTTATTTTACTAAGTCTTTTAGACATTTCTACATTTATTTCACGTTTGTTTAAATATAAATTGATTGTTTAGTGTGTACTGGTTGTTTTTGTGTACAGACATCAAAACGTAAATACACTTGAGAGCAAAATTTTCGGGTCATCAATAAAAACTTGAACATCTTAGAAACCATGAACGCTAGCTTAGAGAAACTATGCAAGCTAGTAATGCAATTAAACAATTACTTTTATTTTACGAAAGAGTGATAAACTGTCCATCAAACAAAATTTCACAATTACTTTGTCTATCCAACCATTTATTTTACTGCTAGCATTTACATTTTCCACAATATTCCAGTGTTTACAGATGATCCGAAATATTTGCTCTTGACTATATTTTTATTTCTATCTTGAAAATAGTTGAAATAAAATAAATCTTTATTGATACATGCGACCTCTTTTATCTATAGCATTTTACGTGACTGAGTTGTGAGTTTAATCAGACTAATTAGTGCTCAGACTGCATTCTAGATTGCTAGAAAATCAGACGCAGATCAAGTTTACATAACAAATGAACACTAACTAAGCCGGAGGGTTCACTTCGCTAGAAATAGAAACTGCAGAGAAGGTATACTTAGATACCTATTTTGTATTATGCTGCTGAGAATAATAATGTTTATGTTACACTATCTTCCGCCCGCGGGTCCCGTTTCATCCTGTAGATTTTCAGGAATAAAAAGTAGCCTATGTGTTAATCCAGGTTACGAACTATATTATTTCGAGTTTCATCCAAATCGGACCAGCAGTTCCTGCGTGATTGAAACAAAAACATCTAAACTTTGTAATTTATACGTAATACTATAGCCGTCGCCCGCGGAGTTGCTCGCGTTCTACCCTTTAGAGTGTGACGTTTCGAAATTCCTTTCTTAGTGCACCCCTACACTATATAAGGATACTACCCTCCAAATTTCATACCTCTAGAACTTATAGTTTAGGCTGTGCGTTGATTCTCTGTCAGCTTCAAAAGAGTTTTATATATATTGATGACTAGCCGTCTCCCACGGCGTTGCTCGCGTTCTACCCTTTAGAGTGTGACGTTTCAAAATTCCTTTCTTAGTGCACCCCTACTAGTGTAGGGGTGCACTAAGAAAGGAATTTTGACTAACTATAAGTCCTAGAGGTATGAAATTTGGAGGGTAGTATCCTTATAAGGATACTACCCTCCAAATTAATTAATTAATTAATTAATTATTAGGCTGTGCGTTGATTCTAAGTCAGCTTCAAAAGAGTTTTATATATACTGATGATGATATTAGTGATATGGGATGGGATGGGATTTGCACTGCGCGGTCAGATAAGCAGAGATAACCTGCTGATGTCGCAAGTTTCATTCAGATTTTCTTCCATCACTGACATCTAGGTATTTAAACCACGTCAAATACAGTTAAATGTACTTTTACTTTAAAAACTTAAATAAGAATGTCTTACGAGTTTTTTCGTCTATGCAATTTTTTACGTGCTTTTAATTTTATGCTCTCAGTGAATATGAAATTACAAAACCAAGCCACGTATTTTGTGCGCTGTCAGTAGTTTTCTTATTCCTTTTGACGACACCATTAATGTTGGTATTCTGAGACTTGTGTACAAATGTATTTACACATAAATCACGAATTAGCTGTGGGCGTGACGAATTTTTATTTTTCTTCTTACGCTGAGTAAAATGAAATTACTTAGACGAACGAAATAAAATATACGTCTGACGCGATGTCGTCTTCGTGATATTGTAAGGAGTAAAGCGGTACTTGTCTCTTTAATCATAATCGTACAGACCTTCTAGGTATAGTATACATACATACCTATAGGTCAAATGACGAACCACAAGAAGTTAAAGTAAAGTTTTGGAAGCTTCAGTAAAAAATACCAATACAAAGTTGTAATTTTCTTTGTAAATAAAAATTTGTAAATGCGGAATCCTGACTAATATTATAAATGCCAAAGTAACTCTGTCTGTCTGTCGCGCTTTCACGCCAAAACTACGGAACAAATTTAAATGAAATTTGGTACACTGATAGTTTAGAGCCTGAGAAAGGATATAGGTTACTTCTTAATGCAAAAAAAGGCGGTACCCAAAGACACTATGCCACGCGGACGAAGTCGCGGGCGCAGCTAGTTGATTATAATTATATTAAGTTTACCTACATGTACATATCTACCCAAACCAGTAATCTGTGTAGGTACCTAATTACTATAAAAAAGAGTTTAAAATAAAAACTATAACAATTCCACGTTTTAAACGAGTGTTGATTTTCACGAGAGTAACTAAAACTTGGATAAAAATTACAAAGTGGGTAATTACGTAAACGTACTACGTTTTATAATTATTATTTTCCAGAATTGAGGTAAAACATTTACCTGCTCTTACAAACCGTTTACACGAACGCTTTCAGATAATATAAAAAACGCTTACGTAAAATGTATTTACATACTAAACAGTATTTACAAAATAGAACAAGGATGTTGGAATATGTATGAAGTACTAAGGTCTTCTTCTTCTTCTATACCTATAAGACCTCTGTCCGTCATTTTGACAGACAATTTTGCCAGTGTCAAGTGAAATTTTTGAAATAATATAAGTCAAGTCATTCGTCAAGTCGGCTGTCGTTTTTTTGAAGAGATTTTTTGTGATTTTTGGTGGATTTTCTCTTCAAAACCTGAAAACGAATTCATTCACGAATTCACGAAAACATTCAGAGGAGGCTCACTTTACACACATTTATTTCAATGGCTCACACTTTATGTTACGACCTAAGTATTATTGGTTAAAATTCTACCAAAATTAAACAACAATACTCACAATAACACAAGAAAAACTATTAAAATAAAAGTGCTAGGTGTTGTTTCAAAAAATGGTCATTATGTACTTTGACAGCTTGGACAGGCGTCAAAGTCAGGGGTTCGATCCCCACCATGAACAAATATTTGTGTGTGGCAAACATAGATGTTTGTTCTTAGTCTGGGTATTATAATGTATTTATTTAGTTTTTAATTACTATATTCGGTGTTGTAAATATGGCTTTATACCTATTCAATGATCTTTCTTTTGATTTGCAATTGCAACTGACTTGCAATTCGACAGCTATGAACCTATTATAAAACGTTCATACTCTTCTAGAACGCACGTTCGCAATCCGAATCTCGCTTTAAATATTCCATACACACCAGGATGGACTAGATAGACCTTTTTAACTCCTTTCTAAAGGCTCTTTCATGTATGGCGGACAAAAGCGAGTAATATGTCCTGTGCTGACATAGCTTTGGAGCTACGTCCCGCTGAATAGAGTGGTGAGAGAAGGTACACTCAAGGAGAAATCTACAAAGTAGTAGGTACGATCACACAGCGGCTACTTTTATCAAAAGTTTTTATTCAGTGCGGTGGCGCATGTATCGGCGAGTTTACACATATCACAATTTTTTTGATAAAATGCTTTCTAGTACCTACGCAGCCTCTGCAGGAAGGTACTCTTAGAAAACTTTTACCTTGACTTTACTTTTTTGATTTTACGCCTTCTCAAGAAAACGCGCGTCTACTGCCCTGAGGGGTACACCAGTTTAGATGTTTTTAAATTCATAGCGGGTCCTTTGCGATTCTCAAAATATTGTGTGACAGCTAGAACCACAACGAACAAAGTCGGAACTCGTGCTTAGGGCTCCGATCGTGCACAAATTCTTAATCCTGCGGTAGGTAGCCATTTGTAATGCTGAGTCGGAATAGTTAACAAACATAAATACAGTTTAACGAACATTCCGTTCCCGGTGCGGTTCGCAGACTATTCAACGTTTGCTCGCGGGATCAAATCAAATTCTTTAGTCCGCTTGTTCGCTTCAGGTTGGTTTATTTTGTTTGAATCTTTATGTTTTATTTAACTAAAAAGTATGGGTAGGTAAGTAATCAACGATCTTTGGTGCATTGAACCCAAAGCTTTAGCACTTTTATATGAAAACTACGAATAGTTCTTTGTTATGGATAAAGATTCATATTGTTTCAGTCAGCATCAGCAATTATTTTTGACAGGCGTCATGGCTCAGTCGGTAGTAGCTCTGCCTTCCGTGCTGTGGGTCGTGGGTTCGATCCCCACCGAGAACAAACATTTGTGTGTTGTAAACATAGATGTTTGTTCTGTGTCTGGGTGTTTCTATGTATTATAAGTATGTATTTACAAAAAAAAAAATGTTTGTATGTATTCTATGAGCCATCTAGTTTCCATCGTACAAGCTTTGCTTAGTTTGGGACTAGAAGGCGTTGTGTTAAGTGTCCGTGAATATTTATTTATTATTATTATTTTTATTATCTCATCAGCTGAACTATTGTCATTTAGTAAATTTACAAAAAAAAGATTTTTATTTTTCCTTCTTCTCTTTCATGAAATTATCAAGTTAATTTCTAACAATAATCGTGAATGCTTGACTTCGTAGCCTGAATATAAAATGCTAAAATGTTTTGTATTGAAAAAGGCTTTAGCTAAGAAATACACCGCTTTTGATATTTTATTCTAGAGCTATATTCATGTTTACTTTTAACCCCTGAACGCACAGTGTTGCATTCTGCTTGACATCGCCTACAGGTGCCATGTAAGCCTCGCAAGGCGTAAACATGTCGACCAAAACCTTGTTGAAGCGTGTGTATGCGAAACTGTCGGGTTCTGTTACGGTTCGAAAATTCAAAGGCGTTTGTCACTGGAATTCAGATGGGCATATACTCGTACCATGCACCAAATATTAGTATGTATTACATTCTGTATGGTACATAATCTTCTGAAGCCTAAACCCTTTATATGGCAAGGTACACACGGCCACACGTCAAGTTAGAAATCCAACCTAACCATAACTGTATACGACGCAGAAAACGGGAAAGGGAGCGCATGGTTTAGGCGCATCATCCAATACAAGGTCTTACATAAAGGTCACGACCCTCAACCCTGAGGATATATATCGACGCAAGGAGGAGGAGGTTTACTCAGATTCACAACGTTCATTTTTCTAATGGATCAAAGTCCAGTTTAGGCTGATCTGCCGCCGTGTGTACACGCGTACTAAGCGATTAAAGAAAGACTAGAATACCTACTGTATTTATTCTAGTCTAGATACTGGATGGTCTCTTTTTAAAACTAAATCCATTATTTCAAAACTTTCAAAATAAAACTATTTATTTTCGTGTAAATAAAAGCGTGTTCTGTCTTGGCAACGGGAAACGGATTTGTCGCGTGTAAGCGACGTTTTCAATTGTTCTTAGCAAAGTCCTATTATTAAGTCCCCTTTGTCTGTATTGTATCCGGCTCTTCCGTTATTATGAATGGGTTTTGATTAACACGACAATTTCTAATTAAGGGATCTGGGAGACTAGCAGCGGGTGCGGTGCGGGTGCGGGTTAGCTACGGATGTTCTGAATAATTTTAAAATATTGAATTAAAAAACAAAACATAATTATTATATACCTACTCAAACAAATGAAATCCAAGTATCAGAATGAGCTTTCAACTATCTAAATGTAGTTTAGTAAAAGTTAGTTTAGCTTTAGCGAAATATTTACGTATCTCTTCAAAAGTATGGTGACATAATTGTTTGTACATGATTTTCTTGTAAGTGTGTAGTTAATTCACACTTTAACAGCAATCCCGAAAAGATGTTTCTTTACTTTGACCAGATAATTTAAGCAGGCGAGTAATAGGGTGTTTTTCACCAACGTCCGACACCCTTCCTGAAAACTGCTGAAAACAACAAGAAAAGCTTCAAGTAAACTCTCTAATGGCTCTGTAAATTGCCTTCTCAAATATCGCAGCGCTGAAACGCTGAAACTGTTCAATAGGAATACGGGCCCACTGTTCACAAGAGCACTGCTCAATGTGCTCATTGTTTTATTTCTTAAGCACGTTGTCACAGAGAGGATTAGGTAAATTGAAAGCAAAATAATTTTAATGATAGATATGATCAAATCTATGCTTGAGTTACGATTTTTGTATCGGAATATGGGGCTTAATCTACTTGATCGCGTTGCGAACATCTAATTCTTTAGATAAATGTCTGATAATAATATGTAATGTACTTCTGTGCCCCGAGTCTGTGCATTTGTTTTGACTTTCAACTCGAGTATAGCACACTCAAACGCATTCGTAAAGCGAGAAATTTTGTATAAAACGCGGATAAGCACTTCTAGCGGGAGATTTGGGAATTGTGAAATTCCCAACAAAATTTCTCGCTTTGCGAATGCGTTTGCGTGTGCTATACTCGAGTCGAAAATCAAAACAAATGCACAGACTCGCGGCTCTGTGTGCATTTTACAGATGTAGTATTTTGCAAACCTCACGTGACGTAAGTACTAAAATGAATAATAAACTTTATTATCGGCCTGCTCTTTGGCAGGCAGATAATGAAGTATATTATTCCCCAGTACATTGTTGACCACACTTGTACAAAACGCTTTAGTAGACAAAGCACCGAAGTAACGGCAATACTTTTCCTCTATAATTGGCTCTCTGAGTGTGAGTGCTTTGCGCAATCTAGGGTAATTAATGTCTACAATAATTGCAGGGACTCGCACTAAATCAGCTGGCTGTTTTCAGTGGGTTATGATCCCTTCGAAGATAAAGAGTAACACGAAAATCAGAATTGGTACAAAACAATGTTCAACATGAAGAACACAGATTTTTAGAGCCCAAATTTCCGATCAGATTACATCGTTTATCTTGTGCATTGAAATATTCTTAAAAGTTATTAATTTATTAGTTTTGTAGCATCACAGCGCGCGGTCGCGAGCCTTTAGCACTCACCAGTAGCCCGGTAACGCTGTCAGCAATCGTCAGGCGATTACAACAGCATTTTAGTCCATTCGAAAAAAAAAAAAACAAGCATTCAGTCTGCGTATGCGCTCCGCCCCGTATACAGCACTGGAAAGGTGGCTCCGCTCTCAGACGCTCCCCGCACCCCTCACACTCCCCTCACGCACAGTTCGCATCCTAACCACCGTTTCGTCTCACGTCCTGTGTAACGAACGTATCGCCGGGAACGACTGCCTAGTGATTAAGTTTAGTTAAACGTACCTACGCCTACCTATTGTTTTTGGGAATAAAGAATATTTGTAGTAAGTGGAGATTCTCTGAAGACGGATAGGAAGATTTTACTTGCTACAGTTTTATTTTTTAGCCTAAAAATAATTTAGTTTCAAGGTATGCTATAAAAATGTATTGAAAACATATTAAAATAAGATACTAGTCGAACTTGCGTGCGCATTGCACCTCCTCAGTGGACGTGCTATGTTAGGTAAATATAGACCAAGATAGCATGAAGTAGGCCACCAGGTCCATCGCTTTTTATGGTAAAAACCATTTATTGAATTCGTAGTAATGCTAATGTTTCTTATGGTTTCGTTCCCTTTGTAGTGAGCGGGAACGTGGTAAGTCATCAATAACGTGTAAGTACTCTGCAAAACAATATTTGTTTGTTAACTTTGCGGGTATTACCATGGGTTTTATTTAATTATTTTTCAGCCGCGGTTTTCCCACTGCTGGGCAAAGGCCTCCTATCCCTCCTTCCACTCTTCGCGATTTAAAGCTGTTACAGACCAAGATGTTAAATGTGCATTGAGTTCATTAATTATTTAACCATTTAAAAATTATACTGACTCTAAATTATCTCCCGTGGTACAACCACGACGTTCTATTATGGAACAGAATAGAATAGAAAATGTTTATTTTGAGTCATATAAAGAAACATGCAAGTTACAACAAAGAAATCACAATAAAAATTAAAATCGAATATATGACAACAAAATAGGAACTATTGAACTCCTGTCCAAATTATTGTTAGAATAGTCAGCATTTTAAATGTTCAAATGTTCACAAAAAAATTACGACTAATAAGTACAGTATTTACAATATTTACAAACCCTTACAATGGTATATGTAATTAACTAAAAATCAATATTCTGTATGTATAAATTGGTAAAACTGTAATTAAATAAAAAAAAAGTTAATTGATTTCAAAAGACAGTGAAAGTTCACGATGATATCACTTAACATTAGGTGGGCTACGGTTTGTTATATCATTAAATTGTATGAAAAATATAATAATAATGATAGTTGTACAAACATTTTATGTAAGGAAAAAGACTCCAAAAGTATTGATTGAATTCTAGTCATTATTTAAGTAAACTTAATTTAAGTTTAAGTACGTAAAACTAAACAAGTACTAAAAGTAGTTAAATGGCTATATGTTTCTAAAACAACTATGCAAGGGGATTACAGTTACAATTCTATTCATTTAGGAAAGTGCATAAAACTGGTAATAGGGGTTTGTGTAAACTTTTCAGCTCTATGACGTCATCAGTCTTGCTTTTCCGTCGCTTGTGAGTTTTCAAAAATAAACATTTTCGGTGAAGTTTTAGCTCGCGCCATTATTCACTTATTTTTTTACTACATAATACTTTTTAGTGTTTTGAATAATATTCTAATGATATTGAATTACCAAATTACCACATAGATATGGAAAAAACGTTAGAAAAAGACCGAAAATTATAGTCAGTAGAGCTATAATAGCTTGTCTGGGGAAGTACTTTGCCCCACACAAATATTTTTTCTTGGTGAGGATCGAACCCACGACCCACAACATGGAACACAGAGCTATTACACCCTATTACCGACTGAGATGTGACGTCTGTCAATTATAAGTATGTATGTACTAAAAAATTATATAACTACTATATTGAATCTAGTTCCCATAAAGCTTTACATAGTTTGAGACTAGAGGGCGCTGTGTGAAATCTCTAAAAGTATTTATTTATATACTATTTTATCACTACGTGAAAAATATACCGGCAGAAACCTACAATAGCAAAAACAAAATACGCAAAAAACTCGCAACAGTTAAAGGGTAGGTAATAACCATATAATTGTGATTCGAATGAAATAAACTGTTGGATGGAACAACAGCTAGTCAAACACACGTGTTCAGAAAATACTAACTTTTGAAACGGCCTCGGTCAGAATGAAACACAATTTAATATAATTTTCCACGCTTTTGAAATTATTTTGCGAAACAAACTGATTAAAGTTCTGTTTATTTCACACTGGCTTTGGCAGTTCGCAAATCAAATACAACGAGGCAATTCTCTTAGCAAAGTTCATTAATGGGGTTTTGTTGGGCTATCACAAAAGATACAAAATATTAGCTAAATTGGTGACACATTAACAAAATCGCAACAATATTTTTTAATTTTATTAAGAGAATGATCCTCCGAGTAAAAAGACGGCAACTGAAAACTTGTAGTGCTTTTAGCTAACTTACTCTATAGTTTTGGCATCAGTATTTTATGTAGTTACTTACTTATATATTGAACTTAATATTATAATTACCGATGTGTGTGTTTTATCGCATGGAATTTGCTGGGATAACTCTAGGGTGAGTTTTGATGAAATGTCATCAACTAAGTCAAACTAAAGATTTTTTCTAAAATGATGTGTTTAATAATTGTGTACACGATTTACAACAAAATTACATTCTACGAGCTGCTACGAATACGTTACGAGGTGCTGCGAATGTGCTACGAGGTGCTACAAAATGAAGCGAGTAATGTAAGTCCCTTCCATTCGTATATAAACATTCATTTTGTAAATAAACAACTCACTCACCGAGCTACATATTTAGAAAGTTTATTTTAATATTTGGGAGTAAAATTTTTATTTAAAAAATATAATAGTTTCATGAATTATTTCAACCCGAAATAACTAGCTGAAAACTGACACGCAATAGGTGTGAGTTCGATTATCGGCAGCATTTGTGTGACCTAACCGAGCACGTCTACTAGAATCACCTGGAAAAAATACTGATTAAATATTGCCACTACCTACCTAAATCAACGAGAGGGCACTATATCGGTGATTAACTTTTACAAAGTCGAGAAGCTATTCTAAGTAAGCCGTTTAGTGTCCTTCGAAGGCTTAGCTCCAAAGTAAGTCCCGTTTATATGCCATCCCACTAATATCTCTGAAGTAAAGCTAACGAGAGCCTTGAAACTATGAAACTTAATTAATTTACGTTTCAGAGACTCAATTAATATCGACGTCGGCAACAGATGCGGTGTCAATATCAGAATTAATTGTCACTGGGTAAATTATCTCGTATGATCTCACACCTCCGATACGACATCTGCACGATATCGACGCGACGACGGAGAGCTAAGTCGGCTTGCACAACAATCGCTAAACTAAAATCTCAAGGTTTCCAGGAGTATATTGCTTTTAGCGATAAGGCCAACCGTTAACTCCCACTGCTGTTTTGAAGTTTCTTTTAGTTGTAAAATATGGTGTGGAATAAAGTGTGGTCTATCTATCTGTTTTAACACCAAACATGCATTAAACCAGTTTTCAGTCAAGTCATATAAATGTGTTAGATTTATATATAATTAGATACAATACAAGGGTTATTCCCATCGAGCCCACCGGCCGTCCCACTGGTGGGCCAGAATACAAAAAGTTTATTTAGTTGAAGCTTATTAATAACCGGTGGTCCCCGCACTAGGCCAGGCTTGTATTGCGGGAAACCAGGGCCTTTATCACGAATAAATATGACAATCGCAAACGTATCGTAACGCTAGCGTATCCGAGATACACTGCGCGGTGTCACTACAACGGTTGGCTGTCGAGCTGGCTGTGACGCGCAATATAACTCGAATACGCTAACGCGGCGACTGTCAGATTTGTTCGTAATAGAGGTACTAATCTCAAAAATAACAGTTTACCGACTAAAAATAATGATAGCACTATCACAGAGCAGTTTGTAAAATTTTAAAATACCTATATAATATCAAATAATATAAAAAATATTAACTAAATAGTTGTTACTTTAGTTACATTACATTTAGTACAAGACACTTTTGCTTCGTGTAGACGCCGACGTCCAATATTTTTGTCGGAACCACTGAAATGTCGTTATCGTGTAAGTTTCAAACGTCGGAGTGTAAACGCGCTATACCTACACTACTTACGTACAATGTGAATATTTATAATAATATTAACATTATTGAATAAGTAGATATGAGGTAGTTAAGTCTCATGTGTGTGTGATAGCACTGGCACCCACACCCTTCAAACCGGAACACAGCAATGCAAGCATCACTGCTTAGCGGTTGAAATAAGTACGGTGGTAGTACTTCCCAGACTTGCTCTTTCGATCTTTTTTTTGTTTTTGATCGAGTGAGCGAAACGAACGAGATCTTAGTGGCAACTTGGACAAAAATGCTTTGTATGTTTGTTCGACGAGATCTTTTAAACCGCTCATCCGATCTTCATTAAATTTGGTATACGGATAGTACTCTTAAGTTTCACTGGTTTGAAAAATAAAGTAAATCGGTCAAGGTGTTGGAAAGTTATGAGGTTCCAAAGGGAGTAAAAAAAAAAGTCGTACCAAAATATCAAGTGGGGTGTCATATGATAGGGCTTTGCTTTTAGACATCCAAAAACCGGTTCTATTTTTATTCTAGGTTAAATAGTTTTTGAGTTGTTGTAAAGATTGTTATTTATCGGTATTTTTGCCCATGTTGCCACGAGATCTCAGTTCGGGGCGAACTACTAGTTTTATTTTGTCTATGATCAGGATCAACACAGTGTAAATCAAACAGGATTAACCATTTCGTTATGAAACGAAACACGTGTCGCTAACAATCGCGCAAAAAATCTGCGAACGTAATCCCCATTATTAATTTGGACTTTGATCCCACGGCGGAATTAGCGGGAGTTTTTTGCAGCGCGCGGGTAGTGCCATAGTTTGATACAATCAGAAGTACAACTTAGGGTTGGTAAGCAAAACATCATCATTCCCCTGCGCTCTTATCCCCCGCTAGGTGGGGTCGGCATAACATGTTTTCTTCTTCCACTCACTCCTATCATTCGTCAACTCTGGATCTACTTTTCTCACATTCATATCCTCTTTCACACAATCTAACTACTTCTTCTTCGGCCTTCCTCTACTTGCATACCCAGCTACACTCATATTCATAACTCTTTTCGTAATATTGTTGGGAAACAAAACAGTGACATTAAATAAGCTTAACTAGAATGAGATAACTTAGTGTTGGTAAGAAAAGCAATGACATGAATTGCAATCCCCAAACGCAATAGACATCTTAGAGTTGGTAAGCAAAGCAATGAAATAAAATAAGCTACAGATTGCAATCTTCAAATGCAGTAGACATCTTTATTTTTTTTTTACGATGAATAGTGAAGACCTGTCAAATAGAGCAAAGTGGAAAGAAAAACGATGAAGGAAGACCCCACTATCAGATAGGATTAATAAATGCTTTAGAAAAAGAGAGAGAGAGAGAGAGATAGCGACGAAACTATCGTGGATGGTAAAGTGGTTTGTAAAAAACGTTATAAATGTTATAAAACTAGTCGATACTATAACCTAAGTAACTACCAATTAATGACCAATAACTTAATTTTAGTCACACTGGTAATCATTAAAGTTGTTCTACTAAAGACTACAACACTGTGGCACCACTGTGTTTGCTCTTCTTTTTGCGCCTGCTATCTTAATTGGTAATCTGTAGACACTTTTTTCGAAGGTTTTTAAATGTTGACCGGTTTATAGCGCTGAACAAGCAGTTTGCGAATATCGGGTTAAACACTTCAACTGTATAAGATTGGCTATTTCACACTACCAACGACACGACACACGATATAGCGGAGAGCTGTCATTCATTTAGTACTAGATTCTTCTAGAATATCGGCGCCGACATAGATTTTTTTAAGGTAGCGATCAATGTGGAAACGTTCTATGTTATTTTAATGTTAGTGTGTATTAGATGGACATGTCTCTGTTTACCCGCTTAAACATCCATGAGTCTAGTTCAATAAGTACCAAAATATTTAAAAGGATTTCTACTGCATGGAGATGACACTCGCAAAGTTTCTTTTTTATTATTTTCTTGATAAAAACTACAATAAAGTTGGAAACCATTGAACAGTTTATGACGTTGCGATGGAACTTCAAACGATCAATATCAATATTATCATGCAGACGCAGTCTAAATCGGCGAGGCGTTATAAATATTGTGCCAATATTAGCTTAGCGCACCGACACTCCAACGGTTATCGAATTAGGCAGTGCAGCCTCGTTCCAACTAGTCTGGTGTGAGCACCTAATGAGTTTACAATAAATTAATAACTGTATTTTGTCCGTTAGATGGTCAATACTAACTTATAACTTGCCATCTGAAAAAATATTGATCAATTTGTTTGAATATTGAGTCTGAATTTCAAATAATCAGCCTCCTAAACTTTCAATATAAAAGTTTAGAAGCTTGTATTTTTTAAATGAATACTTTTTTTACGGTGTGGGATGTATACAGACATAGATTATGACGAGATAAATTGTTATAATCCTTAGTTTTGGTTGGTCAACGTCAAACAGTGGAGTAGTTACCCTTCCACGTTTGTATGGAAAGGTGGGCGACTTGTTCAACCTTAAGGCAGCTTCAAAACTCTGTCACCAGAGTTGACCACTACCTTAATCAGCGAGGCGAATGGATATTGTACCATTACTAGCTTATTTCACTCAGCACTTATTGAGTTAGGCAATGCAGTCTGATTCCAACAGTGTCTGGTCCAAATGCATCTAATTGCTGCTGGTTTCACATTAAGACACTGATTGTATTTTATCCGTTCGATACTCACTATACTTAGTGCTATAAAATGTTGTTTGAGTAATTTCTCTTATTTTTTTTCGTGAAGAAGTTACTTATAAACGCTATAAATACTTGTGAAACCTAGTATCTTCTTCTTCTATCTTTATAAAAGTCTTTTGAAGCTGACTGACAATCAACGCACAGCCCAAACTATAAGTCCTAGAGGTATGAAAGGGTAGTATCCTTATATAGTGTAGGAGTGCACTAAGAAAGGAATTTTGAAAAGTCACACTCTACGCGAGCAACGCCTCGGGCGACGGCTAGTTAAGTTATATAACTTGGTGTAACAAATAAAAAAATCTCTTTCTATTATTTTTACTCAAAAAAATATAATTCTTATACATTTCTGCGTAAACGAAATATGTTTTGGTAAGTGTTTTGACTCACTATCTAAACAGTTATTACTTCGGTAAAAAGTTTGCGGCTTTACCTTATGTTTACATAAAAACTTATTATTACTAGCTAGTAAGTCTAGAATGAGATCAGAATGCCTATAAACTACGCTAGCAGGACATTAATCTGTGCGTCAGTAATGAAACTAGATGGTCGCCCATTCCATTTGATCATGTTGTATGTCGCTCTAATCCAGCCAGCAATGTATGTGCCTCACGTATTTTGAATATCTAAAATGTATTGTGAGTTTCTCTGTATGAGTGGATTAAGTCCTTCGGGTAATCTACCCACCGGATGTACCACCACGAATACCGACGAATGATACAATGAGAAATAAAGGTGGACATTTTACACAAAGCGGCCTTTACCTTTGAGTTGTAACGTTGTAGCTACATTTAAGGCCAATTTAAATGATACACAATGATACAGCATAATAATATACAAGCAATTTTTGCATGATATTTCCTCGTGTAAACAGTTGCTTACAATTCTTGGAGGTCACTTATGAGACTTTTTTATTGTATTCAATTTATTGGTCTTGTATGTACAAGAAAACTGCATCATGTAAATAGAGCTTTATACAGATTGTCCTTATGATACAGACCGTGTTTTGTTTTTATTATTTTGTTCTACTGAAATTGAATATTCTCGCTAATAATGTCTGGGGTCTCGATCCATTGATCTTCTTACCGTAATTAATTTGCAAACAAGAAATACGTTTCGATTCCCTAGCGCCTTAGTTATCTTCCTATCTTCCGACTTTGCTATGTAATGTTACATCAATTTTGCTTTCGGCTGTAGTACCTACTATAATATTAATTAATGTATGTAGTGATAGTTACATAAAGAATAAGAGATATAATATTATGAATAGCTCGAACTGTTTCTTGTGTATTTTGTAAATATTGTTAATTACTGTAAATGTTGTGATGTTCTTTGTGAATAAAGAAGCTTTGTTTAAAAAATAATAATAGGAAAATACTGAATGTATTTGGTAATTGTTAAAATTATTACGAGGTTGACACAAAAGTACATATTTTATTTACAAAAAATATAAATCACCCAACTAAAGTAGGATTTGAAAAATAATAAGGACTATTTTTTTGTCTAGTTTTTTTCCTTTATAAATTAGCCTACCAATGTAACATACATAATATTATTTACTTGTATAACTTGTATAAATTACGAGATACTAACGACACTTAACAATGTAAGTTTTTAATACTGATAATGTGTTCTGCTTTAGCAATAAATAAATATTTTCATTTCATTTAACTGAAAATTCAGATATATTCAATGAAAGTAAACAAGGCAGTTACACGGGGAAGTAATACGCTTGCTTTTCAATTTCCTCCACAAAACGCGCAGACCCGAAAATGGCTGCATCAATATCAAGAAACGTATTTCGATAAATAAATATGATTTGATTCCCGAAGCTCTGCCACAGAATATTTTATATCATGCTCATACAAAACACTCACTCAACAACTTACGTTGAAACTATTTTTTACGCAGCAACCGATTACGAAAAAGAAACAAACAAAAAAGAAAAAGAACTATACTGTTTTCTCAGTAATGTTTAAAGAAACCCAAAAATATAATTGAAACATTAATATAACGATATATATATTTCATATGGAAAAAGTACATCATATTTCAAATCTTTCAACAAGTATAGGACCTAGCTTGTTTAAAATAAGTATCATTTTGCGATGGCAGATGATGTAGAGTGACTGGACAAGACAGAAGCGCTGCAGGGGCTGCATGCAATATAACAGGTATTTTATCTCGTTTCAATTTCCTCGTGTTCTAGAATCTTCACTGTATAGCATCTATAAAGACGGCTGGGCCAGTCAAAACTTTTGCACGCATCTATTCCTCTTCTGATCCCGTAGTCTGAGTTTTGATTTATTGATCGAAACGCATATCGAGAAGCAACTTGCGAGATATTTTGTATGAAAATCCGATAAGCGCCTCTAGCGGGAGATTTGCATACTAATTTTCTCTATACAAAAACTGCAAGTTTCTCGATTCTCGCTTGTCGCAAATCAACATAACTAAATTAAGACTAACTGGCTCTGTAGGTATTAATAATATTGTAACTCGTGTTCGTCGGGCGAAGTTCAATTCTCTATGGTCCATCCATAGTCAAATCATTCTCTTTTAATCAACATAACCTCAAAACTTTCAAATTTCGAACGAAAAATTAAACAGCAATTAGAAGAGGTCGTTAATGCAAATCATTCATTCATTCGTTCATGAGTTTTAGCGGTATATACTGAACCAACGATCTCGTGCAGCTACATTTTGTAGTGCTTGCAAATATACTTCTTCATAATATATGTATTTGCCTAATATATTTCCAGAAGTGTAGAGCGTATTGGACGGTTCATATATGGAACAATAAAAATGTCAGTCTATTCCATTCGCGCTCCAAAACCATTTGTACATGTTACAAAAGACTTTAAAAATATTTATTATGCAGTCATTGGACTTATAAAATAAAAACACTTTGGGCCTAATATCGATGACTGGAAACTGAAGATTAGTCCACGATCTTACAAACTATACGGGCCTAAAAGAGGAAGATTGTACAATTTGTACATGTTGCATGTTTTAAATGATTATTTCTATAGAAGTCATTGAATATGAAACTTTCGTCACATTTTACACACGTATGCAAGGAATATGACCTTAATTTTTTTAGAGTAAATGTAATTACAATAATGGTCATATTTGGCGCGGGACTATGACCAGTGGAAGGAACAGGGGGAGGCCTTTGCCCAGCAGTGGGACAGCAAAGGCTAAAAAGGTTATGTCACCTGATGTGAAGTTTGATGCGATCAACGTAGCACGTTTGCCTTTAAGAAATCTATTCACTCTACTCTTCAAAACATTCAAATTATAAAGATTCAGGAGCACAACTGAAGACAAACTGGCACAATAACGAGACGTGGTTACGTACACTCCTGCATTGCAGTCTTCTCGAGTTTTGATAACATTTGCAACGTCAGCAGCGTGCATCTGCTAGTCAAAATGCGATTTGCTAAGCTAAGTACGCTAAGAAGGTGTCAAACGCTCAGTTGGATCAAGATGTAACCACCGGCATGTTGGAATAACGATATGACATGTCACTAAAATCTGACTTTTTTTTTATTCCATATCTTGCAGACGAGCAGGCGGAACAGGATTTGACATCTTGACAAAATCCCAATTATATTAATTTAGTTGATTTTATTAGGAGAATTTTATTTATACTCAGATTCCAAATGGTTAAGTCGAGTTTTGCCACTTTTTCTAAGAGAAAAGGGCCTAATTTGCAAAGGTCACTGATCTGATTCTGTTTCCCAGTGCGTGCCTAAGCACTAATGAGATCTAGAGGTAGCTAGTAGCTTAGGTATTCTGTGACGGAATTTCACAGCGTCATTTGTCAACGTCAGTCACTCGAGTTAGACAAATGAGGATCATTATGTTTCTGGTAAAGATTTCTTGGTTATTATTAATCTTAGTGAAAATTGTTGAGCTACGTGTCACTTGAAAATCACTCATATACTTACGTTATTTTGTTAAAAAACTCTAAAATGTCTAGAAGCTGTAGGAGTTAAGGTGTTCTGAGAAAATTTAATTTCCAAACAGAAGTAAAATGCAGTACCTAAATTTTTTGGTGTAGATTTTGTGCGTTTCCCCCGACTCAGTAGTTATTGATAGAGTAGGTTTTCGTCGTCTCAGAGTGATGGATGCAGTGTGTTACCTAACAGGACACGTCCTCAGACATCTAGTGGGCCATCTGGTTGTTCCATCATCGAGCACACTGGTAGGCCAGATCGGAAAAAAAAATCCATCGAGCCCACTCATTTGCATAGTGGGCTCGTTGGGAATTTTTTTCCCATCGGCCCCACCAGTGGGCAGGCTGGTGGCTTCGATGGGGATTACCTCTTATAAAACTTGCCATAGAACATAAATATATAAAAAGAATATACTAAATATTCTTGGACATTTCACACAACGCCCTCTATTCCGTAGTCCTAAATTAAGCTAAGCTTGTATTATAGGTAAGTTGTTAATAAATAAGTAAGTAATAATACAATTTAGATTAATTTAATTTAAAATTCACTGTATCCATTTATATTTACCAAAGGCTCTGTTTCATTTTCGTGCGTAGTCATGCAAACAGAACGTGATTTCAATAGCAAATAACACGAGTTACAGCTGTTTGCATCGTGGATACTGGATACGCGTAATTTCATTCAAATAAGGCTGTGAAGCGCATGAGCGGAGCGATAAGAGGCGCGGTGACCACGCTCCGTCTAAAGCCTTGGTCTCGCGATCGTAACGCACAACGCTGCGGTATGCGACATGCGGTGCCGGACACATAATCGTACGGAAAACGCCTAGTATGGTCTCTTGTTCCATCGCAGTCTGCGTCAGCGGCGGAGAGCAAATGCGGTAACGCTGCGTTGAGCCGCATACCGCAGCGTTGTGCGAGTTTTTGTAAGTCTGCGACGTATATAGAGGAATTCTTTACATGAGAAAGTTAGTGAATCATGCTGTGACGGTTTCATCGGTTCGATTTAAGTCACGTGACTAATATCTAGGCACGGTAGACACTACCCTTGAGAGTGCTAGGACATACTGAGATTGGGAAATTGGAGACATTATACATTGGGACAAAAAAGCAGTCAAGTAAAGTTTTATTTTCATGGACGTGTTTGTTTACTATCTATCACGTCCCACTGCTGGGCAAAAATATCTTATTTGTTACGTCCCACTGCTGGGCAAAAACCTTTCAGTTCCTACTAATTCTTTTTCTATTCTCAAAAGCGTTGTCTTTTTTTTCAAACCATGTTTTAAATGTAAAAATCTGTTCAATCTAACTACACTTTTGCACTGTGCTACGTGTTTTAATAAAATGGCCAAAAATCCTGCAGACCACTTCTTCCAATATGTCAACCCATCAGTCTGTCCACTCCAATTTTGAGAATCGCATACGTGCTACGCCGTAGCACTCGTAGGCAGCTACGCGAGAATTTGCGCAATCATCGGTTGGTAGAGCTAACTATATTATGAGTTTCGATAGGCGTCATGGCTCAGTCGGTAGTAGCTCTGCCTTCCGTGCTGTGGGTCGTGGGTTCGATCCCCACCGAGAACAAACACTTGTGGGTTGTTGTAAACATAGATGTTTGTCCTGTGTTTGGGTGTCTCTATGTATTATAAGTATGTATTTACAAAAAAAAATGTATGTATATATTCTATCAGCCATCTAGTTTATATCGTACAAGCTTTGCTTAGTTTGAGACTAGAAGGCGTTGTGTTAAGCGTTCGTGAATATTTATTTATAAGTTTCGTTGGTTGAGCAAATGGAAACTAGTTAGACCATAAACAATACATTGGAACAATTCAATTCTACTATTGTATTATTGGTAGGTAAATGTCTAACAAACGGGTAAAACTACCTCCCCTCTATAGACATAATTGTCGTTTTTATAGAAAATCTTTAGCTTCTTGTAAGTATTTAAAAAAATAACACTGAAAAGTATACACCTCAAAACTATGAGATAAAGTTAAGCTTTACCCTTACAAAATAAACATTTCACGAACTAATTATCTGTTAGTAAAAATTTATCGCGATAATCACTGCCTATACTTACTACTTATAATCACCAAAATAAGCTGAGGCTTTCCCGGTCTACCAAACCGTTTTTCAACCAACTTTTTTGGCCATCCGTATTTTAACACCCAGACACATAACAAACATCTATGTTTGCCACACGCAAATGTTTGTCCTCGGTGGGGATCAAACCCACGACCCACAGCACGGAAGGCAGAGGTACTACCGACTGAGCCATGACGCATGTCGCATAGCACATAAATATAGCTAGATCCAGCAAGGAAGGAATGCAAGACAGAAGATTGAATATAAAAAAGCGACCAATAACAGTTGCCAATAATATAAAGAGTTCCAGACGAAGGAACGTAATAACAGATTCAATTTAGTCAGCGCTGGACGAGAGATAATAACGAAGTTTTTAATACTGGCCAAGGGCGAGTTGTTTCCAACTGCAGAAGGTTCTGTAATAGAAAATTGTTTCATACTATTTGTGGCTAATAGATGGGCGGTGCAGGGAGATACACATTTTATGTTTTCTTTGTGTTTTACTTAATCTGTGTATTCCATATTTTTGCTTGTTTGTGTGTCATAAATAAATGTATGTTCTTTCTTTTTTTTCACACCATCTAACTAAGTACTTACAGAAAAAAATACAATAGCTTGAATCAAATAAACATTAGTGACCATGTTTAAAAAAAAATACAGTTATAGGCATTACCAAGTTTTGGATTGAATATGGAGTGCCGGAGTAATAGTTCGATGTTGCATTTAACTTTTCAGAAAGCGATTTAATTACTAGTATTTTATTACTAAATATAAAATTTTATAAATTTTCTTTTATTTAAAATGCTGTGTTATTTGAAAAAAAAAAATCGGTATCAGAAAATAATGGGTGTTTTGTTTTACAATTTCGTGGGTTCGATGCCCGGTTTAGCCAGGAATTTTTTTAAAATTCTTTGAATGCAGTTTTAATTGTTTTTAAAATCAAAATAAAGTCTTCTTTCAGTAAAATTTCCTATATATACATTATTTAAGATACATTCCCTGTATGTGGCATAGCCGTGGGACGCCCTGTATTATGTGTCTTAGATAGAATAAAAGCAAAAGAAAGAGAGTGAAGTTAACTGATAGGCTTTCTCCCGGAAGGTCAAAAACACGATCAGCGCCTTCCGTCCCAAAATATCGAGATAAACTCATTTGGAGTCGATTACATTATGGCCGATGAACGAAGTTTGTATGAGAGGAAAATGTGGACGGAATTATGTCAAGACCGTAATGTTTCTTATTACTTCAAAGTAACGATACGCGGAAGGAAGTCCTTAGGAAATCGTAACTAAAAGTAAAAAAATAGGATGGCGAATGTTTTCAGGCACGGTAGATATCTTTTGGTTGTTTAGGTTATCTAAGATTAATCGAAAATTGCTCATAAAAAATCCGCTATAGAAACATTACAAACACTAATAAAAAAAAACTATAGTATTTATAATCTTAATCTAAGAATATAAAACTCTTTTGAAGCTGACTGACAATGAACGCACACCCTAAACTATAAGTCCTAGAGGTATGAAATTTGGAGGGTAGTATACTTCCCGCTTTGCGAATGCTTTTGCGTGTGCTATACTCGAGTCGAAAGTCAAAACAATTGCACTGACTCAGGGCTCTGTGATAAGATAAGATAAGATAAAGATAAGATAAACATTTATTTGGCACACAACACAGGTACAACACAGTAAAATAATAATTAGGTACACAATAAGAAAACAATAATAAAAGAATAAAAAAAAAATAAAAAAAAAAATTGAACAGATCATATAACAGTTAATATTATGCACAGAATACATAATATTAACTGTTATGTATTCTGTGCTGTGCGTCGTGGGTTAAACTCAAACGCTTGTGGTTATTTACCTGCGGAACCTTAAAAGCCATAAAAGAAAGTAGCCCTACAGTTGAAACGTAACGGCTTCAAATGGCACTCGCTACAGTTTCGCAACGAGATTTATTATAATAAACTTAGCAAAGTGTATATCTTTAGTATTAAGGCCGGCGCACACTAGAGCATCACGTGCAAGGTTGAATAGGCTGAAGTTAATTTTTTAAATAAACTACTAAATCGTTTGCAACGGTTTGTAGATAGCTCAACTGTTTCATGTATATTTTGTAAATATTGTGAATATTGTAAATACTGTATTAGTTGTAATTTTTTTAATAGAACAAAATGATGGAACACGCCGATGGCCCACCGATGTTTATTAGTAACCACTTTCTATAATGATGCATTGGCTCACTGAGCACATCCACTGAGGACGTGCTCTGTTATACATTGCACTTGGCCCACCACTCTGTCGATTCTCATTCTAGTCGTGTTCTTTAATGGTATTAAAGGAGCCATTTTATTTGAACGTCATAGTAACTGCAGTGTTGTGCTTTAGCAGACATCATCCTTTACAATAAAACTCTCAGGGCCATAAGCACACTTGTTTCTTTTAGCACCACGTTGAGGATTCAGTCGCTTTTTACTTGATGTGTGTTTAGTGGACTCGTAAAGAATGTGTTTATCTCATAAAAATATTGCAGATCTGAAGATGCTTCTTAGCTCTGCAAGACGCTTTTTATTACAGGTGATAAAGCCTTAAGCTCTGTTTTGAAATAAATATCTAACGGCAGGATACACAAAAAAACTTAAATAAGTGATTTGCTTGATATATTCCAAAAATCCCCACCAAGAAATCCCTACCAGTGGGGAATTCAGTTTTTTTCCAGAAATCCTCACTGCTACGACGTAGCATGTCTACAACGTAGCAGTGAGGATTTCTAGATTTTTTTCCAGAAATCCCCACTAAGTATGTGGTCATATTAAAAGCCTTTCTTTATCGATTGTCACGTACTGACGTATGACCACAAGTACTTATGTTAGCTTGAAGCTGTCACATCTGTGGGTAAGGTAAGTCCGTAAGGGACTGAAGGGCCCTGTCCCCAAGGGCCCTCATATGCAAAAACAATAGGCAGAAAGTGTGCGATAGTGTCGCGGCAGTTACCGCGAGCGATGGCCCATAAACGTCAGGTTACTGGTCGCCGCTCGTTACTGCGATGTTTAGAGCCGGACCAGCCGTCACACAGTGTTATATTACGCAGAATATCTAGTCTAAGTAAATAAATAAATATTCATGGACATTTAACACAACGCTTTCTAGTCCCAAACTAAGCATTGCTTGTACTATGGGACCTAGATTTCTGATAGAATACTTAGATACTTTTTTTTTGTAAATATATACATACAACTACATAAAAGTACAGATCATTATCATCATCAATCATCAATCAATATATATAAAAATCTTTTGAAGCTGACAGAGAATCAACGCACAGCCTAAACTATAAGTCCTAGAGGTATGAAATTTGGAGGGTAGTATCCTTATATAGTGTAGAGGTGCACTAAGAAAGTAATTTTGAAAAGTCGCACCCTAAAGGGTCTAGAACGCGAGTAACGCCGCGGGCGATGGCTAGTAATAGATGAAAGTATTTTGTAATAACAAATTACCGTCTAATTCCACCGTGTAAAAACGAATTATGAAGCAGCTATTTCTGTAACAAGTTTAAATTTTTCTACCCACTGGGCATTTTACCCACTGTCACCACCCACACTGGCAAAATAGTTCGCATCCCACGAACGTCCGTTTAGCGTTAAGTTCGCTGTGCGTTTATCTCGTTTTGTTTATATCTGACACATCTATAAAGTTATGGCTTCGTAAAAATAGATGACCGCTAGGCACGGCTGTGATTTAACATGGTAGGGGTTTATTTTATTCTCAGTAAAACCATGTGGTCAAATAATGTGCTTACATAACATAATTTTCTTTCTAATTAGGTATATAAAACTCGTTTGAAGCTAACTGATAATCAACGCACAGCCTAAACTACTTATAAGTCCTAGAGGTATAAAATTTCGAGGGTAGTATCCTTATATAGTGCAAGGGTGCGCTAAGAAAGGAATTTTGAAAAGTCGCACCCTAAAGGGTCTAATATTAAGATCAAGATCTCAAAATTTTAACCAAATAATGCGTAATATGCGTATGCTACTACCACGCGAGCAAAGCCGCGGGCGACAGCTAGTTATAATATATGAACGATAGTACAACGTGTTTTTCGAAGCACGGGAGCGATCAGATATAAAACCACTAGCAGTCACCCATCCAAATGACCTTAGATAATCGGTGAAGACTGACTAAGCAAGCTACGCCAGCAGCACTTCGTCACCTTAGTAAAAGATCCCACAGTTGAAGCTCGGTGCTCTGGATGATGATAGTATACGACCGGCAACGGTAAAAACCGCACCGCAACGTTGGAACTGTACCTTTATCACAGAACCCCGTTTAGCCTCGACTTTAGGAGTCACAACAGTTAGATTACACAATGGAACCCAATTAATTTGGGATATCATTCGAATTGATTTGTTTTCTGAAAACGGGTTTCGGGTTCAAATGTAGGGTGTGTACACATTGCTACTGGCTCTTTCACCACTAGTTAGTAAGTGCTTACTGTGCGTTACTCTAACGCATATCCGTGCAACTAATATCAAGAGGAAGTTGAGTCCTAATTTCCAACTATCAAGAAGACGCCAGGGTTCGGGGCTTTATGTTTTTTTTCAATGGGTACTACCACAGATCACAATATAATACTATAGTAGGCATTACTTAGGCGTTGTAAATTTATTAGTATTTATTTTAGTACGGGTTTTGTGAAATCTCCGGTTGGTTAGCACAACTTTGGCCGCTTAATGCGTTTGCCGCCTAAATTCATACTTTTTAATTTACAAAAGATCCCGAATGGGGCAATAATTCTTGCTAATAAAATTAATAAACTAGAGTGTAAGCCAGCTGGCACTATCCTCACACTGAATCGCTTTCTACTTGCCAGTAAAATGTTGATTTTATGAACGCACTCAGTGTACTGAGCGTACCCAATTACATTTTGCACTGTGACCGGAGCTACCGGAGTTTAGCTGGGCTTAGATCGTGCCAATGAAGTTTGTAACTTTAATATTTATTTACCTCACCAAACCTGCTGGATATTAGCTCTCCTGCCCATAAAATAATAATTTCTTTTGTGAAGAACATTATAGAACTAGCGACAGATAATTTATAAGTTCAAAAACTCGAATAACCGACTACATTCTGGCTTCATTATCAGATGATGATGATGATAGCAGTTTATTGGATTATTCTATTGATCGTAAACACCACTGAAACGTCACAGGAAGCAAAATACGCAATATCTTGTACAGAATAATTCCAGTTATTGATGTAAAACCCAAACTACTAATCCGATTTTAATGATTTTGAATAAGTACACGTTCAAACCTTTAAGTTGGAACATACCCAACTTTGAAGTAAATACTCAATTATTATGAAACATAAGGCGTAGTTACCACCCACAGGATTAGAGTTAGTTTTTACGAGCTCTAACCGACTATAAAACTGAATGCAATTCACGCTAGTCGTGAATTTATGGAAAATATGGAAATTGTTCAGCATTCATGATGCTAGCTGTAAAATTTTACAGCTGCTTTGTATGGCAGCTCAGCTGGCTACGAGTGTTATGACACTTTCAGTGATAACTCGCTGGCTCGCAAGTTATAATAATATGATTAATATTATTTTAATTTTTTACGCGTGCGAAACTTTTTACCAAAATTTCTGTCAACCAGCATAAGATGAACCTCGTAGCAAATGGCTGCTTTCAAAGCTTTAAAAGTTTCAAAAGTTCAAGCTGTATCTAAGAATCCACGACTTTGATTTTAATAAAATATAGCCTATATTTCAATCCGGAAAAAGGGCTTCCGAATGGTATAAGTTTCATTGAAATTGGTCCAGTAGTTAAACCGTGATCCGCGAACAAACAAACAGACAAACTCGATTTTCGGAATCCGAATCGTTTATGTAGTACATTTGCATATTTAGTTTATCCATATCTTTAATTTTAGTTTTTGGATTTTTTACAGTTTTATAGTATAGATTTTTTTTATTTATACTTGATACTTGTCGAGTGTTGAGGTACTATGTTAAGCTGTCCAAGTGCTCACACTTAGACGACACTTTATAATCATTGAATAACTTAAATTAGCAGTTAAAATAATGGCTATCGTTTACTAGCATGTAATGTAAAATAGTGTCAAAGCTTACTCCAATAAAGTGTTTAATTTAATAACCATTTATAAATAAACCCATTAATTTCGTAATCTTGACAACTAAATAACGTTGATTACTTTGTAATTAAGAACTTACTGAAGCTTTTATGATCGTTGACGAAAGCTTTTAAATTAAAATCGTTTTTAGAATTTTTTTCAATTAAATCTTGTACCAATTAAGCTGCTTTATTTTCCTTTAATTTGGTAACACTAAAAATGTTGCCATTTTTCTCTGATAAACTGAAAAAAACCAGTTAGTGTTATCATAATGCAACACCAGAATTAGGGGTCATAATTTTTTAATCGTGTTATTTTTAAACTTACTTAGAACTTTATTTGGCCTCACTTATATTCTGGCTCATTATTTATATTATTGTATTATTCATATTCAGCCCTCTGTGTCCTACAGCTGAGCAAAGGCCTCTCCCTATTCATTCCACAAACTCCGATCTTGGGCTATACTTTGCCAGTCGGTCAAAAACTGATCATGTTGTGGCTCATGATTTTTAACGTTTTGGATATTTAAATAAAATTATTCTCTAAGGTACTAAATGTACACCAACCATTAAATCTTTTTGTGGTCACACCAGGCTACACCTGGCCATGCAATATTTTTTGTTATATTTTTAGTTCGAGTAAAACCAACGGGTTTCCAGTTGGAATGTATTACTGTGCAAAAGCTTCGATATAATCCACTGCGAGTAGGGTTGTCAGAAAAATACAACAAGTGCAAAATGAAAAGTTACTTATTTTAAAATTATAAAACTGTAAAAAAGCCAAAATCTAAAATTAAGGATAAACTAAATATGCAGATCTACTAAATAAACGATTCTGATTCTGGAAATCGAGTTTGTCTGTTTATCTGTTTGTTTGTTCGCGGATCACGCCTTAACTACTGGACCAATTTCCACGAAACTTATACAATTCGGAAGCTCTTTTTCCGGATTGAACCATAGGCTATATTTTATTGAAATCTAAGACGTGGATTCTACGATACAGCTTGTCCTCTCTAAACCAAAAGCAGCCTTTGGCACGAGGTTCATCGTATACTGGTTGACAGATATTTTGGTGGAAAGTTTCGCACGCGTACGAAGTCGCGGGTATCAGCTCGTATTTTAAAATGAATCAAATCAGAACCAAAAAATCCATTATTAAATTCACAAGAATCTAACGAAATCACCTTAAATACTAGCTGATTCTAGGTGCCAGTTCCTTGCGATCAGAGCTTAGAAGAACGTTACTAACTTTATTTTTATGGGGCGTACGTAACACACCCTTACTGATATTTTGATTGATTATATTATTTTGTGTAATTTTTGATTTACCGGGACGACTGGGGTGCGCTATACCCCACACGAGCAATCACATTTTAGTAATATAATATTTTTCTGACAACCCTATTTTCAAGGATCAATGCAATGTACGTTTTATTAGCCTTTAGGCGTAGGATTATAGGATCGAGTTTTTTTATTTTTCTATTGCAAATTTATTTTGAAAACACGTATTTTAAAATTTTATACTTTAGTAAAAAATGGCTTGTAATAAATGCCATACTATGCTATATAAAAATATGCTCCATACTAGGACAATCTGGTATTCTAAGTAAGATCTAGCTTCTTACTAACCAACTACTAACCAAGTGAGGTGAGTGACCACCATGGTTTTTTTTTTTTTTTTAAATAAAAGTCGGCGTTTACTAGGGTGCTAAAACTACGTACATATTTACGGCTTTATTATAAGCAGCCTATATTAGGTAGGCACCTGTCCCATTCTCTTTCATAATTAACTATAAAAAGAAGAGTAATAAAATTAAAATTATATCGTCAATTTCTTTGTAATTATATTACAGGAAAATTTTCATTTATTTTTCGCGTAAAAAACATCAGATTTTCTCTTTCATTATTGCTTACCGAACCAAGAAAACAAAAAATACCTTTGACCAGGTAAGGTAGAAGTCTTTCATCTGCTAGTTGATAAATATTTATCAATCATTAGTCAACGTAATCGGCCAGGAAGAGGGTTCAAAACCCTCCCAGAAAACAACCCCCAAAGATGCGGGTGCGGGCAGTTTGTGGTGTTTCTCGAATGTATTTTTAACAAGTTATTATTTACAGTATAGTCCTTTAATCACATCAAAGTCAACTTAAAGTGTGACCACATTCGGTTATACACAATGTCCATAGACTATAGATTTATAGAAAAGAGAAAAATAACTATTTTTGACTTCACTATCTTTTATTGGATGATGACTTCATGAATAACCCTTTACTAAGAAATACCAAGCTTCTTATGATGGGATTATGGATTACACAACTTAAAAATAAATAGACAAAAAATTATTCGCAATATTTTTATGCAAAAACCTGGTGCAGGTGCTTTCTAGAATTTCTAATCTTGTTATTCATAGAACAAGCTTTATCATAAAGTAAATCGTTTGATTTAATTCAATCCTTCGAGACGTTATACCAAAGGTATTCGTGAGCTGTATCACTGTATACTGGTCCGAGACAAGATGTCTTTGAATGATACAACGTTGTGATAAGGAGCACTAATCGGAGACTCCTAGAACTATTATCACAGAATGTTTGTGCAAACCAGTAGAGACACAAAGTACTTTAGCGCTATGACGATTAGCACGCGAGTTCGCAACGGAAACGCTGCGGGCGCATATCGTGTCCGCCGACAAAACAAGGCTCGGTGATCGCGTCGAACACGTACACCTGAGCCCCGAGTCTGAGCCCCAAGTCTATGCATTTGTTTTACTTTCGACTTGAATATAGCATGCGCAAAAGCATTCGCAAAGCGAGACATTTTGTTAGGAATTGCACAATTCCCGAATTTCCCGGTGGAGGCGCTTATCACACAAAATTTCTCGTTTTGCGAATGCGTTTGCGTGTGCTATAATCGAGTCGAAAGTAAAACAAATGCACAGACTTGGGGCTCTGCAACGTCCACTCAAAATCTTCAGTGTGAAAAAGGACTAAGTGCAAAACTTACCCAGCTTAAACCTATACTGAAGTGGCGATAGAATAAAAATATAGTGTTAAAAAACTTTTGTAAATTCAATCTGAGTGCGCACTAGCAAAACAACACAGTGAGAAACACTAGAAACTTTTTCAGTTAACGAGCACCCTTAACTGCGTGGTATTACTGTTTGTAATAGCTGTCAATACTGCGGTTATGCCGTCCGAACTCGGGATGCAGTAACTATTAATTGGGAGACGAGAGACCACTCTCCACGGAAACTACTCGATTTCGAACTCGAGACGATATTTGCATTCGTAAGCACGTTGTGGCGAGTCTATTATTTGGAAACTACTGGCTTGTGTTTGCTATACAAACCTACTTACTTCAATTCTACGAGGTGAGGACAAGCTAAACTTGCTTGTTTTAAACCGAGCTTTGAATGTTACCTAATGGATACGTCATATTCAAGTATTATTGTGTGTGTATGGTAGCACCAAAACATCATCATTGGGCAAAATCACAAACGAGTTTTTATTTGAACATGCTTAAGAAAAATGTTGGTTGAAGTGAATAAAGAAGGAAATAAACTCACAGTACCATTAAAGTAAGCTTAGTCATTAGGTATGAATCTTCTCGGAATCCCAGCAGAAATTCGCGGTCAAAATGGAATAAATTTCAGACTAAAAGATTTCCAAGCAACACTCGAGGTACGATCGATGACCCAAAACCCGGCCAGTCTCAAAGGGAGTTCAATAAAATATCTCAAGGGTCATTTGTCCCGTCGATAGGAGAACACAAAAAGCTTGTTCCTTAAACCGGGGTTACTTAGCGCCTGAATGGTATCGGAGTGAGCGGAGGGCTCGGTGCCCATCGGAAAGAGTGCTTTCTGGTTTGAGGTCGACGACTCGAGAGGACGGGAGTGGAATACGCGCTGAGTCGTGCCGTATTTTTGTGCCACATCGTCGTTATTCACGACTAGCCGTCGCCCGCGGCGTTGCTCGCGTTCTACACCCTTGGGAGTGTGACTTTTTAAAATTCCTTTCTTAGTGCACCCCTACACTAAATAAGGATACTACCCTCCAAATATCATATTATTATTTCTAGGACTTATAGTTTAGGCTGTGCGTTGATTGTCAGTCAGCTTCAAAAGAGTTTTATATCAGTATTTAGAAATAATATTTAGCTCCCAAGTCAAAAAATGCCTATAGGATACCTATTTAAACTTTTTTCTACTCGTTTAAGGTGAATTGCCTTATATTGTAGTCCATCAGCGTGACAGCCGACACAGGCACCGCTCAGCTCCTCTACGTACAGGTTCCGAGTATATCCGGTGATGTAGCAGTTAGATAACCGCTGGCATTTTTCACAAAGTAAGTTTATCGAGGACGTACCGTATGTGACATTGCACCGTGCCCACTTTCTGTGATATAAAGTAATACATATAAATAAAAAATCAGTTAATCTTTGAAAATATATTGTACAGTTTCAGTTTATGTGTCAACGAGCATCACTGTTCGGGCTCAGAAAATCCCCACCGGTAGGGATTTCTTAGTGAGGATTTCTGGCATATATCAGACAATGTATACCTTGGTGGTCGTAGTCCTCAAACACTTATCTTGTATAATGATATCTTATTCATGCATATAAGTACTAGTGTGATAAAAATACGGAAGGCGAACCCGTATGTTTCCACATAATGTGGCCCCTTCCCGTACTTAGGTCACGTGCGTTCGTGAAAAGCATAGAAAATCCTTTTTATCCGCGCGGAGATATGGCGAAGTATAATCATACCTACCACTTGCCTCTAAAACGTTTTTATTACGAGCATCTATTACAAATAAATTGCTCTGTCGTTTTGTATAAGCTCACGCATTTGTGTGGGCTTACGCAACTATGGTCGTGCACCCAACGTGGTTGACCGGATTTGGTGTGACTCGTTGGGAGTTCACCGTTCCTCGCTCGTCATAGTATAGAAAAGAACGTCTAAAATCTACTGATTCATTCAAAAAGCATTTTTGGACCGGAAATATGTAATCTACCGTATTTACGCACATCACTTCATTCATCAAATCCCCACTGCTACGTTATAGACATGCTACGTCTTGCAGTGGGGATTTCTGGAGAAAAAAGTTGAAATTTCCACTGGTAGGGATTTCTTAGTGGGGATTTCTGGAATATATCATTAAAGTTTACTTATTAACTACTTTACTTACACCTAAAATTAATAAAAAAAGTTATTAAGAATTAAAGTTTTAATAAACGAACTAAATATTATACAAAATAAATTGATACCTACAAGGATAAAGAAATTATAACAAATTATGTATATTAGCATTTGGTTGTCTAGTGCGCTTGCAGCAGCAGTCCGCTGTTGTCGTGGAGCCAGAAGGTCCCGCTCGAAGAGGTAGGCGCATGGGGCGCGAAGCCGCCGACACCAGCTTGTCAGCGCTTCCACAAGGCATGCTCGGCCGTATCCGAAGCTCGTGCTCTTTACGCACTCTATCATAATGCTGCGCATGCGCTATACTCTTCTGTAACCCCGCAAGACTGTCAGTCCGTGCAGGAAGTCTCTCCATGTTATTTGATACTTCTCCAACCTCGGCCGTATCTGTGTCTACAATTTCTTTATGATCAAGCACCATTCCAATATTCAATTTCAGATTGGTTGTTCCATCTCTGAATATAAGATAGACCGTGGCTTGGTCTAAGACTCTCAAAGAGAAGTGCTCATTGATCTTCAACGCTTTCATTTTGATTTGGAATGGTTTGAAAGTTTGCGAGAGCTTTTTACTTTTTTCTTTGACGAAGTTATCAAACTCTATGGCTAGCATGTCCTCATTGTCAGGTTTAGTTGATTCATCGTGTTTGTCACCTAATTTCAGTATATCGGGATCTTTGTAAGCCATTTGTGTGTCTATCATGACTTGTTGCAGTACTGGTGGATCGTTTAGTGTGTGCCACTTCCAGTGCGACACAGGGCCGATGCTTTGGTCAACCACTATACCTTCAGTCTGGTTGTATTTGAGTCTGCAGAATAAACAAGAGTTGACATACTAAACTAGGTTATAAACCCACTTTAGTGAAGCCCTCAAAACAGTAATTATGAAATAAAAAAAATCGTGAAAATGTGTGCTTTGCTGTGCATACCTAATTTTCCCGCTATGATCGAAGACTATTCCATTTCCCAAATAGTCGAAGGTAGCAAGCAGTGTATACGGCCGGGAGCGACCGCGTTCATCCGGTTCCCCGTTACTGTAGATGGCAAATCTCTGTTGCGCATTCAATTCTGTGTTAAACAAACATAATATTAAAATTATTTTCTTGTATGTTTTTGGTCGAAAATTTCGGGAAATAGGTGTACTTAGGTTTATTGCCTATATCAAAGTGGTTACCGAGTTAACCTAACAACTATATTAAAATCAAATTAATTGTTTTGCTTTGGGTTACCTTCGGCATCGTAATAATCTAGTGCCATACGACCATTCTTGTAATACCAGCGGCCTCTTCCGTTGTCTTCGAACTCTGCAAGTTTCTCTCCAGAATCGTACTGCATTAGTCCCTTCTTCTTGTTGTGCTCAAACCAGTCAAACTCGGGGTGCGAAGGACGCATGCGGTACACATTCATCTGAAAATTAAAAAGGTAAATTTTAGCAGGTACCTTAAGTTGTTGGGCGGTGCTCATGTTACGATAGAATTGGGTATCTGGTGAGGCCATGACGCAGCCCAAAAAATCCCTATACAATCACTGGATGAGAAGAGCTGAAGACCGGGCGCAAAGGCGCGTCTAGAGCGAGACCTACGTCCAGCAGTGGACCGATATAGGTTGATGAGAGTTAAAGTTAGCTTAGATATTAGCTAGTTTTCCGTGCAGCATGCAAAAAAGAAATAAGTAAAGTCATGGCTACAGTGAAAGCTCAAATGGCTTTGAAGCTCGCTCACCTTTCTCACCACCTTCTCTGTAGGTAACATAGTCCAGCCTTTGTCTATAAAGGTTCGATCCGATAAAGCATAGCGTGTTATACCTTTAGGCAATTCCTGCTCCACCTGAAAAAATAACAGTTGCAGAATAATAGCAAAAACTACAAGCGAGAATTGAGAAACATTGGGAGCATAAAATATGGCTGGATGAAAACTGAAGCAAATAATTTTTCAGTGGAATGCTTAGAGTGCCTTCTTACGGGTTCAGCTTTTCTACTTTTAGACATTTCTAATAAAAAATAAACAGAATAATATAAAACAAGAATAATAAATTATCCTAAATAAATATTCAGAAAATCTTTATCAACTTTTTAAATCTTGACATTGTCTGTCATTGGTCAGTACACGAGATCGATTTAAATAAGTTTATGAAGTAAGTATGTACATAATGTAAAGAAGATATTTTAGTTTTCAAAAGAGTATTTAATTCGAAGGTTTTACACAAATGACCCGTGAATAACCCAGATAAACATAAAAAAAAACCAGTGCGTGGAGTCCCTCCGCGCGGAAGAAGTTATACTTTGAGTGCCACGCATACACTCTCGCTCTGTGTTTAATGTAAAATTAATTTAGTTTTTTTTTTTATGTACTTAACCAATATTATGCAGTATTTATTTAGTTAAAAAAGGTTCTATGCTCATGTTGCCTTAAATAGAAACTAGATGGGGCTGCTAAGTTTGGTCGGATCCTAGAACGCGCTATCAAAGATTCTTTGTATCGAAATGTTTTGCGTTTTTTGGTGGTCTCCGTATGTGATCATTCTCGCTAGTCTCTGTCTCTTTCGATTCGGGGGAATAGAAACAGACAGAGACTAACGTTGAAAATCGCATTAGAAGTATAACTTCAAAAATATTTTGGGATAGGTATGTAATGGGAATAAGATTGAACCACAATTTCACTAACCCATAATAATTGAGATATCAGAAGTTAAAGTAAGTAAGTATGCTTACATATTTTCCTTGAGCTGGTTTTCCAACAGTAACAGGCGGTTTCTGTTCATCTTGTACAGCTTGTACAGCTTGGACAGCTTGGACAGGGGCAATTGTATCGTCAAATTTGGATTGAAAAAAAAGTGTTTTAGTTAAGTCATCTTGGTTGCTGTTATCAATCAGCGGTGGTTTATATGAAAAAATTTTGGGGCCAATAATAATGTCCGCCAATCCAGCATCATCTTTTACCATACCCAGACTCTCCGCATCTAGCTCAATATCGGAATCCATACACATTATGCAATCATCTACTTTTTTTTTCTTGTGATACTTTCTGTGGTTTTTTACCTCTATAACAGATAAGTTCACATCTGATAATCGTTTAGGCCTGATCCTCCCACCACCTGTAGACTGTTTTAATTTGACAAGTTGTAAAATAAGATCATCAGGAGATGGCGCTCGAACTTTTATTGATTTTATATTCAAATCTTTAGTGTGAGGTTTCTCTACTTGTTTATCAACCTTGGGTTTTTCAGGCTCTGATTTGGCCTCTGCCTCGGCTTCCTTGACTTTCTTAAATTGAACTTTAGCTTCTTCTCTGGCTCGTTTTTCAGCTTCTTCTTTCTCTTTTGGGTTTGATGCTATGTTTTCTTTTAGTTTATCACCTTTAGCTTTTTCTCGTTGAAGTTCCTCTTTTTCACGTTTTGCGTTATCTTTCTCTTTTTGTTTCATTTCTTTTTCCGTTTGTTTCATTTCATTCTCTATTTTTTTCATTTCTTTCTCATTTTGAAGCTGTTCTTCTTTTTCCTTCTTAAGATTTTCTTTATCTTTTTTTTCTTGTTCTTTTTGAGCTTTCTCTGCATCTCTATCGGCTTTTAAAGCGTCTTTATTTGCTTTTAAAGCCTCTTTATCAGCTTTTAAAGCGTCTTTATCAGCTTTTAAAGCCTCTTTATCAGCTTTTAAAGCTTCTTTATCGATTTTTGAAGCACTTTTATTGGTTTTTAAAGCATCTTTTTCTACTTTCGGTTCCTTTTGTTTCACTTCTTTAGGCTCATTTGGTTTATTAGGTTCTTGAAATTCTTTTGGTTCTTTTGTATCCTTGGGCTTTGTTTCATTTCTTTGAGGTGCAGGGCTTCGAAACTGTTCTTCCTTTTCCTTCTTAAATTTTCCTTTTTCTTCCTTTACTTGTTTGAATAGTTCCTCATTTTCTTTTTGTTCTTGTTTTTTGTTAGCCTTTTCTGCGTCCTTATCGGCCTTTAAAGTGTTTTTGTCTACTTTTGGTTCTTTAGGTTCTTTTAGTGATATAGGCTCCTTTGGTGATTTAGGCTCTTTTAGGTGTTTAACCTCCATTGATTTATTAAGTTCTTTTGGTTCCTTAAATTTTTTTGGTTCTTTTAGTTCTGTAGGTTCTTTCGGTTTTTTCAGTTCTTTCGGTCCTTTGAGCTCTTTTGGTTCTTTCAGTTCTTTCGATTCTTTTGGTTCTTTCGATACTTTTGGTTCTTTCGGTACTTTTGGTTCTTTCGGTTCTTTCGGTTCTTTTGGTTCCTTCGATTCTTTCGGTTCTTTTGATTCTCTCGGTTCTTTCGGTTCTTTTTTTTCAGGTGCAAGGTGACTATCTTTCGATTTACTTTTAGAAGTCGTTGTAGAAGCAGTAGGGGTGACTTTGTCTTTCTTTGGTTTATCTTTTTCTTCCTTTTTTTCTAATTGTTCAGAACGATTTTTCTCGTCATCTACTTTTATTTTAGCTTCCAATTGCTTCCTTCTCTCTTCCTGTGCGATCTTTTTTTTTTCATCTTCCTCTATCTTTTCTTTGCGTTCTTTCTCTAGTCTTTTCTTATCTTCTTCAGCTCTGGTTAGGAGCATATCTTGAGTATCTTTAATTAACTCTGAAGAGCTTTTTTGTCGTTTTAGTGTTCCGTCTGGTGACTGTATTTTTGGAAAAAAAAATTTGAAGCCCCGTATCATTGAACCCTTCGTTACACCTGCGATTGTAGTCAGTAAAGCTTCATCAGAATGATATTGTTGAATAATATTAGGCACTTCATCTGTTTTTCTTAGTACTCCCTTTACAGCTTCGGATGACCCAAGAGAATAATTCCTTTTAAGATCAGCTACTTGATATGGCTCGGTTACATCCAATACATGCCTATGTTTGGCAGTTTTGATAACAGGTTTTGTTCCAGCGTATGATTCATCGCCATACTTGTAGCGACTTTTTAGCCACATTGGTGGGAAAATTTCACTGAATTCTGTAGTACTTCTATCCTTTCCTTCTATAAAATTTTCTTTACTTTGAAACGGAACAGGTGTAATGTAATCCATTTCTTTTAATTGTACATGTTTTTCTGTTTGCGTTTCTTCTTCTGATAATGCAGAATGAAAAGCTCTTATATCTTCCCTGTCTACATCCAAGCCGTAAACTTTCTCTCGATCCGTTACATAAACACCTCTTTTAGGTTTTGAAGTTGATGGTTTTCCAACTTTACCTGGCGAATCTATAACTACTACAGGACTTTTCATCTTCACTATTTCACTTTTCTTTTTCGACTTTAGTTGTGTAAAATTACGAAACATTTCTTTTCTTTTTTCTATAGATTGTGGAAATGCTCCAACAAAATCAGAGTTATCTGTTACTGGATGAAACATTTGCTTAACCTCTGGTTCATGTTCAGGTTTTAGGTCATCGCGGCAAAGTTGGTCAATATATAACTCCGAACGTGCTCGAACGCTTTCCTTGCCCATCTCAGTATCTGTTACTGCATCTTTTAGCAAATGTTTTATTTTTGAAAGCCATTGTTTCACTCGTTCTTTTATATCATCGGCCCTTTCATTTTTACTTGCAACAAACTTTCTGACAACTTCTTTACATTCAAAGCATGGCGCTTCTTTGGTCCTACAATGCTCGCAAATTCCTTTAACATCATTTTTATTGATAGTCGGCCCTTTTTGTAATAGTTTTTGTGCATGTTCAATGATTCTAAGACATCTTGGGCAGGAAATTTTATTTTGCTCTGGGAAAGTAATGTTTTTAAGGTTAGGTATGTAATTACACACTTTTTACCTAATTATGTATGTAATGTAATTAAACTCACCAATTTCTGGTAAATAATCAGCTGATGTTATTTCAACATCTTTAGTGTTGTGTAATATAAATACATCTTCAGTAGTCTTTATAGAAACTTCAGTAATTCCAGTATTTTTGTTTACCTGTGGAAGAAGGTTGAAATTAAACTAATATCACTAACACCCAACCAGACAACCAGAAGGGGTGTTATAAGTTAGACGGAGTTGCGTGCGTTGAATCTCAATACTTTCTCTCTCCAATGTCTGATGGTGACCAGTACAGATGAAGAGGATCTAAGAAAAGTTTCAGTCAGGTGTTGTTTTTTTGTAAAATGAATTTGTTTGAACTAAGGACCCTACCTAGTGAGATTGTTTAGTGGTATAGATAGATATTCATACATCGTCTGTGTCAGTTGTATGGCGGTATATCACAAGACCGGCATTCTTTAGATTCACAACTTTTTGAAATCCTGTTTTACAGTCTTCACATTCCATACAGCACGGGCACTGAACCTGCTCTCTGTAACAACAGTTTATGTTGATATTGGTAAGTAGGTACTGTTATTGTAGGTTAAGTATACCAGTTCCTGTGGTATCGACAACTAGAATGCAAATTAGAAACATAAATTTGTAAGGTCTAGTTACCCATCACTTGGCTTCATTAATATTCTTTGCTAAATAAATACAAATATCATGTAAAATAAAACGCTTACATACAAAAATCTAATAAATCTTATCTGTCAGTCTGACAGTTGAGTGTAATGAAGTTGATAAAAAAGGATAAAACCATGATAAAACGTAGATTTTCTGACATAGAAAAAAAATACTCTTTGGAGAAGAGTTTTCTGCCATAAGTATACCCCAATAGCTTCCGCCCGAGACTTCGTCCGCGTTATGTTTGATTCTTATTGATTTTCCGGGATAAAAAGTAGCCTATTTGTTAATGTAGGATGTGAACTATTTATATTTCAAGTTTCATCCAAATCAGACCAGCAGTAGCAGCAATTGAAACCCAAACATGTAAACATCCAACTATCTAACCGAACTTTGATATTTATAATATGAGTGGGATGGAATAGGATGGGATGGTGGCAAGTGAGATAAGTAGTGGGATTTTAAATTCTTACACCATGCAGTGGGCAGGGAGGCACCTGACTATAAAAGGCACTAGTAGGTATAAACCTTAGCGGGTTTTTTGGATGCTGTGTTCAACCTTATACTTTTAAAACTATAAACTAGTAGTTCGCCTCGAACTGAGATCTCGTGATGGTCGGAGGTTAATAAAACCCAAACAATTTTTATTGACCAATGGTTGCAATAAACTTTGCAAATGGCTTCGAAATCGCCGTCTAGCTATGTACCAGTCTTACTTGAACTACAAAATCATTGAAACTCCAAGAAGTGGTAGCTCACGTTATACTGGGTTTGCCAATTTTATAATTTTTACAACAACTCAAAAACTATTAGACTTAGAATCAAAATAAAAATGGTTTTGGAATGTCTAAACCAAACTCTATCATAATTATGACACCCCACTTATAGTATCAAGTATTCGACTTGTTTTTTTACTCCCTTTGGACCCTCATAACTTCACGACCCCTTGACCGATTTACTTCATTTAACAAACCAGGAAAACTTAAGAATACTATCCGTATACCTACCAAATTTTATGAAGATCGGATGAGCGGTTTAAAAGATCTCGTCGAACAAGCATACAAACATACAAAGCATTTTTGTCCAAGTTGTCACTAAGATCTCGTTCGCTTCGCTCACTCGATCAAAAAAGACTGAAAAATGTGAGTTACACCTGAGAAGTGGGCAAGGCGTATCACGGGAAGGCTCATGCCACTCGCGTTGCTAATCACGTAGCAGAATATTGAACCTCGCTTGTTAGTGAATTGGCGGGTTTTTTTTTATAGGATCCGCTAGCACGAGTATCAGTGTTGCCCGCTCTCTCAGTCGTCGCTCAACGCGTAAAGTAACGCGCGGTGCCGGTGGTGACACAAGTAAATTTTTTTCTAGATTTAAGTAGATTTTTTACGTAAAAAATTCATTCAAAAAAATGTGACTTATCAAGCACTATTCTATTTATTACTAGGCTACCTAACGGACCTTTTCAAAGTACCTACTTGTTTACATTGGTAGTACTTTACGAAAACATTATCACAGTTCACCACCCAAATCTAATTTATTTGCGCACAGACGGACTGTTTTCTGGGCCATTAATTATTGTTTGGACCAATTATTACAACCCTTAGGAGCCTTTGATCAATCGCATGCCTCATTGCCAGTTATGAATGTCCTAAATGTTCTGGCTCCTACCATGATCACTTCATGATAACATGAACTCTATCACGGTGTGATAGAGGTGAAGTTAGCACGATTAAGATTGCTTAATTTGACAGTAATAGAGCCTCGGATCGGTAACTATTGAGACTTAACAAAAGTGGCAAGTTGTGATTGAACCACGTAGATTAGATTGCGACTATTAGGTCGTGAGAAGGTCAAAACACTAAACATCGGCTAATTAAATAATAAAGTTACCTTGCTACTCGTGTTTGTACTAAATCTTTGTAGGTCCAAATTTGAATATTATTTAATTTAGGTTAGATTAGAATTGACATAATAATAATAAAAATATTTATTTTCAATAAATAAGGTTTACAAAAGCAATCTAAAAGAAGACATGATATATATTGGCTAACTGTTATACCTAATGCTGGTGAAGTCGTTCGGGGAATTACATACCTATCGGCCGAATACTCAAACGCCACTTAAATTAAGTTCACGCTTAAATTATTGCCATCTCTTACAAATGAGTAATGTCAAACAGAGGCAAAGCAATTTTAAGTGGTGCATAAATTTGAGTAACGTTTCAGTATTCCGGCCTTAGTCACTCGCAAAGAGCCCAACTTTTTACAAATGGACGTTCCTTAGTATATTACTAGTTATAAACGTCATAATGATCCAAAAACAGATAAAAAAAACTAGTGTTCCTTGGCTACGGTAACCAATTTTACTTGGTGGGGTTTTTTGGAATATTCCAGATATCCCCACTATTCACGATTGAACTACTTTCTTAGCCATTTCTTAGAGATTCACTTAGATTTCTTAGAATATTCACGGACATTTAACGCAACGCTTTCTAGTCCCAAACTAAGCCAAGCTTGTACTATGGGAACTAGATGGCTGATAGAATACATAATTATACTTTTTTTTATTATATAATTATAACTTCTCTTCTAATTAGCTAAATTAACTAAATTAACTATCTTCTCAATAAACTATTTGAACAGGTGAGCTGAGCACATGCATTATTTATTTATTTATTTAATAACTAGTACGGTGATTAACCAATCACACTAATTATTTATAACAGACACATTAAATTATATAACTATATATACATACAAATTTACAAGGCATTATTATTAAAACAGTCAAATTAGTCAATTATGTACCATAGAGTTGTCCACCTCTTTCTACTTTGTAGATCTCCACTAGTGGGGATGTCTTAGTAGGAATTACTGGAATATATTGATCTAACGGCAATGTCTCAAACTAGAAGGGCAACATTACGCGGCAAATTAAACGTGCACGAGTGGCTAGCCGCCACAACTTATGACGTCAATCTGTCGTGCTATTTTTATCTAATCTTTATTCTGCACCTCCGGCCTACTATAGCATAACTCGGTAACTTTGAAGTCGAAAATTTTGAGATATTTTTTTTTTAATTGGATAGTAGGTACTTGTGCCATGGGATTTATATATTTAGGGAGATATCACTTAAAATAACGTAGTTTATGAGTTTTAACAAAATATACTTATCACAATAATGTCAGACAGTTTAGTTGGACGAAAAATTAAGTATTAAAAATAGAATACAATTATATATTTTTGATCTCAAAATTAGATTATTATATATAATTATATATTATTGACTAAACTGACTCTACAGACCACCTTTTTGTAATAACTATTGAAGTTTTTTTTTTATTATAATATTACGATTAAAAGACGTGAGGTTTTTTGATACATAATTATTATATTATGTACATCTTATTACGTTATTACTATGCAGGTAAATACAAATATACATAATATACCACATGTATATGCACTTTATATTTATTTTAAATATGTAGTGTTTTTGAGTTAGGACTATCATAGTTTGAGGTACGATTCATCGCTATCAAAAATGTAAAATGGCTCTGTGCTTGTTATTATATTTTTTGTAAATTTGAGTGTAATCTATGCTAAAAACTTGGTTCATAATACTATATTTTGAACAGTAGTGATTTTTGTGCATTAAAAAACGTTTAACATCACAGCCTACTGTTCTGGTGCGGACGAGCAAGTGCTCAAGTTCAACTCGTAAGTACTTCAATCAGTTTTGTTTAGACTTGCTTAACCTTGCTTAGCCACAGATAGTCCAGTCAAATTAGCATTTCACCTCGGACTTTGAGATACCTAGCTATAAACTCGCATAAACTTATGTCTTGACCTCCTAAAAGTTGTCTCAAAACCTACTTATGGTACCTAGGGTGTTGGCGACCATTAAAACCTCAAGGTCAAAGTTCACAAAAAGCGACCATTTGCAAATATCTCGTTTCCTATGGGTTTTTTTGCTATTTGTATGAATGATCAATATTGTAGAGGATTAACTTCCCTACAACTTTTGTTTCTATAAAATTTTTATACGTTGAATCGTTTTCGAGATAGAGGGCGGAGAGCGCGTTTTATAATTTTTACTACAACTCAAAAACTATTTAAGCTAGAATAAAAATAAAAACAGTTTTGGAATGTTTAAACAAAGCTCTATTCTATGACATCCAACTTGATATTTTTGTACGACTTTTTCTTTTTTTTTTTTCTCTGTGCAGGTATTTATTAACTTTGAACTTCAGAAGTTCAATATACTTACTAGACAATAAAATTTAAATGGTGATCTATGTGGGTACGTGCGGGCAACCTTATAAAAACTTTTCGTTAGTCTGTTATTCAATAAATAACTTTCCCACGACGTAAGATATTCTTTTATCTGCTTAGTTTAATATAATAATCTACTGCATATGTAAATTCAGTGTAATAAAGTTGAAAAAATATAGTAGTGTGCATGCGTGTGTACTTACTGCAGTCGTGAATCAAATCGTAGCAAGATGATAAGTGATACTGATAACATTTCAAAAATATTTATTTATTTATTCATTGTCATTCGTTTTAAAACTAAACTTTAAATGATAATATCTTCCTTCGCAGGTCGTTTTGTTAACGTTTCGTGTCGGTGGTGCAAAAAAGAAGATTCCAATATGTCGCAGGCACCAAAAGTTGTAAAAGCAAAACCAATATGTGGCCGTAGACGAACTACTGTTATTGCAACCGATCAACCAAGTACTTCAACTCAAATGATTACAAGACGTCACTCAATAGTTAATCCGCAATTAGATAAAAAACATGTGAGATTTTTAGAAGAAACACCACAAAACCAGAAAAGAAACAAAACCTGTAACGAAATAACCACAGTGCAACCACCTGAAAGTAATACCGTAGATGAGATGTCGATAATAGTACGATGTGCAGCCGAAAGGACAGAAGAAATCATGACAGAATACAGTGAAACTCTGATTAGTAAAGTTCAGTCAACTCTTTCAGACAGTTGTGTTGTTATACAAGATTCAATAACAAAATATAAAAATCTATATAAAAAACAAATAGAACAAATTTATTTGGAGTGTGAATCAAAAATCAACGAACTAAAGGAGGCCGCGTCTACGTCGAATGCAGAAACAGGATCTCAAAATCAACCAACTACTGATTCAGGTGACGAGTCTTTGAATGATAGTAATGCTAGAGAGAATGGCGCAATACCTAAAAACCAATATCTGGTGGCTCTACCTTCCGACTACAGACCAAATGATCCAACGTGGACCTTAAAGCATAAAAAACCTATAGACAATTTTGTAGTTGATATGGACGTCAATAGTGGAGTGTACATTGATAAAGCAAGATATAAGCATCACTTACAAAATTCGACAAGCTATACTTTATTAGCACGAGGCTTATTAGAAGAAATATTTACAAAGAGTGCATTACAAGTATGTACCTTAGAAGAGAGTAAGCATAGTCATAGACCTGGATTAGAAGAACGTGCACTCAAGGCACTTTTTAAATTTGTTACAAAGTATGGAAAACAAAAAGGTTGGGCAAACTTTGATCCAAAAAAGATTCGGGTTAGTTTGCAAGGCAAACTTCAAATGTTTCGAAAGAAAAGTGAAACTACAATTTTAGATTAATATAAACCATGTAACTTAGCTTCTAGACTTTCCTGATAAAAGAAACCTGTTAGTTTTCATAAATATATCGATATTATGTATATCAATAGTAAGTAGTACCAATGATCAAGCCTTTTGCATCTGATCTAGATGTGATACAGTGTCTTGGGGTCACTTTTTACCCATGCTATACGGCCTTGCTTACAGGAAAGACCTCATGGGTTTCCTCAGATGTTTTTCTACACCGTTTGAGATCAGTGGCATTGGGTTCATAAATTTTCCAATATGTACCTAATTATTCAAAATTTTATTTTTTTGTTATTTTATTTGTACGGGGTATTCTTTGGAACTTGGACCGATCCTGTCAGTTCTTTAACTTTTATTTAGCTACACTATTCCAGAATGCCATATATTATGTTTCATTCTGATACGGCAAGAGGCAAGTTCCATTTCCGCAGACCTAGTTGCGGACAGCCAGCTAGTATTTTATACAAAATGTATTTAGTAGAAATTCATTTTCATTTGTTCAAATTGATGTCATTCAGAATGGCGAGCAGACAGCCGCAGACGAACACCCGGGATGCAAGGGGCCCCAAACCGACACGAGAGGCCTTTGATGAGGGATATACCCAGTGGGTCAACACAACCTGTATATGATAGAGATGATAACCAATCAATCTGTTCATCACATAGCAATGATAGCCGTGACAGCGATGGTAGGCTCCTGTCGCTCTCTGAATATTTAAGTTTCCAGTTTTCCGATGTGCCAAAAAACTTTAATGTCATCCACATTAATGCCCAAAGTATTTCATCTTGTTTTAAAGATATCGAGAACTCCTTCAATGTTTACAACATTCATGCTATTCTCATCTCTGAGTCTTGGCTTAAGCCTTTTCTTCCTTCAATTATGTATCCCTTACCTGGTTTTCATCTTATCCGCAATGACCGGGTTGGTAGCGGCAAGGGTGGCGGTGTAGCTATTTATCTCCGTTCTCATATCCCATACTCAATTATAAGTATTTCTGAACAGCCCCCGCCGCCCAAGAGCGGTGAGCATTTATTCCTTGAAGTCACTTTTTCTGATACAAAAATTCTACTTGGAGTATACTATTGTCACTCGTTCCGTGTTCCTTTCTTTCCTTCATTTGACACTATCCTGCAAGAACATGTACCTTATTATAGCCATTCCATAATAATGGGTGATTTCAACACTTGCCTTCTGAAAAATGATAATCGTTCTACCAGGTTGAAGTCTATCACTGAGACGTATAACTTGCATATCCTTCCACTTAGTGCTACTCACCATAGCCCTAATACAGAGCCGACACTACTCGATCTTATAATCGTATCCTCTCCCGATCACTCTATCAAGTACGGCCAGTGTGCAGCGCCTATGTTCTCCTACCATGACTTAATATACCTTTCTTATAAAATACCTCCCAAGAACAAGCTTAGAGTCAACCGACAAAAAAGACCTTAGTTCTGACATTCACAGACAATTACTCCCCGTAGCCGATGCCTGTGTTACCGAATATGGCTGCCGAGCAAGAGCTCCCAAATTTCCTGGAATGCTCTGCTTGTTAGAGTTAGGACGAGCTTGAGGCTGCTCGAAACACCTTCAAGTTGAAAGTAAAACAACTTTATTAATTAAAGATTTACTCATTATACTTAAATACTTAGAAAATATTTCAGTTAGAATATTATGTAAGGGGTTACTGATAATAATGCTATTTTTTGCCCCGCAATGCGACGGATTGAAAGTGAACTCGCACTGGTTGGGAGTCAATGTATGACATTTTTTATATTACTTTGTATAAATAAATATCGCATTCGTGGCAGTAACCCATTTGGTATAAGTTACCTTTAAGTCATTAGTTGGTAAGTTTTTTTCACTAATAAGATAATTATTTTATGGGTACACTGTACACCTACTTATTATTAGTAGTTTATTTTCTTAATTATTAATCGAGAGAGCAAAGACGAATGAATTTGTATTTTTATAAGTACCTACATAAGATTAAATAACTTTGATGTACCTATGTTTTTTTATTGTGCGCTGCCTTATATTATATACAATACATAAATAATATAATTAGGCCCATATGCCGATAAATATTTCGTTACTCAAGGCACATATCATATAATACTACTAGTACCTACTCAAGCATAAAGAGTACATAATTATTTTCATACAAAAATATATGCTTGAGCCCGAATCAGTGCTAAAATTGTGTTGTTAGCATTTATTCACTTTTTATTCATAAAACTATTTTGGATCAAATACATAATACTTTTCTTCGTTATGACCATGGTTCTATCGAGTAGGTGCCTGCCTAAATTGCATTAAACTGCAGCTACTTTGAAAACTAATAAATATGATTACTATTCTGGGTACGCACACTGCTGGTTTCTAGATTAAGTCCTTCATTGAGCAGTCTATACAAAGCGTAGTCTGGCCTGGGCATAGCACAAAGCTTCGACACACCTTATTGCACCGCTTGACTGACTCCGCAAGCACTTATTGGCAAGGCTAGGCTGGGTTTACACTAAATTACAAACTTTTGTTTTTAGCTGATTATAAATGGTAATTCCTCTGAAAAGTACGTTGGTGCAGCTAGCTGCATGAGTTGGCGTCAGAGGTTTTAGTCCAACCACTTCACGACCTACGTCTGCTGGGATAATAAAATAATAATAAATAAAAATAACAAACACAATGTTGAGAACTTAACTAAAAATGTATTTGGATTTTTTAAATAAAAGAAGTAAGATAATAAAATGTACTTTATCTGTAAAAGCCTGCTGGGATTACAGGACTAAAAGATGTCTAAAAGCAGATTATTGATGTGACTAACGGCCACCAAACTAATGGATTTTCTTATTATACTCAAAAATCTAAATACCTATTTCATTAATTAAATTGAACGAGTACCGAGGGCTTTGTTTAACGAATGATAGAATTACCAAGCGTCAAGCTAAATTCCTTATGTTTTTTATTACCTATCCCTCGCAAGGCTATACAAGGACTAGTCGAGTTCATCCGTAATCAGGGGGTGCGCTGGGGTTGACGGCCGCGGCTGATTCTGCATAATCACGGTGACTGTCAGACCTTTGACTCTGATCTATACATATAGGCTGCGAGTTCATGGATGTCTCTAATGAAGCATGAATTTCAACATTTTTGGCAGAGCTGGCGCCACCAAACCGTCTGTAGGTATGTACGCCTTGTAACACGCTGCCTAATACCACATAATATAAATTGCTAAAAACCGTTCTGCTTACCAGAAAAAAATGCGTGGTAGTTAAAAGTTTAAAAAAAGGTATTGTACTTACCTGCTTACTTGTTTACTCGTACGTATATCTCTAAACATATAAAACTCGTGACAATCAACGCACAGCCTAAAATATAAATCCTAGAGGTATGAAATTTGGATGTTATTCTTATATAGTGTAGGGGTGCACTAAGAAAGGAATTTTGAAAAGCAGCACCCTAAAGGGTCTCAAATTAGGATCAAAGTTTTTAACCAATTAATGCGCGTGCTGCTATCACGCGAGCAAAGCCGCAGGCGACAGCTAGTGTAGTATATTATTATGATCTGTGCTTGTTATTTTGTCTGTGGTTGTAGGTACGTGCTTAGGTGCCTACTACTGACATGACTCACACACATTCTCACGCTTTATCCATTCTGAAATCATTTGCGGTCTCGCTCGATCCAGTAGATAGCCTCGAAGACTTTGTGATAAGTACATACCCAGATAGCCGTTATCATTAGTAGACTACCTAAAACTGTTAATAAGTACTACTACAGTTTATGTTGACGCAAATTATAGGTAGGTAGGTACCTATAATGGTATGCGAAAGACCAAAATTATCTACCCAATAATAACAACGACAGTTTGTAAGAAACAAAAAGTTCTTTGTGCAGAGTTCGGTAATTATTGAACAATTAATAACACTTTATTGTTTTCACGCCTACCGAGCCCCGAGTCTGTGCATTTGTTTTGACTTTCGACTCGAGTAGGTAATAGGTATGCACACGCAAATGCAATCGCAAAGTGAGAAATTTTGTATGAAACCCGGATAAGCGCCTCTACCGGGAGATTTGGGAATTGTGGAACTCCCAACAAAATGTCTCTCTTTGCAAATGCTGCGTGTGCTATAATACTCGAGTCGAAAGTCAAAACAAATGCACAGACTCGGGGCTCTGGAATAGGTGTAATTATTCAACGGATATTTTAAAATCAACTTTACACGGTGAACTTTCACACCCGCGAAAACAACGTTTCACATCAACCATGCAAAGCTTAGGGCGCTTTCAGACGGAAAAATGTTTTAAATATAACCTACTACCTAATAAAAATCGTCCTACGCTGACCAATTTGTCTGTCGCTAACCTGACCGTCAATCATACCCATAAACAGTAAGTTCTATGAGGCATCGCACTACAATATTGAAGTCAGAGGGCCTAGTACGAGTTTTCAGTGTATGTGAGTGTAAAACGTCTCAAGCCCAGCACACCGGTGGGCACTGATTTGTATGGAGACACTGAGCGGATTCTTTGAGAAGCTTGGTCTACACAAAGCCCGTACTCGCATGTCGAGCTTCTCAAAAAATCCGCTCAGCGTCTCCATACAAATCAGCGCCCACCGGTACGCTGGGCGTCAGACGTTTTACACCAGATTTACACACCAAAACTCGTACTAAGCTCTCAGTAGGACTTTTCTTGAGCAGGTACAAGCAACTGACGCCAGCGTTGAAGGAATTCAAGCCTAAACGCGTATCTAAGTAAACATTTTTAGATTTTCGTTTGGCATGACATCAAAGTGTATGTCTAAGGTAAAATAATAAAACAAATAGTACGGGAGCCGACAGTAAAATATCAACGCTATCTGATACAAGGACGAGACCCATGGCAACAGATCCTTAAATATATGCTAACCTCCATAAAATCAGACAGAACAATCAGATTTGGCCGAAAGCACCAGAAAATCCCGAAAGTTAGGTGTTTCTATAATAATATCTGATTATTTTCAACCGCGTGTGTTGTTGCCTTTACTCGAACTTCAGGGCAATTAAAAACTGGCTAATTATATTGACTTTGAAACGAGCACGCGAGTTGAACAATGTTACGACGCCGCTCCAATTGTTTGCTAAATGGATTTATAATTCACTTGCTTATTTGTTACAGGCACAGGCTTATGGATACAAAACTCACGTTTTGATATAACCAGAATGCAGATGTAAGAAAAACTATGGCCACATGTGGCGGATCTTAGCCATTGTGTTTTTGCGATGGAGCTTTTTCGAACTAAATTCTCTCGTGGATCACAAACGGCTTCACGTACGCCGACCACACTGTACTAACTTAGTAACTTCTTCACAAAAGAATAATGACTAATACAGTATTTACAGAATACACATGAAACAGTTGAGCTATCTACAAACCATTGCAAACGATATTTATAAACTAGCCGTTGCCCGCGTCGTTGCTCTCGTTCTAGACCCTTTAGGGTGCGCCTTTTCAAAATTCCTTTCTTAGTGCACCCATACAATATAAAAGGATACTACCTTCCAAATTTCATACCTCTAGGACTTATGGTTTAGGCTGTGCGTTGATTATCAGTCAGCTTCAAAAGAGTTTTATATAATACTAGCCGTCGCCCGCGGCGTTGCTCGCGTTCTACCCTTTAGAGTGTGACGTTTTAAAATTCTTTTCTTAGTGCACCCTTACACTGTATAAGGATACTACCCTCTAAATTTCATACCTCTAGAACTAATGGTTTAGGCTGTGCGTTGATTCTAAGTCAGCTTCAAAAGAGTTTTATATATATTGATGATGATTGATTGATTGATTGATGATGATAGCTCAACTGATCCCAGTACCAATTGGAAGCGTGTTCACTGTACGACCTAGACTGTACCACAGATCATATAATACTATACTAGTAACTCTGTACTAACTAATTAATAATACTTAGTAGGTACCAATTTGGAAAACCAACAGAACACAAACGAAACTTAGCCGTAATTACTATTCATACAAAATTGTGATTAATTAGAAAACTAATCACAGTTTAAGAGCCGTAGGTATTATATTAATTACTCTAGTGAAACGCACGTAGATAACGTGATAGAATAATTTCAATTCGATTTAATTAGATTTCGCTCCACCATCAGCATACTATTCTGCACCTTTCCAATTCATTCATTCACTTATTACTTTTTATTTTATGTACCTACCTACCGAGCTACCTAGGTATTGAAGACTTATTGTGAAAATCGCGGTAACTTTGCTATGGTGATCCAGCCATTCTTGGTAACAAAGTTAGCTTCATCTCTGATTCAATGTTATTCTAAATTCAGTGCGGCAATGCAGCCAGTGTCTTGGGCACGCTTCCGGTTGGTACTGATTAGGACCTGAGCTATCTATAAATCGTTTGCAACGGTTTGTAGATAGCTCAACTGTTTCATGTGTACTTTGTTAATATTGTAAATACTGTATTAATTGTAATTTTCCTTGTGAATAAACAATAAAGTAATTTAATCGAAAAAGATTTTCTGTTTGGTACTGCGTGTACTTAGATAATACTTTATATTACTTAAATAAGTAGATAAGTTAAATAAATTCAAAGGTTCACAGAAAATATGAATAAACCATTTCAATAACACACTCAAAATTTCCATCCACTTATTCAAATTACGGGTTGTCCTTTATACTTGCTCGAACTCCTAATACATTTGGAAATTTCGTAATACCCGGCCACGGAAACCTTAAAAAATATAATCCCCAAACTTTGAAGAAGTTTAGCAGGTCTTCCACACTTTATTTCAACAATCTTTAACAGCCATTAATTTTATCTAGGTATCTTATATCCACTTTAGGTTACTACTAAGTCTGGCTTATTCCCATCGAGGCCACCGGCCGGCCCACTGGTGGGCCGGATTAGTACTAACTGTAAGTTTAGCTTTGCTAAGTTATTGTTATTTAGTAGCATTTATGACGTTCCAAAAAAATCCTCACGATATTTTTACTAGATTTAATTAAAATAATTATTCTACTGATGTTTTCATTCTGCGGTTACATTGCGTGGTTTCAATATTTCCGTCACTTTTTCAAACAGCAAAAATGAGATTTGCGAATCATTAAAGCCCAAAATATAGACACGAGTGGCGGTTGAGGGCGGAGACTTATGACCAGCAGTGGGTCACTACAAGCTGCATAATATGATGATGATGATGAACTCATGTTGAACATGCTATTGGTATTTCATCAAGTAGGAAGGACAATTTTATTTTAATTATACAAACAAATTAATAAAACAAGACAAGTTAGTGTTATGACCGTAAAATGTAGAGTTTTACGAAATAAATGTTTTTGTTTGCAAGCCACCTTGCTGAAAGCAATGTGGAAGGCCTATCAGAATAACAAGAAGTTTGTTTCTCGTGGAATTTTCATTACATTTTCTTTACGAATGTAAAACCAAACATCGACACACAATCGCTGACCCAAAAGTAACTTAAAGAAAAAGTTTATGCACAAACCTTTCTTAAAAGCATTATATCTTAGAAAAAGTAATTATTTTAATACACTTCTATATCTTTGTTAAATAAACCCTTCCGATTAGTTCTATGGTTTTTATCAATGAAGAAACTATATAAATTCTCACAGTTTATTAATCATTTGAAACCCATGAAATATACGAAAGAATAATGCACCCGACAATATACTTGAGACCAATGAATTCGAACCAATAAAAATCCACTAACCAAGACAGCACGATCTAGACGGCTAAAATAAAAAAAGGGCGGCATTTTCAATAGATTATTCAATCAGTTCTAGTAGCTTACTTTATGAAATTGATCCTTTTTTATAAAGCTTAGGGCCTGTTTTACTATCTCTGAGTAGTAGAAACGCCCATCTTTGTTTTTATCTAAAATGGAGACGGAGATATTTATAACTGACGGATAGCGTAATCATGAAACGGTGAAATAGGCCTTACGTTTTTTTTTCAATAAGATAGTTATACAGATTCATTGCTCTCAAGTGTATGATATTGAAACGAAAATAGTGATTGCGTAGTCTTTTCCTTGAAGTAATATTGGAGATTAATCTACCTATACCAATATTGATAGTAATATATTTACTATTTATGCATGCGCTATAGTAAAAATATACCTAATAGTTATTTCAAAAAGCTTTTGGAATATTAAAAACAGGCAAATGGAAGACTGACGATTTGAATTGAAACTCTTTTTAGTAGAAATACTGAATAGCTTTTTTGCTGTGGATTTCATGATCCAGTTGTTTTTTTTTTTTGGTTTATTGGTGGTTCCTTTGAGGGTGTTTTTCCACCAGAGCTAAACTAAGCTACGTTGCTAAGGATATGCTTGAAATACATCATTTGTTTTCATATTCAACATCCCAATGATATTTTTACAAGATGTTTAGAGAATTACCCTAATATTGTTATTTTGGCATTTTGGGCAATTTCTGGGATGTGTCTTTTCAACTCGTGTTCTCAAATTAGTTACAGCAAAGTTTTCAAGATTGAAATGAGAAAGCCCAAGTCAAGAACACAAAGTTGAAAGTTATTTCTAGTACATGCTCAAGGCAGGCAGTTCTGAGTCATACTTTTGCTTGTTTCCATCTAAATTCAACATGAATTTTGTCATTTTTGAAAGTAGGTAGTTAGTCTCCACTTTGTTATCATTATTTTGACGTCAAAGTGAAAATATACTTAAGTTATTTAATTAATTATATATCAAATATTTAATAAGTTGAAGCTATTTATACATAAGTATAGTAGGTATAAAAAAATGTTTAGTGCCAAAATATATTTTTGTTTCATGATGATTGTAATAGATTTACTCGCGATAGTTTTTATGAACGTTTCAAATATTCTTCAATAACATATCTAAGAATTGAAATACTTTAACTACTTAGAGAGATTTAAATAGGTTTTTTACCCAATCATGAAGCGTAACAAGTTAGCTCAAAGTGGCTTGTCAAATCCAGGAAATAAAACCTTTTGCTTTAAGAGTTCCAGACCAATTACTGGTCGGCGGTAGAATTTTCAACGCGAAGTTCCGTAAAACCCTGTCAAAATACTTTGCCAAGTTTTCAACTGTTTGATTTATTGCAAGAGGGTCTTAACTTAAGGCGATGCTTCACCTTGACTTTTCACTGTTTATGTATAAAAAGTAATGTATTCCAGGTTAAAAAGTTTATTAGCCTTTAATTCTTCTCATTATCTACCAAAAGCCATCCCCCACGCAGGGGAAAACTGGAATGAGCCCCCATACCTAGTACAAGCTCTGCTTCGTTTGGGACTAGATGGCGTTGCGTGTAACGTCCAAGGATATTTTATTATTATTATTCACATATTTATTTCAGATCTTAATCTTAAAACAAGAAGCTTTTGACGGCAAAAAACGCGCTGAAATGCTCTAATGTCACTATTTAGTCACAGATTTTAGTATAAAAACAGTTCAGAAGACCTGCCAGGCTCGCGCCCAAGTTGACAAGATGTCTCCGTTGTATCCATCAATCTATGACCTTCGTGTTTTGAGGTGTATGAAGATTGATTATTATAGCTTTGACTTTGCACCTGGCACGACAGGTAATACTTCTTAAACAGGTTATGCTCATAACAAATACAAAGTATCGGAGATGTGGACCATTTATCTTATTGGCGTTTACACACTGCCCGATACCGACATCTACACGATAGTATGTCAATGGCTCAAACAAAAATATCGTCGGCTCCAACACAGTACAGTGTTTTACACAGTGTTTTAAACACAGTGTTTTACATACTACGGCATAAACTATCCGACGATATCGTGATGGTGTCACACTGTCAACGAGTGCGTAATGCTAAAACAGCTGTATTCTCTTCTTCTTCTCTTCGTTAATGGCCTCTGTCCGTCATTTCGACAGACCATTTTGCCAATGTCAAGTGATATAGTTGTATTATAAGTCAAGTCAAGTCAGTTGTCAAGTCGGCTGTCGTATTAATGGCCTCTGTCCGTCATTTCGACAGACAATTTTGCCAATGTCAAGTGATATAATTGTAATAATATAAGTCAAGTCAAGTCAGTTGTCAAGTCGGCTGTCGTTCTTTTGAAAAGAAAATGGTGGATTTTCTCTTCAAAACCTAACACGAATTTTCACATTCAGAAAAACCACTTTACACACATTTATTCCAATGGCTCACACTTTATGTTACGACCTAAGTATTATTGGTTAAAATTCCACCAAAAATAAACAACAATACTCACAATAACACAAGAAAAACTATTAAAATATAAGTGCTATGTGTCGTTTCAAAAAATATCAAAACTCGTGTCCAGCTGTATCCTCACTTTTTAAATTTTTAGAATGTCTGTGACTGCACAAGACAGAACACGTAACAGTCAAACGCTCGCTAAATGAACCAGTGTTGGTAATTCCGACTGCATATTCTGTCCTTGCTCTCGACAGCTGACGTTTTTTTTAATAAACCCTGAATCGTGGAATATTTTACTTTCAAATTCACCTGGAGCTGAAGCTTCAGTATAAATTACATTCAATCGTTAGCGTTTTGTAATGGAAGCGTATTTAAAATACATTGCGCGGTGACTTTACAACGTTCGGAAGTTGAGGTGACGTTGAAGGGTAATATGACTTGAATAAGTTAGGTTCACGCGCGGTGATTTTCAGATTTGTTCGTGCTCACCCCCCAGGACTACTTGAGCATCGTTCTCGAGCATTCAAAGTTGCGAACAGAAGCGTAGTGTTCCATTTGAATTTGTATTCAAGTTTGGATGTGATTCTTTAAGATGTGTTTTGAATTGACTTTTTCAGTTTTCTAATAGTTTGTCCCAATTCAGTTACAGTAAAATGCAGCTAAAAACTTAGGCCAATTCGTACCTATAATAATGTAAATGCTGATAGCAAATTTTAAAGCTAAGCGTAGGTACTAAGTATGTGAAATATAAATTGAACATTGTTAATTAATGAGAGTAGAGTAGGTACCTACCTAATATTTTTGACATCCTGATAATATATCACATTTTAGTAGGCAAATTGGGTATTTGATAAAAAAAAAGTACTAGGTACCTACCTATTTGGGGTACATGTAATTTTTTTGTCTTTCCTTATCTTTCGTATTTCTGATATTTACGTTAAACTAGTTTAATATTGTAACAATCTCAAAACTCTTGGTCGAATGCTAATACAATCTGAAACTACTATCCTTGGTCTATCAACAGTATTATTTGTGGACAAAGGATAACAAATATCAAAATTCAAGACTCTATCTAATAGACTCTACACTCATGAGAAACAAAATAAGAAACTTGAAAAATTCAACCAAATAAAAAACATTAAAATAACAAACAGTATTTGGAAAATATACATGAAACAATTGAGCTATCTACATACCGTTTCAAACGATTAGTAGATTATCTCGACTGGTCCAAATCATTACCATAAATAAAACAATATTGGAACATAATATCTTTTCATTATTATATGGTATCTACTAGCCGTCGCCCGCGGCGTTGCTCGCGTTTTAGACCCTTTAGGGTGCGACTTTTCAAAATTCCTTTCTTAGTGCACCTCTACACTATATAAGGATACTACCCTCCAAATTTCATACCTCTAGGACTTATAGTTTAGGCTGTGCGTTGATTATCTGTCAGCTTCAAAAGAGTTTTATATATATTGATGATGATGATGATGATTAGTTTAAGGTTTCCCTCAGACTAGTTACAGGACGTAAAACAGTGTAGGCCAAGTCTGAACTATGAACTAAAAACTCTTTAAGCTAAAGCGTTGTAAATCCACATTGTGCTTAGTCAAACGCTCGTAATTTTCTTTTGATATATCAAAATGTGCGCATATTTCCTCTAGAATATGAGACCGCAGGCCGCGGCAACGATTAGCGAAGATGAACGACGATGAATCGCCGGCTAGGGTCTCCACGCATCCATTACTATGTTATTACGCCACGCCATCTGATAGGGCATTAGGGCTGTCACGCATAACTTACGGATTTAGCCGGACGACGACAACGTCTCAAAATACTATCAATAAACGGATCTTTTAGATTTTTTTTTAGTTAGTACCAAACCTGGTTTTTTTTTATCTTCGTGTCTAAAATGGAAATCTTCTAACGAATTCAATAAAATATAGAGGAGATTATCTGTTCAAAGCCTGCAAGAAACACTTGAGCGAAAATTTAGTATTAGAGTTTATAAAGTGGTAGAGATTCGTAAGTTTCTTGAGTATTTTCCGTCTTTTAATTGGCGTCTGGCAACACCATCTGAGAACAACATGATTGCCGTTATAACGCTCTTAGGTGTCGTTTATATAACGTATCGGTGTTTGTTTGGGCTGCGGCTCATTTGCTTAATGCCTGTTTTTGGGATTCAATATACATTTTATTTTATTTTTATGAATGTTATAACCGTTCTTGCGACAATTTCGGCAAGTTAATGGCGCGGAATTAATATTGTAATGCTAGGAATACTTGTAATCAACGGAAACGTTGCTGAAGATGCTTTTGGTATTTCTATGTAGACGCGAGCATGACACGCGACAAGAATACTAAGCTCTCAATCGAATCTGACATCTAATCCAATGTAAATAGGGCCGTTTTTTTCAGTTAAATGGTTATTATGTACCAATGAATTTATAGTCTAAAAATGTTATATAAAGAGTAGAAAATATAGGAAGCATAGATCTCTATTTTTAACTAAGCTTAGTTTCATAGGCTTAGTTAGTTTAAGTAAGCTTAGTTTTCTTACAAAATAAGTAAACTTTCAACGAACACATTTGGATCTCACAATTCTTTTTTAATGGGTTTTTATTTTATAAAAGCTATTTAATTTTGAGTTTGTTTGTAAATAATCGCCACTAACGTTATTGTCTACGCTAAAGGAATAGTCAAACTGTTACAAACGAAGCCCCACAAGAAATAACCAATCAAACTATTATAAATAAGGTAACTAATCCCAATTTTTTAATTTATCTAAAATAAATCTTCAATTTGATATTAATTCCTAACAAAATAGATTTAACTCAATCAATTCCTGACACCTCGAACGAGTTAGATGGAAAGCTAATTAAGTTCAACTTTTATAAGTTAAGTTGGCTTCAAAGTTGGAGCTTGCTTGACAGGAAGATAAGAGAAGATGACGAATCTAAATTCTGCCGTATTTATTTCGTGCGCGAGAATTTTGGAAGTTAAATTCTTGTAATTTGTTGTTGTATTGTGTGCCTATGTGGGTAGATAATGTAGGTAGATGAAAAGGATGGAGAGGCTTTTTCTCAATAAGACACGATACAATTTATTGATTATTTTACAAAGTAAACGACCGGTCTTTGAACCTATTTGAACCTAATCAGAGGTATTTGATTGGAGCTAACTTTTATTTAAGTCATCTTTGAATATCAAAATAGAATCATTGTTCTTCTTCATAAGGTTTCTATTTGGTTTGTGCGTAAATGTTTATAATACATAAGCTTTCTAATCTAGGTTTATTACAGACTCGTGAAAGGGGATTTATTTTGAATCTAGCTCTAAACCACATGCTAATCCGACTTAGGGTGCTGGGTCTCCTACACGTGCTGGACGTCAAATCAGTTCATTACATTTAGAAATGACCTACTTACTAGATAGGTACTAGATATTGATATTTTGCTAAGAAAACAAAAATGAAACAGTAGGTTTGAACTATAACCACATAATTATGTTTTAAAAATAGGTTACATTATAAAACGCACTCGTCCTGTTATTGATTGGCTAAGCAAAATCACTGATATTGTATAGAGCCGCGGTAAAACAAAGAAAAAAAACTAAATTACAAAATTATTACATATACTTGTAGGTAGGTACCAGTAAGTAGTAATTATACGATGAACAACAGCAGAATAAGCTAGATATTCGACATGATTTTTACGAGTTTTTTGGGTGGAGTGAATGGTTTCTGAGAGCTAGTCCTCAAAACAGCTGTCACCAATGTGGAAGTCCAAGTAGATTACGTTGTTTGAGACCAACGTGCTGTGTTTGAACAACACGCTTTGAATATGTAATTGTTGCACGTAGGAACAGACAATTGACTTTGAGTGGGTTAGTTGTTAATGCAGTTGGCCTATGGGACCATGAATATCACAGTACACTCACTGGTACCCACGAGATGGCAAGAGACGTCGTGGAGGACAACAATGGAGATGGGAAGACGATCTCAAACTCACAGCTGGCCCTAATTGGAGGAGAGTTGCCAAAGACACCATAGTGAAAAACCCTGGAAGCCTTTGTCAAAAAACACACTGAACTGAAAGAGAAGTTCAATATCAAAAGCTTAAAAAATCAACAAAAAAGGTGCATATACAATCTGCAGGGGCAGGAGCACACTGGATTCAATTGGCGAAAGAATGGCGTGACAAAGAGAAGGCCTATATATGCCCAACAGTGGGTGAGTATAGGCTGTTTAGACAGATAGATAGATACAATCTGTGAGGGTGGTAGTAGAATTAACATATATTTTTTTTTACAATAGGTAGTCGTTTGACCACAATCTTACCTGATGATGAGCAATAATGGGGTCGACGATGTAGCACGGTTACCTAGAAAATACCTATTTCTTGGTAGAAATCAATGTCCAGAAGTGGACTAATATACAGTTGATAATAATAATTATAAAGGTAAGAAAGTTAGAAGAGTCAAGCTACAAACAAATACAGTAGAAAAATAGAAAAATTTCACACACATTACACTCGGACAACGTTGAGGACGTACCCTGTGAAGCAGTTCATCTATCACTCAAATCTCTAATGTGCCTGTTATTGCTCCAGCATCCATACCTTTCAAACCGGAACACAATGCGAGCATCACTGCTTCGCGACCAAAAATAGCTACGGTACTAGTACTTCCCTGGAAGACGAACTCTTTCACAAAGAGCCATTATAAAATGAATACAAACTGCTAGAATAATTGGAAGCCACAAATGTTATACAAAACAAGTTATAGGTAAAATCAACGTTTTCATATTTCCGTACATTTTCATTTGAATCATAACAGCTGTTGATTCTAACTTAGGTACTTGTAGGTATACATCGTGTCCTTTGTCAGGTGTTCCGCCACGTTTCATTTCTAGCGAAAGGGTTAGCTTCCATTTCACGGTACACATTCGTCTTTAAAACCATCCTAGTATCAAATAGCACGCCATCAATCCATCAAGCTATGGAGAATCATAGGTTTTGTAAACTTTCCGCTAGGGGCGCTGCTCAATCTCTATACAAAAATATAGTTCACGTGAACTTCGTAGTATACGTAAAACAAACATTAAGCAAGCATGCTGCGTCTTAGTATGCTTTCTTGGCGCTTTTCAAGTTTTTCCTTACAGTAGACTGAAACACACCACGCCACTTTGTGCCCGCCATTTTCATATTTTTCTCGCTTTAAATACCAATTTCTTGGCTTTAGAACACCGTGTCTATCATTCGACGACCTTGGCAGTTACAAGAATATTTTAGATATGTTTTAAAAAATAGGTCGATATTTATAAGTTGAGGAGCGCGTGAATAGGTAAAAAAGAAATAGGCTTAAGCACAAGACGTAATTTCAAACCGTGTCTAGGGATTTTATTTATGAAGACCTTACCTGGGACCTGAGATCGCTCTGGTCTAATCAATGTTTAACTTCTAGGAATGTCCTGTAAAAGAAAAGTGAACAAAATTCAACAGATTGTATGTATGAATGATTTAAGGGTAGTAATGAGATGATTCTGTCTGTGCAATAAAATTATGGAAAAGATACAAGATACGTTTATTTGCATTACCAAAAGACAATTGCATCCTTGCATATAGGTTCGAAGCTTCACCGAGCGCAGCATACGAAGCAATCGAGACAGGGCTTGCACTGAAAGTAGAGAGAATTCCGTCAAATAAAATTCAGCGTCTGTGTAAATATATTTGAAGAGGCAACCCTAAATAAAGGACAAAAACCAGCCAAGTGCGAATCAGTCTCTAAAACTACAGGTTCCGTTGGGTGCGTCGAAAAAATGCTCAGCAACGCTGCTAAACTTCGAGATTAGTTGAAAATTTATTAATAAAAAAAGAAGAATGTATTATATCAGCAACCTAGTTTACATAGTACAAGCTCTGCTTAGTTTGGGACTAGAGGGCGATGTGTGTAATGTCCAAGAATATTTATTTCTTTATTTATTATTTTATTTTTAAATGGTTTTTTCTGTAATGGTGTCGAGCGGTGGTTGGCATGCTTAGTATTGCCAGTATTATGGACCGCTGTTGTCTGAAATAAAGAATTATTAATAAAAAAAAAACATATGATCTATGGTATTGGTTAGGTAGGTACTTAGTATGCCCCGCGTGTAAACCACTAGATTACATTGTGTCAGACGATGACAGTTACTATATTTATGGCAATAAGATTACCTACATGAAAATTCTTGCTTAGAATTTTGATAGAAATATCAACTTCTATTCGTTTTTCTCGAAAACTAAAGCATTCATTATAACAACAATAGAACACATTATTAAATGTTGTAGTAAGAAAACAGGTATAATAACTTATAACGGAATATAATACTTGTTATTTTAAGTGAATTTTCAAGCAACCAATTCACTCAAACAGAACAAATCCATTTTAAGAATATGGTTCAGTTTAATTACAGGCACATGAGACTTCAAGATTTTTACGTCTCAGAGTGATGGACGCAGTGCATTGCCTTACAGGGCACGTCCTCATTAGACTTGCTCTGTGAGGTAATGCATTGTTATAGGCAGAAGTTACTACTTAACATCAGGTGAGCTATCAGCTTGTTTCATTACTTTTATCATAAAAAAAAAGTTTTTCATGACTTCTTTTTATTTACATTCACTAAAACATTGTAAGCTAAATATATCATAAGATAATCTATGCTCAAATTAGCAAACACCCCAGCATACTACAAACTATATAAATAGTACTTTTGTAGGTAGGTACAGTCAGGTCAGTAACTATTTAACAAATAAAAATATAAATTAGTCGAAAGTAACGCATGGAACCTGATTTACAAATAAACATTTTCATGAAAAATACTAATTATGATAGTTATTTTGAATTTATATAGGTAGGTTGACTAGTCTAAAAAAAATAAATAAACGAACAATGCCAAAAACTTAAAAATATCAACCGTTCACACTCAGTGCTACGAAGCTCTACGAGATAGCTACATACGAAAAATGTAAAAAAAAAATTTGTAGCGGCATTTCCTCTTTGCAATGGATATAGACACTATAAAAAAAGCGCTTTGAATTTTCTTTTTTATACTTTTAACCTGTAAAACGCCGTTGACTGTACTCCACCCCCGTTCGAAACTATTCCAATTTAACCAACTTTGAATCCTACGAATTAACAGATGGACAAAAACCTGAGCAATTTAAGTGGTTTAATGTGTGCGTGTTTTGGATGTCCGTAGATAAGATAAATAGGGTTTTTACCTTTACACAAAATAGGGTTAGTTTATGGGGTGTTTGTGTTTGGAGTTGAAAGGGGAAGGGGTGGAGATTAGCCGATACATCCGGTATAGACAACAGAAGTGTCGATTTGTAACTTTATGGTCGTTTATTACCAATCCTTAACATTCAGTTGGGATAACATTTCCTACGCCTACTCTATCTAAAAATATTCCCTAAAGTTGCCTATAGGTATCTATCTTCTAAGTTATATAAATCTCTTTTGAAGCTAACTGACAATCAACGCACAGCCTAAACTATAAGTCCTAGAAGTATGAAATTTGGAGGGTAGTATCCTTATATAGTGTAGGGGTGCACTAAGAAAGGAATTTTGAAAAGTCGCATCCTAAAGGGTCTAAAATTAAGATCAAAGATTTTAACCAAATAATGCGTATGCTGCTACCACGCGAGCAAAGCCGCGGACGACAGCTACTAAGTAAATAAACATCGATATAGTCACAAATAAATAAAATAATATTTTAATAAAATAATAATTTCTCTCTTAATAATTTTATCATTCTTATTCTAGTAATCTATTTTTATCAAATTCAAAGGTTAGGTAAATGAGCGTTTTGAAGGTAAATAACCTCAAAAACGTTCGGTTCAATGCCCTTAAATAAATACGAACCTATATTTATTTAGGGCGGAACCCAAGATCTCGTCAGATGCACACACGTTGTGTATGGCGGTGGTTTTACCCATTAATTGTTAATTAGGGATATGGTTTACCTGGTTTTAGTTAGCGCTTGTTTGGTAAAACACGTGACCGCGATATCACGTAGTATAGGTTTAGCTTACTACTACATCTGATTTAAAACAACCGAAAACTGTGCTTAAGGCTTTTGAAAGGTAATAATTTTTAACTATGATTTATTTTTTAAAGTGCATTATAAAGAGGTTGACAACTTTAAAATAATTCATTATTGATTTATCATGGAGCGCAGTATTCTGGGAGTCAAACTAACAGACCGCGTTCGCAACAGTATACTGCGCTCCAAAACGCAAATCGCAGATGTCGGTCAACATGTGGGTAAGTTGAAATGGGACTGGGCAGGCCACGTCTGCCGCATGTCGGATGCGTTATGGGCTAAATCCACTACAGAATGGATGCCCCAAAACGGAAAACGACCTCGCGGCAGACCACGGCGAAGATGGAGGGACGAGCTTGATACCTACCTCAAGGACTGGTCCACAGTTGCCCAAAACAGAGAAGACTGGCGAGAAGGAAGGGAGGCCTTTGCCCTGCAGTGGGACACTACGGGCTCTTAATAATAATAATAATTATTGATTTAGCATACCTAATACAAAATTTTAAGTCTTTTTATGCCATTGAAAAAAAAATAATGTTGGCCATACCGTACCTAATTAATTATTTTTGTGAGAAGTAGTAAAAGTATCTAGTAAGTTTCTGTAAAGGTGTAGTCTCAAAGCTAAATGTTGGTAGTTGGTAACTTTAAGAAGGCCTTAAATCCAGTATAATTGAAACTACACGGATACCGCAACAGAGCTGAGAGGTAGTGTGCTTAAATTAGAAATGGAGGTGAAGCAGGAACTCGTAAAGTAACCGGTTTGTAAGTATCACGACTTAAGTTAGGGGTCGGAGATAGAGGAGCTACCGAGACGCATCCTTGTCTAGACTAACAGTTACATTATCATTTGAATCAGACTTGATGATATCCAATCATTCATTCATTAGAACCTACAGTCAAAACTCAACATTATTTGATACAAAAATAAGCTAATGAGGACACAAAATATATAAAATCTGTCGCCCGCGTCGTAGCAGCTTAAATAGATACGCATTATTTGTTTACAATTTTTGATTCTAATTTTAGACCCTTTAGGGTGCGACTTTTCTAAATTCCTTTCTTAGTGCACCCCTACACTATACAGGGTGTTACCAGACCACTTCCGAAAACTTGGAGGTTCCAATCAGACCATGATACTGAAAACATTAAGCGAAAAAAATCGCGAAAAAAAAAATTTACTTGACTATCTCTATTTAAATTTTTTTCTAGTTACATACACACAGTACAACATAATAAGAAATATCTACCTAATTATCTCATTTAAATAAGCAAAAAAACAAATAAAATAAATAAAGCAGCAATGTACACGCAGCACGCAGATTACGTCTACTACAGCATGAACAGCTGAGAGTTCATCGCGGGTCATTCAATTACGCAACGTGCGAGCGACCTACGTTAGTACCTACCTACGTTAGTAGGCACTTACGACACAGAATAAATAATAGTACTACGCCTCGACCTTACCTACGTGAATGCGTACATTGCGGGCTGGCGAAATAAATACCAATCTTTAAACATTGTTTTCTCCGGCTAGAATTATTTTTCAGGATAACTGATTTTTTTTTGGTTGGGTTTTGGTAATGAATATGACGTGGAGGCGTCTCATCTTCATTTTAAGTTCAGAGACAACGACGCGACACAGAAATCAATCGCGTCAGTTCAATTTGTCTACTTGTAGCGTCTTGTGGCAAGCCGCCACACATCCATTTTAAAAATATATCTAGAAACGCAGAACTGAAGCCTAAAATACAAGTGCTACATCTATATTCACCGCACTTGTTATTATTTTACCAATCAACATCAATGAACCAAACACTGCTGTCGCAATTCAATCGCGTCCACATCACACCGACAATCCTATAATGTAGCAGCTAGATCAACTCCCAATCTCGGTAGCAAATCAAGAGATGCGAGACAAGACGTACTACGCCACTCTGAGATTCAAATCCGAGATCCCCTCTCCCCCTTCCACTAAAGAGGGGGTTAAGGGGGGTGTCGCCGCTAACATCTCTGATCACTCTTGGAGTTTTTGTCGCGGACAAATAAGAATTTACATTCAAACAGTTCCTTTACGTTGTGCTCGCTTTTATTGGTTTTAGTAAGTAGCTTAGTTTAATGCTTCTAGTATGACGGAATGAGCTAAGTTTTTTTATTTATGTATGGGACACCTGGCGAGACGTAATAAGAACAGAATGGTGCAAAGGTGACAGAGAGGTCGAAGACTGGTCAGAAAAACATTGGAAGTAATGATAAAAGTAATGGAACAAGCCGATAGCTCACTTGATGTTAAGCGGTAACTTCTGCCTATAACAATGCATTACCTCACAGAGCAAGTCCAATGAGGACGTGCCCTGTAAGGCAATGCACTGCGTCCATCACTCTGAGACGTAAAGATCGAAGTCTCATGTGCCTGTAATTACACCGGCGCCATTACCCTTCAAACCGGAACACAGCAATGCGAGCATCGCTGCTTGGCGGCAGAAATAGGTACGGTGCTAGTACTGAACCCGGACGAGCTCTCACAAAGAGCTCTACTACTACTAAATTGCTATAGACAAGCGATGATCGGAATTGGGTATACCTATAAAGATGTCCATTTTATTTATTTAATTGTAAACTTAGCCATGATTAAGGTCTCCGAGTAGCTTTAAAATTCAGCAGTACAACACGGCTAAATAGTTTTCTAAGCCAAACTAAGTTTCTGTTATAAATCCTTTTATTAAAGCCTTGAATAAAGCCTTTGATAAATCTAAAGTACAAAATGAAATTATTTTATACAAATATTTTGTTGGCGAGCTAAAGAAGCGTACCTATAAAAAATGCTAAAATGTTGTTTTTTTTGTCTGTAAGTTTACAATTCTGTACGTGTAACTCGTGTAACTGGCTGATTGTTCTTGACATGTTCTTGATGACATTTTAGAAGATGAAAAGTTGTAGCAAACTGAAAACAAGCAATGGGTACCTACTTATACACGGTGTAACATAATGACCCTATAAGTCCGAAGGGGGAGTATTTTACAGGTCATGGCGAACAGTGTTTGTTCTACGGCTTTTGAGATTTCGAAGTTTTTCATTCATGAAATGAGCTCGTAACTTTTACTTATAATGTACCTACATACAGCTATCGTGTGCGTGCGACGCGGTAGGAGGTTACCTACGTGTGCATGCGTGTGTACGAGTTTACGCAAATAGTAAACAAACACTTAGGGTTGTCGCAAATTTCTAAAATAATAAAAGTTGTACTTTTGTATGAAAATTTCAATTACGATTTATTGACCCTTTGCACATGTCTAAGCACGCAGGTGGTCGGTCTGATTACGCCCCTTCGGGCTTATTAGGTTAATTATGTTACACCTTGTATACTTTTTATCGAAAAAATAACAAGCAGCAAGTAAACTGAACGTACACAAAGTCGCAGACAAAAGCTTGAGTATTATGTCAATAGCCCGTCAATGGCTCTTTATGTGAAGTATAAATATCAATGTTCAATTAAGTAATACGTTCATGAAAGTAAAAACTAACTCGTTAGCGGAGCCAGCGGACCGTGGAAACCATGTAAATCGTAACAGAAATATGTAGTTTGAATATTCCTTTATGCTATTAAAACGTATGGTGATACTTCACTGTGGCTCAGCTCGTATTGTAAAATAAGCTTTGAGACGCTGGGCTTGAGTTCAGTTTTGCTGACCAGTGAATACGCTACGCTTTTTAGGGTTGGCACAAGGGCGCGTTCTTGTTATCGCTTGTTATTGATGGAGGCTCTTTACTTTATAACTCATGTCACTTTTTTTTTATGGTTTCACCAACAAAATGTCACTTCAATTACAGATGTCAATAGCCATTCAATAACACTATTTTTATTCACTTCCACAGCACTTTGGACAACTAGGACTTTGATAAAATGTAGGTAAGTTTCGAATTAGGGCTTTGCATCTAACAGTTCGTACCTACGTGAATAGTTCCGTAGAAATCCAGGGAGATATACTGCTTAAATAAATAAATATTCACGGACACTTAACACGACGCCTTCTAGTCCCAAACTAAGCAAAGCTTGTACTATGGAAACTAGATGGCTGATAGAATACATACATATTTTTTTTTTGTAAATACATACTTATAATACATAGAAACACCCAGACACAGAACAAACATCTATGTTTGCCACACACAAATGTTTGTTCAATGACGCTTGTGTCAATAACGCTTGTGCCATTTATTTGACTTATCGTAGTTTTTAGTTCATTTAGTTTAGTATTTTATGATCTGTGGTTTAGCTTTTTGACTTTGACTTTGACTTTGAGTATAATAAATCTACCGCGGCGGTACGCACTTGTGACGTCAGGCAGTGAAGTGAGCAATGATCCGGTAGAGTGAGGTAATTAAGACCAGTGGTAGATGACGAGATGGCCATTCTGTACGTAGCCTTACTATATATACTGTGATTCTAAAATGAATTGGGTAACAATTTAATGTTTAATAAGTTCTATATAGGAAAAGCCAAGTTTGCATCTATCAGTGCCTTGATCACGAATAAATGTGACAATCGCAAACGTATCGTAACGCGAGCGTATCCGAGATACACTGCGCGGTGACACTACAACGGTTGGCAGTCGAGCTGGCGTTGACGCGCAATATAACTCGAATACGCTAACGCGGTGAATGTCAGATTTATTCGTGATAGAGGTACAGTATGTCCATTGTACATCTAAAAGAATGGCAACTATTTAATCAAATAACGTGTAGAAATTCGGGAGAACCTATCTCTCTCTATATTAGTTTAATTGGCTGAAAATGTAAGGGTGCGTTTACACTGCTCGCTTTTATTGCTAACTTTAGTTTTACTCAGACGAAGCAAAGATTTGATCAGTGTGCATATGCCTTACATCTGATTATGTTATCAGAGACTATCCAATGCTACCGTGCAGTTGGTCATGTCCCTAGAGTAGATTATACTGATGCCTGGTATATACTTATCCACACGTTTGAAATTAAAGCTTATGTCCTCGAAAATGTAGATCTTGATCCATCTTTATCCATTATGATCCATCTTGGTCCATCTTGATCCATCTTGATCCATCTTGATCCATGCTGATCCATCTTGGTGATTTCATTTTGTTTAAAACGAGACTTCCAGAACCATAAGTTGCTTGATGTCGCTAGTGATAGTAGTAATGGAACAAGCTGATAGCTCACCTGATGTTAAGTAGTAACTTCTGCCTATAACAATGCCTTACCTCACAGAGCAAGTCCAATAAGGACGTGCCCTGTAAGGCAATGCACTGCGTCCGTCACTCTGAGACGTAAAGATCTTGAAGTCTCATGTGCCTGTAATTACAAATGTTCATGCAAAACGCGCCTAAAATAGTTATCACTTCAAAAACATCCCGGGGAGGAAAATTCCCAGTATAGCTGTTATTTAATCTGTGGCGGGTATGTCCGCTATTTGAGTTCACGAGATTAGTCCGCTCTGCCGTCCGCTTCAATGAACATACAACAGCTTAGGTACTTTGACAAAGAGAAACAATGATTGCGGGCTTAGGTAAATAAAATTCAACTCTAAAACAAACACGGTAGGGGTTCTTTTCCCGTAGATCAGATGATTAGTTCCAAAGTTTTTACTATATACATACATGTTGGTAGTGTTTAATAGTAATGAATAGAAATTCGTGTGGAGTCATGAAACTGTTAGATTTGGCACTGCTTTGAGATGTCTACCGTGCTTGGATATTACCTTTTACGAGAAATAATTATGATTTATATCCTAAAAAAAAAAAAGTAGTGTTGTTTGAGAGTTTTTCATACTTTACTTTTACTTACTTTATTTGATTTTTTATGACCGATTTATTGTAACCAAATTTGTGAATGATTTTACAAATAAAAAAAAAAGATTCGATACCTTGATGAACTAGTGAAGTGAAAACTAAACATCGTAAAGCACGAATTGAACGAAAACCGTTTATTTAAGGTTGATTAGCAATCAAGATTAAGGGGATCGCCTTGAGAAGGGTTAAAATGTTCATACTTGGTCTAGGCCTCGGGCATGGTAAGTTATCGGTTCCGGTTTTACTTGTTTAGCTACAAGACCGATGTACACACTCATTGTAGGTATAGTGGGGCTCGCAACCGTCAAACCACTTCTTGGTCGCACATTTCAACATTTCTGAAGCTATAAAATCACTGAAATTTAACGAAAAATTGCATACCACCATGTTGCGTGCAATAACATTGCACAAGGTTCAGCATTAATATAATTTTGATCCCCGATAAAGCAATTCCAAACTTTTAAAACTTATACTTTTGACAGGCGTCATGGCTCAGTGGGTAGTAGCTCTGCCTTCCGTGCTGTGGGTCGTGGGTTCGATCCCCACAGAGAACAAACATTTGTGTGTTGTAAACATAGATGTTTGTTCTGTGTCTGGGTGTTTTTATGTATTATAAGTAGGTATGTATTTACAAAAAAAAATGTATGTATGTGTTCTATCAGCCATTTAGTTTCCATAGTACAAGCTTTGCTTAGTTTGGGACTATGAAAGCGTTGTGTTAAGTGTCCGTGAATATTTATTTATTTATACTTATCCATATCTAACATTTTCTCAACAAAACCGATTTTCATATATTTGTATTATTATATTTTGATGAAAAAAGAGGTCGATCGTTCTTTGCATACCGCAAGGAAAATTACGATCGACCTACTGAAATAAGGCGTTTGTATACTATCCGATACAAACATCACAATGTCAGTTGCTCGAACAGAAATATCAGGTGTGAAAACACTTTAGCAGTCGTGGTGAACATTAATATTAGCCTATACAAGAGCCAGTGAACGCCAGACCTTCGTAATTTTATAAAGGCTGAAAGTTTGTCAGTGCATGCTCCCAACACAGGTAAGAACCGATGGACCATCGAGAAGTTTGGCTCATCGTGGCTTTGGCAGGCAAATATGAATTATATGAAATTAGCTCTTAACCGTTATCGTGTAGGAGTCGTGTCGGCGGCAGTGTGAAAATATCCAGGCAAAGGAAGGCTACATCGATGATTTAGAAGAATGACACCAGTACATCATAAAACTCCGCCGCGTACGTGCTTCAAAAAGATCCTGCATCGCGCCAGCGTAAAATATGACTACTCACAGTAAAAAGTTGATGAAACCCTAAAATTGCAAAGCCGTGTAGGAAACGCCTTGCGCAACGGAATAAGCATTACCAAACAGTAAAGTTACTTATAATTATTAAAAAATCCTTACTATAATATTCAATAAGTAGCCGGTGCCTGCAGGATTAGAAGTGCAATTTGCTATGCGAAATCTTCTAGGCCGTTTTTGAATAGTTAAAAAGTAGCCTATGTGTTAATCCAGGACTGCGACAAAGCAAAAAGGATGATGAAGTTTTAAATTTTCTAGCCATTGGTACATAGAACGTTAACTAGAGAGGCTGCTTGTATACTGTGGTTGGTGACAAGGCGCCATCTGGGGCACATCGCAACAAACATTAGCAATTCAAATGCAGACCCGTCCGTTGTCTTTGTAAAAACAAAATACACAAATTAATGCAATTATGACTTGTGACAGCTGTATAGGAGATAAATGGTAATTTAAAGTGGGCTTTGGCACCCAAAAAAGTCTTATGGTAACTTGTGGTTTTTGCGAGCGACTAACAAATAAAGTAGATAAATGGACAAAGCCACCGAAATAGAAAAATATGAACTAAAAGGAATATAAATAACTGAAAATTGGAAACTATAAACATTTACCCTATGAATTTTATGGAGATATCTCTATGTTAATTGTACGGGCACACAGGTGGGCCAGATGGAAAAAAAAATCTCATCAAGCCCACTATGCAAATGAGTGGGCTTGATGGGATTTCTTTTCCCATCTGACTCACCGGTGGGCCGGCCGGTGGGCTCGATGGGAATAACCCAACATAACTAGACAATACCTTATGCCCTTTACGTCTATTGAAGATGATTTATACTGCGTCAGGAGGCAACCTATGCCTACACTTAACGGGACACTGTAGTGCCTGGGACAATGTTTAGATGAAGTAGGCTTGCCCAGCACCTATACCATCCTCTCAGCCTAGTCAGCCATATCCACAGGAAAGACGTCGTCAATACGTTCGGAGCTGACTAAGCCGCGGGTTTCCTCACATGTTTTCTTTCACCGTTAAGTTCGAGCTTAACAATACTATATGGAATAAATAATTCTATAGATAGGGGCTCACAGTCATGGTGAAAGGGCCTACAGCCATAGATACAGCTCAAGACAGGCTATTGCAAGTTACCATACACAGAAGCACTAGTCTGATAAATTTCCTAAACTTGTTCAAGAAATCTGATTAGCTTTTTTTCTGTTACCTTGTGCTAGTTTTATTTACACTTGGCCATTTTAATATTATTTTCACAATGTAACTAGCGAGCTATTTACTATCAAGCATCATTATTTAGTTAGTAAACTTTAAAAAAGTTTATATAGTATTTAATTATTTTTGTAATTTAGGAGCTTGTGTGTTGGGCCCTTTAATTAAAACACGAAATTGTTTACAACATAATTCAGAATAAAATTAAACCTTTATCTTGATTTAGATGTAAATGAATTTGTCAAAGTTGGATGTTGTTGAAGGACATCAAAAATGTAAATATTGTCCGCAGATTACTTTATACATACCTACAGGGTATGTATAAAGTAATCTGCGTATAATAACGTATAATAACATTGGCTAAGATATTTTTATACTATTAGCTACTTACTTACTACATTTATGTAAAAACAAATCGATAATTAAATTGAAATACCAACATTCATTATAAAGCATTGTATTTGAAAACCCGACTTCAGTTTGAAAAGCCTTCATCATTAAATGGTGATGATGATGATGATGATGATGGCAGTTCATTGGGACTGTTCTATTGATCGTAAACACCACAGAAAAGTCACAGGAAAGCAAAACACGCAATGTTGTGTTCGTGGACGACTGAGGTAACGAACATAAATAAAAAATACAACCGAATTTGAGAACATCTTCCTTTTTTTGAAGTTGCGGTTAAAAAAATTCTAGAAAAAAGTTGAAATCCCCACTGATTGGGATTTCTTCATGTAGATTGGCATAATATTTATTCAATGCAAAGTTATTATGATTGATAAATAATAAGCTGAATTAATTGAATGTTTAGTACGGCCAAGATTGTGATGTACGCAACTATAAGTCCCGGGCAATAAGGATAAATTCGGGCCCCTTACAAACGAGGTTAATAAAGGTGGCAACTCATTTCGCGAGAATGGAACATTTAGCCCGGGCACGCGTGTGGCTTCTGTACGAGGGTGCCCATCAATTAACTTTTAAAAGGGATAAACTTCTGTAAATATGGTTCTGGTAACTTTTAGTTGCTTTTATTTCTACACAGATGTATGTAAAAACTAAGGTTTTATTTAAGTACCCACTTAATTTAGTTCATAATTTTACAATAACTAAAATATATTACTAACTAAACTAGAAACTATGTGCTACGTAAAGTAAAGTATAAGAATAAGTAAACTAGGTACAAAGGAAATCTAGTGTGCCGTAAAAACGTACCCTGGCTCAGCATATTATTATGTTGGATGACTGGCAACCAACGCTGGTCTACCGCCAGAGCCGTACGGTGATATCACGGAAAAACTATCCACCAGCCATGATTAAAAAGTAGACAAGAAAAATAGTAGTAGTATAATCATATTAATATTTAAAATTAAAATGTTTTTATTTTTGCAACAAAAACAAGTTTGGGATATCAGTGTAGGATTTTTTTTAAACATTGTCTGGTAACCCGTAGTCATCTGCTTTTGTACGAGTATCGAAGTTTGTAGTAGAACCTACATTCAAATCATAAGTAGTTTAATTTGGAAAGATTTATGTATGTAAATATAATTAGAAGCATAGACATAGACATAGACATACATTTATTCACTAACATGGCACACAACATACAAAACATATAGACAAGTACAAATGAAATAATAATAATAAAAATATCGAGAACACTGGATTTAAAAGGAAAAATAAATATATACTTAAATAACATAAATTGGTGCCTATATGTATGGTGCCTGCCACAGCAGCAAATGGGTCCTAGCTCAGCAATTTGCCTACTGTTTTAGCAGTAGGCGCTGTTATTCTGCTAGGACCATGACTGTCATAGGACCCTGTGAGAATATATAAATAATGGAAGCTAAATGTGTATGTGTCCAAGTGTATACTGTAATACGAGAGTGTGTGTGTAAAGTGTATATAAAATAAGATAGTGATAGAAGATGCTACTCAGGTAATAGTTATAGATGGTATAATGTGCGTAAATGTAGTAAAACGGGAAATGTTAGTGTAGGTGGGGGTTCTTCTGATTACTCAAGTCTCTTAAGAGTCAGGGTTTCACAGAAGAACCCCACATGAGGGTGTGTTTTTTTATACAAAATAAATAAGAATACTTAGGATTAAATGAAAATACATATAAATAACCTATAAAACTAGCAGGTAAAGGGGGCATCCGTACCAGGCAACCCAGTCTTTTGCTGTTCAATAATAAACAACTTGAAGTGCTTTTTAAAAGTGTGTTTAGACTTTATAAGCCGTAAAGGTGGAGGGATATTGTTCCAGCACTTGGTTGCTCGGTAACGAAAGCTGCCCCGAAACGCCACTGTTTTATGTTTTGAATAATGCAGCATGAGCGTTCTGTTCCGTCTCGTACTGTACTTGCTTTGACTGTGGTCAAGTTTTGAGAAGAGGTATTCTGGTGTTTCAGACGTCATAAGTCCATGCACTAACACACCTAAGTGGAGAGCCCGTCGCGAGGCCATGTTCAATGTAGAAGACTTGTTCAAATATGGCGTGACGTGTTTTCGCGGCGGGATGTGGTAACAAAACCTACAGCATGCGTTTTGAACTCGCTGTATGAGGCGGGTAGTTTTAGACGTGAGACGTGGACCATACACCAGATCTCCATAATTGAGCTTGGACAAGATCAGGGTTTCACAAATTTTTATTCGAACATCCTCTGTAAGATAATTTCTGATTTTATAAAGTAATTTTAATCTAAAAAAACATGATTTCAACAAACCTAGTATATGACCCTCAAACCTTAGTGAGCTATCGAAAAGTATGCCCAGATTTCTCGCTTCATGGACTTGTTCTATGCTCTGACCGAGTATGTTGACATCCATAGTACAATTGTTAAATTCAATGATCTGCTTCTTTGTGCCCAGCACTAAAAATTTGGACTTCAAGGGGTTTAGGACAAGAGCGTTATTGTGAGACCATAGAGCTATACGACCCAAATCATCGTTTAGTTTAGCTAACTCAGAGGATACTTCCCGTGGTCGCATAGGCAAATACAATTGAACATCGTCAGCATAAAGATGGTATTTACAATGTTGTATACCCCAACAGATGTCAGCACTGTAAATTATAAAAAGTAGAGGGCCAAGAATAGATCCTTGAGGAACACCGCGATTTACAGCCTTTTGTGCAGATGTTAATTTAGATCCATCCTCTCTAGTGACCTGAACAAATTGAGAGCGGTTACTCAAGTAGCTGTCAAACCATCTCAAAGATGCAGCATCAACCCCATAATACGATAGCTTAGATAAAAGTAGAGGTATATTTAGAGAATCAAACGCCCTTGAGAAATCCAACAGCACCAATACTGAGCCCAGACCATTGTCCTGCTCAACAAGAATGTTATCAACTACATCTAATAAAGCTGTAGTGGTACCCCTGCCTTTGCGGAAGCCAGACTGCACGTCAGGTAAGACATTGAACCGTTCCACGTATTTACTAAGTTGATTATAAACAACCTTTTCAACCACTTTAGATAATACGGGAAGAACGCTGATAGGCCTAAGGTCTTTTAGAACGATTGGGTTCGGCACTTTAGGTATTGGATTCACTGAAGCTATTTTCCACAAGCTGGGAAATTTTGATGTTAGGATAGACTTATTAATAATTTTGGTTATCAGCGGCAAGGTGTGTGGCAGGGTAAGCAATACCATATCCATTGAAAGTCCATCTATTCCGCGAGCATTTGTTTTAATAGACAAAAGAATTTTAGCGATTTCCTGCTCATCAACTGGCTGTAAAGAAAATATGTTGTTGCTGTCGTGTTTATTAAATTCAAAATAAGTCAAAGTAGATATTGGAACAGAGTCAATGCCAGGTACGTCCAGAAAATGATCATTTATTACCACAGGGTCATTAAAGTGGTCAGGAAGATAGTTATCACCTTTTGAACTAGGCAGAACATCTTGTTTAATATTTTTCCACAATTGTTTCTCATTCTGTACAGTGTTAATTCGATAGTTATAATAAGCACGTTGCTCATTGAATATACTTTGATTGACAAATGATTTAAGCTCCTTATAATATTTCTTGTGACAATCTAATTTAGTTGTACGATACTTATCATGGGCTGTGTTACGACAATTCATCATCACCTTGATGGTATCCGTGATCCAGGGCGCAGGTTTATCTTTAGCGATTATTGATTTAAAAGGCGCATGTTTATCCAGTAAACTCGTGATGATGTAAGTGAAAAGTTCAACCATTTCATCAACGGTGGCTGCCTTAATGACAACGTCCCAGTCAACACTTAAAATGTCTTTATCAAACTCTTCTAAAAGAAGCTACTTTTTTTCGCCCACTCATTTGTATAGTGGGCTCGATGGGATTTTTTTTTCACTTCCGGCCCACCAGTACGACGGCCGGTGGGCTTGATGGGAATAACCCTTCTTTTTAAGAAAATTATATTAATAGTACTTACCTAAAAATTCGTTATTCAAACAAAGTGTGTCATTTTTCTAAACCATGGTAGTCCTACAAAAGCAGATAAGCAACGCTAAAAGAAACAATCACTACCATACGAACAGAATTTTCTCTCCTACGTTTCTATTTTAAGATGTAACTTCACCTGGACTTCACCTTTTAGCAGGAGTTTTTTACTACGATTTTCTAGTAAGCGACCACGTAGTAAGCAAAGTAACAAAGTTGGAAGCTAAAGTCTAGTAGAAACGCATTCTTAGCACTTCTATTCTTAGCCAAGCATTCTGTAAAATCTTGAAAAAGTGTAAAATAAAAATATTAAAAAAAACAACCTTTTTTTTATGATAGTAGTAATGGAACAAGCTGATAGCTCACCTGATGTTAAGTAGTAACTTCTGCTTATAACAATGCATTACCTTACAGAGCAAGTCTAATGAGGACGTGCCCTGTAAGGCAATGCACTGCGTCCATCACTCTGAGACGTAAAGATCCAAATATCGAATTGAGAACCTCCTCCTTTTTTTAAGTCGGTTAATGAAATTAAATGTCTGTGTTTTGTCTAAACTATGGTAAAAATAGAATTAAAATTATAAAACGTTTGTTGACTGTTTGTTGTGCTTTGGAATTTTGTGCTCGGGTTTTTTTCAACTGATTTTACGTACCTACTCAAACTAGTGCTAAAGGAACTGAAACAATCTAAAACGTATGTTTTAAAAACTGCATGGTTGAACCTAAAGTTCGGAGCGAACGATGCAATTTTGCAATTTTTCAGTTTGGAAGTTTTTTGTTGACAAAAATCAGAGCGCACACAGCTAGGTGTTTTATTTGAAACTTTTTAGGATTCTTTTCAACATAACCAACGTTGAAATGCTCAAACTACTATAAAATTACTTCTTCATCATTTCTATTTATTATTTTACTAGAAAATATACATACTTAGTGCATTTGCAGTAGCAATTACTGATTTAGATGGTATATAAGTATTTCAATTCGTAGTATAAGTAATTCGTAGTAATTCGTAGTAGTAAGTAGTTTTAGCTCGGAGTGAGTTTGGGTGATCTAAAAATCTGAGCCACTTTTGTTACGTACCGCAAGGGCCTGGTGCTAGCAAGACGGTAAATATTGTTCTGATTCCTATTGATTCAAAACGATTAGTAAGCTTTTGAATAAAAGCATTTTGACTTTGACTTTGTAAAATGGAATAAACTAAATAGGGTCACATTAGGTAAGCATCCAGAAATTGATACGGAACTCATTCCTCAGTTTGTCTACACGCACTTGGCTTATTATAACTCAGACAGGGTGAACAGAAAGTTGGCAACGTGGGTGAACGGGCGAATTTTTGAGATCTCATTAAAATTTTTGCAAATGCTTTTTTCGTACTTTTGTAACTAAGTTGAGGGTCTGTGAAAAGATAATCGCATGGGCCAGTGTATAATGTGATAGACGTTAGATAAACCTATACTAAAGAAACTATTTACAACGCAGTCTCAAACTATCAATAGTAAGACATTCTTTAGTAAGTTACTAAGGGATCTAAGGGGATGCTCTGATGGCATGAATGCGTACATAATGTAGGTAATTCAGACACGATAGTTTTACGTTTGGAAAGTTATATTTATTCGTACTAACCGTAAAGATAAATCAAAACTTTCAGGACCGTACAGAAGTCGCTACACAAGCATAGATTTGATTTGAGTAGAGATTTTCATACAAAAATTTATAAGTACTTGGGTCCGAATCAGTGCATGAGCAGTAAATCAGCGTACGGGCCTTAGTGGCGAAACTGAAGCCACATCTATTAACATGCAATTACTTAATTTAACCCTACAATATGGACTGTAAAAAGCGTATGCGACTATACAGAGTGAGCCATCAGCCGTCACGCACGGTGACGTGATTAGGCCCATTTTGCCAATCCCACTGTGAAACAACCTGCAAAAAAACCTGAGCTTTACTACCCCGACTTACCACTTAATATAGAAGCAACATGATGAAAAAATATGAACTGTTTGTCCAGAATACTAACTACAGCGCCAAATATAGTCTGTTTCTAACGTAACTCCCTGTTTTAATTTAGAGGACTCTTACAAAACCTCAAAGATATAACATTTAGGTACCTACTAGCAGTTAGTACCCTGTAATACTAATTGTTTTTATCAGACGAATAGCGTTATTCGGAGTAGGTTGAAGCCGGTCTAAGTACCAGTAGGTAGTAATATTCTTCAAGCCGTCCCATCCTTCCCAATTCGCTCCGTCCCATCTCGCCCCGTCTCGTTTCGCCCCGCTTTGTCCTGAGACATTCATCTCAGATGAAGCTGCTTAAGGCTCTGGGCACACCGACAACGGGAAAATAAGAAATACTATTTTCTATATTAAGTTAGCTACTGACATTGTTTGCTTTGGCAATCTTGGGGGAAACAGGACGTAATAAAAATCCTTTTAATATGGAAGATAAGAAAACATCACTTTAGTAGGAGTGCTTGTTGTTTGGCAAAATATTTAGTGGTGCGGTTATCGAATCACGGCGAATATTTTATTTTGCTATATGTAATATTTTTTTAGAAAATGTTTTTAAGAAAAATCTATTAGTTTAATTCCATTTCTATCCAAACTAATCTATTTTACGGAAGTTAGTACCTATTTCGATCCTATCTCGATCCAAAACCAAAATCAAAATTGTTTTTATTGTTAAATATAAGTTTTTAACTATTTGGGGTTGGGATCTCTTCTTTTAAGTTATTCTAACCTGTGTGAATAGAATCCCCTCTTTTCTGTGGTCACTATATAAAAACACGCTTGTATAACTTAACATAATGTACCGTAAATAATGTTCTTATAAAAATATGAAAGTAACTATAGGAGAGAGAGATGTAATGTGAGATGATTAATAATTTGGTATCCTTCTACAAATAGGTTATGAGAATCAAGGTTAAATTTTGGCCCTAGAACACGGTTTTACAGGTCAAAAAGAATCCTTGAAATATTTCATCCTCGTCATATTTTGTATTTTGACTTCTCCACTGGCTATAGACACACATTGCCTTGAGCGTGGTAATGTATGGACTTGAAGTAAAAAAAAAACAATTCTTGTTAACCGAGTTTTTTTTAAAGCATGCGAGGGTGAGTTTCCCAGTGTGGTGGCACCCTATCGTATTCTCGTCCGTCCTCATCACGTTCAGAATGAGGTTTCAGCAGTATAAAGAGATGCATCGTTAGTAGTGTAATTGCTTTCCTGTCGGTAACAAAGCCACAAGGCTGTAGGAATTAATAGTTTTTACACTAGTAATTTACTTTCTTGAAAAATTGTTATTATTTACTGCTGCTTTAAATAGTTAGGTAGGTACTTATGTTAACCCTTATATTTTAAGTTGTTACCTCGAATAATCCTCGCCTAAATTGTGCTTAATTTGTGAAATATAACTGTGTTTGATCAAGTTTTTATATATGTATTAAGTGTTGTGTATAGTATTATATTATCTACCTACCTACTAGGCTGACTAGACTAGGCTGAGAGGATGGTATAGGTGCTGGGCAAGCCTACTCCATCTAAACATTGTCTCACGCACTACAGTGTCCCGTTAAGTGTAGGCATAGGTTGCCTCCTGACGCTTATAAATCATTTTCAATAGATGTAAAGGCCTACCTATGTACCTACATCCTTGCTGTCAAATGTATAAATAAAAAAAACACACACAGCTTATAACAAGTCAGCTGACAGTTTACCTAACTCGGTTTTGTTCTGACATGTGTTTCAGACTGGTTTTCTTTAAAACTTCTGGGAAACGTTTTCGATTAAATACGTTATTAATACGTTTGAAGCCGGTATTAGGAAATGTCAGTTGTCAAATACAATAGTTATAGAAGGTACAGTAAGCGTCAATAAGATATCAACTGATCAAAATTTTCAAAAATACCTACCTTACGGTTCATCCTAACAAAAAAAAAAATTATTACCACGACAAAGAGCTTTCATTTGGATACATCTTTAGGAAATCTTCTAGGTATTGTTACATATCTTTGAAAATTTTGATTAGTTGATATCTTATTGACGCTTACTGTACCTACATAAAGCTTCTATTACCAGTGACGCATTAATTTCGATTACTCGAGTAGTGAGAGAGATCAGCATGCATAATATCTCAGTTGCCATAGCAACGTAATGAGATCTTATTACACTAACATGGTATTGTTGATAAGATCGAGCCAGATAGGATTTTTTTTCCATCGAACCCACTCATTTGCATAGGAGGCTTGTCCTGGTCAACCAGTGGGCTGGCCGGTGGGATCGATGGGAATAACCAAATGTAATAAGTACATCAAGTCACCGTCCACGTATACAAACCTATTTATTCAGTAAATCACAAGGACATTTAAATAAAAAAATAGCCTATTATTTCTTGCTTAAAAATATTAAAAAATGCTATAGTAAGTATTATAGTTAAAAGAAGGTATAGTTAAGTAGTTAGTAAGTAAATAGTGCTTGAAAATATAAGTTATATGAAAAATTTATCTTATAAAGGTATTGGTTAAGTAGGTACTACCTACCTAGGTAGTTATTATTTATTAATAGTTTGGGCTTTTTTCTCTATTTGCAAGAACCCTTTCGCAGGTGAAGTATTAGTAATAAGAAAACCCTAAAACTACAGAGTATGCTAAAACGCTGCCGTTCAAAACTTTCCATCTCTTTCATCTTGTTTTTTTCTCAGTTGCTCGAGGAACGCATAATATCACTGCTGCCGCCTGCCGGCCGGCGGCGGCGGCGCCACTAGCGTCCATGATGACCACGTCATTCGCTATCATATTCAACACTGTGCTGCAAGACTAGCGTCACGCGTCACGCCACTACTTCTCGTAATAATACGAAATACCACCTAAAGTACTAAGATTGTCTTGTTCTCACAAGTTTTAAACTCAGTGTTAACCCGTATATCGGGTAAGTGTTGAGCAGTATTTTTTTATGGTAGGTAGGTTAGGTAGGTACCTACCTACTCGGCGTTTCTTTACCCATACGGTATGCGATTCTTGGTTCAAGGGCAGACGGCTGCCGATGCGACGCTTGCGCTCTATAGCCTATAATATATCTACAGACTAGTGTACGTTTAGTGGACTTAGTGACGATTCGGACAAAATATACGGACAAAATTGTCCCAATTGTCACTTTTGATTTTAATCATTTTTGTTGTGACGATTCGGACAACATTAAAAACAGCTGCATTGTACAGTCAGGTAAACAATTTTTAAGCAAAGTGTAAGAACAAAGAAATATAGGTAGGTAGCTACATAACTTATTTATAGGAGTTGGTGTCGATTTTCTTCTTAATTTGACTGCTACAACTAGGTATAGCCGTCTCTGTCATTTTAGTTTATGAGAAAAGGACATCAACTTTTTTAGTGCTGTAAAATTAGGATAGTTCAAAAATGCAATAACCGAATCTACTAAATATTTGTTATTTACGTGAATGTACCTCCGAGTTGATAATTAACTATTTTTTTTTGTATCTAGCCAATAAATCCTGCAATGTCTACAAAATCTACATCAGACAATGAAACGTACCAGCAACTGCTTGAGCAGATCAGTATTTTGCAAGCTGCATCGAGTGCTATAAAAAAGCTGACCATGAAGTTGAACGGCCACAGACGCGTATCAATAGAATCCATCACGTCACAGGCGGATAGCGATGACGAGGCATCTAATACACCTGGAACCGTGCCTTGCACTGATAATCCGATTTTTAGATTCCAAGGTGTTGAACAGAGAACTCGTGGTCTAGGCTATGTGAATTGGAATACTACTCACGATATACTAGCAGAAAAGTTGGAATTTGTTCAAATGATTGAAATAAGAAAAGCTCTGAAAAAACTAAGAGATATCACCCCTACACCATCCAGCCATAACAAGCAGGTTGCTATTTACAATAATGTGCAGCAAAATCAAGCAATTAAGGAGAACGATCTCTTCGTATTTGCCTATACAAAGATTGATAAGGAATATAGATTTCCTCAAGTAAGTATTTTTGTAATAAGATAAGATAAAATACTTACATAATGAAGTTTCAGTTGTTTAAAACAAAAATTAAGATTTGTATAATATCTAGATAGAATTAACAAATATACTATACCTACTAGCCGTCGCCCGCGGCTTTGCTCGCGTGGTAGCAGCATTATTTGGTTAAAATATTTTAACCTAATTTTAGACCCTTTACTTTGGATTTCATGTATGTATATTTTGTAAATATTGTGAATATTGTAAATACTGTATTAGTTGTAATTTTCTTTGTGAACAAATATATAATCTCGTTACCAGGATGCAGTATACGTGAATATAAAATCACCAAGGATCCAAGTCGAAATGCAATTTTTGGCTAAGCTATTTGTGCCACCAACCGATGGGGTGATCGACCGATTCCTGAAGATTGTCGAAACTGAAATGTACACATGTGACAGCTTTGAAAAGGAAAACGGCCTCAAATGGGTCTAAGAAAAAAAATAGTTTTCTAATAGTTTCCTTTTTCTTGGTATACCTATAATATTTTGATTCAATTTATAGTTTTCTGAGATCTCGCCACTGAGCCACTAAGATCTCGCCACTGAGCCACTGAGATCTCGCAATGTTACCAAAAAACAAACTATAAGTACCTACCTAAAAAGGTTTTTTTTTTATAACTATGGCTGAGGTACAGATTATATAATACTAATAGGTAAACTTTGCAAATCGCTCACTTCGCTCACTTAATGAATAAGCCTGTAATTGTATATCTTTATGTAAACTTATTTTTTGGTAAATTATATAAGTATTTCTTTTTTTGTTTTTTTTTTTCTATAAATACTCACGGACTCTTAACACAACGCCTTCTAGTCCAACTAAGCAAAGCTTGTACGATGGAAACTAGATGGCTGATAGAATACATACATACATATTTTTTTTGTAAATACATAGGTACTTATAATACATAAAAACACCCAGACACAGAACAAACATCTATGTTTATAACACACAAATGTTTGTTCTCGGTGGGGATCGAACCCACGACCCACAGCACGAAAGGCAGAGCTACTACCGACTGAGCCATGACGCCTGTTATTCAGGATTATATTAGCTGGAGACAGCACACGCACCGCAGCAGCCAACTCGGCGACCACAGTCCTTTGATTTTCCCTTGCTATAGTTATTTTGTTGATAGCAAGCTAGCTACTGCGATTGACTATACCAAGTGCGTTTGCAACCCTAATTAATCTGGTGGAAACAATAGAGCCACGAGCTTGTAGCTATCAAGAATTTTAATCTTTAGTTATAATAATTATCTATCTATCACTGTGTATTTTGAGATAATATGTAGTACATATTGACTTTGATAATATAATTAAACCACAATTTTATGAAGCATATTTAATTATTTACAATTCTAAGTAGTAAGTAGTGTTTTTATACAAAAACTAGACGTCGCCCGCGTTGTTCGCGTTCTAGACCCGTGACTTTTCAAATTTCCTTTCTTACCCTCCAAATTTTATACCTCTAGGAGTTATAGTTTAAGCTGTGTGTTGATTATCAGTCAGCTTCAAAAGAGTTTTATATATATTGATGTAAAATAATAAAGAAGAACATATGTTTGAGCATTCTGGACTATATAGCTGTAATTTTATCAACCTAATTTTTTTATAAATCTTTTTAACTGATAGATAAGAGAGATGATGATGATAGATCTTACAGAGTTTCACCGCCACAAAATCATATTTGTGTGTTCTTCATAAAACTCAATGTAATAGATCAGACATCGGGATTCAGGACCCAGGCCACGTACAGGAATATTATCCGAGGAAAATGAAAAAGCAGTTCGTAGAACTGGTGATTTTCTTCATAAAAATTTTATATCGAAAAGGTCACGTGATTTACAGCTAGGGTACACCGTGCTCATTTTGATCCACAAGCATTATTGACGACGGTTTGAAAAAAAAAATTACGCTTATCATAAAAGGTAGTTCCAAGCCGACAGGCGGTTGACTTTTCTGTGATTCTTAATAGGTAGTTTTTAAATGTTACCAAAAATAAAGTAACTAAAAAGGTAAGCTTACCTAATTAGATAGTAGTAGTAGAGCTCTTTGTGAGAGCTCGTCCGGGTTCAGTACTACCACCGTACCTATTTCTGCCGCCAAGCAGCGATGCTCGCATTGCTGTGTTCCGGGTTGAAGGGTAAGGGCGCCGGTGTAATTACAGGCACATGAGACTTCAAGATCTTTACGTCTCAAGAGTGATGGACGCAGTGCATTTCCTTACAGGGCACGTCCTCATTGGACTTGCTCTGCGAGGTAATGCATTGTTATAGGCAGAAGTTACTACTTAACATCAGGTGAGCTATCAGCTTGTTCCATTACTTTTATCATTAAAAAATAGTTATTTGTTATACAAGAGTGCAAAGTTGCTTTTTAACCGAGTGTTCAATTTTGATGAGCGAGCAATCGAAGGATTCTAAAATTGAATCACGAGCGCAGCGAGTGATTCAAAATTAGAATCCTGAGTGTTAGCGAGGGAATCAAAAGAGCACGAGGTGAAAAATCTTTGCACTCGAGTGCAACACGTAACTTTTCATTCCACCTCAGCGAGGAAGTGACTAAATGCAAAAAAAGCTAATTGAAAAAAGAACACCAAGAAGGTTCCGAGTCTGAGTTTTTAACAAATTAAAAAAAAGTTGTATGATATATTCGGCACCATAGAGGTAGCAGTAAATAGGTTTAATGTTTTTTTTAATTCACAAACGTAGTGCACACGATGTTCTAAATTCAATTTACTTTATCCTCTAGAGAATAAAAACGGCTTTTCCACTCAGATATTGAAGATTAAAAATACTCTTTCCGAGATGGTGGGATGAAAAATATATTACTTGGTTTTTATAAAATTTTGTAATTACATACTTGATTTTATAATATATTTAGAAATATTTAATTTTATTAAATGAAAATATTTTTACATGTAAAGGAATATGTATTACGTAATAAGTTGTCAGTGTGTAATAAGACGGGCACGTGGCACAGAATCGACTCTATATTTCAGATCCTCAAGTTAGGAGTGAATATGAAACGCGAATAATTCAATAAGAATATTTTATGACCTGGGACGAGTGAAGCTCACGGTGTCTTTGGGCGTTTTCACACTGCCAGCGATACGACATCTATATACACGATGTTGTCGGACATTGCCAACGTGTGATGGCATCCAAATGCTTAGCTATAACCTCATAAGAAAAAAAAAGTAGCACAGAAGTACACGCTTTCACTCCTCGTGTCGGCGCCTGCGGTAACACCGATATTTTCGTTCGACACAAGTCGGCGTCGATCTGACACAAGTCGGCGTCGATCAGTGTACAAACTCCTGAAGGGTCTGAAGTGAGACTCATTTATCTGTTTTATTAAGATGCTGAAATGTATTTAGGTACGTGTGCTTTGTGGCTCGGTGATGAAGATCTGCCACTCTGAGTGAACACCGCGAACTGTTATTACGAATTCATGGTTCAAGATGTCGGCAATCAAGTTTAATTTTAAGTAGGCAGGTCATACACTTTTTTCAATAATATACTTTTCTCTCTTGGCATAGAACGAAGGACAATCTGATAATACGAAACAAATCGAAGATTGGAAAGCTGTGAACTTATTCTCAGAATTCATATCAACCCCTAAAATATTACAAGGTAAGTACATTGATAACTCCAAGTTACATGTCATATTATCTACATTTCGTTTGGGGTAAATAGCTTTTATGGCTAATCTTATATGTTTAGGTATAATGCCCTCAGGTAATTCGATCAAAAGGGGTATAGGTGGGTAGGTACAAGGTTCAAGGCACACTAACGTCGAATCACAGCCTCAATCTAAAACATAGTTTAATGATCCCATTGGCACACATTTTTGTAACAAGATAAAACATTTTATCAATACTTGGCTTCGACGTCAATGTGCTTTGATCCCACAAAACCCAGGCATTTTTTTTTATTTATCATTGCTCAACAAACTTACATTTATAAATAAACAAACCAGAAGGTACAAGACAAGTGTACCTTAGGTAGGTACACTTGTCTTGATGTACCTTCTGGTTTGTTTATTCGCATAAATACTCAAAAAACATGACCAACAAATGTTTTGGTTACAAATGTTTCTAAAACGTTACTGAAATTCCTATTACATTCCGATAGAAATCTATGCAACGTTGCATTAATATGTTACAGCTACGAATCTTAATCCCATAGGTATCTATTTACAAATACCTTCTCAAAATATAAGGACGTTACTGACTGATAGGAGAGCTACTGACTTCAAGCTATACAATAACCTAGATAAATATCAACCCAGAACAGTTTCATGCGTCTCCATTTGTCTGTTCCGCGATGTTCATCAAAATTTCACGAATGAGCCGTGTTTTCCATTTGTCAGCGAATCAATCATCGATGACGTTTGTTAATTACGTCGTAAATGTATTGACTGCATTGCCCACATGCCAGCAATGCTGGGTAGGGCGTTGCAAGTTATGGACATCGTTTTTATTTAACCCCCGATTGAAAATAAGAAGGGGCGGCTTTGTGTGTCTATGCCCTCTTACCTCTGTAAGTTGAACTTGGGTTTTTGAAAGAAAGGAAAGGTGGTTTATCTAGGATGGTTCTTAGCTATGTTTAGTGAAAATTGGTGGAGCAGTTTCCAGTTTGTGAGGCCTGTAAACCAGTTTTGAGGAATCTCATGCGTAATTGCAACTTGAAAAATTTAATTCATTATTTTGTTTAAAATAATAAAATATGGGAGTAGAAATGTAAGAAACTATCAAAAATTTCAACAAATCCAGTGGTTACATAGCTCTATTGCATACCTGACTGGAATGTACGAGTGTAATGTGAATAATTTAGGTGGCGTGTCACTTCTAATTACCAAACAGACTGAACACAGAGTACTTCGATTAATTTGGTCCAAATGTGACAAGTAGGTACCTATTAGGTGTTTGTTTTCAAACTAAATTGTTGCTATTTGATACGATATTGTTATGTTACCCGAATACTGAAATAATTTAATTAAGATATGCTAAGACGTTAAAAAAACTTTTTTGCATCTGGGTTGCATACCAAGCAACTTTTAAAATATCACCGTAAAAGTATTTCTTTCAATAAGGTCGTGAAACTGGGTAGCTACATAAATATCTTTATTAATATAAGTGGGATAGGATATAGTTGTCCGCCGATATCGTGTGTCGTATAAGCGGCAGTGGTCGAGCAATCTGGTAGAAGATTTCAATAAACGAACAATTATTCTCGCTTTGAGTTAATAATTCTAGAATATTTTCAATTTATTTAAAAGTTTGGAGTTCCGATTCACCACGAAATTCACTTATTTTGTCCACATTTATTTCGATTTCGAATATTTTATTTTAATAACCTGTTAATGAGTTCAGTTTATTGCTTATTTTATTTTAATTTCATTTATTTCGCTACATTATCACATTTATTTATTTATTATACCAGCTAAAGCCTGATTGTAAAAAGGTTAGTTACACAGGTTTTACTAATTGATTTTACGCTTTAGAACAGATCATTGGTGTAGAAAGAAAAACCGTTTGAAAGGAAATAAGGGATGTCTTTGCCCGCAGCATTAGAACAGAGACCACATAATAAAAACTTAGATAAGTAATTGCAAACAAATTGTTTTAAAAAATGAAAATTCACATTGTATCGATTTACTCAGTCACTACTATCTACTTGTAAACAAAAATAACTGATCAAGTGGATACGTGCCTGATTTAAAAGTCCTACCCTTTTATTGCCTTCCTCTAAAAAGCGCCAAATCAAACAGAATTCTGAAGCCAATTCCGGAAAAGCGTAATTCTGGTACAGTCGTCGCGAAATTGCATCAATCGCATCGCAAACAGCATGTGAGTCTGTAAACACAATTTGCTTCAAAAAAGAGTTTTTTGCAAAAAGTTTTTTTACTCGTTCGGACGTGGAAAATGAATTGTCGAATGCAACTGTGGTTACTGCAAAAATGGTTGATGGATGCAGTGCGATGCTGCACTATAATATTCCATCACTTCTATAAAAAAATATTAAAACAACAGATTAGACAAAATAAGATAAGTGAACTGCCTTATGAAAGAAATCTACTACAGAAGCTAGTAGTTTATCCAAACGAGAGTTAAGGATTTTCCTTAGGCAAAAAATGAAGGAATGTATCAAAATTGTTTGTGTATTTTGATATAATATATCGATCAGAAAGCTCTAAACCGATTCAATGCCTCAGGCGACCCCTTTCACGAAATTTGACAGGCGAGGCCGGACAAACAAAACCGAAATATGAATATATCGGATGTTCAGAGTCGATGTACAGGCACGGACAAAATTACTTAACCACGCGATAATAAAATTGGAATGTGAAATTCAAATTGCGATGTAATTCTGTCTTTTTAGGTATTTTTTTAATGGGTGAAATGAGAATCCTCAATTGAACTTCCACTTCGTTGTGTACCTATTATAATATATACAACATCCTGCCTCGATTACGTAAAACCATGTTCTTAGTTTAAAATTAAATACACATAGATAAAATACATATAAATAAGTCACTGTATGAAAAAAGTGCAAACGGTATAAACTTCTTATTACTTAAGTTTACAAAAAAGAAGAATACAGGTTACAAAAGTTCTTGATCCTATTATTTATTAAAAAAATATTTCTCAACCTCAAAAACTTTTTCAATCCAACAGTACAAAAATAAAACGTAAAAATATAACGCTGTATAATACCTTTTATCTTGGGTGATCGTATTTACCGGACACAGGGGCCGCTCGTCAAATTATGACCGGGGAATCCCCGGGACCAGAGGGGTAAGCACGAACAATTCTAACAGTCTCCACACTGCTTAAATCTAAAATATTCGAGTCATATTGCGCGTCAGCGACAAGTCGACTTCCGAATGTTACAGCGTCAACGCGCAGTGTATCTCAGATACTCTAACGTTACGATACTTTTTACGATTGCCTCACACTCGTGCTGAGACCTCAGTTGATACATATCGCCGTAATGCAAATGTAATAAAAACTTTCCATCTTATCGGCTTTGCGTGAACGGTGGTCGTAAATGAGCTTCATATATTTTTGTAGGAGATATCATAGGAAAACAGTGGGGAAGTTTTTTTATTATAGGGTAGTATATTTTAGATCACATAGAAAATAGTAAAGAAACAGTGTGCCTACTTGTACTACTGTAGTATAATGTATAGTACCTACCATCGATATAAGTAAACCATGGTGTATTGTATACTATGTATGGACTTGTTATGCTTTTTATTTTAGGCTTAATTTTGGTGCAGATATAATACTAAATTTGATATTGTAAAATGTGTTTTTTAGACATGCTCTGTAAAGTGATGCAGTTATAGTATATTAAGACACGGGTTTATCTCCTACATGCCGAGTGTGTACGTTTGACGTTTACTTAAAAGTGACAAACTATAATTTTGTATGGAGAATCACCAGTTTTGAGAACTAGCGGCTAGGGGCGCTGCTCAATCTCTTTACAAAAATATAGTTTACGTCAACTTTGTAGTATACCTAAAACGTACACACTACACTATGCATGCAGGTTCCGTCAGTTTTTCTCATAAAAAAACATCGATGAAGCATGATGATGTTGTATGGAATTTTCAAATTTGAATCATATGACAAGCCTCTCTGTGTTTGTTTGAAAACCAGCATGACTAATATGACTATTGCAATACCTCGGCTCTAATTCGTGACAGTTCTGGCAAACACCTACCTAATTCATGCAGACAATGCAAGCTCGTTTGTCGATGTCGCTTCTAGGGGCTTGAATAACGGGTACATTGGTTCAGTTTGGCACATTCTGGTATGCCACTGGTATGGGTTATTTCAATCTGGAACACAAACCGTACGAATTAACATTAGATGGGCCATCGCCTTGTTCCGTCATTTAGAAAAAAAAACTAATTGTGAAGGAAGAGTCGATGGATGTAAAGGATCAAGATCGATTTGGAAATCTATGGGGTTCTGTATGACTTTAGGTTGAGGATGATAATGACTTATAAACTATGATTAGAAAAATTTTTGTTTATTTTCTACCGAGTATAATGTTCGTATTTACTGCTGTAAAAGATTACAATATTTACAAAAACTAAGTACCTACTCAGTTTTTGTAAATATTGTAATCTTTTACAAAAATCGAGTAAAAATGTCGAAAAATTAAATAAATGCGAATCTACCTATTTAAAAATCACAGAAAAGTTATCTTGTTCGAAACATTTATACGCATACAAAGAACTCGACCCGCGTTTTATGAGAAAAAAAACTTAAACTTCGATAGTTAACCCGAGGATATCAGTAAACAGGGTATAGTTTATTGTTTGACCGTCCTTAAGCATTTCAACTGGTCCTATGAAACTTCTCAAACTCCCAACACATTCGCCAAAGATTAAACAGCCTATTTCCTTCCAGAATATATCAGAACTAATTTCGGCACCCTAACAGGACCATAAATCATATCGCTGGGACAATAGTGGCCCAAGTGACCCCTAGGGCCTTATTAGGCCCGATCTGTTTAAGTTCTTGATGACAGCTGTATTTGGAGATTCAGTTAATTTATTTTCAAAGGGAGTTTTGAATTTCGAATCGTATTATACAGGATGTGTATTGTGTAATGATCACTCTTGGAAACTTTGAAATCAATAAAACTTTTTATAAAAAAAAATTACCAAAAAAAACGTTGCTGTATTTAACGTCGTTTTTTTGGTTATTTTAAAGCGATGCTTGTGATTTAACTCAACGAATAAGCATCGGCTTTAACTTTATCTTAAGAAAACAGTATCCCGACCCCTAATTTAAAGGCGTCCACTCTATAAACATTGTGACCTTAAGGCAACATGTACCTTTCAACAAAGTATGTGACCCTTTGCTCTTCCGCCCCATAGATAACATAAACTTACCTTTCGAGATAGTGGACCCTGTACCTAAGATTATCAGATAGCCCTTTACATAAATTACCTCAACCCGACCCTGGATGAAGCGGGTTGAGGATTTTTAATGTAAACAAGGTAGTCCCATACAAAAATAATTGCACGTAATAATTTTATAATATACTAGTCGCCCGCGGCGTTGCTCGCGTTCTACCCTTTAGAGTGTGACGTTTCAAAATTCTATTCTTAGTGCACTCCTACACTATATAAGGATACTACCCTCTAAATTTCACACTTCTAGGACTTATAGTTTAGGCTGTGCGTTAATTCTAAGTCAGCTTCAAAAGAGTTTTATATAACAAAAAATATAATATAATATTGATGATATTTTTTCATCATACTTTACTGTATTTTTTTTCCATACAACAAAGTAGACTAACAAGAGTACGGCCTGATGAGAAGCGGTTGTATCTTATGGACGCCTGCAACACCAGAGATGCCTCACGTGCGTTGCCGACCCTTGAAGAATTATAAAACACCCTTTTTGAAGTGCCCCATACTGTCGTCACAAGGGAAAACCTCAGCAAGAAGATCATTCTGATTCATCATCTGAGTGTTCGCGGTATTGTATCTAAATGTGTCATAAAAATCTTTGCAAGTAAAGTAAATATTATTTTTAATACTCCGTAAGTGTGTAGGTAGGTAAGTATAGGCTATACTAGTATACCTAGTATTATATTATCTGTGGTATAGGTAAGTGATTTAGTTTGCTATAAGTACATAGGACGTTTGCACATTGATACCTACGACACTGACATGTCATTACAGTTAGTAATCTCACTGCCGTTAGGCAAAAAGAACATAAGTCGAGTTATGACTTTTTGTTTTTCATCATCATCATCATCATCATCAACCTATATCGGTCCACTGCTGGACGTAGGTCTCTCCCAAGACGCGCCACTGAGCCCGGTCTTCGGCTCTTCTCATCCAGTGTTTGCCAGCTACATGTCTCAGATCGTCACCCCATCACCTAGCCGGAGGGCGTCCTACACTACGCTTGCTTAGGCAAGCGTAGTGTAGTGTAGCAAACTAATACTCGAGTGGAGACCGCGTTTAGACGCGGTCTCCGCTCGAGTATTAGTTTGCTCCAACGATTGTCGGTTCTGCGGCAAACATGGCCGGCCCACTGCCACTTCAGCTTACTAATAATCCTCTGAGCTATGTCGACCACCTTGGTTCTCTGTCGGATAACCTCGTTCCGGATTCTATCCTTCAGAGAAATTCCGAGCATAGCTCTCTCCATAGCTCGCTGAGCGACTTTCAGCTTGTGGACCAACCCTACTGTCAGTGTCCATGTTTCGGCAGCACGTTTTGTTTTTAGTGTGTTGTAATCCACGTGTTCTGTTACATTATTATTGTGTGAGATTACTTAGTTCTCACAATACTGAAACAGAAAACAGAATTCATCAGTGATAAAATAAATAAATTTAAAAAAAAACTGTGGATATAAAGTACTAATGAAAAAGCTTTAGTACTTTATATTATTTTTTTGTCGTTTTTAATAAGAGCAAAGGAAAAAACCAGAAGGCCTGATGGTTCAAACATCAAAAGATTTGTAGTAGGAAAAACTTTTTAGAAGAAAATTTAATAAATTACTCGTTTTTTAGATAGATGTCTGACAAAACTGTTTAGCTTATGCTGTGTATTTTTCTTGACATTACAGTTACGTATAATCATGAATGCGGCAGCCAAAACCCTGGCCGAGTTTCCATTTAACGACTTCTAAAGGCTTCCTTGCAAGAGCGGGCAAGTGCAGGCAAGAGCGGTCCTAATACAAGTATTTCATACTTAAAAGGAGATTTTCAACACTGTTAATACTATTATCTTTTCGAAGCAATAAAAACATTTGTTTGTAAAGGATAGATTATTCAACATACATTATATAGAAATTAAATTTTTAGAGTAAAAAATCACGTGACCTATCTCAAAGAAAATAATTTCCTGTTCTCTACGATTGTAAATATAAACGTAGCTAGAAGGGTGGCTACTAACTCTACTAAGACACCATAAAGTAAAGTGATTTCAGCATTAGCTAATAAAAATCATGAACCAAAATAAATGTGGATTGTTTCACGACGGCATAAAAATCATTGAATCTGTCAAACGGAAAATCGAACCGCAATAAAATTTTATGATATGACCCCCAGTGCGCGTGTTGCATTAGAGTTAAATCCCAAAAAAGAGAGATATCTTAAAAGAAAGATACGTATATTTTTTACAATCCTGCTAACCTATTTTTAGTTCTAGGCCTTGTTTGCACCTCAGCCTGTAGAATTGTAGGAACTTCTTGCTAGACTCAAACCTTACTTAAAGATTTCCATAAATATAGCAATGTCAAGCCTTTTCCATCCTAAACTCTTCAAACTTGTCATGATCTCAACAATGCCGTGTAGCTCTTGTGGCATTGCTTAGTAAATCTTCATTGATTTATCTAAGTTAAGCGACGTTCTGCGCTGTCATTATTTGGATGGGTGACCTATTTGGATGGTGATTAGTGACATTTACATCTAAGCGCTTCCGTGCTTTGTAGGGCACGTTAAACTCCCCGGCTAGCAGTCGTTAAGCCACGACGGAGGCCTTCAGGCGGCCTAAAAACCAGAGCTACTTATTCATACGAGCTTGCTAACAATGCCGTCAGTCGATAGGACAGAGGGCTATGATACGCTTCACCTTCCGAATTGTGGTGGCCATTCAAAAACCTTTGTTCCACAATTCACAAGGCCACATTTCTCACCAACTCAAAAGAAAGGAAGGAGGAAAACGCAACCACGGACAAAAAGATACATCGTTTAATTTCGCTGACCATAAAAAACTCTTTTTATTGACTGACAGTTGTAACGCAATCTCTTGCTTGATATTTCAATTCTTATCTTTTAATAGGTGAGGTAAACAAGGAAAAACGAGGCTCATTGAGTCCCTGAGCTTTGTTTAAGCGCCGTTGAGGGTTGGACATAGCCGCTGGAGCCTTTGACACGTCTTTAATTAAAAACCTTTCTTTTGGTTCCACACGGGCGATTAAAATTGAGCAATTCTTCGACATCTTGGGTATCGTCGAAAGGATATCCAAAAAGATCCAAAATTTCGTAGAAGTAAGTTATTGATACAGCTGATTTTTTTTACAAATTGGTATATCGCCAGCTAATTATATTTAAATTATACGACTTGGCAACTCGCAAAATATAAGTTTAGCGATTGTAGTGGTAACCAAACTAGTCTGAATTGGATATAGTAAGTAATATTTGGTTTACTCTCGCATTTCAAGAGATTGATTGGCAAGAGTTTGTCTATTTTATATTAAAAAGGGGGTTAAAATATCCATCAATATGAACAACTTATCAAAGATCAGCTGTACTATACATTTTCATTTTATTTTCAATGTTACCAGAATTTAAGTCTAAGCAACAAAGTTGCTTGAGTTTCCAGTTCCTGTTCATCATTAGTTTTTCTCATTGCTTTCTACCAAGGACAATATAAATGGGTAATCTGAGAACCGAGTTTAATTTTGAAGACGTACTTGAGTGTAATTATTTTTCCTTCTGTTTTTTAGGGAATTTTGTACCGATTAACAAAAAGTCAACTGACTGATCTTTATTTACTCTGATAAAATCTTACCTAGACTTCTATACTAAGTACCTTAATGCTTATACTAAGCTTAAACTTCTTCTAGGCAAACCAGGCTATTGTGCCGCATTCCATTCATCAGTAAGTAGGACTATTCTTGACCACCACAGTCTCAAACTGGATCCGGATTTTGACTGAATGACATTTTGTACTGAAAAATGACACAATTTGCGTTAAAATCTATAGATCCATATTGGAACGGTGGTCGAGAGTAAGGCCGTGCTCACTTTGGATATGATTTAATCCGAATTTGATTCGCGCGTAAACGTACGACTACGCACGAAGGATCTCGACCTTCCAAGGACTATGGGAGCGCTCACACTGCATGCGATCAGTCGTACGTATACGTAGGTAAGTTTACTTACGACGTCCGAATACAATCCGAATTTGTTGGGATTTCACGCAGTCGTACGTTAAGTTTTACATAAAAAATGGACACAATGTACGTAGAAAAGGTAATTAACTTAATTCGTTCATTAATAAATGTTTATGGGATCAAAGCGATGCTAGTTATCACTTACATGACCTTCAACGTAGGTCATGGCTGGAAATATCCGAAAAAATGAAAATTGAATGCACTGCCTATTTGACGGAGAAAAACGTATTCAGTGTGAGCACTCAATTCGTACGAACAGTACTCGTCCGCTTACGTACGAACAAATTCGTGTTCAAAGTGAGCACGGCCTAATTCCATACAGGGCATGGCTAAAGTAGCCGGATTGCCTCTGACACTACATACTAAGAAGACTATTTATTTACCCCGACTTCTTGGTACTTTCGCAAGTGTTTTGAAGAAAGTAATAACATGGACGAATAAATATCTACTAGATATACTAGATATTTATTAGTCCGTGGTAATAAGTAATTTTGAAGGCCTGTCGTCGTCAAAAAGTACAAAAGTAACTTTTGAAACCAATTAAGCATAATATTATTATTTAATAACTTTCAAGTTTTATTTCTTGGGTGTTTTTATTGCCCGTTCCAATTAACGGGAATGGAAAACCCACAAAAAGTTTCGTTAAGCTGCTTTAACTAATTTTGCCGTTTTCAACTAGATTTGTAAATCAGAAAAAATGCCATCAAGCCTAACGTAGTGACCTCGTTGAGATTTCTTTTCCTCAAAGGGAGATTAATTATTTGATGACAATAAACCTATTATACCTATATATACAGGGCGTCCCACGGCTATGTCACATGGAGGGAAAGTATCTTAAATAATGTATATAGAACATTTTACTGAAAGAAGACTTTATTTAAGATACTTTCCCTCCATATATCCCTCGACCGTATATCCCATTTACTTGGGGTCGGCCTTCCTTGTCCGTTTTCTCCATTGCGCACGATTTTGTGCGGTGTTAGTGTCGAGTTTCGCTTCTTTTAGGTATTTTTCGACTGTCGTTCACCAGGTGGCAGGTGGTCTTCCGCGTCCACGCTTCGTCGTAGGCAAGTCTAGGGCAAGTTTTACCATGTGACCTTTGGGGCGTCTCGGCACATGCCCATACCATAGAAAAATAAGAAATAAGACTATTACAATGATATTTAAATGAATAGTTTCAAACTACATTCAATGTCATATTATTAATAGGTCACCGGGCAGACTCACCCTCTCGCTCCACCGATCGTACAATAACCTTGCGTCATCTTCTGAGAGGGCGATCAATCAAACGGTATTTAAGGCCAGTATTTATATTAAGGTCATAGGTAGACGCAGATTGCCTGCGATTTAATTCTGCGTTGTCTAGAAAAATGTTCGCGTTCATAGGAGTTTATATACCGCGTTCACACTGTGCCATTGCCGCCGCCGGCATGAATGCCGCGAATAATTCCGGAATGATTGCCACAGCAACATCGCCTTTATTCCTACACCGCGTTCACACATGCCCATGTCGCTGCCCGAATTATTGCCGCGATAAATTCCGGAATTATTGCCACAGCAACATCGCCAAGTTCATGCCCTAGCTCTTTGGTGAGAATAAAGGCGATGTTGCTGTGGCAATCCTTCCGGAATTAATCGCGGCATTCATGCCGGGCATAGTGTGCACGCGCTAATACACTGCACGTTATATACTCGTACCTGCCAAGTTAGTGGCCAAAAATATCGTAGTCGGTGTCGATACGGTATGATACTGTCTAGTATGAGATTAGCTCTTTAACGATATCGTGTAGATGTCGTATCGTTAGCGGTGCCAAAATGCTTATTTACAATTCTCACTCCCTCTAGTTAGGTAAACATTCAACCATCGCTAGAGAAAAATACTTCAAGAATGTATTAGAATAGTCAAGCACCAGGTCGTTCGTAATGTTATTTCCATACATTTTTTGCCATTGTTTTTGTTAAGTTTTTCAGTAGCTTGTGAGCAAAATTTTAAGTGAAAAAGACTTACTTATGTAATCCTACTTAAAAGTTTTAGACTTTGAGTATGTAGGGGTAATACCATGCCAACCAGCTAGAACCGAAAACTATTAAATTCTGGACTCGTATATTTCACTTCTGCTACCATTGAGCTATTATCACAGATGTCGTTATTTACTCTAGCAAATTACTCGTTTGGATTTCTATAAGAAGTTTTTTGTTCTGGATCTTTTGAAGGACGAGTTTTTAAAATTCCTTTCTTAGCAGACGCCTAATTTGGATTAGCAATTTATTAGCCTATTGCAAGTATACCTCAAAATGAGAACGTACCTACATTACCTACTTACGATCAGAGATTTCGGCTGTGCAGTGTGCGTCCGGTCCTCTCAGTGAGTAAGTCAGGACCATCTTAAGTGACTCTTCTCAATCATTCCATACTCCTTGGCTTATAGAATAGAATGGAATAGAAAATATTTATTTTGATATTTTTGTAAATACACAAGACAATAATACTTATCATAAAACTGGGCCTATTTAAAGATAATTATAATCGATTTACCTATATAAAGGTGTTACAGAGCGCTGTACGTGGCAACACGTCGCGGTCAAGTTGTCGAAGCCGCGCATTGTAACTACAACTTAAATCTCCACTGACTGCACTTATTTGAGTGTGAATCGGATCTTAAATTGTGTAATGATCAATACAAGAGCGACAAAGGGTGATGAAACTGATGAACCTGTTGCCTAGATTAGTAAAGGACATAAAATGATAAGTGTAATTTAAATCGATCAAAACGTGGAATCCAGACGTATACCTCCGTGGATCCGACTTAGTTAAAAGCACCATTTCGAAGTAGCTCGCAAGTAAGCCTCGTTGTTGTATGAAAAGAAAATGAAATGTGGCCCATTCAGCGTACGCACTGAAAAGACCTTTTCACATAATAATGTTTGTTTTAGGTCTAGGATAGCTTGTGGAAGGCTAGCTTTATAGCAGCCTGCATAATGTAAGGGGACAATCGCTTGAATAAATTAGATATGAATAAAAATGTAAGGCCTAGTTATAACAATCACAATAGCCATCTGTTTTGTGTAGTCGGAAGAACGAGGATTTAATAGAGACTCTATCAAATAGAAAAGATGAAAGAAAATACACTTGAAACTTGAGCTACATAGCTAAACTCAAACTAAACCAAAATTACGAGAAATGATGTGCTCAGTGAGGTAATGCACGGTTATAGGCAGTTGTTACCACTTAACATCAAATTGTACCTACATCGGCTTGTTTCATTATTTAGTTGTTAAAAAGCTACGCTAAGCACAATATAGACTTTTCCTTACTGAAATTAAAATAAAATATCTTGACAATTTGGTGTTAAAAAGATTTGTTTATAGGCAGTCTGTAATCTCTCTATTTTTGTCCAGCATTTTTCTCCCAACACCGGTAATATCCGGTAATATCCGGACGTAATCACCGGCTATTCCATAAGCAATAATCCCTCTATGAGTGACCAGAGAAGACGATCTAAATTTCATGAGACACGTGCCCCCTTAATGGCATCGCAGACACACTCAAAATTCATACAATATTCAATACGAACAGACGGACGGTACATCGGTGTTATGGAACTTCTAGGAACTGAAATAGGTATCGACATCTAAATTTATGATCGTATATTGAAGATATATAGATATAAAATAAGGTTTCTTACAGTGATTTTTTATAATTCGTTTTTTGTACAAAATTTGCTGAATAAAAATATAAAATAAATAATAAAAACTTAACCTAATAGTATTAATTTTTGAAGTTAGTATTGCCCAAGTGCGGTTAGCATAAAATACAGATACCAGCAGGTACGTTATTGTATCTAAAGTTCCAACTTTGCTCTTCATGGCGACGTATCGAGATAAAAGAAACACTTCTTGCCACAATTTATTGTGCTTTAACTGTACGTACGTACTGCCGCGGGAAAGAGCAGTTTACAATGCAACAAAGCTGATATTTTTAATAAAAAAAAGTCTTTACCGATAAATATCGTACTATTTCGTGAAATACCGAATAATAAATGCGGCTGAAAGTTTTCGAGATTGAAAGTTTCAGGTGGGTCCTATACTGATGATCTAGGGTTGTACGCACTTAACAACTTGTGGTTCACTTTGGCTTAGATTAAATGAAATCCTAAAAATATTAGTAAAATATTTATTTTTAGTTAGGTACTTACTACGTACTAACATTACTTGTCCGAAAAAGTTTGTTTGATTTCATTCGTTAAAAGAAACATAACAAAAGATTTTAAATTTAAAATATGAAGTGACTATGTATTTTTAATCTAGAATTTATAGTACTAAACTAATTTTGAAATTAAAACTTAGCCTACATTGTTTCATAATTGAAAATAATGGTTTAAGTTTAGGGGATGATATATTAAAATTACGCTATAAACTTAAAATAAACACTATCTTCAGTTATGTAAAGTTAATCAATTTAATGTAAATATTATGAGTTATTGTATCACCCATTCCACTGAAGAAAATTTAGCCTCCATTCTTTCCAGTATAGTAAACCACTAAAATAAAATACCTTAAAAAACTACCAGTACATAGTACAAACTAGTCTGACAAAGCGAACCAAAAAAGAGTTTTGTTATAAAATGGCCACACTACAGATTTCCGCGCGCTGTCTCATTTTTCACGTGACAACCCTACCGGGGCTAAAGGTGGGTCCCGACGATTAATAGTTTTGTAATTCCCGTGTTTTACTTAAGTTACAAAGTTGAGTTTCCAGCCCAGTGGCCCTTAAACGTAAAGTAATCTCCTTTATACTCAGACCTTTGTACGGTTCGAAGATCTAACGGATTTAATTTTAGTTTAAGCTTAAGGAGAGGAAATTATTACATTTCGTAGGTGAAGTTTGTACGAGTCTATGCAGTAGCTAGAAGGTACATCGATCGAAGGCAACGGGCATGTGGCGAACCAACAACTTCTGAATATTTAGAGTAAACGACATAGGTACTAGATCTAAAGCTCGAGGCTCATAGAACTGAAGACGAAAGTACGTTCTCAAACGACAATGAACTAAAAAAAAAGTGAGATTTCAGTAACAGAAATCAATATTGACTCTAATAACAACGCCGAAAAAGCGGTATAACATCTCCCTTTAGACAGGGCACATGTAAAACTTTAGATCTCGTTTAAAAATATCCCCACATAAAGGTCAACCGGCATTTTACGGCAGCATCTAAAAAATAAATTCCCAAACAAGATGTAATGTTCGCTGCGAGGGGTTTAAAATGTCACCCCCGCCAGGGTGAAGCCGATATCATCATTTCTGCGCCCGCAGGGTGCTAAAGCTGTATTTCTCTTGAAACGTTGACCGTGTTACGATGAAGACGACCTAACAACTTCAATTGGCAATATAAATTAACAACTGGAAACAACAGAAAATAACGCACGCGTTTTACGGAACCGTCTGCGTTCACTTGGGTTTGGCAAAATTGACAGTTGAGCACGAACAAATCTGACAGTGTCGCAACGTCACGTAAACCACAAGTTCAAGTCATATTGCACGGCAACGCCAGCTCAACTGTCGAACATTGCAGCGTCGCCGCGCAATGTACGGTCGTTATTACTGCCACCGCTTTTAAGACCAACAACCCTTAAGATATGTGAGGGTAGCTTCTCCTACATTTATTTTCAGGATTATTGTATCTTCCAATCCGCATTGGGCTTGAAGAAATACGAGTTGCACATTGCTGGTCGAGAGTAGTCTGGAGATAATAATTATGATAACAATGAAATGTTTGAAATACAAATAAAATTAACAAAACAAATGTGTTTAATAGAACACTAGTACAAACATAAGAGGGCTCTTTTATTAACATTGTGGCCATGATGATAAAAAGTTATGTACATTTTGACCATTGCACTTCTTATCGTTCATACTTTTTGCAACATAGACAGCCGATCCATATATAGACATTTTGACACCTGCACATTCTAACCGTTGAACATTTTTACATCTTGACCACCCAGTCCCGGAACCCTTTTTATTATTGTGTCCCCCAGATTTCGCTGATAGTTATCAATACGCAAAAACACGATTGCCGTTGCTAACAGAAAACTGGTAGGCGCTGCAACCCAACAGAGATTTATTTATTATTTTTATATTCTTTGGTACCGAGTACCGACTTGTGTATATATCCTGCACGTAGACACAGATCATATAATACTGACGTAGATAAGACTACCTTACAAAGAACAACACACCTACCAGCAGATTTTGCAAGCCTCGACCCCCACGTCGAAGTTTGAACTAACACAACGTCAAGAAACGCTTTATATTATTCAAACAAAACTAAACTCTAAAGATCGAGTTTTATAAAAACATGAGCTCGTATACAGGATGTTACAAAAACATCACTTATTTTTCTTTTAAGCTTCTTTTGAAATGTCCACTTCTAGGTTGGTTTAGTTTGTTATTTTCCTAATCCTACACCCACGCTATCGGTCCTCAGCAAACTCCGCACAATTCGTAAAACAGTTTGTGTTCTATTTACGCAAATTCAATAATCTACTTGTTTAGATTGTGATAAGGAAAATTGAGTAGGCGACGGATTGTGTTTTTTTCCCAACTTCAGAAAAAGGAGGTGGTTTACAATTCGGTTGTATTTATTTTGATTTATTATAGTATTTTTTTAGTATATTTTTTTAATGTACTAGAACTCTGGCATTTATGAACCGATGTAAAAAAATATTTTTTTATCAGAAAGGGTTTTTTATCTTCCATATTGGTCCCATAAAAAAATAATCAAAATCGGTTCAGTAGTTTGGCTTATAAATATAAGAATAACTGAAAAAAAAACACGCCATTGACTTACACGACATTGCGTATTTTGCTGTAATGTGACATTGTGACTTTTCAGTGGTGTTTACGATCAATAAAACCATCACAATGAACTTGCTATCATCATCATCATTCGATGATAGGGTATTTCAGTTTTTAAACTTATAGACAATTACATCCAGACCTGGCACACCCTTAATAAAAACTTAGTCCGCAAGCTGCATGCGAGGAAGTGTACCCCTTCAACTTTCTAAGATGAAACTGCATCGCATACTTCCAGATCAAATATCGAGGGAAAGAGATTTAAATATTGTGCTTCAGTCAGCTTTGTATTGTATTTTTGTTTCTATTAGAAAATACCAGGGCATTTTGTTGGTTAGACTCCATTTTATGAAGTGAAGACCTTTATGGTTCAATTCGTAAGTTCGATTCCAATTTCGTTCGTTCTGTGATCGTATTGTGTTTTGAGACCGAAATTATTAGTTCTGTATCAACTTATGTTATTGAGTATTGCTTATGTTCACAGACGTAGGTAAATAAGTTTATTTACAACGGAAATTACGACTAACAATAGTCAATGTTTACAATATTTACAAAATACATTACTAAACGATTGAGCTATCTACAAACCGTTGTTAAATAAAAGCTTCAGATGGATACCTTCGTAGCTCAGCGAGTTCTTCAACTGAGATGACGTAAGTGTTGGTTCGATTCCTGCATTAGCTTGAGAAATGTTTGCACGAGACGGTACTAGATTCTCTAAATACTAATTGAAAATATATATATATATTATGTATGTGAGCTTGGAGCTCTATAATACTTGTAACTTAAAAACTTTCAAAATCCTTGTTTCAAAGACCTTGTTTTTTTCCAACTTGATTAGCCATTGCATTTTGTTTTAATTTCTATTTAAATCAAAATAAAAAAAAATCTAAATCAAAAAATGTTTATTTGGAACAAAAATACAATGAAGACAATGACAAAAATAAAGAACGATGATAGCTACAATAGTTATTGTGTCGTAACTATCAACGCCCACCTCGAAAACGTAGGCATAGAGCGTTCCTCATTGGGAATTGTACGGAAAAAGGATTAAAAAGAAACTTATAATAAAATTAGGTAAACAAAGTAGAACAGAACTAATATAAAAGAGATGTGTTAGCATTTATATGTATATTATGTGTATAGTAGGATTAGGCTCATGAAATTGAAAATCAACTGAAATCTTAAATTTTTCTCATAATTTTCCTACACGATTAGTGACGCATTCGCTAGCTACGAGTAGGTAACAAGAAATCTTTTTCCACACAAAAAAATACGACGCACAAATTCTGTTCCCCAATTTATCTGAACCTTTCGGTCAGCTTTAAACGCCGGCTATAAACCTTCCATATCGAAGAGGTATTCTGATCACGTTATGATATATTTATGCCATTTGTTAAGTTCGCGTCATACATTTCTAAGTTATAGCGTCGAAGGTTTTGTAGCTTTGTAAAACTTCAATTTCCTCTTATTATTACACATTATAATATTAAATAAATAAAAATTCACGGACACTTAACACAACGCCTTCTAGTCCCAAACTAAGCAAAGCTTGTACGATGGAAACTAGATGGCTGATAGAATACATACATACTTTTTTTTTTGTAAATACATAGGTACTTATAATACATAGAAACACCCAGACACAGAACAAACATCTATGTTTACAACATACAAAATGTTTGTTCTCGGTGGGGATCGAACCCACGACCCACAGCACGGTACATTAAGGTGTTGTATCTTTTTTTATAATAAAACTCTTTTGAAGCTCACTGACAATCAACGCACAGCCTAAACTATATAAGTCCTAGAGGTATGAAATTTAGAGGGTAGTATCCATATATGTATATTGTAGGGGTGCACTAAGAAATGAATTTTGAAATGTCGCACCCTAAAGAGTTTAAAATTTGGATCACAGATTTTAGCAAATAATGCGTAGGTATGCTGCTACCACGCGAGCAAAGCCGCGGGTGACAGCTAGTATTTTTATAAATTAAAGTAAGTTTAAGAGTAGTGAATGTTCTATCGATTCATCGAGCTAAACCAATCTAAGGCGCCATTTTGTGTCTTTTAGAACATCTAAATAAACAATAATGCTAGTTTAGTAGGTACTTGATTTTACTAAGAAAATTACCTACTGGTGATAGTAGTAAATACTTTTATCATGAAAATACGTGCATTTACTTGGAATACAAAATGAATAATGTTTTCTATCATATAAAAAAACGGTAGGAGTAAGTTTCTTGCCTGTTTTAATAACTTTAATCTATCTTTCACAAGCATGTTAGTACACACGTTTTATCTAAGTGTAGATATACTTATAAATATATTTTTTATAATAAAACTGAAAAAGAGGATACCTACCACTTTAGTCCCAAAACGCTCTACCCAACTCTATTTCCGCTCATCCCTCCACTTACCAACTATTTTCTCTACCACTGTCTACTTAGGTGTTTACAGTCTAAGAAAGAGTTAGTATGGCGTATGGCTCACGACTTGCCACAGCTTACGCGTAAGTTAGTATATAAACTGCTACGGCCTACGAGCACCTACGAGTGCTACGAGTGCCTACGCTATCTTCCCACTATAATTATTGTTAAAATCGTACTCATAGTATTTTCATTTCAATTGCTAGATTATTTCAAGCTTTATTTCGTCGTGTCAAGGTTCATTCTTTTTATATTTGATTCATTATTTTACCAAATACGTCTGCGAAAATCCGATAGCATTTGCTACGATTCTATTTGGTTGATTTACGAGTAGAGAAAATTGAAAATCGAAAACTATAAGCTTAGTTGAACGGCTTTATCCTCTGAAAAGACATGCTCAATACGTGTGGAGTTGTCTAACGAGCATTCCAAGTATCTATGTTGGGTAAGTTGGGTTACCTTTCTCGTATTAAAAATACTTGTATATTACATTGTGGAATATAACAGCGTTGATATGGCAATATTCTTGCTACCGATAGTTCCTAGAAGCCGATGACAAAAGATGTCCTTTAAAACATTAAATAGTTGTGAATAATATCATTTGTTAAGAAAACAGTTGAGAAAAATATTGTGTATCTTCCTCTGCTATTTTGCAAAAAAATATATTTTTCTTTACCACTCTAAATTTTCTTTTTCGTCACTTTAGTTTCTAGTTTTTGCTTACTAAAACATCGCAATGCTGACGTTAGTAGGAGGCCAGCATGAGTGATAACCGGTATTATTCCACGGCGAGACAAATGTACGCTATCGAAGGCTCTTCACCCCCACGACGATTGTAACCTTCAATCTTCGTTTCAACTTCTCGAGAAACTTTTATGGATTCCCTTTGTCTTGGCGTGTAGCGTGGCAAGATGTGACCCCGTTTTATTCAGCCTTAAGTGTTTCCCACCCTTTTGGGGTAGAAAGGGGTAAACAGGTATGATTATTTTCTTATGTTGACGTGCGAAAAATATTATCAAAGTTTTGTTTGCAAGAAAAAATATAGTTTCCTGCAATAATATTTAAATTGTATGCTATACGATGCGATTACAATTTCAAAAGAACTTATTTGTATGAAACTATCGAGTTAAGAAGAATTATATTTCAATATTAAAATATTTTTATCCGTGTAAGTGTTTGTGGTTTTGTGCCTTGTGGTGAGAATCGTTGAAATATACTGACATTTTCTGAAAGCGTGTGACGCAAGGACTTGATTGCATGGACCCATCCCCTGGACCCTGATGAACTGGTGATGGATCTATAACACCACGTTTGTTTCTGCTACACAGCAATTAGCTGTATTATTATTTAAAAGAACTAGCTGATACCCGCGACTTCGTACGCGTGCGAAACTGTCCACCAAAATATCTGTCACCAGCATACGATGAACCTTGCCAAAGGCTGCTCTTGGTTTAGAGAGGTGAAGCTGTATCTAAGAATCCATGTCTTTGATTTCAATAAAATATAGTCTCTGTTTTAATCCGAAAAAAGGACTTCTGATTGGTATAAGTTTCATTGAAATTGGTCCAGTAGTTAAGGCGTGATTGGCGAACAAACAAACAGACAAACTCGATTTTCGGAATCAGTATCGTTTATTTAGTAGATCTGCATATTTAGTTTACCTAGGTATATCTTTAACTTTAGTTTTAGCCTTTTTTTACAGTTTTATAATAGTATAGATATTATAATAATGAAGCAAGAACCCCAAGAACCACACACCAGGTAATTTCCATGTTTCCGTAACTAAAATGTTTCTCATTCCGGCCGCAAGCCAAACAAATAACAAACAAATTCAAACAAAAACGAGTTACGGAGTTAACTGAGACAAACGTGGATACTTTTACAAATACGCTCTCGATCCTGCACCGTAGATAAGTGACCATCAAAAATCCATATTTTCAGTTCTCCGAAGTTTATGGTACATAATAGCTAGTGCCTTGTAAATCAAACTTACCTTAGTCATAAACATAGAGCAAAGCAAAAAGTACACATCTTAGCTTACTTAGAACTACCATTCAACTGAATTGTCACTACACAAAACAAGAGGGCACTATTTTAAATGGGGTTTAACTTTTGATAAAAATTGACAGAAGTTTTTTTTTTTTTTTAATGATATAAGTAATGGAACAAGCTTATAGCTCATCTGATGTTAAGTAGTAACTTCTGCCTATAACAATGCATTACCTCACAGAGCAAGTCCAATGAGGACGTGCCCTGTAAGGCAACATAAGTTAACTAGGATTCTAAGTAAACCCAGTAACAGACACCTCGCCTTCCAATATTGGGTCTTTCAGGCGCACATCCCGTCAGTGGTTTTCAAATGTATGTTGCTCGCAAAGTTGCAAGTCAAAATACTTACATAAATTTTAAATGTGTCGAGTTTTTAATCACGCGCACACACAAACTCTACAAGATGCGATGCTTCTTATCAGCAATCGGGTCTGATAAAATTTTCTTAAGAGATTTTGATTTTAAAGAAGACTTTATTCAAACTTGCAACAATCAAAATCTCGATTCATAAAATTTAGTGATGTCATAAAAATCTTTGCAACCATCTTGACCATATGAGTGACAATCTGTGACGAGTGACAGTTCAGACTGGCAAGTGACAGTCTGAACAAACTCAGCAAGAGAATCGAAGTCGACCTTTTCTGCACTAGCGCCTCCTCAGCGAGATCACGGCTGAGCAGGGAGTTCTTTTTGACGGATAACTGACGACCTTTTTACTTGAAGTGTTTATTTAGATTTACCTAATACTACGTTGTTATCATTAGTTTGCATTAATTAGTTATCTGTTACCTTAGTTTTCTGCATAGATTCTTTACTATGCAGTAACACTGTTATACGTGAGAACCTCTAATTGGCCCTCCAAAGTTTAGCCATTGCCTATTCAAATTGTAAAAGCTGTTGGTTCTCCAAAATATAAATAAATAAATAAATATCTAACGCTCGCGATATCAATAACCACTTGTCTAGTAAGACTGCTCTCAGTTTCCGTAGGCCTGTGAGTAATCGCATCCATTACTGTGGGACTTTGTTTTGAAAGAACCTTTCAATTATTGCTTTTTTTGCTAGTTTCCCGAGAACTTACACACATTTGTACGGCTCTTCGTCTGGCGCACCCATTCAATAGATGTACAGCTAATAAAGTAGAGTGAAGTTTACTACACTGTTATTCGAAGGGCACAAAAGACAAGAATAACCATTCTATGGTGATATCGATTTTCTTCTATTGACAATACCTTTTGTGAATGAACTGGTCCGGGGAAGAACGTTACTCATTCCGCTAAACAGCCCCATATCGCAAGCTCTGAACTGCATTCGATGCCCAGCATAATGTCAAGTGACGTGGCTACAGATATACGAAAGCAAGAAGCTTTTGACGGCAAAAAACGCGCTGAAATGCTCTAATGTCACTATTTAGTCACAGAATACCTATGATTTAACCTCGCCGGTTTTTATGAGATAACGATTGCACACAGTGTTAGCAGTTGAAGCTTGTGTTATGTTCCAAGTTAATAAATGGGCCACCCTGTATAGTAAAACGTTATTATTTGGTAAATTTATCTTGTTCTGTTAAATTCTGAGCTGAAATAAATAATACCATAAAAACTTTTAATACATTTGAGTGGATTTCACGTATTTGCGAGTAACGTAGTTAAACTGTGTGTGAAACTGAATTCACGTGATATATAACCGTTAAAACGCAGTACAGGCCATGGAGTATCGAATTATGTATCAGAAGTAGGCAATTGCACTAAAATATATTCCTACAATTACTAATAATAAGAATAAAAAGCAAATAAAGTTCCGAAATTTCGTCAAAAAACTGTCAAACTTCTTTATTTCAGAAATAACTGAGATGAGACCACTTCGACACTCCCTACGTATCTTTGCCTAAGTGCCAGATACACACTTATACGTTTTATGCATTTTTGGCATCTACACATGTCAATCTATCATAATAAAATTTAAAAAAAATAAAAAGTCTACTCTAAGTACCTTTTTATTGATCGTATAACTGTCCAACTTCATAATTTGCCCGATAGACAATGTTCTATCTGCCTCATACACACTTTGACGCTGGGAGGATGAGGTGCGGGTGGCGGGTAATTGCCTCTTCCACAGTTCTTGCGCGGGCAGCGAGTACAATGCGTGTGCGATTCCAAAATATTTTATTGTCTCAACTATGACCAGTGAACATATATTTTTAATAAGTTCATATTTTATTTTGATTATCTACGTATAAATATGTAACTACGCACTTACATATTTATACATCAGGATTCAGTATGATCATAAAGTGTATATAGGCACTTACACAGTTATGCTTCGAAAAGATGTTAAATCATAATTCGGTAACTTACTTTTACATTATTTTACATCGGAAAGATATTCAATTAAATTTGTAGACACCCATGCACTTACATAGTTCTGCGTTTGTTTCTTCATGTTATTTTAGTAAAATAAACAACTACTTTATTAATTTTTCAGACTAGTTGATATCCACGACTTCGTCCGCATGCGAACTTTCTACCAAAATATCTGTCACCAGCATAATATGATGAACTTTTTTTTGCATAGTATAGGCAAACGTTTGACCACAATATCACCTGATGTTAAGCGATGATGCGGTCGACGGTGTAGCACATTTGTCGAGAAGATTCAAGATGCTATTCACAGTATTCACTCTCCTCTTGAAAACATTCAAATTATATTCGGAAACACAGACGCTGCGCTGGCAAGAAGTTCCACTCCTTGGCGATCCTCAAGATGAAAGTTGAGGCGAAGCGCTTAATGCGGAGGTGGCATGTCAACCATGTAGATATGTGTGCCGCGTTTCCGTACGCCTGGTGGTCCGATGATGGCGGAACTAGCTCATAGAGCTCCATCGCACACTCTCCAAAATGTATCCGGTAGAAAACCGAAAGACCGGCAACTTTTCGCCGATGCTCGAGGCTCAGGAGCTTAGCCTTTACCAGCGCATTATTACTTATGAGCCTCGTCTGTCTAATGGTCCTCAAGGCCTCAAGCTGGTATTTAGCAGAGCCATCCCAAAGGTGAGAGCAGTACTCCATACACGATCGGACTTGCGCTTGGTACATAATAAGAAGCTGTCCCCGTGTGAAGAACTTCCTCACCTTTGACAAGATGGCTAGCTTTTTTTGCAGCTATCTTGGCCTTGGACTCAATGAACGAGCCAAAATTTAGCTTAGGTGTGAGCGAGAAACCTTTAAAGCTCAAGCTGGTCGGAGATCGGTACGGATACACCTTGGAAAGTAGGAGTTAGTTGAAGTTGACTCTTCTTTGCGGTGAACAGACCCGCCGGGGTTTTTGAAGCATTTAACTTGACAAGGTTGGCATCACCCCAATCGTCAACGGCTTTTAGGGTTAAGTTCAATAGATCCACCATGGCCTCTCTGTGTGACTGGATTTGTGATTCACTGGATCGTGCCGCGGGTATGTATCTCTCAACATCTGGGCAATCATCTGCGTACCCAATGATATCCTAAGGAGATCATTAATGTGTAGCAGGAAAATGTGTTGCTGAGAGAACTGACCCCTGGGGGACTCCAGCATTAATTGCCAAGTGATCAGACGAGCAGCCGTCAACTACGTTCTTTCCTGCTGGTGTCACCGGCCACCGCGACGAAACACGACAAAGTCGTTTGGCGTTACGTCTTTGACAGGTGGGTGGTCACTAACCACGGCCACAGCCTTCCACCATTGTGTCATCTTCTTTGCACCACCTAGGGGCCAAGTGTAGGGTTTCATAGGATATTCTCCTACGGACGCGCACGACTAGACGCCCAAAATATAACAACTCAAAAACTATTTGACCTAGAACAAAAATAAAAACTCTTTTGGAATGTCTAAACAAAGCCCAATCATATGACACCCCACATGATATATTTGTATGCCTTTAATTTTTTTACTCCCTTAGGACCCTCATAACTTTACAACCCCTTAACCGATTTACTTTATTTTACAAAACAACATTTAAGAGCCAAAAATAAGCTTAATTTCGTAAGCAGGTGAGGGAATTAGGGCCTGGTGACCTGTAATACAGGTCACCTGGCCCTAATTGTCGAAAATGTAGAAGTATATTACCTATAAGATTATATGTTTTCAACGTTAAAACATGTAAATACCAATTAAACAGAATAGATCTACGAAGTATATCCGTGTAACAGGCAGTTACGATATTGCCGTTCTATTAAGCTCCCACGAAAAAGTATGTATGTGCCACATACGACGTTCTAAGTACCACGTAAAAATATGTACGTGTAATTAAATCTAAACCAGTAAATATTAAAATAAAACTTAGTATCCATCCTAAACTTGATCTACAGTAAGAGCCTCTCACCAATTTTCACAGCAATATCTCAAAAAGGGCTAAAGTTATAGCAATTTCAACGTTTTCAAATCTTTAAAACGCTCTCCTGTAAAATTTGTGTTTTGCAGATACACAACTGTACGTAGGGAGTGTCGACTTGTCTTATAACTAGGCAGATAGGTAATAGGTAATAATATAATGTAGGTAATAGGTAGGTAGGCAGGTCCTTATTTCTATTCCTATTCCCGTATACCTACAACAATGCTTACACCTGTATGGGTAGGTAGATTTTTATTTTTGTTTAAAGTAATATAGTTCAAGGATTTTTTTTGTGTACGGTCACTATTTCAATTGCTGACCTTTTAGTGGCATTTACATTTGAGCACTTCCGTATTTCAGAGGGCACGTTAAACTGTCGACATTATAACAACTCTCTTGCCTTGTTCGTATATTCTTTTCAATTTGTCATATCCGTCCAGTTTCGTCACTCCATGTTCCCTGAAACACGGCGACACATTCTGCTGAACACTTCGCTTATTCTGACTGTAATGTACTTTAAAATCGGTTAAATTCTGCATTTATTTGAGGCACGCGCTCCGACCTGCTTTAAATAACTATAGGGGTTTAAATAAAATTGGCAGATATTGGAAAGCCCTTTTGAAGATTGGAAATTTGAAGATTACGTTATTTTAAAATAACCAAAAAACTTTTTAAATAATGTAATTAATATCTTACTTGATATTGCTATTTGGGTTATTTATTATACTATACCTATCTAATTATTCAGAATACAAATTAAATTAAAATTGGCTACGTATACGGTTCTTGTATCTACATTATAATATTCTGTATCAGTACACAAGTTAACTGTAAAGTATAAAAAAATATTCAAATTGTCTGCAAGTATTTTCAAATTCTTAATTACAAAACATCTGAGAGAATAAAATATTCTTCAAATTAATGAGAATAATTATCTGTCTCTTATACCGCGTTCACACTATGCCATTGCCGCTGCCGGCATGAATGCCGCGATTAATTCCGGAATGATTGCCACAGCAACATCGCCTTTATTCCTACACCGCGTTCACACATGCCCATGCCGCTGCCCGAATTATTGCCGCGATTAATTCCGGAATTATTGCCACAGCAACATCGCCAAGTTCATGCCCTAGCTCTTTGGTGAGGATGATCACTAATTTACAGTCAAATGACTATAAATTAGTGATGTGCTAAAATAACTTTATTAATACCTAGGTAATGTGGTATTGGATGCTTTCACACTGCTAACGACACGAAACTAATACGTTATCGTTGGACCTAAAATGCCATACGACAATGTACTAAAGGTGTTCATATACCACCACCATGTCGACAAAAATATTCACATTTAATAAATATTGAATAATATGTTATATTATTTTATTTTAATAATATTTAATTTAATCAAATTATTAATTTAATAATATTTAATATTATTACATTTTCGATAGAAATATTTTTGCCTCTACTCCGAAGATTCAGTATTGATGCTGCCACTTTGCAAGAGCCCTCGACATTGCACGAGGCGGCTGCGGGAGTAGAGCCTCGTGTTGATTTCGTTCAGTATACAAACAAACAGACATCAGCTTATTTTTTTAGACTACAAAAAAACATATTTCTGTCTGTGACGAAAATTAGTTTATTTATTTTTAAGTTATTTTCTATAATAAATAATAAATATTCACGGACATATAACACAACGCCTTCTAGTCCCAAATTAAGCAAAGCTTGTATTATGGGAACTAGATGGCTGATATAATACACACACACACATTTTTTTTGTAAATACATACTAATGGTACATAGTAACACCCAGACACAGAACAAACATATGTTTGCCACACACAAATGTTTGTTCTCGGTGGGGATCGAACCCACGTCCCACAGCACGGAAGACAGAGCTACTACCGACTGAGCCATGACACCTGTTCTATCTTCGATTGAACCTTTTGTATGCCCATCACTAAACAGCGTTGCGCCGCTGCCGCAGAAGGCCACAATCTCTCACTAATGCGGACATAACTCACCAAACTTAACCTTTAGCCGCTCCAAATTTATCCCAGGATTAACACAAAGATGCTTTTAACAGATTCCGACTAAGAACACGATTTAAATTTATTACAAAACGGAAGTGTGTTCCTAATCTCACCCCAAAATGAACAAAATAAATTGTGTTAATTAACGCCTGCTCTTTTCTAATTGCTAAGTCGCATTTTGTTATTTCATTAGATTCTGCGGTTAGTTTTTTTTTTAATAGTTATGTATACTTATTTGAATCAGTTAAGCTATCTTTAGATTGTTTGCAACTATCTGCACATAGATAAACTGTTTCATGTGTATTTTGTAATGATTGTAAATACCTGCAGAAATAAAACTTACAACAAATCCTTTTGAGTTCGCCCGTATGCCGATACAGAAATGGTTACTCAAGCATACATTTGAGTAGAAATTGTCAAACAAAAAATAGCTTATTCCCATCGAGCCCACCGGCCGGCCCACTGCTGGGCCGAATGGGAAAAAAAACCCATCGAGCCCACTATGCAAATGAGTGGGCTCTATGCTTGAGTCCGGTTCAGCATACGGGCCTCAAACTATAGTTACATGCATACCTACTCATTGCATGATCTTCTGTCAAACAGAAAATTAAATCAGATAATTCAATTTAATTAATTTTCAAAGCAACCCTCAGTCTACGTGCACTGATCTCTTCTGATTTTTGTCAGTACCATTTATTACTAAGCCAGGTTGAGAACAAACTCAGAACGGTCAGTCCCTCGGGACGGACCTTTGCAAAATACACAACTTGGGATCTCTAGTTTCGGATATATTGAACCTATTGAATTTCAAGAATTTGTAGAACTTTGTGGACAATATAATATTATTATTATATCCAGCCCTTTGTGTCCCACAGCTGGGCAAAAGTCTTCCCCCATTCTTTCCACACACTTCGATCTTGAGCTTTACTTTGCCAGTTGGTGAAACAATGGTCAAGTTCGTCCCGCCATCTTCATAAATGTCCACCGAGACTGGCTCAGGATGCCCTCAGTATCGGTCCTTGCCAACAGCTCATCTGGACAGACATGACCAGCTGAGTCCCATTTCAGCTTAGCTGCTAATAATATTAACCCAATAAATACTTACATTCGTCATTGACGTATCTTGAGATTTTATACGTAAAACTTATGACACAGTGATAAAACGTATCTACTAGCAAAATAAAACGCGAAAATCTAGTTTATCAAGAGATTTGAGATATCCTAGTGGCACACTCAAAAATTCTACTATTTAAGTTTGTTAATTTAATAGGTAATTCATAAAAAATATTGTCCTCAAGTAATTTTATTTGGGCACTAATAAAAAGCCGGCTTTCCTCAGTAAATTGAAACCAGTCTCATGGGATTATTTTATTATACGAAACATCCATTATGAAAAGCAAAGAGCTTGAAAAGTTTAAATTTTTTGTATTAATTTCATTTATCTTTCTTGTTTTCACGATAAAAATTAGGAAAATTTTAAAAAGTGCGCGAAATTGTACTTCTTTATCTTGTTCTGATCAGGGCTGCTATAAATTTTTTATACACCAAAATGATAGAGAAAGCCGATGGCCGATGTTAAGTTATAAACACTGCCAATGCACCTTCTACAGTAATAAAGTCACTTACTTTTGATAACTCAAAGTGATCCTTTTTCCTGAATAAAAAAAAAACAATTCATTGCCACACCGAGCACATCCACTGAGGACGTCAATTAAAAAGATGATATTATTATGATAGAACTAGCTGCACCCGCGACTTCGTACGCGTGCGAAACTATCCACCAAAATATCTTACAACCAGCATACGATGAACCTCGTGCCAAAGGCGGCTTTTAGTTTAGAGAGGTCAAGGTGTATCTAAGAATCCACGTCGAATACAGCCGAATTGAGAACCTCCTCCTTTTTTAGAGTCGGTAACTTATACTTAGCGAGAATTCATCTCATGACCATTTCACTAAACCCAAACACGGCTTGTTTAATGCCGATTGGTATACCTACTGGATTGCCGGTGCTTTCCTTCCGGTTTCACCATCAGATGATGATGATGATGATAAGATAGACATAGACATAGACATTCATTTATTCATTGCAAGATGCATTGTCATGAAATTAGCAGCAACTGTGAAAACTCTATTCCCTTCTTCTAACTAAAGTAATACATAAAAAGGATTAGAACGTAAAACTAGATACTTATTTGATTAATATCCACTTACAGTCTAAACATACAAGTAATTAATCTTTGGATAAAACCAAACTAGGCTAATTAAACTAAATATAATTCTAATTTAAATCTAAGTTGGGTCGGTTGTCAACATACGAGTACGAGTAGTTAAAATATTACTACCCTGAAGTGGTACATATTTAAAAGTGTTTTTTGCATCCATTTTCTATTTAGATCGTAAATTTTGAAGTTTGATACGCATACTATTTAAAACCGGGCGTACATCAAAATCAGTCCAATTGTTGACTTGTGCGTGCATTTTGACAAAGTTTATAAGTATGGTTAGAGCTCTTCCATCTAATACAGGTCTCGATTTTTCATTAACACTATTGCATTTTGTACTTAGCAAAGAGCATACTCTCAAAGCACTCTCACTGAATATTTCTTCCATTAAGTTTCTGGCCAGCATCTTACTGTCTTTTGAATTTTGTTTATAATACAAAAATTTTATTCTATCGATATAAACTCTACTTTTGGGCTTAATTTCCACAAGTCCTTTTGAAGCTTTTTTATGTTTTAATGTCCACGTTGTGTCGTTTGGATTGTATTTGGGTGGTAGAACAAATGAATTGTCTAATTTTCGCTTCTTTTTAGGTACTTCAGACTCGTCTTTCTTATATTCATCGGCATTTTCAAGGAAAGTATCGTTTTTCTTATACTCATCAACATTATCAAAGGAAGTATCATCATCATCTGACTTAATTATCTCACACTCGTCATATGTTTGTGTATTTTGAGATTCTGTCATTTTATTCAAGGTTGATGATGCAGCAACCTCTTTTATTTCGTTGATTTTTGAATTGCATATTTCATTAATAGTTTCTATCCCCTTTTTAAACACATTAGTATATTCATTAATTGAATTATTTATTAAATCATTAAATGCGTTCAACTTTTCGGCAGCGGTGTCTAGTATTGCACAGTATTCGTTAAATTTTTCCGTCATCATTTTTTCTTGCTTTTCACTAGCCAATTGAGATTTTTTAACTGTTTCTGGGGAAAGTAGAGTAGCCACTGACTTGCTTTTTCTTTTAGTTTTAGGCTTATTGGTAACGTTGTTAACTAATGTATCATTAGATTTTATGACAGTTACTTCTTCATCAGATACCTCTTCGTCTGTGGAATCTACGAGGATTGGTAAAAGAGATTGTTCTACTGAAGATTCAGGTAATCTGTTTGCATTATTTTTAGAACAGCTAGCAGTATTGCATGCGTCTTCATGGCGTCTTTTACTTGAAACTTGATCCGAAGAGTTAATAGGTGTTATTGTTAGTGTATCTTGCTCCAACTTGTGGTAATTAGGCCACGCTTGGTTTATTTTAGGCATTCCAGTTAAAACCAATTGCATTTTATTTCCTTTGTCAGACTCTGTGACCGTTGTTTTTTGTATAATATGCGTATCTCGAACTCGCGAAGCATTTTCAGAAGGTGTTGATGTTGAAATATTTTCCTCAGCAGACGGTTGAGGCTTACTTTTTGAAGAGCCTTTCTCATCAATTATATCAGTTTTAAAAACCTCTGATATTAGGTTTTGAGCTAAATCTTGAATAGTTTTATGATTCATATCATGGTTAAGTCCTAACATAGAATCAGATCTAGGTTCAATTTTTCTGTTTTTAGTTTCATTGGAGCAAAACTTTTCTTTCACACGTAAAAAATTCGCTGATACAACTGATTTTGCGCTTGGTCTTTTAGATGACTTGTCAACTTCATCGGGTTGTTTTGGAGTCCTTACATACGGTGACTCAGATGATTTTGATTTCGTATTTCTTAGGAGGGGACTATTGTTGTTAGGTTTTTCAATGGGTCTTTTTTTAGTAACCATTTTTAAAGCTCCAGCAGTAGGTTGTTCTATATTTAGCACTACTGGTAAGTATTGGTTTAAAAGTGACAGGTTATTACCTCTTGATAATATATCTTGTTGTTTAGTATAGCTATCGTGGACGTTCCGGCGAGGAAGTTCCGCGTTCGCAGGCTCATTTCTTTGCAGGTTTGTAGGACTTAGTTTAAAATCCGCAGATGATGATGGTTTTGGCGCTTCTAATTGGTTCAACAGCTTAGCTGAAGGGTTGTTTCTCAGTGGCACTTCTTTCGTCTGAGACGTAGACTCACCTGTAATATAAAGTGTTCTTATGAAAATTAAAAAGAGCTTAAATCACAGAAAAATAAAAGTGCGGTCACACAATCTGGATTCACCTAAAATTCATAATACTTCAATAATTCTGACTTATAATAATCTTGAAAGTTTCAATACGAAAAGTGAGTGGTTGGTAATAAGATTGAAATCACCGACATGCCCTTGAAAAACGCCCTTTAATAAGCAAACATTTTTGAAAAACGTACAAACATAACGCATAAAAATTACGGAAAAGAGATGCATAAAGCAAGGAGCATTATGCCCATTTCAGCAGAGATTTTAGTCTAATAAGATGACGTCGTATCTCGGCCTAAAACTCGTTTCACCCCTTTGTGAAACGTTTTCGACGTCATTCCTTTTCTGCCTTTTTCATTTAAAAGAGAACTTATTCAAACTGCTAATTATAGGTAATTTTTTTTAGATAAGTATGTATTTTTTGTAATAAATTCACAATTTAAAAATCTATACTCACCATTTCCTTTGATAACATCCAAAGTACTCTGAACATGAGGTTCAGTTTCTCTCCTTATCCACTGGATTGCCTCCACAAATTTATCTGAAGAAAAGATAAAAATATTTTTCAAAATGTTTTCCTTTACTCCAAAAATCCATTGGTACATGTCAGCCCCCGTATCGTAAGCTCTGAACTGCTTTCGCTGCCCAGCATAATGTGGCCCCAAAAACAAGAAGCTCTCGACGGGTAAAAACGCGCTGAAACGCGCTACCGCTGATGTCATTATTTAGTCACAGAATACCTATGATTTAGTATGACAACAGTTCAGAAAACCTGCCAGGCTTAAACCTGGCAGTTTTTTATGAGATAACGATTGCAATCCAGGACCCACGACCTCATGGTCGGAAGGTTGCTACCACCAAAACTAGGTTGCTAGACCACAATCTAAACTCACCCGTTCCATAAAGCACTGTAGCCTGGAAATTTTCCCAACCCTGGTGGTAGGTTTCACCATTTTCTATACGTTTTCGTGTCAGTAGAGGGTCTTCCTTAGGGTACGCCACTATTACTGAATTGGATAAGCGTGTTTTGACCCACACGTGCGGCACACAGGCAGTCATGATTCCATTGGGGCCTTGGTCCAAAAACCGCACCACATAGAACTTTTTATCTATACTCGTATTTATCTGGAAAAAAAAGAATGTTTGTCAGTTGGTTCGTTTTGATGCCTATGAGTTCGGTCTGTCGTTCGTCAACTCGTAGAGCTATACATTGCGGTGATCCTACGAGTATTGGCAGTCGTACTTGTATACTTATCTTTTGCTTTGTTACATTAGTTAATATGTAGTAGGTACTTTACGTACGATTAGTTTATATCAATATTATTTTGAGATTAAGTAATGTAAGCTGATGGTCCACCTGATATTAAGCGGTTACCTGTGCTTATAATATTTTCATACAAATTAACTTGACGCGAGAACGTACTAGAGTTGTCTCTTTTGATATAAGACTTGCGAGAGACTGAGATGCCCACCAAAATAGTTTTTTTTTACATGGAGAAATTTTATACGTAAAATATATCTTTATTAACAAAGAAAATTACAGCATACCGTACTTAGAATATTTACGAAATACACATAAAACATTTGAGCTATCTACAAACCGTTACAGTATGTAGTAGGTATGTTGTACTAGGTACTGCAAAAACAAAATGGATGACCGGGATGGTGCATGCTGACAAAAAAACATTTCCTTACTTACCTTACTAAAAAAAAGTGTTCTTCTGTCATTCCACATGGTTTTCAGCTCTATAAAACTGTGCTCACTGATCTCGTTGTAAAACTTTTCAACTTTATAATTCGCGCTTCTTTTCGTCTCAAGGTCTAAAGTGACGTAGATGCATAATGCGCACCTATTTCGTAGCAAACCCAAGCTTTGTCTGTTTCAAGCTGATTCTTTACTGAATTATATCCAAAAACCGCACTACTTCTTAGTGCCAATGTCTTCTCTTCTAAGTCACTTGGTTTTTTGCAATCATAAAAACAGTTATAATTATATTTCGTAAAAGAGTTATTGTTCACAGGAAGAGCGTTCACCAGACGAGTGCTTGGTTCGGCGGCGTAAGCGTCCGTTCGTCATCACACCCACTATAGTCCAGCCAAAAATATAGGTAAGTAAAAGAAGGAAAGAGATACCTATACCAATTTTATCACTCAACACTACTCTAAACAAAATACCCAGGGTTTGGTGATTTTGCCTGGTACTAATAACTAATAATAATCTGTGGTTTTGCTCTAATCAGCCAGCGTTTCGCACGAAGAACTGATTGCATCATCACCTTATTATATAAATTGTTTGTCGTTATTTATCATTTTATCATCATCATCAATATATATAAAACTCTTTTGAAGCTGACAGAGAATCAACGCACAGCCTAAACCATAAGTCCTAGAGGTATGAAATTTGGAGGGTAGTATCCTTATATAGTGAGAGGTGCACTAAGAAAGGAATTTTGAAAAGTCACTTCCTAAAGGGTCTAGAACGCGAGCAACGCCGCGGGCGACGGCTAGTACCTATTAATATTATAGGAATATGGGATATTAGAATATTTTTATTTTAGTTTCAACAACTTGCGATATTTATAAACAAAGTTTGCGGTAGGTATATTAAATCCGGATCATTTACTTTAACTATTTTAGACCAATATAAAAAAAAAGTCACCTACATTGGGTAGGTATACCTACCTATTATGTTGTGAGCTGACTCAACATATGGAAGTATACCTATTTTATAAGTATGTTTCACGATTTAATAGCTTTTACCTTGGATGAATGAAAAATTAGAAACGAAATTAAAAATTATAAATGTACAATGCGGTCTTATCAGTTAACGAGCGAACTTAAATAACGGATGACCTTGAATTAAAGAGGGAGGATAGAAAGAGATTATAGATTCCCCTCCACTTTCGGCAAGAGTTATTAAACCGTGTCGCAATGTACTTTAACTATTTATGGTAGGTACGTAACTCATATTATTAGTACGTATAGCGGACATTATTGTCTAGGTATATAGTTGGGGAAATAAGACTGATAGCCTAGTAGGTATGACCCCTGCCTTGACCGACGTTTGTTACAAATTAATGTGTTTCTTTAACAAAATTCCAAGTTATTGTCTCAGTTGTCGATGGGCAAGTTCAAAAACGTAATAAAACAAAGACTTATTTTAAAAGCATATTAAACTTTAAAAGCATATTTACCTAGTAGTAGTAGAGCTCTTTGTGAGAGCTCGTCCGGGGAAGTACTACCACCGTACCTATTTCTGCCGCCAAGCAGCGATGCTCGCATTGCTGTGTTCCGGTTTGAAGGGTAAGGGCGCCGGTGTAATTACAGGCACATGAGACTTCAACATCTTTACGTCTCAGAGTGATGGACGCAGTGCATTGCCTTACAGGGCACGTCCTCATTGGACTTGCTCTGCGAGGTAATGCATTGTTATAGGCAGAAGTTACTACTTTACATCAGGTGAGCTATCAGCTTGTTCCATTACTTTTACCATAAAAAAAAAATTACTATGTATATTATATTTCATTATTTAGGAGACAAACAAACTTGAGACGAATTAGCATCAACTTACTCAATAAAAAAAGTAAGTAATCAATCATAAACAAACTTATGGCGATTCAGAGTGATTATTGAATAAAAGCATTTTGACTTCGACTTTGAATTGCCTTTTAATTAATACTTTATAAACACACAGGCGTCACAGCTCAGTCGGTAGTAGCTCTGCTTTCCGTACTGTGGGTCGTGCGTGGGTTCGATCCCCACCAAGGACAAGCATTTGTGCGTGGCAAACATAGATGATTGTTCTATGTCTGGGTGATACTATGTAATAATACACAAGAGAGCAACTTGAATTAAATATCTTGGAAACTACTTTAATGCTACGAGTTTGTAATAGTTACGTTTGACAAAGAGGTGGTCAGTTGTAATTAAATCGAGGCAAAGTTTTTCTCGCAGGAAAATTTTATAAATTACTAGCCGTCGCCCGCGGCGTTGTTTGCGTCAAAATTCCTTTCTTAGTGCACCCCTACACTATATCAGAATACTACCCTCCAAATTTCATACCTCTAAAAACTTTATTACACAGAATCTCTTATGATTTATCATCTGAAAAATAAATATAAATAAATAAATAAATAAATATTCACGGACACTTAACACAACGCCTTCTAGTCCCAAACTAAGCAAAGCTTGTACTATGGGAACTAGATGGCTGATAGAATACACACATACATTTTTTTTTGTAAATACATACTTATAATACTTAGAAACACCCAGACACAGAACAAACATCTATGTTTACAACACACAAATGTTTGTTCTCAGTTCTCAATAAAACAAACATGAGTCTGATTCTCATCATCTATGATAAAACGTACTTACTTATAAAAACTTGTATATAATAATATATTATGTTCGAGTCTCTTGCAGTTTGCACGGGGATAACATTTCATCGGGGCAAGATGGTGCAAGTTGAAACTTGCAACAGTTGCAACCTAATTGTTACTTACGATTAACGATTTGAGTAGGTTACTTACGATTTTTACAGAATTAATAATGTTTGACTTTTTATAAAGTACTAGCCGTCGCCCGCGGCGTTGCTCGCGTTCTAAATAGACCCCTAAGAAGAGTGTGACTTTTCAAAAATCCTTTCTTAGTGCACCCCTACACTATAATGGATACTACCCTCCAAATTTCATACCTTTAGGACTTATAGTTTAGACTGTGCGTTGATTCTCTGTCAGCTTCAAAAGAGTTTTATAATTTTTTTTTTTTTTTTTATAATATTGATAGTAGTTTATAACAATTTTTTTGAACAAAGCAAGGTTTTGCGTTTTAAAGCTACTGTTTGTTTCATATAAACAGTACTTATAGACCGAGCAGTAGTTCTTTTAATAAAATCTAGTAAAAAATATAAAATAGATTTTGACAAGCTTTTACTTAGAGAATTGTCTCCTCTGACGTGGTAACGTAAGTGAGATTTGATAAAAAAAATCCATCATATTTCAAGTTAATTTTAGTCAGTTCCTGACTAACCTTGACAGAATTTCCTCCAAATGTTCCAATTCCATTAAAATGATAACTCAATGAACTTTCAATGTTTAAATTACTTAGAAGATTGTCTGTTTCAGGGCTTTTGAGCATCTTAAAACGTTTTTAATTGTATGACAGACTGCCAAAGGGCTGATTATGTTTTGATGAGATTAAACACGATAGTATATGAATAACTTTATAGATAGGCATTTAACTTTTTTTTTCATAGCTATTTTCGGCTATGATATCACTGTGGCCTATTGTGATTGCCCTTGTGTAGATGTCGCTCCTACTCGAGGCGTTCATAGTTCACCACTAAACCCTGCAGCTGCTAGAAACTGAAGGATACTCTCAGGGGTGAGGTTTCAAAGCTCATCTGGGCTCAGAATATGCTTTCCCAGATGCATACTGCGCTTATGCATTAGCGGCCCACATTCTTCTAGTAGAGTAGGTGACGAGGCGTTTCTTCCACCTCCTTACAGAGATTACAGGTTTGTGTTTCGCACAGTCCTGTGTTCAGTCAGAGCCTTGACCACAAGTGCAAGACAAGGAGAAGAGGTCATCTGAGGTTTTTGAGAATTAATGGGAAAAATACGCGCCAGCGAGTCTTATTGCTTGTTTTATTAGTAAAACTGATTGAAAGTCTCAGTAGTGTCATAAACTGTTATTTTCTTCTTTACGATCGTAACACTGTTGACAGAGGGGTTGTGGTCATGGTGTTGAGGTGGTACCTCGCGCCATTCCTCTTGCACCGTTACTTTTCTGACGCACTCATTACTAAACTATACACCGTGGATCTACAATGGTGACATTAAATTGACACACGGGTAGAGCTACTTATTAGTATTCATAAAAAAATAATTAAAACATTGAAAATTACGAATTGTACACATTCTAGTGCAGCTGACTGTACTTTAATAATTTTTTTATGAATACTAATAAGTAGCTCTACCCGTGTGTCAATTTAATGTCGCCATTGTAGATACAGGGTGTATTTAACATTGTGCAAATGGTGGTGACCTTGAACATCGCTAAAAATTCAACCATTATAATACATAGTATCGAAAAATAACAGCATAAAAATCTTCACTAAAACTTAAAAGAAAACAAAATTTTTGAATATCATCCAAGACTCGCCAACATTCTTAAAGAACGGGGAAAACCCATTTAAAACCCACCGACTTACCGACGACCGCGCTCAAAAGCTATAGATACATATCGATGCCACCACGCACGTACGTATTCAAATTGATCACGTTTGTTTTTAGTGCTAAGGAATGAACTAGGTATATCTAACTATCCCTCCTAACCTATTTTATTTGGCTGGTTATTACATTTCCCCACTCCGCGGTCGGTCTGCGTCGGCACATACCCAGTGGTCGCTTCATAAAGCACACAAGTGTACATTTTAAATCTACTACCTAACTTTTTCATGGCCATTGTAGGTACTAAGTATATTGCAATCTTTCCACGGGTGCAACCAGCCAGCAACAAAAACACGAACGAGTCCTGCGCTGTGCACCTATAAGTAATTAGTGCGTCAACCTAATTTCGGACTTTCTAATCTGTGTAAGAGAGCTCAGATTCTTTTAAAAGCATTCAGGATGACGTCAGCAGTCTAAATTAGACAAAGGAACTGTTTGTCGAAGATAAGCCTACAGAGTACAGAGAAGTGCATTTAGTGAGGTGAATGATGTCCAACGACAGACGAAATGATTTTGTGAAACCAGTAAGTATTTATTATTTATTGACTCATTAGATAATAATAAATATTTCTTGACATAATATCACACAACGCTCTCTAGTCCCAAACTAAGCAAAACTCGTGCTATAGAACTAAATTGCTGATATAATACCTAATTATATACCTTTTTTTTGTAAATACATACATAAGATACACATTAACACCCAGACACAGAACAAACATCTATGTCTGCCACACAAGTGTTTGCTCTCAGTGTAAATCGAACCCACGACCCACAGAATGGAAGGCAGAGCTACTACCGACCGAGCCATGACGCCTGTCAAAGATTATTTTTAGATAGTATGTACTGAAATGAATTTTATTTCGCGCTTTTCCAAACTCACAAAGTTAGATAGGTAGGTACTACCACAGATCATAAATAATCAATACATAACATATAAAACTCTTTTGAAGCTGACTGATAATCAACGCACAGCCTAAACCATAAGTCCTAGAGGTATGAAATTTGGAGGGTAGTATCCTTATATAGTGTAGGGGTGCACTAAGAAAGGAATCTTGAAAAGTCACACTCTTCTTAGGGGTCTATTTAGAACGCGAGCAACGCCGCGGGCAACGGCTAGTACTTTATAAAAAGTCAAACATTATTAATTCTGTAAAAATCGTAAGTAACCTACTTAAAACAATTAGGTTGCAACTGTTGCAAGTTTCAACTTGCACCATCTTGCCCCGATGAATTGTTATCCCCGTGCAAACTGCAAGAGACTCGAGCATATCTAATAGTTATATGTATTTACAAGTTTTTATAAGTCATGTTTGTTTTATTTTTCAGATGACAAAACATAAAAAATTTTGTGTAATAAGGTTTTTATATAAATTCCCTAGTGGTAATTCGGACGGCTTTGCTTGTGTACCACAGTCGTGGATAATAACGGAACTACGTAAAAATAGAAACGTCCTAGTAGCATACCCTAACGAAGACCCAGAGTTGATGAGAATACGTATAGAAAATGAAGAACTCTTCGGAAAGGATTCGGACACTTTCATGGCTACTGTGAAGTATGAAGCAGGTATGTGTTTTTAGTATTTACTTACTAGTTTTTGCTCGCAGTTTCACTCACGTGGTAGGTACCCGGATTTAATAAAACCTATTTTAGCTATTCTAGGTCAAATTATATTTACATAAGTTCAAAATTAATTTATTGATAAAAGTGTTAGGTACACATCAGTCGTGGATAATAACGGAACTACGTAAAAATAAAAACGTCCTAGTAGCATACCCTAACGAAGACCCAGAGTTGACAAGAAAACGTATAGAAAATGGAGAACCCTTAAGAAAGAATTGGGACACTTTCATGGCTACTGTAAGGGCTGAAGCAGGTATGTGTTTTTAGTATTTACTTACTAGTTTTTGCTCGCAGTTTCACTCACGTGGTAGGTACCCGGATTTAATAAAACCTATTTTTGCTATTCTAGGTCAAATTATATTTACTTCAAAATTCATTTATTGATAAAAGTTTTAGGTACACATCAGTGCAGTGAATTCGTTACCTTACGTAAGATTAAAGATACTTAAAATAGATAAGTGATGGTAAATTATTTTACGTAACAATTTTTTTTTAGATGAGTTTATTGATTGCACCCTTTGGAGGATCAAATTAGACGAAATATTTTATAAATTTTTGGTCCAAAAAATTTGGAGAAACACAGAGAGTATTGGTAAGAGTTCTTTTAAAAAAAAAACATTATCCTTATCCTGCTTCCAAACATAAGTATGCTTTTCTTTCTGGTGAAACTATCTCTTTACCTTTCCTATTCCAATTCCTGAAACTTTCGGTGGGTTCATAGGGGGCGGAGCCATCTAACGTTTCGTTTCCCGGTACGATGAGCCATAATTTTTAATAGTTGTCATTTCGTTATGGAATAAATAACTTGTTATTTTTCAACAAGCATAATGAACGTAACTCGCTTGATTATTTATTAGGTGTATTTTAATTATTTTAGGTGATCAATCCACGCATCATTCAAAAGAAAAGCTAGAAAACGACGTCACTCCAATCAAAATAAACCTACTGAAAAAAACAAATACACCATTGCCGACGAATTCTAGTAGAAATACCTCTGCAATACTACAGACAACAAAACCCACGAACGAGGCACATTCATCTCGCAAAGGGCACGATGGTTCTAAGAAAATAGTGCTTTCAAATAAAACCATTTTCTCAGCAGGCTTACCAATGCACGATGAAAACCATTCAAACGTTGCAGCACCCAAGAAAGTAACTAAACAATGTACTGATGAGAAAGCTATCAACAAAACTCCCCTTAGAAATAAAAGTGCGAAATCTACTATGCAAACTTCAACAAACTCTCTAAAAGAGTTCAGTGAGTCATCTAAAAACTCACATCCAGCTAATATAATAACAGTTATTCCAAACTATGTTCTAGGTATAAAAGAGGAGCAATCGTCTATTGTTACAAATAATAATGGTAAACGAAACAAAATGTCTTTGTCACTACCATCTATGGGGTCGAATCTATCAAACTCAGCTGACCAGACTTATCAACCATCAAACTCATCGTATCGTAACAATCAAAATCAGTCTTCTAATGGTATTTTACAACACGATTTTCAAATAAATTCAGTTAATAATACAACTTCTTATATAAATGAGTTTAGTAATCCAATCAGAATGAGCTCAAACAACATGCCATCTACGATTGAAAATGCATGTGCTAGTGAACCTAATCAGATATTGGCACAATTAATTAAAAATAATGTATTGACAGAAATACGCTTCCAACCAGATTCGGGAGCACCAATAAGAAATGTTATGCAAAGTACTGGAGGAAATTCTTTGCATTTTAATCATAACATACCACAAAACGCAAGTCACTCAGTGCAGTATTCAGCTGGTATAGAAAACCAACTCCATCGAGCAGCGAACATTGAACCAGTTCCAAGAGCACAAACAACACATAACCGGAGATCTACAACTGCAGCAGTTGGTAATAATCAACGACCTGCCTTCACAGGTATTCAGGAAGGAAGTCCATATCTTACTTTACAATCAGCAAACCAATCGTTTCAAGTTTCTGGTACCTTACGTGACCAACAATCGCTACCCAGTGTACTAACAGATCCCAAAACCGGAAAATACTTTTATATAGCACGCACAGAGTCTGATAAAGGGAATACCAATCTTATTCATTCATATAACCAACCATCTGGTGAACAAATATTTCCAACATCATCTCGTACTCAGAATCCGCAGAGTATACAAGAAACCCCAATTAGAGTTATTAATCAACCGTGTTCTGTTAAACAAGAGTCACCTACACCAGTTCTCACTGGTGATTCGCGTCAGATGCCGCGTAAAAGATTAAGCTTTAGAAGCAATGCTATTGACGGTAGACAATTTGAAACATTCATAGAAGAGCCTTCCATAGTATATGTAGACTCTTCGGATGAAGAAATGGATGCAGAAGAAATGACTCCCGATAAGTCTAACACTGCTACTAGTTTAGGGGGAAATATTGAGGCTGAAAGTACTACAGAAAATGTACCAACAGCTGAAAATGTACTACTTGCTAATACAAAGGCAGAAGACATCTTGTCAAAAAATACAAACATTCTCTTTGAAAAAATAAGTTCAACTCTTACAGAAACTTTGGAAATGTTTAACGTAATGAGTCGCTCAGTTAAAGAATGCGCTAATACATTAAAAAACGAGATAGAAAACATCAATGAGCTATGCAAGTCCAAAATCAACGAAATAAAGGAAGCATCAGCATCGAATGATACAGAACCCCAGTACAAACAAATAAAGGGGGATATAATTGAAACAAGTGATAGTGATGATGACGTGGACTATGAAGTCCCTAGGAAAAAATTTAAAAGAAAAAGTTCGTTTGTTTTACCACCCTCCTACAATCCAAGAGACCCTTCGTGGTCTTTAAAGTATACGAAGCTTGCAAAAGGACTAGTTGAAATTTTACCCAAGAGTCGTATATATATTGAGAAAATAAAATTCCAACATTATAAACAAAATACAAAAGATTCCAAAACGCTATCAAGAAACTTAATGGAAGAAGTTTTCAGTAAGGAAGCCTTGCAGGTATGCTCCTTGAAAGGAAAAAAGAGCAACAACGTCAGCTCTAAAGATATAAGGCCTGGATTATATGAAAATGCATTAAATGTTATTTTGGACTTTGTTAAAATGCATTCCAAGGTTCACAATTGGAACGACTTTAGTTTGTCAGCTGTTTCTAAAAGTATGAGCAGAAAACTTCAGTCTTTTAGACCAAAAAAATATTAATACTAGCTTTTCTGATGGATGATTAGATGACAGATATTATTATGTACCTACATAATAGTTATAATTTGTACAATAATAAAGATCGTAGCCATCGAAATAGTAAGAAAATAAAACAACCTCTTAAAATTATACTTAGTTAAATTTTTTTCGTGGACGTGGTCATTACGCTTTTATAACAATTGTTTATTTTTTATGTCAATAAAAATATGTAATATTTAGAAGTATAAATAAGTAGATAGGTATAGATAGGTACATCATCATTTTCTTACCTTCTCATTTATTTCTCACGGAGTTGGCACAATATTATGTAATTTTGTTTTATTTGTCTTATCATAGTTAGTACCTACTATTTTCTTTTTATCAGACAACTAGTTTGGTTTTAGTGTTTAAAAAAATAGTCTTGATTAAGTAGAAAATAAGTTTTTTCATTGCTTGATTTATAACTCTTACTTTTTTTAATATAATTTCGATTTTAGATGTATTTTACTATAAGTTAATTTTTTTTTTAAATAATAAATTTTTCTATATAACCGTTTATTTTTTTGACACCATCTTAATTTGTTTTTTAACTGTTTTGAAGCTGACTGACAATCAACGCACAGCCTAAACTATAAGTCCTAGGAGTATGAAGTTTTGGAGGGTGGGTAGTATCCTTGCATAGTGTAGGGATGCACTAAGAAAGGAATTTTGAAAAGTTGCACCCTCAGGGTTCTAAAATGAGGAACTATGTTGCTACCACGCGAGCAAAGCCGCGGGCGTCAGCTAGACTTTTTATAAGACTCTAGAAGTTTGATATGAAATAGGTACTATAGATAATAGGTACTTATATATAATTTGAATTCATAGTTAACTGTTTTTATCACCTACATACATAACAGACCTTCTCCAGAAAATCCAAGTAAATACATTTTTTTTTTTATTATCATCGGACCGTAGCTATTCCGCCTAGCAGTGTTGTTGCAGTTTAAAGAGTATGGGATCAGGATATGGGATAATTTTTATGCACTTGAGTACCTATACTAGATTTATAAATAGGAATTAAAACGTTGACTAATGTAGGTACCTACGTATAGATCTCGCGGGAAGTTTGCAAGAAAATGATTGAAGTTCGAATAACTTTTTGATATAACATAGGTACCTAATACTAGATAGGTAGGTATGTGTCTTTTGGTCATTCTATCTTGTACTAATATTCTGTGATTCTATGCAAACGTCACCAAACGGGTCCCATACGGAGCGCGGCGGCGCATACATTTAAAAATCACCTCTCTAATTGCTAGCAGATGGGTCTGAGCCTGACATGTGCACAGTCAAGGTTACTAATACTTTGAAATATTAGTAGGCCTATAAGGCCCGGTGTCCACCAAAGCAGAGAGGAGAGGAGACGAGACGAAGTATCTCATGGATCCTGTTTAGGGCATACCTAGCCACGTGGAGGATCGTGGAGGCCAAGATTGTAAAAAAATGGGTAGGTAGGTACATACATACATACCTAATTACGTTCATTTCAAATATTTCGCAACGCAAACCAGTTTACTTTAAGGAAAATCATTTTGCAGTTGTGAATAATAATGTGTAGGTAAGTTCTTGCAAAATAAACATAGATGTTTATGTTGGACATATTTATTTTATCCTTTGGCAAAGAGTAGGTACCAGCAAAAGGAGAAAACGCATACAATTGGGATGTGCTGCAGTCGATTTTTATATTCATCGGCATTATCTATAAAAGTACATTCTATCTATTTTCTATACACCTATATTATAAAACTGTAAAAAAGTCAAAAACTAATATTAGAGATGTGCATAAACTAAATATGCAAATCTACTAAATAAACGATTCTGATTCCGAACATTGAGTTTGTCTGTTTATCTGTTAGTCTTTTTTTTGTTCGCGGATCACGCCTAAACTACTGGACAAATTTCAATAAAACTTATACCATTCGGAAGCCCTTTTTCCGGATTGAAACATACGCTATATTTTATTGAAATCAAAGACAGATTTTTAGATACAGCTTTAATTCTCTAAACCAAAAGCAGCCATTTGCTACGAGGTTCATCATAAGCTGGTTGACAGATGTTTTGGTGGTAAGTTTCACGCGTACGAAGTAGCAGGTATCAGCTAGTCATCAATAATTTTGACTTTCAATTGTCTTATAATTTGTACGTGATAAACATGCGCAGTGCCAATTCTCTCTATAGCATAGTAAGAAGGTAAGATGTTTGCAAACTCCGCTGAATATTAAGTACCTACTTATCTACCAAATAATAATGGGCACGAGTCACCAAATTACGTCTTGTTTTTCAAGTGTCCTTCAAACAATATGTGATGGAGTCCTGATATGATATCTTGCAGCAAATATCCTCGAAGTACAGTCGCCAAGCTTGCAGTAGCTGCAAAGTGCAAAATAATCATTTCCAATAAAATTCTGTTACCTAGGTACACCTACTAATATTATAAAGGAGAAAGATTAGATTGTTTGTTTGCATTAAATAGACTCTGAAACTCAGTAAAAGAAATAGGGATCCTTACTAAAACTTCAATAATGTAACCTAAGGTGTAAAAAAATTACCTAAAGCATAGCGGCACTTTTATTTAGGTATTTTAGAATCCGAGCAAAGCGGGACTCGTGCATAGCGGAACTAACCCAAAAACTTAAGCCGGGACGGTCCGCTAGTAAAATTCTGGGTTATTCCTATCGAGCCCACCGGCTGGCACACTGGTGGTGCAGATGCATGCAATTGAGTGGGTTATAATATCTAAATTCTAGCAAATTATTGATATTGATACTGCTACATTGACTCATTATTTCCGAGATAAACAAAATAGTTCAATGTTTAGTGAAATTCTTTACGGATATTATGTGTGGGGGTTTTTAATGGGGTTTCCCGGTTTTTAAACAAGTAAAAATATCTTGGAAGTTTTCCAAGATAAAAAGAGTATTTTTGCATGTTGTTTTTGTAGGTAGGTATAGATAGATAGATAGATAGATAATACGTTTATTTGCCACTAAAACACACACATCAAAGTTAATAACATAAAAAGGAAGCAACATATAAGTACCTACAGGTATATACATATAAGTACCTACAGGTATATACATACAAGTACCTATTCCTTGACATAGTGTTCGTATTTCCCATTTTTTTTATAAAATAAGTTGGATATTAGTGCTATTACACGCCGAATAATTTGTCTATTTGACCGTACTCTCACCCTGATGTTAAGCGGTAATTGACAGTATAGCACATCTTCCTAGAAGAAACCTATCCATACTACACTAAATTTTGAAGTATTATAACTACTAATTATACATTGTGTTGACACATAAAATCAGTTTTTACAGATAAATGTTGCATCTTGAAAACATTAAACAAATTGTAACCTTTATATTTTTCTGAGCAGTGTCATGACTGTCATGCAGTGAACAGGGCCTCTACTCCGAAAATTGATTAACGAATATTCGGTAGTGACGTTTGTGTTATACTGCGCGGTCGCCTCGAGCGATGGTCTAGCGGGCCTAGCATGCGCACGCGAGATATTTGTCATGTCGTTCTGTCAAAATGTAAGCATTTTGCACTAGTTTTTCAACTTTTGCATTATCTGTGGTAATGCTGTCGACAAAACGCGCCTTGTTATTGTACACTTTTGACACTTCTTAGTCGTCGTATCTGTCTGAGGACGAGATAATAGTCATGCAGAAATGTCAAAAGTTGAATATTCAAGGCGCGTTTTGTCGACAATATTGCCACATATAATGCAAAAATTCAAAAACTGGTACAATATGCTTACATTTTGACAGAACGACATGACAAATATCTCGCGTGCGCATGCTAGGCCCGCAGGCTCTTTCAAAGTCACAGCGTTAGTGTAGCACAAACGTCACTACCGAATGTTCGGTAATCATTATTCACATTGAGGCCCAGAAATTCCGGCTTCATACAAAATGATACTCAGACTTCACCAGTGATGCTGAGCTCAATACTTTGTTCTAAATATACCCTCTGTGTTGATATAGGTACCTAACTACATATCGCATCTGTGTATCAATATACAGGATATAAGAAAATAAACACATTACCTCTACCTATTTAAATAGATTCTAGATGCTACAAAAGCTTTGCAAATAAGATCACATACCTAACTATTAGGATTTTTTAGGAAAATAGTCTGCTGAACTATGCATTTTTGACAAGTATATAGGTATATAGGTATTGCATTTTTAATGGAACGGCAGATTTTTCCCCCCAAAAGTTATAATGGTACTTTTTTATACAATACGGAAAGTTCATGATGATAAGTACCTACTTTATAACTCATCAAATTTGAACAGTATCACCCTGTATAGGTACAGTAGCTACTCACAGTATTATTCAGAAACGATGATATCATCCAGACTTAGGTAGGTACCTACTTCGGCGGCGGCAACATTGTTTTTACTTGGTGTAGTTGCAAGAACGTACACATTATAATACCTACCTATATATAACTGCGAAATGATTTTCCCTATAGAAAAAGGGTTTGTGTAGCGAATTTTTAAAAATAAATTAAATATAAACATTTAAATAATATCTGCCTAGGTACCTACTATCTCTAAGGCGGGTTTATCTCCTCTTAAAAGGCCGGCAGCGCACTAGCATCACCTCTGGTGTTGCAGGTGTCCATGGGCGGCGGTGACTACTTTCCATCAGGTGGCCCGCCTGCTCGTCTGCCAGTTATGACATAAAAAAAACTAATTAGGTATGTATGTGTATGTACCTACCTATTTTTTGAAAAATCTCTGCTATGCCCTAAGCATCCATGAGATACTACTTACACCCCAAACAGTAAACTATGTGACATCAATAAATGTATTGACTATTTTGAATTGTAATTATACAGCGTAATAATATAGGTAGGTATTAAACGAATTCACAATAAAAGTCTGCTTAAAATTATATTATTTACACGATTAAACCACACGATATGTACCTATTTAAAATTTCAATATACTCACCATTGCGGCGATCATACCACTTGTAAGTAAACATACCTATTCTATGTCAGATGTCGAGCTCGTGATGTTTTGATCTCAATTTCAACGATACTTAGAGCTAATTTTGAAAGGCACGCGCCGCCGCGCCGTATAGCTCGGTTTCTGATAACCTAGGGTGACCTTAGACCACTGCTGTTTGGTGCCGTGTGAATAGAATCACCGAATGACCAAAATACACATACCTAGTACCTATCTAGTATGTATTATTAGGTTTATCAAAAAGTTATTCGAACATCATTTTCTTGCAAACTTCCTGCGAGATCTATAAGTAGGTAGTAGGTACACACATCATATCAACGGTTTGATTTCTATGTACCTATAAAACTAGTGTGAAGATGGGTCAGGGTTTTTAGTAAAAATCGAATGTAGTCGAAAGAGAGTTTATATTTTTGTGTGTTACGATTAAACTAAAAAAAAAAAAAAAAACTAACTCGCTCGCCGGTCCAAATAACTTCCTGGACCTTCTAATTAATTATTATTTATATGAAAAAACATAATAAACTCAATACGAGGAACAATAAATCTTCGCACCAAGAACTCATTGTGACTCTACATTGTAATTCTCTCTACTCAGCAACGCTCACGCAGTTTCTAAGGAACGATTACATATTGTATACAGTTGCTAGTACATTAACTGAGGCCCCTCAAAGGGAATAACGTTACACATAAATATCAACGTTTTGATTTCTATGTGTAAAAATAGTATACTCGCGTGCATACAAATTAGGCCAGCCGTAAACTTTGGTCAAACGGGTTGTGTTCTTTGTTTTATGCACGTGAGTATATTAGTTACCTTCATAATAAAAAAGTGGAATAAGCAAATGGGCCACTGGTGTTGAGCGGTAATTATTCTATCGGCATAATACAAGCTCTCAAGCTCTGCTTAGTTTGGAACTAGAGAGAGCGTTGTGTGAAATGTTCAAGAATTCACTAAAAAAATGTAGTACATAGGTATATTAAGTGATAAAACAAGTTAACTATCATAAATCAAACTATGTATTATCTAATAGTGGAGTCAATCTAATTTTAGAGTCTTATATGAACTAAAATGAAAAGCCAAATAAAAAAAAAAACAATCGGTTATTAAGGAAAAATTTAATATTCTTCAAAAAAATACTTATAGTTAACAGTTAAATACATCTAAGTACGGATATATTAGGAAAAAAGTTAAAAATACAAATAAAACAAAATTAAATGATAAAACTTATTTTCTACCGAATTCTAGAGTTTTTTTAACACTAAAAATGAGACAAATAAAACAAGATTACATGATGTGCCAACTCCGTGAGAAGTTAAAAAAATGATGATACTAAGTAGGTACATACCTAGATTCTTAAAAATTAGATATTTTTATTGACATAAAAAATAAACGATTATAAAAACGTAACGACTACATACACAAAAAATCTTATATTATATAATTTTAGAAGGTTATTTTATTTTCCAACTACTAAGATTAGTAAGCGACTCAAAGTCCTTGCAAAATAAAAGATGTTAATAAAAAACTACTATGATGGTTACTACGATCATAATGTTGTGCAAATTATAATAATTATGTAGAAATCTGATGCAGAACAGCTAATATTTTTTCGGTCTAAAAGACTGAAGTTTGCTGCGCATACTATTAGAAACGGCTAACAAATCAAAGTCGTTCCAATTTTGAAGCTTGGAATACATTTTAACAAAGTCAAAAATAACCATCAGTGCATTTTCATATAATCCAGGCCTTATATCTTTAGAGCTGACGTTGTTGCTCTTTTTTCCTTTCAAGGAGCATACCTGCAAGGCTTCCTTACTGAAAACTTCTTCCATTAAGTTTCTTGCCAGCGTTTTGGAATCTTTTGTATTTTGTTTATAATGTTGGAATTTTATTTTCTCAATATATATACGACTCTTGGGTAAAATTTCAACTAGTCCTTTTGCAAGCTTCGTATACTTTAAAGACCACGAAGGGTCTCTTGGATTGTAGGAGGGTGGTAAAACCAACGAACGTCTTCTTTTAATTTTTTTCCTAGGGACTTCATAGTCCACGGTGTCATCATCACTATCACTTGTATCCAGTTCAATTACTTCCTCCTTGATTTGTTTGCACTGGAGTTCTGTATCATTTGATGCTGATGTTTCCTTTATTTCATTGATTTTGGACTTGCATAGCTCATTGATATTTTCCATCCCTTTTTTTAATGTATTAGCGTATTCCTCAATTGAACGACTCATTACGTTCTTAAACATTTCCAAAGTTTCTGTAAGAGTTGAATTTATTTTTTCAAATAGAATGCTTGTATTTTTAGACACGATTTCTTCTGCCTTTTTATTAGCAAGTAGTACATTTTCAGCTGTTGGTACATTTTCTGTAGTACTTTCAGCCTCAATATTTCCCCCTAAACTAGTAGCAGTGTTAGACTTATCGGGAGTCATTTCTTCTGCATCCATTTCTTCATCCGAAGAGTCTACATATACTATGGAAGGCTCTTCTATCAATGTTTCAAATTGTCTACCGTCAATAGCATTGCTTCTAAAGCTTAATCTTTTACGTGGCATCTGACGCGAATCACCAGTGAGAACTGGTGTAGGTGACTCTTGTTTAACAGAACACGGTTGATTAATAACTCTAATTGGGGTTTCTTGTATACTCTGCGGATTCTGAGTACGAGATGATGTTGGAAATATTTGTTCACCAGATGGTTGGTTATATGAATGAATAAGATTGGTATTCCCTTTATCAGACTCTGTGCGTGCTATATAAAAGTATTTTCCGGTTTTGGGATCTGTTAGTACACTGGGTAGCGATTGTTGGTCACGTAAGGTACCAGAAACTTGAAACGATTGGTTTGCTGATTGTAAAGTAAGATATGGACTTCCTTCCTGAATACCTGTGAAGGCAGGTCGTTGATTATTACCAACTGCTGCAGTTGTAGATCTCCGGTTATGTATTTTTTGTGCTCTTGGAACTTGGTCGATGTTAGCTGCTCGATGGAATTGGTTTTCTGTACCAGCCGAATACTGCACAGTATGATGTGAGTGACTTGCGGTTTGTGGTATGTTATGATTAAAATGCAAAGAATTTCTACTTTGCATAACATTCCTTATTGGTGCTCCCGAATCTGGTTGGAAGCGTATTTCTGTCAATACATTATTTTTAATTAATTGTGCCAATATCTGATTAGGTTCACTAGCACATGCATTTTCCATCGTAGATGACATGTTGTTTGAGCTCATTCTGATTGGATTACTGAACTCATTTCTATAAGAAGTTATATTATTAACTGAATTTATTTGAAAATCGTGTTGTAAAATACCATTAGAAGATGGATTTTGATTGTTATGGTACGATGAGTTTGATGGTTGATAAGTCTGGTCAGCTGAGTTTGATAGATTCGACCCCATAGATGGTAGTGAAATAGACCTTTTGTTTCGTTTACAATTATTATTTTTAACAACAGACGGATGCTCCTCTTTTATACCTAGAACATGGTTTGGAATAACTCTTATTATATTAGCTGGATGTGAGTTTTTAGATGACTCACTGAACTCCTTTAGAGAGTTTGTTGAAGTTTGGAAAGTAGATTTTGCTCTTTTATTTCTAAGAAGGGGAGTTTTCTTGTTAGCGTTTCCATCAGTACATTGCTCAATTACTTTCTTGGGTACTGCAACGTTTGAATTGTTTTCATTATGCTTTGGTAAGCCTGCTGAGATGGTTTTATTTGAAAGTATTTGTACTTTCTTAGAACTATCGTGCCCTTTGCGAGATGAATGTGCCTCGTTCGTGGGTTCTGTTGTCTGTAGTATTGCAGAGGTATTTCTACTAGAATCCGTCAGCAATGGTGTTTTTGTTTTTTTCAGTAGGTTTAGTTTGATTGGAGTGACGTCGCTTTCTAGCTTTTCTTTAAGATGAGGTGTAGGTGATTGCACAACTAAAATTTTAAAAAATACATAATATTATGCATTATTATTTGGGTTAAAAGCCTTATATTGATTATGCTTGTTGAAAAAACACATGTTTTTTATTCTATAGCTATAACAATTATTATGAGAATAATTCAAAATTACTGTCTATCGCATCCGAAGATGAAACGTAAGTGGCTTTCGCCCATAAATCCACTGAATGATACGGGAATTGAATTATAGTATTATATGAGCTGTGGGAAAGGTAAAACAGATAGTGTTACCAAAAAAACCTACCTATGTTTAGACGCGACTAAAGGCAGAATAAAGGTCGTGAAAAAAAATATTTAAAGAATTCTTACCAGTATTTTGTGTGTCTTCACCTTTATTTTTGTCAGTAGGCTCACTATCTCGTGTGAGCCTCCAAAGGTTGCAATCAATAAACTCATCTGAGGAAAAATATATTTGTTAAGCATAATAATTTTACCATCAATCTATTTTTATCTGGATGTTTACTACAATCAATTTATAAGGTAACGAATTCACTGCACTGATGTGTACCTACCTAACACTTTTATCAATAAATGAACTCTATCTAAATAGATCTAGAGTAGCACAAAAAAGCCTTATATCCGGGTACCTACGACGTAAGTGAAACTGAGGGTGAAAACAATAGTAAATACTAAAAACACATACCTGCTTCATACTTCACAGTAGCCATGAAAGTGTCCCAATCCTTTCCGAAGAGTTCTCCATTTTCTATACGTATTCTTGTCAACTCCGGGTCTTCCTCAGGGTATGCTACTAGGACGTTTTTATTTTTAGGTAGTTGCGTTTTTATCCACGACTGTGGTACACAAGCAAAACCGTCCGAAATACCATTTGGAGTTTTATTTAAAAACTGTACTACACAGAATTTTTTATGATAATATGTGATCTGAAAAAAAAACAAACATGGGTATCTCATCATCTTTAATGATAAAACGTATAAAATGAACTTGGGAAGTTGTTCAAGTCTCCTGCAGTTTGCACGGAGATAACAGTAACCCGGGCAAGTCGGGGCGAGTTGAAACTTGCATGCTGAAGTTTTCTCCGATGGCATAGATAAGATACCTATCTACCTAAATTTTATTAGTAAGTATTTAGGATATTTACAGAATTAATGTTTATCTTTTAGGGGTATATACCTACTTAGTGAGTTTGGAAAAGCGCGAAATAAAATTATTTTCAGTAGGTATTATCTAAAAATAATATATTATATTATTATATAATATATTATAATATAATATATTATATTATTATCTAGTCATTTAATTTTTCAGCAATGATTTTCCTACTGCCGAACAAAAGCCTCCCATCTTCCTTCCAATAAAATTATCTAGAGAATCAATAGATAATAACTAGGTACTTAGTAGGTACTTACTGGTTTGAAAAAATCGTTTCGTCTGTCGTTGGACATCATTCACCTCACTAAATGCACTTCTCTGTAGGCTTATCTTCGACAAACAGTTCCTTTGTCTAATTTAGACTAACTGACGTCATCCTGAATGCTTTTAAAATAATCTGAGCTCTCTTACACAGGCTAGAAAGACCAAAACACCGTTAATGTACTAATTAATTACGCAGCGCAGGCCTCGTTTGTGTTGTTGGTTGCTGGCTGTGCCCCTTGGAAAGGTTGCAAGAGCCTTTATAAAAAATATGCTAAGTACAATGGCCAGGAAAATGGTAGACGTGAAAATGTACACTTGTGCTTTGTGGAGCGGCCACTGGGTGTGTGCCGGCGCAGACAGACGGCTGAGACGGCGGAGTGACCAAGCGCGGGAATGCGCTAACCAACCAAATAAAATAGGTTGGGAGGGATAGTTAGATATACCCAGTTCATTTCGTAGCACTAAAAACAAGCGTGATAAACAGTAGGTATTTATCAAATTTTTTGTTTGCTGTCGTTTTATTATTGAATACTAACGTGGGGGGATCAAATTTTACTAACGCTTTTGAACGCCAATTCATGCGTGGGAGTCGGTGAGTACCTATTCCATGGGTTTTTCCCGATTTCAAGAACGTCAGCGAGTCCTGGATGATATACAAATATTTTGTTAGCTCTAGGTTTAGTTTTAGTGAAGATTTTTATGCGATCATTTTTCGGTATTACAATTTTATTTTTAACGGTGGTCAAGGTCTCGAATATTTACTCAATGTTCATTATGTAACTACTGGGACTTTCAATAAGTTTTAATAATAGAACATGCAATAATCGGTAATAAGTAATCGGTGCCAGACAGTACTCAGCGGATATTCTTCCTCGCCTATGACCGTTCCTTCGGGAGTTCCCCAAGGGTCTTTGCTGGGCCATTTGCTTTTTGCACTATTTGTCAATGACAATTTCGTCTTGCTTTATTTATTATAAAATAAATCCTCTACGCAGATGATATTAAAATCCTTTTTCCTATGAAAAATATTGATGACGCATCTCACCTGCAAGCCGACCTAAATAGGTTTCAAAACTACTGTCTTCTTAATAACTTGAACCTAAATGTTTCTAAATGTTATGTTTGCTCTTATACTCGTAAACCAGTACCACTTACTTTTCGTTACATGTTGCGCAACTCACCCTTAATAAGAGTAGATTCAATCAAATACCTAGGAGTAACTTTTGATACCAAAATATTGTTTGACGAACATATTAATAACGTAGTTAAAAAGGCGTCCCGAGCTCTTGGCTTTGTCTTAAGAATGTCGTCGGAATTCATTAGCATAAAAACTTTTAAATTTTGTATTGTGCATACGTACGCAGTCACCTGGAGTATGCCTCACAGGTCTGGAATCCATGTTACAATGTCTATTCTTCTAGGATAGAAGGCATACAGAAAAGATATCTTCGTTACCTGCAATTTCGTGCTAAAATCTATCTACCAAATTACATTGCGAGATGTCATATGTTTCATTTCCTTCCACTCTATAAACGCAGAGAAATAGCTGAATTATCGTATCTTTTGAACATAGCAAATGGCACGGTGGATTGCCCGAAGCTGTTACAACTACTTGGGCTATGCACTAATACGGCTTTGTTAAGAAGACCCAATGTACTTCATGTTCCCGTGGTTAGGACTAATTACAGGTAAAATGCTTTCATTATTAGGGCTAGCAACTTGCTTATTACTTTGACCAAGGCAGATGTTGATATAGACTTATTTAATACCTCATTAGCTGCCCTTAAGCGTTTACTCAGTGGCAAATTGTTTAATAATGTTAAGTTTTTTCTTGTTTTTTTATTTAGTATGCTTTTTTTTTAATTTAAATTTCTCTTCAAAATTCAAATTTGTAATTTATTGTAGTCTATTTATCTGTGGAAACTTTTAATTGGCCTTCAGTGTACTGTATTATGTCTATCTTCCTACTGTATAAATACCTAGCTGTTAGTTTTCCAAAAATTATTAAAATAAAAGAAAATAAAAAATAGTTGGAACAGATTTTTTCCATTATGTAAATCTCAAAAACCTCAGTTAAATATAATACTCATGAACATGTTACACAACGCCCTCTAGTTCCAACCTAAGCAAAGCTTGTACTATAGGAATACATTACTGATAGAATACATTGTTTTTTGTAAATACAATAAGTACTTACCTTACTTAATACATAGTAACACACCCTCCCACCTTCACACTCACCCTCTCGCACAGAAGACACCTACTCCTAATTAAATACTAAATACCTAAGTACTTATTTCCAAGATCTAGATTATCTTTGTTGCCTTAGTTTTTTATTATAGCTACCTAACTGTTATTTTTTTTGTTTTTTTGTTACTGCATAATTATAATTAAATGTAGTTACATTCCTCTCCGGGTGTTACACTAGACCAATGTCTGAAATGAGCTAGGCCAATGCTACATGTATAATACTGTATAAGCGTCAAACTACATCAGAAGGCAAGACGTCGCGTCGTGTAGCTAGGGAGAGAAAATAATTTTTTTTTTTTGAAAAGCAAGTTTTTTTAAAGCGCTTTTTTGTTACAATATGCTCTTTCTTAAAAGCTATTTCAGTTATAACTAAAGCAAAACGGTATGAATGTTACAAACGAAAACAGCTTTTGAAGTAAAAAATTACGAACAACCTCTTTTGACAGCATGCTTTTAAAAAAAATATTTATTTTCATGTCACCACGGACACGACAACGACGTCTTGTCGTCAGGTGTTCGCCAACGCTAATACAGGTTTCACAAACCTACTTCAAGCACCAGTTTCTCACAAAATCTGGTTTACATTGTAACTCTATCATCGAAACTTGTACCTACCTAACCCTTATTTTGTATTTGAACCGAAGACATAAATATACTTATTTAAGTCTACCCCCAACGCATATAAAACTTATTTAATTTTCTCTCATGTAAGTGACAAATTGTCTTAATGAGAATAATAAAGATCTTTAAACCGAACCTTTTGTGAGAGAGAATAAACGTTTTTTTTATTAATATTATTATTTGGGTATAATAAGACAAAACACGGGATGACACTTATATATAAACCTAATAGTGTCGACCCTCGCTTATCCCAGGGGAATTAAGGTCTACATATACGCAAAAAGAGATTTTCTACTTGAATTATTCTTGAGACAAAAGACATTCGTATTCGTTGTGAAAATAAAGATACAATTTTACTCCTTGTTCGTTAGTTTCACTTTTTCGAATTTTATTTTGTATGTCGTGTTCAATCTTAGGGTTTTTTTTGTTTTCACTTTAAAGTTATCGGGAGTTTGACCTACAGAAGACTACCTAATCTCGTACATATGCGTCAAAGCTCAATCGGTAGTAGGTCTGCCTTCCGTGCTGTGAGTCGTGGGTTCAATCCCCACCGAGAACAAACATTAATTGTATGTGGCAGCTATGGAAGTTTGTTTTGTGTCTTGGTGTGTATGTACAGGTATGTACTTACAAAAAAATGTATGGCGGGCCAGCTGATATAAAGAAATCACCGTTACCCATGGCAACCAACACCAAGGAAAAAGAAAAATAAAGATTATTGTTTTATCAATGAATAACAACTAAACAGAACACATGAACGTTATAAAAAGCATTGTTCTTTGATAAAACCATTTATTCTTCATGACACACGTCCAGGACTATACGTTCTAATATTGCCTAATGATCAGTATGTACCTTAAATGTTTATTATGTACCTATTAGGCCTAAATCAACAGCCAGAACTTTCCGAACCCCGCTTATCTAAACAGAACCTAAACTTTAATATAAAGGTGTGAGTACACTGCTCCGTGCCGAACTGTGACCTTGTAAACTTTTTCCTTCTTTGTAACAAGTACGGTATTCAAAATTATTTTATTGGATCAAAGAAACTATAGCAAAACTAGAGAGAAACGAAGGCAAATTACAATAGTTAAGGAAACGGTATTGGTTAGTTGCGGGATAGTCGAGTGGGTTTTGTTTCATAAATGATCTACTTTTTTTTTACGTTAGCTATACGCTTAAAATAGATTACTAGTGCTCTAAGCTTCTTCTGACCAGTCAGGGTAAGGGGTTCAGAACCAGCCTGGAATGCACCTAGGGATTTTACGTTCAAAAATGTAGGTATGGGTACAATCCTAGTACTCTCGAACGCTGAAGGACTAATACCGAGGAAACTATTAGTGGCTCAGATGTGAATACACGTATGACCACGATGGTTAAAGCACTTTAACTTTAGTAGATTTTAATATCGTCTAAAATATACATTACCTAACCCGACGCGATCTAATTTAACTTTGTTAAGTTTTAACATACGCTATGTTCCTACAGATTGTGCTGCGCTAATGTGCTCACACCTTTACTAAGCTTCAACTTAAATCTTAGATCTACGTCTACGTGACGTATGATCCAGGGTTGGCGCACGTCTCAAATTTAATTTAAATCCCCGTCAAATCTCGATCGGTAAGTAGATTATGGTGACATGATACCAGGTGACCCTTCTCATGCGTCGTGAGATCTAATATGACGTAACGTATCAGTTATTTATATTTAGTGTAAATCCGTAGGTCTCACCTACCTCTCGAGATCTGCTGGTCAGTACTTCAAGTACTGACCAGCAGATCTTGTGTTGTTGATGGATTCTGTGGGTTTTCTTTCATTAAATTGCACACATGACGGAGGCCTTAAGAAGGTCTTAAAACTCCGTCAGAGTTGGCCACTAACTCATACGAGCTTGCTTGCTTTAATATGTAAACAATGTGTGTGAACGTTCATATTTTCTTACAACAACAATTTGAGGTAAAGCTTATTTTGCTATTGCAGACTAGGGGTAACGAATGTCCTTGTTTGTGGTCCCACTTCTTATCAGTCTCGTAAAGAATAGGTCCTTAACTTGATATAAGGGATACCTACATTTATTTATTGCCAAAGTAAACACAATTTAAGTTCAGAGGAAGGAGACAATATCTGACAGCTGGACCTATGTCAAGACATTTAGAAAAAAAAACATCCGGTAGTCTGATACATTCAAAAGGTATGTTAGTAATATGAATACATACGTACTTACGTAATACATACTTCTTACGAATAAATACATTTCATTTCATTTCATTTAATTTCCTTTCATTTCATTTCATTACGTAATTATAGTACACATCAAAATGTTACAGTGAATACAGTCGCAAGAAAAAAATCCGGATCATCCTATAAAAACTTGAATATCTTAAAAACTGTTTAAGTAGGCTTCATGCGCACTTTGCGACTCAACCAGTTCACCGTGATCACAATCGCCTAGTGCGTTGATGCTAGTGTTAATTCCCTCAGTTGCCCTGAATCTAGGTTAATTGTAAAACCAGTGGCTACAGAATTTGCATTTTAGTGAACATTGCTTTTATTTAAATATCACGTCGTTATTGGGTACGTGTTATATTCAGAAACTGGTTACATTCTTGTCTATACTACCCGCTGATTATGTAACAACTGGCTTTTGTTTCTATACTAAAAAAAGTATGAACGCTTTGCGTCAACATTTCTTCATCATCATCATCATCATCATCATCTCAGTCCGGTATCACCCACTGCTGGGTATAGGCCTCCTTCATGTTATGCCAGCCTCCTCTGTCTTGTGCGTGCCGCAACCAGGTGTTTCCTGCTACCTTTACGATGTCGTCGACCCATCGCGCTTTCGGACGACCCAGATTCCTTCGGCCTGATTTCGGCCACCATTCCGTCAAGGCTTTACTCCACCGGCCATCACCACGTCTAGCCATTTCTTGCGGTCAGCCAAAGAGTGGAACTCGTTGCCGGCGGCTGTGTTCCCGAATGACTATAATTTGAAAGTTTTCAAGAGTAGAGTGAATAGGTATCTTCTAGGTAACCGTGCTACATCGTCGACCACATCATCGCTTAACATCAGGTGAGATTGTTGTGAAAATGAAACGGTTGCCTATATTGGATTAAAAAAAAGTAGCTTCCACAAAAAAACGCACAGTTGAACGCATCAATAAATTATACCACTATCAAAAACATTATCATAACGATATCAGTATTAGTATCGCTGTGGTTTCGCCCGTGCGATATTGTCACGGATATTTTCGCACGTTATTCGCATTCTGCGTTTTCGTTTCTCGCACGTTTTTACCATTCCGATAATGTAGGCTTATACGTAACAGTTTCCCGATGGAATAAAGTGAATTTTAGTATCGAAATTCAGTTTTGTTTATTTGCATCCATTTGAATGGCGGATTTTAGAGGGATTTGATAGCAAACTCTAGGGTTTTTTTTATTATTGTAGTCTAAACTTGGAATAAGTTTACACCTACGTAGATTCACTTTACAATACTTTACATAATATTCATAAACATTAACAATACAAAAAAAAAGAGAAAGATAAAAATATTCAAACTTAATAACATTATCAGTAAGAAACAAGATAGTTCAGTAGGTAGATTTGACGATGCTTATCTAATTGCTCTAAGAACTAAAACCAGTTACACAAACTGCAGATTTTTTTGTCAGTCTATTTAATTTAGTCAAATGTATACAGAGCAGAATGCCTTGATTTTTCCAACAAAAGCCAACTTTTCTTCTCGGCGATGTAGTACAGTCACGTACACACTAGCTAGGCAAATAGCCTCCGTTATGTCTCCACTGTCACAGAAAACATTTATTTACTACAGTAGGGACAGTTCTAACAGAAATAATGGAGCACGCGACACAGTGCATTATCTTCATCACATCTGGCATGTCTTTGGCGGCCGTGCTCTGTTATGATCGTCCCAATACTGTAACCGTTCCACATCGGGTGGCCCATTTGCTCTTTGTTCTAATTAAAAATACGCACAAGATCTATTGAGACAAGCTCTAGAGCTCTACTGCCAACTATCAGTAAGTATTTGAGAAAACAGTAAAAAAAATACCATAACACTAGATTTTTGAGATTTTTTTTCCGATCGTCCTTGAATTTCTGCTACCAGTTAAGAGTCAGTTAAAAATATGGTTAAACAATTGCGTTAAAACTATTTAGTAGGTTAGTTACTACTATACATCATTTCTACTGCAATAAAATATACTATAATGTGGTTCCGTCACGCGGCTGAGTAAGATTAGTATTCTTTGCCACTCGCTCTGAAGTTCGAAATTTAAACTTTTCCCAAAGGATTAAATAGGTTAGCTTTAAGCATGAATAGAGGTGCTTAAGTACGCTAAGTAAGATTGTGGCATAACTTTATGATGTAACAAGTGAGTAGCAAAGACCGAAGTTATGAAGGATTTGTTTTGGCAGTTTGAACTTAAATTCATTCAAGTAACATTGGTGCTTACTTGGTCATAATAAGCATTCATTTTCCCATTCTAGTTCCCTTAGTACAAACTCTGCTTAGTTCGCGACCAGAGAGCGTTGTGTGATATGTTCAAGAATATTTATTTCTAGTTATTTATTTTATTCTATATTTCTACTACCTTTACCTAGAAACCAAATCATTATTTAAATGCGTCTATTATTCTTTCAGAGCAAAGACTATTCTAGAGTGTTAAATACAGTCTTTCGAGTAACACTTGAAAGCAGGGCTTTAAGTTGAGTTTATGGTGCCGTTTGCATAGAAAACACTTCGGCAGCCCTCTTTAGCATCGGAATGGCTAATACATTACTCTGAAGCGCCGGAACACATTATTTTCATACTTTTATCACCATTCTAGGATAACTTTGATATCTTCGATAACAGCTGCGTGTTTAAAAAAAAAATATTAAAAAGATTAGAAAAGTTGCAAGTCAAGCCTTTAAAAAAAATTAATATAGTGCTAACTCTTTAGATCGGAGGGCCTAGTACGAGTTTTCAGTGTATAGTGTGCGCGGATTTGTATGGAGACACTGAGCGAATTCTTTGAAAAGCTCGAAATGCGAGGACGGGATAGGTGTAGACCAAGCTGCTCAAAAAATCCGCTCAGTGTCTCCATACAAATCAGCGCCCACTGGTGTGCTGGGCGTCAGACGTTTCACACCAGATTTATACACCAAAACTTGTACTAGGCCCTCAGCTCGGTTTAATGCAAAATCCTGTTTGCACAACAAATTCGAGATCCCAGATAGGTTTCGCAACTTCTATAATTGCTGAAACTCATCCAGAGTCAGTTTGCACTAAATAGATACAAAACTACGGCGCATAGAACTGATACTTCTTTCTTATTTTGCGAGTGAAAACTCACTAAATCTAAAAAGCTATTTCTAGTTTTTAGAATACTTCGTTATAAACAAAGTCAACCACGTCGCAATTTTTTTAGAAAACCATCACTTTGTATTTTATATTGGGAAATAGCATACTTTGTTATCTAACCATCGTTTATTATATATATAACAACTTGAAAACCGTGTATAAAACGCGGATAAGAGCTTTACATCAAAGTGAGATAAATATCTTTTGTTCAGTAAATTAATAATAAGTCTTAGAATATATTTATTTTTTTAATGATAAAAGTAATAGTAAAGTATGTGCCTGTAATTACACCGGCGCCCTTACCCTTCAAACCGGAACACAGCAATGCGAGCATCACTGCTTGGCGGCAGAAATAGTCCTTTACACTAGGTGATTCTATGTGCCAGTTGCTCGCGACCAAACCCTATAAACGAGACGCTACGGCAACAAGAGAAGCTACGGCTTCCTTCCTAGTGCATCAAATCAATGTTTTACACAAAATGGTAAGGTAACATGGTAAGAATCAGCAACAAAAGACACTGTCGGAGTTTCGTTTCGATTCTAATTATTCCTATTTATTTCCAGCCACTGATAGTTGCAATTGAAACAATAGGTACAGTCTAGACAAGAAATTAGACTGAATAAATAAATAGGATTTAATTAGGCAGAAGTTGGTTTCGGCAAACGAACCGTGATCCCTCCGGTGCCCCTCGTAATTGGGATCTAATTGTAGCTGGTTATACTGGAAGTTGCTGTCGTATTGTTAACAAGTGGAAACGAGCATTTCTACTATTATTTGTTAATTCATAAAAAAAACATGCAGTAAAAGTTTATTTTTAACCGACTTTAAAAAAGGAAGAGGTTCTCAATTCAGTTGTATTTTTTTTTTTTATTCGTATATGTATAAAAACGTCTTACAAAAATGCCTAGATAACGAGAAAATGTCTTTTGAATGTTTTTTTTTTATAAAAACCTACAAAAATAAAGAGAACATTACAGCGACAGAGACGCCCTGAAATAATTCTGAAAACCAACTAATTATATTGGTATTATTTTCTTATGCCTATATACTTATTATATACCTAATCTATTGTTCCAATTAATTTGAAGCTGATGTCTGTCTGTTAGGTTCTTCACCCGTTGCGAGCATGAACACTGAAAAAAACCTCCAACAATACAACCAGCCGGAGCTTTTCCATACAAAGACAAACAAACAGATGCAGGTCTCGATAGGGCCTACACATTTGTGCCTCTTGGGGTCGAGACTCTAGGTCCGTGGGGTACCGAGGCCCTCCGGGTTTTCAAAATTCTTTCAGGGCGTCTAGTCGAAGCGACGCGTGACCCGAGGGCTGGTGATTATCTGGGCCAGCGTATCAGCATTGCTATTCAGCGCGGCAATGCAGCCAGTGTCTTGGGCACGCTTCCGATTGGTACTGATTTGGACCAGTTGAGCTATCTATAAATCGTTTGCAACGGTTTGTAGATAGCTCAACTGTTCCATGTGTATTTTGTAAATATTGTAAATATTGTAAATACTGTATTAGTTGTAATTTTCTTTGTGAATAAATAAACTTTATATTAAAAAAAAAAAACAAACAGACATTTCCCTAAATACATAGGTACATACATGTATATATACATATACAATCCCGTCGCTAGTTGGTAAATAAAATATCATCGTGAATAAATAATGCGTATTCCAAAACAAAGCTGTGATTGTTTACCGACCCCATGCACTTTGGAACAAGAGCTCCTAGCAACCCCCTCTGAGATTTTATTAGTTTCCCCCAAGGAAATGTTTTATTTTCCTCGACTTTTTATGATGAAGCTTCTGATAGGTTACCACCAGTTTTTAAATCTATCGAGTCACCAGCGACTCCACTATAACTAGGACAATAATTCTATGCATCGACTGAAATAGCTGTTCTTCTTCTCTTCAATAATGGCCTGTGTCCGTCATTTCGACAGACAATTTTGCCAATGTCAAGTGTTAAAATTGTAATAAATAAGTCAAGTCAAGTCATTGTCAAGTCGGCTGTCGTTTGTTTTGAAAAGAAAATGATGGATTTTCTCATCAAAACCTAACACGAATTTTCACATTCAGAAAAACCACTTTACACACATTTATTCTAATAGCTCACACTTTATGTTACGACCTAAGTATTATTGGTTAAAATTCCACCAAAATTTAACAACAATACTCACAATAACACAAGAAAAACTATTAAAATAAAAGTGCTATGTGTCGTTTCAAAAAATGTCAAAACTCGTGTCCGAAATAGCTGTTTTCACACTGCCAACGACACGACACTGACACGATATAGTTATGACAGCAAATGTCTTGATTCTCTTATAATAATACTGGCCGTACTAGACGTCTCAGACAGTGTCAGTTCAGTAGCCTTTTGTTCGGGCTATTGACAACAATGTCGATATTGTATGCCGTGTGTTCCGTGTGTATATCTGGAGTGTTGTTACTAGTCTGCATACATTCTATACTCTGACAAAGGTCTAGGAGACTTATAACTCTATCGTTACCAGAGGTACCTTCATGTGTTAGTGAATCACAGACTATAGTAAATATTTTGTGATTCATAATCACATGAAGGCTTCTGCATGATTAATTATAATTAATAAGTACCCAGGAAAACTTCTTATAATAAATATAATACCGGAAGTTGTAATGCCTTAGGCATGCATTAGGTAGAGTTTGCCTTACATCAGCTCAAAAAAGCCTTTATTCACAGGAAATAATTACAGGCACATGAGACTTCAAGATCTTTACGTCTCAGAGTGATGAACGCAGTGCATTGGCTTACAGGGTACGTCCTGATTGGACTTGTTCTGTGAGGTAATGCATTGTTATAGGCAGAAGTTACTACTTAACATCAGGTGAGCTATCAGCTTGTTCCATTACGTTTATCATTAAAAAAAAAATTGGTACATTACTCATGGTAATTTTATGGAATTTTTCAGACAAACTTGCTGATTTGATTTTTTTTTGTACTAGTGCTAGCAATTTTTTATTTATTTAATAATCTTGATCTAAAAGAAGGTTTCAAAACTTTTATAATGATTAGAAAATAGAATGAGAAAACACAAAAGTTCTTGCCATGAAACCGTAAAGTAATTAAAAGCCATAAATAAGGACAGGGGGGGGGTTTTTCAATGGGTTCCGTGTTATGTTCCGTTCCAATAAAAACACTTGTATGGAATAGTGTGGATTTTCAAGACTGCAAGAGACATATTTTCTCAGTAAAAACTATCTAAAAGTTTATATATTTCGTAGAGTGTGTTAAAGTTTATCAGAAATATTATGAAACGGTTTGAACTCGCACGCAAATTGTGTGTAGAGCACTGAACATTTAACTAAACGGATGGACGATGGACGACACGGTGGATTTCATATCGGACTTCGGAACCCAAAACAGTTTTTGTTTAAAAATTTCACAAACAGCGATTGCAAAGAAATTCTAAAATATTTACGGAATTGAGATTATACAGTTGCTTAAATTATCAGTAACACTTACAAAAAGTGAGTAGGCATCTTTTTGATATCAGAATAATTTTAAATCCAAAGGAATCTTCAAAGGTTAAAGGTTAAATGCTTTAGGCGGAAAAAGTGGCGTATCAATGAAAGCGCCCCCTAGCGGAGGTTCATCCTTATTACAACGCTTCATTTGTTAACATTTTTTCATTCGGCGTTTTCACATTGGCACGACACCTGCACGATACTGACAGAATTACTCAAACAAAAATACCGTAGTCGGAGCCGTCGTGCTGACACTGAATAAAACCGTTTACTAAATGAGATTAGCTTCTCTCGAGTAGATGTCGTGTCGGTGGCAGTGTGATATCGTCCATTGCCGAGGCAAATTGAAGTCTCATTTGGATTTTTACAAAATTGCGAGCCATCCCATGGCGCAAAGCAAACGGAGTCTTTTGTAGCCAATTACATGACAAGCTAAAATGATGAATCTTGTAAAGGAATGACACTCGTGAATCTCAGAACATTTTGATCAAAAAGTCTTTGAACATACCTCCTCCACTGACTGTTAAAAAATGGTACCTATATTACATACACTCCACGCAGGGGAAAACTGGAATGAGCCACTTTGAATCACTAAAGTAGAGGGACATGCAATCTTTAGATTGTATTATGAATTTTTACGTAAAAAATTAGGAGTGATGTGGTTGATCATCATTTTGTTGACAGGCATCACGGATCAGTCGGTAGTAGCTTTGCGTTCTTCAACTCTTTCAGTAATTTGAGTCATGGATCTAATCTAGGTCACTACCTATATCAACTTTGAATGACCCTATAAACCATTTTATTTATTAAAACAGTGTTCTTTTACTAACTTAAGAGCTTAGGTAGCTCTTGTCGGTGTAAAAAACAGTGCAGCTAATTTTTATTTTTTTTATGATGAAAGTAATGGAACAAGCTGATAGCTCACCTGATGTTAAGTAGTAACTTCTGCCTATAACAATGCATTACCTCACAGAACAAGTCCAATGAGGACGTGCCCTGTAAGGCAATGCACTGCGTTCATCACTCTGAGACGTAAAGATGTTGAAGTCTCATGTGCCTGTAATTACACCGGCGCCCTTACACTTCAAACCGGAACACAGCAATGCGAGCATCGCTGCTTGGCGGCAGAAATAGGTACGTAATTAAATAGTAATAGTAGTAGTAGGTAATTTAATATGTAATGTTTATAGAACTCTACCACTATCTGAAAAACAGATGCATAGTCTCTACATCCTTACTTTTCCCATCGTAGTTTCGCTTCAAATCCAACAGATTTATAATGCTCTGTAACACGAGGCATAATTTATCGCGTCGTATCATTCTGGATCGAGATCCAGAACTTTGGACATGTCCCTCGGAAACTTTGGAATAACTTCCCAGCCACAGTTTGGCGTAAGCAGTATCACATCTTACACGTTGGTAATATTATTCTACTTACCCATGTTATCTGTTATCACAAAGAGCTTAAATAGATCGGAATTAAATGAAAAAAAAATCATGGACATTACACACAACGCCCTAGGTCCCAAACTAAGCAGAGCTTGTACTATAGGAACTAGATTGCTGATAGAATACTTATCTATAGGTATATGCATTTTTTTTTGTAAATACATAAGTAATTAAATGTCTTTTATTCTATTCTTTTTTTTTATTCTTAATTGGGAAAATAATATTTTCCTTTATATAGGTTGAAGGTGTTTCCAAGCATAGGTTTTCCAACTGTGCCCTATCATAACCGCTTCAGACTTGACGTGTAAAACTTTGAAAAACGTAGGTAAATAGTCCCACCTCCTCCTTATTTACGTTTTTCAAAGTTATTGAAGTGAAAACTTCTTTTGGCGCACCGCACACAGATTTTTCCGTAGGAAGTAAGTTAGGCTGATCCGTCACGCTCTGAGGGAAAGGCTCGATCGGGTGAACTTAGGACCACCGAGTGTACCCGAGCGAAAAAGATACAGTCAGCTGCTCTTCGCTGTTGTGTCGCTGTGTTTAGTAAATTCAATTCCTACGTAATAATTGTCTTTATTAATTTAATAGTTATTATTGGTACGTAAAAAAAAATATTTTGACAATTATTTGGTTTACATTGTGAGGTTAGTGTGTGTAGTTAGCGGTTTATCGTGGTAATATTATATATTGAAAAAAACATTATAAACATGAAGTTTTCACTTCTGCCGACTCTTTTTTTTTCCTATGAATTCTTCGATAGTTACTTACATAAGAAGGTCCAACGATTCCTTTTTGTTTTAGAGCGGTATGAATTCGGTATTGTTTTTATTTATACCACTTGGTAACCTATCAAAACGTGTTGAAGTTTTCTCTTGGATCTGATAGTATCCGCTCTACCAAAGCTTTATTTGTATTTTTTATAGGTACCAGGTATGTCGGCTTAAATTTAACGGGCAATATAACCGGACTTTATAGGGCAATTCGTGTAATAAAAGAGACCGGGCTCAGTTGCCGTTTTCAGACCAATCTAGTACATCAACGTAATTGTACCTTCTACTTTAACATACGTAATAGTCAAAATTGTAAAAAAGAACGCAACATTTAAAAAAGCTGCGAAAACATGGTTAAATTTTTTAGAGTCAATGTCATTGGCGCTGTGGTTAGAATGTCATTGGGTATGGTTTTAGATAGCCAAAGCAAATATGCGAATTTGAATTTCGTAGATTTAATTTTGGATAGAATTTAGTTTACAGAGTAGCGCGATAGCATAAACACGTAAACGCTCTCATCCAATCCGCCATTACAGCGACTTTCAAATATTTTGTCACAAAGTCACAATATCCCACCTGACTAAGTAAATAGCTATATGATAGTGTCATATTATTCTCCACTTGTATTCTAAATCTTTGTGTAAGAAAAATAAACGTATTATTATTTATTTATATCTTGTCTTGGAAATCAATAAGAGACAGCTTTATCGCACTAGAGATTTATGGCACGAATAAAATAATAGATCAGCATTTGTCTTTCAAGCTTTGCGAGTACTAAAAATCCCAGATCTTGATAAACCACTGAACTACCCCTTAGAATCAAAATTAATGTTTGCGACCTCCGTCAAGCGCTGACAAGGTCACTCCTGTACTGCAAACTATTTGTAGAAGACGTATTTTCACGCTATTTTCACAAGCTGTTACAAACCTTCCTAACCTTCACTCTACTATGGGATTAGGGTAGTCGTTATAATACTTCACTTGTAGAATTCCCATGGCTTTGTGTGATTTTATTTTATTTAAGAGTTTTTTATCGCAAATCTCAGAAAACTCTTACCAGCTACTCCTCAAAAATTAAATGGGTTGTTTGACTACGCATTATGCGTTTTGGTTTCGTCACTATCGTGGTCAAACGATTGCCTATAACTTGTAAGAATGTTGTGAAAATAATAATAAGACTTTATGCACGCTTGGCCAGAGGCCATTTTGGAAGTCTAATGCGATAAAGTTTTACGTTGACAAATTCAATGGTTTTTATGGACGTCGTTAAATGATCCATACAAGCACATTACTTGTTTTTATGCCAGTTTAGCTCAAAATGTCCAGCGATTATTTTCTTCAGGCTTGTATGATGAAGTAGGTAATGCTCAATACATCTTGTACATGTACATGTCTAAGGTCTCATCTTATGTCTCTTGTCTCAGTCTAGACTATCATTATGTGGCAACCAGCTCCAGTCCCCAGACTTTAGAGCATATATTTTCTTATAGTAAACAAAAAACGAATAAAAAACTACTTTTCAGTAATTTTTTCTCCCAAAACATGTTCTTGTTTATGTTCCTAAATTTAATTTAGATTTAGATACACTGTGACCTCATCCTGTATAATTTAACGAACCTTTATACATTCAGTGTAACGACTAGTTTAATGCTTAATCCGAGGTTACATTAGTAAGCATCCTTAAAGACTGCTGAGGTAGAATAAATTATGTTTTATTATCCGAATAATCCAGCCGTCGAGTCTCGTGAAGAATTCATACCGCTTTGAAACAATTGGACAGACGGAACGTTTATGCTTTTAAATAGTGACTCTAATCTCGAAAGTGAATAGACGTTTTACAGTGTATTGAACTCATGGTTTTATGTTTCGAACATTGAATGCAGACTGTAATTTTTTTTTGGTTGTGGCTGTCCAGTGGCTAGGGTTGCTGCGAATTTGCATTGACGTTTACGTTTTTATTCTTCAACTTTTTTTTCTTATAGCTACATACATAGTTTGAATGGCCATTTCCAATGCTGTTTGAAAACACTTACGAGTATCAAGAAAACAAAGAGGTGTGTGTTCGTTTGACCACAGTTAGGCACAGTAGACAAAAGGAATGTAGAGATATCTAAGTGGAAAATTTAAAATAACATTTAATTCATTACATTCGAAGAAGTTCCGTAATACGGATTACTTGTTTAGACTCGTAGATTCGTTATATGATAGTCATAATAAATGATTATTATCATCACAAAATGGAAGTCGTTACTCGTTTAAAATTTAAAATTTAATTTACTCTATAAAATATAACAGCTTACGCCAAGGTTCTCAAAATAAATAAATTATACCAAAAATTCAAGTTGAGCTCAATTTGGCTCACTGAAATCTTTCATTCGGACTGGGGCGGCCATTATTCGCAAATTTGGCGAAAGCAGGCTTTGTAATAACTTTTAATTCTATCCATTAGGTACCCCTTCCGTCATTTCGAGGGTTGTTTGAGAGGGGTTGATTTTGGACAACATTCCTTGTAAAATAAAACTTTATTGGGCAATGGATGGCTAATATTGCGATTGATGTTGCCTTGGAAGTTTACAAAGCTTGAAAGTTCCTATGAATACATTTTATCTTAATGCTCGTACGGGTACAATCAAGAGTAATATAATACCTACGTTATGGCCCAGTATCTTATCTTACAACTCAAAGGCTCTATGGCTGAAATACTCAAACGTCATTCAAATTTGAGCACCACTTAAAATTGCTCTGCCTCTGTTTGACATTACTCATTTGTAAGAGATGGCAATAATTTAAGCGTGACTTAAATTGAGTGGCGTATAAGTATTCGACCATAAGTCACTTATAATGTGACGCGAGAGATGCAGGTTCCATACCAACGACGAGACAAAATTTTTGCAAGTTCTGAAATATTTTTTCTGTCGAAGTAGGTCTGAGTCAGAATCACCTGATGTACAAAGAAAGTGAATGTTGGATGTTGATTAAAAAAAAAGTATCGCCAACCCAAGTTTCTCTTCACAGGGTTATTTATTTTAATGACTCTCTGGCTCACGTGGCGTTCTGTTATATGAGGCAGCTTTGACACCACAGCAGTCAATCAGGGCGGAAGGACAAATAGTTTATTTTTTAGCACGAAATATTGGAGGACCGTAACGTAACTAGTATGTACGAGTACGTCGTGATTAAGCATATTATGTTTCCACTAAGAAAGTACTTGTCAATTGTTTTCGCCTAAGACTTTTAGTTAACTTTCCTAAATCGTCCATCTCCTTTTTAACTTTTTTAACATTGCTATTTATATATACATTTTGTTTAAAGGCAAGGTGTACTTATCTAACAGTAAGAACCACATCGCAATAAAGCTATCATAAATTCCAAAACCATTGTTCACGCAGTCAAAGGGCGTTTGCACACTGCCCGATACCGACATCAAGAGACATCACTCGAACAAAAATATCGTTGTCGGTGCCACAGTGTGGAGCATCTAGAACTAAATGTACTAATGCCTACTATTAACATGAATCGCTTCAAAAAAATGTCCTTAAAGTCCTTCAGGGTAGGCAACGCACCGATAGTGCTCTCAGTGATGTCGGTGTTTCTAGGCGACAGTGACCGCTTACCATCAGGTGGGCCGTATGCCTGTTTGTTTACTACTTACATAAAAAAAATGACATTATGCTCCAATATTTCTCCGATAGGTATGTGTAAGGTATCGTGTAGGTGTCGTGCCGTAGGCAGTGTGAAAACCATCAAACTGAGCGCGAGGTAAATTCAAATTTATTATTATTGCACTATGCATTACCTACTTAATTATTTCAAGAGGGTAAAATGGAATATTGAGAAAATAAGGGCTGGGGTTGAGCTACACATTAGGTACGCATTCAGCATTACATGCGAGATCAAAATGCTCATTTGACCGCTGCTTAAAAAGCGTAACGTGGTGCAGACAACTAGGTTTCACCTTAAATCAAGAGTTAGAGGTATACCTGCAGTCAACATCATTTAGTTAAAATGTTTTACGAGTGTGATATTATCTAGAAACTTTTTTTTAAACTATTCAGTAAAAACTCTATTTAATAAGGTATAGTATTTTTATTTTTTTATTTATTAGGTTTACCAACAGTTTACACACGTTAGCATTATATATGATGAAAAAACAAAAGATGATCTCCTATTGCAAGCAAAAACTTTTTAGCGATGCTACGTAATTATAATCTCTTAAATTACTTTGTTTTCGGACAATAGAATAGCGCTGGCGGCGGCGGCGGCGTCAGAGACAGCTTAGGCATTTACCTTTTTTTCATAAGTTATCCCGGCTGATCGCTGCGACCATAAAATGATACTTTTTATCATAATTTATTTCTCTACACAAGACTGTGGACTAAGAAAATAGGTAGATTCTTCCAGCAACGCGCAAACGGCTCCATTACTCGTGGCCCGCCATAATTTACATGGACGGCCTCCGCTCCACAAAATAATAACACTTGGGAAAGTCATATTGTGTTTTCACGAGTATAAAGATGTGCTGTGGGCGGGTTTATTGCTGATGCTTTTCTTTTGTAATCCTTTTAATATAAAACTGTTTTTTTTGATAAATCACTTCGGGAAAATCACTGGCATAAAATTAAATAGGCATGGGCTTAAAACCAATCGAGATATTTTATATCGCATCGAAAATTACCCTGTCATCGACAAACACGTGTGTTAATTCGGTTTTACCCAATATGTGACGTGATAATCTCTCCCTATAATATTATGAGTCCGGGGTCAGCACCAAAAAATGGTAGTTTTTTTTTTGTATTCACGGACACTTAACACATCGCCTTCTAGTCCCAAACTAAGCCATGCTTGCACGATGGAAACTAGATAGTTGATAGAATACATACATACCTACATTATATTTTTTTTGTAAATACATACTTATAATACATAGAAACACCGAGACACGGAACAAACATCTATGTTTACAGCACACAAATGTTTGTTCTCAGTGGGGATCGAACCCACGACCCACAGCACGGAAGGCAGAGTTACTACCGACTGAGCCATGACGCCTGTCATGTTGCAATTGTTTTGTAACTGTAGCATGTTTGCGTTACATGGCGCGGCAACGTCAAGACGACTGCGGAACTTTACCGACTCACTGAGCAGTGTAACTTATGATACCTACGATTGGGGAATATCACGTTTTTCTGATCCTCATCCGACACGATTTCTGAGAGACTCCTAAGAAGTTTCTCACGCACTGCTGAAACTGCGGATAATAATAATCAAGCCAGAAACTAAAGCGATGAAAATAAGAAAAAACAAAGTGTCATTAACGACAAAAACTTTTATCCCGGAGCTTCGAAAGAAACTTTGTGACAAATTAAGAAAGTGGATATCTCGGTGTCGGGTGCAAGGGACCTAATGGAAATACGCTTTTTTGAAGTACGGCCATACTGGACTTACTTGTATTGATAATGTTAATCTTACTCCGTCTCTCTGTCTATGGTTATAATCATCAAGAAAGAAAGAAAGAAAGAAAAAAATAAATAGAGAATGAGAGAAAGAAAAAAAGAATTAGAGAAAGAAAAAAAAACTATTATTTACATAAACAGACTATCTGGGCCAGGTTTTTTTAATGATGTATAGCAAAGTCATAATCCACATATACACTCATTTCTTGAAAATTTCTTGGTTATATCGATCAGGAACTACTGACGATGGCAGATATTCTACAGTCGCTAAAGTAAATAATATTACTTAATCGTAATGTATAGAGATGACATAATATCTAAACGAAAAATCATGGGGCCATTCATACACGTTTTTACGTAAGAATAAGGTCTGAGTAAGGTTCTCACTGGCCAGCCTGCCAATGTGACACGATTGATGATCAAAGGCAAATACAAAGTAGAAGATTAAAATACCCGTTTGTTTTATTTTGAAACTAGCTGTCGCCCGCGGCTTGCTCGCGTGGTAGCAGCATACGCATTATTTAGTTTAAATCTTTGATCCTGATTTTAGACGCTTTAGTGTGCGAGTTTTCAAAATTCCTTTCTTAGTGCACCCCTATACTATAATACCCTCCAAATTTCATACCTCTAGGACTTATAGTTTAGGCTGTGCGTTGATTGGCAGTCAGCTTCAAAAGAGTTTTAATATGTTTAGAAGATAGATGATACTTCCTTTCCCCACATCAAAAGTCTTGAAAGTAAAAAGTTGGATACTTCGACTCGATCCGGTGATGTACGTGACCGCTTAGTTCAGCAGCTGTAAAGAATATATCGCAAATATCCTATGATTCATGGAAATAGCTTGGTTTGTGAAGTTATTGTGTTTTCTTTAAAAGCAATGGTAGTTTCGCTATTGCAACCATAACATATGGGGCACATGCACCAAAAGATGGACGTTTATACCCTTGCTTTCAAACGCAGGTAAAGAAAACTTTCTTTTACCCGAGTCCGTCCCCACTTTGTCAAGATCTATTGCTCATGACACGCTGATATAAATAAAGAAATAAAAAATATTCTTGGACATTTTTCATACAACGCCCTCTAGTACCAAACTAAGCAGAGCTTGTACTATCGGATCTAGATTGCTGATAGAATACCGACTTATATTCATTTATGTTTGCGTAGAAGCATAGAACATGTAGGTATAATATGTTTGCCAGACACAAATGTTTGATCTTAGTGGGGATCGAACCCACGACCCACAGCACAGAAGGCAGAGCTCATACCAACTGAGCCGTGATGCTTGTCAAAACCATGGCAGAAATAAAAAAATCAACATACTGATAAAACATCAAGAAATACGAAAAAGTTGCAAAAACGTTTAATGGGTGCTTTTTAACCCGGATCAAAATTGTTGTCATTGTTCTTCTGTAATACATATTTCTTGGACTGGAAGAATTTTTCAGATTATTTATTCATCATAAAAATTGCCAACCTTGAACTTCGCTTTCTACTAAACTTTATTCACAAAGAAACTTACAACTAATACAGTATTTACAATATTTACAAAATACACATGGAACAGTTGAGCTTTCTACAAACCGTTGCAAACGATTTATAGGTAACTCTTAACTGGTCCAAATTAGTACCAATCGGAAGCGTGCCCAAGACACTGACTGCATTGCCGCGTTGAATAGCAATGCTGATACGCTGGCCCAGATAATCACCAGCCCTCGGGTCACGACGCGTCGCTTCAACTAGACTAAACTAAACAATATGGATACTCAGAAGTTCTACTCCAGTATTTTTCCCTGCCGGCACTCATCGTGGTCGCTAAGGGGATTTTTGGACAAAAGTTCCAGAAATCCCTCACACAGGGGGCTAAGGCAGGGGAAAAGTGAAATGAGCCATATGATTTGTGTCTGAAAATAAGGATGTCCAATTTTGGAGTATCATAACATACCGTGCGTCCTGGACTTTATTTCAGTTTCAGACATCTGGACTAGTCTACAAATTAGTACCTAAGCTAAGTTTATCCAAGACTATGAAAATTGCTATCAGAACTTCTGAAGAAATTACCTATCCTCCAAAACTCCTCCGATTAAAACTTGCGTCAAAGGCAACTTCAGATAGAAATTGTACCCAACAGATTGCCGAATACACTTATAGCCAGTACTGGATCTATTTTGTGATAGCATCGAAGTTTCGGACGAGAACCTCTGACACTGGACCGTGCAATGCGGCTGAATCACTAACTCAAAATGATAAAATTACCTTACCAATTAAATAATTGTTATTAAAATTACCTAATAAATTGTTATAATTATACGCCGAGATAACAGCTTTTTTCCTTCCAGTACAGGTGAAGTCAACGACAATGGCACTGTGTTTGGAGCAGTAAATATCACGTATTTCAGAGTTTTGGATTGTTCACATCTCATCTCAACAAAAACAACTCTTCATACTTCATATTCTCATTGGTTTTTTTGATCTCAAGGTTTCTGAAATATTAAGGAAATCACTCGACATCTCTGTATTTATTGCTGAATCTGATCCATAATGCAGGGAAGAGGGGGAGATTTCAGCAGGTTTTCAGCAGTCCGAGGATCGTTGGACCGACATTGCCGTGTAATAGGTGTCGCGACGCAGATACTTCAGACACAAAAAGATTGTAGACCTAAATATTGCCGACACGGCTCAGAGTGCAAGCGAGAGGCGTGGCCTGCGCACACGCAGGCATGTGCTGGAAGGAGTGGCTTGATATGAGAAGATTGCTGGTTGGTTGGTAGCTAAGCCTTTATAATGCGGGGGGAAGAAAGTGATATCTATTGATCTCAGTCTCTCCGAGAACTCTATGTCATTCATATAAGAACACCTTTTCAGCGTTATTGTCTCTTAATTTCTCACTTCACTTTTACGTTGAAGTAACTGAATATTCGTCTTTAAAACGGATTTTTAATAACTCGACCGTTCTACTTGGCATCCGGGAGGGATGCTATAGAAAGTCTGATTTGCCGAGTCTAAACTAACTATAGTGGGAACTTAGGAATAAAGTGCGAATAAAAGAATGAATGAATGAAAACACTTTATTGTACGTAGGTACACCTTACAAAGTAATATGCGAGACAGAAAATAAGATACCTACAATTACGTACAATTGGCGGTCTTATCGCTAGGGAGCGATTTCTTCCAGATAACCTTTGGATGGAGAGTAGCGTATAAATAGGAAGGTCGGCTAGGGTGTACTATGGCAATAGAAGATTTTATAACTAATACAGTATTTACACTATTTACAAAATACACATGGAACATATTAATATAAGATTTTATATAATAATGAGATTAAAATAAAAGGCGAATCTAAGAATTCTACTACAAAATTGAAAATAATACTAGATTTTCTTAATTCTTTGTAAAGATTATGTCATTGTTACTATACCAGTGAAACGAATCAAAACTTAGCTCAGAACCACATGACAGATGCAGGTAGACTGGCACAAGAATTTTACAACTAAATATAATTAAATATTTTAAATGGAATTTGCAGATGGGCGACGAGGCCGAGGCAGACCTAAGAAGCGCTGGCGTGACGACCTCGACACATTCCACAGAGCCTGGTGGGAGGCAGCCGGTGATCGTTAAAACTGGAGGGATATGGGGGAGACCTTTGCCCAGCAGTGGGACAGTATGGGTTAACAAAAAAAAGAGATAAAAAAAGGAATTAAAAAAAATGCCCTAACGCTTATAAAACTCACCGAAAAATGATTTCCCAACTGCTTCGTACATAAATGAGTGTTGACGCCTCTTCCGTGCCTTTGCGAATAATATCCGGCTCTTGAGTAATAGACATCGCAGTTCGAGGCCCAATATTATGGGACCAACAAAAAAGGCAATATAAATATAAAGGAAACAAGAAATATTTAGTTTCGTTGGAATTTTGAGGAGAATTACCTAATCTATTTTTTGGCAGACGATGACAAAAGGATTTTTTCTTAGAACGGTTATAAAATTAGTTATTTTCATCACTCAATATCGTACCTACACTCCTATAAGGTGAATTCATTTATTGTACAGTTAGTATAACTATACATTAATTCAATGTGAATAATAAATTCAAATTTTTGTATTAAAGTGCTGCACTGAAGAAAATCACAAAGATTTTTATAATAATTAGCTCAAAAGTTACACCCGTGTCCCATAAAAATAATGTATCTACTAGCGTCATTTAGGAATACAAGGTAAGTGAGAATGTATACTGAGTTTTAAAAAAGTCACGAATTAGGTATTTTAAGATGAAAGCAAAACTTTAATTACTTGTAAAAAAACAGCGTATTGTATTAAAAAAGATGCAAAATGGAAAAAAAACGTTACATTTATTTATCTCATATCAAAAGCCTGCAAAAATTCAGTGCCACGAGTAATGAAAATTGGCACTTTGACAATACTGATCATAGTAGTCCTCACTCAATTCAGGCCGTACCAATTCGAGAGCTATTTCCATTCGTTTGTGCCAAAGCTGTTGATTGTTGGTTCAAAACTGAAATTTTTCGATAGTATTTTCAAATCTACTGTAAGCTTCTAGGCTCACACGCTACACCCCCCCCCCTTTTAGGCATTTACATCTATTCAAGATGATTTATACAGCGTCAGGAGGCAACCATACCTACCTACACTGTAATGCCTGGGACAATGTTTAGCCTACTCCATGCCTATTCAAGCCTACTCCATGTAGGCTTGACACACGCTACACACTATGAAGTACCTATTATATCTATTCTGTGACTCAGGTTATTTTTATCGTGCTGTTTGTAAAAAAAAACAACGCCGTGGTTCTTTGCAGACTGAACGCCACCTCGCGTTAGCATATTCTTATGAGATTTTTGGTCTACAAACGTGTTCAATGCAAAAAGCACAATTTGTACATTTGACCCGTGTTCTAATTTAGTTTTTTTTTTCTACATAACGATGTTACTTTTCAAGTTTGTTTTGTTCACCCTTGTTTCTATTGACGCATGAATTTGGTAGCATTATATTTTTAGAGTTCCGTACCCTTTTTTATCCTTTTGTTTTTCGACCTCTTTTTCTACAGACCCCATTTCCCAGAAACAGCTGAAGATATCAAAGAGGTTGTGTATGCTTGTAACATTTTACCAACATTATCGGATCGAGGAATTTGTATGAGTATTTCTAGATAGGATTTTTGGATATAAATCATCTTAAAGCTATGATAGGACTACAAAATATTATACCTAATACGATAGCAAATCATAAGAGCGTTATTCCATTGGAATTTGCCTATAGTTATTACATTTCAATACCCAAACGGGATATAAGTAGGTAGCCAACAACAAAGATAAGATTGAAACGTAAAATTAGTTCAGAAGCGTGCCTCGAGGCTACTTTCATTTCCAGCAAAAGTTAGATTCCTAGAATCAGAGCTTCAGAAAGTGTTCATTAGGTCAATAACCGCCAGTCGACCTAAATATAAACAATACCAACGTTTGTATTACTGACGGAACCACAAAACAAATAATTTAGTGTATAATTTTCTACTTATACGCCGGCAAAGTATTAAAACTTTCAGATAGAAACCCAAGCTTGGTCGAAATAGTGAGGGAGGGTGTATGAATCATTTATAATGTTCTTTTGAAGCGAAGCCACAGAATAAATCATAGTGTAGCTCTGTAAAACTATTACATCGCAACTTTTGGTTGGAATATAATTCTTACTTATTGTAAGCCTAAATTTCATAAAATGAAATAGGGCTTCAAATTAGGGACAAATCTAAACTTATCCCCTGAGGCATAATCTCAAATCTCTTATAGTAGTCAAGATCTTTTAGGGTGTCTAAAAGGAGGTAGGTACAAATATGGGCATGTACCTATATCGGTACATGCCCATACTTGTTGCAATAGTTCGGCAGTATAATTATAAAATGATAAAAACAGACAAAAATGATCATAACTTGTTTGCAGCCAAAGATGGGTAACGATCTGTATAGTCGCGGCGTCATTTTGAAGTGACGTTTACGTTTTTTCTGGCCTCTGTCCGTCATTTCAACTGACAATTTTACCATCGATTAATTTCAGCATGATCTACACAGAAAACATTTATTTGGACGTCAAAAATAACGTATCCGTTTGCACATGGTTTGAAATAGTTTTAACCAGTTTGAACTATAAAAATAGCGTGATAGACTAGTCTTTTAGGTTAACAATATTCATACCGTCAGTGTGGTAAAAGTGGCGAAGAAATGTAGACGTACATATCTCACGTACACATGCACGCGGCCAGCCGTAACTCAGCGAGGATAGCGCCTGGACACATAAATCACAGATTTGCGCAAAGAACACATACGTGGGAATATTTATAGGGTTTTTTCGGAGACAAAAACGAGGTAATATGAGAATTTAAGACACCGCAATACGAGGAAGGATACAGTTGTTTGTTGTTAGCTTAGCAGGTTTGTTGTTTTATCCGTGGAAAAATTTGCAATTATTCAAGTTAATATCCTAGAATCAGGCTCAAGTTTGTATACCTATACGATCTAAAATATAATTATACTAAACGATAGCAAGCTGATAAGGAAGGAATGCCAGAGTCTTGCAGGCACGCCACACGCCGATTCATACCTGGCTGATCATATTATAATATTACTGTTAAATTGTGTGCTTGTAATTTTCCTAGTGAAATGAAAATTCTTTGTTAATCAACAATAGGTAAAGGTATAAGTTATGTGGCAGACTGCAAATAAGTCAACTAAAGACACTGAGTCGACTAGGTACAAGTTCAATGAGCTAACCTACATAAACCTACTCGCAGTCACCAACTTTGCTAATTTAGTTGGGTGCTCTATTTTACATCTAATATGTTTCAGTTCGAACACGATACTATGGTATTTACGACTTAAAGACTTTTCAGTTTTAAAAGCATTTTAAGTCTAAGTCTTAATTAAGTCTTTAAGTAAGTATAAAAGTATACCTTATGCATTGCCTATTTCATATACTTATCGACACTGTTATTTACTTCTTTGGTCATCGGCATTATTCATCAATCATGCACCTTTTTTCACAGTTTGAAAGCACTAAAAATTACTCGCTCCATCGACTCAAAAAAGAGAAGGTTCTCTGCCTCGTGTATTTTTCTTGACCAATATACCAATAAGTTGTAAAATACACCCAACAGTTAAACACTTACTTTTTGCACATCATTGTGATATAAAAACCAGATTCAAAGTGCATAAAATTAGAAAAAAAAAGCTACCACTAGACCAGTTTTGCACAAAAACTCTGATATAAGATGAGAAATGTATTCCCTATGTTGGCAAGCACGTCTCCATCCGCTTGAAGGAATTCACAAAAAGCTTTAGTTCAACGTCGGGTCTGCCATTGTGAAACCCTTTTATGAAAGACGGGATCCTCATTAATATGGATCCTGTTCTGACGAGTATTAAGACCCGCAGAAGTTAAAAAGGTTTTCATTCTATTTGCAAGGTCAATTTTGCTTTCGGAGGCATTTACTTAACTTTAGTGATTTACTCAGCATTGCTTTTGCTTGAGATAGAAAACACAGGGAGCTTCAGAATTTCAGTGTATTTCTTTGTAAGAAGGATAATACAACAAAAGTATTTTTTCCGTTCTTCTAGTCTCTATTCGTGATGAACTGCCACATACAATCACAAGGTTTAAAGACGATTTTACTGAATAAAAGGTTTTCGATATTAAAGGTTATAAATAAATAAAAATATGTACCAAACTATATTTTTTACGAATTTTCAGTTTAATAGTAGGTACTTCATACTGATGGGTACTTAAGCCCCGAAGTTTTCGGAAGTAGTCGTAAAAGATCCTGTATTATATTTATCTGTATTGACCTTGTCTTTCCTGTGCGCATGGCTGACTAGGCTGAGAGGATGGTATAGGTGCTGGGCAAGCCTACTCCATCTAAACATTGTCCCAGGCACTACAGTGTCCCGTTAAGTGTAGGCATAGGTTGTCTCCTGACGCTGTATAAATAATCTTCAATAGATGTAAAGGCTTATATTTATCTAAAAATTTAGACATAGACACACAAAAACACTACTTAGATAGATATTTTTGCTGTGGATCTTCTACGAATATTAGAGGTGTCGAGGTCCATAACTCAATATTCCAGAGGCCCTTATCATAAGCCCTGTCGTCGACACCCTTGTTCAGGCACTTAATTAATTTTAAATTCCTGATGAATTATGTAAATAACCTACAGTAGGTGTATAAGGAAGGTCTTACAATGTCTATGGTATTGTTCGTACATTCTTAGACGAGAAACAATGCTCAAGCAAGCTTAGACAGGTGCCCAGTTTATTTATTTCCAAAAACCAAAATGCATGCATTCCTTACCTATAATCTTCTAAATATGTATATAAAACTCTTTTGAAGCTGACTGACAATCACTAAGTAGCTATATATAAAACAAAAACTTTATTAACTCTCTTAAAACTAATGAAATAAAATAACGGAGAAATAACTTAATTTAAACTTAGTAACACGCAATTAAAAGAGCTGCTAAATAAACATAAACTACAAATATTTTCTCAGAAATGTAAATTAGTTTTAGTAAAACAAAGTTATGCTTAGTAAGTTACTGTGCAACCTACTTCTGAGGCTTTTATGCTTGGGTCCTTGGGTTTTTTTTGGTATCTTCGTTTTCTTTGATAGCATCTTGGCAGTGGTCGCATTGCTTGAGAAAATAATGTCCTACGTTGCACTTTACAGAATTCCATAAAGAGACATGTTTGTAAAAATACTCCAGGGTTGTAATGATAATGGAGAAATAAAATGTAATTATCTGAATAGACGTAAAAGCATGTTTCGGGTTTCAAGCAGTGCCAATAACATTAAAGCGAGGCTTAGGAACTAGTAGACGGGCCAGCTCCAAGCTAAGCCAGTACCCGCCGAATAACTAATCTCCGCATAGTCGGCCTTCAGCTCCGTAGTCAGACCGTGGCCACTGATTCGAGGCTAGTGATTCGACAAGCTTACTGACGTGCTACTCCGTGTCACTTTACAACAGGTGGACCATCGGCTACCATCATTTAGTTGTATAAAAACAGACAAATCTTAAACCTTAAGCACTTTAACATTAGTGTGTTTTATCTCTGATATATCTCTCAAGTACCTATAGATTTTTGTATGAAAATTTCCACTCTAATCTATGCTTACGTATCAATTTATTTATGAGCATTTCGGCGTAAAGGTTGCAAATACTGTATTAGTCGTAATTTTCTTTATGAATAAATGTATTTTTACAAATGGTAGATAAATATGTAATTTAGTATCGAGTGAAAAAAGTCTTCCATTTTTAGTAATAGAGAAATAAATGTATTGTGTAAAAATTTTAATATGATTAACACTCAAGCTGATTAACGTACATGCTAACATAGTCGATGATACTTTAGAACAGAGCTCGATTTACATTGTAATCTAAACAAAACAAGCTTGTACAATGAGATTTTAAAAATAAATATTCGTTTATCTGATTAAATCCAGGATTATTGATCTGGCTCAGCTCCGACATTTGGCAGCCGCTCCAAGGCCAGCCTCCGAAGATATATCGCGCATGGACATCGATTTCTGCGTTTCGGGTCAAATGGATGCCATTGCGTTGGAAGAGAAAGTCACGAACAGCTGGCTTAAGACAAAGGGGATATTTTTTGTCACAAAAAAACTACATATTTTTTTTGTATGATCACTTTGTCTTTCTATAGAGAATGACAAACTCAAAACCAACTATCGCACATCGAAATACTTTAGCAGCGACTGGTATTCGATAAAAAAAGTAAAAAACTTTACTGAAAACGATGCAAAAATACGAAGTACGTACTCGTAGCGATCTCGTGCAAGCGTATAGCACTGTGAAACATTTCATAGAATCGGTGCTACGCCGTACCAAGCGTTTTAGAAAAGCGCTCACGGAATTTTAAACCTTATTTATTAATCCGTACAGTTTTTTTAAGACTGTTTGATAGATAGCGTGACTGTAATTGACTGTATTCATACAGGGTGATCGCAATTGTACAGATGGCGCTCAAAGGTAAATATTTGAATTTCTTTACAGTTGCCTCGTAAACATTTTTGTTGGACTATAAACTGGGCTTATACGATGGGTTGAGTAAGTATCGATCTATGAAAGGGTCTGAATTGAAAACTACAATAGAGGTAGTTCATAATTATCTAAATTTATAACTATATATTGTTAGGTAGTAGAGCCTCAGGTCGGGTACTTCGTCTTTGCCATATAGTTGCATAACTCTGTTGTAAACTTTACTATCGCATAGCTATAGTTCATCTGGTTTAATTAACTACTTACACGAGTCAAGAACTGAGGCTTACTTTAGTACGTATTGCTTTTATAAGGACACTTTCAAAAAACAATTTAAACTATTGTGTCTATTATTTCAAACGTCTAGACTTAACTAGATCGCAGAGCTTAATGAAATAGAAATTTTAATGAAAACAACTTTGAAAATACACTAGAAATAACTACCAGCATAACTTTATTTATATAAAAATGTTTTGTTAGCAAAAAAGGGAAGTTATTTTTGAAAAAGCTTTTAAAAAAATTTTTTGGCAATGTTTAATGAATATTGGTGAAACCGTTTCCAAGTTATAAGGATATTCATCAGCTCTAGAACCTATTTTGAGGAATCTCAGGCATAATTGCAGTTTCAAACATTTAGTTTATTTCAAAGTACGTATGGGATGAACTGGAGTCCATACTCCAAGGTCTGATGATGATCAGGAATAATGAAGAGAATCTAAGGAGATTTTCATGGTCAGGAGGTTTTAAATTTTTGTAAAATTTAATTGTGATGATGACACCGTTCTTATGCCTCGGTTTTTCCGAAGCGATCTCATGCGAGCTAACGAAGCACGTCACCTAACGACGTTTCATATCACGGCTTTCAGGCCACAGTCTTCAGTGGTTTGACTCGCAAATTTTGGACGCCTCTTCTCATTATTATGCAACTAGTTGAGTGCACACGACTTCGTCTGCGTGTTATTTACGAACAAACTTGGAAACTATCCTTTCAGAAAATGAGCTTTGGGAATTTAGATATGCACCTGTGACTTTCTTCTCTATCTGCAAGCAGTAATCCAACTTGTAAAAGTATTTAGGACTTAGCGCTGACTACCCGCAAGACATCTAGAGCGTCAAAAAAGTTTAACAATGCATAATGGATTTTATGTATATTTTCTTGCAAAAAAATGTTACAGATCCATAATTACTTACATCGCAAAATTTCTGCCCAATTCTGCCTTCCAATATGGCACACTAATAGCTTCATACATTCTTAATCTACTTACCTTTTCCGAGGAATATCTTTTTTCGTGTTTCTTATGAAAACGGGCCTAATCCGAATGATTGGGCCTTTGAAGTTTTATGAGTAAAATATACTTGATGATAAATTATGTTGGCTATGGAGCTGGGTTGCCAGAATTTATCTGGTTATAATTACCGTGATTACTACTGATTTTTTCTTTTTACCTAACACGTCTGTCAATCTATATAATGTTAATAATATTTTATAAAAATGTTATTAAAATAATAATTAAATAATGAAGTTCTATGTTATTTGCAAGAAACATGCAAGAATTTAGCATGAAACTTGCATGATTGTAAATTGCAGATTTGCAGAGAATTACTAGACTAGAGTCTTGGACTAGAGGATTTTTGTTTGAGCTATTAACTAATCGCTATCGTGTAAGAGTAGGTGTCGGTCTGAGTCTAAACTCGCAATCTGTAGGTAAATGATGAAAATGAAATGATTTGTTAAGAAATTCGTTGGGACGACATTTTATGCAAGAAACTGCAGTAAACTTGCAAAGATCTTGCAGGAAACGTCTTGCAAGAACTCTGATAATGCTATACATAAATTAAGCCGACTAAAAATACAGTTTATCTAAAAAATAACAATTTCGATTAGAAAACCCTTTTCTTTTCATGGTTTTTACATCTTGTTTAGTTTTTATCGTGAAAGAAATATTTATTACTATGCATAAATTGTTCTAATTAGCTTATCGGTCATTTGCATATTGCAACTATACGATAAAATTAAATGATGATGCACGGTCAACAAACTTATCGTTGTCGTCGACGACACTATTTGAAAGCGTCTATCTTCTCTAAATATATAAAACTGTTTTGAAGCTGACTTACAATCAACGCACAGCCTAAACTATAAGTCCTAGAGGTATGAAATTTGGAGAGTAGTATCCTTATATAGTGTAGGGGCGCACTAAGAAAGGAATTTTGAAACGTCACACTCTAAAGGGTAGAACGCGAGCAACGCCGCGGACGACGGCTATTGCTCTATAAATGTATGGGATCAGCTTCTCGCGTTATCGTGTCGTTGTATAAAATAGTTACTATCTTTGTGATAAAAGTTTGATGTTAGATGAAACTTTATAAATGTTGATTAGTACATTATTAAGGGAGGAAATAAATAAAATTCCGAATTAAAAATACACTTTTATTCCAATGACATGCACCTACGGAATGATTCGCTACATAACGTGAGTTATCATGTGCTAAGTTCTTCGACAGTCTGTTACAAACTGAATACGTGAGCTATTATTTAAGTTATTTGATTTATTTTATAAGGTACAGTCAGTAACATAAGTTGATTAACAATTTAAGATAAACAAACAATCTTTGTGGAGTTTTCGGCTGTTTGTAAGTTCTGCAAGAGTTTAGGTAAGTCTTTACCAATATCTTTATACTTATTGAAATGATGGGAGTACTTATTACATTTTTTGACAAGTATAAATATTGCGCGCTTTCTGAATGGAAAATCCATCGATTTACGACCGTGTTTGAACCCACGACCTTAGTTGTAATAGGCTCGCTATTATTACAAAATATTTTCTTCATTAAAACTTCATTTAGGTATATTAGGTACCTTCAACAAATCAAATTACTTAAACCCAGGTGTTGCTTATTGTATCTATACTTAAAGTGAGAAAATTACACATTAATTTAATTTATTGCTATAGTTTACAATTTAACGCAAAATGTTTTAAGTTTTTCTTACAAAAAGATACTTTTTACAATTTTATAACCTTACGATTCCCTATACTTGTGTTCTTTGAGGTTCATTCTAAGGCATGCATTATGTAAGAAAAATATCCTTGTAATGGCCGATTTACACAGTAATAAGTGGCGAGGTAAAGGTAACGCGCGGCATACAACAGCGCTCTATTAGTTGAGTTGTCGTTACGACGCAGTGTGGCTCTACTTCGTTCTTACGAGGATATAAATCGGCTATGTATACAGTGACAGAATAATTATGTAGTGATTATTTAGCCAATAGTCAAGCCCTCCAAACGCACAAAGCGGTCAGTTCATTTAATGTGTACTGTATCTACCTTATACGAGTACATTATAAAACGAAATCCTTTTGAATGTACGTTCATCAACTGTCACTTTAATTGTAAGCTGTGGGATATTAATGAGCTGGCTACCGGCCAAATGGTAAATAATTACGAGCAGTGGCCTCGGCACCAATACAACAATCGTAAACAGGCGTATCGTAACGATAACTTATGAGATACACTGCGTGGTGGCGATACTACGTTCGGCAGTGGAGCTGCCGTTGACGCGCAATATGATTCGAATACGTTAGGCTTACATTACTCGGTGACCGATTTGCTCGTGCTTACCCCGCAAGATAAGTAAAGCCAACATCAGAAGTATATTGTGATTTAGTATATTTGCAAACAGATGTTACTATTTGAATGAATTATTGAACTACACCATAAAGCCTTGGCCGATTAAAATTATAATTACTGTTACTTTTCTGTCTAGTCTAAAGCAAATAAACACATTTATTTATACTATTTAAAACACGCAAGCTTGAATAGTTATTACTTAATTTACTTATGACAACAATCAGTGTATGGTGAAAATAGTAAATATTAAAATGTAATATCCTTGATTTTTTTTATAATGCTTGGTAGCCAACAAGCATACGGCCTCCTCATAAGAAGCGTTCACGGTAGCCTATGAACGACTGCAGCACTCACAATCATTACTTAGAATAAAATTTAAATTAGGTGAAGTTTTTGTAATCGTATAATCAGACATCTTTACGGGTTTTTTTCTAGCTACAAGCAAAAAGCCATTTTAAGTTTGTTTAGAGAATGAACCTCTTCGAACACAACTACACTCATAAAAGGGAGGTACCCTGATATCGAATTTACATTACTCTGTATCTCTACCGTCACCAGCGGATCCAAAAAGCTCCGGGTCAACTCAAAGGTGAACCAGGATTTGTCAAGAAAAACCATAAAAAGCTGTTCAAGCCCTTCCCGAACTGAAATCCTGGGTCAAGTCCCTCCCAAACTAAAATCTTGGATCCGCCACTGTCTACCATTTTAATTTTAAGGCTGGCCTTGCAAGTGGTTTAGTCAAGTAGCTTTAAAGCTACTTAACTAAATTACTAGCACTGTCTGTACCGGCCTTTGTGGTGCCAGTAAGTTAGGATATTTATAGGGTCGTATACTGATTAAGACATCATTATTCAATACTCAAGCACAGATTTGAGTAGAGATTCTGATATAATAATCTATGCTTGAGTCCGGATCAGTGGTTGAGCAGTAAATCAGCATACTGGCCTTAGTTTGAACAAAACAAAAGAGATGAACATTTTTGCATCAATCCTCGAAAATAAGATAAAACAGGTGATAAATGTTTACGATTATGTTTTTAACGCCGTTTTTATAGTCTTTGGTTAACTCCCGTTTGATGGTTCGTTTAAAAACGCTAAATAAAGGAATTCGTCTACCACCTACTGAAAACTAAGAGTTTTTTGGGACTTTTGCCCAGCAGTGGGACGAAATAGATTTTAAAAAAAACTACCTACTGGCACCATAAAAAGTCAAATAATAAAGTTCTAGGTACTTAGGTATTTACATTTTTTTCTGATATACTAAAAAACCATGATTTTATATTCCTAGTTCAGATTTTGATTTTGAATGCAAAAGAAAATATTGCGATGTTCGGTGATGAGGTCAGTATGTACTTATTGAACGACTCAAGCTTCAAAGGAGACTTAAATGAACTTAAGATATTTTTATATAGGTACATATGAGTTTCATATTTTCATAAACAAATCTCGATGTTAGTAGAGATTTCGCGCTGAAATTCAGATTTAACTCTACTTTATGAATTTTGGCCACGGGAGGCTTCATTAATTTTAATTAATGATATTCCGGGCCGTGCGTACGACATGTCTTTACGTTAATCGAGACGGAACATTTTGGAAAATTTACCTTTTAAATAAGTCTGTGATGAAAACAAGAAGCCCTTAAAAAGCACTGAAAATCCACTTTTGTCAATGTGCGCTTAGTTTAAATAAATAGATATCAATAATAGTAAAAAAAACTACATTACTTCTTAATCTGCATGACACTACCTACCTATTTACACGATATATTTCCCAGTAATTAATTCATTACTAATTTTATTATTATAATCTACAAGTTAACTGACTAGAAAAATTGGTATGATATTTAAATATCTACCACCAGCCGATGAAGCATTTCAATAAAAATGTAAAAAACATATAAAATTGCAAAACAGGGAGCTCAATCAGGACCGAAGACATCGTTGGAAATTCAAATGCTCCACCGACCGGCGCAATTTATGTACATACAAAACTACTTCATACTCAGTCGCGTTATCACTTTATTAGTGTCTAGATTGCCCGTTTACGGGTTTTCGTGACGTCTTCGTCAGATGTCGTTCGCGTCGCCGACGTAGCCCTCGTCGGGGCTTTCGGAGCAGACGTCGGCCGCGCACTTTGACACTTGCGGCGAGGGCTTGAGGCCGGCCTCCGAGCCCTCGGCTGGAAGGCGCGCGTCGCTCGTCTGCGTGTCCACGCACCGAGTCTCCACCTGATAGCAACGCGCACCCTCCGCCACCACCGGCACCATCACTGCACAAGTCCCCTTAGGGCTCACCCACGACGAGCACGCTTCCGCCGGCGCACAACACTGACCCTCACTTTTATACCCCTCCGGAGGCGACGGTACGAACTCCTCGTTGTAATAAACTGTCCCGTTTCCGACAAACGCAATCGGCCTATTTCTCGGCACCGGGTAACCCTCTAAAGTGCGCCGCACATTCGTCGTCCCGAACATCTCGAAATTGGGACAAGTGGGCGGCGTCGTATTGAACTCCGTGTCCTTGGCGAATTTGCAAACTAATTTCTGGCCTTTCGGCCTGTTGTGCGGTAACGTTTGGTAGAACGGACCTACTACGGCGTAGTTTGACATTATTGGCGGTCGACACGGGTGTTTGGGTAAGCCGTAATCGTAGGGATAGCCCTCGCTGTCCAGGAAGCAGCCAGGGTTGAGATGCACATCAGCAGAGTGCTGGTACATGTTGTTGGGCGGCGGCGGCCCGGCTGGCTGCTGGTCCTGCCACGTGACCTGTCGCGGCATGGTCGCCGCGGTGAATGCGTTTTCCTCGTCGAAACGCTCACCGTTTGCGGTTTGGTACACAGATAAAACAGTGTTTTCGTTTTGCGTATTATTTGCCACTGTTTCCGCGTCGCTAATTAGGTCGGGGTTTCTGTCGACGAAGCCTTTTATGTTATTGCTCTGGTACATGTCGTTTGGATCGTATTCGCGGCCTGTTTGCACCGTGTAGTGAAGCGCGTGATGGGAATGAGCGTTCACAATCAGGCTGCCGTTGTTTTTGGGAATATTTCCATTGATCCGGCTGGAGGGTAATATTTGATTGCACAAAGCCACATCTTTACCGCTCTCCTTTTTCTTACGACTCCTGGAAGTGTCGGTCTTAAACTTGAGCAAAACAACAGCTATGATAGCTATCAACAGCACTATTACCAGGAATACGACAGTGACTATGACCACTAAGTGCCTGTGTGGGAAGGTAACGACTATTACGACGGGCTCCTCCTTTACTAGGATCCGGATCGTGTAGTTGGCGCGCGACTTCCCGGCCGGGTTCTCGGCTACACACGTATACGTGCCGTTATCCTCACTCGCAATGCTGTAAATATACAGTTCACTCTTTTTGTCTGTCACCCCATTCTCGAGAAAATATACGTCGTGAGCCTGCTCTGGGGACATGCTTGAAAAATTGTGAATGACTTGTCCCTGATACAACCACGTAATTTGCGCCTCCGGTATAGCATTAACCATACATTCTAAAGTGACGTTGCTTCCAACGCTTGTCTCTAAAAATACCGTACTAGGGTTGATATTTGGCAAGCAAGCAAATTCGCCCTCGGCGACACTGGCGATCGTTCGTCTTTTCAAGCGCTCGGGGAGCGAGCAAATCGGCTCGACGGCGTGCGGCATATTGAAATTCAACAACCAACTATGTAAATCTCGCAGATGGCAATCGCAGTTCCAATTATTATTTTGCAGATTTATCCCGCGCAGCGTGTCGGGAAATAAATTCTCGCCTCGGATATTGGACAGTCTGTTACCGTTCAGTCGCAGCCATTCAAGGTGGTTCAGGCCAGCGAACGCTTCTCGCTCCACGCTCTCGATCTTACAATCAGTCAGCTCCAGCGTGTTCAAGTACGAGAGGTGTTGGAAACAGTGTGTTTTGATGCTCGCTATCGGGTTGTTGTTGATTGAAAGCCTCATTAGCGAGGGAAAGAAAATGAAGTTGCTCGACGGGATCGCCGCGAGGTGATTATTCGACAAATCCAACTCGACTAGGTTAGCGAGGCCTTTGAACGCGTGGCTATCGATTTGCTGCAGTCGACATCGCTGTAAATATATTTTTTGTAGGTCGAGTAGGCCGAGATGATGGAACGTTTCCTTTTGGAGTTCGCGGAGATCGTTGCCGGTAAAGTCTAAGACTTGGGTTTCGGAGTCGAGTGAGTTGGGGATGGCTTTGAGCTCCTTGTCTGAGCACTCGACGTATCGTTTGCCGTTCTTCCACTTGCAGATGCACTGCGCGGGGCACGCGATGGCAGGAAGCAGCAGGCAGGTGGTGCACAGTGCGAGCAGCCGCACGTCTAGGTGCCGTCTCACTCTCATATTGCCTCAGGGCAAGCCGCACGACAACATTATCTGCAACAAACGAATCAATATTAATTGAATCTACTCAATTTGGCCTAAATGAAATATGAGAACAAAAGATTTGACATTCTATCAAAGGTTCTAAGTGTATACTCCAAAGTTCCAAATATTCGGGAAAGCAAAACACAGAAATGGTCTGTTGTGAAATACTAGCAGTGAACTACGAATCTCTCGTTACTAAGAAGTAAATGTACTGTATTGACATTTTTAATCAAAGGCAGTGTGATACCCCTAGCTACAAATAATACGTTCCACGCTTTGTCGTTTACCAAATAAAATATTAACATTATCGACGAGCTTTTCTTATTGACTATTCTCTTCACATTTATTATATTGTTTCTTGATTTGTAATTTACGTGACTGAAATAACTTGACCGTGTTCTTGCTGTCTGTTGTTCTTCCATTCTTTTGCTCTGAATTTTAATTGAACATTGTATCACGGGATACCCTACAAGGCTCGTGATGACGTCACGGGTTCAACGGAGTGCTAAATTAAAGGAGTAGGTATCGGACAGTGACGAAGGTTTGTTGATTTTAATTTACAAATGGATGTTTCTTTGTATATTTCTTCTCGATCTTACATAATGTATGCTACTACATTATTTATGTTATCGAGCAAGCCTAGCCGGGTTACCCACGCGCATTTTATAAAAGTATTCTGTTATCGGTTACGTGTTTTTGTTGAGGAAAAATCAGGGGGAAGGATGCGGTGAATAATGCATAAATTATAGGCGAATGAACTAAATGGGTGTTCTACCTATCTGTGCGGAGACAGTTTGCAAAAAATGTGTACGCTAAGCCTTGAAATCGTTTAGGTACGCAGAAATATCGTTTCTTGGCGCAGTAATAAAAGGGGTATTTGCGAGGTCTGTTTTATCGTAAGGAAGAGCTCTAGAGGCTTCTACAGGCGTGAGAAGCTGCTTGATTAGATTCGAATTTCTTGTTTGATAAGTCCAATTATATAGTTTGGCTTCTCTCGTGGTTTCAGAAAAATCTAGAGGCAATATTCTTCCAGAAATCTCGACCCTGCGCAACAAAAAATCCGAGAGGGCAATTATTAACTAAGGGTGCGGATTACAGTGAAGAGCCTATTTTTAAACAAAACTAAATTATTCATGCCACCAAAGATAATAATATCATTATCAGCTTACATAGAATTTATATTTCAGTAGATTGCTATTTTAATACAAATGTAGCTCTTGCAAATAAATTATTCTTTTTAGGTGGTTACAACTCAATATTAATCACTAAAAATAGTTTTGACTGGGATGAATACATCGTTGAAAAAAACACTTATTTATTTTGGAACACGACAGTTATTAGTATTCCATACAACGTGACTGTTACAAGTCTGTTGAAATATTCATCAAGTTTCCTCACAATGTTCTCTTTCACCAGGGCTCTGTCTTCCGTGCCAGTGGAATATTCGTGAGCCTTTTTATACAATCATCGAGCAAAACTTTTTAAACTATTTCCTCGTTCCATACAGGGTGTAAAAAACCTGAAAATATCCGGATACAACCATCAATATGAGCGACTGAAACCAACAAGTAATAACGGAAAAAAAAGATCTCCTATTTCACTAATCAAAAGTTTACTGTAAAGTAAACTTAAGTTAACTTACTTGTTTAAGTAAACTTAACATTAACTAAACTTAACTTAACTAATATAGTATTATCACAGATCATAATAATATGATTTGTGATAATGCCATTTTGGCATGAAGTTAACGCACTAATTTTAAAGTTTTGAAATAAAAAAAATTCTATCTAAACATAATTATTATACTGTTGACAGAGTCATGATTGACAGAGTCACGTGACGAAACAATAGACGACATAGCGTCATCGCTTCTTTATAAGCGAGTGCAGGCTGACGGCAGACCCTCTTTGCAGCTTGACATTGGACAAGGAAACATCTCGAAAGAATTTCATTGAAGAGAACATTATTTTGTTTAAAGGGCACGTGAGCCATCTTTCTTGTGGAATAGGTTGATTGATTTAAGTGGAATTCGATTCTGTGTGATAAATAGTGATAGGTAAAGTTATCTGTTTCGTTCTGGTGATAGTTTTGTTTCTTTATAAGAATTTGGTGTACTAAAATAAACTTAGGTAGATGTTCCTTTTGTTTTCTTAAACCGCTCCTGATCCTAGGACCTACCTAAGATCAGAAGTGGGATAAGCTAACCACAGATTTTGCCCACAAAATACAAACCAGAACGGAACCGTAACCCGCACTTCAAACAAAAGAAAATCGTTCTTGCTCTAGATTGTTCTGTGTGATGTGAGATCTCGTAAGTACTTTTCTGACTGTCTCTTTTGTATAATGACGCGAAGTATGTCGCGTAGTCGGTCGAGAAGTCGCTCGAAAGATGGTTCACGTGTTCGGGCGCGTTACCGCTCGCGGGCTTTGTCTTGTATGAGGTTCCGGGGTAGCTCGCGTCGTTGTAGTAGACTGCGATCTTGGTCGCGGAGCTTGTCTAGGGATCGAGCTCTACGACGCAATAAGGATAGAGTGCGGTCAAGAGCCAGGTTTTGATCACGGTCATCGGGTGCTGACTACCGTCATTGCCGACGTCGTTCCCGTTCTCACAGATCGCGAGATAGCTGCAGGCATATGATGGACAACCGTCTGTATTGCTCGTCTGGCCTGCGTCTTGGCAGGACTGAGTGAGGAGTTGAGAATGCTCATTGTGATACGTGGTATTGACAGCGCTCAAATACGCGCGGCTGTTGCTAACAAAGAGAATGGTTGCTAACGCGGAATTGACAGCTGACAAACTTGTGTCATTCTTGTCAATCTATTCAAAAACCGTAATGTTAAGCGTTTTCAAGCTGCTCCTCGGAAGCGTTTTCAACAACAGAAGAAGATAGCTCAATAGCTCAAAGATGCACACTGAGTGTGCTGATGATGATGTACGTACCCCGATCCAGCTCAACACAGTCAAGCACCTAAGTGGCTTGAGTTACGAAAAAGGCTGCGTGTTGATCAGATGATGAATCGTTTGAAAATTGAAGATCACCTGTTTACGAATGAACATGTTTATGTGTGGGTATGATCAGCATTGGTCAGGTAAGCCGAACGTGTCCGAATTCTTAGACGTGGCACTGATAGTTTTTATATGCGCTTGGTCTTTGACAGAGTACAAGCTACGCGCTTGCGGGCTGTTGTAGCGCGCTCATGCGCGCTGGTGCAGCGCAGCTCCCGCTGTGCGCTGCTGTCGCACGGGCTCCACCGTGCTCTCGATGTAGCGCGCTCCTCGCGCGCTGGTGCAGCGCAGCTCCCGCTGTGCGCTGCTGTCGCGCGGCTTGCGCCGTGCTCCTGCTGTAGCGCGCTCCTCGCGCGCTGGTGCAGCGCAGCTCTCGCTGTGCGCTGCTGTCGCACGGGCTCCGCCGTGCTCCTGCTGTAGCGCGCTCCTCGCGCGCTGATGCAGCGCAGCTCTCGCTGTGCGCTGCTGTTGCACGGACTTCGCCGTGCTCCTGCTGTAGCGCGCTTCTCGCGCGCTGGTGCAGCGCAGCTCCCGCTGTGCGCTGCTGTCGCACGGGCTCCGCCGTGCTCCTGCTGTAGCGCGCTCCTCGCGCGCTGGTGCAGCGCAGCTCCCGCTGTGCGCTGCTGTCGCACGGGCTCCGCCGTGCTCCTACTGTAGCGCGCTCCTCGCGCGCTGGTGCAGCGCAGCTCCCGCTGTGCGCTGCTGTCGCACGGGCTTGCGCCGTGCTCCGGATGTAGCGCGCTCCTCGCGCGCTGGTGCAGCGCAGCTCCCGCTGTGCGCTGCTGTCGCACGGGCTCCGCCGTGCTCTTGGTGCAGCGCAGCTGTTGCTGTGCGCTGCTGTCGCACGGGCTCCGCCGTGCTCCTGCTGTAGCGCGCTCCTCGCGCGCTGGTGCAGCGCAGCTCTCGCTGTGCGCTGCTGTCGCACGGACTTCGCCGTGCTCCTGCTGTAGCGCGCTCCTCGCGCGCTGGTGCAGCGCAGCTCCCGCTGTGCGCTGCTGTCGCACGGGCTTGCGCCGTGCTCCGGATGTAGCGCGCTCCTCGCGCGCTGGTGCAGCGCAGCTCCCGCTGTGCGCTGCTGTCGCGCGGCCTGCGCCGTGCTCCTGCTGCAGCGCAGCTCCCGCTGTGCGCTGCTGTCGCACGGGCTCCGCCGTGCTCCTGCTGTAGCGCGCTCCTCGCGCGCTGGTGCAGCGCAGCTCTCGCTGTGCGCTGCTGTCGCACGGACTTCGCCGTGCTCCTGCTGTAGCGCGCTCCTCGCGCGCTGGTGCAGCGCAGCTCCCGCTGTGCGCTGCTGTCGCACGGGCTTGCGCCGTGCTCCGGATGTAGCGCGCTCCTCGCGCGCTGGTGCAGCGCAGCTCCCGCTGTGCGCTGCTGTCGCACGGGCTCCGCCGTGCTCCTGCTGTAGCGCGCTCCTCGCGCGCTGATGCAGCGCAGCTCTCGCTGTGCGCTGCTGTTGCACGGACTTCGCCGTGCTCCTGCTGTAGCGCGCTCCTCGCGCGCTGGTGCAGCGCAGCTCCCGCTGTGCGCTGCTGTCGCACGGGCTTGCGCCGTGCTCCGGATGTAGCGCGCTCCTCGCGCGCTGGTGCAGCGCAGCTCCCGCTGTGCGCTGCTGTCGCACGGGCTTCGCCGTGCTCCCGATGTAGCGCGCTCCTCGCGCGCTGGTGCAGCGCAGCTCTCGCTGTGCGCTGCTGTCGCACGGGCTCCGCCGTGCTCCCGGTGTAGCGCGCTCCTCGCGCGCTGGTGCAGCGCAGCTCCCGCTGTGCGCTGCTGTCGCGCGGCCTGCGCCGTGCTTCTGGTGCAGCGCAGCTTCCGCTGTGCGCTGCTGTCGGTTTTTATACATGCTGTTTCTTTGACAGGGTGCACGTTCTGCAGCTCTTCTGGGTCACGCTCTCTTGGTGGTGTCTGGTTTGCGTGTTGCTGCTGGGTGCTTGTGCTGTGCCCTGGCATGCGTGTGCTGCGCGTCCTGCAGCGTTACAAGCTCTCGCTGCGAGGATTCGATCGCAATTGTCTTATGTCTAACTAAAACATTGCTTACGTTGCTGTCGCTGTCTATTCTCCTTATTTAGGAAAGTTCTCTTACATAACTAAGTTCTCGTTAGATAGGTACTCGTAAATTTTGCTTCACACAACACATAGGATTAGGACTTTCAGATAGGCACGTCAGATAGCGAATGGTCGGTGGCAGTGACGTATGTAATGGAGGTAGACTGAGATGAATTGGGGGATCGGCAGACCTGCGGCTGGTGTGTAACACTGGGCAGGTAGACGATTCGGTCGTCTGTAACAGGGTGGCACATTGCGTGTTGCCCTGAGTCCAAATGGTTGGACTGGTCCCTGACGAGGGACAGCAGGATCCGTGGCGGGTAAGACGGGTGAAGAGGACTGCAGGATCCGTGGCGGGTAAGACGGATGAAGAGGCTGGCTGACCTCGACGACGACGGGTGGCCGAGCAGAGCGGCTCAAGACAGGCGCAGACACTGCGTTGGCTCATCGCGAAGGAGAAAGTAACAGGGCCCTATATTTTTTTTGAGACGTCTCTGAGGGAAATTTAAGAGAAGGAGGTTACGAGATGATGAATGATGTTCGATGTATAAATTAAATGCAAGAGCTATAGTGAACGGAGGATGAAAAACTTTAAGTAGGCAGTATTGAAGATACTGAACGCCTATTTTACACTTGTTGTTCTTTCGCAGACGATGATGGAGCTGATGAATCTGATAACAGTTCATCAATTCCTGCGGTACAGGAATCAAGCGCTCTGTTTGCCATGCCTCTGTTAGACGCTGAACCCGAGGCTGGGCTAATGAGGGCAGGTGGCGCTGGTTCCATTGGCTCCACTCCGCATTCCCGGGCCGAGGACGACCCTTCGTCAGGAGAGGCCGTGTTGACAGAGTCATGATTGACAGAGTCACGTGACGAAACAATAGACGACATAGCGTCATCGCTTCTTTATAAGCGAGTGCAGGCTGACGGCAGACCCTCTTTGCAGCTTGACATTGGACAAGGAAACATCTCGAAAGAATTTCATTGAAGAGAACATTATTTTGTTTAAAGGGCACGTGAGCCATCTTTCTTGTGGAATAGGTTGATTGATTTAAGTGGAATTCGATTCGGTGTGATAAATAGTGATAGGTAAAGTTATCTGTTTCGTTCTGGTGATAGTTTTGTTTCTTTATAAGAGCTTTGTTCGCTGTACTAAAATAAACTTAGGTGGATGTTACTTTTGTTTTCTTAAACCGCTCCTGATCCTAGGACCTACCTAAGAATACCAAAACACATTTTTTCTAAGTCCTCTTTGGCATTGCATTTCTTACAAATCGGATGAACTTTTCTGACACTAATATTATCTGTAGGGTGTCAGAAAAGTTCCTCAGACAATGTCACTTTCTCTCTTTTTTCTTATGAGGTATTGCATTTTGTATGCAACCACATTTTTTGTATTGCCCCTTTTGATTTTATAGAAAAGGTTGGAAAAGTGTTATTTTTACACCCGGTATAAAATACTGTTGCATGTATACAATCACAATAGCCTTACATAAAGCTCGTGTACAATAATAGTAGTGTTGCGTGCGCTGTTCCTATTTATCGTTTTGTTTTGTTCGCGATTGTAATCCAATTTTATAGCGTGTGGCTCTCGGGATCGCAAATAAGGTAAAAAATATTTATTGAATTGTTTGTAAAACACTTAGCAAAATGCTACATTCTGCAGCTTTCTTAAAAACTAGCTTCCCTATATCGTTTGAGATCCTCTAACCAATGCTAGATAGGTAAAACGTCAGAGGTAGCTAATGTGACACTTCACTACGGCAAACAGTTGGAAAATACGCCTTTACTTTTCAACATAGCCAATCTACTTTACTAATTTTTACAATTTTCATTTGGGCGAACGACAAAACAAATGGATTGCTTTTACAATTTGCTTTAACTACACTGTCCGGCATACACAGAAAATGCAGTTTATAAAAGTATAGGTACACTGTCGCGTCGTGACATGTCAGTATCGTATCGGTGTCGTGCCAGTAGCGTGCAAACACCTATCATTTAAATTGTATAAAACTCTTTTGAAGCTGACTTAGAATCAACGCACAGCCTGAACTATAAGTCTTAGAAGTATGAAATTTGGAGGGTAGTATCCTTATATAGTGTAAAGGTGCACTAAGAAAGGAATTTTAAAAAGTCGCACCCTAAAGGGTCTAAAATTAGGATCAAAGCTTTTAACCAAATGCGTATGGGTCTACCACGCGAGAAAAGCTGCGCGCGACGGCTAGTTTTTTTTATAAAAAACATTATCTTAAAATCTTCGGTTACAACAACAAGACACAACCGTAAAGAGAAATAAGTAGTTTACCTAATAGTGTTGCTCGCTTCAAAGCTGTCAACATAAAAACACAGCAATCACAATTTTCTCGCAAAAGAAAAAATGTTTTATGTCGACTGTTATTATTTAGGAACACTTCTTATAAGTCGCTGTAAGCCTTTCTATTTTCGTTACAGATTTCTTCGAGCTGAGCTTATGATTTCATAAGAGTGTCTTTAATTATATTGGCGACCGTTATACAAGAGTTGTGTCTTTCTTCTTTTAGTATTTACTAATGGAATAATAATTGCATCAGGAACGATATCGTGGCGTAATTAACGTATCACGAACGATATCGTGGCGTAATTAACGCCGCCACCGATATTTCGGTTCCTGCAACTGACAGTGTCGTGAATATTCTCGTGTAGGTGTTGGGTGTTTGTATTGCCCAATATGAAAACGTCCAACGAGTACAGCATACTAAAACTGATTCAGGCTTTTCGAAACTATTAGAACTTCAAAATACACCTACAGAACTAAACTAACAACACTACAAAGAAACAAAAATGACACAGAAAGAAAAATGAGATGAGTGGATTGATTAGAAAAAAAAAGCTTATATTTTGACTGACGAGTTTTTTAAAGACAAGTTTCGTAATTATTATTTCTTACAATTGATTATTAATAATAATAATTAATAATTTATTATTTGGACCAGTTGAGCTATCTATAAATCGTTTGCAACTGTTTGTAGATGGCTCAACGGTTTCATGTGTATTTTGTAAATATGTATTGTGAATATTGTAAATACTGTATTAGGTAGTTGTAATTTTATTAAATATTAGGAAATTAATTATTGGTTGTATAATGTATATTTTCGTATTTGAAAAAAAACACAAGCAAATGTAAGAAGTAATATGACGGCCAACAGTTTTGCAGAAACCCAAGGCTTTAAAAGGATAACAAAGGGTGTGCGGTACTGTGTGCGGTAGCAGGTGGAGTAATCAGATTTGCCGAAGACTTATTTCATTGTTCAATTAAAATAACAGCTTTTTATATTAACACATTCCCTGCGCCAACTACGAAAATATACGTAGTACTCGTAGCGTATCTAGGTTCCAGCGCCAGCTACGAGTTTATTTGTAGATGTTTAGTAGAGGCTACCTACAAAATTAAAAGCGTTAGCTGTGTAAACAGGGCGGGAATCGATTAGTTGGCATTGGAAATAAAACTTTCAAAATAAAATGAGAACACTACCATAATTTTTTTTTATGGCAACAAAAAATGACGTATATACTCGGGATGATGATTTTGTATGGATATTGGCAATAGGTATACCTGGATTTTTTTACTACGAATATATTCGTATGGCAGGGAACGAGTTAAAATTTGTAACTTTGACGATGAAGAACAGATGATAAAACTAGAACACATTAATTATAAGTACTTTACTCAGTAAAAATATTTATCTCAGTTATTCAGTAAAAAATATTTACAGTTTTTGCGTAAAACCTCAGTATTTTATCATAAAAACTCGGTATTTTCAACCGTTATCAATTATTGTATTAAATAAAAAAAATAAAAAAGTAAAAATAGTTTATTACAGAGAAAAAGAATAACATCCATATTTTTTTTTTAAATTATTTTAAATAATAATATGATAAAATGAATTTAAATAAAAACTATTATTTTCGTAGTGGTTTGTAGAGGTGCTACGCCGTATGTAGCGTCGTGTTTAAATACATACTTGAAAACATTGTTGGAGGTACTCTTTCCACTTTTCGTAGAAAAATAAAATGAAACAGTAAATACTAAAACAAAATCGAAAAATGCTTTGAAAAAATGTTTTTTTGATGCTAAATTAATTTTCTTTTTTACGAGTTTCTACATAGAATTTCAGCGTTTCTGATTTCGCTTTTAGAAATCCCAGTTTTCTTTGATCTTCTCTTCCTAATTGTTATTCCTCTCACAACTTCATAGAAGCTTTCACACCTATGTAGGATCTCATTATAATCCGAAAAACCAGAGACCATCTAAATGTTCCTCTAATTGCAAGCTTGTGGAGTTAGCACCAGTTACTATACCTACCACTTTAAAGAGATTAAAAAATAATCACTAGAAACTACACTTGGGAAAAAAAATCCGGGTCATACACTTAAGCTTGTATAATTTTTGGCATGCAAGCTTCGGTTAGTTTGGGATTGGGACTAGGGCGCTGTGTAAAATGTCCATGAGTAGGTACTTATTTTATACACAGTGTCAGAGCTACTTAGGTGTGAGGATTAAAAGATGACTTCGAATTTGTAACTGAATTTATTCGAAAACTTGTCCTACTTATATACTAATTCTAATGTTGCGTTCACACTATGCCGCAGTCGGCAGGGACTTGGGCAGGGAAGTGGGCACGAGCATAATGTGAACACGATAATGCCTCTGTCCCGTCTCCCGGTCCAAGTTCATGCCCTTGCTCTCTAATGAGAATAAAGGCGAGGTTGCTGTGGCAATAAGTCCGCGGCAATAATGCCGGCAGCGGCATGGGCATCGTGTGAACGCGGTATAAGAGATCACGCGACTTTATGACGAGTACGTTCCCATTAAGAATGACAACCGATGCGCACTCGCCCTCGAGTATTTTCTTCTTGTAACTAGTACTAAGGGCACTGCCTCAAGGACGTTCCTTAGGTAAATAAATAGACTTTAATGAAGCGAATTCTACACATCGCCAAGGTGTCTTGTTTAAATCAAGGCTGGTAGACATTTTGTGTCTTTAACGAGGGAGCCGAATTATTTTCATTATTTTTAGTAAACGTAAATGCTCTTGTACAATCAACGTCATAAGTACAAAGCCTCCAGTCTGAGTTTGATTTCAAAAACTTCAAATCACTTTTCGCAAAACTACTACCTACATAAAACTCAGACTAGACTCAGCACCCCGGTTACGTTTCAGAGTAGACTACAATGCCTCACAAGGCATGTCGTGTGGACGTGTCTTGTGAGGTTTTGCTAAATTATACCTTCGAATGAAACAGCTCAAGACAGTCAAACCGACATACAGACGACAAAGGGCAATTTTACCCTTTATGATCGCAAACAGCCTTAGTCGCAAAATAACTCGCATTTAAAATACCTACAAATCAAAATGCCTCAAATCGATATCTCTAACGTGGTCTGCCAAATTTGCAATACGCCTGCATTCTTTCTTGTCTCGGCGGCATAACGTCTCAAAAATTAAAATGACTTTAAAGGACAGTACATAACACGCCATAGGACTAAGAATCATAATTAATTGCAATCAAAAACGACTATAAATCAAATTGCCTCAAATTAATATTATACGAGTCATCATCATCATCATCATCAACCTATATCGGTCCACTGCTGGACGTAGGTCTCTCCCAAGACGCGCCACTGAGCCCGGTCTTCGGCTCTTCTCATCCAGTTTTTGCCAGCTACATGTCTCAGATCGTCACCCCACCTAGCCGGAGGGCGTCCTACACGCGTACCTACCTATAAAGCAGTAAGCAAATGGCATAGAAACTGTATTACTACATAATAGCATCCTTCACATCCTATCCAAATGTACCTAAATGATTCCTAACCCCCAACTAAACGCTAACCACCCACCTCGTGATAAATGCGAGGGAGTCATTACTACCCTGAACTACTTCACAACTAATGGTTCTTAGGTGTTTTTTTACTCGGAAATAATATATTTTAGCAGTGTAAAGTTCTAGTTTAAAAGGGGTCAAACACTTTGAACTTCTATAGGTGTTTTGAGTGGATATACCTAAGTACGTTGTAGGAATAACTAGGTGTTAGAGCTCTGGTTTTGAGTCTTCTATAGATTTTTATGCATCGATGCATACCTAATAATGTTTTAAACATTTTGGTATCTTACAAAATGTTAGGGTTCCTAGAATGTCAACTCTAACTTTTTAGAAAATAGGTAAGGGTGTTGGCCGCAGACTTTATTTTTAATTTATTTTATTTTATTTTGAGTAACAAAATCCACAGCTCTTAAGAATAATGGTGAATCTTAATTTTAAAGCAGATAAGGCCGGAATACTGAAACGTCACACAAATTTAAGCACCACTTAAACTTGTTCTGCCTCCGTTTGACATTATACTCATTTGTAAGAGATGCTAGCGCGAACTCTTTTTAACTTAACTTAATTTAGTTCGAATATTCGGCCGCAAGAGACTGTAAAAATATGAAGATAAGCTCTGAGGCCATAACCATACAAAAATGTTCAAGCAGAGATAGTTATAACACCATTATTTTTATTTCGATCCACTGTCAGTTGCTTTCTTTTTCAAAAGTGATCTTATGAATGTGCCGGCTAGAACCGATTTACACCGATAAGTAAAACGGCCACGAACTATACTGCGAATGACTGCGGAGCGTTACTGGCCTACCGTGTAGTGTAACTCTATCTCTATACCACATACCATATAAACTAGTCTACACTAGTAATTCGTCAATTCGCACCAAACATGCAACCATCCAAGATAAATAATCTTTTTCACAAACGCCGTCAAACTTATAATATCCCTGCCGTTTTTCGAGCGGTGGTTAATAAAAACGATCTTCGTTCGCTTCGACCACTCGATCAACTATCTCCTGGGTGTGTAAATCGGTTATAACATAACCTCAAAAAATAGGTTCTCAATTTGCTGAATATAGTTTGTGGCACTATACAGAACCGTGCCATGCATGACTGACTGTCGCAATTTATTGTGCCATTTATCGCAGTTGTCCATATTTCACGACTGGCAGCCAATGCTAGCTTTTTTAAAAACCCGCAGTGAGATATGGATCTATGAAATTGCTGTTGGAGCATGACGCACTAGTCAGTCATAACAACCGACCAACTATACAACAAAGCCTAACAATAATGTATTTGCATCTAATCTAGATTGTAGATTTTATACAGCGTCAGGACAAGAGTAAATCTCTCTAATCTCTTATCTATGCCCCTGTAAACGAGACGCTGCAATATGCCTGTATATGGGACATGATTTACCTTAGGTAGTAGTAGAGCTCTTTGTGAGAGCTCGTCCGGGGAAGTACTACCACCGTACCTATTTCTGCCGCCAAGCAGCGATGCTCGCATTGCTGTGTTCCGGTTTGAAGGGTAATTACAGGCACATGAGACTTCGATCTTTACGTCTCAGAGTGATGGACGCAGTGCATTGCCTTACAGGGCACGTCCTCATTGGACTTGCTCTGTGAGGTAATGCATTGTTACAGGCAGAAGTTACTACTTAACATCAGGTGAGCTATCAGCTTGTTCCATTACTTTTATCATTTTAAAAAAAAAAAAAAAAAAAAAAAAAAAAAAAAAAGGTACGTAGGTACCTAGTTTATGTTTAGTTTATTCCACAAAAGTCAAACATCCAAACAATGTAATATTAAATTGCCTTGTCTCTCAAGATAAACATAAAAAATAACGAGGCCATGACTATTAATATCCAGATATTTGTTCCAGTACCTAAGTAATTGATAGTTCTAAGGCAGTTGACTCCGAAACTTGGCAACTGTTCGTAATGACCCCGTCGTTGAATACAGGCGCCTATTGTTCCATCAATCTATGCAAATGTCCTAGTATATGGGGCAAAGAGAGAGAGGGATGATGAGGCTACATGTGGGATTGAGAGAGATGAATGCAGGCAATGTTTGGTATAGTCAGGAACGATGATCCCACTAATATGATAAAAAATTAAATGGCAAAGTTAGATGTTTGCATGTATGTTGATATTTGGATTGACTTTGCATTTGGTCATACCTACGTATGTCCTAAAATAGCACATAAAATTAGGTAAATACTCGTAAGTCGCAGGCGCTATAATATGCTTCTAACATTAAGGTCAAGGCAGACTGACGCCGAAAAGAAGCGTCAATTTAAAAAAAATACCTAGCATTAAAACCTATCTCCACAATGTAAAACATACATTTCTATTGAGATAAAATAAATCTTCGTACTACTTTTGTTTTTATAAAATATTTTTCAAAGGTCATGAGAGTAGGTCTGATGATATATCTACTGTACAATGAGAGGATCACAGTCGATTTGGTAACCATGAGCCCATTTTGTTTCATCTCCCATCTCCTTTTCGAGGACTCAAAACAAATAACAGGCGAGCCGACAACACGCGGAATCCATTTTGAATGATTGATCGTCCTTTGACGCGATAAAAAAAGATTCCACGACGAGCTTTTATGACGGTCACCTCATATAAAAGACGAGTTTGCTACGTTTTAGTATTGCCACAGTGAAGCATAAAGCTGGCTATTATGAGACTTGAACTTTTTTTTCGGAAGGGCTCTGTGTTTCTAATCGTCTGACGCGCTACCGGACTACTGGTGAGGAAGGCTCTCTATCATAACAAAATGGTGATTATTTGACACTGTAATGTTGCATTCACACTATGCCGCAGTTGGCAGGGACTTAGGCAGGGAAGTGGGCAAGAGCATAGTGTGAACACGATAATGCCTCTGTCTCGGCCCAAGTTCATGCCTTTCCTTTCCAATGAGATTAAAGGCGATTTTGCTGTGGCAATAAGTCCGTGGCAATAATTCCGGCAGCGGTATAACAGAGCGTATTGAGCTTTTATACATATCGTTATATAAGTTACATCGTTATATAATCTTTATCTTTATCTTTAAGAGCCTCAAACCGCATTACAAAAAGACTTGCGCCCACAGTTGCAAAAATGTACCCGAGCCCCTACTGCATTTGAAATAGCAATGGACGCTAATGACCAATGAAGGTGTTGATCTAGCCGTGACATGTTTTTGCTGTGTACTTCACAAAACGTTATGACACTCGGAGGCGGCTGATTAGGTGTAGGTTCTATTTATTGTGCCCTGTCTTGTTTGAGATAGGGAAGTAAGGTTCTATTGGGTTACTCTCATTGTTTTTCAAGGTTCGTTGGTTTGAGGGTTTGTTTAGTAAGGTCGCGTACACGTGGCACGTTGTTCCCGTCAGAATCTATAAGAAGCATTGAATAGAAACCTCTGGACTGTGTTGTTAGAAGCTTCAACTATTTTCAATCCTTTGATGGTTACACGGGAATAACTATAGCTAATAGGGCTAATGTAGGTAGGTCCTTGTGAGGGGGCCGGGGAGTCCCACATACCCCCCTTGCCATTCTCTAGTGGAGGGGGGACGCGTCATGCTATTTCCCAGCGCAAAAAAAAAAAAAAAAAAAAGGTAGGTCCTTTACTAAACTCCACCAACCCAACCAACTCATGCAATAAAGAAAAAATTAATCATACCTAATCATACAAAACGTAATAATTATATGTCGATTCAAAGTGATCAATAAGATTTTATTGAATAAAAGCTTTTTGACTTTGAATTACCTACCTCTTGTAAAGATAGAAATATAAATAGGTACAATAAAGCATTGCTCTAAAGGCCTTAGTAATAAATGATAGGTCACATAAAGGAACGTAGCCTCCGCACAACCGCGTTGCTCGTTCATCATCATCCAACGAAAAATGCATTTAGTTATTTTAAGTGAGAATTGAGCCCACTAATAATATTAGGTATACCTGACAATTTCTGAGCTACCTACTCACTAGCAGGGCCTGATGGATGGTCTGAATGCCGTGACTATTTCACTTGCTCCATTTCACTCTTCTTACAGTAAAAAATGTTTCAGTAAGAAATGCTATGTAATTATTATGTGGTAGGTATACCTACTTAAATGTACTATATGTAGTAGGACCTACAACTCTTACTGGGCCGCATTTACACATTCCATTTGAACAGGCAGAGGCCTAAATAAATATTCGAAACATGACAATCAAGGCACCCATACGAAGTATATGAACAGCCGTCGTAGGTACTTGTTTGTGTAGGGCGGCCGATTGCAAACGTATGGTTATTTAACAGTGTAGGTACGGATTCAATTAATTACATTTCTGAGTAGTTAGGTTATAGATAGATAGATATTTGACATACACAGAAAACACAGAACGGACATAGAAAATATAACAAACATAATACTAGGTAGGTACACTTCCTTTTGATATAAATTGTTTCTTTGTTGCTCTATGTACCTAGAGCAACAAAGAAAGTATTCATTAGGTACTACTTGGGTAACGGTCGAGAGTCAAGGAGTTCCTACATAACTGTGAGCTTGTTACGGTCACACTATTATACATTTACAGTAGGTAAGCAAGCAAGCTCACTCGTATGAGTTAGTGGCCAACTCTGGTGACGGAGTTTTTAGGCCGCCTGTCGGGACCGACAGTAGCATGAAAATTCTCTGGAAATGCCACTAATGGTGACCCATCCAAATAGTGACCGCGCTGCCCTTTTTTGCCGCCCGTTATTAAATATGTGACACTACAGAGAAATTTTTATTATTTCTTTTAGGCAAAAAAGCATGCTGGTTGACAGATATTATGACGGAAAGTTTTGCACGCGTACGTAGTCGCAGGTATCAGCTAGTTATTGATATAGGGTGCCTTCTGGTAAGATCGGCGTAATATTAATTCCGGATAAATCAGGTAACTAAGCAATTATCATTTAAAAATATCGCCGAATTGCTTAGCGTCCGGACTTACTATTACCTACGCCGATCTTACCAGAATGCACTGTAAATAGATTAGAAACCTTACTCGCTTGTAAAAAATAGGTACATCGACTGAATTAGAGATGAACTAACCTTACCTAAATTTAGGTAACACGGCCTTGGTAAAGCAGAATTTTACTTCTCCTTAAGGTAAATTAATAATTCCCAAAATACCTTGTCAATCACGTCCTTAAAAGATATCTACCAGGAGACTTGATTTGCCAATGAGGGCCCAAACTCGCTTTTTGCGTAAAATATGGACGAGATAAAAGGTAATGGCGGTAGAGATTTGAATTTCCTCTCGCACAGTAAGTAGCAGTTTAAATGTTGCAGTAAAGCCAGTGGTAGATGGTCTATAATTTTACTGATTCAGGTTCCTAACCTCTTTTAGAAGGAAGCCAGCAGATATTGCACTGCACCAAAGTTTTAACTACCTAGGTACAACATGTAACAGGAACTAGATTTTGATCTATGTATATCTATCTACCTAGGTACCTACCGAATTATTTTTCGGTCACGCTATCAACAATGGCGCGTGCACTCCTAATCGGTTTTTTTTTAAAACTATGTAACGACTACCAAGTATAAAATTTAATTTTACCACGTTACCTACCTACCTAATTGCCTACCTGGGCTACCTACTAAACTATTATTACCTACGTATTAAGTATACCTACTCGCCTACCAATTTGCATAACTAACTAAGGTAATTAGGAAAATGAAAATCTGTTACCTACCTAATAAAACAGATTCTTCAAAGACCATTCATCAAACCTTAGAGAGGAGGGACTTCAAGGCCTTTTACTTCTGACTCGACAAAAAAATTGAGTGAGTATAAAAATAAATCCCAAAAAAACGGCAAAAGAGTCGTTACTACTAAGCTAATTTTCCGGTCCTTTAATTACTGAGACCGGGAATATAAAAAAAACACAATCTAAAAAGCGTCTACTTTTTATAAAGAATATTTTAGAGCTCAAGGAATGAATGAATATGGTCAGAGATTTTCACAAAAGAAATTAAAATTTACCTACCTATTATTGTAACCTTCGATATAAGTAACATTTTACAGTTTACATAATAATAATCTACACGTTTGAAAAAATCATAGCAATTACCTTGATTATTGAGTATTGATTTGGACCAGTTGAGCTATCTATAAATCGTTTGCAACGGTTTGTAGATAGCTCAACTGTTTCATGTGTATTTTGTAAATATTGTAAATATTGTAAATACTGTATTAGTTGTAATTTTCTTTGTGAATAAATTTATGATTTTATTACCTTGTAGAACGTATCTACTTTGAATCTGCCCTAACCTACATTTTATATAGGTACAGTTCTACAGGCTACGCCCTATTTCAGTTTTAAGAGAAAGGACGCCGGTGTTATTACAGGCACATGAGACTTGTTTCATTACTTTTATCATAAAAAAAAACAATAGTGTTCTAAAAATTAGGGCCAAAGTTATTGAACTCTACCAAGACTCTATTCTATACCTTACACTGACTTTGCTTATCAGTAGGTAAGGTGGCAGGCTTGAAGGCTTTATGCAGAGTGTCGTTGAGTAAAATGAAGGCAAGTTGCTTACTGAGCCTAGTAGAAAAATGGAACGAGAGTGTCTGAGACAGGTATTATTTACCTACTACCACCTTACCTAGCACTAAAATAATCTAAGTGTAGATACTCGTAACTAGGTAAGTACTAGGTACTTACGTAGTACCTACTACAGTTTACTTACATGAAATAAATATTTTCAAAAGCAATGAAAAATTTTATGATTCGTACACGACTTTTTATTATAATCAAAACGTGTTCACGGTGTATTAATAATACACAGTAAATAGCTAAACGTAACCAAGTAGGTAGGAAGATTGGTAGGTACCTTCCCTCCCTACCATACCTAAATAGGTATATACCGACGTAAAAACTGTATTTTTTATTCAGTAAGTAGTCTATTAAAACTGTCGTTCTGTGTCAGACACACTGTTTATTTCTTTTGTGCAAGAGTTATCTACTTAGGTAAAGTAAACCTACTTAGGTAAATAAATAGCTAAGCCTTGATCTACCATCAATTCACTTGGTATCTACTTGTGTTCAGTTATTACGTACCTACCTAATTATCATAGAGCATTATAACCACTAACTTCAATAATGGAAACGCAAGAACGAACTCTAGTTTTAATCAAGCCGGGCGGCGTCCAACGCGGCTTGATCGGCCTCATCATCCAACGCTTTGAGAGGAAAGGCCTCAAGCTGGTGGCCATGAAGCAGGTTTGTGCTCCCGAGCAACGCTTCCGGCAACATTATATTGACCTCGCCACCAGTCCTAATTTCCCCGCACTGGTCAAGTATATGAGCTCCGGTCCTGTGGTGCCCATGGTCTGGGAAGGAGCCAATTCTATAAAAATAGTGCGCGTGATGATTGGCGCTATGACCACGTCTGGTATGAGACCGGTGGATCCGCTGCCTGGCAATATCCGGGGGGACTTCTCCTACCAAGCCGGCCATGGTAATGTCATTCACGCAGCTGACAGCATCGACGCCGCTAAGAGGGAGATCAATCTTTGGTTTGAGGAGAAGGAAATCATCAACTGGAATGCAGCCATAGAAAGCTGGATTTAAAATAGAAGGAGCACCTTCTATTTTAAATCCACCTACGGGAAATACGTACAAAATGACATAAACGGACAAAACGACTCAATGACACTTTTTCTCAAGATTTTTCTCACAATACACATCCGGTCGCTCAAACGTCTATCTACAAAATGAAATCTGTGAAAACTGCCCCTGCTTTTTTATTTGATCGTAGACATTGAGAAAGATTTACGGCCATTGAAACTTTTTTCTTTACGGGAAACTTTTTTGAAAACAGTATTTTTGCTTTATTACCTACTTGATAGGTAGTTATAAAAACTTAAATCCCATGGTATGACCCATACGCCGCCGATACAGAACTCTAGTCCGGATCAGGATCAGTGTTTGAGTAGGTAGTACCGGGACTATTGTAGGTAGGTACCTATGCCTGAAATATCTAAGCCTTACCTAGGTACCTCCTACTACACTACACCTACATAATATTATTCCAGACTAATTGTTATCTCCATGTTATTTCCCACAACAAAAGAAGTAATTTCAACCATCATAGCAAAATATTTCAAACAAAGACTGTCAATAAAACCCATCGCCAACGATAGCGTGGTTCACAACTTTTTCAATTAGGCGGCCAGCATTAAATAACAAATGATGCAAGTTCGACTCGGTTGCACCTGCACTAGTACACTTAGTAAGCCCTGCAGCAAACTGAGTAAGCCCTGTATTAATAAAGTTCATCAAATAAATTGTAATCTTAGATAGGTACAGGTAGGTACCTACCGAGTACCTACCTATAACACGGGCGAATTAATTGTGCACTTCCCTGGAATGCGACCCACGCCACCGCCACGGTGACGTCATAGTGCGAGGTGCACAGATAATTCGCCCGTGTTATAGGTAGAAAAAATAAAAGTTCTATTAATAGTTCAAGGTACCTAGGTAGGTAGGTGCCTGCTTATAAATATTTCCTAATCGTAGGTGTGCATACCTCGGGGCCTACCGATGGTAAGTAGAGTGCCACGTACCACCCTCTGCCACACCACGCTGGCAGCGGCCATGCGTTGTGCCATGCCACGCCTATAGACGGAGTTTTTTTTTATGGCCACCGGCCGGGTTCTGGGCCAGCGCGGCGCGGCGGCGCGCGGCAGTGAGGCGTTGGCCATAGAAAAAAAAATACTCCATCCATAGAGATACATCCAATAATCCGACCAATTTTATTTCTCTATGGATGGGCTTTCCTACTCACTTGACCCCGGCGGTTAAATAAATGTTTACACCTCGAGCTTTACGCAACTGTTTACGGTAGAATTTCTGGCATCTAAAGGGTACCATAACCTACCGTAGGTGATAGTTTAGAATATAATTTAATTAGCTAATTACACATAAAGTTTTAATTAAAATCTAGGTGTTTTTTTTGTGTTACCCACCTACCTACTTATAATAAAATACTTATTACCTATTACTTAATTATGTAATAGGTAGGTAGGTATCTAAGTTTACCTATTTACATACTGTACGTATTTACAGCCACAGCCAATGTAAAATTCATGTAAACCATTTATGCAATAAATATAATATTTGAGTATTTAACTTGACTAAGTACCTATATTGAGTTGTTTTAGTTGGAGGTTGTCACGGTATGATTTATATCTTAAAATAATAATTACTTATTAAAAACTTAACGACTTGGACCATGAATAAACATTACAGTACAGCCGCAGATCCTAGGTAGTAGGTAAGTACCTAGGTATATAATAGGGACTGCTACGCGGGTCTAATAAAGATAGTGTGTGAGACTTTGTTCGTGATTATGTAGGTAGGTAGGTATGTAGTGAATAAAAAATTGGTTCTATTGAAAATAACTGTTCGGCATAACTAACTATCCTGATCCATGTTCTTCTTTAAACTTATCCTCCCTCACTTTCAACAATGATATTGAAATCTAGGTACCTAGAGTAAGTATAGGTATATTTCTTTAGATAGCTAGATTTTTCATTTGACAGACCACTTTAAACGTTGTTAGGCTAAAACCTTGAGACTGGGAGAAAATGGAATTTTAGGGTTGGCAACACTCTGCCGGCCCCCACCGACCGACTGGACTGACGCAAGGACGGATGCACTTTTCTAGAAAGAAAAACAAAAGAGAAGCTCGCTCGTTTTGTTTCGCTTAGTTCGTTCGTTCACGTTTGGTTCACGTGTGGTTTACGTACGTTGGTTGGATTTTTGATTTTCGTTTTCGTTTTCGTTTTGTAAAAGAATAAAGAATGGAGTCAGGCGAACCCAGTTCTGTTCAAGGTTGGTGCTCGTTATTCTACTTCAGTCGGTAACCTCTTAGAGTTTTTGATATTCCTTGGCAATACGTAGGTACTTACCTATGTACCTACCTAGGTTCCTACTTGTTTATCCAATAACTTCATCAAAAACCTATATTAGCCCACTGCTGGACGGTAGGTCCCAAGAAGTCCCAAGACCCGCCATTGAGACCGGTCTTGAAAATCTTGAAATAGGTTGGTAGGTACGTACTGGTACCTACCTACCTATGAATACTGTTTCATTTGATAGGTATATTTTACACTGCATTTTTAGGCATCTTATCGAATCCACTTACCTACAGCGTCAGGCAGGGTCACTTTTTAACCCCCGACAGAAAAGGGGTGTTATAAGTTTGACGATTTGGTGAAAATCGGTGTAGCCATTTCCAAGTTTTAAATGTGGATATTCATCTACTCTGAAAACCAGTTTTGAGGAACTGCACCCCTCTTTAAAAAATTGCAGTTTAAAACATGTAGTTCATCTCAAGTATTGAACTGGAGTCCATACTCCAAACTCTGGTGATCAGAAATGAAGAGATTAAATTTTAATAAAAGGAATGAGACATTTAATAATAGATTTTCTTTCACGGTCAGGGGTTTTTGAATTATTTTTATATATTAACTTGTTGCCCATGAACGGAACGCTGTTAGTGAGTGGGACATCATGTCTTGGCACATTATGGGGATTGAACTTATAAACCTTATTAACAACCCCTTAGGCAGGAAGGTGATACTAAGAAAAAGCTAATTAAATTTATTTGATCTCTCTTATTGCAACTAAGTACCTATATTTTGTTTAGCTTAGCTACACTTTCCGATACACACCTATTCCATTTTATGTTTTTTAACTAGCTAAGTTCCTAAATACGTTATCTTATTTTGAAATGTTTAGGTCCTCCAATGGATACTCCAGACAATGACACCTACCAGCAACTGCTTGAGCAAATCAAAGTTATGAATAAGAATTTGGAAGCAGCATCATTTGCTATAAATAACCTGACTATGCAATTGAGCGGCCAGATCACTGCAACGAATATACTGCCACAGATATCCAATGGAAATCAAGAAAACAATGATCAAGCTGGACGTTACGCGGACACTTCAGACCCTGGTGATGATGAAGCCACTCATGCTCTTGGCTATGTGAATTGGGATGATTGTTGCAAAGAATTGCCAAACATCCGTCTTGTTAAAATGATTTATATTAGAGGTGCATTGGAAAAACTTCAAAATATGCCTGTGGCCTCAAACAATCAGCAAATTGCTACAAGAGGACAAGTACTGGCAACACCGAACACTGTAAATGGTTTATTTGGGTTCACGCACAGTGTTCCAGTAGTTGCTAAAGAAGATAGATTTCCTCAAGTAAGTTTTTTACTAGTAAAGCCGCGTTGACACAATCAGAGTCTGCTCCGACCGAGTGGACTTGGATACCTACTCGGACGCAACTCGTATCATGTGAACAGGATACCGGCGGCGTCTGAGTGTGCTCGGATTGCATGTTTACACGATACAAGTAGTGTCCCGAGTCACTAGCCGTCACCACCAAAGCAACCAAGCCTAGCAACGCGGCGCATGCGCAGCTCAAAACATTATTAAGTAATTTTTTTAATTAGGTATTTTTTTATTGATAAAAGTAATCGGACAAGCTGAAAGCTCACCTGATGTTAAGTGGTAACTTCTGCCTATAACAATGCATTAGGTACATACCTAACATTCAAAAGTAAAAATACCAATACCTACGTAGGTACCTAGATAAAAAATGGTTCGTAAATGCCACTAAACTAAGTAACTACCTATATTAGGTAGTTTTGATGACTAAAAGTTTTTATTCTTAACATAAGGAAGTGAAATATTGCATTTTCAGTAGGTACCTAGGTAGTCTTACTTACCTACCTAATAAAACATTTTGGAACCCCACTGTTGGCTATAATATGACTGTACTAATTTTGACCATTACTCTTACAGGATGCAGTGTACATTGATGTGAACTCTCCAAAGATCAAGGAAGAAATGGATTTTATGAATAAAATCCTTGTTCGACCAACTCAGGGGGTGTTTGACAGATTTTTAAAGATTGTCGAGAGCGAAAAGATGACTTGTGCCACTTTTGAGAAGAAATACGGCCTCAAATGGGTCTAGTCTAGATTAAGTATTGTTTCTTAAAAAAACCTTCATAGGTTAGGTAGGTAGGTAGTGACCTTTTTCTCAGAGACGGTTTTTAAATACATGCCTAAGAAAGTACACATAATATAGGATCTTGTGTGATTATCCTCTTCTAATTAATAGGTACCTACCTATATTTACACTACCTATGTACCTACTTTTAGTTATTAAATTTTTTCTAATAAAAATAGCGTTGATTTAAATACCTACCAGCTTTTATTAGTACCTACCTATGTATTAATGAAGATCCCACTTCCTTCCCACTACTATGAATGTAGTTGTAGTAGTACATCGTTACCATATTATATGTAATTGGTAGCCTAGGTACCTACACAGGCACAGATCATATAATACTTACTCAGGGGACTCCCCCAGTGTACCTAGACAAGCAAGAATGCCATTTTCTTTCTTTGGATGGATACAATTTCTTGCATCGCAAAATGGATCACATGATAATAAAATATTATGTAGGTAGGTAGGTACCTACCTAGGTAAAGTAACATACCTACGATCAGAAGAAAATAAATTTTGACAAAAACCAGTCCGGTAAGAAATAGAAATAAAAAGTTCTATTACGAATAAAAGAAAAAAAAATGTCTACCTACCTACTTATCTAGCTAGGTACTTGTACTAAAATGAACCAGAGAATTATCTACTTTTTCTTATCTGCCTAACCTAACCAACATGTTTATCCGACAAAGTGAACGAGGCAGCGAGATTTTACGATTTTACTTGCTAATGCAGTCCGCAGACGAAAGAAAACTGGCAAATCTCACTCACTTTGCCTAAAGTGACACTATTTTACATGAAATTCAAATTGAGCTGAGTATTCCGCAGCTTGCTTGAGTGAGGCTGTGGTGTTTTCTAGAGGTAGATACGTAAGTGTAACCTATCTAATTTATTTAATTTAATTAATTAAAGAAATATTCTTGTCTTGGACATATCGCTCACGCTCCACGCTTACTGCCTACCTACAAGTCCCAAACGCAAAGCTTGTACCTACCTACTATGGGAACTAGATTGCTGATAAAATACTTAATATACTTAAATGGCAGGATATTTTTTTTTGTAAATATACATACCTTGGTACCTACTTATGATACCTACATTACATAGGTAGTTACACCCAGACGCAGAACAAACAGTATTCGACAAATTTGTAGTAGGTATAGTAACGCTGGAACACATATTAACCTTGTCCTTAAAATTGTGTAAAACTGTTCTTCAGTGTTTGTAGGTACCTATATGAAATTAAAAAAAAACAAAGAAGCCCCTGGGCGTATGGCCGTTGAACCTGGTTTGGGGGACTGTTTAGGCCCCGATTATGAATTTGGCGGTATATACCTAGGTAAGTGAAAATTAAATTGATTTATTAATTGCTAAAGCAGAACACATGAAGCAGAATGTAGCGGGATCGATTTGTGAAGTTTCAAACCATCAAAGCTGAATCTGAATAATCTCGATTTAGCCTCGAGGATTTTTTCTGAATACGGGGTCTTACTAGACCTAAATGAATGTGTGGAGACTAATCATAGACCTAGGTAAAATATAAATAGGTATCTAAGATCGATGACCTTATTTAATAATTATTTTTCTCAAGCTGAAAACCACGTTCAAACCTAAAAAAAAATACATTTTGATTCTACTTACACTTACCTACTTTTGACTTAGGCCCGTAGGTATACTAATTTACTGCTCAAGCATAAATTTTTGTATCAAAATCTCTACTCAAATCTATGCTTGATTAATGATTTCTTTATCAGCATACGGGCCTTAGACCTAGCTTGGTAGGTCTAAGCTAACCTTATAGGTAGAACCTACGTAAAGAAGAGCACTACGTAAAACATGAACCGACCGACTTGTGATTTCGTAATCATAAAAATAAAACTGGGTAAGTAGTAGGTACATACGTGAGGCACATCACTGCTAATCCGTCACTAAGTAGGTACACAAGCACTTCACTTCACAACATTCCTTAGTCAACTCGAACCTCGCGATAACTCGAACTCGATAGTTTTTCCAACTTTATCGGCTGTTTTACGTACCGAGGGGTAAACTCGCGGTTTTTGCAAACGGTAGAAATGGTGAAACGTCGACTCGGTAGGGGAGAGAGGTTTGACTGAACCCGGGGGTGCGGCGTGAGGGGTCGGCGCCGCGCAGGCGGGAGGGTGACTCCAACCCCATGCCACTCCTAAACCCCTTGTAAAAGAAAACCAACCTTAGTGTGATTACTTTAGATTTCTTTTAGAGGGATAAAAATGCTGACTGGGAATTTGAGGTGGCCCGATACCACATAGTTCTTCTGTGCCTGAGTATCTAGAGTCAAAAGCTTTGTCCAAAAAATCTAACTTTCCAATAGAGAAAGCTAATAATCTTAAAAGTTGTTACATAAATATTGGTTGGTCGCAAGGTTTGAAATAAAAGATAATTAGAAGATCCATCGTGACTCAAACAAAAAACCCTTATCAAATTATTTTTCAGCCACACGGAATCAGTATTTTGTGGACTCTGAGAAAGAAATGAACCTGTCGGGCGTTTGTATCAAAAACTTCAGTTTTTTTCTCGAACTCCTTGACTTCTAATTCATCACCATTACTATCATCGTTTCATCTAAATCCACATAGAACTCTCATATTACACTTTCCCATTCTTCCAGAGTAACCTGTTCCAGCTGACAGCTCCCAGCTCTCACCAGCATTGTGAGTTTCCCAACAGTTACATAAAAGTCCGACAAACTAGAAAGTCTACAGTGGTTGAAGTGAGAGTTTCCTCCCTTGGTAAGTATTACTTCTTCTGCGGCACTCCCTCGATCCACTATAGAGACTTTATTTTTCTGTTTTGGGATCGCCCACTTATCTTCGCGATGCTGAATTTGTACTTAAAAGCGCAATTAGATGCAGACTGAACCAAATTCGATGAAATGTAAAATTTATAGGAAAAAGTAAAACTTATTTCAAATAACCAAGTTCCTTTAAGTAGACATGCCTAAATTGCCTGACCTACAACCCTAGACTAGATCTCTACTAGATACCACGTAAGTAAAACCTATTTTTTGCTTCATAATAAACCTCTGTTTTCTTGATAGCTCAAAAAATTTGGTACTTAACTACTCCGGAATTTCCGGGAAGTTCGGAACATTTCTATAGTCCAGTTCTGAAAGCGTGCTTAATTGAATTTATAAACAAAGAAACCCCTTTAATTATTCCTCAAACGTCAATTCAAATACAAATTATTTTCTGGTGAATTCGCACAAATTCTAAAGGCTTCGGTGTTTGAACGGAAAAGTTTGCTAGGTCATTGTAATTGTAATCATTTTAGTACGATATTTTGAGTTCAGCTTCATTTTTAAAATTTTTGTCAAAACAAATGGGATTTTAAAACCAGTCACTAACAATTACAAGTTCTGATGATGACCAGCAATGATGAAGCGGATCTTAAGAGACTTCCATGGTTGAGAGTTTTGAATTTTTTGGAAAATTCACATTTGTTTGAATCACAGCGCGGTGTTTAGCATGCTCGTAGCATCTCTACATACGATGGCGTAGCATCATTTTTTATGCCATATAGCCGGAAATCCAGCAAGTGGGCCACCTGATGTAATGTAGAGGTGATGAACCCTTCATAGGTAGGTACAGTATCGCATCGACTGACTGAATAACTAAAACAAAAATAAACATCAATACATAAATATTACCTATAGCAGCGCTACCAAACCCCAAACGAATCAAACTTGTACTATAGGAACCAGAAACCAAATTAACATAGAAATTATCTCGATTAACCCTAAACACAATTTTCATAATATAAGTTTGTCCGGTAAAAGATAAAATCCTTATAATTTATGTCGAAATTACAAAGTATACTGGTAACCCATCTTAAAATAAATAAGATAATATTCAAGATTTTAAACTCTGACGAGGAAGTTAACAAAATGTTCTTAAACATCTACATTGTACCACAACGTTGCATTTTCACTGGGGAAATAACTTCAAGAATTCTGTAGTAAAATTTAGCTCGTAATCCCTTGTATTCTAATATAAGATACGAGCTAGCTCGGCTCTGAAACCATTACAAGACTCTTTTTTAAAGTAGGTCAATGAAGCATTGTTACTTGAGAAAAAAAAAATTATGAAAAAAAATTTTTTTATTCTAAATTCACTTTACATTATGACTAAGGCCTGTATGCCGATACATAAATCTCAAGCAAAGATTTGAGTAGACATTTTCATTCAAAAATATTATTGAGTCCGGATTGTGTAGTTTGACGCTTATTGGTAGTGTTTCGTCCGAGTAGTCTGAAACTAGAATTTAACTCAATTCGACAGCACGGGGATTGGGGGATATAATAGGTATAGTACCTACATAAATCTACTTCTACTGTCATTCTTTGATTGAATTGAACTTCTTTTTCTATACCACAGATCATATAATATTGTTGTACCATGTTTGAAATTGAATTCTCAACGAAAATAAACCTAAAATAACAAATTCGCTTTCTGTTTCCGCTCCACTGTTGCGGAACACAATCCAATCAGCTGTCCTGCGTAGTGGACGTGTAACTTTATTTCCTATGTAACAACTGACAACCCTAATTCGTTGTTGTTCCATGAAATGGAACAAAGTTACCTTTGAATATGACCTGTCGTTATATGCCACAGTAGGTACACATATACCTACACACACACACAGTCTGCTTAGAAATTACTTGGTAAAATTATAATTACCTACATCTGGCTCTAAACTAAACAAAGCTTAGTACTAAAACCTGCTGGAAACCAGACAGTCAGCTTAGCTTATGTTTTTAACCCCCCGAATCCCCCCCAACAAGGAAGAAGTCGTTTCGTCTGTATGTTGATGTTCGAACACCAATGGAAACTCGGAATCTCCAGTTTTCAGGCCCATATGCCAAACCACTGCTATCTCTGGTCTGCAGCGTTGCTTTCTTACTCGGTGAGGTCAAATTATAAAAGCCATTACGGAATGATGGCCAAGAAACGCTCAAAGACCAGGAGGCAGACCACCCGTGCGATGGTCTGTTAATATTGTGGCAGCAGTGGAGAAAACTCGCGCAGGACCGGAAAGACTGGGGTACTAAAGAAAAAGCGCCCAGCAGTGGGCACATGCAGGCGGAACAGATAGATACATAGAAGTCCATTATTTCCAAGGTCTTTTAGTGTCATCTAGCATGCTACATGAGAACTATCCTAGATCGCGCAAACGAAGTTATCACGGAGTTTGAGCATAAGTAATAAATACTACCGAATATCATCCATTGGTCCTCGGACCCTGAGCCAAAGGTCGCTCGGCAAGGAAGATCTTCCCTTTTCGTATAGGAAGACACATCTTAAGCCTTGGTCTCGCGATCGTAACGCACAACGCTGCGGTGTGCAGCACAACGCAGAGTACCGCGTTTGCTCCTCGCCGCTGACGCAGACTGCAACGTAACCCAAGACCATATACTTGACGTTTTCCATACAATTATGACGCTGCATGCTGCATACCGCTGCGTTGTGCGTTACGATCGCGAGACCAAGGCTTACCGTGTTCTCCTCAGTCTGATGATAATCAAAGGAATGGACTCTACAGACCATTTGACAAGAAACTCCATCAAATACTTGCGACTAAGGTATCACGTCTCCCAAGCTACACAGTAGTATAACCCTAATTCTAACATCTGGTTGGCATGATTAACATGAATGAAGCGGGCCTGGTAGAACAATAGACGGGGGGGGGGCAGGGGCAGAAGGAGGGAGGGGCTGCCTTGAGAGATACTTCACACAATACCGGAGGCCTGCGGAGGAAGTATTCACACTACACGCCGGTTCATATGACCTTACATAATATAAATATTATATTCTTGGATTTACCAACACAATGCCCACTAATCCCAATTTAAGTAAAGCTTGTATGGTAACTAGATTGCTGATAGGATCGATGCACAGCATGGAACGCAGCCTACCGACTGAGCTATAGGTAAGCAAGCAAGCTCGTATGAGTTAGTGGCCAACTCTGGCGACGGAGTTTTTAGGCCGCCTTAGGGTCTCCGTCATGGCTTAACGACTGCTAGAACCGGGACCGACAGTTTAACGTGCCCTCCGAAGCACGGAAGCCCACAGATGTTAATGCCATTAGCGGTCACCCATCCGAATAGTGACCGCGTAGAACGATAAACGGTGAAGATTGACTCCTGTCAATAATACGCAATGAACGCAACGTGAATGTATTGTATTTTTTAGTTATTCTTATTTTTGTATAAGAATAATATATAAAGCGATTTTGATAAAAAAAATATGGGACTAAACCCTTTTAGATAAAAAAATATTTTTCCTAATCGGTTCATAAATGACGGAGATATGAGGTAACGAACATTAAAAAAAAATACAACTTAATTAAGACCATCCTCCTTTTGTGCAGTTGATTAAAAAGACCACAAGCCTCGGCGCAGACGGCGGCGGCATTGCAGTATGTCCTGCTCATGAGCGCTGGGTAAACATTTTGGCACGTTGGCAGCCCTAAGTAAACCATTCTTGACTACCCGTTCTCTGTGTGAATGCGGTTGAAGGCTGGCGGCGGCTGGTTGAATTTCCATCTTGTGATAATTTTAGCGACGATTTTCACAAGTTTTATTTAACTTTCCGTGTATGTTTGTTAAACCAACGGTTCTTAATTAAGTGCTACAGTAAGGTAAAATAGCTTAAACCAAGTACCCAAGATAGCAAAAAATCACCAATTTCATGACGCTGACTGCACAAGATTCGAAATTCGAAGTTTGCTCCATTTGGCAAGGTATCGTTTCTAACGACAACTTATTTCAGTTTTATAAAAACTTCAGTGGCATTCTAGACTCAAATACATAGCGCATAAAGACTTAAATTCTACTGACACCATATTAAAGAAAACATACTCTTACAACGAATCGATAAATAAGGTCTTTGAACTTCTGTAAATAGTGATATTGATATTTGATCGGTTTAGATTTAACATTCTGGGAATGTTAAATCGAGTATCGCAAAATTCCTTCATTATTCAGTGAGCGACATGAGCTATTGAACAAAATTTTTGTCTATTTGTCTACTTTATATATTTTGTCTATGTTGTCTATTCTTCTATTTTTTTCCAATTTTTCTATTATGTCTATTTTATCTATTATGTCTATTTTGTTGCATAGTTTTTGCAAGTGTTTAGGTAGATTTTTTTAGCTACAACATTTTACGACTGCATCTTGAATTTTTAAAACACAGTTTTGATCGACTTAATTATGTTGCTGGCTATACTATTTCATCTAAGATTGTCTGGTAGAGATCGCTGATTAGTGATAAGACCGCTCATTATCCCTAGGTATGCATCGAAATATTTTATTTCTATCTTAAATTATAGATACCTATTGTGACTGAGAAAAAAAACTCAACTACTATACTATCCCTCTATCTTATAAAAAGTTACAGAAGTAGGCATTATGTCATAATGTCACTATTTTGTCACATAATACCTATGATTTAGTATGAAAACCGTTGAAAACAGTAGTCATTATCAATATACTTTCCATGCTACGGTTGCCTGGAAGAAATCGCTTTCAGCGATAAGGCCGCCCATTGTACTATACTAAGTTATTTTTAAGATTTGTACGTACCTTACCCTTGTGTACTTACAATAAAGTATTATCTATCTATCTATCTATATATAAAAACTCTTTTGAAGCTGACTTAGAATCAACGCACAGCCTAAACTATAAATCCTAGAGGTATGAAATTTGGAGGGTAGTATCCTTATATAGTGTAGGGGTGCACTAAGAAAGGAATTTTGAAAAGTCTCACTCTAAAGGGTCTAGAACGCGAGCAACGCCGCGGGCAACGGCTAGTGTCATAATATGAGGCTCTCACCTAAATGTGTAATTTTAGTTTTAGTTTAATTTTAATCTTGTATGGACCTGTGTAGTCTCAAATAAAGAATTAATAATACAAATAAAAAATAATACCTAACGGACACAGGACATAATGTCTATTCTAACTTTTTATAAGTTAGACCATCAATGTATACGATATATATATTCAGAAATTGTACGTAGGTATCTAAACAATAGGTAATAATGCAGGTACATAATTATTCATTATTATTCATGCAAAAAACTTAGATAGGTACTTACTTGTACCTACCTACAATTTTAAATTCTTTACTTGTTATGTTAATTATCAATTTGTATGCAATGCACTAACAAAACGCATTTGACATCCAAGGAGACCCGAGACATCGAAATCTTTTTTAATACTTATTTTTTTTTATTATTAGATAATTTTATCGTGTTATATATATAGTAGTTATACTTAAGTACATAAGTAGGTACAGACTAAACTGTACATTGTACAGTACGGTGTACATAGCAACCGGTTTACCACATAATTGGTTGCTTTGAAACTAGCGTTTACTCTGCAGTTTTGGCATGTTAGTAAGTTACTTCTGACAGGTAAACAATAATATCTACTGCAGACAATCTGTAGAAATAATAATATAAATATTTTTTATGCTGCAAGCTAATTAACAACAAAAATTAATTTCATGACATTCATGAGTAGTGGGATTTTTAGGCAGAAAAATTATGATTGGCCCTGTAATAGAATAGAAATCACTGAATAATGTGGTTTATCTATCATCATCATCATCAATACATATAAAACTCTTTTGAAGCTGACAGAGAATCAACGCACAGCTTAAACTATAAGTTCTAGAGGTATGAAATTTGGAGGGTAGTATCCTTATATAGTGTAGGGGTGCACTAAGAAAGGAATTTTGAAACGTCACACTCTAAAGGGTAGAATGCGAGCAACGCCGCGGGCGACGGCTAGTTATTTATATTATACTCGTTTTAAAATATAAACTGTGGCACTTTCTGTCAAAAGCTACTTTGTAACACGACAATACTGAAAATTGATTGAAGCGTGCTAGTGTTCGATGCTGCAGCTGGAAACATCATTATCGGACGCGACTTTGCAGATGTCTCCGTCAATCGCGATGTCTCTAGTCGCAAGAATAGACCTCGAAAAATAATGCTAAGTAATACTCCTCATCATCGCCCTCATTTTTTGGGCAAAATCTCATACCAGATGCAGAATTGACCGTCAATTGATAATTATGGTTAAGTCAGAACTTACCAATATATCCCTTCTATGAAAAATCATTGCTTCTATCAAGATAAAAAGTTAGAAAAAAGTATTACCTACTCTAAGGCGCGACGTCAGCCACGCTGCGTCGTCGGTCGCGACTCTAGGTCGCCGCTTAGGATTAATTTTCAGCTTTATTCCCTGGCGATAAGAGCTATCAAACGGCTAGTGGGAGAAGTTAAATGGGCTATCAGTTTACCTTGAAACGGTTTAGAGAACTGCATCAATACGAAATTATAACAGCGTGTTTATGTTAAACTAGCTACCGCCCGCGACTTCGTTCGCGTCCCGTTGGATCCCGTGGATTTTTCGGTATCAAGAGTACCTAGCCTATGTGTTAATCCAGGTCACGGACAATATTAAATTTCAAGTTTCATTCAAATCGGATTAGTAGTTTTTGCGTGACAGGCGTCATGGCTCAGTCGGTAGTAGCTCTGCCTTCCGTGCTGTGGGTCGTGGGTTCGATCCCCACCGAGAACAAACATTTGTGTGTTGTAAACATAGATGTTTGTTCTGTGTCTGGGTGTTTCTATGTATTATAAGTATGTATTTACAAAAAAAATGTATGTGTGTATTCTATCAGCCATCTAGTTTCCATCGTACAAGCTTTGCTTAGTTTGGGACTAGAAGGCGTTGTGTTAAGTGTCCGTGAATATTTATTTATTTATTTATAGAGTAACAAACATCCATACAACCTTACAAACTTTCGCGTTTATAATATTAGTAAGATAAGATAAGATTTTTATCTTTTATCATCCGACATGTCATCTCATAATACCAACCATTCATCGAGCGTTTCCGAGAATAAGGCCACTGATGTGCCTGTTTGTTTTTATATCCGCCAGTTTTATTTTGAAAGGCCAGCAAATATTTTATCGGTAACAAAACAAAATAATCGATTTGCAGTTCGTTGTTCAGTAACGAAGTGTAACAGAAACAATAACTGTGTTTGTGTTGAAACAATTTCGGGGAGCAAATTGGAATAAAAATAAACTAGGCAGTTTGCTAACTAATTCGTGGCTATATTTTGTTCCGAAATTCCCAACCGACTTTGTAATTAGTGTTAGAGTGAAATTACCCGATAACTGTGGATTATCTTGATATCCATTTAGAAAGAAAGAAAGAAAATAAATTTATTTGCAAACACTTACAATAAACTATAATACATTAGCAGTACAATAAAGCCTATATAGTGTTGCAAACCGGACCATGACTCAGCATGAAGTTAGTAGCTAGTAAGCGACTAAAGCTGGTCTTCCGTCATGGCCGTCATTTATGGTCAAATCAGATCGTATCTTCCATTTACTCTCGTCACCGCCATCTTGCATATTCCCTCAACCACAGATAAAGTAAACGCTCCTTAAATAGTGATGTCTTGCGTATACTAGTGTTGCACGTAACGTTTTTTTTTATGATAAAAGTAATGGAGCAAGCTGATAGCTCACCTGATGTTAAGTAGTAACTTCTGCCTATAACAATGCATTTACTCACATAGCAAGTCCAATGAGGACGTGCCCTGTAAGGCAATGCACTGCGTCCATCACTCTGATCTGAGTTCTTAAAACTCGGCTTATAGTAGGTAAAAAAAAAAACTCAAATTAGGTTAGTTTTAAAAAAATGCAACAACAGAATCATATTGTAAAAATTCCATTCTCAAATAAATACTGTAGAGTATTCTTTTATTACAAAAATCCAAGCAAAGTAAATTAGCGGCGCCCATTAAAAGAATTACCGAGATTAATCTGCATTTCCACTGCGTTTTCTTTTAACCGACGTGCTACAAAAGGTTTTACGTAATGGACGTATTAGATGTGACTCTATATGCCAGCATGCCATCGCATTTTACTCTCTGTCATTCTGTCAACAGTTTATTTATACTTATACGTCCTATTTCATATTAATTTTGTGAGCTAAAATAAAATAAGTAGAGTACGAATTCAAAACTACATTTTGTAAATTAAAAAATAGTTCAAATTCACTAGAATAAATAAAATCATTGAAATGAAATGGTTTATATGCCAGAATTATAGTTACAAGTTCTTAAGATATGTTCAGTAGGTTGCCATTGGCATGCAAATGTTGTTTTGATAATTATCTATTAAATTCAATTATAAAATAATACAGGGTGTTACCAGACCACTTCCGAAAACTTGGAGGTTTGAATCAGACCATGATACTAAAAACACTGAGCGAAAAAAATCGCGAAAAAAAAAAATTGACTTGACTATCTCTTTTTAATTTTTTTTCTAGTTACATACACACAGTACAGCATAATAAGACATAGCTACCTAATTATCTCATTTAAAAAAGCAAAAAAACAAATAAAATAAATAAATCAGCAATGTACATGCAGCACGCAGATTACGTCTACTACAGCATGAACAGCTGAGAGTTCATCGCGGGTCATTCAAGTACGCGACGTGCGAGCGACCTACGTTAGTACCTACCTACGTTAGTAGGCTCTTACGAAACAGAATAAATAATAGTACTACGCCTCGACCTTGCCTACGTGAATGCGTACATTGCGGGCTGGCGAAATAAATACAAATCTTTAAACATTGTTTTCTCCGGCTATAATTATTTTTCAGGATAACTGATTTTTTTTTTGGTTGGGTTTTGGTGTGCTGTAGCTCCCCCTTTCGTTTTCGGAAGTGGTCTGGTAACACCCTGTATAATATATTTTGAAAAGTAAGTTTTAGCTAAGTGCCTTTCTCGCGGCCAAAAACAGTTATCATGAGGAGACCTATTATTAAGAAAGTCTATACGGTGAAGATGTCTCTCTACCATATGTCTAGGTAAGTAGACCTATAGATCAGTGTGTGTGTAAGTAAACTTTTTATAATAACGCTAGATTGTAATAAAAACCACAAAAAGTGATTGTATAGAGCCATATGGGGTCGACGCCTTACGAAACGTATGTATGTAGGGCATGCAAGTGTAGCCTCGGAAGTGACGTCATTACTGTGATCTTTTCTTTCTTTCTCAGTAATGCACGAACATTACTGGGATAGAAAAAGGGATTTGGGAATGAAATAAATGTAAAGCCAGAAGCGGTCGTCCATCCAAATGATAAAAAGTCACTAGACAGTCAAAAGACATAAACATCACGCCACACTAGGCGTGATGTTTTCGTGGTTTTGTCTTCAGACACAGGCAGTGTTTCAAATTTTGCCATATTTTACGTAATTACACAGCTGTTCCTGGCGTCGTCCACTAAAAACATGGAGTCATGTCCATATCTCGAAGTATTGAAACCTTGGTCATCTGAGATCCATAGCATCTGAAACGGCCTACTGAATTAACTTATCACGTTTTTATAAGGTTCTTTAAAAAGTGTAAAAGTAGCCGTTTTAAAGAAGCCCGTTCAGAAAGTGCTCTGGAATAAGTATTGATGATGGAAGTTCGAGTCAGGCCTACGAACGACATGTGCAAAGTCGGCCGAACCTAAGTGAGGAAGTTCTCGCAGACTGGTAAGGTTATTCTCAAACATTTGATCAGTTAAAAAAAATATAGTAACATACCTGTAACGGCACGGTTTAATAGCGCTGTTCCTGAATGCCCTAAAGTCAAAGTCAAAAAGCTTATAGGTATTCAATAAAATCTCACTGATCACAAAGTAATTTGTTTTATCGGTGCACAAAACACCCCTCCACTTCCCCTCCACTTTCGCTTCCCTGTTCAGTGAAGCAATGTATTGGTTCTAGGTAGTGGTTGACTCCATGAGTACTCATTATCAAAATCAAACGTGTAGGCTGATTTTGATGATTCTTAGGTCAATTTGTGCTAGTTTTGTGAGTATCAGAGCCCGTAGTCTGTGTATTTGTTTTACTTTCGACTCGAGTATAGCACACGCAAACGCATTCGCAAAACGAGAAATTTTGTATGAAATCCGGATAACCGCCTCTAGCGGGAGATTTGGAAATTGTGTAATTCCCAACAAAATGACTCGCCTTGCGAATGCGTTTGCGTGTGCTACACTCGAGTCGAAAGTCAAAACAAATGCACAGACTACGGGCTCAGTAACAGTCACAGACAAACAAGGTAATTCATCTGAGGTTACACTCAATATGGCGGCGGCGAAACGCCAGTCGAAGGTTTTTAATTATTTGTAAAATTTATTTGTTTTAGAACCTAGTTCTACCAATGTCTATTGGTACAACTAACTTGTAGAACTGCATAGTGACAGGCCGCTGAAAATGCGAGAAAATCGAACGGTAAAAATCCTCTTGCATAAATTGTTAGTGAACAGCAATGTTGAGAGCCGCAGTCCTAGCAATGAGAACCGCATTTATCTTCGAATTGACACGAGGATCACATAAGTCACTCCGACGGCAGAATAATTTCAACGATTCCACCTGTCCGCGTACAGTTTTGCAGCAGTTATAGATTACCTAGCCAATATAAGGAAATTGTTGGAGAAAGCTGTTGATGCCAACAACGTTTTAGCTAAAACCAACAAATGGTACAATATCGGCCCCTTAGGGCAGGTTTTTTGATCCCTAGTTAACTCAACTAAGAGTCACATTTGGTCCAAATTTGACTATTCGTTGATCCAAATTTGACAATTAGTTGAGTTAACTAGGGATTAAAAAACCAGCCCTTATTGAGATTTAGTTAAATTCGTCATAGGTACGTCACATATTTTGCTAGAATGAAATAAATGAAATTAGAGACACCATAGTAAAACCATCACCGACACGATACCGATATGTCAGTTTCGACACGACACTTACAGACGATATCGTGTGTAGGTGTCGTGTTCTTGCCAGTGTGATAACAACCAAGATTTTAAGTAAGTAGTCCAAAATCTTAGAGCTCTATAACTCTACAGCCAAATCTATAGATGATACTAGTAGGTGTACATTATTTTTATTTAAGTTATATAGTTAAGTAGGTACAGTTTATCGAAATAATAGTACATTATGGTACTAGTGTGGTACATTGGTGCTTACCGCCGAGGTGCCATTGAGACCCGAGCCGTAGGCGAGGGTCTTAAGAGAGCCGAGGACGGTAATCACCAATACACACGTGTATCATACGACGTTTTTCAACACACTTGTGAATAAAATAACTATAATATCAACAGTGAAAACGAGTTTTGAAAAATGTTTCGCTATGGCGGGAAAAATTTCCTATGTGCGCGCATTGCGATCGGCCACAGACTAAAGAATGGGATGAGGTTTATTTTTTATATTCCGCACATAGGGTTTGCGTATATTCTGCCACGTACAAAATGGGGAATTTAAAGTTTTCTTTTATTACAGAGAAAACAAAAGTTATATTTGAGTGAAAGTTTTATTTATTAAACACGTACGAGTTAAAATTATCTATTTAAATAAGAAGTTGCATGAAATGAGCAAGCAATAGGAACATTAATTTATTTGTTCTATTGGACACGATCTTTTTTATAATAAAAACTTTTTTAAGAACAAAGCAACTCAACCAAAAAAATTCAAAAAAAAAAATCTATAACTCACTAGTGAGTTATAGCAATGAAAAAGTCACAGTTTGATTATGGGTGTCATTATGTGCCTAATTGCAGTGACCATAGAGCCACTTTATGAGCAAGTGTGTTGAAAAAAAGACTTAAATTCTATAAATAATAATAGCGAGCAGTAAACGAAAAGAAAGTTCACACATTATTTGCAAAAATAAACAAAACACATAAACTTCGATAGCGGTGATACAAATTCAAGAAATCAACTCCCAGCAGTAAAATGCTCTGAGAAAATAAAACGAGAAGCATTATCTTACTTTAGTTTTATGACAAAACAATGTTCGTTTGCATTTTCAGGGTGAATGTGATTCGCGCATCGCTTGCTCGCGAACGCTCGGCGCTTTACTTCAGCGATAGGAATATAAAAGTCAATGGATATTAATTTAGCTACATTGGTAATTTAGTACCCTAAGAATAAGAATATTTATATTTTGAACTACTAAGTAGCATTTCATGTAGTTAATGAATAAGCATTCACGTTGGTAATGGTATGTAATATTTTGTAACAAAATAAATTATTTATAAAAAAGGTGTAGGTAGGTATTTACCAAGAAAAAAACAGCTAAAAACGAAACAAGCTCTTTGCTACTAAACAGCAGCTGATAAAATAGACTAGGTACCTAAGAATGCCACAAAATGTTCACTCTACATTGACTTCTCGCAAATATTTTTGCGTTCATAAAAATGAAAGCAAAAACAAAATTATGTTACTTTGCATTCCAATCTCGGGTCAGTAGGGGTCACAGTTGGAATGCTCAAATAAAATAGCTTTTGAAACGGCATTGCATTCGTCGCGAACATCCAGAGGTTGACTAGGCAAAAACCTGCACAAAAAAATATATTTGATATTTGAGCGACACTGCGCGGTAACATGGTGACTATCCACACAGTCCCGAACCTCTCACATGGCGGCCGCGCAATGTAACCTAAATGTTACCAAAGAGGAACGTCTATCGTTTTGCAGAGTAGATTCTAGTTGGTTCGCGAATCACTGTTAGGGCGTGTTTACACTGGCTGTTTTGTTCGTGCTCTCGAATAATGAGATCGCTAATGTAGCTTTGCATTACTTTTACTGCGTATTTTAGTTACTATTTTGAACTAAATTAGAACTCTGCGGCGACTAACTGGGTAACTGGTTGGACCATTACCGACTCATTTGTTCTATTATATACACTTTTTACTACCTTTCTGCATAAGTACTTATGACGCAACCAATCTATGAGTAGGTGTTTGTTCAGCTGTAATTTCATGTACCTACTTACCTTCAGATGTTTTCACCCAATTATTCTGTATTAAAGAAAATTGCCTGCACCTACCTACATCATAATATTTTTGTAATACTAAGGCCCGAATGCGAATACAGAAATCGTTACTCAGATAGAGATCATTTGAGTAGAGATTTTGATATGAAAATCTACGCTTGAGTCCGGGTAAGTGCTTGAGCAGTAAATCAGCATACGGGCCTAACTCAAAAGAGCGAGTATTTGACTATTTGATCTATTCTACAAGTTTTTGGTCAAGTCTTACTCTTATAGGTAACCTGACCCTTATTAACTACTTCGCAACTTAACACTAAGCCATCTAAACGCACCATAGACTAAATACTTATTTACATTCGAATCTGAGCCTCTCAAGAAACTGCAGCACGGCTCCCATGAGATTAGAACAATTATCTTTAATTTAACTATCTAGTCATCATAGTTATATGTAACTCAAATTTAATCTTTCAGAAGCCAGGTCAACTTGAATGTCATTTGTGATTACACACAATTTAACAATTATTGTCAAACACCACTTTTTAACCGAGAAAAAAAACCAAAAGAAAGTTTGTAGGCCGTCATAATTTTTTTTTGGATTATTCCCAAAATCACCACAGTAAAACAAAGGAAAAAAATTTACACACTAGATTCTTGTACCTATTTATCTATCTGCTAACTGAATCTCAGTCAGTCCCAGTAAATGAGAATGTATGTGCAGTACAAGTGATGGCGGCATCACAAACCATAATTCCAGGACCGATGACATGGCAGATTAGTGTCAGCGCGTCAAGCACGCGTCCGATTTAGTGGAGGCACGCAGGCACGCACAGCATGGGGGTTAAGACTGGAGCACATTGAAATAGAACTGAAACTTCTAAGAAGTCACTGCCAAATCAATGTACTCTTAACTTGCGATACAGTATTATCTAGTCAAAGGCCCGTACGCTGATAAGCAAGCAAGCAAGGTCGCTGATAATGAAATCGTTAATCAAGCATAGAGTTGAGTATAGATACATATTTATACAAAAATCTACCTTTGCGTAAGTCTTGGTCTCACGACCGTAACGCACAACGCTGCGGTGTGCAGCACAACGCAGAGTACCGCGTTTGTTGCTCGCCGCTGACGCAGACTGCGACGTAACAAAAGACCATACTAGACGTTTTCCATACAGTTATGTGTCCGGCGCTGCATGCTGCATACCGCTGCGTTGTGCGTTACGATTGCGAGATCAAAACTTCAGACGCGTTAAGTCTCATGTGCCTGTAATTGCGAGCTGCTGCAATGCACGGCGGCAGAAATATGGTGGTATAATTTCCCTGCTTTTTCACAAAGCTCTACTATTACTACCACAAAGACTACTACTTGCTACTAAGAGCTCTACTACTACTGTGAAGAAAAATAATAAACAGGACAAAAATCCTGTCTCACTGGCAGTAGAAACAATTTGCCTGTCAGTGTGCGTCGACTCGTCTCATGTGGGCCGCAGTGTTTGCGGAGTTGGCTCATGGCAGCCATAACTCGAGACTCGCTCTGCGCGCGACTTTTATTGTCATACGGAATGGTGACACACTATGGCTCGCTTATTGTTATAAATTACCAGTTTTTCGGGAGTTTCGGAATAGGAAGAATGTACAGTGTATTGTAACTGGAATGTGCAGGTGAATGCTGTTCCTTTCGAAAAACATGCAAAAAAGTTAGTACCTACCTAATATAACGTTAAAGAATAGCCCTTGACAATACCACAGATTATATTATAAACAATAGTAGGTACTTAGTAAAAAAAATGCGAATAATTACTTAACATTATTCAAATTTTTGAAAGAAATGTTATACCAGTGACCCAGCCGGTGTGCTCGATGGGTATACCCCTACGTTTTGCTAAATGCCTACCTATATAAAAGATTTAAGGGCTTTTTAGCTGTTGGCCATCTAATTAAAGAAGGTCCAACCTCCTTCTCTTTCATAAAGTCCCGGATCGCTAATTATATAATTGCCAACGCAAAACAGCACAGCAGTATATATTTCAAAACATTAATTAATTAACTAAAGTAAGACTAAAGTTATTTCCACATTTTCAACATTAAAGACTCACACTCGTATTCTAAGTCATCATACTCACTGATATTTTAGAACGGCATCGTTGAAATGAACGCTATGCTCGTAACTTTAGAGCATATTCTAACACGACGACGTTCAGTAAACTTAGATTATGATGAAAGATGACATCTGACCGACAGCTTATGAGTTATGATCTCACTCATCTGAATTGCAATTTTGTTTGAGATATCTAGAACTCTAGAATTTATCTAAAAGCAATCATTACAAGTTCTACGCAGTCACTAGAATGTTATATCATCACGAAATAGGTATTATTTTTATATAATATGACATGTTTATTTTCTTACACAAAGATAAAAGTCAAAATGTAACAATTTGGCTTATAGTTAAGGTACTTAGTGTATCTATTTATACCATTATGGAAGAAATGTGACATGTAATTATACAAAATTCTTTTTAATCAGTGGTTTCAATTTCGAAGCATGGATATAAAGTTTTATGTTTCTAAAATGTGTGAGTTGAGAGAAATATGAGTGACAATAAAATACGGTGATTCTCCAAACAAGTCCTTATCAAACTGTAAGCTTTGCAATTCGTATTTCATTACTTACCTCGCAGGCTGCAGCCTACAATCTTTCTTCCATCAATCACTGGGCATGAGTTTCCTTTGATTAATGAACCGGCCCGGCCCTTCTGGAAGTTTCTTCGCGATTCCGCAGGGCGGAAGGTTTACTCATATTTTTTATTGGTATTATAATTTTGCTCAAACGTTACTGAATGCAGGATTTCATTATGTTAACGTGCTCACTGCTCAGTGAGGCAACGCATGGGCTATCGGCTTGTTTGATCATAGTTGTATACAAAATATGTGTAGTACCTACCTAATAAAAAAAAAAAAGAAAACAAAACTTCCTAATAAATTATGTTTTTTTTTAATGATAATAGTAATGGAACAAGCTGATAGCTCACCTGATGTTAAGTAGTAACTTCTGCCTATAACAATGCATTACCTCGCAGAGCAAGTCCAATGAGGACGTGCCCTGTAAGGCAATGCACTGCGTCCATCACTTGGAGACGTAAAGATCTTTAAGTCTCATCATCATCATCATCATCATCTCAGCCCGGTATCACCCACTGCTGGGTATAGGCCTCCTTCATGTTATGCCAGCCTCTTAATATCTTGAAGTCTCATGTGCCTGTAATTACACCGGCGCCCTTACCCTTCAAACCGGAACACAGCAATGCGAGCATCGCTGCTTGGCGGCAGAAATAGTTACGGTGGTAGTACTTCCTCGGACGAACTCTCACAAAGAGCTCTACTACTACTATGTAATTTTGTATTATGTAAGCTTTACGTATAGGGTACTAAGTTTACAGTGGTACAGACACCTTACTTAGGTCTACAAGTAGGTACACAGTAGGTAGGTACCTACAGCTAGTAGAGTGTAGTAGAGTATTCTAGAACTGGTCAAAGCCACGACGAACAACAAAACGTTGCAGATTTTTTTTTTGTAAATAAAATACCGTATTATGCACCGAATTATGCTTTAGTTATCTTTAGAAAATAAGTGAGTTATTTATTATTTATTATCAATCATTGTATTCCGTCTAAATTGGCGATGGTGGCGAACTTGCCACAAGAAAACCAACGCTAAGTCGTAAGCAACAGATCCCATACCAAATACCTGGCGGCTGGCGCGGGCATAACCCTAAATCAGTCCCCGCCAAGCTAATTCCCTCTCGAAACTGGCCAAGTTCAGTCGTATTTCTCTCGAGGTACGTATTAGAAGTAGCTACTCAGCTTATTGGGCACAATGGCACCCTTGGAATGGCGAATTGTGCAACATTTGAGCACACTATCCACTTATACTTAACTTGAATTGAAGGCTGGAGTTGATACCTAGAACTAAGTAAGTCATGAGTCAAGTTGAGCTTGAAGTTATGGGCTAAGTTTTTGGCAGACGAGCTGAGTCTGCGATATTTTAAATAACTACTTTTGGGTAATAATAAGGTGCCAACCGCACAAGTTTTTAAGCTAGAAAACTTTGAAAATACAGTTAAATTATCTTGAGGTAAATCGAACCAGAGTTGATATCAGTAGATTGCTCCTTTCTAATTTTTAAGGAAGAAGATTTGCAGCTTTCCCCCGCAGACACCCTCCGTCCTTCATTCATCCTCCAGTTTCTGATCGTTGCTTAAGAATTTTTATGGGTAACCTTGGGTTTTGCTTAGCATGAACTGTCTGAGATAAACTGTCTATGGTTAGCAGTAGAAAAATTTCCTCAAACGATTTCTTTCTCAAGAAGTTCTCTATCACCACTTTTACTTCTTAGTGGCTGTCAGCTCTGGGCGCGACGATTACTGGTTACTTTCTGGTCGGTCTTTCTCTGCAGCTTACTCCAGTGGCCACTGGCCCTTGTTTGTAACGGCGGGAAATTTTAACGGGTCCTCCATAATTGCCGAAACGGTCAATGGTATGGCCGTTTGTTGTTATTGTTATCGTTGCGATTAGCTTAATCTTCGGAAATTTCGAGTCCTGACGCCTTAACTATTCGGTTCAAATTGGTTTAATTTTATTTGTTGCAAACATTAAGTGGGACAAGGTCGATTATTGGAAATGGCAGTTACAGCCATTTTCAAGTTTCAATCGACAAACTGTACGTAGAGTCAGCATCAAAGTAGTACCTTTATAGGTACCTATCCAAAATACCTCAGTGAATGTTTTAACAACTCGGTGGAAGCATGGTAAAAGTAAGTCGGTATGAGTTCTGTCAACTCTGATCAACTTTGGTGGCGGAGTTTGTAGGTCGCCTTAAGGCCTTAGCGACTGCTAGCCTAACGTAGTGGAAACACTGAGCATACAGTCGATGGAAAAAAATATAATTGTCAAATGGAGACATCTAATAGTACATGTCCAGTAGTTTTTCTTAGGCTATGATGATGATCATGATAAATCATTTTCATCTGGGTAAAGAAGAAATCCAAAGTAGCCTGGTTTAGTTCAGACTTCGGAAACCTTTGGAAAACTTCGGAACACTATGGATCCTCAGCCAGCGCCCAAAAACGAACCAATCACAGTGACACAGGTCACAACCAGTCGCTGAAAAATAAGGGTATCGCCGGCTCATTAGAGACGAAGACCTTCGATCCATCCCTTCGAGATAAAGCGGTGGATCTCTAGAAAACTGTCACCGTAGTTTCTTGGCCGTACTTTAGAAGAACAAAATTTCGAAAATTTGGTGCTGTTGATTCTACGCTCTTATGAAGTGGTTGTTTGAAGTGGTAGATAACACTGTTGTTAACTCTTCATTTTACGATTATGGCCCGCCCGTGGTCACTTTAACTTGGTGGTTGTCGTTTTGGACTCTAGATTTTCTTGTTTCCCTACATTCTTGATTATTTTCAAGATATTAACCTTTGCTATTGCGGAACTAGACCGTGGATCCGCGCAAGAAACAAAAGATTTTCTATTTTGTCTCGAAATTACCTAGAACTACTTTATTCTGTGTTAGTACTTATACTAAAATACCTAGTACTAAGTAAGGCCTGATAAGCGCAGTGCAAAACAATATCATCATCATCATCATCATCAATATATATAAAACTCTTTTGAAGCTGACAGAGAATCAACGCACAGCCTAAACTATAAGTCCTAAAGGTATGAAATTTGGAGGGTAGTATCCTTATATAGTGTAGGGGTGCACTAAGAAAGGAATTTTGAAAAGTCACACTCTAACGCGAGCAACGCCGCGGGAGACGGCTAGTTTTTAAAATAATACTACCGTTGAAAGACGGTCACCGGATTTCAGGAAAAAAAGGGCTTAGCGGAAGATAAATTGTAGAGTTGGTTAGCGTCACCGACTTTTCCAATCGGCGGCCATTCGCTCCTCGTCCGATCCTATCTCACCGGAGAAACGGTCAAGCGTGAGCTGGCCCAGTGGGGATCCCCACTGCTTGGTATCAAAGAGCACGGGTTCAAACTGGCTAGGTAAGTACCTACTTACTAACGGGTTTATAATCCTAACTACTATTATAAATGCGAAAGTTACTCTGTCTGTCTGTCGCGCTTTCACGCCAAAACTACTGAACCGATTTAAATCAAATTTGGTACACAGATAGTTTAGAGCCTGAGAAAGAACATAGGATACTTTTTAATGCGAAAAAAGCGGTAACCAAAGACACTATTCCACGCGGACAAAGTCGCGGGCACAGCTAGCTTTGAAATAATTTAAAAATGTAGTTAGGCCCAAGGATATAAAATGAAATGAAAAATGAAACGGGCTCGCGACAGTCCCCAGGGATGATAGAGACTTTTTCCCAGATGTTTAGGTACTTGCCTTTGATTCAAGATGTTTAAATGGAATCAGAGGCACTTCCAGGTACCTACAGACGTAGTCCCGTAACGCTGTCGGTAATCGTCAGACCGGTATTCCTAGCCCGATTAAAAAGTAAATAAATATAGGCACACGTCTACAGTTTTTGCAGTAGCCGCTTCCCTTACGTACAAAAGATTTACATATTATATAGAAAATCATTGTTGCGCACGTTTTTTTTCGAACCGCAATTTTGGCGGGTTAGGCCCGTTCTCACCCGGTCCCATACTCACCCGGTTCGTTCTCCCCCGATTGGAATAAAGTTTGTATCAATATACTCTCCAATGTTGTACCAACTAGGTATACTATGTAACTCACTGATACAAAGACTACACTTTCGATGAACCAATAAAATAGTACCTATATTGAGATCTTAGATAAGCAGTAAGTAAGCAAGCACATATCAACCTACCTACTTTACTTACAAACGTGGAATGATTTGCATGTTTACTTGTTTAGATAGTATCGTGTAAGCTTTAGCTCTGAAAGCTAACAGACACACCATCTGTTTTGTAAAGAACAGTCGATTGTTATGAGCGAATTGACCTTGGTTAGCAGACAAAATATAACTGTTCGTACGTAGGTAGGTGTATTTATATAAATAAATATGTACCTACTTAGACACGTATTAGTAACAATCAGACACAGAACCAGCCTCTATTAATGTTTGTCCTCAGTAAGAATTGAACCTGCTATCCACAGTTCAGAAATGGCTGTGTCTAAGGCCAGTATGCTGATTTACTGCTCAGGCATCCAGACTCAAGCATTAAAAAATATTTTTGTATGAAAATCTTTACTCAAATCTATGCTTGAGTAATGATTTCTGTGTCGGCATACGGGCCTTGTAATTTCTTCTTCTACATTGCCACAGGCCACTATTTGGATGGGTGTCCGTTAGTGGCCTTTACATCTGAGTGCTTCCGTGTTTCGGAGGGCACGTTAAACTGTTGGTCCCGGCTCTAGCAGTTGTTAAGCCATGACGGAGGCCTTAAGGCGGCCTTAAAACTTCGTCCCCAGAGTTGGCCACGAAGTCATACGAGCCAGCTTGCTTTTGCTGTAGGTAAAAATATGGCTAATCGAATTCTGATGTAGAGCTTCATCGACCGGCATACGGAATGTGAGTGGGAGGCTAATGTACCGGAAACTAACAAAGGATCTAGTCTAGAATACCTATTAAGGTCAGCCAAGCCTAACTGGGGAGTCCAAATCGCTACCTCTACCTATTTTTTTCTGAAAATGTCACAAATTATATTTAGGTAGCCGAGGTAAATAACTTTATTAATTCAAAATCTTTATTTTATTGGTAAAAAAAATAAGTAAGTAGGTACCTACATAAATAGGTAAGAGTGTACGATGCATTATAATGAACCAAATAAATAGGTACTGACATTTAGGTCCTGATTATTTTTGTTGTAAGTACTGTGGTGAAATAAGTTAGGCAGCCATAGTCGAGGTGATCCAGATTCTAAGCAAACTGAAACACAGAACCACTACTTATAATAGCGTCAGTAGGTACCAGATTAGACGAGCTCTCTTAGAAGAAGCCTCACTACTACATAAATCATGAGCACACTAAAATTAGAATCTTGAGTTCCTTGAAATTGTCTAAACACCATTTTCCACAATTTCTAATCCAAACCGTTCATAAACATACTGGTGAAATCACTTAGCAGCTTTCCATAATCAGATGGGGAATGGGGACGATGGGGTCGATGTCAATTGTCAATCTACTCCTTATGACACCATTTACCGTCAAAAACCTATTTAGCCAAGCGTGTGCCGCGGCACAAAAGCTTGGGCTGCCAAAAAAGCGCTATCAGTAACATACTTGTTCCGAGTTACGAATGGGTTTTACACACAGTATCATCTCAGCCGAGTTTAGGTACCTACTAAAAGTTTACTCAAGTTTAATCGGGACTCGAGCATAGATTTTGTTTTACTTTTTACTGACAGGTATCCATATAATATGTTAGTCTCGATTGATAATTTATTCACAAAGAAAATTACAACTAGGTAATACAGTATTTACAATATTCACAATATTTACAAAATACACATGAAACAGTTGAGCCATCTACAAACCGTTGCAAACGATTTATAGATAGCTCAACTGGTCCAAATAATAACAATACTCGATTGATTCAAATAAGGTTCGTATGCCGATACAGAAATCGTTACTCAAGCTTAGATTTTAATTGAAAAATCTATGCTTGAGTCCGGATCAGTGCAGATACCTTACTACGGCCGTTGTCTTACGTCCACCGTTTTTTAAAAAAGCAATGTCATCTGGGGTTCTATAGAATTCAAGATTATCACTATCGGCTTTCATCCCCGGATAGGGAAAACACGTATACGTTTGTATGAACACGTAGATTTACGGTACCTACGTTTGTATGAACACGTAGATTTACGGTACGTGTGCGGTATACGCTTCCTGTAGAAGGCTGCGTGGGCAAGTCTCTTTGAAAACTATTTGCTTTATATTTTACTAGCTTTTGCGTGTGGGTTTTCCTAAAACTGTTAGTCATAAAAATTAGGTGAGAACCTTGCCCTGAAATTAGTAGCGCCTGACGAAAAATGGTAGAGGTTTTATAATGTAAGTATGACGGCGTTGTGCGTCTGTCTGTGTGTGTCTGAAAATAGTGCTTCAACTAGAATGCGGTTATTTTTGTAAGAAAGGGTATATATCAGGAATGGTTCTTAGTATTGTTTGGTAAAAATTGGTGAAGCCGTTTCCAAGTTATAAGAATATTCATCAGTTCTGAAAATCAGTTTTGATGACCAGCAATGACAAAGAGGGTCTAAAAAGATTTTCATTTGGATTTAAATGTATGTAAAATTAATTTCACAGAAAGTACCCACAGAACTCAATTTGCTCGCATTCCTGTCTTCTAGCTTCAAGCGTTATGGATTGATACTATGACATATACAAGGAACTATGACATGTCTTCAACAGAACTACTGCGTGATGTGTTCCAAAAACCAATCACCATCTAGAATTATTATTATCAGATCTAAAAATAGGTTTATTCATTTTATTTTCACCATTTTAGTACACCTGCATTTTACCTGTCAAAAAACAAACAAACAGTATTTTCCGTATACATAAACCAGCAATCCTGAAACCGCTCAGCTGAGATTTCGTTCACGTCATAAAAGCTTCGAGAAACGTTCTATTTGTAAACTAGTGGTAGCCTGCGATTCTGTGCACACAAAGTCTTTATAAATCAACCACTGCACAAGAAGGCGAAGCGTAAACGGATTATACTCAGAGGATTGAAACATTGGCTGATAAAGGTTGTACGAAGTCGGTGGAAATATAATAGTAAAAGTCAAAATCACAAGAGATATTTAGTTAAGTGCCTCTAAGTAACATTTCCTCGCGACAAAAGTACCTATAATAGAAGAGCCTATGGGATAGTCTCCAGTTTCAGTGGACTTCTTCATGCAGACAATCAATGATGATGATGATGAAGGTGCAAAACTGATCAAAAACTTACCTGTACTATACTAGTAGTTCGCCCCGAACTGAGATCTCGTGATGGTCGGAGGTTAATAAAACCCAAACAATTTTTATTGACCAATGGTTGTAATAAACATTGCAAATCGCTTCGAAATCGCCGTCTAGCTATGTACCAGTCTTACTTGAACTACAAAATCATTAAAACTCCAAGAAATGGTAGCTCACGTTATACTGGGTATGCCAATTTTATAATTTTTACAACAACTCAAAAACTATTAGACCTAGAATCAAAATAAAAACGGTTTTGGAATGTCTAAACAAAACTCTATCTTATGACACTCCACTTGATATTATAGATTACGACTTTTTTTTTACTCCCTTTGGACCCTCATAACTTCACGACCCCTTGACCGATTTATTTTACTTAACAAACCAGTAAAGTTTAAGAGTACTATCCGTATACCTACCAAATTCTGTGAAGATCGAATAAGCGGTTCAAAAGATCTCGTCGAACAAACATACAAAGCATTTTCGTCCAAGTTGTCACTAAGATCTCGTTCGTTTCGCTCACTCGATCAATAAAATAACCTTTTTTCAGTAATGTTTTTGCTGTACGCTCATCGTCGTCACTCATACAGGCAGTCAGTGCCCACATTTTTATATACGGATTAGTTTATTTGAATGCGGTGAGTATTGTACCCGGATGAGTTGGATGTTGTATGGGAAACGGTTTGCAAGTTATTCAATGGGTTCAAATCTTTCCCTGTTTGTGCAGAATAGAAATATGTGACACATTGAGTGAAATCACACGGAAACGATAGAAAGGAATGAATTTGATTGTGTCACAAATTGGCTTACACAACATCAAGTTGAACATTAGATACAACTTGTTTGGTACCTACTAAAACACGCCACACCACCTTTTTGCACGCCCAGGAAGACTGGTAGACAATGCTCTTAGCATTAAGTTCTCCTAGCACTACTTGTTTGTGTGAAATTTTTAAATAAATAAATAAACATTATACCTACCAGTCGCTAGGAAATAGAAAAAGGTACAATAACTATTATGGAATTTTCAAAATAATGCCAATACATCATGTTTATCATTCTCTATTCTAGCTACTTGTAGAGTGTTATTTTGGGTAGGGGAGAAGCGGCAATCATAAATTTGCTGTTAGGAAGTTTGTATGAACTGTGGCCAACTCTGATGATGGAGTTTTTAAGTCACCTTAAGGGTTTCGTCGTGTCTAAATCCGGGCCTGATGATAGTCAGATGTACTTAAATGCCACTAAGAGTCACCCATCCAAATAGTGACCGCACAGAACGTCGATAAAGATCTTAAACGTAAGCTACGCGAGTCCTATAACACATTACGTGGGAACTAAGAAAAAAGTAAAAAAATCCAAATGAAATCGAGCAAACCACAGGGTATTTAATAAATTCAGAAATCACAAAACCCGTTGCCGAAAACAATAAGCTCGTTACCCGAACAATAGAATATTTCAGGTCCACAATTTCAGTTATAAAAAGTTTCCTGCTACAGATAAAGGGATGTAGTGGCAATATAATCCGGAACAACCCTCGTTCGGGTCTGTCAGGGTTGGGGGGTGCACGTTACCCGGTTTTGCACTGACCGGCTTTTTCAATTTTAGTGTAGGTATTGTTTGAACGGTGCTATAAATACAACTACAGAATAATTGGAAACTATGTCTTGCAGGAACCACTGGTTCATGGATGAAAAATAGTAAAAAAGTCACAGTTACGAGTATTTATAATAAGATTTTAGTGTTCTAAATAAGAGTTAAAATATTGTTAAATTAGTTGCCGGCGTCGTGTGTTCCCGAATGACTATAATTTGGAAGTTTTCAAGAGTAGAGTGAATAGGTATCTTCTAGGTAACCGTGCTACATCGTCGACCACGTCATTGCTTAACATCAGGTGAGATTATGGTCAAACGGTTACCTATATTGTATAAAAAAATATATACATATATATCTTTTCCCGATCTACTATTGGATCATTGTGTTAAAAAATACACAAAAAAGCCGGATTTTTGCCACCCTTGCTACAGAACTCTATGGTTCAGGCCTCATTGGGATTCAGGCCCAAATACTGGCAACTCGTAAAGATTTCCAAAAGTTAAATTAGGGCCACTTGTTACTGTCGCCGGCCCTTATCTCCTCGCCGTTTGTTTTTCGATAACAATACTTAATGAATATTTTTGGCAAGTTTTTCAACTTGTATTTAATCCGTTTTTTTAGTCGAGTAACTTACGTAAGTAGGTATACCTATTTAATTTTCAGTAATACTTTTTTTTTCGTTATAATTAAGTATTGCGCTATGTTTTCTCCTTTATCGCCATCACTGTCACTCTAATTGGTTAGAAACAACATCATTTTTAATGAGAAAAAAGATTCTTAATGGAACCAATATGGATCTAGTCATTTTCTAAGTAGATGCAATAGATCCAATTTGTGACGTAGTTTTTTAAAATAGATTTATTGGGAAAAAAAGTTCTCAATAGAACCAATTGGATCTTGATCACTAGATCTACAGAGAGTAAACGTTTTATTCAATGGTTAGAAAAAATAACTTTCAAATAATCTCCCTTAGCGCGTCTAATTTTTATTCGACTACGGCGAAGCAAACGAGGGTATATGATTCTGGCTATCCTCTAAATATCACTATGTAAGTAAATGATAGAATATTTTCTGGTTTCATACATTTTAGACCGCAATTTGCAGTACCTACCTACTCTGCAGTTTTACTTATTTTTTTGACACTTAAAAATTTATTTTGACAAAATTGCCGATGTTACTTTGAAATATGAAAGTAGGTTGAAAATTGAGTCTCTACCCGCCTTGATAAGTTTGGTCCTTTGTGAAGTTTGAAGTTGTCGAAAGCAGTCTGAATTTTGAAGAGAGCGAAATTGCAACAATCTGCGACTTCTATATAGCGAGCTGCTGAATTGTGCTTCTGAATGTAGAAAACTTGAGAGGCAGTTTGCTGCAACGCAAGTATCTACAGAGTAAGTTGTTAGTGAAAGAACTCCTCCTATCAATAGATCAGAACAACTTTTTAAATATATTCGTAGAGTGACTATGTGCTGCCAGCTTCATACATACTCGGGCTGGTAATTTGTATATGGTGACCATCATAAAGATAGATGGATAGAATATTCTTTATTGTACACCACAAGTAAAGAAAATAACAAAAAATACCATAATTGGTAATACGATTAAGTTTTAAGAGGTAGGTACAATGGGCGATACGACAGATAGGTACTTATCTTGGACAAATTAGTATGTTAATTCGTCCAAGGTACTTATAGATTTTTTTACTACAAATATATTCTTAAGGCAGGGAATGTGTTAAAGAAAATACTTGCTTTCCAAATGGCATAACCTTGTGGATAAAATAAAAGAAACCTACAAATTTTTTTTTTTTTATATGTATCTTAAAATCTAGATAGGTGCTATAGTTTCACGCAAAGCAGTCTATATAATCGTAAAATATCTGACAATAACTATATGACAAGCGTCATGGCTCAGTCGGTAGTAGCTCTGCCTTCCGTGCTGTGGGTCGTGGGTTCGATCCCCACCGAGAACAAACATTTGTGTGTTGTAAACATAGATGTTTGTTCTGTGTCTGGGTGTTTCTATGTATTATAAGTATGTATTTACAAAAAAAAATGTATGTATGTATTCTATCAGCCATCTAGTTTCCATCGTACAAGCTTTGCTTAGTTTGGGACTAGAAGGCGTTGTGTTAGGTAAGTGTCCGTGAATATTTATTATTATTATTATTATTGTTACTATATGACATTGAAAGTCCTCATATGGAAACTCTGAATTGAAAAGAAATAGCACTTTTACATTCTATGAAATTGAAAGGTTTCCAAAACTTTTACTTTTTTATGAATAAACAAGTGAAAACCCCAGAATAATAAAAACCCTTTTTATTAAAATACCAAAAGTGAAATAACTTGAATTTCTGTTTGTGGTCACGTACATTTTGATAGCATTTTATTTCGAGGTATTTGCAAAAGCTGCGAACACAAATTGAATTCCATAAGTTGGTGAAAGTTGGATGGAAAATTCTAAGTATTTCACCTAAGCCCGTAGGTACACTTTTGTGCATACTATCGGTTACGGGACAGTCAAAGCGGTAGATATATACACAATGCCTACGTATTTGAATATCAGTTACAATCAATTTACACTAGATAATAGACACAGACAAGTCTAAGAGTAGAGTGCTAGTTTCAAAGATATAAATAAATATTTTAGAGCCCGTATTCATATACCTATATATTCTCAAGCAAGAGCTACTTAAAAAAAATCATATTTTATAATAGTAGGGGATTAGTTGAGCTTTACTAAATTCAAAAAGATTCTAAGAATGAAGTCTTGAGTTGATCGGTGTTTCAAACTTTGAAAGTTTTCCTTTCGGAACCTTTTGGTAATTTGTAGCAAAAGTTTTAAATTTAAATTGCCAGAGTAGAAGAATCTAATAAAGTATAATGTGGTTTAGATAATTTTTTTACAAAATGGACCCAAAAGTCTCTTTGAGTTATTTATTATTAGTACCTAAAAGTAATTTAGTAAACCTTTTTATTACAAGCTTTTACTTAACTTGCAATATTTGTGTTTGTTTAGTTCAAATCTTACAAGTTAAATTTGACCCACTTTCCGATGTCCAACTTATGAGAAAAGGATGTCTATTATTTTTGGTGATAAATGTGATAATATGCTGACAACGAGCCGATTCGATTATAAAGCCTAGAAACAAAACTTTTCGAAGAAATACTATTACCAAATTACCACAGATCATACAATACTGTACTAGTAGTATTACTTACTACATTAACTAAGTTGTTAACAAGGATAATAAACCTTAATCTACAGCTATTAGGGTTCACAATCTTACAAACTGGCTTGCAACAACTTTGTTGGATAGGTTGAGGGATTCTTTGGAAAAGTTGCGCGGTACCTTCTAGTTTGCAACGAGATAGCAAGCAATTTTGCATTAAGTTTCCAACTATCAAACGATTGCACTTGGTTCGAACTTTTGAAATACCAATTTTAATTGTTTGTGACCAAAGATTTTAAATAAAGTGCGACAGTGCATTGGTATACCTACTGAAAGCTGATGAAAAACCTAATTAATAAATAATCTTGGACATTACACACACACACAACGCTCTCTAGTCTCAAAAAAGCAGAGCTTGTATATTATGGGAACTAGATTGCTGATATACATTTTTTTTAAATACCTCCATACATAGGTACACAGTAACACCCAGACATAGAACAAACATCTATGTTTACCACACAAAATGTATTAATGTATTCAATCTAAGGACCGAATTTTTCTATGCAAAGATTTGTTAGTTATTGTGGTCTAGAATAATATCTAGCAAACAAAATAAAAGCTTACGAATCATCACGCGAGAGCAACCAACGAATTTTATTTTTATCGGTTTTATGGTTGACTGGTTCTTAGGACTTTATTTTAAGGTTTGTGATGTGTTGTGACTTTCATTTCAGTGACGACGAGACGCTTCAAAATATCTTAATTGTATTGTGTTCACCTGCCACTTGAACTCCAAACGCCATTGCAATTTCAGCCTTACTGTAGCATACTTAAAGTGCATGGAAAGTGATACTACAATGTTCCTTGGACCGTGAGATGCCTGAACCTTGGTGAAACTGTATTGCTTTTTATCACACTTCATACCATTTTGTGTTGAGATGGCAATATTCGTTGACACCCAGTTATTCTCTTATTAAAACCTAGTAAATAATATAATAATAATAATATATTATTATGTGAGATTTTGTTGTTTAAAAGTTATGAGAATTTTTAGACTTCTCAATAAAATCTCAATGATATTATTACTATACTAGCTGTCGCCCGCGGCTTGTCAAGTAGGTAATAGAATCCAGTGTAAAAACAGTTTCCAGATTCTTAATAAAAAGATCACCTTTCTTGCATAACAAGCCGCATTGAAATTGGAGCCCAACGTTCAGAGGACACGGACAGACAGACAGACAGACACACAACGCCGTCAATCTTCTTACACTCCTTCTGTTTCCAAGTCTACTCTCAAGTAAAATCGCTTTTAACCGGTTCAGTTGATGAGATGATATCATGCAACACATAAAAAAATCCAATTGAATTAGAAATAAAGAGCTTCTTCATAAAACGTAGGCTTTGAATACATTAAGCCATCCATCCCTCTTGATATTATATCAGGCATGTATGTGGGCAGTAAGTTAATACTTTCCCTCGTATATAAATTAGCTTTATGGGAGGTTTATGCAAAAACAGCTATAAAACGTTCTCCGGATGAAGACGCTACAGAACTCATATCTGTGTTCACGATTAATACGACTGAATGCCGTATCTCAAGTTCTTACTCATTTTCACAGCTCAGTCGGTAGCTCTGCTTTCCTTGCTGTGGGTCGTGGGTTTGATCCCCACTGAGAACAAACATTTGTGTGTGGCAGACATAGATGTTTGTTCTGTGTCTGGTTGTTAGTTACATAAATTATTTATGTATTACCACAGATCATATAATACTATACTAGGTATTACGTATTTACAAAAAAAAAATGAGTATTTTATAAACAATCTAGTTCTCATAGTATGTCTAAGAATGTCTAAGAATATTTATTATTTATTTTCCAGAACAATGGCTCTTCAAAGATACATTTTTATATGAATTTTCTGTGTGTTTAGTATAACTATCGCACCTCGCTAGACTAGAAAAAATGCGCTTAATATGTTCTATAACGACGAAGGAAAATAGATAAATGTTGTTGCTTGTATGAGTTTGATCTTCTGAGCTAAAGATACGAGTGTTAATGTATTTATGTCTAGAATAAAGTTGGACCATATTTTTCTTATCTTGGGTTATGTAATAGGCAGAAAATGACAAATCTGCTACTAACAGTTTTTCGATGGCACATAATTATTTATTCTACTGATATTTTGTTATGTTATTTTGGAAACTAATCCCGGGATCATATGCCATGCCATAGACCCACTGCCAGTGTTTTGAATTCATGATTCATTTACTACAAGACCATAGAAAGACCGGATAAGTAGATTAAGTAAGTACCTAAGTAGAATCTATACGATCCTCTTAGTCTAGCCGCCCTAATCCACGAAGAGACCTAATCAATACTTTCAAGTTGTCTAAGCACACATGAAAGTGCCCTAGACCCTTTTGTAGAGGTGTCACATTGTGAAGCTGTTTTTGATCAATAAGATGTTGAGCTATTTATAACTTTTTTTTGTAAATGTGTGTTGATATTTATTGCCGGAGTCATTTTTATGCAAAACAAATGTGATTTGTTTCAGTGTAAAAATGTTTTTTCACCTGTTGAATAAAAAAGAAAAAGAGTACCTGCATTAGTTATTCCACGTCTCGACGACGTCGATGGTACACTGTAAATGGAAGTTCTTTGTTCTTGGAATTTTCAAGGGATTAGCGTTGTTTCTGATGATTTTGAAACTAAAATATGCTTTACAAGTTTTATATTTCGCTGAATAACTAAATACTTATCTATCTATGCTATCTATACTTATACTTACGAGTATACTTCCTATCCTACTAATATTATAAATGTGAATGTAAGTTTGTTACGCTTTCACGCGAAAACTACTTAACCGATCATCATGAAACTTTGTACACATATTCTTGGAGGTATTAGAAGTAACATAGGATACTTTTTATCCTGGAAAGTTAACGGAATCCAATGGGACGCGAACGAAGTCGCGGGCGGAAGCTAGTACTTATACTTATTATTATTAATTATTAATAATAATATAAAGAGGAAAGATTTGATTGTTTGTTTGTTTGCATTGAATAGGCTCCGAAACTACTTGGACCGATTTGAAAAATTCTTTCACCGTTAGGAAGCTACACTATCTCCGGGTGACATAGACTATATTATATTTTCATAAAATTTGGGGATCCTTACTTATTTAAAATAAAATAGGTACAATGAAGAAAAATCGCGCGTTTTGTCGACAGCATTACCACAGATAATGCAATCGTTCCAAAAATGGTACAAAATAGCTTCATTTTGACAGAACGACACGACAAATGTATCGCGTGTGCATCCTAGCCCCGCTGGTCCAACCTTGGGTAGATCCGGAGCATTTGGAGAGAGTGGAGGTCTATTTCCACAGAAAGGTAGTCAATGCAATCCAAACGTCACATTTGATATACCTACACGCCACAGAACAGACAATATCTTATAGAGACTAATGTGTTTCAGTCGGTGTTTACTCCAAAAGTTAGTGCCTAGTTTCAGAGTAGCACCACGAATTGGATTAAGAAGTAGTCAAAGTACTTAGCGTAGTTTCCTACCTTATTCGAGACGTCGCACATTGAGCAACGTCTGAGGTTTGAATGTGAATTGCGAAATATTGTATGAAAACCGGATAAGCGCCTCTAGCGGGACGTTTGCAAACCATTTTTCTTTATACAAAAACTGCGAATTTCTCTATTTTTTGTTTTGGGAAATCAAAAAAATAAACTCCTGTGTTCAAATATTAGGTAATTATTTTAAATTCTCCAACGAGTGTGTCCAACGGTTTCCTATCAGTTGTATTAATTTAGTTTTTTTTTTTATGATGTAAGTAGGTAATGGAACAAGCTGATAGCTCACCTGATGTTAAGTAGTAACTTCTGCCTAAAACAATGCATTATTACTATGCGTTATCAGACCACAATTCCCTAATAAGGTAGGTAGGTAGGTACCTAATACTTTTCGTGGTTGCTTCAACATCCAGTCCATACATTTTTGATTACATCTTTACACTAAACACAGACACTTTTTCTTTAAAACTTATCATTTTATCACTTCTCTACAATGAAATGTGTCCGCGACCGACCTTTTTGGGCAATAACTTACATTATTTAGTGAGAAAAACAATTATGAAATCCTGGAAAAATTTGACACTTCTTTAGTAGTGTGCGTGACTTTTGACAACTATATGACGCTAGATGGCGCGCAGACAATCTTATAATTCAGATAAATCAATACATGCGAAATGTTGACGTCAAAAGCGTTTGTGACGACGCTACGCGACGCTAGATGGCGAGCAGATTCGAACGATAAATGCGACGTTGCGTCTCTTCGTAACCTTGACCACATGCGTTGTTGTGCGACGTTGCCACTTCGTTCAAAATACATTCTTCGGTAATAATTCATTTTCGGTTGCGCGTAACAACTCACTATGGTTTTCGCGCGGATTTTCTTGCGTATTATATTTTGTATGCTATGCATTTTCATTGATTCAAATTGCCATATTTCTCCAGGTAGGTAGGTATATATTTGATTCATAGTAATAGACTATATTGTGGACGACCTCTGGGGCGCGGTGGGCGAAGGTCCGCTTGCGGTGCAGGAGGTTGCAAAATATGGTTTAGCCTGCTACGTTACGACACCTTTTACGAATTTTACAGACAGACACACATTATTATAGTTTGTGTTATTTTGTACATACACATAGTAAGTACCTACCTAATTTCACGTCGAATAGTTTGTTATGGTGCGTTCAGTTATACTTACAATAAGTTTTTTTTTCTGTTCCGTGTTTTTTCAAACAAGCAACAAACAAGGCTTTCTAATCAGATTTGTTTTTCTTATTCGTCGACCAATTCTACCAGGAATACAATAGGTATCATTGAAATATAAAGATAAGTAAAATTTTACTGTTACATTTTATCTTTCTAGATCTTTTATTTCGAACGCAACCCAATTCATTTTGAGAATTGATTGAAGAAAGATCTGTCATCAATTGCGATCTCTTTCAAGACAAGACATGGTTGTGAATTACGATACTATTACATTTTATTCAAATACTGAGTGTTTTTCTTTTGTTTTTCATTCATTTGTTTTTCTATATTTCAGATTTAGATTGCGTCTACAATGTCTGGTAGAACAAACAAGATAGCGTACAAACGACACGCTTATTCGGGGCCGCGAAAATCTTTCAAGCGAGTTCGCGGTGGGCTAAGACATAATCATGGTGAAGAGAGGTAAGTAAACATGTTTAGTACAACTAATGCTGTATCCGGCTTCTTCAATAAACACGTCCAAGTTTGGATGTAGGGATTTCGCGCTATTTTACGACGACACGACTTCTTACATTTAGGTATCTACTTGCCTCCATTTTCTGTTGAGAAAAGTTTCATTTTTACTTTATATTTCAGCCGTTTGAAAACTTGGCGTTCTGAAGAAATGAAGCCAGTAAATGAAGAAATCGTCATAGATAACTCTATAACCCTGTACGTATCAAATAACCATGATTTATTGTAGGTACCTAGGTACTTGTTGCTCGAACACTAGATAGAGTAAAAAGAACACTACCTAGATGTATGTAGGGTCAGTGGGTCGTCTTAGGGGCGGAGGTAGCTCGGAGGAAAATCTTTTGTAGAAAGAAATTATTGCTCTAGTCGAAAACCATGAGTTCATGTAAAAAACCCGCAAAATATTGAGAAAGGCGAAAAATATGCTTACTTTTATTATGATCATCACAATTTAATTTGTTACTTTCAGTACCCAGAATATACAACCAAGAACATATGTCCGTCCAAAACCGAAAATCCACCTAGAGGCTACCTACAGTGCCCCGAGTACTAGCACAGTGACAGCTGAACCTGTGGTTGAACCTTCACAGATTAATTGGCCGCGAGCTGATCCTGAAACTGAATCTTTTCAATTGATTGTGGAAGCTGGTCCAAATGAAGGTTTATCTGGGATATCTGGGTATCGCATAGTGGACATGAAGCATGTAATAGAGTGGGCATTTCTTCTGGAAAGACATCGAAACATGTGTGAATCTTCACAAATTGAATTTGTCAGTGAAAGACTTGATGGATTTCGAAGTGAATTAATTTTCAAGTGCAGTATGTGTGATAAAGTATGGAGGCATTGGACGGAGAGCAGTAATAAAATAAATACTGCATTTGTGTGGTCAACTGTGACTTCTGGTAGCTACTACACTCAAGCAGCTCACATTACAAGTCTTATGGATATTCCAACAATGTCAGCTAATAAATTTCGTCATGTTGAAAAAAATTTAGGCAGTGTGTGGTTTGAACATTTGACAGAGGAAATTAAAATTGCTGGTGAACAAGAAAGATCAATTGCTATTCAAAAAGGTCATGTGTCTTCAGACGGTGTTCCATTTGTTACTGTCTATGTAGATGGTGGCTGGTTGAAAAGGTCTTATGGGCATAACTTTGACTCGTCATCTGGTATGGTACGTTAATATTTTACTAAACACAAATTAGGTTCTAGACATTTTTACTATACATGTGCATAACAAGTGTTGCTTTTCATTTCCAGGCCTGCATTATTGGTAAAGAAACTAAAAAATGTCTATTTCTTGGTGTTAGAAACAAATATTGTTATACATGTCAATATTATGAGAGGAGAAACATGGATATGAAAGCACATAATTGCTGCAAAAATTTTACTGGACCATCTACAGCAATGGAATCGGAAATTATTGTGGAAGGCTTTCAAAAGAGTGAAGAAATACATCAACTTCGCTATTTGAGTTTTATTGGTGACGGAGACTCCTCTGTGTTTGCAAAATTGAAAGAGAAAGTGTCATATGGGAACATAATAAAAAAAATTGAATGCAAGAATCATGTTATCAAGAACTATACCAGTGCACTCTACAAGGTAAATGAATAAATCTAATTTGTAAAGTCATCTCAAGATAAGTGAAGCATATTTAATTCTGTATTTATATTTTGTACTTTTTAGATCTTGGCCAACACTAAGCTCCCTCTTTCTGGGCGAAATATTTTGAAGCCAAAGGTTATGAAGCTTACACTAGTAGCACGGAAAATTATCGTGTGTAGCAGTGAGCATGCTACTACTATGGCAGCAGATTTGAGAAATGGCCCGCTTCATGTATTCGGAGTACATGAAAACTGCAAGGATTATTACTGCAATGTCAATAAAACATTGACAGATGAAACTCAAAAGAAGGAAGAAGATCTCGTAGAAAGTCTGAAAAATACTGCGCCAGAGGTGTGGGCTTTGATTTATGCAGCCAATGAAAAAATTGCCTTGAAGGCAGGTCGTTTGTCAAATGAGACAACAAATGTGGCAGAAAACTTTATGAGCGTAATAAACAAATTCAACTGTGGAAAACGAATTAGTTTAGGAAAAGGGGGTTCTTACCAGCGTCGTGTTCATGTGGCAGGTAAATATAAACAGTCCGAAATTGTTGTAATATGCCGTGGTGGCCAAGTGGTATGTACCCCCGACTTCAGATCCAGAGGTCGTGGGTTCGAATCCCGCCAAGCACCTATGGATTTCTCCACTCGATTGTGTGTGTGTGTGTGTGTGCGAAATTGTTAGAACCAGTAAGAAATTTTTTGATTATTATGGCTATGGAATATCATCATTCTCCTGCCCTTATTTAAAATCCAATTTATATGGGGTCACCGCAACATGTCTTTTTCTTGGAATATAAGATTTAAAAATATGTTTTCAGGACTATCACTTGCTAATGGACACAAATGGCATGAAGCTGCATGGAAAAAGCAGACCAAACAGAGCCCAGGGACACATTTTAAAAAATACATAAAACGGAAAGAACAAAGCAGAATACGACATCAATCTTCGACACGCAAACGATTGTTTACTCCAAGAGAGAAAACCCATCCGGATAAGCACTATGGACCTGAAGCTTGTGATCCTATTGATATTGACGAAGCACAGTTGAAAATACAATGTGAAGAACGGTTACCAGAATTCCAACAGTCACCAGAAAACATTGCTTTGATTGAAACAACTACTGTAGGACAGCATGAAAATGATTTATATACTACTCATAGGTGTGACCGTTTGACTGCTAGTCAATTTGGAATGGTGAGTTGTGTGGTGTGGTAATGATGTTAGCAGATATGTCTAAATACATACATTTCTAGTAAAATTGCGGTATTTTATAGAATATGTTTAAAGACAATTTTGATTTTAAAAGTAAAACCTATTATATACATTTATTTTATCTGGACTTTTTCTCTTTACAGGTTTGCAAACGCCGTATCACGACCCCATGTCACAATCATGTAAAGGATATTCTGTATAAAAAGAATATTTGTACAAAAGACATGTTATATGGGCAGCAATATGAGAGTGTAGCAAAAAGTATGTTCATGCAACAATATAATAAAATTGTCAGGCCTTCAGGCCTTTTTATTGATGAAGAATTTGGATTTTTAGCTGGCAGTCCAGATGGTAAGTTTCTTATTTATCAAACTTCAATTTTATCTTTGTGTTTGGCAAATGTGGCCAAACATAATACTAGTTATAATTTATTGCGAGAAACAAAGAATAACCAGCACTAGAGACAATTGAATTTCTTATATCAAATCTCATAAAAAGCTCCATCTCAGTGTTTTATATTTTATGGCAATTTGTTACAGGTATAATTGAAAATGAGAGAGCTGTTGTTGAGATCAAGTGCTTTCCATCATTGGCCAGGACAAATCAAAGCTTAGAGGCAGCTGCACTAGAAAAGAAGAACTTTGCTATAAAACTGGATAATAATGTTTTAGTGATGAATAAAAAGCACGATTATTACTATCAAGTAAATTGAAAATTCTATTGCATGTCCACATTTTAATTAATTTCAGTATCTGGTTGTCTCTTACTATAATTAAATTCTATTCTAGGTTCAAGGACAAATGCGTGTCAGCAAAATGGAAAAGTGCTACTTCATATGTTTTATTTCTGTCACTAAACCTTTGACTGTAATAGAAGTTTGTCGAGATAATGAATTTATCAGCAATATGATACCCAAATTATCAGAGTTTTTTAAAAACTGTATTCTGCCAGAAATAATTTTAAGACGTGTTCAAAAAAATGCAAAATGTATAGATTTTAATGGTATGTACACAACTCTTTTACTTTTTTTTTTACTTCATAAATTGCATCAATTTCAATGTCTAAATAAAATATATTATTATGTTATTCTAGTGAAAAATCCTTCTGCAACATCAACATCAGTTGGAAATTTAAGCAATGAAGAAAAGTAAAATAATTTTAGAGCAGCTTTGGAGATTGACGGTAAATAATATTTTGAAGTGAATGGTAAATAATATTGGTCAAAAAGTAACAAATATACTAAGTATGTTTTCTTTACAGCAGCAGTGTAGCAGTGGTTTCAAGACAGGAAGTTTCAAGGCGTAGAAGGCGGAATCAACAAGTCAAATATTTTTTTTTAATTTAGTAAAAAATTTGTGTTTTAGATTTGTTGTTATCTCTTGTATATGATTAGGAATTATAGTTTCTTACGTGTTATGAAATGTCTAATTATTGTAATAATTGGTAGGTGCAGTTACAATTCATCAGTGTTATTAGTTTCTAGTGTTATGCATGTATCAGCATATTACAATGTTATTACAAATACTTCTGTAATAGTGCAATGTAATAAAATAAAACTGCGTTTTATTGTGTTGACATAATTTATTTCTCAAAATTATAAATAAATTAAATAGTTTACGCCAAAAAATATAACTTTTATTTTTACAACAATCTTACATTATTTAGCGAGTTACGAACAGTAAGTCGTGGGTTTGAATCCAGACAGGCCGAATTAAAAAATTAAAGACTTGTTTTAACGCCATCTAGTGTCGAGGACTTGTTTTTTTTTTCATTCACGCCATCTAGTGTCGAGTTTTATAGGTACTCATTTACGTCTGTGTGTGTAAACGACGCTATATTGAATGACAGATGTTAAAATGCAGCTTTATGTCGAATTGAGTGGATTTTGTGGCAATGATATGATCCAGTTCGATAGAGCGTAATGTCCGATAACCGCGAACTCTACTTTTACGACTTAATAATTTTCCAATTACACAAAAACTCAATTAAACTAAAAATGTTGAGTTTAACGCCATCTCTCGGGAAAATGGCTGGGAGCAGCCTGTATGTTTCACCTTAAGTGGTTTTCCGTAACAGGTGCTTTTAGGTTAAGTACTATTTAAAAAACTGTTGCTCAGTCTGCGTGGATCTTTACCGTATAGATAACAGTTCGAAGAAGTTTTTGAGTGGGGGAAGTCTTAGGAGGTGAATGAAAGGGGAGGTAATATTCTCGATAATTTCATTGCAGTATTACGTAATGAATTATATAAGAAGTGTTAGCAAACGTTTTTTTAGTTAAGACTGACACTAATCAATAATTATACATAGTGCCAAAATATTTTTTTATAGAATAAGTATGTACTATTCAACTATTTTAGATTCCGTGCTGATGCATTGTGACAACCCTATCAACCTCTCGGCAGACAAAAGCCTATGATTTATTCGTCGCACCATAAAAGGGTTTTTTATGTGTTAGCGTGAAATTCGGAGTTCCGTGCCGAATAACTAAATGGTGTGACTAACGGGTTAGAATTCAAACCATTGTTTTTATAATTTTTTGTTTAGCCAAAATCATAAATCATAATTTATTCATATAGTTAATACACGTCAGAGTAGAGTTAATATTAATATTGGTTACTTATCCTTAATAAGTAATTTAAACAATGGCTCCTGTTCCATGTGTATTTTGTAAATATTGTAAATAATGTATTAGTTGTAATTTTCTTTGTGAATAAATTTAAACAACATAAACAGTAGGTATGTATCTCATACCTTTAATTTAAAAAAATCATCTATTGTATAGAAGGATTGCTTGATAAGTCAGGTTTTCAGTCGTGATTTAAAACAGTTAAGGCTGGGTGCATCAGCAATGTCAGACAAAACCCAACATCCGATGTATACCTAGTAACTGAAAAGTTAAATTGGGATAAACTCCTCAAAAATTCACCTAGCTCTTCGCGCAATCCCCTGCATACGTACACGTCCCTCATCGCATTGCAGGTGCCTGACTTACGTGGTTTACTTATACTTTGATACTTTGTTGCATAGCTATAACGATCCTCTTTGTGGAGTAGTCCGTTTTGAGCCAGTTACAGTACCGCGGCTTCGTCGTCGTCTCGGAGAATTTCTCTGTGGACGGATAATGCTTAGGCCAAACCAACGTGTTCAGCTCGCGTCCGCGGTGGCGACGTTGACGGCGTTGTAGCGACGTGTCCACATAGATGCGTCCTCTGATTGGCCGAGGCGTCCAGTGGAGCATCTGCGCGTGGCGGTGGCGATCAGATCGCGCTTGTTGCGTCAGGACGCTGGACACGGATATTATATGTTGAGGAAGACTGAAGTCTGTGGAGAATTCGCCATTTTTGAGCTAGTATTGTAGTGACAGCCTACGCGACAGTGGCTTATTCCACTAATCCCCGTCAACGGATGTGCACAACTTTTGAACGCGCGGTATATCTCCATGCACGCCACCGCGGACGCAATGAACGCGTTGGTTTGATCTAGCCTTAAGTGTTCCGGTGTGAAATATAAATCCAGCTCGTGAGGTGTTGGTATTATGCTCAGAAATATCTGTTTACATATTGTAACACGAGGAGCATGTGGATACAGTTTACACATTGATGTTTCAGAGCTTAGAGCATAAATAAACAAGGTTTGTTGTTTTAGACGTCAGACCAGGTTACTACAGCCAAGGCTCCATCATAGGATGTATGAAGTATGGCAAATTCAATCTTTTGCATTGATCATTGGTAAATCAACGGTTTGGCCCTCTTTGATGTTACTTTTTACTTATAAATATGTAGGTAGTACCTTTATACCTACTGAGGCAATAAAGGTTTTTTGTATTTGTAAGATATCTACATTTTTAATTTGAAGTCACAGTGGCTGGTTATCCACGCAGTATGCTTAATTCTCAAATTGCATTACCTGACTAATGACTTAGCAAGAAACTTTTATAACAGCCAGCATATAAAGTAGGCATGATTGATTATGATGAAAAACTTTGACTTATTCCCATCAAGCTCACTAACTAGCTCGCTGGCAATAAAATTACTTGTACACTAATGGGTTAGTGGGATTGTTGAAAATAAGCTCAGATTTTGGGAGACTGTTTAAACCGTGTGTTCAACCCTTAACCTGGCTATGTGAAACCGATTACCGGTTAAAATATCATAATATTGATTCAAGAGCGTTATAGCCCCGAAGTGAGCCCTCTACCCGGAATACCAATAACAACCTCACAGAGTTGTAAATCGAGTTACAACAGTAGGCCTTGTAACCACAGCCCCGTGGGCATGGGATAGGGTCAGCTGTTATGACGCTTCACGCTATGGATCTATAAGGGCGAGTTTCACCTTTGCAGTTAAAACATTTTACTGTTACAAAGTTGATCTAGATAAAGCTGAATTTACTCCGAATCAGACATCACGACTATTTGATGTCGCATAAGCTGAACTTATTAGATCTAGGTTTCGCAGCAAACTGTAAATCTGCTCTTATTTTCGTTAAATAGGCGTGTTTTTCAAAGGTGCTGCCCCCGTATCGTAAGCTCTGAACTGCTTTCGCTGTTCAGCATAATGTCAAGCGACGTGGCTACAGATATACGGAAAAAAGAAGCTTTTGACGGCAAGAAACGCGCTGAAACGCGCTAATGTCACTATTTAGTTACAAAATACCAAGGATTTAGTATGAAAACAGTTCAGAAAACGATATTATTATGAGTTATCGATTGCCCCCCTGTTCAACAGACATTTCATCTTGTAAACGGCCTTGTTATATCTTTAAACGGCGTGTGTAACGTTCATAGGTTGAACGTAAGCTGAAGTGGCTTTGTCTTCGACAATTTCAGTTTAAATATCGTTATTATTTACTTACATATATACAAAAGAGATTAGCAAAGTTCGGTGAAAAAATATCATAAAAATAATGATGGAAGGAGTAGGTAACTATTTTTTTCAAAATAAAAAACAATGAGTAATCCTATTTTTGTAATTTTTTGTACTGTAGCGATTTTTTAACGTAAACTTATCTAGGTAGATCTCACACAGATAAAAAATAGTAGAACAGCGTATTAAAATACTATCCTATCAAATCATTATCAAATTCATAGCTTCCGATATTGTTATAGTTCTTACCAACGTCCGTGGAAATATTTACTTTGCGGTAACCTGATATAAGGAAACAAAGTGACTGTTGCCAAAATAGGTAGATATAGTCACGCTAAGTTTGCAATGGAATAACAGGGCCACCCCAAATAGATGGTATTATCTTACCTAAGTAAATGGGTCGTCAAATCATTTGCTCAATACAGATTGTGCTTCCAACTATAAGTTATTAAATTTTACCATTTTTTTGTTGCAAAATATTTATCTGGAAATTTTTAAAAATATTATTAGGTACCTATAGCTTTGTGTCTGTTTTACAATTTCTCAGTTACTGAATTAAGAGCGAAAATGGGATAAAATCGATTGGAAATATCATAAAACCGCAGTTTACGCTTTCAAAAGCTACCTAGTAGTTCAATTATAATATTTTAGCCATTGTGATTAAACAGGGCAACGGTTTACGTCGAATTTGTAATCAAATTTCACTCAAACCAATCAATTCCAATTTAGTAAAGTACAGATATCACTAGATCATCCAATCCCTTTGGGGATGGGGGATGGTTCGATTTAAACTAATTTATCCCTTCCATTAATCTTTGGTTGATTTAATTCTACCTGGAGCCCGAGCTTTGTGCTGGTAGACTTTCTCTATTATTTAAATAAATATATAAATATAGAGGATTAATGAAACTGAAGTAACAAATGAAAGTGGTTCTTCAACAAAGTTTAAAGACTTGAGAGACAGCCTTACTTATAAATTGCTTAAAAAAATCAAAGGGTTTGCATAATTGGAAGTTTCTAAAGAACTCGCAAACGAAACGTCTTGTTAATAAATTCAATGTAAGCTTAAAATTGTTACACCGTGTTTTGTCTCTTTCGATCGAATTTGAATCTGCTTGTTAATGTAAAAGACAAAGTATAGTTTAACTAATTAACTATCGCATACAATTCCGATAAAAAAGTCTACATTATAATGAGTGATAATAAACTTAGCAATGTCTTTTCGGTTAAATTAACTAATGAATTTAAACGTCTCACACTTGCAATCAAGGGGGTTTCAAATTCAGTGACAAATTACACAGTATACACCCGAGCAACACCCTTAGTTACATTAGATAAAGTAGGAGTGAATTACAGAGAGTTCGAATTACGGAGAGAGTGGATTCTGCAATTGCATCACCTCTGTACTCTCTTTCTTTTTATTGTATTCTGTTACAAAACTTCCAAAGTTCATGAGACATCTTAGCTCAAAGTGATTGACGCAGTATGATGTACATAATTTTTGCTTTGTAGAAACTCATCTCATTTGTAGTCTCAGAGTGATGGACGCAGTGCATTGCCTTACAGGGCACGTCCTCATTGAACTTGCCCTGTGAGATAATGTATTGTTATAGGCAGAAGTTACCACTTAACATCAAGTGAGCTACTTATATCATAAAAAAAAAAACTACTTGTCTAAACATGTAGGTACCTATTTATAAACCGACAAAAGCTAGCTACACTGGTATTTTAGTTTATTTTTCACGTACCCTAAAGCCAAAATCAGCCAGAGTTTACTTCATAACGAATAGAATTACTTTGAAAATGCGAACAAAATGGCGTCGTTTCCGGCTACGACGCTAATACAAAATTACAAGCGCGGGATCTTGATTTCACTATATAGATGCTTAGCTTAACTACCGGAGAAGGGTTTTAGATAATAACCCGTACAAAACACTACAAAATTTGGATAAAACAAATAAATACGCCCCGTTTTAACGCGGGTGCTTATTAGTACCTTTACTGTTTTGACTCTATCTACTGTGATCCAGGCACGGATTTGAAATTCAGTGCAATTAAAGCTCGTAGAATTCTTATGAGCTTCGGGATAATTTGATTTCCCTCGAGACGGGCGCCGCTCGTGTCATCATTACCACAATCTTGGCGGTACATTGAAGGGGTAATCTCATTGGTGCTGGCAAATACCTCGGCGTAAGTGGAAGGGAGGATTTTAACATCCTTAATATCCCCCTTTCAGTGACACGAACTTGGAGATTTTTTTTAAATTCGGCCGATTTTCTTGAGATTCTGAATTTATTTTCATCATAGAATTAGATTTTCTTTATATAGTTTTATTATTATCAGATGTTGTATAAAAGCTTGTTAGTTCACTTTGTGCAGTAGTAGTTATTGTTTTCAAAACAAACAATAACTTTTCAACAACTGCCTCTTAGTTCTATTTACGAAACGAGCAGCCAAGAAAAACAACTGACAATCAGACTAAATGAATCCCCCGCTAAAGTTACCATTCCTTACCTGAAACACTAAAATCACCCGTCATTGTAAAGTCAACCGTGTAGCGTTGATTTTAGATTCAATTTAGCTTAAATGCGCAATCGTATAAAACTGTCCGACCTCGCCCGGAAAATTCATTTTTCTCTCGTTTTTCTGGTTGTGTTTTCAATCAAAAGCATTCATTGGCTTTTAGATTTAACAATCTGATTTCTTTGGTTTCAATATTGCTGGTACAAATTCATTTTTGTTAGTTTTTATTTAAATCCGACAATTTCAGATACAAAGTAAAATTTAAAATGCTTTCATTTAAGAGGTTCTTTTTAATTTTTCTTTTTATTCCAAGGATAATTTATAGAGACTATTATGCTAATGGATATTCTGCCATGGTCTAAAGTTAGTTCTAATTCTAGGTCAAAATTAATCTAGATACAATTTCTCGAGCCCTCTCGTATTCTAGCTTTACTACCAAACAAAGATTTTTAAACCTGCCACAAAACAACAAGTTACAAGCGACTTGCTATCTCATCTGACGTTATGTTGATTTGATATCGTGATTTGAAGCTTATGCCTATATGTTTAGAGAATAGTGAGACTAACTGTGATCACTACTGCTTATTCTGGTGCAGCGGCAGTGGCCACACTTCCGCAAATAATAACTTGCTCTGTTTCAAAGTTAATATTTTCGAAGCGGCCGCTTCAAGCTGGTATAAATTGCACCCAGATAGATGTACCAACTGGTTGCCTTCCACGCTCTTGGTTTGTTAATTTTGTCAAAGATTTTGTGGGCATTTTTCATGTAACTTAACTTGTTTTTTTAATAAATCAAAACTAATGAGGGATGTCATTAAAAATTACAAATGATTGCGTTCTCAATGCAACCAGCCCTATATGCATATTTTTTTTTCTTTACCCAAAAACAACCAAACTCTACTTTGACCTTTTAGATCAAAGGTTTGTCGTTATATTGTCTTGTCCTAAAATAACCATGCCAGTCCCCAGGGGTTAAATATACTAAATGATCATATTTTGTTAACTTTAACATAGCATTGATCCTCTTTTGTTTTACGTATCAGATATCAATACATTGTTCAGGAGGAAAACAGGCTTTGGAACAAAACCACTTCCAATTCAATGCAAATCTGCATCAAAGTTAACAGTCTACCTTTTACCAACCAGACATTTAATCCTCTCAAACACTCCTTCAACTCTCGACTTAACTGACTAGTAATAAGGTTTAGTTCAGCTTAGAAAGTTTGAAAGCGTCAGAGAAAAACGACGTGTGTTTTACAACGTCATTTAAGTTTCACCTCTATCCGGTTTGAATACGCTCTAATTTTGTGATTCAAATGTATAAACTTGCGTTTATTAGTTTTGCAGACATGGTTTGAGTTTATTTACTCTTCTACACCTAATCTCCTACCACTTTTAAAGGTGATGATAACCTATAGATATACTTTAAATTGACAAACATGAAGAATTTTTTTTTGAAAAAATACGAGGTGTCTTAAGATCGCTTCCGAAAACTTCAAAGGGTTATTATTATTGAGACTAGGCCAGGTGGGGTGACGATCTGCGAAATGTAGCTGGCAAACACTGGATGAGAGGAGCCGAAGACCGGGCTCAGTGGCGCGTCTTGGGAGAGACCTACGTCCAGCAGTGGACCGATATAGGTTGATGATGATTATTACTGAGACAACGGTATGAGCGCGAAAAAAAAGTACCTACATAGATAAAGTAACATAGATGGTTACATAGAAAAAGTTCATAATTGACTACATTAACTTCCAAAATATTCGCGATTTTAACTTCAGACTAGCCGTCGCACGCGGCGTTGCTCGCGTCCTAGACCCTTTAGGGTGCGTCTTTTCAAAATTCCTTTCTTAGTGCACCCCCACACTATTAAGGATACTACCTTCCAAATTTCATACATCTAGGACTTATGGTTTAGGCTGTGCGTTGATTACCAGTCAGCTTCAAAAGAGTTTTATATATATTGATGATATTGATATTGATGATGATGATTGATGATGATGATTGATGATGATAAGCTAAAGAAATGTTTGTTTCAGCCATAGTACACCCTAACTGCTACGCCTTTCCTAAATCTAAGTTATCAGAGCATAATGAATGAACTCACACACGAATTCCATCCAAAATGCATCTCTAAGCACTTCCAAACTGCAAAGCGAGTTCCATTTTGTCTCCAGAATCCCTCAAACGGACGCTGAAACAAGGACAGTTCAAAGCAGTAACTTAAGTGATTAGAGTGAAATTGCCGGCAAACTGTGAGATGTTGGATTTAGCACTGGTTTCAGTAATTGACAAGTGAGTGATTGGTATATAGCTGTTGCTTAGCTATTACTATTTGTTTGTTTCTTGTACGTATCTATAAGTTTCCTATATTTTCTATGTCCGTTCTGTATTCTCTGTGTGTATGTCAAATAAACGATCTATCTATCTATCTATCTATCTATCTATCTATCTATTGGATATTACTGTATCGTCGCCTACGGTGTTGGGATTCCCACACACGCGCTGTTTCACTATTGGCCAGCGACAATTACTTTTCAATGCCTTGTTTTACACATTTGCTGCATAAGTGTATCTAATCAGTGATGTACACTCGAGGGTAAGAGTTCTGGGCTGTCTATAAAAACTTGAATATTAGAAACATTGTTAACCAGGTGGTGTTATTGCATTATCAAACTACATGGTAGGAATTTTCAGATTTTATTTTTGAAGTGTCCGAAACTTGCTGTTGAGCTACAGCGTAACTAGTGATTTAAGAAAAACCTGGAATCCCTAATCAATATAAACACATGACCAGCGTGTTGTGACAGCAGTGTGTGGACGTGTTTTGATTGTCTTGGTAGTGCATTATCGGTGCCGTGCCGGTGCCGGCGTTGGTAAACAACCGGTCTCGGTCGAGTAGTGAATTTTGGAAATTATTCGGATAGCGGTCTGAGCCACTCTCACAGATGCTAGCTTCTTTAGACATACTAACAGGTTTGAACTGGTGCTAAAACTAAGTTTCCTTCAACTATCAGGTGGGTACTTGTAGGTGCTTCTGTGACGTGAATTTCTTAGATCTAGGATTCCGGGCGCTTACCGCTTTACTGATAAGCGACTGTGATTACCACTTCGTACCACGCTTACCACTTTGTTCCTTTTAAGCTTCGTTGTACTTCATCCTATGCCACTTTTAGTGAGGAACTATTTATTAGTACGAGTACCCTGATCATGCATTTGTTACTCAGTATACATTATAATGAGTAAAGTGAAGTATTTAAGTAGTTTCTTTGCGTGGAAACTGAATAAGATGACCAGTTGTTGATAAAACTATATATCAAGAAAAGAGTGAATAGGTGGATTATAGCTAAGCGTGCTCCATCCTAGGCTGCAGCTACACTTACCACCAGGTGTGCTGGCAGCCAAATGCTTAGCTATTGATCATAAAAAAAAATATAAAAAAAAAAACTCTGCTCTTAATTTTGTATCGATATGATGACGTCATGTTTTACAAAGAGCTCTATTCATGACTCGTACGCTGTTATAGAAATCGTTACTCAAAAATACATTTGAGTCTTAGTACAGATTTCCATACAAAAATCTATGATGGAATCCGGATCAGTGCTTGAGAAGTAAATCAGCATACGGGCCTTAGAGAAGTATGTATGCTATTGGTCAGAGAAACATGCAGTTTTGAGAGTAGTTTCGTTTAGCACTATACCTGTTATAACGCACTAGGATGTACCAAGTCTTATTAGATTTTGACGGTAAATTCTCTTATACAATTTCAGTCTCAAGTATTATGTACAGCTAGATAGCGTAAATTAGATCTAGGATTACGTTGGTCTCTTAAAAGTGGTAGCCGTTATATCACCATAGATATAAAAATTTATATTCCTAAACTATTATTTTTGTTTGATGCCATTTGGGGCATTATGACGACGCGTGAAATAATTCATGAGTTTTTAGACCAAAGATATTTTGAGAGTTTATTTTTCCCTAGTTTTTTTTATACTTTCGTTTTGAATCAACTTTCAAATTTTTATTCTATTGCGTTTGCAACTACAAAGATTATTGTGAGTTTCCTAGATCACAAACAACTTTTTGGTAGGTATCGGTTTTTCACTCTAATGTCTTACTTTTCATGTCACTTGTGTATCAAATTGTTGTAACAACGTGGCAGTGTGTAAACCTATTACGGTTACTTTACGTCCGTCACGCACGTCTTACCGCTTGACTAGAAACGTCCTTAATTCTACTAAGCTGTACAGAGACGTTTCCTTTACCACTATGACACGTAGACGTACCTACCTACTTACTAGGATAACCGCAAATGGTTAATGACGTTGGAACCTCGCTCTGAAACAGTAGATATAACGTAACGTGACGTCACGTCGTGGAGGGAACCAGTGGGAACTCTGGAGCGCCCACGATGAGAACTCAAGTTGACACTGACATTGTGATTATTAACATTTCCATATATTTTTTAGTTTTCTAATCTTCAGCAGTTTTGGTTCAAATTCTTAGAAGGTAACCTCGAATAGTCCTTGCCTTGACTCGATGTCTATTGGACTCGATACCCACCGAGACCAAACATTTGAGTGTGACAAACATAGATGTTTGTTGTGTGTCTAAGTGTTACTATGTATCTTATGTATGAATTTACAAAAAAAAATATTTTTTATCAGCAATCTAGTTCCCACAGCTTTGCTTAGTTTGGAACGTTGTGTTGTGTGATATGTCCAAGAGTATTCATAAAAAAAGAAAAATTTTAGTTGTCAAAATTACTACCAAAGCATAATTTCGAGGTCGAGTCGAGGCAAGGATTATTCGAGGTAACAACTAACAATATGGGCAGTAGTATCTTTATAAAAGGGCACTCAAATTTTATGACTCCTGGGGACTAGCATAAGACATCCCAATATTCTATTTTTACGTGTTTTTGCTAGAGTTACCTTCCCAAATTACGACGCTCTATATTTACTAGAGTTACCCCTCTATTTTGTGAGCGTATAAGCTACGAGTGTCTATGAGCTAAGCATAATTATGTACGCAGAAGTTCCAAGACTTTGATTTCAACTCTAGTTCATAAAACGATTCAAACGCTCATGTCGTTTCAATGAATATAGTCTCTATTGACTTAGGAAGCGATTACCTAAATCGGAATTGCTAGCAAACTCTGAGAAATGCAATTTAGCCTAGAATTGGGGACGTAAATTGTGTGTTGGGGTTCGGGTGAATGTTTTACCACTGACTGCAAATTCTATGAAAAAATGTAACTCACAAGACATGTTAGTTGGAATTTTTTCTTTAGAAGTAGGAACTCAGAGTTCGTCCAAATATAATATTTTTCAGTAGTTAGTAGGACAGGTATCTGTTTAGGTACGTGGTTGAAAAATTATATAGATACACAACTAGTAAGAGCTGTTGGTAACAAATTCACAAGCTAAAAATCTGTGTGGAAGCTTATATGTACTCGTATAAGCCATGCTGATGTTGAAACAAAATCAAGACAGACTTTTTGTTTTTAAATCTTTCTTTGAAAAGTTCAACTGCGGCTTTTTTTCAAATTCAGGACTTGTAAAATTTCAAGTGGAGTTCTCAAATTTTTCAGCCTATTGCAAAAAAACTAAACAAGTAAGAATAACAATAGTAATGCTTTTTGCGCTGGAAACTCTGAAACCTGTTTTTAAATTGCGATATCTAGGCCCGTTGGAGCAACAGAGTGCGAAACATCTTGATGTCACAGAATACTCGCACCACGAATGCTAGATGTTTTACTCCAAGGCTGACTTAGACAAATAAATGAAAAAACGGGGCGGGCTTACGTAAGCTTTTTCTAGCAGTATTTAGGTTATCAAACTTATCAATAGAAATAGTTGGCTCGATGTATTAGCAAAGAGTTAGATCTACTTACTTAAAATTATTTTTATCACTATTTTATTGTATGTGCAATTCCGTTATTTTACAAACTTTTATTTAACTTTCAATATTTGTGTGTGTTAGTCACACACAAACAAATATTTCACATTAAATACTTAGTTGTTTTGGTAAATTTCCCGATGTCCAATTGGTATTATTGACAGCGAGCAACTCTGATGATGGAGCCAATCGTAGCCATGGAAATTCGTTAGAGAAACTGATTCATTTTGACAAGGATTCTAGATGATACCTAGGGTCTGGTGTTGGAGCTGGAAAGTGACTGTTACGAACTGTCTAATTAAACGACAAAATAAAAGCTTTTTAAAAAATAACTTCAAACTTGGTCAATGGAGTTCGATCCTGTCGACTGAGGTTGCTGTATCCAATTTTTAGTTCAATTTAGTACTTAAATAAATTATTTAAAAAATCATCATCATTTCAGCCCGTTTGCACCCACTGCTGAGTATAGGCCTCCTCTTTATTACGCCACTCTTTTCGGTCCCTTGCGAGTCTTGTCCAGTGATCCAGCCCAGCCAGTTCTACTATGTCATTTGACCATCGGGCGGGTGGTCTGCCTCTTGGTCTACGGGCATCCCTTGGCCACCATTCTGTAAATTTAAATTTAAAAAATATTTTAATTAAATTTGCAGAGTAGCAAGTGTCTTAACAGGCTTGGGGTGGAATAACATAGCATCCCTGAGTGTAGAATTACCTTAGTAATTAATTCGTAAATTACAACACTCGCACTTATTATCACCTCGCGTTACAAGGAGAATAATTTCAAATGTTCTTGTTATTATCTTAAAAAATAAACTCATCGTACATAAATAAGAGACTTGGATTTATAAGTGTAAAATGAGATTAAAAAATCCTTGTAACTATAAACTTTTATGAATCTTCTAAATATAGGCATAAAACTCTTTTGAAGCTGACTTAGAATCAACGCACAGCATATTATATAATATAAACTATAAGTCCAAGAGGTATGAAATTTGGAAGGTAGTATCCTTATATAGTGTAGGGGTGCACTAAGAAAGGAATTTTGGAACGTCACACTATAAAGAGTAGAACGCGAGTAACGAAGCGGGCGACGGCTAGTTAATTATAATTTTATAATTTCAGGAATGTACCCTGTACGCTCCGCAGTAAAACTAAATTGACTGAATGTAAACTCATTCCCTTATGACGTAACTTGTAAACATAGACCTCTTAAGCCACGATGAACGGACTTCAACTGCTTTTAACCCGGAACACTACTTGTTCAACCAAAGAGGGTATTTTTCTTTTGTATGGAGAGAGTAGGGTATTAAATGACCCTTAGAAGGGGTGTAGAGGGGTAGAAATTGGTGTTAAGAAAAAAATACTTCTGAAGTCATAAACATTCTTTGCATAAAATGTTTTCATTTTATTTAACCCTACTTATAACCCTGTGTTTTTTTACCTCAAAACATTTCAGTGCTCAGTTCTTTTCTCATACTGCTTTTATCATGTACAAAAGTATTATATTTAATTAGTTTTATGTAAAATGCAAATTTTGTACGCTCTGCCTTCCGTCAATAAAGTTTTTTTTTACAGTAAGTGTTCGATTCCCACCAATTCGAGCATAATCTGTATGTTTTGGATCCAATTGGAAAACCATCTAAGAATATATTCTGGAGTGCGTATAAAATTGGATAAGCGTACAAAATATTACTCTAACGAACAGAAAGTCAAAGCTATTACACATTCAAAGATAAAGGAGAATCGAAATGAATATTAAACCATGGAAAATTGCAAGATGGAATAGTCTGTAAGAAGTTATTTATCTAAAAACCGTATTTTTTATATACAACAAAGTATACAAACAAGCGTACGGCCCGCCTGATGGGAAGAGGTTACCGTAGCCTATGGACGCTTGCAACACCAGTGCCACACGCGCGTCGATTCGAAAAACTTATAACTAAACTTATATTTAACTTGTTACCAATGAACAAAATAGTTAATTTAACCTAGATTTGACGTTTTTGTGGTATTTTATCACTATCTTCTTGCCTTTGAACCTCTAATCGTACGGTCAGCACTTGCATGTATTTTTCTTCATTTGTTCACTTTAGTTTTTTGCAACGTTTTATAAACTACCCACCATTTTAGACATTTACTTAAGATCGTGAGTTCAAATCCGGTCGTACACTAATACATTTTTCTATTCAAAAAACTTATTTGTGCAATGTCAGTACTCGAATGGTGAAGGAAAACATCGCGAGCAAACCCGCGGCTTAGTCAACTCCGCACGTATTGACCATGTCTTTCCTTTGGATTAGCCCGACTAGGCTGAGAAGATGGTAGTGGTGCCAGGCAAGCTTACTCCATCTACATCATGTCTCCAGGCACTACAGCGTCGTTGGTGCATGGGTAAAAAGAAGCCTCTGACGCTATGTGAATAATCTATGTAGATTAAACGCAAAGGTTTGGTACTATAAGAGCTATTATTGAATATCAAAAGTTATTCTACCTTGTTCTAAGCCGGTAGTTCAGCGTTTTACAGAATAGTCGATAAGAATCTTGAACTCTGTGACTAACGATGTCTACGGAGCTTTTAAAGATTGAATAATTAGCTTCAGAGAAAAAGTATTTTCAGAGTTTTAAAAACTCATAAAAATGCACCGTATTTCCTGGACCTAAAGACTGTTTTTGTTGCATAAGAGATTGCAATTTCAGAGGAAAGTCAGTGAAGTGTTGATTTAAATGCTTCCGGAATATCGTAAATGAAACAGTATTTTATTTTTATAAACCGCAGCAATTATATAACAAGTTAGTTATTAGTTTTACAAACATTTTTATAAAATCATGAAATGTCCTGAGATCGTCTTCATCATTGCTGGTCATCATCAACCCTTTGAATATGGGTTATTCCCATCGAGCCCACTATGCAAATGAGTGTGGACTGCCGAGTTCATAAATCAGTTCATAAATTTTTTGATGAATATCTTCATAAGTTGGAAACAGCTGCACTAATTTTCACCATAGAGGGCACAGACGAACATACAAACAGTAGACACAGACACCCAACACCGTCAATCTTATAACTGAGCACCCCTTCCGTTTTTTGGTTAGGGGTTAAAAAAGAGACAGTGCTAAAACAATCACCGATCTCACTTTCTTATAATTTATTTTTAAGCTTCTATCTTATAAAAATCTTTAGTAAGATTTTCAAGTATAAGACAATTAGTGGACGCCACTTGCAAAGCCGATGATGGAGGTGAGCCTGAGGATCTACTCAAAAAAACGTTACACAAACACGCTTTACCGAAATTTGGGTTACACTGCGGGACCGCATTGAGCGTTGAATACTGTCGATCTCAAAGTTCCTGTGTTACTGCGCAGTGTATCTTAAAATAATAGTAAAATTATTTTGTTGTAGTGCTGCACGTTCAGAGGCGAGACAAGGTGACAAATGAGGATGGATCTACGGACACGCTACAGAGCCTTCCGAATAATTAAATAATGACGAACAAGCAGGGAGTAGAAAATATTTTATATAGAGGTGCGGTTATTGACAAAAAAAATATTTTAAACAGGATATGAATGTGAGGGGAGTTGATTCACAGTTAGTTGACGAATGATAGGAGTGAGTGGAAGAAGAAAACATGTTGTGCCGACCCCACCTAGCGTGAGATGAGGGCAGAGAAATAATGAGGTTCAGAAACAATCAAATGGATTTTTCAAATCCGTCTCATAACTTTTTGGATGTTATAAAAGTTTATTGTAATTTTTTTAGTATATAGCAAGAACAATAAATTTAAAAAAAATATAAATATTTCGCTACTAAGTAGTATTGTTAAACCTTTTTGCTCCATGAGAGCGCAATACCGTAAATAGGAAATCACTCGCATGTAACTCGTAATGTTTTCTTCCACTATGAGGTACTTGTACCTAATACCATTGTTACAGGCAGAAGTACCCACTCAACATCAACCTACATCAAGCTTATTCCACCAATTTTCCCCATAAAAAGCCGAGGGGATTCCCAACTGCGTACTCGCCGGGTCATTTGGAAAAACTCGTTGTCTTCTAACTTTTCCCATGAAGGCGTGGCAATGGCTTTACTTGTTTTCCCGCCATTGCGTGAGAGACACACGACATTTATTGACTCTCTCTAGTTCTTTTTATTTATTAGTTCAAGTTTGGGAAGAAGGAGTGAATGATGGTTATCATCCAAACTTTTGTAAATGGTTTCGTGAATGTGAGAATATACTAAGCTCATTAAACTAGTAAGCTAAGCTAAAAACTACTAAGACAAGCTAAACTAAGCTACTGCATTATAGAAGCTGACGACATTATTGGTCAATCCTGCAATTTTTGTCACGGATAAGCTACTGGATTTTTTTATATATATCAGAAATCCCCACTAAAAAATTCTTACCAGTGGGAATTTCAGTTTTTTTTCGGAAATCCCCACTGCTACATCGTAGCATGTCTACAACGCAGCAGTGAGGATTTTTGGTGACGCCCCTAATCGATAGAACTCCTAAACTTTGGATAAAACTTAGAAAAAGATCGCGATTTCAGCTATTTCACTTGCGTACCATATGACCGAAGCTGCTGACGGAAGGTAGTGAGTTATGAATTTGACATGATAAAAAGAAAAAATCTGGTACTTACTCATAGTTACACTACTACAAAATCACTACATCAAGACAATTAGGCACATTTATAATACAAATTTTAATCAATTATCGTATTATACAGAGTGGACTTTAAAGATGGGGCGATTAGGGCAGCTACGTTATCCGCTGTATATTATATCTACGGGGAAATGTATATTTTGTTAGATCTTGTTTATTTTATAACAGCGCGTGCACACTATGCCCGGCATGAATGCCGCGATGAATTCCGGAATTATTGCCACAGCAACGTCGCCTTTATTCTCACCAAAGAGCTAGGGCATGAACTTGGCGATGTTGCTGTGGCAATAATTCCGGAATTCATCGCGGCAATAATTCGGACAGCGGCATGGGCATGTGTGAATGCGGTGTAGGAATAAAGGCGATGTTGCTATGGCAATCATTCCGGAATTAATCGTGGCATTTATGCCGGCAGCGGCAATGGCATAGTGTGAACGCGGTATAAGTTTAAATTATTCTACTAAGCTAATAGCAATCAAAAGTTCCCCATACATCATGTTAAACGCCGATATTTCCCCTCCCTCATCCAAAGCAATTATAACTCAAATAACTATTCTCATAGATAAACGACCCGACTATTACAAACATCTAAACAGCTATGCCGTAAATTATCTGTAATTTCCTCAAACAGGGGAACATCCCCTTTGGTAGTGCCCTAACATGAATCGTGGTAAGGTCAATTACTACTTAGAACATTATATTTTCTTGTAGAGGTTCAAAAGCACTAATATTTTTACACTAGCCGTCACCCGCGGCGTTGCTCGCGTTCAAGACCCCTTAGAGTGTGACTTTTCAAAATTCCTTTCTTAGTGCACCCCTACACTATATGAGGATACCTAGTTTAGGCTGTGCGTTGATTCTTTGTCAGCTTCAAAAGAGTTTTATATATATTGATGATGATGATGATAATGATGATGTAAATATAAAAAAACTGTTTTGGGTAAAATATGAGGGCGTGTGGCACCCCTGGTTACTATGTGATTTGAGAGGGTGCATGGTTACAAACAAGTATTGTACGTTTCGTCTTCTTCTTTTATTTAATAACTTTGACAATAAAAGAAGAAGAATTATTTGCGAAAAATTGTGTCTGGTAAAAAAAAACTAACCTCATTCAAGTCAATCAAATCGCACGTAAATCACACATTAATGCCGCGTTTGTTGCAGAAATACTAGTAGTTACTAGTTTTAGTGTTGAGCAATACCTCAGAATTGCGGCACGCAAGCCACGCAGTATTGCCACATCCATTGCATAAGTACTTCATAGTAAATCCATGCCCATTCATTATTTATAATCAGCATCATTTGTAGCGGTCCCGCAAAGCATTCATCATCTCAATTAGTAGTCTCGAGTGATAAAAAAACGAATCATTTATTTTGCGGCAAATTTGAAGGGTATTTTACGTAATGAGGTTATTTTTTGTGATTTGGAATTGCAGACAAATAAAAACCTCATATTTCAAGATACCTAAATTATTTCTAGACTAGCCGTCGCCCGCAGCGTTGCTCGCGTTCTAGACTCTGTAGAGTGTGACTTATCAAAATTATTTTCTTAGTGCACCCCTATACTATATAAGGATACTATACCTTCCAAATTCATACCTTATATGCTTATAGTTAGAAAATAGAAGAATAAGATTACAGGTACTCTGAAAAATCTTTTGTAATGAAATATGAGATGTAGATTAACTTCCATGTTAGTGAAAATCTTTAGTCAAAGTCAAAATGACGTACTTATTTAACTGCTTACTAATACTGCTACTAGACACTTATTTCCAAATAAAAGAGAAAGCTCGTTGCTCGTAGCATTCATACTTCGTAGAGTTCGTAGCAATTTCGTAGCTATTCGTAGTCTGCGTAGCGCATCTACACAATAATAATTGACATTTGAAACTTTACAATTTTTGAAGGCTTTCTATTTTAAAAGGAAATGTCCATTTTCTATTGTTGGACTGGCCAGTGACCACATATTTGGTCGGATAAAGAAAGAGCTTAATAATATGTAGTCTAGGATTTCATCTTGAAAAAACTATTGGCACACTAAGTATTGTGATTTTGACGGAAACACAAAACGTAACATTTTTCGTGTATCTAATAAAAAAAAGTGGTTTATTTTTAATTTTTTCGAGCTCTATTACTCTTTTTAATTTTTCATTCATAACAAAATAAGCTTAACCGAATTGACGTGTGAGGTGGTGTAATGTTTTACGGCTCGTATACGTTATTGTCATATTAACTTTACTGCCTTATACGTTAACGGTATCGCGGGAAACACTTCACGTTAACACACGTAATTTTCTTTAGGAAACCTTAATTTAGAGTAATGGTGAATTTTTATAGCTTCTTTTGGTTATATTCTTATTTTTTGCAAGAAATTCTTCTAACATGAAACGCTACGTTACCTACTTACTGCTTTTGAGAGCAAAATGTGGCAAAGTCAAAAGTTGTGCTACTGTGCTGGCAGCGAAATTCTAAAAAAAGTAAGTAGTAATTAGGTAATAAATACCTACCTAGTTCATTCAATTTGTTTTTTTTAGCAAAAAATAACTAGAAAAAGAATAAACAAACAGTCAGTCGCACTAAGTATGTTTCAAAGGATTAGCTGCTTTACTAATGAACCCGTAACTTTGTTTACGTGGAGTTCGTTTTGTAGAACTAAAATAAACTTTTTTGTAGAGTAAAAACCGTATTTCTAATAGTTTTAATCTTTTTTTAGAGTATATTATTTATTATTTAACTCTTTATTGCACAAAATGAACAAATTGCACTAAAAATATGGGTTATATTGGAGTACCTACATGAGCTACAATTTAGAACAATGTGTGTATATTTAGAGAAATCAAATGAGTATAAATTTAAAAAAGATTTAAAACATAAGTTTTTTTGCTCTTTGAATCTATATTTAACTACATATTTGTGATTCACGGCACAAAAAGATACTAATGAACATTTACACAGTGCCATTTAGCCCCAAACTAAGCCAAGTTAATTATAATCTTAGTTTCAAGAAAAGACCAAAGTCAAGTCCGTCGCGAAACTTTCGCCCTGAAAATAGTTACAAGAGTTTAACCGCCTCAATAATAAGGAACTTTATAAACTTAGTCCAAGATAACCGGCTCAATCCGGAGGGAACTTGCTCTGGACTAGGGTTGTCACAGACTAAGCTTACAGAGAAAATAATCCGACTTTTTTTTAAATCGACTGCATTGTAGTTGGAGGAGTTCGTAAGTCTACGAAGTTCAAAGAGTTTGAAAGAGCTGGATTATCATAGTGACGCCTGGAGAGCAGCCTGGATCTTACAAAAGTTTCCTTCGTAGATTGATCGTATTTATGAGTGCTTCCTCGTTCAACCCACAATTTTTCTACCCAATCTTATTTTTCCTCGTTCAACCCAAAACATATGCCTCGTTCTACCCAATCCAAAAATCTCAGTCACAGTGTATTCTAAACAGTACAGACACTGTGTTATTAATCAAAGATCGAACTTGCTGAAATTATTACTCACAGTAGCTTCAAATTACGTATATGGAGATAATAATATTTTATGACAATGTTTATGGTCTCTTCAAACAAATGCACGTGCAATTCCAAATATGTTATTCAAAAATAAGATGGTAATATTAAATGTTACCATCGATAGGCTTAATAGTTTATTTTGCATTGATATTTATATTTAATGTAAGTATATATTCTTTTATCGAAAACGTGTACTTACTTGTAGCTGTTTATGTTTTAAATATTCGATCTCAAAAATGTTATTTTGCATGACTGATTTTATATACCTAGATAGCTAAGAAATGTGATTTTGCACGACTGATTTTATATACCTAGATAGCTAAGAAATGTTTATTATTCAAATTAATATCTACTTGCCAGACCTGTATTTAAAATGTGTAAGCTGTTCTGTTGAATAATAAATGACTGATTTTTTAAAATAAAAATATTCATAATAAATGTCTACAATTTTTTTGTCTGCTGACCCTACTACTTCGGTGTTTCACTGTGTCATTTATTTGAATATAAACAATAGAAATTGGAAATAAGTAGGTGTGGGTTGAAAGAGGAACTTAAATCAAACGTTTTGGGTCGAACGAGGCAAAATACCTATTGGGTAGAAAAATTGTGGGTTGAACGAGGAAGCACTCGTATTTATCACTGAATACACATCACATAACAATAACAGTTATTATTAGTAAAATTAATTCTTAAATTCTTTACTGCGCACAGAAAAATATGGGCAAACAAGTTAAAACTAAAGATATGTACAAAGTCGAGCTTAACCCCCTTTGAGACATAGGAGAGGAAGGGTCTAGAACGCGAGCAACGCCGCGGGCGACGGCTAGTAATGAATATACCTATTACCTGTTATTAATATATATTATTTTTTGTAAAAGTATATGGGTTGTAAAATTATTCCGGTCAATTCAAAACTCTGGCAGCCAATTCTCAGCGGACTAACTTGTATTAGCAAAGTTCATTTCACGGAACTATGGAGATGGGATAAATTTTTCATAAAACTGACGGAAATTAAGTGGCTCCTTTGATGAGAGCGAAGAGAAGTGGTGGATTTCCAATTTACACTTTCTAAGAGTTATTTTAACTTTTGGTACATCATACATAGGTTCTAACCTTCTTGGGTATTATATTCACTATCTAAATATATAAAAATCTTTTGAAGCTGACTGACAATCAACACACAGCCTAAACTATAAGTCCTAGAATGAAATATGGAGGGTAGTATCCTCATATAGAGTAGGGGTGCACAAAGAAAGGAATTTTGAAAAGTCGGACCATAAAAAGGTCTAAAATTAGGATCTAATATTTTAACCAAATAATGCGTACGCTGCTACCACGCGAGCAAAGCCACGGGCGACAGCACGTTTATCATAAACAAATAAATTCAATTTCAAGTAGGTTTACACACCAAGGTTATGTTAATAATAAAAAATAAGGTCTATGTGTTAAATGGATCGTTTTAATCAATTACGTTGAAAGTTTTTAAGACATTCACTTGAATTTAAATTTTTATTTTATACTAAATTCATTGTAAGATTTTGAAAGATCAAATTAAGTTTGAAATTGATAGCCTCGCGAGTACAGGCTTGTAATATCGTACGATGATAATGCAAGATCCATCCAATATATTATGTTAGCTTTTAGGACGATTACCTTCACACTTTAACCTTGACTTTTTAATAAAACAATGCCTTTAAATGAAAACCAAAAGATTTTTCGTTTAATAAAATAAATGATTCATCGGAGGGATACATTCATTTATAATACAAAAAAAAACTAATCATAATCTATACACAAATAAATTTTAGTCCGCGACGAATGGTAGAGTATCTACGCCGCCTTAAGGGGGGCCTTAAGACGACCTAGATACTTATAAAACTTGTATGAAAATCAACAGAGTATTTTATTCCTTTTTAAATAAACAAACCTATTCAAATAATAAAATACACCCTCATTTAATCTAGTCAAGCTTTATCAGATGTGCGCAAACAATATTAATAGTCGAATAAACGGGGATACTACCTTTTTGTAAGTTGAAACAATTGCTACAATATCCACTTTATTCACAAAAGAAATATAAATAAAAGTCCCTTTTAAACGTATCAGCGACATCCTAAAGAGTTCCAAATGTCACCTCATCAACTTCGAGTTAATGTCATTTTTATGTACGGACGTCAAAACTCCAGCAAAATGACGTAACTGCTAGGAAAAAGACACAAGCGACAAAAATACTTTTTCGACTGCCCTAAAAATAAAAACAAAGTTAAAAAATCAGCTTCTTTAAAGCTCGTTACCTGTCTATTTAAATATTATTATACAGTGCCTACCTAGATTGCAAAAATGTATGTCTTTTGCGCGAACATTAATTCGTTCCATAGAAAAAGTTTTGAACCCCCTGAAATTTTTGAGAGAAGTTTGGATACACCCTGTAGAGTGTTTATTTTTCTTTAAAACGGTGACTATGCTATAACTATTAAAATAAAATTCTGTTATTCTAGGTCCTTTCCAGAATTTCAGGCTCTAAATTAAAATGATCAAACAGTAAAAATTATAATGCAAAAGAATTTTCCGCGAATAAAAATGCGACTTGTGCCTTTATAACTTTTTCGCACGAAGGCAGTAACGAGCTTTATATTTGGTATACGGGTACATTCATACATAATAAAAGCATTATATTATCGCACCTCTTTCGTTTCCCTCTATGGCAAGATTTACACAGAATACCGGTTACAGTCGATCATTTACGTATTTTAACGTAAACGCATACGGTCATATAAAACTTTAGTAAATTGAAATCTCTAAAATAAATATTGAACATACATAACTTTGACCATAAAGTTGAAGTTATCTTGACACACTGTCACGTGCCCTAGAGATTACATCTAGTGGAAAAATTTCCTCTGGCTGATGTGCACGATTTTCAAAAGCATTTTATTAATGCTACGCCACGAGAGCTTCATTTTGATGTGATGTTATAAAACCAGCGCCGGAAAAACCAGTGGTATCCTGTTTCATGTGTAAATGTGGCTTTATCCTCTCTAATTTAGAGGTTGCATCGTACTGAATATTTTAAAGCTTTTGGTGCTTCTGACGTTGGTTTTTATATTTTGCCGCGAATTAAAATGTACAAAGGCAGAGCAATAACTGCAGAATGCCGGCGATTTTGTAGGTGTGAAGAATTACTAGCGGGTTTATGCAAAAATATTCTTTATACCGACAGAATTGAGGTTCAGTTTAGCATTTTTATTAAAGCGGTTTGGTATTGAAATATTATAACGAACATAGAACCAGTTAGATCATTATTGCTGTTTATTGTCCTCTGAAGTTAAAACTATTCCACTTTTGGGCAACAAGCTTAAAATCGATTGGTGCGTAAAAGTGCAATAGCGTAGGTGCGGAAGTCCTTGGTGCGCATCTCTCGGTGCGCAAAAGTGCAATGCTTCGTAAATTCACGCCAAAATTGTAGCAAGATTGTATAAAAAATAACATTACGACTAATTTTAGTTCCAAGGGCAGTAAAATCCCGGAAAACTTCAGTCTATCTCAGTAACTAGACATTAGCAGTGTAACATAATGTTCGTAATTTGAACTCCAAAAGATGAAATCTTCAATTCGGCTCTAAAAACCATCTGCTTGCGCCGTAAATATCAAGCAAACTTGAAAAAACCTATTAGCCTTTATGACAAAATGGAAAATTTCATAAGGCCACTGTGTACTGAAGCGTTCTGGTTCAGTCGTACATATTTTTTTGTTCATCATCAACCTATATCGGTCCACTGCTGACGTAGGTCTCTCCCAAGACGCGCCACTGAGCCCGGTCTTCGGCTCTTCTCATCCAGTTTTTTTGTTATTATTGACAAATTTACTGGAAAGAATAGTTATTTTTTGAAAGATTTTAGATCTAGCCTAACGTTGTACCAATTAATTAGGATCACTGTTCTACACAGATAAAAATATAAATAAGACAAAAACTTACCAATAATTCCTAAAATTGCTCATCTTCTGTTTGACTTTGTTCATCGTTAAGAGATGGCAATAATTTAAGCCCCGAGTAGCGTTTCAGTATTCGGGCGATAGCATCACGCAAGATGCAAGATATTCGCTGTGTAAAAATTTAAATGGCTAAATAAATATTGTTTATTGCGCTTTTATGGACATAAGCCTTTACAGAAAAAATGTCATAGTCGTCCGAGACTTCATTTTCCTTACGAATGTGAAATATTAGCTATCAAATGAAGAAAACGAATGTTGAATTAAATTAAATCTGGGAATACAACTTAAAAGGTGCAAGCAAAAATGTATCGTGTTCTCTTGGGAGAAAGTAGAAAATATTATAGAGTCAACAGAAATATAGAGTATATGAAATAGAGATGAGCAGTTTCGGGTTTGAAATAAAAACGATTGAATTCGGTGAAATATAAAGTAACTAGACTCGTGCCACTGGTAAGGCTTGTGTGTTAAAAATTGCTTTGTGAAATGTGGAAGGCACTCAATCTGCGCCTGCCTAACAACTGCACACACAACGCGTTTTGTGTGTTATCCTCCATGTAAACTTACCCTATATACACCTGCCCTAAACCCGCACTTGTCCTCTGTGTGTTTGCCTTTAATAGAGCGAAACTCAAACTAAGACTTTTTAAAGTTTTATTATTATTTTTTGTTTTATATTATTTAAAGTTTTAAATTATGCTTGAGTTATCGATATCGTAAGGAAACCCTTGGCTTAGTCAGCTCCGCGCGTATTGACGATGTCTTTCCTGTGGATATGGCTGACTAGGCTGAGAGGATGGTATAGGTGCTGGGCAAGCCTACTTCATCTAAACATTGTCAGAGGCACTACAGTATCCCGTTAAGTGTAGGCATAGGTTGCCTCCTGACGCTGTATAAATCATCTTCAATGTAAAGGCTTGAGTCACAAGTCTTGAGTTTTTTTTACCATAAACCTGAGTATTTTAGCAACAGTGGTAGTGGGTTTGCGGTCACGTGTATAGCGATTGCAAAATATGAATGAATGAAACGATGAATGAAGGTCGCATTTATGACGCGGATCATCATCACTTCAACGAACTGTTTGTATCATTCTTCTAAGAACTGTTTGATATTATTCGTCCAAGTATTATTCCTATCAAAAGATGGATGACGTCATGTTCTGTGATGATAAAAAAGTATAAAAAAATATGACCCAGTGTTATAAGGGACATCCCTAAAGGTAACAGACGCTCGGAAATTCTAATTTAATTCTCTACCATTAATTATTTTATTATCTACTGTCAAAATAAAACCGATTACCTCTCCGCCTCACTAAATATTTAGTTTATTTAGATTAATAAATTCCTGATAATTACGTTGGAGGCTTATTCGGTTGTGTATTATGGCCTAGTCGAATAAGCTGCTATCTGAATTATGTTGGGGTGTAAGTACCTAGGTGTTGACAGCATTTGGTACCTAGAATCTACTCGTAAGTATTGAACTAGGCTTTTACATTTAGTCAAAAGCTGCTTTTAGTGTTGTATTACAAGTACCTACCTATGTATTTTAGAAAAACATGGACATACAAACACGTACTATGGGAAATAGATTGCTGATAGAATACTTACATAAATTTTACATTTTTTTTTGGAAATACGTACTAGGTGAGCCTATAATACATATCAACACCCGTAGAATAAACACCCATGGTTTTTATCCATGTTTGCTATCACACAAATGTTTTTTCTTAGTGCGCATCGAACCCACCACCCACAGCACGAAAGGCAAACCTACTACCGTCTGAGCTATGATCCATGTCAATATTAATAAGATGAGTGTGAAGATAAGAATAATTATTATGTTTTATTCCCATCGAGCCCAACAGCCGGCCCACCAGTGGGCCAGTTGGAAAAAAAAAACCCATCGAACCCACTCATTTGCATAGTGGGCTCGTTATGGTGTTATACAAGTCCTTTGTCAAACAGTGAATTTTTTACTCTGATGACGACAAAAATAAAACCAAATAGAGATACATACGGTATTATTTACTGTTGCCATATTTCCAAAATGGACGTGCATTTAACCGAAGTCTCCGTGTTTTAATTCTACGTAGCTGTCCAGGCGAATAAAACTTGGAGTACAAATAAAATGGAGTTCAATTTGAGTGCCATGAATACCAAAGTAAATGATACCCAAATAAAACTGAACGGAACATGATAAATGGATATTGGACGTGCGAATGTTGTAATTTGTTTGTTTGTTTTGCGCTAATTGGGAAAAACTACGTGAGCGAACTGTAAAGCCGGAGTCACACGGAGCTGCATGCTTAGTGTGTACGTTTGACGTTTACTGCAAAGTCACGTAAACTATAATTTTGTATGAAGAATCATCAATTTTGCAAACTTCCCGCTAGGGGCCCTACTCAATTAATAGACAAAAATATAATTTACGGGAACTTTTTAGTAGGTATACGTAAAACAAAGACACTAAGCTTTCAGAGCCAAGCATAAGCTCATGTTAAAATTATACAGTCGCTAGCGAATCAAAATGTGGAGAAATGACATTTCCGAACGAAAAGTCACGTAACTATTCCCGATTCAGATACATTTTTTTGATCACAGTTTTTGACGTTTAATATTGTCTAGCAATTTTGATGTCTTTTGGCTAAAACAAGCTCATGTAGTCTGATATTAATTATTTACCCTACTGCAACACACCCCGATACAGTTATAAGAGTTCAGGTTAGTTTGAATTACGACACCCAATATCAACTGACCTAACTATAGTTGGTAGCTTCGATTTTGACGACACACCCCGACACAGTACATTTATTGTGTCGGTGTGTTTGCAATGTTCCAACGTAACTTATAATGGTTAGGTTAACACTGGACGAGAGCGGGTAGTTTCAGCAATATGTATGAATACGTCGTGCATCACGACACATTCCGACAGAGAAGTGTGAGCCCGGCATTATTAAACCTAATTTGGTTTTATATGATATTGTTAGTCAATTGCAAATATTATAGTATGTAGTTAAACTGATTTTGTTGAGAGAAAATTGAAATATTCGCGTACGATTTAGATACAGTGAAGTTTTTACTTACTTTTTGGATCTGTGGATGACAAAAACAATTTATTTCAAAAACCTTTTCAAACTAATCTTCAAATTATATTTAAACAGGTCTAATCTAGCTTTGGGGTAAAAAGATGCCAGTCACTTCAAGTCAACCTGCAATGTAAATTAAGCTTTCACTGCATTAACTTTCGGTTCACATTGGCTACGGATTGAGATAATAAGAATTTGGAAAATGGCATGATTCGTGAAATTTATCCGAATGGAATTAAATTATCTTGAATTAGAATCAGGAAATGCAGGTGAAGTTTTAGGGTTCTGATATTTTACAGGAAACCCAATTTTTTGGTCTCTGAAGAAACCCGTAACACATTAGGTACCTTTTTAGTAAGTGCTTTTCTACTTTGGAAACTTTGAGGTGGTCCTTTGGTCTCTCTGTCTCTCTCTCTCTCTCTCTCTCTCCTAAGCATTTATTATTGCCATCTAATGGTGGGATCTACTTTCCTTGTTTTCTCTTTCCACTTCACTCTTTCCGACGCATCGTCTTCGGAAACATGTGGTCTTTTTGTATGAAACAATTTTAGGTAGGTACTGCCCACACCGTCAACCAATACCTAAATAAATTGTGTAATACTAATATTTAATTAATTATTCAGTCGTAAAACACACAAATATAGTATTTACAAAAATAGTACCTACTTATATACAGGGTGTTACCAGACCACTTCCGAAAACTAAAGGGGGAGCTACAGCACACCAAAACCCAACCAAAAAAAAATCAGTTATCCTGAAAAATAATTATAGCCGGAGAAAACAATGTTTAAAGATTTGTATTTATTTCGCCAGCCTGCAATGTACGCATTCACGTAGGTAAGGTCGAGGCGTAGTACTATTATTTATTCTGTGTCGTAAGTGCCTACTAACGTAGGTAGGTACTAACGTAGGTCGCTCGCACGTTGCGTACTTGAATGACCCGCGATGAACTCTCAGCTGTTCATGCTGTAGTAGACGTAATCTGCGTGCTGCGTGTACATTGCTGCTGTATTTATTTTATTGGTTTTTTTGCTTTTTTAAATGAGATAATTAGGTAGATATGTCTTATTATGTTGTACTGTGTGTATGTAACTACAAAAAAATTTAAAAAGAGATAGTCAAGTAAATTTTTTTTTTCGCGATTTTTTTCGCTTAATGTTTTCAGTATCATGGTCTGATTGGAACCTCCAAGTTTTCGGAAGTGGTCTGGTAACACCCTGTAGATTTAAAACATTTTGTCTACAAAATGTCTCGTGCAAAAGTCGACGGATAAAAAAGTCTTGGCATTACTTATCTGCAGAGCGACCTCAATTTCGGATGTAAAGACGATCGAAGATTTCAGCTTCATTTTGTGGCTCTTAAAAAAGCGGGTAGTGAACTTATAAATATGTATATTGTATACTTACTTTTGTAGTAGATAATATATGGTAAAATCTTATTGTTCTATGCTAGCTTTTTCTCACGATATTCGTTTGTAATGTGTATTGTGTAGGTATGCTTGTGTCATTTGGTTTGCAAATGTGCTACATCGTTGAGATCGTGAGATATTGTATAAGTTTTTTTTAGGTATACGGTAGGTACGAGTATAATTACGCAAATTGTACAATAAGGTATTTCAATTCATTAGTATAAAAACCTAATTAGACCGAAAAGAGTGGCGTAATAAAGAGGAGGCCTATACTCAGCAGTGGGTGCAAACGGGCTGAAATGATGATGATGATGATGAGTATAAAAACATAAAAATTTTATATAGGTACATAAACATTTATATGCATTGAAGTACGTTTTCAAAATTATAATTAATAAGGTGATAATTATATTTTTGTCTTTACCATTTCTTTTACTTACTGCTCTCTATGACAACCCTATCAGCGATCTAACCCTTCACGCTACATCAAGACGAATCACGTGGTATACTTTACCCCCAGAGTACGTGATGACGTAATACAGGGCTGCTGGTTTTATCATCAATTTATTATAAAAAAAAAATTGATGCTCGTTTCTTTTTTATTAAAAACTTCTAAATGAGAAAAGTCTAACACAAACACTGTTCACGCAAATTAAATAATTATTTCATCGTTAAACTTTTATTTTGTATTTTTACATAATTTGTTTTTTTTTAATATCACTACTAGCTTTCGCCCGCAACTTCGTCCGCGTCCCATTTGATCCTGTTGATTTTTCAAAATAACAAATAGCCTACTTGTTTAGCCAGTTACGAACTATGTAGGTATATTCCAAGTTTCAGGTTTTTAGAGTAAAATATCAGGCCCCAGTAGTTTCTTATTTTTTATTTTTAAAAGAATGGATACCCAACACAAATCAACGTACATTTAAAAGGAAATAAAACAAGGTGCTCCCATAATTACAGGGTACCAGGTTTCAGCGTGATTGAAACACAAATATATTAATATTATATTATATTACGTTGTGTTAAGTGTCCGTGAATATTTATTTATTTATATTTATTATAAAGTTTAACATTTATAATATTATTGGGATAGTTGGGTGGGGAGTGGGATGAGATGGCAGAAAGATGTGAATTTTATATTCATACAGTACATTTTTTAGCGTAATATTTATAATCTAGTCGCTCTTTTTCAATACTCTAGCCCCGATGTTTTATCTAGCACACGAAATGGCCAGCGTATATTACGCCAGCCTAGAAATATTGGAACAATAGATGCATTAGCGGCCCGATTTCTTTAATGTAGATAGATAGATAGCACTTTATTGTACCTACACAAGAAACAATGGATATATGTAGTGTAGTGAAATACTAATATAGAATATTAAATGTAGATAGATAGATAGCACTTTATTGTACCTACACAAGAACAATGTTTTGGAGACTAACTTATAAAAATAAACCATTATAACTTATAGGTATAGAATAACCCTACACACACACACACCTTGCAGTCTGTTCGTGGTTCAACTCGCACTTGACCTGTTTATTTTTCTTCATCATCATCATCATCCTATATCAGTCCACTGTTGGACGTAGGGCTCTCCCAAGACGCGCCACTGAGCCCGGTCTACGGCTATTCTCATCCAGTGTCTGCCAGCTACATGTCTCAGATCGTCGCCCCACCTTGCCTTATTTATCGTATCTTGACCTATTTATTTAAATTTTTTACATGACTTATTTCTCCTTTAAGTAAAATACAATGTATTTTAGACGTAAGTTTTTCATATACGTTGCAACAATATTACTAAGTAAACTAAAATTACGTCGTAAAGACTTCACAGTAAACCAAACTAATTTCCGTTCGAACAACTATCAACGAGTAAAACCGATAGCCGGCATACTTAGAAACCTTTCGAACTGGCAACTACTCTTATTTTCGAGGACGTTAAAATTGCGCAAGATAAGTGCCAACTTTACCCGCTGTTATCTGGTTCTGCTTTTATCTAAACTTATGGCACCTAGTTCGAAACCGGTTCTAGAATTTTAATTTGTTTACTTTGCAACTTCTTAACATGTAGGTTCTCAATTTGGTTGTTTATTTGGAACTAAGTTTGTTTTAGAGCCTAAGCACAAGCACACGGCGTTTTTATTGCGTGCAGACGACGCGCAGATGACGCGCTTTAACGCAATTGAAACGAAATTCAGCCTACTGTCGATCAACTTTCTGTGCATCTACGGCGCAGAAAACGCACATTCGTGAAACGGTCGTCGCGCGCATAACAAACGCTGTGTACTTAGGCCCTTACATTTTGTATTTTTGGTGTGACTTTACATTGATCTGATTACTTAGAAACTGCCTGCGAAAATTATGAAAAACCCAAAAAGTATTTATTTGTAAGTGTTAGGTTTATTTTTTACAGAAACTTTCGTGTTCTATGTGGAATCATTTACGCAGTATAGTCAGCATTTTTCTTTTTCATATACTTCATTATTTGGATTGAATTTTGTAACATGTATAAATGAAATAAAAAAATATTAAATGAAATATGGTATAATATACCACATTTCATTTAATATTTTTTTTATGGATCACTAAAAGGGGGCTTTTCATATTATGACAAGCCCCCTTTTAGTGATCCATTCTAAGCAATAACACCATTTACAGGTAATTCCAATCAGCTTAAAGCGGGTAGAAGTGGTGCCAATCCGCATGACTTGGCAGACATCACTTAGGCATTACATCCACGTCTGACCCCATCCTCACCTGCTAAACTCTAATGGCTGCTTTCACACTGCCTCCGACACGACACAAAGCTCAAGACTCAAGCGGTCATTATTTGGATGGATGACCGTTAGTGGCATTTACATCTGAGCGCTTCCGTGCTTCGAAGGGCACGTTAAACTGTCGGTCCCGACTCTAGCAGTCGTTAAACCATGACGGAGGCCTTGAGGCGACCTAAAAACTCCGTCATCAGAATTGGCCACTAACTCATACGAGCTTGCTTGCTAGCTCAAGACTGCTAACGCACTTGGCCGTCAAATCGCAGCGGCCAAATATCTTCGTGTTCCCAAAGTTTATTTTCAGGCGACCAAAGTCGTTTTCGGGCGCCGCGACCACTTTGGTGACCTTTATTTTGGCCGCCTGACCGCGGCGACCAACATTTTGAAGGAAGAAGTATTCTTTAGTTAAAAGACTATACATTTTTATAATTCTCTTACATGAAGCATTAATGTAAAAAAATAATACCACACAGGAACTTCAAAGAAAGATCATACAAAAGAGCGCTACGAACCGCCGTAGTTTCACGTTCGCGAGTTGACGAATAACTCTTAGTTTCTTGCCCGTTCTTTAAGCCTTTGGTCGCAAGGACATGTCACCTAGAATCACCTAGACAATTCTAAATGCTCCTTGTGGTTTTACTAATTAAAATATATTTGACATTGACTTTGGCTCTGGCCCCTTAGTTGGCTGCTGTGACTTGGCCGCGGTAGGACGCATTTATATTGTTTCACACACAACCGATATTCGTTGGGGCCACGATGTTGCCGGTATCGTATCCGCCAGTGTGCAATCATCTAATGGAAGTGCTAATCCCAATGTATGCGCCAGCAGCCGTTAATGTAAGGTACCACTAAAATATCATACTAATAGTTTGGCTCTTGGCACTGTATCTAATTTTAAAATGCTTTTTCCTGTTTTTCTCCTAATGTAGGAAAATACTAATATACCCTACAGTAGTGTTTTTGAAACTGTGGGTCATGACTTCCTGGGGGTCGTGCTGTAGGCACAAGGGGGTCGAAGAGGGTCGTGATGCGTTTTACTGAAAGTTTAAAAAAGCAAGACAGACATCATTTACCTAAAGAAAATTGTTACTTTAAAATAAGCTAGTAGATACCTACAGTGGAATAAATCAGCTTTTTTACATTTTACACCTAAATGTATGTATAAGTAGAAATGAATTTGTTTGAATGTAGACATTTATAAGATTTTGTAAATATCTACGTGAGGAAAAGCACAGAAAATATTTTTTCTACAAAGCTTCGAAATCAAACCAAAGATATATCAAGGATAGGTACGTATATAAGAACTACGTAGTGATCATAATAACAATGTACAAAGTATTATTTGTGAAAGCAACATCAGATTATGTCGATATTTAGTGAGGCGTATCTAAAGGTGCGTTCTGACGAAGCGTGTTATCGCGGATGGCTACGCGTTGCTCCAACAACGCAACGCTGCGATGAATTGAACGGTGCAATAATACTTAACATGGTTCATAGGTAAGTAAATGCAGACTTGTCTGCTTTTTTGTGACCAAAAATGAGTTGGCATACAACTTTACGTAATAGGAAAAACTAAAAGCGGAAACTGTGAGTATAAACCACAGATCATAACAATACGTATAAACTATAGTTTCCGCAAGAACTAGCGAAACTATTCTTTTAAAATAGCTTCACTAGATGCCCTAGATAGAAGCACGTAGCATGGGCACCACAATTAATAGAGCATGAGTAAACATGCGCTGCCGGCAGTCGTACGTTTACTCAGCGGCAACGGCATAAAACGCACAGTGTGAAAGCACCTTGAGGTGTGCCAGCGTAAATAGGCACTGAAGCACAACCATCCTATCAGACAAGCGTAAAAGCGTAACCTGTAGCAACAACTAATTATTACTCTCAGTAACGTCTAGTGGAAATATTCGTACTAGTGGAGATATTTCGTTGTGTTAAGTGTCCGTGAATATTTATTTACCTATTTATTTATTCTCCGGAAATATTTTGTCAGCTTCGAAGCGATCAACACTTCTAGATGATGAGGAATGTTACACTGTGTGTTAGTGATACGACCACGGAGCACGGTAGTTGCCTTCCCCCCCCCCCCCGAGTCTGTGCATTTGTTTTGACTTTCGACTCGAGTATAGCACACGCAAACGCATTTGCAAAGCGATAAATTTTGTTGGGAATTGCACAATTCTCAAATCTCCCGCTAGAGGCGCTTATCCGGTTTTCATACATAATTTCTTGCTTTGCAAATGCGTTTGCGTGTGCTATACTCGAGTCAAAAGTCAAAACAAATGCACAGACTCGAGGCTCTGGTATTCGTATGGGTTTCACTATATAATATCTCAAAACCGATTTAGCTGGCAATACATTATTTTATGTTTGTCCACACATTTTTTCATATCAATAAAAACCCAGTGATTCTATAATACTAGCTTTATTTGATACCGAATAAACAGATCTGACAGATAGTGTCAAATGTGTCAAATAGGTTCTTTGTTCTTCTTCTTTTTTTATGTATGGACTCTTTCCGTCATTTTGACAGACAATTTTGCCAGTGTCAAGTGATATAATATTTGAAATAATATAAGTCAAGTCAAGTCATCGTCAAGTCGGCTGTCGTTTGTTTAAGAGGTGATTATAAGTAAGCTACCTAGTGACGCTTTCCAAATGCAATCTGAAAATTGGTCCAGCGCCGCTGGGATCCATCTGTGCTCAAAATATTTTATTACATAACATACATTTTCGCATCACGCCTTTATGTATATGCGTTAATATTGAAATGATTTGCAGACATTCGCGTCACGTTTTTAATTATATAAAGTGTACTTTGATAGCTCTGTGGTGTTGACTTTTGAAAATGAGCTACAAAAACTCAAGGCGCACAGTTACCTACATGCTCTACACTCAATACACTACCACGGAGCAGAAACTCTGTTACCTACTGACTGCCCTCTACAGTGACCTACAAACCCTAGAAAATACAAAACGTCAAACATTTGTTAGTACGGTCACGTGTCATTTCGTTCATTTGTCATTTCAATACACATTTCGTTTAGAGTTTCCTATTCTCTAGCAAATATGACTGTATTTTCGAACTCGATTTACAACTTTTTCATACTCACCTACTTCGCTAATAGACACGTAGCTATTACCCTACTGTACCTCTATCACGAACAAATCTGTCAGTCGCCGCGTTAACGTATTCGAGTTATATTGCGCGTCAATGCCAGCTGCCAACAGCGGTACGATACGTTTGCGATTGTCACATTTATTCGTGATCAAGGAACTGATTTAGAATATCATTCAGGTAAAAGCTATGGAGCTTTTATATATAAGCCACAATCGCAATGCCACAGCCTACATGATTGATGGTACACGTACCGGAACTGGAACTCATTTCCCAGCCTGAATCAATAGCATTTAAATATGTAATCAGGATTTTCACGTCGCGGGAATGCTGACATGGAAACGTCCTTAAACCCCCTAAGATTTGCTTGGCCTGATTGATTCCACGTTCTTAAGATGCGAAGACTTGCATTCCTTGACGATGTCTCACTAACAGGAAATGTAATTTTGTGACATATTTATGGAAGGAAATTGCTTGAATGAAATGTATGTAAAAATAAGGATAATAATTAAGTATAATCATTGGTAAAGCATAAAAATCAAAAGGGCCAATAACTTTTTAGTTGCTAAGCATGGTTGGAGAAACATAGGTACCAACTCTAGATAAAAACCTGTATGATGGCATACTTATCCTTCCGCCAGTTTATAAAAGGTACCTACTTAAAAAACACATGACGGTCTTCTTACTAGAGGGCGTCTAAAAACCAAGCTGAAACAAGAAATAATACAGGAATAAATTAACCAATTACGACGCGAGACGCACCGACGACCTAGCTTGTAGTAATTTACGGTCGCGATAAAACGTTCACCGAGCTTTGAAAAACCAAGAATTTTCAAGAACGTTGTATGTCGTTTAAATATTTCCGCTTCGTACTGTTCCAATTTTTTTTTAATATGCTTATCCCTTTCAGAGTATTGAACCAGTAATCTGAGTTATACATACTCAATGGATCAAAAGACTTTTGGATAAAAACTTTGTTCAAATTCATTTGAAGACAACTTAGATAAAAAATCCGGACAACATCACTAACTCGTACCTGATCTGGTATACAAGTACGTAAGAGTTTCTGGAACAACCCCGTAGCTTAAGATAAGATAGAAATAAGATAGTTCGTAAGTAATTAAGCATCTGAAGATCAGCAGAAAAGTAAAGAGATATTTTTATCTTTGAACTTCGTGACTAGATTCTAAAACCGCGATTGCAGTTAACTCCATGAAAGCTTACTAAGAAACGGTCAACGTAATATTATGATGTAATCGTGAGCACGTCCTCAGTGGACCTGCGCTGTAATGCATTGTTAGATGTTTGTTCTGTGTCTGGGTGTTTCAATGTATTATAAGTATGTATTTACAAAATAAAATGTATATAATATGTACTCTATCAGCCATCTAATTTCCATCGTACAAGCTTTGCTTAGTTTGGGACTCGAAGGCGTTGTGTTAAGTGTCAGATGAAAGCCGAAAATATTTGAATCTCTTTGTAATCTATCAAACCCGATTAACATTGGGCAAGAACAGTGTGTTTACCGATTATAAAAACTTATAGTAGAAAATCTACTGTCCGATGGACTTACATTTACACCAGCACTAATCTACTTCACTAAACAGTTTGATCAATGTAAATCAGCCTACGACCTTCCTGTAGCTGACATGTTACGGACGTGATATACCGGCCGCTCACAGACACCAAGATGACAGACATGAAGTTTGCAATGGGAGCATCGCTAGAAACTCCAAGATACTTGAGAGTTGTTTCTTGTTCGCGACAAGTTCCGCTGAAACGTCTCCGAGCTGTTTGAGTTTCACTTCGGTAGGTATTAGTTCATGGCATGATTTTATGATTAGCTACTTACTGAACTAGCTAGTCTCACTTTGGTACCATTGTCAGTATCGCCTTGCTTTGACGGCATAGCATAATTTTCCTCAACTCTTCGTTTTTCTCTGTTTTACTTATCTGCAGTTTGGGTGGCGTAGTACATATTCAAATGCAACAGCTATAATAGAGGCTCGAGTCAGTTTATATCAAAAAGCGCCTTCCAGATATTTTGTATGAAAACCGGATAAGTATTGAAACACGTTAGCTTTTCGTAATCGACTGACATCTTTATTCAATACCAAGTTTTAAACATAGATGGCTCTGATTGTACCTAACCATACATATTTTCAATTTTGTTACCTACATTTTAACAATAAGCGCATCTAGCGGGAGATTAAGTAACTATTTTTATTTCATACAAAAAATGATAGTTTCTCGATTATCACTTTTCAGAGATAAACAAAATAAAACGCAGACTATCTGGCAGACACCTTGTTTTATGACATAGAGATAACTGTTCGAGCGAATAAGCAAATTGCGTTATCACTTATCATCACACAGCATGTCCTCAGGACGTGCAAGGCGCAGTGTGGCATTGCAGTGCGTTCTATCACTTTGAAGCGTAAAATTTTATACTTGTATCAAGTAAAAAATTGCCTAATTGCTCCCTTGCGAATGTTTTTTAAAAGAGCTCACTCCTAAATAAAATATAAACATTAGTACGAGTGCTGACTGAAGTCGGCAAGAGCTAAAAAGGTTCTATGTAGACATCCAGTTCAATACCGTATGCAAACATCCGTCTTGCCTTTGACGAGTCGGTCTCCGGAACCCAATTTACCGACAGGCGCGGCGTGATTGGGTTCAAATTGAAAATCGAATGAGTTACCCCACCACTTGGATCGCACGAAGGTCTTACGAAATGCATTTTCGCACACGTTCTCAGACTATATTGAAATGAGGGACAGGATTTGGGTGGTTTCACTCGGTTTTGAGGACCTCCGATAGATTGATGAAAGTAGAAATACCATTTTTGCTTTCGTCAATCTACCGAAACCGTTTGTTAAAGAAGGCTTGTAAGAAAAAAATCGAGAGGATCCCAGTACAAAGATAAATACCGGCAAATCTAGAATTAAGCATAAATACTAGAGGTAATTTAAAGAAATGTAAAATCCATTCATTAGTAAATAAAGATCATTTTTAAACATCAGATTATCTGTCAACTTGTGAAAAACGCGGTGGAAACGCTTGCAGTTTTTAAACAGGCACATTCTGTAGGTACTTGTAAAGAAAGCAGCCTCAAGCAATAAAAGCAGGATCGTTACACGTAAAACGAGAGTAACTACATTGTTATCCGTGAATTCTTTTAGCTAACTTTGTAGTTTATGCGGCATAAAGTAGAAAGCACCTTTGGGAAAGACTCGTGCGCTTTAGCACAACTTTTTTGTGCTTTCGTATAACTGCAATGGGAACAGAAAATTCGAAAAATAAGACATGTAAGGACTGAGTGTTATTTGGTAACCGAAGTGAAAGTGTTTAAAAAATGGTTTCCAACTTGCCCCGTTTTTGAAATTAAAATCAAATCAATACACAAATTTGACAGTCGCAGTTTCAATAATCAAAGAAAATAGCTTAGCCTGATAAATGTCTGTTTAATCACTATCGTATTTTTATAAAGCTGAATCCTATAATTTCTTCTAAGCTTTAAAAAGCATGACGTCAATGAAACACTAAGACTTGCTCTAGAATATCAGTCAAGAGATTCGATAACTCTGCAACTAGTGTTAATATAGTACTTTTCTTTAGTGCTTTAGTTATCCGAGTTCTTCGAAATCAAAAAGAACAATAGGAAGCTGCAACTCCCTTTGTAATGATTTATTGAACAAAGAGAGTACCAGTTGACGTGGTGATTTAGTATTTAGTATTTATTAGAAAAGTAACTTAACAGACTACATACATCTAAAGCGTTAATTAATTTTATATTTACTTTACAAATAAGATAAAACTAATTTAACACAGAATAATTCTAATAATACAAACAAATAATAGTACAACAAAATAATACATATAAAACAAACTATAGAAAAAAAGAAAGAAAGAAAGAAAAACTTTTTATTGCCCACACATAGATATAAATAGGAGGGTACGACGTACCCACATTTAGGTAGGTAGGTACTTAGGTATAGCCTAAAAAATATAGGTACATATATGTAGTAAAAACTAATAAAAAAAATGTATAATAACAAACAGATTGCACAATAATTTCGCTAAAATAGTGGGTTATCTATAATACTCCAGTTGTTCGCAGTATTGTGTTGTGTTCAAAATGCTTATTTATCTTATCATAATGTTGAGATATTATTTTTAAAAATTTGTCATAATCCCCACTGGTGGGGACAGCTTAGTGGGGATTATGACAATAAACCAGTAAAACTACCACTTAAAATGTCGAATAAATAAAACTTGGGAGATTTTCAGTAGGTACCTAAAGAATATCTTACACGCTTGCTGTTTGAAACAACGCGTTATACTGTAGAATATAAAGCTTATTTTACAATGAAAATAGCTTTAAAGTGATCTGTCAGGGGATATCAAAACGCAAATGAGTGGTCGCTCTTAATGAAAAGGAAGGCATCTTTGGATTAGAGGTGTTTTACTAATGAAAGCGAAAGTGAATTGACCTTGTTTTCTTAGAAAGTTTGTGCCCGTCTTATTACAGCCGTTATAAATATTAACTTTTTCTACTAAGAGCGCACAAGCAAGGACAAATCTGACAGTCGTTACGTAAATCAAACGTATTTGTGTTGCACTGCCAGTTTGACTTCCGAACGTTGTAAGTAGCATCACATCATAGTCACTGTGTATGTGTATCGATAACAATTATTACAACAATTAGGGTTAAGCTCGCCTTTGTACATAATTATCTTTAGTTTTAACTTGCTTGTTTATATGTTTCTGTGTGCAATAAAGAATTTAAGAATTTAAGAACAATACGTTTTGTTGCAACATATTTTATTGCGAACGTGAAGTCCAAAGTCCTCATGTTTGGAAGGCAGTAGTGACGTCACATCAAAACACGCGGTTGACAGACAAGTTATATTTTACGTTTTGATTGTTTTTGGTACCGCTGATGTTTTCTCGAATGTTTCTGAACATAAGTGCCTTAATCACGATTAAATGTGACAATCGCAAACGTACCGTAACGCTAGCGTATCCGAGATACACTACGTGGTGACATTATGACACTACAATTACGGTTGGCAGTCGATCTGGCATTGACGCCCAATAGAACTCTAATACGGACACGAGTTTTGACATTTTTTGAAACGACACATAGCACTTTTATTTTAATAGTTTTTCTTGTGTTATTATGAGTATTGTTGTTTAATTTTGGTGGAATTTTAACCAATAATACTTAGGTCGTAACATAAAGTGTGAGCCATTGGAATAAATGTGTGTAAAGTGGTTTTTCTGAATGTGAAAATTCGTGTTAGGTTTTGAAGAGAAAATCCACCATTTTCTTTTCAAAACAAACGACAGCCGACTCGACAAATGACTTGACTTGACTTATTTATTACAATTTTAACACTTGACATTGGCAAAATTGTCTATCGAAATGACGGACACAGGCCATTATTGAAGAGAAGAAGAAGAACTCGAATACGTTAACGTGGCGACTGCCAGTGATAGAGGTACTGGTCCTTTCTAAATCAGATTGTTAAGATTTCGAAATGAATAAATAAGTTGGTAAAGTAACGTCCGCCACTCCATGGAAACCAAACCCCAAAGAGGGTAGACAAGGGGGACTTTTGTCTCCTTAGGGTGGCCGTCTCATTTATTAAAGCACCAGTGTCGGTGAAATTTGATTAAGGATCATAAAAAACATAATCCTAATGCATTAACTTGAAACCTATTTTTATGTCGTATATTATTATGTTTGCTACCACTAGACGCTCTCTGGTTTATTTGTAAGTATAGGTCCTGACACGGTTTAATAGCTCTGACCTTGAATCACAGAAGTCAAAATTTATCTCTTTGGCTGCGCAAAGCGTTTCCCCTAGTTAGAGCTATTAAATCGTGTCCAGATCTACAAAATGAGATATTGTTGTCTTGTGAAAATTAAAATTGTTTGGTAAAATTTCCCATCGAGCCCACCGGCCCGCCCACTGGTGGGCCAGATGCGAAAAAAAATCCCATCGAGCCCACTCATTTGCATAGTGAGCTCGTACTACCAACCTAATTGTATGACATTTGTGTAGGCAAGGAGGCTTTACATGTTATGCCAAATGTATAGTTTATTCAAATTGGTAATTACTCGGAAATTAGAATTTACGTCCTAGATTTGGATGAAATTGAAATTATATCGCATTGTAAATTGATTTAAAACAACTTAATTTCAAATCTAAATTTAAGCACAGGTTTTCTACAGTTTTGTTTGAGAATCTCTACTTAAATCTATGCTTCCACCTTAGCAACGCTGCCATGGATGTGTTTGACATGCACCAAAGGAATCGTTTAACAAACAAACGATCCCTATTGGTGGATTTCAAAGGATGTTTTCAAGAGGAAGGTGAATAGGTATCTTCTAGGCAAATGTGCTACACCGTTCACCGCATCATCGCTTAACATCAGATGAAATTGTGGTGGCAAACGATTGCCTTATATAAAGGAAGAAAATGAGGTTAAATTTTATTTGGTTCCAAATCTTCTAAACCAATATATAAAACTCTTTTGAAGCTGACAATTAACGCACAGCCTACTCCTAAAGGTATGACATTTGGAGGGTAGTAGGTATTCTTATATAGTGTAGGAGTGCACTATGGCAGGAATTTGAAAAATTCGCACCCTAAAGGGTCTAAAATTAGGTTCAAAGATTTTAACCAAATAATGCGTATGCCGCTACCACGCGAGCAAAGCCGCGGCCGACCGCTAGTTGAAAATAAAATCCATAACTGAGAACATTTTTGTATGAAGATAGCGCTCCAAGGATATCTAAGAACGATTTTCTTCCTAGACTGGAGGCTCCCTTAGTGTGTATCAAGTAGGTATCAATGTTCAATATACTTTGATCGGCTTTAATGCGTTAGATACCTAACTCTAGAACCCCTAAGCCCAAGTCCGAGCTTTCAGTCGCCAAAATTCCTAATCCTCTTACGTGGGTTCAATCCACGATTGACAAAAAAGAAACTTCTTTGTCAGCATAAGATTTTACATTGAAAAAGAGATTATTTTTTTGCTTGTACTAAAAAAGTTACAGCAGTGTTATTATTGCCTAAATATTAAACTTCACAGGTTTTTGTGGAACATCAAAATATTTACCCATTTACTTAGTTACATCGATACCACAAACAAAACGAACCAACAGTCGAATAATATAGGAAATATCGTTCCCATTAAATTTCATGAGTCGACATACTAGATCACAAATTCGTACTTGCCTACCTACCAACTCGATTCTCGTCCGATTAATTTGAAATCGATTATCGATTCGCAGGGTTATTACTAAGCGCACCGAATTAACGAGCAGAATTTTATCCATAACGTTTGACGTTTGCATTCATGATTTATGTGACATCATAAGCAGCCACCCAGTTCCTCAGATTACCGTTCAATATTCTGAGCATGCAGCTTACTTCCTCAAACTTATTATGCTATTTAATCAGGCCAAAATTGGCTCAAGAGTATCACATCTAAAGTCGGTAGAGCTCTGAATTATGAAATGAAAAATATAGGCTCAGATGCTCTTGTTAAAAATAGATGTTACTAGTCTTAACTAGTTTTTAGTCTTAGAAAAGTAATAAAAAAGTTACCTATATAAAAAAAAGTTATTAGTAAAGGTTGTCTGGAAGAAATCGTATGCGGTAAGACCGCCGTTTGCAGGTACTTGTCCGCAATAAAGTTTTATTTTACCTATTTAAAAAAAATAGGTTAACCTAAGTTTATCAGACATTTTGCAACCTTTATTGGTAAGTTCTGTATAATAGTAGGTAAGTTAGGTATGAGATACTTATGTAACGATGAGTATGTTTTATTATTAGGGTGTGGTGAGGAACACACCAATATGAGGTTTAACACCAATGCAATTATCAAATGAATAGCGCATGATTCTGGTATGGCTGGCATTTTTGATTTCAATTTAATTCTGAATATCCGAATAATTTCACTGTACATCATATTTTATGGAATTCATTTACAGGTATGAATTTGTAATGCGGCTATTGCCAAACATATAATTCAATGATTATAATTTTTTTTGTTATAATTTATACATACTCGTAGGTATATTATCATTTTCGGGTACGAACCTAACATTAATGACATTAAATATAAAGAAAACGGATAGAGATTATTACTACCAATCGTATAGAAATTATGAAATAAAAAAAACAACAAAATAATAAGTACCTATATCGCACCTATACAACGCCACCTCTGGTTTAAAGGTGATACTAAATCTACCTCTCCAAAAAGAACTTGAGTAATTGCGAGTGACCAATGAGGTTCTATAGCTTTACGACAGATGGCGTTGTTGTTAAAACTTTCAAAACCAGTAAGAACTAACTTTAAAATGTTGACACTGAAAAAAAAAATACTTTCCACTTTAAAAGTAGAATGGCAAAACTCTTTTAAAACTAGTTAACCTCTTTTTGACTCGTTATAAAGTTCTCTTGTGTTCTTTTCATACCTAATTCACAGATATCTAATACTAACCTACCTAATTCAATAGTCAGTCATAACATAAAAATTGATAAAAGCCAACACATTGCATGCAACAAAAAAAGTAAAACTAAAACCGCAACATTGTGGAATTCTAATCGCCCAATATTGATGTAGACATTGTAGACCATTGAGCTTGAAAAGATAGCATTTCTCCGCTTGCTTTCAAAGACTGCTGTCGCGAATGTAGTCTTCACTTTTACGCAAAACTGGCCGCGTATAAAAACAAAACTGTTCCAAATTCAAATCATAAAAAGTAAACGCAAAAAATACAGAAAGTGTTCTGAATTTAAAATCAGCGTAAAAAACAAATGAAGATGCGTTCTGTTTATTAGATTCGCGACAAAAAAATTATCGGTTGTTTTATTTTCTGTGTGTGTAATGAAACTTGGTGAAAATGTTTCGGACAGAATACTGGATTGGTTTATTTGTGATTTTATCAATACAAATGGGTAAGTAAATAAATAGTGTAGGTACCTAAGCTTAGCTACAAAGTGGAGACAGTGAAGAAATAAAAATTTATACAATAGGTACCTATGTAGGTAACTACTCAGCAAAAAATTGCCTATTTTCTCTTTCAATAAATAAAAAAAATATTCTTGTTACGAATGACGAATTATTATCGCATCACTGGACACGAAAGAGAAATTAGCTGAGTTTTGCATTATTTATAATCTCAACACTTGTATAAATGCAACAAAAAATAGTAGAGTAGGTACCTACTCAAAGAACTCTCCTCAAAGTAGCAAATGTTAATATTGAAAGTTTATTACGAAAAAAAAATACACTAAGATAAAACAATAAGAAATCTCTAGCTCCGATAAAAATAAGAGTCCCACGTGTTGGAAAGTTGAATCAATGAAGGAAACTGTGTGGTTCTATAAAGATTGCACTTTCTTGCTCATCATAATTATAAAAAAACATCGTGATTATTAGAGAGCTTCAATCCCGTGCTTTTCTTGAAAGTTTTGTTAACGAGGGCTTTTTCAGGGGCTCGAAGACATAAGGAGGTATTCTTTTTTTTGTTTTGCTTAAATTGTGTTTTTTTTAATGGGATTCGTTTAAGGCTTTAATGGTTCATCAAAAAAAGTTTACATTAGTAGAAATTTTATTTTTTAGAGATTGGATAAATGAATTATTAATGACTTAGTAATTATAATTCTGTAGGTTACGTAGAGATTTCTATGAAATTATTGCAAAAATGATGTACAAACCGGCATTTAATCAGATTCCGGACCGGACAGGTAGAGAAAGTAGTTTGGCCCCTCACCGGCATCCAGCGCAAAGTTTCATTTTGCAAAAAAAATATCATGTCGAGACGAAATGAAACTGTCGATGGTAGCGTAGAAGACTAATTATTACTACCTATGTTACTCGAGAGTTCTAGTAACCCAGTTATCCAGTGATATAGCATAGTTGCTCGACATATCCAAGCAAGTTCAATGGCACTCGATACATCGATTAACTGGAAAGTTACATGACTCCTCTGTATTTTTTACAATAATAGAACGTAGTGTGTGGACTTTGTGGTCATCGAAACCGCACCCTTATAACATAATTTGCAACAAACAATCTTTGTGGTCACATAATATCAATCATGAATAAGCGTTTATCAGACAATGCTAGTCCTCGGTGGGAATTGAACCCACAATCTTCAGCAGCAAAGTAAAATACTAGTGCACCAACAATCAACCCAAAAAACAGAGGCGTATTTAAAATCAGTGGATGACATTCACGTAGGTACAATAGTCGCAGACCTGTCGAAAATTAGGTAACCTTATCTCAGCTTGTGATCGCAAATTACCCACAGACTGCCAGAGGAGGATCAGGTAATCAATAAGCTATATATTTTTTTTCAGTGCCGGAAGCGGATGGCATGTTAGATTCAATGGTCGACTTCCGGTACTTCCGCTGCGTGATGAAACGAGAGTGGAAGTGCCCCGACAGCGAGATCAACTTCTTTTTGTATACGCCGTAAGCCACTTTTTAGTATTATAAAAAAAAAATTGCTGCTCTGGAAATGGTTGTTGCAATCAGCAACCTACTTTTATTTATTTACAAGTTTTTCTTACTGACAGAGCCGTCTATGGTGAGTAGCACAGACAATGAGAGGTCTATTTCCAGTGGGAGATTTGCAGAAACACCAAGTAGATATCCTATAATTACCTTTTTATCGTTCTTCGTTCTAAACTGTGGTTCCATCCGCATTTCCAGTGAAAGACCTTTCAAGCAATGGATTGATGTCAGAAAACACAAGCTGCTCGATATTTACGGCTGGAACCCGATGAGAAAAAACGTCATCATCATACACGGCTTCAACGGAACCTATTCGAAGACACCCATGACTTTCATCAGGGATGGTCAGTTATATTTGATTATCTAAGTTAAGCGACGTTCTGCGTGGTCACTATTTGGATGGGTGACCCCTAGTGGCATTTACATCTGAGCGCTTTCGTGCTTCGGAGGGCACGTTAAACTGTCGGTCCCGGCCCTAGCAGTCGTTAAGCCATGACGGAGGCCTTAAGGCAGCCTGAAAACTCCGTCACCAGAGTTGGCCACTAACTGATACGAGCTTGCTTGCTTTATCATTAATACAGTTAAGCATGAAAACGAAACCCTGTAGTTCAATCAGCTTTGCACGTAAACTGACTGTCTTTCCTGTTGGTAATGCCGATTAGGCTGAGACGATGGTATACCAACTCCCTGTACATCATGTCCCAGAACATCATCTCATTCAAGGATATGGTAAAATAACCTTGACGGTGTAAAGTCATCTTGATTAGAGGTAAAGGCATGCTTATAAAAGCTGCCAATTCACATTCAGTAAGTCACAAAAGACCAGTGCTTCAAAACAGACAAGAATACTAATTTAATTTCTAATACTTGCGTTTGGAATTTTACTATAAAGCGATTAACCCAAAAAACTAACTTTCGTTTTTACCTAGGAAAGTGGTGTGCATTTATTTAAATCCTATGATGTAAGACTGAAGATTAGCTGCTAGGTGTAATAGCTTTCTTTTATAAGCTTTGATCCTCAAAAATGATGTCAGTTGATAGAGAAATCCCAAAAATGCTTGTTCTGGACATCTAGGAGCCAATCGTATCACCATCAGTAGACTTGTACAGGCTGATGATGACAATAGTGTTTATCTACAAGCACAAACGGAACTAGTAAAATTACTAGTAAAATATGATTGTAATATTTCCAGCATATCTATCCCGTAAGGACTACAACGTGTTCATGGTGGATTGGGCTCCATTGACCAGATTTCCTTGCTACCTCTCCTCACTTTCAAATCTCAAGTAAGTTTGTAAGAAACAAGTAAGTTCATTGTACTTTTGCTCGTATTTGTACGGTACTACTTACGCCAGAGTACACCCATTTGCGTCTCCTTGCAGAACATGTTGCTCTATACGGAAATGCATTGTATTATATTACTAACAAAAAGTAGGTGGAGTAGGTATACAAGCTACATAACGTCTTAGAACAGAAGCGTACAGGTCCACCTGCAGTGAAATGAGCAGAAAATGTAGAAAAATTGACTACTGGCACCAGGAACGTAATAAAAAGCATGGGGAGAAAGAGGCCTAATCACCTCATCAGTATTTGGATGCCCATTGGTGGACGATTGGGTTTCCACGATCTTCGAACGAAGATCAGAAGGTGGCCACTAGACCATGGTGAAGGAAAACATCGTGACCAAACCCGTGGCTTAGTTAGCTCCGCACGTATTTACCTTGTTGATCGAGTGAGCGAAGCGAACGAGATCTTAGTGACAACTTGGACGAAAATGCTTTGTATGTTTGTATGTTTGTTCGACGAGATCTTTTAAACCGCTCATCCGATCTTCTTAAAATTTGGTAGGTATACGTATAGTACTCTTAAGTTTTACTGGTTTGTTAAATGAAGTAAATCGGTCAAGGGGTCGTGCAGTTAGTGAGTGAGTGAAATGAGGGTCCAAAGGGAGTAAAAAAAAAAGTCGTACAATAATTTCAAGTGGGGTGTCATATGATAGGGTTTTGTTTAGACATTCCAAACCCGTTTTTATTTTGATTCTAGGTCTTATAGTTTTTGAGTTGTTGTAAAAATCATAAAATTGGCAAACCCAGTATAACGTGAGCTACCATTTCTTGGAGTTTCAATGATTTTGTAGTTCAAGTAAGACTGGTACATAGCTAGATGGCAATTTCGAAGCGATTTGCAAAGTTTATTACAACCATTGGTCAATAATAATTGTTTGGGTTTTATTAACCTCCAACCATCACGAGATCTCAGTTCGGGGCGAACTAATAGTATATTATAATTAAGATGCTGAGTAATTGGTAGATACTGCTCTTTGAGATTATCTAGATACTTTCATAAATTCTTACAAAGAGCTTTCACTTCTGATTTCCAACCAACTTTTCCAGGCTAGCAGCTCAATGCGCTGCTCAACTCTACTCATACATCACACACGCGGGTGCACTCGCCCGAATGACCACCTGCGTCGGCCACTCGCTCGGCGCCCATGTCTGCGGGATGATATCCAACCATCTCACAGAAAAGCAGTATAAAATCATTGGTGAGTTTATTTTACTGAAGTCTTCACTAACCTTACAATTTCATACATGATCTAGAGACTCCTGTAGAGTCAAATTTAGGCACTGCCCTAGACGAATGCTAGAGGTCAAGTCAGTATGGGATTAAACAATTCCAACGCAATAGACGGACCAACCATTAGAGAGCTCAAATTATTACTTAATATCTTATGATGTCAATAACTTTTCTGCTGGTCAAAGGCATTCAAGGGAATCGCCATGACATGAATATAGGCGATAGCGCTAATCTGAAGATGGAGATCACTTAATTCGGACCATGGACTGTTCGGATTAACAAAATTCATTAAAACATAGCCGACTATTGTATAGTAAAGTAGTGTATTATTCATAACAAAAATATCAAAATACAGCTTCTAAGTACTTAATAATTATGTTATTCAAACAGATCTTATAGTTGAGGGATCTTTGGTAGTGATAGTGTGACGGTTTTGCATTCCAAGTACTGGTTCACACCTTCTTCACCTCTGAAATATGAAAAATATGCGTGTAATTAAACAGTATTAATAAGAGCATTGGATGATGTAGGTACTAGATTGTCCATTCTATGCATTCACGTTAGGCTCTTCAAAATAAGACGGTAATAACTACTTACAACTCTCTGCCCAATCCAGAATCTTTGAAACCTCCGAATGGTGTTTGGCTTGTGACGTGATCGTACGTGTTCACCCTGAAAAGAAAGTAAGTTATTTCACATCAAAGCAATTCTGCAATCCGTTCTTACATTAGATGGATTAGATTTTATCTCTTTACTGTGTATGTCTTGGTTCAATAAAATCTCAAGGATCTGTTGTGTTAGACATGCATGACATGCCATTAGCCCACATCTAAAGAATTTACTATACTGTGAAGCCAATATTCATGGTCAACATAAAACAATAGTAGGTTCTAATAGTTATTGCTATCGTAGAACGCTCAGGCGTCATCGTCAAATAATACGTCATCCCATCAACTGATACTATACTTACCATACAGATCCAGCTCGTACAAACTTAGCAAAGCTTAGTGCAGTGGTGATGTCATTGGTGATCACACCAGCTCCTAACCCGTAGTTGGTAGCGTTGGCTCTTTCAATCACCTCTTCGAAGGTATCGAACTTTAAAATGCTTTGAACTGGGCCGAAAATCTGGAAATAGCATTATTTTCTGTAACAGGTACTTCATCTATCAGCTATGTATAAAATTTATGAGAAAGATTGTTAGATCAAAGCCTAAGATTTGGTGTATGGTGAAGCAAATCTTGTTGTATTTTTATACTCAAAATTTTGATTCTAACCTCTTCCTTAGCTATCTTCATATCATCTTTCACGTCTGCAAACACTGTAGGCTTGATATAGAATCCAGTATTTCCAACTTTTTCGCCTCCAGCTACTAGAGTGGCGCCACCCTTCTTGCCTGCTTCAATGTACCCGAGAACTTTCGTGTACATTTCTTTGTCAATCTGCAAAAGTTTTACAATATTATGCCCGTATTTTTCGTTGTTCATCTTGACTGCGAAGTTTTGCATAAAGTGTAGTTTATTTGCTTTTCTTTAAGTCATATAGACAGATTAAGCCACTTTAATACAGTTCATTATTGTATGTATTCTTCAGCCTTATGCTTGTGTTAATTTTATCTGATTGCTATCATGTTTTGGTAAGTTTAACCTTGATTTCGAAAAACTGTAAACCCATCCTGCTTTCCGCTTAGGTACTAAGAAGGTAGGTAATCTTAATGTTCTTACGCCATACTAACCCACCTGTGGCCCTTGCTGAACATCATCGAAGGGGTTCCCCACAGATCTTTTGATGGCGATCTCAGCAGCTTTCTTCACAAACTGATCGTAGATCCCAGATTGGACAAAGGTTCTTGTGCCGGCACAGCAGCACTGACCTGCGTTGGCGAATGCAGCCGCGTGAGCAATCTGTGCTGCTTTTTCCACTGAAATTATTGAACAATAGTTTAAGTGTTAGTGGTGCTAAAAATTCAAGAGAGTGAATTTAAGGAACATATTTGTAGGTGTACGTGGGGACACACTAGTCGTATATTTTGCCAGGACACTCTTCTCTAGCGAATCTATAAACTTACCATCCGCATCGTTGAAAACCACAAGCGGGCTCTTGCCACCGAGTTCCAAGGTTACACGTTTCAAGTTTACTGCTGAAGCTGCTCCTAAGATTATTCTGCCGACCTGAAAATGATAGAAATTTGATAATTACAGGGCTGAGTTTTCTTTTTCACCTCACATTATTATACATCTCTTGTTAACTACATATTTTTATAGACGCAATTACCAGATTTCTGGCATTTGAGTATGTACTTGCGATAGCCACTCCGCTAAGCGATTAATAATGACTGCAACACTTCCAATGCTTTGGTTATCATCAGAACTCTCACCTCTGTAGAACCAGTAAAAGCCACTTTGTCCACGTCAGGGTGATGTGTCAAAGCGTGTCCAGCAGTGGGTCCAAAGCCAGGCACAACGTTGACGACACCAGGCGGGAAGCCTGCCTCTTTGATTAGCGCAGCAACGGCCAACGCTGTCAGCGGGGTTTGTTCGGCTGGTTTCAGAACTATTGTGCAACCTGGAGTTATTGAAAGAAAATATTGACATTTTGTTGGTATGTTTTGAATCGAATAACCATACAAGAGTAAATAATTGTTTACCTGCAGCCAACGCTGGAGCAATTTTCCATGAAATCATAGGAATAGGGTAGTTCCATGGGATAATCTGGCCACACACTCCAACGGGCTCCTTCAAAGTGAAAGACAATACTTCTCCATCTGTAAAGTTGTTATGAACATAAATACTTGCATAGATAGATAGGTACCCAATAGGTACCTATGTGCTCTTAATGGCGATTTGCGGGCGAGTAGCCACGTGTTCGCAGTATACATTTTCTACATGTCATGCGCAATAATAGATGCTTACCTACCTATTGACGTTACGACTTGGGCAAACAAGATTCAAGGATACCTAGAGCCTACTGTCTACGTCTAATATGCAGCTAGATTTTCAATTACAACGCTCCAACTGCAGTAAGCTTGTGTTCTTGAATACAAAACTCCAGTATTTACCTAATCTGCAATCTCTGTACTCCGATCACGCTAAACAGTATGGGAAGTCTCGTGACAATCAATGAGCGTAAACAGTTGTGTCTACATGATAACAAATAATTAATTTTGTTGTGATTTCATTCGAATAGTTTACTTAGTTGTTAATAGATAGTTATAAATGGGTACAAAGCTTACCATTTACCTACCTATGTTCGACAGATGAACAAAAAATAACCTAAAAAATAGTGATTTTGAAGTAGAAGTAGACCCAAATCAATATTTCTATGACATACCTGCTGGAATGGTGCTACCAACAATTTTATCAGCTTTCCCGGCGTAGTATCTCAACACAGTTGCGGAATAGTACACTTCATCTTCGGCTTCCTTGACCGGTTTGCCACAGTCCAAGGTTTCAAGTTCTGCCAGATACCTCGCCTGAGATTCAATCAGCTCAGCCAGCTTGAGCATGAGTCGACCTCTGGCTGACGCGTCCATGGTTCGCCATGGTGCATACCGTTGGAAGGCTTTTTTGGCAGCTGCTACTGCTAGATCTATGTCCGCCTGGATTAAAAATTGTATGTTTGATTACCAAAACAGATTAATCTCCCGTTTGAGCTCTTTTGCCTTTAGTTAGATATTTTTTTCAAATTGCAGATATATAAACTTTGGCTTTGATGAGTGTTTATGGCTTAGAGAGTAGTTCTATCTACTTTGATAAGATTTATCCTCAGTTATTTACTTTAGTATATTGACTTACCTTGTCTGCTTCAGCTACCTTTGCGATTTCAGTCTCATCTTGTGGGTTTATTGTTACAAAGGTCTTTTTACTGACAGCGTCTACCCATTCGTTGTTGATAAACAACTGAAATTAAAAGGAGCATTTTAAGTTATATTGCAGGATAGAAGTGTTTGAGGAAGATCCCATGTTCAAAACATGATTACTAATAGAACTTTACTCGCTGTAAATAAGGGTATCTAAAAGTCAATGTTGTGTAGGTATCTACATTGCTTCAGGCTAAAGGAAATGATCATTGTTTTTTCTTGACTCACTTCTAAGAACACCAGGCTGCTTGCAAAACAGCTTCTTATCACTTTTGTAATGTAATCTGTGTCGTTAAAATTGTTAACTAAGTAGTGTATTTTTTAATTATTTTGTTGCTACCCCAAAAATCTTTAGATAAGCAATCTGCAAAAGTACTTTTTTGTCGCTGAAATCATCAGTTTGTAGGTTTAGTCTATCTATTAGATAGTCTATTTACGCTTTATATACTCTTACATGAATAATAAAATCTTCAGTCTGTATTGTACGAGTAGGTATGTTTTTTTATACTTAACAAAGCAACGCCTTGAGGTAAACTCAGTAAAATATATAATTACCTTCGTGTATTTAACGTCCACGGTAACCATTTTAGCCAATTCGTTTTCTTCACTGTCAGTTTTAATGAAACACACGTCTGCTGTCGATGACGACTTCCAGTGTACTGAACAGAACACATCTACAATTCCACATTCGAGATCATAAACACAATATCATTTACACTGGTGAACTGAAATGAACTTTATGACGTAGCATCATGATCCACATTATAAGGAATGGGAACTATGTCAGGAGTGCTCGACTTTGTATTACGAAAACCATACGGCTGTCGTAAAACAAACTTTATTATAATCGCAATAAGTTCCAAAGGCGTTTAGTGCTGCCAACAGGACTGAAGTTAGTCACTCACTGCGATTATCGACTGAATTTTTTTTGTTATGTCTATGTTACCTACACGGCCAAGCCGGCCGGCGGATGCCCAGATTGCCCAGTTCTATTTTTTGTTGCAAACTAGAACCTACTAGCTTGCCTTACCTATGTAGGTAGGTTAATTGTAGACTCATACTTCGTTTCATTCTACCACTACCTACTAGTTACTGTAATTAATTAGGCTATTATGTAATTCTGCTAAGGAATAAAAAATCTTAAAAATGAATTTAACAGTCTACTAGATAATCAGTACCCTACCTACTTACCTTCTATTACTATCTATAATACTCATTCTACTATAATACTATCCAAATTTAAGATTACTAAGACAGAGTTTGAAACTTTTGAGAGAAAAATTACTATCTACCTAGTGCTTTCCAACATGAAAAGTGACTCAAAAGAATATAATTATTTTTTGAAGTGTTTTTCGAATTACCGAAAAATACTTTTAATATGAAAAGAAAAGCAAAATAATAGTTATTTGAGGTAATTGAGAACCTAATCATAATGTACATCTATAATTTTGGTTTACCAAGATAAGAAAAGAAAAACAAAAATAAATAAAATAAAAATGTATGATTTGGAAATAAATTTTGATATAGGCGATTAATAAAAATAACAATCATAGTGGCGGTGTAGTTTGTAAACTTATAGCTGCGGCACTTTAGGAAGGCTGAAGGATACAGTCTTGTTCTCCAGATATTGCTGGATTCCGTCCTCTCCGCTGAAAAAGTAAAAAAGAGTAAGCATACAATCATTTTTATTCAAGTTGTATACCACAAACTAAAGGATAGTATACCTAGTAGTTCAAAGCACAGATAAGAGCTTAATTAGGCTAAGTGGTTTTATATAATTTCATCAAACAAAATATAATCTAAAAATACTCACAGTTCACGTCCAAGACCGGACTCTTTGAATCCACCGAATGGTGTTTGGGGCGCGACGTGTTCGTAAGTGTTCACCCTAGAATTTAAATAAAATACTTTATTATTTTGCGCAAAAAAATATAATTAGGTTCATCGTCATCAATAAACAATCTTCACGAGAAAGCCTAACTTCTATAATAATAAAGGTGGTGCAGTTGTTAAACCAAAACGTCATTTAAGCCACTGATTGTCATGTAGAAAATGTTGGTGCAAGTGAACATGTTGGAATGTAACACCCAAAGGCCTTCCTCATATTTTGAGCATCATAACGCGATCAGAAACATACTTCTCGAGTAAAATGTCGAAGTTTATATTACTAAAACACCATAACTTACCACATTGACCCAGCACGAACGTGCTTGACGAAGGAAAGGGCAGTGGTAATGTCGTTGGTGATGACTCCAGCCCCAAGACCATAGTTGGAGTTGTTGGCGCGGTCAACTACCTCCTCGAATGTTTCAAACTTGAGGATGCTCTGGACTGGTCCAAAGATCTAATAGAGTAAATAATAAATACTGTAATAAAAGAGTCTGAATAGTCTAACAGATCAGAAAATAAATTCTGAAGAATAACATGATATCTTATGCCACGTCAGGCGAGACGAGAAAGAAGATAAGATCAATGAATTTCAATATCGATGAATCGGGCTCAATAACTTTCAACAGGCCGAAAGGTTAGAGTTTTGTACCTCTTCCCTGCAAATTTTCATGTCTTCCTTGACATCAGCAAAGACAGTGGGTTGGATGAAGAATCCAACTTTGCCTTGACGAGCGCCTCCAGCGATGCACTTTGCTCCTTGAGTCTTGCCGGCGCCAATGTAGCCCATGACTTTGTCGAACATCTCTTTGTCGATCTGTAAAAGTCATAAAAATAAACATTGATGTAGGTACTCGTAGCACCTATACTTATTGTATGGCCATCGCATCTGTTGGAGGAAGCCATACACTGAAAAATCTAATCAACTTTACACCATACACAAAGAAGTTGGACAAAGAGAGATTGATTCACATGGAGATAGAGTAGCATTGATGAGCTTTTCTATCAATAATAGAGATATTCAAACAAAGGCTACTGTAAATAGAACCATTGAATAGATAATAAAAATATAATGCTATGTAATATAATAGTACTGAACATAAGTATCTACTTATTTAGCTCGTTATCTCTAGTGCCTCGTGAGCTAATTGTTTTTCTAGCCGCGTATAGAATGTTAACATCCATGCAAACACAGAAATTACTTACATACCTTGCATAAATTATCGCTGTAGCTTGAGCAAGTTTCTCATAGTAATAGTAAGAGTTTCGCATAAGTGATCACAGAGCCATACTGATTTGAATAATATTCAATATTAATTTTATCAAAAAGCTTGTACTGAGTCACTAAAACCGCAATGACCAAAAAGCAGAGGAGTGAACAAACCTGAGGACCCTGCTCAACGTCCGTGTAGGGGTTGCCGACAGATCTCTTCTGTGCGATCTCAGCGGCCTTTGCGACAAATTTGTCGTAGATACCAGACTGGACGTAAGTTCTTGTTCCAGCTACGCAGCATTGGCCTGCGTTAGCGAAAGCTGCACGGTGGGCTATGAGGGCGGCTTTCTCGACTGTGAATGTCATAGGATGTGTGTAAATTTCACTACCGAAATAACGTTTTAGCTGACGATTAGTAAACGTCTTGCCACACTCTCTACACACTTAACTGTTATATTCAGCTTTGTATTTTGATTGCTATGATATTTAGCTATTACATTTTTCCTTTAACGTCATCTAGTAAGTTTAATGCCGTACTCTCTCTCTGTCAGACAAGTTCCTACCTAATCTCATCTATATCCATCACTCTTTTAATTTGACTCTAATGCCTTATCATCTATTTATTATCCCGCATTCCCTTACCTATTCATTGTTTATACTTCGTCATAATAGTAGGACTTAATAGAGTATTATGTCCTCTATTATTACAGAACAGACCCCCACATCTCGTGTTGTTTAAAGAGATAAGGTTATTGTCACGCACACTGAGTTGACCCTTCATTGGAACTATCACCGCTTATCAATTCATGATATTTATTTGGCCTTACGACTGTTCAATATCTACGAGTCATTATTTAATATTGATAAACGAGCTATTGAGTTGCATACCTATTATATACTAATTATCTATTATTATTATTATTAAAATCATATGGCTTGAATGAACTTGAAGAGGTAGCTGATTTCTTTTAAGAAACTAGATATTTTGGTCACTTAAAAATTATCTAGTTTCTTATTAAGTACATTGAACCAGTGGTTAAACTCACAGACCCAGATGTTTTCAGTAGAAATAAATCACAAACAAATAAATAATAATAATATAAAAAATAATCGCTATCAATTGACAAGATACTATTATATATAAAGATTAGATCAGGCGTTTATCAGCTTCATGATTGTTAGATAACTTACCGTCGGCATCATTGAAGACAACGAGCGGACTCTTGCCTCCGAGTTCTAGAGTCACTCGCTTCAGATTCACGGCGGATGCAGCTTGCATGATTATACGACCTACCTGTCAGTAACATACTAATTAACATACCTATAGAACTTGCAATCAATGCAATGACACATAGAATGAGTGCTTTATAAAATCAGCATTCTAAAATATTGATTGTGTGAACCTGGGTAAATCATGTTTTACCAATTTCGCATGTTCCTCTGTTTATAAGAAAGTTTCTTTCGATGAGAATGCTATTTAGAAATAATAATATACTTTCTAACAGCCCCTGAATAATGGTAAATGAATCGAGTAGATATTTTCAATCTACTTAGTATTTACCTCAGTGGATCCAGTGAAGGCGACCTTGTCCACGTCAGGGTGGTGGGTGAGGGCGGCACCAGCAGTAGGGCCGTACCCAGGGACGACGTTGACGACGCCTGGGGGGAAGCCAGCTTCCTTCACCAGGGCTGCCATGGCCAGGGCGGTGAGGGGAGTCTGTTCTGCTGGCTTCAACACAATTGTGCAACCTAGAACCGACACATTTAAACTAAAGACACAACTCTCTACATAATAAAGTTTTTTTCAGCTGGAATATAATAAGCTTGAGTCAATTCATAAAACAGGTAAGAAGATTAAAACAGTTTCAAAAGCACCAGTCATTGCGATTGTTGTCACTGCAGTTCACTGTGATTGTGATTTCAATACGCGATTCGGTAATCAATGATATTTAATATCATTGATTGTAGATCGTATAGGGCATCCGGTGTTCGTTGCCTTTACACTAGAATTCTCACCTGCTGCCAAAGCAGGGGCGATCTTCCACACGAACATGGGAATGGGGTAGTTCCAAGGTAAGATCTGTCCGCAAACACCAACAGGCTCCTTCAGGGTGAACGTCAGTACTTCGCCATCTAAAAATGATTGCAAGGATATTCATTATGCTCCATGTGAAACTATAAGTTCCCATCACGCGGAGAATGCAATATTCCTTACCAGCAGGAATCGTGCTTCCCGTGATCTTGTCAGCCTTTCCAGCGTAGTACCTAATGATACTAGCCGACCATTGAATTTCTCCCTCAGCCTGCTTCACTGGCTTGCCACAGTCTAGAGTCTCCAACTGAGCCAGGCTCTTGAAGTCCCTGTCGATGAGGTCCGCCAGCTTGAGGAGGAGCAGGCCTCTTGCGGAGGCGTCGAGGGTGCGCCATTCGGAGTAACGGTGGAATGCCTTCTTGGCGGCAGCTACGGCGATGTCTACATCAGCCTACGCCAAAACACAACTTACGTAAAAGAAAAACTAAGAAGCTATACGTACTCAAATTTTTGGTTCCACAACACCAAGGGTTAGTCTTAAAATTGTCTTTAAGGAGAGAGCTTCTTTTTTATTCAACCTTTATGTACCACTGCAGGGCAAAAATCTTTCTCAAACTCTCTAATTTTCTGGTTTATGATAATCTTAGTACTTACCTTATCAGCTTCGGCCACCTGGGTGATGACTGACTCATCTTGAGGGTTGATGGTAGGGAATGTTTTCTTGCTTACAGAGTCCACCCATTCATTGTTAATGAAGATCTGGAAATAAGATGTTTAGGTAGTTACGTACAAAATTCAGGATTCGATCCGAGTAGCTATAGGATTATAATATAAACTAGCCCATTATACCCTACTTTAATTGCAGAAAGTCTGTATTCAGCCTATCTTTCAATCACTATTTCAAATCCATTTTTGTCTCTTGATTTATCGCCTCTTTTCTGTTTTCATTCTCCGTTAGCTTTCTGAATTCGCAATTGTGTTCATTTTGGTTTATCTCGGTCGTACACATTGTAAAAATGTACCTAATAAGTTTTTGCTTGTATCGATAATAAGCAATTTTCTGGACATGTGGTTTAGTTCCACAAATTACATAGGTGTACCTATTTACAGTAGGTACTATTGTGTTGTATGAATGGAACGGAAGTCTGAAATTACAGTTACGATGCGGTACTGTCTGGCGGATTGTATTACGTGGTTGAGATTTTGTATTTCTGTATGGAAACATCTCAGCTACACACTATTGACACAATTAACTAACTTCGAACAATCAAAATTCTACCATATTGCTTAGTATTTGTAGATTGGAATTAAAGTAATCGTGCATTAGATTTTTTATGCAGATAATACTATTAATTACTTGATAAATAAAAAATATTAGTTTAGAAAGTGAAATCTTAAATGAAATGAAAGTAAAAAATGTCTAAAAAAGTTTTCTATACAAATTCCCGCACTCGACCCGCACCCGTCCCCTAATGGTTTGGCTTTTAGTAATTTTATCTGTGTGAATAATTAAAAACGTATTAAATCATCTCATCAAACAATACGCTCATCGTCGTTAGTATGCGTAACTAATAGGGAGAGACATGAACTTGTATAGAACCAAAACTTATATGAGACAGTTCGATTAGATTAATGCGTAGCGTCGCCAGTGGGAGACGGCTAAAAATAGATGGTGCCAGTGAGTTCACGTTCATGGCTGCTGTGTATAATACTGCTCGTGTATTCAATAGGGTGGAAATCTTATATTGTGGCGAGGATTCAATTATTTTTAAAATTGTGGCATAGCAATGTAAACTACGTTTTATTTTAACAGATTTTTATGTTACCATGCCATCGTTTTTTGTTATTGTAATTGCTAGGTACTTATTATTTAAGTTTACCTAGATGATTGATTTTTATTGAAATTATTTCACAGTATTTCGCAACATCCGAATACCTACACGATTCTACAATATATTTTGATCTTTCTTATCAAAACACTTGGCAGACTATGTACTTAGCAATACAACGTTATCAAGAAACATATGAGTGTATGTTAGTTTCATTTACCAAACTAAATAACTTAAATTTGAGGTAGCAGAACAAAATTATGTAAAAAATATCTTGAAGTAAAGTTATTTAGCTATACAAATGAAAAGAGCGCCGTAGTCACAAAAATATACTCAACATGAATACAGCTGGATTATCAAACTGTACTTACGTACCTACGTAATACCTACTTTAAAAAATATTGAGAATGCAAAGTGTATTGTAGGTATATCTTTTCAACCAAATCTATTGGCCATCCTATATGAGTTAGACCATAATGAACTGCGCATACAAAATATAAATGCAATGAAATATCGTTGGGATTTGGTCTGAAAAATTTATAAAAAATATAAAACTTACCTTAGTATATTTGATGTCTACTTTGGCCATGTTGATAGTTATTCACAACACGTGCGTTACAGTCAGGCGTCGGACGTAAAGTGCCGATATTACTCCTTGGTACCGGCTGTATAACGCACCAATTGGTATTCATATTGACTTTTATCAGCGCGAGCCGGCCGGCACATACCACGTAAGTGTTTATCATCACTCGAGAAGTAAACAAGGAAGATTATGTATAAGAAAATGTCCTTGGCCATCACGTAGCCCGATGAAGTTACTGAAGTTCAGATGTCCGTAAATGAAAGACAGGTTAAAATGAACAGACTTTTTAAAGTAGATTGATCTGTTCCTAGACCAAAATATTAAGAGGGTATTGATTAATTAATAATAATAGGTAGGTAAAACCAAAATCTCCATTTCATTTTTGTTTTCATTTGATCAGGATTGCGATGCTGCTGGGAACAAATGGATTTCCAGATAACTTTGCAACAATCTGATATTATCCTTTAATTTATAAAAAAGATTATTTAGGTTTTTAATAAACATACTATTTTCATAGATAAATTGCACGTACTTATGTACGTACAAAATAAATTTACGTAATTATAGGTAGGTACTTATTAATATTTTACACCTTTTATCATCATAGGTGTGATAAAAGTCACCTTGCAATATCGAAAGACAAACAATTAATTAAATAATGTTTTTTTATTTATGCATACCTACTAAATCCAGGTTTACTGATTTCAGTGAATGTTTCTCGGTCACTTTGGTTTATTTTTCAAAATATTATACTTTCAATGTAGCTACTCGTACTAACCGTAAATATCAATTTACCTATACGTGCATGTTACAGCAAGAAGGCTAAGTACCTACATAAGACTCAAGAATAATGACAGCAGTTCTCAAACCCAAAAAACTATTTATTAAATAACACTGGTTTGATTTTCCTAAACTATTCCCAGGACTCGATCCAGCCAGACCGCTCGTCTCAGAATACGGCTCCAAGCAATATCGCCTCGGACGAGATGATGCACACGTGGTTCAAGTGGTTCACACCAACGCCGGGTTTCTAGGGGAGAGCGGCTTGGTTGGACATGCTGACTTCTGCATCAACGGGGGAAGGCGGCAGCCGGGCTGTCAGGGACATTTTATGAGTGAGTGCTTCAATTGGCCTGTTACTGGGCAAAATTTGTTTAAATTAGATACATAGCTGTCTGAAACATTGATTTGATAAAATAAGAACGAGATATCAGTGCAAATCTTATCAATATCATCTTGTACTCGAATAAGAGGTCCCACCGCTGGATTATCCCAAATGACGGAAAGGAATGAGAGTTGCGTAATATGATGAAATGAGCAAACTCATCAAGGATAGGGATCCACCTATTATGGACATATTTTACAAGCTTAACTTTGATTTTAAAGAAGTTATTCAAGTTTATACCCTATTTTCCTTTTAATTAGGAATCGCTCGATGCAGTCACTTCAAGAGCTCGTGTTACTTTGCTGCAAGTGTGAGCAAACGACTGCGTATAGTCGGCGTACCATGTGACTCTACCTGCCCCAAGACCAGTCGTTGGGGTCTCCATACAGAAGAAAATGCTGTCAAACTGGGAGACGATGTACCTGATAGGTAAGTTTCTTCTACTGGTACCCTGGATTATTTGGGGCATCCATATAGAACAGAAGGTGATCAAACTGGACGATCTGATGGTCTCTTTGACGTAACAAAAAGAACATTATTAAAGAACTATGAAAAAAGGACAAAATTTAAAAAAAAATATTTCGGGAAAATGGCATTACCTCCCATAGTAGAGGGATTTTGGCAGCCTTTAAAAAGCTATTTAAAAAAAATTTATGACATTGTTTAACGATACGAATTATCAAGATCATTTAGATCCAGATAGTAAAATAATTCCGAAATACAGAACATTTTTTTTTCAGCTCACGAGGGATGTACTGCGTCAGTTTGAACCACCATGAGGATTGTCCTTTTGATTAGTTGGTTTGCTTTGCCGAGGACCTGTCCAAAGAACATAATCTAGTACCTAGGTACCTAAGTTTCAACAACGTTTTTACGCAAACCATATTGGTAATATTTGTCATCATATATAGTTCTACTTAAACTATGTTTTTTCCGCATTTGCTTAGCATTTAGATTTATCTCTTACCTAGTGTATTTATTTATTTATATCTTAGTAATAAAACAATTTGAGAGAAAGGAGTAAAAAATAAACTGAACATTTCTAACTGACACTGTTTTTATTTTATAACATTTGTTTCTCATTGTAACTTTGAGATATTACAGGAATCAATGTTTAGTTGTGGTTTTATTCTTGGGCACTATTTCCACATGAATAACAGAACATGAGAAATTGCAGTAGTCGTTGTAAAATACCGACTTGAAGGTCCATTTTCCAAAGATGAAGTCACCGCCATAATATCTGGTCGCTACATCCTGGATGTCCACAAAGAAATGGTAGTGACCCTGGAAAATTTGGAAATTTAACGTGCGTGTGAATGAAAAGCACATTCTCACAGGGTCCTATTATTATGATAGTCATGTTCTTAGAGCAGAATAAAGATAAAGATGATTATACAAACATCAGTACATACATAAAAATCCAAAGGGCCAATACATATTTAGTTTCTGATGCATAGTTGGAGCGAGAAACATGGATAAATACATCATCAATATCATCAATATATATAAAACTCTTTTGAAGCTGACTTAGAATCAACGCACAGCCTAAACCATAAGTCCTAGAGGTATGAAATTTAGAGGGTAGTATCCATAAGTAGTGTAGGGTTGCACTAAGAAAGGAATTTTGAAAAGTCACACTCTAAAGGGTCTAGAACGCGAGCAACGCCGCGGGCGATGGCTAGTTTTAAATATAAATAAAAAAAAATTACATATATACTTATGCTCGAATTAAATGTTATCTTGGTTCGAACTCTTCCATGACCCAGAAAGTTGTTTAATACGTTTTTTTCTAGTAGACTAGTATAATAAACTTGTCTTAATCTACCTTCAAAATGTAGCAATCGCTTGTAACATTCAGCATGGTCTGCAACAGAGGCCTCAAGAACAGGTGGTCGCAAGGATTCTTCAGCTGCAGCCGGAGTGTTTCCCTGCCGTGAACGAGTGCTATAATTTTCCCCTGAGAAGTAAACAATGCTATATCAAAATTAGTTTTATTCATGGTAAATACCCTTTTCTGCCTATAGTAATGCATTCCTTTACGTAGTTTGCAGTGAACCGATATATAAGTTGATGATAATGATGATCCCAGTGACATTATAAAATACTAGCTCGTGTCCCGTTGGATCCCGGTAATTTTCCGGGATAAAAAGTAGCATTCACACGGACAATATATTTCAAGTTTCATCCAATCAGATCTGTAGCTTTTGCGTGAATGAGTAACAAACATCCATACATCCATACAAACTTTCGTGTTTGTAATATCAGTAATATTAAATAGGATGTCAAAGTTTGGATGTTTTTGTTCCAATCACGCTGCAACTACTGGTCCGATTCGGATTAAACTTAGAATATATTCTTGACCCGAATTAGAACACAGGCTCCTTTCTATCAGGGACAAAGTCGGAGGGGAAAACTAGCGTTGAATAATTTCTTACTTTGGTAGGCTTAACATTTTCGTTCACATCTATAGTGTAGTCCAGTTCATATTGGTCACTGATAGTAACGTTTATGTCACAGCAGTCCTTGCGTTTTGGTCCTTTACACAGCTCAAACTCTGTTACTAGAAGATCAAATGAACCCTGAAATTAATAACCCCCGAAATATAAGCACAGAGCAATCCGCATAATATACGGTGCCAGTGCTTGTATTTGCCTATACATCTTTTAAATGAGTTTGACGGTTAGAATGTTCTTTGGTTCAAGTTTGAGCTGTTATAGCAGCATACTTATAAGCAGATTGGAATAAATTGACTGAAGTATGTATTAACTTGTATTGAAAAAAATACTAATGGATGCGAGACTATGCGAGAGCCTATCCGAAATCTGCAGCTCTAGAAATATGAAAAATGTTGAAAAACTTTTCGTTGGAAGCATCGTTTTCTAATGAAAAATGTACTTTAACAGGTTTGAATTCTTAAGTTGCTCTTATTTCTGACTTAGAGAGGTCAGACTCTACCATTTACTAGTTACTTGGATTCTAATATAAAAATTTAAAGAGGTATTTTCACATTTGTTTATCAAAAACTTACAAATTCTAGTGCCGAGTTGGAAATAACGTAAATAACACAAATACTAGTCCAAGTCAAAATAAAAAACTTCTCAAACATGATCGATAAAATATTTTGCAAAATATTAGCAAATGTTTTATAAAATCAACTGGATACAGGAAGTATCCAGAGCTTAGTGAATTTAGTATTATTATGAACTTGAGTGTGTTTAAAAGCCGTATAATTTTATTGAAATCAATACCAAATATCTGAACACAGCGTTTTTCATGGCTCGTTACACAAAACTATTAATTTTAAGTATGGTCACAGAATACAGGGAAACTCTACTTTAAAATCATTTACATTCAATTTAGTTTGACAGTCAATCGTCAGTACAGTAGGTATTAATATTGGAGCGGAAACATTAAGGGCACCAGATGTGTTACTCTCGACCACAGTTCCAATCCGGATTCACGGAATCTGACAGATCTCGTGTCATTTTGTACTGAAAAATGACAGGACTTCTGTCAAAATCTATGGATCCGGATTGGAACTGTGTTCGAGAGTAACCCACCAGGTTTGATCACAGAACTAAAAAAGCCAGCCACGATAATGACTATCTTTAAAACGTATACTGTTTAAATAATTTACATATTTTTACATAACATTTTTTTTTTTCATGTACTTGAAGGCGTATTTTTAGCAAAATGTTGGTTTTCAGTTCGGTTGTTTTTAAAGAAGTGCCAAGCATTTAAAAACAACAATTGTTTAACAACGACTTCGTAGACAAAGAGCTACGAAAGATAATTAATTATTCTACATAGAAAAGACTTCAACGCGCTACGCATTGTTACACAACAGGTGAAACAACGTTCGGTGTTTCTATGAAGCAGTCATCAATCTGACTCATAAGCTAATGAAATAAGCTAATGGCCCACCTGATAACTTGGTGGGCCATCTGCTTGAATCCTCTGCCTATAACAATGCATTGCCTCACTACGCATGAGAACGTCTGCTGAGAACGAGCCCAGTGAGTCTTGTTGATGTTATTTTTTAAGTCTGCTTACTGACAAAGCTACTCGTATGTAGGCACTGTATACAGTTCTATAAAAAGCTAAATACCTTATGTGTAGGACGTAGGTACCTCGAGGTTCGTCAGATTCCGCGCTTTTTACAACATATATGTTTCCCTAATTTTTTTACGCAAACTGGCAAATGCACAAACAGTGCGACGCCAACAAAAAAACAATAAAAAAAAGGTTTTAAAAAGTCCTTGGATTTTTCGAGACAGAAATACAATAATTTATGCTCAGTATATGCAAGAAAACGTGAAAACGAAATATTTTGACAAGTAAAGACAATTCATTGACAAGCGCAATGTCACCGTATTTTCAAACTCGATCTTGTTTACAAAGCCGTAGCCAAAACTCTAATATCCTGGAAATATACACAAATAAACAGACATGCATAGGCTCAAATGGTCAAAGAATACATCAGCGTAGTCCTGAAGCTGTGTAGCCTCGGACTGATTATTGGAGCAGCGGGATTATGGGCCGGCGCTGGGGTCGACTCCCGCCCTAAATACAGAGATGAACAGGTAAGTAGTAGATCATCACCATAAAAGATTTTTCTCATCATCACTGACTTCAGTATGGGGCACTTCAAAAAGGGTGTTTTAAAACTCTAAGGGTCGGAAACGTGCATGTGGCACCTTTGATGCTGCAAGCGTCTTTATGCTACGGTAGGCCGTACGCTTATTTGTCTATTTAGTTTCATAAAAATCATTATTAAACTGATTGTACTTGTTGCCACTAGCACTGCCTGGGAGGGTATCCCGTCTTAGACGCTAATATTGGGACCTTTGAGAATATTTCACACTAGCTTACACCCACGACTTTGTTCGCGTCCCGTTGGATCCCGTTGATTTTCCAGAATAAAAAGTAGCCTCTGTGTTATTTCAGGTCACGGACAATATATATTCCAAATTTCATCTAATTCGAATTAGTAGTTTTTGTGTGAAAGAGGAACAAACATACATACTTACATACATACATACATACATCCTTACAAACTTTCGCGTTTATTAAATAATATTAGTATGATAGGATGGGAATGATAATCATCTATTCAGTACCCACCTGACTGTTGATCCCAGGCATAGACACAGTGTTGTTTTAGTTCAACTGCACGAGGAAATGAGGTGTGCTATGATATCGGATCTCTTCATTAGAAACAGCACAAAATGTTCTTTCACAGACCTTAGTTGGAGGTACCATTTGGAGCCAGCTAATTATTCCCATGGGCTTGTTGCTGTCCGAAATAGTGGAAGACAAATTGGATTCTTTCGTGAACGGATACTTCCTCATTACAGGAGTTGGGTTATGCTGGGCTACAGGGGTTGTGCTGGTGAGTAATTTTTTAATGACCTTAAGTACTGAGCATCCAGTGAGTACACCTAGATTCGACGCTGTACTAAAACAAACAAGGATTCTTATGTAAAATAAACTAGACTTGGAATGAGATATCTATGACAAACGAGAACGCAACTACAAGTTGGATATGGTGATGATGATGATGATGATAAGTCTTGAGTCTACACTATCAATTTCTAGACAAATACTCGTTGCCGGCGTCTGTGTTCCCGAATGGCTATAATTTGGAAGTTTTCAAGAGTAGAGTGAATAGGTATCTTCTAGGTAACCGTGCTACATCGTCGACCACATCATCGCTTACATCAGGTGAGATTGTGGTCAAACGGTTACCTGTATTGTATGAAAAAAATTAAAATGCTTTACTTAGCAATAATCTACCAGCAGATTGGATTGAACTTGGATATTATCAGTATTATTTCGACGATCTTCTATCGACAAAATAAATTTTAAAATGAACGCTATGTTGTTTTAGCTAGAACTGAAAATCATATGTTTTCAGATTCTTGAAGAGTTCAAAGCGATGAACACTTCACTCAGAAGCATAGAATCGCGGTTGAATGAAATGAACATAAGCATTGGGAACGTGAACTACGATAGGATATACCTCGGTATCGGAGTTCTTAGTCTACTGGCCGGTGCTTTTACCTTTGCAGAATTTCTAATTTTGATATTATAGTTTTTTTTTGTATTTTATTATTTTTAATCGAGGCTCTTACAAGGGAAAGCTCTGCTTTTTAGTGCCCAAAAGTGGAATGCTTCGCTTATTTGGCCAAACCACAGAAGTAATACTAGTATGTACTTACTTTACTCAAAAAATACAACCAACTCTTAGGATATCAAAAAAATTCACAGCAATACCAAAATCCCTCAGAATAATGAATCCTCCATAGCCCGAACTCTAAACTGCTAAGTTAATGGTTATCTAAGTACTTACTCGAAGACTGGAGAAGTTTGGTAATTATTATAAACTAGCCGTCGCCCGCGGCGTTGCTCGCGTTCTACACTTTAGAGTGTGACGTTTCAAAATTCCTTTTTTAGTGCACCTCTACACTATATAAGGATACTACCCTCCAAATTTCATACCTCTAGGACTTATAGTTTAGGCTGTGCGTTGATTCTCTGTCAGCTTCAAAAGAGTTTTATATATATTGATGATATTGATAGTACTAGAAGAGAACCTTTCAATAGTGGGACAAGATGATTATGATAGATATTTACAGTTATTACAGACCTAAACAATTTTAATGTTTGTTCAACATGGAGTTACTCATTCTACTTTAGAACTAAGCCACGTTCATACTAATTGCTATGCTATATTTCGAATACGTATTATTGTAGCTCTACTTATAAGTGAGAATACCTTCGTCTATGTTCAGTAACAATTAAAAACGCCTATTTCATTAACTACCTACCTAATTATGTGCTAAAAATGTCCAAATGCTTGTTGGTTTCCGATTTCTCAGTATGAACGTGATTTTAACCTCTCAGGGAAATGATTCGAATTTTCAAAAAAAAATCACCTCCGCGAAAATTCGCGAGGGTTTTCGCGCGTTTGCGAAAAGTACCTACTTCACATAAATAAATAAATAAATAAATAAAATTAGACCACTTAGTTTGTCTAAAGTAATAAGTATTATAATTTTGGATATTTATTCTATGCTTTAGGCATAAAATCAAAGGCCTAATATGCTGTCAAGGTTTTCTAATTGGAATCTAACTGGAATCTAATTAACTATTTAACAGGTTGCTATGATGATATGATAAGACAATCTATAACTTCAAAGAATATTGATTAAATTGGCTTTAAAATGTTTTTTATTTCAAAATTCTAACTCTTATAGTTTAGGAGAAATTGCAATTTTAAAAGTGTCGTACTATTTTCAACGGCACAATATTTTGACTAGATAAAACGTTTTGTTTTCTGAGACCGTATAGCGAAGGTCTTGGTCTTTGACGGAGTAACTTTTTATCGCAAAAGAGTTGTAGCGCCATCTATCTCGCTACATGAGAACTATCCTAGATCGCGCAAACGAAGTTATCACGGAGTTTGAACATAAGTAATACTACCGAATACCATCCATTGGTGTCCGGTAACGCTGTCAGTGTCCGGTAACGCTGTCAGCGTCCGGTAACGCTGTCAGCAATCGTCAGACGATTACAACAGCATTTTAGTCCGTTCGAAAAAAAAAAAAAAAAAAACCATCCATTGGTCCTCGGACCCCGAGCCAAAGGTCGCTCGGCGTGGAAGATCTTCCCTTTTCGTAGGAGGACACATATCCTACAATGTTCTCTTCAGAGTGTTAGCATGTCATTGTGGCATGCACTGGACGGCAGCCTTATTCAGTTTCGGCTGTCTATAAAAAGAAACAGTAACTCGACCTATCCACTTCGATGTCTTAGGTCATATGTAAAAGTCACTCTTCAACCTAACACGTCAAAAATACAGGAATACAATGCCTCTCGGTTTGTAAGTTTTTGAAAATATTTGAGTTTTCTTTATTTTAGAAAAGTCTTTCTTGAAATTCTGAGCCAAAAACTTTTTTATAATTTTATAGTATACTTATAAAATGTGTGTAAAATTACATCATACATCGTGACGACAAACAATACAATTGTTTTTGTTTAATATATAACATGTTTTTTTTTTAGTTTATTGATTACTGGACTCCTGGCGTTTGGCGCGTATTGGACCACAAAGTACCTGATGAACACGCCGGCGAGCAGCAGCACAATTGCTGATATCATGAGTACTACTCCGGGTCACTATCATCATCATCATCCCAAGTTCACTAGCATGTAGTCTTTAAGAATCTAAACATGTAATATTTAATGCATGTAACATTATAAGCATGTAGAGTTTAACTAGTAATATAAAATGAGGTTTTATGTATTTATTTTTAAAAAAAATACTAAGAGTTTTTTTATATGGTGTGGAATGGTACCTTTGCAATTTATAATTTGAAACTTTTGGTACTTAGGTACTTACCTAATAAATTAAGGTATTTTATTTCTTTTTGTGATTTTTATTAAAGTGGCCATCTCGCGTGATGGCGACAGATATTTCAGTGTAGGTTGTCCAAGAATTTTTATTTTTTTTCTTATTAGGTAAATTCAAAACGTTATGTCAAGACTAGCCGTCGCCCGCGGTGTTGCTCGCGTTCTACCCTTTAGAGTGTGACGTTTCAAAATTCCTTTCTTAGTGCACCCCTACACTACATAAGGATACTACCCTCCAAATTTCATACCTCTAGGACTTATAGTTAAGGCTGTGCGTTGATTCTATGTCAGCTTCAAAAGAGTTTTATATATATTGATGATATCAGTAACAGATACCATTGTTATTGTTGGTACATACAAGTTTATATTCAAACAGGATCTATACATCCGATAAAAACAAACAAACATGAATCTTACCACTTACGATGAAATTATTTTTTTGTATTCAGTCGACAGTTTGTATTCATTCGACTTTACAATTTAATGGTTTGAATAAATTGAAAATAGTAACCTAGCTCTAGACTCCGTTGACTCATAGTTTATTTGCACAAGTGGCTTGATACAAAGTGATACAAATCAATAAAGGAAATAAAAATGGTTGTAGCTGGATTGTAAGTACCCAGTTTCATTTAACTTTGGAATACAATACATTCTTTGGGATAAGTTTTACTTTGTCTATGTATGTATGTACACATGTATGTACCTCAGAGTACTAGTTAACTCTGAGTACTCAGAGCACCTCAGAGTAGTACTTACCTATACCTACATTATTTTGTCGAGGGGAAAACAAATGAGAGGGGATTTTTATGTAAATGCACTCATTTAGCTTCTGGCCACGTGCGGTTCGACCGCATGGTTCGATCAATCCATTTAGGCTTTTGTCCAGCAATGAGACACTATTTATAGTAACAGTAAAAGTTGCTTTAGCGAGTGGAATGATAGTCACGGTTAAGTAGGTACGGTCGACATTATAAGTAAATGAAAATGGAGCAATGCTTCGTATAATACTACTTTTTATCAATAATTTTTGACTAAAACTAAGTAAGAATAGTAAAAACTCGTCTAAGTAATGGGGATTTCTGGAAAAAAACTGAAACCCACCGCTGGTAGGGATTTCTTAGTGGGTATTTCTGGAATATATCGTACTAGCCGTCGCCCGCGGCGTTGCTCGCGTTATACCTTTAGGGTGCGACTTTTCAAAATTCCTTTCTTAGTGCACCCCTACTACTATTATAAGGATACTACCCTCCAAATTTCATACCTCTAGGACTTATGGTTTAGGCTGTGCATTGATTCTCTGTCAGCTTCAAAAGAGTTTTATAATATAATAAATAAAAATATAAATAAGTATATTGATGATGATTTACTTAACAAAATAATTTATATTTCTATAAGAGATAAAAAATTGTTGCATTTAGTAAGTCTATGAATTAAACATTTTTCAAATTCAACTCTGAAATGTTTGATGCTTATTGTACTACAAGAGACTTGAATTTTTTCAGGGCTCTCCTCACTGGTGCTTTAATAGTCACTATATACCTCGGCGGAATATATCTGTATCAACTGGATGGTCAAAACAATGAAGTACCTATATCAAACCTCACTGGACTAGGTTTATAATTTTTATGTTATTCTCTTTAGTGTAGTTATATTACATTGAATTCAACAAAGCAAAATTGTGATTTGTACTATAAATATTTAACTGAAGATTTTGTAGTTACTATGTATTTTGTTTTAAGAAAGAGTTTTGGTCGTGTCCTATAGTTCCGAGAGATTAAATTTAAGTCGGCACTTGTTGCTGACAGTATTTCACATCTTGTATTGAAAACCATTTTGCACTAATAAAAAACATGAAAGTAATTGTTTCGTCCCAGTGGGATGAAATACCGATAGTCCGTAACAGAAATACTTATCTCTGGACTATTTTGTAGTATTGCAGTATTTTTTTTTTGGTTGTATGGAAAAATATATAAAAATATTTAATTTCTACACATTTGGTTACATGTTTTATTAAAAATTTAAATATGAATTATAGTTTAGTTTTTTAGGTTAGTTATGGCACAGTTATAGTTTTACATCAGATTAAATTACCAAATTCTTTGTTAGTACTAATGTTTTTCAAACCTTGACATTTAAATATTGATTGAAATACGAATATCTAGTGCTTCACCAAAAATGACATGTATTCTACAAAAACAATAAAGTTAATTGTTTTAACACCATTTATCAGTTTACTGATATTCCCTATACATTTTTCATACCACGGAGTTGCGGGCGAAATACCAAGGAACAAGATTTTTTGTCACGGAATTAGGTGATTCCGAATTGTTTCATATTTTATTAAATTTAAAATAGATACTAGAGCCTCCAATAACAAAACCCAAACCTTCAGAAAAGTACCTACAGTAAATGCACATAATATTTCACATTATTTTGAGTTTTAGTGAAAATACGGAATACGTGCCAACCATACTTACAAAAAGCCTGTGGGTCATCTGGTCAACAGTTTCGATAGACAACCGCTCGCAGATTCCTAATATGAAAAGGTCCTAAGGTAGTGATATAATTCTCACCAAACAGACAATACCTATGTATGATGTAAACAAAAACAAATTAGAATTCAACAATGGTTTGTTTACTTTTATACTTGTGAAGATAATTTGCTCATTTGTTTGTGATTTATCATCCCAATAGCACATGGATATCTAGCTCAAGTACCAACCGCGAAGTTTTTATTTTAACTGAAGAGTAAATACAAAATAACTGATATAATAGTTTGTGTCATGTCTGCTGGCCTGTAAGTATTTTTTGTTATTTCACTGTTATTTTGATAGCTCCGTTTTATAGAACACCAACATTAAAGTTTTAGTGATAGAGCTTTTCTCTAGTGATCAAACAAAATGGCGTACGCACATTGTAGTTAGCGGCTCTATACATTAGCTTTTTCAAATAAAACTCTTTTGTCACAACACAGATGGCTATCTTATATCCATTATTGCCTTAATCTCCAAAAAATTGATATACCTACTTTACGTTCACTTTATTGTGTAGCGCCATCTAGCACGCTACATGGAAACTAACGTCGATCGCGCAAACCAAGTTATCGCGTCAGGGTCACCATGTATCTGCTAGGTAGGTAGTCTAAGATATGCAAAGCCCCACTAGAGATGTCACTGGTCTTATCAAAGTAACAATTTTCAGCGTCTTAATTCTAGGAGCACTGGTTTTCTCAATTTTCTGGACCACAAAGTTCTTAAAAGAATTGTACCCTCTCACGCTAACTGTAAAAAGCACCACTCCATCGCACGCTTCACACCACACCACAGTACCAGAAGATCACGTTGATGGCTTTATAGAATACCATGAGTGAGGTAATAATGCACTTTATTTGAATCTGTTCTTTAGGATAAGTAATTGACTAAAGTAGATTCTAAATAAAGCAGTAATCGTTGAATCTTCATAGAACGTAGCTAAAGTATTGCACGCCATCATAGCAATACCTACATAAATAGTTATGAATTGTGCATATAAATTAATATACACTGCACCTTTTATTTGCTGAAGCATGACATCAATAAAATATTTTATTAGTTACCTACGTACAAACTTACTTCATGGTCACCGAATCATTAGGTACCTAAGTTATATTAGGCAACAAAGAGATCAAGAAATTTGGAATATTCATAATTAAAATAATATTTATTGTTTCACAGGATAATTCTGACAAGCGTCGTATTTTTCGCATTTTATTTAGTGACAAGAGATATCCGAAAACAATTTGGGTTACTTCCACGTCTCCCATATATCACACATGAAGACATTAATACAAACCATGATCCATCTGGGAACGTGGCATTGCGGCATGAAAAGATGTATCTTAGGAATAATATTAATAAAAAAAAAAATACGAACTACCAAGTTAAGAAAAAAAGCAAATGCCAGAGACAGAATAATTGTCAAAACAAAAAAGTCAAAACGGACAAGACACATGATCGATCAGGAAGAAGAATATAAGTGGACTAAAGCAGTAACAGAAGGGACAGTGACACAAAACCAAAAACGGAAAAAAGGGAGGCCAACAACATGGTTACACGATCTTGAAAGCACTGCAGGTCTACTATGGACAAGACGCGAGCACGAATGGAAAAAACTAGAGGAAATTTTTTGCGTCATGGCGTATTGACAATGGAAACTGATGTGCTTGCACTATATAACGTAATATTAAGATTTAATAGGCTTAAAAATATTAATAGTGCACTGGTATGAGTTAGCGTAAAAAATCTTAAATACTCTATGTTGTTTAATCAATAAAAGTTACCTCTAGCTATAGGAAGAACAAATAAAACTAGTGGATTCTGTGATATCAATTTTCATTATAAAATACAATTAGAAATTAACATGGAAATAACAAAAGAAAAACATGTGATATGTAAAATTTAGGCAAGATTTGCATAAAATTGTATTAAATTTAACAGTGACAGATAACAGACTGGTTCCATAAATTCTCAACTTTTATGTCATCGTGGATTAGATTAAGTACATAACGAGTAGGTATATAATACACATTGTTGATGATTCTAATCTCTTTTTCAAGGTCGATAACTAAGACATCTTTTTTTCAATATTTTTCATTTTGAATAACATAGTGTTATCAACTGATTATTAATATTAAGTAAATGTTACAAAGTAATATTTTACCAAATATCTCACGCTTATTTACTATTTTGCGTTGGACCCGAATTTTAACAAACATTTGAGATTAATAATAAACTGCCTTACCTACTTAGAACCATCTTTTAAGTTATACAACTGTTTAAACACTGCAGATTCCCCTTCTCATTATTTGTCACTATCTAAACAAAACGAGATGGCACTATTTTTATAACTATTGACAGAAGTTGAGAGACGATTCTAAGTAAGTCCCTAAGTGTTCAAGTTACATCCAAATTTTATTTAAAACAACTCTTGAGTGATGTCATCTACTTCATATAATCAATAAAAAATATATATACATTAGTGCATGTAGATACTTTTAACCTTCAATACTTTTAAGCATACCTAAGTCACCATTTATAAATAACTAAATACAGTACCTATAGGTACTTTAAAAATACATACACTGAGATAATTTAGGAAAATTTTGCAAATCGTGTACAGTTAATTGTACTACTCAATAGAATATTCAACAGCTTATAAATAGACAAAATTAGATAAATTATTATTAAGTACTCTTAAAGTTTCATTTAATTCATTTTAGGTGGTGGAAAATATTAATATTTGTAAATAACATTATAATAATACTATTCGGCGCCCGCGGCGTTGCTCGCGTTCTAGACCCTTTAGAGTGCAACTTTTCAAACTTCCCTTCTTAGTGCGGCGCCCCTACACTATATAAGGATCCTACCCTCCAAATTTCATACCTCTAGGACTTATAGTTTAGGCTGTGCGTTGATTCTAAGTCAGTTTCAAAAGAGTTTTATATATATTGATTGATGATGATGATGATGTCACAATCTACATTCAATGCATGGAATATATTCACATCTGTAAAATACACCTTTGTTTTTACTGCATTATAAATAAACTATGAGGTTATAACCCCTGTCATGTTATATTACATTAATCTGAACTACATAATACCATAATATACATAATAAAATAATCCCGGAAATATTATATACGATAACTTAAATTTTTTATATGTTAGTAATAACACTATGCAACACCGTGTAATTTTATTAGGCCGATTGAAACTTATATATTTTTCTTAGCTTTTAGCACGTAGTAAGTGTAATTTTAAGTTGTTAATAATTCCCTTTAACTTTTTTTTTTAATGATAAAAGTAATGGAACAAGCCTGATAGCTCGCCTGATGTTAAGTGGTAACTTCTGCCTATAACAATGCATTACCTCACAGAGCAATTCCAATGAGGACGTGCCCTGTAAGGCAATGCACTGCGTCCATCACTCTGAAACGTAAAGATCTTGAAGTCTCATGTACCTGTAATTACACCGGCGCCCTTACCCTTCAAACCGGAACACAGCAATGCGAGCATCGCTGCTTGGCGGCAGAAATAGGTACGGTGGTAGTACTTGCCCGGACGAGCTCTCACAAAGAGCTCTACTACTACTAAAAATACTTACTCAGTTCAACTAAATACTTACTCAGTTTTATATTTGGTAAGGTCAAATATTGTGATGTGATGTGATATTTTCCACAGCTAAATATAAATAAGTACGTTCTATTCCGTATTCGCATTTATTGCTCATGAATCGGATTCAAGCATTTTTGTGCGCAAATCTGTACTCAAATCTATGATTGAGTAACAACTTTGTAATGTGAATACAGGCCTAAGACTTAATATCCGCTGTTTTCTTTTTACTTTTAATATAAAGTCCTTCCATTCCTTTTCCAAACGGAGACTGTCCATTGGTGGTTAAAAAGAATGAGCCTTTGGCACTGGAAAAAAAACCAAATATTAAAAAAGTTCATCTCTGAAAACAGACTGACCTCCTCCATCTACCAACAGACGAATGTTAGACCCGTATGCTAATAAAGAAATTGTTACTCAAGCATTTGAGTAGAGATTTTTATGCAAAAATCTATTCTTGAGTCCGGATCAGTGCTTGAACAGTAAATCAGAATACGGGCCTGAGTGTTACAATGAAATTCAAGAACCTCAAACTAAGGCTAGGAGGTAAGCGAAAGATGTCCCCTACCCGAGGATTAACGACAATGCTAAAGTCGCCCGTGAATAGAGAAGTCCCAAAAACAATTTTTTTCTGTAACTTTATCAGAGAGGCTTGTGTTCTGGCTCATTCCAGTTTTACCCTGCGTCAGTCCCCTGCGAAGAGGAGGGTTTCTGGGCTTCTACAGGTTGATCTTACCTAGTATCACAGTTGTAGCCCATATACACCATATTGGCTTCCGGCGTAGGGTTCTCCTTGAACTTGGTGAAGGATTCTGCAGGCGAGGCTGGGAACGCTTCAGGGTTCCGCACAGACTCTGCGTAGAACCACCACGATCTCCAATGACTGCAGAGGTCTGTGAAGAAGACGAATGAAACTTATCGAGCGGTAATTAAACTGCAATTAGATAGATAGATAGAAGATAGAAAATACTTTACTGCACACCTTAAACTTACATAATAACTAAAGAATAGGTGATAAAGAATGTGCTGGAAAGAAAATATAATGCTGTTTTCCCTCTATGAATAAATAAATTAATATTCTTGGACATATCACACAACGCTTTCTAGTCGCAAACTAAGCAAAGCTTGTACTATGGGAACTAGATTGCTGATAGAATACTTATAATTTTTTTTTGTAAATACATACTTATGATACATAGTAACACCCAGACACAGAACAAACATCTATGTTTGTCACACACAAAATGTCCCCACAGCACGGAAGGCCTACTACCAACTAAGCCAAGACGACTGCCATTCCTCTGTTCTTTTACTTTATTTCTAGACTGTGCTTGCTACCAAGATACTTTTATCTAGAACCTAGATATAAAACAGCCTACCACTACCACTTCTAACAGTAAAGGAACCTACTTTCATCAGAGAGAGGTATAGGCGCGAACCTGGGACACCCAGGCTGCGTGCTCTTCCCCCCATTCGGCCAGAAGTCAGCAGTTCCCGTTTTGACAGGCGCTCCGTACCCCCCGGCGTCAGTATGGATGACGTCAACAAAGTCTGCGTCCTTGGCGCAGATGTGCTCCATCATCACACCGTCGGGGTAGAACGCTGGGAAGGCTGGATCGAGGGCTGTTAATCTGAAAAGAAACAACTCTCATGAGAAACAAGGCCTTTCCTTATTCGCTGCAATTAGAAGTCATTCAAAACTCCATTTAATTGCCCACAATAATCATCTGCTGCATACTTTATAGAAAATATTATATTAATATTCCAAGGTGTCGTATACCGATATCTTAGAGACTTTATGAATGTATCCCAGTATATTCTGAGAAAGTACCTTTTGATAGTCTTATTGTATTTGTTCTTGAGCTCCTTTGCAGTGTAACCAGCGACGTGGCTCCCTAACGAGTGACCCACGACGTGTAACTTGTCTAACGATAAACCATCTTCGCTTAACTTGTTTAGTTGTTCTGCTGTCGCTGTCCCCACCTGGAATATAATGGCGCGTTTAGATATGGCGGCAGTGGGTAGGGAAGTAGGCATGAGCCTAATCTTAACACGATAGTGCCTCTGTCCCGGCTGTTGTTACGGCAATAAAAGAACGCTAAATGTAACTACGAAATGGACGGAGTCAACTGTGTAATTGAATCCATCCTGGGATTTCTGGATATTTTATCCAAAAATCGCCTAGTGGCAGTCGCAGGGGAATCTAAGGGCTGTTTAGACAAAAAATCCAGGAATCCCCTTCGTAGGGGATTTTTGGAATGAGCCACAATTTATCCTATCTACAATGTAGAAAATTTGTGATGACGGCAACAAAAGAACACCAAACGTAACTGGAAGGGGTTGATGGTGCAAATGAACCCATCAGGCGATTTTTGGACTTTTAAATACAAAAATCCCCTGTCGGCAGTCCCAGAGTAGTACTATACTAGTAAACTCGTAGGGGATTTCGGGAATGAGCCACAGTGTAGCAAACATAATCAAAGTCAAATCTTAGATAACTGGTATTCAAGCAGTTAAGATACACTCAAGTAATTCTAAGAATAGCAAGGTCGTGACACAATCTTATATTACAGAGTACTTAATGTACTAACGTAACTACTTATACAGTGTGATGCATTTCATCGGCTACAATATTGTATTGAATTTTTATTTATATAATTAACTAGCCGTCGTCCGCGGCGTTGCTTACGTTCTACCCATTTGAGTGTGACGTTTCAAAATTCTTTTCTTAGTGCACCCTTACACTATATAAGGATACTACCCTCCAAATTTCATACCTCTAGGACTTATAGTTTAGGCTGTGCGTTGATTCTCTGTCAGCTTCAAAAGAGTTTTATATATATTGATGATGATGATTGATGATGATTAAGTGTTTATTTATTGAAATAAAATCTTCATTTAGCATTATCACCTATGTATTGATGATAAAAATTGATGGAACAAGCAGATGGACCACCGCCTTTGAAGTGTTACCTCACAGAGCACTAAAGATCAGGATACTTACCTTATTTAAAAAAAAACAATAACCTAACCCTGTATAGTAGTTAAGTAGAATCATATTGCGTAGGTATTTATTACCTACATTTTCTTAACATAATCACTGTGACACATATTATTATGTATACGCGTTTGCATAATTGTCTTGACTTCATGTAAAGTTATTTGCATTTTCCACCTTGTTATGAACGTCTAAAGTGCAAAATTCAAACTCATTGGAGAAGAAAAGAGAGGTCACCAAGTTATATCCAAATACGCATTTTCAACCTTGTTTAAGAAACGCATAAAGTGGAAAATGCGTTGGAGACGCGAATAATAGAGGTCACCAAGTTGAACCAGATTTTTATTGTTATCTAGATAAGTTTTGTGAAGTATACCGTCAATTTTATAAAACAGGATTGTTTACTTTTTTTTATTTTATCTAAGTTGAATTTCTATTGTTTTAGTACTTATTTTTTATGAGTAGAAATAACAAGAAATAATAACGTTTAACCTACCTACGACAGGCGTCATGGCTCAGTCGGTAGTAGCTCTGCCTTCCGTGCTGTGGGTCGTGGGTTCGATCCCCACCGAGAACAAACATTTGTGTGTTGTAAACATAGGTGTTTGTTCTGTGTCTGGGTGTTTCTATGTATTATAAGTATGTATTTACAATAAAAAAATGTATGTATGTATTCTATCAGCCATCTAGTTTCCATCGTACAAGCTTTGCTTAGTTTGGGGCTAGAAGGCGTTGTGTTAAGTGTCCGTGAATGTTTATTTATTTATTATTTATTTACCTAATATTTTGTTTGTACGTACAACCATGAAAATTTAATTATACATAGTTAAAATTCTAAAAAGGTTATAAAATCCCAAATTGTCTTGCCAAGGAAAAATCATTGAGAGTTGACTAATTCTAAGTTATCCTTATTACGCATAGAATATTGACTATTGACAACTTTTATGGAAATAATGATAGGAAGTTTTGATAGCTGCAGTTTTTTATGAATACTTATCCGATACCTACACAAAATATTCATTCATAAAAATGAATGTTTAAGTTGTGCGTCCATTGCACTGGCTAATAATCTGAGGTCGATTCCGAGCGGATCGCTGTGCGAGCACTATTTACCTACTTTATTTTGCTTTGTATTGATTTGTATGGGACTACGTACATTGCAGCGGCATTTTTGCCTTCATATTTCGCTGCGCGCACTGCTCGTGGCGCTCCGCCTGCAATGGACGCGGACCTTTAAGGTCATGGCCTTTGCATCAAAAAAACCAGTTACCTTTTTTGTATTCCTAGCAGCGTTGACCACGTAAGAGCCATGAGCCATGTTGGACCAGTCCAGGAGTACCACGTTTGTGTCTGGCCTAGCTTCCAAATACGCGCTCACTATCACCTGTAATATTATTAGACTTCTTTACTTTTATGACAAGAAAGTGAGGCAGATGGTCCACCTGATATTAAGCGGTCATCTCGGCCTATACTAATAATTACTTACATAAACTTACATTTACGTTTACGAGCATAAAGTACTAATAAAGTTAATTTTCCTGTTTGGAATGGGGTTTTACAAATCGCAGTGTCATGTACGTAGCCTCTAAGATGGTTGAACCTACCATGGGAATCATAAACCAGAATACATAGGTACGTTAATACTTTTTTAGGACATTAGTACATAAGAAGGTATATAAATAACTTTTTATGTAAACAACACAAAAATAAAAATGTTCTCAGTGAGCATTGAACCCGAAACCGGCGCGGAAATATAGCGGCGCGGAATATAGCGCGGAAATCAGAGAATAGGTACAATATTGTCTAAGCTGTATAGTTGGCCATTTTATAAGGTAGATAGTGTAAAGTATATTATTGCATGTATACATGACGTTGTCATAAATGTCAACTGTCACCTGCGTGACAGTAATAACTGAATGACAACCTAAAAAAATAAGAAGAAGGAGCATTGGGTGGTTAACCTATGAGATATTGTAAAAGAATATTAATTAGAGAAATGTATTTATTATTACGAATAGAGCCTTTGTATTTAAATGAACACTGAAGTTTGATTTACGAAGTAACAATGTGACGTGCAAAAAGACGACGTTACAGCTCAGAAGTGGAAAGATGGAAAAAAAATATAAAGTTTTTCCAATGCCCATGTCGCTATCGAAGGTAATGTTTTAGTGAAAACCTAGTGAAAACCTCAAGTTAATCTCATCTCGGATGACCAAACTTTATTCTGAGTTATGAATTGTAGTGATAGTCGATACACAATTATAGGTACTTACCTATTGCAGTAATCATACAAAACCTAAAGACGATTCAAAGTGATCATCAAATTATTGAATAAAAGCTTTTTGACTTTGAGCTTGAAATGAGTAGGTATTTACCTACTGAAGTCGAGAATATGATTATGTACATATCACTATGTACACCACACATTGACTACTGAACAATTACATAGAAAATATTGTTGTTGAGTTGCAGACAAACCATCAGTACGGCTGGATGAAGTTCTAGATGACGAGAGGAGTGAGATACATCCTCAGACTCAGAGATGACTAAGTGAATTGTGACTTGTAGCTGCCTTATCGCATACAGCCACAGCGACCGGCTGCCAGGAGTTGAGATGTACCTACTACATATTACAGGAAAGTGAATCTCCATGGTAACCATTAATAAAAGGTACATTTTTCAATAAGAATATGAGAATGTTAGAGCTCCCATGAGAGTATTTTGCGACATAACTCAAGAGCACTGATATCGAGCATGAGTGTTATGGTAACATAACTAAAGAGCTTGGATTTTGGGCAAGAGTGTTATGTGGCAGGATACAAATTAAAATGAAATAAGTATGATAGGTGACATAGTTGAGAGCTTTGATATCAGAGTGCTAGAGTGACAACTCTGAGCTTTTTATTTCCAATTTACATAAAATTAATTATTGCGATTGACCATTTTTATAATTTTGAAGTACTGATGTTTGTATCAAATCTGATATGCAGTGGCAATCATAAAAAGCACTATAGGTGCTATAAAGTGATAAAATATTTGACATAAATGCTATAAACTTAACCTTGGGAAACATAGAAATGGTCGGAAGTGATTTGTTTAAGTGTCATTAACATATTATACACTGATAACAAGTATAGAGGCACATTTTTATTTAATAAAAAAACCGATGAAAGATGACAGACTACATGCAAACATAGAATTGAGCGAGTGAAAAAAAAAAGAAGAAAGGGATATTATTCAAAGTATGAAGAGATTAAAACGTAAGTGACATTTATAGAAATTTAAAACTAAATACAGTGAAAATTTATTAGAGAGTATTCAACCTTACAGAGTGAATTTAAATTAAGACGAAAAAAAAATAATAAGTGAAACTAGTATATTAACTATTAGTGAATAAAGGACGGGTTTAACGCGATGTCTATAGATGAATCACGACCAAGTGAAGGATTCTAACGACTGAATGACGATCGCAGAAAGTGAATGACTGAATGACTGAATGAATGAAATACTTTATTATGTACCCTATTGACAGCTTATACCAAAAAAATAAAAATAAAATAAGATTGCAATATTACGTACAATGAACGGTCTTATCTCTACGAAGCGATTTCTTCCAGACAACCTTTGTAGTGATTCATAATAATTGAATTACGAGCGAATCATGTGATTTAAAGAGCGACGCGAGCGATTCATGGCTCTTGATATGAAGTAATTGTAAGTGAAGTAATTGTAACTTAAGTAATCCATTTTATCCACATTTATACTCTACTTTAAACCATGACTACGACCTAAAGAAAGATTAAGAGAAAATACACATTGAATGCTTATCGAAAATGTCGACCAATCAAATCTCGAGGAGTTATTTGCGCAAGGAGTTTGTGTCGAGTATTTTGCGTTAGAAGGTTGTGTACGTATAGCATTGAGATGAAAGTCGAATATATTGATGTGTTCTAAATTCAAAAACAAAAAGTGATTAAAAGTGTTATTTATCGACTGTTTTCAGTGCATAAAATAAGCTTTTTTAGAGGGGGAAATCACACTTTAATTTCAATTTGAATAACACTGATAATGCGAACCACCTGAGTATTCGAGTATAAAAGAATACTACGACAATTGCATTAAAGCAAAAATAAAGGTAAAATGATAATAATAAGTGAAGGTACAGAAAACCAATAAAAGAAAAACAGAGCTAATGAGTATTAAACAAAATAAAAGGGACAAAACAACTAGAATGGAGCTAAGCGATTAAGGATAAAATGTGACAACCAGATAAACAAACGAAAACCTTATAAAATCCGGAACTATCAAATAACCAATTTTTAAAAAAATGAACCCTACATACAACTTCATTTATTTATGTGTGAGAGAGATAGATAGATTTAATTGAGATTGGGCATGCAGCACCTTCCTACCAAGAGCTATACAGGAAAAGTAGTAAAGACAACATCGAACTGCAGCACAATTGAATCAATAAGCGAACTGGAGGTACTCAATGAAATTAAAAACTTAAAACCTGGAATAAGTCTTGAATCTGATGGGTTTAATAATGAAGCTATCAAACTATTCAATCATATTACCTACCTACATAAGATGAAAATACACACACAGAGTCCGTACCTGAGAAATGATGTACCTACTTCAGACGTAATATTCATATAAAAATAAAACTGATGATATACAAGCTTTAGAACAGGTATACAGCAAATACGGGGAATTCAACAGGCTCCTTATAATAATAGCCTTGTAGTAAAGCATGCAATAGCATAATGTTACCATGTTACTATTAGAAAACTTGAAGAATTCGAGGAAATGATTCGTGCACTTAAGGGTACACTTTTCAGGCAATTTGTATACTTACTATTTATGCGAGAGTGGGCTAGACTCAGGTATGAGTAGTATAGAGTACAAAATACTCCCATCAATATAACGGTGCTGATTGCCGCTGAAAAGCGTTGAGCGAATAAAAATTTTTGGTTTTGAAGATCGTAACTTTCAAATTATATTTTGTTAAAATATGGCTCTGAGCCAGGGTAGATGGCCTAACGATTCCAAACAGTGAAGTAATCATCATTTAGTGTTTGTATGGAAAAAAGAGCGTAAAGTGTAACTTTTGCAGAGAAAGCTTAAAAATACCTACAAAATGAACGTAAACAAAACAAAGTCCATACGAGCAATGAAAAGGAGCATATAAAAAAAAAACAGAATGTGTTGAGCCGTTTATTGCATAAGATCATGTAATTTAATGACATAAAATGAATCTCTGTGAATAAATGATTGATTGAAAAAAAAAAATCACGAAGTGCGAAGCGATTTAATGAGACAAAAAAAACTAAGCTTTCAAGCTAAAGTGGAAATGTGCGGGACATATTTCACGTAGTAACGACAGCAGATAGACCACTCATACTACTCGATAGAAAGAACCATTAGGGTAAAGAAATGTGAGAAGACCATGCAGCCGGTTGGCTGGTTACTTATATTATCCAATCCAAATTGTTGAGAAAGGCTGGATCAGCTAGAGGATAGTGGGAAAAGATGCAGGAGATCTACACCCAAAGAGAGATCTATATATCAGAAGCTGGAAGAAAATACTAACATAGTTTATAAATCATTTGAATATGTAGGAACTAATACGCTTAAGGGAGATATTAGGCAATATAAGGCATTATTACTATTGTTACATAATATGATACGATGAACGAGTTTACGAAGTTCACATAGTGTGCACGCTGGTTTTCTCCATTTCTCTTTACGGCACTGAAAAATGGACCATGAAAACCACTTACCGCAAGTGAATCGATGCGTTCTGGATGTGATGCCGCTAGATATGATGCCGCTAGAGACGGCTCCTGAGGATCTCATGGACAGCCAAAACAATCAACGTCTCCATTCTGAAAGAACTTAAGTTGGAACGCACTAAGCGTCAGTCTTTTATTTGCATCCAGCGAATACTTTACATCGAGCACTTTAGTAGAGGTTACTAAAGAAGAGGGAGGAGCCCAAAACACTGGTCTGATCAGGTGTCTGAACAGCTAGAAACCCCAGTCAACGTCGCGATCCATCAAGCCGGAGACCGTGGTAGATGGAAAACACAAATTGAAATTTCCTTGCACAGATTCACGATACCCAACGATGGGGCACGGATAAGGAATGTTAATATAATAATGACGATGATGATGATGAGTCAAAAAGTGATTTAGAAATTAAATGCATTATTATTATTGAGTTTAGATTTTCATCAACTCAACTTAAAGTTCAAGTGCGCATCATTAAATCCAGGTGGATGTTCTTGAGAACTGGAAGTTACTAATTGGACATCAACAGAGAGTTCTGATGATTAAGAGTAAAACTAAAAGTAAGGTAAAACTTACGGATGATTCTGCAGGTGTTAAGGATAACTGCTTTTTATAGAAGTGCAAAGGTATGCTTCGGCAAATCAAGAAGGGCGAGTGATAGAAATAGTTGCTTAGGGATAACACCGCTTGAGGAAAGGACTATCGGAATGATGGAGACAGACCTTTCAAGTCTCCACATCCTGGTTATTTCATTTTTGAGATCTATAATATACTATTGATTAATGCGGTGATGAGGCAGAGAATGATTTGGAAAATAAAAGACTATAATATTATTATAACGATGATAAGACAAAGAGAGATTTGGAAAATAAGACAAAATTATCCAAGAAGAACAATAGAAAATATGAGTTGTGGACACAATTTCGAAATTCTGATAATGCTGACTATACATGATATGATTATTTGTACTACATGTACACGTTGTACCTACTAATTGTTTTATACGATAGATAATATTGCACTACTAGCGAAAACAGTATTTCAATACAAAATAATATTGACTAGCATCTTAGCTCGAAAGAGGTAGAGTAGGAGGAGAAAAGTATATATTAAACTAAACAATTGATTTTGCCTACTCATTTGAATAGCTACTCGACCTGCTAATGTTAAGCAGGTGAATACTTTGTCCAAGACGCACTAGAACATATGATCCCTAATAGAGAAAACTAAAGTTATCAAGTGAACTGGACTTAAAAATTACGAATTTAACGTCATGTTTTGAGTTCCAGGATAAGTGACAAAGTGAAAAGTCAGTGATCGGCGCAGTCGGAGCTGTAGCCGTTACAGTTGCTACAGAGTGAAAACACGATGCAGTGATAGTCACAGTCGCCGCAGTTACAGCCGGCACTGTAGCTGATGCAGCCGCACCAGCAGAAATTGACAGAAAGCATGACTAAGCCGTAGCAGCAGTCGTTGCAATGGCTACAGAGGGAAGACACGATGCAGTGGTAGCCACAGCCACCGCTGTAGCTGTTGCAGCCGCACCAGCAGAAATTGAAAGAGTGACGAAGCAGTCGATGCAGTGAGCAGTGAGTCACCGAGCTGTGTCACGCACGGTACAGCAGAAGTCACAGTCGTCAAAACAGTTGTGACTGGCATACGAACTTGCCGCTCAGGTATGATTAACTGACGACTTGACTGGCATACGAACTTGCCACCCAATCTATGATTGACTGACGACATGACTGGCATACGAACTTGCCATCCAATCTATGATTGATTGACGACATGACTGGCATACGAACTTGCCACCCAAATTTGATTATTAAGTGAGAACATGACTGGCATACGAACTTGCCGCCTAATTGATAATTAAGTGAGGGCATGACTGGCATACGACCTTGCCGCCCAATTGACGATTAAGTGAGGGCATGATTGGCATACGACCTTGCCGCCCAATTGACGATTAAGTGAGGGCATGACTGGCATATGACCTTGCTGCCCAATTTGACCATAAGTGAGGGCATGACTGGCATACGACCTTGCCGCCCAATTGACGATTAAGTGAGGGCATGACTGGCATATGACCTTGCCGTCCAATTTGACGATAAGTGAGGGCATGACTGGCATACGACCTTGCCGCCCAATTGATGATCGAGGGAGGGCAAGACTGGCATACGACCTTGCCGCCCATTCCACGATTAAGTGAAGGCATGACCGGCATACGACCTTGCCGCCAAGCTTGAGATAGTCGCAGTTCTAATCTTGATTAATGACGCTAATTTTGATAGATATAAGAAAACTGCATGTTAGCCTAAAATAAACTTTAACACTAACTAAAGATTTCATAAAGTGATATTATAAATAAATAAGAAAACTTAGCATAATTGCTGGATTAGAAATATATCAGAAAATGTATGTTTAAAAATTAGTATTATGAATGATGTCCTTAATGTGGATATATTAATTAGTTAATATGTATTGGTGCAAAATAGATTTATTGTGAATTGTGAACAAATTAATTTGTATTTGTGCAAATATTTGTATTGTTATGTATTTATGGCAGGTACTCTCGATTGAATCGAACGAAGAGACTCGTTCTAAGTAGGATGGCCGACTGTAAAGTATATTATTGCATGTATACATGACGTTGTCATAAATGTCAACTGTCACCTGCGTGACAGTAATAACTGAATGACAACCTAAAAAAATAAGAAGAAGGAGCATTGGGTGGTTAACCTATGAGATATTGTAAAAGAATATTAATTAGAGAAATGTATTTATTATTACGAATAGAGCCTTTGTATTTAAATGAACACTGAAGTTTGATTTACGAAGTAACAATGTGACGTGCAAAAAGACGACGTTACAATAGGTACCTGAACGCTTTCCTGCTGTGCCACTTCTATAAAGCCATGGGCGTAGAGTACAGTAGGGTTGTCCTTATTGAAGCCATTAGTTTCGAGAAGCGTGCTCGCCTGACTGAGCGGAATATCTAAGTATTCTTCAATAGTTTTTCTGTAACATAAAAACATAGAGCCATTTAAATAGATAAATAGTTAAACAGTTGATGAAAATCTATAGCTCGGCCACTGTTTACCTAAGAGAGCAATAATTTGAACAGCTGATTAAAGTTATGCAGCGATTATAAGTAAGCAGAATAGCTGTTTTTTTGTGTGGGGGTAGTTTGCTGCGTCATATAGAATTTGAATTTTTTTGGTTTTTCTGTGATTATGTAATGTAAGCTAGTAGCGGTTCTGTTTAGGCGCATTTGGTCCGCTGTTAGAACGGATACTAAAACCAAGAGACGAAGGACAACGACTAAAAAAGGAAGGTATAACAGTCACCTAACGACATTTTGATACAAAGTTAATGTATGTACCTACTAATCGGAGACTCATACCACCATTATAATACTATACGTATAGTCATATGAACTTAATAGTTTTTGTAACTGAAACATGACACGATATTATTTTATGTTTTTACTTACATAAATAAATAAGTTAGAGTTTAGTTTTATAACATAGCTTACCCATTATAAAATCTGAGGTAAATATCTTCGATTTTGTTGCATCTGTCCGGCAAAATACCTGAGAAAAAAAAATATTATTATAATCAAAATGTTAATCATACTTTTGAGGCGATTCTAGGCAATATTAAAAGAAAAATAAATTTGAACCATTTGTAAATAAAATAAAATAAATCATAACTTCAACTATATGTATCATTGTGCGACCACCAAGAATGAAATAATGTAAAAATTTCAATTCTAAATCTCGTCTAAAGAGTTCGTTTATAAAAATTGCACAGTTTTTCAAAATGATATAAAATAGTTACGATTACTCTAAGATTGCAGAATGATTGCTACACCCGTAGGTACCATTATGTAGCTATCTGCCTAGTTTTTATGGTTGGCTATTGTTACAAAAAACGGTACAAGTTAGTGCTAAAAAAATTATATTTTTTTATAAAAAATGTAGTCTAGAACGCGTTGTGGATATCGCTTCATTTCATAGTACAGACGCCGTTAAAGTGTTTGAATGTGGTTTAGAATAAACATAATATTAATAACCGATTGATGCATGTGTTAGCAATGCAGCGTAGAACCAACCTCTTTGAGTTATAAAGAGTATTGGTTCGCGCTGACCGGCAGTGTTTGGAAGACCCATGGATGACGTCACGACGAGCGAGGACAGCGAGACGTGTCAGTCGAAAACAATGAAAAATAAGTGTGGATGTGGAAATACGAATTATTATGGAAATACAATGATTAATACACTAAAGCTCTGTTTATTACTGTTGTAGCTCACACATGATGCTATGTCATTTTGAATGCGATTTACTATATAAGATATGATATTGACTTGTTAATATCAGTCTACTTACACCCCATCACACTTTTCCCATCATGATTTTCCCTATAAAATAAATAAACAACGCTACTAATCAGTGTATAGGGCTCCGAGCCCTCGGCATGAGTGACATGGAACACGTGACCTCTGCGTCTCTAGGGCACGCTGACCTGGATAGGATGATTAAAAATTCATTGGAGCACTTATTCGTATTGACTACATCGGTTAGCTTATTTGGTAAAGATTTTTTCAATGGACGCGAAAACTACGAAATCTACGAATAAAACGTGAGTAGGTAAAAAAAGTTTTGTTCCGGTTCAAAGCATAATACTCGTGCCAAAGAGAAATTAATTACATTTAGTACTTACACCATTTTATTTGGGACGAAACAGTAATAGAAATATTAAAGGTACCGTTTCGTCCCAGTGGGATACGAAACCCCGAAACTGGAACAACTCCTAACTATTGTAAAATGATAGCATTCACTGTTGATATAAAAATTTTGTTAGTTTAAAAAATCCATAACTATCCGGATGTTTGCGAATATATCTCAATTTTTTTTACAAAATCAAGTTTTTCAAAATATTTTCTTAATAAAACATTTCAATTTTAATGAAGTTTTGAAATCTGGTTTCTCTATACCGACGGTCATTTCAGAGATAATATATGTACGGCATAATCTAGATTTTGCCACTTAGGTTACATCACAAGTCTAGACAAACTTGCATAACAAAGCCAGTCAAATATGTACATTGTAATAGATAGGTCATTGACCTGTTAATGTACCACCGGCTACGGTATTGATTGTGAACCGTTCAATCATTACCACGAGATACAGAGCTATACGTTAGATGTGATTGAAGGAGAGAATTGTAGGTTGGAACTGCAGTCAAACATTTAGGCTCTGTAAAACTTTTACAAACGAATTTAATGGATGAATAATTATTTTACACACATTCTATACTATGTATAAGTGTCTAGATTTAGTTTGAATAGTTTATCTCTTAGAGATAAATGATGATGATGTCGTCTGCCCATCTCGCTGCCTGCCTAGACTAGGCAGGCAGCGAGATGGGCAGACGACATCGTCAAAATAGCAGGCCGTAAATGGGAGAGACTAGCACAGGACTGCGGTGGATGGCACAAACTTGGGGAGGCCTATGCCCAGCAGTGGGTAAGATCGGGTTGTGGATGATGATGATGATGAGTTTATCTCTAGTAGTAGTGGCCTACTTTTCAATTGGCTGAAAAGTGTTTATAATATTACTAGTTTCAAGTCAATTTTGTCAATAACTTTTTTTTATACTAACAGCATAAGTAGGATTTATAATATTTTTTCTACTAATACGTTTATTTTGTTGTAAAAGTTTACATTATTTCAGTTACAGAAATACTATTGCATGTTCAAAGCAAATAAATGTCTCGTTTCTATACATAGTTCAATTAATGAGTTCTAATTAAAAGCAATTGGCTTCTCGAAGGTTCTATTAGAAATATTAGATATAGTTCTCGGGTGATGATTTGGCACATACGGAAAGAGCACAAATTTATTGCTATTGCTTACTGTAGAAAAAATAAATCCTTCGTCTATTTTGGGATTCAAATACGTCGAACTTTTCAATCTCCTGGCTTACCGAAGGTAACACAGATTCTTAAAAAAAAATCTACTTTGCTTTACCTGATTCAATATTGATCACAATCATTCTTTGGAAAAGTTTTATTCACAAAGAAAATTAAGACTAATACAGTGCATATTTAAAATCATTCTTGTAACTTTGTGAGGCTGGCCATTCACCATCTTCGTTACTAACAGCATATTACCCGCGTTGTGTGCCATAGCAAGAGCAATAAATTGTTAAAGTAGCGAAGTCCAATATTGACTTATATTAATCAAATCATAGCCTGAAGTGAAATCGAAGAGCGGATCTTTGGATAATTAAATAGAGTAAACATTTAGATATTTTTGCTACATTGTTGCTTCTAAGGCAGCTTACGCAAAATGCGTGCTAATGGTGGTTTGCACACTACGGATAAGTTAAAAAAGGATATGTTAGTAAAGAATATTATTATTGTCGATCGATGTCGGTGAGTTTCATACATTTAGTACTAGGTTAGTGTGCAATAACCCATCGTCAGTAGAATATAATCTGATCACTATAATCTGAATGTCTTGCTCCATCGTCGGCTTCATCGTCGCTTAGAAGTCAAAAGATGGTCTATTCTATATGTGTGTTAAGTGTCCGTGAATATTTATTTAAAATAAGAATACCAACACTGAAAATTTCGTTTTGGTCGTCGCGTTCTTCTCTTTATTATTTTTCGACCACGTTCTACAGAATACCAAATTTGAAAGCTCTTTAAGATTCACAGTGTGTTTGTTTAATAGCTCTATGTTGTAAGTCATATTTATTTCCACACTAGAGGTCCGCTCTAGTACGCTTCCGTCTTTTTATAGGTACGTGCTACTTCCAGCTCCAACTTTAGTTTCGTTCTAGTTCGATCTAGAATTGTGTGATCGCTCCTAAATCAATCTTCGAGCCAAGAGTGTTGCAATTTCATGAAACCATACAAATTCTGACATTTATATGTAGGTATATGTATAACTAACTTTATACGACTTAATTTATCTATCAACTTATCATTCCTTAGTGAAATATTCATCAATGATTTTATTTGAAATAATAGCTTCTACTTGTTTATTTTTTTTGGTGACAAAAAACACGTTTTTCAAAAAAATCAAGATGGGTTTTATTTTATAGCTACTTTTTTCCTACTAAGTAGTAACCTATCTATATTGTCTACCTACATGTAGGTAATGAAAAAATTAATTTCCTGCACCGAGTTTTGTCCCATTTTCCTATTGTTTTAATTGGAGAAGTACATTTAAATTAAATTGTAAATAGCAATATAATAAACTGAACATTAGAAAATCCATAGGGTTATTAGGATAAATAAAATTACCTATATACGTCGTAAAGACGTAAACAGGAAGGAAAACACTACGACAGTCATTTCCGCGTAAGAAGCGTTCCCTGTTCCGTGCCTGTTCCCGACAGCTAGTTTTACCGTACCATTTTGCATGGTAAAACCACAGATCATTAAAATTAATCAAAATAAAAAAAAAAATATTCCTTGACATTACACACAACGCTCTCTAGTCCCAAACTAAGCAGAACTTGTACTATGGGAAGTTGGGAACTAGATTGCTAATACAATACTTATATACAACTAGCCGTCTCCCGCGGCGTTGCTCGCGTTAGAGTGTGACTTTTCAAAATTCCTTTCTTAGCGCGCCCCTACACTATATAAGGAACCTACCCTCCAAATTTCATACCTCTAGGACTTATAGTTTAGGCTGTGCGTTGATTCTCTGTCAGCTTCAAAAGAGTTTTATATATTATATTGACATATTGATTTGATACTAAACTAAAGTTGAATCTATGTATGATTTCAAATCATAAATAATGTATAAAACACCATTGAATACAAAGCTGACTGAACCGCCTTGAACCTACTCTATACATAGGTACAGTCAGCAAAAACAACACAGTGAAACGTAGGAATTAAAAACCCATGCAAAACTCAGAAATAGTTTATTTTTATCTTTCTTCACTTTATTTCCAAGTAGTTTAGAATTCTATTGAAAAAACAAAACACTGTGTCAGACCTTCCGCTCGGTTTATCAGTGACAGGGTTAAAAAGGTTTATAACAGAGTGATAAAGAAAGTTTGACAGGGATCACAGTTCAGTCGGTAAAGCAAAGCTCCACAAGTCACGCTGTAGATCGTGGGTTCGATCCCCACCAAGAAGAAATTTTTTTTGAGTAAACAAACTAATATATTAGTAGATATTTTAGTATTACAAAAAAAATTGTCTAACCCTACACTGACATGTTCTACATTATGAAGCTGTCATTATTTTCCATCGTACAGTAGTTTTTTATCTGTGCGTGTGTTCCACTACGTGCTTCAATGGATAAACATCTGATACATTAGTAAGGGAATCGCGATTATTGGAAAATAGCCCATATTGTAACGGCAATAAGAAATATTATTAAGTACTGTAAACGTCCTTGCAGCTGTATAATTTTCGCGGTGCTGATTACGTACAGGCAGAGATAAGAAATGATAAGATAATTAGAGTTCTGTAGAATGAAAACAAACGATGAACGATATGACATACGCAACGCACACATGTACCGCACCTTTGGTCAACGAACTGATATTAAAAAAAATAAGTTCAAATACTAAAACCCGACTACTACTGGGAATACCGTTTCAAAAAGTATGAAACAAGAAAATATTCGCATCTGAAATTGTTATATACCTATTAATAGTGATAACCGTGGTTATAAACCAGGAAAAAAAAATTATTTACGATACTTACCTAAAAGTTAACATAAATTTACCAATGGTTTTATTTAAAAAAATGTGGAAAAATGTGGGAACTATTTCTGTGGCACCGTCGGTTTGAATGAATCTTTATGATGTGTAAAATCACGCATGGTTATTTAATATTAGAATAGAATTAAGATTCGTATCATAATTATTATCTTATAGTGTTAGGTTAGTGTTTTTCATTATCGATTTTAAATAATCTATCTGCATAAGGTACTAAATCGATGACGTCCATCATCAGACGATTTTTTTTTGTGTTTGACCATTCAACTGTCAAATCAGGTAGAGTACCTACGAGTACAAGCACCACGTGCTCCGAAAATACCCGAATATCCACCGAAAGCGCACGAACGTAGACGTAAATAGTTCTGAACTTTTGTGACATACCGGCCAGAACTTCGAACCGATTACTATTTACTACTATCGAGTTGCATAAACCATACTATAATCGATGAAACCGGCTCAAAACAATCCATTATAAAAACCAGTTACAAGAAAAATGCAAGTCGCTCAGTTGTAACGGCTTTTAAACGTTGCAAATCAGCATTGCGAATTATTTTGTTTCAAAAGTAAAGTGTGACTTATTGAACAGGAACTATTAATAAATAGTTGTAATTAGTTGAGGATGTGATCGTACCTGTCCCCCACCAATACCGCTTCCAGCCGTCGGATACCGCGCGGAACATTTTTGCACGCGTGCGTCGCTCGCCACGCTTCTCGACCGACTGATTTACATTTCCTCGGCGTGCGTTCTATATTCAAAATATTCCAAATTGATCTATCATTGATGGGCTATACTAAACACCCTTGGCCGTACCATTAGGCTCCTTACCAACCCATCCATTTAGAAGCCTAATATTTAGTTTAATGGAGAGGTATTTCTAATTAGCCGTCAACCGACAAAGGCTTTGCTCGTCACCGTCACCCTGATTCAATTAATCTTTAATTAGAGAGAGTGCTCTTCTTCTTCTTCTCTTCAATAATGGCCTGTGTCCGTCATTTCGACAGACAATTTTGCCAATGTCAAGTGTTAAAATTGTAATAAATAAGTCAAGTCAAGTCAGTTGTCAAGTCGGCTGTCGTTTGTTTTGAAAAGAAAATGGTGGATTTTCTCTCCAAAACCTAACACGAATTTTCACATTCAGAAAAACCACTTTACACACATTTATTCCAATGGCCCACACTTTATGTTACGACCTAAGTATTATTGGTTAAAATTCCACCAAAATTAAACAACAATACTCACAATAACACAAGAAAAACTGTTAAAATAAAAGTGCTATGTGTCGTTTCAAAAAATGACAAAACTCGTGTCCGAGAGTGCTCTTAATGTTGGGTTGAATTTGGATTTGACGTTGCTGTCAGTGGGGTAAATGGAAATCCGACGGGTGTCGACCTTCAGAGGTAGGTAAGATGGTAATGGAATCAGGTCATCTGGCGTCAGTCACGGTTTACGGGCAGTGCAGGTAACTGTTAATACATGTTTACTTTTTTCACTTACTTGTTTATTCCTAAGTATTTGTACTTTAGTTACCTATCTGTATATTGTCATGCAACGTTCTGTGGTTTTGTGTTTTTAATTCCATTCAGTTTTTTTTTTGTTGCGTATCTTAATCTAGAACTATGTCTGATTTCTGCACAATGAACTGTTCTAGTCACAAGAATCAAACCAGCGCTTAAGAAGACTCACGCAGAGCATTTTCCATTTTCATCTATTTTCATAATTTTTATGCCACTGATACAATGGTCAAATGACATCGTAGAACTAACTGGGAATCACTGGACAAGACTCGCAACGGACAGAAAAGAATGGCGTAATAAAGAGCTGGCATATACTCAGCAGTGGGTGCAAACGGGCTGAAATGATGATGACGATGAATACAAAATATTTTTTTTTTTAAATCACGTTTTTTAATTTTTCACCATGAGTTATTCAGGAATATTTTCAAACTCATTTTGAGGAAAATTAGAAGTCTACTCAAACGCCATCTATACGATATAAGATGAACTTCGTATGAGGCCGAAACACTATAACCACATAACATTCTGTTCTAAAATGTTTAGCATCTGCGCAATGTTAGTTCATATTTACCCTGCTAGAGGTCACTGCGGATGTAGGAAAAAATTTAAATAGGCTGAAAATATGTTCCTAAGCCACACAGTAAATAAACTAATAGTCTTCAAAATAAAATGGGCTTGAAAAGTTAAGTTTTCACTAAACACTTTATTAAAAAAAACATAATTTATATAAACCACAGAATAAAAACATACTTACTAGGTAAGGTATTTTAATATCAGTTAAATTCTGATCGAAATCATGAATGTACCTAGCTGGGCAACGTCCACAGTGGACCAATTGAGGATGATGATGATAAAATTGTGATATTATTATTATCCAAACTATAATAAGCAAATATAAAAAAAAACGAATAACTGAATATAAAAATGATAACATTCATTAAATAAACTAATATTGACCCAATTAATTGAGTTAATACAATTTAAGGGTACCTATATTAAGGGGTAATACGGGTCATGTTGCCGAATACCTCAATGTAACTAAAACTAACGATGTACCGAACCCAGTTTTAGTAATTAGTTCAGCGGAGGCTCCTCGTTTACTAAATCACCAGATTTTAGGCTATCAGTTCTACGCAGGTAGCCTGAAATACCACGCGAGTTTGAACTAACATGGATGCCTACTACAGAGTTTGATTTGACTCATTTTACAATGTGTTTTTTTTTTTAATGATAAAAGTAATGGAATTTTATTTGATAATGTTTGTTATGTCTGGGTGTTCTATTTATTTGAAGGCCCGTTTTCTGGTAAAGAAATCTTTACTCAAGCATGGATTTGAGTAAAGATTTTCATACAAAAATGTATGCTTTGTTGCGGATCTGTGCTTGAGAACTAATAAAGTATTTTCATTCATTCATTCATTCATTCAGCATACGGACCTTTGTACCTATGTATTTACAAAATAATTATATAAATATTCTACCAGCAATCTAGTTCCCATAGTACTTTGGGACTAGAAAGCATTGTGAGAAATATATTCATATTTTTATTGTTTTGGTTTCAAAAATACTTTGTTCGGTAGCACTTTAAGAGTCGTCCCACGACCGTAAGCAATATTTTCACTCGAAAAAAAAACTATTCTACGTAATCATTACTTCCATTGGAAAAAAATACTACTAAGCTTTTCATCAATAACTAAATTAACCAGCCTTCATCGAAGCAACAGAGAAACTAGATTATCCACGTCTATCCATGTCTAGGTATATATATATCCTCACATAGGTTCGAGCAATACATAATACATAGCCAGCGCTATTCCGGCAGGCGCATATTGTTTCGGTATGACTTGTATAATATTACTTTGAGAAGCTCCAAACTTAGACGGTATTTGAGTTGGGGTTTTCACAAGAAGCAGCTATTATGAAGCCTGCAATGTTCAATTTTACGTCAAAATTAGTGGTTTAAGTGGTTTTAACATGTTTATAATCTAGAAAAATAATACAATCACAACTTAAGCCTGTATGCTGATTTGCTGCTTATGATCCGGACTCAAGCATAGATTTTCATATGAAAATCTTTATAGATAGATAGATAGATAATACTTTATTGTACACAAGGGTAACGTACGTACAAATCTTAAAAATAACTTTGTATAGTACAATGGGCGGCCTTATCGCTGAAAGCGATTTCTTCCAGGCAACCGTAGCATGGAAAGTAACGAGCGGAGCGGTAACGGAAGGCGGTGCACAAACAATGTAACAATAAAAGCTAAATTATAACGCAATAAAATATACAACATAAAACTTACATAAATAAAAAATATAATATACTAATACATACCTAAAGTACTTTACCTATTTATGCTTGTGTAATTATTTCTGTTCGGCATACGGGCCTTAGTCCCAGTTTCTATTAAAAATTGTATTTTTTTTACATTGTGCTGCACGATAAGTACAGTCGCGAGCAAAAACTGCGGATCATCTATAAAAACTAGAATATCGTGGAATTCTAGCTAGCTTTATGCATAACCAGCCGTCGCCCACAGCGTTGCGCGCGTTCTACCCTTTAGAGTGTGACGTTTCAAAATTCCTTTCTTAGTGCACCCCTACACTATATAAGGATACTACCCTCCAAATTTCATACCTCTAGGACTTATGGTTTAGGCTGTGCGTTGATTCTCTGTCAGATTCAAAAGAGTTTTATATATATTGATGATGATGATGATGATGATGATGATTGATAATGATGATAAATTGTGTTTTACAGACAATTTTTTTAATCCTACTTAGGTAGGTATAAGTTATTGTATTAAAGCTAGCGTTCATGGTCTAATATATTCCAGTTTGAGTATATTTTTTAATCCTATAACTAAATATAATTTACCTCTACCAAATACGTTCTACGTGTTCGAAATACTTCGATCTAATCTCTATCTATACTCAAAATTATGATCTATGACATAGATAGATAGAAAATACTTTATTGCACACCTTAACCTAGGGATTACAAGAAAATAAAAAACAAAACTTAAATATGTACACATATTCCTCATTTTTTATTTGAACAAAAAATATCAGTGCTCTGCATAAGAGCCAAGAAGTAGTGGCGGCAGAATAAACATTGGCGTATGCATCAATACGAAGAGTTACTCCGCAACAGTTGCCGAGGAACTTCTCAGAAAGTTAGGAGGAACAAAGCGGAACTTTCGACACGTATCGTCATGGCGTGGAGCATGGAGGTAGTATCTGGATCATGATAGAGACGTCTGTTTCTCACGTAATACTCAACAGTGTTTTTCGTTTTCGTACGATTTGTTTTTGTTTTTTATGCCACACAGTTTTACTGTTTTAGATTCCCGTTCTAATTTCTTGGACGTTGAATCTGACAAAATTTCAAATTTGACTGGCCGGACAGGATTTTACTATAACTTATTTGAATATTTCTAGCTTTAATAAAATTAACGGATGGTAACAATTTATTGCCTCACCGAGCATGTCCATTATTTTTTCATATTTATTTTAAGTTTCACCCTTTTAATGAAGTGGGTATGTGTAGCCTCCAAAGATGTTTTATATTGCCTCTATAAGAAACGCCGAATGCTAAGTTTTCCATACTCTGCTACTAGGTACCCTATATCTCTTTTCTATCAAGTGTCTGTCTGTGTTCTTTGTACAACTCTATGAGGGATTGCGACAAGTGTGAGTTACACGCGATGCTTTACAATGGGAGAGAAATAGTTTTCTGTGTGAAGTTTGGCTCTTTTTAACCGACTTCAAAAAAAGAGGAAGTTCTCAAGTCGGTTGTATTTTTACAAAACGTTATTTTTATTATTTTTAAGGCATGACGTGTCACAGCTCAGTCGGTAACAGCTCTCCGCGCCTCCGTGCTGTGGGTCGTGGGTTCGATCCCCACTGAGAACAAGCATTTGTGTGTGGCAAACATAGATGTTTGTTCTATGTCTGGGTGTTACTATGACGTATTTTAAGTATGTACATACATATTTACAAAAAAATATATAAGTATTCTATCAGCAACCTAGTTCCCACAGTACAAGCTTTACTTAGTTTGCGGGACTAGAGGACGTTGTGTAAAATGTCCAAGGATATTTATTTACTTTATTTATTTGGTGGCAGAAGTTTTGCAGTAATACTTCTCCGGACGGGCTCATTTGCAAAAAGCTCTACTAATATCGACTCTATGTCTATCCAGATTAAGATTATAGTACAAAGTTATGTAGTACGACTATTAAGCTGCAATCAGATATAGAGGTTTACATTAAAATGGATGAAAAAGGTCACGTTTAAAATCCAATTATGAACGAGCGTAATTTCATCACTGTGACAGGTAAATTATCAAGTTATGCCATTGCAAAAACAACCTTGAATGCACTGGTTAATAGCTCTGTTTTGTGGGACGATCGTAACGATATCAAAAATACACTCTTTAAATGAAATCTTTTAATAATTTTTCAATCATATATGATCTAGTACCTCGAAGCGCTCGTGACGTAGTTTGCTTAGTCAATCTTCACCGATTCTCTAAGTTAAGAGACGTTCTGCGCGGTCACTTTTTGGATGGGTGACCATTAGTGGTATTTACATCTGAGCGCTTTCGTGCTTTGGAGGGCACGTTCAACGGTCAGTCCCGGATCTAGCAGTCGTTAAGCAACACAACAACACAAACAAAAACATTCTTAATTATATAATGTGGTGGTTATTTCTTGTTATGTAGTGATTTTCTTCCTGTACTAAACTTTAGTTATAATTAGCTCTATTCACGTTGCTTGCAATTTGAAAATAAATAAAATAAGTGAAGTAGGTATCTGCTTATGATGTTGACTGTACCTACATAACTCGTCACATGCAATAAGGAGAAAAAATAAGTGGACTGTGAGTTACGTATGCACTCACATTTCATAGGGTTAATAAACTCGGGATGGTATACAGGGTGTGATAGAACCAGAACTGAAAACTGACGTAACTGACGAAGTCAAATATCTTTCATGCAGTAAAATCACAAGGATTATTAAAGCTTTGCGTCTACTGCTGGCTATTAGCTGTGCGAGAAGTGTCAGAATTTTTTGCTTTGTATTTATTTGTATATTATGTGCACTGCAGCGTCATTTTTGGCTGTAATTTTTTGCATCGCGCGGATTCCGACGCAGTCGACGTACAGCTTTAGAATGAAACTCACAACTTGCATGAGACCATGCCCATAACTCAGAATGCTCTTTTTTTTTTAACGAGCTATAACTAAGCATTTGGCCGCCAGCACACCTGATGGTAAGTGTAGCTGCAGCCTAAGGTGGAGCACGCTTAGTTATAATCCACATATTCACTCTTTTCTTGAAAATTCCTAGGTTATATCTTTCAGGAAATACTGATGGTTGCCTGGAAGAGATCGCTTATAGCGATAAGGCCGCCTATTGTACTTTACATAAGAATAATGAACTCTGTGTTTATTTTATAATTTCTGTAAAAGTGGTGTACAATAAAGAGTTTTCTATCTATCTATCTATCTGATGAATACTGTTTGAGTCCAGCTGGCCTAAAGCAAACTGTCAATTGACTCTTTTATTAAATTCTCTTTGCATCTAATTTCCACTGTCATTTGAGAATCCAGGAGTTGTTTTTTTGGCACCTTGTATGAAGCTGGAGGGGCGTGAACACAGTTCACGTCCTACGATTGTGTACTACCTAATAAGAAAGACAGATGCAAGTATTTAAATAAAATTACATTTAAATAAATAAATATATAAATAAATATTCATGGACATTTAACACAGCGCTTTCTAGTCCCAAACTAAGCGAAGCTTGTACTATGGGAACTAGATAGCTGATAGAATACTTAGTTTTTTTTTTTGTAAATACATACTTATAATACATAGTAACACCCAGACACAGAACAAATATCTACGTTTGCAATACACAAATGTTTGTTCTTGGTGGGGATCGAACCCACGACCCACAGCACGGAAGGCAGAGCTACTACCAACTGACACACTTTACACACTTTTACCATTATCTAGAGATTGCCTGCGACTTTGTCTACCACCAACAGTTTTTAACAAACCTTGGTAGTTTCCAGTGGATTTATGAAAACAAAGAAAACACAATTTTCTATCACACATTTTAATATCACTACAAAAATACTGTTTATACTTCAATAAAAATACCACCAATTTTAGACATGTGTTATTACTACGGTATTAGTTATATAGCCCTTTACATACAGGGTGTTACCAGACCACTTCCGAAAACGAAAGGGGGAGCTACAGCACACCAAAACCCAACCAAAAAAAAAAATCAGTTATCCTGAAAAATAATTATAGCCGGAGAAAACAATGTTTAAAGATTTGTATTTATTTCGCCAGCCCGCAATGTACGCATTCACGTAGGTAAGGTCGAGGCGTAGTACTATTATTTATTCTGTGTCGTAAGTGCCTACTAACGTAGGTAGGTACTAACGTAGGTCACTCGCACGTCCCGTACTTGAATGACCCGCGATGAACTCTCAGCTGTTCATGCTGTAGTAGACGTAATCTGCGTGCTGCGTGTACATTGCTGCTTTATTTATTTTATTTGTTTTTATGCTTTTTTAAATGAGATAATTAGGTAGATATGTCTTATTATGTTGTACTGTGTGTATGTAACTAGAAAAAAAATTAAACAGAGATAGTCAAGTCAATTTTTTTTTTCGCGTTTTTTTTCGCTTAATGTTTTCAGTATCATGGTCTGATTGGAACCTTCAAGTTTTCGGAAGTGGTCTGGTAACACCCTGTATATTGAAGATGATTTATAGAGCGTCAGGAGGCAACCTATGCCTACACTTAACGGGACACTGTAGTGCCTGGGACAATGTTTAGATGGAGTAGGCTTGCCCAGCACCTATACCATCCTCTCAGCCTAGTCAGCCATATCCACAGGAAAGACAAGGTCAATACTTGCGGAGCTGACTAAGCCGCGGGTTTCCTCACGATGTTTTCCTTCACCGTAAAGCTCGTGTTAATGCGCATGTAAATTTTCCGAACGAAAAATCCATTGATGCACGGCCGGGATTTGAACCCACGACCTTCGGATCGAAAGTCGAGGTACAATCCCACTAGGCCAACACGGCTGCCCTATTAGTTATAATTAACTACTGTTATGCATTTTTGTACGTAGTTAGTACCTATACGTACTTATACCGACATCTTAACTAAATCCTTAACACTGTATCTTACGCTATTATCACTTTTATTGCTTTTCTAACCCTAGTTTATGTACTTATGTACTTAATCATAAATTGTAAAATACTTATATATGTACCAACTATTTTAATTAGCTCACAAAATTATTAATTACTAATTCTACACAATAATCAATCTATAAGAACTCAGTGAAGCAATGCATTGTTATAGGAAGTGGTTGCCGCTTAACATCATCTGGGCCATCAGCTTGTTTATCATTTAGATGTATATAAAAACTTCAGACTACAAAAACCTAACCGTTTAAACCTTAGCATACGTAAGTATATAAACTTTATGTACATAGGCAATTAGCACTTTCCCAGAAAATGTATTTACCAGCCTACAAGTTTTTTTTTTATTCACGGACACTTAACAAAATGCCTTCTAGTCCCAAACTAAGCAAAGCTTTTACGATGGAAACTACATGGCTGATAGAATACATACATACATTTTTTTTTGTTGTAAATACATACTTATAATACATTTTCACACCTAGAGCTTATACAATTTTCTTAACACCTCTATTTGTGCCCCATACCATATCGATGATAAGGAATTGACTAGTGTAGTAGAAGAAGTTTTCTATATAAATATAGGCGATTAATGGTATGATAGTTTTAAGTTCGGTGTAGTTCTTGAGGCCGGGGTAAATGAACTCTCCATTAAGGCAGCTGTCCACACATCTGAAAATGGAAATAACTATTTTAGAGTTGATAAAGAGGACAGTGAAAATAGGAACTCTCTTGCAGAGGCAAATATTTTGTTTAAATACGCTCTTGTTATACTGTAAAATAAACGTTTGTGCCTTATGCCTGCACATTTTATGGCTCGTTCCAGTTTTCTCCTATGTCAGTCCCCTGCGTGGGGGATTTCTGGAACTTTTGTCCAATAATCCCCTTAGCGACCCCAGCGACTGCCGGCAGGGGAAAACTATTACATGTTTGAAGATTTTGTAGAGCACGAATAAAAAGAAATTCAACATCAAGAGATGTCAACAGCGGTAATCGGTGTAGGTAATATCGACGGTTAAGTACCGATATGTGCTAAGTAAATCCTTATTCTATTTTTAATTTTTAATGCAATCGACCTTATGTACCTACAGGTTGTTTTATTTCACGAAGGCGGTTTAGCTGTTTTTGTAGGTGTGCATGCACATTGTACGCCCGTCTCTTTCTATCTCAATACGTCTGAGTGCTGCGGAGCTTACGCACACAAACATAGACAAACCGTCTTCGTGAAATAAAACAACTTATATCATTGTTCACCATCACAGGTGTTAAAACTGAGCCCCGAGTCTATGCATTTGTTTTGACTATTGAACCGAGTATGTGCTATACTCGATTCGAAAGTCAAAACAAATGCACAGACTTGGGGCTCTGTTCAAACTAAAGCCAGGATACTTACACAAACATGTAAGCAGTCAAGAACGCAGTGAGCAGCGTGATTCCGGCCGTCATATCCTTAGGCCGTTCCCTCGGCACCAGCACCAGGTCTAACACTATCCAGGCTAAGGAGACGGTGTGCATGCAGTGCTGCGTCCAGAACGGCACGATGGCGTCCACTGCTATGGGTGCTATCAGCTCTCGGTCCTTGTTCCATACTCTCCAGAAGAGGATGTCACCGAACTGGAAATGAAGATAGGATATTGAAGTAGTCGTTAAGATAAACTATTTTGTGTTTCATATAAACACTTGAATAAGTATTCACAAAAGTAAAGTCACAAATTCAAAAAAATAAGTATTGCAATTTAGTATTAGCAATTTAGAGGATTTTAGACTTACGCCGTTTGTCCACCAATGCCGGCACCGGTACGGCACCGATAATGCACTACCAAGGCAATACAAAATATACACCACTGCCGTCACAACGCGCCACGCCGCCCTGTTCGCTTTTTTTTTTTTCTTCTTTTTTTTGTCGTGCTGGTGCCGGTGCCGGCATTGATGGACAAACGGCCATGGAGTCTATGGTTAGCCAGTTTGAAGTCGGTTGAAAATATTCCACTATTGCAAGAATTCTCAGGTTTAACAGATTACAACCTTAAAAAAAGCATTAAAAAAATGCAGTGCTGGTAAAGACAAATAAATATGCATCGACATTTTTCACACAACGCCCTCTAGTCCCAAACTAAGCAGTTAAAATAGATTGCTGATAGAATACATTATACGCATTTTTTTAAACATGTACTTATAGTTCACGTTTCGTGAGTAACAAGGGAACATCTGAATACCAAAGCTGTTTTAAAGTGGATTTCAAATATCTGTGATACTCAAAGCTTCAGAGACCGAGGAGCGATAGGAACCGGTTTGTAATTTCTCTAGGGGTTGAAATCAGTAACCGACTTATCGTGCATAGAAGTAGGATATCTGAACGCTAGCACGTAAACTCTAACGTATATGCACGTAGGTTCCATTCAACGACAAAATAGAGGAATATTTTTTGGTTTGTAAAACTCAAATATTTCTGCTCCCATATCCAAAGCTCTGAACTGTTTTCGCTGCCCATCATAGTGTCAAGCGACGTGGCTACAGATATACGAAAACTATTGGAATAAGCCGCTGCTGGCCCACCTGATGTAGCCATGTAGGTTCACAGTGGACGTGCCCTGAATTTATAGATCGCTAAATCTCAAATAGGTGTTACTATGTATCGTAAGTTTGTATTTACAAAAATAAATGTACATAAGTATTCTATCAGCAATCTAATTCCCATAGTACAAGCTCTGCTTAGTTTGGGACTAGAGGGCGTTGTGTGTAATGTCCAAGGATATATTTTTTTTAACTAGGTATTTTTTTCTTATATTTTTGTCCTGAGCCACTTTAATTCTGTATTTATGCTGTCGACTCCTTGTTTAGTATAAAATAAAAGATGAAGGTCTATAAGCGGCAGGTACGCTATCACCAGCCCAAACAAGCTTGCAAAACTCAAGGTGACCAAGAGAGAAATGGTGACACGCGATCGAACCACACACCAAAGGTTGATGATCCTTGAACTTGGCGAATTAAATTGATCGCAGTTTATGCAAGTTTTGATCAAAACAAGACCTTGCTCTATTGTGAAATCTGCCGGTTTTATAATGTTTCTAAAATAACAGTCACTGCTTTATTACGGTCGTAATAGCGTTGAATTTCGATTTTATTACGGAGCCTGGTATTGAGAAGCCAATTACGTATGTACCTACACTACCTACTGAGAAAAAATATTTGCAGATCTTAATTTGTATTTCGTTCGATGTCTAGATTTTTGGGTCAATAAGTTTGATTTTTTGTATATTCGCTAATGGTTGGATAGCAACAGAAAGTTATGCTAAGGGCCGTCCCACTTAAGTTGAGTATTTGCTTAAACACTTCACAGTTTGCCTATAATGCGTGTCCAATTAGTAAATCACTTATGTATGATCATTTTTTAGTAGGTGATGATGATGATGAGAAAGATAGGAGTGAATTGAAAAAGAACACATAGTGTGCCGATCCCACGTAGCATGGGATAAGGACAGGGAAATGATGATAATGATGATGATGGTAAGAAAGCAAGCTCGTATTAGTTAGTGGCCAACTCTGGTGACGTGCTTTTAGGCCGCTTTACGGCCTCCGTCATGGCTTAACGACTGCTAGAGCCAGGACCGACGGTTTAACGTGCCCTCCGAAGCACGGAAGCGCTCAGGTGTAATTGCCACTAACGGTCACCCATCCAAATAGTGACCGCGTAGAACGTCGCATAATTATCATAGATAATTGAAAATTGACTAAGCAAGAAAGCAAGCTACGCCACGAGCGGTTCGATGATGATAGTGAAAAAGAAAGATAAAGACGAATCAATATTTTCTTACATCTAAAGTATGTCTTACCGCTGTCGTAGGCAGAAGTAGGCTCGTGAAGCACAAATATCGTGATTTATTGATGAGTTTCACATGCTTCCACGTGGACTCTCCTCTCAGCTCTCTCCAGTCGCAGTAGATACTCGCGGGGAAGTAGAAGAACGTCAGTAACTGGAAGAAAAACATTTGGGAGGAGGTCGACCTGGATATATTATTCTGATATTATACGTTTAGGAACTCGTCAATATGGTATAACCGAGACCACGTCTTGAGAACCACGCATGCGCAGAAGATAATTTTTTTTGCAGACGCTTTCGGTTAGCCGTTTGTATATATTCAACCTATGTAAAAATAACAAAATAGATACGTTTCATTCTACTCTATTCTTATTTTGAAGCCTATCTTGTAATTCTTTATTGTACACTAAAATAACACATAAACAGAAGACAGAAATAGATAACATGTACAAAGGCGAGCTTAACACTAAAAAGAGTTTTCTTTGTTTAAGGCTAGAGAGAGGCCTATCGTGGTTTTGATGGTGTGGTATGTTAATAAAGTGTCTTCATGGGCTAGATAATTATTTGCTCCAAGTTTCATTCCCAACTCAACACTTTAAGTACGACGTATTGAGTCGTAACATAGTTTAGTTCTGTAGGTGTATTTTGTGTGTTACTTTACTTTATAAGCAAATAAATGTCTGTCTATGTCTATATTGTCTATGTCTAACTTTACAAACAACCATTTTTTGCATTAAATAGGTAGAATTAGCCGATAATTGATGAAAAAAGAAGAAAGTGATGGGAGAGACCTTTGCCCAGAAGTGATTACAAACTGTGTATGTAATCGAAAAAAATTTACTCGCTATGCACGAAAGATAATAATTATCTTTAATATCATAAGATAATGTCCTCAGATAGGTCGTACTTAAATCTAAGATATGCAGAGGCACAGTAGATTCATTTTAGTAGAGTTTACTCACATTGAACCAAGATGTGATCATTTTCCACCTGGTGTTGTGGTACATCCTGAGGCTCGGGTCAGCAGCCTTCGTGAAGTCGATGGAGAGGAGCCAGGTGGACACCACCACCAGGTGTACTGATGCTGCACTGTACATCCATATCCTCGCTTTGATCAGCGTATTGCTCTTCTTTAGTATTGGATGGAAATTGTCTAAATTCAACATTGTTTACGATTTTGTCCAAGTTTTAAATTTACTTAAGTTCCGCTATTTTTTTAAATATTAAATGTTTTTATCATCATTTTTTTCAATAAACTTTTAGAAGTTTCACTCTAAAATTGTGAGAAATTATTGAATTGATTAAATAACACTTTTTATTTATTTGTAAGTAAAGTATTTTAAAGAATAATTAATTTATCCTAAAAAATTGTCCAGAGGTGTAATGCCCAAATAAAATATTTTGGAAATAATATAAATTTATTAAAAAAGATATTTCAATTTCAATGGTATTTAAAAAAAATGGTCAAACACTTTTTTTCCATCCGACAAATAAACTAAATTGAAACTGTTTTATTTAATAAAAAAATAATAATTATTATACTTTTTATCCAATTTTATATTGTAAAGAAGACCTCACACGTTTCAATCGATGGTGTATCACTCACTGCGCGTTACTTTTATGGACACCGACTGTAGTAACATGGTATTGTTTATCCGTGTGTCATACCGGTGTTTTGGTCAACGATGATCGATTGTTTGAGACCCTGTTTAAAAGTACTCACAAAACGTCAAACTTTTATTATGGTGATAACTTTACTCGTCCCTTTACACACTTAAAACATTTTTCAATGTTTAGAGAGTTATTTTTAGTCATTGCAGTACATTTTATTATAAAAGCAATCTTAAAAATGTTTAAGGTTTTTAGAACACTATTTATAGTTTAAAAATGAATTATGAACTCATTGCTTCCCACTTTTTTCTAATCATTTCCGGTCTATGGTCTGAACACTTTTTTTTTTATTTTAGTAAGAGACGGTGTTTTTTTTTTAAACTTTAAGGCCTATGTCACAAGCACAGGTTGGCACGGTTCTCGCGATACTATTCAGCGCACAGCTCGCTTCGTATGTACAACTAATTATTTGTTTATTTCTTGAGGTCAGTTTTCGATATGTGCTTTCTGAGACCTTGTGAGTGTTTTGATAAAAAAAATACCGGTTTTTAGTTTGACATGTCTGAGAAATTGTCTGGGAGATTGGAAGGAATTTTCCTGCTTTTTATTTACAGAATTAAGTACATCTTTTTTGAAACTGTACACTGAAAAGTAATGGATATTGAAGGTCAAAGATTTGCGTGTGATAGTATTCATTTCATCATCAGACGAACAAAAAAAAAACAAACAAATGAGTTTATAATTTGCGAATAGTGTAGGTAACTACCTACTTCCGTTCTATGGTCACAGCATTTCTGATCAGTTACGTCAAGGTTATTTTTTTTAACTGAACGTACCCAATTCAACTGAGTTTCTTTCATGTCGTCTTGATGATTTGATTATTTTTTATAAGGTTTTGTCCATCAAGTTTTTTTTGTCAACTAATAAAAGAGAAGGTTTTAAGGTATTTTTATCAAACAAATTTTTATGGTGATAAATGCAAGTTCAAGGACAAGTTCATTTTCAAAATTTAATAAAGCTACATAAATTAAGTACTTTAAATATTTATAATAATATATTAAATTTTAGTTGCCTGGAGGAGATCGCTCTCAGCGTCAAAGCCGCCCATAGTCTTACCTATTATTTTTAAGTCATCTGTGGTAGACAATAACAAGGCTTAGGCTTGTACTAATATTCTGTGTCTTAGGACAGAAGTACAGAAGGCTGTGGTCCTTATTAAATTATGTGGATTACAATACTCAGACCTTGAAACTGGTTCCACTTCTTGTTTGTTTACTCCACCAGCGACTGTTTCGCCACCCGCTCCATTTTACCTGCATGACCACCTGTTGCTGACATACCTACCGTTGTAAGTCCAAAGAGATTTGGGTGACTGTTTATGTTCCCGTTCCTCCCACTGAACATGTTGGTGGGACGAAGTTATTTTGATCTTCCCATTTGTCCCACCAGTGGGACGACCCGGAATTAATGGATTGTTTCTGCGCCTATAATAAAATCATCTTGTTTTATTTAGGTAGTGTTTCGGACCAGTTTAAAAAAAACTAAGCATAGATAATTGGATAAGTCTCACAATAGCTTTGAAATTGAAAACTTTTTAATATTATGGCACTAAAATCGTTACAAAGGAAGGATATAATATATAATCTGTGTTTAGCTCAATAGTCAGGGTACCTACCTAGTAGGCTATTCAAACAATATCTGATCCTTCCATATTCCAGGAACAAAATTAAACTTGTTTATGAAAATGGTGCTATTTGCCCGTGTCTTCTCTTTTATCACAGAGTGAGTTTGGTGTGAAACTATGCAAAGCATTTCGCGTTTTGCAATAAGCATTTATTATTGAAAGGTCCTTGGTGAGCCAATTGGCTTTCGGGTGCTCGAGTCTCGAAATATTTTTGCACCTTGTCAACATTAGGACACGTTCACAACAGCTACAAAAATTGTATTTTTTGTCAGGATCAGAATTGAGAGAGAAAGAGAGATTGGAAAAGAGGATATTGTCGTGGTTCAATCTGCGTGGAAATAACACGACGTAAAACTCGCCGTCAATAAGCTCGAATTTCGAAATCAAGGGGATTATGAGACAAAAAGTCAAAAGACCCTTGAAGGGGACCTCTCAAAGGGGATCAGGTGGGTTACTCTCGACCACAGAGCCCCAAGTCTGTGCATTTGTTTTACTTTCGACTCGAGTATAGCACACGCAAACGCTTTCGCAAAGCGAGAAATTTTGTATGAAACCTGGATAAGCGCCTCTAGCGGAAGATTTTGGAATTATGCAATTCCCAACAAAATTTATCGCTTTGCGAATGCGTTTGCGTGTGCTATACTCGAGTCAAAAGTAAAACAAATGCACAGACTACGGGCTCTGTTCCAATCCAGATTCACGGAATTTGACAGTAGTAATGTCATTTTTCAGTACAAAATGACACGAGATCTGTCAAAATCCGGATCCAATTTGGAACAGCGGTGGTCAAGAGTAGCCCTACAGGAGACTAACCCTATGAAATCGACCACGGTTACAATTCACGCTGATGATGCAGTACGAAATACATATTTTAGTCTGTGGTTGTCAGATCAAAGAAAAAACTAAAATATAAGTACAAAATAATATCTTACAAGAGAAAGAAAAAAAATGTTGTTTTGAGTCGCGCTGAGTCGATGGTGTAGACACTGCTTTAACCTCTTCAGCATTACGAGATGTCTAATAGTATTCCTCTTAGATGATGTCTTTCATGTTGAAATTGTAAAAGAATTATGATGCAGTTAATACCATAAAAAAGTACAGTCAGCATCAAAAAATAATGATATGTAGTATGTGTCGTAAATAAAAAGTATTCTTATTCTTATTCTTATATGCAATTTTTTTTTTTCTAAATAGTTTTTTGGATTTACAAGAAATATGCTCGCTGCTATTTCAACTAGTTTCAGTTTTATAGAAATCATGTCTTTGTATACATAGCATTGACCATCGGCAACAGAACTGTTCACGCTTGTAATATAAAACTGCATATATGGATAAGCCAAGGAACCTACAAACCAAGAGAAGTCAGGTCAAACCCCTTGCCAGGTACAGTCGTGAGAAGTCTTTTTTTTTATGATAAAAGTAATGGAACAATCTGGGAGCTCACCTGGTGTTAAGTGGTAACTTCTGCCCATAACAATGCATTACCTCACAGAGCAAGTCCAATGAGGACGTGCCCTGTAGGGCAATGCACTGCGTCCATCACTCTGAGACGTAAAGATCTTGAAGTCTCATGTGCCTGTAATTACACTTAACATTTCAACTTCTTGGTTTGTGGCTTTTGCAACTTGTTGTTACAATTCTGCCAGTGTCTGTTTACTCTAGTATCATAAACGGGATGGAGGATAGGGAAAACTAAGAATACGGCCGGTAAAATTTTATGAAAATCGATGAAATATGCGACACAAACATATTTTGATTAAACCTAAAGCCTTGGTCTCGCGATCGTAACGCACAACGCTGCGCTGTGCAGTACAACGCAGAGTACCGCGTTTGCTCCTCGCCGCTGACGCAGACTGCGACGTAACAAAAGACCATGACGTTTTCCATGCAATTATGTGTCCGGCGCTGCATGCTGCATACCGCTGCGTTGTGCGTTACGATCGCTAGACCAAGGCTTTAGATGTTCCAACTTCCAACTAACATGTCATTACTCAAATCTTTAGGTAATGTCATCGTCATTACAGTTTTTGTCCTGTCTTATTGACGTGTTTTATAATGACAAGTTCAGGATGTATTTACCGGACACGAGTTTTGACATTTTTTGAAACGACACATAGCACTTTTTTTTTAATAGTTTTTCTTGTGTTATCGTGAGTATTGTTGTTTAATTTTGGTGGAATTTTAACCAATAATACTTAGGTCGTAACATAAAGTGTGAGCCATTGGAATAAATGTGTGTAAAGTGGTTTTTCTGAATGTGAAAATTCGTGTTAGGTTTTGAAGAGAAAATCCACCATTTTCTTTTCAAAACAAACGACAGCCGACTTGAGAAATGACTTGACTTGACTTATTTATTACAATTTTAACACTTGACATTGGCAAAATTGTCTGTCGAAATGACGGACACAGGCCATTATTGAAGAGAAGAAGATGTATTTACCTAAAGAAAACCTATATCAGTCTTTTGTTCGGATGTCATATTTACAACTGTTGTAATAATACCTTCTTTATGATTGGGGTTGCTATAAAAAGCGGTGTTTCTGAAGAGTAATAAAAAACACAGTCATGTCACAAAAAAAAACAACACCAAAAATTACTTTAAGCATAAAAAACGTTTGACAGAAATGTAATAGAGACGATGATATTCCTTGTTCCTATGTACTTGACCCTACGTGTGCTGGTAGATAATGTACGCAAGGGAGTACAAGAACTAAGAGTCCCTACCTCACTCTACCTACCTAATGATATGTCTACCTTAACCCTTAACGTGCGTGTAATGTACCCTAATCATGTGGTGAGTAACCTAACATGTGTGTGTGTGTGTACCCTAGCCCTAACCATATAAGTATATAATGTAAAATATATAGATAAGTATGGATATCTGTTACCATGAGACCTAAGGCAACAGACGGAAGTTGGGTAGGAGCAAGGGTATGTGTACGGCGTGCAATGTACACAGGGGTTGGGGTTTTCTCACTGCCGGTCAAGCAGACTCACAAGACCGATCTACTGATGGCGAAAGGTTTCTTGGCCACAGTGAGAGGAAGCTGTAAGTCATGGAAAGATCCGGCCAGTCCCCACAGGGCTGCTCCACCAGCGGTTGCTGGGAGCGGTTGGCAGGCACCTCCAGCGGTTGCTGGGAACGTCAGGGGGGCTTGGGTCCTCTGTGCTGGCTCCGGCAGGAGTCCCTCAGGACTTCTGGGCTGGCACCTCCAGCGGTTGCTGGGAACGTCAGGGGGCTCGGGTCCTCTGAGCTGGCTCCGGAAGGGGTTCCCCAGGACTTCTGGGCTGGCACCTCCAGCGGTTGCTGGGAACGTCAGGGGGCTTGGGTCCTTTGAGCTGGCTCCGGCAGGGGTTCCCCAAGACTTCTGGGCTGGCACCTCCAGCGGTTGCTGGGAACGTCAGGGGGGCTCGGGTCCTCTGAGCTGGCTCCGGCAGGGGTTCCCCGGGACTTCTAGGTTGGTTCCGTCCTGGTGGTCTTCTGGCCTGACTCCGGCAGAGGTTCCCTGGGTCTTCTGGGTTATGTGGCGTGAGGATAAGTGAAACTCGACGACTGGTTGGTAATTGATTTATTTTACATAAAATACACTATTTATACTACTTATTATCTACTTGTGTGCTGTCGGTGTAATGCCGACGAAGCATTAATATTTTGGTCTTTGAACTGACCTGAATTTATCTTGTTGAGGTAATAATAAAGATGCTTATGCTACAGTTTGCGTTTAAATTAGGGTTCTGTTATAAAATACTTATTCTATTGCTAGGTACTAATACATTTTTAATTTAATATATTTAGGATTGCTAGGTGTATATGTTCAATGGTTTGAACAATCTTTTAATATCGTGATGCGTCACTTTATGTGAATTTTTGGAGATGACAGAAAAAGTGACAGAAACTCACCGTTGCTTTAAAAATTACGTAAACAAATGAGTAGCCACGTAAACTGTTATATTTTAGTTGGTACCTATACCTACTTGTTTTTTTTAGATAATGATATCTTCTCTTGCGTATCGATAAAAACACCTTTAATAATTAAATATTCATCTCCTTCGTCTAAAGTGTCTAAACGTATCGATAAAAATACCTTTCACCATTATTAATCTTAAGTATTTTTGAAGGGCATTTTAAAAATGGTCACTGACCTAACGCAATGCAGTAGGTAATTATTATATTTTTATTTTCATCTGTGATCACCATTTTGCAGTCACTCTGACCCAACCCTATTCTTATTAAAGCTAAGTACTCACATCACCTGATTGTAACCTATATTGGTATGTCAATGTCTAGGTTATGACAATGTGAGTTGTGAATCACTTGTTTGTGTGACTGTATTTGGTAGTTTCTTATTTTCATTTCAAGGTTTACATAATAATTTTTATTCGTAAAATGAGAGCTTATATGTATCCCGAAACATAATGAAGGTAAAGGTTTTTTTTTTCAGACAATTTCTGAATTGTTTTGTCAAATATTTTGAATTTTTTAAAGGATGTTTAGAAAATTCCAATTTAAAAATTTGAAACAAAAGTATGTTATGGGTACGATTGTAGTAGGTATTTACAATTGGTATCCATAAAATTACAAATATATTTCTATTTTCCGTTTGTTTTTGCTAGTTTATATAATTACAGATATTCCAAAACTTATTCAATTTGTTTAGTTTGCTGGTTCGGGTAACTTGCCTTGTATTTGATAAATTTGTTAGCTAAAAGTTTATGTTTGCGACTGTACACGGTATCGTTTCAAACAGAAATAGATAAGCCGAGCATTAATAATTTAATTAGTTCTCAACCGTTGCAGTTTGGGTTATTGACACAGAAAATATAATCTAGAAATAGTAGAAACACTAAAATAAAATCTTAGTTACTTTTGCAAACTTATTCCAATTGAAAACTTCAAATCCAATATTTCTAAATTTTACTAAACTGCTGGAGATAAAATAAATAAATCAAAACTCAAATTGTAAACAAAAGAAGATAAGCATAAATATTACTGACAGAATTGAAATCAGTTTTTGCTTCAAAACTTTATTCTAAAAAATTGTAAATATTATTAATCAATAAATTGATTTTTAATCTATGAAAAAACTTTATAAATCAAAACGATTTATATTGGTCATCTAAAGCTACGCTAACTAAAATGATTGCTAAATAATTTTTTTTTAAACTTGTCATCTCTTTTCGTTTTCATGCGAGTGACACTGACAGAGTGTTTTTCTAGCCGTGCTAAACGACAGGTAAATATGAATAAAGTGGTTATACTGCAAATACGTTTTTGCCGTGAATAATGCTATTATCCTTACTGCTGAAATAGTATTATTCTGTGAATTTGCTTTGTGATATGCCACAGAGATGCTCAAAGCACGGTCTTGTTAATTTTAGATGAATACCAATGCGATGAATCTAAGGTCTGTATACCAGTACCTAGATACTTAAATGATAGCTATGTATTTCAGGAATTTTATTATCAGATAGTACGTGGTAAATTGTTTAGATAAAGTAGGTTTATTTCATACGCAACGTGACATGTTAATAAATTCTAAGACAAATGTACCTAGTCGTTAGATTTAGTTTTTTTTTTTTGAAGATAATAACTTTTACAGGCGACTAATATATTAAATTAAGTAGTATTTTTAGAAAAATATCTATATACTGATTCTTATCCAGATACCTGGAATAGAACAGTGAGTTGAGTAACAAAGCAAGTAACAATTCTAACAGGTTTTTTCTTTCAGAAGATAATTGTAGCAAAATTGATATGCGACTAAAATATCACATCTATAATTTTAGAAAAACATCTGTGTTAATTTATATCCAGCAACCTTGAATAGATCTGTGGGTTGAATAAATGATGTGCTATATTTAGGTAAGCAATAGACAGGATTGTTTGAAATGGGACGGTAAGGGTGGATATCTTAAGACGCAAAATCACCTTTCAGATTTTTTAGACCAGACAAGTAAACAGGTACAAACATTGTCCAATTATTATTATACGTCAGATATGTTATAATAATAATGTATTTGTGCTGTAGGTACAAATAAAAAGTATTCTATTCTATTCTATTCTATATATTGACATTCATTTTTTTTCCTTTATTTACTAACATGGCACACAACATACAAAACATATAGACAAGTACAAATGAAATAATAATAATAAAAATAACGAAGGCACTGAATTTAAAAGGAAAAATAAATATATACTTAAATAACATAAATTGGTGCCTATATGTATGGTGCCTGCCACAGCAGCAAATGGGTCCTAGCTCAGCAATTTGCCTACTGTTTTAGCAGTAGGCGCTGTTATTCTGCTAGGACCATGACTGTCATAGGACCCTGTGAGAATATATAAATTATGGAAACTAAATGTGTATGTGTCCAAGTGTATACTGTAATACGAGAGTGTGTGCGTAAAGTATATATAAAATAAGATAGTGATAGAAGATGCTACTCAGGTAATAGTTATAGATGGTATAATGTGCGTAAATGTAGTAAAACGGGAAATGTTAGTGTAGGTGGGGGTTCTTCTGATTACTCAAGTCTCTTAAGAGTCAGGGTTTCACAGAAGAACCCCACATGAGGGTGTGTTTTTTTATACAAAATAAATAAGAATACTTAGGATTAAATGAAAATACATATAAATATTGGAAAAAAAAACTATAAAATATACCTATTAAATGAATTCTTTGAATTTATACTGACTGGTCTAACAAAATAGAAGCATCTCTACAAACTATCATGTTGAAATTTAAGAGTACCTATAAGTGAGAATATAATTCAAACCCAGAATGTATAAAAATAAATGATCGCAACAAATTCTTCTAGGAAATATGTTATACCTAATAGTAACCGACTTTTGTCACTGACTGTACCTTCTTTAATGTTATACCCTTGCCACCTCCAGGGAATCCTGTGTAAAGAAGTATCTATTTATGGAAAGAACGTATCATCATCAATATATATAAAACTCTTTTGAAGCTGACTTAAAATCAACGCACAGCCTAAACCATAAGTCCTAGAGGTATGAAATTTGGAGGGTAGTATCCTTATATAGTGTAGAGGTGCACTAAGAAAGGAATTTTGAAACGTCACACTCTAAAGGGTAGAACGAGAGCAACGCCGCGGGCGACGGCTAGTTTGAATACAAGATTTGAAGGATAAACATAAAATTTTTGTTATTTTTCGAAATGTGTTTCTAGATGATGATGATGGCTCAACAAAAGAGCTTTCCTAACAAACAACCTACCCCAATAAAGCCCATTCGTATAGGGACCGCAGCGGCGCTGAACATCGACGCATTCGAGTAATTGGACTCGTTAGTTTGCTAGCAGCCAGTCTACCACGAATAACTGTCACAGACATACACGTATCGTAACTTTAGCGTATGTGAGATCTACTGCGCGGTGATACTGCAACGTTTAACAGTTGGGCTGACGTTGACGCGCAATGTGAATCGAAAAGGTTAGGTTTGCGTAACCTGGCGAGTGTTCGATTTGCTCGTGCGTTCCCCCCAGGACGTAGCTGACTAAGCTGGAGTATACACTGTGCATTTGTGTACATTGAGAGTAAAAATGTTGCTCGATACAGACACAGTGAGAGAGTATATTCAGTCAAAAACCATAATGTCATAGCAACAATTTCCGATACGTACAGGAAACGCTCAAAAAGATCTAGTACACTTCTAAATTTTTGTAGAGTCTGAGAGATTAATAACTCTTCTTTTTTGTCTGAGATGCTCTTGGGATGTTAATGGTTCTAATTTTGTACATTTTATGACATCATCATCATCATCTTCCTACCCTTGTCCCACGCTAAGTGAGGTCGGTACAACATGTCTTCGTCTTCCACTCTCCTCTATCAGCCGTCATCTCGGTGTTCACTCCTTTCTTACTCATATCTTCTTTCACACAGTTCATCCGTCTTTTCTTTGGCCTACCTCTACTTCATTTTAAAACATCCCAAAAGAATCCCAATGTTATTTTTCACAATTTTTTTAAAAAGAATTCCCCTTATGAACTTAAAGTAAGGTAGTATTTATTTATACACGGTGAATTCCATAAAACCAAGCATGTAATCAGAAAACGACAGCTAAAGACACAGATATCTAGTGATCGTTTCTTACGTAATAACCGCGATCATAACACATAACCCTCCTTCCGCAGTCGGGTAATAAGGAAATCCTTAGAAGGACCAAGCACCGATTTATGCAGTTCTTAGAATAAGTAATTTGAACGGTAACGAGCTAGCAATAGATCGTAAAATCGACCACCACATGACAGGCCACCACTAAAGAGTAAAGGTTATAAAAATGTGATCGCAAACCGAAAAACCGGCTGATAATAATGATAATTAGTGGAAAAGTAGTTGAAAAATTCTGTATAATCAACATACAAAAATTAAAAAAGAATTAATTAAATTGATAAGTATTAGACATAAACTTTTCTTTGGAAAAAGTATTAATTGTAAAGATAAATTAAACTTATAAGCCTCTTTTTGCTCTGTAGTAGTTGGGTAAAAAATATTGATGTACGGTTAATAAAAAGGGCCACCGCGGGCTAAGCGGGTGAACCACGATCAAAACCCGATTTGTAATAGTAAGTATAGGTTTTTAGTTAATTGAACATGCCGACAGAGACTATGTGCGACAGTAATGCCCGTATTTTAATTTACTGCTCAAGCATTAATCCGGACTCAAGGATATATTTTTGTACGCGAATCCTTACTCAAAATGCTTGAGTAACGACTTCTTGCTAAGAATACGAGCCTACAAAAGGTAAAATATATCTGTGTATATGCAGTATGCACTGTGCCTTATTCGTAAGTAACAAAGTGACAGTTCTTTATTCATTTTTATTACTCTGCACTAAATTGCCGTATATTTTCACGACTGTAAATGTACCGATAGTGCTGGAATTGTAGTTTTATCAAGAATAAGTTCTACTTTTCATATCGGACGTTCAGAAAATTTTACTTGATTGTTAAAAAATCCAAAAATAGCTCGGTATGCTACTAGACTGTAACGAACAAACATACAAAAAGAAAGTTACGATATAATCAAATAATCTACTATAGCTTTACCTCACATAATAATAATAATACTAGGCCTTTACATCTTTATTCTATTGAAGATGATTTAAAGAGCGTCAGGAGGCAACCTATGCCTACACTTAACGGGACACTGTAGTGCCTGGGACAATGTTTAAATGGAGTAGGCTTGCCCAGCACCTCTACTATACTATCCTCTTAGCCTAATAATACCTAATACGTCTGCAAAGAGCGTGATCTATGTGACACAGCGTCTGTTACTCTGAGACATAGAGGTACTGAGTTTCGGGTCATGCCAGTTATCCCCTGCGAGTTCCCCTTGCGAATTTTATGTGCCTTGTACAGTAACACTGATGACGAGACGCTGACGATCATCAACACGCCATCAGAATGTATTATAACTATTCGAGAAAGAAAATAAAAAAGTTAAACGCACTCATACGCGCTCGTTTCCGTTTGATGCGCTATCTTCAGATAAGCATAGATAGAGTTCTTAAACAAAATCTCCAATTATTATTATCTTGCACTTTCGCAAGCGCATAGAGCAAATTGGCCAATATTTTGAAACTTAAAATGAGCTAAGAGTTGAAATATGAAGGTTAGCCTGAGGCGACGGTTTTCTACAAAACGGTGACCGTTAAATTAGCAACTATGATTTAAAAATAAAGACATAATAGAAACTACTATCATTTTATAGCGGCTCTAAAATTCTCTGTCACTGTCACTTGCAAGTCAACGAAAAGAGATGACAGCTGATTTAGCAGCAATTTTAGTCAGAGGAGCTTTAAGCGACTAAACGAGACCATAACAAAACTCTTCAGCAGCTTTTAAGAGTTTTTTTCTTTTTTGTTGTTCGATAGTGCTGTAAGAGTCGCATACCTACTACAGACAGCGTTAAGTCCATTCGAAAAAAAAAATTGCGTCACGTCTTCTCGATGCAAAAATCCGGCCGCCGCCTTTCCCAAACATAAGGCTAAGTTGCCAAACATTTGCAAACAAGTTCCGCTGCGGACCTAGCCTTGGATGCAACGTGCTTCCACCACGTGCTTCACACTGGTCCTGTCTACGTCACCCTGGGTTAATAACCTCGGATACGACCTTGAGGTATGGAATCGCAATGGTGAAAGGAAGCCACGGTGTTTCTGTACAATTGGTGCTCAAGTATTTACTAGACCTCCAAAATGTACCACACAGACGCTAACTGGTCTGCCTCCTAAGTACCGTTCTTGTCGATCGCATAATTTGACATTTAGAATCGTCAAAATTCGTTTTATCGACAGTTGCGGGTAGGTTACCAACTTAGTCGATCGGTAGACAAGTTCGTGAAATTTTAAGGAATTGGCAATGGTGTATGTTTACTATGTTTTGATTCTGACAAACGAAAGTGAATTTATTTTGACGACCGTAAGGCATCGTTAAAATTTATCGACAAGAGATCCGTACTACCATGGAACGATACGATTCGATACGTTTATCGACTTTAGCGATCGATAAGAACGGTACTTGCACTGCTGGTCAAGTAAATAAAGCCTCTGACAGAAAATATGACTTTTTCATGCCATGACAAAGAAAACTATTTAAAGTACCCTACATTGACCAACATTTTCAGATAAAGAGCGTCTAAGCTAGAAATACTAAACCTATAAAAGTGATTGTCACTTATTGTATGCAAAAAAAATTTTTTTATACTATTATTTCTGCGGTCACTTTTCTCAAATAAACTAATTACAACTTAGACTACGGGCGTGAGTCGTACATTGCTAGGGTTGCCAGAATTTACATGATTATTTGTTAAAGAATCATAATTTTCTTGCCATAATTGGCAGCTCAGCCAAATAATTATGATTAAAACAGTAAGTTATAATACCTACAATACACTCGTTTTATTGTAAAGGTCCTCCTTTTTTTACAGAAAATCCTCGTTTTTAGACTCATTTGGGCTCCTTTATCCAACTTACATCTGGCAACCCTATACATTCCTAGCCTATTTCATATTTTATTTTATCTCTTTTTTGACATCTCAGATTGGTGCTCTACCAACCTTGTACGGTGTAAATTGGACTTGAAGACAGGGTGCAATGCGACATATAAAACATGTATTATTCCACTTGCATTGCACGCTATCTCTAGTCGACGAGATCTCCGAGAGTGGGTCAAGGCGTCTAGCTTCAAATGTAGGCAAGATTCACAGCATTTTTTATGCATAATATTAATAATACTTGCATTGCAAATTTTGACTCTACAATATTTTTTGCATCAGAAGAAATGTAAGAATCTTTATTTGTAAATATATTTTGGTATGAGCTTACTTGGTTTTTGCAGTTTTTTTGTGTATTTTAGAGATGAAATAAGTTTGTAATAAAATATATAGTATTATTTGATCTGTGGTACAAGTGATAACAGGAAACCCTAGTGACGTACCTAATAGACTAAATATTAGTAAAACGTATCCGTATCCTGAGTATTACCGGAACAAATATAAGAAACAAATACTTCGATTCTATGAAACCTGGCCAGCCAGCTTGAAATAACTAAAGAACCGACATTTTGTTCATGCAATTAAAAAAAAAAACATTTTTTAGAAAAAAATGTTAAAATAAATCAGGTTCAAGAATCAAACCAGTAGGTTTAAGACTGGTAAAACTACTTTATTTTTTTGCCGCAGTTTTTTGTACAGCATTTCATCGCTTTGGAAATTGCATTGCAGCTCTATCAGGCGTTTTATGCAGATAAATCAATGTTTACTGGCGTAAATAAATACAAATCGGTCTGATATACGAGTACCTATGCATTCCAAATATTCCAATTGACCTGGTTGCTTTTACGGTCAGTTTGAAATACTTTGGTATTACCTGAATTTTTGTATTTAGGTTTTACTTAATCTTGCCAGAAAAAGAAATCGATTTTTATAGATTTTGTATCTCAATTTCGTTTGCTTCTGATAAAACAAAAAGTTAAGTAAATGTCAGCTAATAAAATCAATAATATTTGTACGTAACCTACTTGTGACTATCTTCAGAATCCTGTAAAAATCAAAGAGTGACTGCCGCCTTGTAGCCAAATAACAGATACATACCTAGGTCAATTAGAAAAAAAATAACTTAAAAAAATACTGGCTTAAACTTTCAGTATTCCGGAGTGGCTTTTTCCACCCTGTATATTATTAGTAAGTGGTCTTTAAACAGTTCAGTGACCAGTTAAAGAGCATTAAGTGTAAGAAGCCTCATTTCTCAGTAAACTTATCCAAAGGATAATCTCTAAGTATAGCCTGTGCTAGAGATTAGAGAAACTAACAGCTAGGTTGTTACTGCTCTGGTGCTGGTATTATTATTATTATTACAGACAGCATCAGAAGTAGATCACTTATTCAGATTTTCAAATTTTTTTACTTCTCTAATCATTATTTTTTACTTAAAAGTAAGATCATGAGATTAATCCAAAAAGGAGTTTTAAAAATACAAAAAAAATTACAATTTTATTGCATATATAGGTAATCCCAGTGTAACAGATAATAATTTTAAAATTGATGGAACTAACTAGTGTTAGTTTTCTACATTGTTTTATTAATTGAAAATATGTATATCTTTAGTAAGGGTAGTTCCTTCCTGTATTGACACGATAAATTCCATCCACACTGAAACAAAAATTACATTATTTTTACATTTTTCTATATTCCAACTTAATGCGCTAAGAACAAACGAATCATACCGAGACTTATCCAAATCATCATCTCCAACGTGCAGAAGCTGGCTAGTGCATCTGTTGAGGGTCAGTTGCAAGTTGGTAGCACAGAAGTTCCCGTACAACTTCTCTGCTCTCACGAAGGTACCAGCGAATAACTCATAAGCTCTAAAACAATATTAAAAATATATACAACTAGGTGCCGCCCGCGACTTCGTTCTTCGCGAATGTCACATTATTCTGTGTCCAACGTGGTATTCCTTCGATAAAATGACAAGAAAGCACTACCTATTATGACTGCAGGTATGTGTCAAGCAACCAGGCTGGTTGCTGCCTCCGTTCACAAAGAAGTCCACATCACCAATAGCTGTCCCAAGTCCGTTGGAGAGAAGGCCATCACCATCAGTGTGGATAACCTCGACATAAGCAGCGTCGGTGCTTCTCAGACGGGAGGATCTGCTTCCCCACTGGCTTCTGGCTGGGTCTAAACCTGAAAGAAACATCTAGCTGTAATTTCATTTGACTGCCGCTTTACTTGTTCCAAAATCAGAGACCCGATTCTGTACATTTGTTTTGACTTTTGAATCGAGTGCCTATAGCACACGCAAACGCATTCGCAAAGCGAAACAAATGCACAGACTCGGGGCTCAGTTAAATAACTCTAAAAAACATTATTAAGTTACCTGTGATTCTCCCTACTTGTAGTCCAACCAACCTCTGTATTTCTCTTCCGGCATGCCCGACCACATGAGCTCCTAAATTGAAACCAACCAAATGGAAGTTTTTGATGTGTTCTACGTGTGAGTACCACTCAATTAGTCGTAGGATTTTCATGGCCAGCAAACTGCCTACCAACGGCACAGAACCAACAGCGTTGGAGTAGCTCAGTTTGGAGTATGAAGACCAGTCGACAACTATTACGTTGACATCGCGATTTGCCAAAATCTCTGTAAAATTAATATTGTTTTTATAATAGTCGCATCTCTTGTGGGTTAGTTATAGCAGCGAGTAAATAACTAATTTTATGTATAATTTTTTAGTTTACGTATTTTCTAAGGCACTAATGATCTTCAGCGGTCCTACCTCTAGGGTTGTTGAGCCACGCGAATGCCTAAAGGTGCCTAAAAACTCCGTCACCAGAGTTAGCCACTAACTCATTCGAGCTTGCTTGCATTATGATCTTCTATGTAACTAATGGTTGTCAATGATGCCGTCAATTCCGTTCTTACCCCTCTTCACCATCTGGTTTGATTCAGAGTTAAGATCGCCTCCGTGGCCATGGACCAGTACAATCGTTTGTCGATCGTATTCCAACGAAATTATATCGTAGTCCCAATAAAAATCTGATAGTGCCATCAAAACTGGGGTATTTGGAAATTCTCTGTTGAAGAAAAACATTTTATAATTTAGATGACTTCTCTGAACATTCTATAAAATTCTCTCAAAGTAGTATAGATAGTCTTTTATCTTTTAATAGTAAAGTTTGTCTGAAAAATTACTAATACCTATTTACCTACTACCTTACTTACTTCTGCCACCAAGAAGTGATGCTCGCATTGTTTTGTTCAGATTTGAAGGGGTGCCAGTGAGCACACACCACTAGGTTTCTGAGTGACGTATGCACTGCTTTTTTTTTTTCTTCCGATAGAACAAGCCAATAGTCGACACGAGTCATAAAATACAATTAGAAGTTATACTTACTTATCATATGTATACAAAGCAATATTTGCGTGTACGGCTGCAACAAATAAAAATATATTCATAAACTCAATAAAACATTTAACCAAGGGTTTATTTTATATCAAAGTAACAGTTTTTAGTAACAAATATTGCGTTACCTGTTACGATACCGAATAAAACTAACAAATACATAAACATTATCAGACTTTTTTTTCACCACTTCTTGTATGACTTGCTCTCTTTCCTACACTTTAAAAAGTGATTTTGTATTTATACTTTGCAAATTAAAAAAAATAACCTGGTGATAAAAATGTTTTTTATTAGATCATCAAAGGATAACCGACAAAATCATGACAGGTATATTTATAAAGATAATTAGTTATCGCATTGGTTTTAATTGAATAATATTGTTTGTACAGTCGCCACCAAATTAATAAGTCGAGTTTGAATGATTTTTTGCTGACGACTGGTACTACTCGAAACCCTTTTATTGGCACAATTTTAGCGTGTTTTATCATAATCAGCTCATATAGGTTAGTTGGACCAAGATTGACGCACGCAGCCCAAACTTGGCAAAGCTTTGCTACACTGCATCCAAGTATCGTATAACTTAGTGTCTTACTGACCCAAAATTACTTGGCAGGATTGGGGATACCCAGCGAATTTGTAAATCGATACGAATATAGAGATTTCGGCACCTCGATACTTATGTACAAAGTTACCAAGTTTACTAATAAATATATTAATTTTACAATATAACCATATTATGGTTTTGTGGTTATTTGGTGCTGTAATTTTTGATGGAGCTATAATTTAACGATTATTTAGTAAATTGAAGTTGAGAGGCGATTATAAGTAAGTTCCGTATCATAGATTGCCTATCTTCAGGTAAAGTACCTAGTTCATTGATTGGTAGTGGGCTGATAGGAATTGTTTTGTTATTTACACCTAGGCCGATTCATGATCCGATACGGCCACTAGAAAATGCAAATTAGATCATATCAAAAATATCAGCTTCTTATAAAATTATCTTCAATCAACGAGATTAAATCAAGATTGAGTATCGCAAAAGTAACTAATCATCATTTTAGGGTTCAAAGTTTGACAGGGAGGCCTTAATTGACATTTGCGTCTGTCTTTCTGTACTTCTTTTGCACAAAAAAAAATTATATACTAGAAGTACCTAGTACCTACCTCGCTACACAATATACATACAGGACGTCCCGGAACTAGTATGCTAAGCCCGAACATGGTGAATCAAACTATGAAAATGAACAGTTAAAGGGGGAAAACATAGTTGAAAATATTTATTTTATAGCCTCTAAGTCTAGGTGATTGACAACCTTTGGTCAACTACTTAAAATTTTATTAAAGTTATTTTTTATTCTTATACTTTCTTATTTAGTATATTTTTTACGCACATGTTATAGTAAAACCACCAATATTATAAAATAGCAATAAAAAATTTGGCAATAAACGTACTAAGTTAATAAAGGCAGGTCATAGTTCACGCATGCGCGACGTCAGATAACTCTGGCGATAGTGTGCGAGTTAGTGGCAGTATCATCCCGGGTGCAGATCTCTCGAGTTCCGTCATTCCAACACTCCCGGGGTTAAGGAGGAAGTTGCGTACTTTAGAACATTTTGAAAGTTGAAGTTATTGTGAAGTGTATGCGTGGAAGAATGCGGTGGACGACGCTTGCTTTTGTTTTTTCCGGGGTGGTGTGTTCAGGTGAGTTTTTTAATAGTTTTTACAATTAGGTAGTCAAAAAAAATATAGCGTACCTATATAAATTTATAATTTAATATTGTGTAATATATAAAAAATCAGTTTTTAACCTCAAAAAGTTAATAGGTCAAAAAGTCAACACACAACGTTTATTCAAGGTTGATCCTATTATTTTGTCCTATTAATGGTACTAATAGTAAAGTAATTTTTATCTTGTAGTAAAAACACGTTTGTACTAAACATAATTTAGAGAATAGGAAATTCTTTTTCCAGCAGCAAACCTTCATTAGTTGTGTGGTGTACGTATAACAGGAAGAAAGGGACTCATTTTGCTTCACAAATTATTACCAACTACCCACCAAATATGTAGAGACAAGGGCATATTTACTCTTGTACTTACCTTCCCTTTTTAGTGTATTAACACTTTCACTGCCTTCACATTTCTTCATTGCCTTGGTTCTAAAGTAGAACCAATGATATTTTTAATCAAAAATAGTACCATTTTGAACGCGTCTCACACTGTGGTAGGTTTTGTTCATAGCTGCTTCGAAGGTCCACGGATCTTTCTAGCAGCTATGAACAAAAGCAGGTACTAAAATGAGTCAAAAGTTGAGGTCGTTGAGTTATGTGCTAGCAATACAGATATGTCACGGGTAGGTAGGTTCTGTCTTTCAGTTTATCCATAGAAAATGATTTTAACTTTTGTTTTGTATTACATCTCAATGTATTTGGTCTATAAGAAACTACTAGCTAGCTCGTATGAGTTAGTGAACAACTATGTTGAGGTCGCCTTAAGGCCTCCGTCATGGCTTAACGACTGCTAGAGCCGCGACCAGTTTAATGTGCCCTCCGAAGCACGGAAGTGCTCAGATGTAAATGCCACTAACGGTCACCCATCCAAATAGTGACCGCGCGGAACGGTGCTTAACTAAGATAATCGGTGAAAATTTACTTGACAAGCTACGCCACGAGCGCTTCCTAAGAATAAGAAACTACTGACGTAGCTCCTCAGAAAATATATTAAACTAGCTATCTATCAAACCGTCCCTTTGAGTGGCTTCCTAGATCATTCCGGTCACGTGCCTCTCCGGAAAAAAAACCTTGGTACGTGCCTTCTTGGGCTAACCTCCTTCACGTAGGTTGCTTATCTAAATTAAATATTTTGAAGGGACATTTTGTTGAAAAATCTATTCTGCCATTTTAAATTCGCGTTTGTTTTTTATTTATTTTTGTTAGGTATTTTTATTTTAGAGTTATGGATAAAAATGGTTTGTGCTGACAAAGAAAAATGCTCAATCACGGGTTAGTAATGTATCAAAAATCTGCTGTTCTATTATACAAAATGGCTACTTAGCAAAAATGTATGGAATCTCTAGTATTGAAACTCTTCAAGCTGATTATGATGATCAAAACTCAGTGTAATGCAAGTGATAAGTTGTATGTAGGTACTTCAAAGATTTAAATATTATTATGCTTATTTTTTTAACATTATGTAAATTGGAAATATCTATACGCAGATGTCCAATAAAGACCATAAAAGCACATGGCTCATGCGCCTGTTTAATTGGCAGGTCAGCCGGTGTCTCAATTAGAGTTCGTTCAACTAATGAGGTTACGCACCAATAAATATAATGGTCAATGACGCTGTGGACGCCATTGAACATTCTATGGTGTTCGTGGAACTGTCATCTAGCGTATTTTGCCATATTTGCTAATAAAATGGGTGGCCTAGAAGAAACAAAGAAGGTCTTGACAGACCAAATAACAGGATTAGTTAATTTTTGGAACTATTACGATTAGGAATATATTATATTTACTAAAAACGGAATATGGATCATGACTTGTGAGATATATAACCACCATAGGTACAGGTTTAGCATTAAACCTTTTGGGCACCAGCTCTCATTCAACCATCTTATGCTTATTTCTAGATTTAAGGTTATCTTTTGTATTACACTAGTTATAAGTACAAGAGAAATAAATGAATATTAATTTGAATTTGAATAATCAAACTCACAGATCAAGTTAAATAATCCGTTTTTAGTAAAAACAATTTTTTTGTAAAAATTGTGCCTCTGAAAACCTAGCAAAAGAAAAACGACGTTTATTGAAGTCCGGGAAACTTGGGTGGGGTTTTCATATTACCTAGTGAGTAGAGTACTACCTAGCGGTCGCCCATAAATTTCATAAATTAAATTCAGCTTGCTTTTTCGTTTTGTGATAGTTTTTTGTTGAATATTCAACGTAAAGTTTTACACGGCTAATTTAAGAAGTACCTAGTAACAAGACACTATTGTAATTGCATAGTATTCAATTTATTTGCAAAGTTCGAGTAATTTTATTATAATAGTAAATGAAAGATTAATTGCTCTTAATACTTTCATCACATGAATATTTTGGCTCAAAAACTCCATTATCTAGTAGGCCTTTGCATCTACTCTTGATGACTTATACAGCGTCAAGGGCCAGTATACAGGATAACGGTAATACGTGCGGAGCTCTCTAAGCTGCGGCTTCCTCATGATGTTTTCCTTCACCATTTGAGAAGACTGGGATACTTTTTTCTTTTTGGAAAAAATATGCAATGGAAAAAAATCATCACGCTCATAATAATTAGAAATGAAAGCAAAGTTTTCGGCACTTTACCCTTTGCCTGTACCTAAAACAATTTTGAGGATTCCAAAGGGAACTCCTTTTCAACTTCTTAATATGTATGAATTTGCAGTCAGCGTACAGTCAATGTCAAAATAAGTTAGTCATGAAAAATAATCCAAGAGCTAAGGCAAACGATATTTTAGTTATCGAACTGATTTAATATATACTTAAGGCCATACTTATAATAGCAGAATAGTTGATTAAAATATTAACGGCTAGTTAAATATACTTTTTGGCACTGCCTTCGCCAAAATTGAATTATTTTCAACCGATTTCATTGTAACAAACACAGATGGTATAACTCAAAGTAGCACTTCCGGATTTTTTTTTTTTTACAGGTGACTGTACCAACCATATAAAGCTCGTTCTACATTACTGTATGCTCCAGAGAGCCACAGGAACTGTAGTTTGCTCCTAAGCTCCACATTTTGGAGTTTCAACTATTTTGTATCAAGGGAAAATGGTGTCATTCAGTTTCCAATTTCATTTAGGATTCCGTAACTTTGCTTGTCCTTTGAGAATGGAGAAAAGTAACAACAGATTTCAAATCTCTTACAAATACCACAAAACAAAGTTTTTCACATTTTATTCTGAAACATACACGAGTCATCAATCGATTTGACATGACAGATGTCAAATTAGACCCGAAGTAAACCAGGGATACATGGTAGGTTTAGCAAAAGTCCATAGATAAACCTGGGCGTAGGTGATAAATCTTGTTTCGTAATATGAAAAACCTTGGCTTAGCACAAAACACGAGTTAGAGCCAGGGTTTTTCGATAAATCCGGGATAAATCCAGTTTAATAATTAGACGGTTTGTGTCCAAAATGATAAAAGAAGCACTGAACACGCACAACTTCAAATATTGACCTCATTTCCATTCAAATCACTATATTTTCTGACCAGCCCCTAAACGGTGAGTTCATCAGGCTTTAAAATGAACTCACCCATGTCCCACATTCATTTTATAGTAGCAATGAATCAATCCGATTTGCAATAGTTATCTAATGGTGTTTACGACCCACAACCCGAAGAAAGCTGTTAAAAGAGGCTTATACGACTGTTTTACAGCATTTCACTAGTCCAGATACGACCGTAAAAGCCTACGAGCAGTTAGAGTGTTTACACACTGGCACAACACCTACAAAATATCGACGTATCATGAATTCGAACAAAATCGTTGTCGTCGCTCACGTGGTGTGAAAGAATTTTTGTTCTAGTATGAGGTTACTTCTCTACGTTATCGTGTAGGTGTATCGTGTCGGTGTTAGTTAAAATGTCTACACGAGTTTGACGTTCATTTTAATAATCCCTTTGACATTCAACAATAACTAATTAATTGGTAGAAAACCAACAACGTAGTCAACTTAACTCTACGGCCACGACTTATCATTTCAATTAATGTATTTCAGATAAATTTTAATAGGTTTCCTTTTCAACCATTCTCTAGCAACCTTGTCAACTAAAACAGTAATATAAAACGCTTTAGTATATTTATAACAATAGTATTTTGCCTTGAAATAGGGTCTCCTAATTATCTGTATACATCTATGTTTCAAATTATCTTTCAATTGATTTCGTTTCCGTACTTTTGCTCGTCGTGTTTCCAATCTGTTCCATTTTCAAAACTCTACTGGCCAGTACGCACCACACCAATACTTTTTATAAGTTTTAACTCAAAGAGGTTGGTTCTTGACATCGCTAAAGACTTGTAGAATATGAACTCTAGCCTCTTTAATAAGTAATTAGATCATAATCAGGTATCTAAATGTATTTGAAGGGTTATTATTACTTCATCATCATCATCATTTCAGCCCGTTTGCACCCACTGCTGAGTATAGGCCTCCTCTTTATTACGCCATTCTTTTCGGTCTCTTGCGAGTCCTGTTACTTATTACTTAGCTCATGAAAAAAAAAAATCTACCAACTTTGTTCAGTCAATATTTCTAAGCCTATTCTGCGTTTGTACTATTTTATTCTTTGCCTCGGACATGATATTTCGCCATCAGTCGCTAGCAGGGCGCGGCGGCCGAGCCCTAAACCCTGAAGGATAATACATTTCAGGAGGGTCAATGGACCGAAGGTGCGAATACATACTCGTAATAGTGAGCTGAAACATGCTATAGTACCACATGCCGGGTGGAAAGATATCGGTCTTTATGATACCTATGCCACACAAAACCTAAACTAACATAGTATGCCTGAAGTTACTATACGACTCAAGGGCAATGTAACGGTATGAAAGGAGAGTTATTAAAAAAAATTTAAATCTGGGTTTGCTAATAAATAAATAATAAATATTCACGGACACTTAACACAACGCCTTTTAGTCCCAAACTAAGCAAAGCTTGTACGATGGAAACTAGATGGCTGATAGAATACATACATATTTTTTTTTTTGTAAATACATACTTAAAATTCCTACATAGAAACACGCAGACACAGAACTAACATCTATGTTTACTACACACAAATGTTTGTTCTCGGTGGGGATCGAACCCACGACCCACAGCACGGAAGGCAGAGCTACTACCGACTGAGCCATGACGCCTGTTTGCTAAAGAATTACAACTGGTTTTTTAGCAGTTTCTCTTTATTTTTTATCAATCATCACTCTTATTTAGTTTCAGTGTGGTTGTCAGGATAGAAATCTAAAAAGGAAGCACACATACAAGAAATTCTATTAATAAAAGGAATACTTGGTTCTAAGACTATTACTAAAATATCCCTCAAACTAATATTATTAGTAACTTGACACCGTATAACCATGTTGATTCCCCATTCGCCTAATTAATTGATGTTTGAATACCGTGTGATAACCCCAAATTAGCTAAAAGGGATAAATTACTTAGCATCGCTCATACGGCTTCGCTTGGAGTCTTGTTCCGTCAAAACGGAAACCTTACTCATGCAATGTTACTTATACCTACTATGCAAGAGTTAATAGCGTCATGGATATTTTTTATTAGAAATGTAGAGCTACGTTTTTAATTGGTTATTTCTTAATAAATAAAAAAATAAGTTCAAAAACTTAACTTAAACTACTGAAAATTACACTCTAACAAGTATGAAACAAGAAAATATTCTTAGTTATATGAAATTGTTATTTAAATAGTCATGTTTAGAGGATAGCCGTAGTCACATGTATTTCATACTAGCTTCCGCCCGCGACTTCGTTCACGTCCCATTGGATCCCGTTAATTTTCTGGGATAAAAAGTATCCTATGTTACTTCTAATACCTCCAAGAATATGTGTACAAAGTTTCATGATGATCGGTTAAGTATAGTTTTCGCGTAACAAACAAACTTATATTCTATTTTATAATATTAGTAGGATAGAATAATTGTACAACGTATTTCGATAGGTAATAGATTTTATTAATGTTATAAAAAGTAACATTAAGAATATAGCAAAAATAATTCTTTTTTATGACGAGTAGAAAATATATTAAAAACACTACAAAAATTGTGTGTTTTGGTTGAAAAACTTGTTCGGATCAAAATGTTATTTATGCTGGAGCTTGTCCAAATGTTACCAATGTTATTGTACATAACATTGTTGGTTACGATTTTTAATAAATAATTTCAGTGATTTTATATCTTCAGAAATATTGAAATGTGCGAGCGAGATGTTGGACGCTTATATGGCAGCGTTAGCTGTATATTATGTACTTTATGTATTTATCTACTTTCCTCCTGAATTCACTTATTCAGTCGATAAATGAAAGGTTGCTCGTATAGAAATGTATTATATGCCTCTAGGGAGAGAAAACTCATTACATCACAGTCGCATGCCAACTTCACTTTACCTAATCAAGAACCGTTGGCACTAGTGTATGAAGACATACAATACCATCAAAGTATGTACTAAAACAATTCAGTAGATATTTGAAAAAATTTTTTTTGCCAAATCGTTCTGTTAAGTATATTCTTAGAGGGATTTCAATAAAATCCAACTAATAAATTTTCATTTCATTTATTCATTCAATAAATTTAATTAATTATTTACAATTGTATTTGAAATTAAGTAGGTAGGTACCTACACAAGATAAGGCTCAGTTTAAAGGTAAAGGTCATGCAATGAAGTTAAAGTTGATTTGATATAAAAAAGTATAATAAAGGTAGCTAAGAACCCTCTAAACTTCTTACCTGATATTTTTACCTATACATTTTACCTTACCTTTATCTTACCTATCTATTTTACCTACCTATTTTATCTTACCTATACATTTTATACTTACACTAGCCGTCGCCCGCGGCGTTGCTTGCGTTCTAGACCCTTTAGAGTGCGACTTTTCAAAATTCCTTTCATAGTGCGCCCCTACACTATATAAGGAACCTACCCTCCAAATTTTATACCTCTAGGACTTATAGTTTAGGCTGTGCGTTGATTCTCTGTCAGCTTCAAAAGAGTTTTATATAATAATAAATATATTGATGATGATGATGATTGATAAAAATGGTGATAGTTTATAAATAGCTACAATGTTTTAGATTGAATTTTATAAGTAAGGCTTTATGAAAAAGTCTTGACTTTAGGCTATAGAAGGATTTTAATTTTTTTTCCAGAAAAACAAAGCCAAGTCAATTATTAGTGCTAAGGGTACCTACTGAAAGTTTTGAATTCTATTAGCAAGTTCATTGCACTTTACTACCATGTATTCTGTGGTTACTACTAATTCTAAATAGTAGTTCAACACAGGAAATAAGCCCAACACTACGTATTTGCTTCAATTAGCGAGCGACCGAAGTGGCTCGCCAAACTGTTGGTCAACGGAATTATTATGTCTAGTAAAGAACTACTTGTGGTGTATTAGGTGTCTGTCTGCAACGCTATACGATAAACGAAGTTGCGGTTTGTCGTTTTGAGTTACATGGCATTTTATAAGAGGCCGGCCGCGCATAGCTCAGACGACAGCCGCGTAATGTAGCTTAAAATATGTCACTAGTAAATCTTAGATTATATACCCTAATACAGAGTTCTACTTGAATGAAACACTACTTTTAAATTTTAATTAATATTTTTTTTACTTTTTGGTTCTAAAATTTATTTAAATAGATTTTGGCTAAGTAGCGTGCATTTTTGGCATCTTACTTGAGTTCTAGTATTTAGAAGGTTAAGTTTTGCAAACTTTTGATCCGTAAAAAGCACAGCTCAATAAAAACTAAACAGAAAATTACAGGAAATGGTAAACCAATTTGGGATTGGAAAACCGCGCCTTGGACTAGAGCCTAGCCTTGGACTTCTTTACCATAAAGTACCCATTTGTTGTTATGGTGCCTACTTCTCGTTTTTTGTCAGACATTACTTATTTTAGTTACAAACTATGCGGCATGTCGTCCCATGATAAAGTGTTTAGTATTTAGTGAGTCAACCACACTCAGCAATTATTGCATGCGGGTAAAGTAACGCGCGCATTCTGAACCAATGCTCAAATTTGAGACGAGAGTTACGTGTAGGTGAAGATTTTTAGATTGATTTTCTTTTAAAAGCATATCAGGTCAGTCGAGTTAGTCTCGCAGGAAGTGGTAAAGTTAACTTCAACTTCTTGGTTGCAGCGGTAAAGTCAGCTAGTTTGCAATTCATGCATCGCGTTTCTGAAATTTCAACTATGATGATTGCATTTTGCGTGACGAAATACACCTGTCCTGTTGGTACTATCGTTTTTTAATACTTTCTAATTGAAATCGGACAAAAAAATCCAATTTGAGTCTTCAAGCTTGGGCAAACTTGCTACATACCTATTAGTTGGTAAAACAAGGAAACTTTTTGATTCGACCACGAGACGGAGGCATGCGGGTAAATAGGATCAGAACCATCCCTTACTAACGAAACGGAAACCGGACAGACTACGGATGAAATCGTTTAATACAGACGGACAGACAATGTTATTGTTATGTTAATCCCAGTTATCGTAATGAAGGCTTTGTTGACGTCTTGTCTGCGTAGGCTCAATACTACAGAGGTTCAGATTTGATGATATGGTTTACTTTGTTCACCTGCGGGTGAAATCATCTTGGGGGAACATCTGACCCACATTTAATAACCTTTTTTATTTTTTTATACACCGGGTTTCAAGCCAGTCGCATCAAGTTTTGATTTTTCCATACAAACTTTGACCGCTAATAGCATCGCAGTTGAGGGTTAAGTTTTTTTTTAAATGCAGTTCTTATTTATTTGGTTTTTAGAATAAACATGGTTATTTTGGTGTTTGTAACTTCAAGGAATAAGATTTTGCATACAAACGTTTTGGCCCAGTTTGACCCCCTTAGGGGTTAAATTTCTCAAAATCTCGTCTTAGCGGGTGCCTAATGTGCCTATGTCATGTAAGGAAAGTACATTCCAAATTTCAGCTCTCCAGCTTTAGCGGTCTGGCCTGGAGCGTGATAGGTAAGTCAGGTCCCTCTTCTTTTATATAATATATAGATTTTATACATACTACGATACTAATAAGAGTGGTGTTTATCTGATTATTTCAAGGTATTACAAATGAGAATAGTAATTACTTAATAACTTAATAAAAATTTCGTCTGATAAATTAATGGAATGGAGACATAATTTTACTAATACAGGTACTGACATTGAGCTTAAAATAGATTTAATACGTTTTTCTTTTCAGTATCGTATTGTTGTACAATATTCTCACTGTTCTACTTACCGCTCTCGGATTTTGTAGTGAATTTTGTGAAGAAAATACCTACCATGAAGAAAATAAACCATAAAAGTCTTGAAAAATCACATAAAATGCTAGATTTCAAAATTTTGATGATCATTTTTATTGTTTTCGGGCATTATTACAAGATAAGCTCTTCAAAACTAACATCTATTTTACTAAGACTCTATTGCGTTTGCACAACTCTGCTGATTATTCCTATCTTGATCATTCAAATACATTTTATGACTGTTAGCGAGCCCCGCTTTTCAATCGCTCTTATGTACTTGACGCTACTCAAACACCTATTTTGGTTTGTAGCTTGCCAAATTACAAGTCAGATCTATTTTTCCACCTACACAAGCAAAATCCTTACTTATGACTCTCTCATGGGATATGTGAAGAGCAGCAGACTATTCTTGCCACGTATTGTGTTATTGATAACTTTGTGTTTGAATTTGGCTAGCTTCGCTGGAGACCTGCTATTATCATCAGTCTGGTTGCAACTATTTAACAGCAACAAATACATGGCGTTTTTATGTTTACTGAATAAAAATTATTTATGCCATTCGTCAAATTTAATCTCATGCGGGATTGTGTATGTTGTGGGCTTGCTGCACAGCAGGCTGGTGCTGCTGAGACAGACGCTGGAGAAAAACACCATTCCTGTAAACATCGGTGGCCAGGATGAGGTGTTGATGAAACGGAGAGTTGTTCGGAAATGTTTGATTAATTACAATAATTTGCTCGATGCGTTTGATGATGTTGAGTTTCAAATGCAGCTTACGGTGAGTAGCGAATTGAATATGTTTATAAGCAACGTATCCTAGATTCAAATAATAAAACACAAATTTTTTGTATATGGTTTGAGTATACGTATTTTTTTTTAAGTAGTTATGTGTGAATACTTACCTGCTGTTACCTGCGACTTCGTACGCATGTACTGGTACTTGGTGGAGATTGGAACAACAACCCATAGCACGGAAAGAGCTATTACCGACTGAGCTGTGACACCTGTCGAAATAAGATTTAAAAATGATCTACTATCAAACCTATGATTGAGCTCATTTTAATAACAACTTACTTTTTCAGATGATTATAAATTTGCTGAGTAATATACCGTTTCTTATTCTATTCGGTTATATTTGTCTTAAGGACTTTGTACTTCAAGTAAGTAGATTGGTACTTTCGATTTTAGTAATAGTATAACCCATTAACCAAGTCCTGCTTATAGGTCATTTTTTTATAATAAATTTAATTGTGTTTTAGGTCAATCCAGAAAAAGTAGTAGCAGTCAACATTCTTAGCGTTAGCTTGTCAATTATCGGACCTTGTGCTTTTTCTGAACTATGCTATGATGAACTGAGCAAGCTGAAGGAGCGGTTGGCGAAGCAGATCATTCGATGCTCAGGTTTGGTTTATGTTCGTCCATTTGATCATGGCTAATACTTTCACTTTTCGTCTCGTTTTTCTCAAGGCGATAGTAGAAAGTAATTACGTATCTTATCACTGTCCCAGGACTCCCAGGCAGTGTCCCGATAAGTGTAGGCGTAGGTTGCCTCCTGACGCTGTACAATATCATCTTCAGTAGATGTAAAGGACTTTCCTGTAGCGTAACTTATTATTGGCTATAGAAAACAATTGTTTTGTTATCATTTGCTAACTTTACTTGGAGTTACGACATAATTATTTACTTTTTTACGAAATCTATTACTTTCAAGGTCGATCCAAATCAAAATGAATTTCTTGATGTTATACAATGTGTCCAGTGATTCCCAGCCAGTTCTACTATGTCATTTGACCATCGGGCGGGTGGTCTGCCTCTTGGTCTACGGGCATCCCTTGGCCACCATTATGGCGTAATAAAGAGGAGGCTTATACTCAGCAGTGGGTGCAAACGGGCTGAAATGATGATGATGATACAATGTGTGGTACCTACCACTCTGAGTGAAGTATTACTTTACTCAGTGGTACCGGTCCACACGGACCACGGACAAGTTTTTCATTGTGTTGGATGTAGAAGTGATCACTTTTACATCCAACACGCTTGTCCATATATTTTTCATTTTAGATGCTGATCTTCGTGCAGAGTTGCAGGAAGGACACCCTGAACTACATCACTCGGCGTCCATTTTCCTTCACGTTGCTGCGTGCTGTTCGAGTTGACATCCACCTGCCGGTCGCCATCTTTGCACTCGTCATCACTTACATTATACTGTTGGTACAGTTCTCGCACTTCTCTATATAAACACACTAGCCGTCGCCCGCGGCGTTGCTCGAGTTCTACTCTTTAGAGTGTGACGTTTCAAAATTCCATTCTTAGTGCACCCCTACACTATAAGGATACTACCCTCCAAATTTCATACCTCTAGGACTTATAGTTTAGGCTGTGCGTTGATTCTCTGTCAGCTTCAAAAGAGTTTTATATTATTGATGATAATTATGATATAAATACCTTATAATACCGAAAGGGGGATATTCTACAGGTTATGGAAAACAACGTTAGTTCTACGACTTTTGCGAGATTTCACAGTTTTTCATTCATGAAATGCGCTCATAACTTTTACATAAAATGTACTACACCTAGCATTAAGTCACCCCTATTTTGATCACTAACAGCTGTTTGCTGACCTACTTCGAGATGAAATAACAGAACAGACATCAGACAGAATAAATTGCCTACTATGGTAGCTCCAGTGAGTGAAAATGTAGAATATCAAATGTAGAATAGTTATACAAATAGTTTCACGACTGTAATGTTTAGGCACGGTAGATGTCCTTTATTGGTTAGTACTACATGGTGCTACTACTTACTTGAACTGACTACTTCTTATGTAATCTGTAAACGGCATGGGTGATGGCACACGTCACACGTCAGCGTGCGACGTGGTAGGAGGGTAGGTACCTACGTGAGTATGTGTGCGTACGGGTCTACGCAAATCATAGTAGACAAACACTTAGGATTGTCGCAAATTTCTAAAACGATAAAAGTTGTATTTTTGTATGGAAATTTCAATTATGATTTATTGACCCTTTGCACACGTCCAAGCACTCAAGTGTTCGGTCTGATTATGCCCCTTTGGACTCAGAGGATAATTATGTTACGCATTGAATAATTTTTAAGTGCCATTCTAAATATATAAAACTCTTTTGAAGCTGACTGACAATCAACGCACAGTCTAAACTATAAGTCCTATAGAGCTATGAAATTTGGAGGTCAGCATCGTTATAATAGTGTAGACGTACACTAAAAAGGAATTTTGAAAAGTCGCACCTTAAATGGTCTAAAATTAGGATCAAAGATTTTAACCAACTTAATGCGTATTATGCTGCTACTACGCCAGCAAAGCCGTGGACGACAGCTAGTAATACGTATAACCACATTTTCCACTGAGTAATAATTTTAGCCTTGTGAAATGTTACCACTGAAATATCCATCTTTTATAATAATACACGTTTTAACACTGTCTTTTATGTGTAAAGACAGTGTTAAAACGAGCAAAGTGATGTAACAAAATTGCAGTCCAATGCATGGACGGTATCTAAACCTAAATGAATTGAATTTGTTAGCAGACATTTCAAAGGAATTCCATTCGTGTCTTTGAACGTAAGAATTTGTTTTACTATTTCATAGAAACAGGATTTTATGTACCTGCCTATTAATTATTAAAATTGTATTGCCTGTAGATCTCAATATTAGTGCTTAAAATAAGTATTAGTAAATTTTAAGTTTCATAATTGTTGCAATTTAAGGTTGTGTTCACCTGTCATTGGTGTATGTACCAGTACTGGACAACTTGCATAATGTTTGGGAATGTTTCTGTATACTACACTATTGGTGTTCCTTTTTAATAAATAAATTGTAGTTTACTAACACGACATCTACATGACACTGGCGAGACCAATTATACTTCTTCTTCTCAACTTCAACTTCTTGGTTTGTGGCTTTTGTGGCTAGTTGTCACAATTCTGCCAGTGTCGAGTTCGCTAATGCTCTTCTTCTTCTCTTCATTAAAATGGCCTCTGTCCGTCATTTCGACAGACAATTTTGCCAATGTCAAGTGATATAATTGTAATAATATAAGTCAAGTCAAGTCATTGTGAAAACGAGCCTGATAACATTGGTGCATTTTTCTAAACTATTTTGACAGCACTAAAATAATAGCTGTCTTTGTCGTTTCAGTTCATGAGGAAAAGATGGCAACTATTTTTAGCTCTGTCAAATTAAGTTAGTTTAGGAAACTGAAACAGCAGAATCCGGGGCATACCTACATTTAGTACTACACACTTTTACGCCGTGTAATGTCACAAAGAACCATATATTAGTAGAATTTGACCCAAAACTCGTCAGCAAAAATATTCACACCTGCAAAAGTGCTTGCAAAACTTTTCTACATAGAATAGAATGAAATTTTAAACGTATGATTCTTCTCTTATACTCTGGATCGACTCGGTGAAACCTTATCGTAAAACACAGATGCTGGATTCACGACCCGATTCATTTCTGACTATTGATCCAATATCTTGCAGAGACATTTTATGACTAGATACATCAATATTCAACTGAAAAGTAACTCAAATTTGACTCAAATTTTATTTCGCTGCACACCAATACATACCAGCTATAAAATAAGCAAGGCGGAAGAGAGTACTTAGTTACAACCAACATACTACCACATACTACCAACATACGTACGCTAAAGAGATAGATACACAATTAAACATTGCTGTAATAATTGTAATCATACCTAATCATACAAAACATACTGATGATTCAAAGTGATCAGTGAGATAAAAGCTTTTTGACTTTGACTGTTGCGACGAGCAGTCACATGAGCTGCTTGGTTTGCGAATAAAAGTTGGGACACGAGTTTTGACATTTTTTGAAACGACACATAGCACTTTTATTTTAATAGTTTTTCTTGTGTTATTGTGAGTATTGTTGTTTAATTTTGATGGAATTTTAACCAGTAATACTTAGGTCGTAACATAAAGTGTGAGCCATTGGAATAAACGTGTGTAAAGTGGTTTTTCTGAATGTGAAAATTCGTGTTAGGTTTTGAAGAGAAAATCCACCATTTTCTTTTCAAAACAAACGACAGCCGACTTGACAAATGACTTGACTTGACTTATTTAATACAATTTTAACACTTGACATTGGCAAAATTGTCTGTCGAAATGACGGACACAGGCCATTATTGAAGAGAAGAAGACTAAAAGTTGGGACACGAATTTTGACATTTTTTTAAACGACACATAGCACTTTTATTTTAATAGTTTTTCTTGTGTTATTGTGAGTATTGTTGTTTAATTTTGGTGGAATTTTAACCAATAATACTTTGGTCGTAACATAAAGTGTGAGCCATTGGAATAAATGTGTGTAAAGTGGTTTTTCTGAATGTGAAAATTCGTGTTAGGTTTTGAAGAGAAAATCCACCATTTTTTTTTCAAAACAAACGACAGCCGACTTGACAAATGACTTGACTTGACTTATTTATTACAATTTTAACACTTGACATTGGCAAAATTGTCTGTCGAAATGACGGACACAGGCCATTATTGAAGAGAAGAAGAAGACTAAAAGTTGGGCAATTACCTAACTTTTCTCTTGCAATTTTAGATCGCGACTAACACGTCTATAAACACATCTTATAGATAATCTTAAAGGTTATTTTCGGGAAAGTTCTTCATGTTGTCAAAATTGTCACGTATGCTTGGTTAGGATTCTCATTATTTTTTATGGCGCCACTGATGTTCACATCTGAGCTCTGCAAACAAACTCGGAGACTGGAAAGGCACGCGTCTTGGTCTTCAAGAATTTTTATATTCACTTAATTAATTTAGAATGTGCCTGTTTTTAGCTCGTTCTAGGTGTTTATATTATTATATATAAATAAAAACATGATCTATAGGTTTAAAAAATTGGAAAAACCGGCTTTAATTTGATACGCCTTCATCATCAAATGATGATGATGATGATAGCAGTTCATTGGAACTGTTATATTGATCGTAAACACCACTGAAAAGCAAAATACGCAATGTTGTCGTGTATGTGTTTTCCAGTTAGGTACACTTATTTAACTGCCAAACTACTGAAAAGAATACAACCGAATTGAGAACCTCCTTCTTAATAATATAAAATAGAATCGTCTAGTTTAGGAACCGAAACCCGTTGCGCAACACAGTGTTCTTTGTTGAGACATTTTTTAAAAGCTTGTTAATTTAGGCTTATTCCCATCGAGCCCACCAGCCGGCCCACTGGTGGGCTATGAAGTACATAAAAATTGGAAAGACCGTTTAAAAAAGTAAGTAACCGCAAAAAAATATGGTAGTAACAGTATGGTTTCTTTTTAAAGTTATTTGTGTAAAATATTGTCTTTGAAAATGAAGGGCAGAAGTCATAAATAGAAGAAGAAGCAGAAGAAGAAAATATGGCTAGTCGGACAGTAAGAAAGTTACAGTTTGACCTATAAATACGTATCATGAAGGTTCGTAGATCCAAAGTACTTACATTATTTCATTTATGCTGTCCACGTAGCAACACTCAAACATAACAGACCCACATTTTATTATAGAGAAATAAAGGCGTAAGCTTACATCGTAACATGGATTATTTTTGTAGCATTGAATTTTGATAATATTGTTTAACAATTTGAGTTAATATTTAGTAGCATGAATAAAGTCAGAGAATTGGTCCGAATATTTTGTTTGACTTAGTGACGATTCGGACAAAATATACGGACAAAATTGTCCCAATTGTCACTTTTTGGACAAGTTTTTTTTTTCGTTTCATAAAAAACTGCAAGTTATTAACAGCTCTAAAAGAGATTTTATAGGATTTAGGCAATATAAAATCCCGTTAGGGTTTATATCCAGCGTTTGTTTAGGTATACCTATTAAAAGAATAAATATAAAAAATTTAATTAGACTATTATTATAGGTACGTTTCTATATCTATACACTTTTTTTTTTAATGATAAAAGTGATGAAACAAGTGATAGCTCACCTGATGTTAAGTACAATTAATTTTATGGAAATTATTCCACAGGTTACCAAAGGATTGCGATGAGATATGACTTAAAAATATGTGATTTTTGTAATATCCACACTGTTTCACACTGTAACTTAACAGCCGACCCGATTTCAATGAAATTCAATTCGTACTCGTAATCAGAAAACAGCACTTTAGAAGGTTTTTTTAAGTATCCAGACATTTGGAGAAAATCGTGTAGGTTTAGAATAATTTTACAAGAATAACTTTGAATGCAAATAAAAATACAAACGTCAACTTGGAATGGCAACGAAAATAGGCCTTTTTGAACTGAGTGGGCTCTCTACAGTTCGAATGCAGATCTAAGAGCCCTCAATTTAAGAGGACGGGTCACGGCGGAGATTAAAATGGTAGAGTTGGCAACGATAGTTAAATATTATTGCAAAATGCACGGTGTAGAAAGATCTTATCTTATCTTACCTTGACTTATTATATTACTAGGTGCCGCCCGCGACTTCGTTCGCGTCCCGTTGGATTCCGTTAGTTTTTCGGAATAAAAAGTTGCCTATGTGTTAATCCAAGTCACGGACAATATTATATTCCAAGTTTCATCCAAATCGGATCAGTAGTTTTTACGTGAAAGAGTAACAAACATCCATCCATCCTACTTACAAACTTTCGCGTTTATAATATTAAGTAAAATACTGTGAGAGATGTCTGACCTGTCGCTGTACAGGGTTAGGCCCGTATTCACCAGGTCCCGTACTCACCCGGTCCGTTTTCCCCCAATTTGGTTTAGGTACGACCTATTTTATCGGAAGCAATTTTTTATTAAAAGCACAAAATGTCTTCGGCTTCCATCACTATGCACCTACTAGGTATCAATAATGTCTGAATACTTAAATAACTATAGATCATCATCATCATCATGCCTATAGATTATGACTAACTGAGAATTTTTAGCCAGGAATTCTTAAAACTACTTCGTAAAGGTTAAAAGACAGTAAAGACTATAGTACTGTATGAAAGTATATAAACCACAGCTTAGCAAGTATACAGGTACGAGCGCTCTTAACCATCTACCTAGTCTATTAACAGTGATTATATACATACTTAACATGTGGTTAATTATGTGAGCAGCAAGAGGTAAGTGAAAATGTTAAGCAGAGAGCCAAATATTTACTTGGGAGCCAAATCTAATTAGTTGTTGCTACAAGCTACGTATGTCCAAAATTCACAGCGTTTGGCTGTGCATAATATTTACACTGATTTTTATTCAACATTTCCGACAGATAAGTACAGTGACTGTAATATGCAGTCACTAGTATTTGTTGCTATAAGTAGGTACACTATAGGTACCTATCATCATCAATCAATATATATAAAACTCTTTTGAAGCTGACAGAGAATCAACGCAAAGCCTAAACTATAAGTCCTAGAGGTATGAAATTTGGAGGGTAGTATCCTTACATAGTGTAGGGGTGCACTAAGAAAGGAATTGTGAAACGTCACTCTCTAAAAGGTAGAACGCAAGCAACGCCGCGGGCGACGGCTAGTTATTAATAATCGTAGTTTCATAATATATCACGTTTTTACTTATTGGAGCTTACGCAGAGAAGGATTTGAGTATACTCGATTTGTTGTATATACATACATACAGTGTTTACTGTTTAGCTGCCGTTACAAACAGATAAAACATTTCTCTTTGATGTTATTTGTAACAATGATCAACGAGTGGCTTTTGTGAACATTTTCCTTAGTTCACTTGTTTTGCATTTTTCTCAAATACTTTTTAAAGGTAGGCTTATCGTCTTTCTTTTCGTTGATTCAAATTTAAGATTAGAAATGTTATTTTAAATACAATTCCTATTGACTTCTTTGACATGACTGAGTGTTTTTAATTTGGTTCCTAATTGGAACCAATCATTGTATTATTTATAAGATATTATCATCATGTTGTAGGACTCTCAATATTGAATTCAAAAATTACAGGATGACCGAAAAAGCACCATTGGTGCCTACTCATAATCTTATTTGTACTGTAGATTGTTGATAAGCATCATCCACCCACTCCTAAAATAGTTGCGAGGCAATTCAGGAATTTGTATGAATGTTCTTTTCATAAAACTTTTCACATTTTCCCTCGCCTGTCCAAACGTGCATTCTTCATAAAAAATCTACATCGAGCATAAAATGCGGGAAACGTCAAAGACAGGGTACAATTAATCCTCCCGGAGGTCGGAGGGCAGGCTGCCAAAAAGCGTGAAAATCGCAAACAATAGTCGCCAGAGGTACGAAACGAATGAACATGCTACGGGGTACGAACTGAGGTTTGAACTGTCACCGATTCATCATCGTTCACCTCGATATCTGTGCCTTGATCACGAATGAATGTGACAATCGCAAACGTATCGTAATGCGAGCGTATCCGGAGATACACTGCGCGGTGACACTACAACGGTTGGCAGTCGAGCTGGCATTGACGCGCAATATAACTCGAATACGCTAACGCGGCGACTGTCAGATTTATTCGTGATCAAGGTACTGACCGACAAGCGGGTAAAGGTGGCAGGAATCTGACGGAACTGGAACAGGAAATTTGACGATTCAAATCAAACTGTACAGGGGGCTTTACGCTTGGGATTGTTTGATAAAATTCTTCCAGCTTTTTGGGCTTTTTGATGTTTGAGGCTTATTTTCATGTTAGGTTCATAGAGCGTTTCAGAGTAGTAAGTACGATTTTGCAGTGAACTGAAACGTATAGAAATTAAACTAACTGATGTCAAAAGCGAAGAACTTTGTTTGTTAGTCACAGTTGTGGAAAGTTTTGACAGTACCTAATAAGGAGCCTTGTAAATCCACTAACTTTCCTTGTTCATACAACGTCTTAACATTTTCACACAAGTATTTTATTAGATTTCTTGGGTCTCATGATTTTAGTTTTCTTTTAATACCTACCTTATAGTTTTTTTTTAAGTACAGTCAGCAAGAAAAGTTGATAAATAAAAAGATCCAACAGTGTTTTGGTAGCTTTTGACTATTTTGTTTTATTACTAAGAGATATGGGTAGATAAACCTTTATAATCTTTCTAGTTGAAACGATAGAACTGCTTCTAACATTTGCGACTGCATTCACATAGATTTTAAAAACTCAATTGCTGGTTTATCACATAGCAAACTTGAAAAAATCAACAATTTTTTGTTTGTTTTATTTTTCTTTCAAGAGCACGTGTTTGGGTCTCAACTGTACCTCTCTCCTATAGGTAGGTAGGTAGGAACAATGAATGGAGTAACCAACCGTCTCAGTAACATAGTTACGATGGGTCAGAAGGGTTAAATGTTCGATCCTTCTGGTTATTACCGACATTCTCTGAACGGTTGAAGCGTTCAGCTTCCTGGGAAATATACCTAGCTGGTTATCAAATTAATAATATTACCTACTAACTAAGTTCTAATAATATTAGACCTTTGGTTTCTACTCTACTGACATAAGTGAAATTGCCACGTAAAGTAGTTATATGGCTTACTACCTGTGTAACTTATCTCCATAGTCACTTAATAGTGTCTCCTTCGGGTTCTACGTTTTGACGAGAACAGAAGAAAGGTAAATTTTCTGCGAATATTTATTCTTTATTGTACACAGAGAAACTTAACTTAAGCTTAAAACATGTACATATAGGCTAGCTTAACCCTAAAAAGAGTTCTCTTCCAGCAAACCTTACGATGAGAGATGGGAAAATGAAAGTGGGTACGTGTACAACACATATAGATAGGAGAATAGCAAATATAAACAATATAAACCTACACATATACCTAGCACAACTATATTACACTAGGTATACATGTCATACAGTATACATAAAATAAACATATTTACTTGATAAACAGAGTCGTTTGTATATGAAAAATGAAGTATGCAATAAAGTATCCATCCTATTAGATAAATACCCCTGGGATTACGGATTCGCTCAACTCTCCGTTCAATTTGGACTCTCTGATGAGAAGTGGACAAGGCCTGTCATAGCGGCCGCTCCGCTAGAGCCTAGAGTCTAGTAGAATAGGTATAGTATTATATGATTTGTGGTCTAAGTTATGTTTGAGAATGGTCTAGGCTCTAAATTACTTTTAAACATGAAAGCACTCAAAAATATAAATGCTAGTAGCTGCACCCAAGATTTTTCTTGCCTCCAGTACATTTTATAAGACAGCGGAACTTTTTGTTAGGTATTTTTAAACCATGGTCTTCCGAAACCGTGGTCGTCCGGGATGAAGCCAGAAAATCCAAACTCACCTTTGCCTATGAGGTGGATTAGAGTTTGGATAGAAGATTATTCACTTTTTCTACGAAAAAAAATTTGTTACTCTAGAGAATTCTTCATAGCACGTCTAAGCGGATCAATAAACTAGGAGCAATATAACTAAAAACACTAAAAACTCCTCGTAAGAAAAAGGTTAAGACGTTCCTAACATTTATAACATACTTCTGAACAACATGGGCCTTCGGAACTTTTTCAAGTAATAGGGCAATATCTATTTATATGATCGCGTACAGTTTTTGCGAAGAGCCTTGAATCTGTAAACAGGCATTTGTGAGGGTCGAGCATACCTACTTGACACAAGAGTATACACACAGCTTCAATAGGTTACATCAGTAACCGTTGTATCTCGTAGCGGCTTGCTACAGTGGCGCTGCGACGTGACGCGGAGACATGTCGCTTGCTGTTGCCTGCAGTCGGCTGCGGATATACTAGAAGTAAAAGATTTGCATCGCCTAAACATTTTGTTCTTGCTCTTGCCATCTTCTTGTAAATATATAAAACTCTTTTGAAGCTGACTGACAATCAACACACAGCCTAAACTATAGGTAAGTCCTAGAGGTATGAAATTTGGAGGATAGTATCCTTATATAGTGTAGGGGTGCACTATAAGAAAGGAATTTCGAAAAGTCACACTCTAAAGGGTCCAGAACGCGAAAAACGTCGCGGGCGACGGCTAGATTTTCTATAAATTGGTTCGGATATTATGATGTTACTTACTCACTAAAATAAAATAACAATTATTACTGTTTATGTTTTATCAAAACTACTTAAATTGGAAATTACATTGCTGACCACTGCCATCTTGGTGTAAATTGAACATTGCTACGAACAAATCTGGCGGAGAAATCACAATTGAATTCTATCCACCTAATGTTCACGCCCGAGGAAATAAGAGCGTCATTATTTAGAAAAGCAAAGCACATCGTTTTAGTCCAAACCTCGCGATCTCGCGCGTAGAATTTCATCTTGATTTTTCTACCAAAGCCATTAGCTTTTGGTATGTGAGTTTTCCTTCTATTACCATTGTCCTCGTGTGCTGTGGAATTGGCGAGGCGTCTTGGGCATATGTTTCCCGATCCGTGACGCCATGTGTCGCTTCGATTACAGAAAGTATTACAAGTATTACAACAGTGATTTACATTGGAACTTTGGTGAAATTTTGGATATGGCGAAGTATAATAAGTTTTTTTTGAGTTATTCTCTCTTTTTCAGATTTTTCTGGATTTTATGAATTAAGTACAAACATGGCAGGTTTATAATTATTAGGAGTCAGCTTGGAGAAGTTTTCTTTCTTTATTGCTAAAATTGATAACAATATTTATGATTTTTCGGGTTTTCTTTACATTTCCTATTTCCTATGTAAATGAATCCTGACGTAACTCAAAAAAATCATTACTTAGCACACATGTATCTAGTAGCTACATAGAAACCTAATAGTCTTAGTGATTTTAGTCGAAATACAATTTTCTCACGTTAGTTTCACAAACGAGCACATTGCAATCAGCACGACCCCATTAAATAGCTAATGGACAGTTATTGGCTTACGAACATACCTAACTATTCACTTGATTACGTATAACATCTACCTTTACCATGCAGTCATCATCATCCGCCGGTAAAAGGCCTCGCCCATAAATTCCCAGAAAGAGTCACCTCTCTCTAGCCTCAAAGGTTTGCTGTAAGAAAACTCTTTTTAGGGTTAAGCTCGCCTTTGTACATGTTATCTATTTATGTCTTCTGTTTATGTGTTATTTTAGTGTACAATAAAGAATTACAAGAAAGAGCGTTTAAAAATGTTAAACAATTTAGATACCTATTGATGGTTTACATCACCTATAGAGACGTAGCAAATAGAGCAAACCAGCTCTGAGCCCTGAGTCTCTGTAATTGCAAGAAAACAGTTTGCCTAGCGAGCAATGCCTTACGAGTAGTCGTGTGCTCAAGATCGTGCTCGAAGGTTCGTATAAGTCACCGGAGTCTAATTCCCATACAAATAAAAAACGAATGCTCGTAACTACGTATCGAACGGAAGTCGCTAGACAGTTTTGTATGATTGCCGACTTGTTTTTTAAAAACATCGTCTATCTCTATCTTTCGCGTATCTTCCATCTTATTCTATCATTTTTATCATGTATTGTTCATTCATTTGTCTATGGAATCGGCTTTTGAATCTGTCAGTGTCAGTCAAATCCCACGTTAGCTTGTCAAAGTCACTGTGAGTTCGCTCCGCCCACTCTCCTATTGGTTGACGAACTATTGTTTGATCTCTGATTGGTTGGTTCCATTGTTTTGTTATTTTTATTTTTTTTGTAGGGATGGTCGATGTTGAAGGCAAAAACATCGATATTTTTTCAAATATCGAATTTATAATAAAAAAATAATTAATAATCTCTGTAAATAATTTTGTTTTATTGAATCAAGGTATTTGATTAAAATCACCCTTGGACATTTGTTTACTTTAATATACGTGATTAGGCAGAAGGCGATTACAGAAATTCTCACTTACATAGCTAGTTACGCCACACATGTATGATGTGTACATTATTTTGACTCTTGGGTACTTAGCGGAGTCGGGGTGCTCTGTGTCGATTCTGTCACTCATTTCAACTTATCCTACGTAAGGATATATCTGAATAGCCCAGTCAAATATAATAAAACGCGCTCTCCGCCATATATCTCGAAAACGATACAACGTATGAAATTTTTATTGAAACAAAAGTTGTAGGCAAGTTAATCCTCTACAATATTGACAATACATACAAGTAGCCTTGAAGTAGCCAAAAACTCATAGGAAACGAGATATTTGCAAAGGTCGATTTAGTGACCTTTCACATTGAGATTTTAATGGACGCGGCCACCCTACCATTTAAGTAGGTTTTGAGACAACTTTTAGGATGTCAAGATACAAGTTTATAGCTGGGTATCTCAAATTCCGAGATTCTTACCTACCTAATTTTGACTAATTTGGCTGGACTAGAAGTGCAATTGTCCGTATTGTTACCCTAACTATTTCTTAAACGAATAAATAAGGATCCCTCGAAAGTATTATGATAATTAAAAAACACCAATCTACTGTGATATCTGCCCTGTAAATTGAAATTGAAAAATTTAAATCGATACAAAGTTTTTATAAATATCGATCATTCAATCACTAGTTTGTTGTGGTGTTGTGTCGTGTTCTGGAAGTGCAAACTCAAGTTCACAAGTTACTCAAGTAAATTGATAGATTCAAAAGCTGTATTATGAGATGAATAATTAAGAAGTTACATCTAGTGGTATATATTTCTCAATTGTGAATTCAGCAAATCAACAAGCCCGTCTCAATGCAAAACTAAATGTAGTTTTGTACCGCCCAAGTAGCCGATGTTATTATTGCTTTGGATGTACTACCTTGAATTAGGTTACAATTCCGTAAAATACACGTAAGTGCCATTCAGTATGTTTTGGTTGTATGTATAGGTTATAGCGACCGACCCAATGTGCTTGTATTTACTGTAAAAAACAATAAGTAAAAGTACCTTTCTACTCGTAGGTATAGTAAAATCAAGCCTCAACCTAGGTACGTACATGGTTATAGAATTCATGTGCATTCATTGAACACAATTGTTGTACAAGACTACCTACAAAATTGAATTAAAAACAATGTTTTATTATAATATGAATTATTTGCTTTTGTTATTTATAGGTACTCACTGACCTAAACTTTATTGTTTTGTTATAGGTAAGCGGCTTACTATTGTGAAGGTTAAATGATGGATGCAAGGATAGAAGCTGGATATTATGTTGCTTGATGCTCCATAATAATGTACCTACCACAGTCACTTTCAAAAGGTCTTGCTCCGCTGCCCCAGTGATCCAAAATGTGTCTTGTTCTCCGATGAGATTTTATTACCTACCTACCTATTAAAATAAAATAAATTAATTGCATTTTATAACAAGTTTTATTATAGGTAAAAAAAAACACAAATCACTGAGTATATAAGGTTAGTAGGTAGGTACCTAAAGAAACATATATCATAGAAGATGCTACAGTAAAATGCCAAGATAGATAGAAATACAAGTTCTTTCTTCAGAAGTTTCATTCTTGTAGCTAAGCATAGGTACAGCTGACAACTTTGACCATCATCATTCGCCAACTTTTAGACTTCTTGATGGTGATGAGTTGGATGCATAAGCATTTGAAACTTTTGCTGCTTTGTCCTGTGACTGCAGTTCATTGTTCTGTAAAAAGAAAATATTAAGATTTTACTACATAATTCTTTATTGACTTTCTATAACTAGGGTACCATTTATCTCAAAAAAGTAGGTAGGTTCAAGACAAAAGCTTAGTTAATTATTTTACAAAAAGTTTAAAAACATCCCCGCTGTAAATGGGTTATTGTAAAAGGACCTTTACTAATCAATCTAGATCCTAGATAGTTCTTAAATCATGTTTACATAGAGTTTACCGTTGTTGCTATTCAATTCTGGTCAAGTTTCATGTAGGTATGACTGATCAAGGGGAATGCTGCTTGGTTGTGTAGGTATATATCCAGTACCTATTTGTCTTTTTTCTCTTCTTAGGCACAAATGTTGCATTAATCTGTAAAATACAGAAACATTAGATGCTGTTGCTAATATATAGGTCTTGTGAGGTCTTATTTGCTTTCTGTACTGTGTGAAGCTGTGATTGAAGGTACCTATAAACTTTCAACCATAATCCACAGCTACACACAGTAGGGTAGATACCTACACACAAAGACTAGACAATAGGAATTAGTATAGGTAAGTCGTGGCACCTAGAACCTTTTAGTGCGCAAAAGTACCAATGATTCTTGTGGTTTTATTGAATAAAATATTTATGACTTTGACAACCAATTTGATACATAAATGCTTACCTTTCTTTAATTGTTATATGGTTGTGTTTCCTTTTCCCAAAAATGGCTATCTATCTATGCAGTGTTGTGTGGGAAGATTCTGATAAATATCCAATATTTTGTCCTTTTATTTTTCTTAGACACAAATATTGCAGTAACCTGTAAAATACAGAAAGATTAGACGCTGTTGTTTCCTATTGCATCCAGTCATAAGAGACATTACTAAAGTAGGTCCTGTGATGTCTTTGCTTTTCTAATAGTTTTTACACTACTGTGTGAAGATGGGCATTATGCTTGAAGGTATGAACTAATGTTGGGCACCTACAAAATACTACTAGACAATAGGAATCGGTAAGGTAGGTATAAGTCATAGCATCTAGAATCATCTAGTAGGTAGGTACCTATGTGCTAGTATTTAAGTCGATTCTAAAATATGATTCTTGTGATTCTATTGAATAAGACTAGGTATACCTAATTATAAAAATACCTTCATTGTTTATGAGTTCATTTCTTCATCAATGGCTATCCATTTATTAGGTACGTAGGGTTGTGTGGGAGGTCTTAGAAGGCACAACAAGCTTGGGCATTGATGGCCAACTCTTCTCATAGGAATGAGAAGATATCCTTGGTCAGCGGGTTTCCGGGAAGTCTTCTTTTGATAAAAAAAATCACTTCACGGAGACTGGCTCGCATTTCATGTAGTTTACGAGCCCATTCGTCTTTCACCATCCTCCATGCACTTTATTATCTTGCAGAAACACTTACTATTTATCACAAAAACTTATATAAACAATCCAAAATGTGTTACAAAAACTGATGCGCGAGTAGTGTTCTATCGAATCCTTGCTATTTCACTACCTTAGACCCAAGTGAGAGTAGCAACGCATAGCAAGTCGAAAAATTGCCTTCGGAAATAGCAAACACTAGCACACAGACTCGCGTATTTTTGCAAAACCGTTGATTACGTGACCGCACTCGACGGGGAGCACCGCAAAGTAACATTCGGATTCAGACAGACTCGCAGAAACAGTTCCCAAATCTCCTGCTAGAGGCGCTTATCTGGTTTTCATACAAAATTTTCCACTTTGCGAATCCGTTTCCGAATGCCAAAAATAGCAAGAAAACACAACACCGACACAGACTCAGGGCTCTGTACCGTTCAGTGAGGAAACTTTGCCCGAGGCACAATATAAAGCCGTACTTATGTACGCCGATAATTATGTCTCTTTTTATCCTGTTTGTTACACATCGTGTAAATAATGACGAAAAAACTACAAAATGTTAAAATACTCGTAGGTAGGGTGCCTTCTGGTAAGAGCGGCATAATATTAAGTCCGGATAAATCACGTAACTAAGCAATTATCATTTAAAAATATCGCTGAATTGCTTGGCATCCGGACTTACTATTACGCCGATCTTACCAGAAGGCACTGTATAGTGCAAGTTTCCATTACTATTACATTTGGCAGTCAGGCCGCTGTTCTAGGAGTAATTTACAGAGAAAAAAACACGTCACTTTTTTCTATGTACTTTGTAAAGAAATGATAACCGTGGTCATAACCCAGAATCATTTCCATGATTTAGTAAAAATATCATAGTTTTGTTGAAATTACATAATATTTGGCAGCCATTTTGTAACACTTCTGACATTTACTAGACTGTATAAGAGAATTATCCCTCAGAATGTTTAATATCGATTCTTTTAAAACCACGACATCTTTGCTCATTAGTAAGGCAGGTAAAGTATACCGGAAGCATCAGACAATGGAAGCAAAGAGTTTCGTATCTCGACTGAAAGAAGAGGTTTCATTTCCATCTTTCTCATAAAAGTTCCTCTTTAGTTTCTTTAGTAAGCGAACAGTACCTGCACTACCTAGATAATAATGATAAAGTATTGTTTTTCTATTTTCCAAGTATAAAAGTTTAGCAATAACTGCATACCTATACCCAATACTGCCAAAGTTCAGTTTAACTGGTATGATGAAGAATTAAAAACTATTAAAAATTTTTTTTTGCTTTCCAGCATTAAGTCCTTAAGTCCACCCTTTGTAACAAATTTATAATTTTGTGCAATAAAGTATTAAGTAAAATAAATAAAAAAAATCCCCCTTTGTTGTATTTATTTTTTTACTTTATAGGACAATGTTTGTTTTACTATATAGAGATAGACCGGGTCACAGTGCTGTGATCCGCTGATAAATATAAGACAGCATCCTTATGTCTCAGAGTGATGGACGTAATGCCTCACAAAGCACATCCTCAATGAACGCGCTCGGTGATAATGAATTATTATAGGATGGGTTAGGTATAGCTTTTTCACATAAAAATGCAAATTTGGTTTGCCCAGTGATTTGCCAATCACGAATCGGGTCACAATGGGATCTAAACGACTAAATGACTTTTTCTTATAAAGTTTTTTATTATCTAACTTGATTTGCGGAGCTGGTTATTTAGATAATAATTTCTTAGATCATGCATTGTTAAGGCCCATAAACTTTATCCATTACGCCTAAATGCAGTCGTCTACTAAATCATCTGAATTGTGTTTTTTCGTGCCCCTCCTTAACGACTGACATCATGCGATCATTTCTATCTAATTGAAAAATACGTGGGAGGTAATCATCGTGGTGAACCTCGGGAATTCCAGAGGGAATAGATTCAATGTCCTCTTGTTTGACAGGCCATTCTGATTTTATAAATGAGCTGAGATTGTAGACTTTGTCTTCTTGAGCGGGAATGTGATTTTCAAATATTGAAAGGTATGTAAGGCGTCGCCTACGAGCACATTTTAATAAATTCAACCACAATTCTATTGAAATTTGACTAAAATAGTTTAGTATCCCTAACGTTGAGTTATTCTAGTTTCGGACTACCGGTATATCGTCCCACGGGACGAAACAATAACTTCAATTTAAAAAGTGGTTTCGATACAAACCGTTAATCCAGGTTCTTTATTCCCATGCCCATATACTACGCTTTATGGGGTTGGCAGAATATGACATGTTTCCTTCTTCTACTTGCGTACCCACCACAAATATTCATAACTCTTTTGTTGAAATAAACTGTGTATATTATACTTCAAGTTTCATCCAAATCGGTTCGATGTGGTTGAGTGACAAGAGAATCTCAAATCAATGTACCTACTGGGACAAAACATTCCCACTAGTTCCATGAATAGAAATAGCAATCATTTTTTTTTTTTTCAACAACACTTATATATAGGTACTGTACTTGATTCTGTAAGACCACTGATATAATATAAACACTGATATAATATAAACCCAAGTTGACCAAAAACCAGCTTTAGATTAAAACTTTAAAGTACAGCAGGCTTACCATGAGCTATTAAAGCGATTCAGTTCAAGACCTAAACTGGATTGTTTCACAATTTTGTACCATGACATCATTTAGACGCGCAGTTTAGGTTACCGCCAAAACAAAACCTACATTGAATCGCAAACCATGATTTCGTTCATTCAATTCGTACCATGACGTTTTTTCACGACCTAGACTGGTTTGCTTATCTGTCTAAATCTGCGATTCAATAAAAGTTACTATTTTCGTACCTAAACAGAATTGTTTTGACTGGTTTTTGACTTTTTTGTGTAAAAAGCTTGTGAAAATATAAATTCAGTGAATCTAAAGTTTCTCAGGGGTAATTGGTGCTCAATACTAATAATAAAGGAGTGCTATTTTGTGATAATCTTTGATCTAAATTTGTAAGTTTGAGATGTCGGACGAATTACTTTTTTTCGAGTTTTTTGAGTGCGACAATGAAGATAGATCTTCACAAAGAGTGCAAAGACTTCGTAGAAGGCAAAAAATTCGCGAACAAGCTGATCTCTTAGTGCATTTGGACGATACGGAGTTCCTAAAAAGATACCGCCTTTCGAAACACCTAGTCAAGGACCTATGTGAAGAACTGAGAGGAAGATTTAAAGTTTTATTAAAGCCCAAAGCAATATCTCTTCTTTTATTTAAAATCTCCCAAAGTGCCTCAAGTTGGTTGTAGCTGACTCTACGACGCGAGTGTTCACTGCATTAGAAAAAAAACACTTGAAATACTTCACAAACCTAGGTAGGTAGGTAGGTACTGTAAGAAACGCTTGAGGAATATGTATGATACTCAGATTCATGTTTCATAAGCATGTAACATTTAGGTAGGTACATGTTACAATTTATTAGTGGAATTACTCAAAATAGATAGCTACATAACACAATATTACTCACGTCATTATAAAAGTTTCCTATCAACGAAATAAAATTACACAGTAAAACTTTTAGGAACTCACGTAAGCAAAATCGAATATACCGCGGTATAGGTGACGACAGATAGATTCGTTCCGAAACATGTAGTAAACTATGTGTGTGTTCAAAATTCTACAAATCATCTTTATTTGGTACAAATTAGGTGCCGTTGCCCAAAAGTTTGTCTAACATATATTTTCTAAAACAAAGTACTTGTTTCAGATACATCATTTTGCCTATAGAAATAAAATCAAGTAAAACATTATAACCGTAACTTTCCGTAAAATTATATGATTTCATTTCTGAACGAAGCTTCAAATGCCGTCGCGTGGTAAAAACAGACCAGACAAAATGTCATTCGTTCAACGATTCAAATACGATCGAGTACTTTAGAGGTGATGGTACGAAAAAAACGCGATTCAGTTTAGGAACCTAAACTGAACTGCATCGGAATTGAGTCGCTAACTAATAGGTGATGGTAGGCCTGCAGACGCCTAAAATATCAAGTTTCTGAAAGCTAATAGCAAAGTAACAAGCTCACTATATTTTTATTAGTTCTTTCAAATAGAAACGTTTTTACTAAACTTGTCCTGCGGCGAAGCAACTCCAAACTTTGGTTTTATAAAAGAGGCTGCCGTATCATGATGTCCGTAACTTTGGTATTCATTATCTAGTAGGCGTTTTTACCTGCCACCAACACCTACCAATACACACGATAGCAGCGTGGGCGCTGTGGGCAGGTTAATCCGTAGTACTTTTACACGTGTCGGCATAATAGCAATATTTTTGCTCGAGAAGCTCATGTCATTCTAGAGTGCAAAAGCTTTTTATCATATACCCCTATGATAAAAAGCATAAATGTTTAGACCTTAATGTAAGAGGATTATGGTTGATTTTACAGTAATATGTCTATTCTTGAATGTTCTGTTCTCAGTGGTTATAAGAGATATTTTCTCTATTAGATTTCAGATTGGTCTAGCTACTATTTTATTCAGAGATCGTGACTTTATTATCTAAATGGTAATCCTTGAAGCATATTATATAGTATTTTTAAAGTATCAAGACCGTCAAATATCCGTCGTAACATCATAGGAGTCCGTGGCATTACCCCAAAGTTTTTATTACGACTTAACCTCCAACCTAGGTTGAAGTTAAAGGTTGAAACTTAGCCAATAACACCCTGTTTACAACGTGGCTTACTTTGCTCGTTTCACTCAAACATTGGCCGGAAAATAGACGAAAGATTGCCGTGTGATTTTTGGCCACCACTAAAACTGAATGTCGAATTTATTTGAAATTCCTGTGAAAATTTTTGAGGACAAAAAATACAAAGGCACTGGTTCAGGTAGCAATAAACAACACTTTTGGTGGTGTCATGAAGTGCACACTGCGTAGTTTTCTGTTTCACTGCCACAAATCACTTGTATCGATGAAGCTTTAATAGCTAATGTACATAATTATTACACTGTAAGCTTGTTAATGCCGGAGGCTGTGCCTATTTCTGCCGCCAAGCAGCGATGCTCGCATTGCTGTGTTCCGGTTTGAAGGGTAAGGGCGCCGGTGTAATTACAGGCACATGAGACTTCAACATCTTTACGTCTCAGAGTGATGAACGCAGTGCATTGCCTTACAGGGCACGTCCTCATTGGACTTGCTCTGTAAGGTAAGGCATTGTTATAGGTAGAAGTTACTACTTAACATCAGGTGAGTTATCAGCTTGTTCCATTACTTTTATCATAACAAAAAAAGTCTAGGAATTTCTGAAGAATTGAATAGGTATATATATACATATAGAAGAATAAGAAAAACATATTTACTGTGATTCCGTAACTGAACCTTCCGCCTACAACAACCCTATAAAAAATTATGGCACACACAATAGGTACAAATAACTTACAAAATATCATAGACCCTTTTTTATAGCGTCGTTTGTTTGTCTGACAAACTAGAAATTGATTCAGCTTCCTGGTCTTTTGATGCATAATGTTACTTACGCAAAGCATGTTATTGTAACATTGGTTGAGACTCAAATACCTAATAGGAAGGCCGAATGGATTGATAACATTCTTATACCGCGTTCACACTATGCCAATGCCGCTGCCGGCATGAATGCCGCGATTAATTTCGGAATGATTGCCACAGCAACATCGCCTTTATTCCTACACCGCGTTCACACATGCCCACGCCGCTGCCCGAATTATTGCCGCGATTAATTCCGGAATTATTGCCACAGCAACATCGCCAAGTTCATGCCCTTAGCTCCTGGGTGAGAATAAAGGCGATGTTGCTGTGGCAATCATTCCGGAATTAATCGCGGCATTCATGCCGGCAGTGGCATGGGCATAGTGTGAACGCGCTATTAAGATTGGGGAAAGTTTGGAAATGAATTGTAAAGGCCTATGCAGTGGACTTCTACAAGTTGATATGATAATGATAAAATATAAGAGAGGTTAGAGGTGGCTATGGGAATTTTCACATTTGTATAAACGCACTGCGAGGAAGGCCAGTTTCAAGCCAAGCAAAACTGTTCCTTGATTATCACAGACCATAAAATTCGTAGCTCTACTGGATTTTTTTAAATTATAGTTCTGAATAACGACATGCTCTGTAAATAAAAGATAGTGCAAGTTTCAAGGAGCTTTGCCAAAGGTGGCGCTGGTTCAAGGATTGCCAAAAAGTCCGCATCCATGGCCCATTTGGCTGGTTTCTTGGCTGATCATGTGTCTCATCGACCCGTGACGTCACCGGCGCCGACGCGTCCCGCCGCCCCGTCGCCATACTGGGGATGAATCAACCCCATCCATAAAATAGCGTATAACTTGTTTTGCTCTCTTTAAATGTACTCTGTGACAATGTTTTAAGGTACACGTCTGTTTTGTATGTTTAAATCTGGGTTATTCAGATTAGTATTAATCTGAATTGATGCTGTAATTTTTAGAATAACATGCTAACCTACTTACGAAGTACCAACAACATTATCTTCGTCATCATCATCAACCTATCAGCCCACTGCTGGACGTAGGTCTCTCCCGACGCGCCACTGAGTGCATTTTTCCTTTAGTAGAAGCAACCTCCTAATGACAACTCCTACGCTGCGTTTCCAGATCTTTAATAATCTCTAGTATATCCTCTACTCTATTATTATCAGTAATTTATTTCACAATCCGGGTTTTTTCATGGCTGGAGTGAATAGGTGTCTTCTAGAATGTCTTGCTTCATCGTCACTTACCATCAGGTAAGATTGTGGCCAAGGGACATTCTATCACATACAAAAAAATACTTAAAGCCTTTTTACTGTCGCATTTGCTAAGTGTTGCCCCATTATAACCAATCCCTAAATGATAGGTGAAAGTTACGCGAATGCGCAGTCTATCCGTGTAAATAGGTGCGAAGGGGCGACCGACTGTCGGGACACCGTGGCACCCATTACGTCACAGAGAAAGTTACCAAACCTTGTAGGTCAGTGGAGTTACCAGCTCTTGGCATCAAAAACTGCTTGTGTATTTGCGATCTGGCACTAATATTGACACGATAAGGAATGTTATCTTGTCTAACATTGGAAATGAATAAAACAATGTGTAGCTTCCCTATTCCTACACAATCTACGTCTTAGGTTAGACTTACACGCGCACTTGATGACCAAGGCAGTGATCAAGGGTTGATTATGAACAAAAATATTTTTTTTTTTGACAAATTTATTGCGTTTTTGAATTTTTAGTAAGAGTTAGGTACTCGTCATCGCTATACCTAGTATAGCATTACATCATCTGTTGCTATACACAGTTATTATGGCGCTAAAGTTTTATGTTTGGCAGAACCAATGATATTTTATGATATTATCGTGATACAAATGTTTTTATCATAAATCCATTACCTAAATAATTCGTGATAGCAAAGCAATGCGTGATAAGTACCAATGTACTATGAGATCTCAGTAGGGGCTCCTTAAGTAAATTTTTGTCAGTAACTTTAGTGTATATAATGCTATGTAACCACGGGTATCCTATCGTTGGTGAAGTAACTCATAAACAATTGATTCAAGAATAATTAATTTGTGGTCTGCAAAAAATTAAAAAATTTTATTGAATTGAATTGAATAAAACTTAGTTTTCATTTCCATCTTTCTCAGCCATGCCAGTACTAACATTTTTTAGTTTTATAGCTAGCCTCTGAAGAAAAATTAAGGATTCTAAGGATACGGGTGCAGTAGTATCGTGAAACGTGCCTTTGTTACTTGGCTTTTAATTAGTCAAAGCTTTGACAGACGAGAGCCTCTAGTCGAGTTACGTCACTGTTCATTAGCCTAGCTAATTGGAGGGAAAACACTACTTTGGCTAGTACTAAGTTTACCTATATAATATATATTTTAATTTATGCACATATATGGTGAAATTAATTAAATGTAGTCTTTTTATTACACCGTCACTTTCGTTCATATAAAATCCAGTCCATCCAAAGGTTGCCTGGAAGAGATCGCTCATAGCGATAAGGCCGCTCATTGTACTTCACATAAGAATAATGAACTCTGTGTTTATTTTATAATTTCTGTAAAAGTGGTGTACAATAAAGAGTTTTCTATCTATCTATCTAAGTTGGTATATACTAAGTACTAATTATGCACCTAGAGTACTTAGGTCAGGTACCTACAGCGTCCTGTAATCGTCAAGGGAATGGACATTCTCTTTGGGCCCATTACATTAAAAAAAATCACAGCGCCATCTAGCCATACTATAAAAAGTTTGTAAAAAATGAAGCTTAGTCAAGTTATGCAAGCTAATTATGCAATTCAACAATTACTTCTATTTAAAAATATTAAATTGCTTATCAAACACAATTTATTTTACTAAGCATTCATGGTTTCCAAGATATTCAAGATTTTATAAATGATCCGAAACTTTTCCTCTCGACTGTATTATATGACGTCAGATTACGAAATCAACCGCTAGCAGTGTCAAAGCGTTTTGTCGATAATATTACCACAGATAAAATTGGCGCAAAATGCTTTCATTTTGACAGAACGAGTCAATATACCTATATCTCGCCTTAAACTTTTTAAAGGAATGTTATAAGTAAGGCCGGTGGTATTGAATACAGTGTTCAGCAGTGAACAGTTGGGGTGTGGGGTAAATAAAGGACTTTCAAACAACAAACTTTGAAAATAGATAGTCAGGGGGTTTGCAAACTTTGCCCGCAGCAACAGAAGTACAAGGTACCTACTACCGATACACAGAACTAATCACTCTTGGAACCGACTTTTAAACCCTGAATTATTTATTGACAGTACTTTGATCTAAAATAAATGTGACAATCGTGAAAATATCGTATTCAGGATACACTGCGCGGTGACGCTACAACGTTAGATAGTCAAGCTGGTTTTGACGCGCAATATGATTCAAATACGTTTTACGTATTGGAGCCTGTCAGATTTTTTTTTGATCAACTCTCAATTATGATACCGAAAGTTTATTTAATATTTTAGTTTTAGGCTATACTATCCATCAGAAGTTAAGTCTTATATGAACACTACTATATTTAATGAATCTAAGTGACATCTAAATAAAGCACATTTTCGATTAAGAAGCGAGTTAAAGTAATTAAAACTTGCCTGCTCTAGTTTATAAACTAACTTTATTTACCTCTGTGATGGAACTTAATACCTACTAATAATACAAAAATCACACGGTAGGTAGGTAAAATCTTGTGTATCATAGTGTTTGAGCACCAAGCAATTGATTCAAGAAGCAAATCGATACAAAAAGTGGAACAACGTTAGGGGCGGAAAATCTTAGTCCGCAAAATTTGGCTGCGAAAAGTGGAATGCCGCTGTACCAAATTTTTTTTCTGTTTATGGAATATAGGCAACCATTTGACCACAATCTCACCTGATGTTAAGCAATGATGTGGTCGACGATGTAGCACGGTTAAATAGAAGATACCTATTCACTCTACTTTTGAAAACTTCAACAAACTCATACATTGTTGATGATTGAGCTCTACAACGTACACAATTGTTTGTTATCCAGAGGACTTTGAATAAGTGAGTAGGTAAGATATGTCTGTATGAGCACAACTCCTGTGGGAACGATTAGTTACTCCGTCAAGGCTTTCACAACACTAAATTAAGTCGAGTGTATTTTCTATCTCACAACACAGAAAATATTGCATTAAAAAGGAGCTTTTTGTGGTGAGGCCACATTTTAAAATGAGGCCTTTACATCTACTGAAGACTAACTGTCGCCCGCGACGTTGCTCGCGTTCTAGACCCTTTAGAGTGTGACGTTTCAAAATTCCTTTCTTAGTGCACCCCTACAGTATATAAGGATACTACACTCCAGATTTCATACCTCTAGGACTTATAGTTTAGGCTGTGCGTTGATTCTAAGTCAGCTTCAAAAGAGTTTTAAATATATTGATGATGATTTTACAGCATCAGGAGGCAACCTATGCCTACACCTAGTAGTGCCTGGGACAATGTATTAGGAGTATTTATAATAAAAAAGAGTATTTAAAATAAAAAAGAGGCTTGTGTTAAAAAGTTTATTTATAAATAAACTTTTTAACCTCTTTTTTTTTTTCTAATCAAAAGTTTGTTTTCATTCTCTAATTCTAATCAAATACTTATGCAAATATTAGAAGGTTACAGACTGGGAACGACGAAAGTTATCTGAAACCGAGGTAATCTCTTATTAAAATCGAAAAAATTACATGCTAATTTATTGGGATGTTAAAAGTTACAAAATGGTGTGTTAGATAATTGTATCATCCCTCTTCCTACTAAACTACTGGAAAATAGTAACAATTTTGACATTCATTGCCTCTTCAATTAGAGGCTATGTAATAATGTATGCACTTTGAACGCAATGCACCACGACGTGCCTTTGAAGTAGACACTCGCAGAGCTGCAAATAGTTTCTGAGCCCTCGCTCCTGACTTCTGTTTGAATAAAGGCTCATCTACATTGACTAGAGTGGCTTAACGCCTTCTGTTGAGGCTAAAAATTTGAATTGAATGAATAATTTGAAGAATTAATCTGAGGTTTTAATTTTGCATGTTTTTTAGCTACTCTCTACACACTAAATAACTTTTGCGATCAGAAATATCAGAATTACAATCGGAATGTTTCTATTGTTATTCGTACGATTTAGTCCCGATTTGCAATCTCTTTTTTTGCGTTCATATTTTTTATATTGCAACAGCTTTATTATTTTGTGTATTAAAAGTGATATTCAGTACTCAACATCGGGGACAGGCCAGTATGGGGTCGAGGCAGACTAACCCCAGATGTCCCACCTAATGTCTAATAGTTACGTCTACCTATAGGTACTTAACGCAATTAATTTAATGTAATGCATTGTTATAGGAAGAAGTTACCACTTAACATCAGGTGAGCTATCAGCTTGTTCCATTAATTTTATCATAAAAAAAACTACAACTAATGCCTTCTAGCATGGGAGAGAATAAAAACACGCAATCTTTAAGACAAAGTAAAGTTGCCACTTAACATCAAGTGGGCCATATTCATCTGCCACTTTTTGGAATAAAAGACATAGCATCCAGCTCTTTGTACCTACTAAAGATTCACAAGCTTGTAAAGTACTTAATAATTATTTATCTATTCCATTGTGTGTGGTATTGTCTGAGAAACTAAATATTCTTCCAGCCTAACATACCAGCACGTTATTGTGCCCATTTGGAAACCGAAGGGTTTTTGCCACAAGCAATGTTAAGGTGAGAACACATTGAACACAAACGCCAGCCATTGTCAATTTTCTTTAAAAAACTAAGAAGAGCAAATAAGAATTGACAACCAAAATCAGGATTGAATGAACTCGTAATACTCAAACTGAGCTATTGGAAATGAATAAAAGATTTTTGACTTTGAACGAATTAGATCCACAATAATTATTGTTCCTGTTGATTTTCCGAGATAAAAAGTAGCCTATGTGTTAATCCATGTTTCATCCAAATCGGACTAATAAATGCAGCGTCATTGAAACACAAACATCTAAACTTTTACTCTTAAAATAAAATAATATTAGTGGGATGGGATTACTCGATCAGTATAATTATTGATCAAAATAGAATGACCGCGTTTAGTGTGCCCCCAGCTTTACCATCAAACCCGTCCGAATACTGAGTTTGGATATTCCCCACATGCCTCCACCGTTATGTTCCAGCGATGTTCGACAGCATTACTGTCGAAACGTGCTGATGCATGTGCTCGGCTATAATCCAATATTGCGAGAGATTTGTATGACCGCGAGACAGAGGACCGTGTGCTCTTGCGTTTTGATTGCCCGTGTGGAATACCTTTGGGTTTCCGAGGTTTCTGAAACTGGAGAGTGTGTACTGAAACTTGGATTGTAATCTTAATGTCAAAAAGCTTGTTATGGCTTGTACTAGATTGGGGTTTCTGGAAACATGGATAAATGAAGCGACATTATACATTAGTAGCGGTGACATTGAAAGAACATTTTTGTTACTATTGTATTTTTGTATGACCACTGGCAATGTAAACTGCTCGTTATGCGAGAAAGTAGGTATTATTATGTAGGTTATATTGGGATATTAGTATTCAAACAAACTCATCACATAAAATTGATATAAAAAGATTTTTTTTGTTATTTTCTTGTTTAAGAATTAGACACTCTATATTGTACACAAAAAAGAAACAGGATAAAAGGAGAAACAATGATAGCTATTCAGCACAATGGGCGGCCTCTCAATATCGCTAAAAGCGATCTATTCCAGACCACCTTTGGATGGAGAGGATAGACCAAATCAGAAAGGTATTAAAGATTATAATTATCTACAAAGCCTGAAAATACTTACAGTGTGTCTAGTTTCTAGCCTGACCGCTCTAAAGGCTTTTTTTAAATATTACTGAAAATGAAAATGGATTTGGTGTTGATCGGTCAGTGGGAACTGGGAACACGTCCGTTGGTCTCGTATGCTTTGCCACGTAAATTGGAGTCTTTTGTAACATGAAATTGGTTTTTGTAGCTGCACTTGTTATCTATTGGATAAAAGAACATGTTCATAAACTTAATGGAGTTTTACTTGTAACTTAGAACTAAAATGAGTTGGGGTAAAATATTGCTGGTATTTTGAAAGGGCGTATTGTGACAACAAAACTCATGATAAGAAGATAAAAATCAAAATAAGTAAATACATACCTGTGTTAGAGAATTTTGACTTTCTGACTAATATGAAAGTATATTTAATAGAGACCAATTCTACTAGCATAAATAAAAAATATGTAAAATAAGTTTTTTTTATATTTTCTAACTGAACTGACATAATTAAAGGCATTTAAAAATGTAAATAACAGTGAAAAAAAGCTATGGGTCACGCAAAAGTTTATTCTTACTAGGAATCGAACCTACAGAGTAAACTGCAGAGCCCTTCCCTCTGGGCCGTAAGTTCAATAAAATAACTCTAATCAGTTTTTGAGCCATTTTTAGATGGAATATTCCACCAATCTGTTGCTCAGTTGGTAACAGCTCTGCCATCCGTGCTATGGGTTTTGGGTTCAATCCTTACTGAGAAAAATAATCTGGTTAGCAAGCAAGCTCGTATGCGTTTGTGACTAACTCTGGTGACGGAGTTCTTAGGCCGCCTTAAGATTGTATTAAATACTAAAAAAAAAGGGTGTGTAAGTAAACTATCGCTATGTAAAATGTGCATGAATATTTACACATTGATTTATTAATTATTCCAGTAGGTACATTAATATCTAAATAAATTAATCAACGTCGTAAACTACTTAAATCTGGGAAATTTCCTCTATTGTGTCGATACGTCAGATTCAGACGAGTGTTGAGTGGGGTCGCGTCAGTTTTCCGAAATGTGAGTTAACTTGGCGAGTGATGAGGTACATTATGAGTTTTATTAGCTGTCACTTTTCGTTTGTTATCATGAGAGGCGGGGGGATTGTTATTATGAGAGGTGAGGGGGATTTGCGGATAGGCGTGATTATAGGATTAATTAGGTTTACCAGCCTCTTGGGTGTGTTGAAGGATGTGTTCGATAATCACTTTGATACCTTCTCGAATATTATGTCAATCTCTGTGACTTAGTTTAGATATAAGCTGAGGGTTTTTGGCTCGATTGTTAGGAATTTTCTTTTAATAAATAAATATTTTTAGACATTGCATACAACTCCCTCTAGTCTTAAACTAAGCAAAACTTGTACTATAGGAAATAGATATTGTAATAACAGTTTGTATGTTGTATGTATTAGTGTAAGTTTAACCCCTTTTTTCGTTTAGAAGTTCTAGATCTAGAAGGTTCACGGAAAAACCAAAAGCAAAACAAATTAAGTTTTCTAACGAAGTTTAATTCAACTTTACTGATCCATATAGAGCCTTATGATTTTACCGTTAAGATTCCTTATTCTATACGTCACGTTTACGATGTACCTACTCTATTACTTTAGGTTTCGAAATAACAAACCAAATAACCAGGTCCTACTACTCGGTACCAGCATCGTCAAAAGTGTGTTAGAAATTCAGTTTTTTTTTAATCAAAATGGAAATAGTAATTTGAACAAAATTTAAAAATAATACTTTATTTATAAAGAAAATTACAACTAACACAGTATTTACAATATTTACAAAATACACATAAAACAGTTGAGCTACCTATAAATTTAAAATATATCTTAGGCAATTATCATTTTCTAAGTAACAGAAGAAAAACTTTTAAAAGTAAATCTTTTAAGCTACTTTTGACTGTGCTGCTTTTATCAAACACAAATTAAGTAAGAAAGTTTCAAAGTATCAAAAAGCAATTAAACAACAAAAAATCAAACTTACTAAGTGATGCTCTGAATTTTCTCTTTCAGCGTTACAATAATACAATTTAATATTTTAAAAGCTGTAGGAATCAATCATATTTGAAAAAATGTAGAGCAAAAAAATTGCACAATTTGTAAAATCTCTGCGTAATACTTTTGACGCTACCTGTACAACCCATATTCATTTCAGTATGATAAAGTTTTGATAGATATAGAAGTACGTACGATATAGTCTATCTACTTACCACAGTTGCCGTACCAAATATGTTCGGAAAGTTTCGCCTCTCCTCCACTGAAATTGGTTTTCAGTTATTTTTTTCAAGATACCTGTTATATATAAATGAAAGCTTTTGAGTTAAATACAAAGTTTAAGTTCGTCCTTATACAAGGGTTATTCCCATCGAGCCCACCGGCCGGCCAACTAAGGGGTCGGATGGGAAAAAAATCCTATCGAGCCCACTCATTTGCATAGGGTCTCCATACCATGATCGTATCAAATCTTGGTTCAATAGTAGGTATTTGAACATTTTTATTCGTATATTTATTGTCATTCTTATAGTTACCTTTATAGGAGTCCTAATTCGATTGTGCTGTGCAGTCACTTTTGTGAAGAAATTCGTCCGGGGAAGTGTACCTACCATCGTACCTATTCGTGCCATCAAGTTTGAAGCTCGCATTACCGTATTTTGGTTTGGAAGTTCTCTACTAGAGTAAAACCTCTGTCGAAGTGAGCATAAGCCCCAGTCTTAGTATTAAGGGTGTAGGTAAAAAGCTTCTAAGTAAATAAATCCGAGAAAGATGAAATTGATAGGTGTATTGTTCAATAATAGAACGCCGTATTCTCGCTATGGTAATCCGAGTGACACCTGTCGACTCATCCGCGTCGTTCGCCACGGTCACACAGGAAACAGGAAACAGTTTCATAAGGCACCTGAGGAAATCTCGACATTGGAAGAATGCAGAACCATTGTACCCAAAATAACCAATATGAAATTTTTAAATAACCAATATGAATAAGACAATTTTTCACGCATCTGTTCTATTATTTCAAATAACTTTTATTAACAATTTTACTAACTAGTTTTACATCTTTTTTGTATTGTAATACAAACATTGGTTACTGAAGATTGTCTTGCTTTTCAGCTTATGAATAGAGTTTGTAAATTGTATTTTTGTATGTGTAGTGCTACGTAAAATAAATCATTTCTTTTATATTCTATTCTAATATGTTATCTTTACAATTGCACTATTTTGTCGTTTGAAGACTAAAGTGCTCTACCTGTTTTATAATATAATGTTGCATTATTGAGAGCCGGTAAATGGGCCTGCTTTCTGTATAAATGCAGTCTACCTTTTTAATTAAAACTTGAGAGCGCCTAGCCATTGTTTGTCTTATAAATAAAGCCACAATTATGGTCAATTTATACTGGCTATTGTAATGTTTTGTAAATACAAACGAATCTTTAGAGAATTTTCTCCTTTTTTTATATCATTGTGTATTTTGTAAATATTGTGAATAATGTAGGTATTATTTTTTTTTTTTTTTTTATAACCTGTAAAATCAGAGTCAATTTGTCATCTCAATAATGATGGACCGATGACATCGACACTCCCTACGTACAGTTGTGTATCTGCAAAACACAAATTTTACAGGAGAGCGTTTTAAAGATTTGAAAACGTTGAAATTGCTATAACTTTAGCCCTTTTTGAGATATTGCTGTGAAAATTGGCGAGAGGCTCTTACTGTAGATCAAGTTTAAGATGGATACTATGTTTTATTTTAATATTTACTGGTTTAAATTTTATTACACGTACATATTTTTACGTGGTGCTGAGGACATCGTATGTGGCACATACATACTTTTTCGTGGGAGCTTAATAGAACGGCAATATCGTAACTGCCTGTTACACGGATATACTTCGTAGATCTATTCTGTTTAATTAGTACTTACATGTTTTAACGTTGAAAACATATAATCTTATAATATACTTCTACATCTGTTTCGACAATTAGGGCCAGGTGACCTGTATTACAGGTCACCTGGCCCTAATTCCCTCACTTGCTTACGAAATTAAGCTTATTTTTGGCTCTTAAATGTTGGTTTGTTAAATTAAGTAAATCGGTTAAGGGGTTGTAAAGTTATGAGGGTCCTAAGGGAGTAAATAAATTAAAGGCATACAAAAATGTCATGTGGGGTGTCATATGATTGGGCTTTGTTTATACATTCCAAAACAGTTTTTATTTTTGTTCTAGGTCAAATAATTTTTGAGTTGTTATATTTTGGGCGTCTAGTCGTCCGCGTCCGTAGGAGGATATCCTATGAAACCCTACACGTGGCCCCTGGGTGGTGCAAAGAAGATGGCACAATGGTGGAAGGCTGTGGCCGTGGTTAGTGGCCACCCACCTGTCAAAGACGCAACGCCTAACGACTTTGTCGTGTTTTGTCGCGGTGGCCGGTGACACCAGCAGGAAAGAACGTAGTTGCCGGCTGCTCGTCTGATCTCTTGGCAATTAATGCTGGAGACCCCCAGGGGTCAGTTCTCTCAGCAACACTTTTTCCTGCTACACATTAATGATCTCCTTAGGCCCGGTATCATTGGGTACGCAGATGATTGCCCAGTTGTTGAGAGATACACAGAGAGGCCGTAGTGGATTAATTAAACTTAACCCTAAAAGCCGTTGACGATTGGGGCGATGCCAACCTTGTCCAGTTAAATGCTTCAAAAACCCAGGCGGGTCTGTTCACCGCAAAGAAGAGTCAACTTCAACTAACTTCTACTTTCCAAGGTGTATCCGTACCGATCTCCGACCAGCTTGAGCTTTAAAGGTTTCTTGCTCACACCTAAGCTAAATTTTGGCTCGTTTATTAAGTCCAAGGCCAAGGTAGCTGCAAAAAAGCTAGCCATCTTGTCGAAGGTGAGGAAGTTCTTCACACGGGGACAGCTTCTTATTTTGTACCAAGCGCAAGTCCGATCGTGTATGGAGTACTGCTCTCACCTTTGGGATGGCTCCGCTAAATACCAGCTTGAGGCCTTGGGGACCATAGACAGACGAGGCTCATAAGTAATGATGCGCTGGTAAAGGCTAAGCTCCTGAGCCTCGAGCATCGGCGAAAAGTTGCCAGTCTTTCGGTTTTCTACTGGATACATTTTGGAGAGTGTGCGATGGAGCTCTATGAGCTAGTTCCGCCATCATCGGACCACCAGGCGTACGGAAACGCGGCACCCATATCTACATGGTTGACATGCCACCTCTGCATTAAGCGCTTTGCCTCAACTTTCATCTTGAGGATCGCTAAGGAGTGGAACTTCTTGCCAGCGCAGCGTCTGTGTTTCCGAATACTTATATATAATTTGAATGTTTTCAAGAGGAGAGTGAATAGGTATCTTCTCGGCAAATGTACTACACCGTCGACCGCATCATCGCTTAACATCAGGTGATATTGTGGTCAAACGTTTGCCTATACTTTGCAAAAAAAAAATCATCATTTATGTTGGTGACAGATATTTTGGTAGAAAGTTCGCATGCGGACGAAGTCGTGGATATCAACTAGTCTGAAAAATTAATAAAATAGTTGTTAATTTTACTAAAATAACATGAAGAAACAAACGCAGAACTATGTAAGTGCGTGGATGTCTACAAATTTAATTGAATATCTTTCCGATGTAAAATTATGTAAAAGTAAGTTACCGAATTATGATTTAACATCTTTTCGAAGCATAACCGTGTAAGTGCCTATATACACTTTATGATTATACTGAATCCCGATGTATAAATATGTAAGTGCGTAGTTACATATTTGTACGTAGATAATCAAAATAAAATATGAACTTATCAAAAATATATGTTCACTGGTCATAGTTGAGACAATAAAATATTTTGGAATCGCACACGCATTGTACTCGCTGTCCGCGCAAGAACTGTGGAAGAGGCAATTACCCGCCACCCGCACCTCATCCCCTCCGCGTCAAAGTGTGTATGAGGCAGATAGAACATTGTCTATCGGGCAAATTGTGAAGTTGGACAGTTATACGATCAAGAAAAAGGTACTTAGAGTAGACTTTTTATTTTTTTTAAATTTTATTATGATAGATTGACATGTGTAGATGCCAAAAATGCATAAAACGTATAAGTGTGTATCTGGCACTTAGGCAAAGATACGTAGGGAGTGTCGACATTATTGAGATGACTAAAGTCAAGGCCATCTAAAGCTAAACGTTACCTATTAAAATACCTACGTCCTGTAATATAGGTATTACAAAGTTTGGATTTATTTATTCAACTCTTTATTACACTACAATAAATAAATGAACAATTGGATTGGCTTAATGCTATAAGCATTTACTGCCTGCGAATCTTCGAGAGAATGGTTGGCATGCAAACTTAACAAATATACAGTACTAGCCGTCGCCCGCGGCGTTGCTCGCGTACTACCCTTTAGAGTGTGACGTTTCAAAATTCCTTTCTTAGTGCACCCCTACACTATATAAGGATACTACCCTCCAAATTTCATATTTCTAGGACTTATAGTTTGGGCTGTGCGTTGATTCTCTGTCAGCTTCAAAAGAGTTTTATATATATTGATGATGATTGATGATGATGATGACCTAACAAACAGTAACAGATAAATAGTTGCGACACAGTTTTAACAACTAGGTACTGCAGCTACCATCTTTGAAAAACTGTTATTAATTAAAAAAAAATCGAATAAACGAAAGACAAGAATAAACTACACAAATTAAAAAGGAAATAAGAAAAAAAATGTAGATTAGTTTACTTATTTAGTTTATTACCTACTTTAAACCTTATAAAAAAAAAAATATATTCACGGACACAACGCATTCTAGTCCCAAACTAAGCAAAGCTTGTATGATGGAAACTAGATGGCTGATAGAATACATACATACATTTTTTTGTAAATACATACTTATAATACATAGAAACACCGAGACACAAAAGGTTCTGTAGTGCCCCTAATATCAATAAGAGGGTCTTTAGTACGTTCCAATGTAGTGACATAAATGAGCCATCAAGGATACGTATCTCTTTTATTAGGGTTCGCCACATAAAACGTGCGTAAAAGGTAAATAAAATGTTAGGGCAGTCAGCACTAAAAACTAATCAATTCTGTCAATCCAGTGATAGGAAAAACGACGTGTCAAATGTCACTTTTTGTACTAGAAGTGTTTGACAGTTGCCAGTTATAACGTTTTGAAGCGGGCTGTGTCATTACGGGATTAAAAGTATTTTAAATTATGCAAAATTTATTTTCGTGCGAATTAAATCTGCCTTTTGGCATAAAAAAAATACTTTTAACATATTTTTTTGATATACAGAAAGATAAGCATTTAAACAAAAAATACCATTTTATTTTCAAAACATCTATGATTATAAAAAATCTTTGCTGAAAGTTAAATTGGTGAAGTAAGTCTAAAATAATAAGATTTTCAGGTTAACACGGGCTTAACTCAAAAGTCTTGACATTTGTGCCACTTCAAACAAATCAGTTTCCTCAGGCACCCACGCGAAATTATTAAATTAATCACCCACGCAACGGTTTAGCACTAATTTAGAAAAAACAGAAAACAAGTGGAAATTCGTATATTTCCTCTCTACTCTAGCCTTAAGTAGAATTAAGTAGACAGATATATTATTTACAGAGGATTTTTTTTTGTACGCAAAAATAATGTTTAAGAAACTAACTTATTTATACGATAAAATTACATCGGGGTGCCGTATCAGCGACTTCTTCCAGGCAACCGTATGTAACTAACGAGACAATAATTGAATCTTTTCTAAAATATCAGAAACTAGGGCTGAAGATTTTTTGACTGACAACCACCATGATGAAGGTACAAACCTCATCATACAACGGCTAGGTACAATAGGTTACTAACGTAACTACGAGTATCCAAGGTAAATACTTTACTAAAGTTACTTTAGAGAAGTAAACAAACCTAAAACAGTAAAAAAAACCTGCGGTACAAAAAGTAACTGGAATCTTAAACATAAAATCAACAATGAAATACTAGCCAACTTCGCGAAGTTTAAGTTAAAGTAAGCAACACTTTAAGTTAAATATAAACAGGAAGTTCACCAACTGCCGGACTGAGTTTCGAGTTCATAGACAGTATTAAAATGAGATGCAATAAGATATTTCATTTAACTTTTTAAATCAGACTTAGTAGGAAATAAAGTCTACTAGACTTAGTCGGAGAGATCTAGAAACTTTGGTCTCAAATACTACTAAACTAGTTTCGTATAGTATGTGGGAAACCAGAAAACTTTTTTAGAGCCAATACTGAATATAAATAAATATTCACGGACACTTAACACAACGCCTTCTGGTCCCAAACTAAGCAAAGCTTGTACGATGGGAACTAGATGGGTGATAGAATACATACATACATATTTTTTTTGTCATTGTCGACTGGCCGTCGACGATTTAGTTTATCAATTTATAAATGCGTACACCTATTTTTTATTTTTTTATTTAACAAAATATTTGAACTCTAATAGATAGTTACAGTCTTACTTATTTGACAGGCGTCATGGCTCAGTTGGTAGTAGCTCTGCCTTCCGTGCTGTGGGTCGTGGGTTCAATCCCCACCGAGAACAAACATTTGTGTGTTGTAAACATAGATGTTTGTTCTGTGTCTGGGTGTTTTTATGTATTATAAGTATGTATTTACAAAAAAAATGTATGTATTCTATCAGCCATCTAGTTTCCATCGTACAAGCTTTGCTTAGTTTGGGACTAGAAGGCGTTGTGTTAAGTGTCCGTGAATATTTATTTATTTATTTAAGCTTAAACTGAGTTCGCAAAATGTACCTACGTAAAACATCAGTTGAAATAGATACGCGACTCTGAGTGCGACAGTACTACCAATTCTTTCTATCGCTACTCTCGCCAAAGTTTTCTCCTAGCACAAAAACCCGTCCATTTACAAACTTTACAAAAATTTCCTGGCTCTTTCGTATTTTAAAGTAGATTGCTTATTTCGCAAATGGCTGGTCCAATATCAATATTATTCTGCTCCGTGTTGTTTGTTAATAATCCCACTTAATTTATTGGCAAGCTGTAGCTTTACTTATTTCTTTGACCGGAAGTGAATCAAAAAGATTGATTCACTTTCTCGCTGATTCACTTCACCGTTCTCTTCACACTTCACTGATTCACAGTGGTCAGACACACCAGGGGTTAATTCTGAGGTCTATCAACTCAATTGTTTATTTGACAGCTTCAATAGCTGGTTTTTGTAATACATTGTGGTTTCTACTTCAATAGGGTTGATCACAAACAAATCTAGCAGTTGCTGCGTTACGTACACTTAACGTATACGAGTCATATTGCGTGTCGACTTCAGCTCGACTACTAAACGCTGTAGCGTCACCGCGCAGTGTATCTCGATTCACTAGCGTTACGATATGTTTACGATTAATACATTTACTTATTCGTGAGGCACTGATACTGGCATTTACGTAGCAAAAAATTAAAAAAAGCTAATATAGAAAATCATACTAGGGGTTTTGATTATGGACACTTTTCTATTCTGTAACAATGTTTTTGGAAAATATTTACACTGAATTGCACCTGACGCAAGTAGAGATAAAAATTGAAAAATGTCAAACGTAAAATTCAATTCGATGCAAACTACACAATAGACAAACCATTTTCTTGTCAATTTATAACTGTCCAATACACTAACTTAAAAATATATAAACTGTCAGGAAGCGCCCAAAACCAATTCCTTAAATCATAGACTCACAGAGTAATATTCACCTCACACCTGCGGTACACGCCAGACTAGAAGTACAGTCAGCACCATCAACTTATTAACCATTTCATGTTTATGGATCAAAACCATTATCCTTATAATACCAAGCCGCAGAATAACATTATTAGTTATAGATTTTTAGGAGGCACCCATTTACTGACTTTGCTTATTTTTTGCCTGCCAGTTGTGCTTGCTTTTTGAGAATCTCAAAATATCAAAATACCATCAAGAAAAATGAAAATTTTCCTAATTTTTAATCACAAATTGAATTTTAAACTGAAACGTTTAAGTTTTATTCTAAGTAATGTGAGAGAAAAACTCAAAATATTTGATCTGATCGCTTTTATTTTGATCCTATAGAAACTTTTAAATCTAGGATAGAAAATGCAAGTAAAATAGATTGTTTTTTAAGTAAGTATTACAGTAAGTAAGTGTCTTGGGCACGCTTCCAATTGGTACTGATTTGGACCAGTTGAGCTATCTATAAATCATTTGCAACGGTTTGTAGATAGCTCAACTGTTTCATGTGTATTTTGTAAATACTGTACCTATTAGTTGTAATTTTCTGTGTGAATAAAGTTTAAGTATTACACGATTTTTAAAATGCCTCCAGTGCAATACTGTGCATCATCGTAAAGAAAACCCGATGCAGTTTTAGATAAGATTACATTCTGTAAGCAATTGCTGATGCTTACTGTACATTCTCAAGGTACACGTTCAATTTAATAACGGAAGTTCATGTTCAATCTCTATAGCATAACATAATATATGAAATATTATCGGACCGGTACATTCCAGAACGTTCCAAACACGTGGCGTTTTTATTAGAAACTTCACTAGTGTTATACCGTGAATTCATTTGGATTTCGTCGCCAAGATTATTAAAAATGCGTTTTTTTAAATAAAATCTGAATTGTAATTTTAAATAGTGTAAAAATTTATTCTAATGAGTTAGTTCTAAAGATTCTACTAAATAATCAAAATCACTAAACCGTGAAATTCCCGAGTTCACTATTAAGAGCTTCCGGATTCTTTTAATACTTTCTAGATTTTTTTAGCCCAGATCTTCCATTGTACTATCGAGATTAGAGGCCACATAACACCTACTACCTAGTATCACGACCATAGCAATAAAGCCCCTTCCACCACAAGTGGCCTAAAAACGGCTGTCTCAAAAGTTAGCCAGTCAGTCAGTAACGTAACAGTTTTTATGTACAGACAAAGGAGGTTTTATTTTTATTTATTTATTTAATAATTAACTAATGTAAAACGAATATCTAAACAAAATCCTTGTATTATAATCACAGTATCTATTATGCTGCAAACTTTTCATGACTTATTGCTACAATCTTGCATGCTCTTGTATAATATAGATGCTACTATTCTTAAATAGTTTTAAGATAAGACCGTTCGCAGGACTTTTGCCTGTCCTTACGTAACTGTAAGTTGTACTTGTCCTCAATAAAGTTTTTATTTATTTGAATCGCACAATAACTGTAATTTTCTTGCAACAAATAGAGCCATGTTTCAATTCAACATCTCGCTTTAGCTGTAATATCTGCAATTAAGTCTCCGCGTTTCAGTAAAAGAAGTGAATTAAAATCTGTGAGTTATTGGCTCGGAAAGCAGTCGTAACGTTGCCGGAGCTTGCATCAAGCACCGGTTTTTATATAATTGGTAAAATATTATGTTAAAAGTAACAAGACCAAGTTTGTAATACATTGAACTAAAATGGAGATCAATCAATTTAATGTACAAACATGAATTTTTTAAATTTTTTCTTTTGTTTTTTTATGTTTTGAAATACTGCGTTTTAGAATTTTTGTGAATTTTATACGAAATCGATTACAACTTGCAAGACCATTACTTCTACTTGCATAAAATTAAATTAAATCAAATTTTATTTGCATGGTAAGAAGTGTTAAAGGTCTTTAGAATGAGGTGCATCCGGTGAGTATGCCAATATAAGATTATTTGTAGGTATTTTGTATTTGCCTTACACTTACTTCAAGTGTGATGGCATCGCTCGATATACGAGAGCGTTCAAACCGGTGCTAGGTGGTGAGAAAAAAAGCACATTATGCAGCTGAAAGCAGTAGTCGAACGCCACCTGCCGGTGTCGTTTTGCATTATTGCATTTATAGGATTCTCGTTAGTTTTCTTACTCCATTCGATTTTGTATATTCTTTGTAGTGTGTATCTACGAATACTGTGATTAGTAACAGTTGTTGGAATAAAAGTGTGTGTTAGTTTGACAGTTAAGTACGAATAACTGGAAAAAACTTCATTCACGTACACGATATTGCGTATTTGGCTTTCCTGTGACTTTTCTGTGGTGTTTATGATTAATAGAATAGTCCCAATGAACTGCCATCATCATCATCACTATTCGATGATGAAGGTGTGTCAAATTGAAGTCGGGTTTTCATATTAAATTATTTGTTAAATATTTGTTTTTCTAACCTAAAAACCTTCTCGTGATCCAAAATTCAACGAAATTCGGTCAAGTTCCATCATCGATGCATCATCGGCGTAGACGTGCTACGAAATCTCGTAGCAGCTCTACGCATTCAATAGAATATCCAACAATATTACTGTTGAATGGCTTTTGAACTCGAAATATCTCTTTGTCCCCGATTCAACATTGACTCGAATTGTGTCCATTATCCTCTATCCGACATTGACTTGAATTGTGCCCACTATCCTATTGAATTTTAACTGTTCTCATACCCGAATACACTGCTTGGATAAAAAAAATATTTTTCATACTGTCTCAAATCCCCAATATTCCTAATCATTCTAAGTAATTCCTATTGAATTTAGCCAACGAATTAGTAAACTATCGATATTATGAACAACTTCTCAGATCAAATTTCTAACTAAAATATCCATATTATTATCCATATTATTATTAAATACCAGTATTGAAAACTTGCTGATATTAGTAGATTAGTTTTGAGTAATCATAGAGAAAGTTGGATATTGAGTTTCGCTATAACAACAATACAGGAGGCCAATTCTACTAAGAAATTTCGCGTCATTTCGTATTCTACTGTCAAACTTTGACAGTTGAAGTACCTATGGCAGCTGAACCGCAGCTTTTCGTCTGTTTTTGGCTATTTCGAGCCAACTGCACGCTGGCACAGTGATGTCACGTCCACTAATACGAAGTTGATGTAAACTATATTTATGTAGGCTTATTCCCATGTATACAGTTTTTTTTTTAATTAATTTATTGTTTTAAAAATACATAATAACTTATTTTGTACTATAGCACTAAGGAAACCACAAGGTTTATATGAATAATGCTACATGAGTCTTAGCGTCGATAGCCTTACATTAGGTAGGTAGATTAGATAGAGTAGCGCCCCTTGCGGGCGTGTACAAAACTAATGATTCTTCATACAAAATTATAGTTTACGTGACTTTCCAGTAACGTTAAACTTACACACTCGGCATATTTGGCACACGTTCTGTGTCTGGCACCCGATCCGCGCCCGATCCGCACCCGATCCGCGCCCGATCCGCGCCCGATCCGCGCCCGATCCGCACCCGATCCGTGCCCGATCGGCGCCCAACCCACGAACGCGTTTTTTGCGTTGGTAAAAATCAATTGAAATTGATAAAAACAAAGCTACGTGATTGGGACTAGTCTTATTCACTCTACCGGTTTGTAAATACACCCGATTGAATCAACGTTTGATTAAAATCTAATTGGAGTGATGATTGGTATCTGGTGCGTCGTGTTTGTTAAATTTATTAGGTTGAGCGGTTCTAACAAGTGAAGGTAATCAAACCTGTTATTTAATAGTATACTAGCTTAATCTCGCGATTTCGTGCGCGTCTCGTTTGTCTTGTTTATTTTCGGGATAAAAAGAAGCCGTGTACGAGGTGCTACCTGTACCTTTTTCTTCTATGTCTATGTTTGGTCTGTCTGGGTGCTAATAAGTAAGTATGTATTTACAAAACAAGTTTTATATAAGTATTCTATCAGCAATCTAGTTCCCACAAAACAAGCTCTGCTTAGTTTGGGACAGAAGACGTTGAGTGAAATGTCCAAGGATATTTATTTATTGATACCACTGCATAAGTAATAATTATTATTTTCTTACCTTTATGATACCGGTTACTCATAAGTTTTGCCAAAAGACTTCAAAATTGACGTAGGTTCCGTTTTCAGAATCATAATTTCTATCAAATAGATTGCGACAGCAAAATTGAGTCACGATTTTCGGTCGAACAAGCCGTAACAGCTGCCAAAGTAGAATTACTCCGATTATAGAACGAAGCCACAAAATCGTTCGCTTATTAAAGGAGATGGCTCTGCCGGGGAGTAATTAAGGACTAAGTGGTGAGGCATCCATTGCTTAGCTTTTATGATGCAAGACGTCTTCGACGGTAGTCTGTAGCATCGAATGTATTTCTGGTATGTATATTTTTATTTTTCAGTATGTAGGTAGATATATATAATACTAGTCGTCGCCCGCGGCGTTGCTCGCGTTCCCTTTAGAGTGTGACTTCTTAGTGCACCCCTACACTATATAAGGATACTACCCTCCAAATTTCATACCTCTAGGACTCATGGTTTAGGCTGTGCGTTGATTCTAAGTCAGCTTCAAAAGAGTTTTATATATTACTAGCCGTCTCCCGCGGCGTTGCTCGCGTAAGAGTGTGACTTTTGAAAATTCCTTTCTTAGTGCACCCCTACACTATATGAGGATACTACCCTGCAAATTTCATACCTCTAGGACTTATAGTTTAGGCTGTGCGTTGATTCTATGTCAGCTTCAAAAGAGTTTTATATATATTGATATATTGATATTGATAATGATTAATAGTTTGATACATCTGGTTTGGTACCTATAAAAGCACGCCACACCACCTTTTTGCACGCCCAGGAAGACTGGTAGACAATACTCTTAGCATTAAGTCCTCCTAGCACTTCTTTGTGTAAAATTTTTAAATAAATAAAAGACTACTTTGTGGGGACTGTAAACACAATATTTATTTGAAATCTAGGCTCGATTTAGTTTTCTCCAGCGTGTTCCCCCTGTGACGAAGATTTCTGGAGTTTTTGTCCAATTATCCCCTTAGCGATCCCGGCAGGGGTAAAATACGCAGTTGCAGGATAACCTCAGGATATTTGCGAAAAAGTGACCCTATGGTACTTCAGTCTTAAGAACTGACGAACAATGAACCGGTGTGAAGTGAATGAAGTGGTATTCGAATCACAAATCTCCAAGTAACTACAGTCGTAAAAAAATATTAATAGTTCTAGCATATAAATTAGTAAAAAAACGTATCCTCCTGCAAAAATATCAAAACATAATGTCAAAAGCTTCATGATGGTGTATCAACTTATGTTGCGAACTGTGAAAATTAATATTTATGTCTGTTGAAGGCTGAGCTTTTATTAACTCACTATTATAGATAAGCCTGATGAGTTTATTAATATGTAAATTGATTGTTTGTAACAATTAACTACCAAATTAAGTTAATGCGTCGTTATCAAATTAAACGAACCGAACTGGTATGTTATTATTCTGATAGCCATATTGTAATTACTTATTTTAAATCATACAATGTACTATAAGGACTACCTTATTCACAAACACGATGTTTGCCTATACGCTTAAGCGGGCGCATGTATTGTGAAAATCGCACGCTATTTGTGCCTGCTTATCCCTAAATACCTATTTATATATTATAAAAATGAATATAAATAAATTTTTTTTTTTACCTTAGCTGACCTAATTTGACAGCACCTAAATTGTTGCCGTCCCCTTCTCATGTACACTGTAACGACAAAGACAGCTATCATTTAAAGGCGGCGTATTAGTTTAGTTTAAAAAATGCACCAACAGAATCGGGCCCGGTAAAAGGATTATTAAATCGCTCTCAACTGAGGCAATTATGAAATAGTAGATAGCGGTGCCTGCAACTAAGTGCCGCTGCATCCGATGCGACCATACAACATAATGCGCAGTAAGCTTAACATAACTTAGCTTAGCAATGAATTGTTTGAAAATAAATACTGAAGCTAAAACTGGGTTACTTTGTACTAGCTAATTATGCCACTATATTTAGAGGGCTTATTTGCATAATAGGCTGGTTGGGATTTTTTTCCCATCGGTCCCACCAGTGGGCCAGCCGGTGAGCTCGATGGGAATAACCCATGGTACACAGAATGATAAAAAAAGTCTCGATGTTTTTATTAACTAGCCGTCGCCCGCGGCATTGCTCGCGTTCTAGACCCTTTAGAATGTGACTTTTCAAAATTCCTTTCTTAGTGCACCCCTATACCTACACTATGTATAAGGATACTACCCTCCAAATTTCATATCTCTAGGACTTATAGCAGTCAGCTCTTAATGAGTTTAATATATTATGAATATTTAATATCTGATGAAGTCACCCTGGACTAAAATCTTAAATTACGATATGTAGTATGTATGTACTTCTCTCTTGAGAGTTTTATGCCTTTAAATAAATTAAATAAAACAGTAGGTATATTATAATAATATCTAACAGATCATGCAGTTTTAAAACGAAGTTTTTTATTTAGCCAGTGCCTGGCCAACAAGTTTTTTCAATATTATTATGTTCTTTGGCCACAATCAAGTGACGATGAAGCCGACAATGAAGCAAAACAGTCTAGAAGACATCTATTCACTCTTGCCTTGAAAAGACTCGGATTGCAGTTTTCAGGAAAGACAGAACACACAACAATACAGTTCAGAAGTATGCTATCATCATCATCATCATCTCAGCCCGGTATCACCCACTGCTGGGTATAGGCCTCCTTCATGTATGATATCCAAGAAAAAACATATTGACTTCTTCCAATAACACAATGTTTTTCTATAAGGTTTAATGGTATCTATAATCGCAATAATTCTAGTTGGGTAGGCAGCTGTTACCTATCTGGCTCAGTAACGAGCGGCCTCTATATTGCCACAAACTGTGAGTTATGTGCCAATAAAAAATACGCCGATAATCAGGTTAGTCTGTTGTTATTGCACGAATGTTTTCGATAGAGTGGAAAAGCTAGATACCGCCATGACAGTTTGTTATTTGAATATTTAAGTGATTTCAACAAAGTTTTTAGAATTGCTTAAACAAACAAAACACTGACAAATAAATGATGGCGTAGGTTTTTTCAAACATTTGATAGTATTTTAGGTAAAAATTCAAAAGAATAGATAGGTTTAAAAAGTCACCGACAAAATGGTCTGTCGAAATGATAAAAGAAAGCACGACGCAGGCCGTAAATAAAAGAAGAAGAAAAAGAAATTATATACTTGACATCGGTAAAATTGTCTGTCGAAATGACGGACAGAGGCTATTAAAAGAAGAAGAAGAACTCCACCTGAGCCTGTAGTCTGAGTTTTGTTTTGTTGATCGGATCGCATATCGATAAGCGATTTGCGAGGATAAGTGCCTCTAGCGGGACATTTGCAAACTATTTTTATCCATACAAAAACTGCGAATTTCTTGATTCTCGCTTGTCATAAGTCAACATAACAAAACTCAGACCATACGGGCTCTGAATGCTATAAGTAGTTGACGTATTTTTGATAGTTTCAGTCTTGTTTTAAGAAAAACGGAACTAATGTTAGATGTTAGCTTAAATACCCGGCAGTTTCATCAATTATGATTATTAATATACTACAATCACATCTATTTTAATTTTTTAATATCATTAAATCATCCGAATAAATGTCAAAGCAAATGAAATGGGACAAAAGAGAGACCTTTTATTATAATTACCATAATTTCCAACATTTCCTTTTATATTTATGTCTGTAAGCTTATAAGCTGGTTGATTGAACTGAAAGCTTCTTTAGTGATATTCTTATAATCCTATTTATATACTTAATGATCAAAGGAACTTATATCCTGTACGTGAAGTTCGATCATAATTATATGATCAGCTTCATTCGAAGCGATTTGTACTAACCCTCCCATATAACTTACGAAAATAAGCTTTTGATCTTTTGATAGTTACTTATCCCGACCCTACAAAGTTTTTTTTATATATTCTACAAACAAAATGAAGTAAAGATGGCGGCGCTCGGACGAAATAGGAACGTCAAAATTTGGAAAAAAAATCTAAACAAACCGTGCAAGGCTGTGACGTAAGGAGGCTCACTACAACATGTAAAACAAATCGCAAAGAATGAAGCTGTGAAATATAATAAGTAATTATCGTACATACCTATAATGTTCATGAATGTAAAATACATACTAGTACCTACTTATAACAATTAAAATATAGTAGGTATTGTGGTAAGCACAAGTTTTCAAAAGTTTTCAATCTTACAATTATGTACTAAAATAACTAAATCTTTAAATCGTTTCAACAGTCTGCAGATAGCTCAACTACTTAGGTGTATTTATTAAAAATTGTGAATAAGTACACTCGAGAGCGAAAGCTTCGGGTCATCTATAGAAACAAATATCTTGGACACGATGACACCAAGACATTATGCAACTCGTAATGCAATTGATTCTAACACAATTTATTTCACTAAGTTAGGAATAGTTTTTGAGATATCAAAGTTTTTATAGATGAACCAGAATTTTAGTTCTTGACTGTATTATCCTTATAATAAATAGATTTTGTTTATTTTTTAAATATTAATAATGACTGATCAGATCAAAGTATAGAATACAGTAAAGACATGACCCCGACGCAGCTGACACAAAACCAAAAATCTTAGATCTTCCCAAAAAGTTCTAGTGGAACCGTAACTCGTAAGAGCTACGACCATTTCAAAGATATAAAGCAAGTTATTCATCACGTACAAGATGGAACAACGGAGTATTTCGGTTCTATAAATTGCTCACAAACTGGTTTTGTTCTTTGTTGAATACGAATAAAGTTTTTCCCGGACTCTAAAAATCCGAGATTGGCCTAAATCGAAATTCGAGCTAAATAAACTTTGAAAAAGCACCAATTCGTACGGGGGAGTTGATTTTTAGGAAGTTTTAAAGGCATGTAGGTATTGTTAACCATAGTACTAAAAAAATATGTGTTATTTTTATTAGGATAAGGTTCAACCACGACGAAACCAAAAAATTGGTTATAATAAAATTAAAAAGCAACTCTTACTATTTTCTGGTATAAAGGTACGTTGACATAGAGTTTATTTTTGCATATAATTTTTTACTAGATTTAAAAAACTGGAGTGTGAGAACTCACCCGTACAATTTCATGCGAACAAAACCGTATTCTGATAAAACGCACTTGTAAAACCGCTGTGTGAACCAACCCCTACGTGACACGTTGTAGGGCAACAATTATAGCAGTGTGTTTAGTGTACTTACTGCTTTCTGATATTAGAAAACCGAATTTTATGCATATTTTCAATTGCCAAAATGGAAGCGATTCGATACTACAAAGTTGGTACGATTGATACGTGCATTCGCAACAGGAATACCTACCTATAGGTACCTACATTATGCAAGTTAAATTACTAAGATATTCCAGTCACACCTCCCTTTGCTGACTTACTGTAGTAAACTATCTGTGGTAAACTCTATTAGGATTGGGGAAGTGGGTTTAGTGGTCAGTGAACTGCGAACTCGAAACATCAAAACTTTGGGGATTATTTTTACCCAGTCATCCTCCTTCTTCAATCGCACTCCTCATATCTGAGGGTCGTGACTACCTCCCGTTATTATCCTATTCGTGACGATGGTACGCCATTTAAATCTATTTCCGGCTAATTGCAGGGTATCGTAACAATATAGTTATATCCAGATCTCTTATAACTTATTCATAAAAGGTGTAAAAAGATCACTTCCGAAAACTTCGAGGAGTGAAAGTATCCGTCAATACCATTATCTGTTTCTAAGGAACCCTGTATACCTAGGATTAAATTTTTTTGTTAAATTTTTTAATTTAAAAGTTAAATTTTACAGGTTGCAAGCCTAATAACAGTATTTCTAATTAAATTTTGTTGTATTTAAATTGTTATCCTGCACTAAGAAAAAACACAAATATTTTTTATAACATCCCCAAGACCTTCAGAAAACTAAATCTTTCATTTTCCTTCGCCAAAATCCGTACATATTATTATGTCCCTCACACAATGTTCGTTCTTATCAAAATAATAAAACAAGAATGATATTGATGCCAGTTCCACTCACATAGAAAGCAGGTTTTTTGTATATAAGAGTTTTTCGTGAAAGTGTTTGTCCAGGATACTCGTACCTATTTTTGTCACCAAGCAGTGATAAACACTACTTCAAAACAAAAAACATTCACTTCTTTTTGTTTTGTGTACTTTTTTCATTGAAAACATATTCAATATTATCTACTTAGTTACGTTACTCCCACGAACGTGATGGTATTGCAAGTGTTTATAGAAATCATTCAGACATTTAATTCATATTATCTTCCAGTTTTTTTCAGACGTTTTTTTTAATTGGCTTTAAATTTTTAACCTGCTTTTATCCTAAATGCATCGTTCATGTAGTACAACAAACACCATCATTACACAACAGATTACACCGACGCTAATATGAAACGTGATCCAAGGCTTTCCGGGAAAACAGATTTCAGTCTTCGTCTTTATAATGTGAATACTGAGGACACGAACATATTCAAAGGTTTCTGTCTTAGTATAGTTTTCTATGTTACCCTACCGCTAAACCATAATTGGAGTGGATATCGAAACTTTCTTAGTCATTTTAATAAAACTAGCAATTATATGAATGTATTTATCCGGATACGCTAAACCTATACCTACATACCAAGGTGTACCAATAATTTACCTTTATTGGTACCAATATTGTAAAAATTAACATCTCAATCTAAATACATTGAAAAAGTAATATTTTATGATTCACTTGGTACACCTACAAGTGATTCAAGTGATTCATTTTACATTGATTCTGTTTTTGCATTTCTTCTTCTTTTCTTAATTAATGGCCTCTGTCCGTCATTTCGACAGTTCTTCTTCTCTTCAATAATGGCCTGTGTCCATCATTTCGACAGACAATTTTGCCAATGTCAAGTGTTAAAATTGTAATAAATAAGTCAAGTCAAGTCATTTGTCAAGTCGGCTGTCGTTTGTTTTGAAAAGAAAATGGTGGATTTTCTCTTCAAAACCTAACACGAATTTTCACATTCAGAAAAACCACTTTACACACATTTATTCCAATGGCTCACACTTTATGTTACGACCTAAGTATTATTGGTTAAAATTCCACCAAAATTAAACAACAATACTCACAATAACACAAGAAAAACTATTAAAATAAAAGTGCTATGTGTCGTTTCAAAAAATGTCAAAACTCGTGTCCATTTCGACAATTTAAACTAAACTAATTTGACAGCACCAAAAATGTCACCGTTCCTTTCTTCTTCTTCTCAAAAACTGAACGAAATTGTCCGTCGAAATGACGGACAGATGCCATATAGAAGAGAAGAAGAAGAAGAAACTACAGACACATTTTTTTTTATTAAATGCAACACCACATTCAGAACCAGTATTTCAGTTTTACGTTCAGTCTCTAGATGACGCTATAGTCAATTGTTTCCATTCGTACCTAAGACCCTGAGTTGTATTTTCCCATAAAAGCGACGACTTTCCTAATGCTCTTACAAATTATTAATAGAATTTGATCCACGTAATTGGATTCTACAAAAAGTATGTAGCAATCAACTCAAAGAGGGACTTCAGACAAAAGAAACCTATTTTGGTATGCAGAGCACTTCTCCTCATTATAGCGGCTTTGCCTATTATTTATGTACTACGCGAACACAGAAATACGACATTTTGTGAGAAAAAACAGTAAAATATAAGTACTAACCATGGCTTTTTCTAAAATATAAATCGCGAATCTCACTAAAGTTAAATAACATCAGTTATAACATCAGATGAGCGATTGACAAGCACTAAATAGAAGAACTATACCTAGTTCTTTAATCAGAAGGTACCAACTCGCGCGCACTCGCGAGTTTCACGCTCGCGAGCTAACGAATAACTCCTTTTTTAAAACAGAAACAAAATAATTACAACTCTGCACACTTTGACGTGATTTCTTTATTCACTTTCCTCATAATTTTATTGGTTCAAGTCGAAACTTGCACTCAATGAATTTTAAATGGCTGGAGATAGCGGTTCCTTTCAAAAGAAAAACTGCTTCATCATGTAGTAGCCATAATTTATGAAATCTCTGTTAGCGAATGTTGGAGTTTAGGTTGAAAATTCAGAATTGTTGATATACTATTGGCAGTACGTGAAAAATTGAATGTGGATTTCTTGAATCAATTATTGTGCTACATGTACTTGGTATATAATCCATTTATTATGCATCGATAACTAAGTCCATTGGTATCAATCATGGCACTTAAGAGTGATTAATTATGACGTGATACGCAATTTGCAATGTATATTACTGTTGATGTTCTAAAGCTAATTGCACACTATACCCTTCAATCTTGATCTGGCGCATTCAATAATTAAATGCGCGTGAAAGCGTTTTTGAATCATATTTCCCAGCGCGCGCTAGGCTTTCAACTTCCAATAGCGTCACGGACATGATTCACGTGCGCTGTTGACTGCGGTATGAGACATGCCCTTGTTGAACCAAAAATATCATAGTGTTGACTTATCTTATATATATACGTTACTCTCTGTTTGAGATACAAGATTTTAATTGAAAAGTTTCAAAAGTATAGTTTTGAGATTGAGTACAACTTGATTCTTGGTACAAAGTTTTTAACATACCAACAAATTAAGTCTATATTTTTGACGTGTACTATTTTTTATTTGATATTTTTAGTTTTTTTTTAACAAAGTAGCCAAACAAGCGTACGGCCCACCTGGTGGAAAGCGGTATAGCCCATGTACGCTTGCAACACCAGAGGTGCCACACGCGCGTTGCCGACCCTTGAAGAATTTTAAAACACGCTTTTTGAAGGTACTGTAGTCACTAGGGAAAACCTCATGATATTTTTCATGCGCTTGTTAGCTGAAGGTATATCGTAGGTACTCATACTCACGTGGCTTGAGTTGGGAGCTGTTGGGGGCTAACGAGGCTCTTACTGGGACGAAACGTTCCTACGTAAATCGTAAAACCTACCTTAGTTTGCACAAAACGGAGTAATAACTGTAGGGCGCAGCTAGAAATAGAAAATAGAGTCAATATGGTTTGGTATTTTTTTTATCGATTAAAGGTAGGTACTCCCATGACCCATGGGAGGTACTCCCGTGACATTAATTAATAAAAAAAGCAGCAAAAAAAAATTCAAGTAAAGTATGACTCCTTACTCTCAAGGTCAAAGTCATCAAGTGTTACTATGAGTTATAAGTGGTTGTGTAAAATGTCCATGAATGTATTTATTTATTCAGTAAAACCACAAGGATAATTTAAGGTCATTGCAAAAGTGCCAATTTCTTGCGAACATTTCTTTGTAATTTATATCCTTAATCTTTGTTAAAAACAAATAAGCAAAGACAAGTAAGGACACCTTTTAAAGGAAACGCAGGCTATAAAAAACCAACTTAACTTAGTAGAAGTTATCTTCAAAAAACCGGAAGTTTGTAAAAAGCAACTTTAGCTGTTTTCGGTGAAACTCTTTGTGTCGCCTGAAAACCTGAAAGGCTCTATTTCTTCAGCTTTGTGTAAGTTTTGAAGTGTTCTTACTGAAGTTACCACGAAAACTAGTCTCTTTCATGTTGTGAAATGTGTAAAAAGATAGTATTAAAAGCAATGTAATTGTTAAAATGATGGTGTTATTGTATAAATAAAATTCTCCACATTATAACCGCTTGATATTAGGTAGGCCATCAGCTAGATCTGTCGCATACAATAGCATAAGCTCAACATAATATCTGTACATGCAGACCAACGTGCTTCGGTAACCGACTGTTATCCATCCTGATATTTGAAAGTGCGAAACAAAAAACAAAGTTTTTTTTATTAGAGGTTAAAAATCACGTACAAACCCGTAAAAGATAGCATCTTGCACACGACTGTTTAATTTCAGATAGCAGTGAATATGAACTGCAATCTATTGGCATGCTTGGAACTTAATCATGTACATGTAGGTATGTATGCATTTGTTTTCGTAACCATTTTATGTTTAGAACAAAAACTTGTGTTTTATTCTATTTATGCCTTTTGTAGATGCAATAGATCTACTTTTTCTCCATCTAGATGATCAGCATTAGGAATGTAACTTTTTTACCCATGCCCTATGAATGGGACGCTGCAATGCCTGGGAATTTTTTAGAGGCAGGTTTGCACACCACATGTCTTATTCTCCCAGCATTACCAGCAGAACGACATAATAGTCTAAACCTAACTAAGCTACGGGTTATCTTACGAAAAAGTGCTTATGGAAATAAAAACTAATATTATGTCGACACACGATTATAATTCCATTGGATGGTACAATCCAGTTTTAATTAGGTATTCAAGCTCCTTTGAAAATGTGTCTAGGGACTTTGGGAAAACCGCGCAATCTCGTGCCGTCCACCAAGTAGAAATGTTTCGAGAGCACCAGTGTGCGTATTCGCATTGACAACGACACGACAACTACACGATATCGTCGGAGACCTAGTTCCTATGTCAACGATAACAGTAATAAATAAATAAATAAAATAAATATTCACGGACACTTAACACAACGCCTTCTAGTCCCAAACTAAGCAAAGCTTGTACGATGGAAACTAGATGGCTGATAGAATACATACATACATTTTTTTTTTTGTAAATACATACTTATAATACATAGAAACACCCCAACACAGAACAAACATCTATGTTTACAACACACAAATGTAAAATAAACTCAGCTTTAGTTTATTTATCATCTTATTTTGCCGTAATCCTCAAAGAGGTTGGTTTTCCCTGCATTGCTAACACATACATAGTATTTAGTAGACGTTTTCATTCCAATGTCAGCGTTAACAACGATATTTTTGTTCAAGCCTCTTTTAATTATCAGTATCGTGTCAGTGTCGAACAATGTGTAAGCGCTCATCAGGGCAAACAAAACGTAATTTTATACTGGCAAGGAGTTTTGGCGCAATTTTACCACCAATTCAACCTCTAGCTTGAAAAAGGTAATAAGAGATATTCTAACCTTACATTAGTCATGCCCTTCAGTGCGCAATAGCATTCCATACCCAAAGAGTTATCTTTTGAAAATATTCTGGTTATGAACATTTCACTAAAAACGGACGTATGTACCCACAACTGGGTCTGGTAATCAGAGACCTGTAAACCCAGATGTAATGGTTAGAAATAGGATTGCGGGTATAATGAGATAGCATTGTACAATCCACCCAATATGATTGCACGTGTCCGGTGACACGGTGCCAATATATCTGGAAGTAATCAAACTCATGAATCATGAATCACAGTGGAAATTATATTCATAGCCATAAAGGAACTATCTATCTATTTATTCAGCCTGTTACATTATGTGCTGGGTATTTGTCTCCTCTTTATGATACGTCTCTGTTCTACGCTTTGATAGTTTCAAATGTTAAAGTTATAAGCTCAACAAAATCAAAATGAAAAGCTAGATGTTTTCAAGAGGAGAGTGAATAGATTTCTTCTAGGCAAATGTGCTACACCGTTCGCATCATCGCTTAACATCTGGTGCGATTGCGGTCAGATTTTGGTCTATAATTGACCGACTTCAAAAAAAGGAGCAGATCCTCAATTCGGTTGTATTTTTTTTAATGATTGTTACATCATAAGTGAGTCAATAAAATAATTGGAAAAAATACTTAATTCACGTACACGCGTATTTTCCTTTCCTGTCATTTTTTTGTGGTGTTTACGATCAATAGAAAAGTCCCAAAGATCATGATTCAAATTGAACTCGGTTTTCAAGTTAACTTAAAAATTATGTGTAAAAAACAAAAATAAAACTTTTTACATTCTATCACTAAACTAAAAGTCAGTGGAAACTTTCAAAGGAAACATTTACGGAACGCCACCGCCGGGAGTGTCGCCTTTGTTATCGAGTGTCCGGGAGATCGCTGATACTATCCATCCAATTTACATTTAGTAGTTCTCATAGCTGTTAGGAAATTAAACTTTCAACTACTAAAGAATTTATAGGCCTTATACATTACAAACGCTATCTAAATAGTCTTACAGTATTTTGAACTTGTTATACAAATATTTAATGGAGCAAGCGATTCCAAAAAAGTTACCGGTGAGTTAACAGACATGACTACTTAGGTACATAAGAAAAGCTAACAACGAGAAGAAAGAGAAGATTTGGACCAGTTGAGCTATCTATAAATCGTTTGCAAAGGTTTGTCGATAGCTCAACTGTTTCATGTGTATATTTTAAATATTGTGAATATTGTAAATACTGTATCAATTGTAATTTTCTTTGTGAATAAAATATTCTATTTATAAGACACGTAAACCTCTGATTTCTAAGACGAGAAAAACCACAGACAGAAGCTAGTAATTTAATATTATTACACTTGAATCACAAGGATGTTATAGATCAAATTTCAGACAGCCTCCCCTCACTACAACGTTAATAAGGCTCTAAAATATTCATATTTCAATTTCAAGTATCAATTTCGAAATTTTGTATACCGTCAGAATGTTGAAAGTTTGAGAGAATAAGATCTTGAGAATCTATCTTGGCAAGAATATACCGCTCTACTAATAAAGAGTGTTCTAGAAAATAGCTAAGCCAATTACCTACTTTGATCATTTAAGTATCTATCAGCAATGTAGTTCCCATAGTACAAGATTTGCTTTGTTTCAAACATAGAGAGCATAGTGTCATATGTCCCAAAAAAAAGTTATGGCCTTTGCAGACCCAGCTCTCATTCAACCACCTTAGGTTTTAGGTCACCATAGTTATTAGCACGAGAGAAATAATATGAATTTGAATTTGAAGTAGGAGGTACTAATTTTATTTTTTAGTCCACAATAAAGAATTTATTATTAATATTTATTATTATTATTATTACTAACACTTGTGATGCTAGTCACAGGAGATTCAGTGGATAAAGAAGGCACAAATTAAATGGTTTTCAGGGATTTTTTTCACAAATAAACTACAGAAAACGTGTTTATCAGATGATTATTAATACAAACTGAATCAAGTGAACTGAATATTCATTGAAGCAACCGTTACATTTGATTTCTTTTAACAAATCAGTAGCTGAAAATGCACCGTAAAAATCAGAAAAACAAACGAACGAATGCATACACTTTTTGCTTTTAAAATTGAGAGACAGTTTTTATCGAACTTGTTGTAGAACGACGAAGGAAGACAAAGCTTTGAACGTTTAAAATACAAACAAGTTCTTAATTGGCAGTATTTTACTGTGTTTCAAAGTTTCCTAAAGTTTTGCTATCTTAGAATTAGAGAACCGATCCGAAGCAAAAGTTAAATACTTATTGGATTGCTGTTAACAGAATTAAAATAATGATGTAGGAACTATTTATTCACAAAGAAAATTACAACTAATACAGTATTTACAATATTTACAAAATACACATGGAACAGTTGATCTATCTACAACCCGTTGCAAACGATTTATAGATAGCTCAACTGGTCCAAATCAGTACCAATCGGAAGCGTGCCCAAGACACTGGCTGCATTGCCGCGCTGAATAGCAATGCTGATACGCTGGCCTAGATAATCACCAGCCCTCGGGTCACGCGTCGCTTCGACTAGACGCCCTGAAAGAATTTTGAAATGTAGGAATATTTGAAATATAAATATGTTTAAATAAAAATAAATATTCGTGGACATTTTACACGACGCCCTCTTGTCCCAAACTAAACAGAGCTTGTACTATGGGAACTAGGTTGCTGATAGAATATTTATATACATTTTTTTTTATATTACAAACACCCAAACCTAAAACAAACATCTGTGTTTGCTATACACAAATGTTTGTTCTTAGAGACGAACCCACGACCCACAGCACGGAAGGCAGAACCACACACTGAGTGTCACATAATAATGCATTCTGTGGAAATGCGCTCAAATTCAATTCAGTCACAAACTCTTGGGATGTAAGAAAGAACCTTTTGAGGATTAAAAATGTAAGTAATAGATTTAAAAAGTTTTATCCTAAACCAGTTGAATAGACTTCAGCTGCAAGCAAGATTAACGATGGTCTAAGTGTTACCGAGCACAGTGCACCCGATTCGGAGATAGATCAATGGCCGATACATCACTGAGGATTACGGACTAGGATCGGGAGAGATCTTGGAATATAGATTGGATACAGCCCTTTCGCTAAAGATTAGTGGGTGTCTTTGTTTTTTCCTCATTTCAAGAACCAAAATATACTGGAAAGCAAAAATTCCGGAAACTGTGAATGCTAACGTAGTGAAATTATGCAGTGATGCAATTAAAAAAGTACTTTTGTTTAATCAACTTTTTATGAAACACAATTTATCTTACTAAGCTCATGGTTTCTATTAATTCATCTTCTACTAATTCATGGTTTCTACGATATTCAAGATTTTATAGATGACCCGGAATGATTAAATTCCATTATCGGCTCTAAAAATTGTTTTTCATCCCACCATCTCGGAAAGAGTATTTTTAATCTTCAATATCTGAGTGGAAAAGCCGTTTTTATTCTGTAGAGGATAAAGTAAATTGAATTTAGAACATCGTGTGCACTAAGTTTGTGAATTAAAAAAAACATTAAACCTATTTACTGCTACCTCTATGGTGCCGAATATATCATACAACTTTTTTTTTAATTTGTTAAAAACTCAGACTCGGAACCTTCTTGGTGTTCTTTTTTCAATTTGCTTTTTTTGCATTTAGTCATTTCCTCGCTGAGGTGGAATGAAAAGTTACGTGTTGCACTCGAGTGCAAAGATTTTTCACCTCGTGCTCTTTTGATTCCCTCGCTAACGCTCAGGATTTTAATTTTAGAATCCTTCGATTGCTCGGTCATCAAAATTGAACACGCGGTTAAAAAGCAACTTTGCACTCTTGTAACAAATAACTATTATATCATTTTTTTTAAAGTAGTTTATACTTTAATCATAGTTCAATAAAAAAAATTAAAAGCTGCTTTTTCTTTTACAGCAAAGTGAGTAACTATTTGGCCAAGGCTGATTTCTTTAGTATCTATAGGTTATCAAAACTGACATTTTAAATCCACTCGTATGCCATATGCTTGAGCAAGACGGTAAACTAGGCCGGAATACTGAAACGTCACTCAAATTTGAGCTCAACTTAAAATTTATCTGCCTCTGTTTGACATTACTCATTTGTAAGAGATGGCAATAATTTAAGCGTGGACTTAATTTGAGTGGCGTTTGAGTATTCGGCCATAAGCTATCTAAGTTGTACAATACCAGTCTCATCAGAATTGCCGCCAGGTTTGCATCCAAGTTGCATAGCTGATTAGGTAAGTGGTGTTATGCTATCGATCCACTGACGCAGACCGTTGTCTGAAGTGCAAGCTAATTAGATTGAGCCCCTGTACTTGAAGACTACCTACTGAATGGTACCTGTCTCAGAATAATGGGCTGCCCACTTAACTACCCAGTCTCATCAGTACTTCTGATCTCTATTTATAATATCAAAGGTCCCGACCAAACAAAGTTTTAGTGATTTTAAAACAGGCTCATAATATAATCCTTGACATTCTAGAGGGTGTAGGTAATAATAATCACCATAATAATACAAACTTTCCTATGGAGCTAAAACAGTTTTAAACAAAAAAGAAATTGTTCTTTTGATGTGTTTCACTAAAATTTTTGTAAATTGTTTCGCGTTCAAACTGTTTATTATTTATTATGTATTGAAAACTAGGTATAATCAAAAATATGCGGATATTATACAATTACTAAAGAACGCCATTTTGTCACTTATTCATAATTCATCTTAGCAAATACAATTCTACGAAATTCAATAAACGAAATCTGATTATTGGAATAAATAAAATCTCCATCGTTTCCGGTACATTATTCAGTCGTTCTTGGAAAAGCGCAACTCACGACTATTTATCAAAAGCTGGTCGTTTGCGACTGTTTATTTTATCAAGAACCAAGCGCCCTACTCCGAAACTGCTTGTAAATACACCTTTATTTTACACTTCTTTATTTAAAATCAAAGGCTAAATCGATAAAAAATGCATTTTAAATGAAACTTTAGATACAATTATCATCAGTCTAACAGTTTATTTGAGTTAGAGGGAATTTGGGAATCATTCCAGTTTTCCTCTGCTTGAGTCCCCTGCGTAGGGGAATTCTGGAAGTTTTGTCCAATAATTCCCTTAGTGACCCCAGCGACTGCCGGCAGGGGAAAACTGGAATCAAATTCCAGAAATCCTTTAAGTCATTTACACCGTTTTCTTTTCAAAATCAGGGCATACCTAGCTTTAATTTTTTTTTAACCTAAACTTAGCAGTATCCGTTTGTCGCCTTTAGGCATGTGAGAAATGTTGTGTTGTAAGAGACATTAGTTTGTCCCTACCAAAACAGAAAACGTAGGCTCTTTATTTTCTTTAGTAATAATGCTTCAGAGTAGAACCCTCGAGGTAAATGCCTGTTTCTCCAGAATCCATTAAATATATTAAACAGCCATTATGACAGAGGTTCGAGATTTATTAATAGTAAGTATAAGTACATAATCTGCTAAACCAGTCACGGGTACAAAATCTTTGTTTTATTGAAGAAATATTATTAAGCTGCACGCGCACTTGGCAGCCAAAGAATCACTCGGTAGCTGGCAGTCGATTATGAAGCTTACATTTTCTTGTTTGACAATTCAATCACTTATGAATCAATTCTCAATATTTCTTTCTATGGATTGCCCTCACACGTCTCCATACCAACTTTGTCATTGAAATGTAACAACGCAGTTTTATTTTCTGCCTTTTATTTTATTTTCTAGGAACATCACGAGATCTCAGTTTGTTGCGAACTAGTAAAAAAACTGGCAATAAAATTATCAAAGCTAATTACTAATAAAAAAAACTGCTTAAAAGATTATTTGGCAGAGTCAACTGGTCGCCGCGGCCATGACCGCAAGTTCGCCTGTAGCCTTAAGATTCTATACATAAAGCCGACTGATACATATACCGAAACGTTCATGTGTGTCGCTCGGCGAAGCCTGCTTATCTATTTACATGACCAACGTCGATAATTTAGGTAGTGTGCTATTGTGTCGCGTTGATGTGTGTCGGTTTCATCGTAGTCACACTACCGTAGAGTCATATATAAGGGGTATCACAATAGGATTTGACATTGCCGAACTAGAAATAATTTTAAAAAAATACTAATTTTTTTAAGGTATTTTGAGTCTTCCAGTCTTCCACTTTTGAGTTCGATGACATAGAACGCAGCATAGAGAAGGAAGGACTGTTCTTCGTGATGCCACAGATCATATAATACTACACGTGATGCGTAGGCGTGCTACAAGAAAGGAATTTTGGAAATTCAACCTTCCTAAGCCTTAGCTTAAAGCCTTAGACCCATTTAGAGTTCTGAGACTTAGTTTAATCGAAAATGTTCTGTATTCAGAAGCATTAGACGGTTCATGAACTTTACATAAAGATTTCCCTCAAATTTCTAATTTGAGTGTTATTATTGTATGTTCATGTTTTAGATGTTTGCGCAACAGGCTAGTTTGCATAAAAGCATTGCTATTTTTCATCACGATATCCTTATAGGCCTTTACATCTATTGAAGATGATTTATACAGCGTCAGGAGGCAATATATGCCTACACTTAACGGGACACTGTAGTCACGATAGATCATGCATGTGCAAACGCAAGAGAAAGCTAGTTTTCTATTTTACATGTAAAGTATGCTCTGTAGAGTATTATTGTCAGAGCCCTTGCCTAACCTACTAAAAGTTTACTTTACTTTAAATTTTTTTATATTTTTAATTTTTTACTTTACTTCAGGGGATACCTTGCTCCTAACACTACATGACACATCTTTAGTCCATGATGATACTGACATGTCAGTGGCTCAAACAAAATCAATGTCGGTGCCGACACAAAAAATAAATCTAGTATCAAAAGAGATAAGCTTTCCACGAATATTGTGTAGGTATCGTGTCGGTTTGCAATGTAAATAAGCCTAAAAGCAGACAAAAACTGACTTGATATTAAAAGTCCAATCTTCTTAAAAAAAACATGCTCAAACTTCATTTACCTCCAACGTTTTGTTATTTAACTTTCCGTGGAAATAATCGATTTACTTTCCCGAGCGTAACCGATCTTTAGATACAAAGCTGGAAGTGTCCTATTCAAGTTAAACTGGGCATTGCGAGACAGAAAAAAACCATTTCCCTGGCAAATAGTCTTTTAACCTTTATGACATTACAAAGAGATTTGGTGACAGCCTCGAACCTTGCAACCGCTAGAAAGTAGAAAAAAAACAAATGAAAATGGATAGAAGTGACAGTTTAAAAGTAAAACCCAGTACTACATTCTGCTACGATTTGACTTTTTTTATTCGTAGCTTTTTATTTTTGTGCGCTCGTTTGTAGAATAATATAATATGATGGATAGCAATGTTGTCAACATTGTTGAACTAAGTACCTATAGCAAAATTATAAAAGACTAGCCGTCTCCCGCGGCGTTGCTCGCGTTAGACTGTTACTCTTCAAAATTCCTTTCTTAGTGCGCCCCTACACTATATAAGGAACCTACCTTCCCAATTTCATACCTCTAGGACGTATAGATTAGGCTGTGCGTTGATTCTCTGTCAGCTTCAAAGGAGTTTTATATATATTGATGATGATGATGATTGATGATGATTTACCTACTATAAGAAGTAAGTATTGTACGCCCGTCATGGGTAAACCGTTGAAACCCTCTATTTTTAAGATCTCTTTTACAAAGTTTTACAATAGAATTAAATGATTCTTATTCTTTAAGAACAAAATCAGTGCTTATAGAGAATCACGCCCCAGGAAATGGGTATTGGGGAGGCTTATGTCCAGCCAATGGACTGATAAATGTCTACCTACATCTCTCCGAGTTTGTGTGAAAATTGCAAGAACCAATGAACCACAACACTCAAGAGTCCATATACTCAGTCAGAATACCTATTACAGTTAATGCGAAAATGTAGCTCACCACGATGATGAGCCCTTCATAATCTCAGTCGAATAACAACAGGGGTCGTCCCAAACATTTTTATATAGAAACAGTAAAGTAAAAACCCACATTTATATAATAGAGTAATAAAATAAGTTGGTTCTATCGGTAATTTGTTGAATTAGGCCCTCCTTGTTGATCTTTGAAAAGAGATTTCAATCAGTGATTGACGATTCAGGCAAACGATCCGTTTGTTCTCAATCAAGGAATTATTTAGAAATCCTACTTATATCGTATGTGTCTTTGTGGGATTATCTGTGATTGATTTATGTTGTTTTTTTATTTCAGGTATTTTGAAAATGGAATCTTTAGACATAGACAGGCATTTATTTGCTTAGGAGGTAACACACAAGTATGTAGTTTATGTAGTTGAGTCGAGGTAACGAGCGCTGTATTTTAAGTGAGTACGCAAGTATTTTATGTATAGTATATACTGCTTACTGAGTGCAGCCCACTCTCGGTGAAATAAATACTTGATTTATTATTGTTATTATTTATTAAATAACATGCAAAGTGGCCGTGCTCACCGACGAGTTGGAGCGCGTGAAAAGTGTACCTAACTGTGTGAGTTACAACCACTTACAAATGAATATTTTGTAAGGAAAATAACGTATAACACTCTCTTAAAATCTTAAAATATACTTGCAAAAAACACAGTAGAGTCAACTATAACGTAAAAGTTAGTTCCATGAAGACATTTCTTACAAAATCAATACTTTTAGTAACAATAAAAAACAAAGGTCACGAAATTGATAGGATTTCAAATTCTAGTCAATAATTTTTTGTTGGAACATTATTGCCCATTGTCCGTTAAAAAATAACCTAAAAAAGTTTTGCAATTATTTGAGAGCGGTGGAAAAGAAGCTAGGTATTGTTCCTGTCGATTTGTTCATAATATCGAATGCTTTGCAAAATTGTCACCAAATCTGCTAAAAGCTCATTTGCTTAGTATTAGGACTTCAAAACGTGCATGCGCTTTCAGCAGTAGGTCACAAAGCGTCCAATTACGAAACAAAATGTCGCTTTGACTCTGAGTCTGACATTTTAATTAATGTTGAACAAACATGTCGCAAATAATCTAAACAAGTGTTTGTTTTGTCGGAATATGGCACATTTATTTTATTTTATTTATAACCAAATGCTTAACAATCTAACAATATAAAGCCAAAGCGTTTGTTGTAGGTTTAACAGTAGTTTGAAATTAATAAACATTGTTCTAATTTTTTGGTTCCAAAACCAAAAAACAAAAGCTCTCAATGAGACTTCAAGATCTTTACGTCTCAGAGTGATGGAGGCAGTGCATTGCCTTACAGGGCACGTCCTCATTGGACTTGCTCTGTGAGGTTATGTATTGTTATAGGTAGAAGTTACCACTTAACATCAGGTGAGCTATCAGCTTGTTCCATTACTTTTATCACAATAATAATCTCAAAAATGGTAAATTTTTAGGTGTCTATTTATGTTGCTAACTGTACCTACTTAGCTTTTTCTTAACGACTGTGTAGGCTTAAGTAGGTAATATAATATGTACGATTTCTAAAAACCAAACTTTTATACCTATCTTCACATTTTTATTTTATTATTGTAAGATTAAATCCGAGAATCGAGAAAAACGAGCCACGTGCAAGAAAAACGAGATTAATGAATAGGAGAAATGCCTTGGTTATTCTATAAAACGGACAACGTCATCTAACGGCCGTCCGACATATTTAGATCAACCATACTCATTGACAAAACTCGATGCAGCGTTCTATCATTATTACGGCACGTGAACGTCGCAAATATTTTTTTGTTTTTATTCCCTAGCGACTTTGAATTATAAAATTGGATAACTGGCTTGGCTAAGTACTTCATAGTAGAACGAAATAAATGAATGAATGAATGAAAATGCTTTATTGTACATAAATAACACCGAAACATATTCTTATGATTTTACTTTCACCTCCGAACTACTAGGCGCACTGATAAATGCCATCCCTACATGGTAGATATCCCTTATCTTCGCACTAAGGGCTTTGCTTCCTCCTTTATAATGCGAACTGCCAAGGAGTGGAACTCTCTGCCATCTTCAGTATTTCCTGAAAGATACAAACTAGGAATTTTCAAGAAAAGAGTGAATAGGTGGATTATAGCTAAGCGTGCTCCACCCTAGGCTGCAGCTACACTTACCACCAGGTGGGCTGGCAGCCAAATGCTTAGCTATAGCTCATAAAAAAAAAAAAAAAAAAAAAAAAAACAACACAGGTTGCATTAAATGTACAATGGGTGGCCTTATCGCTCAATATGACAGGCGTCATGGCTCAGTCGGTAGTAGCTCTGCCTTCCGTGCTGTGGGTCGTGGGTTCGATCCCCACCGAGAACAAACATTTGTGTGTTGTAAATATAGATGTTTGTTCTGTGTCTGGGTGTTTCTATGTATTATAAGTATGTATTTACCAAAAAAAATGGTTGTATGTATTCTATCAGCCATCTAGTTTCCATAGTACAAGCTTTGCTTAGTTTGGGACTAGAAGGCGTTGTGTAAAGTGTCCGTGAATATTATATATTATTATTATTAAACCAAATATATACCTAAGTTTTATTTAGCGGTATCAGTATATTGAAAAGGCGCAGAAGAACTGAACATAATTGCACTTAAGTAACGTTCCGTTACACTTGACGCTAATGTCTTATTACAATGTCTAGCAAAAACTTGAACCCACCATCTGCAGATTTACTGTTCAATTTCACCAACTTCATCCTAGGATTACCTGAGTTAATAAAAGTATATAGAAACGAATCTCCTTGCTTCTTTTGCTTTTTTTGTTCTTCTTTTATTTAAGGCCTCTGTCATTTTAACAGACAATTTTGCCAGTGTCAAATGCATAATTTAAAAAACACTGCCATGTGACAACAAGACACAAAAGCCATAAACCATGAAGTTGGTAATGGTCAAGTCGAGTTAGTAGTAAAATCGGTTGTTATTGTTTCGATGGTGAAATGGTGGGACAATGACAAAAACCGTGGAGACTTCGAGAAAAATTTAATAATGTCAGGCTACTTATTAAAATACCTCCATGGCAAATGCACAAACAGTGCGACGCCAATAAAAAAAAAATACCTCCGAACCCATGATCTGCTAGGTACTAGAATAATAGATACGTTGTTACAAAAAAAAGTAAAAAAAAAACATGTTACACTTAGTAAACCGTTCCTACGTTTTCTATTTTCTATGAGAAAAAAAAGGAAGTAAAAGTTAAATAAATAGCAACATCGTTTTTAACTTCGTCCTTGACAGTTTAATGGTTTTGAGTAATGGAACTTGAGAGCTCGTTCAATCTAAACTATTAAAAGAGAATCCCAGACTTAAAACAAACATCAATGTTTGCAATACACATTTTTTTTAGTGAGATTATACCCACTGAGGAGTGGAAGTGGGAGTTTCACTTCTATGAATTACTTTACCTATTCATACTCGCGGTATCTTAGAATTACCGTTGCACCTAATTGTTGCAAGGGATGTTTTCTTTGGAGTTTCAACAGCTTCACGGAGTTATGACTGAGATGCAAATGAGTTTTTTCTGGTTCACTGGTTCTCATAACGTCTTTGAATGATAGTGACATTTTCCATCTTTAATAACCAGCCAAGTTAATATTTTATTTTACAACAGAAATCTAATAAGAATGTATGAAAATTACATTTCAAAACCACATCCCTTCCTCTTCTTTTATTCATGGCCTCTGTCCGTCATTAAGACAGATAATAATTTATGATTAATCCAAGAATAATCTCGGACACGAGTTTTGACATTTTTTGAAACGACACATAGCACTTTTATTTTAATAGTTTTTCTTGTGTTATTGTGAGTATTGTTGTTTAATTTTGGTGGAATTTTAACCAATAATACTTAGGTCGTAACATAAAGTGTGAGCCATTGGAATAAATGTGTGTAAAGTGGTTTTTCTGAATGTGAAAATTCGTGTTAGGTTTTGAAGAGAAAATCCACCATTTTCTTTTCAAAACAAACGACAGCCGACTTGACAAATGACTTGACTTGACTTATTTATTACAATTTTAACACTTGACATTGGCAAAATTGTCTGTCGAAATGACGGACACAGGCCATTACTGAAGAGAAGAAGAAGAAGAATAATCTCACTTTCTGACGTTTTCAATTTTTTTAGTAACAGTAGAATGTCAGAATGGGTACACCTTTAATCTGAATTCTACTAAACCATCAACGGTTAGTCGGTTAAAATTCTATTCATTTTCAACACTATGGTTCAACCAATCTTCATCTTAGCTGAAACCACTATGTAGCGGGATCATTGTTCACTCGTACAAAACAACCTAAAAAGTAATGAAAAGATACAGTTAAGCTGCGTTTCAGCTGACAAAGTATAGGGATATTATACTCGTGGTATTTTAACGAGCAAGTCCAATGAGGACGTGCCCTGTAAGGCAATGCACTGCGTCCATCACTCTGAGACGTATATATTATCAATTATTGCGCCCCTGATAAGTGTTTTAATAGAATTATAACTAAGCCCCTGCCCCATATCGCAAGCTCTGAACTGCTTTCTACCCAGCAAGTCAAGTGATTTGGCTACAGATAGATATTATACGAAAACAAGAAGCTTTTCACTGCAAAAAACGCGCTGAAACGCGCTAATGTCACTTTTTAGTCATAGAATACTTATGATTTAGTATAAAAACAGTTCAAAAAAACGATTGCCCTACTAGTCGGTTTGACTTTTGATACCGAGCGACTGTAGAGCAAAAGCGGAAGAGTTATAGTTTTTACGAACAGAATCCTGAATTTGAACTCACAAAGCGAAATACCACGCAATAAAACCATCGCAATAAAACTTCTAGCAAACACAACTATCAGCGAACTACACTGGCCGCGTTTAGTGAAATAAATCTAGATACATTGCTGGTCGAACAGCGCTCTGCAACATCAAATATCGCACTGACACGGCAATGAATGTCATTCATAAATTACTAGACTGTATTTCGGTTGTTGGCAGAAGTAGCTATACAAACACTGTGACCAAAATAACATTTAACCATTTTAAAGCAGGTAATTTTGTCAAAGCTAAAATGTTGTACATATTTTAATTGTATACGTAGTTTTAATGCATCTTTATTATATTACCACTCTACTTTGTCATTTTCATAGTATTGTATAGCAGAAGTTAATAAGTTTTACAAGAAGACTTTTGACTTGGGATAATATGATATCCCATGTCAAAATGTTAAGAAAAATTTGTTCAATGTACATTTTAATGTGCTGTTATGAATGATGTACTTAGTTCAGATACTTATGACACCATGTCGCTGAAGTTGTGAAAGTACTTTTGCAAGTAAATATAATTCAACCTGAATGGTTAACTGCAAAAGCAGATAATCAAATTAGTGGAACTGAATTAGGTTGAGATTTAGTTTATTTATTAGCGTGACTAGATGACGTAACAATATCCCTTAGTAACCAAGCTCTCTAAAGGTGGAGGGAAATATTGTGATGAAAGATGTGGCTTAGACAGCTTGGCGCATGTATTGACCATGTAGTGATATCCGTCGCCTAGGCTGCGAAAACAAGACTAAATGATGGGCCAGCCCAAGCTCTAGTTAAAAAAAGTTTTAACCCTTATGAATAAGTATATCGATCTTAAAAGAAGGATTTAAAAAGAGAAGTCTGTTGTTTCATGAAACTAGCCAACCACTGCTTATAACGATGCACTGCCTCACTTAGCACGTCCACTGAAGATGTGCCCAGGGAACGTGTTTCATATCTTCCTTTAAAAACAAAAGATTTGTGTCGATGATAACATAAAAACTAGGCCTCTACTCCGAAACGAAGATTTCTGTTACACTACGCGGTCGCCTTGTACGACGCTGACTCTTGCGAAGACGTGTGTGAAGGGCGTGTGATGACGCAGTGTATTCCAAAACGATACAACGAACATCTAAGATTCAAGTTTTGTCATTTTTTGACATAAAGTGTGGTCGTGTCGTAACATAAAGTGTGAGCCATTCCAATAAATGTGTGTAAAGTAGTTTCTCTGAATGTGAAAATTCGTTTCAGGTTTTGAAGAGAAAATCCACCATTTTCTCTTCAAAACAAATGACAATCGACTTGACGTATGACTTTTTTTTTGTTATTGGCGTCGCGACGTATGACTTGACTTGACTTCTATTATTTCAAATACATCACTTGACACTGGCAAAATTGTCTGTCTAAATGACGGACAGAGGCCATATAGGTAAGGTATAGAAGAAAGAAGAACGAACATCTAAATACCGATTTTCGTAGTTGCCAATCTGGTGCTACTGAACTAAATATTATTCAAATACATCGTTTACCTAAACAAAGCGCGTGTTGGATAAGTTAGATTGCCAGTTAGCTTAGAAGAGCGGGAGTTTTATATCATCCTTATACCCGGATTACGTACTAGGTTCCGGTCTCCATATTCAGAAATACGTGGCAATACCTGGTTCAAAAAACGGTCTAAACAAATGACCGTAAATGGTTTTAAAATAATTTATTTCGGTTAATTTTGAGTGTTGAACGTGGATCCACGCAAAGACATTAACATCAAAGATCCGTTGAATGGTGTCATTAAAGACGGTACGGATGTAGTTAGTGGATAATCTGTTGTTATCGTAGCAAAGGTTAAATGAATAAATCAAAGTTCAGTTTCCTATCAAAAGTTTTCTTATAACAGTGTTTTAAATCTCAATATAAAGCATGGCGTGATTATTCGTGCCAAAAAATATTATATGGCTTTTAGAGCAAGTTCCCAACGAGTCTGCGAAATCTCTGAACTATCTTGAAGGGAAAAAAAACTCATTCCCAATACTCCGAACATCTGTTAGTTGAACAAGGTGTTAGTGAATAAGGTGGGAGGCTTACAGACTATGTTCCTGGCTGGGCCGGATTATCCGGTGAAATTAGAGGCAAGTGATTACGTTCACCCACGTACAGCTTCAGGGCATCCGAGAAACGCAATCATACAAACCTATGGCGATAAAGTTGAGCTTGAGTAAAAAATAATAATAAAGAGTGGAAAAATACTGCTTCTGAGACAGAAAAGGGCGTCTTAAGTATTCGTAGTAAAAAAAATGTTAAACAGCCTAAACTATAAGTCCTAGAGGTATGAAATTTGGAGGGTAGTATCCTTATATAGTGTAGGAGTGCACTAAGAAAGGAATTTTGAAACGTCATACTCTAATGGGTAGAACGCGAGCAACGCCGCGGGCGACGGCTAGTTATAAAATAAAAATATAATAAAAAGTCGAATGAATCAAATATGCAAATGCATACCTATTCTGCAAGCTAAATTGGTACATTAATTATGTTTGCAGTTTACTCAGAGTAAACGGTTCTTAATGTAAGTAGGTAAATAATAATAAAACCTCATAGTATGCAGATGAAGCCCACAAAGCCATTCCAGAGCAAACCAAAGGGATGAAAGCGTATATCCGGTACTAGAGGTCACTGACCAGAAATTGTTTTAATCTAAATATATAAAACTTGAGTGGTCCAGTCCGGACTGACTGAAAGAAATCCATGCCAGTTCATCGCAATTGAAAACCAAAAACCCAACTCAAAGAGGTTACTTTAGTAATCGGGTAAGAGAAGATTATCCGAAGATAATGCTAATAATATACCTATTCACTAAACTTTGTCGGGTTAATTTGATTAGCTTTCGCCCACGGCTTCATCCACGTTTGACCTGTAAATTTTTCGGGATAAAAAGTAGCTTATGTGTAAATCCAAGTTACGAACATTATTATTGTCCAAGTTTTATACGAATCGGACCAGTAGTTTCGTAATTCGAAACACAAGCATCTAAACTTTCATTACATACATTTATAATATTAGTAGGATTACTAAGTGAGCAAAGTCATGGGTTTCACTTGTATAATATAAATCAGTGAACCTTTTCGTAATAGAATGAACGCATGAACGAAATGACCTTACATCCCATCGAGATAATAAGGAATTGGTATTAGAGCTTTTGTAAAGCCAAGGGGTTGCTTTGAATAAAAATAATCAGAGCCCCGAGTTTGTGCATTTGTTTTGACTTATAGCAATTGCAAAAGCATTCGCCAAGCGAGAAATTTTGTTGAGAATTGCACAATTCCAAAATCTCCCGCTAGAGGCGCTTATCCGGTTTTCAAACCAAATTTCTCGCTATGCGAATGCTTTTGCAATTGCTATAAGTCAAAACAAATGCACAGACTCGAAGCTCAGACCTCAGGCCAGCTAGATGATTTTACAGCGTCTAGAGCCAATTTTCACACATGCTCCTATGAATGGGACACTGCAGTGCCTAAGATGGAGTAGGCTTACTCAGCACCTATACTATCCTCCCAAGTCGGCAGTACCCACAGGAAAGACTAAGCTGCGAGTTTCCTCACGGGGTTTTTCTTCACTGTTTGAAAATATTGCGCATATAAACAAAATATATAAGGTTTTTTTATGAGATCGGTGTGCTAAGCTAGCAAGATGGTAGGTACACGACTGGGTATGAATATTGAAAAACCGGGTTAGAATCCATGATCGGAAGACAGATTACCACTAAACCGGTACTCTTGACAAAGTAATTTATTATAAATAAATGTTTCTAAAATAAAATATACGAGGATCTTGAAATTTTACTTTCTGAAAAACGAATCTCATTAGTGAGTATCGTGGAGAAAATACAATTTTTATATATTTTAGCTGGATTTTATTTAATAGGATTGCAAGCACTCGTTTTCTACTTAGGATCATACATGTTTTAAGCTATTTATCTGAAGACTTGCCATAGCTAATCATTGGTCAGGTAACCCTTAGCTATAAAAATCTTCTTAGATTCTCTTCATCATTGCTGATCATCATCAGACCTTGGCGCATTGGACTCTAGGACTCTAGCTCATCAAAACTAAATGTTCCAAACTGTGATTACGCCTGAGATTCCTCAAAACTTGTTTTCAAAGCTGATGAATATCCGAATAACTTGGAAACGTTCAGTTCTACTGGTTTGTTGTGACAAGTTGACACCTGCCGTACTGAAATAACCTTTATTTCCTAATACCTTTATCGCACATAATGGAACACTTACGTCAGTCAGATGACCGGTTAACTAGGTTAAGTAAACTAGGCGTCACCTATCCACGCCAAGGTTGAAAGCACCCTAAAAGCTATGATGACACCTTCAGTGAGCACAGTACGTAAATCTAGCAGTACAAGCACTCGGGTTGTACCCTACTTGAGTCGTTGTGACACAGTGAATATTATTTTACTTGAGGTAAAGCATTGGATTGTGACTGCTTTAGTCATTTAGTCATGACAGGCGTCATGGCTCAGTCGGTAGTAGCTCTGCCTTCCGTGCTGTGTCGTGGGCTCGATCCCCATCGAGAACAAACATTTGTATGTTGTAAACATAGATGTTTGTTCTGTGTCTGGGTGTTGATATGTATTATAAGTATGTATTTACAAAAAAAATGTATGTATGTATTCTATCAGCCATATAGTTTCCATCGTACAAGCTTTGCTTAGTTTGGGACTAGAAGGCGTTATGTTAAGTGTCCGTGAATATTTATTTATTTATTTTTATTTATTTACAGCTGAGCACTTCTAAGTTTGAGACAGGTATCATGTTAGTCAGTCATTTGATGGCAGTAACTTAGAAACTCCAAACGTATTAACTACTTTGTCTTTCTCTGTTGCTACTAGTTGAGAAATCTACTAAAACTAAATAAACATACGGCCCTAGAACTATTTATGTTCAACACCGACTACCGATAAGAAACCGTTCATACTGTTAGCATTTTACTGTGTATCACTCTCGCGTGTCTTACTCATTAATATGAGATATAACTACTGTTTACTCAACTACCGTGCCTTAGTGGCCTTGCGTTAGTTTAAAGGTAGGCTACTCAACATTAGTCGGAATTAGTCATACGCCGACTAATTAATTAGACTAAGTACATATATGGGTGTAGATGTGTCTAATGGAGTAACCGAAGCTGGGTTGTGCTGTACACATAAGCTTGTGTACATAGTTGACATATAAACGCAAGACGCCGTCAAACTTATAACGAAAACTTTTTCCGTTTTTTTGGTCGTTAGTTAAAATATCAATTTTCTAAACTGATAACGTTTCTGATATGGTTGGTTATGTATGTCTTACCTAATTTGCGTGTCTTGTAAATTAAAAGTTCTTCAGAATTAAGGTTAACAATTACAAAGGCAAAATGTTAATTAATTAAAGGAGTGCTAAGATTAAATTGTCTTTGTATCAATGACAGTTTTAATCTAATTAAATAAAATGGAATTAAATTCAATACCGAGAAAGTGTAATTAAGAATCTTACATAATCAGTTGAACAAGAAGATGAGCTCACTGAGACGGTATTCATAACGGTGTAGGTTTTTGCACATGAACATGTTTGGAATAGTGATTTTACTATCTTATTTAAATCATTATAGTACAATAAAAAAACCTAGCTAGATCCAAATATATAGTGCTTGGCGTTTGTTTGGTTTTTTTATCTAATTCAAATCATTAAAGTCCAATAAAAAAAACCTAGCTAGATCCAAATATATAGCGTTTGGCTGGCAGCTCACTCTGGATCAAATATCTTCAACATTACTTTTTTCATTGTTTTTCTAGGTGAAATTATACATACAAAACTAAATATCGGCTAACGATTGATTGAATTAAACAAACAATTCAGAATATTCATAATAGTTTTCATAATCAGTAAATTTTTAATAACATCCATTTCATGTCCAAATTGAACCAAAACACTTATTAACACTGGACAGGAGCGCTGCACTAATACGTGTAAATCCAGCGACAAAGTACACTGCGGTGCAATTAATTCGGTTCATTAACGAAACCCCAAGAGTTCGTGGAAATAAAAATGCCCATTATGACAGAAACAAAAACAAACATGCTGTGGGATTTTCTCACAAAACCATGTAACTTTTAGCTGTGAAAAGGGTGTAGTATCGAAGAAATCAGACAACTGAAAATGTATTTCAAACTACTGTACCTACCTACGTTGTAATACCAGCCTCTGCTGTTACATACTCTGTGTAGTGCTGTGCTCATTTAAAGCATGAAAACGATGGACAAAATTTGTAAATAGATGTTATCAGAGAGATGTTTTTTTTTTAAATTTATTTATTTATTTATAAGAAAACCGACAGCACATTACATAGATTAGGTACAAAAATGGAAACAGTTGGCCAATGAAAGGTTTTCACGAGTAGAAAAGTATTTAAAATACATAAATATGGTTTGCTAGCTTATTTCAGCGTCAGTTAAAAAAGATTTAAGTTATTCTAGGCCACTACCCATTCCAAGTTTTATTAAAATTGAATCAACCGTCTCAACAAGATTCTCTTGTCAACTTCTAAACTTTGTAGGATAGAATCACCGAATAAGATATGTTCTTTAAAATCTTAAATGCTATAGACGATGGAGTAAAAGTAACTAAGTACTCGAACCTAAGTTGGTCAGCCCAGGGACATAAGGATAGGGTTCGAGTAATTAGTCCACCAAATTCATTGCTCGCGAGTGTATAACACGCAGTCATCGCGGTAATATACGCAAAGCGCGGAGCGTGCAAATTTCCTGTCGCAGTAATGTTCCCCCGGCTTAATTCATGACCTTTGGCGCGCGTGACAAACTGAATATTGCCTAAAAAGCAAAGCCAAGCCATTTTGGGAACTAGATTTAGGGTATGAAATACAAAAATATAAGTGATAAGTGAAAAGAGTTCATAGTTTTACAAATCAGCCATAGGTTCAAAAAAATATTTTAAATTTTTAAAACCGTCTTCAGTTTGCTAACGTTTCTGTTTCATCATCATCTGATGATGATGATTGGAGTTCATTGGGATTGTTCGTTGTACTATATTGTAGCAGTTTACAAATAGCATACTAGATGCTACGTTGATACGTCACAGAGCTACGCCGTAGCGCTACGAGTGCTACGTATGGCAATGCTTACTACCAATTTATATTTCATTCTGTGTCGTTGTTGTAATTTTAAATTTTAATCTTCTATTTATGTAGGTACCTATTTTTAAAATCTTTGCCTATCATTCTGTATTGCTCCCGTTCTACTTTGTTCTTAGTTTTAATTTTAAAAATCAATAAATTCCAAAAATCGCTTATGAGAGAAATCGTTTAATTTTCTTAAGAAAAGTCACGTGACAATTTCCATACATTTTTAACATTTATTCTCTAGTAACTGTAGTCTACTGCAACGGTTTGTAGATGGCTCAACTGTTCCATGTGTATTTTGTAAATATTGTAAATATTGTAAATAATGTATTAGTTGTAATTTTCTTTGTGAATAAACCTCTAATTTTTTATAAAAAAAAAAAAAAAATAGTAGTCTACTTGACTAGGGGACACTGGGGCAGTGCCGTCCGATCTTATTAGCAAAGAATAACAAACGAATACTTTGTGATAATAATGAAACATTGAGAACGGATTTCCACGTCTAATGAAAAGAGACATGGGTCCTGGCTACGATTTAAATTACATTTCCCTAATTCATTCTTCCTCAACTCTTAAAGGCTGGGCTACACGATGCGTTGCGGTGTCAATCGTATCACAATAAACCGTTACGCGAGATATAACACAAGCGGCATCGTGCTCTTCTTCCTTACGTACATTGATCTTACCACAATAACTTTCGTAGTGCAATAGATTCAACTAAGTCAGTTTTTTTGTACTAAGTTGCTATAGTTCTGCTGCAGAGCGTGGCTATGTTCTAGTCTACAAAAAAATCTGTGTTGTCACATAAGTGTACGCTTTTCCTTATTGTTAGTTACTTATAACAATAATTGTTATTACTTACCTAATAGTATTGCTTCCTGTTTATGCTGTAAACTTTGCTGTGTGTTTCAGTGACAAATAAATGAATTATCTATATAATCTATCTGATAGATAATTGATAATCTGATAATTGTACAAAGAATCGTAGGTATTGTGTTTTGTTTGCGTTAAAATATAGTAGCACTACTCCACCGTACTATCACCGTAACGTAATATATTATGTAGCCTGGGTCTTAGTGTATCACAGTGTACCGCAAGTTCTAGAACAATACCCGTATTTTACTTACCTGAATTATTTTACTTACGTAGAATTCGCGGAACAAATCTATTGGACAACTTATATGGCACAGTTTGTGTTTAAGGAAATATTAATGTCTATCTTGGTTTTGTTGGATATTTTTATTATGATACTTTCTAACATAGTGCTACTGAAAGATTAAAAAGATAGGTACAATTTTTGGTATTTCATCATTAGCTCGTTGTAGAAGTCTTTTGATGGACATGAACATGCCTCCCCTATAGATTTCCAAAAATAACAATTGTAGGGTTTTTTCATCCACCAAATTCACGCCATATTATCTCCGGTTCATCCTGATGGATTCTTTGCTTTTTTCCGGTTTTTAGTCACCTTTCAAGAACTCTATTCCTTAGAGTAAATGAGCCCTCTTATATAGCAAATGAATTCTTCATTAAGAGTGTTCAACCTTGGACTTATCTAATTACCAAGGCGTTCCACGATCTAAAGTTTCCAAGGTGATACCGCACTCAGAAACTGCCTACTAACTTTCATGCAAAGCTTGAATACACCAGACTTCATTTTGAAAACGGCTGTATTAATCCACGTTCACAACTATTTTCTACATTGAATTAATTTAGTTAGAAGTTTGTTTTATAAACTCATTTACCTATAGCAGTGGTGATTGGTTACCACGTAAAGATATAAAATACTAATACTAGACTAAAGATATACAGAGTGGAGACATATTTACGACAAGTGAGTGAAAGAGTGATAAGTGAGTGAAATCGCGGGTAGAGATGATCATTATTTAAGGCACAGATCATATCATCAATATATATAAAACTCTTTTGAAGCTGACAGATAATCAACGCACAGCCTAAACTATAGAGGTATGAAATTTAGAGGGTAGTATCCTTATATAGTGAAGGGGTGCACTAAGAAAGGAATTTTGAAACGTCACCCTCTAAAGGGTAGAACGCGAGCAACGCCGCGGGCGACGGCTAGTAATACTATACTTAGTACAGATACCCCTTAAGCTTAAGCGTATGTAAAATGGTCAAATAAAAAATACTTTAATTTTGTGTATAAAATACGTTGTTTATTTATTTATCTTCCTTTCTGTTTTAAAATTTACTGATAACGACAAACCAGTTTACGATAAAAAAAGATGAAAGTCAGCTCTAAAACTTTAGTATGTACTAACGAACATGTGTTTTGAGGTAGATACACAATACACAATACATACAATACAATACATTGCTCGCCTTTGTACATGTTATCTATTTCTGTCTTCTGTTTATGTGTTATTTTAGTGTACAATAAAGAATTACAAGAATTACAGATGTCTCTACTTTTTTTATACTAAGTACATAAACATACATTAAGTAACATCAAGTACTAAAACACATACGGTCCACCTGATAGTTAGCGGTTACCGTAGCCTATGGACGCCTGCAAATACAAATCATTTCTTTTTTACTCTTTGAAATGTTGAATTTAAATTATTCACTGTTTCACAGTTATAATTTAATCTTAGAAGTAATACTCTTCAGTAAATTATACATCGTACCTACTCTTTGTACTTATAGCGATTCGGATTAAGGGATTTGAATATTATTCCAACCATCTGCAAGTCCAGAGCAGGCCCTATTCGTAGACAAACTTACAAACTACAAACCGGGTAGGGCAAGGTTTTGTACGAACGTCATTGAACGATCTACCGAAAAGCTTTTTTTTTATTTGTAAGTTTTTTTTGAAGATTGTAAAATTATTACTTAGTAGTGGATATTAACATTTATTTTATTAACAAACCAAAAAAAAATATTTAATAACAACGTTTGATTGTTTTTTTAAACACATAAGGTAGCCTAGTTCCCTTAACAACACGAGTACCTATTACAAGTTTTTTTTTAGGAAATAATAACTTAAGAGAATTTAAAATATCCGCAGACCAAAGAAAGATTCTAAAATGACTATTTTTTTATAGGTATTAAAAGTAAAAGAACATAAAATTATATTCTAAAATGCTTTCTTTGAATAAGGCCATGCTTTGTTCGGATTTCGTCTACTTATGGGTTTATGTCCTTCCGTAGCGGAGTCTGTAATTACGTTATGCAATTCTGATTTCGTTCTTTTATGATTTATCTTTGATTTAGGTCTATTATCTCTTGGCAATAATTATGTCAAATCCAATACGATGTCGTGCGTAAATGACATCATTCAATTTTGATTATAATTTCCTAAATTTTTCACTTCGTTCACAGTATAATTTCTATACATTTTAATTTATTTCTGTCTGTTTCTTATCTTACTTTGAGAGAAGCCACTGGCTTCTGTAACACAGTTTATATAACTAGCTCAGGAGCCTATGGATTAAATATTTTTTGTGTTCAAACATTATTATGTCAAGTATCCTTTTTTACTTATTTTTACTTTGGTTTTGCTCGAATAATCACAACACTAGTGGACCCCAAGGGGGGAGGGAGGCAAGGGTACTCACAGGTCTACCCAGGACTTGTCAGAGAAAACCGTAAATAGCTGGGTCCAATAGCTCCTCCCAAACCGGATATTCAGATCGGCCACAGAATCAAAATTGCTAGAGGGGCAGATGTACGTACACATTGTAATAGGTAGATACATACATACAGTCCTGATTTCAATTTACATAGCAAAGAGAAGGCGATATAATGATGAATATCGATCTCCCAACTAGAAGCAAAGGTTACCGGTCGCAAATATGTAGGGCAGAAGAACGAACATTGAATAAACATTACCGACAGGGTGAAAAATAATTACCTATAGAAAATAAAACCGCTCTGGGCAACAAATAAACAAGAAATTTATGAATGTATTTATCATCATCAATATATTATATAAAACTCTTTTGAAGCTGACTGATAATCAACGCACAGCCTAAACCTTAAGTCCTAGAGGTATGAAATTTGGAAGGTAGTATCCTTATATAGTGTAGAGGTGCACTAAGAAAGGAATTTTGAAAAGTCACACTCTAAAGGGTCTAGAACGCGAGCAACGCCGCGGGCGACGGCTAGTACCTAAATACAAATTTAAATAATACTTGAACTTCTTCTTCTTCTTTTTCTATACCTATATGGCCTCTGTCTGTTATTTCGACAGATAATTTTGCCAATGTCAAGTGATAGTAATAATTTAAGTAAGAATTGTAATAATATAAGTCAAGTCAAGTCATTTGTCAAGTCGGCTGTCGTATGTTTTGAAAAGAAAATGGTGGATTTTCTCTTCAAAACCTAACACGAATTTTCACATTCATAAAAACCACTTTACACACATTTATTCCAATGGCTCACACTTTATGTTACGACCTAAGTATTATTGGTTAAAATTCCACCAAAATTAAACAACAATACTCAAATAACACAAGAAAAACTATTAAAATAAAAGTGCTGTGTCGTTTCAAAAAATGTCAAACCTCTTTTCCCTATGGCTTTTGTAACTTTGTTATCACAATTCCGTCAGTGTCTGTTTACTCTAGTGTCATAAACGAGATGAAGGTAAGGAAAACTAAGAATATGACCAGTATAATTTAGAAATAATGCGAATAATAGATACACTTGAAACAAGTTAGTTGTTGTTGAACACGCAAGAAGATGAAATCTTATAGAACTTATAGAACCTAGACCTAGGTTCTAGGACCTAAAGCTAGGTATCACACGTTAGGATTAGGCATTCCCATTACAGTTGTATGTGATTCATCCATTGAATTTTTAGTTCTTTTAAATCCAAAGACAATCTTTTTACACCCTATGAAGAACTGTTTATTTTTTGGCGAGACACCCCGGCGCCGCGGTGACCTAGTCTGAATCGCTAGACAGCCAGCATCCAGGCGTCCTAATGTCCTAACTTATACGATGACAATTTGGGTAGACTGTATTGTATTTATAACTGTTACGCGACCACTTAAATAGGCTATAGGTTTTTAGTAATAATTAATCTTGAAAGTTTTTAATACGCAAATCGGAGCAGTTTTTTCTTTTTTAAAATTTTTGTATTGAGCGCGATTTAAATGTTCTCTACTACACAAACCATTAGATTTTCCGTCATCGAAATCATCTGTTTAATTCGACTATCAATAGAAAATAGGCACAAGTAAGTATAATAAGCCCAATTATGATTGAAATTAAATTAAATATCTATTGCAGTACGGTGACACTAGTTTGAAAGTTACGAATCGTACATAAATCTACCTATTTAAATGTTTATTGAGCATTTAATAGGTAGATTTAAAAACCGTGTAAGGAAAGTTAATCCCTCACCCGTGGGAGGCTGTGTCAGCCGTCAGCACAATGCGACGGCTTCGACAGCGATGCATTAGCACAGATATTTAGCTCGCACGGCTCAGTGGAGCGCACTCCCTGATTGCTGGACGTGCGGAACTGAGAGACAAACACATGGCCCGTAATTTTGTAACGCAGTTAGTTCTGAATGATGCACGCGTTATTACGATTTGTATTCCAACTAGCTAAATCAGGCTTTAGGCAAGCGTAGTGTTGGACGCCCTCCGGCAAGGTGGGGCGACGATCTGAGAAGTGTAGCTGGGAGAGACCTACGTCCAGCAGTGGACTGATATACTTTGACAAGCCGTCGCCCGTCGCGTGACGTTTCAAAACTTCCGTTGGTAATATATAAATAAAACAGCATTTCAACATGTCATTTATTCCCGCCACAGCCACGCTGAATCAGAGATCGTGAACCTTTTTACGCATCTTTCTAGCCTCGAGCTTCAGATTTGTCCCGATTGTCACGATAAACGAATATTTATGTAAATGCAGCGTTTTCTCAGACCGCATGAAATGGTGCGCTATTCGAGGCGATCTGTGCCATTTTTCATTGAAATTTTCGTTTATTTCGGTGTTTGACAAATGCGCTAAGGTTACGTAGGATGTTTGTAGTTTCAAAAATGGTGTAAGCACAATTTTTTTTATTTGAATGTTTCCTCGTTCAATCTATCTCCAAGCTTCTACTTTGTCGAAATCATCATGTTTTAAGGAAGTAAGAAAAATCTTTTTTTTTAAGGTTAGTTTGAGGCCAGTGGATTAAATCACGTGGTCCATGATGATCATGATGATTGATTAAATTTCAGATATAATATTATTTTTTCTATTTTTTTTTTGGACTTTTCACACGACACCCCATTCCCAAACTAAGCTAACTTTAGGTAAGTATATTGTTAACGATACGATTGCACACTGTTACTGTTCACAGTAGGAAACTAAACAAAGAACCATTAGAGTTAGTACTTGCTAGTGTAAGAACTCAAACACCTAAGCGTGTAGTCATTAAGAGCTATTCGAAAACGCTTAGCTTAATACACAAAGTTGGAAGTTACAAACGATCGTAGGCGCTTTTACGACATATTTATATGTAAAACCGATGTTGTAGGTTTTTGTTCAATTGTTTATTGATTAAAATCTTCTTTTTTACCGAAAACATGTATTTTTTTTAACATTTTTTGTAAATTAGGTATACCTTAGTGTGTATTTATATTGAATTTTTTCGCCGATTAAATCACTTTGCCTTGGTTAGACTCTTCAGTATTGGAGACTTATTTGCCTGATTCTAAAAACATTTCATCCCATTCTTTTTATGTATACCAGATAAAAATATCGTCGCGGCGGCGGCGGCGTCGCTAGTTCAATACTGCAGCAAAATAAATGTTGACGTTATCTGCCAATATTTCTTCTAGGTACATAAGCGATGTCCAATATATTTATTCTGTGACGTCATGGTAATTATGGAAGGAATACAAGTGGTTTTTTTTTAGATTGCACATAACACCATCATACTCCCACTAACTAAACTAACATGTTTTGATGGGGTTTGAACGTATATATATACACCCTCAGCGCGGAAGGTAACTTATTACCTTGTGGGTACCAAGTATTCTCCTTCACCGTTTGAAACCCGCGGCTCCGCACGTATTGACCTTGTTTTTCCTGTGGAAAAAGCCGACTAGGCTGAGAAGATGTTATAGGAGCTGGTCAAGACTAGCATCTAAATCGTGTCCCTACTTACAGCGTCCCGTTCATATAATAAGAGTGTGCAAAAAAATTATTCCTTGCCACAGATCAACTATCATTATCATTATCTAGATTAGATTAGAAACAATAAACAGGCCGTTTATTGTTATAACTAGCCGTCTCCCGCGGCGTTGCTCGCGTTAGAGTGTGACTTTTCAAAATTCCTTTCTTAATGCACCCCTTCACTATATAAGGATACTACCCTCCAAATTTCATACCTCTAGGACTTATAGTTTAGGCTGTGCGTTGATTCTCTGTCAGCTTCAAAAGAGTTTTATATTGATTAGTATTCGAAGCATATGCCAGATGAGCTGTGAAGTCAGTCAAAGCTACCAAAACGTGCCCACGATATAGAAGCCATGTAAGTAATCCACACGAAAAAAAACAAACCTACAAAGATATCGAACTTAAATAGATTTCAAACAAGCATTCTTCGAGAATCCCTCCGCCGCAGAAAACTACTTATTCCCAACGAAATTCAATTACGGCCGACAAAGAGTAAAAATATTCTCTCTCCGCTGAAAGGGAATAAAATAAAACTGTGTCTAACTATGTGGTAAACCGTTAGATACGTTGTAGGTATAGTTTCATAGTTATTGAACATCACTGTAACTTATATGAATTTTTATTATTGTTTTTTAATCATCGCATTTTGTTCTGGGTGATGTGGGTAGTATAAAAATGTGACCAAAGCTTTGTTAAAATCCTTTTTCAAAAAGAAAAGAAAAAAAAGAAAAAAGTCAAATGTCAGCTTTTGTTTTACCAATGAAGTCACGTAAATAAGTAAAATGTTCTAAAAATATATACGCTCAGATTACCAGAACTGTCAAAACAGGACTAAGCATTGGTAAATCAAAGGCATCTAATAATAAGGCTTTGTCACCCAGTAATCTACCTATCATATTATTAAACTTTTTTTATTATAAAAATGCTTTGTGTGTAAATGTGTCCTTTGGCGTTTAATAGCAGAAGTCGGCTGTCTTGCCAGTGACATGAATTGCAAGCTCGTTCCGATATCATTGAAAGTGCATAGGAATTTAATCTCGGATCAGTACATCTTGTGCAGTTTGCATGCTAAAATTAAAAGATTATGCCGGCTATGAGAAAAGTAGAGAAAACTAAGATAAGAAAAACTGAAGGCACTTTTAAAAATTTAACTCCATCAAAAAAGTATATTTGAATACAAACCAACCAAATTCTGGTAAAAAAATATGAGAAAGTTTCAATGACTTTTACTTTAAGCTGCAAGTACACTACCACCATGACCACGACCGAGTCGGACCCATACTAGTCGCACGATGGCATAGGTGATTGAATTTTTCAAAAAAACATGTAATCATAATCGACCTTAGTTACCTTAGTTAGACCGTTACTTTCGTTCATATAAAATCCAGTCCATCCAAAGGTTGCCTGGAAGAGATCGCTCATAGCGATAAGGCCGCCCATTGTACTTCACATAAGAATAATGAACTCTGTGTTTATTTTATAATTTCTGTAAAAGTGGTGTACAATAAAGAGTTTTCTATCTATCTATCTTAGTTGCTGTGCACTTGTTTGGCTGCCAAGCAACCTTATGTAACCCTTAATTACGCGCGTGAGGTCTAATTAGCCCGTGGATAATTAAACATTCATGTTTCTGTCGTCATGTAAAATCCAATAATCCCTAACCAAGAAAATTGAGAACCTGTGAGAATCCAAGATGGATTCAACCGATTGGAAGCCAATTAAACATGTGACCGTTCATTTAAAGGAGGACAGTGCTAAATCGCTAATTTATCGGCCCACCTGCTCCGCAAGCCGTCTAGTAACTAATCGCCCGCGAAATTAATACGAAAACTTTGATTAATCCGGTATTTTGTTGCTGGAATTATAAACGGAGGATTTTTGTTAAAATATTTAATATAAAAAGTATCTGTTTAGATGGACGTCTGCCAAAGTCAGCCAAACATAGGAAATCTTGATTTAGGATTTTTGGAACTTGTTTCAGTATATATAATTGTATGTTTTTTTGAAACAAGATGCAAACAAACACAGACTAAAATGATCAATAGATTTTATAATTATGTTGATTTTCGCAGTAAAATACGATATAAAGTCTTTTTTCAAACGATATCGTGATTTCGTTAACATCGCGGCCAACATTTGCCAAAAAAAAAGCGTGTTAGTAAATTTGCTTATAATTTTGTTCACCTACTGTATTTCACACGTTTTACGTGCACGAGGCACGTATTACACATTATACAACAACGCGGCCTTACAAGCCAAATTTATGAGCCTCTGAAACATTTAGCCAACTTCGGGCATTACAACTGAACTTTTTACTTAGGGGTTAACAAGGCTTATGCATCGGCTACTATGTTATTCGCGACAGATTTGCAACACGCTTAATTTACAATCACGTTTTGTTATACGCCATTTTTGGAACCCAACCTGCATGTTTTTATGATACAATTATATTAAAATAAAAGCACACGTTTTACGAAAACTTCCTCTGTTGCGGTAATGCAAAATACACAACCACGCGTGCATTATTATCGTAAGCAAAAACGCACCTTAGAAAAGAGATATTAAACTCTATTTTGCTTATCGTGGTGTCTCGAAGAAGCTTCAGAAGTCCAAACTTGTAAGTCCAGGGGCTCTAAAGCAACAAGTTGTGTAGACACTACACTTTGTATTACAGTTTTCACTTTGTTGAGTTTGTCACCCCTATTTGTCGAGCCTTGGTAAGTACTAATATCTATTCTGTGCCTTGGATTAGGAAGCTACTTTATTAAGTAGGTAGGTAGAATGTTTTCTATGTGTGAAATTTTGTAAAAATACTATTGCAAAAATAAGTATAGGTACAGGGTATAATTGAAATAGTATAGAAAAAAAATGTAGGTAAGTAAATAAGTTATGCAGCAAAAATTAAAAAAAAGTTATGAGATTCTAACCCGAATAAATACAGGATATACAGAAATACAGAATAGAATAATAATCTGGTCCATTTCTTTTATATGATATGCCTACTTAATTGGCCTTTATCATTATCATCATCTACAGCCTGACTTCACCAACTGCTGGCTATAGGCCTTCTTTGTTAGTCCTCACTAGTTGGCCTTATCTACAGGAAAAACGAGATTATTATCTACAGAATAAGCAACAGTGAGATCGAATCAATAAATAAACGATACAAGAGACAACTTGACGTAAATCCACTATGTGCTATGAATACATTACAAATCTTATGCATCAGAGAACAAACATGAGAGATTGCCTCAGCGTGGTAGAATTGTCACGTGCGGAAATCCTAACGAAAGTACTTTTGATACAAAGAGGTCCAAAGACGTGTGTTTTTGCATTCCCCACATGTTCCATTAGAGTTGTGGAACTTTCCGGCTAATAACATTTCAAAATAGTCGGATTACATACGTGCTACGTATGTAATCCGGCTATTTTGAAATGCCTTTGCGTTGTGAAACTTTTCGGCTATTGTAGCACATTATGTATAATTCGGGTATTTTAAATAACTGTGGTCTACTACCATTAACCCAGGACTTGCTGTTTGCGTAATTTCTTGAAATATAGCTATGATTTATAAATGTGGAAAACTCGTAACACTTTAGTTTTCAGCTAAATAAACAAACCAAAGGCTTTACTATTCTAAAAATTGTTACTGGAAGGATGAAACAGTAGGTACCTAATAATTGTATAATATGATACCGCGGCAACCACTGCGGAATAAAGGTTCTCGAATGGCAACCACGCCTCAAAATGCAAAGTGTAGGTCGGCCACTCCATAGACCGATGGCTTCTTAAGATTGCTTAAATCTAGCGGTGGCCTTTTACAGGCTGACAATGATGATGATAGTCACTGTAAACGCTGTGATTAGTTTGAATTACGAGTAGCTATCAACAAAACGTCCAAAACCAAACAGTTTTTCGAAAGTCTAATACGACAGTGCGACCAAAATTTGTTCGAAGTTTCAGCAAATAAAAACCGGATAAAGTGTATATTTTTTATCCGGTTTTTTTCTGTTTTTGTTTGACAAAACTTCTCTACAACAAGGGTATCCACAACCCTTTTTGTGCTCTCGGAAACACAGTTTTCACCTCTTGTTGTGGGTTTTCGTAATTGGAACAGTAAATAAAACATTTCAAGGGATAAAGCTCGGCTTTAGAGCTTTTTAAATAGCACTTCGCGATATGGAAATAACGTTCAAATTAGATTGGTACAACCGTTTATATATTCTTTTGAAGGTTTGTGCGTATTTAGGAAAATTATGGTCTGTCTTATATGTAGTTAGATGCTTATGTAATTTAGACTTAATCTAGGTACCTACATAGTTTATCATCATCATTAACTATATCAGTCCACTGCTCAATTCGTCATCATCGTCTCACGGAAATCTTGGTGGGACGAACTGGAAGTTATTTTAAAAACTTCCCATTCGTCCCACCAGTGGGACGACCCAGTGGGATGAACGGGAATGAACGCAATGTTAAATTCAATATAGTTAACTGTTAGGTACCTGAAAGGGTACCTGAACCTGAAGGGGTATTGAAAAACTTAAAAAATAAAGAAGATAATATTTTTTTAGTTCTTTCTTACCCGTCTACCTCTCGTAGGTAAACAAATATTAAACTCACATTTTTCAATGAGAAACTTCATTTTCCAACAGCTTATGCTTCAATAAATATTCGCTCACCGCAACTACATCAATCATAGAGGTAACATAGGTGCACCCATACAACCACCTAGAAGTATACATCGGAAACTAGCACATATTACAATGCTGGAGAGATCATTTTAACTTTGATAAACATTCAGCAGTTGTTCTAAAGGTAGACGTTTGATGAACACACTGAACTAGGGCGAATTCAATTATTTGCATGACTGGGAATATTGGTTACTTGTTCATATTGCTTTGATGACCTTTGGTAACCAATAAAAATTCCAGATAAACTACTAACTAACTACTACTAATATTTAACCACTTTAGAACTAACTTTATTGTAAAACATAAATAACGACGCTCATGATATTAATGATAATGCTAGCGTTTAATACAAGCCGTACTATTAAAGGTCGATTTCAGAAACAAATAGCCTAGTAAGTACATTTTTTTCTTGATATTATGAAAGCTTAGAGTCCCTGCAAGTTTTTAAAACGCCCAGAATCTATGGAATACTGTATTTCGATTTTTTATTTGATGTTGAAGATTCCACCCGAACTCGCTCAAAAACAGTCAATTTAGATCAAAATGTTTGTAACTTGCACTTTATGCTAGGAAGTCGGTAGTTTTTTGGACGTGTCTATCTGGACAACCTCTTTTTATTCATTTCAATTTAATTCAATTCTTGTCTATGGCCTTTCTATTCAAGCGCAGTATAAAAGAAATGCTTTGTTATTGTCACTTGCATGACAGATGACAGCTAAAAGAGACGACAACAGATTTAGCAACAATAATTAATGAAGAGAGAGAGAGATGATTTAGAGGAACAATAATGATAAGTAGGTACCCATAAACGTTTGCGTTTTGGTATGTAGCCGTACCCGGTAATCCCGTGTTTGTGAGCTCTGTCTAATGCATGTTTCGTGAATGTAAAATGGACAGGAAGTGCATGAATTTTTGAAATGTAAATGCCGAGTCTAAATGCGGGAGAGGTCGAGTCAAGACAGTGACGTACGTCGATGCTGGGAGATTTCGGAAATGCATTGCTGAGTTTGCTTGGAGCTGTTTTAAAACAGCTCGCTTTTATAATAAAAGCTTAAACAGAAACTTTTAGGCTTCTCTATATTCTATGAAGCTAAGGCCCGCGTGCCGGTTCAGAAATCGTTACTAAATAGATTTGAGTAGAGATTTTCATACAAAAATCTGTGTTTGAGTCTGGATCAGTGCTTAAGCAGTAAATCAGCATACACGGTCCCAGTGTTTTATTACTTTTGGGACAGCTCTACGACAAGCTTATAAGCAATCGTTGGCTACCATTTTCTATAGGGCTGGTAACATGACAACATAGAAAAAAAATACTCTTTAGCAAGACCATTTTTTTATGGATCGCGTGATGATATTACTAGATATTATAACAAGCGCATTATTTCAATACACAGTGACACTCAACGACTACACGCAGTCCTGGGGGGCAATTGTTGTCTCAAGACCTGGCAGATTTTGTGAACTGTTTTCATACTAAATTATAGGTGTTCTGTGACTAAATAGTGACATTAGCGCGTTTCAGCGCGTTTTTTGCCGTCAAAAGTTTCTTGTTTTCGTATATCTGTAACCACGTCGCTTGACATTATGCTGGGCAGCGAAAGCTGTTCAGAGCTTACGATATGGGGGCTGTGGTGAAGTATTTAATCGTAGTCGAAAACACTACAGAACCTACACTGTTTCCTTCAGATTACAATCTGTACATCAAGCGATGTATTCTGCATGAGTCGCGAGATGCTGAGAGGTAATTACGAGGCGCGAGGTGCGAAGTAATAGCTGTCAAGATGATGTATTTACAGCGTCTTATTGGTTGCTCGGTGAACTGCCTGTCACGATCACTGGCGTGCTGATACACCAAGCTGTTTTAACTCTTACCATGTATTTCGTATCATCATCATTATCAGGGTGTTACTGTTTTACTAAGTTGTGCCTTGTTTCTGTTCCAAAAATAAACTTATCACTATTACTATAATTCTGGTGTTCATCATATCAGCCTATGGACACAGGCCTGTACCTTAGAATTTAAAAAAAAATTGTGTCTACAAAATAGCTTATTAATACCTAGGTACAGTCAGCAATACGTCGATTAACAAATTGAGTTCTTGAAAACCAAGCTATGCAGTTTTAAAATGCTATTAAGCAAGTTATATGTATAATTAAAATTAGTATAATAAACAGAAATATGTCCCTAACCTCTTATATAAAATTTAGAAAACTATATAGTTCAGAAATGCTTTAGACAGTATAAAAAAAATATCTTCCTTACGTTTTGCAAAAATTACTAAACGAATTGTCAGAAAGTTCCCAAAACATATTTGAAAAATCTTAGGTTCTTAATAGACTTATGTTCCTGATTGTACTTACCTAGAATTATATTGATTTAGTAATAATAATATGAACGATGAAAAAACGTGCTTAGTTTTTTTATCTGTGGTTTGTACACACCATTTTCAAATCATTAGTTTTAACAAGGAGATGTTATTACACTCCATAGGTATTACGTACTACGAGCGAGGTATGTGTATAAAAGTGCTATTGCTTTCAATATTATTTGAAAGCCTGGAGCCTTATCCTAGTCCCAAAGAGTAGTCAAAAGTGGCAACATAAAGATAGAGCGAGATGTTTTACGACAGCATAAAGCTACTTTCAGACAATACGACGGTTTGTTATAATATTTCGTAATATACAGGGTGGAGGCGTATGTACGAAATTAAATGAAAACGCGGGTAGATACGATCGTTACTAATCATGTATGATTTCAAAAAAAACTTGTTTGTTTTTTTTAGTGATTGCAAAAGTTTTTTTTTTTACTGATATCCTAAAGATAGATAAGTATGATAAGTAAACGTATCAATTAATCTTATTGTTTGCTGTTTTATGTCCGGTTTACAAAAAAAACCTCATATATATCTCATTTTACCTTAGCACTACACATTTTAAACAAAAGTTAATAGAAGCAAAAGAGTACACCTTTAGTAAAAATATATTGTACCGTTTGAAAGTTGCTTTACTTGAACCCTATTTCATTTAGCAGTAAAGAAAATGAACCGTAAACCAAATTGGAAAAGTATTTCTGCGTGTCAACGCTTTAGCTCAGCACCTGCCGGGGGTTATGATCATTGAGTACTTCAGTAAATCTACCGACCCAAGGAACATCCTATTTGACTAAACTTAGAAGTTTCTACTACTAAACGTACAGTAAAGATACAACCTACTTAGAGTTAAGAAATACGCTTTCAATAAATAAATAAATAAAATAAATACCTATTCTTGGACATATTACACAACGCTAAATAGCATTAAACTCGCCTCTGTACGATTTTTAAAGTGCAATAAAGAATTTTCTAATCTAATCTAACGCTCTCTAGTCCCAAACTAAGCAAAGCTTGTACTATGGGAACTAGATTGCTAATGTACATATTTTTTGTAAATACATAGGTTCTTATGATACATAGTAACAGCCAGACACAGAACAAACATCTATGTTTGCCACACACAAATGTTTGACGGAAGGCAGAGCTATTACCGACTGAGCCATGACGCCTTTTTTTTCTAAAAATTATTACAATTAGTATACTGTAGCGCCATCTAGCGCGCTACATGAGAACTATCCTAGATCGCGCAAACAAAGTTATCACGAAATTTGAGCATCAGTTAATACCGAGTACCATTCATTGGTTCTCGGACCCCGAGCCAAAGGTCGCTCGGCGTGAAAGACCTTCCCTTTTCGAGGACACACATCCTACCGTGTTCTCCTCAATACTATAAAAAAATGGATAAAACTATTCAAAAATAAAGAAATAACAGTTTTATGTGAAAATCTGCACTCAAATCTATGCTTGAGTAGGTAACTATTTCTTTTTTTAGTAGAAGAACTGCCAATGTCTACAATACTTAGGTTAACCTGTTTCAAAACAGTGTATACTCAATTTCCTTCAAAAGAACCGCACACATTTGTTTCTTCGTTTCCTCCAAAGCAACGAGTTAAAACGAATTGCTCTACGTTTTCTGGGTGCTTAACATTCTAGTAGCAACCAATATAAAGCCGAGTGTTGAATGGGTCGTAGTCATCATCATATCAGGGAACCATTAGAAGGGTACTTATAAAAATATTCCACCTTTGAGCACCAAGTTTAAAAATTATTGGTGTGAAAAAGTGGAATAAGTGCGGAAAATCTTGGTGCGCAAAATTTGCGGAAAGTGGAAGGATTCCTTATCATCATACTTTTAATTTTATTAGGTTTAATTATTTTGTACATCATTTGTTTTATAATTTTGTAATTCTTGTCCATCCATACGTTTCTTGCAGAGATCGCTCTTAGCGATAACGCTGCCCATTGTACTTTTTGTTGTTATTTCTTTGCTGTATGTAATTTCCCATATGTGCGTGCAATAAAGTTTTTATCTGTCTTATCAGCCTATAGAGGTCCAATTCTCAACAGAGACCTTCACCGCATAAACCAGAAAAAAAAAGGTTCTTTTCTGTACACAGGTTTGTCAGAAGAACCCTTCTTCCACCCGGAAATCTTTGATCAGTAACTTCCCAGACTGCTGTTAGTTTGAAAACCTATACCTAGAGGAAGCCTCTAATAGTAAGCTTCAGAGTTTTGAAGTTATAGTTTCGACAATATAGAATTACTATAGAACCATCGCACGGTGAAGGCTTCTTTGTATTGTTGCGTTCACACTATGCCGCAGTTGGCAGGGACTTGGGCAGGGAAGTGGGCACGAGCTTAGTGTGACCACGATAATGCCTCTGTACCGGCTCCCGGCCCAAGTCCATGCCCTTGCTCTCTAATGATAATAATGCTGGCAGCGGCATGGGCATAGTGTGAACGCGGTATAAGTCTTCACAATGCATTGTTGTGTTTCTGTTTGAGGGCTATACGCGAGCTCGTCCAATTAAAGGCACTCACGTCTCGGAGATGGACAGAATTCACCTCGTGAGGCACATCCTTAGTGGATGTCCGCTGTGAGATAATGCATTGTTATTGGTATAGGTTACTTTTTAAGAGGTGGGAGATCATTTTGTGCAATTTTTTATAGCACAGTGAGCACCCTACCTTACCTACCAGTAACGTATTTGGAAGTGATGAATACAAATTCGATTCTGTTTTATAACGTTGATCCAATTATTTGCAGCTCGTGCGCGTTCGAAAAGCTTTATTGATATTAAGCTTTTGAGGCAGTATAGGTATCTATATAATATACCTAGATAATAAAAAACTCTAGTGATATAAGTATACGTTTTTAGGTCATCAGAATTTTAACTTTCCGTCTTACCAATAAAATAATCTAAACAAGCTGTTTCTTCGTGTTTCTATGAACTCTAGATCAATGCCTGAGCATTAATTTGAATCGAGCTTTAATTCCTTAGCGTTGCCTGAGTATCTTTTCAAGTTTGAAATTATATATTCCAGATATCGCCACTAAAGATTCCCTACCAGTGGGGATTTCAAGAGTAGTCTTAATCAAGTATCGAATTTTGTGCTTAAGTATAGATTTATCTATCAATTAAGAAAACGCTTGAGTAGAGAATTTGCTGTATTTTTGAATAAAAACGATTTATGCCTGAATCTCGTCTTTGCTAATTTGAGTCCGGATTAGTGATTGAGTAATTAATGAGCATACGGGCCTAAAAGAACCTTGCAGTGTAAAAAATAGACAATTTGCGATACTTTGCTAGTTCTAACATCGTAACTTGGCTTGGCAGTAGGCATTCCTTAAAATGAACTCGCTAATGGATGCCAGTTCCCATTAAGATGAATTCGCAACTTCAGCTAACTTTAACCACTTCTCTCTCTAACCCTTAAGGAGCAGACGCACTGGGTAAACCGTCAAGTCGACTGACTGACTGTTGGCTTATTAGTTGAATGCACTAATCTACGCGGTTTGTATTACACGCGGTGTTTTTGCGACGCACTCTGCGTACTGGAATAATTACTCGCGCTCTGTAATAAAATACTCAACAGTTGAACGCATGCAGTTTGCATCGTTGGCCATACCGTTGACGAAGATTTAACGATTGCCAAAGAAAGCCTCTAGAAGTAACGAAAAAACGCAAAAAAGCCTTCGAATAATCAATAACTGTTCCTTGTCAGAAGCGACTCTACTTTATTTAAAAATTCAATAAATTTCAAAATTCTTTATTTCAGAAATAACCGAGATGAGACCACTTACAACTAGGTAGGTACATATACGTAGATTTAGAGGGACCTAAAATCAAAGTAAACAACATTTTGTAGGTAGGTAGGTACTAATTAAAAGTGCCAAAAATAACACAACTGGTCACAGTCGACTGTTCGCCCCGTGCGTCCTCATCTTATATGTTTTCTTTGAACATAAAACTTTCGGTGACAACTACCACTTGCCTTCTTATCTTGTTAACGTCCACTTGCCAAGAAAAATAACAAGGGAGATACCACTTGGCAAGTTTCACGTTTCTGTAAAGCTATATGGCCAAGCATCCCATCTTACTGCATGCTGTTCTGTTTTACATACGTCCAGCAACCAAAGTCAACAATCTTTATTCGGTGTTGTTGATGATGGGTTCTCTTCAATAAAAGCTTCCTTTTGAGAAAATATAAATTTACTGTTTCTGTAATGATACAATGAAATAAAATTATATAAAAATCGGCTCGACGCGACGTGCGCGCACTTTGGTGTTGTCTCCATGACACAGAGTAGGTATATCCACACAATATAATAAGTTTTTTTTTTTAATTATAATAATGTGTTCTTTGGACTCATCTAGAGTTGGACTCATCTACAGTTTATTTGGTCTGGACTCATCTACAGTTTATTTGGTTTCACTTTCGTAAATCGAGTTCGAGTGTTCTTTGGTGATAAGCGCCTCTACGAAGCAAGCTAGAACCATTTTTCTTCATACATTCCGAACATTTTCGGTTTATCTAGAATGAAAGCAAATAAAACTCAATATTTATTCTAAGTCAAACTTGGAATAAATGCCTTAGTTTATCGAAGAAGAATCCAATTCATTATTCCTGGAAATGTACGTGAAGCACACACTGACATGCCACGACTAATATTATTACTAAACTTGTTATAACAGGAACTGATAAGTGTTTCCTGGAAGCTACCTATCTAAACCTAATAAGTAAATAAATAAAACTTGATAATTGCGTGTTCATATTGTTCGTTCTCTCAGGTTTAGGTACGAAAAAAATTACAGACTTGAATGCGTGGTAATTAATATTTTGGCTTAAATAAAGTCTCTATGCTACAGGAAAATGTAGACGGCTGCATCTGCTTGGCGCTGTTCTCTTTACTCCATACTTTAGGCCCTAAACTAGACCTATGTATTTACTATTGTTGGTTCTATTCATACTGGCTTTTTAAAGCTCCTCTAGCTAAAACAGTTAAATCTGTGGTTATCTCTTTTCGTTGTCCATTTTTAAAGTAGTTGATTTTTAAAATGACGAGATTGGATTGAATGGAGATTATAAATTTACAAATTCTTCTTTATACTGAAACCAATTCTGTTGGTGCATTTTTTTAAACAAAACTAATTTGAGCGCACTCAAATGATAGCTGACTTCGTCGTTTCATTAACTCTATCACGAAGAAATCTGACAGTCGCCGCGTTAATGTATTCGAGTTATATTGCGCGTCAATGCCAGGTCGACTGCCAACCGTTGTAGGGTCACCGCGCAGTGTATCTCGGATACGCAAGCGTTACGTTACGTTTGCGATTGTCACATTTATTCGTGATCACAGTTCATGAGAAAAAGATGGCAACAATTTTCTTCTTCTTCTTCCTGCCCTTATCCCACTAGGTGGGGCATCAATTTTAGTGCTGTCAAATTAGATTAGTTTAGAAAATGAAACAACAGAATTAGGGGCACTGTATGGTATGACTGAAGAGTGAACATTTTTTCAACGTTTTAATTCAACCGACTGAATAAATGGTTTCTCTCTCTACCCTAATTACTTTCATTTTTTGTATTTCCTCAAAAAGGCGTTTGTAACGAGCTCGTTACTCATCTCAGCAATAAGCGTCACAATGATTTATAATACAAAGCTTATTGGAATAAGCCAACGCTTTATTTGCATCTACGTGTTTGAAAAACACATCTTAACTAAAAGTACAGTCAACTGCAAAAAAAGATGAACATAATCTGGTTTGGAAAAGTTAAATATTTTTGAAGCCAACGCTATTGATTTGAATAAATGAAAGAATGAAAACGGTTTATTGATCAACACCGAAACACTCTTATGATATAAAACAAAACAGCTTGCATTAAATGTACCTACAATGGGGGGGGTCTTATCGCTCAATAGCAATCTCTTCCAGGCAACCTTAGGATAGAGAGGATTTGAATATATTTAGAGAAGGGGTCAACTCAATCACCAAACAAAATTAATCAGACCTTTTTTTAGTCACCGCAAAAAATAATAACACCATTAAAACTTACATTATTATACCTAGGTACATAAATACTTTAAACCATTTAAAAATTGCATTATGAATCACATCTTTATCAAGGACATAATGAGTATCTCTCTTCTAAGAACTAAGTACGTCTGGAAACTGACACCTCTGGGTAACGAGAGCGCATGTTAATGAACTAACATAATGAGAGCGATATCGAGTGGTAGGTAATTGGATGAACGTGATACAGGCCCTCCCTGTAATTCAACTATACATGTAAAGCCTTGGTCTCACGACCGTAACGCACAACGCTGCGGTGTGCAGCACAACGCAGAGTACCGCGTTTGTTCCTCGCCGCTGACGCAGACTGCGACGTAACAAAAGGCCATACTAGACGTTTTCCATACAATTATGTGTCCGGCGCTGCATGCTGCATACCGCTGCGTTGTGCGTTACGATCGCGAGACCAAGGCTTAACTGTCAAACTACTTGTCCCTCGCACATTATGTCAACATTTTTGAAAATTAAGGTCCGTATGCTGTACATTTTTTTATGAAAATTTCTACTCAAATCCTTGAGTAACTATTTCTGTATCGGCATACGAGCCATAAAATCACTGAATGTAATTATGCAACTTCTCAAAACTTCAAGCTTTAGAAAATAACAATGCAAAGGTTCAGCAGATTGTTTATTTTTTGACCCTGTACCTGTATGTATGTATACCTACTACTGCTTATTCAGAATCAGTGCCTAATTTTTATAATTTTATTTTCCAGTACTATCTGATGAGGAGGCTGACATAGAGCCAAGCCTGACCATCATGGCGAGGTCAACGATCTACAACGCGGGGGAAACTAAAGCAATATTTTGCAAAGGAAAGAACATTGTAGAGGTACGTAAGATAAATAAAATTAAAAAAAGTAATGTACATTTTACACAACACCATTTGGTCCCATTTAGTTCACATATTTAGTGATATTTACGCTACGCTTGCCTAAACTTTACCTTTTATCTTATGTACCTACTTAATTTCAAATACGATTGTGAATAATTGTGATTGAATAAATAAATGAAAACGCGTGTAGGTATGAAAATGTATTTACAAAAAAAATATTAGTTCCCATAGTACAAGCTTTCTTTAGTGTCCAAGAATACAATTTATTTCTTTCTAGTCTCACAACATTACATTTTAATATTATTTAATGATCTCTTTTTAGCAGCTTAAAAAAAATCAATAATACATAAAAGATGTTATTGTTTGTTACAGCCAATCCAATGGTACGACCAGCAAGATAAGAAAGTGCCAGTTCACTCCAATAAGAACCCCCGAGTGTACGTGGAGAAGATGACAGGTGGCAAAGACGAGTCTTTGGTGCCCCTCATGATTCACCATGCTGAAGTCACCGACAGCGGCAACTGGACGTGCCGGGCAGGAGACTTCCACGATCACATTGATATTCTTGTTGGAGGTATGGACATATATTATTTTATTTTAAAAAATTTACGAAAACTAACAGCTGGGTGGTTTCACAATAAGATGATATACCTACATAATATAGAAAAATACAAAGGTTCGAGTACACTGATGCCTAATTAAGAGTTTCCACAGATTACTATTAAAAGACTAAAACATACAGCCACAAGACACGACAAGAATTACTCGCCTTTACTTCAAAATCGTATCTTAAAAATCGTACTCCTCAGTAACATAATATTGGGGTCATCCCAGCGTAAGTAGAAGTAAATTTTACATAAAATAAATTAAACCTGAAAATCCCCTTAGTTCCTCTTCATCATTGCTGGTCATCATTAGACCTTTGATTGTGAGTTCATACATATTCATTCTGAATTCATGGAGATGAACTAAATTCTTCAAATGGCAATTTAGACCAAGATTCCTCAAACCTGGTTTTCAGAGCTAGAATCAGGATGAAGTGACTAGATACATCTCTTCATCCACCCACTTCAGTTTGTACTAGAATCAGGATGAAGTGACTTCATCCTCTTTATTCACCCACTTCAGTTCGTAAGAATCAGGATGAAGTGACTTCATCCTCTTCATCCACCCACTTCAGTTCGTACTAGAATCAGGATGAAGTGACTTCATCCTCTTTATTCACCCACTTCAGTTCGTACTAGAATCAGGATGAAGTGACTTCATCCTCTTTATTCACTTACTTCAGTTCGTACTAGAATCAGGATGAAGTGACTTCATCCTCTTTATTCACCCACTTCAGTTCGTACTAGAATCAGGATGAAGTGACTACATCCTCTTTATTCACCCACTTCAGTCCGTAAAACTCCTCAAAGCTGCCACGCGTATGCGCATGATTTTTAACTCCTTCCAAAAAGTGAGATACAAGTGAACCACTTTTGTTGCAATTCTCACGTTCTTTATTTGTGAAACGTATCTCCTGGATGTACAATAACTCTGCAGCTACTTCTGGATTACTCGCATTCACGTACAGTCCCCACTGAAACAAAGCTATACATATAGGTTATAGGTAATTGAACGATCCCGAAAAAGGGAGTTCATGTGGAAGCTGCATCATAACAATAATGATGAGACTTTTCAAAAATGTTTTATGACTAAAAGCTAGAAACTTTCCATTTTCTTTTATCAACTATGATTTAGAAATAAAATCTCTTTCCTAAAATAAATGTTTAGATTAAAAAATATGATTATAGCCAACAAGTACCTACATAATTTATAAATTCTGAAAGTTATCTAATTCTGATATGAAATTCACTGTACCTATAATATGAATAGCTTTTTAATTTTCCTAATTGCCTCGTTAATATTTTTTTTAATCTAGTTTTTTTTTTCCAAATTACCTAAGAAATAAAATGCCTGAAATGTACCTACTTCATATTTTTATATAAATATTTACCTGTGGGAAACGTGTGTTATCATCGACGGTATGAGAAGAGCAATCAGCTGAGCTGAAACTCAATTTAGAAGCATCGTATTCTGTTAGGCGTTCTCTTCTACCACAATAGCTTGTGTAATTTGACGCTTTTTTCCATTCGTAAGCTTTTAGGATGTCATGCGTTTTATTCCAATTGACATAGCCGTATTTTGGAGTTGGCTGGTCTGAGGCAGTTCCGTCGGCAATCGGTGTCAAGGCCAACGAAGAGTCCAGACATGCTTTAACGCCTGAACCGGACAAATCCAGATCATTCAGCTTTTTTGACAGATCATTGACGGTTTGGTTAAGTTTCTTCATTTCTCCTATCAGCTCATCTAGCTGGTTACTCGGTACCATCACCATGTTGTAGGCGGAGGACATCGCCATATCGTCACTCTTCTGAAAAATATACAATTGCTCTTTTAGCAATATAATCTAAAAGTTTTTTCTGGGCATACCTACCATTAAACCTACATACTATGTTATTAGGAGCAAACTATTAATATGCTATGCTATGAGTAATTATTATCGTCGGGGCCCCCGTGGGTTGCCAGTAGCCAGTATCCGATGCATTTATTATACTTAGTTATCATTATAAAATAAAAATAGAAGAATCCTTAGTACCTAATCTAGGTCTGTACTGTAACTTGACAGTGGTAAGACTGGTAACTCTGGTAAGCAATTATTTCATTTTTCTAAACTAAACTAATTTGACAGAACTAAAAGCAGTAACAATATTGCTGTCTGTTTCTCATATCACTGAAACGACAAAGATAGTAATTATTAGTGCTGTCAAATTAGGTAGGTAAGTCGAATATGCTACAACCAGTGTCCACTTTACTGCTAATAAATAACTAAAACAGTTTGAATTACTAGAAACAAAGTCACAGTAATACGAACCTTATCAATCCGAAACACAAGTCACACCTCGCCAGCAAGATAAATAAACTAAGGCAACGTAATTTTCCAAAGTTATACTCAAAATCATCGAATGCAGCTAACACAATGCACACTGTCGACGTCCACAAAGTACCACTGTAACTGACCGCTCGCAGCTCGTTCGTGAGCTGCTGTTATCGATGTATCTACTTATACCTACATAACATAATATATTATATACTACTCTACTAGAAGTGGAATGAAGGCCAGTGTATGAATTGAATATTCTAGACTTGTGTGTGGTCTTAGTCACTATCGTATATCTATATGTACTTACTGTGCTTATGCCCGTATGCTGACTGCTCTAGAACTGATACGGATACAAGCATGTTTTTTGTTTGAAAATCTCTACTTAAATCTAGGCTTGAGTAATGATTTCTGTATCGACATACGGGCCTTACAAGAAAACCTAAGCATAAAGCCAGTATTAAAAAAAAATAAGGTGTATATCGGGTATATATTATTGGTGGCCCAGTGTATGCATCGCAAACAGAGTTTACATACTTATCTTCATATCAAGCTAGGTACTGTTTTCCACTAAAAAAAATAATTGATTTCTTGGCAGTTTGAACACAATATTATCTGCATTTAGTGATTGTGATGTTATGTTGTAATAAGTATTATAATACGGGAGTATGCAAAAACTTGAGGTCGTTTTTTTTGTAGTTTACGTTTATTCAGCCAAAAAAACTTTTTATTGTATTTATTTATAGGGTGCCTTCTGGTAAGATCGGCCTAATATTAAGTCCGGATAAATCACGTAGTAACTAAGCAATTATCATATAAAAATATCGCTGAATTGCTTGGCATCCGGACTTACTATTACGCCGATCTTACCAGAAGGCACTATAATGTAAACGATCGAGATATGTATTGTCAAATCAATAAGTTCGTCGTTCGTACCACACGAGGCCATTCATTTCTTCAAAGCTGGTTCTTGTATAAATGTCATTCTTTACAAAGTCCAGAAAGCTCTTTGTAAGTCCATTCTTACTCATGAGATTATTCTTCATGAGCTCATCGATATACATCATTTGTGTCTTCACACGTACACTTCTAACATCTAGATATAGTTCGTCCTGAAACGACAAGAGTTACTTTTATTAAATACTAGGTGCCACCCGCGACTTCGTTCGCGTCCCGTTGATTCCCGTTAAGTTTTCGGGATAAAAAGTTGCCTATGTGTTAATCCAGTGATTTACTTGATTTAACAAACCAGTAAAACTTAAGAGTACTATCCGTATACCTACCAATTTTTATGAAGATCGGATGAGCGGGTTTAAAGATCTCTTCGAACAAACATACAAAGTATTTTTGTCCAAGTTGTCACTAAGATCTCGTTCGCTTCGCTCACTCGATCAATTAATGTACTAACACAATATTTTTTATTTTATTTAGAACTACCTTCAATTTTTTTCTATACTTATTTTTTTCTTACGACTATCGGTTGTTTTCTATTCGTTTGATTCATCATGCGTATTAGGTTTACTATAAATACTTTACTGTTAATAAAAAACTACATATCTTTTACTAAACAATTACGGCAGTGTACTTACGTCTGACTCCGCTGGAAAACGAATTTCTCGATTGATGACTACATATTTAGTCATATCAGGCCGAATATCATCGTTCGAGGGTTCACCTCTTTCAATTGATCCACAAAAGTTTATGAATTCGGATAGTTTTTTCAAGTTATGTTTTATATTGTTATTCCATGTGTTATAGCCTTGTTCATAGTATTGCCGCGAAGTATATGATTTGGGAAAAACAGTTCGAAACATACTGTTCAGCTCATCTAGTGTCCGACCAACGTTTTCGACAGAAGAGGTAGTACCATCTTGATTGTAACCAAGGCATTTGATTTCGTTCAACAATTCATCGAACTTTTCAAAAGCTTTTTCTTCCGTTTTTTTCGTCGCCATAGTGACCTATTTTTCTGAAAAGAATGCAATTTGTATTATGTATGTATCAGTTTGTAAGATTCTATAGTTTGAATGTAATAAAATTAACAATAGTACTTTATCTGTAAAATAAACACATTTATGTAGGTACATTATTTTTGAGCTCTATATTTGTATTTTGTTTTGTCAACAAAACATTTAAATATTATTTGCTATATAAAAAAACAGCAAGTACTTACCAAGTAGGTATATACGCCTCAATATAGCAAACTATGTTTTTTGTTACAACACAGTAGAGCACTCAAATAAATAATCAGATAGCGCGTTGCACACTTTGCGCAGTCTTGAAAAGACGACGCGGCGCGAAATGACGCACATTTCTATAAATAGTGAAGCGATGTTTCTATCTACAAGCTTAAAATTCTGTCGTTTATTTGAGATTTAATAAAAAAAAGTGTATAATTATTTAATTACTTATACTTAATAAATCTTTAATAAACATAACTTGATATTATTACAGTATTTTTTTAAGATTTGGCGAATGATTATTGCAGTTTCTCCTTCTGTTCTTTCTTCTTCTCTTCAGTAATGGCCTGTGTCCGTCATTTCGACAGACAATTTTGCCAATGTCAAGTGATAAAATTGTAATAAATAAGTCAAGTCAAGTCATTTGTCAAGTCGGCTGTCGTTTGTTTTGAAAAGAAAATGGTGGATTTTCTCTTCAAAACCTAACACGAATTTTCACATTCAGAAAAACCACTTTACACACATTTATTCCAATGGCTCACACTTTATGTTACGACCCAAGTATTATTGGTTAAAATTCCACCAAAATTAAACAACAATACTCACAATAACACAAGAAAAATTATTAAAATAAAAGTGCTATGTGTCGTTTCAAAAAATGTCAAAACTCGTGTCCCCTTCTGTTCTTTCGCATCTGTCTGCCATTTCGACAGACAACTCTGCCAGTGTCAAGTGAATTATTTGAAATAGTCAAGTCGCGTCAAGTTAAGGCGAAGGGTAAAGCTAGACAATCTTCTCGCTCGCACATTTCAACATTTTTGAAGATATAATATAACTAAATTATTTATATATAACTTACTCTTGAATTGCGATAGCATCAACAGTTTCAAGTCTAAGCTAAAAGAATACGTAAGCACATTATAACCTATTTATCTACCATTGCATTGTACCTAAGGAAGGCCCTATGCCGATCTACTATCCTTGTATGAAAATTTCTACTCAAATCCATACTTGAGTGACGATTTCTTTATCGACACTTGTTTTTTTATACCTAAAAACCTATATAACTACCTACCTACCTAATAAGCTACGGCAGCGCGATCAAGAGGCAAAATAACTTGTTTTATAATTAAGAAATCTGTATCTCATTGTAAAAGAACTTTTTATGTTTTTATGAGAATAAAATGTCTTTAAACCTAAACCTAATTTTTGTTACATCGCATGTCTTCAGTTTGAGTTTTTGCTACATATAGCGAGACATTTTGTGGCAACACTAGGTATTCAATAGTCGGGGAGTTCCCGTGTCATGTCGTGCGTTGCGTACAGCGTGTAAAAAGAATACTACCGAAAACACGCATGGCCACCTCCCGGCTCCTTCATTAGATCAACTTGCTTTCATCATATCAAGTGTGATATTAAGTGGTAACCACTGCCTATAACAATGCATTACCTAAACAAACACATGCATACACCTGGTATAGATCTGTGCCTGCAAAAACAAAAAAATTAAGTCACATAAAAGTTAAAAAAAACTACTTTACGCCCTGTAGATTAACACCCTAGATGTGATATCTTACTGCGTATTTATTGATAACTAATGATAGATACGAGTACCTAATAGTAATCTATAAAATATATGTACCTATTAAGAAAAAATAATGCGATATAAGCTGTTAATACCTATTTAGATATTATTATTTTTTATTTTTTTTTTGTGGTAAAAGTAATGGAACAAGCTGATAGCTCACCTGATGTTAAGTGGTAACTTCTGCCTATAACAATGCATTACCTCACAGAGCAAGTCCAATGAGGACGTGCCCTGTAAGGCAATGCACTGCGTCCATCACTCTGAGATGTAAAGATCTTGAAGTCTCGTGTGCCTGTAATTCCATATATATTAGATATTATGTTTGTTTTTATGCGTCATCCACAAATAGATAAATAAGTAGGTACAATATTTACCAATAAAAGCTAGAAATAGGTACCGCATCTCATGCAAAGCATTTATTGCTAAATTATGATGTGTATAATAGAATAGGTAGGCTTACTATACCATGATTGACGTCTGGGTATAATACCTTAAAACACATTGGGGAAAATAAATCATTTTGTTTTATTACCAATTGTTGAACACAGCACCATCTGTGCTTCAACGGCTGAAGTAAATAAGTAAGTGAATACCTAATAATCTTTCACTTCGAGGGCTACAATAACATTAGACTACCTAACTAGTTAGTTTAGACAGTTGCCACTGTAGGGCGCTGTTCCGGCCTATAAAGGGCGCCTCATGTCCGCGGCTCGCTCTCCAATCTGGCAACAGCCCAAGCCGAGGTCCGTACCTAAGTGGTGCCCTTGCGTTTGTTGCCAACTAAACCATTTGATATGGTCGAGAGCCTTCAGCACTCACCAGTAGTCCGGTAACGCTGTCAGCAATCGTCAGACGATTACAAAAGCATTTAAGTCCGTTCGAAAAAAAAAAAAAAAAAAAAAAGGCTCGCTCTCTTTTCCCGGCGGCCATACTGACCAGCTGTACCTACCTACCTAATTTAATATACGCTTTGTTCCACAGTCTGGATTTTTCTTCCTCCTGCATTAGACACCAATTAATTTGGTATTTAGACCTAATTGGGAATTTTTAGCAAAAAATATAAAGTAGTTACGGGGATCTTTATTTTAACTCCCATTTTTACGCAGATCTATTTTAGCGCAGATTTTATTGAATTAAGTTGCAATAGGAAAGTGCCTATTAAGTGGTTTTGTAAGTAATCATTTTAATAATTTGTAATTCCAGTTAAAGTGAACATCGCGAACAGGAACATGTCGATAGAAGGTGAAGAAGGGAAATCCACCAGGTTCACCTGCAAAGCCATCGGCATCCCTGAACCCACCGTGCTCTGGTACAAGGATAATGCACCCTTGCCGTTGGAAAATAGTAAGTTACCTATGGGGAAAAGTAGTAAAACAACTACAACGGGTTATTCCCATCTGTTCCACTAGTGGGCCCGTACAATTATCATAGAGATATCTCCATAAAATTCACAGTGTAAATATACTGATGAAAATTAAACGAGGAAGTTTTTGAAATACTTTTTGACCGATATCTATAATGATTTTTTTAAGCCCTTGGAATTATTGGTATTTTTTTATAGAAAATACAATTAACTCAGTAGTACTTACTGTGGGTTTTTATCCAATCAATTGCACAACCCATATTATGGGTGTTTCAACGAACGATTCGTGCGATTGATTAAAATGTTTTTTTTTTGTTTGACCTCAATCTCACCTGTTAAGCGATGATGTGGTCGACGATGTAGCACGCTTACCTAGAAGATACCTATTAACTCTACTCTTGAATGTTGATGTTTAATTTTCTTGGTGGTACCCCACCAGGTGCACTCACAGTACACACTCAGCATGTTGAAAATCAACGCATCAAAGAAAATTGGATATTACTGGATGTGCTTTGTTGCTGATCAGTAATTTCCAGCAACATTTTTACATCCAAGATCGTAGAACCTATATTTTATTTAATGTATCGTTTCAGAAGAAAAGTACCATGTCCACCCAAACCATACCTTGGTGATCAAGAAGCTGACGCATATGGATGCTGGTACATACGTCTGCAAAGTACGACAGAGGGTGCTGTCTCACTACACTGATAAAACCGTCCATCTGTCTGTGCAGCGTAAGTCGTTCTCCTTACATTTCATTCATTTATTCATTCAATAATAATTATTTACAATCGTATTTACATGATGACATTTGCGAGTTTTATAGGCCCATTGCTGATTTACTGCTAAAGCACTAATCCGTACTCAAACATAGATTTTATATGAAAATCTCTACTCATAGTGCTTGGGTAACAATTTCTGTATCGTCATACGGGCCACAAACCGACAAACAAACAAACAAAAATATGTAATTAGAATTACATTCGAGTAACTTCGGGACTCGAATAGTTATTCAAATGATGTCTGTTATACACGGGGTACCGCTATAGCTAAGTCATGGTTAAGCCCACAAGCTACAATATTGCTAGATGATTTTTTTAAATATGGATATGACAACGAAAAGTCATGAACGGATTTCTTTCCCTAGAAATTTTAGATGTAGAAATAAATGTCAACTTGCCTTTTGGTGGTGGGTGTCCCACCGACTCGAATTCTCGGGTTAAATTCTCGATAAAATTTAATAGGTAAAATAACAGTGCATAATATTGAATAATTGCGTACGGGGTGTCTCCTGAGGATGCTTTAATTTATAGGTAGTAAAACTCGTTCCGTAAATATAAATACGATGCGACAAAGGCGGCGTATGTTATTCCATTGTTTAATATTTTGGTAGAATTTTATCCGGTAAAAAATGGCTCCTGCCTTTTATACCTTTCACGTAGGAAACAGGTGATGTTCCATCAGTCGACATCTGCGCGAATTGCTAACTTTTACAGTTTTTAGAGTAACAAAACTACCTTCTATTCGAATTTATAAACCATCTGAATGATTCATTTATAATTCTAGTTCTTAAGAAAAAATGAGTACCAATTTTGAAAAAAAAAAATAACTATCGAGAAGTCTTAGGCTCGTTTGATAGGTACAGAAAAATCGTTACTCAGGCATAGGTTTAAGTAGAGATTTTTATACAAATACTTGAGTCCGGATCAGTGCTTGAGCAGTAAATCAATCGCATACGTAGCTTACTGATACTGCAAACTTAGTTTTTTATTATAATTTTTGTAAGAATGTTAAATTTTATCTATTATTTAAAAATTAACCTACGAAAACTTACCTTAAGTTTCTTCTTTTTACAAAAGAAGCAAAATGAAATAAGGTCAACGTATAGGTAAGAAAGTACTTAAACCTGTTTTTAGTAAATGCGGCCAACAAGCTCGCAATATATCACCCACCACTGTAAAAATATATTTTGGTTTTGTTTGTAGAGGTCCTCGTTTGTAAGTGTAAGTTGAAATCATAAAAACCACCACCCAAAGGAAAACACCATATTGAGTTCAAAAAAATTCTGTACCTACGCTCAGAAAAACATTACAGCCCTTCTAGTTTATGAAATTCTATAATCGCTAGAGAATAGAAAACGTCAGAAATGTAGTCACGTTACGTATCTCTGTAGTTATACATTTTGATTAATTTTTTATTCTCGAGCGATCTTAAAATATCAATTTACGATTCAAGCTCTGATCCGGACTCAAACTTTAAATTTTTACTGAGATCTATGCTTGAGTAACGATTTCTGTATCAAAATATGGGCCTTATAGGTAGGTACAGCGGAGCAGAAAGTTTAATAAAATAGTATGTCAGAGAAATCGTAGGTTTTTTGCCACTGCCTAAATTCAATAAGAATATTTTTTTATTATGTAAGTTTTTTATATTTTAATCTTTCAGACAAACCATACATCTACAACAGTCAAACGCAAGAGTTGTACGCAAGCAAAGTCTACAAGACAGAAGAAATATACGCTATCCTTAATGAAACGTAAGTTTGCCGTGTCCCTAAAGTTAAAAACTTGCCATTTAGACTCGTTATTCAAGAATAAAGTAGAGATTCTCATACACAACTATCAAAAAGTATTATGCTTGAATCAGTAAATGAGCTGGAAATACAAATATAACCTGAGGCCGTATGCGGTTTTACAGCGCAAGCACTAATCCAGACTCAAGCATAATAAATATAGATTTTTGTATGAACATCTCTACTCAAATCTTTGCTTGAGTAACGATTTCCGTATCAGCATACGAGCCTTAGTATAAAAGCTTGAACTAAATCTTTTACACTAAAATAAATCTCTACATGTATTCTGTGCCATCATCATCATCATCAATATATATAAAACTCTTTTGAAGCTGACAGAGAATCAACGCACAGCCTAAAGTATAAGTCCTAGAGGTATGAAATTTGGAGGGTAGTATCCTTATATAGTGTAGGGGCGCACTAAGAAAGGAATTTTGAAACGTCACACTCTAAAGGGTAGAACGCGAGCAAAGCCGCGGGCGACGGCTAGTTTTCTCATATGAACCAATTTTATTTCAGTAAAAACATCACATGCAGTGCCATCGCCAACCCACCTCCCACATACCGCTGGTTCCGGCGTGAAAACAGCTATGACGACGACAAGAATCCTATCGTGGACCCTGAAACTGTAAGTTAGCTTGTTACTATTTTTAACTATATGTACAATGATTTTACAGGAACTCACACTTAAGTTAATACGACATGGCACTTGAGGAGAACATTGTAGAATATGTGTCCTCCTACGAAAAGGGAAGATCTTCCACGCCGAGCGACCTTTGGCTCGGGGTCCGAGGACCAATGGATGGTATTCGGTAGTATTACTTATGTTCAAACTCCGTGATAACTTCGTTTGCGCGATCTAGGATAGTTCTCATGTAGCGAGATAGATGGCGCTACATCACTCCCTTTCCAGACCGGAGGTCGATCCGTTGGTAGCAGCGTTGATGAAAGCCAAGTTGTGCCAGCGTTGCTCATTGTCTACGGTGAGTCGAGACGTGGTGAGCGGATGCGATGCGAAGCGTTCATTGTCCACAGTGAGTCGAGACGGAACGAGATGCGCTTGTCGTCTACGGTGAGTCGAGACGAAGCGGTGCGGTGCGTTGCTGTTGGCGTGAATCTGGCGGGTCTGCGGTGAGTCGAGACAGGTGCTGGGATTCATGTGCTGGATGTAGCAACGATGAGGATGTCGCGATAGCCTGCAGGTCCAGGAAGCTGACTGATGCGGCTGCGATGGAATTGCGGAGGCTGCTGGCTGATGATTGCTGCTGCTGCTGCATGATCTGATAGAAGCTGGGAGGATGAGAGAAAGTAGATAGATGATGATCCATGATGATCCGGCTAGATCGGCTTGATGGTTGAAGAAGGTAGTGCGTGTTCAGGAAACTCCAGTCGTCAGGCTTCGGCAGCTGTTCCGTAGTGGTTGACGGCTGGATCACGTCGGGGTCACCAGTTTGGTGGCAGTATAATCCTAGGTATTTCCGATAATAATAATAACACAAGGATGGACCACTCACTTCTATTTGTTTATTTTTATAGCACAGTCTTTAGGAAAGCACACAGGAAACAGTTCACAGTATATAGGTGAAGGACAAGATATGAAATAGTGAAATTAGTATGGAAAGAAAGCACAGAAATAAATATTTAGTAATTAATTAGCGGAGCAAAACAAAGCAAAGTGCATGAACGTAAGATCGACTGAACTGTCGGAAGGCGGTCGCCGCTCACCAGCCCGACCAACCGGTCGGTCCTTGCGCGTGAGTTGTTCGTTCACTAGGGATGGGAAAGTGTGATACAAATGATATGATATAAGTGGTTGCACGAAAGACTGCCTTCCGACATTACATAATATTCGGTAAGTACACTATTTCTATTTTAGAATCTCAGTTTTACAATACTAGTTTAACAATTAATATTAAGTTTTATACAAAAGCAAGGTAAGTACTGTTTGCTATTTTAGTTTTAAGATTACACAGACTAATAATTATGTTTTATGTTTCAGGTATCTACGTAGGAGTGTACGTGTGGAGTAGGTACGCCACACCACTCCCCCCCAGAGACCGTCTTACGGGCGATAATAATTAGGTAGACGTACTCTTCTGCCGGAACTTGTCTTTTTTTCAGGTGGACTAGCGGGCGGCGGAAGATCATCATCGGGCGGTGGGACGTCAGCGCCATCGGTAAGTATATAGGCAGGCTTTAGTCTTTCTATTGACACGGTAACCGGTTTTCCTTTTATGAGTAGTGTAAAAACTTTATCGTTCCTTTTCAGTACTTCAAAAGGTCCAGTGTACGCGGGCTGAAGTGCACCTTTTACCGCGTCTTCTCTGAGGTAAACGTGAGTAGCTGTAGATAAATCCTTGAAAATAAATATTGACTTTTTTCCGTGCCTGGAAGCTGGTTGCGGTTGAATATTCTTTGCGATCAGTCTAAGACGTGCCATAAAATCTGTTATGTCTTCAGTCTTATCCTGGGATGGTACAAATAATTCTCCAGGTAATCTCAGCGTTTCTCCATAGACCAATTCAGCTGAAGAGCTTTGGATGTCTTCCTTAAATGCGCTTCTTATTCCGAGTAACACCAGTGGAAGTGATTCTGTCCAATTTGGATTACAGTGGCAGACGATTGCGGCTTTTAGCTGTCTATGGAACCTTTCTACCATCCCATTACATGCAGGATGATAAGCTGTCGTCCGCTTATGCTCGAAACCAGCCATTTCAGCCAGGTGATTGAAAAGGGACGATTCAAACTGCCGTCCTCTATCAGTGATTATGGCAGTGGGGCAACCGAAGCGTGCTATCCATCCGGACATCAGGGCTTTGGCAACCGTCTCTGCGGTCATATCGGCTATGGGTATAGCTTCTGGCCATCTAGTAAATCTATCCACGGCTGTGAGACAGTATCTGTAGCCATTCGACACAGGCATGGGTCCTATGAGATCAATATGCACCGTGGAAAATCTGGCACGTGGCAATTGGAATGTTCCAGGAGTTGATGTTACATGGCGTGTAACCTTCGCCATTTGACAGGGGTGGCATGTCTTCGTCCATTGTCGACAATCTTTTCGGACGCCGGGCCATACGTAGCGCTGAGCCACTAACGTTGCAGTTGCGTTGGCGCCAGGGTGACTTAGAGAGTGTAGACTTTCAAACACTTGGCGTCGAAATGTGGTTGTAACGAAGGGTCGTAGTACTTGCTGGCTGTCGTCGCAGTAAAGTTGAAGCTGTGTTCCAGGAATGGTAGTTCTACGAAAGGTTAGTGAAGTTTCTCCATCTAGCAAACTTTTCAGCTCAACATCGTTCTCTTGTGCTTTGGCCAGAAGTACTAAGTCAATAGGTTGGGACAGTTCTTCGATCCTAGAAAGTGTATCCGCCACGACATTGTCTTTTCCGGATATGTGTCTTATATCGGTAGTAAATTGAGATATGTAATCTAAATGTCGAAATTGTCGTGGTGAGCAGTTGTCCTTTCTTGTAGTGAAAGCGAAACAAATAGGCTTATGATCCGTGTATATGGTAAAATGTCTAGCTTCCAACATATGCCTGAAGTAGCGGATTCCCTCGTAGATCGCGAGTAGCTCCCTGTCATATGGAGAGTATTTAACCTGCGATGAACTCAACTTCCGGGAAAAGAAAGCTAGCGGCTCCCATAGATCGTTTTTGTATTGGTGAAGAGCAGCGCCGATTGCCGTATCTGAGGCATCTGTCACAATCGCTATCTTAGCGTTTAAATCTGGATGCGCTAGTAAGGTTGCTTGGCACAAACTGCTTTTGCACTCTTCAAATGCTTTTAAGGCGTCGCCTACGATGTTCACTGGATGTGAGCCTTTCACATTGTCAGTGAGCAATGCATGCAGCGGCGCTTGAATTCTAGCTGCTCTGGGAATGAATTTGCGGTAGAAATTTATCATTCCTAAGAATCTCCTTAGTTCTTTTACCGTTTTTGGTAGCGGGAATTTGCTAATCGCTTCAACCTTTGATTCCAGTGGCTTTATTCCAGCGGACGATACACTATAGCCCAAAAAGGTCACCTCCGAAGCTCCAAAGACACACTTCGAAGTGTTTATCACCATCCCGTAGTCACGGAGTTTGCTGAATAGCTGGTGTAGGTGTTCTTTGTGGCTAGCTTCGTCTTTGGAGAATATCAAGAAGTCGTCCAAAAACGCGTAGGTGAAGTCCAGGCCTCTGGTGATTTCATCAACAAAGCGTTGGAAGGTTTGGCCAGCATTCCTAAGTCCGAAGGTCATGTATGGGAACTCAAATAAGCCAAACGGTGTGGTTATAGCGGTCTTTGCTATGTCCTCGCTGCACACCGGGATCTGGTTATACGCCTTTACTAGGTCAATTGTGGAAAAGACGTGACATCCCGAGATGTTATGCGTGAAGTCATGGATGTTGCGGATGGGGTAGCGGTCAGGGACGGTTCTCGCGTTAAGCATTCTGTAGTCACCGCATGGACGCCATCCGTTGTCCTTCTTCGGTGCGAGGTGTAAAGGTGACGCCCATGGACTCTCTGATGGTCTTGCAGTTCCATTTTTGATCATGGCTTCGAACTCTTTCTTAGCAATGAGCAGTTTGTCCGGAGCCAAACGACGTGGAGAGCAGGATACTGGAGGTCCAGGCGTAGTCCTTATATGATGTTGCGTGTTGTGGCTGACCACACGATCTTTGCCAGCTGGACGCGTGATGTCGGGATACTGACGTAGCATTTCGTGGTAGGTTGAATCGCCGATCAGTGTCTTCACAGAAGAAATAGTGGTCGACGATGATACCGATGCTGCTGCTGTTGTTAGCGTGGTTGTGCTATCGATGAGACGTTGATTACGGCAGTCGACTATTAAACCGTAGTATGACAGAAAATCGACGCCGATTATAGGTTTAGTGACGTCTGCCACGATGAATCGCCAGCTGTAATCCCGACGTAGACCAAGATTCAACTCGAGGTGGGCGAAACCATAGGTAGTAATATTCGTCCCATTCGCTGCATAGAGTCGATATTCATCGGTTGGAGATCGGCGTTCGCGAAGCATGGTGCGAGGGAAAACGCAGAGGTCGCTGCCGGTGTCAACGAGAAACTGCATCTTCGATCTGCGATCCATCACAAACAGGCGACCAGGTATGTATTGGCTATCGGATGTCGCCATTACCGACTGCCTTGGTAGTTTTCCGTCGGTTTATAGTCACAAGGCTTTACACAGGCGTTAGCATCCTTGCCGTGCTTAAAGTTTGGTGGCAGTATTTTAGAATTATTATATCATTTATTAATTATAAATGATATATTATACGACGTTATTAATTATTTTAAAATTCCTTTTCGTAGGAGGACACATATTCTACAATGTTCTCCTCATTGGTGACCAGCCGACGTGATCCAGCCGTCAACCACTACGGAACAGCTGCCGAAGCCTGACGACTGGAATTTCCTGAACACGCACAACCTTCTTCAACCATCAAGCCGATCTAACCGGATCATCATCTATCTACTTTCTCTCATCCTCCCAGCTTCTATCAGACCATGCAGCAGCAGCAGCAATCATCAGCCAGCAGCCTCCGCAGTTCCATCGCAGCCGCATCAGTCAGCTTCCTGGACCTGCAGGCTATCGCGACATCCTCATCGTTGCTACATCCAGCACATGAATCCCAGCACCTGTCTCGACTCACCGCAGACCCGCCAGATTCACGCCAACAGCAACGCACCGCACCGCTTCATCTCGACTCACCGTAGACAACAAGCGCATCTCGTTCCGTCTCAACTCACTGTGGACAATGAACGTTTCGCATCGCATCGGCTCACCACGTCTCGACTTACCGTAGACAATGAGCAACGCTGGCACAACTTGGCTTTCATCGACGCTGCTACCAACGGATCGACCTCCGGTCTGGAAAGGGAGTGATGTAGCGCCATCTATCTCGCTACATGAGAACTATCCTAGATCGCGCAAACGAAGTTATCACGGAGTTTGAACATAAATAATACTACCGAATACCATCCATTGGTCCTCGGACCCCGAGCCAAAGGTCGCTCGGCGTGGAAGATCTTCCCTTTTCGTAGGAGGACACATATCCTACCATGTTCTCCTCATTGGTAGTTGAAGTTGAAGTTGAAGTGACGTAATAAAATTTTGTATCTTCATCTTTAATGCCAGACAGTACAAAGTTACCTTCCAGTTGAGAAAACCATACTGCAGGCTCTTCTGCCCAAAACGGAGGTGGTCGCACGCCGACTCGAAATAGGTTGGTCGTGGTCGGATCGTAAGGTGTAAATGTCTTTTGAGGTTCGACATTTTTGTTCGACGACGCGTCTCCGCCATCTTTTCCTTCCATGATAATGCTTTCACAAAATTAACTTGCTTACAGTTTCTTATGCTCCTCCTCTTCTTTTTCAAGGGGGTCACCAGTTTGGTGGCAGTATAATCCTAGGTATTTCCGATAATAATAATAACACAAGGATGGACCACTCACTTCTATTTGTTTATTTTTATAGCACAGTCTTTAGGAAAGCACACAGGAAACAGTTCACAGTATATAGGTGAAGGACAAGATATGAAATAGTGAAATTAGTATGGAAAGAAAGCACAGAAATAAATATTTAGTAATTAATTAGCGGAGCAAAACAAAGCAAAGTGCATGAACGTAAGATCGACTGAACTGTCGGAAGGCGGTCGCCGCTCACCAGCCCGACCAACCGGTCGGTCCTTGCGCGTGAGTTGTTCGTTCACTAGGGATGGGAAAGTGTGATACAAATGATATGATATAAGTGGTTGCACGAAAGACTGCCTTCCGACAGTTCAGTCGATCTTACGTTCATGCACTTTGCTTTGTTTTGCTCCGCTAATTAATTACTAAATATTTATTTCTGTGCTTTCTTTCCATACTAATTTCACTATTTCATATCTTGTCCTTCACCTATATACTGTGAACTGTTTCCTGTGTGCTTTCCTAAAGACTGTGCTATAAAAATAAACAAATAGAAGTGAGTGGTCCATCCTTGTGTTATTATTATTATCGGAAATACCTAGGATTATACTGCCACCAAACTTTAAGTATTAATTACCACCATTATTATATCATATCATTCACAGGCGTTAGCATCCTTGCCGTGTGAGTCGAGACGTGGTGAGCGGATGCGATGCGAAGCGTTCATTGTCCACAGTGAGTCGAGACGGAACGAGATGCGCTTGTCGTCTACGGTGAGTCGAGACGAAGCGGTGCGGTGCGTTGCTGTTGGCGTGAATCTGGCGGGTCTGCGGTGAGTCGAGACAGGTGCTGGGATTCATGTGCTGGATGTAGCAACGATGAGGATGTCGCGATAGCCTGCAGGTCCAGGAAGCTGACTGATGCGGCTGCGATGGAATTGCGGAGGCTGCTGGCTGATGATTGCTGCTGCTGCTGCATGATCTGATAGAAGCTGGGAGGATGAGAGAAAGTAGATAGATGATGATCCATGATGATCCGGCTAGATCGGCTTGATGGTTGAAGAAGGTAGTGCGTGTTCAGGAAACTCCAGTCGTCAGGCTTCGGCAGCTGTTCCGTAGTGGTTGACGGCTGGATCACGTCGGGGTCACCAATGAGGAGAACATTGTAGAATATGTGTCCTCCTACGAAAAGGGAAGATCTTCCACGCCGAGCGACCTTTGGCTCGGGGTCCGAGGACCAATGGATGGTATTCGGTAGTATTACTTATGTTCAAACTCCGTGATAACTTCGTTTGCGCGATCTAGGATAGTTCTCATGTAGCGAGATAGATGGCGCTACACACTCATAGGCCCGCATGCTGATTTACTGCTCAATCATTGATTTGGACTCAAGCCTAAATTGCATGAAAATGTTTGAGTATCGATTTCTGTATCCGCAATAATCGGCATACGTGCCCTAAATTTCAACCATTAATTTCATTATACATAACCCTTTTGGACTTTTTGACATGCTCGGACTTGGGAGTACTCACTCATACTACGTACATCTTCATTTATGTCCATTTCAGGTGATGACCGCAGAAGATGGTTCCAGCTCCGTGCTGGTGCTGAGAATGCACGACACAAGCTACCTCGGCGAGTACAAGTGCTCTGCGACCAACGCCAAGGGTCAGGAGTCTATCGTGTTCCACGTCACACTCGGCACCAGGCCTGATCCTCCAGACTTTGTACGTACTATCTGATTTAGGAACTCCCGTAATCGTAAACAGTGTATTGAACCTCTTGTTTAATTCTGCTGTCCTATTAATAGTTTTCGTATAAATCGATTTTTGAGGGTCACTTTGTCGCGGCACCGTGAAATTCTGTTATACACTTTAGTTACTCTGTTGTAGCATGGACTATATAATTTATTCCATGGTTATAGTCATCATCAGCACCTAGGTTTTCCTGAACCTATCAGAAGCTTTATACACATTGTGCCATCTATATCATCATAATGCATCATATTAGTTGTATAAGCTTTGACCGATCCGCTTAGTAGTGGGACATAGATGTCTATGCTCTTCAGATCGTCTTCTGTTACTGTGGGCCTCTCATTCAGGGATTTATTGAGCTGGTCGCCCTCATTTTCTGTATCTGCCACGAAGTTTTTACTAAAACTTATCTTACAATTCCAGGCTCAGTTGGTCGTCGCTAACTTAACAACGTTAACATTCAACGTCTCCTGCTCTCTTTGCAACACGACAGCTGAGGACGACGTGTCTCCCGACCCCGAGCATCTCATAGTTCTTGGTAAAGAAGACGGATTACTCAATGTGCCTCAGCATTGATAATATCAGTTTTAGATTTCATATCGGTTATACCTGCATACAGAGTTGGATATCAATTCTTTTAGCCAAGTTATCTTTCTTTAGTTCAGCAGCTAGAGAGCAGATATGTTCGGGAATGTTTACGTGACTTAGGTAGGGATCGTTTTAACATTAAACATATTTAAGAGCAAAGTTAATGAGCATTATCTATCTCTGTCTTCTGTTTATGTGTTATTTTAGTGTACAATCAAGAATCACGAGAGTTACAAGAGTACTGGGAGATTTGTATGATCACCTACTTCTTCAAATCTGGTTGATAGAATGCTCTTGAATATGCCCACAAATATGTTGTAATGAATGTTTTTGCTTACAGGATACTCTTTCGAATTGGTGCCACACAAGAAAGACTTTCCACCGGACTGGGATGATGCTGAGAAAATATCTCAAGACGTTTACGTCACTGATTCTGAAGGCAAGCTTTTTTTTTAAATTAACCTATAAGTACTTTCCCATTGCTGGGCAAAGGTCTCCCACATATCCCTCCAGTCCTTACGATCACCAGCTGCCTCCCACAAGGCTCCGTAGAATGAAAAATAGGTTTCAATCCAATCATTGTTCAAAGAATGAAAAATATTTACTTCCAGGTTCCCTGTTCACCGTCGGCTCTTTATCCAATGGTACATCATACCACGTGCGCGTGCGCAGTCTGAACGCCGCTGGTTACTCCGATTGGTTCGAGATGAGCAACCCCGCTAAAACCCTCAGCTTTGCCGTCCGGGTGACAGCCACCCTGACGCTCGTCGTCGCCGCAATCGTTCTGTTACTAGCTTGATAGGGCTTGTATGAAAGTAATGGTCAACTATAACTTGAAACCAAAAAAAAAGTTCGAGTTACAGTTCAAATTGACCATTGTTTATTTCGCTCACGGACGGGTGTGTTCAATTGTTTTATCTTTTTAATTTCTTCTGTATAAATTCTTTAAGTATTTTGTAAAGTTAGTGAACCTAATCGATCTTGTGTTGTTTTTTTTTTCATTTCTGAGTTGTCGCTAACGGGCTCTGTCTGCCCAATATGTTGGCTTTCGTATAGCTTTGTTTATCGATTGCTATCAAATGACTCATGGTACTTTGAAAGATTAGTAAAGTACGTGTGTAATGTGTTGTGTATGAATGTGTGCATAATATCGCTACCTACCAAATTTAAATTATTAGAGTAATACTCTGCGTTTTTTTTATTTTGTTTGCTTTCAAATTCTTTATCATTACTTTTTACATCTAAATTAGTTCGGAATGCAGTTTTAGATTGCGTATCATAATCATATCAAACAATCATAACCAATCATAATCTTGTTTTAAAAAGTAAAGAAGTTTCAAACAGTGAGCCAGCATAATTGCTATTTAAATTTAAAAAGGCGCTTAAGATCACAATAATAGTAGTGAGAACAGACGGTTGGATGAGGTAGTGTCAAATGCAGTTTAATATATTAGTGCAGAATATAGACTTCGAGAAGATTGATCAGAGAAAAAATCTTACAAGATCAGACGCTTTATCTTTTGAAAGACCCTATGCTCAGCAGCGGGAATGATAAAGATTATTATTACTTTCAGATTTTCTTCAAGACAGCTTATATCTTAAGATTTACATAATTATTTACTGGTCCTCATGACATTCCAAAGATCATAAGTATAATGTTGTAGATAGATAATTTTAAAATAATAAAAATGTCTTGTTTTAATTAAAAATTTAGTGCTTTCCCGCATATTGTGTAGTCCTGGATACATTTTTTTTTCCATTCATTTACCTATATTATTGTAAAACAAATAATAATACAATGTTGAGAGTTATTTCATAAGTACCTACCTACTCTAAATATGTGTGCTGTAAATATTTCTTTGAAAAATGCTATACTTTATTTTTTAACGAAAAAAGATTATGATAATCAGTTTTAGTATTTATTTCCACTCAAAAAAAGATAATTATTTAGTATCTATTTCTATTTAAATTATAAGATAAGTACCTATTGTATTGTAAAATGTATATCGGGAACTGATTTATGAATTTGTGTACTAGTGGTCTATGTAAAGTTAAATATATAATGGCGTAAGTTTTCAAAATATAACATGCTTTCTAATTTTATAATTAATGTTCGTTGTAGGTTATATTTGTAGTTTATTATGTAGGTATAAGTATTTTAATATGTACTATTATAATAATATGTATATCGATATTTTTTTTATATGTATCAATGTGACTTTTTTAAAGCCTTACCTGTGACAATATCTAATTTATTTCATTTATTCCTTTGACAAAGTAGTTTTTAGTCAATTGCCCTAAAAATTATTCTTATGGTTGGTCGATTAAAATATTTAAGTATCACGCATTTTCAGTAAGACTGATATAAAAATCCGTCATGCTTCTCCTCAATTTTTGTAATGTTTTAATCTACTATGTAAGTGAATCTTATGTGAGCTAAACTTACAGTATTTGTTCCATCTTCTTCAGAATTGTGTATGGTAAGATTCTGCTTACATACTCACACTCGTATATACGTCTATGTTTAGAGCTCTTTGTCGCAAATTATAGCTTATAAAGCTTTTTATAAATTTAAATTAGCCTTCAAAAAAAGTTCTTTGAAAATGAATTTGAATTTTATAAATGAGATCCAGCCCGCACTAATTAAGAAACGGTTTATAAATATTGTTACTAACCTGGACGATAAAGGCAGAATTTAAGATATAATAAAAGAATCGAATGAGAATTATTAAAATCAATTCTATATTAGTGCGAGTAACGACTGCTACTATAGTCGATTTTATCGTATGTTGACCCTATTACTTTGAAAAATATAACAATGTTAAAAATGTCTTTTAGAAAATGTTTAAAAGACACGAAGTTGTTCATTATTATTATTATTTTCAAGAACTATGTAAATATGTTAAAACTTGAAAAGTAATTCTCAGTATATACTGATTGTTATGTTACGTACACTGGTGTTTCTGCCTCAATAAAACAATTTTTAAAAACAACAAACACACAACTTTTATTCGTATAACAACTTTTTGCTTTACAACATCATGAACTTCACATAAATAAAGACCATCTAGCTAATAAAAAAAAAGAGATGTCAGATTCACCAAATGCATCTATTATACCTAGTTAATACTTAGCTTCATATGTCCAAGCTTTTTAAACTAGTCTCATAATAAACATACATCCAAGAGCCACCACAACAATACCACCAGCGAAGAATATTCCGTAGACAGCTCCGTCAGAGCTCATCTCAGCAGCAACCGGTTCATCTGGTTCTTCTCCTTCTTCTGTTTCCACCTCTTCGGGTTCTTCACTCTTGATCTCAGTTTCAGCAACTGTTGAATCAGACCAAGCTCCGTACCCAGCATTGTTTTTGGGTCTAACTCGAATCCAGTAGGTCGTGTCTTCTTCCAAATCTCTGATGGTGACTGTGAACCCTGAAATGGTTGAGTAATATTAAATTGTTCACACTTAAATCTGTCTTTTCTTAGCTCATCTATCTTTACCCAGTAATATTAGTTTCTAGGTCAGTACAAAAAAACCACATAATCGTACTTTTCTTTATTACGGTTGTGATTCAATGTAAAAAAGTGAACATACCTAAGTCCTCATCATAATCCTCTTCTGCATCTATATATGTGTCAGCTGCTTTCCTCCAATCGAAGTCTTTAGGCTTCCTCTTTGCTTTCAGGTATTGAACTTGGAAACCTGAGATCATGATTATTGAAATGAGTAGGTAAGACTATAAAATAGAGTTGTGTTTGTTTTAATTATGTAGTAGATTTTATAAGATTTTTTACCATCAACTGGAAAATTGACTTCAATATTCCAAATGACGCTGAGTTCAACCTGGTTATCGGTTGAGTCAGAGAATTTTACCTGAAAAACACCAAATTTTAAAAAGGATGTCCGACAATTGACTTAACACTGAAACCCAGTACGTAGTGTTCTTTGAATTGATACCTTGCTAGGTTTCTCAGGCTTCTTAATTTTATACATTGTAAAGTATTTCTCTGCTTCGCCGTGCTTGTTGGTCGCCATACACTTGTAAGTTTGCCCAAAGGTAGTAGGACCGGCTGTGACCGATAGTATAGCTTGATTTTCCTCTTCGGAATATTTGATTTGGTTCTTATCAAATTCGGCTAACGTATCTCCATCCATGGCTTTGAACCATCTGTAGGTGGGAGCGGGGTATCCGCTGGCTGAGCAAACCAAGTCAACTCTGAAAGAAAGAAACAGAAAGACTCCGTGAAACGTAACAAAGTATGAATTCCGAAAGGTTGCGGATTTTTTTGTTCGGATTACCACCAAAAAAAAAAAAAAAATATAACATCACTAGGCTAGCATGAATGGGTTATTTTCAGTAGTCAAACAATGACTTTCAAGAATCTCTAATACCTGAAGAACTTGAAGTGGAAATTGCCAGTAATTATATTTTCTTGTTGACTTACATATCATTAGCTTCACCGTACACCGCTTTTGTATCATTGCCATTTAAGAACAAAGGACCATCTGGAATCAAATCATCAGACATCATTACCTAAGTATAATACATATTTTTTATTTTAGGAACCGAAAAACCCATGGATAACAATCTAAAACGAATCTACCTACATTGTGAAAGTTGGGAGGTCAGTGGATAGAAGGAGGTCCAAAATGTTGGCCAGCGTTCACCAGATATTCAGACTCCAGATAATAATAATTATTACACAAGCGCTGACGACTTTGTTTGCAAAGTTGAGTGTTAGCAATCATCACTAGACACCACTTCATTGTTGAAGGGCCATAATTGATCTCAAAAGTTTACTTAGCTCTCGAAGAGCTACATATTTTTTTTAAGTTGACGTAATTATGTTCGAAAGCTTTGTTTTCAAAATAGAGGACGATCACCAGCATACTCGTAATAATGAAGTGAATAATGATAACGCAACTGACGCCATATCCTGTCTACTCGCTTGTCACTGTTCCGGTATATTTCATCTACATTTAGCTTTATTTTGAGCTTTGTTTTATCTATATCTGGCTTTACTTTTCCATCATGATCCTGCCCGCTAGTTAAGTTGACACCATAGTATTATATGATCTGTGACATTATATAATAGCTGGTAAGTAAACGAATCGAAATGTATAAACTGAATACTCGCATGAATCCTAGCATCTTTTGTTCTCTTGTTCAGTATTTACATAACGCCATGTTATCCCTTTGCTCAATCATTATGTTACTTACGGCTGATCTGTAAAGTTATGTTAAGGATTTCAGCATGACTGCAGCTGGATTCTGGTGAACCCTGTAGCGAGACGCAATTGTACAGTCCACTGTCTTCCACTTCCAGCGAGGTGATGGTCAGCAGGCTTTCGAAGCCTTGGCTATTGTACTTTGTATTCACTTTGTATTTCGATGAGTTATTTTCTTCTGTGAAAAGAAATTGCTGTTTGAGTGACTTTTTGTGGTACCTAGTGTCATTTAAAGTTTTATTCCTGTTGAAAGCTTTCCTACTACAGTTTATCAAGTATTTAATCCACTAGTCAAGGCACCAACTAGTTTATAGTTTTACCACTTATTTCTTCAGAATTCCGACTCCAGATAATGTTGGGCTCCGGATCTCCTTTCGCTTGGCAAGTTAGTGTGATCGAGCGGCCCAGTGATGTGGTCACTTCTGTTGGAGTATCTACGAACTCTGCTGGCTCTGAAACCAAAGTCTACTGTGAGTGAATGAGGCTAGTGACAGTGAGGGTTTCACCAGTGTTTTTTAGTTCCTGGCTCCTGAAAGCCGTTTCCTGCCATCAATTCATTTAGTCATGCTACAGCCAAGTGTTTAATTCGTCTCTTGTGGTAGTCGTTTTTCTCTATCTAGGACCAAGAGCAGACCCACACTTTTAACCATTAATATTCTTATAAACCTGTTTTTTCCCTATAGCAGCTGGGATTTTTTTTCTAACTTGGTGGTGATGGCAGGTGGAGTAAGGCCTTGACAGAATGGTAGCCTAGGGGACACAAGAGAGGCCTTGCAGACCAACAGCCAGATGGGTAGATGATATCGTTGCCGTACAAGGGAAGACCTAGACCTGGATGCAAAAATCCCAAAATAGACAGGGGTGGCGTTTGAGGGAGGAGGCTTATGCCTAGCAGTGGGTTACTTACTACAAGCTGCCTATGATGATAATGACCACTTTCTTGTTCTATTCCAGTGTTCTCTTACTATTTCCTGCCTTTGAAGCACAGTTTTGAAGTCTTCCATTGACCTCGTAAACTTACGTATAACACAAAGTGGAACTGCCTGAACGTTGCTTCCACTTCTACATTCATAAGTTCCCGTATCTTTCACCAGCAGCTCTGAGAAAACAAGCGCCAGTGCTGGTGCCCGTCCTCCATTGGGATTGGTGACAAAATGCTCCTGGGCGAACACCCGGTTTGTGGGCACCCGTCTGATGGATTTGCCAGACTCATCAAACCATTCTAGCTGCAAATCGACAAAATAATTAAAATAATAGCTTTAGGAACTTTTAGACGAGTGCTAAATAAACATAAATGAATGTAATATAACACAAGAGCCACCAGCCACTGGAGCCACTTTAACGCTCTTTGTGTTTAGTTTTTTTAAGTTTGGTTTGTTCTTTTGCTGTTTCCACACGCTATCGGCGGAGAGCTCAATCACATAGCACAATTAACATTATACATTGGATCGGCGCCCACACTGACTTTCGTTTTAGAACCACTGACTTGTCGGTTGGTATTAACCAGTAGGTACAAACGCCCTTTAGGTCACAATTGCCACGTCTTTCTTCTAGTCTTACCCGTTGGTTTTTGCTAGAGGCTCTGCAATTGATGGCTCGCCTCACGCCAGCTCTCAAAAACGTATCGTTACCGTAGTTTACCTTCTCGACAGAGATTTCTGTACCTGCTCTTGCACCGTACACTGCAATTCAGAACAATAAGGTGACTGAAGAGCCTCTCCAGTTCACAAAATAGAAGCTGTCAAACGTGGATCCGGATGGTCACATTGGTCACGTGAATAAATGACAACTCTATACATTTTGATGTTTAAATAAATTATTGTTAACTTGACTAGATGAGCTACGAGTTACTCCCACCCCACATCCCATGTATCAGCTGTAACACATAGCGACAAAAGGGTTAAATTAGAAAAAAAAACTTACCGGCTCGGTAACCCATGTAAGCAAGCACAATCACGTAAAAAATCCACTTCATGTTTTTTTATGTCCAAAACTCATAGATATTCGTTTTTAAAAACTTTTTTAATCTCCAGACCCGTAGTCACGGGAGCAGGTTAAGAGTAAAAGTGTGTTAAAACTGTCACATCCATGACGTTAATTAGGACATAATAATGTTAATTATTTGGAACAATGTCATCAGCGAGGAAGTGGCTAGTTGTAGGAATTGAAAAGGTCATACCAAAATAATGATCAGTACCTAACCTACCTACGTATAATACAAGGTAGGTAGTTACCAAATAGTTATGTCTCCCAGTTACAGAACTTAGCTTTGCTTTCTGTGCTGTGTGTAGGTTCGATTCTCGCCCAGACCAAACGCATGTAAAATGTGTCCGTAGGTATACATATAATTTTTTTTTTTCACAGAACATTTTTTGTGAGAACTAGACAAATAGACAAATAAACACAGACGGGCTAAAATAAAAAGTAGTTCTAGAAAATTTTGAATCAGAATCAAAAAAGTACATAAGTAATATTATACAAGGTTTCTTTATTAAAACCACAGAGATCATTTTGTTATTACGAGTAATTAAGATGAAACCCCTAAAAATACGTAAATGAATGATCAAGAAACAAGCAGTAGGTATTCATAGTGCTTGTTTCTTGATCATTAATCTAACAAACTCAAAACATAAAAATTTGGAAGAAACTTTATCATTCGTACGTTCAATGCTAAACAGTTTATCTGAGGTCAAGTTCCGCAATCGAACTCAGACAGATAACTAGGTACTCCTTGTTAAATATCAAATAAACTAAATTAGTAAAGCTAGTTACAAATATTCATGAAGGCACTTATCTATATCTAACACTTATCTAAACGGCTTATTCCCATCGAGCCCACCGGTCGGACAACTGGTGGGCTGGATGGGAAAAAAAATCCATCGAGCCCACTATGCAAATGAGTGGGCTCGATGGGAATTTTTTTTCACCAGTGGGCTCGGTACAGTCAGCATCAGAAGTTGAACACTTTTTAACAATTCAACATTGTTTATCTTTTAGGCTTAGTTTATCTTTATAGGGTTAAATCTTATATTCTAGAGTCTTAAGATATTTTACTAGAGGGGCTATCGCAAACAAAATATGTTCCCTGATTCTGTTGTTTCATGTTTTTAAACTAAACTTATTTGAATACCACTAAAATTAGTCTTAAAATCCCTTTTAAGTTTTTTTTAAAGAGGATTAGGATACTTTTTGTATGAAAATCTCCTTGGTTTCGTAAATTAACAAATCAAGCGGATTTTGTTCCCGGTCAGTCTCAAAATTTAATTTTCCTAAGGTACTGCAACCATTTTAGTTCCGTCAAATAACATTAGTTTTGTTTAAAATAATGTAACAACAGTTAGAGCTGGGGCTACTAACGGTTTTCACACGACACCTACACACGATATCATCAATATATATAAAACTCTTTTGAAGCTGACAGAGAATCAACGCACAGCTTAAACCATAAGTCTTAGAGGTATGAAATTTGGAGGGTAGGTTCCTTATATAGTGTAGGTGCGCACTAAGAAAGGAATTTTGAAAAGTCGCACTCTAAAGGGTCTAAAACGCGAGCAACGCCGCGGGCGACGGCTAGTTTCTTATAATTTCCTTCTTTTTCTCATACATATAAAAAAAATAAGGAAAATGCATCTCATGACAGTAATTGTTTATTTTTATAGCCTTTATGTAAGTGCAAAATACTACAATAATACTTAGATGATTAATTGTTATAAATAATAGCAGATAATCATTCGATAATAAATACGTACGTACAACTCAATATTCACATAGTTTCAATAATTACTAACTTTTTTAACATTCTTTGTTTTCTGTTAAACAATAAAATAATAGTTCATTGGTAGGTAGGCGAACGTTATTAAGAGGGACCCTTAGCCAAGTTGACATTCTTCAAAATTTAGTGCATAGTAAACTTGTTTTTTTTTTTAAATATTTTATGGGAATGTTGTAGGGGTATTATGTGTAATATTACATCTGAAAGGGGCATTGTTTGTTCAACGACTTCACACACTTCAAAGTTTTTTATTTATTGAATATGAAAGTGTCTCCTAATTTTTTCTCAAAAATCGCTATAGTATCGATTATCTTGTTGCATTTTTCTAAACCAACTTAATTTGACAGCTTTAAAATTATAGCCGTTTTGTCGTTTCAGTTTATGAGAAGGAGACGGCAATATTTTTAGTGCTCTCAAATTATGTTAGTTTAGAAAAATGCAACAAGATAGTCGATACCACTGTCTATATGTGGGTGCCATGTGGTAGGGTGTGTGTTTGTACTTATAGCAGGCTGCATGTCACAACACAAATTAATTTTTTTTTTTTTTTAATAAGTTTACTTTAATTTGTTATTAAGGAAAATACAGTGTATTAAACATTTGCATACAAAATGTATGCTCACATGCTCGGTCTGAATATAATTTGGGCTTCTTTACTTATAAGTGTACCTACCTACTATAACGTTACTGTACAAGGTATAAGTACAAACGACTAATGTATTAGTTATTGCACCGTATTTTCCAAGTACCTACTGACCTAGTATATTGTACGATGTAAGTAGTGTAGGTACTCATAGGTAAATTAGTCTGTCATCATAATGCCGGCTTCGCGCTTAGCACACTTCATTATTAGCCCTTTTTTGTTTATGAGCTAAAGATTATTTAAAAAATAATTTCGCCTTTTTTTTACGTAATAAAGTCAAACGTTTGACTTTAGAAGGCTTTGACTTCCGAGTTCATAAACAAACGCTGTGAGACGCCACAACAGACTTCAACAGAAAACAGAAGAAGAAACCAGACAGTAAATTTTGTCTTTATCAAGCCGGCTGTCATTTGTTTCAAAGGCTAAATAGTGGATTTTCCCTAAAACTTGGAAACGATTTCATCTACTTAATAAGGAAATCAATTATGAAGTGCCTACACAATCTACACATTGGATTTTACACTGCAGATTAAATGCATTGACTTGGGCTACGAAAACCGCCATACGCTCGTCACATGTGACAGTTTTCCACTACTCGACCCAGAGTTTCGAGCTCACTGAGCATTCGAAGCGTCAAAAACTAGTGCTGATCGTCCAAGTTGAGAAATGTGACTAATGTATAATAGCTTTCATGCGAAATCAAAATACTTAAGTGCAAGTATTAATTAAGGTGATGGCAACCGCGATGCATTGCAATACATACGATGTTTGAGAGATTAAAGCAATAGATATTACCATTGTACTTCGAAACAAAAACTTGCCTCGCAACATAGTCGATGACCTTCCTCTCGAAAAGTTGCCAAATGTTTCCACCCCTCTGTCTCATATAAAAAGAAAATGCTCTAATTATTCTATCTCGGTTTTTAACCAACTCGATGTAAGCTTGGTATAGTTACATCGTGTTTTGTCTTTTGTACAAGCATATTCTTTGTCGAAGAAACAAAATACTGTAACTTAAAGGTGGGATTCCACCAAAATTGTGTGCAGTACATTTGTTTACAAACATAGTGTGCAAACATACAATTTGTTACAAGTTTTGTAAAAGTTACAATTTGTTGTTGTTTACTCGCATGAGTCCACCAAGAGAAACATTTGTGCTGAAGTGTGCAGTGCAGTGGCGCACAGTGCCGAACACTGGTGGAATCCTACCTTAGCAATACCAAGCTTACATTGTAGTAACTCACATCTATCTATACTATTATAAAACTGTAGAAAAGTCAAAAACTAAAATTAAAGATATGGATAAACTAAATATGTAGATCTACTAAATATACGATTCTGTCTGATTCCGAAAATCAAGTTTGTCTGTTTATCTGTTTGTTTGTTCGCGGATCACGCCTTAACTACTGGACCAATTTCAATGAAACTTATACCATTCGGAAGCCCTTTTCCGGATTGAAACATAGGCCATATTTTATTGAAATGAAAGACGTGGATTCTTAGATACAGCTTGACCTCTCTAAACCAAAAGCCGCCTTTGACACGAGGTTCATCGTATACTGGTTAACAGATATTTTGGTGGAAAGTTTCGCACGCGTACGAAGTCGCGGGTATGAGCTAGTCTCAAATAATGTTAACGTAACTGACCCAGTTAGAACCTCCATAAAAATCACGCAATATGTGTTTCCAAATTTTTCTAGAAGGTACTTAGGTATAGCTACCATGGAGGTTTGCTGACCCACCGATGCTTGCGCCAACTTTATGCAAGAGATTATACACGTCAGGTGACCGTGGTCTAACCCACGCTCTACCAAAATCTATAGAGTGCCTATACTTATCTATATCTTATCTATATATTTATCTTATCAGCCGGCAACTGCTGAAGCCTGAGAAAAGGCCTCTTCAGTCTTAGGGGGTGTTTAAATTGTTTAGCTCTCATTTTACTAAGGTAAGTACCAAAATAAGGACTGTGTTGCATCGGTACTTGTACAGTCAAAATCATTGGAAAAGTTTAAAAAAAAAAATTATGACAAAAAATTGGCAAAATTTAATTTTATCCAACGTTGATCAATAGAACAGTCCAAATCACGGAATACAGAATAGATAGAACGGGCATGCAAATCTCAACAGGGTAGGTCGAACTTTGGGCCCCAATAAACTGCCATCATCATCATTTGAGGTTGATGATGAAGGCGTATCAAATTGAAGTGGGTCATTCAAGTTTTTAAACTTAGAAATTTTATTGTGTAATTTTTTTATCGTGATAAATTCTACTTTATCTAGTAATAGCTACTTGATTTTATTTTTAGAAACAACTTTGCAAAAGTTTACAGAAAACAATAACATCAGCAGAAATAAAAAATAATGGGTAAAGTTTAAAAAAAATAATGTATGTTTACCAATATAATTGCGGATTCGGAATAATTTCCACGAAGTTTTCCGACGAAGGGAAAAGGATGTAGCTTATTAGTGTTGAAACGAATACTGCCAGCAGTTGATTGATTCAACAAAAGTAATTAGAATTGCAAAATCATTTGGTGCATAATAAAGTAATTGGTAACAATAACTTGCAATATCCTTCGTTAGCAAGTAAATAAAGTAAGGCCTTAGGATAAGATGGGGAGGTTGCTACTAGCCACCGATACTCAGAAGAAAACATGTTGTACTGACACCATTTTTCGTGGGATAAAAGCAGGGAAATGGTGATGTATCCCACTAATCTAGTTCCCATAGTACAAGCTTTCCTTAGTTTGGGACTAGAAAGCGTTGTGTAAAATGTCCGTGAATATTTACTTTATTTATTTATTTATCATTTATCATCATCATCATCATCATCATCAATATATATAATCAATATATATAAAACTCTTTTGAAGCTGACTGAGAATCAACGCACAGCCTAAACTATAAGTCCTAGAGGTATGAAATTTGGAGGGTAGTATCCTTATATAGTGTAGAGGTGCGCTAAGAAAGGAATTTTGAAATGTCGCACTCTAAAGGGTCTGGAACGCGAGCAACGCCGCAGGCGATGGCAATAGAATTCAATTTCAATTCATCACTGAAAATTACAAGTACAAATAACTTAGTGTTTGTATGTTTGTAGTATTTTCCTTCCTTCCTGTTATTGTTCAGAACAGGGAGAGATAATTACAAATAAGTACCTATACCTACTTGGTTTTTACATACCTAATTAACAATAATTTAATTTATTAATGATCTATGTGGCGATGTTGCTGGAGACGCCAAAAGGTGCCGGTTTGATTCCCGTGGTGTGTATGGCTGTACGCATACGGTTCTGGATTATAGATGCATTTAGCGGCTAAGAGATGATTCTTTTATTAAAAACTTAAAATATCATTGGATTTTTGTTGGGATGACATAAAAATTCTAAAACAGCATTCACATAAGTACCTACACCAACATAACAGCGTTGAAATAAGATCAAATATCGCGATAAACTGATATTCTTATCACAGAATTCAGAGAACAACTGCAAAATTCAGAGTTAGGGCGCACTTATAGGGCGCAATTTTATTTCATTGTGTTTTCTATGAAATAGCAATAAAAAAAAAATTGAGAGAAATTTTTTATATCTCAAATATTTTTTTCAAAGATCATACCTCGACTCATGCCGCGATTAATTCCGGAATTATTGCCACAGCAACGTCGCCTTTATTCTCACCAAAGAGCTAGGGGCATGAACTTGGCGATGTTGCTGTGGCAATAATTCCGGAATTAATCGCGGCAATAATTCGGGCAGCGGCATGAGCATGTGTGAATGCGGTGTAGGAATAAAGGCGATGTTGCTGTGGCAATCATTCCGGAATTAATCGCGGCATCCATGCCGGCAGCGGCAATGGCATAGTGTGAACGCGGTATTAGTGCAGATAGCATTTTAACCTTTGGTATGCCGGAACGCGCATCCACGCGAGACGAGAGACGCAGTACATTTTCATGTGTCTGGAATCCAGGCCTACTAAGTAGAGGTTAATACCAACAAACAATTAGACATCTGAAAGTGTCTCGTCTCGAGGGACCCTAATTAGGTAGTACTTATTGGTATAGTATCTTCAAGATTCGCATTGCTGTGTTTCGGTTTGAAGGATAAGGGCGCCGGTGTAATTACAGGCACATGAGACTTCAAGATCTTTATGTCTCGGAGTGATGGACGCAGTGCATTGCCTTACAGGGCACGTTCTCATTGGACTTGCTCTGTGAGGTAGTGCATTGTTATAGGCAGAAGTTACCACTTAACATCAGGTGAGCTATAAGCTTGTTCCATTACTTTTATCAAAAAAAAAAAGGATAATTAGATTAATCTTTACCAAATTATAAGCTAAGATTGTTTTCGCTAGAATCGTTATGTTACAGTCGGTTAGACGATAAGGACTTAGGATTACTTATTCAAAAGATTGTAATTTGGTTTTTTAGTCTTTATAGCATGTACCTACCTACCTAGGCATTGTAAATTTTGCAGATTACGTAGGTAACTCATGCTATTTTCTACCAATTTTTTTCATATCTTAAAACGACCGAAAACTAATGTAAATGGGCCATACAATGCAAGAAATATCTCTTTTCTTAAACCTAAAAAGAACGAAGTACCAGCAGTAACTGTTAATCTACCAAAGAAAAAAAAACCGCACGCAGCACGCAGTACGTCAGTCGCGCACGTTGCATCGTGCCGGTCACTTGTGTCGCGGCCGATCGATCAGCTTATCAGTAACAGAAGTCGTGTTTGTCGCCGCGCGTGTTTATTTTTATCGTAAAAATATTTTTCATCAACACATTGCGTACCGTGTGAGTAATCTAGGTTATTTTTTTCGTGTACAAATAAAGAGGGAGGATTTCGGTTTAGTCATAATTGTGTGCTTTGCGTGCTTGGTCGGCATGATATCGATTTGTTGTTAGCTATTAAAAACGTTTGGCTCACTGAAACGTCGTTTTAGATAGTGAAAAAAACAAACGCTGTAATAAAGAGGTATGTACACTACAGAGTATCATTTGATTTGTAATTTAGAGCGCTTGCAAATTAAAATTATAATGGTTGGCCATCCATATAATTTTTAATGTTAACGAAGGTATTATGATCCTCGCAAAGGTTTTGGGATTACTTACTTATTATTACTTAGCACAAAATTACAAACTTTTTGCTATACATACACTTTATTACACATGCACCCTTATGTTTTTATCGTTTCACGATTCGAAGCATCAGGTAGGGAGTTTTTTACTTGAAAACGTTTATTTTGGCTGGTGCCATTAACAAAGGATTTTTTTTTAATTTAAGTTAAACAGCATTTATTTATAGAGCCCTTTTGAAGATTGCGGGTAGGTGCGTATTGTTGGGTTTCTATAACAAATAAACTTATATTGTTTGACCAAAGAAATTTACGGTTTTTATTTTACTTCTCGTATGTATTTGTATCAGATTTTGGTAATAAAAATATTTCAGGCAAGGCAACGCATAGTAAAAAATACACAAGGCCCATATTATACCTATACATACCTTAGAAGTATATAAAACTCACATAACTTCATAATAATTAAATAATAATAAGGCTCTTAGATACTAGACCTAACACTTAACCTTCTTCCTTTCTATACTCTTTGTCAAAATGTTTTTAATTTCTTATCTTTCTGCTCTTATACTACCTTATTGTTTTTATGTTTTGTTCACATTTTTTCTGTATCTATTTCTTTTCTACTCGTGAAAACCTTTTATTGGCCAACTGTTTCCATTTTTGTACCTAATCTATGTTATGTGCTGTCAGTTTTCCTATAAATAATTAATAATTAGGATTAATTCTTACGGGGCGGCGCCACAATCAAACAATGATTATACATACCTACCTAACCTACCTTATAAGGTGTTTTTTACTTAACTATTAGGTAGAATATTGAACTCGGTACTTGGCTTTTGAGTAATGTTTGACTAAAGTAAAAAATATGTAATAGTTTCTTTGTCTCATTTAAATGTACAGTTAGGTACTTCCTTTTACATTAACTATGTACCTACCTGACAAAAAAGTTTGAATTCAATTTTTTTACTAACCCTTTAACATTTCCTTACGAAGTTGATTAAAAATAATTAAATTTCAGATTTTACTGCAGTTTTGAGTGTTCAAGTAACAATAAAACCTATACATGTTGCATTGCAGCCGATAACAGACTGTACCTACATAACACTGTATCGATTCACAATGGGTGAATAGGTATGTTTAATGTACAATAGTAAAAGTAGGTACATACCTAAAAAATAAACGTTTATTTTTGCATTACCTACTATTCAGTGCCGCGGTGAGGGTCTGTGGCGTAGAAACCTTAGTGATTAGTGCAGTAGGAAGGTACTCAATGCAACAGTTGATGGAGCTTTTGAAAAAAAAACGTAAGCTACGGAACTCTTCCATAAAACTACTAGGAATGCACGGAATGCCCTTCGTCATCCAATCATTAAGTATCTCTACGAGAAAGTAATCATTTCAACATACCGTCATCATGTCAACATCAGTAGGTAATTAAGATGGATTTTCCGAAACGCTTAATGGGTATTAATTTAGGAGAATCCGTCACGCAGTGAAAATCAAAGTCACTAGGTAGGTACATTTATCCGATAGTAAAAACCACACTAATTACTTTAAGAGGAAGTCAAAGGAGCTCTGCTAAATCTGGAAGGCTACAGATAAGAATTTTTTATCATAGTTTGTAAAAAAAATTAGGTAAAACCCGAGTTGTTTAGGATCAAATTTGAATTAAAACTTACGGCAAATAATATTAAACTGTAAAATTAATTTATAAAGCACGTGAAAGCAATAAATATATTGAGTATTAAAACTCGACCATCCCTCTTTTATGAAGTAGTAGATACTCATAAACTTGATTCCTCTAACTTGATAATGTAGAATCGCGAGAGAATTCGTATGGCAATAATCAAAATAAGGGAATACTAGGAGTTTTTAATCATAAAACCCAGTTGAAGTGAAACTTCTAATGCGACTTCCAACAAGGTTGCGTTAAACGTTTAACGCTCCTGGAGAGGGGGAATAGAAAGAGACAGAGCAAGAGTGAATGCGTGGCACTCGAAGTTTCACTTCTTCCGCGCGGAGGGAATCCACGCACTATTTTTTTTACTTTTTAAATTAGTTGATGGAATATTTTTTGTATCGCTCAAAGTGACGCGACAGTGGTCTGAGAGGAGATAAAATGTTACGTCATCAGTATGTTGTTATCCTAATGATTCCATTCCTATGGCCAGAGTTCGATCTTATTAGATCAATGATCAGATTTTATTACTACCAAAAGTTTCTGTTTAAAAAACCGTTTGCAGATAACATTCGGTCTCATTGCGTTACCGGAAAACGTATGATTTTACAGCTGTGTTAAAAAAAATATTTTACCAAAGAAATAGTATTCAAATAACATAACTAACTAATTTTCTAATCTTAAACAAACCAGGAAATAATACCCACTAATAAACCAATGTTAAAGAGCTAAGTCAATACAATTTCGAATTGTCATCAAACAAACCAAATTTTTTCGCCAACTCGAAATTTTGTGAAATTAGGTTTACTACCAAAACGGTGAAATTAAATTTTTGTTTTCAATAGTATAAATATGTGATTAATTTTTTGTTAATCTTTTGGTTATATATTAGGTATGTTTTATTTTTTGGGCCCGTTTTACTAATGCACACTATAATATTATAAAATTATAGCATAAGCGATACAAAGACGATAAGTATAATATTAAATGATCTCTGGCAATGCTAACATTGAGTATCGCATTTAAAACATCATTCATATGGTACAATGGACGGGTACTGTCATTACGAATTAATCAACATTACTGATACGCATTCCTGTCGATAGCTGATTATAATTCTATGGTTATGTAGCTATTACAATACATTAGAATTAATGATAATGTTGCGCGCTATCAAAGCGCCGATAAATCTGCTTTGATTTGGAAGTACATATTTACGGCCGTCTTCTGTTCATCATACTGATAAACTTTTCTGAGCATTTTATTAATATTAACAGAATTCTCAATGAAATTGTGTGAACTGGATTCAAGTCGATAGCTGATACTTAGAATCTACTAATAGTAGTACAAACGTAGACAAAAACGATGCAAAACGTACGATTAAATATCATAAGTTAATTTACGGCCGAATACTCAAACGCTACTTATATTAAGTTCATGCTTAAATTATTGCCATCTCTTACAATTGAGTAATGTCAAACAGAGGCAGAGCAATTTTAAGTGGTGTTTAAATTTGAGTTACGTTTCAGTATTTGGCCCATAGTGTTATCAAACATTGAGTCAACAATCCCACGCAAACACCAGAACTTTCCGAAGCTGACTGTCAACAGATAAAATAACTATTATTTATTTTAATTTCTCCATTACAGATGCAATGGCAACCTTGAACTTGGACCACTGATAAGAATCCTGGGTCTGATAAGACCACTCATTGAAGAAGTGAAAGCGAAAGTCAAACGTAGAGTGCAAAAAACTGTTCTTTTTAAACGTACTTTTCTAAAAGACATTTCGTGGTTTGACACTATTTTGCCGCATCAATACAAACTCAGCCCAGTGAAAGTAAAAACCGTTGTCAATAGAAAAAAACAAGTGAGCATGACATGATCATTTTTCGAGTGAAGCGTCCGAGTGTAAACGTTGCACAGTAACATAAGGGACAGTACATAGTGAAAGTCCTCGCCAAGTGCAGTGAAAGCCATGACGCGTAGCTCGGGGATGGAGCCTAGCAACAACAATGTCGTGCCGCTGCTTCCACGCAGCACGGTGCGACTCGACTTCTGCAACGTCTCCTGCACTATCAATTCATTTTCGATAAGCAAATTCCGTATGGGTGAGTACATTGAACCTAATACCGCGTTCACACTATGCCATTGCCGCTGCCGGCATGAATGCCGCGATTAATTCCGGAATGATTGCCACAGCAACATCGCCTTTATTCCTACACCGCGTTCACACACGCCCATGCCGCTGCCCGAATTATTGCCGCGATTAATTCCGGAATTATTGCCACAGCAACATCGCCAAGTTCATGCCCTAGCTCTTTGGTGAGAATAAAGGCGATGTTGCTGTGGCAATAATTCCGGAATTAATCGCGGCATTCATGCCGGGCATAGTGTGCGCGCGCTATAACGTACAGACCACGAGAGAGGAACAAGGAGATGACCTAGTAAAGTCGTCGAACTTCTCGGTCGTAATCTGAACATTTCTGAAGATATAAAATCACTGACGCTATTTATGGCTCAACTGTTTCATGTGTATTTTGTAAATATTATAAATAATTTTAAATACTGTATTAGTTGTAATTTTCTTTGTGAATAAATTCAATTATATCATCTATGAAAAACCGCAAACAACAATGTTGTGTGTGGTTTCATAATACATTTTGATACGAACGAGAAGTTGTTCGACGATAGCGTCTTAATTGTGTAATACCTCACAGCGCACGTTTATTGTGGCCTGCAAGGTATTGCGCTCTGCGTCCTCTCTTTTTAGAGATCGAGTTTATCTATAACAGGATTAACAGATAGGTTTCCCTGTTATTAACAAACTCGATGTAGCTTGGTTGGAATAGTTACACCGTTTTTTGTCTCTTTCGATCGAATTTGAATCTGCTTTTCAATGAAAAAGACAAAACACGGTGTAACTACTTCAAGCTTACCTTATAAAAACAGAGTGAGTAATTGTAGGTGATTGTTCTACTCCGAACCCTACAATAATAGATATAACTTCGTTTTGATAAGTACCTCTACTTTTAAATAGTTTTCTTTTGTATTACGAAAGGAATCTTACCGCTAAATTATCTTTGTAATAATTACTAATAATAATGACTTCACCGCAAAAATAATTGAAAGAGTCATTTTATGCTAATTTGTTTACAAACACTTGATAAATGAGCCATTACAATTTACGTAAGTCACTATAAATCATAATTGAACCACAACTATTTAGTAATATACTATTTTATTGCAATAAAGTAGGTAGGTCCCTACTATAATTTCTTTATACAGAACTAGCAGTCGCCCGCGGCGTTGCTCGCGTTCTAGACCCTTTAGGATGCGACTTTTCAAAATTCCTTTCTTAGTGCACCTCTACACTATTAAGGATAATACCCTCCAAATTTCAAACCTCTAGGACTTATAGTTTAGGCTGTGCGTTGATTATCAGTCAGCTTCAAAAGAGTTTCATATAGATATTTAGACGATGCATATTTGGAGCTAAGTAATGCAGATCTTGCATGTTGTTTTTTTTTTTGGAAAAAAATCTAATTAACTTTCCTTTTTGCTTCGCCTTAGTCGGGTAATAAGAAACACTGTCTAAGCACTTTAATTCTCCCTGTCCCTATCTAAGCAAAACGAGCGGTTGCCGGAAACACAGTGGTCTAGAACAGCCAGAGTTAGAGACGAGTGGAAGTTATTGGAAGAGACCTTTGCCAAACTGAGGGCAAACAAATACCTCATGTTGACGATGTTTACCTAAATAAGCAAATATACTGTAAAGTTACCTATGTGAAAGCATCTGAATAAAGGCTAGTATTTAAACAAAACGAGTTGGCACTATCTTGAACGGAAATTAACATTTGAAAGAAGTTTTAAGGGGATTGTATAGGTAAGACCCTGATGATTCCGTGCGAAAAAAAACTTTATTTGTAAGCAGCGTAGAGGTTTTTATCGGTGGCTACTCTAGTATCGTGTAGATGTCGTGAAGGTATCGGCCAGCGTGCAAATGCCGAAGTCAATGTAGGTGACTTTGAGTGGGTCAATAGCCATTTAGCCATAGAAAAGGCAAAGTGTCGAAACTAATCCCTTCGAAGGAACCGGAATCGTACGATTACCAAACTAGCTTATAAATTCTAGGCTAGTAAAATAGCTGAGCAAAATCTAGTGATTTTAAATTAAGTTCAGACTACGTCTACTATCTCTGGTAGCTAGTTAGTAGAAATCTAAAAAAAATGGTATTATTTGTGTGTACATTATGTTTTAAAATGCTTTATCATAAATGTAAATAAGCAACAAGCATAATAATTGAACTTTGGGCATTTTTACATGGGAACATACTAGTATCATAAAGTTACAAATTATCATGATGGGAAAAATACTAGTTTTCATTCAAAATTTTTGGTAGGTCTATCACGAGATTCAGACGACCCATTGATTTTCATAAATTAGTAAATTATTTAGCTAATTTTTTGTATTACATTTCGTACTCCCCGAGTGGACTTGCAATTTACGTGTGCAATTTACGTAATTACCTACCAATTCACGCGAAACACGTCACAAAACATTAAATTCCAGGCTAGTCCTTTAGTTATCTATGAAATCGTGATGACAATCCCACAGAAAAGAAATGAATTATTCCGTAACATTAGTGGTTAGGGTACCTACTTATCTAGTAATCTGAGTGAGCCTATAAAAGGCCGGTCCCAATAATGATTTACGAAGATTTGGTAGTGACGTTTGACACTGCGGGGCCATTGCACCTAGAGCGATGACGCGGGCGCTTGCGAAGTGACAGCGTCATTAAAAACGTCACAAATGTCACAATCGAATCTTCGTTGAACTTAATTTGGAGTAGGTAGAGTAATTTACAACTACCTCTATCACGAACAAATCTGACAGTCGCCGCGTTAACGTATTCGAGTTATATTGCGCGTCAATGCCAGCTCGACTGCCAACCGTTGTAGTGTCACCGCGCAGTGTATCTCAGAGCCCCAAGTCTGTGCATTTGTTTTACTTTCGACTCGATTATAGCACACGCAAACGCATTCGCAAATCGAGAAATTTTGTTGGGAATTGCACATTTCCAAAATGTTCCGCTAGAGGCGCTTATCCGGGTTTCATACTAAATTTCTCGCTTTGCGAATGCGTTTACGTGTGCTATAATCGAGTCGAAAGTAAAACAAATGCACAGACTTGAGGCTCAGATACGCTAGCGTTACGATACGTTTGCGATTGTCACATTTATTCGTGATCAAGGCACTGTTGACGCTCAATTCAGAACCAACAACGGTTCTACTCATATATAGCTAAGCTGGATGTATATGGCCTAAAAACAGATTAAAAACTACGGATCAGTTGCGTTAGATGACAAGTTCGTTAATGGAATTACCCTGGTTCAGTGTTATAACCAAATAAAAAAACCTAGTGCGTCAAAACTTATTTTAATTAATTTTAAACTATTTGTTGGTACTTAAGTAGTAAGTAGATTAACATTCTGCGGTGTAATTCATTTAAAATGTAAAGAAAGATAATGTTTTATTGAATTGAACATTATAGTATAGGTACCTACTAATAGCTTTGTGCAATCGTCTAAGGTACATAAGATAAATAAGAAGTCTTTGAGATTGTATAGGTACCTACCCACTGTTGATTCAGCATCTACACAGCAACCATCTTTCTTCACAATATGACCTAAATTGAGGTCAAATTCTTGTGAATAGGCAATTTTTGTTTGGTGTGATGAAAAAGGTCGATTTCAACATAAAGTACTTACGTGCCTTTTTATCTACAACTACATAATACAAGGTGTAACTGAACTGCTTGCGATTTGCATCGAGTGGTATCTTCTTCTTCTAAATATATAAAACTCTTTTGAAGCTGACTTAGAATCAACGCACAGCTTAAACTATAAGTCCTAGAGGTATGAAATTTGGAGGGTAGGATCCTTATATATATATAGTGTAGGGGCGCACTAAGAAAGGAATTTTGAAAAGTCGCACTCTAAAGGGTCTAGAACGCGAGCAACGCTGCGGGCGACGGCTAGTTTACAATAAATTGTAAAAAAGAAAGGTTTAGATTAACCTAACCTTATTAGAGTGAAGTTCCTTCATAGTGCAGTAGTAGGCTAATCTATTAGGTGCTAGTATCTACACGGTGTAATATAATTAAGAAATCATTAAAGATTTTTTTTAATTTCGCAGATTATAAAACGTTTAAATTTTTTAAGCACCTGTATTTTTTATAATATATAAATAAATAAATAGACAATGGTACCGATTTTCATGTTGCATTTTTCTTAACTAACTTAATGTGACAGCACTAAAAATTTTGCCGTCCCTTTCTCATAAACTGAAAAGACAAAGACGGCTATAATTTTAGCGCTGTCAAATTAGGTTACTTTAGAAATATGCAACAACAGAATCGACACTATTATTAGACATGAATCAAAAATATGTCTTATGTAAAACAGTATAAGTTCTGATACAGCATGTAACCAATGTTTTAACATTACATAACGTTTTAAAAGGCTTACCTACCAACAAATAATTGTTATGTAAATCCGCATCTTACTCAAACCAGTTCTAGATAAATAAAACAAAATAGAAAATACTTAGATCATTCAATATAGAGGCTGCGTTTTTCAAGGTATAATTAAATTTATTTAAACACTAGCTTCTACTTGCGACTTCGCCCGTATTGACCGTGTTGAAAGTTTAGTTCAAAAGTAAAACCCGACTACTGGAAATCACGCTAAAAAGTATGAAACAAGAAAATATTCTCATTTGATATTGTTATGTACTATAGTGATGTTTAGGGGATAGCCGTGGTCAGACAGACACTGGAGTGAGACCGATAAGTTCCGTTTACCTGGACCGGAACACTAAAAAACTGTTTATTATTATAATTGATTCTTATCTCATTGTTTGCACTTGCATATAGGCATAGAACATAATATAATACTATACTTAGGTCACTGATCTGTTTATACCAACTTCTTATCAAATTTGCGCGAGGCGAAGTTCAAAAATGAACCAACTCAGATAATCGCAACACAAAATCCCAAACTACTTATGTAGTACCTATACTTTTTGGTATTATAGCGCGCGTACAATGCCTGTCATCCGCAGCGAAGCACTTTGAGTCGTATAATTGAATCAGCAATGTATGAGTCACAGATTTATCTCCCATGAGCGTGTTCACCTACCGGTTGTTACGTAATAGCCGAGTGCAAGATCAGTGCAAAGAAAGTAGTTTGCTTTCTATAAGCGGTGACGTAAGGTTTTCGTAAAAATAATTTTATTATGGCCTATTTTAGGTTTTATATTTCGCGTACACACTATGCCCAATGCCCATGCCGCTGTCGGCATTATTGCCGCGGACTTATTGCTACAGCAACATCGCCTTTATTCTCACTAGGAAGCTAGGGCATGAATTTGGGCCGGGAGACGGGACAGAGGCATGTTCCTGTTCACACTATGCTCGTGCCCACTTCCCTGCTGACTGCGGCATAGTGTGAACGCAACATTAGGAATATACATAATTTTAATTAATTTTGAACAAAAAAAAACTTCGAATAGTCATTGAGGTAGGAGATCTAGGACGTCATTGAAGAACTGGTACCTACTTCTGATACAGATGATTGCATATAATTTGTTTTTTAATTCTTCTCACAGTCTGAATTAAGCTGGTGGTGTGTTTTTGTGAGTAGTGTCACGTTACGAAATGGTAAAATAAATTGATATCACGTTCCCATCGCTTGTGTGAATCAGGTCTTCTTAGGTAATTACTGTCTGCTTTTTGCTCAAATCTACCAGTTGTACAAAAAGGTCTATAACTAATTCAAGTTATTCAAGTCAGTATGTAATTTATTATATGCAAAATTTCATACTGACGATCATAAACTCAAAGTGACATCCATAATTATAATACATGCAATAAAAACAATATAATTGTCCCGGCTCGCAGACTGGCTAAAGTAGATAAAAGCTTCCTGGGTAAGAGCATTACTTTCTGTAATAAATTGACATTAGGCATTCGAAATCTGGATTTTAAAGACTACCTATATGCCACAGCCAAGGCTTGTATAGTACTTTTCTCAAATAATGCGCGGAAATTAAAACTAAGTACCTAGTCAAAACTTTTTAGTTGAAAATACAATTACTTTTCCAAATCAGTAACGAACAACGAAGTTACGGTGCTCATTTGTTTTTTTTTTAAATAATCAGCTTCCTATTTGAAAGCCTGTTCGAAATTTGAATAAAACCCTTGATAAGTTACCTCCTTGGTTGCCATGTTATGGAGTACAAGATCGTTCCATTTTTAAGTTACACGACAGATATGAGTTTTGTATGTAATTTATTTGTCCGCAAAACACGCCATAGCAATGGATTTTCATACATTTTTATCTGACCGTTGTTCGCATGTACAAAACCTTAAGTAAACCTAATTGAAATTTTATGCCTAGGATTATGAGTTGTTTTTAATAAGAAATTACTAAGGCCCTACTAGTCGTAAAAAAAGTCATTACTCAAACATAGATTTGAGTAGAGATATGTATGTGGCCAGTACTGCATTTTCAATTTATCTCGAAGAAGGTTGTCAAAATAATGCTCTAATTTCCAAGCATGTTTGAGAAACTATAATGTTTCATATGCATTTTGTAAATATTGTATAAACCATGTTGTATAATTAGCTTGAAAGAGATAGGAGAAGGGGAAAATATAGCATGCACGTCATTCCAAACCACAAAATGATAATTACGGCCAGACGTACGTAAGTTAATGGACAGCTGTTGGACTTGTGTTATTTTTAACGAGAAAACAAACAAAAGAGAGTGTGAGGTCATATTTCCGTTTTTTTTTATACAACTAAGTAGATAACCAAGCGTACGGCCTGATGAGAAGCGGTTACCGTAGACTATGGACGCCTGCAACACCACAGATGCCACACAGGTGGCACAATTTTAAAACACCCTTTTTGATGTGCCCCATTCTGTAGTCACTAGGGAAAAGCTCAGCAGCGTTTGGCGCTAAATTCAAAATTAATGCTAACTTGAATATTTTCTGCGTTTGAAACGTCAACTCAAAACACCACTTCAAAATTGCTCGGTCTCTGTTTGACATTACTCATTGGCAAGAGATGACAATTAATCTAATAATTATAGTACTATAGTACTTATAAGTACCTATAGCTTTTCAGTATTCGGGTACATAACTTTCAAACCGCTTATCAGATCTTCATATACTTTGATAGGTTAATTACAGGCACTCCCAAACTTTGAAGGGTTAACGTACCCACGAGTACTGAACAACTTTCTTTAGTGTACCTACTGATGATAAAGATAAAAAAGATAAAGAAAATGATATAGATTATCAAGGTACTTAAAGATATGTCATATACAAAGGTGAGCTTAGTAAGATTTCTCAGCCAACCTTCCACGATAGAAAGAAGAAAGGGTGGTCGTGTCTATACAGTAAGCCAGTTATCGAGGGGCTGGTTTAAACCCTCGACATATATGTTTCCTTAACACTAGGTATCTATGTCTTCAACGTGTTCCAAACAAAACTTAAAAAAAAAAGAAAAAAAAAATGATGGTGGTAATTTAACTATGGAACAAAATTGAAGTAGGAATAATAAACATAATAGTTTGTGACGGATATTCGAGCGTTATCTAAAAGCCTTGAATTTGTTTACTTTTTGGTTTAAAATGCGAAATAAGGGACGATAAGAAGAGCAGACGCGGAAGTTATAAGGCCACTACACACCACACCACCACACTATCGTTTTTCGAATGTGTACACTCAAATATTTTTTTATCATAAAAGACTCGTGGCGTAGCTTGCTTAGTCAATCTTCACCGATTATCTAAGTTAAGCACCGTTCTGTGCGGTCACTATTTGGATGGGTGACCGTTAGTGGCATTTACATCTGAGCGCTTCCGTACTTCGGAAGGCACGTTAAACTGTTGGTCCCTGCTCTAGCAGTCGTTAAGTCATGCCGGAGGCCCTAAGGCGGCCTAAAAACTCCGTCAACAGAGTTGGGCACTAACTCATACGAGTTTGCTTGCTTTTATCATAGAAGACAAACAAACAGATGGCCCATCCAATGTTAAGCGATTATCTCTTGCCTGTCAATGCAACTCAGATAGAACGCTTACTCCTTACAACCTTTCAACGTATTTTTTATGATAAAAAGTTATGGAACAATACATATGGCCCACTTGATGCTAAGCGGTCACCTATAATGTGGCCTATGTTGCATTACACTGCTTCCTTTACTGTGAGTCCTATGTAGTCTCGTATATTTGTACCCAGCAATGCGAGCATCACTGCGTCGCATCAGATGTAGGCGTCGCATCAGATGTAGGCAAGTCAATATATCCTTGGACAAACTTTTAAAGATTTTTTCCTTTCCTAGCACTGTTTTTTGTTATAAGACATACAAAATTAAATAGTTTTTAAGACCTCCCAAAATCTTGTTAGTCATTGACGTACCGGTGTCAAAGAAATAAATATAAATAAATAAATATGCACGGACACTTAACACAACGCCTTATACACGGAGAGAAAAAAGCTACTTACATGACCCGATTTTGTAATGTGTGTGCAACTTACTACTTAATAACGGTGTTACCTACTTAACAATGGTTCCGGCTACTTCTTAATGTTGAATCCTACGTACACGTTTATAGGCAGGGCCATTACGCATAATGGTATTACAGAAAAGTACTTATAATGGTGTCGCCTACGTATGTAACGGGGTTTCATACTTAAACAAAAGGATTAGCTGATAGCTACGTATTTTAAGTAGCCGACTCATTTAGTTAAGTACGAGGTATTTATACAACATGAAACATAGTCTGCCTACTTGTTCCATAATGTTGAAAGCTACGTATTATAAGTAACCGGCTGCATTATATCAGTATGCCGCACTCATTCGGCATTTGGCTACACTCAGTCTTTACCTTACGTATTGCGCTTACTTACATAAGGTTGATGGATAAATTGTCTAAGTAGCCGATGACATGGTATCTAAATAACTTTAAAACCTAGCTGCCTAAGTACAATGAGGTTGAAAGCTACGAGTCGTAAATAGCAGAGTAGGTAAGGTACATTAACAGTATAATAAGTACCTACAACAGCCATTACCTGCGTACAATATGGAAACAGTAACTAACCATCCTAAGTGTTCTGGCTACTAAAAACATACTATTACATGGTATACAGATACTTAGGTACATGAATGATCTTAGTGCCTTCGTACAGTAAGGTTGACAGCTACGTATTGTAAGTAGCCGGCTACATTATAATTACCGATGTAAGTAATTCGCCTACTTACGTACGCATGCAGCACACGTACAGTAATGGCTCCGACTACTTACAGCACGGTGTTTCCTACTTACGTACGGGTTCAGCCTATGTACAGTAATGGCTCCGACTACTTACAGCACGGTGTTTCCTACTTACGAACGGGTTCAGCCTACGTACAGTAATGGCTCCGACTACTTACAGCACGGTGTTTCCTACTTACGTACGGGTTCAGCCTACGTACAGTAATGGCTCCGACTACTTACAGCACGGTGTTTCCTACTTACGTACGGGTTCAGCCTACGTACAGTAATGGCTCCGACTACTTACAGCACGGTGTTTCCTACTTACGTACGGGTTCAGCGAGTAATGTCTCCGACTACTTACAACACGGTGTTTCCTACTTACGTACGCATGCAGCATACGTACAGTAATGGCTCCGACTACTTACAGCACGGTGTTTCCTACTTACGTACGGGTTCAGCCTACGTACAGTAATGTCTCCGACTACTTACAACACGGTGTTTCCTACTTACGTACGCATGCAGCATACGTACAGTAATGGCTCCGACTACTTACAGCACGGTGTTTCCTACTTACGTACGCATGCAGCATACGTACAGTAATGGCTCCGAATACTTACAGCACGGTGTTTCCTACTTACGTACGGGTTCAGCCTACGTACAGTAATGTCTCCGACTACTTACAACACGGTGTTTCCTACTTACGTACGCATGCAGCATACGTACAGTAATGTCTCCGACTACTTACAACACGGTGTTTCCTACTTACGTACGCATGCAGCATACGTACAGTAATGGCTCCGACTACTTACAGCACGGTGTTTCCTACTTACGTACGCAGGCAGCATACGTACAGTAATGGATCCGACTACTTACAAATGATAAACAATAAATGATAAACAAGGTCCATTTTCAGTGTAGGTAGGTAGTTGGTATAGATACGGAATACCTAACTACCTACGTTACGTAGTTATACTACAAAGATCACGAATAAATGTGATGACCCCCCCTCAGTTATCGTAATAAAATTGTTTTATACTTACTACCTAGGTATCTAGGCAAAATAATAGTTCCGATGGAACCTATCTCAGAAAACGTCAAATAATGTCACAAAAAGCTAAGTAGTATATTCGTAGTAAGTATCTCACCTACCAAGTATACCTAGTGTACCTACCTACCTACCTTTGCTTACCTTTTTTCTGTCCTAGGTTCTCCTAGGTACTAGGTAGGTACCTAACCTACTAGGTATCAGGTCATACCATGAAGATTGGGTATCAGTCCGATGACTTAGGTAGGTAAGGTACCTATTACCAGGTACTATTTTTATTACATCGATGATAGATACGTGACCTATCTATAGGTAGGTCGTAGGTAGGTAGGTAGTGAAGGTAGGTACCTAGATGCGTTTTTTACGCATCCAGCCGGTCAATGCACTTTACGGTCACCTGTCTATTGACCGTGAGTTTACAGGATAGTAGATAATTACAACCATGTTATTAACACGGAAGATACCTCTAGCATGATGTTAACAAAAACTGGTTAACCTACCTATAAGTAAACACATAGGTGCCTATAATATACTACCTACATCGTGCATCACGACAACGAAAGAGAGATATTACGCAGAAAACTTTGGAAGTATTTATGTAGGTTACCTACAAATACAGCTCGACCCTGCGTCTAGACATCGAACATGCACTTGCGAACATGCATGGTAGGTAGGTACACACGTTCGTACTTGCTCGAGATCGACCAAAATCATCGAACATGTACGTACCACCTACGTGTGTACCCCCACCAGAACATTTTATCTATCTATATTAATAAAACTGTAAAAAAAGCCAAAAACTAAAATTAAAGATATAGGTAGATAAACTAAATATTATGCAGATCTACTAAATAAACGATTCTGATTCCGAAAACGAGTTTGTCTGTTGGTCTGTTCGCGGATCACGCCTAAACTACTGGACCAATCTCAATGAAACTTATACCATTCAGAAGCCCTTTTTGCGGATTGAAACATAGACTATATTTTATTGAAATTAAAGACGTGGGTTCTTAGATACAGCTTGATTGAACTCTCTAAACCAAAAGCTGCCATTTGCTACGAGGTTCATCGTATGCTGGTTGACAGATATTTTGATGGAAAGATTCGAACGCGTACGAAGTCGCGGGTATCAGCTAGTAGCTACTTAATATAGGTGAAGTAATTTATTTTTATTGTTTACGTAAGTACCTATCTAGGTACTCATAATTTTTAGGCTATACCTAAGTACCTACCTACCTAAATGTGGGTACCTGTACCTTCCTATCTATAAATGTGGGCAATAAAAAGTTTTTCTTTCTTCTTTTCTTTCTAAGTATTTATTTAGTGCCCGTACCTAGGTACCTAGGTACTAAGTAGGTGCCAACTGTGGATAATCTACCAAAGTACTTAGGTATACGCAGATGATCGATTCGCAGGCGAAAGTTGAAATCTCTTTCGACCGAATACTCAAACGCCACTTAAATTAAGTTCACGCTTAAATTATTGCCATCTCTTACAAATGACTAATGTCAAACAGAGGCAGAGCAATTTTAAGTGGTGCTTAAATTTGAGTGACGTTTCAGTATTCCGGCTTTTGTCTGTTATTGCGTCACTTAGCGTCATTTCTTCCCAATCACAATACCTGATCTCTGATTGGCTGAAACAAGCTAGGTACGTATTTTAATGTTTACACGCTTACTGTTGTAGGTAGCAAGCCGCGGACGACAAAAGAGTCAGTGTTGCCAATGCTACGGCGGCAGTCCCTGATTAATTTATGATTATCAAATAAAGAAGACTCCATTCAGTCGAAAAAACAAAACTCGCTTCCTTCTTCTATTTTCAGTAAAACTTACCTTTTTTAATATAATTATTATTGAATAAAAAATTTCATTTGAAAAAACATTACAATACTAAAGATCAACAGACTACAACTAATTAAAACAAACTACCAAACTAAATTTGTGTATATTTTTTGCTCATGTTATATCTACTCGTGTTTCTTCAATTTCTCCTTTTATCTCCTTAAGTTTACTTAGGTACCTACCTACCTAAGTAAGAGAGTCGAAAAAGGTAGCCAAACCAGACTACCTGGATCTATAATTGGGCTAATGTTACTTTAAAAAAAAATATTTGGCGACTTAAGGCTATGTAGATTGCAGCTGTGGCATAGATTTAATCCATGAGCTGTAGGTACCTATCGTCAGTTTTGTGCGACTTTAATCCGGTTAGACTGTTAGATTTGGCAACACTAAGCGTCGCTCAGTCCGGTCTCGGTGGACGCCGTGACGCCATTTTCGTACCTAGCCGTTGTTGCACATGCACATTTTGATGCACATCTTTCAATATTTTGTAACTTGAGTCCACGGAGTACCTACTTTTTCTTGAGTCAGTGTTACAAACAGACGCGAGTTTTGACTACAAAAACAACAGGTACCTATATACCTACATAGGAAAATGGAAGACAAAACAGATCTTGAGTTTCTATCAGATCTAAAATTACAGTACTTGGAAGATGTTTTTCGCGGTAAGTGTAATGAATCTATTGTTCCCTCGGTTCCCTTACATACAAGTCGTACGTTCCTACGTAGGTACCTAGGTAATTATCGTCGTCGTATCGCGTCGTCGTAGTCGGGTTGTAGGTTGTAGGTAGGCGCCTCACGCATGTTTCTCTGTTAAGCTAGGTTATTTTATACCTACTGTGCTGTGACTGTGAAAAGAGCTTGTCTTACTGCTCTGTTGTAAAATTATATACCTACCTATCTACTTCCATGAAAAGAACCTGTTGGCTTCTCTAGAAGAGTCAGTAGTGAGATCATCATATCAGCCTGTTGAAATTCACTGCTGGACATAGGCCACTCCATAGATTTCTAGAAAGAGCTATTTTAAGCCTTCTACATCTATCAACTTAACACACCGTTGTATGAATGTATTCGATCCTACATTTGTGGTTTGTGGGTGCCGAAAAGTGTGAGCTTTATGATGCTGAACCTAGTCTAGGTGGAATCTATTTGGGTAACTACCTACCAGTTCCTGGCCTCAATAATAGTAAACTGCATTTACCTAATTTAAATTAAAACTTTCAGAAAATAACATCAATTGGGAAATATTAACTCTTCTGAGTGCTGAAGAACTGAAAGAACTTATCCCCAAAATAGGGGATCGAATAAAAGTTAGAAATTTTATTGAAAAGAAATCTACTGAAAAGCTTGTTTGCAGTAAGTACCTACCTAATAATTTTTATGCTTTATAACTTTATTTAATTAAAAATATCACATTGATCCAAACAAGTTTTCCAACCAAAAAACTTATACCAATGCGATAAATTAAAGTGCACATTTTTTGGTTAGAAAACTTGTTTGGATCAATATGATATTTTTATTGAACCTTTGCATTGTTATTCTCTCGACCCTGAAGCTCTGCAATTTCACATAATAACATTTAGTTAGGTATATTATATCTTCAAAAATGTTGAAATGTGCGAGCGAGAAGGTTGTCTGACTTTACCCTACCTTAACAAAACATATCAGGGTTTTAGAAACAGACATGAAAGAAAAAAATAACGGTTTTATACCTTCACATCAGCACTTACTTGGATTTCTGCTAAAACGACTCTTTAAATATTTCAGATTGTTGACCCAGATAAAATTTCATGCCATACATGGATCTGATCTGGATATATTATCGCAACCAAGCTGGTCAACCATTGGATCTAGTGTAAGTTATTTTTATAACTACATTATTAGCTGCTTCTTACCTATTCTAACTTTAATATCTATATAAATGTGAAAGTAACTCTGTCTGTCTGTCTGTTTGTCGCGCTTTCACACCAAAACTACTGAACCGATTTAAATGTAATTTGATACACAGATAGTCTATAGCCTGAGAAAGGAAGTAAGCTACTTTTTAATGTGAAATATAGGTTGTATGGGGGTGAAAAGTTGTATGGAAGTATCGTCATTTTTATAGCTAGAAGCTTGAAACTTATTTTTACCCTCAAGGGTGTAAAATAACAATAGGGAATAAGGGATGAAAGTTTGTGTGAAAATATGTAAGGTTTATGTGAATGTTTTATGAGGTTGCGACAAGAGACAAAATATTAGAGCTATTTTGATATAACATTTACAGAGTCATTAGTTACACCTAAATAATTAAAAATGCTACCCAAAGGCAATATTCCAAGCGGATGTAGTTTTTGTATTTGAACATTTGGCTGATTGTGATATTTAAAATGTGTTTGATTTTAGTGCTCCGATCCAGTTTTGGAAATAGTGAAATAAAAATATTACTATTCTTTTTGATAACAATTTATTTTTGTGCTTTCAGAGAATGACCCAGAGACACAATAAAATGTGTGTTTGAAAATTTTGTTGGCTCCAATCAACTAGGGCATGTTACCCTGAAGAATGTGCAGAGGTTCTTTCTCCAATTGGGATTCTTCGACGTAGAGACAAAGTTTGTCAAAAACTCACAGACAGTCAATTCACTGGTTGACTCACCTAGGACTTAACAATTCTGAGAATTAAAATGTTTACTTGCTACTACTGTAAAAAAAAAGTTGCGTTAAAACCATCTTTGTTAGTCACTCACATAATAAACTAATAATAATGTTGTCATTTTAAATAAGTGTTATATTTCCGATCTTGGGAATGTTGTTTTATATTGCTCAGAATAATGTAACGTAGGTTACCTGCTTATGTAACTTCTATTTCCAGTCATGGGCATAAGTTGCTTGACATTTTTTAGAACAATGCTATCATATTAATTAATTGTTATATTTCTGATCTTGGGAATAAGTTGTTTGATATTGCTTAGAATAATGTAACGTTACATATGTTATATAAATGTTCCTGCTTATGTAGTTTTGAGCCTATTTCCAGTCATGGGAATAAGTTGTTTAACATTGTTTAAATAATGTAATTGTTTAAAACAATGTAACGTTTGTATACATGAGTATATTAGTTTTTTTTTAATAAAGTAGGTAAGCCTATAGGTTGTTAGTATAATGCTATAGAGGTATAAAATAGTAGATATTCCATCGGAAAATTGTAATTTTATGTTTTGAATACAACGTTAAAGAATAAAATGTATAATTTCATTAAAATTATATTAGTTATTATTTTTATTACATATGTACTTACTGTACGGGCTCTGACCGCGTATAGTACGGTGTTTACTGTTAACGTATAGAGTGTAGTGTACGTAATGTAGGGCTCCGACTGCTTACATTACTGTGTATATTGTTTACGTACAGGTTTTAGTATACGTAATTTACGGGTTCTGACTGCTTACAGCACGGTGTTTACTGTTAACGTATAGAGTGTAGTGTACGTAATATAGGGCTCCGACTGCTTACATCACAATGTTTCCTACTTACGTACGGGTTCAGCATACGTACTTACAGTACTGTCCGTATGCTGAACCCGTACGTAAGTAGGAAACACCGTGATTTAAGTAGTCTGAGCTATTACTGTACGTATGCTGCATGCGTACGTAAGTAGGAAACACCGTGATGTAAGTAGTCGGAACCATTACTACACGTATGCTGAACCCGTACGTAAGTAGGAAACACCGTGATTTAAGTAGTCGGAGCCATTACTGTACGTATGCTGCATGCGTACGTAAGTAGGAAACACCGTGCTGTAAGTAGTCGGAGCCCATACTGTACGTATGCTGAACCCGTACGTAAGTAGGAAACACCGTGATGAAAGTAGTCGGAGCCATTACTGTACGTATGCTGCATGCGTACGTAAGTAAGAAACACCGTGTTGTAAGTAGTCGGAGACATTACTGTACGTAGGCTGAACCCGTACGTAAGTAGGAAACACCGTGCTGTAAGTAGTCAGAGCCATTACTGTACGTATGCTGCATGCGTACGTAACTAGGAAACACCGTGTTGTAAGTAGTCGGAGACATTACTGTACGTAGGCTGAACCCGTACGTAAGTAGGAAACACCGTGCTGTAAGTAGTCGGAGCCATTACTGTACGTAGGCTGAACCCGTACGTAAGTAGGAAACACCGTGCTGTAAGTAGTCGGAGCCATTACTGTACGTGTGCTGCATGCGTACGTAAGTAGGAAACACCGTGCTGTAAGTAGTCGGAGCCATTACTGTACGTAGGCTGAACCCGTACGTAAGTAGGAAACACCGTGCTGTAAGTAGTCTAAGCTATTACTGTACGTATGCTGCATGCGTACGTAAGTAGGAAACACCGTGCTGTAAGTAGTCGGAGCTATTACTGTACGTATGCTGCATGCGTACGTAAGTAGGAAACACCGTGTTGTAAGTAGTCGAAGCCATTACTGTACGTATGCTGCATGCGTACGTAAGTAGGAAACACCGTGTTGTAAGTAGTCGGAGCCATTACTGTACGTAGGCTGAACACGTACGTAAGTAGGAAACACCGTGATGTAAGTAGTCCACACCTTTACGTAAGTAGGACTCACCATGCTCTATGTAGTCTGAACAAGTACAGTACGTATACAATGAAGGGCAGGTGAAGATTGCATGCTACGTATATAAGTAGCAAAAGAACCCAGCAGGAAATTACGTAGCCCGGTCCATGACAAATTCCTGGTGCGGCCTACTTACAGCATAATACTTAAGCGACATGGTGCTGCCTACTGACGTCATGCTGGGTCGTTTTGCTACTTAGATTACGTAGCCGGGCTACGTAATTTTTTCTCAGTGTAGTCCCAAACTAAGCAAAGCTTGTATGATGGAAACTAGATGGCTGATAGAATACATACATACATTTTTTTTGTAAATACATACTTATAATACATAAAAACACCCAGACACAGAACAAACATCTATGTTTACAACACACAAATGTTTGTTCTCGGTGGGGATCGAACCCACGACCCACAGCACGGAAGGCAGAGCTACTACCGACTGAGCCATGACGCCTGTTAACCAGAAAGAACCAAGTTCACGATAAATGAGCGATAATGTGAGACATTGTCAGTAAACACAAACACATTGAAATTGTGCCAATAAACCTCTTAAAATAGTACTAAACATTGACCTAATGCACGAACAACCTAGTGCGGAATACAGCAGTGAGTTTCTTACTTCATATTTACACCTTCCCGTTTTCGTTCTATTTTTAATGGTTATGATATTATGGGTGCATACCGTGCATAGGGTATAATTATGCAAAATTAAATATTTGTACGTACCTTTAACGCCTATCATATTAGTACTAGCCGCCGCCCGCGGCGTTGCTCGCGTTCTACCCTTTAGAGTGTGACGTTTCAAAATTCCTTTCTTAGTGCACCCCTACACTATATAAGGATACTACTCTCCAAATTTCATAGCTCTAGGACTTATAGTTTAGGCTGTGCGTTGATTCTCTGTCAGCTTCAAAAGAGTTTTATATATATTGATGATGATGATGATGATGATGATGATTGATACATAATAATATACGCTAAAGAATCTTGAGGAGGTACAGTACCACGTATATATTTATTTGCATACTGCAAAATCATTATTTAGTTAGGTGTACCTCTACACTAGCTGATTGTCGTTATTATCACCTTTTTCAGCAATCAAATCGTAGAATGGTTTAATTCACACTTAGATTGTCAAACATTAGAGTGATGGACGCAGTGCATTGCCTTACAGGGCACGTACTCATTGAACTTGCTGTTTGAGTAAATGCATTGTTATAGGCAGAAGTTACCACTTAACATCAGGTGAGCTATCAGCTTGTTCCATTACTTTTATCATAAAAAAAATATATATAAGTGATAGTACATTATCGCAACATTCAAAATCACAACTTTGTTTGCGATTAATTAGTGACTGATAGTGTGCCTTTCTTTAAGCGGTGTGTTGATGATGATTCAATAAAAAAATTCATCAAATTTTAATATTAGGTACACCTAAAATGCGTTTAGATGCGTTGGTCGAGGCTAAGCTCCTGAGCCTCGAGCATCGTCGGAAAGTAGCTAGCCTGTCGGTATTTTACAAGATACATTTTGGGGAGTGTGCAATGCAACTGTTTGAGCTAGTTCCCCTTCCCCATTCCATCACCGGACCACTAGGCGTACGGAAACGAGATGCCCGTTCATGGTTGATATGCCACCTATCCGCACTAAACGCTTTGCGTCTACATTTATTATGCGTATAGCCAATGAGTGAAACTCGTTGCCGGCGTCTGTGTTCCCGAATGACTATAATTTGGAGGTTTTCAAGAGTAGAGTGAATAGGTATCTTCTAGGTAACCGTGCTACATCGTCGACCACGTCATTGCTTAACATCAGGTGAGATTATGGTCAAACAGTTGCCTATATTGTATAAAAAAAAAATTGGACGTTTCACACAACGCACTTTAGTCTTAATCTAAGCAAAGCATTAAACTATGTGAACTAGATTGCTGATAGAATACCTAATTTTGTTTTGTAAATAAAAACTTTTGATACAAATAATTCACCCGAACATAAAACAAACATCCGTGTTTGCCATTAGAAAATTTTTGTTCCTATACTTTATTTCAACCTGAGTGGTATGATGTAATAAACTCGTGGCTAGCTTTCGCTCTACATTTCACAGTCTCTTATCACTTCAATACTATAAACGGTTCAAGTTGAACGACCTATTGCAGCGGAAAATAATAGACCAGAGTGCAAATTACTAGTAAAGGGTATCTCTACTCTACTTGTTTTTTTCTGTTTCCAATTACGGAAATCTAGTGAAGTTGTTGGGTACATTATCATTTATAGTACCTACATATATACATGATACATACATTGATTTAAGATACATGGATACGTGGATACGTGGAAAGGTGGATACATTGATATATGGATACATTTAAGGTACCAGGGCAAATACTTATTAGGGTTTTTTTTTATAGAAAATACCTTTATGCAAAGATTTATGCTTTGCTTAGGTAGTTACCTAGTCTAAATACAGACGATTGTGGGAAGCGATTTATTACTATTCATAGTTTTAAGAAATAAATGAACTGATTGAATCATGAGTACATTTAATCTTAACGTCTGACAAGTTACCTTTTTCATAACTCATAAAAGATTTAGGATATGAACGGTCTATCTACCATTGGAGTCTGTCAGAATCTAACAAATGACTTTACCGGTCGCTAAATTCCGACCGAAATACAAGACATTTCCGTTAAAACTATGAAAATAAACTTATGCCTACTTTACCTACTAACACAATGGAAAATAGCAATCGAGTCGGTTTCTATGACAAACTAACAGGCACAAAGTTGCTAATGTTGTTGACCGTTCAATACTTTCTTTACCAAATCGACATCTGTATGCTAAATGCTAATGAGTAACAAAGTTTTTGCTTATTATTCTCGACACACTGCTTCCAGGTCAATATGTCAAGTAAGTATTTAGTTTACCTACACAATATGTCATGTCAAAATTAAACAAAAACAAAGGCATTGTTTTAACTAAGAAATGAGTTTTAAGTTCGATAATTCAAACAAAAACCTGGCTTTTTCTTTGTTTACCTTGTTCCATTGGTTTCAACATAACTTACTAGTAAATAAATAATAATGTTTTGCCCAGTTAAAAGTTCCTGATCGAAATTTATACAAAACTAGCCGTCGCCCGCGGCGTTGCTCGCGTTCTAGACCCTTTGGGTGCGACTTTTCAAAATTCCTTTCTTAGTGCACCTCTATACTAATAAGGATATTACCCTCCAAATTTCATACCACTAGGACTTATGGTTTAGGCTGTGCGTTGATTCTCTGTCTATATTGACTAGTGGTTGCGTTGCGCGCGAGCTGCAAGCAGCTCGCGTCTTTTTTTTATGCCGTATTTTTATCAAAAGCCCCTAAAAACCCTACTAACTCCTATAAACCCCTCAATCTCATTCGGATACCCCGTTGGAACGAAGTCAATCGATTAAAGTTTCGCAAAAAAAATCTACATTGCCGCCATCTTGGAATATCAACCCCTTATTGCAGTAAAAATGCAGCAAAATTGAAAAAAAGTTGAAAATTCCATTTAAACCACTCAATCTCCTTCGGATACCCCGTTGAAACGAAGTAAATCGGTTAAAGTTTCGAAAACCGGAAATGACACGGCGGCTATTTTGAATTTCTGAAATGTCATAATTTTTTTGAAATATACAGGATACAAGCTACCCGTCAGTGAAAGAACGGTAGTCATACCTTAAACTTGGTAGAACAAATTAAGTCGCCAAAGTCGGGTCTGACTTAAAAATTCAAACTCCTATAGCATGCGGGGTTGCCAGCTGCGGGGAACGAAAATGATCAAATGTCATTTGGGTGGGCCCAATCTTGCCAGCAAGTGAAAATTTTAATTCTAAATGTCGTTATTTCTACTTTTCACGTTCCCGAGGGAAAGCGGGGAAACTACCCTAAAAATGGGGAAAAATTGTCAACCAGGCAACACTCCTCTACCAACTGCACAACCGGTCCTTACAATTCATCCAGGTAGGGGGTTGCCAACTACCCGATATTTCGGTTTGAAAATCGTGATTTTTTCGAAAATCGCAACTTTTTTACAAAATGGCCGCCACGCCGTCCGCCATCTTGGATTTTTGAAAAGTCATAATTTTTCTGAAATCTCAAGGATATAGGCTATCGTTCTGCATAATCGGTGTTGCCAGCTTTTGAGTTTCGTAGAACAAATTAATCCGCCAAAGTCAAAAAGTCCCAAAAACTAAAAAGTTGCAAGTCTCTCGGGATTGCCAACTAAAAGTAACGAAAATGGTCAAATGTCATTCGGGGGAGGCCAATGCTCCTATGCAGCCCAAGTCTCTATTCAAAATGTCATTATTTCTACTTTTCATGTTTTTGGGGAAAATCTCGGAAATTACCTTAAAAATGGGGAAAATTTCTAAACCAAGCAACACTCCTCATCGAATCACACAACCGCTCGCTACAACTTGACCCCCTAAAATGTTGCCATCTACCCTAAAAATGGATTGGAAAAAAGTGTAAAAACCATGACTTTTACAAAATAGCCGCCACAGCCTCCGCCATCTTGGATTTTTAAAATGTCATAATTTTTCTGAAATCTCAAGGATATAAGCTACCCACCCCCGTACTTGGTGTTGCCAATTTGCGAGTTTTGTAAAACAAAGTAATCCGCCAAAGACGACCCTAAAAAGTCGAAAAATTCAAATCAAAATTGCGCGGCCGCCATCTTGTTTTTTTTTTTTTTTTTTTCACCAATTCCCAAAATCCCAACCTACAATCAGTCGGATGACACGCTCGGACGCCCTCTATCTGTCATAGTTTGCGAACGCGCAAATCAACACCGACGCCATCTTGGATTTCGAGAACCGCTATAATTTTCCTCTACTCGCTCGGTGTTGATACACATTTTCGTAGAACATCATTGTGGTGTAGCTCCACTCCTTCTGTCTCTCAGGGCATGTCAATGAGTCAGTGAGTGAGTGAGTGGTAATGTAGCTTTATATAACTATAATGATGATGATGATAAAGGAATAATATTAAAATAGTAAATTCTATAAAAATCTTATAATATAAGATTTTTTTGTACAAATTCTTTACTTCTAAATACCCTCTTTCATTATTAAGCGTATATTTGGTTAAACCCGATGACAACTGTATTTTAGTATTCAACAACATACATGAGACATTATTGGACTTGTTGAACCAATCAAGGACAAATCAATTAATTTAATCGAAATGCATTCAAAGAAGCTTTATCTACAACAAGAACAAACAGAGTTAAACATATCCTGTGTTATCAATAAACTTAATGTAAGGTTAGAATAGGTTACTCGATGTAGGTAAGGTTAGATTAAAATTCGATTGAAAGAGACAAAGCACGGTGTAACTATTCTAATCTAGCATCGAGTTTATTAATAACAAGGAAAGACACATTAAAGGTTACATAGATTTGTGGTTTATCCTTTATAGATGGATATGCATGACTAAGCATTAGAATTATTCTCGGATGCGGTACACAAAACATGACTAATTCTTTTTTTTTACTATTTTACAATTAATTAATAAATGACCTAGTTGATAAGACAATTCTAAATACCTAATCCTTGTGATTAACCTGAATAAAAGATATTTGACTTTGACATAAATAAGTAATGTCAATTTGCGAAAAAATAACGCTTAATAAAGTGGTGTTCATCATAATATTTACTGATTACTTGAAATAACATTTCCTCGATCGCCATTTTAATGTTATGACGTATCACACTCAGGCGCATGACATGAATGCGTAATTTTTTAATGTTAATAAAAGTATGATAAGTATCTTCATTCCGTCAGTTCAGTGACTGCCTCCAAAATCTTCCATGCCCAATGAACTATGACTAACCTAACCTAACCTATGAGTTTCTTTTACAATTACCTATGAGGTACCAATTTAGTGAGCTTGCAATATTTACTATAGGTACTTTGTTTGGAACAAGAAAGTGACAACAAAAAGTGAAAACCAGAAAAGATTTGGCAAAAGGACAAGCCTCCAGTGCCAGAACAAAAAAAGAAAAAAAAGTACTTTGTGTTTGAAATAAGAATCTCATGATGGGTATATCCCAAACATATTACTAGTTTACTAGTAAAGTCTGTGGCAGTAATTTATATCAGAGTGTCCTTATTTCTTAGGTTTTAAGCAAGGGCAAGTAGAAACATTGTACCTACTATCGACAGGTAGTGCTGCCTTTGAATACCAAGTGCCCAAGCAACGTGAGAAACGAGACAAATTACAATACAAACTGTTCTTATTCCATTTTGTATTAATTTGACGTCAATATAAAGATGCAGTGCACAGACGGTTAATAGGTCCAAACAGGAAATATCTGATGCAGATTCTGTAATCAAAATTGATAATCTTTTGACTAGTTAGTCGTGTTTGAGATGCATCAAACACGTTTAAAAACCTACGCCATAAAATCAATCATCTGTGCAATTTTTTTGGGTTTTGAAGCCAAATGGCAAAGCAAAATCCTGGTCGGTGAGTTACGCCGTCGTCCGTTCGATTTGTTAAAAATAGTTTAATATGAATCATCAAAAACATCCTAGATAATCGCAAACACAGGTTTTTTGATTCCATGAAACGTATTTATGACCTACCAAATCGTTTGACTAAGTAAACTTTAAAAAGCCCTTAAGTAATGGGTTAGTCTCATAATCCCCTTTGAGCCGTCCCCTTCAAGGGGATGGGTTTAAGTAAAACTTGTGTCTGCTGTTGTACCGTCCATTGACGACGTAGTAACTATTCGGTAATCAACATCGGGGACAGGCCAGTATGGGGTCAAGCCAGACTAACCCTAAACTTTCTTGGAAATAAGTTTCAAATAAAAGCATTTTTTCAGATACTTCGTTGGGAATTAAGTAGGAATAAACAGTAAATATCTACTATTTACTGTTATATGTGAATAGAATCAGTATTTAATGTTTTGTAATGACAGCAAAACAAAACCACCGCGCGGCAGATTAAAAAAGATGAACTGTCAGTCGTCAAGTTCAAGTTGACAAACGTAGCAAATCATATTTTTCTATAAAAAATTTCACAGCTGATGTAGAGGCTCCTCTAGAGGCAGATTCAGGCACTGCACTAGTTGAATGCCGGTTGACATGGACTCTACAGCTTCTGCTTATGAATTTCGGGGATAAAAGTACTAAAACCTACCGATTATCGCGACACAATCAGACAAAAGACAATCAGAAGAGCTACTCATCTACCAGATAAACATGTGTATTGTCATTTATTTAAAAAATGATTCATTGTTACAGAACAGAATAACATCCTAAAGGGTGTATCAGGATGCTTCAAGCCTGGAGAGCTGACAGCAATCATGGGTCCGTCTGGCGCCGGGAAGACCACACTCCTCAACATTCTTGCTGGATACTTGTAAGTTTAACCACATTTAGCGTGCATAATGTATTAGCTTATAAAAACAACAGATGCGTACCTATTTGCAGAGGTATAAATATTCAAACTGAAGGAGCTACAGACTACGTTCAGACTACGTGTCTTGAACGATTACTACCGACATAACTGTGTGTTAATGTTTGAAAATCCAAGTTTATAGGTAATGGTAAAATTAACGATTTTTCAGTTGAGTTTGTATCGCTATGGGGGAAGTATATGGAAACTTATGTCCAGCAGTGATCTCTTCGGACTGGTAATGATGATGATGATAAACTGAGTGGTACCTTTGTAATAATCCGTCTTATAATCTTATAATCCCTCTCACAACTAAAATGAGTCTTGTGGCAATAGTTAAGTATTGTTTGATAGATTTTATTGTAAAGCTATGCTTTGTCTCCAGAACCAGAGGAGCAAAAGGCGAGATTGCCATCAACGGCGTCTGCGCGTGCGCATCCCAGTCGACCGGAAGGGGAGGCGCGCGTTACATCCGGCAGCACGACGATCTGCGCGCCCACCTCACTGTTTACGAAGCTATGTCACTCGCGGCTGCTTTGAAACTGGCTGATTTCACCGCCCAGGAGAGAAAAGAAAAGGTAGTGGATCTTCTTGATAGTCGTTGACTCAAACAAATGAAGAAATAAGTACTTTAGTGGAGTTGAGACTGTGTTTAGTGCTAGGACATTATTTGAGCCCGTAGTCTAAGTATTGTTTTGTTGATCGAAACGCATATCGAGAAGCGCCTGCGAGATATTTTGTTTGAAACCCCGATAAGCGCCTCCAGCGGGAGATTTGCAAACTATTTTTCTTCATACAAAAACTGCGGGTTTCTCGATTCGCGCTTGTCGCAATTCAACCTAACAAAACTCAGACTAACTGAATAATAAGTACCTAATTACTAGTAAGTAAAATTAAATCATGTACTTATTACATGTACTCTACCTCTACCTACTGTATTTGCAATAGGTAAATAAATATATAATAAATATTCACGGACACTTAACACAACGCCTTCTAGTCCCAAACTAAGCAAAGCTTGTACGATGGAAACTAAATGGCTGATAGAATACATACATACATTTTTTTTTTGTAAATATGTACATACTTATAATACATAGAAACACTCAGACACAGAACAAACATCTATGTTTACAATACACAAATGTTTGTTCTCGGTGGGGATCGAACCCACGACCCACAGCACGGAAGGCAGAGCTACTACCGACTGAGCCATGACGCCTGTCAATAAATGCAATAAATTAAAAAATACCGAGGTAAAAAACATGAGCCACGTCAGAGGTGAGGAACTGAGGACGCATTGAATATTTTTAAATATTCATTAGGGTTAGCACCTTTTACGTACACTACCTACCTAGGTACATTATTTAATTATAATGCATGGCATCTTGCCAGGATATCAGAGATCGATTTCAGTGATACCTAAGGACGACCTCTACTTAAATTATTTTTATATAAATGCGATATTCAGATGTAAGTGGCTAAATCACGCCGCGTCGTAACGACTGAAGAACTTTTTGCATTTTGTATGGAACAGCAGATTATTTTTACGCTAAACGGAAAAGTTGTTCTAACTTATTGGTTACTTTAAACTTTTTTATTATTAATAGTGGTTTTTTTGTTTTTTTTGTAACTTAGAACCCCGAAGTTTTTGGGAGTGGTCTTAATACACCCTGTATGTAAAAGCGTGGTCACCACTTCGTTTTTAAACGATTTAAAGCCTTGTGATACTATTGAAATAAAAGCTAAATTCTCTTGAATTTTTTACAGGTACATGAGGTGCTAGCTCTCTTGGGGCTCAGCAGCACAGTCCAGACCCTTTGCCGGGATCTCTCTGGAGGTCAGAGAAGACGGCTGGCAGTGGCATTGGAACTGCTCTCGGATCCTTCACTGATGTTCTTGGATGAGCCTACCACGTAAGCATCTGATTCAATAACAAAGAAGATTATTGAATAGTACTCAGGGGTCGTCCCGATACGAAACCTCTGAGTGAGACGGTAATGGTACTAAGTGTGAAAGTTTGTACCAAATTATAACGAAAAAAAAGAAATTCAACATTACAATGCCGAATTTCTAATTTTAGAAAAGCGTAAAATGACCAACTTTTCGAATAGCCGTACCTTGTGCTGCACGCAATCGTAACCAATCATACCGTACTTAACCGTAAAATAATATAATTTTAATATTAATTATGTTTATAAATATTCATAAGTCGAAAACAATAGCTCCGTAGATCATCTTTCAAGATCGTTAAATAGGTCAACGTAACATCTATTCATGTTTTTAACCCAGCACCTTGCACCTTGACCTGGAAATTACGAACGTTGCTATGTACTTACCTACCTACTTACAGGCATCACTAAGTAGGTAGGTAAGTAGGTTTACATATAGTAACTGTAAAATAAATAGGGGGTTTAGAGTACGTAAGCTACATTTTTCTTTAGACATATACATTCATTTATTTACTAATTGGCACACAACATACAAAATATACCTATAGATAGGTACAAATTAAACAATAATAATAAAAATAACTAAAGCACTGAATTAAAAAAAGACATACATTGGTTAAACGGTTCCTTTATGTATACAATTGATGTTTGCCACAGCAGCAAATGGGTCCTAATTCAGCAAATTGCCTACTGTTTTAGCAATAGCATTAGTAATCATTATCGTCTTCATAAATCTATGGCCGGTGGCCGCCTTCATTCGCTGCTGGATATAGGCTCCAGCGCCACTCCGGTTCTGTGTTAATCGCATCCAGGTCTTGCAGGCGATGTTTGCCGTATCCGAGTAGTTTATTGACAATGCTGGGGTGCTTTTTTTACCTCACTACGGCGAAAAAGAGGGTTTATGATTTTGACCGGTATTTATGTATGTTCATATTGTTCATCTATTCCCTCATACCTCCTAAACTTACAAAGATAATTACTTACAAGTAAGAATTAAGAATATTTGAATTATAACACTATAAAGCTACATTATACTTATAAAGTTTCTTAAATAAAAACTCTAGCAGCTTTAGGCAATTTTCTTTAGTTTCTCATGTGGTTCCTCAAACTAAATTGTGATTTTATTAAACGTTTTTAGTCTGAAAAATTTCAAACATTTTGTTAGAAAACCAACGTATTTTCCTTTCCCAGAGGCTTGGACTCGTCAGCATCAGCGTCTCTCATCACCCTGCTAAGTAACCTAGCAAGAGGAGGCCGGACGATAGTGGCCACGATCCACCAACCCTCGGCTCTTCTATTCGAGAAGATAGACTCTGTATACGCGCTCGCAAATGGACGAACCCTGTACAGTGGACCCCGCGCTTATCTCATACCGGCTCTGTCTAGTGCGGGCCTCCGATGTCCACCTTACCACAATCCTGCTGATTTCTGTAAGTACCTTGTTACCTAGTTAAATAAATAAATAAATAAATATTCACGGACACTTAACACAACGCCTTCTAGTCCCAAACTAAGCAAAGCTTGTACGATGGAAACTAGATGGCTGATAGAATACATACATACATTTTTTTTTGTGAATACATACTTATAATACATAGAAACACCCAGACACAGAACAAACATCTATGTTTTACAACACACAAATGTTTGTTCTCGGTGGGGATCGAACCCACGACCTACAGCACGGAAGGCAGAGCTACTATCGACTAAGCCATGACGCCTGTCAAATGACTAAGACCCGTCTGTTGATAAAGAAATCGTTACTTAAGCATTGAGTAGAATTTTTTATACAAAATATGCTTGAGTACCAGTGCTTATGCAGTAAATCAGCGTACGGGCCCAAGAATGACCAGTTGGCATCACAAAATTTGGTAGGTGTGTCTAGTCCAGCACTAAATTGGCAATGAAAGAAAAAAATGTCTTCTTATTCTCTGCGTCCATTTCCCACTGCTAAGAGTTGTGATCTCTACAGAATCTTCTTCTGCGCGATGCTTTTCCAATGGGTTCTGTATCAGACATCTTCCAAATGTTTGTTTGTGCTGTTGACAACTCTTACTTTGATATTGATGGAATACGCTCTACGAGAAGGATACTGGAGGAATTCTCAGAGGTTTTCTTTACAACCAAAAATATACACAAACAAAATTGACCCAGCGTAAATTGACAATAGGTGTATAATAAATTACTTACCTATGAGTTACACAACATATTGCTTCTGCGTACAGGTATATGTGTGGAAGTGCACACACAAATTGCAAAAGAAAATTGAACTTTGAATGTGAACAAATTATGTTAAGAAACACGTCTAAGGTCAGTTGGAGGAGTTAAGTAATTTAAAAAAATAAAGGTAGATATATATGTATATGTATACATACCACCATGAACTAAAATATTAATCTGCTTACTTATAATCGTTGCACAACTTATTCATCTGCTTAAACTATTGCTGTCACTTACTAATAGGTAATGTCAAACAGTGACAGCTACATTTTAATCAATTGTTTCTTCTTCTCTTAATTAATGGCCTCTGTCTGTCATTTCGGCAGACAATTTTGCCAGTGTCGAGTGATTATATTTGAAATAATATAAGTCAAGTCAAGTCGGCTGTTGTTTGTTTTGAAGAGAAAATGGTGGATTTTCTCTTCAAAACCTGAAAACGAATTTTCACATTCAGAGAAACCACTTTACACACATTTATTTCTAATAGTTCACACTTTATGTTACGACCTAAGTGTTATTGTTTAAAATTCCACCAAAATTGCTCACAATAACACAAGAAAAACTATTAAAATAAAAGTGTGCCATACTTATGTTGTTTCAAAAAATGTCAAAACTCGAACTCCAATCAACTGTTTAACCACGCAGCGTTTATATTTTGACAGTTCATTTACAATCAACACACACGGTCCATTGTTTTGTTTTTGTTATACCTAAGTCGATACTCGTAGTCAACTTGACAAGACAAAATAATAATGATGTCAAGCGATGATGCAGTCAACGATGCACGTTTAAGTAGAAGATACCTATACACTCTACTTTTAAAGAGCTCGTGGCTAGGCTTGATTAGCCAATCTTCACCAATTTATCTAAGTTAAGCACTGTTCTGCGCGGTCACTATTTGAATGGGTGACCGTTAGTGGCATTTACATCTGAGCGCTTCCGTGCTTCGGAGGGCACGTTAAACTGTCGTTAAGCCGTGACGGAGGCCTTAAGGCGGCCTAAAAACTCCGCCAACAGAGTTGACCACTAACTCACGAGCTTGCTTGCTTACTCTTGAAAACTTGTAAACTGTAAGAATTGTTACATTCCAGTGTGTAAAAATTACGTTCTTTGTTTTTCCAGTAATGGAGGTTGCTTCAGGCGAACATGACGTGGATCTCGTTAAAGCTGCCAAGACTATGACGCTCTTCAAACCGGAGCTTTTAGAAGGAAATGTGCAGACGATTCCTGCCTTGCCTGGACCTTTAGGTACCTTTATAATATGCACTACCTGAGTAACCGTGACTTTGTTCACATACTTCTATTTTTTAAAATGCTCTTGGCTTATGGAGACTTCTGATTGACCAAGTAAAATAGAGACGAAAAAAATTATCTCTACTTAGCTTGGTTTGTAGCTTTATGGGTAAATAAATTAAGCATTATTATTATTATTTTGCTTGATGATGGTTAAAAAATTTACTCTAATATAATACAACATTGCATTTGTTATGCAAAGAAAAGGAAGCGTAAAAAATTCTAAGAGATATAAGTAGCAGGCCCGAGCTGGTACTCGCGACTATAATCTGTTTAATGCATTCATGTCCTAAAAGTAAGATAACAATGCTTTCAGACATAATGTCAGAGCCAAAGTCGAAGCAGATGCAGAAGAGTACAAATCGGCAGAAATACTTGAAACACATCTACCGACCCTCTGGACTATTCCGGCAGACGTGGATATTGCTGTATAGGAACTACTTGATGACTACCAGGAATTACGTAAGAATCTACTACACAAAATGATCTAGTTTCATCCAATCGATCTTATCCTATAAAAAATATCATCAACACATTGGTAGACTCACCTATCCCCAATCACACACACTTTTCTTAAATCAGTTCGTCTTTATTTACCGATCTCTTAGGAGTAACGTTTTACTGATAGAGATTTTTATTTCTTTATTTAGGGTCACAAAAAAAAAGATAGAGGTGTAGTTTCAATTTCTAATTATAATGTTTGGGATTTCTATGATTTGTTAGGCCACAGTCTTTACTATCGTGACTTTTAAATTGTTTTATAAAAATTGCATATAAATCGCAGAATGTTAAAGTGTCACTTGAATATTGTAGAAACCTCGACCTTCCATAAGTAAATCAATTGATTATTATTTATATGTTTTTTTTCTTGTTTTCAGTCACTATTCATGTACAGAGTGGCAGCCCACGTGGTGATAGCTCTGATATTCGGCTACCTTTACCTAGGAGTGGGGAATGAAGCGAGCTCGGTTCTAGGCAACTATGTATACCTCTATGGCTCTATGCTTCTGGTCGTTTACACCGGGAAGATGTCGGTGACGCTTTCTTGTAAGTGCAATTTAAGTATATTTTCATCATCATTTACTAGTTTGTAGAAGTATTGCCCAGGTGACACGGCTTAATAGCTCTGATCTTGAAAGCGTGGACATAGAATGTTATATCTCTAGCTGAGCAAAGGACCCCAACTTCCTCTCTATTTAAGATTGCCGATCGGAGCTATTAAACCATGCCGGGGCCGTATATATTTTCATAAAACTTGTCTAGTAACTGTTACGATGTAAGTTTTATATCTATGTGCTTATGTCCTTAGTTACTAATTAGCTTCAAAACAAAACCAGCCATTATCAGTTTTAACTAAAGCCGTATTATGATTCTTATCATTGGAAGACAGATTAGATGGTGTTTCTTAGTTTGTGTAGTAAACGTCGGTAACAATGACATGTTATTTTTGCTACTTCATGGGCTACTATTTTATCTATATTAAGCCTGGAATGCACATGCTACGTAGCACATACGCATGCTAGTTTCAAACAGATGCTACTCCAAATAAAGCTAGGTTTTCGCTAGATTCCGTCATTGTTTTTGACAAGCTTAAAATAGAGACTAGAGTATTTTTATTTGGCAGATACCGTTATTTCAAGATACTTATCCTATAATCCACCCTTAAGCATTACGTGTAATGTGTAGGTAGGTGTTAAAAGCAGAGAGCATGCTATAAATGAGCATAATTATACCTATAGTATCAAACCAGTATACTAACTTTATAATACCATGTGTATATTGTGTATTCTGGCATTATTGTTTGTCATACTCATTATAATCTATATTATGTTGATTTCAGTTCCCTTAGAAATGGATATACTGAGAGGGGAGTACTTCAATCGATGGTATAACTTAGGACCATACATCTTCTCAATACTTGCCGTAGAGCTACCTTTTCAGGTAAAACTAAATATAAAACACGACCCACGACTTCATCCGCATCCTGTCTGATCTAGTGGATTTTGTGGAATAAAAAGTAGCCTATGTGTAGGCTAGGTTTCAAACTATGTATATTATATTCTAAATTTGATCAAAATCGGTCCACTCGTTGCGACGTGATTGAGGACCATAAATCTAACCTTTCGCATAGGAACGATATAAGAAACGATATATAGAATATCGTGTTATTTATTTTAATAATAACACAACTTTTAATTACTAATAAAGTTGTCAACTGAGTCGAAAATCAATGAACTGAACGTTTCGTTGATACGTTTTTATTTTATCCATTGTTCTCTAATCTCCCTAATTTAGGGAGATTACAGAACAATGGGTAGTGGCTGTTAGTTAGGACTAAACAATGTTTTAGGGCCTAAAACATTGTTTAGTTCTGCAATTTTCTCCTAACAGCTAGTTCTTTTCTTATTACCTTCATCTTTCACTTTGAACATCGTTCATATTTGTATGCCTTTCCTCATTTAATAAACCCCTTTAACGGGGGGATCACTACGTGACCGTTTCAGGACACGATAAATCGCATAAAACACCGTCAAAAGTTTGTAAACAATATAAATTTAATGGTAAAAGAACACGAACAACAAAAAAGACAAGAACACAGAGTAGGTAGGGGAGTTACAGTTACACAACACAGGGAAAACAGTTTACAATATTAGTACTACGAATTACGCTACGATTGGGTCGAGTGCGCGAAGGGATTCACAAGAACGCAAGTGCATTGGCATGTGGCCTAGGACCGACTGTCCTAGCTTCCTCTCGTTGTCATGCGTCCGGCGCCGTCCAGTGCAGCGTCGCTTGACCGACCCATCTGGGTGCCAGATGCTTGCGAGCAGCGGGACTCTAGTCCGCGCTGCGCACTGATTGGCCGTCGCCCGAGGTGACGCTCCTAACTATTAGCGTCCTGACGCTATCCTAAGAGCGCGAATAGTACGAATATAAATTCCCGCGTTACACCCCCTTAATTACAATACTCTGTGCTGTTCCTTTCGTTCCAAAACATTTTCTATCAAACCATTCAGTAAAAATATTTTCATTTCGTACTACAGATGATATCATGCGTGTCATACGTAGTTCTATCCTACTGGTTGACGGACAACCCACTGGAACCAACTAGAGCAACCCTGTTCTTGGCAACCATCGTGGCAACCTCTATGTGTGCGCAAGCTTGGGGTTACTTTATAGGGTCTACTACGCCTACTAAGGTAACTATCACCAAATGTCCAGCGTTAGATGTTTTTTACATCCGCTTCTTGGCCTATACGTATTATTACACCACAATATTTGTATAAGGTAGAGCTGGATGACGGAAAAAACAGCAGTAGTATCTCATCAAATATTACATGTTCGACCAATTGATGAGATTTTTTACGAATGGGATTCTTTTATTCTTCAATACTAGGAACTTATTTCAGCCAACCTACTAGTAACGCAGATGCATTGCGAATAGCCAATTAAACGACGATATCAGTTTCATAAAAATCATAGTCTAGTACACAAAACTCTGAGAATATGGCACTGGTTTATTGCCACTTTTTAATATTAAGGCGCTTCATATGTTTTAGAATAATACCGCCTGTAAAAATTATAGTTTACGCTGAATGCTTTATTTCTAATTTTATAAGGGGCTTAGTTTTTCGCCCTGACGAACGAAACGTTCTGTAGAACACTTTTAAATACATATACCTCAATATTATTTTCCTCAGATTGCAGTATTCATCGGACCAGTTCTTGCCTGCCTGTTCTCAGTCTTCGGTTTCTGCTTAGCACTATCCGACACGCCATACCCGTTCCGATGGCTCCATCACATCTCCTACTTCAGAGCTGGGTTCCACGTCGCTGTGCACTCTGTTTACGGCTTCAACAGGACTAAGATTCATTGTTCAAAATGTAAGGCCAGCAATGTGATGTGAAAGAGTTTTATGAAATTTAGGATTAAAACAGCTTTTTCCACCCTAAATGGTACATGTTACTTTCTTTGAATGTCTATTGGTCTAAAAAATGCAAGTAGGGAAATTCATAAATACTTTTCATTTGAGTTGGGTACAAAATAATATTTTATTTGCTTTTTTAATTCAGCGATGCTTATTTTGTTTACTAAGGCGCTTCGTGAATAATGTGGCGAAAATAATGCGTTTCTGGATTTTACTACGGCCAAAATAATGAAAAAAATTACAAAGCAAAACTAAAAGACACAAATGAATTTGCCTTCCAAATAGAAAGAAGTACCTATGCATAGTGAAAGTAATTCTCCAAGTTCTATATTATTTTAGTGCCTTCTACAAACACCTTATCTGTAACATTTTTTGACGTTATTTCAGTGTACTGCCACTACACCACGCCAAAGACCTTCCTTATAGAGATGGACATGGAGAATATCGACGTCGGAGGCAACATGGCGGTAGTTATATCTACGACTGTGCTTATGCACCTCCTGACTTGTCTCGCACTTTGGTATAGACTGAACAAGAGATAGACTGCCCAAACGGCTGGAATTTATAAAAAGATATATATGGATTTTAATTCTTTAACTGCCGAAATTTATAATGTCTGATTGGTGCGGCAAACATAAGGTTGAACATGATGCTCTAAGGAAGTAGTTATTCAATATGAATGTTTAAATGTCGTGCACTTATTAGTAGTTCACTTATTAACATTTTAAGAAGTTCTTTTGATAAATTAATAGACATTTTCAAGACAGATACGAATTTACACGAGGACGCCGAAGATTTAGATGCTATATAAGAATCTAGTTAAGTTATAAGTTGACCCTCTGAAATCCAGATAGAAAATGATAGTCTTAAAGATGTGTATGTGCCCAAAATGACAGTGCCTGTAGATAGATTGCTTTTTATGCTCGATAAAGTGTCGCAAAACGAAAACAATCGTAAAACTCGATTTATTCGAAATCCCGAACCAGTTCAAGAAATTAGATTATTTTTGATTAGTCTGCTGTCGATTTTACATCAAATTATATGTTTGCTTCCGATACAAATAAGACATATTATATAGACATTTCGCATACTTTGATTTCGGCCTGAATAAGAATAGTAGGTTAAATAAGCGTGTATGTATTATGGTATGTAATAATGTATGTATGGTGTGTATGTATGTAAGCAAGAATGACTCGATATTTTGACAATTAGTACTTACCAATCTATCTCCTAAAGTATTATCTAACTCTATTTTCGTAACTATTCATACAAATACATACTTTATTTACTTTAGTAGAGGTGCTATGTTACTTAGTAAATAATAATATAAGTAGCAAAAAAAACTACTAACAAAAAAGTTGTATAATTTTATATGATCTGTGGAATAGGTAAAAATTAGCCTGTTTGTTTCTTGTCATTTACATACCTTTAAATATTAGTTGATTTGCGTTGTGCTAGTGTTTTTTTTTTAAGTATGAAACAAACCAGACGTATTACAAGGATGGTTTGATATTGACTTTGCCACGACTTTTGTTAACAATTAGTAAGAAAATTACGTAAAAAATTACATTCGAACTTTGACAACATAGTTTTTTTGTTAAATTTAAAAAAATATAAATAAAAGGTTTTTTGCATTATGTTAAGAGTCTAATAGGTTAAGTACCTACTTATTTAAGTTACAGTGTTAGTATTTGGTGGAATTTGATAAATGTAATAAAATGCTAATTTATTTGAGAAGTATTTCTATTTTATTTTATAATTAAAGGTAAGTGGAACACCTGCATATTTTATTCAAACTTTGTTGCGAATGATTTTTGCATATCTTTTCTACTTGTAAATATACATAGAGGTAGAAACTTACGCAATTTTAGTTCGCTCAGACAGAAACCGCGTTACCTTCACATATATTCTATGAGCATGATCCTGTGACCATGATTTACTGCGTTGAGAGTAAGTAGGTAGTACAGGAACAAAAAAAGTCTGAAAAGAGTTAGAATAACCCTGTGATTAATTCAGGAAAATTGTTAAGAAAACTTAATTTGTATTCATGCAGAAACAAGCAACAATCTGTTATCACTGATACGAAAATTTGACGATAAAATATAGAGTGGTAGTAGATAGATACTATTTATGAAACTCATTGTCACAGGGCACTGTTGGAAAGAAAAACTTGAATATTGAAAGAAACCCCCATAAAAAATAACTAATTAACAACTTTATTTAAGTATATTAAACGTAGGTACTTATAGTTTTTTTTTTATGATAAAAGTAATGGAACAAGCTGATAGCTCACCTGATGTTAAGTGGCAACTTCTGCCTATAACAATGCATTACCTCACAGAGCAAGTCCAATGAGGACGTGCCGTGTAAGGCAATGCACTGCGTCCATCACTCTGAGACGTAAAGATCTTGAAGTCTCATGTGCCTGTAATTAAGATAAAGACAGCTCTCTGCGAAATCCCTCGCGTACTCGTTCCTCCCCCTGTACATTTGCAGGGAGTGAACTGACTTACGTGGTTTACCTATAGATGTAAATTTATATCGTATTACGCAATGGCCGAATGAGTAAGGCCAATGATAAACTATATTAGATGCCCAGCAATGACCTCAGTATTATAATCATTACCACTTACGCAGGAGTGTGCGAGGAAGTGGATCCTAACACACTCCTCAATGTGGGTGGCGGATAGACTACTATTTTATCACCTACATCTGGTTTCTACAAGTTTTATCGAACCTCTCTCAGGCACTCAGGCCAATAGTCTCTAGTAAAACAGGTTGACCACATCAAGCTTTAGGTACAAGTTTTTGACCAACAAGACACGCCATATTAATGCAATGAGAAAATCAAGCCCCATTTTGTCGGTCAACACTTCTTTCTAATAAGAAAGAAGTCTTCTGACCATAAGAGTATCTTGGACGAAACGTTCAATACACATAATTCGCTTATTCAACGAATTTAAGTCCTAAGTCGAACTGTGCTATTTTGTCATTATAAGAGTTTTTTTTTAAATACCCACTCGAGGCCCATGTTTCATCAGCTGCGATAAGACAATCAGCTGGGTGCTGGTGCTGTGGCCATGCGGAGTGAGTGGGGGATCGACCGATACTATCTATCGGTATTCTGTGATGTCTGTGTTGGTTTTGAAACTTGTAACTTCACTTCGTTCCGCAGTTCGCGTCAGACCACGGCGCAGAGCACGCGTCTGATCGCTTCAAACCTTGCCTTTGTTTACAACAACAACACGTTTCTTTGTGTCCAACATCGCGTTGCCAACGAAAGGGCAAAACATATTTCTGTTCTGGGTTTTGCTTCTTTGTGTGAATTAGAACCTGTCGCAATGAATACAATCCCTTGTTCAGTTGTGGTTCTATAGTGTTGTGAAAGTTCCACCATGGCCAGCGAGGTAGAGTCTCTGGAGACCACGTCCTCGACTCTATCTGAGGATTCGCTCAACATTTCATTTGACAACGTCTCTTACACCGTTCGGACTGGACTACCATTACTTAATAGAGGTATTTGTAACTTTATTTATAAGGCCGTACGACATACATTCTCCTGATTAATTACCATTTTATCTGCATGCTTACGTGTATTTAAGTTCACTAATATTATTATCTGTACGATGCTTTGTTGCTTACACAATTTACTATCTGCTTTTGTATTTAAATTATTTACCGACATTACCTATATTATATATCGACTAGGTAGCTAATCTACAAAAAAAAGACGTGGTTTTAACATAGCCAGCTTGTAGGTATAGTGGCTGTTTTTACGTAGTGCTATACTGATAAGAGACTGTAATATATTGTTAGAAAGTACACTTTTCAAATAGAAAAACGTACAGGTGAATCCACCAAGGATCGTAAATACGATACAACAAAGACGAACTGTCTGGCGATAAACATAATGAACGCACTTGAAACTCATGACAGAACTAAACTGCCTAAATTATAAAATTTTGTGAAGTTCTTTGTATGATCTGGATACTTGGAGGTCGGGTTCAATAAGCCTCCACAATACTCTACATTCACATACAAACTTGTTTGGATCATAATGATATTATGCTGAACTTTGTGCACACAACATTATTAAGTATTTGCAATTTTTCCTATCTAATTTCAGTGATTTTATATATTCAGGAATGTTAAAATGTGCTAGCGAGAAGTGTTCGACGCGTTTTGGTGTTTATCAGAGTCACAGTTTACAATAGAGTTTGAAGCAACGCATAATACTTTTTTGTCTAACGTTTCACTTTATTTTAAAGTTCAATTAGCAAGTCCACGGGTTTTATTGTTTTATAGTTCTACCCCCTATCTTATAAAAAGTTAGAGTAGACATTATGTCCTGATTACGTATGTTAAACAAGACATAATGTCTACTCTAATTTTTTATAAGATAGACCATTATTGTTTTGAGTACTAAACTAAATTAATACATTCGTCTAAAACCGATTCTTGAACCCATAGATTAGATTAGAAGAATTAGAACTAAGTAAGGGACTTAATTTTCATGGATTTATCGCAAAACCATCAAAGTTTCATTATTTATTCATTCAGTTTCGTGGTACTTAAACAGCGCGAGTATCATTGAAAATCGACGATATTCTAGGTCACCCTCTTTAGTGCAATGCCCAGCCTTGCAAAGAGCATTCATTATTATGAAATCAATGTTTTGCAAGTAAGCAAAGCGGTTTAGATAAATGAATTTCGTAAAATCTTTATGATAATAATACGTCAACGCTCTACAAAATATAGAGCATTGTTACACTATTCTTATCAGCTATATAGGTATTGTGCTTCAGAAGATCAAACTCTTCATTGATACCAGAGATGACCACAGAAACAATATCTAAGGTCATTGTCGGTGTGTTGACATTAGATAGGTACGCAGTAGTAATAAACTGCGAATAAGCTTGCCCGGGGAAATCCCCGAATTGTTTGTACGATTCCGATACTTCCGGTCCATATAGAAAGTGAAACCTTAGTGCGACTTCTTTAAAAATAGAGGTGGTAATTTTTTTTGTTTTAAAAATTGAACTCAGTCTCTAACTTTTATAATTTTTAAGAACGTAAAATATAAAGCAAATATACCTACACAACACATACTGTTTTTGTTACTGGTTTTGTTTTTTTTTTTTACTAAAATGACACTACAAAATACAAAAATTTTTTTATTTATATGTATTTAAAAATTACTTAAACCTCCAAACCACAGTACATCCTTAGGGTTTTCTGCGTCCAGAGTAGTACGTTTTGGCTCAAAATTAAGCACATTTCATCGCGGTTTACCTAATAGCATGTAATGCATGCTACATACATACATAGGTACAATCTCAGCTCAAAAAGAAATAAGAAGGTTCAAGAAGGTAATCTAATCATGTTTATAAAATTAGATAAATAGAGATAACCAGTCTGTCCAATGCGCTGATAATTAAATTAGGAATTGGGTATGTAGTTGCAAATACTTGTTTAATTTTCCTTATTTTGCTCTATCATATTCGGAAGCATCGCAGACTAACTTATCTTGTAGTAGGTAGGTAGAATATGACAGATAATACAAGGTAGCTGCGCAGATATTTTCAATGTTTCCAAAAAAGGGTGACCATCATTCCATTGTGCTCAGGGTTTTCCATCAAGAGGTTCAGGAGCTATGCGTAGTGCCTTGGAATCGATGACCGCAGAAACGGATTAAATTCTATGATGAGATAAATTATGCCAACGACAAAAAAACACTAAATTTCAATTTAGTTAGCTATGAATAAAATAAATAAATAAAAAAGCCCTATATGTGATACTAGCCGTCTCCCGCGGCGTTGCTCGCGTTAGAGTGTGACGTTTCAAAATTCCTTTCTTAGTGCACCCCTACACTATATAAGGATACTACCCTCCACATTTCATACCTTTAGGTTTAGGCTGTGCGTTGATTCTAAGTCAGCTTCAAAAGAGTTTTATATATATTGATGATGATATTGTGATAAAGTAAAAGTACGTTAAAATTAAACTTAGTGGCATTCCATGTCTCCCTATTCTTTCTTACGTTAATCCAATCTTCTCCGGCTATAGACGTTATGGTCAAAGGAAATTTGCATAACCTTGAACTTTTAAGGTTTATAAAAGCACCAATGGAGAGTTTAGGCGACGCGACGCCAGTTTCACGCCTCGTGTATTACGGCCGCTGTGTGATGGGGACAGTTTTTTCAAGAGCCTAGGATTAAGATTGATTTGAAAGGCGTTATTCTGATTGTGCAATGTATTAAAGGTATTAGTTTGCTATCAGCACCTGTATTGTAATCAGTTACAAATTATCAAAGCGTTCATACTTCATAGCCCTGTTTGTAGTCAGCTTGAGGGTGGGTGCTCGTGGAACGTAAAACTGCGAAGTGCCCTCATCGTCACCATCAAGTGCATACCGTGGGATTGTCGTCAAAGGATGGTTTCACTAATATAAAAGTAACTAGCTGATACCCGCGACTTCGTACGCGTGCGAAACTTTCTACCAAAATATCTGTCAACCGGCTTAACATGAACCTCGTGCTAATGGCTTCTTTTGGTTTAGAAGGGTCCAGCTGTATCTAAGAAACCACTTCTTAGATTTCAATAAAATACAGCCTATGTTTCAATCCGGGAAAAGGGCTTCTGAATGGTATAAGTTTCATTGAAATTGGTCCAGTAGTTTAGGCGTGATCCGCAAACAAACAAACAGACAAACTCGATTTTCGCAATCAGAATTATTTATTTAGTAGATCTGCATATTTAGTTTATTCATATCTTTAATTTTATATTTTTGACTTTTTTACAGTTTTATAATAGTATTAGATAGATAGATAGTACTCCTATAAAACCTATGCCGAACTAAGCATAAGACCCCTGGGTGCTCGACCGTGCGTTCACTGCACAAAATTATCTTGATACCAATCCCAACTCATCTCAAACAGTCTCACACAGTAAACATACAAACGAGATGATATAATCTTTCTGTTTACTATTATTCCACGACTATGCTGAGTTAATCTTGATGCGATACAGGGTTCGGAGATAGCATTCTGAAGCCAGGAGATTTTAGACGTAACTGGTGTTCCTAAATTCTAATTCGTCGTGAGGGAATGAGATCTGCACTGATGTTCCGCTTTGGGGTGTATGTGCATTGTCCTCCTGCTGACCTCACCCCAGCCAGCCCAACTTCTTAAAGTAATGGAGAAGGACTTTGGGTTGATGACAGCAATGTTCCGGCATCCCCGATGATGTTCCTCCTGATATATTTTGTTAAAGAAATTGAACAATATTTTGCAAACTTATTCACGCTGCAGTCTGCAGTTTAACATTTGATTTTTCCTGTTCACAACGTTATCTAAACTTGACCCAAATAATGCGATTACTGTGTATTTTGACAAATACATAAGATAGTGCGAGTTGACTTCTAGGGCCAAGGTATTTGTGTCGAAATATAATACTTAGATAATCTTGGTTTTTCTGTTAATGATATAACAGACAAGTCCAACTGAACTTTGAAATTGATGTAATAAGTATATTGAAACGAAGTCCTCAAAAAATCGCTAATTTTACATTAAAAAATATTGAAGTAGGTATCTTTAAAAATAAATTATAATAATGACGTATTTTTATAATACTCGTAAATAAAACTTCTCCGGCGCATACGTGGAATACACAGCAAAAAAAAAACTCTCCGGCGTCGGATATAAACGCCTCTAGGTTCCTACGAAGTTTGAAGTTTGAAGCACGGGATTATTTTTGACAAAACTTTCAAATTTTGTTTGACACGCACACTAAATCTTCGTCAAAAACGCTTTCTCTCCCGGTATACGTTTCTCACCCCTGTTTTGCAGGGTTACGTGGTTTATTTATAGCAGTCACTATTTAAACTGATCTAATGGCAAAGACCAAGCAAGATCCACCATTGTTTTGTAATATTTACATAATAATTATTAAGTAGCACAAATACCTAGGTTAGATACATAGGCAAATACCAAACAAAGGCGACTGTTCCCTGATAACGCGGTGACGCGCGTCCGTTCAACAAAATGTATACTGTCTTCTAAACATAAATAAGTCGTTCTGAATGTACATGTTATATGTCTATACCTATGTAGGTATGCAAAAACTTTGAGAAAACTTTGAGAAGTTGGTACTAACCAATTTATGGCGGCCACACACCTTCTATTCACATAAAATTGCGAAAAGCCTGGGTTTGTCAAGTTTATTTGAAGTTTATAGTGTGATTGTCAAAAAGTTTGCAGCAAATTCATGCACGTTAACATAGTAGTTCTTAGGTATTCTGTGGTTATGACGCATAAAAAGCACTGCAAACTGAAATTCTTTCAACTTTGAACCTTGTGTGGGCGGGCAGTATGGACTATGGACACACCTGCTGGCCGCAATCGGCACTTTCCTCCATGTACGTCCAAGGGTGAGGGACGTGGACAGACTTATATTTTTACATAATTAAAGAGAGAATAAGTTTGTCTGTTTGCTTAGCATGTCGCGTGCCGTCAAATAATTTAGTTATGGTGTGTAATACTGCCATGACAAGTGCGAAATTAAAATAACGTTATGTGTTCCGTACAAAACCGGTTTCAAATGAGCCTGCAATTAGCTAGTTAGTCCGTTAGGGATTTTTGCCAAACTTTCTCTTGCGACCGGAAAGAGAATTAACATAATTCACTTAGGTAATTTAATTAATTATTTTATACAGAAGCTCGCGAGAGGAATATTGCAGAATGAGAATCTAGGACTGATTTAAAAAATATTTTAAATTCAATGCATATATTTTATCTTTACGTCTAAAACTCAACTGAACTAATATTCGAGGTGGTTAATATTAAACTAGCAGGGTGTACCTGTCTCTCAATTTTAAAGATTGTAATTTTCGCACACCGTTTTGAGCCCGTAATAGTCTGGGTTTTGTTATGTTGATTTGCGACAAGCGAGAATCGAGAAACTCGCAGTTTTTGTATAGAGAAAAATCGTTTGCTAATCTCTCGCTAGAGGCACTTATCAGTTTTTCAAACAAAATATTTTCAATCGATTTTCGATATGCGTTTTGATCAACAAAACAAAACTCAGGCTACGGGCTCTGTAAAACGGTAATGTGTAGGACTCCTCTTTTTATTACGGAACTTCAAAAACCGGTTTGAATTAACGTCGTTGTATAGTTAGCATTGTTTACAATATTTACTTAACTGCAGGCATTACACAATGTAAGTGGTTGTTCTATATATCAGCCTTGAACTTTCACTTGGGTTGGGTCAAGCTATGCTATCGCGTGATTCAGCGATGTGTAACTGTGTTTTCCTTAAGTGTCAGGCGTTTTTTGTGTTCAAATATTATTTGCCTTAATCGTTAATACCTATTATATTATTACCTATCACATTACCAAGGACATTTTATATAATAGACATTGCATTGGCATTCTGAAAATGGAACGGTAGAACAGTGCTAAGACGAGGGCGTGAGCACATTCCTTCTCGATTAACAATCACTTTGAAGGGCTATAGGCTATAGCGTCAATTTGCAATGCACGACAAATATTATTATTGCGTAAAATAAATAATTTCTATTCAATTCTATACTACTAACAAGCAAGCAAGCTCGTATGAGTTAGTGGCCAATAACACGGTTCAATCACGCACTTATTTTGAAAGATCTTCTAGACTAAATGATATATATCTACTAGGTAAATCTATGTGTTCCTCGAAACCAAAACCTGAAAAATAGCCAAGAGTACCCTTTCTTCTAAAGTTTTATTTTAAACATTATAGTTTAGTCTTTCTTACAAATTAAATAAATGACATACTGAAGCATTACGACATGTACCCACTTTACATAATAAGATAAAGTTTAGAAGTTCACATCGTTTACACCGAGCTGAAGCATGCTATGCAATACAACCTGTCCTGTCCATTGACAGGGTCATTTACGCAAATTTATGTATACTTTTTTAAAAACAAGGTGGGAAAAATTTAAATCCTAAAATAAATTTTGCTAAATTACAGTCATAATACTTTAGTGTGATTTTTAATATTAAATAACCTCTGCCCGCGACTTTATTTACGAGGGATTCGTTTTTGTGAAAACTAAAATTTGAAGTAATACGAGAAGCAGAGACAAACAAAAAAAAGTAATTTAAGACACCATAAAAATAAAGTTTGATATAATTTTCTTTGAAAGTTTTGACTCATGGACCGCGAATGAGCGACTTTAATGGCCAGAAAATTTTGTCTCTATCGATTTCTGTGGACACGTTGCTACATTCCTGCACTTTCATATAAACCCGTAGACTTAGTTTCAGACTTGTATTATGTGAGAGACAGTTGCAGAGACAAAGGAGACTCGTGCGCGGCATCCCTTAAAAAAGATAAAAATTAAGAAATAGTTTCAGCGACAAACGTCCGATGACCTTCGCCATTTTGAATAGTTCTTTTGTTTTATTATTTATTTTTTATTGCAATGTTCAATGTTATTAGCATTTAGTGCTAAATTGTGTTCATTTATTCAATTGACGTGTAGTTTTCTGGTTTCAGAAGAGAAACACATCTTGAATGATGTATCAGGAGAATTCAATGCTGGCGAGCTGTCGGTCATCATGGGCCAGTCAGGCGCTGGCAAGAGCAGTCTTATGGACATCCTGTCTGGCTACACGTGAGTACATCGTCAAGACGAGTGCATAGATGTACCGACACGGTTTAATAGCTCTGGCCTCGAATGGACGGTAAGTGAGAGGATGCTTTCCACAGCGAAAGAGATACTTATAGGATAGAATGGGATGGAAAAAGAGATATTCCCCTCCGTGTTTGATGAGGGCTACTGTCATTGTGTATGCCGTATGTTAAGGCCCATTATGCCGATACAGAAATCGTTACTAATCGATACTAAATCTATGCTTGAGTCCGGATATAAGTGCTTGAGTAGAAGGGCCTGAAAAACTTACCTTTCCAATGAAATACCAAAGTCCTTTCCCGTTAGATAAATAAACTAGTCTCGTCGAAGAAGATCCTAAAGTATCAGACACGTTTCTTAGTGTGACAATGTGTCTATTCTCTGTGGAGTCTCTACGTCTAACTTATCATTATCCAGAAGTAGATATCTCATGGACATCCTACTGGGTATACGTGATTGGAGTAACGATGGCAAGATACAATACTTGGCCAAGAAACTTGTTTAGTTCCGAAGTACATCCACTGTACAGTCAACGGCATAAAGATTTGAAAATCCCCAATGCAGCGGTCTGATCGCCAAATGTTATTTGCATAAATAAGATGTCCAACGTTTAGGGTCCAGAGGCGCTTTTGGGTTGATAGTTGAGCTAGTTACTAGGTATCTCTTGAATCGTTAGTACCTATACCCTGAACTTTCATGATTATCTATGCCACCAAATTTCAATGTCATCCACTTATTTAACAATTTAATTGTTATTAGATTCAAAACATTCACCTTCAGAATTTATGTATGAGGATTGAGGATATTGGTATGAGGACACAAAGTCTATTTCAATAATGTTGAGGCTAGTATTCTGATGAAGCACTCAGATTCGTAGCTCATTAAATGCCCAAGCACTAATTCGGACACAGATTAGCTGAGTACAGAATCAGATCGTACAAGCTTTGCTTAGTTTGGGACTAGAAGGCGTGGTGTTAAGTGTCCGAGAATATTTAGATATAAACCGACTCAAATCACGTTTTACGTTACTCCGAAAACACAAAATCCCAACTCAAGCGCTTTCCTTAGAAAAATGACAGGTTTCGATGCTTGAATGTCGTTTCCTATTTAATGAACTCTACACATGACACGAGTTTTGACATTTTTTGAAACGACACATAGCACTTTTATTTTAATAGTTTTTCTTGTGTTATTGTGAGTATTGTTGTTTAATTTTGGTGGAATTTTGACCAATAATACTTAGGTCGTAACATAAAGTGTGAGCCATTCGAATAAATGTGTGTAAAGTGGTTTTTCTGAATGTGAAAATTCGTGTTAGGTTTTGAAGAGAAAATCCACCATTTTCTTTTCAAAACAAACGACAGCCGACTTGACAAATGACTTGACTTGACTTATTTATTACAATTTTAACACGTGACATTGTCAAAATTGTCTGTCGAAATGACGGACACAGGCCATTATTGAAGAGAAGAAGAAGAACTCTACACATCGACACTCACACAACGTTTTGGAATCAACGCTCGACTTAAATCAATGCCTACCATTGATCCTGTGAATCTCTGCTTGAGCAGTAAGTGCGAATACGCATCTGAGTTTCAAAACACGTTTCTATTTTTATTGGCGATATTTAGTACCTTTTTGTGAACTTGTCAGTCAATCACGTCTATACTGGGTGCTAAAGTCCTTGATATCAGTGCAAGTAGCATTGACCTAAACTATGTAGGTATCTAAGTATAATAACTGTGTTTATGTACATAGATATTTAACTCGTTATCTTCTGATAAGCGGTAAAATCTGATAGAATTACAATGTATCCACTGAATTTGTGTTGCTCTACCTACTTTACCCAGCTCTACTGGCAAATTTGTTGTTCACGGTACTAATTGTTTATTAATTTTCCAATACCTACCATCTTCTCAGCCTTATCAGTCTTGTCCACAGGAAAGACATGGGCATTGGGCGGTCAATACGATACTGTAGCCAAGTTTTCCTTACTTCTTGCTTGAACAAAAGAAAAGAGCAAGAAACAATTGAAGATTAGAAATTCATCTAAATGTATGGGCATGACATTTCTAAACGCAAAGTCAAGTGGCTATCGCTAGGCTAGAGAATAGAAAATGTATTCGATTAGAAATGTCAACTCCTACTAAAACTTTTCTAAAACTCTTAAATCAATTTAAATTACAAAAGTTTACAAGCGATTTACTATCATACATTCCTACTAAAGTACATAAGGAATTCTCTCTGTCACATAGGATCTATCATTTCTTTAGAAACAACGCCAGCCTACACCAAAACCACAAATTACATTTTGTAGAGTCGCAAAGCAAACACGAAGTGACTAATTTCACTACTTCCTCTTGTTTTGCTTTTTTTGGATCAATTACTTTCTTAAAGATGGACAATTGGCACATCCAGTAGCAGACATAAAGGAAGTACCTACAGTCGCATTGTAAAGTGAATCATACACTGAGTCAGCTCCAGGAAAAATGGTAGCAACTGAAACTGTATAAGAATATAACCACTATGACAATTTTTTGATTGCAGAATAAAAGTTTTCATAATATCAAAAGATCTTATGAAAATACAAAAAATCATCATCAATATATATGTATATATCAATATATATAAAACTCTTTTGAAGCTGACATAGAATCAACGCACAGCCTAAACTACAAGTCCTAGAGGTATGAAATTTGGAGGGTAGTATCCTTATATAGTGTAGGGGCGCACTAAGAAAGGAATTTTGAAAAGTCGCACTCTAGAGGGCAACGCGAGCAACGCTGCGGGCGACGGCTAGTATATTATATATATATATAAAACTCTTTTGAAGCTGACATAGAATCAACGCACAGCCTAAACTACAAGTCCTAGAGGTATGAAATTTGGAGGGTAGGTTCCTTATATAGTGTAGGGGCGCACTAAGAAAGGAATTTTGAAACGTCACACTCTAAAGGGTAGAACGCGAGCAACGCCGCGGGAGACGGCTAGTATGTATATAAAACTCTTTTGAAGCTGGCTTAGAATCAACGCACAGCCTAAACTATAAGTAATAGAGGTATGAAATTTGGAGGGTAGTATCCTTATATATTGTAGGTGTGCAATAAGAAAGGAATTTTGAAACGTCACACTCTGAAGGGTAGAACGTGAGCGACGCCAACGCCATATCACACAACGCTCTTTAGTCCCAGACTAAGCAAAGCTTGTAATATGAGAACCAGATTCCTGATAGAGTAGGTACTTATATACTTTTTCTTTTGGAAATACACATAGAACAAACATGTACGTTTGCCACACAGAAATTTTTGTTATCGGTGGGGATCGAACACACGACCCATAGCACGGAAGGCAGCTCATACCAACTGAGCTGTGAAGCCTGTCATGTAGGCCCTACCTAATACATGGTGATCGGTGCCTACTTTTCTTTCCTACAATGACAGAAAAGTCCGTAATATAGCACTTTTCTTGTCAAGTGTACCACAATAGATTGAAACTTTGAAAGCAGCGGTTCCTTTAGGCTGATCAATGCCTCATCCGAGGATTCAGTTCACGAGGAAACGTCCAATTGGCGACCTACCGCACTTCCTCTCCACTCACGACGAGACGGAATGTCTCATACTCATTAAGTAGGTAGTAGTTTTTTATACTTTTTGTTGCTAGGTCCGAGTAGGTCGATAAGAGGTGATTTACGCATTGATTAGTATAGTGACGAGATAAGTAGAAGTACTTGGAGTTAGAATTATTTACACTGCTTGGCAACAAGAATACTGCGGAGTGTTAGTCATTGCGCAGTGTAAACTCTATACCACCACCAGTGGGCCAGCCAGTGGGCTCAATGGGAATAACCCACTTATGAGTGTGTTTTGGCAATAAAGGCTGCCTCCTACGGTTGAAATACTTCAGTCAGATTATGAATTCCGTCTTTGTTAAGAAGTATAACAAGGGTAACAAATTATTTTAAAATATTTAAGGGTACCTACTCATTATATAGACCCGTTTGAACCCGTACGAAACCCGTTTGCTGCTGTAGCACACAAACACTTGCCAGCTTACCTAGCTACCTACTCAATACACTCATCTCATTTTTCTTTCTGTGTAATTTTTATTTCTTTGTAGTGTTGTTAGTTTAGTTCTGTAGGTGTATTTTGTGTGTTACTTTACTTTATAAGCAAATAAATGCCTGTCTATGTCTATGTCTGTCTATGTCTATATAGTGACATTGATCTAGAAAATCTATATTGTGAGAAAAAAATCAGTTTGCGTTGCTTTAAGTAGAAACACGGCAGTTATGAGTAAGACGGTTTAGGATGTGATGATGGGCAATTAATTGGGCATAAATATTTATTTATTTATTAGGCGTCGTCGGTCAAAGCTTATTAAATTTAATGAAATATGACGTCATTAAGCACTACAACTAAATAAATTAATGTATTTTTATCCACAATTATATTATCCTTTTACCGACCGATTATTTCGTTTCTTTTGATAACGAGTTTTGATTTTTTTCGAAGTCAGATAATTTGAGGTATTAGCCGGCTCCAAGGTCGACGAACTAAGATTGGCATACAGGATATTTTTGATAATAATCCTATACCTATTTATGTATGTAACTATAACTAAGTATAACCAAACAGGTTACGCTTTTTCTGCGTTGGCACTAAAAAGAGTATTTTTAGGTGTTTCACTTATAGGTACCAATTTTTCATTGGAGTTCCAAGGATTTTTTAATTTATTTAAAAAGGCTCAAAACACAATCTAGTTAATACTAAATCGCTAGATAAACCCAATTTGACTTTCATCTAGACCCGTATGCTGATTTATTGTTCTAGCACTGATCCGGGCTCAAGCATCGATTTTTGCATGAAAATCTCTACTCAAATCTATTGAGTAACGATTTCTGTGACGACATACGGGCCTTACAGCGCCAACGTTGTACCAATTACGGGCAGTGAAATTCAAATGGTTTCCGAGTAAAACGATTCGATTTGTGAAACTACGGAACTTCTTAGATTTCTGTTTACTGTACTTTTATCTATCTTACTAACAACGCAGGTTTTTAATTGATTTGCACGCAATGTGCTTATTTATAACGCTATGAGGCAATCCATACAATAAATTTCACTCTAAAAAAAATATTTTATTCCACACATAATTCTGAGATTCGACAAAAAATCATCTCGTACGAATTTATCTAAAAAGTGACTGAATCATCAAGTCAAGTTTTTCAAGTTCATCATCTTTTTCCAGTAAGCCCACCAGTGGTACAATATTTGTAAACGGCACGATACGAAACGAAAAGAAGTTTCGGAAGCGATCGTGCTACATCCTTCAAGACGACCGGATCCAGGAGCAACTGACCGTCAGAGAATCCTTGGCCATCGCTGCAGAACTCAAGCTAGGAAACCATATCAACGCACAACAAAAATGTAGCCGTGTAAGTTAACGTTTATTTTACTAAATAGTAGATTGAAGATTATACACAGGAAACCAGTTTTTATAAAGTTATAACAATGTGAGTGCGATATAAAAAATCTGCTTTTCCATACAAGGCAAGAGTAAATAAGGGTCTTCTAGATCGTCTTGCTCCATCAGGTGAGATTGAAGTCAAAAGATGGTCTATTCTACAAAAAAGAAAAAACTATAAAAAATCGCAGAACATACATGGGGGTGATTCGGGTACCCCAAGGGGTGTTCTATCTCAGGACTTTCGCTTGACACTACTTTTTGGGACAACCTGTATATTAAAAAAAATACATTTTTGTAGAATAGGCATCGCATTTTGTATGGAACATAACACTAAGCATTGGTTTCTTTTTTTCCACCAAACGATAAAGTTTGTTGAATATTTAATGGACGAGCTATGACACGTGCCTGGTGCTATCAATGAAAACTACTTGATTTATCTGATAATAACCTTACTTCCTGATACTAGTACTTCTCATTAATGACGTCAGTAATATTACAAAAGCTTCTGAAAGCTAAATACGCTCAATACTTTATTTTGCCTTTGTATAATAGGTAAAACTAAATAAGTAAATCAATCAAATAGGGAGAATCCAATGCTGAAATATGCCTACAAATAAGTGCGCTAACTATGTAACTACCTACACTCTAGTAAAGTGAGGCTTGAGCAGTGTACCAAATGATGAAAGAAAATAAATATCAGAGGAGCTAGCAATGCGCCCTAAGTGTCGTTAAGTTTTCGCTGGTGGTCACGATAAAAATGAAAATGAAAAAATGTCTATTAAAGTAGGTAGGTACCTAAACAACTGTCTATTTATTTATTTTGTCAATATTATATATGACGGGGAAGTTTCCCGAGGCATGCCGTTCGGTGTGTCCGACATGATTCGAAATGCAAAATAACGACTTCACAGTGTAGTAGTTTATTACACAATCACACACAATCAGTTTCACAAAGCTTAAACAAGGGATTGCTTCGATATTCTAAGATTAATAACTATGGAAAGTATGGAAACGCGGCAAGTTCAACACAGTGGCTGAGTGGGGCTAGTGCTCTGCTAGGCAGTCGCAAAAAGAATGAATCCAGCTCCGACTGACCCAACCGTCAGGCATTCCATCCCACAAAAACTACCCACTCAGCTATTCTGTCTCGACCTTACCCAAGTGACAGTGACATATTATGTCTACTTGACGTTTCCAACGATGACACTCGCTAACAGATGGCGTTCGAGACCGGAAAGTTACTTCTATGTCACACGACGACTACTCGATCTCCGAAATATATGTACTTACTCTAAGTGATAAGTATATCATGTTAATTACTTAGTTGCAACTAAACTATTTGATTTGATTTGATTTCAAAGCAAAAAAACTTAAAACTAGGTTCCATATTACGTTGCGAGTACAAAAAGCCTATAAATTGTATTTTGTTGTTTTCTTTAAAAGTTTAAAACGATACTTATGATCTTCGCACTTCTTTAATAAACTAAAATCATGATTTCTACCAGATAGAACAGATCCTCAGCGCATTGAAGATGCAGTGTGCGCAGGACACGAGGGCTGGTAACCTCTCCGGGGGGCAGAAGAAGCGGTTGGCGATCGGCCTCGAGCTCATCAGTGATCCACCTGTTATGTTCTTGGACGAACCAATCAGGTAACTCATTCAGTAAAATTCAGTAAAACTAAATTTATTCAAATTCTCTCCATCCAAAGGTGGCCTGGAAGAGATCGCTATTTAGCGATAAGGCCGCCCATTGTACATTTAATGCAACCCGTTTTGTTTATATCATAGGAATATGTTTCGGTGTTATTTATGTACAATAAAGCGTTTTCATTCATTCATTCATTCAGTTATGAGACATTTTTTACTAGATAAATGGTTGCTTGTTTTTGGTACCCTTTAATTGTGGGAGCACTTAGTTTTATTATCAAATTGTGTAGTGTAAACCTCTGGAGTATCCCATACTGAAAAAAAAGTAGTTTAACTATACCATAGTAATATGAAAAATAAATTTAGGCAGCTTTTTTAAAAGCTATATTTTAGCTATTTTTAATGCTTACTAAAAGCTATATTTAATGCTTACCTAACGCAAATACCTACAGAGTTTTGTAGTGTCCCCGGATCGTAGGGAAATAGTCAATGAGTTACCTATTTTGTGTCGGTAAAGATATTTTTTATTTATTTCCAGTGGCTTGGACTGCTCAATATCAAAACAAATAGTGAGCCTACTTCGTGATCTAGCGCGGCAGGGGCGGACTGTAGTTATCACCATCCATCAGCCTTCAGCCACGTTACTGCGTATGGTGGACCGGCTGTATGCCTTAGTTGAGGGCAAGTGCGCCTATATGGGTTCCGTACCGCAGCTGAGGCCATACCTGGAACATATAAAGCTCACGTGCCCACCGTACCACAATCCAGTGGATTTTTGTAAGTAAGCATTACATTTTATTAATACCTACTTTATTTTATTTACCTACTAATAAGTAGATAACTTTATTCGTCCGCTAGCTCCTTTGTAGGTCTAAAAATCATTTTAGAATTACTTACCCACTTGATTGTTTTTTTTAGAAAATCTCTCAATACAAACAATGTAAAAGTTACCCTCTATGTTTTTGGGACTTTTGTCTGACTAGATTTTCAGCATTGATTTTTAGCATCAAACTGCATCTGCGACTATACGTCTAGTCTAGTCAGGACATGAAGATAAATATTTTATTGAAAGCACGCGTTTTAACGTTCTTTTTTCGTTATGATAATGCTTTTCCTGAAGAGCTGTTTCCGTTATAACGATATTAAAAGCAAATGTGCCCAACTTTCCTTTAGGGGTGGTTAATAGGGCGTTGGTATAGATCTTCTCAAAAGAAAACCCTAAAATTATAAAAATTTGTCAGTCAGTCAGTCACATGAAGAATGTGACTCATTTGGATGTCACCATTATTACAGCAATGCTTTTTGTATTTTTACAGTAATAGAAAAATGTGACGCCGAGAACATGAACCAGCTAGTGGAGAGTTCACATAACGGCAGAAACAAGCAGTGGATAAACACAACAAATGAGACTGACTTCTATGGTAAGCTCCTTTTCTTCTGCGTCACACTCTCGCAGACACGACATCTACACGATATCGACCTCACACGTACTACGCCGACGTGTTTGAGTTTTATTTTTAAAATCGAATCGCGAGTTCACCCTTTTTGTATGGAGAAAATTGGCAGCTATGGGCGCTTATCGTGATCTCGTACGACATCAGTCGAATTCGATCGAATTTGAAAAGCTTTTTAACCCGTGCGTGACTTTATACATTAATTTGATTCGTTTTTTTCTTACATACTCTACAGGTTTTTATTAAGATCATTGTTTTTATTCGTATTCGTAATTTTCAGAACAACCTCTAGTGAGTATTGGTGAAGAGATTAACCTAACAGCATTGCCGATGCCGAAGGAAAACCCCACGAATAAGATCATGCTGACCCTTAAAAGCACATACTCTACATCACGGTGGAAGCAGTTCGTCACACTCACTAGGAGATCACTTTTGGTGAGAATTTTATTAAATTAACCAGAGCCTGTGTACTGTGTAGGGTGTGTGCGAGTGTGTAGTCCATAGCCCGTGGTCTGCGTTTTGTGTTGGTTTGCAACAAGCGAGCATCGAAAAACTCGCATTTTTTGTATGGAAAAAATAGTTTGCAAATGTCCCGCTAAAGGCGCGTATGTCGCTTGTCGATATGCGTTTCGTTTAATAAAACAAAAGACTATATTTTACTTTTTATTATTTTTAAAGGCTTCTACGCTGGTCTACTGCGGGCTCTGAGTTTTATTTTGTGAAAGTGTTGCGAAAAGTGATGCACAAATGTATGGAGAAACGTCGTTTTCGTTTTACTAAACAATTTCTGTATGGAGAAAATAATTTTCCAATAACTTACCTGCTCATACAATTTTTTTCGTATCAGCGAGCTTCGTTCTTTGGAGCTTCGTTTATCCAATACGTATACACAACCTACTGGTGAAGATTTTATTAAAATGACTATTTTTTCCAGTCAACATGGCGAGACCCTACGTTCCTGCTAATGAACGGCGGCATCCACCTCGGCATGGCGCTGCTCGTCGGCACCTTGTATCACAACATCGCCGCAGACGCCAATGATACGCTCGACAACTTCAACTTTCTCTACTTCAGCTTGATGTTTCTCATGTTTACAGCTTTTAGTGCTGTTATAATTAACTGTAAGGCCTTCGGCACACTTGACGGAGATTCCGTCGCGGACCTTTCCCGACGGAACGTCAATACAATATGTTATTGCATATAAATTACAAATAGCGGGCACACTACGCGAAGGATCGGTCGTCCGTCGCGGACGATCGTATGGTAGCGGATTGACTCCCGCGAAAGTTCAGCGACGGAATTTCCGTCAAGTGTACCGAAGGCCTAAGTTCATTAAGTCATCATCAGTCTATTTGACACCGGGTGGGTCGTAACGAACTCGCCCTAAGAACTATGAGCACCGGAGTGAGGAGTCCGGAGATGTAGTCATGGAGCCATGGAGAGTGGCCATTTTGTACTTTCTGCGAAATATGTAAAGGCGTTGAGGCATTTCAGGTCCCGATTTGCATACATTTAGTAAATTTTTAGATTAATTTTATTATTTATAACTTTTGTTTTTTTTATCATAATCTTTTATGCAGTAGCAGTCACGATCAACGAAATAAAGTAATTATTTTGACATAAACACCTGTAAATACGATAAACAAAGTTGAAAAAGGCGCATTTTTCAAAGTAAAATGTCTAATAACTAATGATTCCCGCTGCTTTACAATGATATTGTTACATTTTAACAAACTGCATTCTAAGTGTATTAGAACAAACAAAGTTCCATCAATGCAAATTAAAAAAAAATTTGGGACCAGGTCTCCACCCAATATGCCCAAAGACCCTTCCTTTTGTGCTTATACCAACTAAGTACAAATGAGTTTCTTGCAGCTGAAATAACGGTTCTTCATTAATTTAACAGTTCCGGAACAAATAGCAGTGGTCCGCCGAGAGCACTTCAATCGCTGGTACTCGACGAGTGCATACTACGCATCCGTGTTCGTGACAGCCCTGCCGACGCAAACGGTCTACACGTTCAGCTTCACTGTCATTACGTACTTGATGACCGGCCAGCCAATGGAGTTCCACCGATTTAGCATTTATACAGCTACCCTGCTTATGGTTTCTTACGTGGCTGTATGTATGGGGCTGTTAAATGGCTCCATATTTGATGTTAAGGTTAGTATAGTATCACTCAAGTAAACCCTTCAAACCTTTTTTGGACAACATTTGTGTAGCGGATGTATATAGTGAGAACAATAGTTAACGTTAAGGGTGCAAAGGTGGGGCGAGGCAAACACGTCCGCGCGGTATCAAAACGACAAGATCACTGAAAGTACTTGGCCCAAAATGCCACTAGGTAGGTACCACCCAGGTGCTTGTGTCTCCCATGTCTTTCGTCGACCCGGCATTTATTAAAACAAACAAACCAAAGATTAAAAATAAAGACAAAAATACAAAAAACTATAACTAAGTTCACGCGTCGCTTACAATTTGTTTGAAAGATGGTAAAGTATAAACATAGGCTTTTCTGTAAATCTCTGTGTACCCACGATGGCCTTCACGAAAAATTTATTTTATTTTACATATTCGGCATTTTTCATAATAAAGCTATTTCTTGTTACAGAACGGAGTAGTGTTCGGTTCATTTTTCCTCATGCCGTTCACCGTCTTCTCGGGTTTCTTTCTACGCCTCTGCGACGCTAGCTCCTTTTTCAAATGGCTCTTCCATATCTCCTTTCTCAAGCACGGATTAGTTGGCCTCATGATATCAATATACGGCATGGACCGCCCCAAGCAAGATTGCAAAAAGGCAGATATGTGCTTTTACCAACAGCCAGACTACTTTCTAGAAGCTAGAGATATGGATAAAGAAGAATTTGCTCTTGTATGGAAAGCGCTTTTCGCTATAGGCATCGTTGTCATTACAGTGTCCTATGTCATTTTGAGAATAAGACTAAAACACAAATGGTAAAAAGAAATTGTGAATTATAATGAAGTTATAAGTAACAGGGTTCAGTTTAAAATAGTTTACCTTACCACAGATCATATTATTATAATACTAATACTAGTATAGGATAGTAAATGAGAATGAGATATTACAAAATAATGGTTAGTAAAATTTCAAGGTTTAGGAAATGCGGATATAGTCGATCAGGCTGATAGGTAGATAAGGGTGGTATATTCCATAGATACTTCTCTAAATCACGTCGAGAGTAAGGCGTAAAATGGTGTGTATGACGCCGCTTACAAAATATATTTTTAGTATGTAAAGATAAAAAAACGTTAATGAGATTTTTCAAAGGTTTGGTAATATTTATCAAGTGAATGTTTGGGTAATTAATTTGATGTAGAAAGAGAATTAAATAAATGATTTGTGTATATTGACTCTGGACAAGATTACACAATAATTTGCTCATCTAGTTTTAATCTTTAATCTATAATTAAGGACTGGGTATCAAGTTTTAAATCTAGGAAGTCAATATTTGTGAATAGATCTTCAGATTTTATTAAAACTGTGCCTGAGCGTATTAAAGTGCTAGAAAAATGTGATGCATTAGATTATATTTAAGATGTGACAGTAAGAGTTTGTTGCCAGTCATTTGTAAGTATTATATAATGTACGTATTTTTTTTTTCATCAAACTGAAGCCAACATTCTCGTAATATTAATATTTACGAGTTTACCTACCTAATAAGTCCTCATTTCAAAAATAGTTTTGTGATTTTGAAAACAAGATAGCTATTCAACGAATCAATAGTAAAAGTTCCCTAACAGAATAAATAGCACAGTTTATAATATGAAACAAATTATTATTAAGTTTAATCTACATATTCTTTTTATGTATTTCTCATTAAAAATACTAGTTATGTGACTCATTATGTTGCCAAAGTCTTGCCATACTACTAATTATTCTGTTAAGTAAGAAATTCCGCATTTTCATTTCATTTATTTATTTGTACAAATCATAAAAGTATTTTATAAGTAAATCACGGTATGAGTGCGATCAGTTTTGAATTATTAAAATAGTAAGAAGTAGCCTATAAAAATGAGAGACACCTTTATTTGACCCGGCCGAGTACATGTGAGTGACGTCTAATACATCCATTATTTTCTAAAATGAAACTCGTACTTGTACCGGTCTGTAGCCCGTGTTGCCACCTTTTATATAGGGTTACCCTACCCAACTTTATATCTTACCTCTACTATTAGGTTGAGACCTTTATTTTAGAAGGAAACATTAATATAAAATGTTCAATAGATATTTTTATGGTATGGTGCAATGGTGGTTTTGAATTTTGTGCAATTAAAATGTTTACATCACATATTTTTTACTATTTATGTATTTAAAGAATGATAATGACAATACAAACATTAAATATAAAATTTTGTTTAATTATTTAGTTTTAATAAGTTATTTCTGGGTGTCTAATAAAATTCAAATAACTCCTACCAACCCCCACCAATCCTTCAACCCTTCTAACCCCTGAAAACCCCAAGAACTCCCTAAAAACCTTTAAATATACCTAAATAACATGTTATAATTTAAATTACATTAATTAATAGAGACTAAATAAAAGCCAAATTATGTCACTGATAACCATCATCATTATTTTAGCCGGCTAATAAGTAGGTAAGTAGATATTGGATACACTAATAAACATTATCTTGTAGTAGCTACGTAAAACTAATTAGCTGTAAAGTCCAAAGATAACGGTATGATAACATGGGCACTGCACTGCATAGGTATCAACCTATGCAGTGCAGTGCCTACTTCCAGTCGACCAACTGTGACTTAGTCAGAAGAAATGTGTGCAGTTAAAATTAATTATGATATTGCTAGTAAAATACAAATAAACATGCAATAATTATTAATAAGTGTGATGATAATAATAATATAAATTATTAATTATAAATAAGAGTTTCGTTAAAGTAAGAATGAACTAAAATATTTTTTTTCTCAAAGTTATGCTCGGACCACTGAAAATGTAATTCAAAATTAATGTTATTTTGTTAATCTTCCTCAAATAAACATGACGTGTAATTAATAACTAATATTAATTTAATTGACTATAGATTAAGTGTTTCGTCAGAAATAATATTCATGATCTACAACTTCATCAAAATTAAGTAAGCACGGACCACAAAAGACGTATTCGTCACTTTTGTAAATTACCACAGTTTTCATATGTAAAGGATATCTCAGGCGAAAAAGAACACAAAAGAAATTAAGCATACCTACAAGAGTGAGTGAGAAACCTACATATCGATAAGGGCTGCGTCTTGTTTTTATCCGATTGTACAAAAGTACTTACTGCTACTTTACTTAATGCTAATTGTGATGTTGGACAATGATGCTGGTTAATTTTCGTACCAAAGCATTTCTCTATCAGTGATGTATCTACTCTCACGCTGCGTAAACTCATTTTAGGTAAAAATTTCCACCATTTGGCTTTTGAAGTACCTACTTAAAAGTGTAAAAGTATAAGTTACAAGTGTGAAGTAAACGGTGTTACGAAATTCTATAAAAAAAAATTTAGCAAACAAAGTGTTACTTATTTAGTGTAACAGATATTTGCGTATTTAACAAACATAATCCAGAATGTTGTGTGGACCTACTTAGTGATTGGGATCTCCGCAGTAGTTGAGTCAGAGGCAATTTTTCAATTCAATTCATAGCTCCTTCCGGTGTTATGGAAGAAGTCAGTCAGTGCATTACAATGGACTTAGAGTCAGGGAAAGACGACTTGAGCATCGAAGATGGAAGCCTTGTGGTGTTCACCAGCGTTGTGTGCCGAGTTGAATCGGGAATCGGTAAGTGATTTTTTTATATATTATTTTTTATTCGTAGACAGAAATGGTTGGAATAGACCTTTGCCCTGTTATTGGGACGAAGGTTGACTAATTTAAAAAAATTATAAGTACTCCTCAGCACCAGTTAACATTATTACGATGCAGAGGTGTATAATATACCTAGTATTTGAAAAGAATGTAGCTAAAAGTGCACCCATAATACAAATTGAACGGGTACTAAAGCGTGCGTAAGAAACTACGAAATATGTACTAGTAGTTTTAATTAAAAGAATATTTTGTTTGAAGAATAATAAATAATAATAAATATTCACGGACACATAACACAACGCCTTCTAGTCCCAAACTAAGCAAAGCTTGTACGATGGAAACTAGATGGCTGATAGAATACATATATAATTTTTTTTTTTGTAAATACATACTTATAATACATAGAAACACCCAGACACAGAACAAACATTTATGTTTTACAACACACAAATGTTTGTTCTCGGTGGGGATCGAACCCACGACCCACAGCACGGAAGGCAGACCTAATACCGACTGAGCCATGACGCCTGCCAAGAACAATATTATAAATTACACAAGTTACCTATACTAAACAAATTATTATGTAAAATTCTAATATATGCCTGAGACTAGGTACGGTTACTAATGTTACTTAGATAGGTAGGTATAATACATAGATTCATATCAAGGTGACCACGTTCTTGAGAACATTCGTTTATTGACACACTTTGAGGTTTATTTTAATCAATTTTGTTTATCAAACAATAATACTCGTACACTGACCCTTTCTATATCTTGATAAAGGGACTATGTAATGAAATTTACTGTGATTTAGGCGGCCTAAAAAATTCCTCAGCAGAATTGGCCACTAACTCATACGAGCTTGCTTGCTTGACTGTCATTTCACTAGTCTCTTTTTTATCCTAAAAATGTACATTTTGTGGGACAAACCTAGTAGGAAGAAACTGGGATATAGTGGACGAAGCTCACAAAAGTAAAATAGCAATATAAAAAAACAGCATAAATATAACTATATTGTATAAAAAAATATAATAAAAGGATAATATACGTTCGTAGCTTTTACATTTTCTTTCAAATTTATATTAGGTATGTAAGTACTGATTTTGTAAATATCTTTTGTACTTATCCTAGGTATTTATTTTGTAATCATTGTCTATGTATTATGTAACCGTACTTAGTATTGTTTTGTTAAAATCATGATTAATGTTAAATTATGTGTAGCCATTAACCCTAAAGATCATTACCACTTTACATGGATGCGGAAATTATTTAACAATTTTATACATATAGTAGGTACATCTATTTCAGCGTTCAAGGTTAGAGCTATTAAACCGTGTCGGGACTTACGTCGACCTACTTATTTTTTACGTGCAATGACATTATACAGGGTCCTTGGCAAATGACATCTAAGTACCTAACCTGAATGCATTTACATAATGCATAAATAAACACAGGGCTATCTCAAACATTATAAATAAATAAAAAAATAAAAGTACTTATTGTGTAAGTAAAAATTAACAAACAAACAAGGAATAATAACAGTTTTTTTTTCAAACATCACGCTTAAAAAATCTTGTAAAATGACTTGTAACTACGATAACAGAGAAAGTAAAATAACTGGTACCTAAGTTTATTTTTCTTGAGCTGCCCTTCGTTTGCAATGGTTTGTCTCAAACTCATGTATGACAAGTCGAAATAATCATTTTTTAATCACATAACGTCAAGTAAGTCAGCACCAAAATTGATTCGATATTAATTTGATAGTTAATTTTAAGATTGTCAGTCAAACTGTCATTGAGGTGGTATGCTAATTTGGATTCTTACATTACTTAGTTTAGTTAGTTTTCTGTATCACATTTATGACGTGAAATTCACATTGATAGAGCAAAATGAAGAATTACATTCGTCGTAAAAGCTACACTTATAAAACACAGAAATACCTACAAAAACTTAAAAATAAATTTTAATTACTTCAAGCTTTCGGTAACCCTACTATACAGCCGTATATGGGCAATACGATCATATACCATACGTACCTGCGCGAATTACAACTTTACAACGCGCTCTACCATTTATTTTACTCTCAGTCATCAAGACGCGCATGCGCAGATCGGTCGTGCGCATTGACAGTTAATACTGCACGCTGCACAATATAGATAATGGATATCGAAATCGGATGGACGAAGGATGTGAATAATTTGAACCATGTCAGAAGTGATCCGGTCATATTTAAGGATTTGACTTACAAAATACGAGGTACGTGGAAGTGAAAGGGGAAAGTGGAATATTTGCGATGTTGCACAGATGAGAAACCAGCTGTAGTGATAAACCAAACAAAATGTTTGGAACTGCCTTGGACTACCCTATAACAAGGGTAGCAAAAATATCACAGGGTTATCCTATTTCGTTTTTATTAGCACGCTTCTGTGCTTCGGATAGCACGTTATAACTGTCGTTTCTGCAGTCGCTAAGCCACGACGGAGGCCTTAAGGCGGCCTAAAATCTCCATTACCATAGTTGGCCACTAACTCATACGAACTCATAGCTTCACTTGTAATTTACCCAACAATGTAATAAAATCTATTTATTGTCGTCGGTATCTGAATGAAACTTTGTATGTATAAGTAGTTTGGATGACAAAATGATAATTTGGTATCTTGGAGTTGATTTTGTGATGCAGCCAAGTGGTGGATAGTGGATTTTTCAGTGGCCTCTCGAGCCGAAATAATTGAAATCAATTATTCAAATAAGTTCAGTAATTTTATATCTTCAAATTTTTTCATAAATGTGCGAGCGAGAAGTTTTTTGATGCTTTGGTATGTGCAATTTATTTTTTGGCTGGTAATATAATATGCCTTCTTCTTCTTCTTTTAAACCTATATGGCCTGTGTCCGTAATTTCGACAAACAATTTTGCCAGTGTCAAGTGGTGAATTTTAAATAATATAAGTCAAGTCAAGTCTTCGACAAGTCGGCTGTCGTTTGTTTTCAAAACTTGAAACGATTTTTCACATTCAGAAAAACCACTTTCACACATTTATTCCAATGGCTCACACTTTATGTTACGACATAAGTATTATTGGTTAAAATTCCACCAAAATTAAACAACAATACTCACAATAACACAAGAAATACTATTAAAATAAAAATGCTATGTATTGTTTCAAAAAATGTGAAAACTCGAATCCATAATATGCCTTCTTCTTCTTCCCTTAAATTTTGCTGTAATTTAACTGTCACTTTGTATTGACAGTTTCAATTAAAAGTGTCAGTAAACTCCTTTGTATTACTTAATCCGAACAGCCATAGCAACAAAAGAAGAAGAAGAATCGTTTAATTACATCTTTAAACATTGTTTGCAATGTTTGCAAAGAGTTTAAATATTGTTTTTGTTTACTCTGCAAGGTACTCTACCCACCAACAATACTTAATCTAGGTACCTACTTGTTTATTACTTCAATTACTTTTAGGTAGTCTACGCTGAAGTTGGCAATTAAATAAATCAGGAAAAAAACTACAGCTTAAGTTGTGAGATCATAAACCTTTTCATTACATTTTAGCTCATTAAAATAACACTAAAGAAACGTAATACCTTACCTACTTAACTATTCAACAAATAATATTAAAATTTGCGTTGGTTTGTTATTGCAACATGTACGAAAACTGTAAAATAACAACAATTAGTTATTGTGTCCAATTTTGTATATAGTACCTACTTGTGTTATCTGCTTGACCTATCTACATATCTAATATTATTGTTTATGACAATAGCGCATCTGTATATTGACGAACATAAAATCTTAAACATTCACTTAGCCTTATTAACATAGGATGGGTCACAATTTTTTAAATATTCATGGACATTTTACACAACGCCTCCAGTCTCCAACTAAGCAAAACTAGATAGCAAATAGAATACTTACGTACATTTTTTTGTTGTTAATACAGACTCATACTAGCTGATACCCGCAACTTCGTATGCGTGCGAAACTTTCCACCAAAATGTCTGTCAACCAGTATGCGATGAACCTCGTGTCAAAGGCAGATTTTGGTTTAAAAAGGTCAAGCTGTATCTAAGAATCCACTTATTTCATTTCAATAAAATATAGCCTATGTTTCAATCCGGAAAAAGGGCTTCCGAATGGTATAAGTTTCATTGAAATTGGTCCAGTGGTTTAGGCGTGATCCACGAACAAACAAAAAGACAAACAAACAGATAAACAGACAAACTCTATTTTCGGAATAATCGTTTATTTAGTAGATCTGCATATTTAGTTTACCTACCCATATCTTTAATCTTAGTTTTTGGCTTTTTTACAGTTTATAATAGTATAGATAGATAAGATAGAACAAACAAGGTTATCACCCTCGACCTTCCTACCTCTTCCTCATAGCTGGTCATGTTGAGTCAGATTTTGTAGTGTGGATTCTTTTTGTCAAATTCGAATGCTTTGAGTTAGATGTTTCAGACTATTCTTCCTTTGTATTCCGGCTTGAGCTGATGAATATCCTCATAACTTGGAAATGGCTGTACTCATGTTTACATGAATGAATACCTACCTACCTACGGCTTCATCTCTAAGAATATTCAGAATACAAAAACTCCATTTATGTTTCTTGTTCCAGCTACACGATGTGGCTTAAAAAATGGTGGATCATCCTCCAGCATCCTCAGTGGAGCTCTAGGAGCCATCAGACCTGGACGCCTGACCTTCATTTTAGGACCTTCGGGGGCTGGGAAAAGCACGCTGCTCAAAATTATAGCAGGACGCAAGTAAAGTTTAATTCTACTACGCGCTATGTCGTCGCTCAGTTGAATAAGAATAAGAATACCTACTTTTTATTTACGACACATACTAGAACAGAAACAAATACAAACTAATTAAATACTAGGTAACTAAACTAGAAACTATGTACTACATAATAAGTAAACTAGGTATAAGGTAATCTAGTGTGCCGTAAAAACGTACCCTGGCTGAGCATATGTTGGATGACTGGCAACCAACGCTGGTCTTCCGCCAGAGCCGTACGGTGATATCACGGATAACCTATCCACCAGCCATGATTAATAAGTAAACAAGAAAAATAGTAGTAGGTACGAGCCTTGGTACACTATCTGAGTATGATAAGGTAGGTGGGTATACGTTCACGCAACCACAATAAATGAAAAAACAGTGTGAAAATAACAAAAATGTAATATATAAGTTGGTAATAGCTCTAACTAGGAATATATACAGTTCTTAACCTAGATTAACACATAGGCTACTTTTTATCCCGGATAATCAACAGAATCGAACGGGAAGAAGACGAAGTCGCGGGCGGAAGCTAGAATATAAAAGTACTTTTAACCATTCTTCTAACTTCGTAGCACGCGGAGCGCGTTGAAGTCTTTTCTATGAACGGTTTCTAATCGCATTTTTTGCAATAAATTAATTTTTGCATAAAATAATACTTGTTTTAGAAAAACCGGTGTAACCGGATCTTTATATGGAGGTGGCAGAAACACTGTGCTGGTGCCACAGAACACGACTCTGATCGATACCCTGACTGCGAGGGAGACTCTAAAGTTTGCTGCAGCTCTCAAACTCCCTAATGATAGTGAACGGGATCAGAATAATACCGTAAGTTTGCATCAAAGTAGGTAGGTACTACTATGTCTGAAGCGCTCATGGCGTGGCTTGCTTAGTCAAATCTTCACTGATTATCTAAGTTAAGCAACGTTCTGTGCGGTTACTATTAGGATGGGTGACCGCTTCCGTGCTTCGGAGGGCACGTTAAACTGTCAGTCCCGGCTCGAGTAGTCGACGGAGGCGAAGCCAAGCTCTGTCACTAGAGTTGGCCACGATTTTCCATGTACTCGTATATAATATCATAGTACGAAAAGACGATCTTATCACAGAGCGCAATTTCTTCCAGACAAACGTTTACTACCAAACTATGAACTAAGAACTATGGAAAAAAAAGTTTGAATCAAACTTGAGTCTGCGGGTTTTTTTGAGCATTCGAACTTATGAGGTCCATCGCTGTCCATTGATGAAGCGTTTTTTCGACGTTTATGATTAATTGTACCTAATGATCTATAATGTACCTACGTATAGATAAAGAATGTTACAAAACAACTTGGCATCCACGAGGTTCTACACACGAAGGCAGGCCGGCTGTCTGGTGGTGAACGGAAGCGGCTGACAATCGCATGTGAGCTGCTGACCGACCCTTCTGTTATGTTACTGGATGAGCCTACCAGGTTAGTACCTCCAGTTCTTTTACCGAAGCTGACGTTTTACAAGAAAACTTCAGTTGTGGTGGTGAAATTACTACAGCTGGGCTGAATAAACAGACAGATAAATCAGTCTGAAGCAGTCCACTGGTGGATCTTCTGAAGTCAATGTCTATGACTACTACTGATATTTGTGTATTTTCAGAAATAACTAATTGGAGCACGCACTAAGTAGATACGCGATCATTGTCCTATGCGAAAATAATGAATAAGAACGAAAATATTTGTTATATTTTATGTCTGTAGGTTACTAAGCAGTCAAAAACACAAAAATATTGTATCACCTTCCTTGTTTAAATAACCCAGGCAATGGGTTTTATAGAGTTATCCAAAAACCTTCGCCCAAAATCAAACCGGATTAAGTATTTATAGCCTATAGCTTTTATACTACAAGAATAAATGACGTAGGTACAATGAATGTGATGAAAAAGTTACTTACTAACGCAGAAATAAATCTATGCGTCTATTATCGCGGCGACCGGTTTGGACTTCTAGATCTCAAAAGTGCAGCTGTTTTAGATTAATAAATCAAAGTGTGTACTCACCGCATCACGATGGAAATAAGCTATTGAATCTGTCAAGAGTACATTTATCGCCAAGGGTTTCTTATTTAGTCAATGCTTACGAGAGACCCCTTACAATGTACACAATGCGCGTGGAAACTTACGATTAAGTTACTGAATTAGGATAAGAATAAGAATCATTTATTGTACCTACCCATGTCGGACGTACAACACTTTTTTATCTAAGTAATTAGGAGACAATGTATATTAATATTGCTGCATACCTAGGTGAAATGGAATAATGATTTCAGTGGTTTAGACGCGGTATCCTCAATGTCAGTTGCGCGTGCCCTTCTGACGATCGCTCGCAGCGGGCGAACAGTCGCCTGCGTAGTCCACCAGCCATCTTCGAAGCTTTTCACCACAGCTGATGACGTCATAGTTCTTGCTGAAGGGAAGACGTTGTATGCTGGCTCGGTGCTGGATATACCCACCGCACTGGGCAAGGCAGGGTTCTCTTGTCCACATTACTACAATGTTGCTGATTTTTGTAAGTATTTTATAAACTTTTTACCTTTTACTTAGCATAAAAATACAGCTTTTACCTTTCCGGAACCAATGTTCTGTCGTATGGCTAAAATATGCAGCAAAATGTTTACTTAACCGACTTAAAAATATTAAAATAGAAAAAGATGGCTTATCAACCAAAAAATTTGCATAATAAAAATATGCGAAAAATATTGCTCAGTTAAAAGATATGTTAGGTAAAGAACCAGGCAATAAAGATGCTTATAGAGCACCTACTTAATTAAGGTAAAAAAAAGTTTTCATGGTTATGCCTAACCGACCTTAAAATATTCAAATAGAAAAAGATGGCTAATCAACCAAAAAATTTGCATAATAAAAATATGCGAAAAATATTGCTCAGTTAAAAGATATGTAGGTAAAGAACCAGGCAATAAAGATGCCTATAGAGCACCTACTTAATTAAGCTAAAAATAGGTAATAATAATTTGCCATACAAAACCCAAGTTACCTAGGTATTTCCACAAGATTGCAATTATAACTTCTAGGTCATTAGGTTATACCGGAGACACCTTCAACTTAGCGCACTAACTAGCTGTAAAAAGAAGTCCATATAGCAGAATACCTACCCATAATACCTATAGTAGAAATGTAAAGTGGTGACCGACCCTGGCGCAGTCGCTTATGGAAACATCAGAAAAGATGTACGTAGATCTTCTATTCAGTAAAATCATAAAAATGGCTTACCTACATCAATAGTTATTCATACTTGTCTACCTTGAAACAGTGTTGTAACCTCTTGAGTCTGAGCACGCCTATGACAGAATTTGAGAACGTATAGTATAGCTAGAAATAAATGAAAAAAAAAAAAAAAAACTTGGATATAATAATATCACACAACGCTCTATTTATTTATTTAATAACTAGTACGGTAATAAACCAATTACACTAATTATTTATAACAGACACATTAAATTATAGAACTATAATATACATACAAATTTACAAGACATTATCCGAAACTAAGCAAGGCTTGCACTATGGGAACTAGATCGCTGATATAATAGATATTATAATTATACATAATTATGTACCTAGGTATTTCTTTTGTAACTATGTATCATACACCCATCCATAGAACCTTACAAACATCTATATTTACCATACATACAAATTATGTTTGTTCTCGAGGTACCTAGGTAGGTACCTAAGATGTGACTTCTTGACGAGGGGTCATCGTCTTTGTCTTTGTTCCAATTATGAACAATACCTATCTACTTAAAATGATCCTTGTATGTATTTTTTCAACACACTCGCTCATAAAGTGGCTCTATGGTCACCGCAATTAGGCACATAATGACACCCATAATCAAACTGTGACTTTTTCATTGCTATAACCCACTTGTGAGTTATAGATATTTTTTTTTAAATTTTATTGGTTGAGTAGCTTTGTTACTAAAAAAGTTTTTATTCAAAAAAAAGATCGTGTTCAATAGAACATATAAATGAATGTTCCTATTGCTTGCTCATTTCATGCAACTTCTTATTTAAATAGATAATTTTAACTCGTACGTGTTTAATAAATAAAACTTTCACTCAAATATAACTTTTGTTTTCTCTGTAATAAAAGAAAACTTTAAATTCCCCATTTTTTACGTTACAGAATAGGCGCAAACCCTAAGCGCGGAAAATAAATAAAAAAAAAACCTCATCCCTTTAGTCTGTGGCCGATCGCAATGCGCGCGCTTAGGAAAACTGATTAATTTTTCCCGCCATAGCGAAACATTTTTCACAACGCGTTTTCACTGTTGAAATTATTGTTATTTTATTCACCAGTGTGTTGAAAAACGTCGTATGATACACGTGTGTATTGGTGATTACCGTTCTCGGCTTTCGTAAGACCCTCGCCTACGGCTCGGGTCTCAATGGCACCTCGGCGGTAATCACCAATGTACCACACTAGTACCATAATGTACTATTTACTGAATAAATGGGTAGGTAATGGAACCTTTTGATTTGAAAACAATATGTAATTTTGCCCATTATTAGTCAAGTCAGTAGCCAAACAAGGTTCTTGTAGCTTATCTCGGGTACCTAGGGTACCTCCCTACTATTGTTTCTTCTGTGTTATTTAGTCCTGAATTGGCATTCTCTTGCAGTTCTCCATTTGGTGTGCGAAGTTGGCACTTGACCAAGCATATTGCTTACCAAATAGTCAATCAAGCTTATCTATGGGTATACCTACTCAAACTCAAGCGTATAGGTACTCAACTATAGATTCGAGTGGAGATTTTCGTAGAAAATTATAAAAAAAACGTTTTAGGCCGTTTTTTATGCATATTAGGTACGAGACGTTTGCAGGCCGTTGACAATTGTATATCAATTGTAATTTAGGTTGAACACGTGGAAGTACACGTGGCTTACATTCCACTAGTTTTTTTGGATTCAAATGGACATCATTTCCATGATTTTATTTTTCAGTGTTAGAAATAGCAAGCAATGAGCATTCAGGCAACAAGGCAATATTGGAGAGCGAAGCGAGCAGCTATGCGCACGAGATGAGCAAAATAGCAAGGAACGATGCTCAGAATAGAAATGGAAAAGGTTTGTTGGATTTTGCATTCTTAGATAGGTAGGTACCTAAGTAACTAATACGTATAATAATATGCTAAATAAGCTGTTGAGTAGAAACACCCTAGGTATTACATTTTGTATTTTCTTAGGTTTTAGCAGAAACTTAATTTGTTAGACAACGTTATGTTGCTACCTGTACCACATAGGTAAGTCACTGGGCTTCATTCAGAACAATGCTGTCGACATTATAATAGTGCGTGCACATTCAGCCGCAGTCGGCAGGGAACTGGACAGGGAAGTGGGCATGAGCATAGTGTGAACACGATTATGCCTCTGTCTCGGCTCCCGGCTCAAGTTCATGCCCTTGCTCTCAAATAACAAGAAAGGCGATGTTGCTGTGGCAATAAGGCAGCGGCATGCGCTGAGTGAACGCGCTAATAAAGCCTTCTCTTTTATGACAATCGTGGTCCTTAATCATTTATAGGTACCTACTATTTGAATTCCAGCAGCGTCACCAGAAGCAGAAGCGTTATTGACTCCGTACAAGGCACCGGAGGTAGGCTACCTGGCGAGCTACTGGCAGCAGTTCTGTGCACTGCTGTGGCGGAGCTGCATAGGAGCCATCAGAGATGTGCATCTCACGCAGGTGAGGGTACACTATAGAAAGTGGTGAGCTGGAGCGTCATGGCTCAGTTGGTAGTAGCTCTGCCTTCAAATACCACTAGCGGTCACCCATTCAAATAGTGACCGCGCAGAACGTCCTGCCACGAGAGCACTCGTGGCGTAGCTTAGTCAATCTTCACTGACTATCTAAGTTAAGCGACGATCTCTGCGGTCACTATTTGGATGGGTGATCTTTAGCCGCATTTACATCTTGAGGGCTTCCGTGCTTCGGAGGGCACGTTAAACTGTGGGTCTCGGCTCTAGTCGTTAAGCCATGACGGAGGCCTTAAAGCGGCCCAAAAACTCCCCCGACAGAGTTGGCCACTAACTCATACGAGCTTGCTTGCTAATGCCACACAGGACACGCTGGCTGGAGGTGCGCTAAGATAGTACAAGTACCTACTAAATCGAGCATAAGACGCTGAAAATCGTGAGCCATCTTCTGTATAATCTAGGTATTTATCAAAAATGAGAACAATAATTTGACTTATCTACTTGCAGATCCGTATAATCTCGCACCTGGTGGTTGCATTACTGCTGGGAGCTCTATACAATGGATCCGGGGCTGCAGCCAACCGCGTCATGTCCAACACTGGCTGCATCTTCTTCTTCTTGCTGTTTCTTTTCTTCTCGAACGCTATGCCGACTATTCATACGTGTAAGTGTTTATTTCTTTGATATATTTCGACTACAATCGTACTCACTTGATGATAAGTTACGAAGGCACGTGTTCACGATGTCTTCTGTGGAAGACTGACTAGGCTGAGTGGGGTGATGGTAGGTATAGGTGGGGGCATGCTGTCTAAATGCTTGTGCCTAGGCTCTACGCCGTCCAGCTTTGCACCTGACTGACGTGAATCATCTTGGATAGATGGAGTTAGTATTTTTAAACGCTTCCGTGGGTTTGATCAAAACCGACTTGACTATAACTTTAGAAATTTAAAAATGTCACTAAGTCTAGGTGTATGTGGGTACCTATAGGTAGGTAGGTACCACTGAGGCACCTACTTAGTTTTTATGGACCTCAAGTGTTTTTTTAGTGTGCGTTACTCCAGCAAAAAAGTGTTGAATCTGAAAATTCTAAAAATGCAGATAATTAGAGCCCACTGCCCTGTAAATGTGCCCCAAGTTTTAAATTAGTGCCTCTAGCCGTTCTGGAGTTATTCAAGAAATTCACTTTTTGCTGGGGTAACGTTTTTTGCTGGGTCGATTTTCGTTCCTGGTTGAGCTAGCCGAATGAATGTTAGCTTAAAAGGGGGCTACAATTTGTGCCTATTAGTGCCCCAACTCCTGAATTTGTGCCCCCTAGGGCTTCGGAGTTATTCCAGTTTTTGCTGGAGTAACGTTTTGCTATCTCCGAAACTACTGGTCGCACAATCATGAAACTTGGTCAGTATAAAGGTATTTCTATTTAAAAATTTGTGCCAGCTCTTGTTTTCCAAAAAAAGGCTTCATTCGCGACTTATAAGGCTTTTATTAAAAATCTAAAACCCGCTCCTAGCTCGCTAACCATTACACTGAGGAACCTATTGAAAGTGTCATTCTGTACCTCTTATTACGCTGCAACTGCTGACGAAGTTTCTTATATCTATTTTTAGTGGTTTACGAGAAATAAAGATTTTAAAATTGACCAGAAATGTCATTACTTTGACCCCGAAATACACCCATTTCCTCTAAAGCTGTGGTACTGATTCTTTGCTAGGAATTAGAGCCCATATTCAAATATATGCACACGAAATTTCAGCTTATGCAATGCTATAATTATAGAGATATCGATAAATAACCTACAAGAATCACTTTCTAACCCATATTGGTGGTTAACCGGCTAAATTCAAATGACTGTTAAAAAGCGAACGTCCGATACATGGCGCCTACATTCTTAAATTTATACTATAACATTATTGGTTACTGTATAGTCTTGTGCAAAAGTGTATGCTCAGATTGTTTTTTTTTGTTTTTGAAACTTTGAATTGGTTTTATTTTAGATCTTACTTTTTACTCTGTTTTTTTTTAAATTTTGTTCTGGCACTGGAGGCTTGTCCTTTTGCCAATTTTTACTCTGTAAAATTCTTGGGTTGCCCACATACACAGCAAGTATTTTGTAACCAGAAGTCCGTGGCTTTAGAACGCCTAAAATCGTTCTTTCAGGAAAATCTAGAAACAGACTTTTAGAGGTTAATGATGGTGATAGCCGGATACGTTAATCTAACGAACGAAACGCGATAACGGCTCTTAAGATTCCTGAGAAAATGTAAGTACCTACTTGCAAACATAACTATCTTATGATGTTTCTATAAATGATAAGTATATCTATAAAATATATTTGTCATAGGTAGGTTGTTTGTAATAATAGATCTAGGTAATAGTTTTTTATCTAGGTAGGTAGGTACCTACATAATGGTTATCTTGATGACAATGGTCACAGCTCAGTCGGTTTTAGCTCTGCCTTTCGTGCTGTGAGTCGTGGGTTCGATCCCCACAGAGAACAAACATTTGTGTGCATTACCTACATAATTATACCATAAATAAGTAGGTTTTGAGACAACTTTTAGGAGGTCGAGATGCCAGTTTATGCGAGTTTGGTATCTCAAATTCCGAGATTCTTCCCTAATTTTGACTGGACTATTTAGTTTAGACCTATATAGCCATGGTCATGGTTGGGTATTACTTATCGGGAACATCGCGAGATCTCAGTTCGGGGCGAACTACTAGTGAACATTCTTCGTATCTGGCAACCCAACAAAACCACTGAATTAATTTTGTTTGTATATGTACCAACTATTACTAAAATACAATACCGTCAACTGCAAGAGATAGGCGCCATGTATCGGACGTTCGCTTTTTAACAGTCATTTGAATTTAGCCGGTTAACCACCAATATGGGTTAGAAAGTGATTCTTGTAGGTTATTTATCGATATCTCTATAATTATAGCATTGCATAAGCTGAAATTTCGTGTGCATATATTTGAATATGGGCTCTAATTCCTAGCAAAGAATCAGTACCACAGCTTTAGAGGAAATGGGTGTATTTCGGGGTCAAAGTAATGACATTTCTGGTCAATTTTAAAATCTTTATTTCTCGTAAACCACTAAAAATAGATATAAGAAACTTCGTCAGCAGTTGCAGCGTAATAAGAGGTACAGAATGACACTTTCAATAGGTTCCTCAGTGTAATGGTTAGCGAGCTAGGAGCGGGTTTTAGATTTTTAATAAAAGCCTTATAAGTCGCGAATGAAGCCTGTTTTTGGAAAACAAGAGCTGGCACAAATTTCTAAATAGAAATACCTTTATACTGACCAAGTTTCATGATTGTGCGACCAGTAGTTTCGGAGATAGCAAAACGTTACTCCAGCAAAAACTGGAATAACTCCGAAGCCCTAGGGGGCACAAATTCAGGAGTTGGGGCACTAATAGGCACAAATTGTAGCCCCCTTTTAAGCTAACATTCATTCGGCTAGCTCAACCAGGAACGAAAATCGACCCAGCAAAAAACGTTACCCCAGCAAAAAGTGAATTTCTTGAATAACTCCAGAACGGCTAGAGGCACTAATTTAAAACTTGGGGCACATTTACAGGGCAGTGGGCTCTAATTATCTGCATTTTTAGAATTTTCAGATTCAACACTTTTTTGCTGGAGTAACGCACACGTTTTTTTAACAACTTTGGGGTCAAGTGGTGCATGATCTTGAACTGCGAAGGTAGCAAAATGGGTAAGTAGGTGTACGTAAGTACCCAATTAGTGAGAAGATAATAAATACGATTAACTACCTAAGTAGGTAGGTACCTACCCACCTAGGTAACACGGTTTCTCACATAATATAGGTATTTTAGATGTTTGGATGTGTTTTTAGTGATAAACAAATTACCTACTTTAACTTTGCGGACACGTTTATCTATAATAGCTACCAACCTACGATTTTTGATAGGTAGGTATCTACCTACCTATAGTGTTGTTCCATTGTGCCCCTATTAAGTTTCGATACATCTACCCCATCCGACTTTGACCAAAGTATGGTTACGTAATATTTTTGATAATATCACGGCACTTTGACGTTCTACTTTTTTAAGCTCTTTTTAAAAACATTTGTTTGTGTTTTTTTAGTTCCTGTCGAGGCTACAGTAATTCTCCAGGAACATCTCAACAAGTGGTATTCGTTGATAACGTACTGCGCTTCCAAAATCATCGTCGACTTGCCGATACAAGTGAGTTACAAACCAGTCTCGCAATCAATGTTTTGAAAATTGAATGTTTTACACTGTTTATCAATTTACAAACTGATAAATGATTGTTTGGCAAACCGCTTTTATAAACATAGCGACCGAAGTAGGTGTACCTAATTTAGGTAGGTAAGTCAGATGCATCGGGATGTCTAAGAGAAGGTAGCCAGAGGTTCGTCCAGATGCATCATTGCTTATCTTTATAAATAACCTGCAAAATGCTAAAAGCAACTGATAGATCTAGGCTTCGGCTAGATTTCCAAGAAGACCAATCTTGATTTCCATACACTAGCTACCATACCTATTAGTATTCGCACGGTTTGTATTTTTTTTAGGTAATATGCGCCACTGTATTTCTCTTCCCGGCGTGGTACCTAACCTCTCAGCCTTTGGAAGCGTACCGGATGGGCATGGCTTGGCTGATCTGCGTACTCATCACGATCCTGGCTCAGACCTTTGGCTTGGCAGTTGGTGCTGCTTTCGATATAAAGGTACCAGCTGAATTTTACGTATTTTTTTTATCCCCCAATGACGTTACTCATGCCTGGTACATGGTTTAAGATATTTGCTTGCCCTGTAAAATCTGGAGATAAGCTAATTTTGCACCAGCCGTTCTTTGTGTTGAAACTCCATAGTAAACGTGTTGATTTTGAGCAAAAATAAAATTTAACGCTCCACAAGGTTTAACCTTGAGACCTTAGTTATTCATCTTTTATCTTTTTCAGCTTGGCCTCTTCGTGATCCCAGCAGCTAACATCCCAATGCTGATGTTCTCAGAATTCTTCATTCCCTACAACGAGATGCCCGTATTCCTCCGCCCTTTCGCGTCAATCTCTTACTTTAGATACGCTTTTGACGCTTTCCTACAAGTAGTGTACGGTTTCGGCAGACCACGAATGGAATGCAAAGCTGAATATTGCATGTTCAAGGATCCTGCCAAGTATTTGGAACACCTAGGGCTTACATTAGACTTCCAGATGGATGTCATAGTTTTGGTGCTTTGGATAGTTTTCTTGCAACTTTTGCTGATATTTGTTTTGTACTTTAGAGTTTTTCGTGCGTGTAGATAAGGATAACTTAGCTGTTAGAATAAAAATGTTTCCAATGTCTGCAGTGCTGGATAATGATAAGGAAGAATTTGAATGAGGTTGGGAATTATGACGTAGGTAGGTACCTGCCTAAGTAATGTGAGTTGCTAGCCTTATAGAGAATTTGAGGTTATACCTACCTGTGGAGCTTGTGTGATTGGATATGATATTATGGTGCATGGTTAGACTATTCTTAGCATACGTACAAACTCTACCTAGAGCTAAGTCTGTTGGTTTTTTGTATGAAGTTGTGTTTAGACGTAACGTTGAGATTTGAGATCTAATTTAGAATTAAGTATTGCAAGAAGGAATAGGTAGGTAATCGTATATTCTATTTTTTTGATTGATTTTGAGATTATATTTTGGACTTTTTTGTCATTTTTTATCGAGTTCATGTTTAACTAATCTGTGATAAGCCATATCGGTAAGATGACAATGAAACAATTATATTATATTTTATACAATTTGTATATTTTGTGTACTTTTTTTACGCCCAATTTATTATTAAGTATTGTGAGATATTTGTATACATCGACTTTAATAATTGATTACAGACTAAAAGTCATGACAAAATAATTTATTAATCATTCTCATTGCAAATAAAAATTAATAATTTATAAGATAACTTTACAATGTCAAAAATAAAAATATTCTAAACATTGTTGTGGTTTTGAATTATAAAATAAATAATTATATAACAATTAAAGATACAGCCAATTTATCTAACGAAACTAAGATATATTATAAACTTATGTAGTATTACAATACTTTAAAATCACTTTGTATTTGCTAGACTAGACACACACGACTAAATATACCTCAAAGAATTATTTGTACGTAAATACATGATGTAGGTAGGTAAGTACCGGTTGGTACACAAACATTGATCAACAGTAGATTATTATAAGTACAAAAATACGAAATTATAAATATTTTAATAAAATATATCTCTTGGACAGAAGTGTTAGTAAATTGTCTGAAATACAACTTATATTATTATGTTTGTTTATGTATAGTCCTAATGCTTTTAGGCTAGCAATTGTCGCTGGATTAAATATATGATAAACAATAGAAACACAATTTAATCCTAAAAAATTTTGCACACATTTAGCTATTCAAAATTCTATATAATGTAATATCATTACGTCAAAATCAGGGTTTTATATCGTGATTTATTATAATATTTAGTGACTGTTAAATGCAAATATTCGTTACTTGTGGATAATTTATGTACTAAAATAAAACATACCACACAATACCTAGTGTGTTAACTTTTTACTTATCATTAGCGAGATGTACCTATGTTTACAATATAATTTATAAAATTCAAATTCATTAAAAAAATAAGCGAATAGGCCCGACTCTTCACAGCCTTTCAGTCATCATATCATATCCCATTCAACTTAATTTATTTGACTCAAATCTTACGGTACTTTTAATTTATCATTGGTATTAAACTCGATTCTGTGTTTTTTTTTGGTTTAAATGTGTTTCATATTATAACAAAGTTAATTTAAACATTCATTTTGGAATGTCTTTAAATGGTCTAATCTTTGGTGTATAATACTTACGTATTTCTGACACAGTACTATAAACTTTTTTCTTTAAATACAACCACAAAAAATATCTCAATACACTGGGTATCCAAAAGCTGCTTACTGCATCAATTTGATCAAAGCTCAGTTACATTACTCTGTCAGCATTATTCTAACTACGCGGGTAGCTCATTTAATTTTGTCAATCGTCTGAAAAAAATAGAAAAAAAGTCAAAAAAATTCAACAAAAATCGAAAATCCAATATTCGCGACTCTTATTCACCACAGTATTTAATACCTTATCTCTTTATACTGTAAATTTAGTTTACAGTTTCAACTGGTTAGTTTAACCGTTCATAGTTAAATGTGACTTACCTGCAGTATTCCGGGGGTAAACTCAGCGTCTTATACCACAAGAGTATTGATAAAGGGATGCTCCAAGTCCGAAGAGGTCCCAAACAGAACGCCATCGTCCCATACTCCAGCCAGAAGAAGTATGCCAGCAGAAACTGCATCGACAACAAGCATATAAAGGGCAGATTCTTTACAAACTTTCTGATGTTTCTCACGTTGTGCGCAAAGAGGTGGTTGTCCAAGCACTGCGCTAATACCATCACCAGCGGTATCTGAACAAACATCAGCTGTACACTTCCGTACATGTATGTGAACGGCTCTGGTAGGTACGCCCCTTTAATCAGTATCCCCCAAGCGAAAACAGCTCCTATATACCCGTCTATAAGCTCGCCAATCGCCCACGGCCCAAACGGGATGTAAATAGCGTATAAAAGTATGGGGTAGAAAACTCTGTCTATTTTGGTTAGCAACCAAATCCGTCTTAGTATGTAATTGCCAAGTCGTCTGCGAAACTTTGGAGGTCGCTTTTGTAGCCTCAATATGACTAGAGGTATCACGTTTATAAGCAGCAGCGTTCCGAATATTGTCTGAAACTGAAAACGAAAATGATTAGATATCAACTCTATTTTCTATTAACTAACTCCATCCATGACTTTAAAAAACCTATAAGATGTTTCCTAGATTTATAATGAGTGTCACTAAATAGTGTTTATTTTAAAACTTCAGCACCAAAACTATGTTACCCAAGTAAAAGTTCCTTAAAAAATAAATTTAAAAAAACTTTAGTAGGTACCTAAGTAGGTTATAAAAATATACATACCACTGTCCCAGCATTCATCATTAGCAGAATCCGAGGGGTGATATCAAAACTAAGCAAAGTTCCATCCAAAGTGAAGGGGTGCTCTACAATAGCCTCCTTCTGATGCTCATCGGTCACAACAACATGTAGGTAATGAATGCCTGTTCTGAACAAATGTGGCAGCCATTTGCACACATACAGAGGACCTTCAGTGTGTCTGCATTCCATCCAGCTTTGCATATCAAAGGATATTTTGACGGTCTCTATTTTGACATCACTAAAGGCCAGTATCCTAATATGAGTAGACTCCGGTATCAAATGCAAAGGCTCACGACCAGGCATAGTGTATCTTGCATGTTTCGGATTAGTGACCAACACCACCGGCCAATGGTTATGCTTCTGATCGACAAACGAGAAATGTCCATGATCTATAGCTGCAAGGCGGTACATTCTATTGTCCTTCCAATCCCCTAATTCAAGCTCGAGGTACCCTTTTTTGTGTTTCGTGTACATTCTTGGAACTAGGCCGCCCATTGCGTGCAAATGTCCACAGACGTAGACTTGTGATCCATGGGTGCTGCCGATGAGCTGACGCAGGTTTAGTTTCTGCGAGTCTTTTTCTAGAGACAAAATGCAGGATGTAGGGTAGTGTCCGAACCACACAATGTGATCTGCTTTAGCGTCCGCTTCGGACTTCAATCTTTGAATACTTTGTTGCTCTTGCATGTCCAAAATCCCAATGAAATTGAAAGGTCTTCTTAGGCCCGGGTCGGGGCACGCGTCTATGCCCAGGAATGCGACACTGACGCCATTTTTATTCTCAAAATGGACATAAGATTTAGCATGCTTAACACCTTGAACTGAAAAGTTTCTGAAGTAGTTCTCTTGAGAGTTCAATGTCCTTATGTTGAAGTTATCTGGAAATTGATAACAATTAATTAAAGGCTGTTTCATGCAATTCCATGCAGATATCATTCTAGATAGGTACTAGTAGTTTAAGAGTTTATAAGATATCGAAATCAAAATACATTAATATAATTACCACAGGACCAGGGACTAGTTAAACGTACATCCAAAATTGGAATTCCTGTGTGTATATGTATAACATCTTTATACTTACCATGATTTCCTCTAATATCCAACCACACAGTCTCCTCAGTAACTCCAGATTCCTTAATAATATTGTGGTAGTACACCCACTCCATCTTCACCTGTGAGCTCCCCAAGTTGTCTTTGGCTTTTGCATCTGTCAAATCTCCAGTGGCTAATACGAGAATAGGTTTTATTTTCTTTACAGTGCTGTCACAGAACTGCTGGAATTGTGATATTCTACCTGGATCCCTGAATATGCTGATGTGAATATCTGAAATCTAAAAATTTAATGATAATCCTTCAGGATAGTATTTCTCATGGTGATGTCAAATGCCAGTGCATAACATAAGCTGAGGTTAATACAGGTACTCGGGGACAACAATACACAAGTTCAATAAAATGATTATTAAACTAGGCGTTGCTCCCGTTCTACCCTTTAGAGTGTGACGTTTCAAAATTCCTTTCTTAGTGCACCCCTATACTATATAAGGATACTACCCTCCAAATTTCATACCTCTAGGACTTATAGTTTAGGCTGTGCGTTGATTCTCAGTTAGCTTCAAAAGAGTTTTATATTATTTAGAAGAAGAAAGAAGATTCTTGGCCTCCACTTTCACCATTGTCACAAGTTGATTTCTATTACCTACTATGAAGCTACAGACCACTCATGTCAGCAGGTACTTAGGTACCTACTGACTGTCAGAATAACAGTAAGTATGCTCATGTACCTATCTGATGCAATTAGAACTTTGTACTTTTGTGTGATAATCTAGCTAGTGTTCGATATGTAGAACGTGTCTGTTCATTGTTGTCTTTGTTAGGTCATAAAATTATTTAATATAAACAATACTTACCTGCAGGAACCATATAACATTCTTTGTTGTGTCAGTAATTTGTACATATTTTTTTCCTAAATAGTTAGTGTAGTTCAGACCTTCGTCTTTGTTTTCTGTATAAAAATTATGATCAGTTGCAATAATGTTTAGAAAATTTGCTATAAAAATTGACGCTAGCAGCAAAACACACAGGAGCCAGATAGCAGCCTTCGACAGAATCATAATTTTCCAATTTCACAATGCTAATAAAACGCGACAAAACAATGCAATTTTACTAAAACTTCTACATTAAAATTTTACAATTATGTACAAATAAACAATTCAAATCTGTCAGTCAGCTATATTTTACAGGTTTTTTGTTTCTGTTTCTTTCGAATAAGTGTTGCCAACAAGATTTTTTCAAATCCGCCCAGTTGTACACGTACCTTTTCCCGCTACAAAAATTTGTAAATATTTTTTTAGGTGTTCATACTTTTTCCCGAAACCCACTTGTACTAATAGCGTATGCTATACACAAGTATTGACATAACGTATATTTGATCTAAGTCTAGTTGTTCTATTTGTATTTGCTATAACTGGTTTGTTAGTTCTAACACTTAGTTATTCTAATACCATGCTCCATAACGTCATTTTGCTATAACGTTTGTTAAACTATAACACTGTTTTGTTATATCGTACTGGTTATCTTACTATTATAATGTATAACTGATATATTAATATATGATATATATACATAACATCAAAATTTATAAGCGTACTCTATCTATACTTTTTATTGATTAGATATTTTCTATAAACTTGCGGGGATTGAACCACTTGGCTAACAGTGCACTAGAATAGGTTGCGAGGAGCGTTAGCGACGAGCATGGTTTGAATAGTGACCAAACTACGCACGAGCCGAGCGAAGCGTGCCGCGGCAGCGGCCGGCGAGTGCCAGAACAAGTAGGCTGGCAAACGCCGGCCGCTGCCGCATACCTAATTGTACCTAATGATAATTTGCTATGATTATTATGTATATTATGATTATTTAAATAGTAGGTATAAATTAAAAAATAGTGTAGGGTATTCTTATTTATAAACGTCTTATCATTTTATGTCCGCCACAAAACGTATTTGCGTATTGCTTTAAACTTTCGCTAGGCGTTATTTCAGATGTTGGTAGCTAAAGATTACTTTTATAGCATAACATGATTAGTGTTATTGAAATGTATGTATGGTAGATTGTATAGCATAATCAATGTATGGCCGATGATTGTTATAATAATAAGTTTTATGTGTAATAAGATTATAGCATAAATATGGTTCAGTTATATAAATCACAATTAGTCAATGTAGTTTTATATTAAAATAAGTGTATATGAATTGAACCATTATAGCAAAATTATGTTATAGGTACTGGAGTTATAGCAAACGCAATTAGTACATGTGGTTTTAGGGAAAAACATAGCGCACCATTTTTTTATATAGGTTGGTTCCCTTCACTAAGGGTGACTTTGCCACGAACTGAAATCTCGCTCTGTTCCCAAAAACTTATATTACAGGTAACGCAAAGAAACTTTTTATAGCATTTTATACTTTTTTGGAAATCGCATCGATACCGCGATCTATCATTGCAAGTTGTAGTAAGATTCTTCATCAACCTCATTTTTGAATGTCTTTCGGCAGGACACCGCGAAAGTGACTTTTTTGTGTTTCCTTGTACGCTTTCGAATAGGTACTCGAATCAAATATACTCAACTACCTACAAATTCAAATTTATTCAAAAGTAAAATAACAAATGGCGATAGGGCAAGCGCTCCAAGGTTTCAATCCATAGTTTTAAAGTCGCCCAAAGCCCAAAACCGCGAACCGTGAATGTTAGAACCGTGAATGTGCCAAGTTCCATAAATACCAACAGCAAAAGCAAAGCCGGTCGCTGTAATCTATATTTTATGGATATCCTGAAAATTTTGTATAATTTGAACAAAAATACAAGGTGTTCAAATTCGTTACACGTGACGGACAATTGGTTAAGTTGGCAACGCTGCTGCTTCGAATAATAACTGTCAAACTGATTTTGACTGTTGGTTGACTTTTGACTTTGAGTAGTTTGAGTGCTAAATGTGCTATTATTGAAGAGAAGAAGAAGAAGAAGAAGACTAAGTAGGTACATTTTCAGAGCGGGCGTAAGTAAGTATCGTCACAGTAAAGTAAAAAGATTTGGATCCGGTAAGTAGGTAGGTATGCAAAAGTAAAGTGTCTATCATCCATAGTTTTTGAAAAAATCTAAGAAAAACACATAATAAGTAGGTACGTACATAGTAGGTAGCTAATTTATGAACAGTTTTACATTTTAGCTGATAGCCCTGCGGAAGCCTGGGTGGGCGAGTCTTTGGAGGAGTCCATTCGATGTAGAGGTAGAGGTGATTTTTACATGCCAGAGACCCCCCAACCTCCTACCCAAAACCACGTAAGTTTTTTTTTAGGGTAGGTATAGGTATAGGTATTTTAGGTAGGTATATTTTTACCTTAAGGTAAAAATCATGAAATTTTCAGAATATTCGGTTTAAAAATAATAATCTGTGATCAGAAGTTACAGGAGGAGTGGATCTCTCTAGCTATCCAGTCACACTCACAAAAATAGAAAAACATGTAGTAATACCAGTAGGTACCTACCTACCTACCTAATATTACCCTGCAGTTTTGGCTTTACTTACGTAGGCGTACCTAAGTAAAGCCAAAACTGCAGTTTTTTAAAGTTGTCTTGTTAAAAATATTTGAGACAAGACCACTTCGATACTACAAAAATGGAACGTTTATCCTTTGTCGGGCTCGGACGGAACCTAAAAGCATTAGGAGATAATATTTAATTTGAATGGGCAGAAAGAAGTTGACCGCGCACATTCCGTGTTGCCGCAGTGGCGGCGGCGGCGGCGGCGGCGCGGCGCACATGGAGGCTGCAGCGGGCCTCGGCCGGTATCCGCGCGCCACTATCTTGCCGCATTCCACAAGCCGAGCCGAGGCGCGCCCCGCGCGTGCCTGAGCCGACCCACGCGCCTGCGCCCGCTCCGCCGCACTCAGTCGCTCTACCGCGCCCGACCGCTCCGTGCGCCTCCGCAACAGCCTTCGCGTTCCAACCGTGAGATCGTGCGACCGTCAGTGAAGTGAAGTGCCAATGGATGCGGTTCGACACGGAATATAGTGCATCTACCTCTCGGATTTATCATTTGATGGTGAGTTTCGTGGACGTTGATGGCACCCCGTGGTCGGTCGGAGTGGATGCGCGCGCTTTCACGATGCGGCCACTTTCATTTCATACGCATAGCTGGAATTCCGCGCCCGCGCCGACCGACCGCGCCGCGGCCGCTGACCCTGCGCGCCCTTCCTTTACACCACCATCCAGCAATGCAATGCCGACCATACCCGCGCTCACCAATGGAGACCGATCAGCATCATACATTCCATCATCCGAACTGCCTCTTCTTGATAAATATTGTACCTACGATGCGTAGACTTTTTATATGACAGCACGATGGCGTGTTTAGTGTCATCTTCGAATCATGAACTAAACAGATTATGATCTACAATGTAATTATGTAGGTTGCCTTGACACAGCAATAGTTACCTACTAATTGTCACTATTCTTACAGTTATAGGTAATGGATTTATGCTAGGTACGTAGGTACCTATACCTATCTAAATTGTACAGACAGAAGTTTTGTCCGACTTAACTTCATTTAATTAGGTAGGTACCTACTTCTTTTCTGACATGACATGTATTGCCTGAATCGTTTATCTTTAGGAGGCAGGAGTGAAGCACTAAAGGAATTGTTTAGAAAAAGTTGATTTAACATATCTATACCTAATAGGTGTACCTACCTACTGCACTTCATAAAAATAATGCTGATGAATGAAATGATGCCTGCTGGATAACCAAATTCTTTGCTATATACAGGGTGTTACCAGACCACTTCCGAAAACTTGGAGGTTCCAATCAGACCATGATACTGAAAACATTAAGCGAAAAAAATCGCGAAAAAAAAAATTGACTTGACTATCTCTTTTTAAATTTTTTTCTAGTTACATACACACAGTACAACATAATAAGATATATCTACCTAATTATCTCATTTAAAAAAGCAAAAAAACAAATAAAATAAATAAAGCAGCAATGTACACGCAGCACGCAGATTACGTCTACTACAGCATGAACAGCTGAGAGTTCATCGCGGGTCATTCAAGTACGCGACGTGCGAGCGACCTACGTTAGTACCTACCTACGTTAGTAGGCACTTACGACGCAGAATAAATAATAGTACTACGCCTCGACTTTACCTACGTGAATGCGTACATTGCGGGCTGGCGAAATAAATACAAATCTTTAAACATTGTTTTCTCCGGCTATAATTATTTTTCAGGATAACTGATTTTTTTTTGGTTGGGTTTTGGTGTGCTGTAGCTCCCCCTTTCGTTTTCGGAAGTGGTCTGGTAACACCCTGTATATAATATATATATACATATATAAATAAATAGGTTACCTTGGCATTTACTTATAGGTAGTAAATCAAGACACGTCGAAATATCACTTTGAAATAATATGTCGGGACCTGCTTTTGATTAAGTACCTACCTACCTACCTATATAATCATTATACCTAAACAATATATTTTTTCTGATGGGAAATTTCGTAGAAAAGTTGACATGACATTTGTTTTTTTCTACATTGGTCACAACAATAACTTCGTTTATAGCACCGAATATTTAGACGTCAATATAAAAATCGTCCAAATTTTACCAACAAACTAGGCATTCATTGTCGGATATTACCTACTAAAACCAGTTGGGTTGGGGGTGTGTGACGTTTGGGAAGTTTTCCGAAGGCCTTGTATACATTTTACATAGGGTACACAGGGTACACAGGGTTGACAGAATTACTACACTTTTTTGCACATTGCATTTTTGTTACTCTGGTTATTTTTGTGTCCGAAGCTAAGCTATAGACTCACAGAGTAGCCCTAGCCGCTTCGCACAGCAGGACAGAAAGTATACCTACCTACACTTTGAATAGAGAGAAATCGAACCGAACTTTTAGGCCAGTCAATCCTAATATTGACTACCCACGCTAGATAATTTTGCCATACAGACTATTTCAGTTTGATACCTAGTAGGTGATAGCATAGAATGCCCACTATCACTCACTAAGGATTACTTAGCGTAAAGTAAGGTACCAATCAGTCTGTACCTATCCTTGTTTAGGTAGTTATTATTGAAAACAGTAAAGTTTTCAAAACGAGCCTACGTACAAGCACTGATTGATAAAGTATGATTCATTAGCTGGCCATAAACAGCTAGGACCGCGGCCGCATTCCTCCGATAGCACAATGAGTAGGTAAATAGAGGTAGGTATTACAATACCTACTCGTATCTACTTGTAAGGCGGTCGTGCGCACTGATACGCTCAATTCTATGCTCGGTGTTGTGACACGCACGGCACACGAGTTAATCCTTACTTCAAGGCTTATCATGCTTAGAATAGAGAATACATTCTGTGCGAGAGTTTGCTGCAAATTACAAAATTACTAACCAAGGCGATTTAAAGTTGTAAAATTTCCGATCTACTTAATATTATTTTGTGACCATATTTGCGCGCGTTGAAGTCTTTTCAAGGAGACTGCGTCGTCTCAGTGCTTCGTACAGCGCGCTACTACAACAAATAGTTTAAAATTAGGGATTATAATATTTGTCTGGAGAAATTGTATGATCATGATACTTTGAGAATAGGCAATCCTCGAATATTATCAGATTCACGAAACTGCAATGTTCAAATAATAATTAACACCTATCGCCCAACCAAGCCTGAACTGAAACGTGTTATACGAGGTTTTGTGTTTACCTACATAATACGATAAACATTTTTAGCCTCTCACACACCACACTGGTTCTTTCACACGGAAACACATAACGCAAGTTTCGCCTGCATATAAAATACCTATCACACTCAGGGCCGTGATGTGAGATATATACATCTTAAAAAATCCAATTTGGTTTGGACTTCAAAATATACTTAGGTACCTCTAAAATGTTTTTGTCAGTTTTACACTGACGCATTATAACTCCTATTACGTGTTTCGAAAACTATTTGACCGGTTTATTATTAACGTAGCAGAACCGTTACGATTCATCCAGAGGCGCTGGCAGACGAAAACTATAAGCGTAGAATGTTAGTTTATCTATTAGACAATTTTGATTTGAGGAAACTACTGAAATGTTGAATATTCATCAGCCAACAACCCACAGAGTGCATACAATAATATCCATACAGTTTAAGGTTCACAGATATTTATAGCTGGGTAGGTCCCGCCCGAGACGGTATAGTACCCCCTGACTTGCATAGAGAGGAAATTGGAGGGTCCTGTGCGTAACGAAGGAAAAAGATAGAATGAGATATAGATATTCCCCTTCACTGAGAGCTATTAAGCCGTGTCGGGACTTATATTAATAAACTTGGGAACGCAGCTTCAGGCTCTGACTTGCTGAAGTCAGAGCAACTAGAAATACTGGAACTCTATCAAACCACCACCGCTCCAAAGAAAAACACAACGTCAGTAAGATTTTGGGGGGGAGTAATGATTATAAACCTTGAGGAACCGACTTGGTAGAAATGGCAAAACAAACTTACAAAACCGCTGGGAAACCCCTGTTCGAAATATGGTATGGTGAGATTCGTCTACCATATTATTATTCGGTTTCATAATCAAGGTTTTGGAAAAAAACCAGCAAGGAAGGCTAAAGTTATATGTGGAAAACTGTCTCAACAAATCCATGATTGAACGCAGATCTGTCACTGACTTATTCCTTCAGCTACCAGCTCGGCATAACTTGTGCGGAGTACGGAAACTTTTTGATGCAGACTCAAGATATTGGTGGGGTTTGCCAGACTCGCCAATTACAATGATGTAAAAACTATGACCGTAACTTCTAGTACCTAGTTTAGTAGTAGCGTGGAGTGTCATAAATGATTGGGCTTCGTTTAGACATCTTATGCCGTTTTTATATTCTTTCTAGGTTGAATAGAATTCGAGTTAGTGAAAACTATAAATTTGAAAAAACCAGTATAACGTGAGTTTCCATTTCTTAGACTTTCAATAATTTTATAATTCAGATAAGACCGGTACCTAACTAGCTAGATTGCGATATTGATGCGATTTACGAAGTTTATCTCGGCTCTGAGAATATTGTACCTAATCTGAGTCTCAGCCATACCTAGTTGAAAAAAAAATTATTCACGTTTATTTTCAGCCATGGGTATTGGGTAGGTTAGGTAGGTAATTGAAAAAAATATTTATTCGCCTATTTTCTTTTTTGAGAACATCGCGAGATTACAGTTCGAGGCGAACTACTAGGAATAAATAACACTACAAGCGAATTTCACAGTCGTCTAGGTAAATTATGATTCGAAATTTTGCGTTAGGAGACCGCACAAAAACCTGTATTCAACACGTGAGTAGAACCACTCTGCAATGTAGCGCATGCAAGATTGACATTTTCAATACCTACCTACCCAATTTGTGAATATTGTGATGCAAAGCTTGCCTTGCTTTGGACATGTCATAAGCCATGTTCAGTGGGACATTGGCTTGTTCCACTATTTAGTAGTATAAAAGAAAAGCTCTACATAGCTCTATAACAGCATAAATACAGTAACCGAACGAAATTGTGTTTGTAAAAAATATTTCCAAAAAAAGCTTTGTATCTCCCAGATGTAACCGAGATGGAACAATCTGGGAGATGGAAATACCAGGAAGCAATTATTAGTGATCCGTACAAAGTTTAGATAGCTAACCTACATAGAGATACTATTACTAAAACAGTGAGTAAATATTTACTCATATACCTAGTCTACCCGAATTTAGCCGATTACGCAGCCTTTAGTGGTTCAAATCAATTAGTTTGGGAAAATTGGCTAAAAGATTTCTCATATTTGCCTGCTGCAATATGCTTTCTGCAAACTCTCATGAACAGTGCACATTGCTCTGTTTTTAGATAAGTATAATTCTGGAGATGTTGATGTATCTAATGGTGACAATATCCATGAGTGCTCCATCACCATCCTCGAATTTCAGAGTGTCAAAATTTGGTGGCGGGTTGTCGAAAAGTGGAGGCAACGGCGGCCTTAGGTATGCGAGGACGCGGCGGCGGCGATGCGGCTGGAGCAGGGGGAGGGGCTCTCGGCATCTGAAGGTCGTCCGCATTCCTCACGTCGCCGTCCGCTGCTACCGCGCTTACGTAGCGCCTGAGTCCCCCCGCAGCCGCTCCGACCGACCGGTCTCTCTCCGCGCCCCGCGCGCCTGACCGCCATCACAAACTATCGCGCATTTACTAAAACAAAAAACATGTTGTATAGGTATCAAGAGCTGAGGAGCCGCAGAGGTACCGGATGGGATGAAATTTATTCGCGTCTAGTTTTTTTAAGTCGGTCTTGTGGTTCTACATTCCAATAAACGTTTTATAATACGCGGGTACCGGTCATGCTTGTGAATATTGTGAGCTCGACTCTTACCTACAATGTTAGCTGTATAAATTGAGTACAACGCGACTTAGCGATTCCTGTGGATTTGCGAAACTCTGACACCACGAAGAGCAAATCTTACCGAAACGCACACCGAAAATTCGTATTTCCTTACCTGAATTAAAAATACCAAAATCTAGAGCAAACAATTAAATACCTATCTCTACATAAGAACGTCCTACAGTACAAATTGCTATTTCGTAGTACATAACCACACATAGGTAACATAATAATAAAAGTTTACTTTACTCTATACGCGATGAATTGGCTGAATCAAAGATGAATTTAGTTCTGCATGATAGCGAATGTGGACTACCTAATTACCTATTTATAACATTCCTAATCTACATTTACGTATAAATGCACCACGTAACATACCTAATCATCGTCATTCGTTCTGTTCGTGTACGTAGGTTCTATTAATATTCTATGTAAAAAAATCTTACTCAATTTCTATGGATAATAATTTGTTTGCTGCACGAGGCATACTTAGCTATCGTTTATTAATATGCGAGTCGAGTCACAATCACAATGAAGTTTAAAACAATTGAATGTTCAAAACTGTCAGGCCCTCAATAAACACTATCGCTAAATCAAACCATCATTACAAACAAACAATAATCAGGAAATAAACAACAAACCATTCAATATCTAACTGTAGGCAACAATGTGCGCGGCGAAGACTGCAGGTAGCGACGAGATCTTTTTGGGAAAAAAAGTAAAGGAATGCACAGATGGTGCAGATCCAACATTCCTGAGGCGAGGCCGGCTGAATAGGAAGGCACAGGCGGATATAAAGTATTCGCAGCTAAACTTTTTGCGTTAAATAGGTACCTACCGCGTAAACTTGTTATTGCAAAGTTTTCGGCATTTTATTAAAGACTTTTCATAATTTATGACTAGTTCAAAACATATTAAGTAGCTTTCATAATACATACTTATAGATTCTTTAGATTAAGTTCTTTGAACCTTTTAAAACATATTTTAACGCAAAAAACACTCATGTCTTACAATATTCTAATGATAAGTAAAGTAGTCCTCGCGGCTTACAATACCTATTCTAATGATAGTCCACGTATTACAAGAATGCTCATTGATAGAAGCTTGTGTTTTAGATACTGTCATGTTATACCTAGGTGATTCAGTTTATAAACAAACTCGCCGGAACTGGGTTGTAAACTCCATTGTCACGTAACATTGTTCCAAGGAGTTCTTCAGGTTTCAATTTCTGATTCATTATGTCACATATAGCTGGATATTATGAGGTCTGGCAGAGTTGATTCCATCAGGCAGTTCCAAAATCCCAAAACCTTACGTGTTATCAATGAGAATAATCGCAATACCAAAACGTGAATTGATTGATTTTCTTATTATCTTATTGCCTTCTTTCTACCTTCCTTCTCTCTTGTCTTTTCATCATTGAAGCGCTTGTGGCGTAGCTTGCTTACTCAATCTTCACTGATAATCTAACTTAAGCGACGTTCTGTGCGGTCACTATTTGGATGGGTGACCGGTAGTGGCATTTACATCTGAGCGCCTCCGTGTTTCGGAGGGCACGTTAAACTGTAGTCGCTCCCGGCTCAAGCAGTCGTTAAGCCACTAACTCATACGAGCTTGCTTGCTATCATTGAATTTTTTATATTCTTCAAATCGTGATGTCAATTTGGTTGTTTCAGGGCGTGTAACAGCTGTATCGAGATTATTCGCGATGCGACATGCGTGCTCTGTGTTCGGTTCGCGGGCCGCTGAGTGGCGACACTCGCGCGCTGGCCGCGGGCGCGCGGCTTCTCTCGCTGCGCATGCCCGGCCAGCTGCAGCCCATCCACTTCGTTGTCGAAGCCAAGGCGAGGGTCAAAGAGCTAAAGGCACTGGCCACCGAACAGGCCCATCTACAAGGCATGATCGACACGGACCTCTTCGGATTAGCCCTCCTTCAAAGTGAGTTTATCGTCTATACTAGGTTGCATGGTTAGTGTGTAGTTTCCCCAATGTTATGAAGCTGGGACGGAGCAGCTAGTTACACAATAATGTGCATTTATCACCGCCTCGCCTTAGTCATGTCAGGTTCCGCAGTGATTTCACAAAACCAATATTATGTATTCATGGCGTCACGCATTCCACACCTCGAGCATTCTGCCTAGCTATGCAAACAAACATTGTTAGGTAATCATTGTTCTATTAAGGTACGCGGATCACAAAACAATGTCACTTCAAGTATAATAATTCAGCCAGTGTAGAGTTTTACTACTGTTAATTAAAACAAATTGACGCTATACTCTCTTTTCAGATGGAGAGTACTTATTTGTTGATGCTGAAAGTAAACTATCTAAATATGCACCAAAGAGTTGGAGATCATCCCATACTCATGTAAGTATCCAACACCATTTTAAACATCCACTTCTTAGTTTTGATTTGTAAAAATAGTCCAAACTTATGATGCATTGCTTTTTATTCTAGGGTTTAGATGCCAATGGGAAGCCCCTACTCGAACTGCACTTGATAGTGCAATTCCACGTAGAAAGCCCGCTCTTACTGCACGATGAAATGGGACGGCACCTTTACTTCCTCCAACTTCGACACAACGTGCGGTCCAGGGACGCACTCCCCGCAGAAGTGCTCCTACTGCTCACCGGCCTGGCGCTACAAGCTGAATATGGTGACGCAGACACCTACGAGGACAGAGACTACTTCAAAGTAGAAGAATACGCTCCTCCTTCACTCACAGGAGACTGGGTCTCTGCAGCCATGCGCGCGTGCCATCGAGAACACCGCGGCCTATCAAAAACTGATGCCGAGATCAGATTCATACGAGAAGTATGTCTACTGCCCGACACTATCAACTCCCACAGGTACCGATTGAAACAATCGAAAACAGAACCAGAGCCAGGAACTGTTTGGCTTCTTGTGACCGCCAAAGGCATCAAAATCTTACCCGATAACGGACCTCTTTCGAACTTCATATGGAGTGCGATTGGAAAGCTAAGTTTCGATAGAAAAAAGTTTGAAATAAGAACCGAAGAAGGAAAAATCACCCTGTACTCCTCAAGCGAAGAGAAATGCAAATATTTATTTGCACTTTGCAAGGAGACACACCAGTTCTCTATGAAAATAGCTCCGAAATTCAATGAAGTCTTACGAAAGGAGGAAGAAGAACGCAAGATTTGCTTTGGGTATTCCAAATCCTTCAATTTGCAGTATAATCACAATAAGAGTGAGCAAAGAATCTCGGTAATATCCTCTACGAGTTCGAATACAACTTCGGGTATTGTCAGTGACAGAGTTCAGTCAGAAGATGAATTGGAAATAATGATCGACTCACCACCAGCTCCTTCAACTGAAAGTTTAGCCTTTGCACATTTACTAGATAGCTCTAACGCATACTTCGTACGACAGGCTTCGGAAGATAGTCAGCCTCCTCTTAGCAAATCAGCATCCCTACAATTACCGAAACCGAAACCTCGAGGTAAAAAGTCTAAAGACGAGAGTGAAAAAGCAACCGTTAAAGATCCATCTGGAGACATTGGCCAAAGCTCTGGAAGCCAAGTGGACGAAACTACTTCACTGCCGGACCAAAGTATATCTGAGACTTTAACAGATAGTCCGACATCAAGCAAGCTGAAATGCACCGGTTCACAATGCTCGTCCTCTTGTAGTACAGTTATAATGGCACGCGCTGGACTGAGCACGCTCAGCAGGACATCGAATGGAAGTAGTTTGGAGTTAGGTTACAGCCACACTGCTCAAAACTCAATGCTAAGTGATAATAGCACAGTTGGAATCGACACGGAGTATCCCCAAGATACAGCTTCAGCGTTGTATGATGGTTTAGGGCAACCCGTAACTGTTGCTGCATCAAGTGAAACAAGCGGCGTTTACACAATGGCTAGTTCCGAATTGACCGGGAGATCTAAGATGGACACGTTATCTGAAGACAGTAGAACCGACTATGGTGGGTCCCACTACGATAGCTACAAGCCGGCACAGGAAAACGATTTGGCAGACTTTGATAGTGTATCGTCGATATTGAAAAACAAATCGGCAAGAAGCCACCCGACCACATCGCTTAGATTAAAAGCGTCCATGCCTGGATCAGATTGTGTCGACGGTGCTACGAAATTCACAAGTGATAAACAAGTCGACAAAGAAAGCATATTCAGAGAACGCACAAATTCAAACGCAAGTGCAGTTTCTTTCCACGGAGATGGAAGTGATCCAACCGATAATAAACACAATTTGCTTACAGCAAGCGAGCTCACTGACCTAATCGTCGGTCGAGGCGTTTACCCAAAAAGCCAATCAGTGAGTGACACGTTAGATTCTGTGTCAGACTATGTAAGATTGCCGCTTCCATTTTCCGGTGATAGCTACATTCAAGGACACGAAGATACAGCTCCGTCTGATGACAGCTATCTCAACAACGCTTTCTTTGATCGACCTCCAACACCACCTACTAGAACCGACAGTCGAAAACTATTACATTTATCGCTACCAAACATATTAGATATCGACGCAGATACAGTTGTGAGACCGCCATCGCCCTTTCCAAACAAACCTCCACCACCGTACGAATTTAACCATAGAACTGTTTCTTCGTATGCTTCTACAGCTTTGAAGGAGCCACCAGCGTACCCCGGTAAATCATCTTCCACAATGTGCCTAAAGCAGCTGAGTGAAAAAGAAGAAGTCCCCGCTAGAGTAGTAACATCCAAACCGATGATCACGATTCTAAAAGCGGAAGCAGGCGACGTGAATTCTCCTAGCGAGAGGAACTTCGCGAGTCCCATGGTGTTGGAGCACAGGTTTCAGAAGTCCAAGCGACACCAAGCTTCTAGTCGTCGCGCTGAAAGATCCAAATTAGCTCAAGGGATCAGCAACAATCTGTCACCATCACGAGAGATGCCTCCCCACGTGGACAGTAACGTTCTCGTTGCCATGATGAAGTTACCGCCGCCGCCTCCGCCTCCGAGACGCACGCGACTGCCTCCACCGCCTCCGGCCTCCAGGCTCCCGCCGCCTCCGCCGCCACACAACCCTATGTTCCACCAGCAACTGTACAGCGACGTAGATTATGTCTACTACCCCTTACAAGATCCCATGCTATCACAACAGAACTACCTTGATCACAAACTGACCGAAACGCGCATGACGAATATGCACAAAACCAGTTTACAGTACCGAAGCACCCCTTACTTATCCACAACGCTATCAGCTTCATCGATGTATGGCGGGTCTATTCAGAATCTCTCCGACTCGTACGTCCAGCTGCCGGGAAACAGAGCCAGTTGGTACTCCTTGACGAGCAGAACGTCGCTCAGCCCCATGAATCACGACCGACTGCCGATGCAATCGCGGATTCCTGACATGTCCTATTTCGTTCGTACAAAATCCGACGAGAACATTTTGAATGCTAAGGATCCTCCACCGGTAAAAATGCGTCGAATGCCGCCACCACCTCCGCCGCCATACGAACACAAGAAGAAGCTGCCCAGCCATCTACGGGACATCAGAAACCAACAAAGTACGTCGAACTTTAGTGATGTGAGTGCAAATAAAGTGAAAGACAATTGTGATTTAGACATAAAAACTCTTCGAGAGAAAAGTAAAAATCTAGATTTGCCTCTAATCGCGGCTCTCTGTAACGACCGTTCGTTGCTGAAACAGACGAAGGCGTTCGGTGCTCCGAAGTTAGGCAGACCGGCAGGCACTGACTTTGAAAGTGATCTGAGAAATGTTAAGCCTGTTTCAAACACTGATAGTTTGAATAAGCAAGAATATAATGCTAGGAAACAAATGACAGGGTCTCAAAAGAAGATATTGATACGTAATCCTACCGACAAGCTGCCAGCGTTGCCGGTTTCCGAGACTCACACGCCTAGAGCGATGTCGAACACGTATGTGATGCATCCTTCTGTAGTCAAAACCAAGAAAACACAACCAAGTTCATGACATACAGACAAACAAACCCACTGCTTGTGAATCCTTCCAGTGCTATGATATTTCATCCACCGATTTTACATAAGACTGATCTTATTGTTCCCATACGTCTGTTTAGATCCTCACGTGAAATGTTTAGGTAACGATTACAGACTTTCAACTGTTTAACATTTCTAACACGTCTTATACATTACGTGATTGTAATCAAAACCTGGATTCAAATCAGACGTTTGGAGACGACGCTAATTTTAATCGTATTTATACAAACAAATCATTATTCTGTTATTTCACAAACACCTAGCCGCGCGGCGATGTGGCTCCCTCTCCGATGAAATTAACTTTTGTAGGCAATGGTAGAAAAAAGATATGAAGATAAACTCATATCTTTGAAAATTCATTCAGAAGTTAGTTTCATCGGGCTTTTAGGAACTTTAGTACGACAAGCTTATGTAGTGCATTGCTGGTGGTAGGTTTACATTATCAATAATCAGAATCTGCTATGCTTCTTCGTCATTTATGACGTTTTAATCTCAAAAGCTCATGACTGGTCCACCATTTTAACGTCTTACACATTTTTGGTTACAAAAGCAAAAGGATGAAAGAGCGAAGTATTTTTAAATAACTACTGGTTTAGTTAGACTTCAGTCTAGCTCTGGAAATCTAGTAAATAATGAAGATACAAAGTCGTTAGTTCTATTTCCATTGTGATTACTATTAATGTGTCTACTGTTTTTGCAGAAATGCTGTGAAATTGTCTTAAGTATGATTCCAGTATAAAAACCTTGGCAAAGATTGTAAGCATTGTCAATATTTGAATTAATATCCCCTTTGCTCAAAATCTCCAGATATTTGTTTGATGTATTGATGTATTATCGATAAATAGACAGTACATAAGTTATTGCAACAACTATTTATTTAATAATGTGTACATAATAACATTAGATGTAGGATAAGTACATAATATTTTTCAAATATGTACAAATGTATATTAAAATAATTTGTAACTGAAACAGTTTTTTATTGTTTTAAAAATATTAATGGCATCGAGAATGGTAACTAAAAACGTAAGTACAGAGAAAATATATTAAGTAACAACATAATTATATTATCTTTGGTAATAAAGGAACTACAACAACTTTTAGCTAAACAGTATTAGGAAGCACAATCAAATTAACGAGTAAATACCTATAAAGAAATACTTAGATTCAGTTCTAGGAGTAGCTTCAATGGCCAGATATATTATTTAGAAACTAAAGAGATGATAAAATTAATATTTGCAACCTCAACTAGTATAAGTAGAAGTCTGAAACAATCTATATGGTCTGGAGATTGAAGTATTACACTTTCTATGTATGTAACTGAGATTCCTTGAAAATACCGCATTAAAACCGTTTAAATACACAACTCAAAAAAATACTGATTATAGAATTTTAACGTAAGGTTTTTCTTATAATACGAGATTCTATGAATCACACTCCATAGGTGGTCCTACTAAAATAACAAGAATAAAACTAATAACAATAATAGGTAAATAATACGGCCCCTAATTAGGTTCGTGATTAAAATGGCATCGAATTACTTTTCTAACTTCAAAATAATCGCAGAATATGGTAGAAAAGTTATCTTATCAAAGTACAAAACTTCTCCAACCAGTGAAGTATTAGTGGCCGCCACAACAGTTCCTCCATAGAACATAGCAGACAAATCTGTTGTTATGGAACTGTTGCCGAGATTCCCAACGAAAACACAGGTGTTCCTACGCGGGTACCAACGCTCTATAACCACGAGATTCTCCTCAGTTTCTCTTATTCCCATACTCTTTAGCATATTCCCCTCTTTGTAAATCGTTCTGAGGTAAATAGTAGGCGTATCCAACCTCACTTTGGACAATGTTTTTATCACATCTAAGAAATTGTATCTAGGGTCTAAAACTGACTGGGAATTCCAAGACTGTATTCTTACATTTGTGTTCATATCAGAGAAGGACATCGGTATTAAGTTGTGTGTATCTTTGTGCTCGTAAAAGTCCACTTCAACTTGGTGAGGTTGCATACCGCCCAAGCCTATTTCGTCACCGTAAAATATACTGACAGTCCCCGGCAGAACAAACTCCAGGGCAATAAGAGCTAATGTGTTATTTATTTGCTTTGTAGAGATTCTCTCGCTGTTAATGTTACCAATGTTCCAATGAACCCATGGGTAATGAGGCTTCGACCATAGCACGCCCATTATGATCTTATCAATCTTGCTTTTCAGTCCCTGTATACCGCTATTCAAGTCCAGGTGGACATCAATAAGATCAACTCGAGAAAGCAAAACGTTGAGCGCAACGCCTTTAGCATTCTCCAGAGTTTTGTCACTGGCTATAAAAATCTTTCCACTGCCGATAACCTGCTTCCATATTTGCAATGATCGCCCAAAGTTGGCATCATCAACATAGTTCTCCAAACCTTTCAAATAGAACCCGTCGACATTCTGTGCTCGTGCCCAATACGCTATAGCAGCAGAGGTTTCGTCGTAGTAGCTAACTAGTGACGTATCATTGGCAAATAGGAAAGCATGAGAGAAGTTCGAAGACAACCCAGGCATGGCTAATGACTTGACCGGTAAATCCAGGATTATAGACATATTCCTGTTGTGTACCTCCCCTACTAGTTCTTGGAAGTCTTTGAGATCTCCTATATGGTTGTCCACAATCATAAGCGATGAGGTATTGAAGAATTTTTCGGGATAGCCGGGTGCCTGGAATATGTAGTTTAGCCTGATAGCTGATGTGCCTAAATCTTGAATATAGTCAAGTTTTTTGATGAGCCCCTTCAAGTCACCCATGCCATCCCTATTCGAGTCTTGGAAACTTGCCGGAAAAATCTCATAGAATACCTTACCCTGGTACCAAGGTAGGTCAGGATTACATGACTTGGGTATGGTAACTACCATGCCTATTATAGCACCGATACAGGCCACCAGACCTGAGAGTACAATCCACAGTAAAATCTTTCTGATAATAATCCAATTCCAGTTGACAAAACTCGGCAGTTTTCGATTGTTGAGCTTGAGGCTTCCATTCAGTTTTATGTCTTCATCAGTCTGGAAGGAGAAGAGAGTTTCTTTCTACAAATCATACTTTTTACAAGGTCAAAGTATATGAAAAAAGTTTGAAGGTAAACCATAATGTTAGTGCTACTCTAACTAGACCTGTTTTACATTGTTTTAGATGCTTATATTATATAGGTAGTAGGTAAGTACCTAGGTACTTCCTTTTTCAGAGTCCAGTGGGTATCACTGTAAATAGGTAGGTACCTAATTATTACCTACATAGTTAGGGATAAATAAATTGCAACAGGCCATCAGCATTACATCATTATTACATCAGAGCATCCCTAGTCTTAGCCAATGTGACTGCAGGGTCCCTATCCAAACGATGTCCCATTAGCTTGTTTGCTCTCTGTGTCCTACCACCTGCACAAGTGATGACCTTATAAATGCCATTGACGAAGGAGTAAAAGTTGCCGAGTTCTATTAGAACTTAGTTTAGTTGCTGTCCAGCCATTGACACGCAAGAAGAAAAAGTCATGGGAGCACTAATGGTAAGGCACCAAATAGAAATAAATATAGGCACTTACAGGTCCAATAATCAAGTCTCCATTCTTGCTCAGTGTCTGATAATCCAGCATACTGATATTGTTTATCAGCTGAGCACTGACGGGGTCCTGAACCACAGAGTTTGAATCACCAGATGAGCTTGAATCACCTGCTGATGCATCTATAATAGATAAGTAATGCAAATGTACTTTTATTTAAAGCGAAAAGTGAATTTTACGGATTTTAGGTACCACCTATCTAGTCTCTACATAGGGCTTTACCTGTTTGGATATTCGCCAAATCCGGAGTATCGTTTAGCGAGACAAATGGACCTTCATTCATCTCCTCAGAGAGTGGGTGTTTGAAGTCCATCGGCGATGGACTTGGAGTTGCGGATAGGAGCAAGCACGTTGACGATTTTACACCTCGTAAATAATCCAAGGTTTCCAAGTCTGTAGCAGCAGCTTTCAAAGTTTCCTCTGGAGATTCATCCATTCTGATAGTAGTTTCCTTTCTATGCAATAGTCGAAAAATTGCTAATTTTACATTAGGTACAAGTTGAATTGTTATTGAAAGGTACAACAATGCTCTCAAATTCACAAAAGAAACTGAGCCCACTCACGGCACTCACTGAAACGAAATAATAAAAAATTGTTATAAAAATAACCAACTGGCTGAAATTGTTATGAAAGTAGTGCTGCCAACCCTGAAATTGCAGTTTCCCCGAGTCTCAGTGAAAAATACCCTTTATGTTAGCTGCTTGAAGCGTCAAATAGGTTGAAACTGAAGCATAGATATTTGCATTAAAATCTCTATTTAAATCTATGCTGAAGTGAGGATTTTTTAATCAGCAAATGGACCTTAAAATCACTAGGTTAGTCCAATAATATGTGTCTTGTACTCAATGAAAGACACTCTTCATAATATGTATTAGGTATAATCAATAAATAAATATTGTAGATACAGATAGGTAGGTAGACCCGCGCGTATTTGGAATAGTGACGTATTGTCACGGCGGTGTTTTATGAGAACTGGCTGGCCGCGGGCGGCGTGTGCGCTGGGCGGGGGGGGGGACGCCCCTTGCGTCTCACCCCGCACTCGTCAGCTGTGGCTGGTACGAAGTATCGGCCGCAACAATATGTTTCACAGCTAGTGGTATCAGTGAAATGCAGTAAATGAAATGTGTTTTGTGATAATGTCCATCATACAATATTTTCCCTAAACAAATTGTTTACCTACAAATTCCCTTGACGTCCAAAAATACCCTAAAATTTGGGGGAAAATACTCTAAGTTGTAAACACTGACTGCAAGAAAGAAGACTGACATCAACACTGAAGACACTAACATCCAATATTATTACACAGACGACAGAATTCAATTCAATTCAATTCTTGTCTATGGCCTTTGCAGTGTTGCCCGCAATTTCGCCAATGTCACGTCTTATTAGACCTTAGCACGATGGAGAATGACCGGTGGAGAGAAGTAATGATCGGTGGAGAATTTGGATCCAAGCAAAATTATAAGAAAAATCAACAAAAAAACACAATTCTAGTTAAAAATACAAAAGAAAAACACAAAAATGAAGAACTTAAACATACTAACATAAAGCTACCTATATCAAGTGTTAAAGTTTTATATGAAACCTACTAATATACTTACACAAAATATTTACAAAGGGGGTAAATGCCAAGGCGAGAATACATTTAAATGAAAATGGACGAGGGATTTCCGTGGGAATGATATGATACAATGACATGCTAAACCTTTGACAATTAAAAAAAATATGATCTACTGTCCCTTCATCTAGACCACACTCACAAAGAGCGTGATCCCTAATCCGAATTTTGGCCAGAAACACCGGAGTGCAGACATGTCCAAGTCTGAGCCGACAAATAGTTGATGTAGTCGACTTACTGGCAGAACGAAATTTAAAAAACCAAGGTTTGATAGGAATGTCTGGTTGGATTCCGCCATAATATTTTCCTTTTATAGTTTTTGAAATCTCCCAAGTCTTAGTCCAAGACCTTTAAAAGATCAGACTTTGAAATAGGAAGAAGGTCATGACAAAAAATTTTGAAATATTCTAAAGAACCTACTTGAGTAGCTTGTTTAGCACATGCGTCAGCATTTTCATTCCCCGATATCCCTGAGTGGCCAGGAATCCAAGCAAGAAAGACGACAGAACATTTTACACTTCTACATGACACTGGCAAATATAGACAATAATGTTGACAGCAATAAGAAACTGAAAAGAGTGACGTTTCTATGAGCAAACTTTGTTAAAAAATGGTCAAGTTTGAAACTTTCTGTCATTTTTCGTATTCCGTATGTGAATAACTCTACATACAATGTATTAGGTGAACCATCTATTTTGATGTAGGTACATACCGATATTTAAAGATAAAAGATCATTTTTAGGATCGGTAGATACCTACCTACATACAAAACCCATATTTATTTTGTTTGCTCATTTGGTTGGAGAACCCCACAGATTACATTACGGTGTGCTCGGCCGATGCTACGCACGAATGGAGAACCCTAATTTTTTATATTTGTTTAGCATCTTAGGTTTGTTTATTTGTATTTATTGGTATTATTCACAATTAATTACTAAGTCCAATATCATACTAATCGTAAGTGAAAGTGCTTTTCTATTTAATATACCCTACCTACTACCCTACCATGCTAAATGCCAACAGATTAATTCAAAACAACAACCTAAATATCCAGAAACTCGTAATTCAACACAGGAAAAAGCACAAAGTCGTCAAAGATGTGGACTACCAGTACATGCAACGAAGCAAAGTTCCTACTATGCATTTCCAAAAATCTCTTCCGCGATTGCCGGTCCCAGACTTGACGAAGACAGGTGATCGATACCTCCAGGCTTTGCGACCCTTACTGAATGACATCCAATACGCAGAAGCTTTACAACGCACGAACAAATTCACCAGCAACGAAGGTAAACTACTCCAAGAAAAACTTGTAGCAAAAGACAAAGCTAATAAGCATACCAGCTACATCTCCGAATACTGGTTCGATTTGTATCTGAGAGACAGAGCTGCCTTGCCGATAAACTACAACCCTCTGGTCGTGTTCCAAAATGATGTCCGACCGGAGTATAACAATCAATTGATCAGAGCAACTAATATACTGATTAGTGCAGTAAGATTCATGATGTCTCTGAGAGAGCAGATATTAGAGCCTGAAGTCTACCACCTGAATGCTAAGAAAAGTGATACTCAGATGTTTAGGACGGTCTGTGGTATGCTGCCAGAGGCTGTGTCATGGTATGTATCAGAACCAAACACTTTAATTCCTGTCTGAATTTCTTGGATAACTCGTAAGTTCATGTTAAAGGCCTGAGGGGATACTTAAGGGTTTTCATGGTGATGGTTACTGTCTAACATCTTCTCACTTGCACATTTCAATATGTTTTAAGATATATTGCAATTCTGCAAAATTGCAAACCTTGACACTCTACAGAATAACAATGAAAAGATTGAAAAAAAATATAATTTTGACTCGAACAAGTTTTCTGACCGAAAATTGTGCATTTAGTTTTTTTCCTTTTGCACATTTTTTGGTCAGCTTTTTGATATTCTTAGATATCAATATTATATTATTATGTATATAAAACTCATTTGAAGCTGACAGAGAATCAACGCACAGCCTAAACTATAAGTCCTAGAGGTATGAAATTTGGAAGGTAGGTTCCTTATATAGAGTAGGGGTGCACTAAGAAAGGAATTTTGAAAAGTCACACTCTAACGCGAGCAACGCCGCGGGAGACGGCTAGTTAGGTATGAACTTGGGAAAAGACAAAGTTTAATTAAAAGTGAACTTTGTACAACATGCTGTTATTTTACATTTCTTGATAACAAAGGTAACCTGTAGTTCCATTAAATGAATAATATTGCAGGTAATTACATTAGTATTTTAATTTAATGGGTAGGAAGGGGGTACTAGTATAGTATAGTATTTTTCCCTAACCTATTTCGTCCCACTGCTGGGCAAAGGTCTCCCCCAACATCTTCCACTTTTCTCTCTCCTGGACCTGCCCCACCAACTTCTATCAAAGGCGTCGAGGTTGTCCCGCCAACGCTTTTTAGAGCGACCGCGAGACCGACGCCCGTCGGGGAGCCAGGGTGTGACGCAGTTGGCCCACCTGTCAGGAGGCATCCGGCTTACGTGCCCCAACCAGCCCCATTTAGTATATCTGTATAGTATCCCCAGTATAGTATACCTGGAAGAAATGATTTATTATTTAAATGAATTAGGTACTTACATCTTGTATTTTTGTTTACCCATTTCAGGTATGGAGCATATTTATTCAAAGCATTCCCTCTTGACATGAGCCAGTTCCCTGGCCTGTTTGGAGCTACTCGCATTCCACAGGTGGGCAAAGATCGCATCTTCAGAGACCCGACAAGCAAACATGTAGTTGTGCAAAAAAATTGCAACTTTTACGTGTTTGATGTGTTGGATTCTGATGGTAAGAGTTTATCTGAAGTTTATGGAGTTCAAAGCTTGTAGATTTCACTACATAATATTGTGAAATATGTAACCAACATTTTTTATTCTATTATGATAACAAATCAAATGGTGGATTTCAAACACATCCTTAGCAATGTGGCTTAGCTTGGCTCTGGTAGAAAAGCACAATAACACTTGGCGGTAAGACTGCTACAGCAATGGACATTGGACATACAGCAAAAAAATAAAACATTTGCTTCCGCCCGCGGGTTCGTTAGCGATCCGTTGGATCACGTTGATTTTCCGGGATAAAAAGTAGACATATCACGGACAATATATATTCCAAGTTTCATCCAAATCGGTATATCAATAGTTTTTGCGTGAAAGAGTAACAAACGTCCATACATCCTTACAAACTTCGCGTTTCTAATATTAAAGTAGGATTATGATTGTTTTAGGTAATCTCCTCTCACCAACGGAACTTCTCGGGAACCTGAGTCAAATTATAAATGACACGACCCCCAAGTCAGAGCACCCGCTCGGAGTTCTCACCTGTCAAAACAGAGACGTGTGGGCGAAACAGCGCGCACACTTAGAGGAAACCGGCAATAAAGACTCCTTGCATAAAATAGACTCTGCAATATTCAACTTGGTGCTGGATGATGATGTACTAGGAGATGATAAGCATAAGCTGTTGAAGAAGTATCTGCATGATGACGGAACAAATAGGTACCCCAAATTGACCATATTATTATGTGTTTTTTTTTTAAATATATATCACACAATAGTCTCTAGTCCCAAACTAATCATTGCTGATAGAATACTTATACAAGTCAAGGTGTCTTCTAGACCTAGACGATCTTGTTCCATCGTTGGCTACATTATCACGTACGGTGAGATTGGAAGTCAAATGATGGTCTATTAAAAGAAAAAAAAGCTATTATAATACCTTGGTCTGCTAATAAGTATTAATACTTTTCCAGATGGTTTGATAAGTCGTTCAGCCTGATAGTAACTAAAGATGGCGTGTCAGGAGTCAACTTCGAGCATTCTTGGGGTGATGGAGTTGCAGGTAGGTACCCACCCATTGTGACACCATATTGAAATAAGAGAGACTCTTGAATTCATAAACAGCTCATGCTAGGTGAGTCTGTGAATGTCTAATAATTTTTAACCGACTTCAAAAAAGGTTCTCAATTTGGTTGTATTCTTTTTAGGCTTAAACAACTTTATTATTCTCAAGGAAGAAATTATAAATTCACTTAAATGAGAACTTGATATAATATATAATCTTAGTTTTTTTATCCGAAAGGGTTCAGATTAGTCCTATAATTTTTTTATCAAAATCGGTTCAGTACTTTGGCAGTTAAATGGGAATAGCTGGAAAAACTCGACATTGCGTATTTTGCCCCCCCCTACCCAATGAACTACCATCATCATCATATCACATTGAATCGAGTTTTTTTTCAAGTTTTTAAACTTATAAATTATTAATTTATTTACAGTCCTCAGATTCTTTCAAGACATTTACAAGGAGACTACAACGAAACCTTTCATAAGCCCCGACTCTAAGCCAGCCAGCACCAATATCACAGTTCAGAAGTTAAGTAAGTATTTGTTCATTCATAGCTATCTGTGGAAATTGCTAGAAGGGAAATAATATATGTAATAGCCCACATCCCGAACGCTATACGTCCCTGCAATACGCCACTTTTTGAGCAACTGTATTAAAAAGATTTTATCAAAATCGGTTCAGTACAAGTTTGGCAGTTAAAATAAGAATAACTGGTAAAAAACACGTCATTCACGTACACGTTATTGCGTATTTTGCTTTCCTGTGACTTTTCAGTCGTGTTTACAATCATCATCATCATCCATCATCCACAGCCCGACTTCACCCACTGCTGAGTATAGGCCTCCCTTTGTTTGTGCCACTCCTCACGGTCCTGTGCCGATCTCATCCACGTCCTGCCCGCGATGTTCGCAACATCGTCTACCCATCTCGCTGCTGGTCGACCGACGTTTCTGTGACCGGTTCTTGGACGCCATTCAGTTAGCGCCTTACTCCACCTGTCGTCACCTCGCCTTGCCAGGTGTCCTGCCCAACTCCATTTTAGTTCCGTTATGCGATTCCCAATGTCTTTGACCTTTGTTCGACTTCGGATCTGAACATTGGGAACACGGTCTATAAGCTTGATGCCGAGCATGGCACGCTCCATGGCTCTCTGTGCAACTCTCATCCTGTACACAGCCTCCTGCGTGAGCGTCCACGTCTCGGCACCGTAAGTCATGGTAGGCAGAACACACTGGTTATAAAGGCGGGTCTTCAGACACTGTGGTATCTCAGCTGACTTAAGAATGTCGTCCAATTTACTAAACGCAGCCCATCCCAGTTGTATTCTTCGAGCGATCTCCTTGCATTGATGTTCTTTGCCAAAGGAGAGAGTATGTCCAAGATAAACATACCGGTCAACCAACTCTAACCTCTCACATCCAACTATTACGGTCGGGTCCGTGAGGTCAGAGATGTTCGCCATAATCTTCGTCTTGGACATATTCATCCTAAGGCCTACTTCGGAAGAAGCATCATAAAGTTGTTGTAGCATGTCTTGGAGATCTTTGAAGTTTTCCGCGAATAAAACAAGATCATCAGCAAACCTTAAGTGAGACAGGTTAACACCATTGATGTTAATACCGCACTTTTCCCAATTCAGCGTTTTCACAATATCTTCTAATGTCGCTGTAAACAGTTTGGGCGAAATGATGTCTCCCTGTCGCACTCCCCGCTTGATCGGCACGGGGTTGGTAAGGTCGTGTAGTCGTACCTGTAGTGTTGCCGATGAGTACAGCTCCCGAAGCACATCCACATATCGTGAATCGATGTTACAGCGATGGAGAGCGTTAAACACGGCCCAATGTTCGACACTGTCGAAGGCCTTCTCGTAATCGACAAAGGCCATAACAAGGGGCCGGTTGTACTCGTGACACTTTTCCATCAACTGCTTCACCGTGTGGATATGGTCCATGGTCGAAAATCCGCTTCGGAAGCCAGCTTGTTCGATGGGTTGGTATTCATCTAATTCACGGGTAATACGATTGGTGATGATTTTCGAAAAAAGTTTATATATTTGTGACAAAAGACTTATAGGTCGGTAATTGTTCAGTTTAGCAACGTCGCCTTTTTTATGTAGAATTGTTACTAATGCGTTTTTCCATCGCTCTGGTGTTCGAACATCATGCAAGACTTTATTGAACAACCTTGTGAGAACTTCAAGGACCGGCTTACCGCCTGCGCGGAGTAGCTCGACAGTAATTCCGTCTTCGCCAGGAGATTTTTCTGCTTTCATGCTATAAAGAGCTTTTGTGACTTCAGATGGTAATATCAGTGGTAAAGTTTCGGTGTTGTGGTGTTCAAGTGGTGGAGCTCGAACGTCTTCTTCTGTCAAAAGCGGTTCTGCAGAATTTGATGAATAAAGTTTTGTGTAAAACTCCTCGACGATAGACAAAAGCTAATTTCTGTCCGTCACTATGTTGTCATTACTGTCCTTTAGTTTTATTATTTGTTTACTGCCTGTACTAGTTTTTCTTCTAAATATTTTTGGACCTCTAAACATTTTATTAGTATTAATAATTGTATTTGTGTTATAATTTCTAATGTCTTTCCTAATTGATTTATTTATTTCTTTATTTATTTTATCTACTTCTTTTTTATCTCTTATTGTTTGGCAAAGCATATCTCTTCTATTATTAATTAAATTTAAGGTGGCAGGTGACAATTTTTGGTTCTTTTTTCGCGTTCCTTTAATATGTTTTTTAGTGGTCTCAGTTATAGCCTTACATAGTAGGTCATGGGTATGGTCTACATCTAGGTTCGATTCTTCAAGACCTTCAAATTTATTTTTCAAGTCAATTTGAAAGGCATCTGTGAGACTGGTGAGTTCAGGTTTTTCATACCTTGTCTGAGATGTTATCATTTTTGCTCTTTCAGTTTTGAGATCAAACCTAAGCGTAGCTCTCACCATTCTATGGTCACTCCCGGTCTTAAAGCGTGAGAGAGAGTTTACAATCAATAGAACCGCAATTGAAGTCTGTTTTTCCAGTTTTTAAATGTATAAAATATTGAGTATTATTTTGATGTGTATTTTAACTGAAGTGCTTACATTTCACAGATTTCGTAATGGACGATGAAACGAAGCAGTCTGTGGAAGCCGCTAGAAGTGAATACAAGGCGTGGTGCGATACACTGAGCATAGACTACATTCTATACGAGGGACTGAACAAGACTGCATGCAAGAAATTCAAAGTCAGCCCCGATTGTATCATGCAGCTTGGTTTTCAGGTAATTTTCACTGTAGAATCACGTTTTTCTTTTTTTAACCTTAGTACCAACTACGAAGGTCGACTCGAACAAGAATTATTTTATACCTAACTTGCTAAAATGAGTTTCAAGAATAACAGATTAAACTTTTTTGATGTAAATCAATCATCAATCAATATATAGAAAACTCTTTTGAAGCTGACTTAGAATCAACGCACAGCCTAAACTATAAGTCCTAGAGGTATGAAATTGGGAGGGTAGTATCCTTATATAGTGTAGGGTTGCACTAAGAAAGGAATTTTGAAAAATCACACTCTAAAAGGAACGCGAGCAACGCCGCGGGCAACGGCTAGTAATTTATAAGTTTAAAAACATGAAAAATCAACCTAAATTTAATACAGCTTCGTCAGATGTTGATGATTATGATGGTAGTTCATTGGGTTTGTTCTATTCATCATTTATAAACACAATTGAAAGATCACAGGAAAGCAAAATACGCAATGTCGTGTACGTTTTTTCCAGTTATTCTTATTTAACTTACAATCTACTGAACCGATTTTGATAAAAAAATTGCTGGAAGCATACTCGCCCTTTCAAATGAAAACAAGAATTTTAAAATTCGGATAATCCAGAACACGATGGCGTGATGAGCTTGACAAATTTCGGCAGGAGTGGACCAGTGCAGCACAAGACCGTAATGAATGGAAAAAATGGCGGGGGAGGCCTTTGCCCAGCAGTGGGACATAGAAGGCTCGTAATAATAATAATAAATAAATGACACAGTTATGAGGTATCAAACATTAAAAAAAACTAGTTGAGAACCTTCTCTTTTTTTGAAGTATGTTAAATAGATAAATCACATTGAACAGAAGTTGTTAGGTAAGCCTGCGAAGTTTAGAACGCCTCTTACAGGTTTGCTTAGATATTTTCAAGCACCTATATATTTTGTTAATATTTTTCAGGCCGCTTACTATCTGCTGAGGGGTAACTTCGTGGGAACATACGAGTCTTGCAGTACTTCTGCGTTCAAACACGGTCGCACTGAGACAATGCGCCCTTGCACTGAAAAAACTAAGGTAGATAATACCTACGATCGATATAACTATACCTAAAGACATAGCTAGAAAATAAATAAGTTGTTAATTTTTTCTAAACTAATATAATTTGACGGCACTAAAAATGTTGCCATGTATTTCTCATAAACTGGAACGACAAGGACGGCTTTAAACATACCTTGTTTTAATAGAAAGAAACCTATTGTTGTATAATTACAGCTCCCTAAAGTGTCTTAAATTACCTTGGCTCAGCTGGGGGGATAAAGTAGGTTACCATAAAAAAATAAAAAAACGTTTAAATATTCCACAGATATTCTGCGAAGGTCTACACAGAAACAAGTTATCTAAAGAGGAACTCCGCGCCATAATGGCAGAATGTTCTTCCCTCCATTCAGAGCTGGTGAAAAACGCCGCCATGGGCCAAGGTTTCGACCGGCATTTGTTTGCTTTGAACAAAATATCAGCGGACGCAAACCTGCCCACTCCTGAGATATTCAACTCGTTTGAATACAAGTTTCTTAACAAGTCCATACTGAGCACAAGTACGTTGTCGTCGCCCAGTGTGATGGCAGGCGGGTTCGGCCCCGTACTTAAAGATGGATTTGGGATTGGGTACGTAAGACATCCTGCATAGATTAAAACATAATTGACATTGGTTTCGATTCTGTTGGTGCTTTTTTAAACTAACCCAATTTGACAGCGCTAAAATTATAGCTGTCTCTGTCATGTCAGTTTATGATTTCTTGTTAGTTTGGGGCTATTAGCTAAAAGACTGTTCTGTTTTCAGATACTCAGCGTTCCCGGACAAGTTAGGTGCAGCTGTGACCAGCTATAAGCCTCATAATGACAGCTCGCAATTCATCGAGGCATTGCACAAATCTTTCCTCGACATCACCAAAATACTATCTGGATAAAACCAATTTTTTTACACATGTTATTTGGAGACTCAGAGATATATTTAAGAGCTGGGTATAACCAATTACTATGCTAAAAGTGGCAAAGCGTTTGGGATTCGTAATTTGAAAAAAAAACTAGGTAGTTACAGGTACCTATTTTTTTTTTCAAATTACGAATTGTTGTTTAAAATATGCGCATGTAACAAGTATGTACGACGTACGTACAGTACAAGCATGGGCGTGATTCTGTCTACCCACGCGTCTACCCAACTCAGCGATTTGGTGCTAAATCGAAAGTATATTGTACTTAGGTTATATAATAAGAATAAATTGCGGACTATGGCAAAACTGGCATTACCAGGACTGGGTACATGCAGGGTTATTCAATTTACCTAGGTACATACAGTAAATTGTTAAGTATTCGGATTTATTTACTTTTTCTATTTATGTAAGTAGGTGCCTGCAAATAAAAATAGTTTAAGCTAAAATAAAATATACACAAGATGCCTTTTAAAAGTTTTCAAATATTTACACACAAATGGAGTTTAGTTAAGTTGGTATGGTTCTTATTTTGCTATGCATTTAAAATACTGGCAAGGTTTATTGTTAAAAATATACACTTTTTTCATAAAAAATTGTTCTTATTTGATCGAGTGAGCGAAGCGAACGAAAATCTTAGTGACAACTTGGGCAAAACGGCGGCGTTGTATGTTCGAGCATATCTTTCGAACCGCTTAACCAATTTTCACAGAATTTGGTACCTAGGTACCAGTTAAGCGTATGAGTACTATCCATAGACCTAGGTCTATGTTATGTTGTGTCTTGTCTAGGTCTGGTTTGTAAAATGCAGAACTAAGTCAAGGGGTTGTAAAATTAGAAGGTCCAAAAGTACCTATTACAAAAATATCAAGTGGGGTGTTCTGCTATACCTGATATAATAAGGCGGTAGGTAGGTACTACCTACCTACCTACATTTTACTAGAATTCTGGGCCTACGTTAATAAAGTTACATACTTCGGGTAAATCTTATTTCTGTTTCATTCATTGTTCGTCTTTCGAAAGCATGGGTGTAGCTAGCTAGTTCGAGAGTTTCGCGGGACTACAATAATCCGGCCGGAACCGAAATGCGATTGGTCTATTCAAGCCAACCATAGACAAAATATGAACCGGTTGAAGTGGTTGAATGGTACCAATCGGCAATCTAGGATACATTACATACCTAGTAAAAAAAGTAAAATTAGGGATTGACTAAATTGCTTCGGACATGAAGTCGATAGATACCTAGGTACCTACAGTTATCGATGAATTTGGTCAGCGATCATGTTTAGTGATGTAAAGCACGTATGCTCAAGCACTGATCCGGACTCAAGCATAGACTTTTGTATGAAAATCTCCAATGAAATCCATGCTTGACTAATTTCTTTATCAGCATTGGGCCCATTGGGCCTTACTAAGACTTTATTTACCTGTTATTTGCAATCTTGGCCATCGATATCGATAATTATTGATGACAGGCGACACTGGCGGGATACGCTGACTTTTAGCTACAATGATGTGAAACAATATTTTTTTCTGTGGTGATGTACTAAATAACCACCATCTCTACAACCGGAACTGGAAACCAACCAATTTTGCAACCAACAACGTCGTCATCGTCGCAGCACTGCGTTCCAATCTACGTTTGTGGTTTGTGGGCTAGTAAAATATGGAAGCGTGGAGGGAGGGAGAAAGAAGAGGGCGGGACGGATTGGTTCGGTTCGGTTTTATTAGCCCCGATTGATGATTGATTAAATAATTCTTCCAAGATTAAAACAGTGTTTTATAAAACTGTGCTGTGGAATGTGAAAATTAAATATATGTTTGTTTTTTGTTGAGGAGTTTTTAATCACTAAAGATAAAACACAAAAAAAATGGAAAAAAGGTATCTGATTGAGTGATTCTGACATTACCTGCGTAGTGTATACTATGCGCTACGCTACGCGGTACCTACAAATGTCAAAGTTCAACGGCGGACTTCGTCGGTTTTGGTGTTGCGTATTATTTATTTTGTGAATAAATCAATTTTAATATGATGTCTAACTGCCTAAAAATAAGTGCATTGCTGAATAAAATGTCCGGGCTTTGATCAGCGTTCAAGGTACCTGTTATTACTATTCAATTTATTCAGTTTCTTATAAAACAGTGCGTAGCAAGGTGCATGGGTGTTTTGGGCGAAACTTATTCATTTTGGATAGGTATGTTTTGGGTACTCTAGATTAGCTAGATGTACCTACCTAGGTAAATGTGTACAATACGTTACATACCGACCTACAGCTAGGTACGCACATTATGAAGGTAGGGTTTAACTAAACAAGCTAGAGCTGTCGTAGGTATAGGTATTTGATTGTATAGATTTTCATTAGGTAGAGCTTTTCTTTCTACTCAACTAAATAAATAAAACTGTCTATGTAAAAAACCAAACGAAAACCGCAACCTGTCTGTTAGATAAACTTTGTTTATGTCTGATTCATCATTCATCTGGTGCTGTTTTTAAGAAACAGCGCCAAATGTGATCCAGTCATATCATAATGTAGGTATAGTAGGTAGGTAGGTATACAAGGTATACAAAACTGAGAATATTTTTAACTTGATCAATAGGTACCTACTTGTTAAATCATATAGTTCATAATTGTAGTTCTTTTTGTTACTCACTCTTATTCATTATAAATATTTTGTAATATTATTTATCGGATAGTCATTATAGGAATAGAAAGAAAACACACACTACTGTTAAAAATTTTACTTTAACATACTTCAACAAGCATTGGTCAATCAGTCAGTGTGCAGCAATTTATTCTTGTCTACCTAATCAAGACATTTATTTAATTATATATCAAGCAATCACATTTAAGATACTTTCTTCTTGTTACAGATTAGTAGCAGGACGGCAAGATGCTGATCAAGGAGTATCGGATACCCCTGCCCCTCACGGTGGAGGAGTACCGCATTGCGCAGCTCTACATGATCGCTAAGAAAAGCAGAGAAGAAAGCTCCGGGGAAGGTAGCGGTGTAGAAATTATAGTCAATGAACCCTATGAACAAGGTCCTGGAGGCAAAGGTCAGTACACACAAAAGATCTATCATGTTGGTAGCCATCTACCTGGTTGGTTTAAAAGCCTTCTTCCAAAATCAGCACTGACAGTGTCCGAAGAAGCCTGGAATGCCTATCCTTACACTAAAACGAGGTACACCTGCCCGTTTGTTGAAAAATTCTCCTTGGAGATAGAAACTTATTACTATGGTGATAACGGACATCAGGATAATGTATTTCAGTTAACGGGTAGTGAATATAAGAATCGAATTGTTGATATTATTGATGTAGTGAAAGATCAACTTTATGGTGCAGATTATGTTAAAGAGGAAGATCCAACACTTTTTGTTTCACAAGCTTGCAACCGAGGTCCTCTCTCTGACAACTGGTTAGACGAATATTGGAAAGATGTTGAAGGAAAGCCTCAGCCCAGTCCTAGTGGCAAATCGCTAATGTGTGCCTATAAGCTATGCAAAGTAGAATTTAGATATTGGGGAATGCAGACAAAACTAGAAAAATTTATACATGATGTTGCTTTGAGAAAAACTATGCTTAGAGCTCATCGGCAGGCCTGGGCTTGGCAAGATGAATGGCACGGACTCACGATGGAAGATATAAGAGAAATCGAAAGGCAGACTCAACTAGCTTTGCAGAAAAAAATGGCAGGAGAAGCTACTGATGAACAAGATGAAGAAGAAAATTCTAAATCTCTTGCAGCTACAATGAGTAGCCTGGAGAAAAATGAAGAAATTGCCAGTCCAATAGTCACTAAAAAGAACACTAATGAAATGAGGATTCAAATCCAGCAGCACTTGACTCCCGAAAGAACCCCTCCATCAGAACATAAGTCATCCAAAACTAACCTTAGATCCACCTCATCTGGTTCCATCAAGAGTTTACAAACACAAGCAGCAAATTGGAGAATGGAAACTCTAGTTCGGGAATCAGAGACTGAAACAGGCTCAGAAGACGAATTTTATGATTGTGAGTCTACTTTCAACAAATGGTCTTCCATGTGTTCCCTTGACGAAGCGGATATTGATATATCGCCTACATTAGGAGATTCGCAGGATGATAGTATTTTCAACCCTACATTTTTGAAGAGGGTAACTTCTGAAAGAGGTTCTCGAAGATTAGTTGCTCTGCAAAGTCATCATAGCATTGATGGCTGCCCTGAAACACCTGTGCACAGTTCCTGTTCCATCACCGTATTAATTCTCGTCTTCCATGGTGGCAGTGTGTTAGATGCCAATGTGGATATGACTGCGAAAAAGTCGGATGTAACCACATTCAAAGGAGCTTTTGAATCGGTGATGCGTCAGCACTATCCAAGCCTCGTAGGGCACATAACCATCAAATTGGTCCCATGTCCGTCTGTATGTACGGAGGCATTAGGCGTACTCTCCACATTAAGCCCTTACAGTTTTGACTGTTCGCCATCCACAGTAGAATCCCCATCACTTACTAATGACCTGATTCCGATTGGTGCTATACCCTTAATTTCCACATCTTCCCCGGATTACGCCGAATCTGTCACTAAAACTATAAACTCAGCCAATGCTGTTTATAATGAGTTTCTCAAGTCTGAAGATGGAGCCGGTTTCAGTGGTCAAGTCTGTATTGTAGGAGATAGTATGGGTTCAGTATTAGTTTACGATGCAATGAATCGGACATTGCAATATCAGTCACGACACGATAGTGAAAACAGTATTTTGGATACAGAAATTGTAATCCCAAATGATCCATCAGAGCAAAACTATTTGAACAAATCTCATTTACAAGCACCTACGCCACGAAGACGTTCGTCTTCAACGAGTGAAAACCATGTAAAATTTGAATTCGAAGTGAGTGACTTTTTCACATTTGGTAGCCCGCTCTCTCTTATATTAGCTTCAAGAAAAATATCTGATGATAAGGGCAAAGATATAGTTAAACCCCAAGTCCAACAAGTTTACAATTTGTTTCACCCTACGGATCCAGTTGGTTCAAGACTAGAGCCTTTGTTGTCAGCTAGATTTACCAATCTGCCGCCTATAAATGTCGCTCGATACACTAAATATCCTTTAGGGAATGGTCAACCTTACCATTTGATGGAATTGATACAGAGTCATCCTCAGCTTTTCGGTGACCATTTACAAATGCCACCCACACCTGTCCTAAGAAGACTTTCTGAAGCATCTGTCCAAAGTACAATCAGTGGTCTCGCCGACAACATTCCTCTTATAACCATGAATGCTTTGCAGCATAAATGGTGGGGTCCTAAACGTTTGGACTATGCATTGTACTGTCCAGAAGGATTGACTAATTTCCCAACTAACGCTTTACCTCATTTATTCCATGCTAGCTACTGGGAAAGTTCCGACGTGATAGCTTTTATACTACGACAAGTAGGACACTTCGACTTAGCTTTGTACGGCCATTCTGATGATAAGGAATGTCCAATGTTTAAACCCGGACAAGAAAGAGAGAAATGGATGAAAAAGAGAACATCCGTTAAATTAAAGAACGTCGCTGCTAATCACAGAGCAAATGACGTGATCGTTAAAGAGGGAAATCCACAATCATTTTCTGCTCGGTTTATGTACGGTCCTCTGGATATGATTACATTGACTGGAGAAAAAGTTGATATTTACATGATGAGAGATCCACCCGCTGGCGAATGGACGGTTCTCTCTACAGTCGTCACAGACAAAACTGGACGAGTAACGTACACTTTGCCAGAAAGACTTAGCGTCAGCTGTGGAGTGTATCCACTGAGGGCGGTGGTGAGAGGCGACCACACGCATTGCAATTTCCATCTTGCTGTTGTGCCTCCTCAAACAGAATGCGTTGTGTTCAGCATTGACGGTTCCTTTACAGCCAGCGTTTCAGTAACTGGTCGAGATCCCAAAGTAAGAGCGGGTGCCGTCGATGTCGTTCGCTTTTGGCAAGATCTCGGCTATCTAATTCTTTACATTACTGGTAGACCTGATATGCAACAGAGAAAAGTTATATCCTGGCTCGCAGAGCACAATTTCCCTCACGGACTAGTGTTCTTTTCGGACGGTTTCTCGACAGACCCACTGGGGCATAAGGCTGCCCATTTGAACAATCTTATCAATGAGCACGGGGTCATATTACATGCCGCTTATGGATCTGGAAAAGACATTAGCGTGTATAACAATTGCGGACTTTCTCCGCGGCAGATTTACGCTATCGGACGCATAAGTAAGAAGTACGGCAATCTAGCGACTACTTTGAACGATGGCTATGCTTTGCATTTGGCTGAGCTGAAACAGCCTGGGGCAGTTCGGCCAGCAAGGGGAAACGCTCGCTTGCTGGTGCCACGTCGTCTATTGGCCCCGGTAAATACAGTTTCTAGTCGTGGACGACGCTAGTTGAGCATAGAATAGTGAATCTCATGAAACGCATATCCTCCTGGTCGTGCGGTGTTTGTGATAAATAGTAATTGCCTAAAGTAGGATGTCGTCCTTCTTAAAGTATATACCTTATATTCTAAAATAGTATAATACGCTATAAAATATTGTTTGTTATTAGGGAAAACATTAACCGATCGAATGTATGCACATAATATCTCTATTATTTTCGTCAATGTATTCAGATTTGAGTGAGAGAGTAAGATAAACATGTTTATTGTAAAGATACCTAAATGAATATTTACGGTTAGAATTCGTGTCACTACGTACCTTAATATATCGTTAAAAATTATTATTATTATGAAACTGACTGTTGTAACATTATAACAAAGCTGTTATGTACTTTTGGGTGATGGATGTTCTACTTATAGATTTTAATAAAAATATTTATTGTTGTGTGAACAGATGTTTGGGGATCTGAATCTCTGGATATGAAACGTAAATAAACAATATTCTATTCTAGTCTGTTTTGGTATTAAATCATACAGCTTGGCTTACACCATGTGTATTGTGTAGGTATGTACTCGTAACAATGCAAAGGTATTCGGGTTGTGTTGTAGGTATGTATTTTGGAATTGTATCGTTATTGTATGTAACTTTACCCGGATTTCCAGCCTGGGAAACGAATCCTCATAGCCGAAAAAACATATAGCTATAAGTACATATCTTGAAACTTAATACAAAACCTTTGAGCTGATTTCAATTTGGTTTCTTGCACCATAGTAGTTTGGTGATCGGATTTGTGCTAGTAAAGTCATCACTATTTTATTATTTTCTTACTACCATAAAACTTGTTTTACTCTTTTTATTATGTGATAATCGTATGCTATTTTATTGCATTAGGTAAGATCAAACTTTGAAATTGTAAGAATTAGATAAATACCTAAATTTTATATATAATTTGTCACTCTTCTATAAGTAGATAATTCTAGAAATCGTTCATTATTATAAGATCGTTTCTTCAAGTGATATTAAAAATTATGTTGTTACTTATTTGTAAAATACTTTAGAAAAAATCTATATCTTCAATTATAAGTACTACCCCGTTCGTTCAGAAAATGGGTGATAAATGGTACATTTGAAAGTAATTAACAGTGGTTTTGTTTCACGTGGATAAGGTAACATTCATTATTATTAAATTATTCAGATGTATCTCTGTTACTAATGGCGGAGCCTTAGTATAACTCACTAAGTCAAATAATAATTTTAATGCAAGTAGTATTTTTGCTAGGTAAATATTTTAACACCTTTATTTGATCACTCTGTGACAAAGTTATTATAACAGTGTACTTAATGTACCTACTTATGTGTTAAGAATTTTATTGTTGTGAATGTTGTGATGTCATAAAAGTGAGTTATTCATCGTTATTATGGATAGTTGCATAAGTTTTGTTTTGTAGTATAGTTACCTTTTAATCGCTTTAATCGCTGTGGAAGCTGAACGTGACTTTTGAGCAGTGAAAAAAAACAGCTTCCAGAGTAGTATTTGACGATCGAAAGGCTTATTTAAAAATATAGTTTAAGAATTCTATGGACTCATAGCAATATAGATAAACTTATTATAATAATTTAACAGACAAAGTATGAAATGTTCAAAAGTAAGTAACTATTTTTCTATATCATCGTTTGAGTTCAGAATGAACGTTAAACGTGAATGTGTACTTTTTCGTCGTACATTCCTGTTTCAGCTATAATCAAATAATCTAGTTAATTAAAGTCACTATGTATTCAGACATTTATTTAATTAAAGTTAAGGATTTACTAATTTTGAATTGTATGTACCTAGGTACCTATAGTATAAGATATAAAACTAATTTTTAATTGTATGTACTTGTAGGTACCTATAGTATAAGATATAAACACAATTTCAATTATTATAAAAACTTGTTATATTAGGTAAGTGTAGTTCTCTACATTATTTACTTAATTTACCTATGTACTTACTCTATTATTCTCTTTTATATAACTTCTAAATCAAAACATTTACTAACTTGTACTTTGTATGTTACATAAAAATCGATACCTAACGGGTTTCGTTTTATGATTATTATGTACCTACCAAAATTTTATAGTGGTACCTAACATTATTTTGATCGTGTTTCATACAAAACAGTACAAAACAATACTAAATTAATCAGCATAAGTGGTTTATCTGTGTGGTGTGGTCTGCATAATTTCAAAATAATGATCTGCAATGCATAGATAAAAAACGTACCTACCTGAGTATAGGTATTAGGTAAACCTACCTTCCTAATTAACAATTTCTATTTTTGGTGAAAAATTCCTTGGTATAATAGGTAGGTAGTAAGTACTTAGGTACCAACCTAATATCGAGGAATTGGTATCATTATTAGGTATCAGGTAGAAAATCATAACCTACGGCCTAGTTACTCGTAGGTAGTGATTGTCTACTACCTAGGTTTCATGTATGATAATATGTAATAAATCCTAGGTAGCTGTATACCTATACTGGACAGTACAGATTAGGTACGATATACAAGGTGTAACATTGGGATGTACGGCTTCACACGAGGTCTTTCTAAATTCAATAGTTAGTTAGTAGGTAGGTATTGTATGCCTGAAGCCTTGAACCGCTTAAACTGAACGTTTATATGAGCTAAATAGGCTAAAGGTTAACTAGATACATCGTCGTTCTGGAATAGGCGATAAAATGAATAAAATATTATGATTATGCTCTCTAGGTACATTGTATCTGATCTGATAGTCAAGAATGATAACATTGTTAATAGCATAAACCTAGTCCACTGAGTAGGCACAGCCAGAATCAAAGAATATTAATAGTTCAACTGACATTTTTGAATCTGGAGTTTTATAGCCAGTTTACCTATTGGGTAGGCATTTACCTATACCTTCTAATTTATGTAACCTGGATTAACCTATATGAGCCGTAATACCCTAAGTATTAGGTTTTTAGATCCTGTTTAGTAGTTCTTGATTTCATTGTTTATCTATCGTAAGTTAGGTAATAATTAGCTACATTTTTTGAAAATATATCTGATTTGGATCTGTAGAATAATTGTTGCGAATACCTGACGAGTGTTCCAGAAAATTGTTAAAACGTCTTTAAGTGCTGTGCTAGCTTCATTCTTATGTATTTGTATTTAATTATTCTGTGTGTGAGAAAATAAATTATTGTTGTTGGCAATGTGTTCTTTCAATTAAATTTCCTAGTAACTAGTTTTTAAACTGTAGGTAACTAAGTAGATGCTAGTTAGAATTTTTAGACTTGTTTCTGATGAGTTCTACTGCTGCTTCATATGCCTATAGGACAGTCATTGAACCCTAGAATTCCCCTTACTCAATACCTATTAGTGTCAATTCATACTAGCGCAGAGTCGAAGCGCATCGAAGCGTCAATCCGAAACTTAACATAGCAAATTCAGACGCGCGAAATCTCACGAATGCGCGTGATCTAAGAATAAATGTTTATTACGCTGTGGAGATAAGGGTGAATTTGCTAGGTAACGTTTCTTCGATGCGCTTCGACTCTGCGCTAGTATAAATTGACCCTTAGAGATCAAGCAGTTTGGGTTAGTTTCTAATTCTAAAATAAAATAGCCGAATAAATAACACTAAAAAATGTATTTACATTTAGTTCACAGCTACAAGACTAAGTAAATTGTGGGTTCAACAGGTATAAAATATTAATTGCAATGGGAGAAGTTATACAGTAACTGTAGATCTCTGCTTGATGCGAATTATGAAATTATGTAAGTTAGAGTAGTTAAGTCTTCACCTTATAAATACTGAACAAAATATACTGTGAACACAGAACACCTAATGCTGTACGCAACGAGAGTAGCTTGTATGTAGGCGATCTTTGTGATTTTATTGAAAAAAAAAAAGCCTTGAGGCAGGTATCCTGCGATCAGTATATTATTATAAGTATAATTAGTATTAAAGCGAGCGAAAGAGAGATATTTAGCGTCGAGAGAAGAAAATCTCACAAGAAAATTTTCGCTGTGCTTTTAATAGAAAAATAAAAACATAGTCCTACCTGCTTACGAGGTAGGTAACTGTACAAAATTTAAAATATTAAAATTTGATTAAGAATGTGTTTATAACAATAATAGGTATATTATCTTCAAAATAATTCGTTCGTTTATCTAACGTAAACTACTTTTGTACAACAGACATACAAAACAAAATATTTACTTAATTTATACATCAATTATTCGACATTAAAATGAAAGCTTTATTTTACACAATGACGTTTAACACACGAATACGCTGTGGATACTAAAATCTTACTCAGTTTCTTGTGATTTTAAAGATACATTAAATGTTCTAAACTGCTTACAAAGATCCCAAAATTCGAGATAAAAGTACCTACGGGTAAAATTATTTGCCACAACGACATGGCAATCTTAGGCACAGTACTTATCAAAGCGGAGAGGAACTTTTTGTATTGACTATCCAGAAAGAAGTGCTAAATAACTCGCTGTCAATAGTGACACGGTGTCGTGTCCATTCAGTAACACATATCCTTTTAACTGTCACACTTTAGAATGCATAATTTAAAATACATGCCCACTCCGCATTGATCGATACCGGCCTTGTTACTCGTAGAATCAAAAACACTTTATAAAACATTTACTTACAATTTCATAAGACTTGATTGATTTATTTACACACAGCCAACATTATACAATCATACGCTAACTCCGTTAATTCATTATAACAAATAAATACAAATATTATTGCCCAACGCCCTCTAGTCCCAAACTAAGCAAAGCTTGTATTATGAGAACTAAGTTGCTGATAGAATCTACCTAGGTACTTATATACAATTTTAACATCCAGCCATAGAACAAACAGTAGTTGTCCTTAGTATTAATCAAACCCACAGCAGGCCATTTATGGCATTTTTAGTCATTTTCGATCCGTAATCGTTCGTCCGGAAGACGTTGGAACTATAGGGGATTGCGTACGATTGTACATTACCTAATTTCTAATTAGCCAATACATTATACATAGCCGAAAATATACGGAAAATTGTTTCGTTTGAATCCCTTCAGTGAGCTGTTAGGGTTGCTAGAAAATTTGCAATGCTAGTGGCAGAGGTGTAGATCACGAACTCAAAGGCTATGTACGCATTGTCCGGTTAGCCGCACAGTGCGTACATACCCTAAGAAAGAAAAAAATAAAGAATATCAATTAGGTAACTAGGTACCTATAAAAATGTCTAGATTTTTGTATTATAGTTTTGTTTCAGTCCACAATAAGCAACCTTATCCAGAAAATAAATAGTTTTTTTTGGGTTTTCTATTTTTTTTTCATTATGTCAGTCAGATATCAAGTGTGCCTTTTTATAAAGATGTACCTAGTCCTTCTAAGGCAGACAATACTGTTCCCATATGCAAGGCAGCAGATGTTTTGTGTATGTACTACATATTCTATGGCCGAAATCGGCTAGGACAACAACATCATTATCATCATTCTACTATCTACATTAAAGATAAGTAATTAAATTAATTTGCCTATACTATACTCGTACAATACATAAACATTTAATTAAGCAAATTATCATCTAATGTTACTGACATGTAATTACATAAATATTTATATCTACCATTTAGGTACCCTGGTGTTTAACCTTTGTTCAAATGTTGGCACATAAACAAGTTTTATTGCATCAAACTAATACATTCATAAAAAACAACAAAATTAAAAAATAATATGCAAAAAAATGCCAAAAATTATTAAATTTAAAAAAAAAGCTAACATTTCCTGGCTTTCCTTTGCTATTAGACTAGGTATACTGGGTGTCCCGGAACTACTTGTCTGTACTATGACTAATATTCTTCTACAGGTACTAGATACGTAATAATAATAATAGGCACCTAGGAAACAGTATTAGAAATCGCTCGGATTAATTTAGGTAGGTAACGCACTTGTAAACAAGTTAGGGTTGTTAGTTTTATTTACAGAGAATTTTTTTTTGCTAAAAATAAAAATTCTTGGCAGCTAGTCTGAATACCCCGTATACAAGTCCCGAGACACCCTGTATAAAAAAACAGTCCACTTTTCCTAATCATAATGTAGTTTAGCTTGTCTAAATAACATTGTAATTGTGGTCCTAACAATATACAGTAACTTAAATTCGAATTCCTAGTTTGACTTTGTCGCAATCTATTGTTTCATTATCCTAACGTAACATTTTGACAGCACTGAACAAACATGTTTCTCAAAACTGAAACAACTTGATTTCCTTAAAAATTCTAGTTGTATTTTTTGTTAAGAAAATGTAACAACAGAATAGACATTTTATTAATGCTTTCAACTTAGTTCAGTCCAGAGGGGTGAAGTAATTAAATATTGCGAAACAAAAGATAGCGCCTGACAACGTAGCGAAATGAATAGCATCATTTCCACCTTTGGTTAACAAATAACTTAGTGGCCACCACTTAAACACCACTTTGTGCTTGTTAGTTTGTGTCAACCCTAAAATACATTTAAGTACAAAGACAAATTATACTCTATGAAATAGTATTGAAGGAATTTTTCACGGAATGTTTAATTTTATGGCAACACTAGGAACTCTTTCAGATAAGTCAGGCTATATCATTGAAGTTGCCAGTCGCATCGTGCTGTGTTCACATCACATTTATAACTTTGAAACAGATTTAACTCTAATAGAAATGACGTTTTATCTCGGCCGAATAGTTTTATTGCTGTGTTCCGGTTTGAAGGGTAAGGGCGCCGGTGTAATTACAGGCACATGAGACTTCAAGATCTTTACGTCTCAGAGTGATGGACGTAGTGCATTGCCTTACAGGGCACGTCCTCATTGGACTTGCTCTGTGAGGTAATGTATTGTTATAGGCAGAAGTTACTACTTAACATCAGGTGAGCTATCAGCTTGTTCCATTATTTTTAGCATAAAAAAAAAACAACCACTGGTGAAATCAAGATTGAGAATACCATTTTTCAATAACTATAGCCATTCAAATTTTGACCTCAGAACTCGAAAGAACTCACCCTGTATAATTGTAAGAAGTGTGAGTGAGTCAAGACGATGCGACAGGGTACTTACGAAACATGAAAATCCATCGAAACTACAATATCAATATTTATAAGTTCATAAGACGCGACAACACACACACTAACGAGATCAGCTTTCATGTTTAACACAGATACACTGTTCCAAAAACATGCCATCGAATTTTCGACCTTTTCAATAGTATACATAACGTTCACGAGTTCCACTAGAGTTTAGTTGCTATAAGAATGCAATGCTGTTTGAGAAAGTCCTTCAGCGAGCAACTACTAATCAACTTTGAACGGTTCCAGGATCTTCGACCTTAGTATTGCGCAAATATGATTCAAACTCCAATATTCACTTAGATTGGTTTCATTTGTCATAGATAGAACATTTGCATGAATTTTACGACCTTACCGCACATAAGGTTTAAATTCAGTTTCAATATACCATTCTGACTCGAATTTTGACCCTTCTGCACAAATAAAGTACAAATTCAAGTGTCAGCCTCGGTTGGTTGCTATGAGAATGCTATGCCATTCTTGTGCGGCGCTCGTGTGAATATGACATCTTCGTCATCCGCGTTGATGGATTCGGCGGCGGTGAGTGCTACAGTGTCGCTGTGGACTACGTGCGGAGATTCGTTGAATTCATCTAACTCTTCTAGACCAGCTGGAAATAAAATTACAATTTAATTATGTTAAGTACTTATGTCTAAATAAATAAATATGCATGGTCAAATTGGTCAGTGGTCATTAGTACAATGCAACTCTTTCGTTTTGATAACGTTTTCCCCTTAAAGAAATTAAATACGCTTTTAAAAATAACTGCATAATGATCTATAAAATATGTCTGAGAATTTAATCTCGGACTTAAAAGAAGGCTTAATAAGCTTAGGGGCTGTGTTCCTTCCGAAAATCTCACTGTTTTTTGCGGTCGCGTAAACGGAATTACGGAACCCAAATTCAATGCAGTTTGAACGTGGTTCTCAGAAAGAACCAGTCAAACTTTTTGAATAACCATTAAATTAGAAGCATACCAGTGTAGTCAGAAGGTGCTAGCAGCAAGTATTGCTCGGAACGCGTGGGCCATAGCAAGTGAGCCATCACACAAAACGCCAAACAGTCAGCCGAATACGTTATCCCTGGAATAAATAATAAGGTACTGACAAGGCGTCTTAAAACCGGCATTAAATAAATAAATATTCTTCGACATATCACACAACGCTCTCTAGTCCCAAACTAAGCAAAGCTTGTACTATGGTAACTAGACTGCTGATAGAACGCTTATACATTTCCAATAATGCACGATTATAAAGTAACTTTTGCTTGACTGGTGAAAAATACCAATAGTATGGATTATTACGATGCGACAGGCGTCACGGCTCAAGTCAGTACAGGCTCTGTGTTCCCTGCTGTGGGTCCGATTATGCTGTTAAAAAAGACCCAAAACTAGAGGAGATACCATTTATGATTGTACCTAATATGTCATCTCTAACTTTTTAAAAGATAGGGGGCTAGTCTTTGTGGCACCCATTTTATTTGGGCGCCTATTGCTAGTACCAATCTTACAGCTAGATGGCACCACTGCAGCTATAAAACTCACCCAGTAAAAACTTGAATCTCCACAGTGGGCTAATCTGCAGCGCAATTAGCGCTATAACCGGTAGATACACAAACCAGACGAGACTGGACGCTCCGAAATGCAGCAAAAAGTTCAATTTCGCCATATTGTGCTCATACATCATAGTGTTACGCAGTTCTAGAACAAACCACATCATGATTGTGACACGCAGAGCTAGGATCAACCAGCCCGGCCATGTCTGGTATTCATCTATCTCTTCTATGATGTCCACCTCCGTCTGAAGTCACAAAACAAAGCAGTTTAGGTACAGTCAGCAGCATCAGCCTTTCAGAATTTCAAAATGTTTTATTATATTGGTGTCTCGTGGTGATGTAGTTTTAATTGATACTCCAATTACAAGGCAATGTTAAGAAAACTGATAGTTGAGTTGTATTATTATTATTACAAAAACATCTTGTAAAACGGTAAAGGCTAAACCACAATCTAGTATGTATTAGTATTATCTGTTCTACAATGTAGGTAATAGAGGAAACTATGACTAACCAATTATTGATAAATAAAACACGTTTTACATATTTGTATCAACAGACTGCATTGTCGGAGGGTAATAGATAAGAGTCAATGTGTTATTCTGAGTAGACAACTAACTACATGTTGTGTCTAACGCTAATCTTTAAGGGAATTTAAATGTAACTTACTGTGTTCCACACATAAAGTAAAATGTGTACGATCCCGTAGGCAAGCCACACTGCAAATACTAGCGGCTTGTATGAGAGCTCCAACCGCGTCACAGCCCAGCCTTTAGCCAGTAGTAATAGAAGCAGCATGAAGAGTGTCTGAGAAGAGTTTGAATTTTCAAATTTGTAATGTTGATCTTACCACCAAATTCATAAACAAAGGCTAAACAGCCCTCCAAATGGTTTCAACTAGCACTCGCCTAAACTAGCATCTGAGTCCAACGCTCTGCTGTTGAGCTGCCGTAATTGCGCTACCAAGATCCAAACAGTACGATGAAGTGAGAGGTTGCCTCTTACTTCATCTTTGTTACGACATAAATAAAAAAAAAATACAATAAAAAGTTAGAGAAACGATGGTAAGGTACTAGCTATTCCGGCGTCTTGATTACCTAACCACGAACAACAGAAGCAAATAGACAATTATTGTGGCGATTGCCTATTTACGCACGATGTCGCAGACCTCTTTCAAATTACATATTAAAGACAGCAAAAAATAGAGGAAAGAATGTTATGGACAAACTCACTCTACTCATGATATCAAGTATATCGCCGGCAACCGCGAGTCCTGAGAAGCCGACTCCATCAGCAGCAAACTTGACCGTGTGCAGCACATTGAAGCAGAGAGCCACAAACTCCAACACAAGACTGAATGTGAACAGCTTTGTAACTGGATGCTTTTGTGTTCTGAAAAAGGACATTGAATATATTAGTACTTTTTTGTTTGTTGTCGGAGAGAAATCTGTACACGGACATCTTACAGCCCTCAGAGATGTGGCAGTGTGAGAATGACGAACATTCGCAGACGCACTAAAACCACCGAGGTGGCCAGCCCCTACATGTCACGAAGCTCCGGGTCCAACGCAACGCCTCATATCACAGTTTTCCTGAGCACATCCCGGGAATGCCACCCCACCCCCCTGCTCAAGACGACACCTGCCAACATGTGTTGACGTCTTCCCGGGGTCTACATACTGACTGACCGGAGCCCTAATTCCGGCCGATCGCAGATCCGAAAAGGCTCCTGTGAACTTATTGGTATACCTACTGCATAGTTCATAAAAAATTGTTGTGTATCTACTCACTGCATCAGCCAATCAAATAAATTGAAGTACTAATTAGGTTCATTAAGTGATCCTTAGTTATACTAGCCAGTACCAACTAGCTCTCTTTGTTACGATATTAATTTCATTCCAAGCAATATTATTTGATTAAAACCAGATGTTTTAGTTATACCAAAGAATAAATACCTACTTAACTACTACTTTAACCTGAATAAGTGGTTATTGTCACTATTGACATTGATAACCCCAACAGATGTTTTGTTGATATTATCACAAGAATACCTATATCTTTATTCAGAATACCTATATCTTTTTATGGTATATAAAGAAGTATAAAGTAACTTTATTCTATTATAATACATTTATGTTTCTAACTCTGAAGGACTTTCTTGATAATTCATGGTTAACTTAAATTTTGGTTACTAAAATGTTATTGTTGATGATTAACTTGTTTATAAAAAATACACTTTGGAAAGGATGCCTGAGATAGAATAAGAAGATGACTGGAACTGATAATGTCTTACAAGATGGAATATTCCTATATATAATATATTAAAAAAACCCACTTTGTTCTTCTATTTCATGAATTTTTTTTATTTGCACATTTGCAATCAGCCTGCTGGCTATACATATATGTGCCGATCTATAGAAGATATTTTGTGGCCTGCAGAGCTGTACTCTTGTGAGTATAGCCCCATTTTGTTTCAGTTTTGGTTCTAATATATTTTGGTGCTTCAATCTTTTTTGTGTATTTGGCTCCAGTAGTTTGACCGAAATTCAATAAACTATAGAAATAAAGGAAATTCTCACCTGACAGCGTATATTTGCACAGGCAACAGTACAATGTAACACAACCAGAACACAAGATAGAGCTCCAGTGTGTTCTGTCTATCAAACGAGAACTGGTACAGCAAAGTGTTGTAGAATGACAAGTTGGGACTTCCGTTTACGAGCCAGAAGTCATACTGCACTGTCTGTGGCATATCTGTTAATGTTTTGTTGTCTTTCGCGGGGGCTCCACTGTAGTGGTGCCATAAGCAAGTTTCTTCGTCTAGGTAACACGCCACTATAGAAACATACCAGAATCTGTAAAACCAATTATTTGTTATTCAAATTGATCTTGATGGATTTATACTACTCTCTAGGCCTGGCATAGTAATAACTTGTGAATAAAAACTTAATAACATACTGGAAATCACAATAATAGGAAGGTCTATGGTATTAATAAATAAACAGGATGGTTAAAGTTTCTTGGTAAATAAATAATAATAGTAATAAATATTTTGGACATATCACACAACACTCTAGACCCAAACTAAGCAAAGCTTGTACTATGGGAACTAGATTGCTGATAGAATACATGGATACATTTTTTTTGTAAATACATGCTGCTGATACATAGTAATACCCAGACACAGAACAAACATGTTTGCCACACACTAATGTTTGTTCTTGGTAGGGATTGAACCCACAACTCACAGCACATAAGGCAGGACTACTACTGACTGACACCTGTCATGGTTCAGTTGCATAAAAATAATAATAATATTGTTAATTTCTCTATTGAATCATACTTAGTTTGATAAACTGTTCTATTCATGTTATTACCTTGGCTGTCCACTGTTTTGGATAACATAAGTAAACTGATTCTTCTTTATAACATTCCAAGGTGTGTCTTCATCGATACAGAGCTCACCCTCTACACAGGGTATTCTTCTGAACAAGTCCTGCCCATTTATATTACACTTCGGATGATAAGCTGTTGTGTTCAGGTTTTGAAACATCACCTGGCATGCTGATTCTTTGTCTATAATATCCCGGCTCTTGTAATAATGCAGAAAATGCCTACTGTCCAATACGGCGAAAGTAATTGGATATTTGTAGTTCACTTTAGAGGTAATGTTCCCAAATATGTAACCATATGTTTCCTTTTGGTAGTGTAGGTCTGTTTTTTGGAATCCAAACTTCACTAGGAACTTGAAGAACTCATCAGTGGAAAATTCACCAGCTATGTGCGTAGACGACACATCGAGGAATACATTGCAAAGGAGATAAAATAACACTTTCTTGAGATACATTTTGAGGGAAAAAAGTATTTTTCAGGAAAACATCACAATGTAATTTTCTTTTACATTATACATTGGGGAAAGAGGGGTGGGTTTTATGAACTGAATTTTATAGCTACGTGTACATTAAAACGAAGCCAGACAAAACAAAACACCAAAATTCGCAAAAATAATTCACAATATTCGCATTCATCTCTTTTCTTGTTTTTTTTTTTTTTAAATTCTACGCTCTTCAAATTAGTAATTAAGCCGCCGGTAAACGCTCAAGCAAATGAAATTAGTCTTCTACGTTTTGTTTGTAAAATACAACATACTCAAGGTAAGTAAACACGGATACTTATGTCTGATCTAAAACAAAATATCGTAATCCATTGACATATTTCGCAGCTTAGTTTAGAGCTAGTTTACTCGTTTAGTGGTTTCCATAGATTTAGTGGTCTGTGGTGGTTTCTCTTTCTACAGTCTTTCCAGTCAAGCAAGCTATCCATGTATTTATACATGTCGTATCCGTCACAGGGTCAATCAAACACTGTACTCGGTGACAAGTTATAGTACACAATCAATCATATTATTAGTTTAATAATTGATTGGTCGATTGAAGGTTAAATGAGGTCCTCCTGGTGTTCGGTGTCCTCCTTTGAAGGACGCTTTCCTTCCATTGATTTTCTGGCTCCGTGCGCTTTCAGAGTCATGCCGTCAATGTTTCTCTAATGTCACTGCCAAAAAATCAGCACTTGCCTGCCATCTAGGGTGCATCTAGGTTTTAATTTTACATGGCGGATTGAGCAAAAGCGATTTGGTGATTTTTGTAAAACTGGAGCAATATTATATCTAAATGGAATTGCTACTAAAAAGTGCTAAACAGTGGGAGTAATCCATTCATTCTTTTTGATAAATTCCTATTAAATGCACAAGTAAATACCGAGTGATGTCTGCGGAAATAATGTATGCTTCAGCCTAGCATAGCAACCATCGTCCCATCTTGCCTACCCATTTCCTTTGTGATCTAGTTATCAATTTCTCTCAAGTTTCTGTGAAAATTTTGCTTAATTGGATTTCTTTTCTGTTAAACTTGGTCAAGTAAAAGTGTTGGTAGTATGCTCAAGTGATTAGAAAGTGAATTTCCAGTTTATTTCCCCTTTTAACCTCGAATGCGGAAGTTCGTATAACCGCACCGATTGAAGGTCCGTGAGACTTTGTATGCCGAATAAATTCACAGTGCTCACTTCAAATTGATTATGAAAAGGTTCTAAGTGCTGGGTGAAAGAATGGTTGAAATAGGACTTCCACAGCCATCGGATGAGAACCTCGATAACGCTGAGTGGTACTGGGGCGATATTACAAGGTAAGTTACATGTTACATTGCCTTCTCATTTTAGTAAAATCAATGAAACAAATTAAAATTATTACTAAAAAATGCATGAAAGGTTTCAATCTCATATCTGCTAATTCAACCAATAAATAAGTAATAACATAACTAGTTTGATGAGTATGTACTTTAAACACTTGCTAGTAATTTTCCTCCTGGCTATATCCTATTGAGGAGCTTAAAACATTTGTTTTTACAGGGACCAGGCTACTGAGAAACTTAGAGATACCTGTGATGGCACATTTCTTGTACGCAATGCATCAAACAAAGACAGCGGTTACACTCTTACTGTTAGAAAAGGAGGTACAAATAAGTTAATAAAGATATACAACCACGAGGGACGATATGGGTTTTGCGAACCATATGAATTTGATTCTGTTGTGGCATTGGTAAATTTTTACACAAAATACTCGCTGGCCCACTGCAACAGTAGCCTAGATATAAAGCTAGTATACCCACTGTCCAGACGTACAGAAAATGAAGGTGGAGAGCACCACAGCGATGATGCACTAGTAACAAAATACAAAGATGTCCACAAAAAATATGTGATCAAAACCAGAAACTATGATGAAAGGTTCTATCAATACACACGCCTGACTGAGGAAGTGAATCTGAAGCGCCAGGCCCTCGATGGGTTTAAGAAAACTGTGGAAGTCTGCGTAGATCATTTAAAACTGCAGGAGAAAATGCAGTCTGAAGCTCAGCCTCACGAGAAGATATTGTTTCTTGAAAACAATAGGCAGTTGATAGCCAAGGTGCAGAACTTGAAGCAGGTGCAGGGTGATCTAAATGATATCTTACGGAACACACTTGAGGCAAAACTGTTGCTGGAAAGAGAAATTGCCAAACTTAAATCCGAGGTTATGGAGCTTTACAATGTCAAATGCAGATGCAAAATGTAAGTTAATTTTAGCACAAATTCATATCATCATCATCATCATCATCATCAATATATTTAAAACTCTTTTGAAGCTGACAGAGAACCAACGCACAACCAAAACCATAAGTCATAGAGGTATGAAATTTGGAGGGTAGTATCCTTATACAATAGTGTGGGGGTGCACTAAGAAAGGAATTTTGAAACATCATATTCTAAAGGGTAGAACGCGAACAACGCTGCGGGCGACGGCTAGTTTAACAATAAAAACTTTATATCAAACCTTCATGGTAGATACCTTCATGCAGGGGAATAAAATCTGCACTGATTAACATCCCACATCAAGGTATATTATGTACTAGCTACCGCCCGCGGCTTCGTCCGCGTCATGTTGATTTCCGGGATAAAAAAAGCCTATGTGTTAATCCATGTTACAAACTATATAACTCTATATATATAATAGTGATTGAAAAACAAACATCTAAACTTTGACATTAATAATTTAAGTGGGATGGGATAACAAACCTACCTGTTTCTAAAACAATGTGTGTTTTTACAGGTGGTTACAAGGCAGAGGGAAAACTGATGAGTATCTCCTGGCCCTGGAAGATAACAATATCCACAAACTGGAAGAGTTGTACGCGCACAGAGAATCTATATCTTGGAAAGTGAACTGCACTAGGGTAAAAGCTGAGAAAATGCTCGCAGGAAAACCGGAAGGGGCATTCCTGATTCGGCCTAATTCTACTGGACAGCTGGCTTTGTCCATTGTTTGCAATAACAAGGTCTACCATTGTATAATTTTTAAGACTGAGAGGGGATATGGATTTGCGGAACCGTACAATGTGTATGAGTAAGTTGAATTATGATATGAATATTAAATTTTGACAAGTCCTTCTACCTGGGTTGACTATCATAACACAATACAAGAAATACAAATATAAGGGCCACTTGAGTTTTTATAAGACTTTATATTTTTTATACTCTCTTTCTGATCCTTTTCCGTGACACTGGCCAATCTAGCTTATAAATCTTACCAGGATTTACTGTCGTAATATATAACGCAGATTTGCACGAATTGACACTAAGATCTTTGCTTGCTCTGTCAATAATAATTTTCTGAAACCCAGCACTACATGTGCTAATTGTGGTCCCCACTTGTTTATGTTGCTCGCATCATCGTAGTAGCCCTGCCTTCCGTGCGGTGCGTCGTGGGTTCGATGCCCACGGAGAACAAACATTTGTGTGTGGCAAACATAGATGTTTGTTCTATGTCTGGGTGTTACTATGTGTCATAATTATGTATTTACAAAAACAAATGTATTAAGTATTCTATCAGCAATCTAGTTCATAGGAACTAGATTGTTCCTAGAAAGCTTTGTGTGATATGTCCAAGAATACATTTACCTAACTAAAGACATAACTAGGTGTAATGTTTCCTTTTATGATGTGAATAATTTATTTCTAATGTTATTTTTAGAACCCTCAACGAGCTTGTTCTACACTACGCAGTGACGTCACTCGAAGAACATAATGACGAACTGAGGACTGCATTGAAATTTCCAGTAAACGCACACCTGATCAAGAAACCATAAGATCACATAGAACTACTCCTGGGAATAAATGCGAAACGTGACAAGAGGTACGGAATAGATCTCTAATGAAAAGGTTTGGCACCTCTGTCATTTACCATCTGCAGAAAACGAGGTCTGTAGAAATCAGACATTATCACAATTTCTGCTATTCTACCACTAAGTATAGAGTTGTTGAAGTATGTGAGAAACATACAGAATGAAAGAAAAACTGGTGATTTTCAGTCAAAAATGTACATTGTAATAAAATGTGTTGCATCCAGAAATAATCAATTTATTAGTAAAAGAAGATCTTATATTACTACCATGTGTTAAATAGCACTTTATTTATACTGTCTAATTGTGCATCTATTTCAAATCCTGCGTGTACATTATATTCGGATTAGGTAGGTACTTACTTACATAAATGTTGAGGTAAATTATTTACCTCAATTCAAGTTCTATTATAGAACAAAGTAGCTACCTACTTTGTGTAATCAGCTGGGCTTTGTTATTCTAAAAATAAATTGAATTACATTGAACATAATTGCAATATTGAACCATTTTTGATACAAATAATTGTAACTTACCTATGTAAGTCCATCCATAATTTAAAATACCTACCTACGTCATGTTTTTTATTGAATCTATTAGCATTCACTAAAACATGACATCATTTTATCAACGAAAGCTATGTTTTGTAATTAATATGAAAGATACTAACTTGCACAAAATTTGGTCTTGATTTTATTAATTAGTGTTCCGAAAGAAAAACGTGTGAATAATTGTGAATAATTAAAATTTATCAAAAGTCATAACATTTATTTAAGGCTGCCCGCGAAAGTTAGTTTATGTTTTGTCATTTAGAATCACACAACTTTTTATGAAGAGCTTATTAAAAAGATGTAATCCTGACCATTTTTGTAAAACTTACAGCTAAAATTTCAAAAATGTGTGGAATTTTCGAGCTGTAAGGTGACTTTTGAGTAATTTGTAAGCTGTAAGGAGCTTTTTCTAATTTAAGACAAGTTTAACTTAGATCTTTCTTAGAAGCTTGATGTTACGGTGTTAAGGGGCCTTTGTGGATTGGTTTTGCTATTGTTAGAGAACCAAACATTGTCAAATCAGTAGAATTTCTATATTTAGTTCGCGGATAAATACTAGTACAGTCAACGACAGAGTGTTGACGAATTTTGTTGTTGGCCAATATCTCACCTGATGTTAAGTGATGAGGTGGTAAACGGAGTAGCAGATTTATTTTTAAAAATTTGACAGCTTGGTCCTCTAACCTTAACATGAACGTTTAAACGGCTGATTCGGTTACGGAGACTGTTGAGATGGACATAACGGTATTATAGAATGTGTTTAAGGTTTGTCGCGTCATAATTGTAGGTATGGAGTCTGTTTTTCTTTTAGCATATAGGTATATGTGATTTAAAAAAAAATGTAAATATGTTACCTAATTAACCACTTTGTTAGTAGAAGTCCATCGCACGTGACGTGGCGTTACTTAGTCGTTCTAATGCCCAGTTTGCATACAAATAAGTACAGTGGCGAGTTAGACTGCGCGGTAGCGGTAGCATTACTTATGGCTTCCGCGCAAGGTAATAGCAAACCATAATATGTAATACGCAGTTCCTACGTAAGAAGGAGCGGGACTCCCATTTTACCAAAATTACACACTGAAAATCTCGTTTTGTATGAAACGAGGTTCAAATTTAGACCCCCGTTTCATACATTGTTCGTTTTTCGAAAGTACGAGTCTAGTTCGAGAGTTTCGCCAGTCTGGTAATAGCGCGTTCACACTCAAGCCCATGCCGCTGCCGGTATTAATACCAAGATTAATCCCGGACTGATTGCCACAGCAACGTCTCCTTTATTCTTACTAGAGAGTAAGGGCATGAACTTGGACCGGGAGCCGGGACAGAGGCATGATCGTGTTCAAACTATGCTCATGCTTACTTTCCCTGCTGACTGCGGCTAAGTGTGCACGCGCCATAACATAACTAACTCTGTACTTCTAGAACTGTCGAGTTTTAAAAGTTTAAATCAGCTAAGTAACATTCAAAAGGGCCTAAAATCAAAGTCATCAGAATAGGCCTCTAGTCCATTCAAAACTCACTACTTTTATGGTTTTGTAAAAGGTGTGTTGAAAAACGAATGGCCTAAAAAGCAGTTCTTCAATCCTACAAATGCAGGCTCTATACAATGAGGTATCTTAGAGATATATTGATATGTAGGTACTACGTATGTATGTGATAATAATTTATATCCATGTGTATTTGGTGGTGTTACGGTTTGTGTATATAACGCGCAACCCAAGTGATTTGTATGTGTTACAGTATGGAGAGTGCATTACGTGAGAATGGTATAAAACGCATGTATAACTTCGAAGCATGGTTAGTTGGTATTTTTACTAAAAACTGTTTCTACTAAATATTACTAAATGTAAAGGTTTTTGTCATTCTAGAGGTGAAGGGATTAGCTTACCTCAAACTAAAGTCGATCACTCGCGATAACACTTCATTTAATTCAGCAAAGCGAGATAAGTTAGACTGCGTCAACGCTCTGCAGCTGTGTGGGTATTGATGTGTTGTAACTTACATAGGTACTGATTTAGAGCGAGATTGAAGTCTTTTAAACTTCATTTCATATTAAATATGCTTTTATGTATAAAGTGGATATTTCTAGCTCACAAGAGTAGAGCCGTAGAGCCTAACCTAACTTTCAGAGTGACAAAAATCCAGTTGTGACTATGACTGTACTTATTATGGTTTTGTAACAAACATCATGTTACTTTAGCAAAAAAACCAAATAACTTACTAGAGAAGTGTTTTCATTTTAGTACGTTGAAGTACTGTTTTTAATATTATTTTGTAAACTAACGGCACAGCGTCAATTATTGTGTAAGAGCGATTATTTTGTATATTAAGATTTAATGTCCTAAATCTACTTACTTTTAAGTACCATTTCAGTTTTTTTTATGTATTCTGTGCACTACTGTAAAACTGTATGCCTACTTACCTATAATAATTTTTCGCAATCAGTCGTAAGTGAAGGCTTATCTAATGGCTAAAGCGATCCTACTGATTTAATAATTTTTGAGAGATTCTTATTTTTTAGCTTAATGTTTCCGATAACTGTCTTTTTCCACTTTTTGTAGCTATAATTTACAAACTAACCGCACATTAACCTAAAAATGAAATTGATTGGTACCTAAGGACTTAATTATGTAATTTATTGTAAAAATCCACCGAAATAAGTTTCTTAAACCCATTACGAATGTATCCGTCTTAATAATTGACTGTATGGTTTTATGAAAATCTGTAAGTATCTACCTACTTAGATAATATTGAAATTTTTAATCATGAAAATCAAACCCAAAAATATGTGTGTTACAAGTAGTAGGTACTATGACTAAAATGTAGTTCCATCTCTTTTTATCTAAATAATGATTATTTTATATGCTTTTAAATCTTTATCTCAAATTACCGCCTAACTATCCCTATTAAAATATCAAGTGTAACATTCGTAGGTATATGTAGATCCATCACCAGGTTTGTATACTTAGGTACATTTAAAGAAACAAATCTAGTTTATTGTGTAAAAAGCTTTTAATATACATATTTCTTGTCTTCGTTAGGTAACTGTCCTTTACTAACGTTGCATAATGTGATGCTGCAATAATTATGTTGAATATCTAACGTAGCCTATCTACCTACATTGTATTTTAAATATTTTTTTATCTTAGTGTAGAGTATTATTTCTTATAATATATCTATTTATTAATTTAACATTCTTTAATTAGTGTAAAAGATTGTATAAGTGAGATTAACGTAAAGTTATTTTTGTACTATCCATTATCATTGTAATGAATTATGAGAGCAAATGCGATACGATTTTTGCTTCGAAATATAATTATGTATTGTATGTTTATGTAATCATTAAATGATCTCAATAATGAATTATACAATAAGCCTAACAGTTGTTTTTCTATGGTTCTCAGGAACTTTTTGATATATAAAAATGATCAAAACACGCCAAAATTATTGCATAAAATTTAAAATAGCTAGATAAACAAAACGCCATTTTATAAAACCAGTAGGTATAAATGTAAAACATCGTATGTGTAGAATGTTTTAATAAGTGTTAATAAACAAAGAAACTAATTTGACTGGTTTTGTATTGTATATCTAGTTTGTAAGGAACAGAGAAATGTAAAAATTACATTTCAATTTGCACAGTGAAAGTACAAATTCGAAGCGCATGCAGCTGTCTTTGTCATACCAGTTCATGAGAAAGGGATGGCAACAGTTTTAGTGCTGGTGCTGTCAAATTAGGTTAGTTTAGAAAAGAACAATCGAGGGCAATTGTCTTAGAAGTTATCATTCATTAAGGCTAATGGATAGGTACCTACTTGGCTAAATGTATCAGATTTACACGAGGTATTAGCAAATATTAGACATGCATCATCTACTTTTGATTCTGACTGTACAGAATTTGACTTTGACGACACTCCTTCCCTCCCAAAGTGCTAATCAAAAGGTGCAGCCACCCTGCCGGTGTGAGTTACTCCAGCAAGTGTTGAATGCCATTCATTCATCCATTTATCATTATTGGATTCAAAATTAAAGTTACACAAAGGATGGGTGGGAAGGAACGAACCTAACTATAACAAGAAAAAAACTATTTAAAAACGTCAATTTATTGATCAGAATCAATAGGTACAGTTTGTTACATAGAAATCGAAATACTTAGGAATGATAAATCTTACGACGATACGGTGGAAAGCAAATAATTCACACACTAGTCAGTTTATTATAATATGGAGTTGGATCTAGTTAGACTTCTTGGATTCCTTCGATGGGGAGCGAGACCTCGATCTGGTGACGGAGCGAGGCTTGGCGGAGCGGCTGCGGGAACGACTGCGGGAGCGGCTGCGGGAGCCCGAGCGAGGCGAGCGGGAGCGTGTGCGGCGGCGCGAGCGCGAGCGACTGAAACACAACACGACACACATTACTCAAAGGAAGTATACAAGTGCTGCTCCTGAAACAACGGCTTACTTATTCTCGTGCGAGTGATTGTCGAATCCTGTAGCTGTAGCGTCTTATACCATGTGTTATAGACAGATACTTCAGCTATGATGAGCCCTCTTGAGGTTTCGGTAGGGAAGTACGTGGTTGATCATGACGGTCGCTCGTCAAAGTTAAGTCTAGCTCCAAATCTACTACTAGATACTACCTTTAATGGATTGCTTTGGGTCATCAACACAATTATTGATATAAGGTGTGTAACTCACTGGGTGCACGCAGTGATTACAATAGATGTGCGTGGCGAGGCGCGCCGCGAGGAACGAACATTAGTCTCAATGAAGTTCTCGAGTAGTTAGACACGTAGGCTGTAGCTACGTAGTTCACGGAGCCAAGATACCGATGCGGCCGACTCTATTGGAGTACACGCCGCGAAGTGAAAGCTACGTAGCGCAGACAATAAGAAGTGCAGGCACTGACGCTATGGCTCTCGGCGCACAGGCCAATGATAACCTATAACATAGTTATCATTGGTTTACCAGTCCAAAATGATGGGATGGAATCTTGTTTTACAAATTGCAAGTTATAAAATGATGAAAAAATAGGTTTTGTAACTTCTAGAAGTTGTTCTTCAATGTTACTTTATGAGATTCCACTCCATGGAATGTAGTCCATGAAAGTTGTTGGTTTGGATGGTCACCTGCGGCGGCGTCGCCGTGAGCAGTCACGAGCGTAGTGTCCTCGGTCTCCGCAGTCGTAGCAGCGGTCGTCGTATGGCCGCGGAGGCAGGCGTGAGCGCGGGGGAGGGCCTCTGCCTCCGTACCCTCGACTTCCGTTTGACATCTCTACACGGGCGCGTCTTCCACATATTGTCCTTCCGTCCAAGCCACGAATCTGTTTCAGAAAATGTATTTCAGATTAGTCCTCTAGCACCATTGCAATAAATTTGCCAGATATAAAATGGTTAATTTATTTATGATTTTATGATTAATGAATAACAGATTTTACATAGTTCAGTTAATATTATGATTTATCTGTAGGTAGTGCTACAGCCAGATCATAACATCCTGACCATCACCGTTCCAATCAGATCCAGATTTTCATAGATATATGGTCATTTTGTACTGAAATAACACTATTTCTGACAAATATATGGATCCACATTGGAACGGTGGTCCAGAGTAACACTAATTTCAGTTTGCTAGATATACCTATTGTTGATGGACAATCAATTCAAACTGATCCTAACCTAGTGTTTGTAAGTTCATTTGTCTACCTTTAGGAACAGGAGGTTCTTGCGAACGTGATCTAGAAAAACATACTTACAGCATCTTCAGCGTCACGGGGATCTTCAAATTCAACAAAGGCAAAGCCGGGTGGGTTTCTTGCTACCCAAACATTTCTCAACGGTCCGTAGTATGAAAAGGCATCTTCAAGCTCCGGTTTACTTGCATTGCTGCCCAAATCTCCTACATATACTTTACAGTCACCATATCTGGACATTGTGTCTGAAATAAACAATTTACATCTCAACTCACTAAAATGAACATTCAATCAGACACTGCGTCACAGCGTCACTACATGAGGATTTAATAAAATTGGACGAATACAACACAATCACACTAAGGAAAATCTTATAAGTTGACGGGACGTTAATAAAATGCTATAGGCTTGTTATTAAATACAGACTGGGAATTTATCACTAGTATTTTTAAATAAAATGCCTTGCCTTTCATTTTGTTCGAGTCCAGTACAATTCAAGAATCAAAATGGCCGGTCGATTTATTTTTTTACACCGGCGGCTTCGCGCCCCCCACGCTGGTACATACGCACGCGGTAGCGGTTTCCGGTAAATAAGGATGGAGTCTTGCTTGCTTGACATTATATCTCCCACAGACACATACATTCTGCTTGCTTCGCAGATATCAAGTACGGTTCCATCTTTTTACCGGTTCTTTTCCCTGCGCATAGAGTGTAGAAAAACCTTACATGGAATGGCAACATTAAAAAAAAAAAGCAATGCAGCGGGCGGACGAACGTCGTTGCGACTTGCGACTTTTCATTCCGTCATGCAATAATAATTCTTGTCATTCATGAATTCGTTGCTAGAAATTAATTTAGATGGTGTCAATGTGAATATTAGTTGAAATATAGTTAAAATGATGTGTTAGTATTTCATTTGATATAGCTCATGTACGTAGTTTTATGAAATAGGTGTGTGACAAGTAAAGTTCGGTAATGGTGGCCATGTCATGAAAATCCCCACAGCCATGGATGATAGCTCCGTATCTCATCACAACGGAGGGCAAGTGGGATCTCAAATCGGAGTCAGTGTAAATAACAAACAGAATGACGAACCTAGCCAAAGTGTCCAGTATTCGATACCGGGCATCCTACATTTCATCCAACACGAATGGGCGAGATTCGAACTGGAAAGATCACAATGGGAGGTGGACAGAGCTGAGTTTGAGGTGATTTTTTTGTTTTTCTTTTGAATAGACTGTCCAAAGTGAATGACGAATGTAGCTGTATTTCTATAACCTGAATAAGTTGGTTCTGGTGTCGAAATTGCTTCTTGTTTCGCGTGTGCATAATGAGTTCTGATTAGAAATTCAATCGGAAATTTGTTCACGACAATTCCTAATACAACAGCTGGTATTACTCTATTTATTCACTGTGATCAACTGGGTAGAAAGTCATTCATATCCATTGAAATACCATATAGAAAGGTATCAGGAATTAGAACAAAATCACTATCACTAGTAATGTTTTCTGATGTCATACCCTTTTTCCTGTGTTTCACCAAGTAAAATGTATATAAATAGGTACCTTCTTCAATGGTGATGTAAATGTGATGATAAAACGTCTATAACTTGCCTTTATTATACCTGTAAAAAGAGTGATAAATGTGTAAAATGTGTGGTTATTTTACCCTATAATAACCTGAATCAGATGAGAATCAATGGAGGATATATCATGTTGAACCTAAAAGTTCAACATGATATAGGTATCCTCCATTCTGAATGTGTTTCACTTTAGACAAAGGTGATACCTACAACCAAAAGTTCATTGACTTACATATTATCATAATCGTAGCCAACTAGGTACATACATTAGATCCAAGAAATGAAACATTTTATCATTCAATAATATCTCTGATCACAGCCATGAAAATGGTAAAAAGGATCTCAATTTTTTATATATAATGGGTTACCTTATTACTAAAAATATTAACCTCTAGACCGGCGGAACGACCCCGGGGTCGACGCGTATCTCTAACATGAAATTGCCTCGGCCGGCGGATCGACCCCGGGGTCGAGCCACTTCAAGCCACTTGAGACTCAAATTACTAATTGCTCAGTCCACTTCCGTTTGAACAAGTTTATGCCATAGACAAGCTTGATATATTTTTTGTCTGTAAAAACCTTCACAATTGCCTCCCGCTTTTTTGGCAAAAAAAAAATACGAATAAAAAATAAGTGCAGGTAGTGCACGCCGTGAGTGCATTCCAGGTGCATTCATTGTTGCATAATTTGTGATTTTCATTGTTATGTGTCTATTTTTATTACAAAGTGTGTGCTAATTCTGTTCTTTTGTTCATTGTGTGCCTAGTAATGTGTGATTCTGTTGCAATTGATAATCGAGCTCCTAGAGCTTGACCCACAGAGATGGGTAGTCAGAAAATCGATAACCTAATAACGAACTTTCTTTATTGCTACGTAGCTAAGGTTCATAGTTGTGTGTAGTTTTCAGTAAGTATGTAAACAACATTTTCAAATTGAATTATTTCGATAAATTTCTATAAAAGCTATACATAGATGATATTTTATGATAATAAATAGACTTTATTGTCCTCTATTTACATTGTTTTTAGTAGGATCAGAATAGAGATTTTATGAAATCCTTTCGTTTATCTATTGCGAAAAAGATTCCAGTTAGATTCCAATTAGAAAATCTTGACAGCATATTAGGCCTTTGCTTTTATGCCTAAAGCATAGAATAAATATCCAAAATTATAATTCTTATTACTTTAGACAGTATAAGTGGTCTAATTTTATTTATTTATTTATTTATGTGACGTAGGTACTTTTCGCACACTTTTCCCCCACCTCCGCAAATTTTCCAGGGAAATGCATTTTTTTTTGCATTTTTTTTCCGTCCTGTGAAAGGTTAACTCTATATATATGCCAGGTCAAGAACATAATGAGTTTCATCCAATTCAGTTTAGGTATGCTATGAGTCACAATTCAGTCAAAATGTATTTGTATGATGCTTGTACGATTTCCAAACAAACATCCTTTGAACTTAATATAATAAATAGTTTTATTGTTTGTCCTCTAAAGGATCTTGAATAAGTACTAGATGTACCAAAAAGTTGAAGGGGATATCTATTGTACCTACCCTGAGACTTTATGCTGAAACAATGCCCATTTTATGAAAATCTCAACTCAAATCTATTTGGATCATGCTAGTTTTTTTGAGCATACCTAAAGGTTGGTCTGTATTCTCATGTACTGCTCAAGCATGGATCTGGACTCTTATATTTGTATAAAAATCTCTACTCAAATCTATGCCTGAGTAACGATTTCCTCATCACAATACAAACCTAAAACTATGACAACAAATATGAGCCTGTGTAATTTCATTTGGTTCATATAATTACATACTGTGGTGTGGGATCTGAGTGCCCAATAAACTAGACTTTGTAAAACCTTTGTTACAATGTAGGACACCAGTGGTAAAAGTTAATTTTGACTAGCAGATTATTCTCATTATCAACATCACTCACAAATCTCACTATTTAAAGTTGGCTATAATTTATAATGGTTTACAGTTTCTAACCTTCATAAAACTGTGTGAAAACCTACCCCAATGCTAAAAATAACTTGACCCAGAGTGCCTTTTTATATTTAAACCTTAGGACACTATGAAATATTGATCTGCCTACCTACACCTTTGTTGAAACAAACTACCTAGTAATGATATGTTTAGGTGTAAGCAAATGCACTACAATTATCTACCATTTGATGTAAAAAAACAGGTGTGATTCTACTTTGCAGTTGTGGAATATTTATTTCTATTACAAAAAACTAGCCTTATAAAAACTAGGTATCCTGGTGAGGCATGGGTTTTACTAAACATTATATTTGTTTATTTGAGAAAAATCTTACAGAGTACTACTTACTTAGATACTTGTACCTGTGTAAAAATGGCTGGTAAGTTTACTTAAAATACAGTTTTTTTAATTGATGGTTCTTTCTTTGTGTTCTATGATACCCATATTACTCACCCACATCATAGGACATCCCTGATTTTGTTCACAAGTTCAGAAATATTGCATGTAACTACTGTGTATGTACATCTCGATAAATAAATTATCACTTTTTTCCCATGTGTCTTTCCAGTATACAAACTCTACCATATTTAATGAAGATCAGTGTCTAAGACAATATTGCATTTTACCACAATCTGAATTAGTTTCCTTCCAGTCTTTTATTTCCACTTAGATTAATCAAATTGACAAAATTTTAGTCGAACCTTTCTTTGTACACTGACCATATTCCTAATCCACACTCCGCACAGTTTATGACACTAGCATTTGCGAACTCGAGACTGGCCGAATTGTGAAAACTAGCCACAAAAGCCGTACACCAAAAAGTTGAATTTACAAGTGCGTAAACGCCGCGCAGTACTTAACACTCCGTATACAATAACTAGAGAATATTATCTCTAGCGATTGTGAAGTCAACTTGGCTAGACAAGCAGTACTGGACTGTTTGTCTTACGAATGCGTAGTAACCATTGATATCTGATTGTCCAGGCGCGGATCGCCTTCCTCCAAGGAGAGAGGAAGGGTCAAGAGAATCTGAAGAACGACCTCGTCAGACGGATCAAGATGTTGGAGTACGCACTGAAACAAGAGCGGGCGAAGTTCCACAAGCTGAAGTACGGCGTGGAGCTGCAACAGGGCGACGTGCGGCCGCCACCCGACGAGCCGCCCGCGGAGCCCGATCCCGCCGAGCGCGCGCAGTGGAAGCAGGGACGACAGCTTATCAAACAATATTTACAGGTACGTCTTCCAACCCTTATACTTGCAAGCCGCTGAAAGCCGAGCGTCGCGAAACAGGCGCTATGACGTGTCGGTGTTCTAAGGTGTCGTCCTAATATAGGAGGTTTCCAAAGTTGTCCTAATTGAAACTCTCGCGGACCCGCCGTCTTTGGGCCCTTTTTTTTATTTGTTTTTAGAGGTTTTTATTTCCACATCTTAGAGTTACATTTTATTTGTGTTAGTATATTTTTCTTAGCCTATTTCTAAGTGGGGGATGTGCTTCCCTTTAGGGTCAAAGCCTCCTCCAGATGTCTCCATTTGTCCCTGTTCTGCCCTTGTTGACACCTATTTGTGACAGCACACCATCATATTATTTTCTCTCTGTCTCATATTGGTGCTGGTTCCTTTCTTATTCCTGTGATCTTAGATCTGGACTCCAACATTCACAGATATTTTATAGAACTGTCTGACAATATACTGTTTGTTCCCAGGAGATAGGCTACACAGACACGATCCTGGACGTGCGTTCGAACCGAGTTCGCGCGCTGCTCGGCCTCAATAACGAGGAGGCGGACAGTGCCAACTATCGGAACTACGAGAAGCAGCACGACAGGTGTGACGCAGCAATGAACTACATGCCACGGAAATATGGATACGGTGAGAGTTTACTTACACACTAGCTCGCTAAAACAAAAAAAAAAACAGTAGGAATAGGCAGTAGTTTCTTGCCCGTTCTTCTAACCTGTTGTGGCGAAGAACTGGCACCTAGAATCTCCTGGAATTTAATACTTGAAAATCTTAATTTTTGACTGAATATCATATCAGCTTCAAAATGTTATTATCTTTAGATTTTGAGAAATAACGATTTTTGGTGCATATTAACTACCACAGGAAAAAAGATTAACCCGACAGCCACTGAGGTATAAAAGTCCTCTAATTGCAACCGCAAAGCATGAGACAGCTGATAGACCCACAAAATCTGGAAGAAACTTATGGTCATTGGTCAGCACTTCTGTATTTTGAATCCAAAACAAGTTGATGGTATAAGGTGCAGCACTTATCTAAGTAATTATAACCATTGTCTAGCTCTCAGACAAAAGATAATTACTTATTTGCAGGCCATATAGCTCGTAAATCCGACAAGCTTCAGCCTGGCCCAACACTTACCATGTTTTTTTACAAAAACCTGCATTATCCAAAAAAGAATTAATACGTGTGAATCAAGCCGCGGTTTTCCTCACGACGTTTTCCTTCACGGCTCACTAACCCAACTAGGCATTACGTATTCGACGATATAATAGATGTCTACAACATTCAGGTAAAGAGCAACGCAAGCCGGGCTCCGGCAGTGGCAACTACAATGAGGAGGGCCTATCGGTGCAGGAAACTGCAGCAGTATTCGCAAACTTCGAGTTCCTTACCACCCAGGAGATGGATATGGACGATATTGATGATCTGGACGCTAAGCAGCCGCATCATGCGCAAACCAAGCAAGGTAGTCACAGGACAGTTGGTACACTTTAAAAATTATGTAGAGGTTTCTCTAAAGGCGGACTCAGGTGGCTAGGCATTAGAACGCGGACCACCAAGATTGAAGAAGTGTTGGAAATCGGCGAAACCATTTCCTTTGCCTTTTCAGCGCGGGTGTTTTATGCATGAGATCATATAGTAAAGGTCCCGACACAGTTTAATAGTTCTGACCTTGAATAAAATTTCGATTTCAATTGGGAGTTCGTTTTTATTGTCTTTGTGAATAAATCTACTGTGAAATATTTTAGGAGAGGAGGTTGACCACGAAGCTGAAGAGGTCCTCAACGAATTGAACCTCATTACCGAAATCGAATCTGACAGCGGAGGCCAAGGAGATGACTATCCCGGTAAGCATACATACATAAACAAACTCTGACTCAGCAGTGCCATAATCCATACGGTAACCTTTTTCCCGTCGCTAACGGAAACGTTCGAAAAGATTTCCAATACCGAAAAATCTCCTTCGAAAGGTATCTGTTGTGAACTTAGTCAACCAACTTTGTCATTGAATCATCGGCCCCTTTCTCCCCGCTAACAGGCAGGGCTAAGTAATAACAATGATTGTTGTGTAGTGGAATGCGCAACTGTAGCCGGCGGCGGCTGCGGCGCTGGCGAGGCAGACGAGGAGCCGCTCGCACTCGGCGAGCTCGCGCAGCTCACCGTCAGCAATGAGCCCGAGGCCTACGACGTGGCCGGCGCCAGCAAGGACTCCTTCCGCAAAACTTGGAACGCAAAGTACACGCTGCGCTCACACTTCGACGGGGTAACTATACATACACACCAGCGGGGCTAGGAAGCGCACGCGAGATATTTGTTTACTGGTCGGACTGCCACAGATAGTGCAATAGTTCCAAAACTGGTGCAAAATGCCTTAATTTTGACAGAAAGAGAGGACAAAATAACTCGCGTGCGCACCCTAGCCCCGCTGAACTAATTTTGACAATGTTACTAATATAAATTGCGTAATCGCTTGTGGTGGAGCAACCCAAGGTTTGTTATTTTTCTGCAAGAATTAAAAATACGGAACATGTTACAATCATGAATAATAAGGGCAGGTTTACACAGCCAGCCTGAAACAGGAGCAGTTGACTGCTTCCGGCTGCGAACATCAGCGTACAATCTTCTATGTGACTGCTCAAGCAGTTTCAGGCCTTTACCATGGTATCAAAAGAATGTGACACTGATAGTGGTGTTTTAAATGATGTTATGTCTTATGTTGTAGTCTCACTACCTTCGTAGCACAATATATAGCCACTGGAAGGTTTATATGCTATCGAGAACGTCGATTCAAATTAGTAACATAAAACTTCATTATTGCAGGTCCGAGCGCTTGCCTTCCACCCGACAGAAGCGGCGTTAGTCACAGCCTCAGAAGACCACACCCTCAAGCTGTGGAACCTGCAACGTACAGTTCCCGCCAAGAAATCCGCCGGACTCGACGTCGAGCCGCTTTATACTTTCCGAGCGCACGCGGCGCCTGTATTATGCCTTGCGATGGGCGCTCCCCGGTCTGAAGAATGTTTCTCGGGAGGGTTGGACGGGACTATACGCGTCTGGAACCTTCCACCACCCACAGCCGATCCTTATGACCCTTATGACCCTGCAGTACAGGTAATTTCCACCTAAAAGTCGACGTCATAAGTCACGCAGCTCCTTTATTATGTCTTGCGATGGGCGCCCTGTAGTCTAAAGAATGTTTCAGAGGCATTGGATGGAACTATACGTGTTTGGAACCTTCCTACACATCTAGCCCGATCCTTATGATCTTGTAGTGGGTTACAGGTGTTTTATTTATATTTATTCTTCGCCTGCTATATTAACATCTACCTTACGAGGTTTGGTGGCACCTTTTATTACGCCTGCCTTTTATTACGAAGCTGTAGGCTTCTTAGCATGTGACAAGCCAGTAGAATGTAACTAATGAGCTAGTTTGAATTTCAAACTTTGAATCGCCATAATACTGCGGGTTAGGTACGGGTTTGCTCTACCTTATGGCGCGGTTAGATTAGGCGGCAGTGGGCAGGGAAGTAAGCATGAGCCTAATCTGTCCCTGCTCATGCCCATGTTCATGCCCTTGCTCTTTAGCAATAATAAAGGCGACGTTGCTGTGGCAATAGTTCCGGATAATGAATCACGGCAATAATGCCGGCAGCGGCATGAGTTGAGCGTGCATGAGGTATTGATGATGATGATGATGATGACTTCCTGGCCGGTTTCGGCTACGGCGACATTGTTGCTGCTTGATGCCTATGGTGGGCTCTAAGGTGACTTGAATAGCCAATTTTGGCTTTGAAGGTTCTTGCACACAATGTGCAAGGAAGAGCGCCGTTAACGTAATTATAGTTGATGTTTGAAGGCGGTTTAGCTTTTAGTTGGTCGCGTGTAAAATCTAGATCGCGCCTTCGTTCATCTTCAAAGGTTTAGACATTACGCTTCACAAGACTCCTCCATTCAGGCTGATTATTACGGGGTATTACTGTATTGCTGTATAGTAATATGTTTGCATGTGGTTGTTTAAGGGCGCGGTACTACGCGAGCACACGGACGCAGTGTGGTCGTTGTCGAGCGCGCACGGGCGCCTGCTGTCGGCGTCGGCGGACGGCACGGCGCGGCTGTGGGCGCCGCGCGCGCCGCGCCCGCTGCTCTGCACGCTGCGCGCCGCGCCCGCGCCCGCGCCCGCGCCCGCGCCCGCGCCCGCCGCCGCCGACTTCGCGGAGGCCGGCGCACGAGCTGCGGTCGTCTATACCGACGGCACGCTGCTGATGTTCGATCTAGAAACTGAGCAGGTAATGCACGATGTTAATAGGTCGGTGAGCAGGTACCTTATACGCGACGTTATTGATTACTGCCTGGGGTCCCTTGCTGTGGATCTTACGGGCGGAGGCGGGACACGTGGGAGCCGTGCCCAACTTTGAATGCTGTTGGAAAGAGAATTTTTACATGAATCGAAGGACTGCACGCATGAAGCGTTGAAGGACCAAGTAATTGGTCATTTTCCTAACTTACCTACTCAGATCTCCGCGTTTTGTTAAAATAATCTTTTAAACAAGTAAACGCCAATAAACACTGACATTGGCAAATTCGTCGCAGCCCTAGCCACCGAACCACCACAAAAAGAAGAAAATACTAGAGTAAATACTACATGATCGGGCGAAACAACTACACAGTGACTATAGCCATCCGAAACTGAGTATTGTCAAGAAACGACAAATCTGAAGTGGGTTATCTAATGTCTGCCTCGCATGAGAATTACAGCAGTAGCCGTTGTGAGTTTGCTAAAGTAGTTGTGTACTTGCAGGTTGTGTTGCGCGTGTCGTGCGAGAGCGCGGCGACGCGCGTGCGCGCGCACCCGACGCTGCCGCTGCTGGTGACGGCGCACGAGGACCGACACATCAGGTTCTGGGACGCAGTGTCCGGTCGATGCGCGCACGCAATGGTTGCACACCTGGACGCCGTCACGGGGCTGGCGCTCGACCCGAACGGCCTGTTCCTGCTGTCGGGCTCGCACGACTGCTCGGTGCGACTCTGGAACCTGGACACGAAGACGTGCGTGCAGGAGATCACCGCCCACCGCAAGAAGTTCGACGAGAGCATCCTGGACGTGGCGTTCCACCCGCTGCGGCCGTACATCGCCTCGGCCGGCGCGGACGGCCTCGCTAAAGTATTCGTCTAGTGAAACCCCACGTGGACATTTGAAATCTACTATATTTTTAGAGTTCGGTACGTGGAATTTGTTTCTCGGAACGAGTCGTCCTTGCGAGTCGTTTCAGTATCGTTTCGATTCCGACGACGTTTCCCGGTACGTTTTGTATTTACATGTATGTACAGTTAGAGTGTTATGCGGTTTTTGCTAATCTTTTGCAGAGAACGAACGGTGTTTCATTAGCTAGAATACTTATGAACTATGATTATTTAAATTGATTGGATTCTATAGTTGATATTTTTCACTTGGTTTGTATGTAATAGGTAACGTGCTCTCATGGTAATAATTATATCTAATGCGAGTGAGGAGCGATCGAACAAAAGTAAGTTTGAGTAGAAAAGTATGTACTATATCGTGAATAACATAAGTAATGTATGTTCGTACGAGTACTACGTTGTAGAGTATATATTATGAAAAAAAAACATTATTACATTATCCTTTATTTTCCTCAAATTCATACTTGTACACATAAATCCAAAAATTGATAGTAAAAAGCAACATAACCGAATTGCATGTTGTTTTTTTGTAAAATCTGTTCTTTTATTGATCCCCTTTACCGAATGGCATCACAAGTACGTAGATTTATCTAAAATGATCTGAAACCACCTTTATTTCTTATTTTGAAGTAAGAGGCATACTTACAGATTTTTATAACTTAACTTTGTCTGGGAGTAGAGTTAGTAGTAGACCAGACTATGCCAATGTACAATTTTGTATCTTACTCTATTAATAAAGGTACAACTAATACACCCTGTTTGTGCATAATTTCTTTGTAGAATTAGTCCATTTATAATTGTTTTTTATTAGAAGACTTATCATCAAAATATAGCGTAAAAAATTCATGACTGGCTTTTGGACTACTTGAGCATGTAACTTGTGCATGCTATCTAAAATCATTAAAATAAAAATTTACACAATCTAGGTACCCTACCTAGTGGTTCTACGAGTCCAAAATATAAATAAACAAAGACATGTCTAAACATAAACCAAAAGCCCAGTACTAAAAGTGAAATGTATTTATTTCTAACACAATGACAATTTTCAAAACATGGAACTCCGTCACCGTATAGAAAACACGGCTAGAGGGGTGTTCAGTAATAATTTGACAGTCTACCCTTAAGCCCCTACATCTTGTAGATAATCTTACTAGGTAGGTAGATAATTTTCCCAACGAAGCGTAGAATTCGTAGCCGACCTAAGATTTTATGTTGTAGCACCGACGTAGCTCCGTAGCGTGTAGCACGTAATCCCGATGACGTAATGATTAGATCACTATTGAATGTGATTAATGAGGCAATTCATTGTTATAGCGCGTGCACACTATGCCCGGCATGAATGCCGCGATTAATTGCGGAATGATTGCCACAGCAACATCGCCTTTATTCTCACCAAAGAGCTAGGGCATGAACTTGGCGATGTTGCTGTGGCAATAATTCCGGAATTATTTGCGGCAATAATTCGGGCAGCGGCATGGGCATGTGTGAACGCGGTGTAGGAATAAAGGCGATGTTGCTGTGGCAATCATTCCGGAATTAATCGCGGCATTCATGCCGGCAGCGGCAGTGGCATAGTGTGAACGCGGTATTATAGGCAGTGGTGTGGGCTATCGGCTTGTTTCATCATTTAATTATCTAAAAAAAATAGAAATTAATTCTTGAATGGCGCTTACGACAAAGCCAAATTCGAAATCGATTGGCGGGAAGCAATTGTTTGCGGGGGGCCCCTGAAAAGTATGTTGGCGAAGGTTCAGTGGAAGGCTGCCTACGTTCTACATGTTTGTAAACTTTGTGAACAATATCTTATATCATCCATAAAAAGTACAGTCGGCAAGCAACGTAAGTCAGTTAACAAATTTTGTTTTTAAATTCCAAGTAAATGAAGTCCGTAGTACGTAACCAGTTGGTAATTATATCATTTTCATTAGTATAAGGATAGGTCAAAGATTTACAAAGATGCTAATGTTAAAAAAAACTCAAGTCCCCAAACAGACAATCTTAAAATAATATTTTTTCATATTGCCGACTGTACCTAGATTAGATCGTTGGTGAGATGCAAACTTATCTATTGATAGTTTATTTCCGGCTTCACAATGATGGACATGTAAGTACCTAATCTTTTTATTTTTGACTTATTTTGACTTCTATTATCGAGAATAAACCAACAAAAAGATCTTAGTAGGTACTTTACAGGTACTTTGGTCATGATGACTAGGTACATATTATAGGTCTATGTACCTACCTAGAATTATCATATTAGTAATATTATCACCGTGTGAAGGAAAACATCGTGAGGAAACCCGCGGCTTAGTCAGCTCCGCAAGTATTGACCTTGTCTTTCCTGTGGATATGGCTGACTAGGCTGAGAGGATGGTATAGGTGCTGGGCAAGCCTACTCCATCTAAACATTGTCCCAGGCACTACAGTGTCCCGTTATGTGTAGGCATAGGTTGCCTCCTGACTCTGTATAAATCATCTTCAATAGATGTAAAGGCCTATTATTATTTGTATCAGCGTGTTGAGACTCCATGTTTAAATTGTATCAAATAGGCCATTAGAAGTAAGTAAGTCCGTTTAACCATGTCACTATTTGTCACTACCTTTTAAACAAAACTAGATGATAGGTAGGTAAGCCTAAATTAAAAATAATACATATCTCAATCCAGATACAAGTATCGCTAGCACCTCACAATGTACTTTGAATTACAGAATCCTCGGTTTCATGATGTACTGCATGTATTGGATCACGAAGGAGTTAGCAAAGCTGCCTAGTCCACCTCCTGATGAAACAGAAACTACGCCGAACCCGGATCCATTCTATATCCCGCCTCCCCTGCAAGGGTAAACCTTGCCTGTACATTTTTCGAAGTTAAAAGACTCCTAAAACTTCTGTCGTGATCTCGCCTCAAGCTCAGAAGATGGTGTTCCACTCAAACTAAAATATGCTACAAGGTGTACCGCTGTTGGTAAATTTGGCTAAGTGTTGTAAATCTTTATGATCTAACCCTAGAAGCACATATCATAATAAATACTATTCATCCATTATCGCGTTATTCATCTAATCTAATTTGTAATTGGCTACGCCGTAGCTGTTGTAGCACTGCTACGCAGCATATTGCATCAATCCGAGCGTGTTTTGCATTCCACTTTGACAAACATGTTTGTTTATGTAAATAATAATTTAAGCCTGCTGCCCACCATATCGGCAACGGTCTTCGCAACGGTATTTTAACGCTACCTACTCTGAAATACCAAGTATATATTTTAGAAGGTTTGTAATGAACGGTGTTTCTTATTTTGTATATTTTTAGAACATTTCTAGCTATGTAGCAGCTACCTATATGTTATCCGCAGAAATAACGATATTAAAACTATCAGCATTTTATAACGAGAGTTTCTATCATGTTGGAAGGCAGCCTTTATTTTACCGTTGCTTGAAAACAATTACTTTTCCAGCGACAGTTGGGATATTCGATCGATCAAGTTTATTATTAAAATAGTGCGTTAGTAATCAAGATGTTGAACATGTAAGTTGTTTATATTTTGGCAATAAAATGGAATTGTATTTAGTACCTAGATAATTCGCGACCCTAATGGCAGTGAGACACCTTCAAATTAATATGATCATGCCTTGGTTGGTTCTAATTTGTTGGAAGATAAGGCTTGTACGTTGAAAGTTTCCTCAAATATAAATCGAGACTTCCTGCTGAACTTAGAAACGTCACTGATATATAAGTACCTATTACTTAAAATGCTAGCAGTGTCTTTCAATTCATTGCGTAAGAGATGTCTGGCAGTTAATCATAGGTTTTTTAGTCTTCTCAATGAAAGTCTATAAAATATAAATTATGCTTGAATCTCAATTTAAACTTGATCATATACTGTGGTTACCGCAACATTCAAACCAAAAAATAATTTCAGACTCTCCATCACAAGCGTCTTGATCTACTGCATGATTTGGATCACGCAGGAGTTATCCAAGTGGCCTAGTCCTCCACCTCTCGAGGATCCCCCCACGACGCCCAGAGACCGTTTCTACATCCCACCCCCTCTGCAGGGGTAAACTTTTTTATTTCAAAAATATCCTAAAGTTAAAAAAACTGTCATTCGAGTCGTGCGTCGTGCGAGCTCGCAAATTTCGCAAAAGTTTTGCGTTTTAGTTCATAGGTACCTACCTATTTATCTAAGCTGTTATGTTCCTCATTAAAGCGCAAAAAAGACTTCCTTTTCTCCTTCCATTAATATACCTACGAGCTATTAACTAAGGTGGTGAAATAAACGATTGAAATAAATTAGAAGTGGGAACTGCTCGTTTATTTGTATAATATCTCAAAGATTTTATTTCACGAAATCACATCCTGCGATATCGACAATTTGAAGTTTTTTTCGAATTTTGCCTAGAACCATATTTTAAATTAATATTCTTGTAGATTCAGCGATTACCTAGGTACCTATTTTGGTTTGTAAATATGATTTTAAATTATTTTATTAAAAACATTTTAATGTAAAATTTTAAGATTTACCAATAATAGGCAAGAAGAACAACAGTTCACTACCTAATTCCTACCTATAAAGAGGTAATCAGTAGGTATAACCTAAAGGTATTGGAACCCGTATCTCTGCTGAGATCTTCTCCAAAAGTCGATTCTCTCTCTGTCAGGCAGTCGTATCATCTTGACCTCGTTGTCTAAGCTCAGGAACTTGGGGGTCTTCTCACTACGCATCCATGTGAAACCATAACTAGGGCACTCTGTTGTGGGGATTCTGAAAAAAACAACAAAACATTCAATTGAATTCTAGGTAAGAAGTGCTTATAATTTAACTGGCTTCCGCCCGCGACTTTGTTCGCGTCCCGCTGGATCCCGTTGATTTTCTAAGATAAAAAGTAGCCTATGTGTTACTCCAGGTCACGGAAAATACCTACCTATATATTCCAAGTTTCTTCCAAATCGGATGAAACGAACGTTTTTGCGTGAAAGAGTAACAAACGTCCATCCATACATACAACATTCGCGTTTATAATATAGAATATAGGTAGAATAGGATTTAATGAATTGTCAATTAGGTACCTTTAAGTAACATAATTTGCATGGAAATGCGCTACGTGAAATTTGTGAAACCTACTAGGTACCATATCATAAAGAATTTGTAATCATATTTCTAGCAAATAAACCATTTCGATTTCAAGGAGCTTGGTTTTAACTTACCCAGTTCTGGCCAAGCTAGTCCATAGGCTAGTCATGATATCTATCATTCGGGAATCCTGAGGAGTTGGTGTCTCGTCTCGGTATTCCACTGGATTGTATAAGTAGTATAGCTCGTCGCAGTGACTAGCACCTGGTAACCATCGCAGAGGAGAAGCCAGCTTGTACTTATTCCTGTGAGAATCGTATTTGAAGAAATAGTTGTATAATGAAACTCTAGGATTGCTCATGAACGCTTCCATGACTTGTACTGATGGGTAGTGCACTAGTGTGTCAGAGAAATAGTTAACCAATCGTTCGATAGTTATGGACGAGTTTTTGAAATAGAATGCTCTGATGTCATCGATGAAGCGTAATTTGTCTTCGTTACTTCTGAACGCTATACTCTTGGGTATCACGCTAGTGAAGTTACTATCGAGTGCTCTCAGTCCTGCAGAATTATAATCGGAAGCCCACATAATACCCTCCTCGTTATCGTAGCCCATAATAATGCTGATATCAGGGATATCTTTAGCATTATTCAGTAAATCTATCGGATTTTCTCTAAGAACTGCATTCTTGCTCTCCGCAGCTTCAATACATGTACCAAAAAGAAATCGTTCATAAACATTGTTCGTTGAGTTTTTAGTTGATGCTATTACTATTTCGTCAGCCGTAGCGTTTTTGAATATCCTAAGTAGTTCTTCAGGGTCTTTCGTATCATATCCTAAGCGTGATGCAATGTCAGCTGCAGTGTCGATAGGCTCTTTATCGAAAAACAGTGGCCTTATAACATTACCACTATCCATTATTGTTCTGTTAAATAACCCTCTAGCTACTTGTGAAAAAATGAATAGATTAATAGAGTTGCCTCCGACGCTCTCTCCGTGCAAGGTGACTTTAGTTGAATCTCCGCCGAACGTTGCAATATTGTCCTGCACCCATCTGAGAGCAGAGATTTGGTCTTTGACACCAACGTTCCCCTGGGCTCCTTTAGTTTTCAGACAGAGAAATCCAAATGCTCCGACGCGGTAGTTGATGGTTACAACAAGAACATCCTTCTTAACGAGGTACCTGGCGTTGTATCTGTCATCGGTATTGCTACCCTTGTATAGTCCTCCGCCGAATATGAAGACGATCACTGGTAGAGGTTTGGTAACGACTGCAGGAGTGTAGATGTTCAGTGTGAGACAATCCTCAACGCCGACTGGTGAGTTGGTAGTGGTATCATACTGCTTGCAAATAATGGTCCCGCGGTCAGCTTTCAGTGTTCCGTTCCAGGTGGGGGGGTCGCCTGCCTCCTGCAATAACATGTCAGTACTACTACTAACTAGATGACGCTTGTCTCTACAACGAAAATATTTATTGTTTTCCTAAAATTTGTAGTTAAATGTTGAACATTTTGTCTAAGAGGTACCTGAACTGTAGCGCACTTATCGTGCATTTAAAAAACACTGTGAATTTTAACTACAGTATTAGATATATAGGTACCTACCTACGTACAGTATTTATAATATTCACAATGTTTCCAAAATAAACATGAAACAAATGAGTTACCTATCTACAAACCGTAGCAAATTTTGTTAGTTTGGAGTTATTTACATACATTTGCTGTTACTTATTTATTGTTTACAAATCAGATTCATCAGGGGAAACAGGTTTTGCGTCAAGTCAGTAACCTAGCATAATTTTATTTTGTGTTTTGTTAATCTTACCTCAAATCTGTCAACAACAGTAGCATATGGAATTCCGAAGAACGTCCGGTAATTATGCTGGCGATTCAGAGATCCCTCAACTGTTCCTTGTTTTAGAACTCTTATATTATTATCATCACACGAGTTGCATTTTACGAAAACAAATGATAAGGCTAATATTTTTAGACACTGATATACGTAGCGTGTCATCGCTACCGAGACACTGTTAAAAATAATGATGTGAACCTGTTTTCATACTATGCTGTCACTATATTATGATAGCAGTTTTATGATGCAAAAAATAGATACACAAGTATCAATAAAAATCATAGTAAAAACTTACCCCCTATCTTATAAAAAGTTAGAGTAGACATTATGTCCTGATTACGTATGGTAATCAAGACATTATGTCTATTGTAACTTTTTATAAGATAGACCCCTAGACGATGCTATATTTTTGCTAGGTACCAGAGAAATCCTAGTATCACAGAAAATAACGATTTAGTATACCTACCTACTGTAGTTAAAACTATGTTCGACAAGTGTAAATAAATAGGCAACATAAGTGTAAATAAATAGGCACCTACCTTTAGAGAACTGAATTATATGAAGTGTAAGGGCGCCGGTGCAATTACAGGCACATGGGACTTCAAGATCTTTACGTCTCAGAGTGATGGACGCAGTGCATTGCCTTACAGGGCACGTCCTCATTGGACTTGCCCTGTGAGGTAATGCATTGTTATAGGCAGAAGTTACTACTTTACATCAGGTGAGCTATCAGCTTGTTCCATTACTTTTATCATAAAAAAATATTAAAAAATATATATTTATATACTATGCCTATAAATTAAACAACTGGGTATAATACTACCTACAACTACTACAACTTACCTATATAAACTGATATAACTCACTAAAAAAGCTGAAAAAACAAATAAAACCAAATAAATAATATATTTAACTAGTGAGCAGGTATGTGAGCTATTTACAACAGTAAAATGACCTCGACCAAACCATCTGCTTCATTTTATAAGTAGATTTTATTCTGTAGAAGCTGTTTTATTGTTTTCTATGACGCTTTACTAAAAACCATCACACAATTAAAACAGGCAATGTTTCCTTTTTTCGATAAGATATCAGATCTGAAGGTGTAGTTTCCGTAAAAAAATGATGTTCCCAGAAAAGACACCATGATATCTTTCAAGGCAAAGGTACTGTTGTAGGAACCCTGTAAATAAAACATGTTTTAATATAGGCAAAGTTATAGTCAACACCAATAAATGATGATAAGACAAAGGTTAAAGAAAGTTTTTTGACTGGAAACTAGCAACTTTTTGTTTAGGTTATTATTTACTTAGAAGTCAAAACTCTCATCTTAAAAATGTCTAGCGTTATGATGAAGTTCTGAAAATATGGTCATCTTCTGATGACTGTATTTAAAAAATCACTTCGGTTTAAAATGAAACATAATAAAATAGATAACACGTACCTTTTTAATAAAGCAATTGTCAGCTTTTAAGCTTTGCTGTATCATAAGAGCCACGCTGAAGTGTCTGCAAGGGTCTTTCAATTTGTAGTTCCATAGGAAGTTCTTTTTATTCTCTTTAACGTTATACACACGAACTTTAATCTGAAAAAAAAAACAGTTATTTTATCCTTACACTTCTGATTGTCACACATAATTATAAAACCTCCTAAAAAAGCTCCATCGTTCCTCAACGGACTATATAGAGACGCAGGTAGAGCGCCTATTCTTGGCGGTTCTTTCTGAGATCAAATCAAAAATGAGAATGTCAGTGGACGATCTAAAGTCAGCTACCGATGGATTAGCAAGTAGCAGTGGTGGGTGGTAACGCAGAAAACCTATAGCAGTAGCCCAGTGGGCGTTGAAGTAGAAGGTTCTTCATGAGGATAGATTTTAGTCGAAGCACTATGAAGGAATGAAAAGTGTGAAGGTAGCGAAAGATATAATGAAACGGAATAGCAGCCAACTCTGATCAGTGTTTAGAATACCCTATCATAATGCAATTACCTAATGATATTTGGTATTAAAACAAATACCTATCAATATTATTTTATTATATAGTGTAGGGGTGCACTAAGAAAGGATTTTTTTTAAATATATAAAACTCTTTTGAAGCTGACTTAGAATCAACGCACAGTCTAAACTATAAGTTCTAGAGGTATGAAATTTGGAGGTTAGTATCCTTATATAGTCTAGGGGTGCACTAAGAAAGGAATTTTGAAAAGTCACACTCTAAAGGGTCTAGAACGCAAGCAACGCCGCGGGCGACGGCTAGGTGGCCAATAATGAGGAAGATTTTTTCAGTTTTTATTTTTACTTGACTAAAATTTTAGTACAAATCATAGTGAAAACTCACCTCGTCTAGCTTAGTGTCAGTAAGAAAAGTAATGTTGGAGACACCCACTTTATCTTCCCGCAGATAGGTAGATACCGTTGTAACATTATTTGCCTTGGGTCCCTTACAATTGCTGAAGTCTTCAAAATCCAATATGTATGGACCCTAGAAAATCAAATCAAATCAAATAATGTTTATTGGGCACTATAGGTAAATTAGTATAAAAACATGCCTAGCAACAATCATAGCGAAGTACTTATTCTAGTAGGCAAGTCATCATAGTAGGTACTGAGGGTACCTACCTTAACTGCTGACCTGCTTATATAATATTTTATCAACTAGTATTAGGTAAGTTAGGCAGTTAAATACCAAACTATATTAGGTTAGGATCGTCAAGAACCGGACTAGATTATCTGTATCCCGGTTCTTTGCGTCTTCCGGCGGACAAAAGGTTAAGGTAAGGTTCATAGAATCAATTTAAATGTAGTTAGCATAATTATTGTATGTGATAAAGATTAGATGTAATTAGTTATATTTTCTGAAGAGATGAGTCGGGAAAGATGAAGTGGGTTTGGTTTAGGAGAAAATTAATGATACGTAGTATAGGTTTTTATTTTTGAACTGCAAGTAGCTCCTCGGTGTCATTGTATGACAATTTATGAAGCCAGTTCTTTACGGCCTGTTTGCAATTTAATAAGTTTAGTGCTGTGATGTTCAAGCGTTTATTTATTTTATTGTAAAGATGAACAGAGAGAAAATCAAACTGATGCTGCATAAAGTTTGTACGGCGTGTTATGTTAATTATCTTATTTCTTCTTTTTTTTCGTACGTGAGTGGGATGTATGGGGATATTTGTGTGGGTTCTTAAAACAGTACGAAGAATATAGAGTTGTCGGATAGTTAGTAGATTGGAGGCCTGATAAAGGTCCCTGGTCGGATGACGGAATTTTTTGAAGGTCATTGTTTTGATCACTGATCGTTGAGCTCTCTCCACAGGCAACATATGGGTTTTATACGCGCCACCCCATGCAGTTATACAGTATGTTTGTACTGACTGGCAAATTGATATATAGACTGAGATCAGCAGGTCGGGTTCCAGAGCATGCCTCAGATTTTTGAATATCCACGTGAGTTTACGTATACGTGAAGATAGAAGTGAAATATGTGGGACCCAGGTAAGGCGCTCATCTAGCAATATGCCTAGATATTTCAGCGATGTCGTCCTCTTTATTGTTGGGCAGTTACATGTGCTGGAGGGGTTGTCGTGACAAGAATGAGCTTTGAGATGGAAGGATTGTGGTGGGGCATTGTTGGATCTGATAGCAAAAGCTATGTATTGTGTTTTGTCAATATTTAAGGTTAATAGATTTGTGTCAAGCCAATGTTTGATTCTAGCCAGGCCCGTCTCCGCCGCGTGGTAGGAAAATATAAAGGAAAATATATGTAGTATGTACGTAAGAAATAGTACAAAACCTAGGTCTAATAAACACCTAGTTAGGTAAATATACTGTCAGCAGGGCGCTGTAAAGCTGTTTGTATTCGGAAGTGAGATATTATTATGTCACTTTGTTGTGTGTGAGTTCGTGATCGAATAGTTTATAGAGCAACTCTAAAATACATTTACAATAGGTAATACATTGAACTAGTAGGTAATACATTGAACTACGTATCGTACTATAAGTAGATAAAAAATTTACTTACATAGTTATCTGCATTTTTAGCTAGCTGTTGAGAATAAACAAGTGAAACCATCAAATAAAATAAAATGTTAACTTTTAACATTATAAAGAAACAGGAGAGAAAGAAATCACATTCTGAAATAAATTCATTAAATGATTTGAACACAAATCTATATTTAATGGCAGATTATTAACTTAATAAATTGTTGGAAAATGTATTTTTATAATAAATAATATTGTAATATACCCAATTATTATTACCTATGTTAGTAATCTAACATCCCATCTCACTAATATTATAAATGTCAAAGTTTTAGATGTTTGGATGTTTGTGTTTTAATCACGCTGAAATTACTTGTCCGGTTTGGATGAAATGAAACATGGAATAGAATATGTAGTTCGTAACGGATTAACACATAGGCTACTTTTTATACCAGAAAATCAACAGGAACATATTGGACGGGAACGAAGTCGCAAACGAAAGCTAGTCAATCAATAGGCATATTTGAATTCGAGCAGGAAACCACCGTGACGTGTGATGAATTCATTATCTTCAATTATTGTATATGAACACAAATCTATATTTAACAGCCACAGATCACCATCACGTACATTAAGTTGTAATTTTCAAAAATATAGATGCCGGAGCCCTGGACATAGGTGATAGGAGGAGATAGGAGGGGTATTTTCTGCAGGTATAGAAAAACAAAGCAAGTGTGGAGGGTGCTTCGTAAATACTAACAAAATACGCATTAATTATATAATCATCAGAAAGACATCTCGTGTGCCATACAGCTAATTCATATTCACGGGTAATGCAAGCCATATTTCTCATCCGTTGTCCTCCAAAAATTGATACTGTCCTGATTTGGGAGCTCAATCATTAAAATTTTTTCATCGAGTTTTAAAAACCTCAGCTGGTTTTCACTTGGTTTCCATAAAATTGATTTTGTTGATGGTGTCCTGAAAATAAATAAATGAAGTAGGTAAGGTCGGTAGGAAAGATTAGACCCGGCGGTTTTTTGAAAATAATTTGAAAGTTCCAGCTCGTTTGAAACAATACTTACCCAGTTTTTGCAAATTTCGTCCAAAGTGTGGTCATTATGTCTATGAAATCCAAGTCAGATGGATGCGACGGAAGAAGCTGGTACATTAAGTCAAGACCCACTTCAAGACCTAACGATCGACTTAAAAAAACGATGAACTCGCTACCCTATGTCGCTAAGTTCTTTACATGCAGAGCAAACCTAGCGGGCCACATTTACTAGTTTAATTATACAAATAAGTTTACGCATTTTACAAGCCCTGTATAGTTTAGAAACTAAACATGCAGTTTTTAATTGAAGAAAATATTTATTTATATTTTATGCTATTACGAAACATACACAAACCACCAAACTTAACAGCCGAATACTACCTATAACGCTATTATTGCCATCCCTCACAAATGAGTAATGTCAAACATAAGCAGAGCAATTTTAAGTGGTGTTTAAATTTAAGTGACGTTTCAGTGTTCGGCCCAAAAGATACCTAAATATGTATGAAATTGTAATATTTCCATAAACAGTGTAATTTCAGTACGCTGTTTTGTCGCATAGTTTACACCGGCACTCCCGAAGAGCAGTACCGAGGTGATGGCAGAGCGACTGCTTCGACTCTGAAGAATACTCCACCCGATCCTCCGAGATAAAGATGTATCCACACTGAAAATACGAAAACTGTCTGGAGCTGATAATTTTTAATATTTGCAGATTGAAAAGGAAAAATTTTTGTTTGATATAGGTACACGGAACAATATGGAAAGGTTATGCGATAAGAATTTATTTATCCATTTTTATGAAATAGGTAGTAAGTAGGTAGGTAAGTGAAACAATTAACTAGAAGGTCATCCGATATATTATTATGCATGCTATAAATCTTGTGATTTTATTGAAAAAAGATTTTTGACTTTGACTAACTTAGATTGTCTTTAACGGACTAAAATACTCACAGCTGAAGCCATATTTTTGCAATGCAGACGCCTAGCGCTGGGTTTGACCAGTTTGGACAGCAATGCCCAAGCTCGGCCCGCCCTCCGGTCCCACTTGAGCGCCTGGACTGCGCAGGCTATCGCACAGTTCTTGGCTGCTACCTGCTCTTCGGTGGCACCTGCATCACCTCCTTCGCCTGTGGCAGCTCTCTATAAAAATATTTGTAAAGAACTCCAGTGGACTCTGACCTCCCATTACAACAAAGAGAGAGACAAAGTGAGTATGCGCAGCTCAATTCGAAGACTCTCTTCGGAAACTATTCCTTCTGAATCGAAGAAAATATTTTTAAACTAGCCATCGCCCGCGGCGTTGCTCACGTGACCCTTTAGAGTGTCACTTTTCAAAATTCCTTTCTTAGTGCACCCCTACACTATATAAGGATACTACCCTCCAAATGTCATACCTCTGGGACTTATAGTTTAGGCTGTGCGTTGATTCTCTGTCAGCTTCAAAAGAGTTTTATATATATTGATGATGATGATTGATGATAACAACCATTAGATTTGTGTCGAATTTGATATATTGGTCCAAACAAAAAAAGCCGCACATTACCGTCATCCAATCGTCAGCTAGGGCCATCCAGGTGTACGCGCAAGGTTGCCGTCGCACCAAATCTACCAAGACAGTACGAGCACGCTGAGGTTCTCGAATTGGAGTCGACAGCAGGATACTAGAATAGATTAATCGTATTGAACAAGTGGCCATCCCAGCCTGGTGATTTAATTTTTGTGCTGCTCAAGCCCAGGTTGGTAAAATGTTGCCTAGCTAAGTTTATCATTGATCGGCTGAACACGAAGTGGCTACTAATGCTATGGAATTTTAGTATCCTCATTCTCATCAGAAAAGAGGAAAGTACCTGTAAGCGCCTATGCAGCTGCCAGCTTTTTCAAACGATGTTGTTGCCGCTGGAATGTTCATTTGCTTGTGGTAGCATTCAGCTTCAAGACTCCTCAAGTAGCTGATCTAAAAGTGTTCCAAATTGTAGGTTTACACTAGTAGTTCAGAATTAATATCACGCGTCCTTTCAAATATGTATGTATATGCTGTAAGGATTAAATTTACTTACCTCGCCATACTTTTGAATGCCCGTTTGTATGTGACACAGTGCGTCGTCGATGTTCCCACGAAGCCGGCAGCAGAGTGCCACCAAGTGGAAATATGCGGCTGACTCGCCTTCTTCTAAAAGAGCCCGTGACACACACGCTTCCGCTAGCTAAAGTATTATTATACTAATAAATGCTTATGACTTATGACTAAATAGAGTGAAAACACCATTATTGTTCTGCTTGCTGAGAGAGCATAGGCCTTTAGACGCTTATTGGTATCCATTGGCTTCAACGTCATCGATTTAGCGAGTCGGGCCGTCCTTAGTTTTTCATGTTCACCATTCGAAAGCTTTTCGCCAGTGGTACTAACAGTAATTGCCCGAAGCCTCAGCAGTAGGTCAGCAGCATCGTAGTATCGGTTCATGCCGGGCAGGAGTGGCGTATTGTCCCACCAGTCTCCGAGCTCGCGGTCCCACGAGCGAGGGAAAGCGCAGTCTTCGCTTAGTCCATCGGCATGGGTTCTGACGTAAATAAAGTAATTGCAATTTGCCTTGGTAAATTTTGTTTGGGTTAAAGAATGGTGGAAGAAAAGCATGGTCGTGATTCGCTGAAATCAGTAGATGAGATTCTAAAGTAAAGAACAAGAAAAGAGAGGAAGTCTGGACAATTTGGTATAAGACCTACAATCTACATTGTGGTATTGACGTCTTTATACTGCGAATAGTCTTAGTCACTAGATTATAAGGACCAATTTATTCAAATTGGCTGCGGTTTTTATGTTGAACTTTGTAGTTTGACTCACTTTTTGACACACTTGATGATCTGTTCAGCTACGTGGTATAACTCTCGCTCGATATAGTACGCACTGGTGGCCACCCAGGCGGTGCTCCAGAACGGGAACAGTGCTAGTAGAGCCACGAAGAATGACTCTGCGAGCGCTGGATTCTCCTCAAATACCATAGCGCCTTTGGTTAGAAGACTGAAAATTATATAGATATTGACTTACGAAGAGCCTGTTCATTTAACCAGTTTTCAGCAAACCAAATCATATAGATAAAGATATAAAGAAGAACCCATTAGACAATCATAAAACTCACGACAAAGGGTGCCTTGGGTCTAGCACCACAGATTTGTTAATGCAGACACTAGCCCAGTCTCTGTCCACGTCCAGCATACAAACAGCCAGCTCACGCCAACAGCTGCCATCTCTCGGTCTTTGAACCACCAGCTGAAACCATTAGCCATACTTAATCAATTTTCTATGACCGTTTGAAAGTCCTGAAATTATGGTTTAGGTACTTTTTCTCTCAAAACGAATTACTTAGATAATTATGCTACTACTTTATATAAGACTTGCCCAGTAAGATGCCAATTAGATTCTACTATCAGCTACATTATCAAAAAGAAGATGCTGTACCACAACCTACTTCTTCCTTCATACATTAAAATATATAAAGAGATGACCTGCAAGTACAACTCGGTAGCGTGAGAGATATCTTGCATCTGTCGCGCGTGCCTGGCGGCTTGGAGGGTTGGATCCATCAGCTGTCTGTTGTCAACCCCAACCAGGGTCTCACAGGCAGTTCGCGTTAGACACGCGTGGGCCATCATCACCATTTCCTATGATCAATAATAAACAAAACTATGGTGTCAATTCAATCTCAAAGAGATGGTAGATCTTATAAATTTAAAAGCGGGTAGATCTAACTTAATTTACTAGATACTAGACTCGGCATTTTATAAAATGAATCATATTGCTTAGCTACCATGCACTGCAAGAAAAAGCAATTGTTTACTTCAAAAGTGTCATCAGAGTGCAGAAAGTCCTGGACAACAAAGTTGTTGTTGACATAGACCGCGGCGTCCTGCCAACACGAGGTGGTCAACTCCACGCGCGTCCTCGTCTCGCTTAACTGACGGTTAAAGATGCAGAACTCCGTCATACCTATTTAGAGAACAAAGGGCTAAAACAGAACGTCGAGATAACTGAGAGGAACTTTCTTTCTAGAAGTCTATTTCCAAAATCCTAAAAGTCAAAGCACGTGGCTGTGTTAATTTTTTCAGTACCTAGGTAGTAAATAATCTTACCAAAGCTGTGAGCATTTCATTTGTTTGGGTATCATCATCACTATCATTCCACTGATGGACAATATGGACATGGCACGTGCTCTAGATTTCCAGAAAAAACGATGTTCTAACAAACATTCAGTACATATTTACCGTAATAAGGAACTTTTCGGATAGAGCTAGCCGCATTCCTCACGGTGGACTGCCAGTCTCTATCGAGCTGGCCTCTGCCAGAACATTCTCGCTTGGCAGGCCCCTGTTGCTCTAGTTCCCTCAGCATCTCCTTTATTTCGGCACTGAAAAATTTACCATTTAGAGTCAGAAGGCACTTTAGTATCGGCGACAAGATGAAAATTTAAAATTAATGGGTTACCTGTGAATATGAGGTGGTATCGCGATCTTCTTGAGCGGCCTGGCCAGCTTCACCTCAACGATGATGAAGGCGCAATTCTCATCAGCGCCCGTGGAACGCATGATACCAGTGTCGGTGCTGACGCTTGTTGGTGCCGATTCCGTTGTTGCTCTATGAAAATTATCAGTCACAAGAATCACTTAGAGTTTTCAAAAACTTAGCTTATACTACCTATATCGCCTTAGTTTCAAGAAGGTAAGTATTTAGCTAGATAAGTGAACTAAGTAAAAATCAGATTAAGTGCAATACGCCTTTTCTGATTTTATTCATGTTTATGCAGACGCTCTACGTAAAATATAAAAAGGTTTACACCTTTACATGAATTTAAAGTCCGTTGCGCCTTGGTATAAGTCATGTTGTATAAATAACTAGGCGTCTCCCGCGGCGTTGCTCGCGTTCTACCGTTTAGAGTGTGACGTTTAAAAATTCCTTTCTTAGTGCACCCCTACACTATATAAGCATACTACCCTCCAAATTTCATACCTCTAGGACTTATAGTTTAGGCTGTTCGTTGATTCTCTGTCAGCTTCTAAAGAGTTTTATATATATTGATGATGATGATGATTGATATCAGGGTATCTTGTGTGATGTGCTAACTTGCTAGGTTTCTGCGTGGGGCCAGGAGTGGAAGGTGCCTTTTCATTTGGCGTGAGCAGCAGCTCGCAGCCGCACTTGTCCATCATTGCTTCTGAGTTAATCCACTGCAGCGGCACTGCTAGTCGAACTGAGTCCTCTTAAAATTAAAGCACTCGTTGAAAATAGCTCTTGTTGCTTTATATTTCTACAGCAAACGTTAGAAATCTTCAAGATAGTTGTAATTGTACCTATAGGTTTTTATTATCGGTTTAGACTTTGTCCCACTTTGACGGTTACGAATTCTACACGCAAAAACAGACGGCGCAAAATATTACAGGATTCATTATGATAGATGTGTCGTATCCTAGAGGGTCAAAAACTCTGCGCGTGTCGCTTTATTTATAATAATATGGATATCCCGTACCTCCAGGATAAAGCAATCTGAAGAGATCCAGAAAAGCCATAAAACTGTACCCTCCTTTCTCCCCATAGATGTGCAATTCAAATGGCCATTGGTACTGGCGGAGGTGCTTCCATAGCCAACGGTCCGAGTTTTCCAGCATCAGACTGCGGTGAAAAGATGCCCAGACCACTGAGTCTGAACAATGAATTAAAGAAAAACTTAAACCATGAACAATCGGTTTATGAAGATGCTAGCGCCATTTTGGCACAATTTAATAAAGTATTATATTTTTTATGGTCAGGTTTGTCGAAGTATATCTGACGTGTAAAGGTATGCCCAAAAATTTGAGGTAAAGTTGTACTTACGATATGACGGAGCTTTTGTAAGATAATGCTCTAGGTCGATATTGTCTGTGTTGTGCAAATCTTTCCAGCTGCTCCGGAACTTCTGATCTCCCTTTGAGAAGGATTCATCTCCCATCCTGAGGCTTTCCCATTTTGGGTAGCAGCTCATACCATTGAACCTTTTTAGAACTCTGTAGCCTTGGTTGTATGTCACCATGTTTGTATACTAGAAAAAGTTTGCCACTGCTGTGTCATTCGTTTTGTAGCCAATCCCGTTTTTCTACTTATTTCTGCTTACCGTATCATTCTGCATAGGAATTTTGGATGCTGCAGTATACACACACTCCTCATCATATGGCATCAGCATGTTGTACGAAGCGATCAGCGACACCTTCATATAGTTAGCACGCTTCAGTACTTTATGATGGTGCTCATGCAGCTTGTTCCTGGACACTGACAGTTCCATGGTGAGGATCGGGAGGTTGTCCCAGCTCTTACGGTGAAGAGTCGTCGGTTTGACGAGCGGTTCCATTCGCTTTTCCACGCTCATTTTGTTCTTATCTTGAGAAAAAATCTTAGTAAGTTTAGGTAAGGCTTTTATCAAGGATTTTTATGTTGCAAAAGAAGTATTTCAGTGATAAAAGGTGGAATAAAAAATTGTATGTGTAATAATAGTTATTTGTTATACAAGAGTGCAAAGTTGCTTTTTAACCGCGTGTTCAATTTTGATGACCGAGCAATCGAAGGATTCTAAAATTGAATCACGAGCGCAGCGAGTGATTCAAAATTAGAATCCTGAGTGTTAGCGAGGGAATCAAAAGAGCACGAGGTGAAAAATCTTTGCACTCGAGTGCAACACGTAACTTTTCATTCCACCTCAGCGAGGAAATGACTAAATGCAAAAAAAGCAAATTGAAAAAAGAACACCAAGAAGGTTTCGAGTCTGAGTTTTTAACAAATTAAAAAAAAATTGTATGATATATTCGGCACCATAGAGGTAGCAGTAAATAGGTTTAATGTTTTTTTTAATTCACAAACTTAGTGCACACGATGTTCTAAATTCAATTTACTTTATCCTCTAGAGAATAAAAACGGCTTTTCCACTCAGATATTGAAGATTAAAAATACTCTTTCCGAGATGGTGGGATGAAAAAGTATTTTTTATTTTGGCACTTACCAATGAACAAGGGTAGAATATCAATATTGCAGCAGAAGATATCATCGATGCTCTTAAGCAAGGACTCGGACTTGCTTGAACTCCTTTGACTCAAACTATTTTGAGGGGAAAATGTATGACCGGAGATATTTGATTCAACACTTTTCATGGGTTGGATACTTACTGAAAAAATTGTCTTACAGATTTCATGCTCTTCATGAGATCTTGAAGATAAATATGTAGTAGGTACCTATGATGGCATTTATATCGTAGGTATAAAGGTCCCTTTTATTCGAAGCCGTTAGAATAACGCTGTTGTTCCTAAAACCAAATCTCTTCCAGACTCTACTAAAACGATTATTCTTGTGTAACACATTTTTTACGTAGAAACCTTACCACAACTTTGTTAGCTTTCTCACCAGTAAGAGGACAGTCAGCAAAAAAGCACATTTTCTCGTAGTCTGAAGGATCGTATAGCATCGCTCCTCTAAGTAACGTTCTATCCTTGACGACAGTCTTTACTCCGACTGCTTTGATAACCCCAGTGATAATCAGCTGGTCCATGAATGTGACCTTTATTGTGAAGCGCTTAGGATCCTCGTCCATTAGTCGTAAGCAGTAAATTTTGACGTTGAGCTGGTCTGACGGAGGGATGAATACATCGCTTGCGACTTTGATTTCAGATTTGCTGGCGGAGCGCAGTGATGCCTCCGATTTATTCTAAAAGAGTATACTTTTAGGGAGACTTAGGTAGATCTTGTAGATTTACACTTACGTTAGAAACGTTACCTACCCTGCTTCTCCTCATGTTTCAAGATGTTTTGTTTCTATTTTCAACAATTTTCAATAGGTTTTTGTTAAATGTAGTAAACGTAATAAAACTATTATTATAGCATTTCATCAACATTTCATAGCATTTGACTTGATTGACAATTTTTATGTGACAAGTTGCAGAGCTCTTTGGAAAACTACACTTTACAAAAAGGTTGCCATAATGTAAATAATAAATAAAAAAATCTATCTGTGTCATTGTTTATTTCTCACATTCCATGTCAATAAATTACAAAATTCCACACACTTTTGTGAACAACAATTATTCTCCATTTCCATTACCAATTAAAAAAGTACAAACAATTTATAAAACTATTTTGCAGTTCCATAAAACTCACTTATGAACTAGTACTTAATCTTAAAATAAATAACAGTCTCCTTCTGCATACTTACTTATGTAATATCTTTCATATTTACCTTAAATTTTCTTACTAAATATAACAATAAATAAATGAATATTGAAAATGATTTTATTGCCTACTTATACTATGCTTAATATTGTATTTATTGCTGGTTCTATAAAATAAACTGGTTTTCTTAAGCCTTTCATTGGTTGAGCCATCGAGATTAGTATAATATAGTAAGAGGTAGGTGTATTGATTTTAATAGCTATAAATGCTTTCCTGTATTGTACGCCTGATTATCCTTGTGTGCAATATTTATTTATATATCATATTTTATGTAGGTAGGTATCTATTTATCGTCACCACCTTCATTGTTTCCGGTGGTGACCACTGGGAATGTCCAAGTTTAGAACGAAATAAGCGGTTTATTAGAGGCAATAATAGTGAAATCTGTTCCTCTCTGGTTCATATTAGGTAGGTATTAAACAGTTGCGAGCCCATTGCTTCTTAATAGAACCCTTGATTCAGTAGCCTATTCATTTTTAGGAGATCATGACATTATGAGATGAATTGAAGGACAACCCTTATAACTATAGCCTTAAGGTTGATTTACACGCGCTTACATTGATAAGAGTGTATGAGACACGGATTGTTAAGTCTTCATCAAAGTTGTTATTCGTAAGGCCCACCATCCTCATGTCGGTGATGATCTCGATGTAGTCCTCCATGAAGTCTTCGAAGAGATCTTTTGGGATGTTGAATGGGTTGATGGCCGCTACCGCTTCTGTAATAAAATAAAATAAAAAAGTAAGAACAGCCAAATAAAAAAATATACGGAAAATTTTAAAATTTTAAGAAAAGTAAATTTCAAAAAATCAGGTTTGGTCATGCACTTTGAAAAAGATAAATGAATGAAGACGCAGGAAAAAATGCAAATAAGTATATAAGAAGAAAAAAATATATATAAAAAGAAGCCACCTATCTGTACTATTGTAAAACTGTGGGTCGTGGGTTCGATCCCAAACAACCAGTTCAAAAACAAACATAATTTGTGTGTTGTAAACATAGATGTTTGTTCTGCGTCTGGGTGTTTCAATGTATTATAAGTACTGCTGGTTGTCAGACTGCTGGTTGTCAGATATTTTGGTGGGCAGTTTCGCACGCGTACGAAGTCGCGGGTATCAGCTAGTAGAGAATAATGATGTTTATCTGTAGTTTGTTTATTAGAACTTCTTGGAGACAACGTTATAGTGACAAATTATTTGATGACAAAATATTACTTACTTTTTAAAATATCCACACTATCGTACTTGTACTGGACTTTCTTGCATTTTACGTCAATTTTACTGAATCCAATTTTGTGTAACAGTTTTGTGATTTGCTTTGCTGGGTCCTAAAAATACACATGATATTAAAAAACTTTTTTTGGTTAAATTATCTTCTTTTGTTTTTATTAAGTACCTACTTATTTATACTTATGTAGATACTGCTTGTAAAATAGGGTTGCATAATGGGTAGTAAAAAAACAGCCTGTAAAAAAATTTTTTTTGTCCCGATAAGCCGCTACGGGAATTGATCCCGAGCATCGGCGATTTACCCACTGCGCCGTAAATATCATGATATCACCACAATTGCCAATTTTCCAGTCAAAATATAGTGGTACGAACGATAATTTTGGTAATAGACATAGACAGACATTTATTTGCTTATAAAGTAACACACAAAATACACCTACAGAACTAAACTAACAACACTACAAAGAAATAAAAGTTACACAGAAAAAAAAAATGAGATGAGTGGATTGAGTAGGTAGCTAGGTAATCTGAGGTAAGCACATACCTGTGAGTCATGATACGGAGACACGAAGCGATCCACATCCCCAAGGTACGCCCTCCACTTGTTGTTCCTGGCCAGGCGTCGGTACACGTCAAATATCGGCATGTGTCCGAGGAACATCAGCAGGCAGTCGCCATCTTCAGCTAACAGCTTGTAGACATTCCGAAAAGCTTTTCTACAAAAAAAAATATACAAATGAAATCCTATCCAACTTCTTAGCTTATCCTATCCTACTAATATTATAAATGTAAAGGTGTCATTGGGATTACAATCACGCTGCAACTACCTACTGGTCTGATTTGGATGGAACTTGGAATATTATGGTTCGTAATAGGGTACTTTTTATGCCGAAAAATCAACAGGATCAAACAGGACGCGGTTAAAGTCGCGGGCGGAAGTTAGTACAATTATAAATGTGAAAGTTTAGATGTTTGTGTTTGCTGCTTAAATTTTCAAGAGTTTTCATATCCTGTATTATGACGGTTACCAATTTTGAAAGTTCAAGGCTTTATCACTATGTTATAAATTAGTTAAAGTTGAATTAAGTATAAGTATTACCACGAATTACAGGTGGGTTACTCTCGACCACAGTTCCAATCCGGAGTCACGGAATTTGACAGTAGTAATGTCATTTTTCAGTACAAAGTGACACGAGATCTGTCAAAATCCGGATCCAATTTGGAACGGCGGTGGTCAAGAGTAGCCCTACAGGTAGGTATTCCGTTCATACTTTTCGGCAACGTTTTGTTTTACTACTTCACGAGCTATACTACATTATTAAACTTACAAATTATCGTTAGGTTTTATTGGTATAATAAAACAAATGAAAGAAAAAAAAATTATATAAGTAACGGGTCAATGTACTATTCAAGTTAAAAACTGAAATATTAGCGATACTCACTCTTGGTTCTTGATCCAGTGCAGGGTGTAAAATGAGAACGCGTGGTCGAAGCCTTCCTTCAGCGCTCGTGGCAGCTTCCCTTCTATATTTAGCACTATAAACTCTGTTCTTTCATCTCCGTGGTTCTCGTTAGCGAAATGTATCATCTTCTCGCTGATGTCACAGCCTAGTAGAGTTCCATCCGCCGGTATATGGGTCTTCAAGATATCCGTGACGCCTCCATCTCCGCAGCCTATGTCTATGACTCTATCGAATTTTCTCCACCTGATTTTTCTTGCGTATGTGTCTAAGCATTGTATTGCGTCTCGTTTCTGTAGACTGTTGCTTTTTTGGTATAACTCTGCGTTTTCCATATTTTGTTGGTTTTTGTTATTTTGTGTTACGGTTTGATGATTATATTTTATTTTATTTTAATTTTTTAGGTTTTTCCGGGTTGTGAGCTCGTGTAGAGGGCTGCTCTCGTCGCGGTTTGGCCGGGCAGTCGTGCCTGGAGCGATCGACTTATGCATTTATATGGTGCCTAAGTTTGGGACCGATGTCGACGCCGCCGTTGTTGATGAGGAATAGAGGCGAAACTGTTCTGGCAAAGAGCAGAAATTTCCAGATTGAAATCTGTAGACAAAACGTAATAGGTATAATACATTTAATTCGAAAAAAATACTTTACGTTCATATTTTTTTTGAAGGTACCTAAGTTTAAAAACCTATTTCAAACCTATACAAATTTTTAAGATTAATATTAAAATTAAGTAGGGTGCCTTCTGGTAAGATCGGCGTAATATTAAGTCCGGATAAATCACGTAACTAAGCAATTATCATTTAAAAATATCGCCGAATTGCTTAGCATCCAGACTTCCTATTACGCCGATCTTACCAGAAGGCACTGTATTTAATTATTCAATGTGAGACCAACAAATCTATCTAATCCTATTTATGTTTTTCTTGCATATTCATGAAAAATGATGTCGAAACTAAGAGAGTGTTGCAATCTTCGTATGACGCTATCAGTATCAGATTCCTACTAGATAAGGAAGATTCTTACTATGTAAGTAAGTACTTATGTACGCATAAAAGATATTATTTTAAGAACAGTTGTAAGTACCAGTATACTTTGTAGCAATTCTTTTTGTTAGTCAATGTACTCGTGCGCAGCTACGTGATAGATGTATGTAGGACGAGAGATCGAGCCACATAAGCGTACCTACTATAATTATATTTTACGGAGATGAATGTCACAGTATTGCTACAAGCTTTGCTTAGTTTGGGACTAGAGAGCGTTGTGTGTAATATCCAAGAATATTTATTATTTATTTTAAAATCTTAAATAAAATTTATTCACAAAGAATTACAACTCTACAGTATTTACAAAATACACATGAAACTATTTCTATTTATATGCTAGGTATATATATTTATCTTATCTCGAATTATTATTACTTTTCAAAGTTTTAATAGTTTTATTTTTATTTTGTTCATAACCTTAAACTAAATTGTTACTAAAACAATAAAATTGACATCTATGACAACCGTCTATTACCATTATTGCATCAATAATTTTAAATGTCATATTAAATTATTTAATAACAAGCAAAGAAAATCCACACGAGCTCCTGATCTAATCTCATTTTCCTCCTAATTTTGTAACCACTTTGTGTCCGGGCGATTTCATACACAACACTAAAATAGTTACAGGCAATCACATTTTTTGATCTTTTCTTTGTTAGAATTCTTTTGTTGTTATAACATATTGAATCGATGGCCTTCATCTACAGTGAGTGAAGCAAGAGCGAAGATTTTAAAATATGATGCGTGTGCGATGCTTTTAGGTGTCAAAATGACCTAAGGCAAAGTCACAGAATAAATTATAGTATTACTTCATAGCAAAGGTGTATATGTATGCTGATTTTTTCCGAAGATCCTACTATCTATCTTCTTCTCTATATAAAACTCTTTTGAAGCTGACTTAGAATCAACGCACAGCCTAAACTATAAGTCCTAGAGGTATGAAATTTGGAGGGTAGTATCCTTATATAGTGTAGGGGTGCACTAAGAAAGGAATTTTGAAACGTCACTCTCTAAAGAGTAGAACGCGAGCAACGCTGCGGGCGACGACTAGTAATGTTATAAATGTGAATGTAAGTTGGTTTGTTACGCTTTCACGCGAAAACTACTTAACCGATCATCATGAAACTTTGTACACATATTTTTGGAGGTATTAGAAGTAACATAGGTTACTTTTTATCCCAGAAAATTTTCTTTTCTTCATTTTATCCCAGATCCAATGGGACGCGAACGAAGTCGCGGGTGGAAACTAGTATTAAATAAATAATCCACTAAGCACGTCACGTGGATGTGCTCCGTAAGGCAATGCGTCGTTAAAGTATATATATTTATTATTATTTATTAAGTTGTATAAAAAAACACGCAAGTACCAAATGTTGCACTGACCATTTTGACGTAACTTGATTGAAAACATTTTAACTACACTCTGTAGTGTAGACGTCTTTTACACCCTGTATATTGAAGTATGCGAATCGTTCGTTAACTCTTTGATTTTTGATATTCGCAAGAGGAACGCGATATCCTTCTAGACTCGAGTTTAGGGAAAACTTTATACCTATATCTATAAGTTTTGGGCATTGAAGGAAATGGGAGAGAATAGCCCACCAGTGGACAAAAATACTTTAGTAGGCAAAACTAATAAAAAAAAAGTACTTGCATAGAGTATGTGATTCCTTAATTTAAAGGAATCCCAATATCGCATTCTTAGATTAACCCCGAATTATTTTTATTTACCGCTCGGTTTATTTCGATGGAAGATAAGATTTGCATTTTAAATATTTAAATTCCGCATTATTCTTACCAAAAGAAATTATAACTAAGCTGGTTTTCCGAAATAAATTAAAATAATTTTCGAGTTCTTGTCAAGTTGCTGAACAGGAAAAATTGCATAGGTAGGTGTACACCACTATTTCTTTCGAATGTATGCTTTATTGTAAGGAGATAGAGTTTAGAATGGTTTAGTCATGATTGTCAAAATTGGCATTCTGGTCAGTTTTTGGTAGAAGTTGAGTTGATCTTCTTTGACCGCCGAAAAGGTGCATTGCCCTGTGGAGCGATCTTTTTATATTTTTCATTTGTTTGACTCTACGGTCGAGTTAGTATTCTTGACCTAGGTTAATGTGCTTTGTATTGATGACGGTCCACCGTTAGGTAATCAAACTGTTATGCTCGAATCACTACTAGGTAGGTAGGTACCTACTCGTAAAATATGACGTGTATATTGGTGATAAATTTTTGCAAAACCCCTGGAATAAAATCTCTACAAACATATATTGTGGTTTTGTAATGTCTGTTTGTCTGACGTATGACACAATTTGTTTGTATTTATACCTCAACATGTTCGGTACATATAATTAGTTTTTTTTTTACAAAAATATTGTTATAAGTTAGTAAATCAAGGGACAGTACCTGTAAAGTTAGTCTAAATACTTTTTTTTTTAAATTTATTTATTGTTTTAAAAATACATAAAAACTTATTTTGTACTATAGCAATAAGGAAACCACAAGGTTTATAGGAATAATGCTACATGAGTCTTAGCGTCGATTGCCTAGTCGATAGATTAGATAGTAGGTAGGTAGCTATAAGTAGGATCTAGCAAAGTGCATTCCATTTACTTAGGTAGCTTGTTTTAGTTATACATTTGCTAGTTAGTTGATAAAAGCCAAATTATTGTGTCCACATAATTATTTTTCTCTTTAAAAAATGTATACTACTCGTTGGGAAGTTCTTTATCATACAAAATACAGACCATTTTGGATTTAGGGCATAAAAAACATAAAATATCAAAGTTATTCATAATGACACTGTTTAAAAAGGGTATATAAAATAAACGAAACGCGTCTCGGTGATATGCACGTCGTAATCTAAACCCGAAATTCAAGGACAAAGTTAAAAACCGCCGCAAGGAGTCGGTGCATCCTTACTTGTACGTAATGTAAGTGCAGTGAACGTTTGAAAAAATATAGCGCGACCGAACAGTCAAGCACTTCTGCCAAAACGACAGACATTTAATTCCAATTTTACCTCTCTTAGTTAGAAACGCCTCTCACTGTAACACTGTTTAAGCACTACCATAGATTCTACATGTCACTATTATTAGTCACTATAAAAAAAACTAGGTACCTACACCTACCTTACAATTTTAAAGTGATTTAACTTTTGTCAAAACTTGAGAGGCATTTCTTAAGTAGATTTAGTTCTACCCCTCATCCTCTACGAAGAGGGAGGGAGTCAGTCATATCAGTTCCGACATTAAATTTAATAAATGTGTACGTGTTGATTTTTGTATTGTTCCGTACTTATCAAGCTATTTTAAGAAAAAGACTTGCCCAGATATTTTTTTTAATTTAAATAATCTCTTAAGTACTTGCTAAAACATACATGCTTGCATTTTTTTAATTCAAAGATGAAAGAACACTACATTCCTATTTAAGCTACAAGATCTACGACCCTCTACGAGAATACGTAGCAATGTCTACGAACGATGTTTTGTGCAAGATCATTTTGTAGATAGGTTTACCAGGCAAGGAACAGAAAGTATCAAAAGTGTTTATCCACGTGCAATTCGGCCGCAATGTCACCCCGAGCGAGTTCAAGCGCCGAAAACGCATCGCGGGCAGTCAGAGAAAGGACTTGCAATGGAACATTTACTTATATGTTTATCTTACGTACCACTTACTTTATATTGAGGTAGGTATATGAACACGTTTTGTTACTTTTTTATTCACAGGCCTTATAAAGCAGCTGCCGTAAATTTTAGGGTAACCATGGATATTGCATACCCTTAAGACTTTAAGGGCTATGTCTCTAAACATTTCTAACTATACCACATACGTTCAAAACTGAACTAAATAAAATTCTAATAAAAAACTGCTTTTATTCTCTGCAAGAGTTTTTTGAAGAAAATGAGCCAAATAAAACATGATAGTAATTTGTTTTTTTTTTATGAAGGATAAGTAGTTAGTATATTATGTATTAGGTAGGTATAGTATATTAATAGTATTAATTTAAGCCTGATCTCTTAGTATAAGTATAGTATTTAAGTAAGATACAATATAAATAATTAGGTAATACTTCTATCTATCCACCTAGCGATAGATAAAATATTGTCGTGTTCATATTGATAGCTTTATTTAAGATCTGTACCCCACAATATGAATGCAATAAAGAATTTGAATTTGAATTTACCAGCCTACCATACATAATTGCATACGGTACGTAGTCGATACTCTGACGTAAGACGAAACGGCTATGTACGTCCCTTCTTCTGATAGTTTTGAAAACAAACATCTTTTTCATCTGGACTTCTGGAAGTGATGAGAATTTAGGAGTTATTCTAGTTTCGGACTACCGGCATCTCGTTCCACTAAGACTAACTTTAAATTATATAAACATTTATATTACTGATTCGTCCCAAAATGTCCTTGTTTTATACTAACCTAGGTTTTCTTTTATAATGTAACGGTGACTGTTAGTTTTACAGGTACCAAATAAGTAATTTTAAACCAACATGGGAGAAAAACTTGTATTAGGTATTTTATTTTAAGAACCAGGTTTTTCAAAATATTTTTATATATGTCTATGTCTATTTACCTACTTGCTTAGTAAGTATAAATTAATTCAATACGTGGTCACCCAGAACTGTTTAATTCAAATACATAAAGTGATTCATAGAAATAAAAGCACTAATATTCTGTGATAAAAGTGATTCCTGAGATATATTTGGAAGATAGTGTTTTTCACTTCGGTGGTAATAATAAATCGATGCTATCATTAATTTACTATCTAAATTGAAGGCGTCTATCAACGCGTTTAGAATTATTATCTTTTGAATTGGTTATTGCATCGTCGCTCGTTAGGGCTTTTGTCCAATAAAGCGTTATATTGCCTGACTAGCCGTCTCCCGCGGCGTTGCTCGCGTTAGAGTGTGACTTTTCAAAATATCTTTCTTAGTGCGCCCCTACACTATATAAGGAACCTACACTCCAAATTTCATACCTCTAGGACTTATAGTTTTGGCAGTTATAATTAGTTTTGTTGATTCTATGTCAGCTTTAAAAGAGTTTTATATATATTGATGATATGATGATATTGATGATGATGATGATAGATTTTAATTATAAAAAACCCAACCTCAACCTTACATTTCTGATTGAAAGCTAACGATCTAAGGTCGGTAAGGTAAGGTACTGTCAACTGGTGATTTGCGAGCGAGTTCAGAGCGAAGCGCAATATGATGAGAGTTAGTCATAGGTATTTACTACTCGGTACGAAGCATGTGGGCTTCCCCACATGCACTATCTTAATTTGATAGTTAATAATTATAATTATTAGTATTAGCTTTGCCCATGGCTTCTATGGCTATCTTTGACCGTTCCTCTACAACAAGGTTAACACACTTTACCTAATCCATCTACCATCTCATCTACCATACTGCCTCGGACTCAGGATTGTGTAGTGTATTGGTACTCCTAGATTTTTCCCGTGCATTTGACTGTCTGAATCCTAAACTGCTCATTGCAAAATTATCTCACTATGGATTTTCTGAAGCTACTCGTGCTTGGTTTAGGACATACCTCATGGGACGAGAGCAGTTAGTTGAAACCGAAAACCAAAATAGACTTAAAAAATACTCCCGTGTTGCACACTTAGAAAGAGGTGTCCCACAAGGCTCTATTCTGAGCCCAATGCTCTTTTCAATTTTTACAGCTGATTTGCCGAAACACATCCATACATGTAGATACCATCTGTACGCAGACGACACCCAGCTTTATCATTCCTTTAAAGGAGAAAACACAATAGAGGCTATGCATTTAATTAACGAGGATTTAAATACCATCTTTGACTGGGCTAAAAAAAACTCGCTTATCCTTAACCCATTAAAATCAAAATTTTTAATATTAGGTACAAAAGGTCAAATTGACAAGACCCTGGCATACAATCCCAAACTTACAGTCGATGGTGTTGATATTCCTTTGGTAACGGAAGCTCGTAATCTGGGATTGATTGTGGACAGCCAATTGAGATTTGAACAACATATAAATGAAAAAATTAAATCAGCATTCTATAAATTAAAAGTATTGTATAACATTAGGAAATATCTCTCGGAAGAAGTAAGATTACTGCTATGTGATAGTTTAGTTTTGTCCCCTTTTAACTACTGTAATGTTGTTTATGGTCCTAGACTATGGGTAAAAACAGAAAAGTCAATTCAAAGAGTGCAAAATGCATGTATGAGGTTCTGTTTTAAAATACCTAGGAGAGATCATATAACACCTTTCCTGGTTAAATATAACATACTCAATATGAAACTTAGAAGAGAACTACATCTGGCCTGCACAACACATAAAATAATCTGGAGTAAACTGCCTGAATATCTGTTCGAGAAACTTACATGGATAAAGGATATACATCTCACTAACACTCGCTCTAAAACTCTCGACAAGCTTCTTATTGAAAAACATAAAACAAATGGGTACAAGGGATGTTTCAAATACAGTGCATCTAAGATCTGGAATGATTTGCCACCTCCACTTAGAAAAAAAATGGGCAATGATACATTTAAAACTAAATATAAATCAATGCTTTTACTCAGACAAAAATGCTATTTTGAAAATACTTTTAAGGTAACTATTAGTAGACCAAAAATAGGACAAAAAACTGAAACAACCCTTGACCTAAACAACCACCCTGATGACCATCAACCTCACCCGCTTAACCTTTGATTCACACTTAACCCTGATAACCATCAACCTCACCCGCTTAACCTTTGATTCACACACACACACACACACACTCACCCTCCATAAGATCCTCACTCACACTCACATACGTATGGTGCTACTGAGATAACCAGACTCTTAAGAGACTGGGACTATCAGTAGTACCCACCCACACACTCACCCTCACTAAGATCCTCACTCACACTCACATACATATGGTGCTACTGAGATAACCAGACTCTTAAGAGACTGGGACTATCAGTAGTACCCACCCACACACTCACCCTCACACCCTCCCTAAGATCCTCACTCACACTCACATACATATGGTGCTACTGAGATAACCAGACTCTTAAGAGACTGGGACTATTAGTAGTACCCACCCACACACTCACCCTCACACTCTCCCTCACTTACCCCTCACGCAGCACACCTGTCAAAATACACACATTCACATTTAAATACCAGAATATACACACACATTTCATGTACCTGATACACACACCCTTGCACACATCCTTCAGTCCAAGACGACATTTACTGCATACATACTGTCACTCGTTCACAAATTACATACATGCACACTTTTTACACCATACAGACATGCATGTTGAGCGCGGTTACCTGCTTGATCATAAACTTAAAATTAATATGCCAGAGAAAAAAAAAATATACTCATACTAGCCGGCGAACACCTGTCGAGCATAATCCAGGGGTATACTGAAAATCAGCGCTATACGGACATGATGTCCGCATAGCATTTATGCTGAGCATACCCCCTTTGCCTTAACGAATTGAAATGTTATTCGTTCTAGCTGGGTACATCTATGTTTCGCATGCACATTATGTACCTACCCATACCTAGCTATCTAAGTAGCTTACTAATTTATGTACCTATAAGGCAATAAATGATTTTTCTTTCTTTCTTTCTTTCTTTCATCTACCAGCTTCTAAAATGATGCTGTGTAAAAACAATTCTAAATCTTATAGGGTTCGGTTTGAAGATGCAGCGGACATGTTTACACTTTAGTGGATAGATGTCCTTAGGGATACCGATGGTGCAACGAATAGTGAAAGTTAGAAAAAAAGTTAGAAACCTGTTACATTGACGTGCCAAGAATCATCTATAACCTTCAGACCTCGGAAAGTGGATTTCGTAACTGGAGGTGGCTGACCGAAGCAGCTGTCGCAATGGGATAGTATCTCATGCCAGATCAAACATCGCTGGAGCCTTAGAAATTTGGGTGTTGCCCACTTACCTACGCAATAAATTGTATGCATACCTACTTGCTTTCGACATGGAAACCAACACCCATATAAGAATACTTATTTAAAAATCTCGCTAGGTTTTACTGCTAGTTTTGTAGATGCTTATATTTTTTAAGTTGCAAAGAATATTGCATGATTAGATTCGAACCTACGATCTTAGGATCAGTTAGAGTGAAACTGTACCAGCTGAAGCAGAAATACTCCTAACATTGTGAACAGTGACCCTGGAAAGCATACGCAACGCAATCTTTCACTTATTCGCAAAAAATTCGTACTTTCGACCTCTCCCAACCAGTTATCGAGTACATTGCCCCAAGAACATTGCAGCCAAAATTTAAAATTGCTTTGCTTTCTCCCTCTTTTTTTCCTCAATTGCGCAGGAGTAAAAGAGTCAGGGACGGGTGTTTAGTCATCGGACAAATTAGTCTGTCCGTCTTATTGAAGTCCAATGAGCCAAGCCTTAAGGCAGGTTAGGTTGGTGGGAGCAGAAGTTGTCGTAGGCTTAGAAATGATGTGATGAATATCAATTGGTACCCTTATTGTTTGCTGAATGGATGGCAATTGGGATTTTTTTCGTGGAATCGGCCGATGCTTGTCCCGAATTGCCACATAACAAAAGAACATTGGAGTTCTTTGAATTTATAAAGCTGCTGCTTATAAAACAGGTGAAATATTAATCATTAATTCCTAAATATGAAATTCATAGGTATTCATTTTGTGCTAATTACTTTGAAGTAAGTTTATCCATGGAAAAAAATACAAAGATTCATATAAAAACTGTGGACTGGATGGGATTCTAGCCATATACGACCTCTTTGAGAGGTAATATCATGCACACAAATAAAAATATTCACAGTGCCATCTAGTTTCATCTTAGTATATCACACATAAAGAGGTTGTCTAAAACTCAAAGCAGTTTGCTCAGAAACATGTTAGCAGGCGTCGTCTCATGCTAAGGAAAAAAGTTACAATGTATTTCAAGAGGTGGCGCTTTTAGAATATTTGTCAAATCAAAAATTCCTTCAAAATTTAAAGAATTTCTATTTTAGATCGAAAATAGAGGCTAGAAAAATTTGGTCAAAGCTTTTGCTTACTAACTAAATAACTAGATACAAAATCGATAAAATTTAATATTTTAGGGTATTTTTTTATAATGTGTACTATTTTTCCACTACTTAAGCCACTGTATAAATTCGATTCTCAGATGTAGAGCAATATTTCGTTTTTTTTTGTTATAGTTTCTGTCAGTACTAAACGAATACTCTACTAAAGTATTTATTTCAACATCAACATCGTCTTACTTTATTGTTCTATATAAAACTAAACAGTGCAATGCATCACAGGGCAAGTCTGTGGGTCTGTATAAAAAAGCACCCTTAGAATGGACATGTGCCAGTCCTCTAGAACCATGAGTACCTAGCAAAGTATCATTTAATTATAATGCTTCCGATTGGTACTGATTTGGACCAGTTGAGTTATCTATAAATCGTTTGCTACGGTTTGTAGATGGCTCAACTGTTCCATGTGTATTTTGTAAATATTGTAAATAATGTATTAGTTGTAATTTTCTTTGTGAATTAAAAAAAAATTTTATTTGTATAATAAAAAGTATAATAAACATTTTAATTATATTTATTTAGCAACTCACGTATTTCTCCCACCAGAAAAAACCATTCAAAAAATAAAAATAAACTCTTTTACAGTATTCACCATCGTTTCTTCAGTAAATGGCCTCCATAGCCCATTTACAAAATAAGAAGAAACGATCTGTACTCGACATCAATTTACAAAAACTCGTCTACCGCCGCACACAGAAGTCCCATTCGTATTTACCCACCCACACAGACACAAAGTATACTTGAATATAAAAAAATATACAAAAAGCTTTTCCTAAGAATAAGCGGGACGGAGTACGGATCTTATTTTTCTCGCGAACGTTTCAGTCTCTCTCGGGTGGGGGGAGGAAGGCTGGAGTATGGGACCTCCCTCCCCCCCTGCAATAATACTGCGTCACTATTTTGCGCCATTACCTACACTCGCTTCCTATTCTATAAGTAGCGAGGAACGTAGAATGTAACGAAGAACATCTCGTTCGTACCTAAATGTTTTATTCAATTTTTTGAAAGGACCAGAAGCCTCAATAATTAAGGTCATGCTCACGACACGTCGTCGTAAGTCTAGCAAGTCAAGAAGAAGTAAGTGTAGAAAAAAAAAGAAAATGTTCATAATAGGTAAAAATAACGGTTTATGAAGTCGGAATAAAAAAAATCATGAGTGCATTTAAGAGAAATAACTGGCTGTATTAAAGGCGGTAAAATTTTAAGAGACAAAAATTAAATAATAATATTTATAGTAGGTAAAAATAATGTTTATGAAAATAGAATAAAAAACCATGAGTGCATTTCAGTGAGATAATCTATTTAGTGGCTGTCAAAAAAACAAATTAGTTTCATCTCGAACTAGACTCGTGCTCTCGAAAAACGAACAAGATTTTCAGTGTGTAATTTTGGTAGAATGGGAGTCCCACTTCTTCTCACGTAGGAACTACGTATTACATTATTTGTTAGTTTAGCTCGTGGTGTTACGTTCTACGTGTGGAGTATTTCGAGTAGCGCTGTAGAGTTGGATAGCGCTTTATATGTGTTGGACTGTACCCACTAGTAGGTGGTTCTGCTAATACATAGACGATCTCCGTTCTCATGCAGCTTAATAGGCGTGGGGGGTGCATATATTTTATTGACACTCCTGTGTTTTATGTACCTACATAATTTAATATGTATAATGTATATCACTGGGAATCGTTAACGGGTCATGGGAAATGTCTAGAGTTCATTGGCATCAATTAAAATGTTTAGATCAGTGCTTACTTAGTGTTATTGGTATTGTTTTATTCTAGGTCCATGATGCCAAAAGGTCTGTGCCAAGATATCAGTTGGCTTGTTGAGAAAACGCACAAATGCTAAAAATCTTTTACGAGTGTATAAACCGGCTATTTACTCGTAAATACATAAATTTGGCACAAAAAAAAATGCATAGTTATATACATACCAGCCCCGTTCCCAATATTTTCCACTGTTCACGTTTGTTCCTGACTGTACAAAAACTAGGTTAGTGTAAAACATTGTTTTCCGAAACTTTTTTTTGGAGTTATTCTCTAAAATACCAGCAATCGTAAGATTTTTAGTTCGTATTGTTATATTATTTAAAAACTTGCTTATTATGTATCTTATTATTAATTTACCCGACTGCACTACCGAGGTTATACAATTTATTTTTCGGTAGATGGTGAGGTTTAGTATTGCCTATACATTTTACCTTCTCTACATTTAGCCGCATAGGCACCACTTTTTCAGAACGTATCTTTTCTCAAAAAAAAAAACAAATGACATAAGCACTGGTCTCAAACAACTGAATTATTGTGCGACGCCAATAACAAAAAAAAAGACTTATTGTGAGGGATAAGAAACTACGCAAAGGTGTGTGAGTAAGTATTAAAATTGAAAACCAAAACTGATTAAGTGAAACAATGACATCCCATCGCGTGGTTTAATATAATGTTTATGTTGTATTGTTTCACCAAACTCCAAACTAACCACTTCGTAAAATTTTCGAAACGTCATACGAATGACCTCTAGGTCAACGAGAAAAAAACACGGTTGATCTCTACTACACCATCGTATCACACCATTTAGACCAGCATCATGCAAAAAATCTTACTTACAGGTAATTTCAACACCTAAATCGCACCGGTCGTCATCCGAACCAATGATTACAGAAATCACTGGTTATTCTTTTGATGAATAAAACCTCAGTGACGCAATTCTCGTGCGTTTCGTTCGAAACTGGCTCACGTATGTAAGAGTCGGGTTAAGTTTAACCTAAGTACATAATATAAGTTATGTCTTTTTCAGAAATAACTTAGCATTTTTTTTTCGATAGCTTTTCTTGTGTTATTGTAAGTGTTTTGTTTAATTTTGTTGGAATTTTAACCAAAGCTTAAAATGTGAGCCATTGGAATAAATGTGTACTAAAAGTAGTTTCCTCATAATATGATTCATTCCCAAGTTTTAAAAGGAAAATCAGTCATTTTGTTTTTATAATATATACGGGCCTAACTTTTGAGTTTTTCATAAAAATCTGCAACAGCTTTTGGCTAGTTTTTATGCTAATTTACTGATAACGTACTGACTGAATCTAATTCTATTTTAAACCATAGACCATAGGTCAAGTAGATACATAATAGACTTTACTGTACTTAATTAAATATTTCAGCAAACCGCTCGAACGAACAACAAACAACATTAAACTTTAATAAAACTCGGGAAATAGTTACGTACAACAGACTGGAAATGCAGCTATCTGGTCGGGGACATCTAAACCTAGACATAGCCTTGCAGATACAGGCTTGGAGACAAAGTTACTACTATTGCATTGTTTTAGAACAATTCATACAAAAAGCTCGGATTACACTGCTGGTTTGACAACCCAAAAGCTCCGTTGATATCGAAATAAAACAGCAGTGGGTAGCGTGTGAAAGGGAGAATTCGAAGTTTGAAAGTCAGGAGTGTGCTGGGAGTAGAAGGTCGGGTGTGAGGCGACGGTCCTTTGATTTTGGCGAGATTAAACGTGCGGCAGACGGTGGCGCCTCTATCGATTGTTGTTGTAATTACAACGCTATCCTCGCCCAGTCGCAAATGAAATTGTTCCGGACAGAGCTAGGTTGGCATCCCAACGTGTCGTTACAGTGCAACATGAAATTCAGCTTCAATTTGAGCTTTATTACCTACGGAATAGCGGTGAAGCTTTGTAGTGGAGACCGTTCGTAAGTTGTCACCGCATTATTGCTATCGAGTGGTTTTGATGAAATTCTGATGAAATGCAGTAAAGGGTTTGTTCGTAGTAATTTTTGAATTTACAGAGTTCGCAAATGTAATTAAACTGAGTGGATATTTTACTGAAGAAAAAAAAACAGAAAGCTGTAGAGATTAATTTTATTTTATTGGCACTTTGAACTGACGATCAATTTTAAAACATGTTCCGAATTAAAAAAGTCACATACGCAAGCAAGCTTCAATAATATTAAAAACTTTGTATTGTAGGTATACTTAGCAGATTTTTAAAAGCTTTCCTAACATTTAATTCTATTTTATTGATGACCTGAAAGTATCCCGCTGAAGAAAACAGGTGAGGGTTATGTACCACGATTGCGCAGTAAAACCAGGCATCCTCAAATCCACAATCGGCATTCAAATACGAATGGGAATGGAGAGAGCAATCCAATAATACATTCGTAGCCTCAACAAACGTATCTACGTGTACGTGACGTAGGCGTCTCCACAACGCATGCGTATTACAGTCCTACAGAACAAACGGACAGTTCCAATTTCAATTGTAGAAAAAAAATAACCAATTCGAAATGGAGAAGGCTTCGCAGCGACCAATGAGAGCGCGCAGTCGTAATGCCGACTGTGAGGGCGGAGCAAGTGATATCTAGCATTGGAATGTTCCTTGTATTTGTTTTGCCAGATGCGAAGGCTTTATGGCTCGGTGTTTGGGCCGCTTTCCCCTTGAGGGTGCCTCGGCGGTAACCTCGCTACGGTTGTGGGATGAGGCTCTGCACATTATGTGCTGTACAATTCAGCCTTCGAATCGTTCGTATACAATTCTACATTTCCCCCACTGTAAGACTCGAGAATTTTTGATCAGGAAAACCCCCTGAATTTATAAACATTTTGTTTACCAAAAGTCAAACTTTCAAAAAGTTACTCGTAATTTATGGCTAAAAACAGAAAGCTCTTATGCTTAAGAATGAACTCGTAATAAAATTAAGGAGTGTCCCTGGCGATTTTATGGAACCGTATTGATTTTTCGATAGGGAAAAAAGGAAGGCAGCGATCTATGCAGATCTGAAGAGCTCTCGGCACATCAGATGGCACCGGCGCCGGGCAGACAATCGAACGGGGAGGCTTCCCCCCACAGAGGTCGGAGAACTGCCGTAGATTATGTACGGTATCTGTTCAAGAACGCGAGCGCGAGCACTGAGCCTTTCGAGATCTCGTTGACGGTTGCTATGGCTGCTGTATTATGACGTCAGCCAAAGGAGTTTTGTGAAACTTTAAAAAAAAATCACAAAAATTCAAACTCGTATGTAAACTCACATGTCTGTGTCAGCTTTAGACTTACATGCAGCTAAGAGAAATAAAGTTATCAAACAAAAACGTTATTGTCTCATTATTTATTTTTTACTTACTTAGTTCAAAAGCTTTTTAACATATTATGTCCTCAAATTGGAAACGCGAAACCCCTCCAAAATATTCTCTAAATAAATATTCCATCAATACTAATAACAATACAGCAAAATAGCATTTCTATTACACATTATCTTTGATGATATCGACCCGGCGGTCGGCGACTTCCCATTCTCGAAGTAAAACACGGCGGGAAGGAAACCGCGGGATAAACCCCCCCATCCCCCCCACCTCCCGATCTTTACGTTTCAGGAATAAATATTTCAGAGCGTGTGCTTCGGAAGTTAAAGTTATGTATCGCCCACGAAACGGTAACAATCTGAGAATGAGAAAACCGTACTTTTGTGTATGTTGCCTTTTGTGTAAGATTTTCAGTAAAGAATTTGTGTGTGGGCTTTATATTGCTCTCTCTCTGGCTATTGAGATTTTGTTGCTGGGAAATGATTGTTATTATTTTCATTCCTACCTAGGAACTGCCTATGAGAACTTTCTTTCATCTCGAAGAAAGACTTCTTAAATTATAACGGCTCCTTAAGACTAAGGAGCCGGTAAAACTCTTCAGTTTCTTTCATAGACGCAATTAAAGGTCACATGTAACTTTATAAATGATTTCTTGTAATGGGAAAAGTTTGGAAATATAGATATAGGTAGGTCCTATGAAATCGCAAAAATTTCTTAATTCTTGTTACTTACAAAATTATCTAATAATGTAGTTCTTAGCACAAATTCACGGTTAATTAACCCTAAAATGTAATATACAAAAATAAGGTTACCTTAAAGAACGGTGCACAATAAGAAACTAGTGTAATAACTGATTGTTATTAATAAAGCATTATGTATTTATACGACGATTCCAACGCAATACCGGCGTGTAATTTCGTATGCCGCTAACTACGCACCAGCAATTTGCAACGTATACGTCAAATACCTATTGGAGATTAGAGCCTTTTCACACGACTTCTAAATAAACCACCTTACGTAACACCATGTAATTCCACAGGCGGGTCGCAGGCAGCAGCGATTCGGATATGAAACGGGGCTATTTATTTTATCAGCTAATATTCCGTGGTTTTATTTCGATGCATCGCAGTATTCGCAGAGTCCTCGTGTGCTAGAAGTTGCAACAATGTGAGGAAAATTATTGATTTGATTGGGTTTCCCCTTTTTAAATACTATGTTGTTGGACTTGACATGTTTAATTTCGAAGTAGAGTATTTTAAACGAGATCACGTGTGTATCAATGAGAACGAGATAAACAATATTTCTTACATTATTCATTGAGGTATAACGGGTAATAAACACAGGTCTTTGCATCTAATCTAAATCTCTTTCTCATTTTTACAGCGTCAGGAGCCAATTTTAACCTTGAACTGAACGCTGCTGTGGCTGAGCATGATTTAGATGGAATAGGCTTGCCCAGCACCTATACAGGAAAGGCAAGGTCAATACGTGCGAAGCTGACTAACTCGCGGGTTTCCTCACGGTGTTTTCCTCCAACGTTTGAGAGCACTGGCATTGCGCACATAAATTATCTGAATAGAAAAGTTCACAGATGGAGATCGAACCGACGACCCACAGCACGGAAGGCAGGGCTATATCAAAAACCTGCAAAAAAACCACACCACTTCAAACGTAACTTACGTAGCAAGATACAAGATACAAGATGTTTATTTGCATAAATAAGTGTTACAATTTGGTGTTATCTGTAGGAGGCACTTTAAAACTTATTCACCTTTTCCAGGTATCGCAAATGTATTGGGCGCTTAAACTTAGGTAGATAATTAACATTAATTCTGGGTACATACCTTTGGGCATGCACTATATTTTTAAAACATTTTTCTTTACTACTTAAATCTTACTTAGGGTACTTACTAATTATTTTAATACTTAAATTTGTTATGGCTAATTTGACTAGGTAGGTATTTAAGTTAATATTTTAATCACTTTAGTTTTACGTATTATTCTTTTTCAAAGTAGAAACTTGGTAGTACTCGATCGTAATGTGTACGTACACATTACGATCGAGTACTATCAAGGTGTAGGTAATATCTCTTATCGGCGATGTTATGGTAAGTAGGTACTACTGTTGTTGTGTAATCGCTCACGCTTATAGTATTGAACAGCACGTGACCGCACATCGCTATAACTCAAATCGCTTTGATAACTCTATTAAAACATACGACTGGGAATGGTGTGGGGTCAAGTTTTTGAAAACTGTTACTGAAAAAAGTGGAAAATAGATCGGTTTTTTTTTTTTTTTTTTTTTTTTTTTAAATTATTAAAGTAATGGAACAAGCTGATAGCTCACCTGATGTTAAGTGGTAACTTCTGCCTATAACAATGCATTACCTCACAGAGCAAGTCCAATGAGGACGTGCCCCGTAAGGCAATGCACTGAGACGTAAGACGTTTACAATAACAATTGCAATTTTTAGTTATGCCAATTTCTGTAGGTTAAATATATTTATCGAAATATATTTAAATATTTTTAAATATTTTTACCTACCAGGAATTGCAAGTTCCTACAACAGTTCTAATAGACAGTTAAACAATAAAATATTCATATTCTTTTTCTTATTCTTAAGCCCCACTTTATCTCAACGCTACGAGTATTTCAGAAACAAACTAAAATGGGTCAGTTTTTTTAAATAAATTATTCTACATGGTTTTTATGGCATTTCGCGAATAGTACCGACCGGAAACATTATTTTTACATCTTGCATTTAGTTTGATCTTGCATTAAAAAAAGAGTATCAAACGAGTAGTAGAGCTCTTTGTGAAGGGCTCGTCTGGGGGAAGTACTACCATCATGGCTTTTTCTGCCGCCAAGCAGCGTTGCTGTGTTTCGGTTTGAAGAGTGTGGTCGCCGGTGTAATTACAGGCACATGCGGCTTAACAACTGTTTGCCTCAAGTTGATGGACGCGGGGCAGTGCATCGTAGGGCACGTTTCTATCGTACATGACTACGAGACAATGTTTTGCTATAGGTCATGGTTACCACTTAACATCAGGTGGGCCATATGCTTGTTTCACCAGCAAGTAGTATAAAAAAAAATTGTCATTTTTGCTTTGAAAATCCACTTACAATGAAGTAAAACATTGTACAGCATTTGATAAGTTGGTAATGAGCTCATTACAGATCAAAGTGCAGAAACTTGATCCTTATTCTTACCTATAGTGATTTCTGCATATTTGCATTAGGATCACGTATGCTTATCATCATTGTTCACATGCCTCTGCCTCTCTGGGCAGTTTGCCAGAAGCAATTACATAAAACTCCAGTTATTACTGTATTTTTTTGTATGTCGGTGTATACAGGCACATGAGACGATGGACGCAGTGCAATGTCTCAAACAGCACGTCCTTAGTGTATGTGCTCTGAGATAAAAAAGAAATTTGAGCATTCTGTAACATAAGCAATTAAGCATGCATTTCTAACCCTTTTAATCAGAGTAACCTACACTTTTGTTATAAATGCTATGTTACGTCACTTATGACGTCATTTTAGGCCATTCTTGTTCAAAAATGTATAACATGGGAAGCATTGTTTACCTAGTGACTTACCTATTAAGTTCCACGCGTTTTCTAGAAGTAAATTTTCACGTTTGACTTTTTTTGCATCCTTGAATGTTGTATTTTCGGTTTAGGGTTTTTGATTCACTTTAACAAACACTTTTCAAAGATAAACCATTTTTTGTATATAGGATTCCCACAGGGTTCTCTCTCTTGACGACCAAGCCTTACGTAACAGAATGCTGATTCATTAGAAGTAGGTGTGATAATGTAATGTTATCGTTAGTAACCATTGTTTCTTTGATTGAGCTTTGTCGTCAAGGGAGGGAGATGACTGTTCAATGTATACTTACCTACTTTGTGTTATGTTTGTCAAACTAGGATTTTTATTGCAGTACAGAATAAGTGTTTTTTGATCAAATGAAATAACCGGTCCAATGTACAAATATTACGCTATAAGAAAAAGTTACCACTTAACATCAGGAGGGTCATTGGCTAGTTCCATCACTTCTCATTAAAAATCTTTTTCAACCTTTTTGTAAAATGAAAATCTTCATCATAGACCTCAAACATATAAAAATCATCAAAGTTATTCTATGCCATACGGAACTCAATAACAAAAAAAAAACACCATTTACTATTGTAGTTTAATGTCTAAGCACTGTGTAGCTCTCTGATTATCTCAGCCCTTGGTGGGACACAAAACTCTTGGGAACGTCTAACGTCTGAACGTTACATTGGTAACTTGTAACTACTACCACAGATCATATAATTAACGTTGGGAAATCCTCATGGATACTCTTCTGCCGTGGTGAGCGACAGAAGAGTAACCTAGCCTGCAACTTACACTCGAGAGCAAACATTTCACTATAAGCTAGCATTCATGAATTCCGCGATGTTCAAGTTTTTATCGATGACCCGAATTTTTTTTGCCGACTGTATTGGTCCATATTGTCCCATTATTTTGCTAAGGCAACCCTCCACTTCCACAAATGTATAATAGTATTTTCAAAGGAACGGTCCGTGATCTACGCCAATTTTTACCCGACAACGGCGAAGCAAAAAGGAGGGTTATGATTTTATTGACATAGTAAACAGAGTGTGCTCAACTCGTCCAATGAATATTGTAAATACTGTATTAGTTGTAGTTTTCTTTGTGAATAAATTATTTGAAATTAAAAAAAAACAGAGCGTTCACTCACCAGTTTTTTTCCACGTATTTATTTTGTATAATCACAGTTATGATTCAAAACGTTATTCACAGGCACGTTGGCTCACATTAAAACATCACGATAAATGGCGATTTCCGCGTTCAGAGCTATAGGTAACGTTTGTTAATCTGTGGACGTAGGTCAGTAATGTAAATACTGTTTATTATGCATTGTAATATTATACTATACCTACGTATTTGAGTGGCACTGCGCACATTGCTATGCGAAGATATAATTCCTAGATAATGTAAACAGCATACCTATTTCGGTGGATGTACCCTGTAAGTCAGAGGTGACCATTCAGTAAGAGAAGGAAAATAATATCTAATAAACTTATACAATGAAAAAAATCTTTACTTAGTTGCACAATAAGTGTCATGAAGGGCAACTTTTTAGGTGGCTCTACACAACAGTGTACACACAAAAATACCGACTAAACGCTGTAGATTTTTTTCGCTATACATTTGTCAGATAATCAGTATCACTCCTTATTTTTTTTTTATATAACAAAATGTCTTCTGCACTGTATAATAGCACCTACACTAGGTGTAGCCTGTGTCGCGGGAGGCCGAGAACAAAAATTACTTACCATAATAAACCACTTAGAACAAATACTTTTTTAAACTTAAATTCCATGTTATATAAAAAAAAGCGGAAGCTATAATCTTAGTGTGTTCAACCCTTAACTTAATATGTGCGTGCGTGACTATGCTGACTATGACAGTCACATTATCAAATGATACAAAGTACTTTGATGATACATTGTGTTAGTTGACAACAGGTTTTGCAGTTGGGAGTAAATGGTTTGACCTACATTAATTATTATTCTAGCCTTGACGAGTGACAAAGTAGATTTTTATGTGATAAAAATACAGGTCCCTTTTTATCGCCTCTTAAAAATATTATTTTTACAAAGTAGCTAACCTACTATCCTCTTACTAACAAATGTTAAAGTTTAGATGTTTGGATGTATATCACGCTGCAACTATTGATCCAATTTGGACGAAACGTGAAATATATTTCGTAACCTGAATTAACACTTTGGCTACTTTTTGTCCCGGAAAATCTATAGGATCAAACGACACTGGGACAAAGACGCGGGCGAAAAGTAGTAGATTTTATCAACAAATACATAGGTCCTGCAATATTTCCCAGACTTAAAGAAAAAGAAAACCGCAGGCAGACAGTCAACATACACCGATTTCCAGGTGTTCCCCGGCACATGGATACTATTGGATACCTCCACTTTTATTCATGTGTATTCTCAGTGTAAGAGCACAGTATTTTTAAACCAAGTCTCTTAGAAAAATACCATTTCTCTTTATCAAGACCGTGTGGGATACATGTGCGAAACGTAAAGAATGATCACGACATGACACAGCACGAAAAGCAATGTTTTCCTTCGCGTGTTGGGGAATTTGAACTTCAGGAATAAACCACTGATACAATGCGTTATTTTATCTTGCTTACGTTACGTATGTTTCATTGTTTTAACTGTAAAATAAGGATAAATCTAAACAAAAATGGGAATTTAGGTAATAATTAGCGCGCGCTCTACCAGTATTGGTAAATCACCATCAATATCAACTTGTAGGAGTTCACTAGACGGCCTCCCACCGCTTTCCAGAAGAAGTAACTTTTTTTAATTCGCCGACTCTTCTTCTTCTTCTCTTCAGTAATGGCCTGTGTCCGTCATTTCGACAGACAATTTGCCAATGTCAAGTGTTAAAATTGTAATAAATAAGTTGCAATTCATCGGGACGTTCTAGCCTTCGTCTTCCGGTTGTCAGTTCTGTGACATATGTATATGGCATTAGCATTGCAACTTCAACAATTCTGAGAGCTATGTTTAGTGTAGATTGTCAATGTGTAATCTCATTCACAATACTGCGTTATTTAAAATTACAGTCGTTTTGTATCGCAAGGTAATCTACCCTTCTTTACGCAAATAAAATGCGCAATCTGAAAACACAGTCATGACATTGCCAAATAAAATTACATTCAAGGGGTCCAGCACAAAAATCAGGCGCGATGACTGGACGTTTCTACCGGGCACAGAATGTACCACTAACACCAGCAGTAAAGACACTAAGGTCAGACTAGTTCGCCAAGTATAATAAAAAAAGACGTATAGATGATAGGTACTGGATTGGTGTGACTCATTAATAACTCAGCAAGAGGATAAGGATTTAATCTTTGAAACAGTAATTTCACATTGACGACGGTGATGATGACGTCAGCATGATAACTTCAACCATTTAATTCAGTAATGCTTTTCACGCGTTGCCTACTAATGTTCTATCAAATTCAACTTCTTAGTTTATGGCTTTTGCAACTTGTTGTTACAATAATTCTGCCAATATTTATTGATTAGTAGTCAATTTCTGTCAATGTGGAAGTGACGTAAAGGAAATTGTCTATGAGATGGCGTTGAACTGCTTTTGGTCAGTCATCCAGTGTAAGTACTGCGTTCTACTCGCATACTGTGTCCGGGCGTTCTTAATCCGAACCCTTCCTCGCAATATGATTTGCGTCAGTGGAGATGCGTTCCGAACAGATCACCGGTCGGTAACCGAGTGGAAAAAGCACTTCTCATGGACCGCTCGTATTCGAGTGGCTTCGAACGAACTTACCAACAAAAACAACGGGAAGTTGTGGGTTATATTTTCTTTAGTTTTCTTAGAAGTGTGGGGATTAGGTATAGGCGGATTGAAAGAGAAAGCCTATAGCTAGTGCTCGCTCATAGATGTTGTGGAATTAGGGACGTATATAGGGAAGTTGCTGTGGACTTACATAATCATCTCCCAAGGCCATCACAGATTTCCAGAAAAAATATGTTTTGTGCCTTTTACATTTTCTATACATGAGTAGAAATGAAACTATAAGTGTGTCGGGTAAATTAGATTTTTTTACAATCAGCTTTTGAGGACGTCTAAAGGTACATCCATTACATTACATTTGGCATAGGTACTTATTGAACAACCTGCAAGTCTACAAAGCGAATTTGTTAAATTATAAAATCTCTGGCTCATATTTCCAATAGATCGTTATTCGTGTTATGTAGGTACTTGTGTATTTTAATTGCGAACCTTTGTTTACAGCTTTTGTCAGTTCCAAAGCGTCCGACCGCGAGGTAGGTAATGTTATCATTCCATTAATTACAACAGCCACCCCCTCTTTTTAAAAGTAAATTAATCCGATTAAGGGGGGAATCGAAGAACCCGCTCCGGCGAGTTTATTCAGCGAACTTTCTTTGGAATAATTATTTTTTGTAATTAAATCCATCAACACGATTTTTTCCTAATGATTCTCCCGTGGGAGGGAGGAAGGCGTCTTATTTTTTCTTTAATTATTGTGTTTCGTTGTGTAGGTGCGGCCGAAGACAGCTTTGTGTGGATGTGCCTTAACTTTGTATAATAAAAAACGACATCTCTTTTAATGAACTAAACCTTATTTTGGTGACATACTTTTACTTTTAAGGGATTCGAATTTGTTGTTCAAACTTATGGAATTACAGGCTCATTAGAGCACTTTGTCAATTGAATATCTCGAAGTGATAGTTGCCAGTGCACTGCCTCGGATATTTATTTTTGTAATTGATTCTGTTTTTAATATAAAATACGAGCCTTGGACTGAATTTCAGATAGAATCAATTAGAATCTTAGATATTTTTTTGCGATATAGCCACTTTTATATTATTAGTATTAATCCAACGTTCTCCTGCCGACTCCCTCGCCATGTTAATGATATCTCCGTCTTAAAGGGCACATCATTTACTTACTTTTACCAAAATTAATTGAAATGAAACGCGATGAAAAGATGGCGAACACAAAAGATGGCCGGTAGGTGTCGCTTAAAGATAACTTGTTCATATTTTAATTACTTAATGTTATTTTGCGGCAGGCAATTTATTTGCTTTGATATTTTAGCTTATTTTGTACAAAGCGGCATTTGGGAGGCCTTACAATTTGTAATTTACGTCTTATTCATAAGTAATTAAAATTCAGACTAACTAGTGCTCTTATTGTTTCATTTCCAAGCCCTTAATTATACCGAAAGCCTTACATTTAAATTATTAATTTCTTAAACAATTATATTTCTCAAGTTCTTTTCTTAATAATCTAAAAGAAACTTGACCCCGATTCAACACAAATATAATGATTGGATGTACCTTTGACTACCTTCTTAATTTTGTTAGACATTGCCAAAATAACTACACTGAGTAAGGCTTTGCTAAGACTAACTGTAAAGTACTTTTCGATACTTCAGACTTTGTTTTCTTCGGTTTATTTCAGTCTTTGTAAACAAACATGCAACACATTTACATTTAAAACCGATGGAATAACTCCAGGCTCTATTGTATGGGCGAGGCGTTTATCCAGAAGTAACGACTGCGTATAGAAACGTTACTTATATTTATCAGTTCACGGTATTCTATAGAACGATATTTACAAAAATATCGTTATTTTACTAGATTTTAGCTAGGTACGCTAGATGTAAGTATGTTAAGGGTTTGTCACTGAGAATGATAAATCAATAATTACATTCATTCTAGCTATGTTCGATTTTTTGTTTCGATATTTTTGTAGTCTGAAAAACCCGACAACAAACTTTTTTGTGAAAGATATGGCATTGATCTTATTTGCTTTTAACGGGTATGTAATTTTACTTCTATCTACGATATTTAATTGAGCTTACTTTCTTTCGGCTTTCATTAAAGGCAAGTATATAAAATTATTCTAAAATTATAGCCGTCTTTGTCATTTCAGTTTATGAGAAAAGGACGGCAACATTTTTAGTGCTGTCAAATTAGGTTAGTTTAGAAAAATGCAACCACAGAATTCACACTTTTCTGTAACTTTAAAAACCTACTCTTCTGGTATACATGTATATTTGATTTATGGGCTTAGAAAAAAAATTAACCGATATTTTTTCGGAACCACCGTTTCCGGGAGTTTCTGTTCTACCTATAACTCAGATCTTGCGTTTAGCAGAAACGTATCGGGCCAGCGGTGACCCCCGACCGAGCGGCGCTTTCTCAAGTGATCCCATCTTTGAAACTCACATTTCTTTTGTAAAATGCTCTTTATCCCGTGAAATATGATACTGTTCACACAGATGAACACAAATAGCGCTGGTACGTAATGGTATGGTAGTCAATCACAACAGTGGTTTTTTGTTATACAACTAAATGATGTAACAAGCCAATAGCCTGATGTGAAGTGGTAACCACTGCCTATAATGATGCAATCGACAATCGTTGGAGCAAACTAATACTCGAGTGGAGACCGCGTTTAGGCAAGCGTAGTGTAGGACGCCCTCCGGCTAGGTGGGGTGACGATCTGAGACATGTAGCTGGCAAACACTGGATGAGAAGAGCCGAAGACCGGGCTCAGTGGCGCGTCTTGGGAGAGACCTACGTCCAGCAGTAGACCAATATAGGTTGATGATGATAATGATGCATTTCTCGGAGCACATCCACTGAGGATGGCTCTATATTCTATAGGCGCTTGAGGTGACTTGTAGGAGCCAAAATATAATGCACTATAGGTTCCCATGGCCATAGGAACTTGAAACTCTGGTCAAGTAGTTAAAATAAGTTAACATTCCACAGTATGTAGATTCTAGCTTAACTTATAGATAATGTGAGTTGAATCAGCCAATAAGAATAGTAGTGTCACGGGAAAGTTAAAGTTCCGTTCACTCTACTACTAGTGCCAAGCGGTAGTGCCTAAGAAAATAAAGGGAAAAGTCACTATGCATGAGATTAGTCACGTAAGACATACTGTAGTGAAAGTTACTGTTATCGTAGAAGGCGTCTACGCCGTAGCGCGTCGTAGGCTTTGACGTAGCTTCGTAGCAATCACTACGTCATGCGCCAATTTTTTTTATGTGTACCCAAGCAACATCAATGCCCATTACCAAGGGCATCGCCTACGGACCTTAATGAACTTAAATGAGGACTATACAATTGTTAGAAAAAAGTTATACTCAGGTAGTATTTTTCTCCACATCATTTCTGAAGTTCTGTTGAAAACGGTTCAAGTAAAATACAGAGCATTTATCGCGAAGAAAATAAATAGATCCCTCGACGATACATATGGATTTTACACTTCGAGCAAGATAAGGCGCACCAGTGATAACTATTCAGGAACATATCCCGAGATATAAAAAAAAGTATTTTTCGAAACAATCAGCTATCACTAAAAACGTTCGATAGCTATTCAAGAGTTATCTTACCATTGAGCACAAAGGGTAGGAGTTAAAAGAACTAGCATTTAAATATTTTTTTTTACCTGTCGTTTCGGGTTGCTAGATGAGACTAACGCAGGACCGTGCAGAGTGGCACAAGCAAAGAAGGCGTATGCTCAGTAGTGGGTGAAGTCAGGCTGCGAATGATGATGATGACTTGTTACTTAAGCATGTCTTGCTCTCCGGAATATTTTCCAACCTATGATCTTCAAGTTCAAGTTCTTTATTACTTTCATATTGTACAAAATTAAATGATCTTAAATAAATTAGGCTTCCAATATGAAACCTGATAGGACACAAACAATATAATCTTGTAAAAAAATTATCATGGATTCTGACAAATGGTGGCACAGGGCTTCAATCCGGGGTTTTGAAGCAACATTTTGATAGCAGGGATAGTGGGACCACGAGTAATAGTGGTACAATCCCAGTGGGACCACGAGTCGCGATCCCACAAAACCTTCAGAATAAAAAAAAATTACCATTCTATAACAATATTTTTATTTTATTTACTATAAAAAACATTGTTTTACAACATGGAAACAAAAACACTATAGGTACCTCTGATTTTTTGTAAATATCTATCTCCAGATACAAACCCCGTGTGTACCGATCTTGTGGAGGAAAACAAAACTGGCTCAATCTATTGCAATACACCCGGGGCTGGGACGGTCAGCTACGGGGCTCTGCCACTTCTATAATATCAAATGAGCTTTATTGTATTGACTGAAGGATTAAATTAGCTTGAAGACGGTAATGTTACGAAGGTACTGAGAAGTCGTAGCTCTTTGAAATGAAATAAAAAGTCACTTGTGTAGTCAAATTAGCCAACATCCAACTTTTTCTTGGTTGAGTCGTGTGGAATATCATTGTACACCTAAATGATAAAAAAAAATTATGAAACTGGAGAATAATGCCTTGTATTCTTGAGAAAGTATCAGAAAACGTAATAGAAATTCTTGCAGACAAAATTAATCCCAAAGAAATGATGAGTAGTTTGCAATATAATTGTCCATACTTAGTATTTTAAAGAATATTTTATTTCCATTCTTCTCTTTTGGGCCTAGTTATATTTAAAACCCTGTTCTCTCAGATTTTCTTTTTAGCCATTACGTTTCCACAATTGAGTGGTTTAATTACATAAGAGCTTAAAAAATTGTAATAGAAGTGAAACTTACCCATAAGTACTATGATTGTGTCTTGCGCCAGGGGACGTCGGCCCATCAATCTGGCATCTCCTCGTGTCGATATTAGTGGCCTACATACGGCTCGGGCTCAATACAGATGTGACCGGAGGAAACCTCATCCACTAGTAATCAGGGGAAATGAAAATAATGGACCAATCTGTTCAGGGAATTACGTAAATATTACTCACTTCATTACAATATCATGAGACTGGTTTTTACGGAAACAAAATATTCCCAAAACTAGTAAATGTGTAGTAAAAAAGATTAAAAGTTTTAGAAAATTTTCAGCTATTAGTTAGTGCAAGTAATATTGATTGGATTGCAAAAGCCTACTTTAATCTACGTCGGTGATCTATTCCATCAAGAATATACAAAGGTCCGTAAACTGTCAGTGTGTGCGTGAACTCGTTAATCATAATTTCAGATGTTTGTACGTGTGTGTATTATTATGTTTGAGGATAAGAAATTAGTTAGTGGACATTAAACTTGTTTAGGGGACACATATTCTTGATCCACTTGCATAAAATAGTAAGTAGACATAAAAAGTCTTTGCTTAATTTCTGATAAAGAATTCAGTATTTTGACAGCTGACTGTTCTGTCTGCAACGCCTAGTAATACTACTTACAGCAGCGCGCATTATGCCAAATTTACTGCTTGTAGGTAGACTGCATTTCACTACATACCTACTATTCAGTCAAGTGCGATCCTTTTCAGAGTAGTGTAACCACGAGTAAAAGAAATTACTCGTAGTCACACTGGTGTAGCAAACCGGTGTGACCACGAGTCCGACGTCGAATATCCTGTGCGGTGGTATCCACTAGCTAGATGAACTCTGGATGCAGAACCCATCGAGCCAAAAAGTCTACTCCAAAAAACGTTCCTTCAGCCATAGATCTCACGACCGGTGCGACGGCGCCATTGACGTCAAAACTAAGACATTTTGAATTCCGAATGTGCTGCAAAGACTTCCTCCAGGTGGTATCTTACAAGTATCAAATCTACTTAAGCGTGTCACAGAAACTTAGCAAGAAGCATTAAGGGCTCTCACGTCTCCGGACTGACCCGTTATGAAATTTAAATCTAGATCAATAACCACGCTTATATCATTGTCTTCATTAGGGATAATTGGGTTCGCTCCCTTTGGCCGCAACTTTGTTTGCTTGCCTATAACTTGAGACGAATTACTTGAAGGTGCCTAACCTATGCATTAACTAATACTCATAGTTGGGTGATAGAAGCGTAATTCAAGTCATAGGCCCGTATGCTGGTTTACGGCTCAAGCGAACTCAAGCATACATTTTTGTATAAATGTTTCTAAGTACTCCTAAGTAATGATTTCTGTATCGGTATACTTACGGGCTTAAAATAAAAAATAAAAGTTTATTTAAGAATCCTAAGAACAAAGAAAATCACACGGCGGACTCGTGGTCACACCGTTTCAGACCTTTGGTTTTAAAGTGAGGAAATCGATTTTTTACTCATGTCTCAATTCCTATGGAAAAGAGTAGTCCCTGGAGTTGTTTCTTTTCTAGAACATATGATTTCCACTGAAACGTCCGCTCTACGTAATGATGTTTCACAAAATGAAAGAAACCTTAGCAAAAGAAGTTTGTTTGTTAATTTTTAAGTAGTTATAAAAGAGTCCGAGTTTCCTTACTAAATGATTATTTAAATCACTAGTTTCTCAACCTTATAGTAAGCAAATGTAGGTGGATAATGAAGGTCCGATGTTTGACGCAGATGTGAGTTTCGGCACTTTCTTATTGATGACAGAGGACGTAAGGGCTTCTGGGGCAGTACGTATAACTACTGGAACTAAAGGATTGGATCGGATAGAATCTTTAATTTTAAAGTTACATCTTCTTCCATTTTTCGGTTGTAACCTCTGACCACCTCTGACTGTACCGAGAAGTTTTTTAGATCAGTTTTGAAATATTTGTGTTTTAAGTAATTGTTCATTTCGTTTTTGGTCTTATATTCCGAAATAAAGAACGCTCGAAGCAGTAGAGAAGACTCGCGCAGGACCGGAGAGACAGGCGTACTAAAGAGGAGGCTTATGCCCAGCAGTGGGCGCATACAGGGATTTTTCAATTTCAACATGAAGATTGGAATGAAAATATCACATTCTTTTCCATAAAAAATCGAACCTAGACCCGAAAAAAAATTACAGTTATAGTCATTATCTGTCACCACGAGAATCGAACCAGCATCTCGTCGTTATGCCATAGAAAGTCAAAACAAGGAGCGTTTTGGTATAATATTGCAAATTAGAAACATTTTAGTAGCGTAACCGTCGTCATTCAGCGAGTGTTTGCATTCGCAAGTAAACACGATTACCTGGAATTAGGTTGGCCGTGCGTTTTATGTCGTTCTAGTATGTACCGTCCCATTCACATCATTATCATCATCAATCTGTTGAGAATTAGTCCAAGGAAAGAAAGAAAAGACATTTATATTGGACAACATAACATACACAAGTACAAGCAATAACTAAAGTTTAGGATAAATACAATAACAATATAAGATAGAAAGATAGAAAACACTTTATTGTACACCACTTTTACAGAAATTATAACTGACGGAGTAAGTAGGATGTTCAACAGTGATCTTCACCGATTGTCTAAGTTAAGCGACGTTTTGCGAGGTCATTATTTGGATGGGTGACCGTTAGTGGCATTTACGTCTGAGCGCTTCCGTGCTTCGGAGGGCACGTTAAACTGTCGGTCTCGGCTATAGCAGTCGTTAAGCCATGACGGAGGCCTTAAGGCGGCCTAAAAACTCCGTCACCAGAGTTGGGCACTCATGAGCTTCTCTCTCCCAAGGCGCCACTGAGCCTGGTCTTCAAGTCTTCCCGCAGTCTATAAACATAACTCCAATACCTCTACGTTTCGACAAGAGTCTCTTGGTTTTCGAAACTATATTTACATATTTCTTTTTTTTTTCAAATTTACATTAACCTCCCGACACCCTATAACTCCGCCATCAGCCACCTTCAAAAATACAGGGTGCTATGTTTGTTCACGGCATCGATTGCCACTCGATCGGTTTCTAATCCCCATTTTCTGAAAGGCATTACGATTTCTCGAGCGCTCCACTCGATATTTCCGCGGATATCTCGACGATTCGAAGATCCATTATTTTTTATGAGTTGAATACACGGCGGTTACGAGTATCGACCCCTGCCTACCGAAGGTTGAAGGTACTCTTCGGGGTGACAATGAGAAAATAATAATTGGAGATAAATAGTTCAAGACAAGAGATTACAAACCAGTCTACTTTGTTTGGGATTTACTTACTGTAAATAATTGATCTGTAATTTTATTTCATGGTTTTCGTTTGTTATTGAAACACATGTATAGAAACAGTATTTAGGAGAGTAAAATGAAAAACACGGCTGAAATAACCTTTGGTACGCAATATTAATTTTCAGGTAACTCACGCATTTATTCACAAAGAAAATTATAACTAATACAGTATTAACAATATTTACAAAACACACATGAAACAGTTGAGCTATCTACAAACCATTGCAAACGATTTATAGATATTTTCAGGTAAGGATTTAAAAAAAAATTAGTTAAGTACAAGAGTTATTAGCAGCACAAAAAAAAATATAACAAACCAAAAGTTCTATAAATCCCGATAGACGTCTAACATTAATGAAGAAAAAGTACTCTACCAAGACTATTTTACCAAAATATACCTAGTAATCACAGAATTTGTAGTCATCCTAGTCAAGACGACTCAGCTTCCACTCAATACATTTTATCGACAACTGTCAGAGACGCCGCGTGACACTTATGTAAATATTTAAATACGATCCAGTACAAGCTATGAATATATTAAACTCTAAGCAAACCACTCGACTTTGTACCACAAGGATATCCGATTCAATGAGAGAAAATAGATAACTATTCCGTGTGCAGTAAGGTTTAATTTAAATTGATAGAAAGTTGATCGGGTTTTGCTAATAGTGACTCGATTATATTCATTAATGTATTGCATTGCCAAATTATATAGTATGCAAAACCATACGCAGAGAACAATATAAAATCATTTAAAAAAACATACTATTATTGTTCAGAAATATTCCAACATTATTTGTTGTACAATCCTGTAATATAATACCAAAGTAATTAAAATTAAAATACTTAGTTTTGTGAATAAAATTACGTATGTCACTTTTTCACTCTAGCATCACGATGTAAGCTAGGAATAGTTACACCGTATACACGTAGTTATATTGTCTTTTGCATTGTAATACAAAATTCAAATTCATATCATTTATTTGTCAGATGTCAAGATCCATATTTTGTTAGTTCACGGTACATGTGAAATGGGTTAGAGTATTGATATTATTTTTATAGCTAGGTAGATACATATTTCACTTCAGATACATAATATGACAAGATTATTAATGTGAAATCCTTCGCAAGAATAAGCAGATTCAAATTCCAAACTTAAACTTAAAAAAACTTAGCTTAAATAGAGTTGATTGATGTTAGTAAGATATCCTTCAATCCACTAGCTAAATTAAATGTAGAAATCAATGATCTTTTAAGATCGTTGATAGAAATATACACATTAATTTGCTATTTGCATAAAATGATTTGATAAGTACCGTAGAGTTGGGATCGATTATATTATAAGTATCGAGTTATGCTGATTGGACTATTTCAAGTGACACAGCGGGTCTGTTGAATAAGGGTGACTGTTTTGAAACTGGAAAATGATATTCAAATTGCTGATCAAAACAAAATTCATATTTTTATTTGATTTTTGATTACCGTTTTGCTTTTGTTTGTATTTTGCATGAAATAAAAGATTTTTTGTTATTTTTTTATAAATTGAAGTTTGTGCTACGGAATATTTTTTGTAAATGGTTGATAATATTTATTTTTAGTCTCATCAGTTGCATGATAACGGTTAAAATCGAGGCATGGTAGAGCAAAGCTTCAGTTGTTTTGCTGTTCAAATATCTAAAGGAGTTCTTCATTGACGCTTCTAATGTAACTATTTTGTTTGAGTCAGTCCCATTTACTTTACAGCACAAAACGAAGTAATGTAAAAAAAATTACTTGCAGGTTCAAGCCCATTAAGTTTTCTCGGTTTGATTTTTATTATGTTACTAGCCGTCGCCCGCGGCGTTGCTCGCGTTCTACCCTTTAGAGTGTGACGTTTCAAAATTCCTTTCTTAGTGCACCTCTACACTATATAAGGATACTACCCTCCAAATTTCATACCTCTAGGACTTATAGTTTAGGCTGTGCGTTGATTCTCTGTCAGCTTCAAAAGAGTTATATATATATTGATGATGATGATGATGATTGATGATGATTTTCTACACTAAAATAAATAAATAAATAATCTTGGACAATTCACACAACGCCCTCTAATCTCAAACTATGCAAAGCTTGTATTAGGGAACTAGATTGCTGACATAATACTTATATACGTTTTTTACAGAACCAGACACAAAACAACATTCCCAACAATTTTCCCCACACAAAATGTTTATTGACCATGCCCCGTTTCTTGAAACAAATAACATCGAACTAATATCGAATTCTCATTAACCTAATTCCTTTACCTCTCAAAATACAGTACCTATCAAAAATCCTCACTCGCTTATCAAAGCGTCAGTAACAAAGAAACTCTCCAGCGAGTGCCCACTGAGAGGTGTAACAAAAGAATGAGAACCGGAAAGCTAGGTGAGAGGTACTTCGCACAAGACCACTTGGAGATTGTTTGAATGGACTGAGAGGGACAGGCGAGGATCTGCGTGATCAATTGATACCCTCAGATAATGCTGGCTGGGAGTTTTCAATTTCAACCTCTTGGGGAAACATTTTTGAATGTTAGGAATTTAAAGATTTTTGGTAGCGATCAAAGCATTGGTTAATGATAAAAACTGAAACTTTCTTACTTTCTAGGAAATATGAAAAACACAGAAGTTAACACATTTATTTGGTACAGTTTTATAATAGTATAGATATAATTAAATGCAATGGTGTAATTACAGGCACATGAGACTTCAAGATCTTTACGTCTCAGAGTGATGGATGCATTGCATTGCCTTACAGGGCACGTTCTCATTGGACTTGCTCTGTGAGGTAATGCATTGTTATAGGCAGAAGTTACTACTTAACATCAGGTGAGCTATCAGCTTAAAAAAAGAAAAAAAAGATATTCAAGAAATCCCCACTAAGAAATCCTTACAGACTACGTCGTAGCATGCTACGGTTTAGCAGTGGAGATTTCTGTTTTTTTTTTCCAGAAATTCCCAATATGTATGTGATCCCTATTAAAAGTTATAAAAAATTTATAGATAAGCATATTCTACAGCTCCTAAAAAAATCATTCTTTTCTAAACCCTTTTAAAACTATTAGGACTTTATTATGCTCATCCGCAATATCTTGATGACCCAACGCATCTTGGTTACATATAGTCAATAACGTTCAAAGTGCGATTTTCTCCCTTGGTTTGGCTTTACAAAATAGCTTATACGCTTGTATAGAAGCCCAAACTTCAACGTTCATGATTTTCCAGCACAATTCTCCAGCACCTACATCACAGGGTGCTCCATTTTCCTTCAGCCGTCATCCGAACCGCACAGTCATTGCATCGCAATAACCAATTGTGAGCGTATTACGTGTCCTATCACAAAGCCCCGAGCTCTTTCAACAGCGCCCTATAGATGCTAGATTGGATAAAAGCTTTCAGGGAGAATCTTTGATTTTTTTAGCTGGTATTTCTCAGTCTAGTTGCCTAATAAACCACTTGAAGCAGTAACAAAAACCCATTTGAATCTATTTAATATGCTATAGGGATGATTATTAATACCCTTTCTTGTTAACGTACAAAACGTTGCTTTTGGTTAAAAAACATTTTGTACCTATTTATAAAGTTTATATTATAAACTAGTGGTTGCTTTGCGCGCGAGCTGCAAGCAGCTCGCGTCTTTTTTCTTATGCCGTATTTTTATCAAAAGCCCCTAATAACCCTACTAACTCATATAAACCCCTCAATCTCATTCGGATACCCCGTTGGAACGAAGTCAATCGGTTAAAGTTTCGCTAATAAAATCTTTATGGCCGCCATCTTGGAACGTTCACCCCTAATTGCAGTAAAAATGCATTAAAAATTTAAAAAAGTTGAAAATTCCATTTAAACCACTCAATCTCCTTCGGATACCCCGTTTAAACGAAGCAAATCGGTTAAAGTTTTGAAAACCGCAAATGACACGGCGGCCATTTTGAATTTCTAAAATGTCATAATTTTTCTGAAATATACAGGATACAAGCTACCTGTCAGTGAAAGAACGGTAGTCATACCTTAAACTTGGTAGAACAAAGTAAGTCGCCAAAGTCGGGTCTGACTGAAAAATTCAAACTCTTATAGCATGCGGAGTTGCCAGCTGCGGGGAAAGAAAATGATCAAATGTCATTTGGGTGGGCCCAATCTTGCCGGCTAGTGGAAATTTCGATTCAAAATGTCGTTATTTCTACTTTTCACGTTCCCGAGGGAGAGCGGGGAAACTACCCTAAAAATGGGGAAATTTTTTCAACCAGGCAACACTCCTCTACCAACTGCACAACCGGTCCATACAATTCATCCAGGTAGGGGGTTGCCAACTACCCGATATTCCGGTTTGAAAATCGTGTTTTTTTCGAAAATCGTAAACTTTTTACAAAAGGGCCGCCACGCCGTCCGCCATCTTGGATTTTTGAAAAGTCATAATTTTTCTGAAATCTCAAGGATATAGGCTATCGTTCTGCATACTCGGTGTTGCCAGCTTTCGAGTTTCGTAGAACAAATTAATTCGCCAAAGTTAAAAAGTCCCAAAAACTAAAAAGTTGCAAGTCTCTCGGGGTTGCCAACCAAAAGTTACGAAAATGGTCAAATGTCATTCGGGGAGGCCAACGCTCCTATGCAGCCCAAGTCTCTATTCAAAATGTCATTATTTCTACTTTTCATGTTTTTGGGGAAAATCTCGGAAATTACCCTAAAAATGGGGAAAATTTCTAAACCAAGCAACACTCCTCATCGAATCACACAACCGCTCGGTACAACTCGACCCCCTAAAATGTTGCCATCTACCCTAAAAATGGATTGGAAAAAAGTGTAAAAACCATGACTTTTACAAAATGGCCGCCACAGCCTCCGCCATCTTGGATTTTTGTAAAGTCATAATTTTTCCTAAATCTCAAGGATATAGGCTACCCACCCCTATACTCGGTGTTGCCAACTTGCGAGTTTCGTAAAACAAAGTAATCCGCCAAAGACAACCCTAAAAAGTCTAAAAATTCAAATCGAAATAGCGCGGCCGCCATCTTGTTTTTTTTTTTTTTTTCACCAAATCCCAAAATCCCAACCTACAATCAGTCGGATGACACGCTCGGACGCCCTCTATCTGTCATAGTTTGCGAACGCGCAAATCAACACCGGCGCCATCTTGGATTTCGAGAACCGCTATAATTTTCCTCTACTCACTTGGTGATGATACACATTTTCGTAGAACATTATTGTGGTGTAGCTCCACTCCTTCTGTCTCTCAGGGCATGTCAATCAGTGAGTCAGTGAGTGGTAATGTAGCTTTATATAGTATAACTAGTGGTTGCGTTGCGCGCGAGCTGCAAGCAGCTCGCGTCTTTTTTTTATGCCGTATTTTTATCAAAAACCCCTCAATCTCATTCGGATACCCCGTTGGAACGAAGTCAATCGGTTCAAGTTTCGCAAAAAAAATCTACATGGCCGCCATCTTGAAATATCAACCCCTTATTGCAGTAAAAATGCAGCAAAATTGAAAAAAAGTTGAAAATTCCATTTAAACCACTCAATCTCCTTCGGATACCCCGTTGAAACGAAGTAAATCGGTTAAAGTTTCGAAAACCGGAAATGACACGGCGGCCATTTTGAATTTCTGAAATGTCATAATTTTTCTGAAATATACAGGATACAAGCTACCTGTCAGTAAAAGAACGGTAGTCATACCTTAAACTTGGTAGAACAAAGTAAGTCGCCAAAGTCGGGTCTGACTGAAAAATTCAAACTCCTATAGCATGCGGGGTTGCCAGCTGCGGGGAACGAAAATGATCAAATGTCATTTGGGTGGGCCCAATCTTGCCAGCTAGTGGAAATTTCGATTCAAAATAACGTTATTTCTACTTTTCACGTTCCCGAGAGATAGCGGGGAAACTACCCTAAAAATGGGGAAAAATTTTCAACCAGGCAACACTCCTTTACCAACTGCACAACCGGTCCTTACAATTCATCCAGGTAGGGGGTTGCCCACTACCCGATATTTCGGTTTGAAAATCGTGATTTTTTCGAAAATCGCAACTTTTTTACAAAATGGCCGCCACGCCGTCCGCCATCTTGGATTTTTGAAAAGTCATAATTTTTCTGAAATCTCAAGGATATAGGCTATCGTTCTGCATACTCGGTGTTGCCAGCTTTTGAGTTTCGCAGCACAAAGTAATCCGCCAAAGTCAAAAAGTCCCAAAAACTAAAAAGTTGCAAGTCTCTCGGGGTTGCCAACCAAAAGTTACGAAAATGGTCAAATGTCATTTGGGGGAGGCCAACGCTCCTATGCAGCCCAAGTCTTTATTCAAAATGTCATTATTTCTACTTTTCATGTTTTTGGAGAAAATCTCGGAAATTACCCTAAAAATGGGGAAAATTTCTAAACCAAGCAACACTTCTCATCGAATCACACAACCGCTCGGTACAACTCGACCCCTTAAAATGTTGCCATCTACCCTAAAAATGGATTGGAAAAAAGTGTAAAAACCATGACTTTTACAAAATGGCCGCCACAGCCTCCGCCATCTGGGATTTTAAAAATGTCATAATTTTTCTGAAATCTCAAGGATATAAGCTACCCACCCCCGTACTCGGTGTTGCCAACTTGCGAGTTTCGTAAAACAAAGTAATCCGCCAAAGACGACCCTAAAAAGTCGAAAAATTCAAATCAAAATTGCGCGGCCGCCATCTTGTTTTTTTTTTTTTTTTCACCAATTCCCCAAATCCCAGCCTACAATCAGTCGGATGACACGCTCGGACGCCCTCTATCTGTCATAGTTTGCGAACGCGCAAATCAACACCGGCGCCATCTTGGATTTCGAGAACCGCTATAATTTTCCTCTACTCGTTTGGTGTTTATACACATTTTCGTAGAACATTATTGTGGTGTAGCTCCACTCCTTCTGTCTCTCAGGGCATGTCAATGAGTGAGTGAGTGAGTCAGTGGTTTTGTAGCTTTATATAGTATAATATATTTATATAAATAATAATAAATATAAATAATATATTTATATATTTTATTATAAATATATTTATAATATATTTTATATTATAAAGTTTTATATTTATAAAGTCTCACAAACTATTAGGTACCTACGTCCTACAGGCATAGGTTAGTCAGCATAATAATAATTGGAATGAAAAACATGGTCGTCAATGCGAGTAAGTCTACCATTTGTACACCTAATTAGTATAAGCTTCCTACGTCCGATGATTATACATGAAACAAAATGAATATCTGAAAGCTCTTAGAATGCTATTCCAGCGTACCTAACTAGATCTGTGTACAGATTTTTTATTACTTTGACTGTGATGCGACAAAGTCGTTTTTGCGCAAACATATTGGTGACAATGGAAACGGGGCTTTTGTATTTTTTAGTTTGATTGATGATTTTAATTTCCTATTTGGATCGTCGGTTCTGTGGATAAAATCGAATGACGAAGGTGGAATCATAGATGTCATGACTGTAGTTTATAAAAAGCATTGTTAAAACACTGATGAAATATCTGTTTGTAGACTTATTTGTTTTATGGACGGATTGGATGGTTATACAAATAAAACGTGATGAGAAGACTAGTCTGAAGACGGCCACGACCCACTTCTAGATGACTACTAGGTTTATAAGTAATACATTTATTTATTTTATATCTAAGTGAAACACATTTATTTACAAAGAAAACTGCGATTCATACAGTATTTGCAATATTTACAAAATACACATGAACCGGGTTGAGCTATCTGCAAACCGTTGCAAACGATTTATTGATAGCTCAACTGATTCAAATATATAGTTAATAATTAATACCTAGTATAATAAAATTATACCTAGTTTACACAAAATATACAACTGATATTGACCAATCCAACCTTAGATACGGCAATGTCGGGAAAACTTGAGAAAAGTCTAAGTACGTTAGTCTGAGTCAAATGCATTTTGAGGCCTTAAAACTTATGGCCATCATCCTTTAAAAATAATCTCCCACTAAACTCTCATAGCAAAGGGATACGCGGATGTGACAGAGCCGATTTAAATATGGCGTTGGCGTCATCCCGCCAGTGACGCTGCGGTCGTCCATTTATCACTCCGGTAAGCCTCCGTCGATATTATGATCAATGCCATTCGCCCGCCCAGAGACGCTCATTACGTATGCACGTAGTAGTAGACTTTGGTATATAAAAGGCAAAGGAAAGAAGCCGTAAGTTACTGGGAGCAAAATACAGTAATTCTGTATAGTATATGCAGAAGTACGGAGGATCTTGGTCGGTTTTACTCAGAAGTAGGTACTCACATGTGTATTATCTTGTCTCACTCAAGGTTCTCATAATGACACAGTGTGCAATCAAGACGCATATTCTAACTTAATACTTCAAAGCAACAAAGATCTGTTATTATTACAGTGCTGGCAGAATTGCTGACCGCTCGCAAGATTTTTTTAACACATTTCACGTGTTGCAATCAAAATACTCCGGATCTCGCTTTTAAATACATCTGAGTAAAAATATTTTTGAGTAACAATCATCGTTATTTTATGTACCAAAAACAACATTCAAAAGCCTATTGTTCTTTTATATTTAATTTTATTGTCTCCAACAGTTTCAGACTTTTCCACCTGTTCTTCTGTAATCAATTTCCAGCTGTTCTCCTACAAAAAAACATGTCTTTTCCAGCTGTTGATTATGAACACCATAGCCATAGCCACTACAAAGCTTTCCCAATACGTAGTAGATCCGAAGGCGGATCGTCCGCCTTGCACACTTTGTATTCTCAGTCGCCACCTGGGGGCTGTGGCTTTTTTAAAAATATCTTTACGTCTCACTTCGGGGAGTATCGGTATATTTTGTAAGGTACCATACTTAGACCTTCTAAGTTTGTGTTTGTTCTTTGTCTGATGGCAAGAGGTCAAAGGTTGGCAAGTTTGACTACCATTTTTATTTTATTAGTCGACTACTTTACACGTCTTGTAAATTACTGCAAAGTATTTTTTATTGACCATTTTTTTTGTCGATTACCACTAAGTAAATTGTATTTTTTTTAATACTACTATATAACTAAATAAATATTCATGGACATTTCATACAATGCCTTCTAGTCCCAAACTAAGCAAAACTTGTACTATGGGGACTAGATTGCTGATAGAATAATTATATACTTTTTTTTGTAAATACCTACTTAATTATAGTTTTCAACTAAAACCTACTTTACACAATTTTAACCCTCTCAACGGCCTCGCTTGCTAAACCACCCTGTCTGATACTAAGGGTATTTTAGGCCAACTTCTTTCAGAAGGGTTTGAAATCCTCAATGATTCAACAGTTTCCATTCACAACTTTATTCGAAGATTACTCCGTTGTATAAATGTAATAAGCTTTGCAGTGACGAGATTAGACCCCGAATTTCACTCAGACATTAATGACATTTTCAGTGGAAAAGGGGGGAAAGAGGGGAAGAGGGGGTCGTTGTTTATGCCGAGACAATGATATTGAAAGTCATTTTGAGGAAAAACTGCGCAGTGATTTTAGTAGGAATGTTGATGTTTAAGGAGACGCTTGAGAGTTAAACTTCTTTAGATAAGTATTAGTTTGCATCTGCCTGTGCCCTATCTAGATATAGGTAGGTATGTACAAGGTATGTACAAAATTAAAAATGAATCTTAAATTCCGTATAACACTAATATGTGGATATTTTAACTACTCGATCCAAATAACGAGTACCTATCAGTAATGTTATTGTGTGCTAGATAGGGCAAGATAAAGAAAAACACGAGAAAATAAAAGGGCTCCAAAAAATCATGAGTAATCTGCGCGAAATACTCGTCTGGTTCTTAGCCTTTGGAATGAAAATAACAAAAAAAACATGCAGTGTGAACGAAACCAAAGTTAGATGTAATTACAATTTTTTTGCAAAATTAAAAGTCATAAAAGAGATGGCGACGATACATCGAAACTCATTCGGTGTGTATCGGCTGCATGAAATTTACATGGAATAACGTGCTTGTAATAAAGAATGATGAATTGGGCCCGCATTGGTAATTATGGGCAGGGTCGCATTTACACTGAAAGCTTAAAAAATCTTCTTGTATCAACGTTGTTATTTTCAGTACAGCTTTCTGTGTGCTTAAGTATAATATACGGCAGAATCAGAAATAAAAGAACACAGCACACGGAAAATAATCACACGTCGAGTTTATAATTCTAATTATTTTTAAAAAGTATTCTATTCTATTCTATTCTATAAAGTTGGAAGATATTCAGTAACATTCAGCTAGAACAAAGATTATACTGAGGATACGCAGGAAGAGATAACATAATTTATAATTCTTACTTCATCATTATTTTATTCACTTATCACAGTTATCACGATGGTATTAGTATTAGATTCAGCGACTTTATAAAAAAATATTGTAGTTTTACAAGGTGCATAATTTAACTTGTGCCTGAATGAATACGAATCTTTGACATCTGATATATAATAAACGCTCAAAATATTTTAGCATTCAGTGTCAAGTCGGTATTGTCAAAAACAGCGGATTTTATACACACGCTTTCTATGTAATTGCAGTCAGCAGTGAGCGGACGCGCTCGTATTAAATTGCAAAATTCAATAATTTTATTATATGACTGTAGTTTCGAAGATGAACGGTATTCAAGATATTTTAATGTCATTGAATTATCATACTTGAATGTTTTGTGAGTGTTCTGGGGAGTTTAACCAGAATAATGTAGAAATCGCACAAAAAAATAGCGAAACTGGTTTAAACCTACTCGTAGTACAAATAAAACCAATTGACAGCAGACTTTGTTCTTAAATTATGAACGTAGGGACATAGGTAAGTAATTAGCGTTGTAGACAATTGGTATATCTTATAAAAAGTTAGTGTAGACATTATGTCTTGTTTAACATACGTAATCAGGACATAATGTCTACTCTAACTTTTTATAAGATAGGGGGAATGTCTTCAGATAACAAACAAGTAGTATAAGTTACCACAATTTATTAAGGTACTCTCTAGACCTAGATATTATGGGTACCTAGGTACCTACGTAAGTAATAATAGGTACAAAACTTTGCATAAAAAAAAACAAAAAAATTGCAAAAATCAATATACAAACATAAATAACACTTAGTTATCATGAAGCTAGTATTTATTATGTAGCTAAAGGCTTAGGCACAGCCCAACATCGGTTGCGATTTGGGGTTGCCAACGTAGACTTTATTTATCTGCAAAAATATAGACGAAAATAAAAATTTGAATAAAACATAAAAATGACAAAAGTCCAAATAAAGCAGAAAAAAAAATTAAGCACATAAAAAAAGATACGCTTATTGTATCCATTATATTGACTACGTTTTAGATGTAATAAATTATCAAAAAATTAAAAAGTAACAAATGAAAATAACACTTCAAAACAATGATCAAAACCGGCCCTTATAAATATTACAAATGTGGTCAGTAGCCAACCAAAATGTGGTTAACTGAAGTCTGTTTGCCGAAGCCCTTATAGTTTTTTGTGTGGTAATGGGATTTGTGTGCTGATTTACCGAGGCCGCTTGACGCATGGATGTTTGTCACGATACAATTTCGCACACACGAAGAAAAACTAGGAAAATAATAGTGTTTTGTCCCGTTTTCTTTTTCCAATTTTCATCGTTACCTTTTTAGAACCCTTTTCTTTAATTTACTGTTTTTGTGTGTCGATTAAACTAAAGAGATTTTTTTCTACATTTTTTTGGTACGGTAACAGTTTCCACGCATACTTTTCTGTTTAGAACTTTCGATGTTTCATGTAAAAACTCGTAAATATATTAAAATTTGAAATTTAGAGATAGACATTCCAATTTTAGAAGCAGTTTACCTAAAATTAGGCAGTTAACTTCAATTTCGGCCTGACGTGGAAAACTCGTTAGAAAGGGGTATCCCGATGCATGTTTTAAAATAACCAGTTTCCGTGCTAATTCATAATTTGCTGGTTGGATGGCGGCCCGGCGATAACTCGATTGCCGATAACCCCTGGGCTAGTCTGGACAACGTGTTCCTTGCTAGTATCTGCTGGAAATAGTTTTATCTTATCTTAGTTTGATGGAAGGCTAATCTGGTAAAGAAGTTTTAGAACACCCAAAAGTTTACTTATATAAGTATGGCTCATATCAGCGCTGGTCAGCACCCACAAACATATAAAGCTACCTAGGTAGTAGAGTTAATATTACGTATTCTGTGCTGATCTGTTCTATTATTTTATTTTCTAATTAATTTTGTATTGTTTTCTTATTGTGTAATTATTCTACTGTGTTGTACCTGTGTTGTGTTGTGTGCCAAATAAATATTTCTCTATCTCTATCTCTATTTATCTATCTAAGTATCAGAGTAGGAGTTTAATCACCATGTTTAAATGGTAGGTGCATAAAGTAATAAGAAACTGCAGTATTATTGATAGGTTCAAAACACCTCTGCGATGCGGAAGACGAGTGGGTAAGTTAAAAGTTAAAAGGACCAAGGTAGTTTCTGATTCTATAGGATAACATGAGTTGCTATAGACAAAAAACTCATTTGACTTAAGCTACTTATTTACAAACGACGCAATGGAGCCCTGATTACATTAGGTACCATCAGTATTTCACCATCTTATACAAGTTATTGAAATAATCTAAATCCATCACAGCGAAAGAGTTTAATGAAAAAAAAAACGAAACTAATAGCGCACCTTCCTGTAGATAGCATCTTTAATACCACGAGTGGTGTTCCTTTTGGTAGATGAGTGTACGGAAACCGCGCCCGTTGAAGGGTTAAAGTGGACTACGATATATAGTCTATCAATATTACTGTTACAAAACTGGTTATTTTTGTTATGAACCGATATAATAGTTTTTGGAATGATTAGTACTATTTTCTTAGTTTTTGTTTTTGCTACGGTGTAGATAAGAAATCTTTTAAGAATTAACACATTAGACGTAAAGACACAAAGTAAACGACAAGGTATCACAGTAGAGTAGATATATACCTATAAAAAAAACTACTTACCTCTGGCCGCAGTAGCATAGATAGTACTTCAAAGAAAAACAAAATTTTTCCCTTAATTTGTTGCATTTTATTCTGAACACCTGAAGAGTAATGGCTTATAGCATTTATAGAAAAAAGTCGTCAGTGGTTGTAGGTTCAACTCGTAAGTCATATGGAAATATTGTGTGTGTAAAATGAACACGAAATAACACCGAACTAAATGGAAAACAATACCCATTAAACCCCAGCCGAAGCAGGGCTGAACAATAAGTCAATAACACATCCCCCGGGCTTCGGACCGGAACAACCCAGCCCGAAACTTGCTATTTGTTACGCGGTATAGCTAATAATGGTTAGATATGACACTCCGGTGTTGTACTTTTATAGTTTGAAGCTTTTCGGTTTGTTGTACTTTTGATAAATAATCTTAGGCTGATTCTGAAGTTAATTTAATTTTTCATTCTTATTGATGTCTTTATTGATTTTTGTTGCTCTGTTCAAGATTTTTTATATAAAAAACCATCTTTCTCACCATGAGTAGACTTACAGACTTACATAACTGTCTATCACCATTTTAAAAGAACTTGTTGTTTCGTCGCACAGCAGCATGCTGAGGGTTTACGTTTGACGTTTACTAAAGTCACATAAACTATAATTTTGTATGGGGATCCCCCATGCATAACAAAAGTACATCCCGCTTGGGGCATTGCCTTATCTCGATACAAAAATATAGTTTACGTGAACTTTGTAGTAAACGTCAACGAACAAACTAAGCACGCTGATGAGAAATGTCTGCGAGTTTTTGAGTTACGTATCTATTCGCCAGTTGTTCTATGATCATCACGTCAAATCTTAGTTAATAATTCCAGAAACATCTTTAAACAGGATGTGGTGGGATCTTCCGAAAGGGTTGGCGGTTAATATTTTGGATTAGATTACTGTAGTTTGCGAGTAGACTAAGTGTCAGTGGAGGTTTATTTCGTAAATTTACAATTCAAATGGAAATTAGAAAATCATTTATGTATTACTGAAAACTTTATGTCCGTTATGTCTGAACATCAGGTGAGATTGTGGTGAAACTTTGTATATAATGTATAAAAAATAATGTCCACACACAGCATTTTTTGGAGTTGGCAACACTAGAGAAAGTATGTAATATGTACTAGCCGTCACCCGCGGCGTTGCTCGCGTTTTAGACCCTTTAGAGTGTGACTTTTCAAAATTCCTTTCTTAGTGCACTGCACTATATAAGGATACTACCCTCCAAATTTCATACCTCTAGGACTTATAGTTTAGGCTGTGCGTTGGTTCTAAGTCAGCTTCAAAAGAGTTTTATATATTTAGAAGATGAGTTAGTGGCGAACTCTGGTGACGGAGTTTTTAATAATGAACCGACATAACTATAAAACTAAATGTATCCAAACCTTTCTAGAACTATACCTACTTTACTCAGGTCAGAAAAAAAGGTAGGTATTAAAATTATAATGATTTCGCTTTACATTACCACGGTACAGGTACGTAACTTCAAAATGGAAAAGTTAAATTGGTAACGAAACACACAAAGCGTCGGTTTTATTACAATGAAACACACTGCTCCTGTTTAACTTTAAATTACTTCTAAAAATTGAGTCTGAAAAGCTGAAGTAATAGGTAAAGATATCAGAATCCCCATAATGGGGAAAACCCAATGGAGAGCGCAGCCATAGTCCGGCGTAGTGACCAACAGTCATTATTTAGACAGCCTAGTGGCATGTTGAATTACAAAATAATATTAGATTCTTTGTTATTTTAGTTTAATTCTGAATTCTTAATGCTTACACCAAACAGTTTACATTCTCGATCAAAAACAAGCTTGCAGTTTCCCTGTGTCGTTGGTATAAGGGAACATGTACGTTTGAGAGTATCACACGTGTGATCAAACGTGCGCCAAGCCGCAACTGCCGATTGGTACTGATTTGGACCAGTTGAGCTATCTATAAATAGTTTGCAACAGTTTGTAGATAGCTCAACTTTTTTATGTGTATTTTATAAATATTGTAAATAAGTCGTAATTTTCTTTGTGAATAAATATTTTTGCGTAAGTGCATCCTGGACAAGACTCGCAAGGGACCGAAAAGAATGGCGTAATAAAGAGGAGGCTTATCATCATTAGCAGTGGGTGCAAACGGGCTGAAGTAATGATGATGATGAACTACGTCCGACTGTAGAATACAAACTTGGCTAGAAGTAAGTATAAGCAATTTTGTCAGCGGTAGAGCGACTGCCGAAAAGACGAGCACTCGTTCAATTCCATTAAAACGAACAGCGCCGCGCGAGTGTAAGGTAAACCAACCAGCCATTGGCAGCACAAAGGTGACAAAGGCTCGCACACAAAAGGTATCGAGTGCTCAAAGTTGCGGGATGCAATCACAAGTTCTGCGGAACTTGACGAACTTAATGTTTGATCGCCTTAAAATTACATGCATGGAGCGGTAACTAAGATATTGGTGTTATAGTAGGTTGCAATATCTGAGTGCTTTTTGATGAAATTTATGATTTTACTAGCCGTCGCCCGCGGCGTTGCTCGCGTTCTACCCTGTAGAGTGTGACGTTTCAAAATTCCTTTCTTAGTGCACCCCTACACTATATAAGGATACTACCCACCAAATTTTATACCTCTAGGACTTATAGTTTAGGCTGTGCGTTGATTCTCTGTCAGCTTCAAAAGAGTTTTATATATATTGATGATAAGTAAGTCTTCAGTGATTGTGTTCAGTGATATAGACGACAATACATTGTTAGCCATACACTTTCAAGTCTGTTTGTTCCATCAAAAAACTTACACAAAAAAATCATAACAATTTGCTGTTACCGAATTTTCTCAATCTAAAGCCATGTGGCATATATTATTCATTCAGAATCAGAAAAGCCTTACTGTTCGCACTACCAGCCAGCATTTCCGCAAAGTAGGCAAAAAACACAACACAATTACAAAAAAAAGACAATTGGGTTAAGCTTGCCTTTGTACATGTTATTTATTTCTGTCTTCTGTTTATGTGTTATTTTAGTGTAAAATAAAGAATAAAGGACAATTTAAATGTGGATTTTCAACAAACATGCTTAGGCACTGATTTACCCAAACAGCGTTGTGTCGCATGTATCACATATCATTACGAGGAGGAAACTCGTAAGACGCGATGCAAGGCAATAACTCGATTACATAGGGAGGGCGATGGAGGGATTATAAGAACTTCGTTAGTCTCGCGAAGGTGTCTGCCAGGGATGTACTTTATCCGGCTTTAGAGGAATGACCGGTTTTTGACCCACCAAAGAAGATTTTCCAGTAACTACCGTTCATTTGCAAATGTATCTACTGCCCAGTCCAGTAAAGTAGCCACTATCATCATTCTTACCATCACGAAGAACCCTTCCGAGCGTTATTCATACCGGCTTTCCCGTTCTCCCTAATGTTCTCGATCCAATGTCTGCGTCTTCCGGTTCGTGGTTCGGTATTTTCCAGCAGCTGTCAGCTCTGCAAGTTTTAATTATTAAGGCATTATGAGAAGGTAATATAAAACGTAAATTCTTGATTTCTCAAACAATAAAGACAGATTTGTACTTCCGGCTTTTTGGATTTATGAGACCCGGTCTTAGGTCTGAGAGTACAGATTATCGCTTTTGCCTTTAAGGGCCATTTTGTCACCAGATTCGGTTATCTGGTGTCGGAGTCGAGTACGCATGCCTGGGTGTCAATGCTCATTACGTAGTTTATGCGATAAATAATAATGGAGTGTTATTGTCTATGGCAGATTTTATAAAAAAAGTAGTATAACTTTGGTAATTATAAATAATTGATTTGTAAAGTGAGTGTAAAGGTTGCTAAGAGAATAATTCTTAAAATGATTTTTTTATTAAAAATCAATCGCTCTGGAAACTTAAGGGACGTTCTGTTCAGCAGTTGTCGGCAGTCTGCCAACCAGTCTGCCAACTACCCTGCTAATCAATCTGCCGACCAGACCATCGACCAGTCTGCCGACTAGTCTAGCAACCAGCCAACTACTCTAGCGACTAGTCTGCAGACTAGTCTAGCAACCAGTCTGCCAACTACTCTAGCGACTAGTCTGCAGACTAGTCTAGCGACCAGTCTGCCCACTAATCTGCCAAATAGTCTAGCAACCTGTCTGCCGACTAGTCCAGCGACCAGTCGGCCGACTAGTCTAGCGACCGGTCTGCCGCCCGGTCTGCAGTCCGATCGCTGCTTGAGCAATAACTGGTTTCTCCGCAATGTTTTTCATCACCAATTGAAAGAATCACGAGCGTAAACTTAAGCCACTAAAAATTAAACAAGTGGTTTACGCGATATTTATGCGACTTACCGAGAACTCAGCGGTGGCGACGGACGGAGGTAATCGTTCAGAAATTGCAGCAATCACTCCTAAGGCACCAATTTTATGTTGACAGTTGAAATTTACCTTTGTACAATAGCTACTTGTAAAAATCCACCATGAAAATAATGTTTTGAGTTTCTGCATGTAATAAAATAAAACTTGTGCAAAATTCACAAATCTACTATTTGTGAATTTAAATAGAAGCATTCCATACCTTCATCTATGTATTATGGGTGTTTCTATGTATTATAAGTATGTATTTACAAAAAAAAATGTATGTATGTATTCTATCAGCCATCTCGTTTCCATCGTACAATCTGTTCTTAGTTTGGGACTAGAAGGCGTTGCGTTAAGTGTCCGTGAATATTTATTTATTTTATTTTATTTATCTTGCCAACTATTTATATTTTGTGCTACTAATTAACATTGATTGCTATTGCTACCAAGAATTAGTTTACATACTGACTAAAAAACGTGCAATTGTTTTGTACTGTTTAACCAAACAATGCGACGCCCTCAGTGATATCAATCAAAAATACCTAATGATTACTGTCAGTAATCTTGTGGGCCTACTACTACACTCTAACAAATAATCATATTCTTACTATGATAGATACATTGCTACCGTTTTTTCATGAAAACTCAATAGCAAAGTGAGTTAGATGATGGCTAGATGAGCATACATTGTAGCAGCTAATCAAAATTCTTAAAAATAAGTATTTTTTTTGTTTTACAGCGTATGGATTCTCACTGCGGATTCAGCTCTTGGTAGTTCGAAGTGTGTTTGTAAAATTACTCAGCTGATGATAAAAAAGTGAACCCTATAAATAGAATCTTTGGTAAAACTTTCCATTTGCGATAAAGTTGAGTGATTATATCAGACAGTAGACATGTGGTAGGCCCACTGAGTAATCATTGACTGACAACTCAATCTACTAGTATTAAAACAAATGGTAGAGGTGTTTGTTTGTTCAGTGTGTGTACATACGAGGATAATGAAAATTTTTATTTACATATCCGTTGATGACATGCGCTAGTGAACTATTTTGTGAGCGTAGAATTCTACAATAGTTTTTCTTATACTTAGGTATTAACAGATTGTACAAGAACGCTCCAAAAAATAACAATTAGGTCCTAATCATATCTTTCCTATCGTACTCGTATTATAAACTAGCTTGTGCCCGTTACTTCGTTCGCGTCCCGTTGATTTTTCGGGATAAAAAGTAGCCTATGTGTTAATCCAGGTCACGGACAATCCAAGTTTCATCCAAATCGGATGTTTAGACTGTATAGTTACAACTTTCATTCTGATCATTATACAAAAGTTGAACTGGAAATCATCACAACCTACTTTCATTAGGAACTGTTTTTTTTAGGCAATTTTATTCTGTCGCTTTTACGATATTTGTACCGTGCAGGATTTTAAGAATAGGTTTTCACGCTTGAAACTTGATTAGCATAATATCAAAATTAAATAAAAACTAGTTTTTTTTAATTCTATATAGTAACATTAATTTGTAAGAGGAAGTAAAAAAAATAGTTTTTGCTGTGTCACAAGTAGAACCCCAATAACAAAAATCATTAGACATAATAAATAGGTTTCTAGATAAGACGACGTGTCGCCACTCCGCTGTGGCCATTGACGGAGCCTAACTCGTGTTGTGAACGAAATACCAAGCAATCCCTATTGCTATCAAAGTGAGCAAGAATATCGATTTAGTATCGATTTTTTGACATTGTAAACGTTAGTTTATTGACGTTTTATTTAGAGAAGCTGGGGGTTTATAGATAGATCGATATCCATAGGACCGAAAAAATATATGAATTGAATTTTCTTGATAGAAAAAACCGAATAAAGGTTCTAAGTTACATAGTTAAATATCCGTGGACATTTCACACAGCGCCTTCTGGCCCCAAACTAATCCGAGCTTGTACTATGGGAAATAGATTCTTTGTAAATAAATATTTATTTTAATACCCAGACATACCTATTACCAAATTATATTACATTTTGTAGCCAGTTTTTGAAAATGATGCAAACTTGTCTTGTCTATCCTTCTTATTAGCCACTTCTCTACAAAAATGTATGTAAAAATGTACGCCCAGGTTGGTTGGTAGATAATGCTAAATGGCATTAAACTCGCCTCTGTACGATTTTTTAAAAGTGCAATAAGGAATTTTCTAATCTAATATATCTATCACAAACAAGTTATCTAAAAATGATCTTCTTACCCCTTAGCGGAAAGCGTATTATAACACCGTGCCTTAGGAAGCATATGAAATGGACAACGAATTAATTCCTAGCGTTATATGAAACAGGCAACGTATTAATTTCTTAGCGTTTTGTTTGAAGGCAACGGCTATCACATGTAATAAGCGACTTGCTCTGGCAAACGGCCCAGAAGGGCGGGCTAATGGCTCAGAGCACGCGACCCACACTCCACTGCCACAAAATGCAATTGGCCACAGAATGTTCGACTTGGAGCTTTTTAATAAATGTCAAATGCCGGTTAGTTTTCTTATTATAGTTTTAGGTGAACTCGGCGACCGGACTAGCGGCTAGAGAGAGCTTCTTCTTCTTGATGTGCTGAATGCTCTTACAACAACAACAACAGATTCATGGTCTAGCCTAGTATAATATATTATGATCCTGTGGTCTAGCCTGTGTCGCGGGAGGTCTTTCACCGCTTACCACCGAGTGGTGTCAAAAGCATTTATTGGACATTTCTCACCGAAAAGCTTTCTAAAAATCACAGAGAGATCACTTTGTATCAAATTATTATTTGATTATTAATTTGAATTATTATTTTGAACATTATCGTTATTGATAAGTGACTAGTAGATTATTCACGTCTCTAAAATCAAATTAATAAAATAGCACTCGTAATTATATGAATTGATAGTTATCGACCCAGTGGCACCCTGTTGATTGAGTTTTTGTATGAAATCCATAAATCAATATGGATTGCTGAGACTACCTGCTTACTTAGTTCCTTGTTATTGGCAATCTATAATGTGTCTGACATTATGTTCGAGTACATATTCTATTACTTACCTACCTTGCAAATACCTATGTAATCTAATAAATCACATTACGTTTGGATTTTTCTAGAACCAGCTTTTGAATTATTTTTATCAAAAAAGTAAAGACACATCAAGTACCAACCTACCTAAGTACTCATTTTGAAAATCAAGATATTTGTGATACCTAATATTAATTACCTACCTAATATTTTAACACGCCTGACTACCTTTTTGGAATGAGTATCAAGAATAAAGAAAAAAAATAAAAAATAAAGAAAAGTTATTAAAAAGAAAATAAGAAGCATTTTTGAAAATCACGATTTATCGATAAACACTTCACTATGAATTTTGAACGATCAACGTAGTTTCATTGCAGGTAGGTACTTTTCGATCGCACACAATACAGGGTTTGTTTACTGCCTTCTGTTTGTGGTTTCGCTACTCACGCAGCGCAATGTATACTGAAACGAATTTTCAGTACATTCAAAAGCTGCATAGAAACTAAGAAACATGTAGGTGCCTACGAGTATAACTACAGTGGTATTTCTTTTACCGACCGAAAAGGAATATCTTAAAATTGTCTCTTAGAAGTCATCTAAAAGAACATTTTACCAGAAGTTTTTCTTGTGGTAACAAAAAAATTGGAAAACATGTCGTCCGCGTACAAGATACGGCGTACTCGTACTTTGCTTTCATGTGTCTTTACGGTCTCAGTGGTGTTTACGGTCACTAGAAAAATCCCAATGGACAAACAGCCATCATCATCATCATGAGTGATGATGATCCATAAGGTAGTCAAATGGAAGTCAGATTTTCTAGTGTTTTCAGCGACTGTAAATTTGGCTAGGGTCACTATTTTCAGCAAAACCATAGAGCACTAGCTCTAAAGAGTCAGTTTCGTTATTTGTTTGTAAATGTTATTAGACAAGACGCCTTAAAAACTATTGATTCTATATCTAATAGGTGATAACTGGTATGGTGATTATCCCATTGAATTTTATAACAGGTTTCACGCAAATCGTTCACGGGCATAATAATCATTAAAATATTCTCATTTTATTGAGGTCCAAACTCGGACCACTGAGATTATGATCTCTATCCTTTTATTAGGGTTCCGTGGAAAAACTTGTAATGAAAAAGTATTTTTTTAAACGTTTGTTACAACTTATTTCGTGCGGATTATAAAGATACCTAGGTACTGGTTAAATTAATACGGTCATGTGAATTTAAGCTTGGATTTGAAAGGAAAAATTGTGTTTGACTAGAGGAGGGCGTTGTGTGATATATCCAAGGATAATAATAATAATAGGCCTTTACATCTATTGAAGATGATTTAATTTTATACAGCATCAGGAGGCAACCTATGCCTACACTTAACGGGACACTGTAGTGCCTGGGACAATGTTTAGATGGAGTATGCTTGCCCAGCACCTATACCATCCTCTCAACCACATGTACATATCCAAGGATATGTATTTATTTAATAAACTACCTACTTGTAATATAGGATAACAGAAAAGACATTGCAAACAAATAAAAAAAAACGCAGGCTATAAATCACTTGCAGTAAAATTGCTATCGTGGTCCACCATCCACCACTGTGGTTGCTTCTAGCTGTCACTTCAGATGGTTATCGTTCCTAAGTATCCTGTAGTTATGCAATTATATTTCACTCAGTATTCAAAATGAATTGCTATGTACCATAGTGATACCATTTGTAAAAAGACCTTCAAACTTAATGACACTATTATACTGTGAAAAGTGTGTCAAATGAGAAAAAAATTGAGGTTGTGGTCATGCAACTTTTGAAGTCATGCCTCAAGTCATGCATAATTTTTTATTTGTTTTTGTTTTCTGACACTAATTATTTGCTATACTTTTGTACCTACTTTCCTACCACTCTGTTTTGCTCCTTCCTGTCTGACTTACTTTTTTTCTCTCTATTGTATCTGTGTCTTTGTACCCAATAGGTTGAATAAATGTATTTCATTTCATTTTTTTTCATTTCAAATCTCTCTAAACGGCTCTGTCGGAAGACCAGCGTCGGTCGCATGCCGACCGACACATGCTGAGGCATAGCCCGTTTCAGACATCAGTTTATTTCTTAATTTTATTTTGTATTTGTATGTTTCTATGTCGCTAATTAATAAATTCTTTCGATAACTTTATTTGATTTTTTTTAAAGAAATCTTTAGACGGAACCCTCGATCGTTAATCGATTTCCAAATTAATTGTCTTTTTACAAAAATCATAAGGGGAATGGAAAATAAAGCAAGTGGATAAATGTTTTGAAACGTATAATTTAGGGAATAGCTATTCGATACGTATCAAAACTTTTGTGAAATAAAATTATTGAGGTCGATTTGAAATTGGTGCTTATTTTCCTTTAAATATATACGTGCGGTGCGTAGGTATTTATTCGTTTTACCATTGGGCATACTTAAATCTTTCTTGGTTTTTGCTAAGGCCATTCTCGTAAATCATAATCTGAAAAGTTTACGATCTGTCCAAGTCCGAAAAGTCCTCTCAATCTGATTACACTACACGTGTCACTTTTTATACATTTTGTCTAATCTGTATGTGGTGTGCAGCAAGTATGTAGATACACTTCGGACAAATCATACCCCCCCGGCCCTAACATAGGCTATATTTTATTGCAATCGTAGATATGTGTTTGTTATTTTTACACAGCAGTGTTTAGTTATTTTATTTTTATCCCCTGAATTACCTGGATAAAAAAACCCAAAAACACGTGAGTTTTTAGACATCCACTTTTTCCGGCAAACTGTACATCGAATACCAACTGATGAAGACATTGAAGGGGTCTCCAAAACCCCATCCTCGGCATTCTTCGCATAGTTGTAACACCAAACACACTAATCACCGTTGGTAAAAACAGCACACACGAGAAGGTGGCGTGGTGTGGGGCAGACCACTCCCACATCGCCGCCCGCTCATTTTAAATTGTAATTACAAATTTATTATTGTCTCTGTTGCCGCCTTCCAAGCCGGCGCCATTTTATCGATGTTTCGAACCTTTGGAAAGAAAATTGTGTACTTGGTGGCACTATAACTGCAGTTACAGTCGGCCCCTTTAGGCAAGTTGACATTAAACGATCGCTAGAGAATAGAAAACGTTTAAAATGTCAAGTGACTTTTTGTTCCGAAATTACCTAGGAGAAAAATATAAAAATAATTACATAATGTAATTCCAATTATTCTACATTTTTTAGCTAGAGAAAAACTGTGCATGCAGCTGTAACACATTTGCATTTGCGTCCTGATTAATTGCAACCCTTAAAATAGAAATAGAGCCATGCTCTACTTAATGATTACTTAGTTTACTTACCTATATTAAGAATAAAATAAGATAATACTGATTAATCAATGACATGCGCCAAGAAATTATAAAATATTACTTTTATGTACTCACAAAATGATTTTACATAACCCAGTAAACAACTTAGTAAAAGCAACAGCAAAGTAACAAGAGGAGACAGGGGCGAGTCGTCTCACAAATTCATTAAGAAAGGCAACGAACTTACTTCGCTTTTAAGCCAAGACCGTTTGTTGTTCAATCCAATTGAACTCACAGAGGTTTAAGTAATGTTATCTGTCAAAGACCCACAACACATTGAAAGCGTCTTAAAACTGTGGTTTGGAATCGACTGTAAGATACAATAGATCTTGCCCTGATATTATAAAGGAAGGTGTAGGTAAATATATATGTACTTCTAAAATAATAGGTGGAAAAAAAAGCTCAAAATTATTTAGTAAACTTGAACAAAATTTACCTCGCACATCATTGAATCGTAGTATCATCTTGTCTCTTCAGTAAAAATTAGGTTTTTATAGATTGATACTTAAATAACTCTGTTTGAAATTAAAAAAAGGAAACCCAATAATTTTGCCAGCTATTCTACATTTTAATAGAAATAAGTCCACGTACACGACACCTAAAGGAAAATCGAGAAGTATTTTGAATTCTGATTAAATGCAAATTGGTACAAACGGCCCCCAGACTCAGAAGGGTTAAGATGTTTTCATAACTGAGTGTCGCCGACACAATCGCCTTTTCGTTTCCATTTTAATTGAAATGAATAAAGATTACAAGTGCTGAAGGCTGTAGAATTGATAATTCAGTTGTTGGCAAGAGTACCTATGTTTATATAGTCTTTGAATTTAAACTAAAGAAAAACAGCAGATTTCCAGGGCAAAGATCTATTTTTATTACAAACGCAAGAGTAAAACCTACACATTTTGTATCTAATTAATAGTACAATTAAGAAAAAGAATACTGAAAAGAATAATAGCTCTGACGAAGAATAATGGTTAACATTCAGTTTTATTTTTTAAGAAACTGTCGTCAACCACCTCTGTGAATTACTATCTTCAACATAGAACAAAACCTTGAAAGTATTGAAACCTATAAAACCTTTTTTTAGATGTAGTTTCATACAGGTGCTACGAAACCGCGTCATCTTTATTGACCCCGTTCAAGGGATACAAAGCCACCCTAAGTACAACCAAATAACCGTTCTACAATAAACAGGGTCATACATCACGAGGCACATACCTTAAAGTTATTTAATTATCGCGAGGAAAAACTAATCCGTACGAGAACGAAAATTGCTCTCCAGGTGCGTAGTCGTACGTAGCCGTACGTAGGTGTCGCTTGCGTAGTACTAGACAGGGTGCTTCTTTTACGTGATGTAAATAATATGTGTCACAGAAGCTCGCTATAGAAAATCGGACAGCAAAGTGGTCGTCTTTGTTTGTAATTACGAGGAATAACTATATTTTATTTTGTGATTTTATTTTATTGAAAATGAAAGCTACATTCTTAAGTTTTTATCATCCAACTGAATTACTAAGATTTTGCAAATTCTATGCAGTAAAAATACTTTAAATACTTATGTTTATTGCAATTTTGTACGTGTCTGTGACCTAACTCGAGTTATTACAGCCAGCATATGCTGAGTTGAGACCAGTTTGCAACTGTGTATTTATTTTATCATTCTAATATACTTTCTTTAAATAATAAATGATATCATGTTAATTACCTAGTTGCAAATAAACTGTTTAATTTTTGATTTGATTTAGATTTTTCTATTTCCGCTCGCATCTTCGTTCCTCCGACTTTTCAGTGAACAATTTTTTTATTTTTAAAATTCTCTGAAGCAATTTAGCATCGCCCTGTACACGAGCCATACTTCAATAGAGACTACAAGCGGCGAGGTGCTGTCGTGCGACAATATTTATGCGCGCAATATTAACTCGACGTATTAACTAGAAACGTTTCTAAACTTACTCCCATATTGCAATTATTTTATTACGTTACTTAGGCTAGTAAATTACCTTGGTGATGGGTGCTCTTGTTTTGTTAACCTTTCATGAAAGTTATTATTATTATTATTAGCTGGTGTTTAGTTTTCTAAAGTTTTAGCTTAGTAAAAATATAGACATTAAATTGTACTAAAAACTTTACCTTTTCATGCCTATGTACAATTCGTGCAATGAGCCTATAGGTATTATTTATAAATTTAATAATAATGTATTTTTTTTATCAATTTTGTGAAATAGCAACATCGTCATGAACAGAAAGAAATAAAATTCTAAATTAAATTTTCAATTTCAAAAACTTTCTCAAGTTTTTTTTCCAATTTCTGTAACTATTTCATTTATTTCTCCAGCAGAGCAGGTGATTTCAGTAATTCGCCGAAGGGTCAGCGATTGCGCGCAGTCCGAAATCAGGGGGCGTGCTCCATCCCCCGGGCGAAATATAAAAATCATTCATATGGACAAAATAAAATTGCATCTCAAATAACCCGGTGCTCATCGGCCGAAAATCTATTAGCAATAAATATGAAGTTTTCCGATTTCCCAGGACTTAAAGCGGGCTGGGCGGGAATAAAATCCGGGAGTTCTTATGAGTTTTCTGCTTTATGAGCCCCTAGTTTTATTGGTTTCGTTAATTGTGGCTTGGGTTTGATAAAGATGGGGTGTGATGATGTAGCCTCGGCTTTGTATAAAGCGGTGGCCAACAGAAGATAGGAGAAAATGCATTTTTAGGATAACTTCTGTTTTAATTCTACTGTATGTTTGTTCCGTGTCTGGGTGTTTCTATGTATTATAAGTATGTATTTACAAAAAAAAATTCATGTATGTATTCTATCAGCCACCTCGTTTCCATCGTACAAGCTTTGCTTAGTTTGGGACTAGAAGGCGTTGTCTTAAGTGTCCGTGAATATTTATATATTATTATATTCTGGTTAAAAAGATCAGTAGAAGACTTTCACTGTTTGCCAACCTTTGCTTAACCTACTACACAGGTAATTATAAGTATACTGTGTTCTTCTATTTTTTTTAGGTCCTACCTACCTATCCTACCTGGTTGCTGTGGCGTAGCTTTTGCAGCAACGTCCAGCGTAGTCACGAATCAGATGGGAGACCGCCAGTGGCTTCAACCTCGAAAGTCGTCGAAAGTAGACTGACAAAATTGTGTCATATTGCCCAGCCTCCGCCACAGATCATAACTTAAACAAGTACCTATGCTAAAGCTTTCGACCATCTTTACCATAGATTACCTGCGATGGACACTACACCTGTACATACCTTTCTAGAAAATTATAAATTATTTTTTAGGGTCTCAAATCTTAATAATAACTTATATTCCCTAGGTGTAGCAAGACTAACCAACCAACAAGACAAGCTGCCTGACCTCATTATAGTACCTATTGTATTTTTCTGTGTGTCTTCCAAGCCTTTGTCTTTCTAACGAACCTCTTTAGAAAAATCTTTTTACTGGTTTTCGCTCTTTATGACAGGTACGAGTATAACATAGCGTAGCGTCGGCCATTTAATTAATTTGTAGATTTCTATTTATTAAATAAAAATAGATACGTATTTGATTTTCTTAGTGATATAGAAAAGTAGGTAGGTATAAAGTAAGTTCTTTTACACGTCTGTTGAGGGTATTACTATTATTCGGTGTCATAGTAACTTACCATTGTGATTATAATATTGATATATCGCACTAAAATATACAAGGAGACTCTACCTAGTTCAGTTAGCAAGCTTTGCTTAGTTTAATACTAAGGAGCGTTGTGGGAAATGTAGGTAAATGAATATTTATTTATTTTATTTTATATGATCAAAGCAGCTTTTTAGCTCTACCAACTTTTTCTTCTCAGTCCCTACTATGCGGTGGGGGTGAATCGAATTTGTATTTACAAGTTAAAATTCAACTGTTCCATGTGTATTTTGTAAATATTGTAAATATTGTAAATACTGTATTAGTTGAAATTAAACCACAAAATGATATTTTCAGTTTTATTCTTGATATTTTCATCTACGATACAAGGCACACACACAATTTTAAGTAAATTAATGAATAATTAAAATAGAAATAAATAAATAACATGCTTTCAGAAATACTATAAAAGTGTACGTACATACTCATCGAGAAGCCTCAACATCTAATTGTAAAGGATAACTACTTTAAAGCGTAAATACTGGTCAAAATAACACTTTACCACAAAACGTTATCTAAAGTTAAACATAGTTTATGAAACTGTTGCGTCTTACATTACCAATTTACATTTGAATTTGCATGACTTTTTCTGATAACGAATTCACGTAATATGACAAATCTCTCATTACTTTCATAAAAAAAATTAGTTTGCTTATAATAAACCTTGCTTTACATTATGGGTATATTTATATTAGTCTGCTGAAGCTGCGCTAGCTAAAATGGCTGGTAAATCTGTTGTCATCTCTTTTAAACCCGCGCTAAAATGACAGCCAAATATGAACTAAGGGGTATTATTTTAATAATCCAAATAGTTGACAATCGATCGTCAAATGTTTAAAAAGAGATTTTTGTATTTCGAACCATTCACTACTAAAACCAATTATCAAAACCCATGTTTAAAATCGAGTACTTTTTAGTGGTAAATCGAATAGTTTCACAACGGTATTGTCAATTCGAATAACAAGAAAACAAACAATACGAGTGTACCACATTCACACCGTCCAATCACACATTCAGCTAAACATTAACCGTAACAACTAAGTTTACGTAAGTCATTATTACATAATAATGAAATCAAATTGCATGGAGCGATTTTTTATCGGCGTTTGACTACGATTTAAAATGTGGAAAAATACTGTTGCAAAGGAATGGAAATGAAAAAGAATAATCGCGGGTTGTAAAGAATCAGCATGACGATTGGTGTGAAGACTTTATCTTCTCCTCTATTTTGTGCCACGTCTTTCTTATCATAGTGGTGTGCTCGTTTCATACATTTTGTATGTCACACCCGCAACATGCTATTTCTTTAATCACGCGCCAGTAAAAGGTGTCAAAGTTTTTATTCAGTAGTCAAACGCCAATTTGCACTCCACATAATCTCTAATCCATAATTAATTCTATGAAGACATTGAAAGTGTCCCGTTAACTAAGCATATCATAAATAACGCTATCATATATATTTTTATAATAATGTTAAAACTACTGAACTTACCTAACGCCACTACTCATGTACATTGGATTCGCGTCAGACAGACATAGCGATTACAGTTAATTATACAGCTTCTAGTAAGAAATGTTAAAGAAACACTTAGATTATATTGTACGCAAAACTGTCTCTTCTATACTCAGTCAATAACGTTGAACCGTAAAAATTTCGTGTTTAATACTAATTACACAATAACTATCTTACAGTAAACTAGGTCAGTTACATCTAATCATTGCACTAAAGATGAATAAATTACAAATAGTGAAATACTTACTGAACGTTACTTTACACTATAATTAGACAATGAAAACGTGTACCTACTTATTTGCAGTTTTACTGATGATATGATGATATTTTCACTGGATTAATGATGCTGTAGGAACTTAAATATTGATAACATTATCAGTGTTGATGATAACTTTAGAAAACATCTCAAAAAAGCAGTCTTTGATCAATTCCAAACCTTAGTCTCAACCGATCATGTGACCATTACTTGATATGTACGTAATGTAGGTACAAATTAAACGTTCTCAGTGAAAATAAAAATGCAAACGATAATGCAAGTCCACAAGGTACTGTTCAATACTTAACATTTAAATATGGCATTTAACAATAAGTAAAGGTACTCTTCAAAAGATAGAAATGACGAATAATTAAATCGAATCGTCGATAAAACTGTATTGACTACTGATAATCGATAATCGAGGGATATTTACAAATTTCACTATGGAAGAAGAGTTCGCTTCGACGCCGTCTTCATAACAATATTTACAGGTTCATCTCACCGCTGAGATCGTCAAAAGATTAATACAATAATGAACGTCCATTAAGTCCACCAATTCGAATCTTTGGATCCTACTTTCCTTGCTCCGTTTTGACACTATCATGTTAACCAGGGTCGGCCCGCATTGCCTACTTTTCTCTGAATTCTGGTTTGACACTGATCATGGGTTTCCTGTCGTTGGTGTCGGGGTCGGCCCCGGGGGTCGCTAGCTAAGTGGCAGAGCTGAACAGCACTGAGTTCTTGTAGTAGGCGGCTCGGTCGGAGAGTGGGCTTTTCACGTCGCGCTCCATAGCTTGCTGGCGGGACTTGCGTTCCATCTCCAACTCTTGGGCGAGGGATTCTGTTTAACAAAACACATGCTGGTAAATTTCAAATAACAAAAAATCTGTTTTGGGCTTTGCATATGATTTTGAGTAGGTAAACTTTTTTGATCACTTCTTGTCGATCATCATATAATTTATTTGAATAATATTATCACAAAGCTTTCAAAGTCCTTAAATCAAGCTGAATGAAACATTTTACAATATTTTCGAATATCAAATGTTTCCGTTTCCACCGTTCCTGCAAGTGGAAAATGTCATTAACGTTTGGGTAAAAGCGAGTCACATCAAACGGACTCACGTCCGTGTGGTACCTATATAAACCTACCTACAGGCTCGGTCACAGAGTAAACATGTATCTACTGACTCTGATGCAACATTCTGACACTTATTAGAACAATTCATAATGTTACAAAGTATTAGCAATAGGAATTCAGCTCGTGAAATTCCTCGCGCGGTTTTTCTACATGGCTCTAGGTTTCTAGAACTTCGTTTATAGATTTAAAACATGTTTCTCAAGTATTTTATTTCGTTTGTAAAATTAGCTAAGCCATAATAATATCATGTGGGTTTAAATGCAGCTTAGAAACTCTGATACAAAAATTGTTCATTTGTTTGTACGAACTGTCTTTGGAAGAATCTAGTCTAATCCTAATAAACTTCTTTAGATATAAGTATCTTTTATCAAACACAAACAAAGCAAATACAGTGGTTTTTGCAAAGCTAAAAAGAGGTTTGATCTTACTGTGATCACAATAATGTAGTAGTTGCAGATTTATGCGCGTAAAACCCGTTTTCCATGTAAATGCAGTCCATGATAATTTAATATTCGATATTGCCTGCTAAAAGTATCACTCGCAATATAGAGGGCGTAATTAAATATGAGGAAGGGTTGTTTTGCAGCTCCACCGAAATGTACTCTATTTTGGTAGAGCACAATCAAATGCCAAATAATTGACACGTGGAGTAATAAGCAAGCAGGGTCTTTTCATGATGATAACTGGTAATGATCAAAGAATCCAACACAGAGAGGATACTGACCGAGTTCTTACTCTTTGAAAAACTACCTACAAAAATGGTTTTAAATATTTCCTGTATAGCAATGATAACTCGTACCAAAGACAACCTTTAAAATTTAAACACGTCTCAAGCACTCTCTAATAAGATTTTCGTAAAATTGCCAAAGTTCGTGAAGAGTAGGTGAGGTAAGGCAATTGTCTCCGAAAACGTCGACGTTTTACGAAATATGCTTATTCAATTTCATGCAACGCTTGCCGCCTCCTGCAATTTACGAGATATAAAAGATATAAACGGAATCGCGTTTTTTGCTTACTTTGATGGAACATTCAACGGGGAATCCAATTTCTCATCGCGATTCGTTTACAATTTATGTTTTCAGTGTGCGAATTTATGAGTAACATCGCAAGTCTAGTTGTACGATCAACGGAGGGTTGTTGGTTCAAGTTGAAAGTGTTTATTGTATTTGCAACAGTCGTCAGTCAAAAACTCAATTATGATCCGATTTGTTTGAGTGTAGACTGGCCGCAGGCGTTACACAGTGTCACCGTCGAGGGTTCTGCCGAAACAGAAACCTATTATCTCGGGCGAGATTATACGCCTAGGGCGTCACAATTAAATATTATACACTTAAAAGCTTCGGCCTTTGCCGTTTCACTTCGGTGCCACCCCTAAATGTCCCATTAGATCTGTTTGAATACGTAATATTTTTGCATTTGCGTCTGGAACCGGATTGCCGGCTCCTTTGAGAGCTATAATCTACTTGTTCTTTAAAACAACTGTAATGGTTGAGCGCTTGCCTTGATAAAAGTTATTCTTTAATCTTCTTTTTATACATTTTACATTAAACTCGCTCTATCAGCAAGTATACATTATTTTTAGTCGACTTTGTCACTGATACTATTTGAAAGAAGATGAGATTTAGCTACTTCGATACTTCTTAAAAACTATTGAACAAAAACATTTAGTTAGATTTCGTTTCGATCAAAATAATTGATAAAGGAATGACAAAAAAGGACTACCCAAGCAAGATAGACGTGAAATTATTTACTCGAACCGCTATAAAAACTAGGTACCTACTTACCGAAATGATATTGATAGATTCTGATTGAAAACAAATAGCTTATAAACTGGACAAAATTTTACTGAAGCCGTTCATCAGAATATTATATGTTTACTAGCCGTCGCCCGCGGCGTTGCTCGCGTTCTACCCTTTAGAGTGTGACGTTTCAAAATTCCTTTCTTAGTGTGCCTCTACACTATATAAGGAACCTACCCTACAAATTTCATACCTCTAGGACTTATAATTTAGGCTGTGCGTTGATTCTCTGTCAGCTTCAAAAGAGTTTTATATATATTGATGATGATTGATGATTATGATGATGATAAATATCGTTTGTTGTCTGTAAATTTTTCAAGATATAAAACCATTTCTTTATAATTATTGAAATCAAACACCAAGTTCTGATAAAAAACTGTGTCAGTACCAACTCATTATTTTTAATTTGCGAAAAACTGCCATCGACACCTTTGTTCGTTAGTAAGAATTAATTACTGGTGTATAGAAAAACGGGTCTATTAATTCTTTCGGAAACCTGAGAAGGTTGTGGACAAAGGGGTGGACGAATGATTGCGAGGAGTAAAGGGTACTCGACGAGCCAGAAGAAAAATACGGTCAGCATACTGTCGAACTAACATAATACTTATATATAGGGACAAAAATATTCCTGTAAAAGTCGTATGTAAGTCTAAAATAAGTTACATATAACATAAATAATTATATAGGGACAAAAATATTCCAGTAAAAATCGTATGTACGAGTAAGTTACATAATAGAAAAAAAAATATTTATGTTACCTAACATAGAATTTATTTTTATCATGATGCTATAGTGGACAAATAATAGACTTCGTTGCATTTGGACTAGTCATTACAATTGGGGCAAATAGACAGGTTTGACGGTGCTGTCTCTATGCGTATCCAATCCAACTGATTGGAATGATTTTCTATTAGAGATAGACTTTTTGAGTTTAAAGTCGATCATGATTCGAATTCAATTTACTTAAATTTTTGAAAGCAAGAAATGTATATCAAGTGGTTTTTGTTAACTCTTATTAAGTAGGCACTCATTTGTTTTCTCTACAAAAACCTATTTAAATAAATAAAAGGCTAGCTTATATAATAAATAAAATATAAATAGGTACATACATAAACTTGCAATGAGGCATTTAATAATTATTATTGTAAAAAACATTGCATGCAGTAAATTGACCTTAATGTTTTTGCATAAAAAAGAGGTTTTGTTGTGTTTTCGAACTCAAAATATAAATGAAAAGCTTTTGGAATAAAACGAAAGCTTTTGTATAAAAACTTTCATTTCCCATAACATTATTTTATTAAAAACAGAGTACATGAAAACACTCAGTACAATGCTGCGCTTTTAAGCATAAACAAAAAAGTTAATATCGCCAAAGGTTTTGGGCGCACCTGCTCTGTACAATTTTATTTCCATTCATTTTACAAGCTCACCTAAAAGTATGAAGAACTTTTCTCTTTATTAATTTTTCAACTTTATATTACTCGTGTTACATCGGTCGGTTTATCCCTATTACGAGCAGCTCAAAATATAGGATTATGACATTTATTAACAGGAGTTTTCTAGGCTTACTAAATAATACTAAACTCTTCGTTCCGAGTCTTGAAATTTTTTTCTGTTACATGTCCTTTGGTGCGACACAAAAAATTCGTAGATTTGTGTTTTGTTCTTTTTTCAAAACATTAAGAAAAACTGCAAAAAAAGATACCATTTCAATCGTAAGATTCTCACTCTGCTACAGTGCTTACAGTTCAAAACTGTATAAACGTATACAACTATAGTTAAGGAAATGATAGAGCCACGACGAGTTGCTGATTATACTCCTGCGACCTACAATTTACCTATAAGTTCTCACGAGAAAGGTTATTTCAGATAGCAGAAAACTTTATTGTGATTTAATCAGCTCATTAGTATCTGAGAAAGTTAAGTAAACCGCTCAGACCCACCTTAATGATATCAATGTCTAATTTGATTGATTGCATCAGTTTCATACAAATTGAAAATTTTCGAGAAGACCAACATTCGTAGAGGGTAAATAATATTGTATCTCTGAGTAATTACTGTTTCTCTCAACTCGTCTCCGCTTCTCATAAAAAGCACGTAGAAAAAGTTTTCTAATTTACGAATAATAAAATATGTTTTTTTCTTCCACCGAAGGCACTGAGCAAAGTTGATGAAAGGCTCGAAGTTTTTAATTTTTGTTTTTCTGTTATCAACCTTTTTATATTTACAAGACAACCCTCTTGTATTTTCTCTTTAGCTTTGTAACTTTGTTACTTCTCTCAATGTTTCTTATTAGGTATTATCAATGTGAAACTAACTTCATTTAAATGTATATATTGAACGATATTGACCTTTATTTGTTTAGGTATTTTAGGTAAGAGATAGATAAATATGACTCTATATCAAGTTGTTTGTGTAAATATTATTTGCAAATAATTCATTTCATTTGTGTTCCAGGTCGCGTGCTCGCGTGCGTCGGCTGGGGTGGAGTAACACTTAAATTAGTTGCAATTTTACTTGAAAAGCACTCACTTACTCGGCAAGCACTCGTCGGGTAAATTCAGGAAATTAATTAATTCGTATGAATGTTTTCCGATTGCTGTGAATTTTGTTTGTATTTCTAAATTAGAGAGTCTCGTTATACTATAAGATTTTCTAGTCTATGGTGACCTAGAAACCGATGCCCACGAGTATCCCGAAATCCAAGAGTTACTTATGTCGCCGAGATCTTAGAATTTTAAATTTAATTAGCTGAAAAGAGATTTTAGATAGGCCACAAGAAAGCAGGCTTCATATTCGTCAAATGATGCAAGGCAGCGTACACAATAACGAATGGCTACTCCGTGCACTCAGCGGCCAGTGCATTTTAATAAAATTTCTGGGTTTTCCACAAAGCGGATGCGAATGAAAAAACTACGGTTTGATTCACCGATACGCTCACATGCCGAACAGATTTTTACTTTCTTGTTTTTGCACGAAACTTTGCTGCGTTGCATTTCACCACTTTCTGATGCCAGTCCCGTTTGAGGAATCTTTTGTTGACCACTCAAAATTGGCTACGTGGTGGATGGTTAAAAAGAGCATTTTCTTTGTTTTAGAATAAAAAATAAATAGCGACAGTCAAATTTTTTAAATTTATAGAAGACACGATGTTTAAAAAAATTTTACTTTGGATAGATAGATATTGATATTCAATGAAGTTGACAGTGAGCAGACATATTATTATGACAAGGGAGCCCGTTCAAAAACCCACCCCAAAACTCACATCGCGGTGTATCGTTGTGCTTTTTAAATACTTGAAATTCCCAATACGCAAGGCATGCAATATGATGAGTATAAATTTCATTTCGTCGAAATTTTTCCGTCTCCCAGCCGACCCTAACATTTGATGAAAACATACATTGTTGGACGATTCGGTTTGCATTCAAGAATTCAATAACGTGAATTTATGAATTTTAAATTGTTGGTCCTAAGCTTTTTGCCCCGATATAGATTTGGGCTATATTGCGAATAGGCGAAGATTTTACATACAAACTCCTTGTACCTCTTATGAGGTTTTTTATATGTTTGAATTGGTTTTTTTTTCGAATTGATTAATTCTGGTGGTTCTCTGACGACCGAGGTATAAAAAATGGGTCATGAATAAAGTTCTTACCAGAATAGTTTTGCCAGAAGGCTGCCCCTCCACTCATGATATCCACTGGTGGCGGGGGATAGTTCCACTGCGGCTTTTCAGGGGTCCGGGGGGGCTCTCGCTGGAAGGGAGGTGAAGAAGCAGGGGGTTCCGTGCTTGGGGGCTTGCTCTCTGAACCGTTCTCGCGGTCTTGGCGAGCCTCTTGCGCCTGCGGTGATAAGTTCTCTGCGAAGAAAAAGAATGTTGTTGAAACTAAAATAAGTATACTTAAAGTTTTCTTTTATCAATAATGAGTATGTGTTCTTTTATTACACGACTACGAGACGAAATATTGGCACAAATCATTGCTGCGAAAAACGTATCAGGAATCTATAACACATCGAATCTTACCTAAATCTTCAATCAAAATTGCCAATGGCATTCCTAACTTCAACAAGTTTCCACATGCTACTGACATGTTAACTTGCCTTCTGTCAAACTATCTCATAAGCAATCACAGTGAGCGCTCACAGCTCTATACTAGCACAGATGGAGTTGGACTCTCCACGGTCGATGTAAGATTGATAGTTGATTGGTAATGCGGGTGATCTATGACGTTGTTCGATGGGTGGGTATGGAGTGCGTGACGTAAGAAGGGTGGCGGTGAAGGCTTGTACTAATCTCCGTGTCAGGAAATCGTTTCGCAGACCATTTGGAACGGGGGTTGGTGCACGCATTGAGTTGAGTTTCCTTGCGTAATCGCTGTTTGCTACACTTATTGGCTGTCTATTTGACTGACTAATGGGGAATCAACTCAAGAAATAAGGGTTTCGGTATATTTAAGGACCTACTAATAAATAATACACTGTTATTTTGCAATGAATAGGAAAGTGTCTGTTACTGATCACATTTAAGTAACCAAGATGTTAAAGAATTAAATTTATCACAAAAAAGGATGAAAATTAGTTGCTCATTTATCCGTACGTATCCACTACTCGAGCCACATTCTCACGCTTCAAATCACTTATCGTTTCGCTCGTCACGACACGACAGATCACATTGCGTCAGATTTTGGTTAAAAACCCACTTCAATTAATAAAAATGCTGACAATGCAGTGTCATTATCATTAGTCTCTGCTGAAACTGCCCTATTTTTTTTTTGTTGTATCAAAATAGTGGTGTATAAATAAACCTAATAAAATTTGAGATAGGAATGATATCTCATTTTTCCTATCTGAAGTATAGTCTTAACTAATCGTGTTTCTTTATGAAGACATAAGTTGGAATTTCGATGTATACTTACCAGTTACGATTCTGAGGATTTCTGAAGGTGCTCCGGACTGCTTGAGTGCTTCTTCGACCTTCTGCCGCCTCTTCAGCTCCATTTCAAGTTGATCCTGGACCATTTGCCGTTGTTTCCTCTCCTTCTTTAGTCGTTTCTGGTACATCACTGTGAAAGACATTTTTTCTTTTAGAAATATGTAATTTTGTATTTTTATACAACCTTTGAAAGGAAGTAGGTATAATTAGGCGCAATATTTATCATTTTAGTGACACTGTTTTATACCTTATTTTGGCATTAGAGCTTTAACTAATAATGTTTTAATAATTTTAACGAAGTATTATGTATTTTAGGTAATCCAGTTAGTAATACCTATCTAATACGATTTTTACTGACAAAAAGACTTTGAAATCGATGAGTCGTATACCTAATACTGAATCAACAATTACGAGGAATGCTTACGCGGAGCAAAAAGAGATTCCCAAGTAAAATAAGGTATCCTGCGCCCGCGCATAGCCTGCGCACACATTTTACATATCTACACTAAAACCTGAAAATCAAATTACACCTGTCTCGTTCGCTCTTATGACACAAACAGGCTTTTCTTCGATCTCCATTTTGATTTGGCATTAACTCATCAATGTTCGACGCGACGTGCGTCACTCACTCTTTCTCGCGTATTGCATTTGCATATTCTGTCTTTATCTCTCTGGATGTTCGATTGACGAATGATTGAGCCGGCTCACGTGTCGATAACCGGCGAAGGCTGCACTTCTTAAGCCACAGAATACAATCATAGTGCTGAATGTGAGGGGCGGCCACGGGAATTAAACCGAACCTGTAATGTTTTTTTTTAATAAACCAAAATGATCTTGGATTGTTTTTCTATGCTCGATTTTATATTTTACTTGTATTTGTTGACAAAGTAAGAAGTTATAAGAATATAGTTTTTTTAAATGAGCTCAAACTTAACCAGTATGCTTAGAATATATATGGGCCTTACTTATGACAGACGAATCGTTAAACAGCTGAATAAAGTTATGCAGCGATCGTAAGTAAGGGGGTATAGGTATGTTTTAGTAAGTATCTAATTCAACGTCATCGTAAATCTAATTTTTTCATAAACTTTTCTATTTATAATATTGTAGGTATATACATAATAATTATATTTATATATTAATGAATATGTGTGTAAATGTGTAGGTATATGTACTTATTTATATTAGTTTTGTATGTAGTAGGTCAAATAATATTTATGTATTATGTATATTATATAGGTATATATTACTGATAAATTATTAACATTTTTATGTAAGCATTTACTTTTATGTGCGCCCCGTTCTTACCTAATCGACATGCTTCTGTCCATCCAAAGGTTGTCTAGAAGAGATCGCTTATAGCGATAAGACCGCCCATTGTACCTCATACTTAAAACTTATTTCTCTTTTATTGTTTTTCTTCTTTTCTTGGTGTGCAATAAAGAATATATCTATCTATCTATCTATCTAATTACCCGCAATAATTTCAAATAATCAAGCATTTTTCAAAACTCGCATAAAAAGGCTCTAGTCGTAAGATTTAAAAAACAAAGGCACTATGAAAGTATTTCTCATTAGCCCTTTGCTAGTAAATAATTAATGTTGCTAATGAAACTGGCGAAGTTCACCCGTGGTCGACTCCTGCGCATCATTTGTCATCGCGCGACCTTCGACACGGGACGTAATGACTTTGAAATATGACTTCCAATTTTTATTGCTATTTCAGTTTTTTTGAGGCCACATTAAGTTTTATCAAGCACAATCAATACCTACTGAACAAATCTAATAATAATATAATAATAGGCCTTTACTTCTATTGAAGATTATTATACAGCGTCAGGAGGCAACCTATGCCTACGCTTAACGGGACACTGTAGTGCCTGGGACAATGTTTTAGTTGTAATAAGGTATAGATGAACAAATCTATACCTACCTTATTTAATACTATTTCAAGCCATTCTCAGACACAGATCAACCACCGAAAGAAAGGACGCTTTTATGATGTTTCTGGGAAGCTTTTTGGAAAAAATGGTCCAAAGAAGTATTTACTATACCTACCTAGGCACATATCATATACCTAATACTATACCTACTCTATAGGTATCGCCTATTTCTTTCATCAAGCAGCACGCTTGCATTGCTATGGTTCAATCGGTAGGGTATGGACATAACACCTACCTATTTAAATAAAAGTACCCTCATTAACACAGCTATGTAGGTATAGGTGTCGCACCTACAAACACATGAGACTCACTGGCCTGTCTCCAACCAAATGTAGCCAAAATCAAATATACTATGACCGTACATAATTACTTTGTTAACAAAATTAGGATGGAAAAGAACCTTTTTCACTTAATTTCTTGTCATACAAAGGACTAGGTCCGTTCAGTGGAAAATTTGTCGGACCATCGAGTCCGTGGACTGAACCCAACACCTCTGAAAAACCGTTTGCACTCCGTTGAAGCTTATTTTAGGATCTTTTCATGTCCGCTGCCTATTAACGCGTAAATGTGCTGTTGATTGGAAATAGTATCGAAATGAGATTAGCTACCAGTAGAATTTTTAGTCCCAAGATAGGTATCCTTGATCAGAGTTTATAAAAATATGTTTTTTGCTATCGCGATTCTTTAATAGAAAAAGCTTTCTAGGCAGGCTTAAGGCGATTTTACCTATAATCTTATTACTCCACGTTCCGAAAGCTCGTTAAGTTTCAGTTTCTTGAAAATAGTTTAAAAATAAAATTAAATCCTAAGGTATAAATGTTACAAGTATTTAATATTCAGTCAAAGCCGAAGCTAAAACGTCAATCAACGTCTTCCCACGTAGGATTTGGTAAAAAGCAGCAGCGTCTTGTCTATTGAGCCTCTATAGCTCAGATTGTTTCTACAAGTCAATATTTGTCTATGGTCGGTCGGCGCCCTTTGTTCATAATCCGAAGCTATTGGTTCCTCATTCATAAGTCTTAACCGACAGACGATGAATTGTAATAATTCTGAATTGATTATTTCATTCGTTCCCAATCTATTGAGCCGCCTTTGTGGTGCATGATGCTTCTAATTCAGATGAACAACTCGATGGAGTTAATCTTTTCATTGTTCTATTCAAATTCAAATAAAGTGACTGGTTTCATTTGAAAATAATCTATTTAACTGCTCTTCAACCAATATACTAATTAGATGTGGATCTTTATTGTAAATATCTTTTTTTGAATCAGTAAAATAAATAAAATTTCAATAACTATTTACGTTGTTAAAGTTTGTTAAAGTTGAGCACAATAGTAACATTCCAAAACATAATAATGCACAAAAACAGAGCAATATGATTGCAGGAACGCATCAAAGCACGCGATATGAAGCGAAACAATTCGATGACCGGCGCATGAATAAAAACGAACCACGAAAATATTGAAGGAATCCGTTCAAAGGGGAAAAATGCAATAAAAGGCCCAATAGAGAACGAGTGTGGTTAAAAAGCAACGAATATGGCCGCGAACATCCGTTGCAGACAAAAGTTCGGCTACTTGGCTATGCAAATTATATTTGCCGACCGCCGAGACGACCGACGTTTCGTTTCACTTTTGCGTATAACGTGTATTCTTTTCATATTTTCATCCGATTTCCTTCCCCTCGTTCATTTTTGTTCCGTTTTAAAAGTCGCGGAACAATGGTTTCCGCGGGGCCTATTCCCTCAGCCGCGAGCCGTTTCCTTGCACGCGGCTTCTCTCTCCTTATTATACCTACGTATCTTATTATATCTATCGAGTTTTCTTTTCTTTAATACTTTTTAACTCATAAATGGTTGATACGGTCCCCTAGGGTTTGTTGCCCGAATAACATGTAAATGAGTCGGTTGCGCGAGTAGGTTGCTACAAATTCAAATTGGAATCTGCGTTATATTGTAATTTTGTATGGTAAATCTTATCTTATTTCGTGCCTTATTATTTTGTATCAAAAAAGAAATAATAAGAAATTATCTCTAAGGTACGAGAAGTTTATTTAACAAAGAAATGAACGAATAAAATCCGCAACAGATGTGTTTATCTGTTGTAAATATTTTTGATTTCAAATGTCAGCCATTATTATGAAGCCAAGCACCAGATAGACCCAAATCGCCATCGATACGCTAGTTTTCCCACTAGTGCAATACAACGTAAATAAGAATCGACATTTATGACAGCTGCGCCCCTCCCGGTGGCAGAGAACGATTTAGATAAGTCTTTTTATAGTTCTTTATTGAAAATAAATTGCCTAGAATAAAATCAGACATGTTCAAACGGCTTTCCGATAGATGTGTATGAAATAATGTTATAGAGATAAGATGAGTCGGTTGTCGAGAACGTAACGTGTGTTTGCCGAAGTGTATCGATGTGGCTTCGATTAGGGATGACGCTTCTATGACATTTGATAACGAATATTTAATGGTATGGATTTGTATCATGCGATAATATTATGGTGCTTATCTTAGTAACTTTTCTATTTTTGTATCTGTAAAGATTTTCTCGTCGGAGCTTTTATTCAGTAAGTAAAAATCAGTATGTAGAATTCTCAATGTTATTTTGACAGATTACAATTTGAAGAAACCTTGTTCGAAGTGAGTTATAGTTCTGTCATAGTAATAGCTTTCTTAAAATAAAATCAATTGACATGTCTGCATCACTTTCACAAGCTTTCACAAATAAACAGTCCAAAGTAATCTCTTATAACATTTGTCAAGCTGTCCACACCACTGTCCCTCGTCCAGTCCCCAATCGTTTAGCTTTTTATCTGTTTCCTCTGTTTTACTCGCAACTATTTATGGGGCGAGTGCTTTCAGTGATAAACATTTTCCTCACAACTGTACCGGATTATTGTTTTTGTCAGACAAGTGAAATACGAGCTTCGAATGACCTTAGGAGATGAACTTTTCAACTGTTTTAGATTCGTATTATAATTTTGTCGACGAGTATACATTATTGATTCACGCAGTAAATTCTTTCTAATGGAGTGTTATGTTTTGATGCAAATCTATAGGCAAAAAGGTCGTCGAATGATTAAGTTTTTGGTTGAATTTTAACCAATAATATTTGTGGTCGTAGCATATATAAAGTATGAGCCACGTGTATATAGTAGAATTCGTTTCCAAGTTTTCAAGGGCTTCGAAACAAACGACAGCCGACTTGACGAATGACTTGACTAATAATATTATTTAGCTATAAAAATATTTCACTCATGGAACGAATTCCTTGATTTCACTTGCCACTGGGAAAGTTGTATGTTGAAATGACGGAAAAAGGCCGTAAATAGAAGAAGAAGAAGAGTTTGATATTTCATAACATTTCAGCGAACTCAAAGCTACAGAATATTATCAATAAAGGTACACGATTTTTATGAAAAAAAAGAGAGAGATCGCTCGCAGTTTTATCATGACGATCAAAGGGCCGGTCGGACATTCCGACTTCTTACGACGTTAGTAAAAAACACAATCTCTCTTTATAGTTACCATTCCACTGGTTATTATATCCGTATCGATATTGAGTCGCTGCTCTGTCATTTCAAATTCGCTTGCAATGCAAAATGAACTTTATTCTACAGTCTTTAAACTCTACTAATGTAGAGTTGGTACTTACTAATGTAAGTAGGTATACTAGCGATTCCTTTTTAAATTAGCTCACATGTTTTGGACTGAAGTTTAAACAGTTAAACATTTTAAAATTATTCGCGAAATTCACGTGAATCTTCAAGTAAGTATCTATGCAAGGGGTGAAGTGAAAGATATGTACAGTAGTTACTAATATTTCTTCTGTATCGATACAAACTTACCGACCGTGAAATGTCCGATTCTCAATACAGCCCCCGGCACTGTTCGGTAATTTTGGATGCTTTTTCAACAGAGATGAAAAACGCATAATCGGAATTGGTTATTACAATGGTTATTTTTATTTGACTATTTTCCTTTTCCACATTACAATTTAATTTAATCGATTTGATGAAAATAACTGAATGTCATTATTGCGCTGACCAAAACTATCAACTTAAGCGATCTTCATCTAGAGGTACCTTACTTCAATAATAATTATCACAGGCGTCCCGGCTTAGTCTCAGTTTGGAAATACAGGCTATTGTGTGAAATATCCAAGAATATTTATTATTATTTATTACTCATACGTATCACATTCTCACAGGAGTTTGAGTTACCCCGTCAATGCTCTCTAAAGGTCAGCATTTTTCGAGAGAAAAATAAAGATAAAAATGTGCCAGAATTCGGGCACAAGATATAGATATCAGTAATAAGTAGAGCTCATAAAGCAGAGGTGAGCTGGCAGCTTAACGATGATTGTGTCAGAGGCATTCAACACGAGACGACTGTCGCACGTCTCTTGTGTGATCTCATTTTATTGGAAATAAAATATGATATTATGCTGTATTTATGTTCTATAAAACATATATTTGGAGTTCTTCAGCATTTTTTGATTACGTCGCGAAAGCCAAACCGAAGATCAATCAGTTAAAAAGGATTAAATTGAATAAAGTCTGAAAGTGTAGCTTTTTTGTACTAAAGTAACAGTATAGGTAAGTAAGTAATACAATACTTAAAATACTGATAGCTCCGAAAATGAAACTGACAGACGAATAAAAAGGAATTAGTAAAAAACAATGCAGTTTGGGATCGAATGTATTATTTTCGTCGAACAGCTCATCGGGGCATGCTTCCTGCGACAGTGTGGTCGTAACCAGACACCTCAGCAATATGCATGAATTAATAACACTGTAGATATTAGTAGGCAGGGGTCGCGTGCAAATGAGTGAGGCTTCTCAAAAATATCTGCTTTCAACTTATCCGGTCACGATTGTCCCAAGAAATAAGTCAAAGTAGATCTTTTACTTTCCAGATTATGGGTATCTATTCACCAAAAAACGCATGATATAACCACAATAAAACAAAAACTCTCATTCAATATGGTAAAGCAGCGCAGGTAGACAAAACAGAACAAATATTGACACTAGATGATTGCAGACCGTCCGAGAGATCCCCTTAGCAAACTTTGAATTAAAACGGGGACGAGAAAAATTAATCCTAATGCGATTTTAATGAAGCCAAAATGAATGAATGCAATAATGAATTGCTAAGCCGCGGGTTGTTCGTTTTGTGTTTGCAGACTGCGATGAAAATGAAACACACAAAACCGGAGCAGTAATCTTTTGACTACACCCGAGATGCACGTTCGAAACTATTCGAGAGCGTTCGTTTACCTCAGTAATTAGACTATGCGACGTATATACAAACTTCTAGAGATGCATATTATCCGAGCGCGAACTATCGAGCCAAGAGAAGATAAAATGTAATAATAATTAAGGCTCAGCATTGCACAAAGACGCACGCCTTAGCATCGAGTATAAAGCACACAAGCGCTGAAAATGTACGTACACCTGAAGTCTGTGCTCGCTTTTGCATTAACGAATGCGGAAGCGGCGCTGTGCATACAGGACGCGCTGCACTCCCACCCCTCCTGCCTCCTACCTCCCCTCCAGTGCCTCTCGCTCGAACCAGACGCCTCCAGCAGCCAGCATGTCCCTCCCGTGCGTTCATTACCTCCACGCAGCGACCCAACAATTCAAGTTTACTTTCCACCACACAATCTACGCTACCAGACAGACTACACACTGGCCACTCGAATAATAAAGATGCAGAAATTAACCCGGCCGCACTGAAAAAGAGGCAACTAAGTGAAGCTATCTCCGCGTGAATGGAGGTAATGCAAGCGAGCACTCGTATGGAGAATGAAAGAAACTCGTCGGTTAAATGCTGAGCTTGTTGAAACAGAGGGTAAATGTCAACCGCGGAATAAAAACAGTCAACAGATAAATGCAAACGATAAACACACGAGCAAACTGAAAAGGCGACATGTGAAAGAGAATGTTGACTCTACAAACACGGAGTAAATTCGCGCTGAATGCGAATAGATTCGGCTCTTCGGAGAAGAGAGCTGTTTCTATGAAATCAATACGGTTTCCGCACTAAATTTACTCCGTCCCATAAAATATTCAATTACGCATAAGCGCACATTTGTTAAGGCCAACAACGACCACGCGGCACCCCCATTAAAGACGCCTAAGGGCCATTTAATCGGTCAGTGGATGTAAATTCGACGGCCCCAAAACAAATATCCCGAAACTAATAAGGAAACGAAATATGTAAATCGTCTGCCATATTGTTTCGCAAGTGAAATCTTCCTTTAATCTTATAACAAATCCGTGTCCAAATGGCCGGTCCGGGCTGAATTTGAATATAAGAGGGTATGAGGGTCAGGTTGTAGAGCGGCGTGTTGCGGTAGGAACGAGCAAATGTATGCAAGACACGCGCGGAGGAGATAGCGCCCATAATGTTGTCCTATGCACATATTGCATCAAATTAGTTGTCGACTTGTAAACAAGGAGCAGGAAAGTAAGGCCGCTAAGACGCCGGCCGTGGGTACTTTGCATGGATATGAGACCGGCAATATGGAGGTTCGCAGCTGTTGGCTGTACTCATTAAGATGTTTTATGGTCGGCCCGCCGGACCGTGTTGCCAATTTAAGATATTTCTATGCGGGACGGCACCACGTTAGTTTGGCTTCCGATTAGGGGATTAAAGTGGTCCTTTAAGGTATTAGCGTAATAATTGCGGCGCCCATTATGCGGTTAGCATTGTCTCTGATGGTTCCCCCGGGACATTATTGGGGTGTGATACCTACTCAATACAAATACCTTCGTAATTTGCAGAAACAAAATCAATAAAGCTTCATTTGTTTGCGAACGAGTTGGTATAGAAACAAAACAAAAAGAGAACCAATAAACCCCAGTTACATCGGAAAAAGACAAAGTTCAAACAAATTCTGTCCGAAGCCGAGTCGCACCTATCCCCCGCACAGCAAGTAAATCAAAGGGTGTTGAAACTTTACACCCACTTAAAGCCGGACACAGTAATAAAGCGTTCGAACTTCGCCGACCCTGGACATCAAATGGGCCACCCCTTTTGCATTTCGTTTGGGAGAAAATTAAAAGTTCTGAGATGTTTTGTTGGCTGTGGACTCCGAGTGTGTCTGGCTCACAGACCCTACTTGGCTGTTCATAATCACTGTTCATAAAGTTAGAGCAAAGCTTGCACAAGATATCCGCGAGTCCTTACAAGAGCAGGAGAGCATCAACGGCAAAACTTGCTTCAACTGTGTATAGGATACTTCGTCATTCGATCTGGATCAACTTAGGTTTTAATTGTTTAGTGTTATTAGTAACTTATTTTGCAGTAACGTTATTCTTCACTTCAAAGGTACTAAACAAACTCTTTTAAACATGATTAAAGTTGAAAAGAATTTGCACCCTAGGGCAGCATGTAAAGTAATTGAGAAATTCTAAGCTACACGCCCAAATTTCAAAGTGCCTTCACCTTCTTCGAATACTATGTACATATCAATCCTAAAATGGAACAGTAGGTAAGAGACCATTTACGGCTTTAGGTATCAAGTTTCTAAGTAACTCCTTAACAATAATCGGATACCGGTCACCGTGTCGGTCAGTCGGGTTGAATAATTACAGATGAGACTCACTAAGCTTTGAAATACAAAACTTCGAGGAATTAAACTAACTTCTCTGTGAAGTGGCTGTTTGAGAGCCTTTGGAAAATGAGATGTTCCAACAAGGATCGTTGCTATTTGTTTTGCAGTAACCAGTTACAGGTTATGTACAGAATTCAAGTTCCAACAGAAAAGTTTGGGATTCAAAATATTTTGTTTAAAAATTATCACAAAAACTATTCTCATTATTTTTTAATTTTGGAAGCCTTGAGATTTTTTTATACAACTAAATGATGGAACAATCCAATTTCCTAGGTAGTAATAGAAACAATTTTCAAAACAATAAGCCCAAGTAACACAAAGAAAATAGAAAACATTTCGAACGGTATGTGCAGAACAGTGTGAGCTCCAATAAGCACGAAATTAATTGTTTCCGAAGGTGATTCCCTCGAATGGTATTCCCTGATTAAGTGCACGGTCGGCGAGAGGGTTATTAAATAATTTATTGTCTAGCAACTATTCGTGGGTTTCAAATGGTCCGCTAAGATTCTGCTAACTCTTGTTACAGAATATTGCCAACGTAAACTTCGTCCATGAAACTTAAATGGATTCGCACGGCGATATCACGCAGACGTGGCTGCAGATTTCAACTATCTTTCGAACAACTAACGAACTGGCAGAGTTATTATGTACTATTCTAGAATAATTTTAGTTGATTTAGAGTTCGCTGTTGAAAAGTAATGAAAGCAGACGAACAGAGAGGACATTTTATTTGCAATTCAATTTCTACTCCGCGAAACAATAAAGAGCAACACCGTTCTGATTGAGTTTGCTCGAACCTTTTATGGCTTTCAATGCATTTTGAGCTGTCAGTGGCAAATTACACAGGCTGTCCATTCACGCTTAAAAATCGCTCTCGATTGAGTCAAGTACAAAATAAAAGGTACGTTCGTGGGGGAGTATTTCACCCTCGGAAGCAAGGCGGGAAATGTATGTCCGGCACAGTTCTAAATCGGTTCCGATACCCATTTGACAGTTTATTGAATTAAATGACGCGTGTCATTTATTTGGTGGTGTTTGGGTCACCGCTCTTGTTAAATTAATTTATTTTAGATCATGATTTATAGATTTTTACAATATTAACACGCAATAAAAAGTAGCTTAGTAGTATAGCGTAGTAGCCTAGTTACAGAAACAAGTCCGCCGAACAAGTAAGTAGCGTAGTTTTGTAGTTAAAAGTTTCTTTTGAGTGGCAAAGACTCAACGAAAACGTTTATGACAATTGACTTGATAGACCAATGATAAGAGGTTGGTAGATAGAGTCATCTCAAGACAGCTCGTAGTTTTCTTTCAAAAGTGGGCAGTGATATGACAGTCGTCTACGTAACTATTCAAATATCGTTATTTATATGCGACTAGATCAAGGGAGACAAACGACAAGCGCCAGTTTTGAAGAATCAATTTCAGCTCGCATCATTTGATTAAGTCCAGTCCCATACGTTGCATAGTACTCATGTTGAGAGGGCAAGAGATAATTCATTTTCGTCGAAATATTGTCTGGAGCCCGAAAAAATCTAATTATACGCTCCCTTATTTCAGGAGCATAAAATTTCATTTCAATTCTGCACGTATACGTACGTATAAATAAATACACACTTCGAAATGTTTAGGCAATTACAATGAGTCGTAATCTACTGAATGATGTTGATGAGCTCAGAACATTTTAAATAAACATTAGTAAGGATTAATAGGAACGGAGCAATGAAATCGGACAAGATAAACAAGCAAATGAATTCACTATAAAAACCGATTTGTAGGAAACTATGGCTTGCGGTGGTTTTGTTGGATTCTGAATGAGATAGTCTTATGTTATGAATCACACTGTGTATTTATAAGCTTTATAGGTACAATAAATCATTGAAAACATAATGTGTTTGTGCTACCTATCATATGTCATCTTCAGGAATTTTGATATTGGAGCTATTAATGCAAACTTTGATTGGTAGAAACTATTTGTGAACAGAGTCCACGCGTTTGTAAGGTGTGAAAACCAGAACAAACAGTTAAAAAATAACAAAGTACCTAATGAGACTGTCAAATACAGTGGACATTAAGCTGCAAGGTTATCATGAACGTGATGATTTTCGATCCCATTCAAGTGCATTGAAACAAGCTACAGGATATTAAAAGATCACGGAAAAGGCGTCTATTTTTGTCTCCACAGGTTTGGCTGTTATGATTTACACGATATCCTGTAGTGAAAATGGCATATGGCTTCCACGTCGGTTACTGCGTGTGGTCGCCCGTAAACAGTGATCTTAATGATCGTACATCGAAGCAGAATGTAAACTGTAGGTTTATTAGCCCGCAGTCGACATCGACATTACAATTGGATCGGGAATCCGATAAATCGATTCATGTTCGATTAATCGGACTACAATCGCGTCTTCGCTTACAGATGTTTACAAAAGAGTTAGTGTATGTAATCGAATCTGTAACGAATGACACGGCAATGTTCGATTTTGGCTAGCGAGTACTGAACTGAATGAGTCAAATGAATCGATGCAATGGTGCTAAAATTTATAGGTAAGTTTAAAAACCGACTTCAATTTGATACGCCGTCATCATCAAATTATGATGATGATGGCAGTTCATTAGGACTGTTCTATTGATCGTAAACAGCACATGAAAGCAAATATGGGACTAATGTGGAAGTATTAACCCTCTCAAAATAAAAAATATTTTTTCAAATTGGTTTGCAAATGACGGAGTTCTGGGGAAACAAACATAAAAAATAAAACAAAATTGAGAAGAGAAAAAAAGGGAATTGTTGTTTTTTGTTAGTTGTTTTTTGATAGTGATGTTGATGACTGAGCGACAGTTGGACTAAAACCAAGAAGTGTTGCGACTGGGTCGTGTCGATTTGAGCACGACCGAATTGTCGATTTAACTACAATCCACTGCGCACGCCATGTGTCGGCCGTATCGTATTTGTAATCTGACACCGATTTTACCTAGAAGTAGGCAATGTCGCTGTCATAATACTGGGTTACGTTTCTTGGTCGAACGACTAGAAACAATTAGAAAAGACATCTGCTAAATGCAAATTATTTTTGCAAAATGATAGAAAATACAAAATTTAATGCACAACAGTTACAGTGCGAATTGTTCATTGAAGCGTAGTAACTATTGAGGCGGAGTTGCGTGTTAGCCAGACCAGTGGCAGGTACTCTGTTCAAAACTGGCGACCGGCGGCGACACCCGTGACTCAGAGTCTCAGACCACCGGCTGGAGGTAATGTGCCCACCCGGCCGAGGCTTACCACCTACGAAATAAGCCTACCTACCGATGCAAAACCTGTGTTTTCTAATACACCTACGCCAGTGAGAACAATATGGCAGACATTATATCAGCTTTGATATTCAATTTTGGTATGAAATTCGTCAGCAAAGGCGCTGGCGCTACTTGTGGATTGTTATTCGGATAATATTTCTCTAATGTATGAAATAAGAGCTAAAAAATACGCATGCAGGTATAATCAGGCAAATCTTATGGAGTCAAAGTTATGGGAGTTTTTGAGCTTTTTATAAACACAAAAATATGTCATCCGTCTTTGAAAATCAGCTCATAAGTTAAAACAACTTGGAACTAACGATGATGTCGGAGCCCCATTCAAACCGAATCCGCTTTGTTTTAATCTAATCTGAAACAATAAGCATCTACGCGAACTCCGAACAATTAGCTGAGTCGAGGCGTCCATCCCTCGCTGATCCGACTCAGCGGCTTATTCGATACGCTGTAAAACCGCAATGAAATGGGATTGAAATACGTTTGAACTAAAAAAACTTGGTGATGTAACAAAACAACAGGAGCTGTTTAAAATTAGGTGTTACTTTGGATTGAATTGAATGTGACAATTTCTTTCAAGTTCATTGCACAAAAATTATTTTTGCCCAAAATCTAAAAAAAAAGTGGCGCTAGGTACATTTTCAAGACGCCACCAAGTCTTGAAAATGTGTACCTAGCGTCATTCGATTCGATTTCTAATAGCGATTCAATATTCGACGCTAAGGCAACAGAAAGGTCCAATCCGAAGATTCGCTATTTTCACACACTAATCGATAACTTTGCGCCACAGTTCAATCATAACTCCACCGCACTACCTGAATAAGCCGACAACTCACCGGAACGGGAACGAGTAGAATTATAATTATCGAGAAAGCGGCTAAGTCGCGTTTTAATTATAGAAACAAACAAAAACCGTTAGATCCGATGTCTTAGTGAAGTTTAAAGATGAGTCGAAAGTTTAATTCGCAACTCTTTGTTGTTCATTGTGAGGGTGAGGTTCACCCTTGTCTTTGATTTTAAACAAAACAAAATCTAAAGAAATAAATAAGCATTAGAAAACTGTATCGTCATTGTCAGTAATAATGTGTTAGTGTTTGCTGTAAATAAAATGCTTTGGATCAGAATAAAGACTAGATAAGATAGGTAAACTTAGTATAATAAGTCAGAAGATTACAGTGTCTTATAATCTAGGTGAGTTAAAGCTACAATCCAACATTGATGACCTAGAAACCAACATACCTAATATAGTTTGGTGTTTTCAAACGGTCAAAAAAAACTTTGTTTAGGGAAATATTTTAGGTTTAAATGAAATCGCATGTCAGTAGTTGCCGGTCGCTAAATCCGGTGTCTCGTTGAAAATACTTATTGATTTTGGTACGATAGATAGAGTTTTTGTATCCGTAAGCAGATAAAAAAGAAAAAATATATAGAGTCAAAACGGCTAATAGAAATATCGATATTACAGCTTGGTTATGATTAGGCAACTCTACCATATTATGATTGCAATTAGTCTATATAACAGATAAGTTAAAATAAATTTCAATCGAAACACGTATTCCCCAAAAGCCGTGAAAGTTCTTCCAACACCGTATTAAAGCAAATATTATAATACACATTGAAACCCGTTCTAACAATTTCACATACAATCATAAATTCTAATTTAGCTCCGTAGGATCTTGTTACCGCGCGTTCGGTTTTCCGGACTCATTGTATGTTACTCCCAAGACGTTGTGCCCCGCAGAACGTATACAAAATTAATTAGACTAAATCTCGGGTCTTGTAACTTGTAATATTTTATTATTATTTCAGCTGTTTCGCGAGATTTTATTAGCAAGTAATATTTACTGCTTCTTTAGGTGTAATGAATCTGAATGAAGCCTTGATTAGTTTCCTCTCTTTACATTATAATTTGAGTAGTAATTATATGGTTGCTTACATTGGAACGTTGGTTTTCCATTCCGTTCTGAATGTTGATGGTTGGTTAAATTAAACGTCGTCCTGACCGACTATGTGCTTGCTTGCAACGCCCATTTAATCTAGTTTCCTCTGTCCTGTCCCGTTTGCACTGTTTTCATTTACACTTAGATCTACAACGTTGTTCTTTAAAGAACTGAATCATCAGTATATATAAAACTCTTTTGAAGCTGACAGAGAATCAACGCACAGCCTAAACCATAAGTCCTAGAGGTATGAAATTTGGAGGGTAATATCCATAAATAGTGTAGGGGTGCACTAAGAAAGGAATTTTGAAACGTCACACTCTAAAGGGTAGAACGCGAGCAACGCTGCGGGCGACGGCTAGTATAATCTAAACATCTTTTATTTTTTTACCAAACGATACGTACCACTCGACACCAAAGCACACAGTGTAAAGCAATTAAGGAAATTACACCTCAAATCAGACCTTTATTGGCCATAGAATCTCTGATAGGGGCCAGATGTCTTAAAAGGTGGTCAATGCGTGTCTTCAGACGAGCCAACAGCACATTCTACTTAGTGCTGAGTTGTGTGTCGTTCGTTTCGACATTTCTTTATTGTGCCGCTCCTTTGTGCCAATTTGAACACTACTTTTAAACTTTCAGCTATTCTTTACGCTTCAAACAAAACTCTATTGATTTTGAATATCTCTCCCATCTTTAGAGAGTTAAAAATAGAATCAGCAGTCTATTTGTTTCTTGCTAAACGTTTTAGTACAGTGAAGCGAGTGAATGGTTCTGGTCAGTTGGCAAAATCTAATCATTGCGTTACTCACGCCGCGCTGAGCGGACTCCATACTACGGTTCATTTCACCGGACATCGACTAATCGCGATTCGGTTTAGTACTTATGTTAGTTGCTATTATGTCATTTTATTTGTTAAAAACTCTAGTAGGTATTCTTTTATCTACCGTGTAGTTTAGATCACGTTTTTCACTTGTTTTTGTACTATTTTTATTGACCTTGAAAAGTATAGTTTAGCTGTGTTTATTGTCAGTTATTCTAACGTCAATCAAAGTTTATCTGCCCATACTGCATTTCTACGGCTCAAAGATTTCTTCTACCACTTATTCATAATACTCATTTCTCTTCACCCTACATACAAGTGTGTTACTATCTACTGTAATCAGCGTAATAGTTCTACTTCAAATAACTCTCATATCGTGACGACGTGTGATCGTACATTTTAGTGTCAAACTATGTTTGCGATCCCTCCCTATAACGTGCCTTGCATTCGAGAATCTATGGGTAACATCGGTAAATGTGTCACGTAGGGGACACCACAGGCTCCGTGATAAGAACAGAAAAGTGGGCAGATGATTAAATCTGATATTGGTATTGACACGATTATGATGAATGGTGTTTTTGTGTGATGCTATTTTCGGACCTTTTGGGACATTTGCCATATTATTATTTTCAAGACTACGGTCTAGTTTATGATTTGTAAGTTACAGAGGTAAATAGGTATGTATTTTTTCTTTTATCTTTTAAAAATACTCTCTACATGTAGTACTCGTTAAAATATACCGGAAGTTCATGAAATATTATTTTATGGTGTAATTTGAAGTTCCACTTAGCTATTTCCTATTGAAAATCATAGCTATGGTAAAAGATAAAAAGCTGAGCAACCCAAACAACCTGCCAACTATTAGCGTCAACTGGATCGCTAGTTAAACCTACATCGGGACGTATTAACGAACACGAAGCCCAGATTGAAACATTTTTTCCTGGCCACAATTGAACCTCAAGCAAAAAACTGAACAAAACCAACGCTCCTGTGTAAATATTTACCCGCCCGCGAAAACTTTCGTTCGATAACTTTGTCTGAGACCTCGCACTTGCAAAAAGTGGTGGTACCTGGTCAAGCTTTTACCGCAGCTTTTGGCACTGTGTTTTAGGAATAAGAGTAAGTTCCTACAACTACGGATAACATGACGATCATAACTACTAGTAAAAGTATTAAGATAGAGATTAGACACAGCATTTGATAAAATGTTAAAAATACATAATAAATCAAAATAAAAATATGAAGATACTCGTAAGAAAAGCTATGGTTTTTCGGTTTATGGTTGGTTGGTCAAATCTATTGAGTCTTTAGGCCACACGAAAGCCACTGAAGAAGATTTGTGAATGGAGAAGTGCACAAATGAACCAAAAGCTGCTGAGTTTCAGGAAAAAAAGTTAGATAAATACCAACGTCCAACCATTTGTTACGAAACTTGAAGCGAATTCCAAAGTTTCCAGAAAACCAGAAGTTGAAGCAAAAAACTCGCTCTCCTTTCACACATGTGGTGGGATTGGAGTCCAGGATCCTGAACCGAATAACTGGAGCTTGTAATTGAATTCCGTGCACGGCGCTGTTTCTGATACCTGGTTCCACACTTCACGATTCGGTTGACCGATGCAACAGGGAATTGTCATCAGCACCAGCCTCGAGAAGTCCCCTTACACTTTCATAGAATTTTATCAAGCATAGTTTTTATCTACTTCTATTAATATTCCTTTCTTAGTTTATCTCTCTGTAATCGGTTAACGGTAGTTTTATTGATCGTTTTCTAAATTTTTTCAGTGTTCTGTTGTAAAAACTAAATGGCCCGTCCATTTCTACTTCCATCTTGCTAATTTTGAATGTAATGTTAGTGATTCTCTTTTTGATTGGCTTGTGGTTATTACGAGACTCTACAGCTCTCTCTAGTCCATTGCTGATGATAAAGAAAATATTTCTAAATTTTAATACAAATTTGTATTCCATTTTGTACCTACCTATATTTATGAGTCAAATTTGATAACATTTCAAGTATAGATCATAAGTAGTTATCCGAATCGAGCGGTCCCAGATGATCCAGGCTGGTATTCGCAGCAAGGTGGCACGTCGTGTCGTGGTCAGGATTTACCGTGTAGTGAAGATACACGGAATACTTTTTCATCTTCATTCTATCCACTGGAAGGTATTTTTACGATCCGTCCATCATACGGATTCCTTGGTGGACTGGTTTGAATACCAATTTCATCACTTTCTTTTGAAATACCATTTTCAGCAATTATAGGTTCAAAAAGTTATGAAAAAGTCTTCAGTACTTCAAATTTTACTGGATTTGACAGTAGGTACTTACAATTTTCAGAGTTTATTATATTTATCATCATCGGCGTAGAATTAAATAATGTTTCTTTAATTATGAAACATTTCTAGCGTAGATTATAGCTATATCGTTTAGAAATTCTCTGTTGGTGTAAATGTTAGAGCTTATAATGCATATGTAAGTATAAGCATTTTCTTATCTTAAAACCTCTAGTCTATTTCAACCTGCATTACTCTCTTTCAATTTCAAACAGTTACAAACACAAATTTAGAAGCAAATATAGCCCAAATAGTAGTATCCAAACGTAATAGAGCTGCTCAGGCACACCTGTAATAGGAGGCTTCCGAACCGAACAATAGGCAGTGCTCCGTAGATTGTGTCCATTAGTACCCGCCTTGTGGACATTTCAATACACAACTGAATTAGAATTACCCATTCAGATAGGTAAGTGGGTTTTGATCTGCACTGTCCCTTTGAGTATGTGGAATTGGATAGAGCTGCATGTACTCTAATGTAAATTGTTTGGTCGGACTTCTAACTTATAGGGTTTTCTGGCAAAAAACTTTCATTAGAGTTAATCTCAGCTTTGTACATGACCTATCTTTAAGTTCCCTATTAATAATATTTTTTTGTACAATAAAAAATAAAGAAACTTCAATGTTAAACTTAGAAGCACTAGAATAGATAGATCTCAGCCCTTTATACAACACATTCAATTTAGCCAATAATTAAACCACCATGATTGAATGTCCGAGCCGGCTAACACAATCATCATCGCAGGGGTGCTAGATGGCATGACTACTGACGTATGTTGATACGATTGTACGCCTGTTGGGCGATTTCATTTGAATTTGATCAGTCGACTGTCCGCCGCTGATAGTGTTTGCTAGGGGAGTAGAACTAGAATGGGTTAGGTAAACTGATCGCTGGGTACTATAGATAGTAAAACTAGCCATGGGTGTTTTCTATTGAAATATTCAGGACCGTATTAATATTCCATATCATTATAAGTGGAATATCATCATCAATCATCATCAATATATATAAAACTCTTTTGAAGCTGACAGAGAATCAACGCACAGCCTAAACCAGAAGTCCTAGAGGTATAAAATTTGGAGAGTAGTATCCTTATATAGTGTAGGGGTGCACTAAGAAAGGAATTTTGAAACGTCACACTCTAAAGGGTAGATCGCGAGCAACGCCGCGGGCGACGTCTAGTACACCATACAGCGCCTCTATAAAATAGACTAGTCACTTTTATGTCAACAAAACTTACGCAGTAGATTCAGTAGTTGGCTATTGGAGCCCTCAGTGATCAAACGACTGAGATGCAAAATGCACCTCAAACATTTGACCTCTAAACACAATTTACTGTGAAGTGAAAGCACTACGTAAAAACCAGCTTACTAGTTGACTTACTATTCAGCTACTAGTCAAATATCATCGAGTATGAATTGAAATAAAAGGAACAAAAAAATTGCTTCCCTGAGGCGTTACTGAAATCCAAAGGGCAGGAAAAGCAAACGCAGTCACTGACATTCCACAACTTATTCTTACAAATGGAAACCTGTCAGCAAACATCAAAACTAAGCTCCTTCATACCAGATTCTATTTCCCAAATTGCATAACAAAGACGTTTGGTAGCTCAATCATTTTGATTTATTCGTTTATAATTGAGTTGGACTTGCCTTGGTAAGGGACACCGAGGGCTTCCTTCATTACTGAAGGATGGTTCGAGGGAGGAACTATTCCATAGTTCTCGCCCTATGATTCCGAGACGTTCCGGTCATGCTTTAACCTTTTGGCTGACTTTAAACATCAGGGACGGATTCGGAAATAACCTGTTTTGATTTTATGAAACTTTTTGTCTCTGATTGATTATGTAATCGACTAATATTCAGAGACTGACAGTTTTTTTATGCTTTTGCCTGACTCTAAAAAAATTAATGCTTAAAAAACTATTCCAAATTTTTAAGGTGTACATAAAGATCTTAATACAACCTTAAATAACGATACCTTATAAATAATTGAATAGGCAGTATACCATACTAAAATAAATTCGTATTTTTCTTGGCTGCGCGAGAGTCAATGAAGTTGAAAAGGAACGTATTTCACTAGTATATTCTTCATTTAAAACATTCTAACAGTCAAAGTTCAACCCTGTCTTCCAAAGTCCCTATTCCATTGCCAAAGGAGTCGGTATAATTCTCATTGTGCTTCGAGATTGCGTAATTAAATAACATGTAGGCCGTAACATTACGGGTGTCTTGAAAGGGTAGAGTGGAAATGTTACGCCAATTATGCGTACATTATGTGAGGAATGAAGGGTTATTGATGGTACAAATGTCAATATAGCTGTGTGATGTGTTTCACGAATGTAGATAAGAGAATGGAAATTGAAATTATAAGATATGATTCATACAAATGATAGGAAAGCTGTTTTTAGGGCAACCCTACATTTTTTTAATCTGTAGAATGACGCTTGTGAATATAACCGTTTCCTAAAGAAAGTTTTAACTTTTACACACAAAACTGCTTAGGGTTGTCTCACAATGCCAAAGCCAAGCGTATTAATGTTGTCAGTATAATAAAAAAATTACAATATGTAAACCTATAACTTACCCAGAAAAACTCTACATTTTATGAAGAGGCTGTAGTAAAAAATCTACTAAAATACGTAAAACAAATGAAACTAGTCGAGATAATAATTGCAATCAAAGCAATATCATCCCCATTGAAATGCACGTACCTATATACGAAGGCATAGATTCGCGAGCGATATGAGACCATTCAATACAATATCTATTATGAATAGCGTAGTCCGCGGACGTTGATTAGGCATAGGCGAGCGAGCTCTATTCCAATTTTCATGGCAATAGCTGGACAGGGTCGGAGTAAGGGGGCTCTGGATTAATTAACTCTATGAACTCGCTACTCACAGGGTATGAAGCTAGCTACTTGCAGAGTGCAGACGTTGAGAAATAGCAGGCATTTGAATAAGCGCAAACTTATTACCCTAAGTAGAACAGGTTTCTGTGTTCTGAAGGTCAGAATCAAGATGCTACCATGAACTGTTAGATGAGAGAATATTTGAAGAAATTTTTAAAATCTAAATAATCTTAGAATGTTACACCGTGTTTTGTCTCGCTCAATCGATGTTGAATCTGCTTGTCAATGCAAAAGAGGGAAATAGGTGGAACTATTCAAAGCATGCATCGAGTTTATTAATCAGAGTTTATAAAGTTCATGAAATAAATAAATACTGACAAATACAAATAGTTTGTATGTCATTAACATTGTTGTGCTCATTAACAATTTTTGCGAGCATCTTGGCTGGCTACGTCTCCTACGTCTCTGCTTTAGATTTGAGATTTCCACCGTTATGTTTACAGTAATTATTTGACGTTTTATATATAGTAACCCTGACTGCGGCCCTGTTGTTTTGCTATCGGGCCTCCTGATTGATTGTTATTGGGCAGCGGTTCATACGAATACAAGTTTCAAGCCCAAGTTCTGAATTTGTAATGTTGGCAAACTTTGTAGGAGCACTTTTCAATATGCTAGATGCTAAATTAAATATTGCTGTGTGTTTTCTTCGTGCGAGCAATATAGCTTTAACTATTATTTACTTGTTGAACCGACTTAAATTTAAATTCTGAGAAAATTGGAATGATGGAAAACAAAGAAATTGCAGTAGTTAGGTCATAACGTCGAAAATCCAAATTTTAATGTCATTTCTGACATAATACTTGCACATAAATACTTAAATTTTATAAAAAATTGGGTTCTTATTTCAATTTCTTGGACGATTTAAATCCTCGTTGGAATAATTTTATACGTGTTCAAAAAACACGAATAATGAATACGGTTCGGTACTTGACCCAAGGCGATATTTTTCAGTCTCCGTTTTATGCAAGCCAAGCTGAATTTTAATGGCCTACAATGAAGCAGCCATAACTACCTTCGAAATGTTTAGATCCAAAAGATATGGAACATTTTAGCAATGTTTTAGATTTGGATTATAACCTTTAACTTAGTCAGAATACGTATGATATTGTATGACACGGTAGATTGTTTTTATTTTAGACTGGCTTAGTAATAATAAAAAAAATAGTTTTAAGGGTAAACCTTCTTAAAAATACATTTTTTTTTTGTATTTTTCAAATTGTTCTTGTATTTTCTCTGAAAGTAATTTTTGTAAATCTTTTGAGAAAATAAATTTAGTAAACCTAACATTGTATGATTTCCTATTATCAAATCCAACAAACCAAAAAAGCTAAGCACGTACGTATATAGAGAGACATACACCCAATCTTTTCCTATCAGTCGATCGAAAAGATCAACTGCCGAGGATGAAAAGTATGACACACCTGTGACGTCATGTCCTTTTTGCACATGAATCTCTGTCACCCAAAATATTGACTTGTAAAACCATGATTCGTTACAGTTCCAAACATCCCTTTTGTGAGCAAAGTTGTATTTCACGTCGAACGCCGCTATCTGATGATTGGTTTTTGGCAATTAACAATATTGGTCACGTCGGATAGAGTTCATTCACCGTGTGAATTATGTATGGACACCTCGATTCTCTTTGCTGCATCGGTATACTCGACTGCATAATCCTATCAATGTTTGATGTGGAATAGTCAGCTGTGATTGGCTATCGTTTACAATATAGCACCTGAATTTGCTAATTAGGCTTTCAGTCCGCTAGAGCGATTCAAACAGTTCGAATTTTCAAATTTCGAATGAGTTCTTTTGCATAACACCTTGGATCGTAATACTCGGACTCCTTCAGACGTTAAAAGGCCAAGTAGTTTTTATTGCTATTGTATGAAACCGAAATATAGTGACTTAAAAATTTAGAAATGTGTGATCAAGTTTAGTTTTCCATCAAGAGAAATCGTTGAGTTAGTTACTAAAAATTAATATGTTTTAAAATTATGCTCATGTGTTACAAAGAGTAACAGTGGTTGAATTGGACTTGCTCTGTGAGGTAATGCATTGTTATAGGCAGAAGTTACTATTTAACATCAGGTGAGCTATCAGCTTGTTCCATTACTTATATCATAAAAAGAAAAAAATTCACTAACTCTATATTAACTCCCTGTGCAAACATTTTGCAACGTAATAAAGTTTCGTTCATTTAATGCACCGGACTAAAGATAGAAATTGTTTTATTGACTTCTAAAATAAAGGCTCAGCGCCGATAGAGGTGCTAACCGCCAATGTTAGTACGAAAGATGTCAAAAAGCTTTTAAACTAGATCGGGATCGCCAAATAGACTAGAAAATCCATTAACAGCGGTATATTTACTAACCTGGTTATTAATAAACTCAATGGCCTTAAGCTTGGTTACACCGTGTTTTGTTTTTTTGTATTGACAAGCAGATTCAAACTTCAATAGAAGAGACAAGATACGGTGTAACTATCCCAAGCTTACATCGAGTTTATTAAAAACTAGCCGTCGCCCGCGGCGTTGCTCGCGTTCCAGACCATTTACAATGCGACTTTTTAAAATTCCTTTCTTAGTGAGTTTCTATATAAGGATACTAACCTCCAAATTTCATACCTCTAGAACTTATAGTTTAGGCTGTGCGTTGATTCTCTGTCAGCTTCAAAAGAGTTTTATATATATTGATGATGATGATGATGATGATGATGATTGATGATGATAAACTGGGGTAAGAATTCATATTATAGCGATACTGAACTAGAATTAAGTTCAATAAAATACTCCTTACAATGTTACGTACGTTTACCGGTCATATAATTATAATTATAACACATGTTTCTGAAGCAGTAATTATTTTCATTATACGCAGCGACAAGCTTATGGCGACCTGTCGTCTCTTTAGCATTCAAATTTATATTACATTTACAAGAGATATGTCTACCTCGATAATACATCACGTTTATAATGTTTGAAGACGTCTTCAAACGACGCGCTATAAGTAAATTAGTAATTGTGTCCGTTTTGAGATTTTTGAATTTATTTTGGTTAGGGTCTTAAATTTACTGAAATTTTTAAAAGTATCCATTTTGTTGTTATATTTTCCCAATTTAAATCTAATCTAATTTGATAAAACTTCTACTCAAATTGCTATCCCTCTTTAAGTAATAACAAAGATAGGTATAATATCCAACTACACAATAATAATTGGCAATGTCCACTTTTTTAATCATGACGTGTTATTTTTTTTTTCAAAATCATCTAAATTCCCCGTCACTTTGAAATTGCTGTAATTTCTAATATTTACTAACGTGTGTACGTTAATAGAGACGAATTTCGCGTGTCTATGTTTTGTTTTCAATGGAATAAACCCTTTGTCTCAAGGCGACGTCATACCGCTTGACATTTTGTGTACAAAGGTTACCTTTGCTTTTCTTTTTACTTGGCACAATATTGTAGAAGGGTGTTGCATTGTTTTATATAACCTTTGTTAGTTTGTAGTTATATAAACGATGGCATGATATAATCTATTTCTACTGTGTCTAGGGATTCCGAACATGAGTTAGGATTTATAGAATATATATAGAATAGAATAGAAATAGTTTATTTTGTGTCATAAAAAGAAACATATATAATATAGGTACAGCAGAGAGAGAAATAAAATATGAATCTAATATTATGACAACTAAATCGGTCGTCACTCAGCATATTAAGTTGTAGTAGCATGGGCACTACTACAATACCTACTGGTATTCTGTGACGCCAATGCGTACGTATTTTTTTTATATTTTATACCACATCGTACGACAAGCTTGAATACTACACGACCGAGTCATGACCCTAAAGCGTTATGTAAAGCAAGTTTTTAGTTCATGGTCTCACTCCGATGTATGTCCGTCTGTCTGTCACCTCCGCCAGAGGTGAACCATAGAAGGTAAAGTTGGTTATAGTAATCGTTCGTTACAACTAATGAAGTTAAGAAGGTATATGAAGATGATATTTTCAAGCGCTTCGATAATTCTTTAAAAGCCGATTAGGTACAGTTATATTGATTTCAAAGAAATATTTTGTCAACATTATTCTATGGAAATTCCACAAGTCAAAAATCTTTTAAGCAGTATAAACCCAAACCCCCTATCTTATAAAAAGTTAGAGTAGACATTGTGTCTTGTTTACCATACGTAATCAGGACATAATGTCTACTCTAACTTTTTATAAGATAGACCGTTAGATTATAATTTAGGGCCTAGAAAAACGGGCAAGAAACTACAACCCTGCTGGAGTAAAATAATCGTTTATACCGAATTTATGAATGTTATTAGCTTATTATCAGCCATAAAGCCTGTAACGACATATTTAATTTATGACAACGTTGACCTATAGCAATTCTATCGTTAAACAAACAAAATGACCTAATCACAGATAGTTTTAAACCAATTGCGGCTTTACCGTACCTAACTAAGATTACAGCGATTACATGCTATGCTATAAAACTATCCGTCAAGCTATAAATCAATGAAAATGTTAGAATTGAAATACAGAAAAGCTTAAAGTAAATAACAACGCAGCTAGATCAATCAAATAAATACATGTGAGTATTGTTGTTTAATTTTGGTAGAATTTTAACCAATAATACTTAGGTCGTAACATAAGGTGTGAGCCATTGGAATAAATGTGTGTAAAGTGGTTTTTCTGAAAGTGAAAATAGTACCTATTTATTAGAGACCGTAATAATAGGTAAAAATTATTCGTATTACGATTTTATAAAATGACCGTAGTACAAATAATTTTTGTACCTACTTGCAACTGTCGACTTTAACGTCAAAGTCAATGTCAAATACGTCAGCCGTCAACTGATTCACGTTTTATCAGTTCGCCAATGTATTAAAAGGTACCCATTGTTATTTCTTACCATTATCACAAGTCGATGTATCGGTGGCACGAACGAACAACTTGGTAACACGAGAAAATAATAGTTTTAATGTAGAAAATAAATAACGACGCGAGGAAGAAAACAATGGTTGTGTAACGAGATATCTTGTAGATATGCTATACCTAGTTGTGTTGCGGCGTATGCGGAGCAAATGCCTGATTTATGGAACCCATTGAAGTTACACCCTATTTGCTCTTTTTCATTGTCTTTGGTTGGTTGTCTTTGGTGATAGAGAAAGGTGCCTGAGTATTTTTGCGTAAATTGATAGAGAATTGGTCAGTTGAGTATTTTGGAGTAAATTTTGATAGAGAATTGTCAAGTTGTGTATGTTGGCTTAAATTGCTAGATAATTGTAAATTTGAGTATTTTGGTATAAATTTTGATATAGTATTGTCAATTTGAGTATTTTCGTATAAATCGACAGAAAATAAGCAAGTTGAGTATTTTGGCGTAAATTGAATGAGAATTGGCCAAGTTGAATATTTTGGAGTAAACGGATAGAGAATTAGCCAGTTGAACATTTTAGCGAAAATTTATATAGAAAATCGGCAATTAGAGTATTATGGCGTTAATTGGTAGAGTATCGGCAGGTATTTGAGTATCTTGACATGGATTTTGCTCGTAAATTATTTGATAATAGAGCTTATAGCTCGCTAGGGCTTCGTCATGGCTTTACTGGCCCCGTATAGCAAGCTCTGAACTGCTTTCGCTGCCCAGCATAATGTCAACTGACGTGGCTACAGATAAACGAAGACAAAAAGATTTTGACGGCAAAAAACGCGCTGAAAGGCTCTAATGTCACTATTTAGTCATAGAATACCTATGATTTAGTAGGAAAACAGTTCAGAAAACCTGCCAGTCGCTGGGACCTAAAATCTTCTTCTTCTTCAGCTTCTAGTGCTCCGTAATAACTCTACCGTATATCTGTAAAACGCAGATTCATAATGTGTCGTACGTCTATGTAATGTATTATCTAAACTCACCTCTCATTTTCTGTTCGTCCACGAGTTGTCTTTCCAGATTGTCTTTTACTTCTCGTTCTCTTAACACGTCCATTTTCAGCTCGGCTGTAACAAAACCATGAAATCTATAAATTCTCTTTTGCTATTATTATAAATATTTAATGTACCTAAATATGGGTCTATGAACTTTTGAAACGGTATACGGCTTATTTCTATCACACCAGTGGGGTTGTTGAGAAAAAGTCCCAATGGAAGCAATTGCATGTAGCTTGCTGGGTAGGTAAAATAAGAAATTATAATTTAGGTATATCCATCGATAAAACAGAACAGAGTTTAATTGGAAATAACAATTTTATTCGAAACAGTTGAATAAAATCGTTATTTCCAACTCAACTCTGACCTACTTTTGTTTATAATCAAATTACAGATGCTAAGCAACAGCCAGTTAAATAAACGACTACACAATAGGCATTGTATAAATTTAACAGTAGGATAAACCAGTAACAAGGGGCCGATTAGGAGCATAAACACAGATTAACTCATTCGGAATCCCGGAGAAGGTAGCTACTATTGAAGGAGTGGAATCGAGAGATTTGCATAACTTTCAATTAAATGTAACCTGACGGAAATGGGGAGAGTACTTCCGGTTTTGTATTGTTCCGGACGTTATTGGATTTCGATTAGATGCCGTCGATAAGGCGGAAGCTGGCTCGGGATCTTCAAATTAGACAGTGTATCTAGTGAAATTGATTTCACTCAACTGTATCTGTTTGCTTACTTAATATTATTTTATTGAATTAGCAGATGACATCAAGCAAACTGTAGGCCCACTAGGAAAGCGAAATACGCAATGTCGTATACGTGTATGACGTGTTTTTTCGAGTTATTCTTATCTAATTGCCAAACTAATAAACTAATTATGATAACATTTTTATGAGACCATTCTGGAAGTACACCCTTTCAGATAAAAAAAAATTGAAATCGGTTCATAAATGACGGAATTCTGAGGTAACAAACATAAAAAAAAATACAACCGAACTGAGAACCTCTTCCTTTTTTGAAGTTGGTTAAAAGTATCAAATGCCAATCATTTTATTTTGGCCATCCCAATTATCCATAAAACACATACGAACATAAATCACATAAGCCTAAATCTGCTACAGAAACTGCAAATTTCAATCGAGATTGCAATCTTAGCTTCGATAAGTGTCCTATACGGCTCCTCTCGCCATTCCATTTGAATAGAAAGAGGTCGCACCGTTCAAACTCACAGTTTAATTTGATCCCTTATTCAATTAGGTACCTAAGCTGCGTCTATCTAATGGAGGTCGTAAGGGATCAGCCTGATTAACTTGCGATGTTAGCACCTACGTATACAGTGAATCGAGGACCGCTGCTCCACTTCAAAGACCCTAAAAGAACTGATAGAAGACAGTTACAGATTTTTGTAAAAAAATAAAAAAATAATAATTTTGGAATGCAGTTCTTACTTTTATCATGATTTCAAGCCTTTTTCTATTCTGATGCATTTCAAGGTCTTTTCAAAAACTCTCACTTTTGGGTAGTACCTACCTAAATATATAAGCGAACGTGTAGAAAACTTTTTTTAGAGAAAATATCTGCATCCGTTTAAGTTATAAATGAATCAGTTAAAAGATTCAATTTGATAATAACCCCATTGTTTTAAGATAATGCAATACAATGGATACGAAGTAATAAAATGAATGACTCAGTACTATTTGTTACAATGGGAATCGCTACCTATAAAATTATGAGATAGAAATAGGTAAGGCGTAAAATACGCGAATCGACTGAGCTAAGCTATTTCTTCACGTGATTTTAGTAACTGTTTGAGAGTAATTAAGTAAACACAATTAAATATTAGTTTGGGGGACTTTTGGAATATAACATTTTGTATAACTTTAATTTTCCAAAAAATTTAGAAGATCTAGCTAGAGCCAACTACAACTTTGTACCTTTAAAAACTTACAAAACTTAAAGCCAAGAAGAGTTTTTACGACCGACGATGTTATCCGTGGATCACTTAACTATATGGCTTGAGAGGTGTTAGGTATAGGAAGGAAAAAATAGCATAATTTCTAATGACCTTCTTTGATTTCTGAGACAAAGAAAGTAATTGAAATTGTAGTGTAATAATGCCAACACTTCATCAACGAACTCCGCTGACATTAAAAGTCACGGACGGAAGCTAGTCCGATATATTACACAGTAGGTATTTTAGAATTATGATAGTACAATGTTCCCGTGATTTAGTCCCGGCGGTACCGCAACTATCTTGTTCAATTCGCGGAGCATTGTCTCGCGTAATAAATCGCCTAGCGTTTTAATTATTTCGATATGAGCCGCGGTAATGGTAGTTATAATTGCATATTTAATTAATACAATGAGTTTACTTTGTTTTGTACTATTATACTTACTTTGTATAACTACAGATTACTATTTATAATAGTTGGATTCTTTTTATTTAAGACCTATATTGTCTAATTCGAAATAAGTCCTCACATTAGAAGCAACAAAAAGAAGACCAGGCAGACCTCCGACTACTTAGCTTGGTACAGTCCAAAAGGACCTCAAGACAATGGGCTTGGACCCAGATATGACGCAAAAACGCACTGTAAGGCGCATGAAAATAAAAAGGGTGACCCCAAAAGAAATGGGACATAAGGCCAGGACAAAGAAGAAGAGATCTATATTGTCTAATTCTAGAGTAAACTCATTATGTACAAAACTAAAGAGCGATCTCTAAGCTCTTATCCATTAAGAGTCCACAGAACCGTGAGTTTTTCTTATGAATTTAAAAAATAACCAAGTACACTCAGGTATTATTCAGTTGCACTTGAATAAATCGAAACGCATTGTATTCAAAAGCAGGTTAAAGCCAATTAACAGAAACTAAACGCGTCTGAACGAACTACTGTCTCGATAGAGATCTACAATGCGAGCCGGGCAGCCGTATCGGCGGACGAGGATCTGCGATAACAGAGACAAGTTAACTTGCATGTACACGAGCTTATTATGCTTCGGTTTAAGGTATGAGTATCGCACAATAGCTATCTTGAATTGGGATCGGGGAATTGAAATGTTCCCGCGCTGAGCTCTATAAATAACCCTATGTTATTCTCCTTGATATTTTTTACCAATAAGGGGATCCAGTATAGAGTTAAATACTGGTCAAAATAACTGATAAGTGATTCAATTATAAGAGATACGTTCCTACTTGAAGGAGGTTGAACTTGAGGATCTTAAAGCACTTTTAAAGTGGTTGTAATCAATTTTTATAATGGAAATTTAAAGGAATGTTTTAAAAAAACTTCATTCGCGGGCATTGATCGTGAGATTAGTTTCGAATCAATCCCGATGTATACTGTAATTTAGTGGGCTTTTAGTTAAGAGTTTCGCACATGAGACGTAAATTACCTCGTCCCAGGGACGGCTATTAAAGTGCCGCGCCGGTGTGCCGCGTATCTCGACATCTCGCGATTTGTGCGAGTACTCGCCCTTAACAAAAGATGCTCCTGGTGGTCCCTCTGCGTATTCAGTAGCCGATCTAACCATCTCCGTATTATGTATGAACGCCTAGTACAGAGATGCTAGAGTTGTGATCACGCGACGTCTTCGAGTACAAAACATCAAAAGGGATAGCAATAAATCAAAACAGACTCATCAGATGGCGCGGGATATGATCGATCCCAAGGAAACGTTTATCGACAAAAACGAATGAAAACCAAACTACAGCGGAACACTTATTAAATCGATCTTTATATCGGATCAATCAAATTTAAAACCTGATCGAGTTGGCGTCCGACGAAAAATTATTACTTTATAAATAAAATAACAATAAAAACGATGCGCACGGTTCAAGGGAATATATAATTATGGACAATTATTATTATGATACCGAAACTGAATGGTCGATAGATGATTGAAAGGCTCGAGACCATAAACAAAAGGATAAATTTTGATTACGCAATTTAATAATGTTTAAAAGGCAAGTAATTAGCTGATAATGATTATTGGACTATAAAATTAAATGTTATGAGTCGAAAACAAAGTGGCACCCATGATCCTGTGTAGTAGGTACATAACTACATTAGCTACATGTCAATTTGACTTTTATTTTTTCAGACAGCAGCAGCCAAATATGGTTCCCGATTCTTGGAGGGTCGCACGCAACAGAAAATTCTATTTCTCTTCAATTTCGCGCACTCAGCAAAAACAACAATAATATTTAAATTTGGAATGCGATGCTCTTTGAAACTCGTTCAGAGGAAACCATTTTCCATAAAGAGTGATCGCACTGAAGAAAAGTTTAACTTACATAAATTGAACATCATAAAATTATTAAAAAGGTGTTAGACAAAACAGTAAATTTATGCGGCAGCGAGCAGTTACAGATGAGGAAACCCGGTAATTTCACAGGAACATAAGTCATAGGGTGAACGAATTAAGACACATTTTCACGGCCCCCATTAACGTGAAGACGAAGTCGAGCTTGCAGTTAAAATAACAATTAAAGTCTACCTAAAATTTACGACTCAAAACTGGGAAAATAATTTAAACGAGCAGTATGGTGAAAGCGACCGAAATGGGTCTTTGAAATGGGAAACAAAAGTAACCATTTAGAATCTCCCTCTCAGTTCTGTTTGGTCGTTTCAACTCGAATGAATCTAAAGAAGTCCTCACCCAGTATAAAAGTGAAATTTTAACAGTAATACCGTAAGGAAATATTACTTAGGAATATTTGTTGATTTAAGCACTTTTTGGAGGTTCAGCGAGAGATGATTTATTAACTAATCTCCCTTTGTAAAACTAATTACAATGAACGCTAAATAATAGGTTTACAGAAACAGAGTTATGACTTTAGTATAAATGTAAAAGTATTTTACGATGCTCTTAAAACGTAGATTCGAAGTAACGATAATGGCTGTCGCGGTGCGGAAAACGAATTTTCTTCCCTATTCTTTTTAAATCTACAAACCGTTGGCAATTTTATTTTATTGTTATTAGATTTTTCCGGCTTATGTCACACGGCTCCGTCACTCGCAGGATTATTCCCGCAGTCTCCACGCTAATAATCATAAGAATTGCTTCACTTTATTATGTGTGAAATTTAGAACATAAAATCTTTTGCAATCGCTTCTCGCTGCTGGGGAGTTTCGCTTCTCTCTTGTGTGGAACAAGGATGGTTTTAGATTGGTTGACGTTGAAGGGTTCTTCATAAAAAATATGCAATCTACTCCTTTATTTGATGCGAAGATTTTGTCATACATGTGTAACACATTATGAATAAATTATAAGGCATTTGCGTTTCGAATCTAGGACAAAAATTGCGTAGTACTGATATTTTTCGGATATGTAAAGACCAATTACGCGCATACAATTACCACGTAGCAAACACAAGTAATGAAGATGTCGTCGCCAAAGGAATTAAAAAGGTCGTAGCGTATCGATCGTGCGCGGTCGAAATAACTCGCGCTGCTATCGGCGCACGCGCACCCAATCTGCGATCGAAACACACTGGATAAGATTATCCGGTAGCCCTGTATTATTTTAATGAGACTACACGACTCTGAGATCCGATGCGATACAAGAAAGCTTAGGTAACGAAGCAAATAAAAATATGCAGGTCAAGAGAGATATCAAGCGGCCGCGGCGAGTTGAGGGTTTTCCCGAAGAGAATAGAGATCTGAGAGGGATTTTTAAATTAGCTACCGTACACAATAAACTCCCGTACATCTACATACCAGCTGACGGCAGATCGGAAGATACCATTATGTCTTTGGTAAGGCACCGATTAAAAAATATCCACATTTATAAGCAGACAACATCTGGCAGTATTTAAATAAGATATAAACGCGCGAGTCCGCGAATGTTTTGTTTTGTCAGTAGTCCGCGCCCCGGATGCTCCCCTCGGATATATTGGTATTAAAAATGTAAGGGAGATTTATGGGAATGGCTCTAAGCTTTCATTAGACGTTTCTTACGCTGTGTTTTGCGGTCGCTCCCTGACCGGTAATTTCTCATTTTTCTACAAAAGTTCCCGAAGCGCCGGAGGCTGAATTTAACTGCATATAAAGAATAATAATGCTCGTCGGGAGTCGCGGGCAGGTGTGCGCTATGACTTATTTTATATCAATTCCCCGCCTGCATTGGGAATAGAAATTACAAGAAATGTTTTTAATGAGAAGTTATGAGTCATATTTCGTGGGAGATATGAAGAAGTATCTTCTTTGGCAGTAATACGTAATTGTTTTATAGGGAAACCTCTTGAGGCACCTTGGAAAAACTGTTTACAAATACTGTGTACGTTTTAAATAATTGAGAGCTGATGAATATCCTTATAACTCTGAAACGAATCCACCAATTTTCACCAAACATTGCTAAAACCCACTCCAGATAATTCACCTTTTACACAAAAAACTGAATTTACAAACAGCACAATGCACAGACAGACACACAAAGCTGCCGTCAATCTTATAACACCCCGTCCGTTTTTCAGTAGAAGGTTAACAATATGAATAATATAATAAGCAACCCTTATTCTCATAAACAGGAACATCAACCATAATACAACCTTGTAATTCCGTATGTAAATTACAACTAGAACAAGCGTTCGCATTTCACCCCACAGAGACAAGAGCGCCGATAAACATGACCTATATTCACTAGGGAATTTGAAGAAGCAACGGGTCTTCTTAAGTTGGTTTGGGAATTTCAGCTTGTATCAGTTTTAAATATCATCATCAATATATATAAAACTCTTTTGAAGCTGACAGAGAATCAACGCACAGCCTAAACTATAAGTCCTAGAGGTATGAAATTTGGAAGGTAGTATCCTTATATAGTGTAGGGGTGCACTAAGAAAGGAATTTTGAAAAGTCACGCCCGGCTAGTATAATTAAATAGGTATGTGACAATATTAAAAAAATAAAAATTAAGCCTATTTGTGCCAGTTAGTACCAAATTAAGATACAAAATTAAATTAAGTTTATATTGAGACTCTTTATTCAGCGTTTATTTATGACAATATCTTCCAGATCACGACTTATTATACCTCCACGTTATGAATTCTAAACAGATATAAAATAATAATGTCAGGATTATTCGGATGTGTTAAGGGGACACACACATAGACAAAACCGTCGTGCGTCACATAAAATTATTTCAGCTAAGTAATTCCGAGCGGTTAATTATTGCACAACCTAGGAGGAGAGTTGAGAATGTAATTATTATTAAACTTTACGATTGTCTCACTTTACCCCTTCACTGTACCCGCTACTCGAAATCACATATCCGCCAGAGCCTTGACACGCAGAATTGGTTGTTACGTCACTGGACCGAAAGTTCAAATTGTAATGCAGAGATGTGGATATACAATGCTTTGTAATTTGCAAGTTATCGTACATTAGATCCCGAGATCCTGAGGGAGTTTCTTACCTTGTTGCGGTACCGGATTCATATTTGAGCTACTGTCTATGAATTTATGTGGAATACGTTAGATCGACAACTACCTACCCACACCGGTAGATACCCCGCCCCCCCAGCCCTCACACAGGTAGAGAAAACTACATATTTCTGGAGCATAAGTATTTATATTTTCTGGAAAAAACTTAGATTTCTTTATCTCGTTACTTTTCTAGGGAATCACAAAGGCTTTTATAAAAGCTTTAAAATTTGCAAAGTGGGATTAATCAAGGCTCCCTGGAAGGGTTTTAATTTTTTTGGAAATAATTAAAACCTTGGTTTACAAAAATATTGTCGTTTTAAAGACATTAAAAACATAATTTGAGACCGCATTGCAAAAAATATAATAAATTACCAAAGTAGGCAAGTACCATGGACTTCTGTCAAAAAAAAAATATTTTCGGACCCCATTACTAAACAATACATAAATTATCTATGTAGGTACTCGTACCTGTATTAACGTCAAAGAGTAACAAGAACTTTCAATTAAAAAAAAAATACCTCTAGCCTGTTTTTGTAGCTCAACTTTTTGCTCAGAATAACATTATAATCAGCTTCATAGTTTCACATGAGTGAATTGATGAATTCAATAGTTCTGCTGCCTCGGGCGATGGATTCGAACCCTTTGCTATTTCTGCTCAAAATAGCATTATCGGTTCAAGTGTGCACTGTGCATTATAATGTATGTTCCTACCTACTTGAAATTTTTATTGTTTTTTTTCCAAATGTTTTTGACATGAGAGTTCGTTGTCAGAAACTGATTGGAATCGTCTTAGGATAATCCTTACCTATTAAGATAATAATTACTTAAGATTCTTGTTAGACTTTAAATATACCCATATATTATACTATATCCAATTCTGCTGTTTTATTTGGCACATTTTACGGATATAAAACTATTAAATAAATCCAAAAGACCTTGAATACGAAACAAAGAAGTTAAATTCGCAGACGTAATTGTTTCAAACTGTCATAGTGTCAATTTGATCTGCAATGAACAGGTAATGCAGTAAGTCATAGATGGCGCGCGTGTGGTCGAGTCGCGTGCGCAGCGTAACCGGAGCGACACTGTAATCCAATATGGCCGACATCGGTACATTGCACGATTGGTATTTTAATATCCTCTAGTTAATGTCACTTATTGTTCACATAGTTCAATGGACGAAAGGAAACCGCATACTAAATAGTTAGACTAAGCAGATTATTAAGTGAAATACTCTTATTTTGAAATTTAAACATGATACTTCCGGTTTGAAGTTGCCATTTAAGAAAATATTTACCTACTCCCTATTACTAATAAAATTAAATATTTATTTGCATAAAAACAGGCATTATTTAGAGTTTCTTGTTATTCTCAACCGTTGTGAACAAAATGTATCATGCTTTAGGTTAGAACATCGTTTGGCGCGATCTCCATTTGTATATGGGCTGTGAGAAATCTTAATAGCTCTCTTCAGATTCCAACACTCATACAATATACTGTAAGACCAGCTCAGCACCGGCTCCCAAGCCCCAGTGCAAACAACCGCCCCCAGCTAACAAGCCACCGCGATGCGCCGGCGCAGATATCCCGCGCATTGTGGCGCGCCAGCTTTCGCGCCATTGTGCAGAGGCGCAAAAATCGCACACTGCGATCTCTGTTTGTTTACCTCCTTCTACCAAACCCTGGTTTATTTAGAACTCTCGGTTTCAACCATATAAATGTTCATATAAATAAAAAAAAATAATACATGCACAAGTTAAATACCTAAAATTGTAATCGAGATTATGAGATCGCAGGACGATTTGAATGGCAACTACATGAAATAGTTCGCGGCTGAGAAGAATCCACTGCTTTTTATTAGAGTCATTTGACTTGAAAGAAAAAAAATCTGTATTTCAAAAGTATGGCACTAAATGTACATGGAGGTACCTACGTTATTTGTTTAAGAAAATCTGTTACATTCTAAGTAACTATTTATAATTCTCGCAATAAATTATGGTTATATCGAATCAGGGTCACAATTTTATCAGGTTGTATTTGTCTCAATAAAGTTTAGAATTAATCGATTTAAAATTAATGTGACACGATAATCACGAATTTATGCAGGAACCGTTATATTATTAAATCAATATTGATTAATTTTATCGATTAACATGCCAATAAAGTTTATTTAAATTTAATAATAAGTATTTATGTCTACGACTCTATCAAAAAAATTCATCAGCAAAAAGATTAAAAAAAATTTAATTGCTATAAGTGCCCGTGAATCAAAACACTACATTTTCCATTGTTTATCTTTTATCATATTTTTAACAAACAAATGCACTAAAAAATATGTTTCTGTGTTTCTTACCACAACCGTCACGCTCAAAATATCACTCAGCAACAATAAAATTAGAAAAAGCTATTTAATTACAAAAATTTAGCTCTCCTATTAAGTCCCACTGCTACACCAACACTCACACACGCGCACTAATGAAAATCCATGCTCATGTACACAAACACAGAGTGCTGAGATAAGAGCGATATAGTTTCCATAAAAAAAGTTACAGAAACAAAACTGTGATGTCACTCGTCATTACGTCATACGGTATGTAGAACTAACCCGTAATTAGGCAATAGGTACCCTAGTGTCGCGCTGTCACCATTGTAAAAGCTTTCATATCAATTGAATCCATTAACAGTGTACACAACTGTCTGTCTGTCTATTTGCACATCAGTTTTTATCATTTGTGTTTGTTCGATCGGTCACTTCCACGTTATTGATAGGCTGGTTCCCCCTCGACAATCACATTTGCGGTTATTGAGTCATTGCCATTGCAAATTGTGGCTTTATTCATTGGCCATACGGCACCAATTTCAATTTACCAAAGGTAGATGCAGCGTATTTATAAAATTGCTGACTACTCAAAATATTATACACAAAAAAAGATATAAAACTATTCAAATTCCTAAAACTCTCAACAGATGTCGCTAGTCAACAGTCTTTGTCAATAATATAAAACTTCGCTCACCTCTATAGCTTTGACCTATAGGTACGTATTGATTTTCGCTTAAAACTTTTACCTCCTTAATCGGAATTATAAAAGTTCTCCACAACAGAAACCCATAAAGTGTTCGTCTCCTATCTCACCGTGTGCCATTTGTCCGGTGTACAGCACTTAGCTTAACAAAAACTGATAGTTGTAATACAAAAGAGCGAAAAAGGACGTTACAAGAGCGCATTGCGTTCAGAAATAAACTAAGCGGTAAGAATTAACAGGGATAAAGGCTTGAAAGAGTAGCCGAAGCAGATTTATGTCGCGATGATCGCAATCGGCCCGATTCGCCGTGTAACACACATTTTGTTTTTTCGATTGGCTTCGGAATTCACTGTTCTGCTATAAATGTGAAACTTAAATCTTTCGAACGCGAGTGTCTGAAACAACGTTTGTAACTCGACGTCGCCCCGACACGTGTCAATAAAGAGGCCACTCGAAAAGCCACAACAAAACACCAATTTCCCATTCAGTGGTAGCATATTTACAGGAACGAATCGACATCGTTTTATCATAGTCCTTTTCAACGAACCCTTCCGCAGTGATCAGATAGCGCACTGAATGCGGTGCACATTTGTCTGCGACCACTCTGCACTAGTGTAAAAATTGTCAGCGAATGCGTCTAGATAGTAATCTGCTATTTGTGACCGCGAGGGGAGATTTTGCCAGAACAATTTTCACCTCTAGCATCCACAGTATGAGTTGGCGAAGTCTATCATAAGTTGTAGTGAAACTCCGATGTAATAAGACGAAATCGGTCGAGCATTGCCAGTAACACCTATCAATTGAGCCGAAGCGAACCGGCCAAATGATTGCGGTAATTTCTATAAAAAAATTCTACAGTAAAGTTCGCCAGACGTATCGATTCGAAAAAATGTTTCATCAACAATAATTTTATTATCGTAATAACAAAATTACGGGTTGTGTCCATAGGCGATTTTAACTCTTAGCATCGTCGGCTTAGGGAGTTATTCCCTCGGCGTTTACTTATATATCGGGGGGAGAAATGGAACCTTTTGTTGGCCTATAGCATTATTATTTCTCATTTTGTTTTGTTTATTAATACAATTGGCTGGAGGCGCAATATTGATATTCAAGTTAGATGATGACTCGCGCCTCGCGTTCCTCCCTGATCTCTTCTGTATTTTTATAGATTTTTTAACAATTGGTTTGCTTTCTTTTTGTTTAGCTATCACTAAATTCATAATGTTCACTTAATTTATTATTGTAGAACCCGAGTCTGGTATAAGTTGCTCGAATGACGTGAATAAATAACGGGAAGAAATTATCAATTAAACAATTACGCTGTCCGAATGGAATCGTGTGTAATGATAGTGGGCTCTGCAATAACTCAGGCGCATCTGTTCTACGGCTATTTGCAAAGGCACGACATGCCCTCGCGTGGTGCAGACCTGTCTCCACAACTTGTTAGGGATACTCGGTTATGACTTATGTTTTTATGGTATTCTACAGCTTATAGTTTGTACACATCAGCTTCGAAGCTAAATTTAGACTCTGATTCTTGTTTAATACTAACAAATAAAATCAGTTTCAGTCTTTTGGTAGATATGGGAGAATTTATAGTTGGTACTAAACTTTAAATATTTGTTTGCATTTTTTGTAATTTCTGTTTAAAATGATGATCGAAAAGTAAACGAGCCAGCGAACACTGATAGATAAGGTAACGAGCCAAACAAATCTCAAGAAAATGAGAGACAGGTGAAAAAATCAGAGCATTAATGAAAGCCTGATCGTGTGTACAGGCATAATGAAGTATTGGAAACTCATAAAATACGTCTATCATTAAAGCATAAAATGAAACGACAACGCTCGAGGCGTGCCTTGCCCGTACACATACGCGACTCTGAGAATTACGCCAACAAAACTGCTATTTACTAACTAATTTCTAAGTTTAATAATTTTACGTAATAACGCAATAAATGAACATTATAATGCAAATCAAACGTGTGTCGTTAAGATAGAGTACAGTATATAACTAAAATATGTGATATAAACCCATAAGAGTGCCTAATCAATGCTGCTCGTCCGATTACGTAGAATCGATTCGCGCAAGACGTTCACTAATATCGATTATAGCGTTTACGGTGATAAAGCTTCCTGGATGGTGCTGTGTCCTGCTCATTTCATATGTTAATCGAAGATCTTGTGAAGGATTCTTAGAAATTCGAGTACTCTGCAAATTAGCCGCATTATACTATGATGCGATGCGATGACACTATAAGTGCTCAACATTTTTGAATTAATTTTCTTCAATAATTAATTATGCGCATTAATAAAACTGCAACGAAGTAAACTGTAGGTATTAGAATACATGTTTTATCTATTTTAGACGATTTATTTACTAATACCATTAGATACTAGTTTACTAACTTCATAGTATAGTTCCCTTATTTGGGATATGATCTAGAAAAGCTTAGCAAACCTTTAATAGTAACTAATCCTTTAGTATCGCAAAACGAGGTACTCCTATATTGTTTTTTTTTTAAATCATATACAAAATTTCATTACTCTCTGATATACATTTCCAACTTTTTGGCTTTATTCAATTACAATATTGACTTTTAGAGTTCACTAACCTTTCTCATAACTGATCTGCCGCTCCTGCTGCCGTGCATTATCCGCAGCCACCTTCAGAAGACCCTGGATGTTTCTCAACAGTGTTTCCGTTGAGGAGACCAGGGTATCAGCGGTGGGATCCACGGGGACTGATGGAGGCGTGCTGTTAGGTGCTGCATAGCTGACAGGTGCTGGAGAAGTGGTTTGCATCTCACGCTCCCCGTCACTGAGGTCTGCTCCTGGTGGGAATTTGTTGTGATTAAGTTCTGTCATTTTTGTTATCAAATGAAAATTATTTTTGAGTAAAATTACATCATGAAATTACAGACGTAAATCGTAGAGCAATTTTTATTAGAAATTATTTTTTTAAATTACTGTGTTTATATAATATAATATATAGATTCAATTATTTTGTTTTAGTTAGCTATAAGGTTTGCAAGGAAATTAGCAATCGGTGAGTTTTTTTTAAATACAGTAAGTATACAGTTCAATAATTTTATAATATAGTACCTAGGTATAATTTCAGTAGGTAATTAAATAAATGTTTCTAAAGACCGTTGCAAATGTTATATTATTATAAAAAGAAAGCAATCAACTGCTTGTAAATAATTCCGTAATTTATTATAACTAATAAGTTCCAGCGAACCGCATTTACATCGTTACAGCGTATTCCAATCAGGTGCAAAAACAAACAAACTAATAAATGCACCAGCATCGAAAGCTTAATAGAATATGCGGTAAACCAGCAGCGAGCGAAACTTTTGCAATTTAATGTGTCCAAACTTTGCGCTGCGGAGTCAGCAATGTGACCTCTTTTAATTGATTTCATTTTATTTCCAGATGAAAATTAATTGAACTACATTATATTATTTTACAAAATAAATCCAAGGTTAAAACAAAAGCAAAGACTTGAAACATCAATGATGCATCACCTAATAAAGGTAACACGGATTGGGCGAGTAATCATTCGATATGATAATTTCGCTTCGCTATGAATTATTATCGATTATCAATAACAGCCGTAAGCAGCCTTAAAAGGCAGTGCATGTAAGAGGCTATCGACAAACGATTCAAGAATTGCGTGCATGTATCATTCGAGTTGCAATTACGCTGCAAAGAACATCGAAATCGCGTGGAGACCATCGATGTTCAGATTTACTTGGAGATTAACCGCAGTGAAAGTCTATTTGGAATTCATTTTACAAATACCAATATTTTTTTGTGCGATTTACTTGAAAAGTCTTTTTATGCTTGGAATCCACAATTTTTTAACGTTGAGCGGTTGATATGTTCCATCTTTCATGACATTTACACATACCCACTTGTTGGCTTTGCACTTGCACAACACAACATGACAGAATAATTATTAGTTAATAATGTAAAAGGCACCATTCTTAAACTGTGATGAGATAATTACAGTAATGTTCATCTTGTGTCAATAACTGACCTCACAAACAAAAAAAAGAAAGTGTTTCGATTGGCGTCTCACGGCCCAAAATAATCTATCGATACATTTCATTTAGCTGACAAGATAGTGACCGCTCATCAAATAATGAAGACAGCAACGTTTCGTCATTGTCGATGCGCACGATAACACTCTCGCGTTGTCACAACACAATCTCCCTAATAAGGCCAATTAACAGGACCCTTAGAAACAAACGAAAACCAACTCTAGAACATTCACCAACAACGTATATTCTACTGATAATCCCAATCAAGTAAATGATTTCACGGATCTAAAGATTGGAGATGAGAAATAAAGAGTTAACCCCAGATGGACAAAGATCAAACTTGAATGACATGCGCATTAGAAGAAGCGTTTTATAATGAGACTGGTAATCGTGAGGAGCATGAATTACATACCGATGGATTAAATGAGTGATCACGAAACAAAAGCTGCTGAAAGAGGTTCATGAGGACGGGATTTAAAATATAATTCGAGTTATTTGATCAGTTTAGTCATCGGCTCTATTGTTTACATAATTTCCCGGGGCTCATCCCGCCGGCCGGCAAGCTAAGTGTTTCCTATAAATCGTCAGTTATCCGTTCCCACGCTTCGGAGCATTTTGTGTGTTGCTTGCAATAACTATCTACAATACACAATCCTCATTGTTTCACCTAATTTAGCTATTGTACGCTCCAAGTATTTACGTTTATGAGCGTGTTTTGATTTGAGACGTCACGCCTTAGCTTTGAGTTTAGCACAACTTCTACGTACTTATTAAACTCGATGATGGATTTGAAATTGAGTACTAAATTTTTTAATCTAGATATTACATACCTATTTATATAATAGTATTTTAGATCTGTGAGCACGAATCAAGTTTAATAACTAGTTTACGATGATTGATGATGCAGACGAATCTCAATAAATTGATTTAATTATTAAAATAGACAAAAAGCTAAGGATTAAATGGTCCTTGAACTCGTCTAAGGAGAAATTGTCATACCATCCATCATGTGGCGGTAATAGCCTTAATAGGTATCAGCTTTAGAATTAAAAAATGATGTCTTGTTTAATAAGTACGACACAATCATTGGTGAACAAGATTGATCTCATGAAGATGATAAAGATATGTATGTATGATACATAAGATCCGCCCAAATACCATAGGTACATACATCTACATACATGTCATGGCACCGTACTAGAGTAGAACATAGATTGAATAATAGATATTAAACAATAAGACCTGTGCAGCCAGTGTCTTGGGCACGCTTCCGATTGGTACTGATTTGGACCAGTTGAGCTATCTATAAATCGTTTGCAACGGTTTGTAGATAGCTCAACTGTTTCATGTGTATTTTGTAAATATTGTAAATATTGTAAATACTGTATTAGTTGTAATTTTCTTTGTGAATAAATAGAAGATAAGACCTTGCAATATTTTTAAATTGAAAAGACCATTTAAGGCTATACATACAGTATACATACATCATTGGTGCAATTTGAACCGATTTCTGTAATAAGATTTTATTAAAAGGGTCATTATAGGCAAACGTGCGGTGTCTAGAGATCGCAAACGTATGGGAACCCATGATCATTTGCTAAACGTTGATCCGTGGCAATCAGAATCAGTGATATTTAATATAGAGGGATCTTCCACGAAAATAAAATTTAGGTATTTATAATTTCTTAAAAAAATCTTTTTTTTATTTACAATTTTTCAAAACAGCAATGGCAGCATGTTGTAAGTAGACTTGTGAGAAAAGTGATAAAGAACAGAGAGAGCTAGATCTCTCGTAGTTCAATGAAATAAAAACCAGCAATTTCAAAGTTTTCGTTTTAAAGATAGGCAAGGTCACCCACAAACGCAAAAAAAAAAAAATTGTAATTACTTATTGCTTCGGACTAGTCTAAACTTGGGTATATAGAAACATTATAAGTGCAGTAACTGCATAAGCCAGACCAAAGGCAGTTTTAATTAAAACTAAATTATAAAATTGTAAAGTTATCGACAGATTCAATGTCTAGAATAAAAGGACTACGTTTTATGGCTGATAATTTCCGAACTATGAATGCCGAGGGTGGAGCTATTATGGGGCAATTTCACCGTACATTACATGTACCGTATATTGGAAGTACCAAGTGCTGAGTGTTAAATGGTACACGGAGACTTACTTGTCGCGATTACACCGGGACAGGACAGCTGCTTATTCAGGTATCGATGTCAGTTTTAATTGAATTGGATTACCTCCTATAATACCTAAGCCACTTTATAGATAAACCTGTGACTATGGTCAAATTAGTATTACCTACATTTTGAAATTTTAAGGGATTAGAATTGGCTGAAGCAGCATTTGACGAGGTACTTTTAATTATATTTCTGATAAGCTATGTATATTTATTTTGGCAGTGGGATATGGGCGGTGTATACACATTATGTTTTGTGTGGTTTCTCTATCCTTGCTTTCTGTATTTCATGTTTTTGCCCGTTTGTGTCACTTTTTTTCTTTCTTCTTTCTTTCTTTCATTTGGTTTTACCACTGCCAGTGGTGTCGACGGCAGCCCCGATGGCTTGCTTACAACCCTAATAAATAATACTTCTTGCTTACCGTCGTCTTCGTCCTTGATATTGTGCTCATCATGATCAGACATCGCCGCGTCGCTTTCATCGGAGTGCGACCTCGGCGACGCTGCAGCGGTGGTCGACGGCAGTCGCGGCGGCTGCGGCGTCCGGCGGGATCCAGCTGATGACCGCCCACTGGCAGACCCTTCGCACCTGTCCCGGTCACCCCGATCCGACCTCTCACGCTCGTTTGAACCGGATTTTGAGAGGTTTAGCACGGGACTGTGCCCGGGAGATGAACCTGCAGAAAAAGATAAGCCTGGAAAATAAGACGGAAGAAGGTTTCTCAGTAAAAAGTTTTTAATAAATGAGAAAAAATAATTGAGAAAAACAGCATTTTTGAAAACAAGGATGTAAGCTGGTCTGGATGTTCTGGTTCAAGAATGACTTTGCTCTAAAAGCATATTGACGCTTTAGCAAAGTCAAAACTACCATTAGAAACTAATAAATTGAATACCGGTTGCTGACTACTAAAAAAAAGTTTTTTAGTACCTAGTTTACGCTTTAGAATGAAAAAGTGCTGGCACATTGCATTGCTATGCCACGAGGCAAAGAGTTCTTTTAGATGGAAAAGATAATTTTCTAGTTATTGTCAAACTTTTATAGTTTAACAGTGGAAAGGAAATTAATAATATAAATCAGCGGTATAAACTAGGAACCTTTCGATCAACACCTAGATTCATAGATTAGCAAGATAATGAAGCTCACCATTATGTGAGCCTTCGCGCGCCTTGTCCATTGCCATTATTCGATCCATATCGCCTCGTTCGTCACGCAATCTGCAACAATAATAAATCAAACAATTAAAAACACAATAAAATCCTAAGTAGCTAAAACCTTGTTATGAATATTAAAAGTACAACTGTCAGCAATCGGACACGCTACCGCAGACGAACAAAGCTACTGACAAACAATTTTATCATTTGAAACCATAAAGTATGCTTCCCACTGAGTTGGGAGCTACTACAAAGGCGTAGGTATAATATTATAGAGCCCCGCTGGGTTTCTTTGTGAGCGAATGAAGACGGTGTATGTAATCATTTTGTATGTCGATATCTCGTACCGCTACCCTAATTCCGTAGCTCCTTTTGATTGTGAATTATTGAGCTTCTGATGCTTCCGTTTCAATTCTATTTTTATTAATATTTACTTATTAACTTTTTGTTTGGGTCCGTTTTTGGAATTGGAATCAACATTCATCATTCATCCATGAATAGAGTGGTATGTATTTAAATGGATAAGCAGGCAGACCTTTATCTAGTTTTAACATAAAATTTTCTATGTTCATTAAAAATTATTTCAATAATTAATTGGTAAAGCAAAAAAAAACTGATGATTTACTGATTAAGTATCTCAAAGTATCTCAAGTTTCAAAATCGTAATAATTTTTTAAATAACAAAAGACAAAACCACTTTTAAAAAAAAAGCAATATCATCTGATTCACGTTGCGGCAAAACACTTTCCGCGAAATAAAAACAGACATAGAACGCGATGAAAAATGAATTTTGTGTCGAAAGTTCGAAACCAATTTTGCTCATTTCAAAGGGGTTAATGCTACAATTTTTGCCCAGTAATGCCTTTTGAGCATTTGAATATAAATGACGTCTGAAAGTGAAATGTAACATACATAATAAGTGGCTGTTTTAAGCCTCTGCGGAACCCTTTTGTGGATTATAGAGTTGCGAAATTACAGAGCAGATTCTTTATAGAGGGGGACTCTATAAAGAGTCTGCCTCGATAGATTTATTCACAGATATCACTGATCATAGAGCTACTGCAGTTTAAATAGTAATAATAACTCTAAATCTAATATGTTATTGTATTATATGATTACACTAAATAAGTACAATCAGAAATAACATTTTATTTGGGGTTGTCAGTGACATCGATGAGGTTATAGAATGCATTGTTACGAAAAATAAATCTTGTTTAAAATATAACCAAGAAATAAAAAAAAAAATCTAAGTATCCAAAATTTGAAGTAAAAAAGTACCTTTAAAAGTTGAGTTTTACAAGTTTTATGTTTAAGTTATGTTTATTTGTTTAAGTTTTATTTTATTACTTTTAACTTTCATTATTTTAATAGAGATAGTAAAACAAAGGAAATGTCTCAACAGAAAGGTCACCTCTGGTTTATTTATCATTCTATGCCTGAACCCTCAAAATGGAGTCGTTTGATACTTTACTGACGAGTCACGGCTCCGCCTGAATTTAATATATTTTTTATTTCCGACACCATTAATATGTTAATTTTTAAGAAAACGCTGCAAAACTGAATGAATCTGTGTGTGAAAAAAAAACAAAAAATTTGTCTAATTTTTATCGCATTGAGTTATAAATATATTATTTAATTTAGGTTCACATAGCTATTTAAACGACGGTACAAGTGATTCTTATGATTTACTGAATAAAAGGTTAATTGCCTTAAAAGACGAAAAATATTAATTTACCACAATTTAAGTGCTCTTCGTGCAGTTCTTTGCATAGACAAAAAATAAACAAACAATATAGCTGTATCACTTTTTGTCAATTATCATTTCAAAAACACATTTTGTATCAAAAAGAATGCATCAACACCAGATCGGACGACGAGATACGCTCAAATCAATAAAATAATTCATTACTTCCACTTCCTGCGTTTGTTTTTAATAAAAAAAGTGTTGTTTTGATTGATGATTTCACTGCGCTTGTTAAACGCCTTAGTTTTTGTTATAAGCTGATTTAATTGGACTGGAAGGTCTTATTTTATTTAAGTCTACGTTCGTTAATTGTGAATAACAGCATATAACAGATATCATTGTTGATCCTGTAGGTATATTGAACTAGGTAGATATGAAAAGTTATTTAAGGTTACCCACACATTTTAGCAATTATTATTGTTTTAATCACCTTTAGCGTTTCTCATTCCTTCAGGGACGCGATAATCATGATTCTGCGTTCAAACGGGCTACCATTTCTTAATATGGGATGAACTACAAAAGGCGAATGGATGCTTTGCTATGAGGGCTCATCCTAATGCACTTAGTTAGCGCTAAACCGTCGTCATTACAGAGAGGGTAGTGGCCTAAACAGATATTCCGGGGCTACGCGCGCGGACAATGCGCGCAAACTACCACCGAAGCCACCGTTGATTAGTTAATACCAAACCGTTCACATAGCCTGAAACCTAAGCTTCCTACGCAGCGGCCACCGACACAAAGCGGAGACCATTCACGCAATTCCAAACTACCCTGGATATACATAAACTGTGATAAACGTTGGGAATATTACGGTGAAAGGTATACAGCAATGCGGGCACCGCACACCGCGCTCCGAACCGTTCTTGTATGCATAATCTGATTAGGCCAAGTATCAAACAAAGCTTCCAGTAATAGTGTCATCTATTTACATAGCCTCTCCAAAACTGCGGAATCGAAGCCGTCCCAATGCACGATCCGTTTAACTATACGTAATTGAGTTAAGCCACATGTACCTAAAACGTAGCATTTGCATTTGAGAATCGATTAAGAAAATCAAATCCTGTCAGGGCGCGAGCGGCACTGCGTGAAACATTTGCTTGACACCCAAATCAAAAATCGTTTTAGCTCACCCTTCGGGGGAGGTTGGGGAAGCGTCGACGCCTCAACATTTATTATTTCAGACATATCACTCGCATGCTAAACAAACTCCGTCCGATCCATCAAAAAGTTTCCATCCCGTCCTCTCGGTAACACAAATCGAGTGTGTAAGTACTCGAGCGGATGTCTCGCGTTTGTGCTTATCTGAATTATTTGATTATCTATGATTCATTGGATTGCACAACTTTTGTATCGCAAGTTGGTGCTTTGTTTTAGTAAATACCAGTGACTAACCGATAAAATTCTTTAATTTTTCAGTTGTTTACACAAAATATAATAGGATTTATAATGAATTACTTAATAAATACTAAAATATACCATAGTGTTTCTCTTCTCGTTATTTTTAGTGTAACTTGTGATACAAAAAACCAAAGAAAAAAAACATGTGTGGTAGAAGTGAAATTTTGAAAAAAAGTTTGGGCATAAAGTGAACGAGTTTGCTCGAGAGTTGAACCCACGGACTACGAGCTAGTCTCGATTCTCTCTCGAGTCTCGAATCCAATCCGTTAGACCGCTTGGCCAGCAGTCTCCTTAGAATGCGTACGAAAATTAGCTTTGGGATCTCTCTTCTCGTTTCATCGCTTTTTCGTTTCATCGTTTCACTTCAATCAAAAAAATAGTTAGTTTTACGGATTTAGAATTAATCAATTTAACAAATATAATTTCTCTTTCTCGTTACCTTTGGAATCACTTAACGCCACTGTACGTACAGTACCTATGTGCACTGTATTGTAAATAAATCGGTACACAGAAATCTCAAAATAGGTGAGCCCATTCCAACCTGCGGCGTGTCATTTAATCCAAACAGAGATTTGAATATAAATTCACAACAAAGAACAAGGAGCGCACAATCTTGAGAGAGTAAATAAGCTCGTTCATCCAGAAGAAATGAGCATTCTAACCCCCCCAACAGTCAACAAAGCTCCGAAGAAAATCGAGCGAAAAAAGGCTAAAAACACCTTAGGGGTTTACTAATCGAATAAAAAATATCAGCGACCGATGCCAATGTGTGGGGGAGGAATGGAATAAATTATAAAGAAAATACAAGCTGGGGGATGTTGTTATGAAAGTTTGAGGCATATGCAGATAGCGAAAGCTTACAATGATGAGGAAGCAATAACGTCGGCAATAACTGTGAGATACGCAGAGTTTAAGATGAAAGGCGCCATTTTAAAAGTTGCATTCAGGGGTGAGGTAACGAATATGTCTAATGTCTATGACGTATGTTGAACGGAGTAAAAATAAAACCGATATTATTTAAGTAGGTGTTCATGTAGTTAGAGTAACTAACAGTAGTCTCCTGACATAATATAACATTGTTAGGTATAAAGCCACCAAAATTAGAGGTTTTGAGCAGGAAAGAACTTATGTAATGATTTATACATAAATAAACAATAAAATCCATAATAGAGTGTTTACCACCGACGTATCTAAGTCGTAGTTTTGTCACATCTAAGAGGTGGAAATTCATGTTGGTCCACAAGACTTGTGAACTATATGGACTAACATTAATTTTTCTACAGGAATATTTATTTGTCAAACCATTTTTAAAAGTTCACTTTTGTAGACAAATCGCTTTTAAATCTGCAAACGTAAGAGCCTCATCAATGTTTTTCAGCAACATTAGGGCGGGAAGACGGCAAAACGGCGAAATAATAGGAAAGCAGTAACATGATGACTTGCCGCACCCCGAATAAACGTCACGATGTCATTTGTAAAAATTGCGGCCTCCCAAAGTTCTCCAATTTGAGAACAAGAGCGCTATGGAGACGACAGATAATATTTGAATTAAAATGAAACAATGAATTTGTTTGTGTACCATTGTTTTTTACTGTTTTTGATTTGATTTTACTTTATTGTTTTTGGGAAATCTGATAAGATTTGCGTCATTTGAATTTTTGTAACTGAAACTAGTGACGTAGTAGTATTTTCTAAAGTATTTTGTGGAATACGAGTTTACCAATTGTAAATTGGTATTATAATAATAATGAGCTGTGCAATATTTAGGATGGATGTAAAACATTGGAAAAGAGCGACAAAATACAACATTGAAAAGTCAATTGGTTAGGCGACTCTATAGCTATTTGTCCTATAGCGGAAATGTCTAACCAAAATAAGCAAATTTGGGGGCGTCGAAAAGAAATGTAGAGACAGTCCGCGGGGGAAACCGGAGACAGTTATTTAAATTTGAATAATATAATATGAAAAAAATTACATCACTTAATACCGTAATAAAAGTGCACTAAGCGACTGGAGTATTAAGGGCCCATGCAAATTCAGAAGCGGGACGTGAAAAGAAAATATTAAAATGTATTCGGAAGGAAATAAAATATGTTTCCCGCGACTTGAGCTCATTACGATATTACGAATACGTGAGGAGATTTCACTTGTCTGCAGTTAACCGAAGACAAATGACTTCGACTTTCAAATACTACCTTTTGGGGTGAGGAATTGTACAACAGTTTATTAGTAAAATGATAATGAGTTAAATGATAGCTCAGAGGATTAATAAGCTGAAGTGGCAGTGGGCCGGCCATGTTTGCCGCAGAACCGACAATCGTTGGAGCAAACTAATACTCGAGTGGGACCGCGTTTAGACAAGCGTAGTGTAGGACGCCCTCCTGTTAGGTGGGGTGATGATCTGAGACATGTAGCTGGCAAACACTGGATGTGAAGAGCCGAAGACTGGGCTCAGTGGCGCGTCTTGGGAGAGACCTACGTCTAGCAGTGGACCGATATAGGTTGATGATGATGATGAATGAGTTAAGAGGCCTATTACACTGCTACCGTGATTATGCCTATCTTTGGCGTTCCTATTTAGAGAAACTATAATTCTTCGACAATTTTAGCTTGTTTTATAATGGAGAACAGTTGAAACTACTCCACAGCCGCGTCGCTTTTCCCCATTTTCTTATTGTCTTTTAAACTTATTTATAGCCAATATTCCGAAGATAGATTTTGATAACACTCGCGCGGGCACTTTTTCAAGCTTTTATATCGGTTGTTTTTTTTAACCCATTATCTCACACGCAAGGTTGTCTGCCTATTGCATTTGAGACTGGACAAGTGTGATCTATCTTAGCTTCTGCGTGTACAAACACAATAATTACAGTACCTAATAATACAGTTTAGTGTCTGTTTTTTCAGTCGCTCGCGAGGAACCTTGTCAGACATTTAAAAAATGAATCTTTTTACTAAGTTATTTTAGTTTCAGCGTGTGATTTGTTACGTTTTCACGGACGAATAAGATTCATTTTTGAAATACCATTTATGCTACTTCTAGGATTTAGTATTCAATTTAACCCAGTGCGTAATCAGAGGGGTTAAGTTTTTGTAAGTTTTCAATATTTCCCCACTGATTTGATTGCTATTAGAAAAAAAACTCTACTTAGCTCGGTTTTTTAGATGCTACCATAATATCTGTAGACGATGCAAACCTCCTCGGTAGGCGAGTGACGGATGGTGGTGTAAAAGTTTTAGATTGTTATTGAGTCATGTGACAGAGGAGAAAATAGATATGGGTTTCAAAGTAAAATAATTTTATTTAATTTACTTGGCCACCTTCCCTTCCCCATAATTAACAATATCTTTAAAGCTATTTTAGAAAAATCTAAGACTTTTACATCAACGAACTATTAACTTGTAAATTTCACGTGTATCCAGGATATAAAATATAAAAAAGCTACACTTGTCCGTAGTATATTTTTGTACCGTAACACGATTCCAATCGGGAAGTTATTAGGGTTTAAGCAGTGGCAGGAGGGCTGGCAATGTCGTAAGACCTCATTTAAAGAGGAAACAGGTTGTCGGCGGTGTAAGTGTATTAAAAATTGCTTATTACCGCGAATCCATTTTGAAAACCATACATCGACAATAATCGAGTTAAGTGAGCAGATCTAACAGTATTTATTGGAATAAGTGGGATTTATATGTAAGCTACATTTTTAAATGCAAAAATAAAGGTGAAATAAAATAGTATGGATTTGCTCCAATAACTTTTTTTATGGTTGATTCTTTTGAAAGACAAAATGACGTCACCATCACAAAGCACTTGAAAAAATCTGTTTTTGTTACATTTTTCTACTTTTAAACTGAGGATAATATGTTTTATTCGTAAACTCATCCTAATTATGCTGAATTGGTCCTTCGATTCGCGACCCCCAGCCTTTTTAGGGCCATTATCGTTATCTAAAATGGGGATGCGTTTTGATAATGTGAAATTCCATTGCAAGATTAAAAACCAGTCTGCTATTGGATCATTAAGTTTCGATTTCCTGTAAAGCGGTCATCTACATAAAGATGTAATGCAACTTTGTAGGCATAATTTACGTAGGTCGCTGCTACTTATAGCTGTGTGCTTTTTTAACACTTGAAACAAACAAACAGTTTGCATCTTTATATATATATATATTAGATTACTAGCCGTCGCCCGCGGCGTTGCTCGCGTTCTACCCTTTAGAGTGTGACGTTTCAAAATTATTTTCTTAGTGCACCCCTACACTATATAAGGATACCTACTACCCTCCAAATTTCATACCTCTAGGACTTATAGTTTAGGCTGTGCATTGATTCTAAGTCAGCTTCAAAAGAGTTTTATATATAGGTATTGATTGATGTAACGACTGTAATTTTTGATTTTTTTTACCATGACTCTGACGATTTTTCATAAAAAATCACACTTCACATTCCAAGTTTTTTTACTTTATTGTATTAAATAAATATAAGAAAAACCACGTTTTAAGAATAACCGCAATGAGTGTTACGTTTAACAATGTGTCGTAATCCGACACGGACAATTCAGTGACCACCGATTGCATAGTACGGCTTCAGTGCACACGCATATGGAGCGACCGCAGAACAATTCATTCGTCTATCACGACTTGGATCTGATCGTGTGGATCATTCTGCATTCTTTTGGTTATTTTTCTTTAGAGCTTTTTAAAAAAATACATAAAACATAGAAAACAGAGAAAAATACATCGCTGTGATTTCTGGGTGGGAAAGAATTTAACATTTAATCTTATTCAGAAAGAAAATTACAACTAATACACATAGGCGTCATGGCTCAGTCGGTAGTAGGTCTGCCTTCCGTGCTGTGGGTCGTGGGTTCGATCCCCACCGAGAGCAAACATTTGTGTGTTGTAAACATAGATGTTTGTTCTGTGTCTGGGTGTTCCTATGTATTATAAGTATGTATTTAGAAAAAAAAATGTATGTATGTATTCTATCAGCCATCTAGTTTCCATCGTACAAGCTTTGCTTAGTTTGGGACTAGAAAGCGTTGTGTTAAGTGTCCGTGAATATTTATTTATTTATTTATTTATCACGACTTGGATCTTATCGTGTAGATCATTCTACATTCTTTTGGTTATTTTTAATTAGAGCTTTTTAAAAAAAATACCTAAAAAAGAGAAAACAGAACAGAACAATACATAAAACAGAGAAAAATACATCGCTGTGATTTCTGGGCGGTAAAGAATTTAACATTTAATCTTATTCACAAAGAACATACAACTAATAGACATTTTTTTATATGAGATAGATTGTCCTTTATCCACAATATTGACGCAGGACACACCTATTCACTCTAAACCTGAAAAGACCCGGATTACCTAACAATACTTACAATTTTTCAAAATGTACAATACAACGTTTACAAAATACACATGTTTTCAGATGGGAAATAGTTTTTTCATTCGTATATTTTCATATATTTACTATGTATTCCAATCGATTATCCAGTGATTTCAATCTGATCGATTGTAGTTTGAAAGCGTTCGTCTGCAACCGCTGCAAAATGGAAGGTAATGACGCCCACCACAACATACGAAGAATGAGACGTTAATGGCAATCATATTGACGTAGATATGATGCACTTTTTATTCTGCGGTTATATTCTTATGGAAATGAATATAATATTATATACTGCAGTGGTTGCTGCCCACATACGTTCCTAACTTAAACATCTGCCCCCATATCGCAAGCTCTGAACTGTTTTCGCTGCCCAGCATAATATCAAGCGATGTGGCTACAGATACCTATACGAAAACAAGAAGCTTTTGACGGCAAAAAATGCGCTGAAACGCACTATTTAGTCACATAATACCTATGATTTAGAATGAAAATAGTTCAGAAAACTGTTTTGATGAGACAACGATTGCCCCCCAGGTGTGATATCGGCTTATTCCACCGAAAAATACTAGCGCAAGTTAAAACGATTTGAATAGTTCTACAACTGTAAAGAAAATAACATGATTAATAAATCTTTGTAATACTCTACAAGTTTGCCATTTTCTGCACAATTTTTTTTAAGCTTTATAATATTTTTTGCTTATTTTTTTTTAAATACGCACATATTTCTGGTAAATGACTTAAATTTTTTTCTTACATCGCTCTTCGTGATGAGTGAAAATATCTAGGTATGGATATTTATTTTTATTTATTTCTTTTGCTTGCTGACTCTACATTATCATACTTAGTTATACTAGGATTGTTGATTTTCTTTTTTAAAAGTACTAATAATTTTATTTTATTTGTTAATATTTTATGTAAACTGTTGCAATTGACTGGTCTATTGCACTTAGTAAGATTTAGTGCATGTAACGTATACCTACTTATCACGAATACTGTTAGTTTTTGCAAATTTATACATTCTTGAGATTAAAATTATAATATTTAATTACCAATAATAACAGGTGTGAATAATATTGATACCATAAATCAGGTAATTATTATTGAATATGTAAATAATATTAGCTATTAGTTATCACGTTCCATTATTGTTATTACCCTGTCGTGCACCAATGGATTTTCTATTTGAAAAATTTATGCGCGCAATGCGACCTAAAAAAGTAAAAAATCTCTTAAACGTTTTATTATATCATATCATTTGTTCAATAACAATTAAAAATTGTGTCTGAAATACATAACTTAATATGATATATATAAATATATTAGCACATTATCTCGAGACTTAAACTCCTGTCTCTTTATAGATTACCATCTATCTGACAAACGCATTATCTACTTCGATTTATCTAAACCAGAGTCGTACAATATATCCCATCGATCATAGTTCATATCCATTGATAAAAGTAACACTTTGAAAAGATTAATAAACTTTTGAATGCGACTGTCCAAGTTATTGATTGTTTTGGATAATTTTCTGAGAAGATCTTCGATTAACGACTGTTTGCACTGCCACCGATACGACACCTACACGATATCGACGAAGAGCTCTACAAATATTCTCTACAAATATTAAAACATTGAGGTACTGACATATCGGTGTTAGTACCGGCATTTTTATATGTTTGTGTTCTGTGCCTGGAAAACTAATATTTTATTCATAATTGTGTAAAAATTTTGCAAAATAATGGTCATTCGTAATTGTGTTGCAGGGAGATGCACATTTTCTGTTTTATGTCGTCTTCTCTTGCTTGTATCTCATATTTTTGTCCGTTTCTATGTTACCAATACGTTTATATGATCTGTGCAAATACATACCTATTCTTTAGTTTTTTCTTTCTTCTAATTATTTCAACAATAAAAACTAATTTTCAATTTCACAGTGATTAACATTAATTTACGAATGCAGTAGTATTAAACACGCGATTGCGGAACACTGCATAATTATAATTAGATACTACGGAAAGTATCGGATTAGATGCAATCAGAATAACGCGGATAACTTGATAAAATCACACTTTCGCTATTGAGTGTACGACACCCACTCACACTGTACGACACCGACGTTTGACACTCGCATCTACATGTTACCAATATCACGATATGTGTTTGCACAAACAAATACTTATACCTACTTGCGCTATGCTTGGCATGGAGCTTAGCATCAACGGACAATTTTTCTTTTTATATTGGGTGGAATATACTATGTGTCATGGAGACAACTCCAAAGTGCACGCACGTGAGTCTTCAAGATCTTTACGTCTCAGAGTGATGGACGCAGTGCATTGCCTTACAGGGTACGTCCTCATTGGACTTGCTCTGTGAGGTAATGCATTGTTATAGGCAGAAGTTACTACTTAACATCAGTGAGCTGTCAGCTTGTTCCATTACCTATATCATAAAAAAAGTCTATTCGATATAATTATAATTTTATTTTATTGTATCATATAAAACCAAGTAGAAACAGTAAAGTTATATTTCTCAAAAAGAAGCTTTCATTGAAGAGAACCCATCATCAACAATATGTTAGATGCTCATAGAAATAATAATACCTATGTCGTTGTCGGCGTCGCCACGGTGTGAGCGTCTAGTATCTACAAAATGTATGATATTGGGTCTCGGATGATATTTACAGGCATCAAAGCTCACATGGTCTGCCTTCCGTGCTGTGGGTCATGGGTACGATCCCCATGAGTTTGTTCTATTTCTGGGTGTTCATGGTGTTACTCAAAAAATTTGCTTTGTTTAGTTTGGGACCAAAGGGCGTTGTGACATGTCCATGAATATTTGTTTATTGTTATTTATCGTGTCGTCTCGTTGACAGTGCGAAATGTAACCGAAGGTTACCATTCAGATTTCAACGTTTATAATTAAAAAATATAAATTAATTTTAATTAACGTGCGGCATTGTAACTTAATAGGTGTGACAGTAGATGCAAAGATAACAGCTACCTACATAAGCTAGTTAGCTAAAACACAGCTCGGTAATTAATTTTGTTGTATTTATGTATTGGTTCATTACCTGAGATAATGTTGAATTCGATAAGACGATTTCTCAACATAAACCAATAGAAACGAATTAGCAGTGCAAGTACCGTTCTTATCGATCGCTTAGTTGTCGATCGCTAAAGTCAATAAACGTATTGATCGTATCGTTCCATGGGAGTACGGATCTCTTGTCGACAAAAGATCCGTACTCCCAAAAATAAGGTCAGAGTTTATCGAAATCATTCGTTCACTGCTGCCATGATTTACTAGTTTACTGTCAATATTACTGTTAATCACTTTCGTTTGTCAGAATCAAAACATAGTAAACATACACCATTGCCAATTCGTTAAAATTTAACGAATTTGTCTACCGATCGACTAAGTTGGTAGCGTACCAGCAACTGTCGATAAAACCATTTTTATCGAATTTTGACGATTCTAAATGTCAAATTATGGGATCTACCAGAACGGTACTTGCACTGTAGACCTTTGTACAGAAAAGATAATCCTTAGTTCGTTATTTCCCAATCTACGATATATATATCTTTAATCTCTATAGAAACTCTAAAAAAAAAAATGTCATGAAAAAATTCGGAAGTTTTCGGAAATGGTCTTATCACACCCCGTAAGTACATATTTTATTTTTAAACACATCAGTAGACCTTATTTAGAATTTTAATTAAATTCAATAAACAAATGACACATAATAAGCGAGGTGTCAAAACGACGATCAAAATCTGCCAAAACAAATTCGACGAAAACATTATTATCGAATAATATAACGTTTCAAAAATACAAACAAATTCTATAATTAACGCAAGAGAAACAAACAGTGATTACACAGTACATACGTCACGTATCGAATAGGGAGTTTGGCAGAAAGTAAACAGAAAATATAATTTAGAAGCAATTTGCCGCGGATATGTCCGCAATCAAATTGTCTCGTTAATACCCGGTGCTATCAAAACATTTGATTTGTGGCCCGCTGTGGTAGGGCTGCCATTTGTTAAGCCAACCTTAGGTCCGAAAACAGAGGTTTTAACCTCAACCTAGTAATAAATGTCTGAGACGTTTCCATATAGATTATTACACAATTATTGCTTTTAAAAAGTGCAATAAGATAAATGATAATGCATGCTTATGTAAAAAGTTGATCATAATTTAGAAAAAATAAAATGACAATTATTAAGATGAACATTGAAATCACAGTTTTTAAACTTGACGCGACATCTTAAGACCTTTGAAACCTTTTATAACCTGAAATAAATAGAAAAAAAAAGTGAAATTATAGATACACCCCTAGCAGTATAGGGTTGAACGCGGTTATTTAACCGTATGATGGTTAACTTCGTTGGATGACCCTCGCGTGTCATCGTCAATTATTATTTACTTTCGGACATCTGCTAATTCTCATGTTCGATTCAATACTTGCAATATTTCAAGATAACCAACAATTCCTCCAAAATTATCTCTTGCACCTTTATTGACCAAGTGAGCAAAGCGAGCGAAGAGGTTACTTACCTAGACGATTTATCATTGTATTTTATTCGAACATAGTCGTAACAAACTATTGTCATATGCGAGTGTTGTGGTAGGCCAATAGAATTTCACACTCAAAATATACTAGTAAACGTCAAAAGAGGTTACTACTAGGTATATATCAGAGTTACAAAGTTAATAGAAATAATAAAATTTAATTACAAAACTATGGTACACTGTCATAGAAAAAGGAAAAACTTAGTAATGTTGCCATGCACGGTATTCGAATCTCCCATAAAAACAGCATATTAAGGTCAAACATTATGAATCAGCAATGCAAAGGGCAGTTAGATTGAGCACGCGCGAGACCGTGTCCGGCGCCACCGCCACCGCCACAATACCAGAAACAATAATCGGCAAAAAGCTTAATTTATTCACATCTCATTGTTTACAGAATGGTTATGCACACTCATACTCGCTTCTGTCGACGCGAAGTCAGCATGTCAACAGTGCTTTTAGCACCAGTTTTTGCTATTGTCAAATTGTTAGTGAATCACAAGTATTAAGGCCCAATTACACCATACCATTTTCTTGTACGTACCAGTGCAATAATTGAATGTAAAAAATTAATTGCATGGTGTAAACAACACGTAACATTATTTGATCTGGTATACAAGTTTTGTTTCAAAACTTTCCTTGGTGGTGGTCAATAATTGCATTCAACTTTGTTTAATATACCCGAGTGTAAACAGTTGCTTACAATTCTTGAACGTCAATTATGGCGCTTCAACTATTGCTTATCTATATAGGTGTTTAATTAGTCAGCTTTCTGCTGGTATATCAATCTTTTACCAAAATATTTTTCTGACCTAGAGCGATGATTATTATTTATTTATTAAAAGCTGCCACTTACAGTATCAACCAACTCAATTATTAGTTTACTAGCTACAGTAAATCATAATGATCAATATTATACCTAATGTCTAACCGCTGGCACTTTTTTTTGGCAACAAACAGTCATTCAGGTAATAATAATCTTTAAGCCAAAGTAATAATCTAAAGGTAAATCAATTCCCAAAGTTTAATTTAATATGTAATTATTAATTTAAAACACCATGGTTTAGTCATTTAGGAAAAGTAACAATAATATCACGTTACTAGCACTAAAAGTCTTAAAACTCGTTTTTAAGTAGCTTACATATTTGATACCTCTGAATAGTATTATATGATCTGTGCCTCTGATAATGCTAAGGGTACAATAGAATATTTTTTATTCGCGTTTTCATTCTCCCAGATTTGCATAACCGGGAAAGGTCAGGAAGCGAATAGAATGGCAAGTGTCCGGTTGATGCGCGCTCAGCAATGCGCGGTGCTGCGTTTGTACTACTATGCAAACGTCAAGCTACTGGTATGGGAGATGCTAATACTGTGTCGCCAACTTGTTTGTTTGACCAGTAGAGCGTGATCTTCAAAAGTTGGAAACCAAAAACAGTAAAGGAGCGAAATGAAATAGTGTCATATTTAGAGTTTCATATTTTGTTTCTTGATAGGTACTTTCGAAGATCTAATTTTTTAAAGTCAGAAATACCTTGAATGTAAACTGAAAGTTTACGGAAAAACTATACGGGAGTTGGAATTTAGTGTGTTTGATATAGTTATTTTACAGCAAAATTTGTTAACTAGTCAGACTCTATCAAAACCAATCATTATTCTGTTATTCCATTTTTCTAAACTAATCTAAATTGACAGTGCCAAAATTATTGCCATTTCAGGTTTATAAGAGAGAGACGGAAACATCTTTAGAGCTGTCATATAATGTTAGTTTAAAGTAATGCTACCACAGAATCGAAACTAAAGTCTCACTGAACTAGCAGTGGCTGAGAATGACGTTAATCATGAAATTCCAGCTGAAAGCAGCCGTCTAAACGCAGCATGTGATGTTCAAACGCAGGCGTCCCGGATGCATATTCATGCCTCCACGCCACATGCAAATTGTGATTTACACATTGTAATGAATTCTTTTGATCTGTGGATTCACATATTTGATTTACCCCATCGATGGTGCTATTAAGTTAAACATGACACGTTGATTTCGTATTCATAGTTTTCAGCGTGAATGATCTTTATTTGCTGCGTGTTAATTATGAGAAATGAATCACTCGTACCTAAAATTCCGCAGCATGATTCAGCCAAATTTATTTGTGACTATCCCTTTAGATATTATTAAGAACATTGAGTTTTGGGGATAATACAGAGCCTAGTTCATGAACCATAAGAAAAAAACTTTTATTCGTGTTTACCTGAATACTGTCTTCGTACCAACACTAATGTGATTCATGTTATTATCTTATTACATTACACCTGCTCTCGAGCAATCTGATCACCACTCGCCTCAATCCATAGAAAGGCAATCAATACGAAGATGGACTAATCGACGAAAAAAACGAACTAAAAAGTCGTATAATTACTTTACAGATCTGTTGCATGAAAAGAAACGCAGAAATGACAAGACGATGAGAAATGAGTATCGAACATCCAACACAGACGGGTGGCGGACCTCATCAAATTATTCCCCACTTTAAAAACCCTCAAAAACAAAAAAGAGAAGAGAAAAAATAAAAAAAACAGTCCGGTAAAAAATAGGTATTGGCAACATTGATTGATGCTTACTAATAGGGCGCGAAGAAATGAGGCCAATGCGTAATTATAGGCGAAGTGACATCTTCTGTCAATCGGGGCTGCCAACTGCAAGTAGAAATAGAACGGTCACGCCTTTTCGGGAGGAAGTGATTAGTGTTGAGAACTTATTAAAAATTATTGAGTGAAGGGGGCTAATTGATTGCCGAGCGTCGTTCCGTCATACCTCGATGGATACTACGCTTTTTCATTTTACGTCTATTTTCTCAATGACTAATTACCAGCTGTATTTGCTCTACAACAATTTTCTAAGTATACTAGTGCTACTCTTAGACTGCTTTACCCGTAAAGATATTACAAGTAGGTACTTAGCTGCACCCTCGCTATAACTGCCAAGAGGAGAAGGGGATTAGGGGATCTTATAAATGCCCTAGTCCACCTGCGAATACCTTAACCGTCATCGCCGTATCGTTTCTCTATAGCTAGTTTTGTCTGTATTTTTATACCCAAGTAAATAATATTATTAATTTCCGATTCAGTAAATTCAATCGTGATATATCGAAGTTGCTTTTTTAACCGCCCTCGTGGAAGTGACACCGAATGAAGGATGGAATGGAGGACGGAATAATGAATCTCTCACCACGCCTTGAACGCGTCCTCGCATAAAAACACAACGAATTAGCATAACCAGACGTAGAACAGAAGATGCAGGCAATTAGTTGAGGTCATCACACGGTAGAGGGGTTAGCATACCCATACATTTTTGTGTTGTCTAGCTGTCATTGTTTCTTTGAGCCCAATTCTGATGCTTATTTATTTTATTTCATCAATTCGAAAGATATGTCAACTTCCGATTTCGATATTTAAAATGTAGATCCTTCAAATTTATTGAAATGTCACATTTGAACACCCCGATCCAATACCATACCAATTGGTTTAAAAGAAGAAGAAGAACAATTCCAATTGGTTAGAATTTACTTGGAATCGGAATTCGAAAGCTAAGCCCCAGATGTCAGGAAGTAGACGCCAAAGTAACTTGTGGTTAGTCCCTAAAACAGTTTAGCAAACGACAACCGCGAAAGGTAATCTAAGTGCGTGACAATTTAAATTTTTCGCCGAAGCTCCCCGTATCGGGACATATCATTAGTAATGCAAAATAATGGGATACAAACACCTCGGTGCCGTTTGCAAGGCAATGATTAATGTCGTTCGTCATTAATTCTTATTTTTGATGAGAAATTTGACTTCAGCTGACAGGCGCCGGATCCAGATTAATACAGGCTGACGGTGCAACTTAGTAGCTTTATGGCAATGCCTGCTACGCCAAATTAGCCTTTAAAGACGGGAGTAACTAGTTACGTGCTCTTTTTTGGGAAGCGATATTTGCATTCGAGACTTTTACCTGCTATGATAAAGAACAATAAAATTTGTTATAATGTGCAGTGTTTTGTTTTTTTTTGTAAGTGATATTTTTTGGCCAGTGTATATACAGTGTTGCCATAACTAACATACCGATGGTCAGTTTATGTGGTGGAGATATGTCACAAAAGCCTGTACATTTTCCCGGGAAAATGCGAATGCGAACATCAAAGCTCACAAAACGAATAGTTCGGTTCGCCGACAGAACTAGCCGAATAGTTTACGCCATAAAAGGGCAAAGTACAAAGAGCTTGATAAAATTCCAGCGCGACCACATCGGCGACAAACTCCAAAGGTATTCAAGGGACCGTGCCGTGACTTGGCACCCTTTACGCAACCCCCTACCATATTAGCCCACTGAAATCAAAAGTCTTTATTATTAATGATTGCGATGATGACAATCTAAATATCTCCCGGAACTCCAGTTTCTAATCGGCCGAATTCCTCCTCGCTAATTCTAAAGATATAAATGTACAAAGTCACCAGATGCGCTAGCCGTGATCATCTTTCAAAATAGCGCGAGAAAAATCACTTAAGATTCAAAGCGTTCAGTATCTTTCGGATACAAGAGTTCATTTTATGACCATTAATTTTGCGTTTTCCTCGGGTGTTTTATCGCAAGCAGCGAGGCTCTGTCGCGCGTCTCATTAATCAAAAGCATTTGTTTACAACGAAGGGAATTTGATTTGATTAAAATAATTCGCAATATCCTTGATAAATATCACCCTCGGTCTCCGTTTGATCTTCGCTGAAATTAATGGTGGAGGATTCAATCACGCAAATGTCGCCGCCGCAGATCTTGACATTTCACGCTGCTCGCAACTATCGAAAATTATCCATCTCTGATTGCTATCATGAGAACCGAATTAAGCAAGCAAGCTCGTAAGAGTTAGTGGCATTTCTGTTGGCGGAGTTTTTAGGCTGCGTTAAGGCTTCCGTCGTGGCTTAACGACTGCTTGAACCGGAACTGACAGTTTAACGTCCTCTCGAAGCACGGTTTATTTGTCTCAAATATTATACCATCTTGTTTGTTAAAGGATTTTACAGCTGGCGTATTGCCAGTTTCCATAAAATCCTTTAACTTTTAGCTAGCTCGATTGACATAACCACAGACTCGTTTCCTTTTACATCCAAGTGCTTTCCGAAATCCGACTGCTTATCGGATATCTCCGAACCTCCGTTTCCCATTCAGACAGGCTGGCTTTAAAATGGAGCAGGCATTAAGGGTCAACAAACAGTGCTATCTTCCCCCGGCAAGGGGCCGGATGAATAACGATCGACGTCACACCGATGTGTGCCGATCCGGTTCCCGGGAACCGTATGAGCCGTAGTGTTGCCATGCTGGCCATTTAACTGGCGTCCGGCTTCCGGGTGGGCGAAGCTTTTCAAAATAAAAAGGCTGTTCAGTTTAGTTTTATGCTAGTAGCTATTTAAATAGTGCTACCAATCCAGATGTACGTAAATATAACCATTTTAGTAGGTAAATGTATAGATAAGAAGTAAATTTAGTGATTAACTTATAAGGCTAATCCAGATAAAACTGGTACAGTTCCGTAAAAAGACACAGACGAAGCTGGTCGGGTCGATCGCGATGAACTCAATAAAGCAGTATTGAAATAAAATCAGCTAGAAATACAATTATTGCCGACTTTTCCGATACTGGCAACCCTACGCGTACGTCAGGATCATCCGGAAACGGCTTAACCAGCCGCGCGTCGATTAATCGCAGCTAATTCGAACCGAAACGGAATTAAACCGGACGAATGAATTGATCCCGCCGATTTGTCGATTGTCGACTTTGTTCTGTCTGTTTGCTTTGCCTTCGTGTCGTGACAATAGCTGAGATTGATGGCTTCGGGTTTTGATACTTTAATGTCCTTTTTATTAAATTAAAAATGTAAAAAAAAATTGAATTAACACAATAATGGTTTTTCAAAAACTAAATTACCTACTTATGTAATCATTCCTTAGCGATAAGACCGCCCATTGTACGTAATAGTTCAATATTATTTTCTGTTTAAACTGTCTCGCATAGTACCTACGTACAATAAAGTATTTTCATTCATTCATTCGATCATTCATTCTTTGGTTTTGAAGAACAAGAAATAGTCAATTTTCTGGGAAAATTGTTCAAAACGGCGTTGATGAAATTAAAATTGATTGTTTCAATTTTTAGGGACTAGAATTAAATAATAAACAAGAAATCCCAACTCCAAACAAATAAATTATCTCAGACGGTGTACGACAAGTAGATAAATTGAATAAATCTGTATTTAATTGTGAGCGGAACAAGAGCGAGTATACTCCAGCAAAACAAACATTAAACAAATTATATTGAATCAAAGATAATCCTGTCAATTAATTGGAGTTGGCATTGAGATCGCGCATGCGTAAGGATCGAGATGATCCGTAGATACGTACAGTCAGCAATATAAGTTAATTAACAATTTAAGATCGTCCAAGCATGTTTTGGAAGATTTTGATATATTTTTTTGTAAATGCAAATCAGGTAGTATCTTTATACTAATTCTAAATTATACAAGTACTTGTTTACTTTTATTTTAAAAACTCAATTTGTTAATTGACTTATCGTGCTGGCGGTACATACTAGGTATAACTATTAAAGACGTATGACTTTACTTGTTGAATCTATCATCGAGATGTGCTATTCGATAGTAGAAGTTCAAGTTTTTGAATAGTTACTGGGTGGTCCAGTAACTATGATGTCGTGAATTCAAATCAAGTCGTGCACTGTGGATTTTTGTAATTGGAAAAATGATTCTGCTCTCAATAGCGAGTAAAAACTACTTATATACACCTAACTAATGAAAATAAAACTTGAAAAAAAAAAACATGCCTCCGTTATCCTCTCTCTTTACCCTCTTCTTTGATGGTTGTCTCTCTCTCTTTTCTGGTCTACCTAACAAACGATCTGAAGCAATGTCTACGGTGCTTTACATTTATAGACGTAAGCATATATTTATCATCACAATATTTTTTCTTTAAAAAAATTCGTGTAAAATGTTTACAATCGGGAGCATATTCTTTTCTGTGTTACTTTAATTTAAAACATCAAATAAAAAAAAACTTGCTTATATAAAACCATACAGGGTGTTCAATACAGAGAGTTAATTTCTTTTAAAACGCCCTAATCCCACGGCCGAGGCCTCGATCTGACAGTGACACATTGGTACACGGCGCGCGTTCAACTGTAATTCTACCCATTCTGCCCGACTGGACGTGGACCATTTTATTTACCAATTTACTAAATTAATTTGGCACATCGTCTGGTACCTTTTTTCATTAAAACTCTATTAATTATACTCTACTGAAATCAAAGCAAATCTATGACTTAAACTTCTAGGTACACTAAACCAGTGTAACGGACTAAGTAAGCCATTTTTTTAGCTGATTAGTTGCGTTCTAATTTCAAACCATTTTAAGAAGTTGACAGACTACTACGATTGGTTAATAACCTAACCTGCCAAAGGTTTTTTGTAGTTCTATGCGTTGCTAACAACTCTATACAGAACCCTATTCTGAGACTTGTCTGTCTGTCGTATAAGGTAACCTATGTTTAACAGAATACGTTGCAATTTCTAAGATCTAGTACTAATAATAAGAAATTCTAACAATAATAACTAGTAAAAACATAAACAGTTATAACTGTTAAGATTTTTTTTTTATTAAAAATATTTGCGACCTATATATTTTTTATTTATAAAACGAATTGTTTCTTTCAAAAGCCACTTCACAATAAAGAAGTCCAAACCGCAGTATCGAATCCTACCGATCAATCACCATCCATTAAAACGAAAGAAAGTGCTTTCCCCAACGATTGGCCCTCGAATTTACATGAGAGCCGCTTTTTCCGTCGAGATTAGCCAACACCCTGAACGTGAAAGAACGCATTTACACCAGCAACAGGGCTTTTAACCTTAGAAAAGGCACGCTATTCCGTGTATCATCAGTGGACGCGAATGAAGCATATTTCCGCTCATAGTGAAACTACATTTTTTACTCAAAAATAATTTAAAAAAACTTTGTTGGGATTCATGGTTTACAAAAGAGTCCAAAAAACTACTGAAATATTAAATACTATTTCAAGTAGGTATGTAAAAATATTTGACCTATACCTAGTTACACAAATTAACTTACCTATAGCCACATCAAATAAAAGGTTGTAGGTTGTGAAAAAATACTTTTACAAATACATAATATTTATCTAAGCATCATTCATCGCACGTAAACCAGTATTTTTGGTATTAGCCGGTTATAAGCCGTACCGGTTTTCAGTGCAGATAACCAGTTTTCTTACTAAATGCAACCTTCACCCTGAATGAGTTTGATGAATAGCCCGCGCCCGCGACCGTCCGTCGGGAGAGTGGTCATTTGTTAAAAATACACCCGATCCACGGATCTAATTGTCTCCTCTAATTTCACACCCTCCAGTGATATCTGCACCCTTTCAAATTAACACAGATTTATCTTTTGTTTTAAAAAACATCCCCTTTGCGCATGTCGTACTTATACTACGCGCATGTCGTACCTATACCTACTACGTTACGTCGGCAATTGAGTGTCAACATGCCTTGCATAGTCTATAATTATTTATGAGGGTACTTTAAAAATCAAGGTCAAAATTTTCCAAAACCAACTTCAAGTCAAGAAGTTAATCATATCACGTTGTACAACTAAAAGTCTATTTTCGGCAATGTAATGTCGTGTTCCACTGAAAACCAGCGCTTGGGTAGAGTCTTCATATACTATAGCATCATGATGAGTGGAGGCCATTTTTGTTGTTCGTTAGCATAAAAGATTTAACTAAGTAGGTAACAAAATAAAGATTTTCTTTTTCAATGTTTAATCTGTGGTTTAATTTGAAGGAGTGAACTCTTTCTTACTGTCGCTGCTTCCGTCTTTTGTTTTTTTCTTTCTCTCTGTATTTCTCAAATTGATAGACAATCGATTATAACAGTACAATGCGGGTTTTACTAGATCGCTACCATGATCGCTACCATTTCTATGTTTTACCATTTTCATAACTGGTTTTTTCATAGAGGCGTTCGATGTAGAGACAAATTTTGTTTTCATAAACATTGATTAAAAAATCGAACAATATTATGATGATGAGAAACTAATTAACAATAGAGAAACAAAAAAAAAAGAAAATCAAAGAGTAATAAAGCTATGCCTACATCGTCTTACCTTTCAAGATGTTTGACGATGTCTTCATAAGCCGCTCTACAATTCTCCCAAATACCAGATCTGCAGACAAAGAAATCAAAATAAGAAAAATAGGAAGAGCACAGAAAAATTAAAACAAATAACATAAATATGAATGTGAAACAATGACACAATTAACACTGGTTTTCGTTGTCATGTTTGAAAAGCCCAACGAATAACGTCGCTAAGAATATACGATATTTAACTAGAGTGAATAGTGAATAGGTATCTTCTAGGTAAACTTCCAGATGCTACATCGTCGACCACATCATCGCTTAACATCAGGTGAGATAGGTGTCATACGGTTAATACCTATATTGTATAAAAAAAAAGAAATTAGATGTTTTGAGAGCATTTAACACACCTTTTTGTTGAAGACCTTTTACACGACGACGTAGACTGACTACGCCAAGCGCAACTATGATTTGATAGTCTTTGTAAAAGTTTTGAAGCTAGTTCATACTCTGACGAATATACGATCTATAGCTTACTCGTAACATTTCCGCTGAACTTATTACTCTTGAATAAATAAAGAATTTAATGCTTAAGTAGAGACGAATGGTTGAAACTTTGGTTTCCTGAAATTCAAGAACGACACGAATAACATAATTTTAAATTTATATACTCTTTCGAATGCGACCCCTACTTTTAAATAATATTTAGCAAGTACCTACTTACTAGTTAAAATATGATTTTTGTAACAGCTGTATTTTCCCCAGATTTTTTATGAAACCTGGATTAAAATCGAATCTGGGGTTTCGAAGACTGACCCATACGAATACACAAAACGCAGGATGACTTTCCAGACATCCTGCGTGTTCGTGAACGAAGTGACATATTATCCCAGATATGTCACTTCGTTTTCTATTCTTTAGCGATTGTGTATCAGTCAACTGACGTCAACTTGTCCATAGTTATAGTTATCTTTTTAAGATTGTTGAGTAGGCTCCGCTATATGACGGGCACTGCTTCACAAGAAACTTCCACAAGAAATGCTCAAGTGTTTGCACAGAAAAAGTTGGATAATGAACGAAAGGGTTAAAATCGAAAAGGAATAATTATGAGCACTCAATATTAAATGTTGCGAGCGAAGGGTTAAAATTAATTATGTTTTTAAAACAATCGCTTATATTTGCGCGGCGCCACTCACGCGTGAACGTTGAAATTGTTTCAATTACTTCTTCTCTTTGTTTTTCACTAAAGCTTTCTACATTCTTTGTTCAAGCTCAAGGATTCATTATAAACATAACGCCTATAAATTGGCTCACACTAGGACTCTTCTTGAAAGAGAAACTTAAAACATAAAGTACCATCACTCGGAACCATTACAAATAAGTATTTGCAAGAGAAGAGCTAAGCCACTGAATATACTCGTAGTAATGCCGTACGGGGCCAAAGGAGGACATTGTAGTGGGTGGATACCCACTACAATGTCACCCACTACAATGTCCTCCTTTGGCAGCTTCCAATAATAATTATTGGAAACAGTAACTTAAATAATATTAAAAATGGGAAATCATCTCAGCCGTCTTAACCCTACGTATGGACAGGTACCTAATATACCTGTCACTGTATATTTTGGAAAACCCTAACATTTACTTCCTTTATTAAACTGTGAACTGGTTACACATAAAGAAACCTAATAAGATTTATTTGTAAGAAAACTCGACACTAATGAACATTTATTGATTGAGCACTGAATGTGGATTGCATTTATATAGAAAGCAGGTTTTCAGCTCCTACTGCCAGTGAAGTGACGCAGCTAAAACAGAGTAGGTAACCTTCCACAAAACAAAAGCTACTTTAGATTTTTGTAAAATAAATATTTTTAGGATGGTTTCAACTTTTCTTATGATTATGTTTGAATGTTTATTTTGTTTTTGGGCAACGAGTGCAAGGATTACTTAAGGCAACTTCACAATTTACGACAAACGTAAGACTTGGCCGTTATGTGAACCCAAACCATTGATCATCTATGTAAATCTTTGACCAAAACAAACGAATCGCATCATAAGTTGCGATATCATTTCAGTGCACTATGTGTTTGAACAAAGAATAAGCTATTCTATTTCTTGGGCGAGCTATACACATACTCTTTCCACTTCCCTTTCCCTTCCCACCAGTGTACAAGTTCAAGCAGGTCGCGCGCTCAAAGGTTCAGTACAAATTCAAGTTGGTTGCCAGCTTTCTGTGTAAACCCAGCTTACTTATATTTCACCGGGCAGTAAGACAGTAGGGTACCTTGTGGGTCTTCCCAGGAAGTGGGGACATTCTGTTTGTACTTTTCTAACAGGATTATGTTCCTGTGCGTTTAACCTACACTTGACGCCTGACCTGCTAAGAGGTTTCTTTCGGTGGAGTTAAGCGGTTTACGCGCTTACTGATTTTCTTTTATTTCGTAGGTTTTGTCAGTCGGTTTGATGTTCACCAATACCATAAACACTCGTTTAAATGGTGTTGGTTGGTTGCGCACTCAGATCTACATAACGATTTTATTATTAAAATTGTCGTGTCTTAACTGGCCTATACCCTAGAGAAAGGAAAAGAGTGAGAGGAAGACCATTCCGAAGATGGGAGGACGACTTCAAAGAAGCAGCTGGTGCACTTTGGAGAAGGAAAGCTCGCGATCGCGAACTTTGGAAGAGCCTGGGGGAGGCCTATGCTGAAAAGCGAAACAACCACAATACTACCGTTGTCATATAAAAATAATATTTTAGATTAGATTAGTATTAAGTTGTTAAATAAAGGCTATTGAAATTGAAATTGAAATTGAAACTGGCCTGTTGAAGCGTTTATTATATACCTAAGACTTTTTATACAATATGCACGTAATCAACATTTTAAGTATTGAGTAATACCTAGAATTTGACTGTTATGTAATGTTATGTATTATATGTATGGAGTTTGGAATACAACGAATTATAATTTAATTGAATTTCTTGAACAACTTAGCCATTACTGTGATTTAGATTTCTTTATAAACTACAATTCGTAGCTTAGATAAAAACGGTGTAGAATAATGTTAGTATTCATGTGATAGGTACAAATGTATTGATGAGCGTAAACGCCCGAGTAAGTGTTGTTTAACGTGACATAAAACTAAATAGTTCTACTTTATACTTTCTTGGTTTTAAGCCGTTTATGAGTACTTATTGGTGTTCTATTATTTCTTAGTCTTTAAGTGGCTTGGTGGTCTATTACATGAGGCTACGAATTAAAATTGTTACGATTCTTTTCTCATAACCTAAAACGAAAAAGACGTATATTTTAGTTCTGTTAAACTAGTTTAGCGCCAACAAAATCGGGCACAATAGTTTTAGACGCAAGTTAAAATCTTATAAGAACCATTAAAACTCATAATGGTGCAATAGGAAATCTCCGTCAGAATTGAGGGATCCTATACTCTGATCAAGTTCAAAATTAGGCAGGAAAATGTTAATTTTTTTTTAGAATTCATATCACTAATCCAAATATTTTAAACCTAATACCGCGTTCACACTATGCCATTGGAGCTGCCGGCATTCATGCTGCGGACTTATTGCCACAGCAACATCGCCTTTATTCTCACCAAGGAGCTAGGGCATGAACTTGGCGGTGTTGCTGGGCAATAATTCCGGAATTCATCGCGGCAATAATTCCGGCAGCGGCATGGGCATGTGTGAACGCGGTATATGAATAAAGGCGATGTTGCTGTGGCAATAATTCCGGAATTAATCGTGGCATTCAAGCCGGCCGTGGCATGGGCATAGTGTGCACGCGCTATAAGATACGGGAGTTATAGCCGAAAAACTGGAAAAGCTATTTCAGTACAATTATAGTTATAAACCTAGAGGTTATATTTGTAAACTATCATCCAACCAAAATGTATCCGTTGACAACGTATTTGTGTACTGTTTATTGTAAGCTAGCACCTAATATTAGTACAACCATAAACCAGTTGAAACCATATTCGTAAACAATATAAATCACGATAGTTTATCTTTCAATCAATAAAACTAAAATTAGTATCATATCCGGTAGTTTGGAGAGAACTAAGTTGTACACCTACGTACGCGTGAACAGGGCTAGGCGGGTTAGGCGACTGAGATGGCAATTAAAAGTTAAAGTGTTGATTACTTGACAGACTAGACAATAGGTAATATGGTAATATAGGTAATATTCCTTCCGTGCTTTGGGTCGTGGGTTCGATCCCCACCAAGAACAAACATTTGTGTGTGGCAAACATAGATGTTTGTTCTGTGTCTGGGTGTAACTATGTATTATAAGTATGTATTTACAAAAAAAGAAATGTATAAGTATTGTATTAGCAATCTAGTTCCCATAGTTTCCCATAGCATAGAGGGCATTGTGTGTAATGCCCAAGAATATTTATTTAGGTATTTATTTACTGCTGGTTGGGAAGGATCGGAAAATCGGCTTCATCTCACGGTTTCGGATGACTATAGTTTAAAAAATCCTAACACAAAGTTCCGCTTGACACGGTTTACTATAATATCTTGATCTATTATGTACCACTCTTCATGCATATAAATCATTCATTAATTAATTCATTCATTCATTCATTCATTGACAGTTGTAAGTAATTTGAAAATGGGAATTCAAAAAAGAACTTTTTGAATGGTCTGTCGCATTTGATATGTTAAAAGAAAAATAAAAAAACCTACAAAAGAAAAGAGCTACATGGAAAAATAGGCATCACTAGCCGACTCTTACAATGCTCTTTTTTATGATAATTAGTATATGCCTTTTACCAGAAAAAAGAAAGATAATGTTTAAATATTGACATATTTTTTTTCAGATAAACACCCGGAGATGATCTTACCTTGCAAGAGCCTCCATATTATGCATCGGCTGTCCCTTGATGATGGATCCATCTGGCCGTGGGACCCCATGATGCGGCATTCCCGGAGACATGAGCGCGTGCTGGTGCATGAAGCCCATGGGTCCAAGGTGGGTCGGAGGAGCGTTGTACCCGTTCGCGAGGAGTGGAGACTTCTCCATCCGTGCCATCTCTGAAACAAGGTACACGGCTTGATTTGAGATAAAACCCTGTTCTTTTTCTTGTCGACTTTATTCTAATGCCTAGATGAGACTGTCATTTTACCAACTATTGCGGACAATGAATGGGAAATCTTATTACTAGGAAGCAATTTCTTTCAGAAAAATTTACTTTCAGAAATGTACTTTCGAACCTTAGCATTCTGTTTTAAAACAGTCATTCATTTTAATGTAACTACATCTAGTTCTGCAGAAACAGAACAAACAGAACACCATTTCAAAGTGAAGTGGGTCCGCTTCAAAGTCACGGCTGAATTCAAGTTCGTGTTCAAATTTTTTCAGAATGCCTGTTGGACCGAAGACCGATCGTAAGTTAGACGCTTCAAACCAAATGGAAGGTACCTAATCCGCAAAGCGTGCTCAATGCCAGTTGGAGTGGTTGTACTCAATCATCATCCAATAACATAGAAATCCTTTAAAAGTAAGTTAAACACAGGTAAAAGCTGTAAAACCTATAATACCCAGTATTATCAATTAATTACCATTCAATAATCGAATCTCTCGTAAAACGAACCAACAATAATAAAATGAGCAATGAATTTTGAGACTATTGTTTTCTGGGTACAAACAACCTGTGTAAACATAGGAGGGTGTTCTACAAATATTCTTAAAATGACCCCCCGAGGGGTACTATGACGACCCCCTTTGGGGGTGATATCGGGTGGTCTTCTGCCCATGACCTGTCCCCGGTGAGGTCACCAGACCGACTGGGGCGTCGGAAACAATTAACAAGGTGTCGAATTAAACACGAATTAACGGTCCAACCGTTAAGGAAAATACCCTTTTCCATTGTAGCAACGTTTTACAAAGGATTTCGGGATTGCTGAATATTAAATACTGTCGCTTTGTGCCGTGATTAAGGGCTCATCCACACGGACTGCGATTTTGCAGTGCGGTGGCTACGGTTAATAACTTCAAAAGGAATGAGACCCCTTGATAAATCAAATTGCAGTGATGACAGTTGCAGCCTCTGATGTAACGCGGGCATCAATAAGTCACGTCAAACAAATTTCAATGTTCACACACTCAAACCCCTAATTCTTACCTAAGTTTTTCTGTGTCACGAAGAACAGGTAGTGCAATGCTGTAGCGTCACTTTGCGTAAAGCTCTTTGACATATTTCGCAACGTAGCACCTCACTGGAGTCAGTGTGGCGCAGCCTTTAAGGGCACAGGTATGTGATATTCGTAATGAGAAATTTTAATTATCATGGAATCTTATACCCTTTGAACCTTTGCAGAGCAAACACTGATCTGATTGTTAATTTTTCAGATGGTTTGTTTTGGACTCATTTTGTATTGGAATCTTTTGGATGCCGATGAAAGGGTGTGTTGAGAATTAATATTTGTTAATTTAATTATGGGACCGAGCTACTTGCAGTTTTAAACATATAATAAATATAGTAACATGTTTATTCTTATCTGTTTTAAAGATAAGAAAGTTACTTATACTAACTCCTAATTTTGAGATAAAAAGACCCGACATTTAGTTAGACGAATTGAGTGTATTAAAAATCGTTAGCGTGGTCCCAGATTCTATACGCGTGGGAAAAACAAATGAATAACTAAGTACACAGCCAGCTTATTCCCAATGACAATAAAACACAGTCCATCACAACGTTATATTCAGTCCTAGGTTCCTAAAATGAAGCTTTTCACTGATTCCCTTTTCTCTATTGAGCTCCAGCCTTCGAAAACTTTGTCTAAACCAACATATTGGTCAAAACAAACCTTTTCATATTTGCTGTTTGGGTAATATATCACACCCACGTTTTGCAGAAATCACGGGCGTATTAACGTCCAAAGTTACAGTCAAACAAACATTATGACCAATGGACCCTGCATTAATTGTTTGGGTATATTTACTTAGTTAACCGACTCGGTTATCTTTTGAGCCATGCCGGCCTTTAAATTTGTATTTTGTAGTATAAATTTAGTGGAATTCACCTGTAAATTTGATAAATTTTCTGTGGGATAATAAAATTTACTGTTTTATAGGTAAATTTAGGATAAATTAATGTTTTTTATACGAGTAAGTAAGAAAAGTAAATGTTTTGTTGTAACAAGTTAGTAAAACTAGTTGAAGAGGAAACAGATGTACCTACCTATAGGAGCAAAAAGGCTTTTAACACGTTGAAAACCCTCTTCGTCAATTTCCGAATCGCTAACTCCTCTACTTCTAGACTCTTTTTTGTGAAAACTTCCTGTAGATTTCCGTAACATTGGAATCTGACAATTAAAACCCAGATAGGGTTCCCTCTCAAAACCACAATTAGGTCACTAAACCAAAGCATATTTACAAATCCTCGAGCAAGCCAACCGCACACCGGTCAACCGCACTCACTAATTAACTAAATACGTGTTAAACCCGTAATAACCTGCGGTCGAAACAACCCTTCTCGTTGTCTCGTTCCTTCATACCCATTTTGTAATACTACCTCTCATTCTAATTGAATCGGTCAGTTTACAATCGCAATGATACTGAAAAACAACGCATTATCAAATTTTAGAGTGTTTATGTTGTATTAGAGGCGATAAACAACGTCAGAACGAAATCTTTTATAATCATAACCGGCAAAATGCTCATCGTTTACCATTATAACTATTATTAAGTGAATCGACTGATCAGAGCATTTAAAGAAATGAAACGTCCATTCCAAACCGCTATTATGTCGATTTTCATCGATTTATTGATCGAATATCGACTGTCCTCGACAAATGATCGTATCAAATTACCAGCCATTATTTCGAATTAGAATCGATAGAATCGAGACCCCAATTATATCACTTATATGTTTAAAGGAGGTTGGGATAATCGTAACCGCAAAAGTTTAGGGACGAACGGTTTTTTATCGCTTTAAAGGCTATATTTGACGCCAGCTCGCGGTTGTTTGTTTGTTTTGATTTTTTTATGCAGGAGTTGAGTACTGATAATGAAGTTTGTAGACCTCTTGAAGATTTACGCTACAACCTAAAGGCTTCTACAGCCGAGCGGAAACTTTGACGCGTTTGGAAGTACATCGCTTATAGTATTTGTATCATGAAAAAGATCAATATCTGGCTACTTTGCATCAGCTCATGAGTCTCAGACATAATAACCATTGAGTTTTACTACATGCCGATTGCAAAACAACCAAAGTATAAATGATTGGCCATAAAGCTGAAAGAACAAGAAACCAGACAATGTAGCCTTCCTTGTTAGAGCTACTTGTAGTAATTTATTACATTCGTAATTAGTTGATTAATATATTGAAATGCACTGTACGCTCAGAACTGGTCTTACAATGTAGGAGTTGATTTTATTTATTTATTTTATGATTATTCTTTTATGAGATTGTTCATCCTTAAATAAGTAGTACTATAGCATACTACAATCTAAGTTACTTATTTTATTACCAACCTCCTCCTAAAGTTGCAATAAATATTTTTTTATTTTTTTTATACACTAGAAGTATTGTGGAATATAAAATGAAAGTAGATAAAACAGAATAGATAAAAAAATAAGTGCAACATTTGGCTTTATTCAAAATTAATAAAATGAAAAATAAACGCAATTTTTTTTTGAAAACGAAATTGGTTAAATAATAAAAATTGCATTAAAAAGTCTCGTAGCACCATGTCTGAGGGAAACTTAGGAAAAAAAAATAACATTATGCTAGCTTTTTTTTCTTTTTCTCTGACTATTTTTACACAGCTAGATAAATCGACTGCCCTTTGTTTGAGAGGCTATAAAACAATATTATAAGGCCCTACTAAGTAGTACTCGAATGGAGCTCAGAAATCTGTACAGGGATCACACAGTGTTGCAAGTAAAATAAAAGTTATTGAAGTCGTAAAGTGGGAAATATCGTAAACGAGGTCTAGGGTTTACTTGGCGGTTTTAACTGGAAACTTTAACATTACCGTAATGGATTGTAAATCACAGAAAACGAATAAATTATTAGATGCATTAAGGCGTAGGATAAAGAGGATAGTAAACGTACATTGTTGTATTTTTGATTGCGTTCAAGGCTGATAAAGTTCAAGTGTACAAGACCATCTTAAGCATAAATTATTCTTAAAAATCAATATAACCGATACACCGTGTTCATAAATCTAGATATTTACTGGTGGCTTATGGGGTTTTAGGACTCCCTAAGGCCCTGTGACTTAACTACTACCAAAGTTAACAGACAGCTTAACCTCGGAAGCGAAGTGCTAGATAAAATGTCACTGTAGAAGAGTGTTGCTAACTCTGCCAAATTCTAAACTAAGGTAAGTATCTATTAATATACAAGTCTTATTTAAAGGATCGTTAGTCATTTTTATGAGTTACGTATCAGAAAGATAAATTCGGCCGAATAGAAGTAAACTGACTTAACTCCAAAGTTATCATTTCACAGAATGCCACAAATCTTCAACCGTCGTGCAAAACGAAGAAACTCGAAAATGATACGAAACAAGCGAATTAAAAGCAAATTATAGCCAGCCGGCAATCGTAGCGTTTACAATAAATACATAATTGTACGCTCAGCACAATTGTATGGTCAGCATACGAATGGCATTCGGTGTAACGGTAAGGGTTTTGGCAGCTCAACTTGTCGCTGTAATAATAATGACGTGTTGTTGAACTTGTTGGAGTATCATTTGCAGTGCTGTGAAAGGTAAGGCAAAGTACGCTCTAATTACAAAGTTTATTTTCTCAAAACATGGCACGGAAAAAACTTCTTTCGGACCTGTTACGTAATAAGTAGGTACAATTATTCTGTTGGCCATTAAATTCTCATAATATTTATCTCTTGAATTTGTACATTAAATTATAAGTAAGCAGGCTTTATTTTTAAAACAGTAAGGTTCTTTCCAAAATATATTTTATCATAAGTACCTATCATTAATTTTATTTTATATTATAGGTACAACATACTGATCCGCAAATAGATTACTGTGCACAAAAAGGATTGTCTCAGTAAAGTAAACTAACTTATTTGACAGCACCTCAATAAAATTGTTGCCATCCTTCTTTCGAATACTAAAACGACTAAAACAGCGACAAATTCGTTTAGTTTAGAAAAATGTAACAGCAGAATCGGGCGTAATGTCAACTCAATTGTTATTCTTCGGCAATTGGTGTAATAAGTCGTATAACACCTCCAAGTGCCTGTTCAGATAGAGCTACAATCGTCAACACAAGTCACGCGCCGTGTACAATCAATAACAGTAATACAATCGCGGAGAACGACGGTCAATATTGTGAGTCAACAGTACCAGTGTTGCCAGGTGAAAGGTGGAACATACCCATTTCATTTTCAGTGTGGTGTGTTAGTGTATAAAATATTGATTATTTTCAAGATGAAATAGAAATCTAAACAAAACAATAAGCAATAAACTAGTAACTAAGTAGAAAAGCTCTAGAAAAGCTTCTGAAAACATTTTTGTTGCCAGCATTAATTAAATTTCAGTTTTTAATCCCATCATTTCAGTTGTTAAAATAATCTTATTGTTTTACTCAAGGCAACATTACTTTAGTTTACTGGCAACACTGACAGACTTATGTCTTTGCCATAAACTCTTTCATTTGGCTCGGACGAGCCTTATGAACAATAAAACGCTGAGGGCTGGAGATTTGGACTGTAATAAAATATTTGCCCTAGCACGCTAATCCCCGTCCCTTACTTACAAACGCAATTTGAGAAAGTTATGGCCGCTCTAGAGATGGGCCGTTGATCCTCAGGAAACATAATGTTGCTATTTAAAACTAAATTACGTGCAAAGCGTATGTCAAAACCGTTTATAAAATAACACCTTTACAATGTTGCAGTTGAAATGCGGGCTAAATTGGCATGTCAGAACTGACAGTTGCGTTTTATCAAGCTGTACTATGTGTTTTGAGTGTCATGTGTTGCCATTAAAAACTAACATTTAAGATAACTTTGGGTTATTTTTCCCTGTTGCTAAGACGCGAAATGAGTATAATAAATGTGGCTAATTTATGGCTTATTTTGTTCTTTATTCTTTTGTTTGCTATTTCCACTTACGAAACAATGAATAGAAATCGTGATAAATACCAACGATTCACACCAGCACGCATTAATCAGAACCACGAAACGTGAAATCTTAACGCGATCCCAGCCAATAGGACACGCGTTAAGCGGTGATTCCAGCGACCGAATAAAACTTCCCCAGCGTGAGGGTCCGGCTTAATTACTCGTAAATTGACCAGCATTCTGTTTATCCCGGAGCAATGTACTGTGGCTAAGTAGGTATTATGTCATATGTGAGAAATGGCCTTTAGTGGGTTGTCGTGCCTTTGGAATTTGGACTGGACTGTCGGTTTTTGTAAAATTGAAACTGCAGATTATTTTGCTACTTTATGAACTTTTGAGAGAGTAGAAAAATAAATGATGATATAAATGATGGAGTTCGGAGGTAGCAAACGTTTAAAAAAACATACAGCCGATTTAGAATCTCCTTCTTTTTACCAACTTCAAAAAAGGAGGAGGTCCTCAATTCGGTTGTTTTTTTTGTTTGCTACCTTATAACTTCGTCATTTATTTCTGAAAGGGTGTACTTCCAGATTGGTCCCATCATTTATTATCAAAATCGGTTCAATAGGGAAAAAACACGTCATCCGCGTACACGACACCCAATTAACCAACATCATCATCTGCTGTATCAAATTGGAGTTGGCTTTTTCAAGTTTTTAAACTTATAAATTAACTGAAGTCGGTTAAAAATGCAATAATTTAAAGAACTCTGTGGCATATCACTTCGCATTGAAACATTTTTCAATAGTAACATCTGTCGAACTATGATGGATAATCTTCCTTTTGTCCGTTATATTAATAAAAATATGAAATGAGATTGCTGTATCTTTGATATTTAGTATCACAATGGTAAGTATTCTTTTGTGAATGTTTACGGATGAGATACTCCCTATTATAACTTGATTTGAAATTGAATTCATTGCTACCAAAAAATTGGATGGTATTTGGTACAAAAGCATAATGCTGCTAAGGATTATTTTGATAACTGAAAATTGTTTGTAACTGTATTTGATGATTGTTTATAGGTAACTGTAATTTATCTTTTGGCAGACATAATTAATATATTATTATATTTCTTATCTTACTTTGGGAGGTAAGCCACTGGCTCCTGTAACACAGTTTTTATAACTAGCTCAAGAGCCTATTGATTTAATACTTTTGTGTTCAAATATTATTGTGTCAATAGAATTTTTTTTTACTTTTTTTTATATAATTTGATGATGCAGCGGATCCTTCTAAAGTCTAAATAAATTAAGTAGTTTTGCAAATTAATTTTAATAAAAAAATGCGTCAATGTCTAACTAATACATAAGTATTAGGTAGTTAATACCTATCACTTATTTATTAGAAATCTAGCTCCTGTAGTACAAGCTTTGCTAAGTTTGAAACTAGAGGGCGTTGTGTAAAAGGTCCATGAATATTTATTTATAAATTAACGAAATAATATAGTTTCCTTTCTACAATTTTCTATATTTAACTCAGATAGGCAGAAGCAATTATTATTGTACTTCTTTATGATAAAAAGATTCATAATGACATTACCACGTTCCATTTCTTCTTAGTAATAAACATAATTTCTTGTCAGTCGGTACGGGAGTTTCCATAGACATTTACTACTCGTATGTAAGTATAGATGTGTAGTTCCCATCAGTTTACATAGCTCATGGAAGTAATAGCTTATCACATTTATACTTATCTATATTTACACATGTTTGTGAATAGTGAAAATCTTGTAAATCATGAAAATCTTCCATTTCAATAGAAAGAAGTACCTATGCATCATCATCATTTTCCTACCCTTGTCCCACGCTAAGTGGGGTCGGTACAACATGTCTTCGTCTTCCACTTTCTTCTATCAGCCGTAATCTCGGTGTTCACTCCTTTCTTACTCATATCTTCTTTCACACAGTCCATCCATCTTTTCTTTGGCCTACCCCTACTTCTACATCCGTCTACATTCATGTCTAGCACTCTTCTCGTAATATGGCTTTCTTCCCTCCGCATGACATGCCCATACCACGCTAACCTATTACTCCTCAACTTATCCGTTATTGGCGCTACTTTCAAACTTCCTCTTATATACTCATTCCTTATCTATAGGTATCTACACATTTTTGTGAATAGTGAAAATCTTGCAAATCATGCAAATCTTGCATTTCAATAGAAAGAAGTACCTATGCATCGATATTAAATAAATAATATTCATACACATTTTCACACAACGTCCTCCAGTCGTAAACTAAGCGAACATTTTCAAACAACGCCCTCTAGGGGAACTACATTGCTGATACAATACAATAAGTATTTTGTTTGGTAATTAATTATTATTACATAGTAACACCCAGACACTGACCAAATTACTATGCTTTCTTGTACACGCAAATAAAACTATGTTAAAGGAAAAAAACTCTTATTTTCAGTTTATCAAAGTAAACCAGCTATATCTGTTAGTGAAGCTGTGGAGTGGAATGGCGCTTACAATTAAAAAAAACGACTGTTTTACCACGGCCACTTACGACATTGCTCACACCTTGGAGTCGTCATCAATTCATTGGTTTTTGCAGGTGGAAAGTCGAAGGTATTTCTTTTAATTAGCCATCGACAATGGGCTCTGCGCACTGCCCGATACCGATGCCGACACGATACTGACTTGTATATTGTTCGAACTAGAATATAGTGTGAAAGCGTTTAGTACTAATTTGTCTTATAACTTCCAAGGCACTGTGAAGTTCTTTGAATATTTTTGTATGGAACAAGCGTCTGACGATTTTTATAGTTATGTTCGACTGTGTTCGTATTACGTAGACATTTTTTTCCCATCAAGCCCACTCATTTACATACAGGGCTCGTTCGTTGGGAATTTCCCATCTATCCCACTAGTAGGCCGACTGACCCACTGGCTAGGCTCGATGGGAATAACCCTCTGTAAAGGGACCAGTGCAGTGATGATAACAATAATGTAGTCATTCACATTGCGCGTCATCCATCCGAAAGTCTTGAATATTAGACACAGAACTTTATAATCGTGTGGGACAATATAAAAGCACCCGTTTGACGCATTCAACACATAGTTTGGAAGGTGCAAAGTAAACAAGTTAATCGGTTAATTAAGATTTATGAGGAATTTCTTTCACTTAACCTTTCAATGCAATTCAATTGGATTATTTGTGACATGTAAGATAATTATTAATTAAAGTCATGGGCATTGTAGATAATTGTTTTGTATCAATAAATTTAATAAATTAATCAATTATGTCCGATTTACACACTATGCGGCAAGTAGCACTAGTCACTTTCGGTGATAGTCAAGCCGTCGTTACCGCGCAGTGTAAATATACCGTTAGGTGTAAATACTACCTTAGAATATGCTATTTGACATAAATAAAAATATATTGCTTCAGAAGAGTTTCTTAAACTTTATTACTGTTACAGCCAAAACTGAGTCAAACCAATGGAGTCAAAGAATAAAGTAAATTTCTCTGATTTATAGGTAGTCCGTTTATCAAAGCCTGCAGGGTATTGTCGATCAATCTAGAAATGAAATTACATGGTGAGCTTTAGTTTCTCAAAAAACGATGGACGTATTAAGACGGTGTTGTGGGACTCCTGTGAAAGCAAATGCTTTAGAAAAATCAAATTATGATGTGATGTTCGATTTGGCAATGAACCGATCATATAGGTACCTAACCTAAAAAGTAGAATCAACATAGAATACATAGTTTTTGAGCCATGACTAAACAACTCAAATAACGCTAAAATGTTACGGGTAGAAATAGAGTTGTGTTAAAATCCTTTTGGATCTCTAAAGCAAAGAACTTTCAGTGGACTACTTTTAAGGTTTCTGATGTTGACGGCGATGACCCTCTGTTTTATTACGGAATGTAACGGCCACCGGTTTTTAAGAAACATGCGTTCTACGTACTCTGTACATTTGTTAAATTGATGACATATAATAACATACTATTACAAACAGAAATATTGTGACATACACACAAAATTAATTTAACCATCAAAATGAAACACGTTTTGACGTTTTTGCATCCTTGTTAGAGAATAAAAAAAAAATATATCTTTTATGAAATTGGCACTACAAAAAAAAAATATTTAAGAAAGAATAAAAAAGTTCTTAAAAACTACCTACTAAAGTTTGGTTGTGGTAGTACCTAAGCTATATACACTGACAAAACAAGCCCAAAAAAAGTAATTGCTTGCACATTCTAAGTGAAAAAAAAAATATTGGTTCAAAAAGTTTTTTTTATTTTTTTTATGATAAAAGTAATGGAACAATCTAATAGCTCACCTGATGTTAAGTGGTAACTTCTGCCTATAACAATGCATTACCTCACAGAGCAAGTACAATGAGGACGTGCCATGTAAGGCAATGCACTGCGTCCATCACTTTGAGACGTAAAGATCTTGAAGTCTCATGTGCCTGTAATTACACCGGCGCCCTTACCCTTCAAACCGGAACACAGTAATGCGAGCATCGCTGCTTGGCGGCAGAAATAGGTACGGTGGTAGTACTTCCCCGGACGAGCTCTCACAAAGAGCTCTACTACTACTAGTTTCTATAGTTATGATCATTTTGAAAAACATAATAAAATAATAAATGACAACTGCATCAAACATAATTTTGAACATAATTTTATACAACAGACCCCGGGAACGAAATAATTCACATATTTTGTACGATTCAAATGTGTGGTATGTGAAAGGTATGGAGTGTATCGTATGGATCCGAATACTCTACACTTAAGTACCTACCTTCAATACGCAATAAAATTGGGCTAAATATCTGATAAATACCAACATTGAATTTGGTTAGTCAAACATTTCTTAGGTAGTATACAAATTCATCAAAATCGGTTCAGTAATTTGGCAGTTAAATAAGAATAACTAAAAAAAAACACGTCATCCACGTACACGAGATTGCATATTTTGCTTTCCTGTGGTGTTTACAATTAATAGAATACCTACTCCCAATAAAATGCCATCATCACCATCATTATTTGGTGATGAAGGCGTATCAAATTAAAGTCGGTTTTTCCAGTTTTTTAAGTTATAAATTATTTGAAGTCGGATAATAAAATAATTACAAATACATGGCGTCCTAGCAGATAATTAAAAAGTTTCGCATTTTTTTCAAAATTATATTTTCAAAACTTTCTTAATACCTTGAGATATGACAGATATTGATGAGTTTGCACGTGTATATTTATGAGACAATTAAATTAAACTGTGGAAAAGATCGCGTTTTTATTAACATTTTTTTTAATATCTCTCGTCAACGTATGATTAGACAAATAAATTGATTAACGACTGCAATGAAACCGTCATCATCCAAAACACGCGATATATAGCTTGATATATAATTGCAAATATATTCTGTTTGAGAAACACTATAGTTGAAAGTCGATAATCGATTTATGCGATAATCTATCAACTCGATAGTGGAGCAGGTGCTGGTCAACCCGGTTGAATTAAATTAACTACCTATACTAACTCGTTACTAATCTGTAAGTATTTGTAAATGAATGACGAATAAACTGTTACGGCAAAAAAACATTCACACACTCTTTTCACTCACTCATACAGTATCAGATATGAGAGAGAAGAGTAGAAAAATAATAGGCACGGATACGGTAGATATCAAAAATTTTATTATGTCATCTATAAATTTGGCAAAGTAATGTCTTTAAGTCCTTTGTGCCAAACGCTTCAGACCTGGAAATATTTGTGGAGCATTTGTCACACCGAATCAAACCTTCAGCACGGAAATAAGTTAAGACCTTGGTCACAGATCATATCGTAATAATATACTAGTACTTGGGTGTAGTAAATAATACTTACATCTGATGTTATAGGTAGCTTACCGAACTTACGAAAATTGAGGCTCATTCCAGAAAACCCCTGAGATTTCCCCCTGCGAAGGGGATTTCTGGAGTTTTTGTCCAAAAATCCCCGAAGCACAAAATGCTAAAGGTCAAAGCTCGCTTACTTGCGTGTTAAAACGTCTACCTAGCACTAAATTAATGTACTACACGATTCTTTAAAAACAACTCCAAATGTTTTCTGGTTTCGCACCACTGCGGCGTTTAATTGCAGTAATAGGTAACCACTGCCGTCTGCGATTTCCTTAGAAGGAGCAACGGCAATTTGTTTGATTGCGGCAATCGCCACTATGTTTAAACATAAAATGCTGCAAGAAATATATACGATTGCCTGACCATTGCGGACTCAAATGCTTTGCTAGTTTTTTTCCATACAGAGAAAACGGAAATGAAAAACAATGCAGGCTTTTGCGCACGAAATCTTTTTGCTGCTATATTTTAAGTATTTTGGGCCTTGTGTTTATTTCGACAGATTTTACTCTAATAGGGATGACGTCATATCTCGGCTGAAACTGGTTTCACTCACTGATGAATCGAGTTTTTGACGTCATTATGACGTAATTTCTATCATAGTAAAATCTCTGCGGAAGTCAGCATAACTTAACCCTGCTAACGGGGTTAGAGGACTTGGCGTTCTAAACTAAGAAATGGTTTTGGTAAGTTCCATAACTAGTGATATTTTTTGTTGGTAATATAGGCTCGCACCACTCTCCCAAGAGTGATACAATGAATACAACCATGAAGAAGTTTACTAGTCATTTAGTCATTGATTTGATAGAAAAAAACTACTGTTTACTTACAGCAATATCGGAAATCAACCAAAGCCGCACTTATATCCCGTATATTAATTGAATAATACCTACTAATAACAGAATAATATAAATGAATAAAGCGGCTAATAACAGTTGTGTGCAAGAGCAATACTCATTGAGTACTGCATTGCGAATTAGTTTTTGCAACTCGATAAATGTATAAACGCTGCATTGAATGAAAAACTTGCGCAAGGTAATGTTCATTTCTGATGTGTGGTGTTTTATCAAGTAAGCTTACTTTGTAGAATAGTTACATTTTGAATAAAAAATAAGAAGACATTGATTAATTTCCTTTTATGTAATCTAGCAAAGCTATTAGTTAAAAGAGACAATAAGAAAAGTATTGGTGGACAGTAATGGACACGTTCTTGGACAGTTAGACAGTTTATCGATGCTAATTTAGTTACTACTTACCTATAGGCTACATTGTAGGTGCATCATTATATGGTTGGGGTCATATAAGTACTATGTAATTAGTACATTTATCAAAGACTAATCCACTGATGTAGACTTTTCAAAAGTGTTGAGCAATTACGAGACCACGGTTTATTCATCGCTGGATTCAAAATATGACATTAGTTTTGACAGCATTTCAACATCTACGTCAGAGTAACAACGCGAAGGAGAGCCACAAAGGTAAATACTACGGTGAATTTCCACGTGTCGCTTTCCGTGGAAATGAAAACCAACCCTCTGAGAAATGAGGCCGTAATCCCAAGTATGATGTTTGATATGTACAATCAAACATAAGAACTCTGTTTACAAGCGGAACAAAAGCGCAAACCGACAAGCGAATCTCAAATTGACTGATCCATCATCCCCCGGAACGCAAACATACAAATCCTTACTTAATTTCAGTCGCAGAATTCAATCAGAATGTAATCCTTATACCCTAATGTTATAATGCCTTACATTATCCCCCTGTAACAGAATCGCGACGACACACCAACCTTTAATTATTATCAACACATCATTTTCATACCAGTTTCCGAAATGCTTAGGGTTGTCGAGGGATTACCGTTCAGGTTGGAAAACAAGAGGGAGTTTTGTAGCTCGAAAATAATCACCATAAAAACACCTACTAACAAAAGCACTGGATCTAGATAACGTGGCCTACATAATGCTTTGACCTCTACAGAACAATGTTTTACCTCAACATTAATATAACTATTATTTAAAACAGCTTACGGGCCCGTTTGCTGTAAGTTCTTAATCGGAACCGATTCGCATTAGAATGAGCGTCGGCTAGATGTATCGGTTGATAACCCTTCCCTCCGACTCTACATTTCATATTCCCGGTTCCATTCCGTCCAACCTTCACAGGAGGATTATATTCTGGCTCCGATGTTTTCGTATCCTATTATTTCACGGGGTGAAAATGGGCCACCCGCCTCCTACTCACTCAAACATTGACACCCCAAGCTGCGTGTGTGGCGACTATGAACTCCTCCGCTCGTGTGAGTAGCTCAAGGAATTCGTGTGTGTGTTTCATCAACTGTAAACCACTGTCAACGACTCGTCAAAATAATATTGGCTTAGCTCTAAGCCCGTATACAGATTTGGAACACGGAAACTTGATACGCTCACGAATTAATTATATTGGGTTTAAATTATTTTACGAAGTAAATGACATGAAATAAAAATAGAAAAGTGGATCGTTTCAAATAAATTTTAATAAAAATAAAGATGATCTGATAGCATTAAAACACAATAGGCACTTATAAGAGCTAATACAAGTGATTTATTGAAAGCTTCACTCTCAGACAGACGAGACGGCTTTCTCAGTGATTGCTGCTACTGATTGCATTATAATTAAAACCGTTGTTGGCATCGACGCAGCAGAAACCACAAGAAATGCAACAGAAATAACAAATAACTGCATTCCGAACGGACAAAAAGTAACAAAGCATGAAACAGTTAAATAAAAAATGTGTAATTGCACATTGTTGTGATTCAAAGTGGAATCAGAAGAAGGAAATTGTAATAAAAACCTAACGAGTCTCGTTTCACTCATGAGAGTGTTTCGAATTGCAAATTTGGGGAAAAAAGCGAACAAACTACACTCAAAGTCGAATGCGGCAGTGCGCGATAAGCAAGTGCCGCTTATGCAAGATCACGAATGTAATTGCTCCCTTGTCTGGCACGACACTTCAAGCCAGAGTGGGATAGAAGACGTGGAATAAATACGAGCAAAAGAGACGGTGGTATTTAGTATCAACAGAAGCATAAGCGGCAAAAATGATTGATTACTTGCCGTCTTGCGCTGAGCTCTATTTAATCACTTTATTCCCTTTTCTCCGTTTGTTGGGATCATTTTGTATTTGTGTAATTTGTATACGGAGGAGGCAACAGACGGGTGTTCATATCCGGCGCCTATCCGTACCCATAAACAGCCTGACGTTATCTGTTAATCCGATGGAAATTTTAATTCAGATTAGAATTAAAATTTTGCATTTCTTGACCGTTCATTTTTTGAATAAGATCGTTATATACAGTGCAATCACGATAACATTTCTTTTTATGATGTTTTTTTTAATGATGGACCAAGCCGATGGCCAATCTGATGTTAAGTGGTAACCACTGCCTATAACGATGTATTGCCTCACAGAGCACAATAGAAAACGTGTCATGCGATGCATTGCACTGCGCTCATCACTCGACAAGCAAGCAAGCTCGTATGAGTGAGTGGCCAACTCTGGTGATGGAGTTTTTACATCACTGCACAACGAACATACGACGGGTTTGGATATGTTAGTCAAATTATGTTAGGATGAAAGTCAATCTAGCTGAAACGAGTTGGAAGCTGAAGGTCCTATTAGAAAAATGTCGAACTGTGCCTTGATCACGAATAAATGTGACAATCGCAAACGTATCGTTACGCTAGCGTACCCGAGATACACTGCGCGGTGACACTACAGCGGTTGTCAGTCGAGCTGGCATTGACTGTTAGATTTGTTCGTGATATAGAGATACCTACGTTTACTGTAAGTGGACGTCTCATGATTGAAATGGTGTAAAATGTGTTTGAACTCACCGCTCATATGTCCGTTTTCGTACGGCGAGTACTCCCCGTTCTCCAGCCTGTGCTTCTTGAAGGGATGTCCGGGGAACTGCGTGGCTGCGAGCGAGAGGCCCACGCCGGACGCACGCTTCGGAGGTCTACCCGGTCTGGAGCTGCGGACATAGTAGCACGTTACTGCCGTTAGGGATATTTCAGTTTCACAACTAAAGGGACCTTACTACTATCCTATCTTACTTCTCTAAGGTGGTGGTAACTACGGCTGCCAACCATACTGTTAAAAACATTATTATTTTATTTCGCTCTAAAATACTGTTTACTGTTGAACAAAAACGTGCAAGTTCACTGAAGTTGAATTGAGTTGAATTTAAATTTGTTTTGAAAATTTCATTTTGCTGTCTATATAACTTTCAACCCTAGCTAAAAGACCTTACTGAGCTTTGAATAATCCTAGAGCTCATTTAGGCATAACTTATGTACTAAGTATTGTAAGAAAGATGTACTTTTCCCATACCAAGCAGATCAATTTGGATTAAAAACAGTAGGATACCAAAAAAACTGTTCTCATTACAAGGAGTATCAACAGCTCAGCCGCAGATATAACTAATTAAAAAGAATTAAAAACCACCGCCTCATTCTGGCTCTTATCAAATAAATCAAGTTCTCGCGTAAGGGTGGTTACAGATTTATTTTTATTTATTTCACTCCCCCAAGATTTAATACCCAAGACGTCAGGCCCAGTTTCCACAATTTCACGCTTATTGTTTTCCCATCCCTGATTTACGATCATGTAATAGACAACAGTATTTCTCGGACGCAATAAAGTTTGTCACCTAAATCTTGGACGTAAGCCTATTGCTCTTCGTGGACCTCCTCAACCGACGCTATTACTAACATTACTTCAGTTACTTAATATCAGCTGGTCACTGAAGATATCATAGCGTCATCAGAAATATTTTCTACAAGAGGTATAGTATTGCTAATTTTTACTATTGCCCCAGTGTTTTTATTTAAAAATTTCACATTAACAAGTAGTGCCAGGAGGACTTAATGCTAAGAGCATTGTATACCAGTCTTCCTGGGCGTGCAAGAAGGCACCACCTTTTTTCGGTTCTAAACTAGAGACAATTATGCGCGAGCTAAGCGAGCCGCACATTATGCAACGGAAAGGTGTTTATCTGAGCAACCAACAAGAAACTACAACGTAGTTTTATATTATCAAGCTTTTATTTCAATTTTCTTATCAACAACATTTTCCTCGTCCAGATTCCGGAGTAAATGACCGCAAAATGAAGTATTTTTATCATGAACAGTAATGGTGCCCAATTACAGTGGTACACTAATCCTAGCATCGCCGATGGTCGTGCAAGTTCGGCAATTATCGGGGGAGCTGCGATGCTGTTATCATAGTATCGGCTTACACAGAAACTGAGTCTCGGCTATTTATTTTTATGTCAGCAACCGTCATTATGAGACACTCCATTAGCTTGGATTGCGGTCTCTCGGTTTCGGTTACTTGGGGTGCGATTGTGGGACACTTTTTGTGACAGACGGATAAAGAGTAAGACTGGTAATCTTATGTAATGAGTACCCTACGTAAGGCTAAGTAATTGCGTACCCGTTAGATGACGAAAAAAACAGTAAATCCTAGTCGAAAAAATTGGGTTTTAGCTTAATTAATGAATTGAATGTCATACCGTGATAGTGCATTTCCGGTGTCGTGCCTGTGTCGGCGTCGGTGGATCAACGGCCTAAGGGGTATATTATAATCATTGGTCTTCTAAAGCTGAGCTAACGAAAATCATTGCTAAATCTGTTGTTATCTGTTTTCGTTGTCATGCACAAAGATAGAGAATTTTTTAAAGCCGCGCTAAAATGTCAGTTGAATATGAATAAAGGGGTAAGTATACAAACTTATAGACTTTGGCATAAATACTTTCAACGCATAAAATCAACGACTTCCAAATGTCACTTATTTTGGGCGCTTAAAAAAACTGAAATCGAATATTGAAAGTGTCGACACCGATAAGAAGCACGTGCCGCTCCCATGCAACCACTTAGGCATACCAAGCTTGTCCCACCAGCGATCAACTGTTGACGTATATTGGCTCTTACTGCATCGAGTTAAGGATCAATATAGTTTAGTTTATTATGCTGATGATTGACTTGGTAGATCAGATACTGAGGAAACTAAGCTGGTGAACGCTGTTTCTAACACTAACTTCAAATTCTCAAAGGAAAAATGCATTTTCACTTTCATTTCCCAATGGTCCTGTAGCTCTTTCTTTCTGCAACACGTGATATAAGAAGGCGATCTTTGTATGTTCCCAGTGTCGCCAAAATCGGACGAGTTATATTTGCGGATCAAGCATTTTTTCATCCAAACATTAATGTCACACAGAACTCTTGGCTGTTGAAGTTTGAACAGAAGTGGAAGGAGACAAGGAGTATCTGCACGACAGTACCTTACTGCTATTGTTTATTCTGTGGCAGCGCTGGGCAATTCTGTAATCTGAATACCGCAAAGCTCACTGATAAACCACCATTAAAAACAGTTCGATTTATTACCGAACGATTTAATACGATTTATAGCGCGAAAGAGTTTTTAAATACAGAAGGTCCGTAAGTGGACTGCAGGAATTGATTCAGTATAATTTTATTTTTAAAAATTTTTTTAGGTTATCAATATTTTTTTTATTTTACCGAATTTGCTCCAGATTTTTTTAAGGTTCGGTTAGTCCGCAAGTAGGCGGCAAAAATGGACGATTCAGTATTATTTTATTTTTAACGATATTTTAGGTAGGTAAGCAATTTTAATTTTATTTTACGCTATTTGCTCGAGATTTTTTCTAAGGTTATGTTAGTCCGTAAGTGGTCTGCAAAAATGGACGATTCAGTATTATTTAATTTTTAACGGCTTTTTAGGTAATTTTATTTTCATTTTACGCTTTTTGCTCAAGATTATTTTCAGGTTTTTCTTTATTGCTGTAGGTAATACTTTCAAGGAAAGTTTTTGTGAACCATTTACTTAAGTATCTAAAATAGGCATATTTTAAGTTCGCGTCTGTTATATTTACTATAAAAATGAACCTACTAATAGTATGACCCAAAAATACGTTATCTACATTTATTTCTGCCAATGCCTACCCTTTGCCGCACCCCAGTGAAACTAACACCGCCATAGTTTTGCTTTTTGTAATATTTGCGTGGCAATATTCATCACTCACGAGCGCGTCACTGATCAAATACCCACAAAGGAGTCCCCAGATATTACCGACAGATATTCCCTGATAGATAGCTCCACAAACATTGATCCCAGATAGAAACAAATATAATAAGCGTATAGAAAACTCTTTTCTGCATAACATAAAAATAATATTAGTAGTTTATAGAAATGAAACTCTTTGTTACTTGTGTGTGACTCAATAATTATGCAATTTTGCTTTTGTGCTTTAATGAGGCGATCAATAAAATGAGGATAATTTGAATCTAGATGCTATACCTAAATTAGAAAATAAATATGAAGAAGTTTAGGAAAGAAAAAACCTTCTTTGTGAGATACGGTGAGACTATAAGTTAAGTACCTAATGCTTTCAACTTTATAAAAAACAGATCTTAACACGTAAAACTAAAGTATACAAACATTGATGTACCGACACACTATAAATAGGCTGGTCTTTGTTATTATATTTGTATTACTATTCTCTGCTCTTAGTGGACACGTTCACACTCACTAATAATTACTGACACGAAATCATAGCGTTCACGTGGCGTAAACATCCTTCCCTGTCTGTTTAAAAAAAAAACTCAACCGAAAGCGTCTCGCTGACAGTGTATTGTAAGCTAATAGTCATAATCTTATGTTTTTTGTGCTACTAAAGGACGATTATTTACGAGATACAACACTACAGAGACTGACTCTTATGGGAATGTTTTCTTATGAAAGGAGAGTAATAAAATTTAATTTGTCACTAATAAATAAAATTATTTATAATTATGTATGTTCAGCTAGTTACAACGTCCTCATCAATATTTTTTTCATGTCTAACCATTTTAAGAAGTATGTTTGCTTAATGACTTATTCTTCACTTAATGGAGCTTAATTTATAGTATGTGGGAAATGTACTACTTACCAAGAAGAAGTTCATCTGTTAATTTACTGTTGCCAAACGAAAATATATCACGCTACGAACTAACTTCATTGCAAATAAAAAAAAAGAAGAAGTGAAAAGAATGACTAATTTAGAACCCAAAACTCATTTTAGCAAACAAATCAAACCACAGATGCATGTTTTTTTATTTTTTTTTGTGATAAACGTAATGGAACAAGCTGATAGCTCACCTGATGTTAAGTAGTAACTTCTGCCTATAACAATGCATTACCTCACAGAGCAAGTTCAATGAGGACGTGCCCTGTAAGGCAATGCACTGCGTCCATCACTCTGAGACGTAAAGATCTTGAAAAATATAGTATCTGGATTACAAAAACAATGAGGCTCTGTTGTAAAAATGGCCCAAGAATCAGTAGACAAGGTAAAACAAACGTTTATATCTTATCTTCGAATACCGTGTCCGTAGGCAAACTAAAACGCGGTAGCTGTTTGCCTTCAGATAAATGAGTTCGGTTAATAATCGTGGGTTTTGTAAACGAGTTCCGGTCGTGGCATTCCATCTTCGGATAGATATAATACCTATTCACCTTGAGAAGTACCTGGAGAAGAAGAGAGAGCAACGTTATTGACATAAAATCTAGAGTTTCAGTTCTATTTTGCACTTTTATTATCTACAGCAAATCTTGTGTAATGGATCTTGCAAATTTTGCTATTTTGGAACCTTAAAGTTCTGCTATTAAAAACAATGTTTTAATAAAACAACGGGAAAAATGTAATTGAAGCCAAAAATTAGAGGGCACTAAGACAGTAACAATAAAAAGTGAAAGCAAAGCCAAGTTTAATTGTGTCGTAAAAATAAAAATTAAATAAAAAATGCTTTGGGGTGGAAAAGTTTAGCGACCGTAATTCTGCAATTATTTCATTCCATTTTGAGAAATAGTCCTAATGTTACCTGTCCCTGGGGCGAAACGTGTTCAAACTTTTTTCTATTATGTACCCTATCTACCCAGTATCTATTAGGTATACATTGTAGCAAGAATTTCTATTTTATCTCACTAATATTATAAATGTCAAAGTTTAGATGTTTGTTTGTGTTTCACTGAAACTGAAGCTACTGGTCCAATTTAGGTGTAACTTGGAGTATATATATGTAGTTCGTAACGTAGATTAACATATAATATTTTATGACTAGCCGTCGCCCGCGGCGTTGCTCGCGTTCTACCCTTTAGAGTGTGGCGTTTCAAAATTCCTTTCTTAGTGCACCCCTACACTATATAAGGATACTACCCTCCAAATTTCATACCTCTAGGACTTATAGTTTAGGCTGTGCGTTGATTCTAAGTCAGCTTCAAAAGAGTTTTATATATTTAGAAGATACTATAGGATGCTAAGCTATTGTATACAAAAATGATTTCAACTTGGTAAGTTTAATTCACTGACAAGTCAAACCACTTGAAATGGTACCAAAGTAATAAGATGACTGTTAATGAAACAGATAATACAAGATAATATTAGAATAGGAATAAAACAGATTAAATCTTGAATTAAATTCAGTACAGTCACGTACAAAATCAAAAGTTTAAAACGGGCAACCGACCAAAACAAAAAAAATCAAATCAAAGATGTTATAAAACAAAAGACTAAACAGTTTGTACGTAAGAAAAAAATAAAGGAGGATTTTCCTATTAAAAAAAATCTGCTTCTCAAAAACCCAAAAAACAAGTACCTACCTAGCATTTATTCTGATACAACCAACATGAGATATTTCTTTAAATTCATCACTTATGACAGTTTTTATTCACAAAAGAAATTACGACTAATACTTACAGTATTCACAAAATACACGATAAAACATTTACCTACAAACCATTTCAAACAATTTATAGATAGCTCAACTGGTCGAAATTTATTTTATAAGCGATAGAGCACTGTTGTACCCGACAATACATTCATAAGTTAATAGCAAGTCACCATAACAGTCAGGTAGCTACGTTTCAATTTCTCGAGGCATTTTATTTACAAAACTAATTACGTTTGTCTGATGGGGTATTAAACAGCTCCCGGAGCGTACGTTGATTCGATGACAGTTAATAAAGACATTCCAAACGTATTTAAGATCTTATACTATTTCATGCGATGTGATCGCTTCATCTCAGGTTATTAAAATCGTGGTTCGCTTTTTGTATGTGATTGTACTTTTTGTTAGTTTTTATTGCAACTTTGTACGTTTTTTTGGGAGATACCTACAAGTGCTGTATCTTTTCATAAAAAATACTATGTACCTACCTAACATAGTTTTTAAATTGCAAAAAGTATAATAGACTCAGAAATATATTTCATTCTAATTAAAAAACATTACTAATTAAGTAGTATGACATAGAAAAAGATCCACATAAAAATATTAACCGGGACGTAAACATTTTTTTTATTTTTTATTACCGCTGGCACGAACATCATTGTCGGCACGCCACGTGGTGCAGATAATTGAAATGTCCAAACACTGAATTTATAGTTAGCAGAACGTCACTATTTCTTTTTTATTACACTTCTATCGATGTTTTTATTAATCTTTTACATCTAACAGTCTTGCTTGGACTGTGTTTCTTGTGTTCATAATTAGAACATGTTTGAAAATGTAACGCCGAGTAAAAGAGTAAAAAGTTTTTAGTCACACAAAACTGATAGTAATCAAATTAGAGTTTTTATTCAAGGTACATTGCAACTTTAATATCAGTACAACAAATACATAGGTAATAACTGTTGCAGTGGTAGCAACATTAAAATGTAAAATATTAATGGTAACACGAGTGGAGCCGGCATCCCTTTCTGCGAATGTCGGGGAACATAATAAGCCCCCAAGGGACAACCTCTTCTAATAATTAGCGGCTGTTCATTTCTTAATTTTAATATTTAATTACAAAGGAAACTCGACGACGACGTCATCCCCAGAAAGACTTCCAAATCCGGTTTTGTTTCATCCTCAAAAAGATGAATTTAGTTTCTATTTCTAATTCACTGGAGGCTTTGTTTCTTTGTTCGATATCAAAGGATAGTAATCAATGTTAAGATTCGTATTTATTAAAATTGAATCGCTTTTATCAACAAAGTTGAAATTGAATTCTTTTAACGGCTCTTTCCTTTAGACATGAGTATAATCAATGTAACTTTATCGCGAACGTTGAAGAGCCATCTCACAATTTCCTTTTGTCGTCCTACCCCATTGTGAAGGTAATATCTTACGACATATTATCGTTTTATTTCATTTCAGAAAGCCCGCTTTGAAATTCCCTTTTAACTATTACTACCTGCTTTTGGGTTTCATTAGAAAACGTCTGCTGAATTTTGCATGAGCTCAAATACCGTTTCAAACTTTTCGACTGCCAAAATATTTACTTATAGCTACTGAAAACTGTGAAAACTCTACGAAAATTATTGAACTACCATTGAGCTTCACAATGAAGTACCCATTCCATTTTCTTGGAAAAATCTGGTAGCTTTTAAATTATGACGTTTTACGCTTGTCAGTAGAGAGTTTGTCATTTACGTTACCTTAGCCCTTCAAAGTGTTCGAGGAACAAACAGTAATGTATAGGTAAAAAATGTGCTCACGCCTTCGTCTGAGCACATTTGTTCTGTTCTCTTATCAGAATATCGCCAGTGCAAAGTGCCTTGTATATATTTATAATGTTGTTGGTAACTACAATCAATTAGTTAATGGACCGGACTGTCAAATGCAATAAAATGGTCGCGATTCGTTAATAATGTTCCCTTTGATGCGGTTTTTCATTTGGCACTTTTCAATTGGTTGTACATTCGACGTGCGTTTGGCGTGTTTGAATGGACGTGGATGGTCTGGACGTGGCTATTCACGCGGACTCGAGTATTGTTTTGTTGTGTAAAATTATACAATTTCTGGACGGGTGACCACGCGGGCGGTCAGTCACGCCTACCATTCGATTGAAACGAAAAAATTCTATCGCAGAGGGCAACTGTTGATAATGACCATTCTAAATCATTGCAAATCATGTTGCTAGTGGCGCCAATATTTAATTTCCTATTTAATTTTAGTACAGTTCATTTGATACTTAATAGTTTTCTATTTATCCGGACACGCTTCATCGGGGATAATAAGTATTGCTACCGTTCCTGGAGAGTTTTTACGCCATCTTTTGTTGCGATCCCAAAAAATGCTACCTGGTTCAGTTCGTAAATTAATTTCATCTAATTTCGTCTAGTTGCTGAGTCACACGTCGTATGCTGTCGGCTAACACAAGGGAAAAAATTAAGCTTGTTTTTCAACGAGCGCCATTAGGGAGACACTTGAAAGATAGATGCAGTTGCATTTAAATATTCGATAACTCATATCTTAAAATAAATTATACAAACTATTTTTAAGAATGTTTGAATAAACCTCTCTTGTAAGTCAAGTCAGTTATTTACAAAATATAGACTTAGTGGAATGAGTTTTTTTTAAATTATTTGTCCACTCTAACAACTTTGTAGGGTTAAGCTCGCTTAATGTAGGTACGTACATGTTTTTTTTATTTTTTTTATACAATATAGGCAACCCTTTGACTACAATCTCACCTGACGTTAAGCAATGACGTGGTCGACGATGTAGCACGGTTACCTAGAAGATACCTATTCACTCTACTCTTGAAAACTTCCAAATTATAGTCATTCGGGAACACAGACGCCGGCAACATGACATGTTTTAAGTTTAAGTTTCAATGTGTATAATAAAGAATAAAGACCCTTTTTTCTACTCGCAGTAAAAGCCTAATAAAGTTCATCGTGCGATATGCATGTGGTATAAGTTTGAGCTAGAAAAATAATTTGGAATTTTTATTTTGTAAAGGGCAAAAACTAATATTCCCACTCAATCTTGTCCAACCAGAATCCACTGTTCTAAGTTTAATCACATGTTCAATGAAAAATTAAAATAACTAAAACAAACGAGAGATCTGAAACAGAATAGATTCCGGACGTGTGATCGTTTAGTGTCGAACAAAAATAAACGTTATTAACGAACAGGTTATCTAAAATAAACGTTATGATTTGTTAAACAGCTTATTAGAAAAACATCGGCGCTGACAGCGCGTTTGGAAATAAACTATTTAATGGCCAAGTGCGAGTCGGGCGTCGGTTCTAGTGAAAACAAAAGCGAGTTGCCTCTTTATCCGAATTTCAGTTTAGACTAGTCTTGAAATATATTTTCTTTGAATTGTAATACATCAGTAGTGTTTTTTTATACAAGTAATTGATGAAAGTCAGTAAAAATTTGGCTTATTTGATAAGTAGAGTTATAGTTACGCGTGGGATGAATAAAAAAGAAACATTTCTATGAAATTAATAATAAATATTCTAATTTTACCTACAGACAAAACTGATAATAGGTAATAGATAAAATTTAAAGAATCTTAAAACAAAAGTAGATTATCCAACCTAAACAACCAGCTCTCGTAAATCAAGATTGTAATAGTTACAGTAAGTAGATAGATCTTAAATATATATCCTTTGTTTGATCAGACAAACATCTGGATGTTGAACAGAAGTTAATAATAAAATATGATGAAAAAATATGTTAAGTCCTTTTGTATCGACCGCTTCTGTCTGCGATTATACTTAGAACTAGCAGTCTTGATACTTTGCGATTACTACGAAAGAATAAATAGCAGAAAAATACGACATAATTTAATGTGATGTGGTTTTATTGCGTTCTTGCTATACCTAAAACAAGTAGTGTTGATACTTGATAAAAAAATGTTTAGTTAATTATTGTGATGTTTTCGCGTGCGATTTAAATAAAAAGCGAATTATGGCCAATTACGTTGTAAGCCAAATGAGACGGCATCAGACGGTTGGTCTTTATCGCGTCATCTCCGCCAATCGATTACTATTACTATAAAAAATCGATGAACAACTGCCATGAAAAAGTGAGCTACAGGCCTAGGGGCACGGTTGTAATAGCTAATTGCATTAGTTACAATGTGTTTTAACAACTACGACTTATATGTTTCGATGAATAATGTTCGCGTTGCTGTGTCTAAATGCCAAACGATTCATAAGTTTTAACATAGAACCCGTTTTACAACAAAATACATTCCAGTTTGCAAATTTTATAGTAGCCATTATTTTAATAGTTTATTGAAAGTTTTATATTATAAAATGTACCTCATTAGAGTGCACCATTTACTCGTACGTTGTAAATTTTGACTTTTTCGTACATAAATAGTTAAAATAACGGATAATATTTTATAAATAAGTATGTACATAAGTTCTTTCTTTACTTTCTTTATTCCTTAAAATAATAATAATAAATATTCACGGACACTTAACACAACGCCTTCTAGTTCCAAACTAAGCAAAGCTTGTACGATAGAAACTAGATGGCTGAATACATTTTTTTTTTTGTAAATACATACTTATAACACATAGAAACACCCAGACACAGAACCAACATCTATGTTTACAACACACAAATGTTTGTTCTCGGTGGGGATCGAACCTACGACCCACAGCACGGAAAAAAAATCATAATTATAAAATTCAAATGTATAATTGATAATATTTATTTATTGCCTAATGACCATAAGTTCAAGTTATTACGTAATTATCATAGTTAAACGTATGCATTGTCATATAATCAATCAATACACATGACTAAACCCAATTATGGGACTCGCTAGCAATAACCATAGCCTACTATGCCAATTAACTGCTCTAACGTATGCACTACGTCATTTGTATACATACGTTTACGTACCTACGTAAAGATACAAATATTTGTATCAAATGACCTCATAGCTCGTCCTGATTGTTTTAGTTGAATCACTGTAGCACTAAAATTTGAGTTTCCGGTGTAAATATATTTTATCGTTATAACAATAACTTTATTACAGCGTTTTGAACATTTTGTTATTCTTTTTCTTGGATGTAAAACTGTCTTTAAATAATCATGTATCAGTTTTGATCAATTCAATATTATTATATTCTAATTTTTTGAAAATAACCATAGGTATATAATTACATTTGGTCTAGTAAAAACCTATTATAAGACAAATAATATTTAAATTATCGATTGCCATCTTTATAAAATAATGATATAACAGAATGAGTATCAATGATACGTTCAAAAAGATACGTTTATGGTAAATGGGAGTAAATGCAGAAAATATCAAGAGGGCTCAATCCGAGCAATTGTATTGCAGCCGAAACGTAGTTCATAGTAACTCAGTGAGATTTGTTTTGATAATACATCATAAAACTATTAAATATTGGATCGCTGAGTGAGACTACCAGCGCAACTGTTTTCATGTCTGGCTTAAGGTATAAGCTGAAGCTATTACAAAAGTCAATCGCAGAATGTACATTATTTTTTCTGTAATAGAATTAAATAATAGCCACCTCCCAAAACGGAAATACTTAGTTATTGATCTTGTATTTATTGTGCTAGTAAACCTAGTGATTGTTGAGTAAAGGCCATAAGTTCTTATTTTCAACAATTTGATAACAGTTTTAATTTTGTATGTTTACAACTCGGATTTTCAATAAAACATCAAAGCAAAAATATCGTTATCGTTTCAAAGCCCGATTATGAAACGACCTACACCTATTGCGCTCTCTCACTCTTTCCTTTTTATTCTCTGCATTATACAGGGTGTTACCAGACCACTTCCGAAAACGAAAGGGGGAGCTACAGCACACCAAAACCCAACCAAAAAAAAATCAGTTATCCTGAAAAATAATTATAGCCGGAGAAAACAATGTTTAAAGATTTGTATTTATTTCGCCAGCCCGCAATGTACGCATTCACGTAGGTAAGGTCGAGGCGTAGTACTATTATTTATTCTGTGTCGTAAGTGCCTACTAACGTAGGTAGGTACTAACGTAGGTCTCTCGCACGTCGCGTACTTGAATGACCCGCGATGAACTCTCAGCTGTTCATGCTGTAGTAGACATAATCTGCGTGCTGCGTGTACATTGCTGCTTTATTTATTTTATTTGTTTTTTTGCTTTTTTAAATGAGATAATTAGGTAGATATGTCTTATTATGTTGTACTGTGTGTATGTAACTAGAAAAAAATTAAAAAGAGATAGTCAAGTCAATTTTTTTTTTCGTGATTTTTTTCGCTTAATGTTTTCAGTATCATGGTCTGATTGGAACCTCCAAGTTTTCGGAAGTGGTCTGGTAACACCTTGTATATAGCGTATTTAATAGTTGTGACCATGTGTACGACACAAAGTAAAATGAATAACCGCTTCAGCGTGTACCTCAAAAACATGATAACACTGATCATGGCGTAATAGTTTTGTTATTTCAGCGTTTAGACGCTTCGAACCTTGTTTTGTTTTGTCAGAGGCATGTGGGAATCATTCTATTGTATTCCACTCCACATCCGGGTTATGATTGGTTCCTTTGATTTAGAGTTCTGGAATATCTGGAACATAGAACTCAAACGGGAAAGGAAAACATCGTAAGGAAACCGCGAATGAATTCTACTAAAAGTGTACTTAGTGCACCCGGGTGAATTACCCCAGGTGAACTAAGTATTCCGCCCCGCTTAGTCAGCTCCGCACGTATTGACCTTTTCTTTCCTGTGGATAAGGCCGACTAGTCTGAGGATGGTATAGGAGCTTGGCAAATGTATTCCATCTAAAACCATGTCCCAGGAACTGCAGGATCCCGATCACAGGGGCGGGTAAAAAGTGGCTCCTGAAGCTGTATAAATCGAGCCTGATTTGCCTATTTTGATAAGCTTTTCTAAGTTATTCGCTGAATTTTTACAATTATTTTACTGACTTCATAATTATGTAGCTGGGTATTTCAGCTATTTAATACGTAGGTACCTACTTAATATTTATTGTGAATATTGTAAGACAGACAATGCTCTTAGCATTAAGTCCTCCTAACACTATTTGTTTGTGTGAATTTTTTAAATAAATAAATAAATATTGGTCATAATTTTCTACTATGTTATATGTAATCTTCTGATCTAATTATGTGTTTCAATCATAAGTACCATCGTGTCATGACTTCCGTTCCCAGGTGAGCTTATCTTGCCCAAATATGACAGATCCTGCTTAATGTACACAACAGACTCCACAAAGAGATAGTTAAAAGTAAGCTGACTACTGTGCTACCTGTGTTAGTCTTCTTGTACAAATAGTTGACGACCTCTGCAGCGCAGCGGGTGGGTAATCAGTTGAGACAGCTGAGGTGTGGGTTGAATTCGAGCGCGGTAAAAATATGTTTGCGGAATCTGGAGGTATTTTAGTTGATTGGTTTCTATAATTTTTATTATTTAAGGCACATCCAGAGACTAGGAAAGGAAACCAACAATTTTTCCAATAACATTAAAAGTACTTTCAATACAATTGTTCGAAAAGTGTACTCGTACAAAGCCATACATAAAAAGTACGAAGTAAGTCATCTTTTGTGCAAAGCAGCGCATAATGTACTATTTCGTAGTATCATACCGTACTTTTTTAGTATGGCCTTTTACCTCCTTATAATAATATATGGAGGTAGAAAAAAGCTCAATCAGGATAATGTAGATATAACAAAAAACCTCTGTGAGGATATCTTAACCCAGCATCGTCATTTATGTCTAAACAAACCTACACCTATCTGGCTTTGAGGACTGAAACTTTCATAAAAAGGTGCAAATAAATTTGTGTAAGCTAATTCAAAACCTATGTTACTGACTGTACCTAGGTACTGAAACTTGAGTAGCGAGTGGTAACACAGCCGATAGCGATTTGATGGACGCGTGCCGCGGTCTGCGGTCAGAGGGGTATGGTCCGCCCAGCTTGCGCAGATGTCGCTTGCCTTCTCTAGATCATAGCTCTACATTGCCATAGTCTACAAATACTGGAATATATAGTAGTAAATGTTTAGAAGCATAAGACTATTTTCTTAGTTCTCATAGGGACAAATCTGGAAGTAACTAACAAGCAACTTGAACTTTGATTGTATAGGTATTGTTTCTGACACAGTGAGTTTATCAAAATATTACTTAACTAGACGCTGTTCACGACTTCGTCCGCGTGGACTAAGTTTTCCAGATGAAGACAAAGGCATTGATATTTAAAAAATATTTCATAATAATTTTTTACCACTTTATAAAACTTTGACCTTAGTTTTGGACCACTTAAGATGTGAGTTTTCAAAAATGTATTTCTGTAACAACACACCCTCCAAATTTCAACTTTCTAAGAAAAGTGATTTTAAATATGCGTTCTCGAACTTTGATTCTTATTACATTAGATGGTAGTTTACTCTTATCATTATGATACGTGAGTCCTGTCGCATCGCCTCGAATTAACAAGCTTTTGTTATCATTCAATTTGATTCAGCCGCTGGCTATTTTATTATTTTAATGAGCCTCAATTTTCAGGGATAATTGAACGGACGTCGCTGCTTCGATTATTATTTCATTCGATACGGTGGAGGTAGCTCGTATAGTGGTAAGCGGGAAAATAGTAACCCCTCGGCCACGTAAATATGCGTAAATTTGAGTGAGTTTTATATTTTAAGACCTCTATGTGGTCCCGAAACTTATGATGTTTGTATATATAATACCAGTCCTTCTAGCCGAGACTATACTATGCCGAAATGCCTCAGACCAAGCTCAAAGTTAGGCAGGAAAATGTTACAAAATTATTAGAATTATTAGCCAAAAACTCGACTTGAAAGTTTGAAAATGACATGATTGGTTTTTAATTATTTACGATTCAACTTAGAGAGAGAAAAGTACTTATCGCTTGTGAGTTAAAGCAAAGTAGGTATTAAAAAAAACCTGTAATAAAATAAAATATATTATGAATAACGTAGACAAACTTCGAAGAACTTTTGAGCTATATTTAATTTCCTTTGAGAAATTACTGAAGGTCACATAAAGCTGACAGTAAAGGACAAGATCAAATTGCACGAGCAGATGGACCTGTCACAGTAGTAGTTTACTTCAGCAATTATTTTTGAAATAAGGCAACGGACTATGAAATGGTATATAACAACAAAGTAAGGCAATTAAGTACCTATTGCTTGCACACCTTTTTCATTAACCAGAAGTTATAAACCTCTGATAGAAGAATTCGATAAATAGTTTAAGTATACTTAGTAAAAATATTTTAATTCGTTGGAGCAAACTAGTACCTACTTGTGGAGACCACGTTTAGGCAAGGATATTATGTGTAAGACGCCCTCCGGCTAGGTGAGGTGTCGATCTGCGAAATGTAGCGCAAACACTGGATGAGAAGAGCTGACGACGGGACTCAGTGGCGCGTCTTGGAGACCTACGTTCAGCAGTGAACTAATTTGATGATGATGATGGTGAAACATTACTTTATAGAAGCTTTTGATGTCATCAATTTGGTAAGAAACTTAGATAAAGAAAAAACAGCGTTCCAGACATTTACTATACCTAGGTATCTTGGAAAAATTGACTTAGGTACAAAACGTCTCTTGGAAAATTATATCAAAGGATTTTTTGAAACTTTTAGATATAAATTGATAATAAACTAGTATTTCATTTGCTCAATTACTTGAGTCTGTTCTAGGCACTTTAGCATTTGCTTCGCGAGTACCTTTTTTACGCATCTGTTCTGTGTAATTTAATGTTTGTTTTATTGTGTTTATGCGTAAAATAAATAATTTTATATTCTACTCTATTCTATTCTGATTGAATAACCATGTTAAAAAAAGCTCCAGATCTTTTAAAGTTTTTTTTAACTTATTTGAACTCAAAATCGCTGACCTCACCACATAAACCCCGCCATCCGCATAAATGTCGCAACAGCGCCCCCACACGGCACAATCATACAAGTAAATTATATCAGCCGTTATTTAGCACTGGCGCTAGTTAAACTATAGTTTAGTATAGTGGACGTTGACTTAGCGACTGTTTAATTTGAGGGGGAATTGATTCGTCGTTTGCAGTAACTGTTATTTGGACTGGGGTAAAAAGAGTTTGTGATTGTTGATTTTAAGATAATTGGAAAACTGGGTAATTTGGATATAGGCAGGTCCAATGTAATGGAATGCTTTGATTGTAGTGTTATTGCGTTGATATTGTCTCTTAACATTAGTTTTCTTTACTTTACTTACATAAGTGTTTATAACCAAGCATATATAGGTATATAGGTATACATGTAGGTAGGTACCTATATGTATACCAAGTTTAAAATAAAAATATTTGCTCTCTTTGATTTATGTTTTCTAAACCTCATTTATGTATCAAGTCAGTTCCATAAATTAATATCCAACTTTTTTGATAAATTAGAACTTCTATTTTGTTATGAACTTTAGGCTCAGAAAAAAATTTAATAGCAAACACGAATTTTGGCAAATACAACAAAAAGCATAACAATTTAAACGTATTCGTCGGTAATTGAGTAGACAGTTCAATAAGGCCCATTCCACACGGACGGAAGCCCCTGTTTGCACAATAGCGTCTGTGTGTCAGCGCCTCAATGCAACCCCAGCCCAATGCAATTGTGTACATTTGTGCACTATCGAGTTACAGTTAGGCTTGTGTGTTTCACTTTCAATCGGCTCTCAATTTGAAATAAACTTTGCACCGCTGACATAGACCTAGATTTAAAAAAAACTGGAATTCTTCATTCAAGAATTCAAGAATTCCAGTTTTTTTATAACAGGTTTAAAATGTTTAGACCCGTATGCTGATTTTTCCGGACTAAGCTGAAGTGAGCAAAGTTGCTGTTTATCACTTCAACCAGTACATATAGGTAGATAGATAAATAGATAATTATTTATTGCACAACTCAAAAGTAGTGCATACAGGCGAACTTAATGCTAAAATAGGATTCTCTACCAGCTAACCTTTGTGTAGTAGTTATAGATAGATAGATAGATAGATCGTTTATTTGACATACACACAGAAAATACAGAACGGACATAGAAAATATAGGAAACTTATAGATACGTACAAGAAACAAACAAATAGTAATATCTAAGCAACAGGTAACCTGACATAATAAGTGGGTACTAGCCAGTCACGTTAAAACAATTTATTATTTAGATGTGATAGATATAACAGTTTTACTGAAAAGGGAGTGAACCTTTACAACGATAGCTCGTTTTCAATCTGTGTACACTGTACAGTAATGGAAACATTTGCATCTCTGTTGGGTATTTCGTGATTGCTGATGTTATTGTTCAATTAGTTTATTAGCTTCAATTTGGGTTGGATGATAGATGGAGTGATTGAGAGGAATCTGTTACTTTGATGTTGATAGTTGGCCAGTACAATTGCCACGATTGACATAAGACAAAAAAGGATACTTGAATGAGAGAAGAAATAATACTTGAAAAAACAAAAAAGAATACCTGAGAATGTTATCAATGTGCACAGAACTGAAAAAGTAAGCTATATCATCAATATATATCTCTTTTGAAGCTGACTTAGAATCAACGCACAGCCTAAACTATAAGTCCTAGAGGTATGAAATTTGGAGGATAGTATCCTTATATAGTGTAGGGGTGCACTGAGAAAGGAATTTTGAAAAGTCACACTCTAAAGGGTAGAACGCGAGCATCGCCGCGGGCAACGGCTAGTCACATATAAAAAGTTGCATGAACAACCTAGATTTTTCAAGTTACACAGAACCATTTTAAACTATGGCCAGTTTTTATAGTGTTTTAGGAAAAGATAATATGGTTTCAAAAGTTCCCTATTATCAAAGGTTTCATGGCAGCAAAGATTTTATTTTTGATTTTCTAAGGTGATCTTCGTTTTCGTACCTACTCTACAACTAAACAAACAAGCCAATAACCATTTGAAGTAAGCACCAGAAGATTTGTATTTGCGCAATTCCACTTCGCGTTCATTAGTGAAATGTGTTGCCATAACTATCGACATTACCAGATATTTCCATAAATGACGATTGCCTGCGAACAGTACCGACCGCCCCCTATTTGGTGTCCACTCGGCATTATACAGCCGCGCCGGTCATTCCGCAAATTGCTCTTTCCCAACAAAATTGTCAATAAAACTCATCTGATTCGCAGTTAAACAAGCGAGCGACATTATTAATTTATGCGTTGTAATATGGCGCAAACGTTGGCGTTATCCCATGTAAATTATTAATAGTGCTGGGGTAAAAATTAAGCTTAAATCGAATGGGTAGTTTCGGCCGTAACGTCCGCTTTATGGTTGTGTGCAGATTAATTTGTCGGGGCATTTCCTGTGACTATTACTCGAATGTTTTTATGAGCGTTTTACTGTCAGAGTTATTAGGTGTCGTGATATTAATATTTTTACTAACGCTTGTGAAGTTAAAGGAAAATATGATGAATTTGCAGTTACTTACCCCGTCAGCACTGGCGCTGTCTCCTGACCCGGATAGCGAATGCCTAATTCCGTATAAACAGTAACATCAAACGAGTAATAGGTCCCCCGCGATTCACCTCGGCTGTTGTCTTAAGAGAAAGCGATTACACAAATCTGAAGAAGCTATTAATCCGGCTCGCTGCCCCCGAATGGCATCACGGTTTGTTTAATAAAATCGCGAATTTACATATCAAAACCTACAAAGGGGCATAATTGGACCCGATGACTTAGAAAACGTAGTGGGTGAAGAAGGCGCGCCACCCTCACAACAAACAAAGGAATTATACCCGCCTCAAGAAACTTTTAGCAATGGAAAGCTCCTTAACAAACAGACGCGTGTGTATCTAATGAAATTCCTATGGTTGCATAACATACCCGCGCGCCAGCGAACGTTATTAGCGAATTATTTCTCCGCGAAATCTTTGAAGGCGGTCGCTCTTTCGGAAAAGTTGTTAAGAAAATGGGTTGAGATCTTTTCGGGATTTCATTAGTTTGTAACTATGCGGTGTGCTACGTGAGGCATCTAATTTATTGGGTAGGCGTAGCCGAAGGAGCGAATAGGCAGCGAGCATCGGCCGAGGCGAACTGCCGAATCACGCCGCTTTGAGTCCGACCGACGCGATACGATTCGTTAGGAGACAAATGTTTGGATTCAATTCCGATGTTTTTTCAATTGTAATTAGTGACGGTATATTTAGTTCGAATTCGGTTTGTGCGTCGAAAACGGTAGCTTATATTTTTTTCAATAATTAGTTTTGTTAATTTTAGCTGCGATTAACGTGCCGATGGATTCGCTACGGAAAATCGGTGTCATGTTTTCTGTGGGATTGAATCACACCATCACAAGTGTGGTGCATTCCGAGTGGCATTGTGGATGGAGTGCCGGCGAGGACATACGGGCGTCTTATGCTGCTCTCATGCCGAGGATATTGACACTTGTCGTGTCGTCAGCTTTTGTTCTAGCGCGTGTCGGGTAACATGCACGTGTTCGCAGCTGAACATATACCTCGTTGAACTGTTTTAAGTTTACAAAATTAATTATGATTTTTCCTTTGAATGACTACATTTGCAATTAAAAACATAAGTAGTTTATTAATAGTGGTCAAATCCGAAACAACACAAACACAGTTTGCTTATTCTAATAAACCAACTATACATTATCCTAAACGCTTCCGTTGACACTAAGTTCTCCTATCCATACATAAATGTACCAACTACAAATCATGAAAAATAAAATAGGGTTCCTTCTGGTAAGATCGGCGTAATATTAAGTCCGGATAAATCACGTAACTAAGCAATTATCATTTAAAAATATCGCCGAATATTTTTTATTTTTTTTATGATAAATGTAATGGAACCAGCTGATAGCTCACCTGATGTTAAGTGGTAACTTCTGCCTATAACAATGCATTACCTCACAGAGCAAGTCCAATGAGGACGGGCCCTGTAAGGCAATGCACTGCGTTCATCACTCTGAGACGTAAAGATCTTGAAGTCTCATGTGCCTGTAATTACAATTGCTTGGCATCCGGACTTACTATTACGCCGATCTTACCAGAAGGCAATATACCTACCATACTAGGTACTTTACTTATATTGTGTTGTTTTAATTTTTCCATGAGTTTTTCATTAGTTTAGACAAACCTCAGAATGTAGGAAGTTGATAGCTCAGCAGTGGTTTCGCGTTCTCTCACTGGAAAGCTAATCGCGTCGTGAGTTGTTCGCGCGTTATAATTAGTACAAATCGTCTGCTTCGCGATCGACGTAGAGCTACGCACGCACAGATAGGACCAAGTTAATAAATAATGCAAGAAATAATATCAAAGAGATTCACACTAATGAGTTTCACAAAACATTTAACTTTTTCAAAACTACGAACAAGGAAGGAAGAAAACTCTTTTAGGGTTAAGGTCGCCTTTGTACATGTCTGCTTTTTCGGTTTTTTTATCTAGTACAATAGAGGATTAAGAATTAACTGTAAAAAACCTTTATTCAGATGTGCTGATTTCAATTATATAAATATTTGACGCTAATTATAATAACGTTTTGTAGTAATTTAGTTTTAGTAGCTTTTAAAAGCATTATCCCTGTAGATAGGATTCTAGGTACTTTATTCTTCTTTGTTTATTCATTTATATTTCCAAATAGTTATTTTCAACTACTGTACCTTCTACCTAGCTTATAATCAAAATCATTCTTACGGGGAATCTACGAGGTAGGCCTATGTATTATGGCTTCTACAGACATGATGATAGTGATTTTTATCCTGTCATGTCTATACTTGACTATATCTATGGGTAATAGACGGAATCCGGTGATCTCTCGAGTTAATAGATTCGATAACTCATCACGGGAACGATTGATGGCTCGTCGCGATGTCTCTCCTTTCCAATTTAGTTTCATTTGGCACAGTACCCATAGCACAAGTATCAGACACTATCAATTTAGTTTCATTTGATACAGTACCTATAGCACCAGTATAAGGCCATATCAAATGTAAAAAAAATAACTTCAATTTTTGTATAAGTAGGTATAGGTATTCTACAAATGTCCTCTAAAAACTCCCCACCAGTAGGATTAGGTATTTCATGTTACGTGAAACAAAATTGTTTTCTATTAAAAAAATCAACACTTTTGTATTTTCCAAATAAATTCTATTTTTCAGTTTACTTGGTTACTATTTAACTGTAACCCAAATGCTACCGAAATTATATCTAATAATTAGGTCATATTGAGCTTCGGTACCTATTATTTAGTATTATTTAGAAATTAAGTTTGAATACCATGTTTTTAGTATTAAGTTAATGTTAGGTAGAATAACGCCATAGAAAAGGTTCTGTTATGTTATTTTATTTTATTTCTGAATAAATTGAAATTGAAATTGAATTTGGTTTGTTTGTAACATTTGAACAAATCCCACAAGTGGCCCGATTTTTTTATACAAAGTCAAAGGTACTTTAAGTAAATGCGTTGTTCCCATCGCCTGTACAATTGATCTAAGCACTGTCGCTGAACAATTCGACTTGCCTTCTACTGAAGTATTTCTAGACCGTTCAATTTAAATCAATCGGTTCTGTCACATTCCACCGAATTCGATTTGGGAATACTTTGAATCGATTACAGTTTTTGCAGTGATCATGCTTTAGTTTGACAACACTAAATTGTTTTTTTTTAATCTTAGACTAACTGTCACGTACAAATAGTATTTAATGCCAGTACTTTTCAAAAAGGAAGAAAGAAAGAAACTATATATTTGCGACACAAAACTTACGATTTATAATTAAAGTAGCCGTTGCCCGCGGCGTTGCTCGCGTTCTAGACCCTTTAGGGTGGGACTTTTCAAAATTCCTTTCTTAGTGAACCTCTACACTATACCTATAAGGATACTACCCTCCAAATTTCATACCTCTAGGACTTATGGTTTAGGCTGTGCGTTGATTCTCTGTCAGCTTCAAAAGAGTTTTATATATATACATATATTGATGATTGATGATGATATAAACAATTAGGTACTTAGTTTTAAGTAAAACTAAGACATTGCTATACTGAACTTGATGTGTGTCGCAAGAAGTGTTACCTACCGTGATGTTAGTTGCTGTAAAAATCAATTTAGCAATTTTTTTCAGATCATTTTAATATTCAGCGATTGGTTTCGTCATAACTTTATGACAGAATGATGGTACCACTGACACATAAATTCGTGAAAATCTCCTTTGAAATTCAAAAAAATGGCACATTACGGTTTCCTCCTAAGAAATAAAGCTTTCAGAACTTTCCTCACAGGAAACCTTTCACAAGCCATTACTGTCGGTATTCCCCTAAAGAGTTGAAAACACGGAATGGAATTATGCATTCCCCTAAAAGTCGCCATTAGAATTAAGGAACAATTTATTTCGTGGCAAAGCTCAATGTTACTACTTTTCCCGTATCATATTTTTTCTTCTGGTAACTTCCTTTATCAATAAAAATAAGAGGTTTTTTTTAAATTTTGTTCTGGCACTGGAGTCTTTTGCCAAGTCTTTTTTAAATAAGAGGTGAGTATCTTGTAATACCAGCCTATTGATTAATTTTAGAGGTTACATTCATTATTTTTAAAACCTTACTTACCCGTAATAGGCAGGTAGGTGCCAGCGATAGGGAAACTTCAATTAAATTTTTGGTATTATATTTTTACACAGCTAAATGCTAAATAAAATAAAATAAATAAAATGAAACAATCCTGATGTTAATTGGTAACCACTGCCTATAACAATGCATTGCTTCACTGAGCACGTTTTTTTGTTGAATGGAGAAATAAAATCAGTCGAGATATTGCAGTGTTTTGATATTCCTTCAGAAGGATTACCTAACTCATTTCTATAAGTTAATTTACAATATAAACAACTAGCAAAACAAGATTTGGCAAGAAACCCAAAATGTTAAGTTAAGTTCATAATCAGCAAAAGTAAATCCTGAAGTCTACCAATTGAATAACTTTTACATTAGGGTCCGGGGTAAGCAATTTTGTATCAATTTACCGGTGCCCAATATACCCCTGTTTGCTGCTCATTTCCTTTATTATTTTACTGCGATCGCAATCATCGTTAGCGTACTCTGGACGTCAGTAAAAATTTAAATCAGCAACATGATACGATTGGAAGCTTAATTTGTGCAACAATGTTACCTTATCCAATAAACATTTCAACAAAACAAGCTGTCAAATAAATCCAACAAACACTTAATGGCTTTATGCATCCGACTTTTTATAGGCGATATAAAATGGACCGCGGATCTGCCCTACGAGTGTACTGGACAAAGTCGTACTATAAAACTAATCTAAAAAGTAATCGATAATAAACAGATCGCGAGTCGCGGAAGGCTATCGCCGATTCCCACGCAAACTTGCTAATAAAAGCAAGAAAATTATATATTCAAGAGTTAGGAGGTGGCGGTATGGCTGTTAGGGTCTACGTGGTCCGAGTTACAATGCAAATTGCGGTGGTGGGGTGCGCCGATGCCCTCTAACTGTGACTCGCAAAGATGGCCGCTGTAATGGCGAAATGAAATTATTAAGCATTGTCTTGTGAAATCGGCCGCAGTCGACACCTGAGACTGGCTGCTTAGTGTGGATACGCCGTTCCCGATCCCGGTCTTCCCGGTCTGTTTGCACAGTAGGTGCCTCCAGAAATTAAACTATTTCCCATTGAAATTGCTCGTCACGTAAAGTTCATTTTAATGGGTTAGGTACATGCTCTGGTTGAAATACGGTTGAATACTGTAAGATTCTATTTTAACATTTCATCAAAATAAATGTGGTGTCCACAAATTGATTAGAAACTTTTTGGTATTCCCAATTACTCAAAGCAGTGTAAAAAGCTAGCCTTTAGTTCTGCCAACTTTGAAAAACTAATACTTACACACTCACAGAAAGAAATTATCCATCGTACAGCGGGAAGCAACTCCATACTTCTCCAACGCCAAGACATTACAACCCTCGACTGAAGGCTTCGTATTAAAATTTAAATCTACTTTACAAAGTGTATTTTATACACGTGCTCTTGCAATTTTGATCGTTCATAAAGCTTCAAATAGCTACTATTATTACGTACCTCTGTGGTATTGGGTGTTACACATCTCCCCGTTCCTCTTCGTTCTTAGGTCTTCGTTTCTAAAACTACGGTGGTATTTAAGCGTTTAAAATATTACGCAAACGACGGGTCTATTCAACGTAGAGCTAAAAAAATATTTTGCTTCCTTGACTGACTTGTACTTTGTAAATATTACTCATAGGACTCATGTAATGACTCATAGGAATAGCTACATGATGACAATTAAGATATATAATAAAATCCCTAGAGACATTAGAGAGCTACCAATAAAGCAGTTCAAGACAAAGCTTTACTTGTGGCTAGTAGATAAATGTTATCTTCAATTATGAATTAAATTAATTTAATGATTCTATTGAATTTATTTTGACATTTGTATTTTATTCTTTTAACCTGTAATCTGTTATTTTGTTTCTCTTTTATTTTATATAATTGTCTTGTTAAATTTAAAAATTTTGCATGTCGGTCTCCGATGAAGTATGTGACACTAACATAAAATTATTAAGAACTTGTAATCCGACCATACTTCTTGCAAATAAATACATTTCATTTCATTTCACAAAGACATTGAAAAAGACCACGAACAAATTGCTTACGACCTCAATAACAGTGGACATCTACCATAGGTTCGGATTCTGTTCCATAAAAAGATACCAAAAACAAACTTTTTTACGACTTCTAAGTATAACAGCACAGAGTTCAGGTACGCCTTTTGAACCTGAATAAGCTTTAATTTAGGTCTAGACAATGTTGGAACGACTGCTAGATGGTTTTTCATCATCACCATCAATCTATACCTATTGGTCCACTGGTGGACGTAGGTCTCTCCCAAGACGCGCCATCGTGTCCGGTCTTCGGCTCTTCTTTCAGATGTTATTTGTACCAACAAAACCAAAAAAACTTCACCGTGTTATAGCGACCATCGCATTCTAAGAAATCAAGACTTAGCGTTCTAAGTCGCGCATGAATTTAGTATGCATAACGTTAAATATACATGCTTTAATTACACTTTTGCGGTTTGGTTGCGGTTCAGTTGCGGTTCCGTTGATGTGTATTTCTATTCATGTGGCTTTAACTTGTGTAATTTTATAAATTAACTTGTGAATTGTCCGTCAGTTTATTTCTATTGTAGATTGTTTTCAGTAACTATACTTTACAACAAAAGAGTCTTCTCCTTTTTTGAAGTCGGTTAATTATATTGCAAAAGTACTACCTAAAACAATCTTCAATTTTAAATTCTTAGAATGGTTTTAAAATTATTCAGAAATCAATATGTAGGTATTGTAATTATAAGAAGGTAGCTTACCTACTGTAGGCGACGCCTTATTTTTTTATTTTTTTATAAGTAATAATTTTTTATGATGATGTATTGTGTACTCTATGGTCCGATTTGGCAATATGGCCGCTTGCTTGAACTTTATAAAAATGTCATGTAATAGTGTAATTTCAAAGTAAAATAAATAATAGCTGTACTAACCAAAAAGTGTCTTGGTTTTAGTCAATTTGCTACCACTTCGCCGGAGCTCACCTACACTTACCTAAATAAAAAAAATCGGTAAAAAGAAGTTATGTTAGAAAATTATACAACCTAGAGGTCAATTCATTTCACAAATAAATTGCACAAAATAAATTATTCAATAAAAAGCGCAGTCAAAAGCATGGCTCCATCAATCTAACGGCCACTAGCATAATGTGAAATCGATGTCCAAATTGGGGTTCGCTAAAATTATTTTCAAAATTATTATAAAATACAAAGGTCCCTCTTGCTTGTGGAATTCCTCTCGGATCGCATGCCCAGGCCCAGTCCTTTTTAATTTCACACAAAAACATTGCCAAGTCGGTGATCAATCAAAAGCCCGGTTTTATTTTTTTCTCTACTTTGCAATACACTTTCGCCTCAGTCGTTGCAAGTTGGTTTTTAGAAACTGCCACCGTGTTATAGCCAACGTTTTTTTTTTAACCAGTCAGCCAGCACATTTGTGCTGTAAAATTCTAAGATGATCTTTGTCATTTTACTTAATAAATATTTATTTATCTAGGCTGTTCATGTTCTGTACTTCCAAATGTCTATGTTATTTTCTGTATTAGATTTTTCTAGTAATAGAGTTATCGTTTTCACTTTGTAACATCTATGTGATAAGCAATTTGTATTTGTTCTATAAATATTTTTGTGGCCATTTTGTGCCATTTTCCAGTGTCATCAAACGTAGAGTATAAAACCGGCTTGAACCGGTTCAAAGTCTCTCAGTCCGTCCGTATTCATGTCTGAAATTTTATTTATTACGGTCGTTAAAACTCGGTGGCCGGTTTTACGCAAACCAAATTTATTATTTTGTTTGCACAATGGAAATGGATACGAGGTAAATTAAATTAATTTGATGGCTTTTTAATCCAATGCTTGCAATGTTGCTAATGCGGCGACATTTTTTGAGAAAGTAAGTAAGCATTATTACTTACATTGAAATTAGGTACTTATTTTGAAAGAGTTTACTTACCTACAAGTTTCACAATTGTAATTTTTTTTATTAACCTATACTATCCCACTGCTGGGCAAAGGTCTCCCCTATATCTCTCAAGTTCGTCGGCTGCCTCCCACCAGACTCTGTGGAATGTGTCGAATTTTATGTTCAAAAATTTTCTTTACATTTTATCTCGCGTTTTTTATAAAAAAAGTACAATAAGCTAATTAACTAGGTATCTAACGGGTTTTTCAGTTGATTACAAGTAAGGTTGTTTTTGTTTTTACAGTACGAAAACAATAAATAACCGACAAAAATTCCATTCACAGTTTCAAATGCAAAAATCCGTTTCAAACCACTTTCATAGTGTCGAAAGAATATCAAATAGAGAAATTACTAAATTAGACCTAATTCGTAATATCGTGAGGTAGGAATTGGCAAATCAGAAACAAGTTGTACAGTCACGACTAGACGTCGACGCATGATTGAGTGGTCGCATGTTGAGAGGGAATCGTGGCCCAGACGACTCTACCGCGCGCTACGATGTTGTAGACCTGACATGACCTAACAATATCATTTTATTTTTGTTATCTACAAACAGTTGCAAACGATTTATAAATAGCTCAACTGTGGGGGTATCGCCGTCTTATAAAAACCTGCCAGGCTTACTAAATCATTGGTATTCTGTGACTAAATAGTGACATTAGCGCGTTTCAGCCCGTTTTTTGCTGTCAAAAGCTTCTTGTTTTCGTATATCTTGACATTATGCTGGACAGCGAACGCAGTTCAGAGCTTGCGATACGGGGGCTGTTCCATGTGTATTTTGTAAATATTGTAAATAAATACTGTATTAGTTGTAATTTTCTTTGTGAATAGATGCAAATTTTTGTTAGTACAAAGTCTTTATTTTGTACAATATAAACGTGTGAAATAATTATATTCATGACTGTAATCTTACCACCAGGCACCCTGAATAAATAAAAAATCGGAAATTACAGTTTGGATAATTCCTGCTGGCGATATTCTTCTTGGTAATTTCTTAATTGGTAATATTCTTCTCTACCTATTTTAAATATTGAATGTGTGCTACTGATTTTTCTTGAATTTTTTTAGGGTTTTTAATACAGTTTCATGATTAGAGGAGAATTTTTACCGGATGTTTATAAAGGGAAATAGAAAACTAACTTTTTTATAGACTTTTTCTATAGGTATGCTATTATCATACGGACCTCTAGATATTCGGATATTCAGTTATCTGATAAAAGCAAATGGAATGTCTTCAGCGTTTGTAGCTCTACTACCAATCTCACGAACAAGTGCCTTAGAGTGGCGTGTGTAAATAAACATTCACATTTCGCTCGCATTCGTTTCGTGTTCGCAATCGTTCGTCCCCATTCGCGGTCGGGATTACCTGTGATTTATTCAACGACTGTAATTGCCACTGCGACTTCAGCTGAATGAAACTATCTAGGGTTTTTAAGGCTATGTTTTGGGCACGTTTTTTTTATTATACTTACCTACTTGTACTCGTGGCTAGGCTTGCTTAGTCAATCATCACTGATTATCTAAGTTAAGCGACGTACTGCGCGGTCATTATTCGGATTGGTGGCTGTTAGTGTCATTTACGTCTGCGCATTTGCTTCGGAGGGTACGTTAAACCGTCGCTCCCGGCTCTAGCAGTCGTTAAGCTACGACGGAGGCCTCAAGGCGGCCTAAAAACTCCGCCACCAGAGTTGGCCACTAACTCATACGAGCTTGCTTGCTTTTACTTACTTTTTAAAGTGACATTATTTTATTCTGTGCGACTGAAAGTTTTGTGAAAATATAAAACTAATGATTATTTTTTTATCTGTCTCGTCCTCTTAGTCAAGGTTCTACACTACCGACCAAAAACAACGCCCAAAAATATATTTACCGAGTAAATATGAAAAACGTTGGTACGTCAAGATACACATCAAGATTATATCCGTCTCCATATTTGTTCACGGAATGGCGCCTCATTCAACTCTCTTGAATGGGTTCATTCATTTCTACGTTTCTATTTCAGCACAGTATTCGTATTGATACAGAACCAGTAGTGATGAAAAACTATGCAAAGGAGTTTGAAACTTTAAAACTCTTTAACCTCAGTTATTCTTTGTAAACAACGGTGAAGCAAAAGGTCTGGAATGCGGAGAAAAATGTACGAAAAACCACGAACCGGAAGGCCGCCGGTACAACACCCAATGAGGTTTTCAAATGTAATATTAAATACCTACTAGATTCCGCGTTAGTCTTTGTCACAGTGTATTTACTGGATAAATAAAATAAATAAATAAATATTCTCGGACACTTAACACAACGCCTTCTAGTCCCAAATTAAGCAAAGCTTGTACGATGGAAACTAGATGGCTGATAGAATACATCCCTTTTTTTTATAAATACATTTATAATACATAGAAACACCCAGACACAGAACAAACATCTATGTTTACAACACACAAATGTTTGTTCTCTGTGGGGATCGAACTCACGACCCACAGCACGGAAGGCAGAGCTACTACCGACTGAGCCATGACGCCTGTCAAAACATGTATGAAACAATATTCATACTGTGATTTCAGTCTCGCTGAGAAATGTTTCGCAGATGTCACAGACATAAAATAAAGTTGAAATGACAAAAAGCAGACTTTCTACGAATGGTTGAAAAAGTGCATATTGTTGATAAAACTAGTTGCATTGAAAGTTTCCTCGTTTCTCACAGTCATTTAAAACCAATGGGTAAATAATAAAAAATACTTTTTGTAATTCAAGATTACCAAAATGAAGTTTTGAAAAAAGAATCAACTTAAATCACGCAATGAAAAACTTAAAAACTTTGGCAGCTCTACGCCAAACCTACTGGGGATTTAGAAAGATATATTTTACTTGCAATTAGGAATTAATATGATTAGAAATCATATGTACCTACTAGTAAGTCATATTCTTTTAGTTTATAGTCAGATAGATAAACCGCGTCTAATTTTTCTATTTCTACACTATGAAATTCAACACAGCTTTTAAACTACTTTTAAGTTGCACAAAATTGAAACCATCCTAACACATGGTGCCATAATATCATTAAAAGATCTAAAAACCTTTACTAGATAAGATTACTTTACAATCTTCAGTAAATCCTATACTCTTAAACCACGCAACGTTGGTTTTTAAAGCACACGACACTCCCACACTCGACAAAAGCTCGTGACGACGCATTCTTTTTTTTTAATTTTTCACCTTTTGAATTCTTTGTATTGTTACTACGTGTTGTCCTTTAATCCGCTTGTAATTGGGTTTCTGCTCCGAAACACTTCTCACTTGAGAGGATTACCAAAATCTATGGAATTGATTTTAAGAAAAGACAATTTTTTTTCGCTAAAAAAATCAAAAGAAAATCACAACTCTTTCGCAAGATCTATGAGTTTGTCTGTAGAAATAAGAGAGATGATTTTTAAATAAAATATGGTGAGAATATCATTGGGATTTTGTAAGTAACGGTTATGTTACAATACAATCATTAACTTTTAATTTGGCACCAGATAGTTCATATTATTATACTCTTACGTTTACCTTAAGGCTTATTTCAGAACTCCCCTCCAGTTCTTCTTGCGAAGGTTAGCTCAAATTAGTGTTAGAAAAAGAAAACTAACAAACCATACTAGTGTAGTGCTTGCTAGTAACTATGATTCATTTATAGTAGAGCTCAAAAAGTTCGGAGGCAACTGTAACACATTGAGAACAAACAAAGAAACACATTACATAGCCATAAAGCAGGCAACAAAGGCGCCGCTGAATGTGTTGAAACTGATCCATCATGTCTCCTTTTAAAATAACAAAAAAACACACAACAGATGTCTTCGTAAAAAACGCGACCCTATCAACCCCGAAATATAAAACGCTGCCTATAATTCTATCTATTAAAATAACTGTAATTTCATAAATTATCTCTAAATCGAAACGTTTAAATGCAAATTCGGTATCCTGATGTATTAATGTGGTCATAGTTTTGACAAATTGGTGTGGGTCTTGTGTCAAGGATCAATGTAAGCAACAACTCATTTCCTCGTTTTGACAGGTGCTTACTATTTTAATTTGTATTTTGTTAATCACAATTTTTTATATAAAAACAGCCTACGTTTTTTATCAAATAAAAGTATAACAACCGGTTACTTTTAAATAACAAATTACACTGCGACCAACATTTCAAACCCCATGTGTAAACTTTCGCAACATTTTATCACTTGTACCAATATTTATAAAACAATCATCAATATCTAAAACAAACACAATATCGGCCAATAAAGAGTTCAGCATATCAACACCAGCATTACATATCGACATCACATGCAAAATTCCAATTAGATTTCTAACGTATGATTGTGATAAAGCAACCGTTATTGGAGCCGCTTATCTATGTAATTAGAAAAGAACTAAGCTGTAACCATTTGTGTATGGGAACTATCGAGTGCCTCGCCGATGTTCCGATAGCAAATGCAAATAACGATACTAATGTGGATTATATTCATATGGACTTTTCCGTACTGTAGATCGATAATAACCGCAGCCAACTAACTGCAAACCCAGTCGAATGTAACACAGTAACAAATGAGCTCCGGTTATGAATTGACAATGCAAGTAATACCAGAAGTGCGAAGAAACATCACGGCAGAATCGTTGAAATATAAATGAGCAACTGGAAGTGGTACACGACGATTACGCGTAATGTGTGCGGTCGTTAACAAAGACATTCAAAAAATTATCCGGCTCGAACACGGCACTTTTCCCGGCGAGCAGTCCGCAGAAGGGAATACGGCATCAAATATTCAATTTTAAAACAGCCGCTAAAAGCGAAACGTCATCGCGCACGCAAACGCAGCTGGGACTCACGATTTAGAAATTTCGCCACAGATGGGGACACGCACTCAGGAAAGAGATAAGTAAAAAATTGGATTACTAAGTAGAAAACGTAAATGAAGATGACAAAAATAACGTCGCGGATCACTCGAAATTGCCTCCCGTAAATGTTTAGGGTGTGTTTGTGACGCAGCAACAAAGTGATTCGAGTCCCTTGAAAATTATACTGTCAGGAACAAGAAAACGGCACACGGAGTAAGAAAAATTTCATTAGCGCCAATCAAAATGACGAGGTCCAAAATGAAGCTCGCAAAGAGAGTCGTAATCACGGAGTTCAGCGGGCACCCCTCGACGTGAGGTCTTATTAAAGGAATAATATTTACAAAACGAGACGCCGAGAAATCCCCAAATTAAGATCTCGCCGAAACCCGCCCAACTTCCACAAAGTGGAATCATTAAATTAAAAATGTAAACTTTTCTCTTAGCAAGGTAATGGGCATCCCAATGTAGATAAATAGATGGAATAGCTGCAAAAAGGAGCATTTTCCTGTTCATTAAATTTTTCCTTCGCTTTTTTATTTCGACCCCTGGTGCTAATTTTGTTGGAATTCACGCCCCTCAACTCCTCCCGCTGGGACTCAATCACAGACATTTTATATCCGGAATTAAATAAGTACCCGACTGTATTACGGATCTAAATTAATAAGCTTATTTTTTGCGGGCGATCATTTATTTATCTATCTTGTTGATCCGAGTTTCATTCCAATGTTATTAATTTTCTTGGACTCCGATAATAATCATGCTCCTAGGTTTATCAAGATAGTTAGTTAAGAGTCAATCAGGACGGGAAATATTTCCATCAGGCACCTTATTCCCGGGGGTTTGCAAACTCGATTGTGTGTAAGTTGCAACTGAAGATACGCTGAGACGTCGGAGGCTGCGATGTCGGTAGCAAATGCAATTATATCTGGTAATGTGCTGTCTGCGACCGACGGTATTGCTCCAAGCGATGCCACCCTTTAACTGTTGAGATCGTTTCAAACTCACTTATTGTCCTGCACCTGGGCTTCATAATAAATTAAAACCAACCGCTTAAGCTGCTTGGTTTATCAACTTCGCCTATACTTTCCTGAGCACATTTGAAAAAGGATGTCCTATGAAATTGGAATAAATTGTTAATTTCATGACAAAATTATGAAATTGGTTTTGTTACATCAACAGACAAAGTATCTTTCGTTTCAAGATATCGGATTCCCTTATATAAGTTATTGATTGGCGCAAATAAGGAAATCGAATTATTCAATGTCCGCCCCCCATTTGTTCTTTCTCTCCCCTACAGCAGAGATGAAGAAATTCTTTCTGAGTTTTCGATTACTTGTCCAATTAATTTTATAGATTCATTTGTCTTGGTAACTTTCGGTGTAAAATAAACTCAACGGAAAAACCCAGGTTTAACGTTGTGACTTTATTGTGTAAACTTGGTACAAAATAAATAAACAAATCGTCCTCTTTACGATTTTTAGTGATCTTATTTTTTTCTCCTTTGGTAATAAATTAATTTGTATTTGTATTCTTATTGTTGACTCTTAGATTTTCAGCGATATAAGCAACATTTTCACACAACACTTTGATAGCTTAAAACTAGTGGTCAGCGAGCACCCTTCACCAGAGATCCCACTCCACGAGTGTGACAAGGATCTGAAGTGCCGTAACTCGAGTTGGGGCATTGTGATGAGAGGGAAAGTTCACGTTCCGTTCCTCATCACGGCTCCCTGCACATGTGGGTGAGTACGGCTACTGGCCAGGAGCATCGCACCGGCCAGTCGTGACGTAATTGGCAGCCGGGCTCATTACACAGAACGATTCTCACGTGAGCACATGTTAACACCTACGTGGACAATGTGGGGTTGTGATTGCGGTTGCTGATTGAAAAGGGGAAGACACCGTTCAGGGGTACCAGAGATATCTACTTATAAGTGCTCTGTGAATGCCATTTATTTTTCATACAATTTATGTAGTCTACCGAGACTAATCTATCATATCAATGTGAGTGATTTTTTTTTCTTTAGTTGTTCTTTTGTATCTTTTGCTCAATTTAAATTCTTTCCCAGAATCTTTCACTTCTTATTTAAATTTCTTTAGTTTTAAATGTTTCTCTTTGTTAGTATAACTTCGGCCTATTAGTATCCCAAAATAGAACATTATAGTAAAAAGCAAAAAATCTAAATCTATCAAAAGTCTAAAATCTAACTTTACAAAAACCAGTTCCAATCACACTCAGCCTTCAATTACAAGTGTGAACGGAACAAATCAGCCGAATGACTATCATTGTTCCTACCAATAGTAGCTGAGCATTGGCAATTTTCCAAATCATTATAATTCGGTTTCGGACCAGACGAAGAACTTGCAACCTTAAATATAACGAAATAGCTTCTAAAATTCAAATCAAATACATGTAGTGACTTTAATAAAAATTTTTTGACAGACGAAATTGAACCCTATTGAAGACAGTGATGAAATAGCTAGTGTAGGAGTAGATAACAATGAGTAGTTTGACAAGGTGTTGAGCATACCTTTTGTTTAAATCGCCGAGAGAAATGTCGGCAGGTTCAAAGGAGATGCAACCACACCTTAACACTGACGTATAATTGATTTGATTGAGTTCATTCTAACTGGATCATAAAAAAAATGGTGAGAAGATCAATCTTAATGCTTAGAAAGTTAACTTAGGTACATTGATTGGTGAACACAAGGGAGACCAGCACGAATTAGGTATTAGATAGGTACACTAGGAACCTTAACCCGCCAACGGTTCCCAGGTTAAGAAAAACATAGTACCTACTTATGTATCTTCTTAGTATCTTGCCTAAATGTATCTTTTATGATACTCTTACCTACAACAAAAAAGATATTATTTCAAAAGGTGTCTCACAGTTACTTTACATTTTCAATGTTTACATTCCAAATGAAACTGAAGATCATCAAAGGGATTTGCAACAAACGGGTAAAAGGGCATAACCAATAGGGACAGCATTCGAGCAAATGGAACAGGAGGTCACTTCTCACTCCATACAAACACTTCTTTGAGAAAGGGAGGCTATTTCGAACGACAGAATTCTGTTTGACTTTGCACTTATGAAACAATTTGAAGCACTACAAAATATCATTTACCTACATAAACTTTATAAACTTATCGCATTTTGCATAGCACTTGTTAAACTATTTCATTATTTACTAGCTGTCGCCCGCGGCTCTGCTCGCGTGGTAGCAGCATACGCATTAAAATCTTTGAGCCTAATTTTAGACCCTTTAGGATGCGACTTTTCAAAATTCCTCTCTTAGTGCACCCCTACACTATATAAGGATACTACCCTCCAAAATTCATACCTCTAGGACTTATATTTTAGGCTGTGCGTTGATTGTCAGTCAACATCAAAAGAGTTTTATATATTTAGATTATTTATCATTTATTTCGTATGAATTTATAATTTTCAATTGCGTTGTAATAATTTATGTAGTATTTCAATCATCGTTAGGTTCAGTCTATCTGTGTGGTAAGTTTTTGTATGCATTTATCATTACGAGAATAAACGCTGTAAGCAAGCTATAACAGTAAAATTGTCGCTAGTGTGGCGTGTGTTCTCTGTCATGCGCAGGCGCAGGTGAGTTGCATCCTTAAATAGCATTGGTTAAATTGATGGTACAAGCGGTTACATTATGAAACTTCTTGAATTTTATGCATTTAAGTTGTTAGACTGCGTATTTACAATCGAAATTAGTTTATATTTTTTAATATTCTTGGTAAAGTTTGCCTAGTTAATTTATACAATTTTGCATTAATTTTAGCCAAGTTCTTGCTCTACGACTAGGTAAGGTAACCTAAGTAATAAAAATTTAGTACTCTTATTTCTCAAGGTTCAAGCACGTGACAATTAAGATAACTATAGGTTATTATTATTATTGGCTTATGCTTTGGTTATAAACTTCAAGCTGTTACTCTACACTGGCCCACTTCGATGACATATAAAAATATCGAATGGTTTCAGAATAGGTTAGTTGTCGGAACCAGGGGTGTTAACCCAACACCCTTTACAAAATCGTTCCTCCGTTTTCCGTGAAAATTGCCCACCGCCGGTCAAAGGGTTAACGATTTTCTGTTTATTTGAATTCGTCCTTTGTTAGTTTAAAAGGCGTTAGAATGTAAACCGAGGCTTTGTTGTGATTGCCGTGTGTTTTGCTGAGATGTTTGTCAGAGGGAGGCTCGGATATTATTTGCATTGAATTGCCTTGTATGTTTTAAGAGGCCGTATTTTGATTTTGGCCTATTTACGCCGTTTTTCGAACTGAAGTTTTACTAAGTTTGGTTTTACGATTACAAAGTTTAAATTATTAAATACGGGTTGAGAAAATTATTTCTGTGATGATAAAAATATTACCAGCTATATACAAGACACGCTGTTGCCCGCGGCTTTGCACATGTGGGAGCAGCATACAAATAGTTTGTAAAATTTAAAAAAATCTTTAGTCTTCGTCAGTCAGCTTCAAAAGAGTTTTACTGACGATGGACTGACTAGATGAAGGAAGGTAGGGGCACGTAGAGGCAATTTCCACGCGTGGTTAGAATCGCCACAAACAGAAAGCATTGGAGACGAATCATCCACTATATGACAACAAAGGCCAACCAGTGATCACGATCTTCAGATATGAAGTACTGACCGCAAAGAGAGAGATATAAAAATGTCTACTCGTGTCTTTTATCAATAGAATTTGAAAACATACATCGCATGATTAAAATCTGATTTTTGATGTATATAGTTGAGAAGATATAAAAATGTCTCGTCGTGTCTTTTATCAATAGAATTTGAAAACTGATGCAGTTTGACACATCGCATGATGAAAATCTGGTTATTGATTTATTTAGCGAATAAATTAATTATGATAAAAAAGTGGTGCAAAAATGTTTTTACAACTAGCTTTTTAAAAATAAACACTAATTGCGGAGTTCCACAATACAACAGGTTTCAATTAGTGTGTTCAATTGACCTATTACATTATGAGTCGACTGAATGCCTCTACAATGCGATCAAGAATTGTAATACAATGTTGCAATTGTCTTTACTGTATTTTGATCTCTATTAAACATTATTTAAAGTTTAATTTTATTAAACGAAGATTTTATAAAACTGTTTGTTTGTTAATTGATTTAATAGGTTGTGGTTGAAGGATTAATAAAGATAAAATTCAATCGAAATGCATTTCTAATCTAAAGACGAAAGGATTATAATTTAATATTAATATTTGATTGTGGGCGTTCTAATGTAGATCTTCTTATTCAAATTCCTTCCTAATGCGACTGTCATTAATCTTGGTGGTTATAAAATTGTGAGTAGCAAAGTTTTTTTATTTTTTTGTTATGAGATTCGAGTTTTGTTATGATTTTTTCAAATTTTCTCAAACAACACGATAAGTTTTACTTTCAGACTAGTTTTATTTGTTTTAGTTTTTAAAGTAATTAAAAAAATCTCAAAATTAGTTTCCAATTTTATGACGAATGCAAATGTTGTGGACTTTGTAGGCAAAGTTTGGACGTATTCTGACTGCTTTCTTTAGAAAGCTTTCCTGAAACTAGAATTCAAGGGTTTCTAAAGTACTAGGAGCGTTTTTTAAATTCGCAAATCTTCACGGTCTAGAGAATAACAATGCGAAGGTTGACCAAAAATATCATTTCGATTCAAACAAGTTTTCCGACCAAAAAACGTTCACACACTTCTTATTCTTTTCCGAAGATAGTTTTCAAGGCTGTTTAGATGTATAAAAAAACTGTTGGCCACTGACCTTTCACAGAAAAATACCACCATTCGAAAAAGAAAGAACTTTTTGATACATTAGATCTCGCTACTGCAAAAAGCTCTTGTCTAACAAGGCTAGTCTGATCAACCAAAACACGAGAGCGTATTGTGTTATACCAGCATGGCATCATTCATTGTAGCTCTCCACAGGGAGCCGCGGTAGCCAACTCAACGGTCTCTTTTTGTACCAACATGGTCTCTTTTTGTACCAACGTTATCAAACACACTAATGGTCGGATTTATGGTTCACAAAAGGAGCGTGCTAACAGAGGCGTTAAATCCTTTACGATTTGATGATGATCACGCATTTGTCATTGGGCTTCGGGTGCTTCGGTCATGCGTTCACTGAAGCACCGTATGATACTATTATGTATTAAGCTGTTTTTTGGTGAGAATGGCGGATTTTAAAGTATACTTATACAATACAATTTAGAATTTCTAGATTTGCATTTTTACCAACTGTTTCTATCCGAATAAACTTACCTAACGCACAAACTTACGGTGTCTAGTTTGAGTTTTTTTCACGATGAATCATAACACGAATAAAAGTTTCGCTGTAAGAATCTTGCAGTTTGATGTTTCATACTTACGTGTTGGTCCAGTTGTTTCATTCATAAAATAAAAAATACACAATCATGCCAATAAAAATAAACTAACGCATTCAGTATCTACTACGGATCATGTAATTTGTAAATTTATCTGTGATTTTTGGGGAGTTTCACTAACTAGGGTGTAGCCTGGAATCAAAACAACGACTACGTACATTACACCCACAATTGCAATAACATTGAGATACAATAACATAATCACACCACGAATACGTATGCAAAAATAAAAAAAAATATAAAAAGGTTTCAAGCAATCATTGGTGACGATCAAGTTTCAAGAACAAACAAAATGAAACCCACCTTTTAAGGGATGGCAAATTACTTTGAACAGAACAAAACACACCAATAAGCAATTTTTTTGAAAAAATATACTGTAGTGTCCTGTGGTGCGGGTGTAACGTGAGGTCTTCCAGGCTACCCCCAGTCCGACCGATCAGCTGAACAGCCGAGCCCGTCCGAACGTTTCCGAACGCAACCGAACCCGGCCGAACGAAACCGAACGCGCGGTGCGTGTGAGATAGTGACATACCTGTCGGGCGCTTTCATTGACAGGCACCTGAAATGAAGAAAAAAATCGATCCAATTCGTTGAATTTAAACTTTTCAAAAATTTCGGTTTTTGCTTCACAACATTTTAGTTGGGCACACAGATAAATTTACATGCACGGACGTAACGCGTTTATAATTATATCGTACGTAAAACAGTATTTGTATCAATAACCTAAAAAGTTGTTTAATGAAAGATCCAATAATAATATGTAACATTCTCATGTGGGCAAGCGATCACTCATAACAGAATACAAAAAGGGAGCAACAAAAATTTACAATAAAAATTTAAAGTAAACAGCGAAAAAGATCAAACAATTACACGTAGCAAAAACAGTTTAAAACAACATTGCAAGATGTATTAGGACAGTTGTTAAAATATGGGGTAGGATTTGAACGGCTTGACTCCGGCGATATGACGACTGGCGATGTTGCACGCGATCTCTCTCGTGTTGGAACGACGTATGGTATACATACAACTGATGTTCTGTTTTTGAATTGAATGTGACGTTTCATCAGGGGAGGTTGGCAGCGAACATTATTTTACGAAGTAGTAGAAGCCCACTAACTTACTGGAATCATTGACTAAACTGACTCGATTTGAAATCTCTAAAAAGTATAGGTACACGACGCACTGCGAAATAATTCATTCCGATTTTGGTCACACGTTTAAACCTTTAGGTTTATATACGTAGAATTAGATAGAGATTTGTAGATCAGTCTATTAATAGAATGAGGTCTTAGCTTCTTAGAACGAATGTACCAAAAATAATATAAAAAAAGCAGCTAATCCATAATCTACTAAGTACTATTATAGTTTTTTTGTATAGAGTAATCTTCGAAATATCTAAGGTGCGATTCTAAAACCAATATTTACTATTTTGTTAATGGATATCTGCATTATTCGTGAGTACTACAGACTGTTTTATTTTGATAAAAATAGTTTTGAGTACGTAATCTCAACATCTAAAACAAGTCAAATAAATGCAAACGAAGTTGTAAACAGGACAGCTAGTAAGAAATAAAGAGCAGTGAAATAATAAGAATAACATATTGTCCATTAAAATAGATTAATACCAAATCAGACCACAAATGAGCCCCTCCCAATGGAACGGTTTATTAGATTATTACCGGACGAGATCACGCAAACGAAATCGTAAAATTAAAGGAAATCAATCCAACCAAATTGAATCCAATTCCCTAATACATTTCGTATTAAGGGCTTATAATCAATATTACTTAGAAAACAATGGATCATACAAAGTAATAGAAGCTTTATTAATAGCGAATAATGATGTCAAGCTGGAAAAGCTTATTCGGAACAGAAATAGTGAACAATAAAAGGCTATAAATAAATTCTAGTCCTTTGTATTAACATCGATGACTATCGTTTTGTGCGCATTTGACACAGGTAAGAATTTCCAAGCTGATATATATTTTGTGTCTGAAGAAACCGGCGCATATCAGCTTCTAAAACTCGTATACGAGTATAGAGTGTGTGTTTATGCAAAAAAAAAAGCATTGAGAAGAAGAAACGTTTTGCTAGTGACGACAAACATGATCTGTGCCTTGATCACGAATAAATGTGACAATCTCAAACGTATCGTAACGCTAGCGTATCCGAGATACACTGCGCGGTGACACTACAACGGTTGGCAGTCGAGCTGGCAATGACGCGCAATATAACTTGAATACGCTAATGCGGCGACTGTCAGATTTGTTCGTGATTGAGGTACTGGAGGCAGACCCAAATGTATTTCGATTATCTCCGCAAAATCGGTTCTCATTCGAAAAACAAATGAAAAACGCCGGTCAATAGTCATTCTTTTGTTTTTTCTTTTATTCAATTTGTTACAAAACCTTCTTATTCCCCGATCAGTGCTTATTACTGCCGATGAGCGCTGGTATTCGCGCACATATTCTTTGGTAGTCATTCGCCAGCTTTCTACGTGAGTGCACGTCCATATGGTATTGTAATCAACCGCTGCAAAACAGACTCTTGAAAAAACCGATCTATCAATATTAGAACACAAAAAAATATGCAAGTCAGTTAATAATCCCGAATCGGCAATCGACAATAGAAATAAAGTCACAGTCACTTTTTTAATAATACCTATGAAGTTTTACTTTTTTATTGCACCCTAGCGTTTGACATTTGAACCGTTTGATGGCTTGGTCGAATGATTGATGGTGCTTTAGTAATGAGTGCAATTTAGCGTTTATTTCCCTTCGCTATTCAATGTTTGTTATTGACGATGAAATTGTCCCCTTAAAAGCATTAAACCTATTGAACCTTTAATGGAAAAGCCTTCTTTCTTAGCATGTTATGTTATTCTAACTTGGCCACTGACAGGTACACTTTTTCTATCTAATCTCACTTGTTCAGAAAATCGATGTCAAAATACTAGTAACTCCGTAGTTTCTTTAGAGGCACGAATTTCAAATGCTTATACAAATACTAGCTCCATAAAAAGTTTAGTTAACAAATAGAAAAGACAAAAAATAAATGAATCTCAAAAAATACTAAACAAAATCATATTTACATACAAATTAACTGTTGAACTGTGACTGGTAATCATTTGTCAGTCTGTTGTGTCATTGGGAATTGTAAGTTTGATGGTTTTATTCACCATTGCAAAATATATCTTATCATCAAGCGACTAAAGTTTAAATTACACATTTTCGTTCACGAAGACTCTTAGAGCTTTTCTCAAAGCTTTGGTACAATTTTCATTCTTGTGGGTATAGTTTTAAGGTGTAAAGTTACAAGTTGTACTGTAAGACGGACGGAGATGAGCGACTGGATACGATTTATCATGGAGCCAAGTATCCGCCCCGGCCGTATCGAATCGCTAGTAAATAAATTGACCACAAACATTTCAGATTTCTTTTGACGGTTCTGAGACTACCTGGTAAAAGTATACGGTTGCAGGACTTGAAGCTATTACGATAATGATTTGAAACTTTTATATTGTGGATATATAAACCTACACCTTCTAAATTCCATTGGTTTGAATTAACTAATTAACCTTGAATGCGCAGAAGTTAATTTTTATATGACCCTCCCTCTTCCCTTCCACACTATGCAAATGAGTGGGCTCGATGAAAATTTTTTTCCCATTTGGCCCACTGGCTCGGTGGCGTCGATGGGAATAACTCATTCAAAGTCAAAGCTATCAAACCGTGTCGGGACCTATACCATTATGTTAACGCTTATTGTGTTAAAGACCATTTCTTATACGGATTTGTCCAGTCACCTTTAGAATGTGCGCTGCCTCTGTAGTGAGAATAAGGGTTAGTCAATCAACAAGTCCTAGAATATGATTGATATGTCTAGGTTACAATCAATTGGCCTGCTTTGACGGGATGTGGGGGTCTACGGGACTGTTTAAGCTTATAATACTATTGTACCTACTCAACCTAGGTATATCTAAGTTCTGCACAATGTGCTGCGGCGAGACGGATAGACGATATCGTTGACAAAGTGGGAAAAAATTGGATGAGACTGGCACAGGGTCGTAAGAAATTGTACCAACGAAGGGAGGCCTATATCAGTGGATGAAGTCTAGCCACAGATAATGATGATGACATGTGTGCTAGTTCAATATGGTGTGAAATACTGGCATGCAGATGATAATGATGACTCTATGGTTTAAACAGCATACAATCTTTGAAAGTTAATTAAAAAAAATAAAGAATTTTCCAAAATTTTAAAGGAGAATGTCAAAATATATACCTACCAGAAAAAAAAATGCCCTTGCTCCAAAAGCAAACATTTTACTATTTTGGATTGAGAAATAATTGAAATGAAAATGAAACCTCTTAATTCAGAGAAATTTGATATTAATAATATTAAAATAAATATCTCCCACTCAGCAATGATCTCGCTCAAGAGACTAGAAATTTCATAGCACTCAATTAAAACGCAGAAATTATTACGGAACACCCCACTTGCAAAATCAAATTAATAATGTAAATACGAGTGGCTAGCCCTCTTAAATAAGTAAATATCCTTACTAGCAACATTTCAATGACATTCAAAATATGTAATTTAAAAATATTTTATCAAGCAGAATTGCTATTTGTAATATTTTTTTGGAACTGATGGCATTCAACAGTTAAGTTCTTTCTAATGAAGTGGAGATCCAAAACGGGTATACCTACCTACATCCCAAATTCAATCAACTCAATTAAACTAAAATAATAATATTAACTGTCAAATCTCACCGTGTTGTAAAAAAAAGTTACGTTTCACAATAAAACTGCGTCCGTCATATAACGGTCCTCGGTTCACAGGAACCCAGACTGTGGCCAAATAACTTCACCTTAAAGTAAACAAATAAAACAAAACAAGAGCTGAACCGGCAACTCTTTCGCCGCACCTGCCCCAACAAAGTTTTGACACAACCGTTAAGAACATTTTTTCGGGAAAATAATTGCCGTTTATCCTCCTGGGGGCATTATTTTCTTTAAACCCTCATTCGGAACAGCCCAATTAGTGCATTACTTCTTACTTAGAAGTATCTGATTTCCGGTTGAGCTGGAGACACACTTGGAGCAACCTCTCAACTTTTAAAATACCATTTCTAACCCAACTTGTCAGAATCAGCTCGCGGTTATAACAAAGGAAATAAAGTATTATTGGAAAAATAATAAATTGCATTTACTTACCTAGAAATACGTTTCATAATTGCTTACAGTATTGTTGCTTGTAATTGAATAACAATCACAGTAGAAAGTTATAATCGACTTACAACATTACTCTTTATTAATTTCAAGAAGTTGCAATATTCTGCTATCTCTAATACAAGCTAGTGCTAGTGATCAAATAACGTAAGCGCCAGTTAAGTGGAAGTAAAACAATAAAATATTATTAGCCGTGACCGCGATGTAGGTAATTATAGTACTTACTATGGGAACGAAGTCGGGCCTTCAGATGCCTGTATAGTTCATTATTTATGAAGCTGACCACAGAAAAGAGGAGTATTATAAAATGTCACAAGACTTACCAGCTATAAATACTCCATAAAAACCATCTAGCCGTACACAAAGCACTTTATTTGCAAAAAAAATTAGACTAGAAGGCTCATAAAATTAGTGACGACCTGTTGCAAGACGCGTTAAGTCCGGATAAACATAAGTTATTCAGTTATTCAATATGTCACTATAAAAATCCGTAAAAGACAACTGCTACTGATAAAACTATGAAAATTTTCTATAAACACAACGTCAGAATTAAGTCATACTTTGTCATAAGGACATTTGGACATAAGTAGTAACGTAGTCTGGACGTAATTATTTATTCTAATAATTATTTATTATTTTTTTGGTAGTTTTCAAGAGTAGAGTGAATAGGTATCTTCTAGGTAGCCGTGCTACATCGTCGACCACATCATTGCTTAACATCAGGTGAGATTGTGGTCAAAAGGCTTTTTTTTTTTTTTTTTTATACAATATAGGCATTGTATAAAAAAAAAAAAAAAAAATTCAGGGACATATTTTCTGAACATCTATAGATAACGTCGAATACGACAGTAGAACTAAACTTTTGTACCCAGTGTACCCGCAGCTTGGCCCACCCTTTCCCGCGGCACAAGAACAACATCCTTTATTTTTCATATTTATAACACTCGGAAGAATTATTACTTTTGAATCGTTTAAGTCCTTCTTCTGTGTTTTAATCCCGAGACTCGGATTAAGTGCTCTTCCCCGCTAATTAAAACGGAAAACTTTTTAGTAAATGATTAATCTGAATTTTGTTAAGTTTTTTCTACTAAATGCAATGAGGTGTTCTATTGTAAAATGAATAAAAAAATAGTAGCTTACATAAGAATAATTTATATATTATGAGTAAAATGGCATTACTAATAACCAACGATTTTGCCTGCTCAGCTCCTGCAAATTTTTGTGGATCTGGAACTATTTAGAACTCGAGATATTCTGAAATCAAAAATTTAAACTAGGCAATCGAAATATTAGGAACAAAAGTCTATTTTCTGAGTTTAACCTCCTTTGATTTTCCTACCTAGTTAAATAACGATTCCACTTATAAGCTTTCTTGGCTATAATTAGTTACAAACTCGCATGAGATAGTAAAATAAAAATAATGACTTTACAATTGACTGGTGAGTTTGTCTATAGTAGGTAACACCTGCCTTCTTGACATGGTGACATGTCACCTTTTAACCGCGGTACCTAGTATTAACTCGACATTTTGATAACTTTAAAGGAGCTAAAAATACCTTAACTTATTTAAGTCAATCAAAGAATTCATGGTGGTTCACAATTCTTAGTGAAGAATAGGAAAACTCGTGGTTTATTCCCAGCAAAGGCTTTTTTCGAAGGGACAATTTTATTATAGCGCTAAAACGATTACTACAAAGTACTTTTTATTTATTTACTTTATTTATGACTATTTCTAATTTTTCTACCTAGGTACTTATTTTTTTTAGTTTTTACTTTAATATTTTTTTAATAAATGTCTAATCTATTACAGTTTTGTTCTAGCTAAATACAGGTTAGTAAATACATAGTTGTAGCTGTCCAGGGTGCTATCAACATCATGGTGGTCGTATAGTGATAAATATTAACTTCTTTGTTGATTGTTAAAGTAATTGGTTTAATTATAATTATGTTAATTGCATGCATATACGATATTATTCCACGGTATTTATATAATCGCATGAATGCGCCCTTTACGGCGAATTCATCCATTTGACGCGTTTTAATAGTATTCTGCTATTCCATATCCGATTAATACTTTGCTATAAAGATAATGGAGGTTTATTATTTAGAATGCATATGCATTCAATTTACGTTTTTTTCATTATAGATTGGCGATTGGCATGAATTACATTACTATGTCATAATTATGATCACGAAGAAGAAGCCCACTATTGGATTGAACTTCCTCACTGTTGAACTTTTCTAAGAGCAATTTTGAGGAGTGACTTATAGGATTAGAATCTTCTATTGTGCCGTGGGAAAAGTGCAATTAAATATTGATAACATATATCTAACTAAAAGTGGCAAGGATGAGAACTTCACATCACAACCTCAGCTAAGGTAGAATGAAAAGCAACAGGAGCGATTGGCCCTAGGCGCTCAGTGCGTGGTCACGATTCACTATGATTTCAAATACAATTGCTCTTCTACCAACCACAAATCGAAACCCTCTTCTTACATCATTAAAGTTCAAATTAAACTGACGACTTCTAAAAACTTGAATGTGGAACTTTGTTATTCGTTGCAGTAAAAGATGCAGTGGCTTGTATATTCTAAAATAATCACTTCTATTTGTGGGAGAATTAAGTTCAAATTTCTGTAAACTACATGAAACTGTGGTCGTCAGCTCTCGGAAAGGTCTGTACTGTTTAAGAAAGATGCTTGTCAAAACTTGGAAATAACTTTCAACGGAACGTTCTTCTCAAATATTCTACTGCAGATTATAGTTAACATTGTAAATATTTTACATTATTTTTGAACAGTGTAAAACAATGTAAGAAAAACTCACTACATACCTACAGACGAAGAACATGGTAACATTTTAATACAAATGTCATTGGCTATAATATAATGGCAATACAAGAACGAAGATCCTAAAATCGTACAACCTTTTTCTTCCATTAAAAAGAGCTGTTCGATCTTTAAAATCGTTCTAAGTATGGCCATATTGGCCATTGTCAAAAAAGTTAGTCAAACTTTTTTAAGACGTTCAAGTTTTTTTTTATTCCAGTATTTGTTGGCTTGTGCAATATCAAATGATTAAAACAATGCAAACAAATGCTATCGCCCAAATTGTGCTTGATAACAAAACATCATACCGGAGAATTACGTTGTTAGAACTGCCAAGTATTTTCTTCATGCTAGATTAGAAACACGCGAACTACGTTTGGGCAATCTTATCTATACAATCTGTTTCAGTGTATTACCTAAAGAAATATTTTTTAAGCAACTGCAAAAAAACGAGCTGGTCTCATAATCCCCTTTGAGCCGTGCCCTTCAAGGGGATTATGAGACTTTTTGTCTTGCAATCCCCATGATTTCAAAATTTAGAAATCAAGGTATTATGAGACTGAATTGTCTCAAAATCCCCTTTGAGGACAATTTACACCGTAATAGCTATACCCACCGACCTCAAAATAAAAACAGAGTATAAGTTGATAAAATCTAGTAAGCCATTGTAAGGTCCTAACAAAAAAATATCTAGCTAGGTACCTCATTACCTAAAGCAAGATACTTGTTACATATTATTACTACATTCTAAAGCTTAAAATTTGAACTAAGTTTGTTTTTAGTTGCGAAAATTAAGTATTTCAGAAAAGTATTTAACTATTTGAAATTGTATTTAACTAGTAAGAAGTTTTTATTTATGAGAATTTTTATTTTTACTCATTTATTCATTTTATTCATTTATTTTTATTCATTTTTATTCTCAAAGAAAACTACGACTAATACAGTATTTACAAAATACACATGAAACTACAAACTATCTACAAACCGTTGCAAACGATTTTATAGATAACTAAACTGGTTCAAAATAGCAGTAAAACAAATAACTTATAAGTAGAAAGGTGGAAAGCTAAGAATCATCGACATAACAATCATAATATTCAGACGTATCGTGGTAAAGAAAAGTAAAACAATGAAAATATCATATTTGTAGTAGACGTTCAAACTGACTTACTTCCGGACAGAATACATTCTGATACCATTAAGACATTCAAACGGTTAGGGGAAGGCAACACGGCCACAGAATATTAGTACAAAAAATATACTAAAAGATTTGTAGCTTTGTTTGTTTGAGGGTTTTTAGAATTCTTCTCATCTCTAGAATAGAATTGATCTCACTCATTTTTAAAATTACTGACCCGATTCTGTAAACAATTTTGCCAATAGATAGCTAAATAATTCCTGAGTGTCTTATATAATATAGGTACCATGTACGACAGAATATTAGTAAAAACTGTACTTATACTAAGAGGATTGTTATTTATTTTATTGTTAGTAGGGATAATTTTTGTTGTTAGTAGAGATCTACTGAACCGATACTAAAAACTCTTTCACGATGAACTAGATACATTATCACTGAGTACTATTGGTTACATTTTATTTTATCAAAAATTGGTTTTTAGTACGCAATAATTGTAAGTCAAGTTGGTGAAACGCAGACAAAGTTGCGGCAAGTCAACTAGTTTTGTATAAAGTAGCCCACACTATGTGGTTTCGGTAAAAGCTTTCTTGACAATGACAGCACAGTTCAATAATTACAGGTTTCAACTTCTATTTCATTCAAATTAATGTTTCTAGTTTGAGTAAGTTGATAGTGGTTTTACTTTTTTTAAGATCTTTGCATGCTGGATTATTTACAATATTCACAATATTTACAAAACTAATGATTAAATAGTAAAACTATGAACTAATTTGAATAGTCTCGTGCGAGTGAGAAGAAATGGAAGTTTGTTCCACCTGAGTGATTTTACGTACGACTTTTCAAGCGAGCGATGACATTTATCGCTTGTTTGAAAGAATAAGTAAAAATAGCTAATTAGAAAGCACGCGAAACATTCAAACCAGTCCGATTCGCGATCAAAGCGATATTATCTGATTCGCAAAAAAATAAATCAACGTACACACACTGCCACAAAAATCGGTGATATTGTAAATTCTAAAATAATTGAGGCAACAATGCGTGGCCAATTTCGGCATTCATTTGCTTGTTTGAGGACTCTGTTGCGAGCATTCTTTTGCAAACTCAATTGCAAAAAAATAATTGAAAATGAGTTTTTGAAAGTTTTGTTTTAAATACTATTTACAAAAAATTGTTCGACCTATTTATATATTTAAAAAAAAGATCTGTTAGTTGGTTTTAAACATATTTTACTACATTAACTGCAAAACAGTGTGTCTCATAACAATTGACACGAACCAACAACCGGCTAGTTACGAAACCGCAATAATTAGAACTCGCGAATGAAAAAAATACCTGAGAATTCTGATTGCCAGATAAAAGTGCACGATTGTCTGGGATTGCATATTGAAAAAACATGCAACAGAGATAAGGAGTTACATGCTTGAGTGACTTAAAGGCATCGGGCGAGCACAAGCTAATTGCATTTCCTACCGAGTTACTACACTGCATAACTGTGCGCTACTTTTTAACTAGTTTTATACTTTTATACTATGCTATAACATTTTTTTTTTCTTAGATACCTATACGCAGAAATATTGCACTCCTAAAAAAATATTATGACCTTTTCTCCTATCCTAGGGAAAATATCAAATCTGGTCTCACTTTTGGTACTTTATCTAAGAGTTTAGTTTTTTCTGTTCGACAGTATAATTACAGTTAATCCTAGTTTGGGTATCAATGTTGTCCAACCAGGAAACACAACACTGTTAACCGATTTACAATATTGAAAATGTAATATTAATGTCTGTTGTTATTTCAATAAATTTCATTTCATTTTCATTTCATAATTACTTAAAATTGTCACTTGCATAAGTATTATAATCAAAATAGCAACAGATATCGGCCATTTTAGCTAAGTACTGTAACTATCTCACATTCTGAAATTATTTTGACTACGTATCACGTGTCTTCTCAAGATCTTTATTAGACAAAATAACTCAATTTTAAAACCACGATAGCAATATGATTTATTAAAATGAAATCACCACCTATTGTTTGTGCACTGAGCATCTAAACTAAACCATCCGTAATGAGGTAAACAGTATTCTTCAAACAAGATTAGTGCATCTACATCCTGCTCTGCCGGTGGTCTAATCCAAGTGTTATCAATAGGGACACATTTATGAATAGGCCCACTGTTTTACGGGTTTGTGTCAAAAGTGCCGCTAGGTGTTCATTATCCCCAAAAATATGAAGCATTCCACTTTGGCGCACCAAAAAGAGCCGCACCAGGACTTCCGCACCTATGCTATTCCACTTTTGCGCACCAAGGATAAAAAGTAACGCTTAGTGATGGGGTATGAATATGTTTGGTATTAATCGATAAAAATTGGGTTCAAGTGACTTATAAGAGAAAATATGGTGGATGGCCTACGCGATCAAGGCATCAAGTGAGTTATTTTGGCTATACGAAAATGCATCAAAATAAGTACCTACGATGAAAAAGTAATTATGAATTTGACATTTATAAACACCGTTTCATTCACACTTTACTTTCAACTTTTCGACAGACAAAAAAAAACTACTTTTCAACACACTTGCTCATAAAGTGGCTCTATGGTCACCGCAATTAGGCACATAATGACACCCATAATCAAACTGTGACTTTTTCATTGCTATAACTCACAAGTGAGTTATAGATTTTTTTTTTTAATTTTATTGGTTGAGTAGCTTTGTTACTAAAAAAGTTTTTATTCAAAAAAAAGATCGTGTTCAATAGAACAAATAAATGAATGTTCCTATTGCTTGCTCATTTCATGCAACTTCTTATTTAAATAGATAATTTTAACTCGTACGTGTTTAATAAATAAAACTTTCACTCAAATATAACTTTTGTTTTCTCTGTAATAAAAGAAAACTTTAAATTCTCCATTTTTACGTGGCAGAATAGGCCCAAACCCTAAGCACGGAAAATAAATTAAAAAAAAACCTCATCCCTTTAGTCTGTGGCCGATCGCAATGCGCGCGCATAGGAAAACTGATTATTTTTTCCCGCCATAGCGAAACATTTTTCACAACGCGTTTTCACTGTTGAAATTATTGTTATTTTATTCACAAGTGTGTTGAAAAACGTCGTATGATACACGTGTGTATTGGTGATTACCGTTCTCATGGCACCTCGGCGGTAACCACCAATGTACCACACTTGTACCATAATGTACTATTATATTCTATTGATGTTCTATCAGCAATCCATAGTAAGTATAAGTTTTCCTTAGTTTAGAACTAGATAGCTCTGTGTGAAATGTCCATTATTATTTATTTTTTCCATTGGTCATGATATAGGTATTTCATTTCAAGATCAAATCTCGGTCAGAAACAAATTAATTCTTTGCTCCAAAAATTTTACCTAGTTGGTTTAATTTCATTCAAAAACGTCAGCAATGCTGTTTGTCTAACTTCATTCATAACTTCAGCGATAAGAACTTCTATTTCTTCACATACGTTTAGAACCGTTTCGAATTAACTATCCAAAAGTTTCCTCGCATTACAGTTGCTTATAACGTTTGAGTTACTATGACAAAGGTTCACGGATGTATAATGTTTGCTCAACGAATATAATGTCGTGATATGGTAATTCAACTTCCTGAGTGAGATAAAACGGAGTCGTGGTGTCTGCCGGGACGGACACTAACTCGAGCCCCATTTCTAGTCACAAAAAAAGATTAAAACAGTGGAAAAGACTCGCGTAGGACCGGAGAGACTGGCGTACTAAAGAAGAGGCCTATGTCCAGCAATGGGTGCATATGCATACATGCTGAATATATAGATAGATTGAAGCAATCGTCACTTGTCATATACAATCAATTACATATGATTTTGTGTTTTTTCTTGAGTAAAAGGCATATAAATCATCGGGATAGTCTTGAGTCGACATGAATATGTATCTACATACCTATAGAATAATGCGTGGGTCTAATTAATAGACATGTTGACATGCGACTACAATAACTAGAATATCAGACGAATACGCATTATAGACCCAGATCAGACCACTGTCCACTAAAGCGTTCTTTGTATTTTCTTTTGCTGCCACCTATTTTTTTTTTTTAGCTATTTGTGTCTATGATATCACTGCGGCTTAGATGGCGTTATGATCGCCACATGCTTGCTTGAAACCATATAAATGTAACTTACATAAGTAATTTCCAAAGAGTGCCGCGGTAGTTGGAATGTTCCAATCGATAGTAACTTTGTTGTGAATTTAGGCAATTTTTTAAATTATAAAAAAAAACTTGGACATTACACACAACGCCCTCTAGTCCCAAACTAAGCAAAGCTTGTACTATGGGAACTAGATTGCTAATAGAATACTTATAATAATATACATTTTTGTTTGTAAATACATACTTATTATACATTATAAAAATTATCAAATTTTTATTCGTTTTGCTTGGTAGGTAGCAAATGACTTGAAAAATACTATTCAAAGTTTTTACACCTTTTTATTCGTCTTTTTTAATCTAAATAATATTCTTATATAAAACAAAATATTAAATCAAAGTTAAACTAGACTAAACTGTCTTTAAACCGTCTTCAGAAAATAAGAAGATTACAAACGTAAGCCTAAACGTAAGTATTTAATTTATACTGCCTCAAATTGTAATGCTACTTATTTGAAGTACCTAGTACTATATAATTGACAGTGGCCTTCATATAGCAACTGCAAGTGAATCTACGTTTCACAAAACTATTCAGTGGACAATAGAGATATCTGATTCGCAGCAACACATTAGGGTGTTTGCACACTAGCCGATACCGACACGATACCGACAGCCTAGTCATTGACTTGAACAAAACTTTTACGACGCCGACATTTGTGGAAGCGTTCTACTATATTTACTGCTCAAGCACGAATTTGGGCTTTGAAATTTTTGACTGTTCAAATCTACGCTTGAGTAACGAATTCTTTTGCAAAATACGGGTCTAAATGTATGAGATTAGGTCTCCGTCGATGTCGTGTAAGAGTCGTGACGGTGCAAGTGTGAAAATCAACATACCTAGGCATTTTAATTGGAAATATGAGAAGCGAATACACGTTACTAGTCTGTACCAGTTAGATTGTTAGTTAGATAAGTATATTTTATGAACATTGATTTCCATACGTGTGTGCAAGTGAGCAAAAAGCAGTAAGAATTGCACTGTTTCTAACTGTACTAGAATTTGTATCTAGAATTCTAGAAATCAGATAGATAGATAGATATATTCTTTATTGCACACCAAGAAAAGAAGAAAAACAATAAAAGAAAAATAAGTTTTAAGTATGAGGTACAATGGGCGGTCTTATCACTATAAGCGATCTCTTCCAGACAACCTTTGGATGGACAGAAGCATGTCGATTAGGTAAGAACGGGGCGCACATCAGATTGTACACTGCTGACTTTTTAACACTTTTCAAAATTTTCTATCTCAAGAATCTGTTTAAACATTTGTCGCACTCAGAGACATCCCTTTTTTTTAAATCTAGTAAATACGACGTTTAATAAACATTTTAAGGGTGGATTTTGAAGATAAAACCTTATAGTAATACCTATTATAGGTTTTTCAGTTACTTTCCACATTCTTCTATTATCAACGTTATAAGTAGCATCTTTACATATAAAAACGGCTTGCATACGAACCATAGAGTTATTTAAGCAGTCTCCTCTCATTCAGAAACAATAAAACTCAATCAGAATGATTACTATTAGTAGTATAAGTTAGTATTATTAGACCATATTTTCTCATTGTTGGGCAAAACCCTCCACCCCGTACTTCCCCAAAACAGAATATTAAAATAAAATTAACAACGACTCAATTACCCCCAAAACAAGATGAGGTATGTCTGTCTGATGCAAAAAACGGCCAAGGGTTGTCGAATTTCTTTTTAGCATTGTTCATTTATTTAATTAATGGAATTCTTACGAATGGGGGCTCCGTCCATCTGTGTCCGAATGTTTTAGCCATTCTTTGGATTCTGCACTCTGAAGAAGTATCCCTATTTAACTTAAAAAAAAAATACAATTACATACTGTAATTTTTTTATTCCAATTTTATTGTTTATTTCGATTTCAGTACTTCTGCACTGTATTTTGGACATCAAGGTTCAAATGTAAACCACCTATGCAGAAGATTAATTAGTGATTTAGGTATAAAGTAGTTTTGCCTACAAGTATTGATAAGTTAAACTTTTTCCTCAAACTTTTCCTTTGACAAAGCAAAGCAGTATTTATATATATGTAGTTGCAATAATCTTATACGTATCTTATAATGAAACATAAAATGAAACGAAATGATGAAACACTTTGATTGTAGCTAATTTATTGAAGAGCTCAAAAATATATAGCCGTCAGAAACCATTAATGAATAAAATTGGTAAAATTATAAATAGTATTTTAGGGGTCAAATTACAAGTCACCTCGTAGCAATCTTCCCTGTAATTATGTTAGCCAACCGAAATAGGGGAGCGCTCTTTGGTAAAAAACTTCATTGAATAAGTAGTTTTCTTTTAGATTAATACATGTACATACAAATACATTGTATAGGTACTTAAGCTTATTTTTTAATTTTTTTTTTTATGATAAAAGTAATGGAACAAGCTGATAGCTCACCTGATGTTAAGTAGTGACTTCTGCCTATAACAATGCATTACCTCACAGAGCAAGTCCAATGAGGACGTGCCCTGTAAGGCAATTATTAATTATTTAGTAATACAATAAAATATCTAGCAATTTAGGTAATTGAGAGTAAATTATGCTTCATCTTGGATGATATTTAATGAATAAGTGCTTAGGTATTAAAATTTTGGCATACTTAGGTAATCTAGGTGAGAAGAAATCATTATTCAAGTCTTTTTATTTTATTGTAGGTTCTTATTTCTTGTAAAAATAACTTAAAATCTATCTTGTATACAAGTAATATAATACAGTAATTTCATGATCCCGCTACACCCAATCGATTCGTCACCCTACAGAAGTGTTCAAAACAGAACCAAAATAGAAAAAAAAGTGCAAAATCATATCGCTGTTACATCTCGAACACTTTTTATTTCAACTCCCAAGGGTTCGCTAAACGTTTGAACGAACTCTATTATGAACCTTGTAAGGATTGCCATTTTGGCATTTGAAAAGTCCGGACAAAAAGTCGGATGTTTATACACACAAGTTCGGAAATTTTAGTAACAAACATTATTTTCACTAAAACTAGGTTCCCCGTTATTATTACTTTTGGTTTATTTCCGGCTGTTGCAAGTTTCAGGGATTTATTCTCATATAACTTTTGTAAAAATGTACGAGTAATCAACGCTGTACCTCATACCATTTCACTTTGGTTGAGTCTAATTCTATATAATTAACTACGTAAACTTGAATGTTTTAACTTTATAAGTTTAAACATCCCAACATCAAAACTGCTATGTAATTGTGAGATCAAAAAGCACTGATCGGTAAAATGAATCTGTCCTGCCAAAGACCGGACGGAAGTCCAAAAAGCCGGACGTGTCCGGACATATCATAAAAGCTACAACTCTACCAGTGACGTAAGCATATTCGGAACTCAGCAGTCGTTTGTTATTAAAAAATAATGTGTATTATAACGTATTCATATCTATGATCTGAATGGATATGGCAATTTTTTTTTATCCGTGAGATTGTGCGTATGTTTGAGAACTCTTTGCCATATGGCAACATTTGGTACAGCAGGGCTCTATCCATTGCTCTATCAATCGCTTCATTACACAGTTTTTTTTCCATATCATAGGCAAACGTTTGGCCGCAATCTCACCTGGTATTAAGCGATGATATATAATGTATCAACTAAGAATATAGGCATTAAGTGGAGCGGGAATTCAAAGAATAAACAGATACTTTAGTATATACTTAAGCACGTTAGGACTTCTCACAGATTTCTTGGTAGATAATTAATACTCTCTAGGGTATGACAGGCGTCATGGCTCAGTCGGTAGTAGCTCTGCCTTCCGTGCTGTGGGTCGTGGGTTTGATCCCTACCGAGAACAAACATTTGTGTGTGGCAAACGTAGATGTTTGTTCTGTGTCTGGGTGTTACTATGTATCATAAGTATTCACAAAAAAAGATGTATATAAGTATTATATCAGCAATCTAGTTCCCATAGTACAAGCTCTGCATAGTTTGGGACTAGAGAGCGTTGTGTGTAATGTCCAAGGATATTTATTTTTATTATTATTTCTTACTTAAGAAACATTACACGTTCTATGGTAAAAAAAACAAAGGTTATTTGTATATTTTTGGATTCATAAGACCGCCATAGACAAGTATAAATATGAACATTTGCCTGAACAAAGCCTGCTGCCTGCGCTGACTGGAAATAAAATAAAACTAACTTCGCGAACAAACTGGCAGCAAATCAACTAGTTTCGTAAGAAATACTAATCTAATAAACCCAACAAAAAACGATTTATTTTACCTCTCTGAACATCGCATTACGTCAGTTTCTATTTACCTCAAAATGTTTCATTTGCATAATAGCTTTTTTTACCGCCATTACTATTTACGTTAATATTCTGATTCGTGGGGTCGCACGCACAGAAAACATAAAGTCAATTTGTAATGTACTGGCCATTTATGTAAATAAATCCACCATACCGTGCTATTACACAGATACCAAATAACACTAGAGCAGAGCTTTCACTGCCTATTACATTAACAATGTTATAAAGGAAAAAAATCACTTCCAGTAGGGCTACCTACTCTCGACCACCGCCGTTCCAAATTGGATCCGGATTTTGACAGATTTCTTGTCATTTTGTAGGTACTGAAGAATGACAAGACTTCTGTCAAAATTTATGGATCCGGATTGGACATTGGCAAATTCGTGGCAGCCCTAGCCACCGAACAGCCATAATAACAAAAGAAGAAGAAGAACTGTGGCCGAGAGTAACCTACCTATCTTTCAGACTTTACCCATAGATTATCCATAGATTTCCAGTACTTATGTTACTTCTCTCTGTACACAGACTTAAAATCTTCACAATTTTATCAGTCCATCCGGATCACAAGTCTTATTACCCTTTAGATTTCTTCGATCACCATTCGAGACTTTTACTTTTTTTTTATTACTTTTTTGTTTTTTTTTGACCAGCAATACAAGAAAGCTCATGTCATTCGTTCTGGCAACTATTGCAAGTTCCTTTGTCCAGCTGTAGACTTCACGGACTGATGATAAGATGATAAGAAAAACGTGTCATAAGGAAACCAGGCACGTAGTAAATGAACTTAGATAATCTGACCTCTTAATTTTCGTAGACAGGGTTATTCAAGCCATTATGAATTATGTTTAACTGTAATTAAAGCTCATTTTACATTACATTCAGTGACACAGGTCTGCTACACAGATATGGTACGGGTGTGGCCATATTCACACTTGGTAGGAGCGGTTTTTGTCCAGGAAATCGTAATTATACTTTAGCTAATCCATTTTGCACAGATTAGGTAGTTAAGGCTTCTGTCGACTAAACTGTTTGAATATTATGTGCATGACATGGTATCGCGTGATTTTGGTTTTAATGCGAATTGCATTTTTTTTGACATATTTGACATTAGCTTTATTTAAAAATAAAATACGCCTACACTATCACGATTTAAGCATACTACCCTTTGTCGTCGGGTAAAAAATAAACAGTCTAGGCTCCAGTTATGAAGTATACCTCATCTAATGCTCCAGTAGACAGTAGACCTAATGAAAATTAATTAAAATCCGCATATAATTCTCAGTTTAATCAACGAAACATCAGAAAGCAATACTATTATAAGTTGTAGAATTTCTCATTTCATTTGTCTTGAGTCGTCAGAAACAAAGTGCCCAGTGGTGTTATTATCGCGTCTTCATAATTACAGGGCACATCAATCAGGGGTATGCAGATGGATTTTGTGCGAGTCAGCGCGACCCACTGTGCAACCCTTTGATACGATGAACTTTTCTAAATGTACAAGGCTTTTATTGAATTGATTCTTTTTATTTTTCGATGTTCGAAAGCCTGTCATTGCTACAGCCAACGATTTTGATGTCTATTAATATTATAATGTTAGAATTGTAAGTAGTTTTAATTTAACTGTCTATTTGGAGAAAGTGTTTAAAGATGTTCATTGTAAAATAACGTTGCTTATAAATAATACTATAACTGGCTTAGAAAAGTGTTATCAGTGTAAAGATTTTGGTTTAAGCAATTTGTTTTAACACATTCGTGACATACGCATTTTAAAATACCAATTTCCAAGCTCAATTAATTTTATTTTTGAAAAACTTTCAGCTCTTCAAAACATAATACACAAACACTTAGAAACAACAGTGTTCTGTTAAGTGTAGTCATAGGTTGCCTCCTGACGCTGTATCATCTTCAATAGATGTAATATAGAAGCCTATTATAGAAACAACAAGTTTTCACTAACAGTAAATTTTTGCTAGAATGGCACTAATTATAGGCAAATTAATTCCAACAATGCAGGATTACAGCTACGAGCTCGGTTCTTTATTTTTACAACTTATCACGTTTGATCACTCTCAAAGTTGGTCCATTTTTGAACCTATCATTATTTACTTTTAAACAACTAACCAGCTTTAGTTCCAAGATTATGAGCACGCCGTGATCGGCACATTTCGTCTAGAACGGCACAAATTGGTCGCAATTAAAAGAACAATGACTAGTTTCAATTCCCTAAACTTAATTTCCTTCGACGCGACGTGAACGTGTAACTAACCGAAACACGATTTGATGTAAATAAATTATATGGTGCTGTGAGTTTTGGAGGCTCAATACATAAATATAAGTAAATAAATCATTTGTCTTCAAGAACGATAATAATAAATTATTATTGTATGTTAAAAAAAGTATTTTATCATTTTTTAAACATTGAAACTTTTTAAAACATATAAACAAAAGACTGTCTCATGTCTGATTCCTATTCCAAATTCAAATATTAACACGTACAGCGCCAGAGACATCAAAAGTAAGTTGTACTTATGTGTTTTTTTGTACCCAAAGAGTTCTTCTAGATTAGCCTACAGACTATATTGCGCTCAAAGTAGGTATAAATAAAAACATCAAAGTCTACGGTTCCTGTCAGTTACAAAAATTAAAATAATAATTACACTTTTTGCCTTGAAGTCGACGCACTGGATGATATTCAACAAGAGAGCACGAGTCAAATCTGACTGACATCTTCACCCATCGTCACCACATCAATTTATAACTTATACAAGTTTATTTTTACCGCTACATTTCAAACACTTTCAATACATAATAAACTCTATACCTATCAAATTAGAACCTAAAACTGCTCATCAGAATTTCCTCTCATCTCATTCTGAGTAGTTTTTGATCCTCTGTCGTTGAAAGCAGTCTAATTAAGTTTTTAAGAGTATTGAAATATTATTATTGATTGACAGATGGCGCTAGCGGCTATTCAAAATAGATGCATTACTTTCAATGTGATTATTAGGTACTTATTTTAAAACGATTATTTTGATAGACATCGCTTAAAAATATTTCTGTTGCTGCATGAGGCTATTGGGTTTCGTCTTGTGTGGCATTTTATCGATAAATGTGTTATTAGACAAGCGTAAGACCTCAAGGTGTTGGCATCTCAGATAAAAAAAGTAGAGGTAGGTAGGTACTAATCAATTTTAACGTGTGAGTGAGAGGGCCAATTTTCTTAAACGTAATAAAAGATTTATTATTGGGATTATCTTGGGATGTCTGGGAGTTAGGTACAAGTAGGTACCTAAAGTTATAAGCACCTAACACATGTACTTAATATAAATACTTCGATTGTACTAAGAGAATTATCATGCAAAATTTAAAAGTAGAGCTGCATCGAAATTAAAACTAAGTACAGAGACATTTTAATAAAAACTAGACCTACTAACGGTATTTAATCGGTTTACATTGATCTGTTAAACCAACATACATTTGCAAAGCGTTGGAATTAAGTCGACGTCACGTACCTAGAGTAGTCACAGTGAATCCATCAACTTCACAACAGCGATCTCGGAATCCGCCATCAATCATAAACATCAAAAAGGATTAAAATCTACGTTGCACCTTCTCGCATACCCTTGTTTTTCTCTAACCCGTAAATGCGGAGGGGCGTAAGTATGGCCGGGGGGCGGTAAATACCAGGGGGTGTCTCCCCCGGGGGGTAGGGGCACTATCCTGCGAGCGTTACCCTCGGCCGGTAGACTGCCGAAATGTGGGACAAATCGATTCTCGTGGCCCCATTTTTGTGCATCTGGAGCGTTATCGATTTTGGACCGCGCTCGCGTAATCGATATTAGGATGTGACGGCCACGGTCACCCAAATAGATGCTGGTATTGTTTTGGAACCCAAAACCCCTCGGATAAACTAGTACCTTCTTACTTACAGGTACTTATAATATTTTGTACCACGTATTTTTTTGTATAGACCTAACTATAAGTAAGTATGTACATATATCTAAAATTAAGAATTAATTAAAAAGAGAGAGTTTTTTTTAAGAACGTTATCGTCATTGTCGACCTGCAACATGTCATAATAATGAACCACCAGGTACAAATAAAAAATAAATATATTTTGCTGATGTGCTTTGTATGCAATCCTCAGTGGCCTTAAAGTAACTAGTGTAACTACTACTAAGTTGAGGAAAAGACAAAAAGTGATTTATTTCAACTAGACCAAGAATAATCCATTAAAACCACTAAATAATCCACTTTACTAGGTATCATGACAGGCGTCATGGCTCAGTCGGTAGTACCTCTGCCTTCCGTGCTGTGGGTCGTGGGTTCGATCCCCACCAAGAACAAACATGTGTGTTGTAAACATAGATGTTTGTTCTGTGTCTGGGTGTTTCTATGTATTATAAGTATGTATTTACAAAAAAAAATGTATTTATGTATTCTACCAGCCATCTAGTTTCCATAGTACAAGCTTTGCTTAGTTTGGGACTAGAAGGCGTTGTGTTAAGCGCCCGTGAATATTTATTTATTTATATACCTACAATGTATACTCCACCTAGACCACTATAGCCATGACAATGACCTCAGTTCATAAAACTGCAAACTATAAAACTGAAGGACATAAATAAACAGCAACGATAATTGCACTAAATGTCTGTAGACGAAGTAAACATAGTTTACACTGCCTTAAATTATTTTAACCGAAGATGTGACGGCTACCACAAAAGATACAAGCTATACTTTACAGTGGTCAGTCTAAATATGTGGCTTAAAGTTGTAGTTCACTTACACGACACGGCTAACACACACGGTCTTACTTATGACGCCCTTTCAAGCGTTTCTCAAGAGCTGAGAGACGTATAAGAAAACTTAAGAAAATTCTTACCTATGAACGCCTCTCAACGTTGAGATGCGACTAAGTAAATGTCAAACTAAACACCTCGGTGACCTCGATAAGAGCGGAAAAGATACACTGACACTGCTATACTTTACAGTGGTCAGTGTACTGTAAGCGCGCTTACCGCTTTACAGTGGTCAGTGTACTGTAAGCGCGCTTACCGCTTTACAGTGGTCAGTGTACTGTAAGCGCGCTTACCGCTTTACAGTGGTCAGTGTACTGTGAGCGCGCTTACCGCTTTACAGTGGCCAGTGTACTGTAAGCGCGCTTACCGCTTTACTATATGTTATATCACTGTAAAGATAAGTTTCGGCTTGTAAGAAAACTGGTAGAAGTTAACTTCCACAAGCAATTTTGATTCTGTAAACACAAAGATACTTATTCTGTACAATTTCATAAACAAATGTAATAGATAGAATCTTAGATGAACTATATGATAGAACAGAATATTTAAGCAAACTAAAATCCCACATGCTTAGATGTTTTTATGCTCTGCCGTGTCGTGTGAGTTGCGACCTTTAGCACCTTGTGCCGGTTGCGTTAAAAATTGTAGCTAAATACAACCGACAAACCAGGTTGTCAGTTAAGAAAAATATACTAATCATCCAACTAGGTGGACAGCGGGGTTGGTCGGTTGATAAGTAACTTTACAGTAAAAAAATAAAACCGTATTTTTTTCTTCTAAGACTAGTTAATGATAAATAAATAAAATAAAAATTAAAAAGCCTTTTATTCCTAACTTTTTACATGAAATTTATAGACTAGCTAATAACTTTAGAGATAGGTATAGAAAGTAGTAGGTAACAACATTTTATCACTATGAAAATTATATTTTTAAAACCAGCTTTGAAAAATAAAACATCTGAATAAGGCTGTAAAAATGCAACTCTATATTTTATGCGAATGACCATTTGATAAAATGCCGATATGTTTTAAATTGTTGCAGTTGTTTTATTATATTTTATTGTGAATCGTATATCAGGGTCTTAACGAGGGTTTACCTACCAGACAGGCTCTATCTTTGTTGCCAGTTGTAAAGTACCTACTTAGCTTCTTTGCTAAAGTAGTAGTGCTAATATTTAAACGTGCTATCTCTTCTATCAGGGTATAAAATATAAAATAAAAAGAATTACAACCCTGTTTTTAATTCAACGTAAGTTTGGAATAGTCTAGTTACACCGTACTTTGTCTTGCGCATTGACAAGCAGATTCAATCGAAAGAGACAAAACACGGTGTAAGTACTCCAAAACTCGTGTATCTAAGAGTTTATTAATAACCGGATTAGGGTTTAGCATGACATTTTACAAAATGTTATTCTTGATTTCATAGACTAGACTGACTAACCTAAGGTATCCGTCATTTCGACAGACAATTTTGCCAGTGTCAAGTGGTGAATTTTAAATAATCTTGGCCATAGGTTTACAAGAGGAAGAAAAAAGAACCTAAGGTGTTACGATTAGTTTATTACCAAAGTCAAATGCTTGCGGAGCACATTTTCATCGGTCTGTTTTGCCGGCGCACAGTTTAAAAGTTGTACAATGTGATTTTAATCAACTGCCAAATATCTGATAGGTCATTTTACACAAAATGAATTTTACAAGAGTAAAAAATATATTACTGAAAATGAATAAAATAAACGGTATTTTTCTTGTAAATGATGGTATTCAACGCGATATTAAAAGCATCTGTCAAAAACAATCGTCACAGGAGCAGACGTTTAACAAACCAGCATTTGATGCACTTGAGTCTTCAACAACCAATGCTCACATTAACCAGTACTTAAACAAGGTTACCGATGTGAATCTAGGCGCCAAAGAAAAGAAAATAATTGATATCATGAGAAAACCGAACAAAACATTAGTAGGTAAGTACTTTGTAGAATGGTATCACTTCATAATGGTGTAATTGTGCGAATTTATTTCTTGTAGTACTACACACAAGCTTCATTCTTGTATAATTGCAGTGGATGATCTGTAGATGTCATCAAGAAAGATTCTAGAGAAAAAAAGGAGTATGCTTTAAATTGATTTCCAGATTGAACAAGATTTATAGTTAGGTACGGTCGAATACGGTTATACTTACTTACAGACTGGCGAAACTCTCGAACTAGACTCGTGCTTTCGAAAAACTAACAATGTATGAAACGGGGTTCAAAATTTGAATCACGTTTCATATAAAACGAGATTTTCAGTGTGTAATTTTAATAGAATGGAAGTCGTAGGACGTATTACATACCTATTCTTTGCTTACTTACTTTTTTTGAAAACACCCTGCTTATGATATCACACTTCACCTCAGTTTTAGTACCCGGTTATCGCTTATCGACTCACCGCAAGATGGCAGTGTTGCCACAAGCACCTGCTTACCAACAGTTAGGGGAGTTTTATGTCGCTATATTCAGATTACCTATACATTTATTTTGCCAACTTGAAAATGCAAATATTGGTTTCATAGATCGATTAGCTGTAAATTGCGATGATGGTAAATTTGATACACTGCATAGCAAATATTCCAAGTCATCTATAAAATGGTCTTAAAGCTTCTTTTACTATCTTGGAAGCTATGCTAGTTTAATGAAATTATGCAAGCTAACAATTGGCATGATTATGACAGGCGTCATGGCTCAGTCGGTAGTATAGCTCTGCCTTTCGTGCTGTGGGTCGTGGGTTCGATCCCCACCGAGAACAAACATTTGTGTGTTGTAAACATAGATGTTTGTTCTGTGTCTGGGTGTTTCTACGTATTATAAGTATGTATTTACAAAAAAAAAATTATGTATCAGCCATCTAGTTTATAATTAATAAATTAATCTATTTAATTGAACTGTTTATTAAACAGATCTTATTTGACTAAGCTGACATTCATGGTCTGGATGATATTAAAGTTTTTGTTGATGACTCGGAGTATTTGCTTGGTAGGTACAGTTTGAGAGCAAAAATTCGGGCAACCAGCCAAATTATAAATTCTGATACTATTTAGTCAAAAAAGCCACCCGAAAAAATAGGCATAGAAAGATTTCCTTGTAGCCTGATAAAATGAATGTATAGTAAAACTCAAACTCATCTTGTAGAAAACATTTATAAGAATCCCATCCAACAATTTGTTTAACATGTAATTTCACTAGCAATTAGAATCGCGTCTCATTCACACAGCGAGGCTAATCGATAAAAACAGAGCTCTTACATTTCCTCCTCCCATTGTCTCGGTAATCTCGGATTAATAACTATCTACCCTTTATCGTACCGTTACAGTTTGCTGTAAATGTGCCTTTAGCTTTATTGTATGGAAACTGTTGGAGGTTCAAATCCCACAAAGGTTTACTAAGATACTACAAATGTAACTAGATTCTTACTGCACAAAGATTCTTATACCTAAAATTTTAAATGTTAATGTTTAAATGTTTTAATGTTTAGTTGAGTGTAATTTTTGGGATTTAAATAAAATATTTGATGCAAAAATTATAAATTTTTCCTAACTATATTAACACAGTGTTACCAACAGAATAATAAAGTGAATTTAAGTAGATGAATAAAGTAGTAGGTAAGTAGTTACAGTCAAACAGGTTAATATACTCAGTAGAGTATCAGATTCCAGCTATGGCTGATATTCTAGCTAACTGCAACCGGTGACAGATATAAGTAAATTTGAAAGTACTTTTAGTGAACCTTTTACATGTATCAGCCACGTAACCTCGTATTTACATTATATTTGAAATATTTTTAGATGAGAAAAGCTGGTTATAAAGCAGATTTTAAAATTTACAAGTAACACTTGCGCATTACCAAATTTATTTTTTATGTATAAATTGTTTTATCACATAAAAACTCTCATTACCTATAAGGTAACTGAATAATAAAAGGCGTAGAAATTATAAAAGCGGACTGTGTTTTTATTATAATTTTACATAAAGTTCAATGAATGGAAGGGAAGTTTTTTTATCGACATTTGGTGTGGCAATACAAAACATTGCCAGTACCTATTACTTACGTTTGATTTATTTCTAAACAATAACTAAAGTATCATCTGATTAATCACTACCTCGCAGCACTCCACGTTCGTAACAGTTCATCTCATGATAAACGGCAATGACTCCTTTTTACTATAATTAAACATGATTAGAGCTCAACACATGGAGAGTCGCAATTATAAGACAGCGGCTACCGGAGAACACGCTATTCCACCGATACAATAGCATATTCTACACGGAAGCGAGTTCACTCATTCATCACGACATGGTCCTTCTTCTTCTTCTATTTATCGCCTGTGTCTGTCATTTTGTCAGTGTCAAGTGAGATATTTGAAATAATATCAGTCAAGTCATTCGAGTCGGCTGTCGTTTGTTTTGAAGGGAAAATGGTGTATTTTCAATTCAAAACTTGAAAACGAATAATATCATTTCAAAGAAACCACTTTAGGTATACACTTTTATTCCAATGTCTCACACTTTGTGCTACGACCACAAGTATTATTTATCAAACCTCGACAAAACTTGTGGAATATTCATAGAAACGCGTGCAATTGTCACCAGCGCCAACCCTCGAGTGCCGCCGAATCCGAGGGAAGAAACAATCCGAATCCATTCAAATACACAGTCATGAATGAATCGAATGCGATAGAGACATAAAATGCGCCAATTGCAGGAGCAAGTGAGAAAGCATTCGAATAGTACGCGAAACGGAAATAGAGAGGTCGAGATAATTCCGTCTAGTCGGGAGGGATTCCCTCGTGTCACTTGTGTGCGTTCGTTTTTCGAATTGTTCGTTTGTATTTCGAATGTCGGTGTGGGTTTTGCTTCCGCTCCTCGGCTCCACTCGGAGGGTTCTTTATCGCGGGCTGAAGTGACTCGGATTGCTTACATTCATTCTTTCCTTTCCGTCTGGGAAGTTCACCACTTGTTGAGCAATCGTAATAAATTGCCTCCGTGATATTCCCATTGTGGCGCCGTTTGTCGCTTTACTGCCTTTGAGGAAATTGTTCCTTCTGCCACTTGGGTTTATTTGTTTACAATGATCAATGAATGCAATAGAGTTGCTACGGAAAGGAACGTATACTAATCATAGACTTAAAAGAACGGAGGCGGCAGAGGCTGTATCTTTTTTATTTTTACTGACTCACTCTATTTTTATAAAGTTGAGGTACAATACAAATCACCGAGAAATACGCTGATGTCCTACTTCTTAAAACCAACTATGTACTTAGTTACAATTTTTTGAGAAGAATGAGTGAATTCTGTGTAATTCGAATAAACAAAATGTTACGAATGTATCTTGCTGGTCTATGGATTTCTGGTCCGTGGCTCTCTGACTACAGATTTGGTTTTCATGTTAGATAAGTACCTATAAATGAATTCAGTCAGTCCTTAGAATATACAATACAATCAATCAGCTGTGTAGTAGTTAGTACTAAACGCAAGACCAACCTAAGACGCTGACTAGACTAAGATAATTTAGGTTAATGTCTCTACCACTGTTTGTGTGGCTTAGGCTGACCATCCATTGAGCATTTATCATTTTAAAAGTTGAAAACTCTACAGTAAAAAAACTGTGACCAATAAAAATAAATTAAGCTCTCATATTATTTTGAGGAATGAATATAATAAAATATCGTGATTCTGGGTTTAGTACAAACAGTGAAAAGTTATAAAAATTCAATAAAAAATAAGAATAGGTATTACAAAGTTCTTTCATAAATATTTCAAATAAGTTATCAGTAATTAAGAAGACCACGGACCACACTCGGTTCTGGTCCACTAAGCTCAAATATATTAGCACCGTATAGTAAGTATTATGAACAATAATGTGCTGAATGCGCAAACATAGATCCATAGAAACACCACTAATAGATATTACCACCACGCTCACAGGTGTGTTAAACTTATCCGTAACAATTAATTAATTTGGCAGAAGCGGGTGTCTCAGCCGCCGCATTGCAGTGTCTTGGTTAATATTTCAATGAGAATCACAACTTGGACCATAGCCAATAGACTGCGAGTGTTATTCCTCGTAGGATGCACATTGTACGCCCGGGAATTATGATGCGTGGATTAGAAAATATTAGGTTATGGGCCCAGAAACCGAACTGGCGAATGAGGTTATAAGAAAAAATGGTTATGGGCCTAGAACCCAGATACGTAGTACTGGCGCTCTACCTGACTCTATCTACTTTGTGAGTCAGATTCACCGTCAGATTACTTTATTTTGAGGGAACTTGAGTTCTTTCAAGCTTTCCGTTCTAATAAAAAAACAAATCGAATCCAGGAAACCGTGTTAAAATCGTTTTATTTGTAAAATCGTTAAGAAATAAATGTTTGAAAATAATGCACCTACGTAACTCCTAGCGCGCTGCATCCAAACATTTTTTTCATAACTTAAAAGTAACTCAAAGTTTTTAAACTTAAACTATCAACAAAAAAGTTTCCAAAGTCTCACCTACCGGCTACCGGCTCTACAAAGGTAATGAGGTAGTTATTTCAGTCGTTTGTTTATTTACAAAATATCACTCCGTTTGAAGGCGGACCATCAAAATGAGTCGTAAAGCTGTAAAATACTGTAAATTCCGTAAAAAGTCGTGTTGATGACCTCCGTAATTGAGCCTCGCTCTTTGTAGCAGAGACAATGAACGGAACCTCTTTGATTCTATTGATTGAGACGAGATGCCGACACATGGAACCGGAATAGAGATGGAACTACTTAGCTTCTATGTCAGTAGATCACACTCACGCTTTTTGTTACTAAACAGAACGCAGCGGGGAGGTTAGGGTAAAACGGATCACGGAATTGTTGAAGTAACAAGATTTGTAAAACTGCTAGTAACAGATTTACAAAACTTCAACAGTCATTTAATATTACACTGGGGAATTTGAACTGCTGTTACAGATAAACCAGATTTGGACAAATACACAAAAGTAAATCCAATAAAAGAGTTGAAGAAGCAAAGTCAGCGAACACCCCTACCGGTTCCTCAGCCGAGTGGTAACACGATATGCCCTCGTTTATCTGCCATCGAGCAATTATTGAAGCGTGAAAAGGAGTGTCCTCCTATTATTTACACTGCGTTTTGTAATGCGGGCGTTCCGTTTTTCAAAAATATCGCATTTCCAAATGCATTATTCAGCGTATCGTACCGTGGGGTCTCAAGTTTGAATCAAATATTTGTACTTTATCAGCTTGATGAAGATTGCAGTGTTAGACTCGTCTATTTCAATTTCAAATTTCCGATATAAATGATGTATATTATACTTCTAACTTCAAAGAAACAGACCTACCATGATTAAATTAGAATTGAAAATCTCCAAACGCAGAATCGATACCTACACCACAAAAAATACAAGGTTAAAACATGGTATTTATCTTAAAATATTATCATAAGAAACAAGATTTCTTTGTGGAGAGCATTAGTGGAATCGTAATGGTGGAAACGTGTCAATACAGATTAGTGAGACTCAACGGCCGCCGGAGCGCGGTATCCGTTTTTTTTTTTTCATTAATATTTTTTCTGTTTGTTGCTAACCTTCGTTTAAATTATAAAAAGTTGTAACAAATTATTTTAATTATAATTCGTATTGATTGTCTGCTTAAAGTTTTTATTAATCCGATTTAACAAACGCATACCTAACTACAAGTAGTTACTAAGTAACAACCCATAAATAGGTTAAAATGTATAACGAAAACAAGGAAAAGCTTCCACTGCCTGTTTTTTAATTAATAACAAATAAATATGCTATTAGTACCTATTCAAAGTAGCAAAATACACAATTGTATAGGTAATTTGGTAAATTAATTATTTCAAACTTGGCAAAATTACCAAATCTATACTTGGCATAAATACTTATACCTACTCACTAATGTTTGACTTATTTAGTAAAAAATATTCCTGCGAATTACCACTAAAGTATGACGGTGTTACACCATGAGGTCAATAAACTGTAGTTGAACCTCTAAGTTAGTTACAAAATTGATTTCACAATATTATGAAACTGGAATGGGAGCCATAACGGCAACGGACAAAGTAACAGCGGACATCCCAGCATAAATAAAAATAAACATTTAATATTACACAGCCTCAATACGAGCAAAAAATTTAAACTTTATATCTCCCAAACGTACAGTTTCCGTGGCCATTACATTTTTAAAATCGCATTTGGGGAAGCGAGGGAATGTCGATATAGGCCTACGCGGACGCGACGCGCACCACAACAAGACTTTTTAATCTAACTTTAGCGTTTGTAAAAATTACTATTTAAAAATTCATGACGAAGCCGCTAATTAACAGAGATTTAACCCTACCGTCGCCCAAGCTCACTTTATTATTTACCCGGTGGAAATATTTTGTGCGTATTAAAACATGAAATATTAATAGAATAACCGCACTCTCCGCAGAACAATAAACTCTTCTACAAACATTTCGTGTCGCCTCAACTTGCCTCTTTTTATGTATGAGTTTATAAGTAGATAATTTTTTTTTTATAGGTTTTTTGGCTTCTGATACACAGGACGTATCATGATGCATAGTATAGTTACCGGGTAAAGTAGGCCAATTTTTTTAATTTCCCCCTAACTCTATGTATACCTGCTAAATTACAAAATGTACTTATAGGTAATATAGAAGTAAAAAATAAAAATAATTAAAAAATATTGAATGTGGATTTAAAAACAACTAAAACAAATATAGCTATACTTATCTGAAAAATGAAATATAGCGGACGTCTACATCATAACCTATAAAGTACCTAAGAAATTTATAAAAGTGGTTCTATAAAAAACAGCAACACCAATAAATTAATAAACAAACTAGGTATGTAACTAATGGAACGTACCTTGCTGTAGTGCAGTCTCTGTACAATACGTCGAAGTCTTTACAGGAGAGCAGCTTGCAGCGATTGACACCTGGCTGTATGGCACCGAGTCCACGCAGGATTCGAACCTGTTCCACATTGCACACGAGCGGCACTATGTCTAGTCTTTTAAGTTTTGTGTACACTGTGTGCAGTCCCCCGACTAAATGCTTCAGAAACAGTTCAAAGGCTTGCGGGAGACACAACATGGTATCTCCTTGAATGATGAAAGCGGCCACTTTCTGGCCCCGGTAGTCGACCAGCTTGCATTCGTTAGCCGAGGGGTCCGAGGTGGATATAGGAGGAGGGCTGCCGTATCTCGGCGGGCCGTGGTGGTGAGCCGCCGCCATCAGCTCTAGTGGCGAGTGGTGCATCATCTGCAAGGAGCCCAGCAGGCCGAGCCCTGGCGGCGGCAACGGCATCCGTGGCGCCAGTAGTTGTGGCGGACTCATGCCTCGCGCCGGCGACACTGCCTTCACTCTCGGCGAGCCCCCCGAGGAGCCGCTCATCTCGCTCGCTGTCGACGCTGAGTCCACGGCGGACTCCATACTCGCAATAATAGACTACACACGCATTACACGCCCGACGTGCGCGCTGTTCCGCGCAACAATAAATAAAAAGCCGGAGCGAAACGAGGGCGCGGCCGCGTGCGCGCGCCCGCCCCGACGGCTCGGTCTCATTGGCCGTCAGCGGCTGCAACTTTAATTCGATTGGGCAACGACACAATCGTCGAGTCTCCGCCTCATTTTTCGTTGCGTTCGTTGCGAGCGCGCGAAGAAACGTTTCTGTTTCTTTTGGATGTTCTGTGACGCGGCCGCGCGCCATCGTGCGTCGCCGCCGGGGGTGTATTGATAAGAATGTCACCGGCAATCAATAAATACATCAGATGCCTTCTATCAAGCCACGTGCTGCCAGCACAACTTTTAAATTACTTTACGTTTTACTACAGATTCTCATATAAAGTTAGTCTGTATTGGAGATTTATATAAGATCCTAATAAGGTCCAACTTTGCAAATTTAAATCGCAGTAACAACCTGGGAACTAAAGTAGAATTCCTGTATAATTTGTCATATAAATTGTTTTAAAAAAAATTGGGTGTTCATATTTGCCCTTCTCCCCAAAATTTTTTTTTGGTAATGCTTTAATTTACCTACCTGTAATTTTCAGGTAATATGGCTAGATATAGGTCAACGAGAGATCGCCCGTTCTACGGTTTCTGGAATTTATACCAACTCTACCTACGTTAGCCAGTAAATTTAATGTAGAGTAGAGGCTGCGTCAAATCATTACCTACCTACTGAAGTTGAGGTCAGTAGTTTCGTTGGACAAATGAATACTTTTGTGATAGTTAATCTACTATTAACAGACTGTTTAGTATTTTATTACGTAAGGGGTGTTACTTACTAATTATATTTATACGTATCATACTAATACTTTTAAAACGCTTTTATTTATTAATCAATTAAATGCATTAGAAAATGTGTTTTAGAAGCTGGAATAACTATTATTGTATAGTATAAGTAAACAAAAGGGAATTTTTTGACCAAAATTATTACAAAAAATACTTGAAAAAAATCACTAACTAACCTACTCGTACTTGCATACATTGTTTTTATTCAACCTTAAGTGAAACTACTTAGTAAGTACTTATTACATCTATAGCCTATAGTCTGATTACAATACAAAGGATCGCAAGTGTCGAAACAATGACGTTCTCGAGCGACATCGCGAAACTCAAGAAAGCCACTTCAATGGGCCGTCTCTGTTACCACGCTACTCTGCCGAACTCTAAAACACACCGTCAATATAAATTAATCTCTATATCTTTATGGATAGGGAACATTTTAGAAGTTTACAGTTGAACAGCTAATTTGGTGGCAAGAAAGTTTTTGTGAAGGATGTTTTTCTTGATATTGTTTGTTGAAATTATTTAATAGTAACAATAATGAGTTTGCTATTGAAGACTCCTTGAAATCTATTCTCAATACAATAAACCCATTCCATAACGGGTTTGTTAGTAACGGCTTTCGGCGAGCAATTAAAGGAGACTCAGGATGGTGTGTGGGTTTGATTCCGCGGTAGGACTAATATTTTTATGGTCTAATCAAAAACTCGCATTTGATATTAAGTCTACGATGGTTATTTATCATGATTGGTAGATTGAACCAATATATAGAAGAGGTTCTAGTGATTACGCGCCAAATTAGGTAATTATACCTACAAACGATTCGAATAATAATTTTACTACTTATCTCTTCAGATGAATATTAAATAATTGTGATAGAACTTTACCAAGAAATTTTATTTCAATCATCAATCAAAGGAGATTTCTGTTGGGATAAAATGGCAGCAAAATTCTTGACTTTTGTAGGACCTAATTTTGTACTACAAATAAATTTGAATAAAATACTTACCCTCAGGTGCTTAGCTTACCTATTCATCGTTTATAAGTATAACTAGCGGTTTTGGTAGATTATCAATCATTCGACGATAGTGTCACAACACAAAGAGCTGCAAAGATTTCTGTTATCTATATTTACTTACACAAACTCTGTACACAGGTTTTCATAATCTCTTCAGATTTCGTGGCATTAATTTATTTTCAGCGAGATTTACTGAAGACAGATTAAATAAAATGTCACACGTAAGCATTGTCATCATCATCGTTAGCCTGAGGAAGACCAATGGCAAATATTCCCCATTTAAATAGATATAGGTATTAGGCACCTTGTATTGTACTAATTCAATACTCTGTGCCAACAGTGAATTTTTTTTAACCAGGTATTTAGTTTATTCAGCGTTCATAGGTATGGTCTTAATCTATATATATAAAACTCTTTTGAAGCTGACTGACAATCAACGCACAGCCTAAACGTCCTAGAGGTATGAGTGAGATCCTTATAAAGTGTAGGGGTGCACTAAGAAACGAATTTTGAAAAGCCGCACCCTATAGGATCTGAAATTAGGATCAAAGATTTTAACCAAATAATGCGTATGCTGCTACCACGCGAGCAAAGCCGCGGGCGACAGCTAGTTCCTTCATAAACTCTTATCTCGTTTAAATCAAAGTTAAAGAACATGCTTTTAATTTTACATCACAATTTGAGTTTAATTTTATCGGTTTGTGGCTCTAGAACGGGTTTTCTATTTAGACCGCTCAAATAATAAATCAGGTCCATAATTTGCCAGTTATCAGTATGCAAAGTGGAATAATTCAGTCAGATAATCTGCGTAGCTTTATCACAGCCTTATCAGTTCTGAAATAAGCCACATTTTTGGAAACGAAACTCGAGGTGATAATATTTTTCAGTCAAAATGATTCATGAATACAAACTATTGGTTGGTTTATATAATGAAGAAATGCCTCAAATAATCCTCACCTTGTAGTTTGAGTTGTCAGACTTCACTATACCAAAGCACGATTTCGAGGTCGAGTCGAGGCGAGAATCATTCGACTGAACATGAGGGTTAGACTATTTGATTACATTTTTGACCACTTATTGCCTGGAATAATCTTCAAAAGCAGAATTTAGTTCTAGCACAGATCATATAATACTGGTTCTAGGTTGCTTTGATCTTAATCGTACAACGTCTTCTAGTAAACCACCTGACGCTGCGGTACGCTCTTCTGACGCAGCATGACACCGCTGACGCATAACAATACAAAACAAAAGTCCAATTTAGACATTTTTCATTCAATTTTGTGTCCGGCAACGTATACCTACCACGTACCGTAGCGATTTGCGACGATCGCGCTTAGCACTTGTTTTTCCCCCATCAAAGTTCGCGTCGAAATGGACAAAACTACGATGTTTTTTTTTACAAAAAAACAGCAGGGATTAGCGGACAAAAAGTATCGGAAACAAATTGCGTTCGCTTGCAATAAATCGGGCTCAGCATTGGCAACATTGCGCACTGCAACACACTGCACAGTCTCGTTAAACTTTATTTTTATATTAAAGCCGTAACTCCGGCGACAGGCAACAACTGTAATCCCTGCTAACGTGGAATTTTATGTCCCATCTACGTGCAAATCGAATGCACTTCAATTACGGAATTAAAATGCAGTGCAAACGTTCAATCATTCCTTGTAAATTAGTAGAGTTTCCGTTCTTTGACGTTCTATTCAGTTCCAACTATGGTTTAATCGTTCTTCAGTTCCGCTGAAACGTCACTATGTGCAGCTGGATCGAACCAGCTAACTAGTTACGTTCGTTTTGGAATTGGCCTTCTGTATTTTACAGTCACACAGTAAAATACAGGACTGTAATACAGTCTCAGATCATGGGCATTATTTTACGGACAAAAGTGTCAGATGAGGTAAACTAAAGATTAACACGTAGCCCAAATTAAAAATTGGAGAAAACTCTCTCCCCACAGTTGAAAAAGCATAATGCTCAATATATCAGTAATGAAAATTCAAACTATTGCCTTAAAAACATTTGGACGTGTTAAAAAATTGTAAACTGGAAAACACAGTGAATTTATTTAGGTACACTCCATTCAAAAGACATGACCATAACCAACAAAACAAAACAAATGCACTGGTATATTTTTCGTTGAACCAGACCATTTGTCGTCTAAACAATAACAGTAAATGGAGCCGCAGCGTCCGACCGCAGCCCCATAACCCAATTAATAACATTACTCAGTGCACCGCGCGCTCCAGTGCAGTAAATAATGCAACCAATAGGGTAAACATTTCAGCAAAGCTAGGATTGTAGCCGGACTGCTTTAAAGCCGGAAAAGACTTCACCGGCTTAGTGCCCTGTGCGCTCATTTTCGGGAGAAAAAAGTCGTAGGAGGTCCTCCAGAATTTACCCTTTTGGCAAAATAAAACGTGGACGAACTTGTCTGAATCACTTTTAACTTTTACGATAGTACAAAATGCATAAATAGGTAGAAATATCGTGACTCACTGGTGGTTCTAAATGACCCACGTCTCAGGGGCTGCCGAAGAATGAACAGTTTGCTAGCTACATATATTTTAGAAATATTTGTGTGTAAACAGACGTCAGCTTTTCAAAAATATCACGGAAGAAAATGCCGAATTTTAAACCACAGCGAATGTGAAGTCGATTTCCCAAACAACATTTTACTTAGTATATCCGGCTTTTTGGGCGCAAAAATATCTGAAATTTTAGCATAACAGCACTGTCATAAAAACCCCTAGTCCATTGGAACAAGGAAATTAAATTTGCTCACAACGTCACAATAGAAGGTGGGCTTTTGGTAATTTATGTTGTCTCTAATTGGCTTTTAGTGATTAGCGATGTAGAGAAACTCCATGGAACTTTGACAGTTTTATTGACGAATGTTTCCATGGTATGATCGTGAGATTCTGGAATACAAAAAAAATTAACAAAAAGAAAGTTGAGACTTTCTTGAAATCACACTAAACTCTTAAATTAAAAAAAAAAAAACTCCTAAATCCTAATAAGTACCTAATTAACCTATGTAACTGGACACAAATAAATCTTAGTATATATCAATAAAAAGAGAAGATTCTTTTCGGATACAAAAGAACATTTCTTCTGCTGATTCACTGGTTGAAAGGGGCTGAATGGAAGTTAGTGAAAAGGAACGAATGACAAATCGCAATTAGATTTGCACACTTGCAACCTCAAAGGGAATGAGTACAATATGACTAACACAGACTTGTTTGCACCGCAACGTGTGGATGACTCTACACTACGTTTGCGTTTGCTTTGAGGCTCACACCGTTTGTGTCTTTGATGTAAAAATCATCTGACTCCCCACGAGTGTTGGCCAATATTGACATGACACGACCACACAGAAACCACTGGAATGTGCTTACGGAGTTTTCAAATTGCAAACAAGCTCTATCAATGTGTATTTTTATGACTAAAAATGTGCCTAGTTTTATTTTATGTCAACTTCTACAACAAACAAATCTCACTTTATCTTTTTACCCTCACATAAGTAATCTTTTACCTCTTGATAGAAAGGGAAAACACAATTCAAGGCTTCCTTTAAAATCTGGCTAAACTAATTTGAAAGAGACAAACATCCAAAAGCATCAACTGTGCCAGATATAGCCAAAGCGGTGGGTGTGAGTGTTCTTTCCACGTATAATAGCCAACAGAATGAACATTGAAAAACTAACTAAGTAGGTTATAACTTTTCTTCTATAATGCCAACACCTAAAGATAGACGTGCTTTTCTAGCCTCGTATCGCTAAGATCCTAGAATAGGCTCCTCACTCGTACAAAGGGTGCTTTTTCCAGTTTTTATCACGCCCGTCTGCCTTTTGATTCAGTGGCTGTGTAATGTGGGTGTTGCCAGCATTTATTTTGCTCTTGGTGTTGCCTGGTTTATTTTGCACTCTCTTGCTCAGTGCCAGTTATTCCAAAGCCTTTGAAGTCAAAGCTCTTTGACGACGGCTTTCGACGCTGACCGCACATTGAATGATACTTTTTACGCTGAATAGCGTACCTAGGTTTTAGTTGCACGCTTTTCTGTTTTTTGTGGGTTTCTTTTAGAGCTTTTTGATATACCTGAACCTAAAATTAATCGCGTATTTTTTGTACTTAGATATTATTATAATAATCACTTCTCACTCACTGACAAGAAAATCTTCTTTTGTATGTTTGCGAAGATTTTGCAATATATTTTTCTTCTTAAATATTTACGTCTAGTTGTAGAGTACCAAGAAATATTTTTTTTATAATCAAACATCTTAATCTTAGGAGACATCTAAAGAAGTCAACGCTGACGAGATTTGAATACGATATAGCGCGAAAAATATTGAAACTCAACGTCTATCTATCACACCACCTACATATTGACACAGGGGTGAGCGGTCGGACGCGTGATACTGCGAAATATGACGTAGGGCTGTCACTTACATATAAACTATGATCAAATACATCTGTGTATGTATGATGTTCATCAGGTGTGCTGGAAGCTAAGCTAAATGCTAAGCTATCCTTCATCATCAAAAAAAAAATCAAAAAAGTCCGTTCTCAATGAAAATATCGTCAAAAAAACTACTCAGATTATAGGAAGTTATTTTAATATTTATAATGACAGTACTTTTATCAAACGATTGTAATCTGTGTTATATTATTTAGTATACTGGGGCCGGCCGGTGGGCTCGATGGGAATAAGCCGGTATAATTGGTTCTTCTGCAAATCCATTGGCGTAGCAGATAGGAGAAGCGTAGACACTGGCGTAGCTGTAGCGTAGCACAAATCTAGTTGGACCAAGAAAAAAAACATATAACATTCTCGTAATGAAGTTTTAAACTTGGATTAATTGTTTTAAACAAGAATATAAAGATACAGGTTTTGTTAACTGCTTCGACTTTGCTAAAGGTCAGTCTAAAATAATTACTAGAACAGATAATTTTTATCATAGCTTACGTAGCATTTCCACCTACTTAGATAATTATATTTCTTTTAAAGATGTACTGTTCATGTTGGTGCAGCCCTATTTCCGCGGAGCAGAAGTCGAATGTCAACGCGTGACGCGATTTGAATGTACTCTTCTTGCTCATAATAAACAGAATACTTTTATCAGAAGCCCACACTCGCACCGCGCAAATATTGTATCACCTTTTTAATGGAGACGCTTTTTCAATCGTTTGCACCTTTGAATTAAAACGGTTTTTTTCGTCGTAATACATTGTGCAAAAAAACTGAACCTGTGTAAATTTAGAGCATAATATAGCTTGATCAAAATCTCTATATGCAGCCTTAGGTTTTAACGGGAGATATGTGTGTGTGGCTGTAGGTAGTTTTTTTCCAATGTTTCAATTTCAAAATTCTTTAGATCTATCACCGATATAGTCAGGAACATGCAAACGTGAGTAATAAAACTAAAAATATCGCGGATGGTTGAGATTAGACACCATAATTATGAGTAATTTCTCAAGTACCTAAGTAAGTCTCATATATATCAATACTTTCATTAAAAATTGTTTTTGTGTTCTTAACATTAATTGTGCTTACACACATATCTAATTGGTTTGTCACCATGCTAGTTATTAAATAACTAATTAATACTCCTGGTCACGCTTCCTGATACTGATTTGGACTAGTTGAGCTATCTATATAAATCGTTTGCAACGGTTTGTAGCTAGCTCAACTGTTTCATTGTGTATTTTGTAAATATTGTAAATACTGTATTAGTTGTCATTTTCTTTATGAATGTTTTTTTTTAGTTTTGTATATTATTACTATTTAAAAACTGGATAAGTAGTTGGTATCCCAATTTACAGAACACTTTGGTAGCCGCCACCCTCGCTGTGATATCGAACGCATATTTGCGTAAAGCATTTTATTAAAGCCGACTATCCATCAAACCGTCACATAACCCTTACCAATACACGTCGCCAAAATAACTCAAAGAACCGTCTTTGTGGTGTTTACAGATAAGACTAGGTATTTGCAAAGTACTCAGTAGATTTAGGGATGTTGAAGTATCGTTGATTCAGCAAAACTCAACATTCTTGGGAAGTTGGCCAAGTCCAGAGCAAGCATCACTTAGTTTAGAACAGTGTTTTTCAACCTGTGGGTTGCGACCCCCTGGGGGGTCGCGAAGCTTCTGTAGGGGGGTCGCCAGAGGTCGAGAGAAAAAACAATAAAGATTAAAAAGATTTATTAAAAAAATTGCGTTAGTCAATAGGTGACCTATTCGATGCATGTAATTGTAAAACAATGTGTTTTACGTACTACTATACTTATATCCGAATCCTAATTATGGAATTAATATTTGTAACATACACATACATAAATGATAAAAAAGCAAAGGGTCGGGGGGTCGCGAAATATTTTTTCATGCCAGGGGGTCCGCATCATGAAAAAGGTTGAAAAACACTGGTTTAGAAAAAGTAAAGTTATTTTTTTTATTTTTTTTAATACTTTTTCAGTACCAAAAATGTAACAAATCTAACGTAATAAGTTCAGTAACAAATTTTTTAAAATAAATTGAACATTAAACTAAGTAAGTAGGTAAGTAATAGTGAAATTGCTAATTATACCTAGAAAATAATTTTCAATTTCGGAATTTCCATTTTTTAGATGGGTACTTAGGTTAGGTTAGGCTTGTATTCCGTTAAAGAAGGTTTGAGTAAAGATTGTCAAAAAAACTATGCTTGAGTTCTGTTTGAGTCTCAATACGTGAACAGTATTTTTGAATAGGTTCACGTATCATACACAATTGTGCAAATTAAGTAAATAAACGCACATTTTACGCATCACATCTTTGAAAAGTTAAATCTGACAGATTATAATACGTTTGATACTCCGATAGACACGTCTCGCAGTTTTCATTCAAATTGAGTCTCTGTATTGATAGAGGGGGCATAATCTTTGATTGATCACGACTCAGTGAAATCAATACGGAGTGAGAATAATACTGTTAAAAAAAATATTGGTATTGACTAGTTACGCAATTTTTACTATTGTCGCAGAATAAGATATCATCATCATCATCCACAGCCCAACTTCACCCACTGCTGGGTATAGGTCTCTCTTTGTCTGTGCCACTCCTCACGATATGATATGTTCGGTTTGAAAAAAAAACTCATTCACTCATCGAGTTATACTCTCTTATTGTTTTTCTGAATCACGAAGATATAGTACCTACCTAGATATATCGCAAAACGACGCACAATGGGTTAAGAAAAAAAAATCCACCCCAACCGACAAAACTAATTGAGTTAATCTCATTTTTAGAATCTTTCTTACCTACATCGGGTACGCTCTACGTAGTTTGTGTTAGATACATTTTAGAACTATATCAAGCAAACATTGTTACTCTACTTCACAAAACAGTGTCTCTCAGTCCCAGTGATCCCGTATTTAGAGGCTAAGCCCGTATTTTAGTGAAATTCAGTGCATCGTGGGTGTTTCGCATCATACATGAGTAATCTCATTAGAGCAACAATGGTAGCGGCTAATCTGATAGGAAAGCACGGGCCTGTACCAGCGACTAAGCTGAAATAAATATAATCTGATTACAGATAATGGAGGATGTAGAATTTTCCATCTAGATTTGGATAATAACCTGTTTAGATAATGTTTTAAAGATATTTATTTATTAGTTTATAGACGATCAGCTTTCGCTGTTACGAGTATGTCTACGTCACACAGTCTTGAAATGTCTTTTAGTTTTAGTCACTTTTTTTAAGTACTGTTTTATTTATTCGTAGCCAGTTGTCGAGTTTATTTTTGAAGACATTTATAATATACTAGCAGTCTCCCGCGGCGTTGCCCGCGTTAGAGTGTGACTTTTCAAAATTCCTTTCTTAGTGCGCCCCTACACTATATAAGGAACCTACCCTCCAAATTTCATACCTCTAAGACTTATGGTTTAGGCTGTGCGTTGATTCTCTGTCAGCTTCAAAAGAGTTTTATATATTAAATAAAAATATTGAATATTGATGATTGATTTGGCATAAATGCAAGGGCGGTTTGTTTATGTTTCTTATTAGGTATAGTAATCGGTGGAACAAGCAGGTCACACCGATGTTAATTATTTTATGTACAAAGTACCTATGGCCAGGTGTGTAAATTAGGTGTCGATATCATTAGTAAATGATGACGAGCCAAAGTTTCAACAAAGTTTTATGATTGAAAACTAGCAAACATTTATTTTTTCTTCTTCCAACCATGATTGAAAAATAAGAACTCTATAAGTAGTACTTAGATGGAAAATAATGATTGAGATCAATAAATAAATAATCAATCAATCCTGAAAAACTGGTTTACTACTGATGATGTACGATGTTTTTAGACTCTCACTAAGTGAGCTTTTTGGAGAATAATTCAACCAGTCCTATATAAAGTTAAGAAAATATAACACGACGTAACTTTAAATTTTCTTCAAATGTATCGGAAGGGTAATTTAGAGATATCCCCAAGGAAACGGCTACTCGAACCGCGTAATTCGACATACCGAACCCCGGTCACCGAAAATATAAAATGGCTCCCTTGCATTTTTTCCTAAGTGCCATAAAATATGACATTTATTACGGTCAGATCTGCCTCAACCACTATTGATAGGCAAATGAGAGAGTTTTTTAAAAGAGAAACGATGTCTGCTTTTTATGTGTTTTCTGGATAAGGATGTCTTAAGAATTTGCTTCTTGCAACTACTTGTAAGTTGGCCCTAATGTGCGGTTTCTGTTTTTGCGACAGAATTCAAGTGGGTCTGTGTTCTCGTGCATATTGTAGTTTTTGTCGTTTGGTATTCCTGATCTACGATGGTAGAGTCAAGTTTTTTTATGATTTACTTTTGTGTGGGTACCAATTTAATTTCCTATTACCTGCCACTACGTACCTAATCCATTTATGTGTCACGTAATGAAATCTAACTATGCTGTTATCAAAGAATCAGCATTATTTTGTTGGCAAAGCAGATTGTTTCAAAACTTCTTTATAATTCAATATGAAATGTAGGTAAGTATCTAAAGAATTCTATAATTTAACTATCAAACTAGATAAGGCCTATAACTCACGGAATAGGTCAAGCACAATAGTGAGTGCCACCGATAATCGTATATTAGAGCCCTTATCCTTATGAGCACCTCTGCGACAATAGAAAGGAATATAATGTCGAAAAGTGGCCACATAAAAATGACATACGGTTTTGGCGGATGGAAAAAATATCGCAAGACTCGAACCGCAATATGGTGGTCTGATAACAATGAATGATGAAGTCGCATGAGGAGAGTACAGTTCCGTGGAGAGGTGTTACTGAACATGAAGTTTGCAGACTGAATGCTTCAAGGCAATATCCAATTTGGGCCAAGTTGGTTCTAGGACCAGTTACTGATCGACTCGTAAGGAGAATCGATTTTGAATTGTGGGCACAATCCCTCAAGAATGTACCAGAAAAATTGTGCTAATTGAATGAAGTACCTAAGTAGAGACCCATTACTTGCCCAACGAACACATAGGGCACAAGTGCGATACAGCAATGGAAACCAACTAAACAAAGTTACTTTCAAAAGTAACGTCGTGTGTGAAATACTATGTTGCTTCTTTAGTAAAATAATATCAAGGCTTTTTCAATGAATACACCTAGAGGTACTACGTAGGTACATATAAGTAGGTAGGTACTCTAGCAGTAAGCAAAAAAAACTACTAAAGTTGGAATCACCGAACACTCTTTGCGTTCGAACTCGAAATCGTTTTTCGCATCAGGCGGCAAATGCGAAATCGTAATAAAACTATCGATGTCACATGTAAAGTAGCTATAATATTGAAAACTTCCAAAGTCCATCAATAAATGTGCCGCTGTGTGGGGAACGGAACGGTGCGGCCCTAACATTTGTAGAGTCGACTATCACGTCACGAATATCGATATCGATAGTTCTAAATTGACGTTTATTATGTGATTCTTCTGTGCCCTACATACATAGTAATAGTATCTACATACACAGCTTTATGAATTAGAAGCTCACAGTGGAAGCGGCAAAAAAAAGAACGGGTAGACCTTCGACCACTTAGTTAGCTTGAAATATCAAGACGATGGACTTGAAATATCAAAACGCACTGTATTGCGCATAAGAACAAGGAAAGCCGACCCCAAATGAAAAAACCTAAGCCAGGTCAGAGAAGAAGAAGAAGACGAGAGTCGAGATATTTCTAAGGCTCGAATTCTGAAAACATAATTATTGATTTGAATATTTCAATGAATGAGATTTGAGTGGATTAATGTAAAGTGACAAAAAACTGTGCTTGAGTCTTGATTCACAATTCAGCACAAAAGCCTACAATTTAGGGTGTAACCAGACTTTTTAGCTTAGCTTTAGGTACCTTTATCGATAAGTTAAAATGTTAGAGAAGTGTCAATCCCTAGCCATATCGAGAGGCGTCAAAACGTACCAACCGCAACCATCAAAGAGAAATCTTTTCCGTGTATCAATAACCAAGGCGACTAGACACATCGCCTTCTTTATGTGCATCTCATGTGATCCTATCAAGTTAAAGGGTAGATAGATGGATACCTATTTACAGGCTCTGCATTGTGTTAACTTTCCACAGTAAAAGTTATAAAAAAAACTATATCCAATTTAAGAAAAAAACTCCAAATGCCTCATGGTTGGTAGAAAATTAGCAATCATAGGTTATGCAATATGCATGCAACTTTGAACAAATTCAAATAATACTAGCAAAATATTCTTAAATGTTTTGTTACAAAGGGAAATTAGGTACGACGTATTCCCGATTTCCAATAAGGCCAATAACAACAGATTCGTCTCAATGTGGTAAGGGCGTGAAATTATATTCCTTGCCGTATGCATGCAGATTAGGGTGGGGGTGACAGATTAGGCACGGTTTCTTTTATAGGATAGGATTGTATGATAAATGTTTTGCATAGCGGGTGGTGCGTGTAACGTATCCAAATAGCTTCGAAAAGCTATTATAGACTCATGTTTAAATTGTGCATTGTGCAATGGAGATTGTAAAAATATATAAAAATACCTAAAGAGTTAGAGAAGCAGTAATGTAGGATTTCGGCATAGAAGACATCGCTTTCTTTGTAAAATTCAGGCAAAGCGTCTTCTGTCTTCGACCACCTTTGACAAATTCGAAAAAAACAATATTTTTGTTTTTCTATAACCAGCCAATATTTTGCAGTCAAATGCTACGTGACGACCGCTACGTGTGCTACGAGCGCACCAGAAGCTACGAATTATTGCAATCATCTCAATCGTGTGCTACGAGCTCTATAACGGGTGTGCTACGCTTGCTACGAGTGCTATGAATGCGTAGAGAATAAATGAAATTATTTATCTACCGTGTGTAGTTAAGGTAGTAAAGGAATACCTACTAAAATGAGTGCCACATACACATGTGCATCTGTTATGCTAGCATTTTACTTTATTTAATACTTTATTGCACAAAATTATAAATTTGTTCCAAAGGGTGGACCTAATGTAACATGTAATTATGTACATGTACATAGGTAGGTATACATTACATATACAATCAAACGCATAACCGAACCTACCAAGATGTATAAGTATCAAGTAGTAATATCTGTTATGCGCTAAGAAAAAACATTGTTCTATCTAAAACGATCTATCAAGATGCAATTGGTAAACACAACACATGTCGCCACCCTTCCGTCGCGAAGTCAGACAAAAAACGAGCAAAGTCGCAGACCGGACTATGCCGGAAGTATTATGATTTATAGATAGCCCGTCAACGGCAATGCGCTTTCTATACGTCATGATGTCACCCTGATGGCAACGGAGGGTGGAAGAAAATTATTGAGTTTTACACTCAAATGTATTATGTGCTTAGGTAGGTGTATTTACGTAGGTAAATATACAATACATATACAAGGATTGTTGCGTGATAAAGAGTTTTGACAATATGGAAGCAATCACGGCGGCACTTGATAGGTGAATTCGGGATAGGTAGCCCTAGATATCGAACAGCGAACAGCAACAACTAGAACCAACCCCCCTTATCTACCAAACTACGTAGGAGTCTCCTGTCTTAGTAGTTAGTAATAATAGGTAGGTACCTATGTGTAGTAATTCGTCCAAGGAACCTACCTAGGCCGGTGCTCGTAACTATACTTACTAGCTACCTACCTAAGTAGGTACTTACACAGCTAATAAAATGAAAATATAATTTTCACAAGAGACCGGAACATTTGTTTGAAGCCATTTTGTAGATGTAATGTGAAATCGAACAATAATCGCTCATATTGTCAGATACAATACAATTTGTTTGGAAACTCGACGCGTGAGAGAAATAATAACAAATGATTCGGGCCCTAACGCCGTCTGGCGTTGAAAGATCACGCCTATTGCTCTTTGGCTGATGAAAAAAGTATGTAGTGTACCTAAGTACCTCCTAGCTTTCGCAAGAATGGAATGGGTACCTACCTACCTACCTAACTAGATAAACCAGTGCCTACCTACCTAACCTACTGACAATCAAGTAGGTAGGTAGGTAGTATTTAAACCTATAGGTACGTGTATCTGTACACTTCTAACAGTAGCCAGCCACCTAACTTTACGACTAGCAATAGCACCCAAGAACATTCAAGAAAGTAGATAGGTACCTACATTAGTTAAAAGTGAATAAATGAGTACTGTAGGTAGATACCAGGTAACCGGCACCGTTCGTACTCTTTGAAATCCCGCGCGTTTTTGTGAACCACTTGTGAACCATTGACCAAAGAAGGAAAGAAGGAGAATCGATTTTCGTGTAGGTACCACGAATATCAACCTCAACGTCAGATAGACTTTCTGTCACAGTTAAGTCGGTCAATCAATTCAATTGTCAACGTCAAAATGACAAAACAAAACATTGTCACAGGGTTGCCAGACGTACGAGAAATCTCGTACATGTACGAGAATTACAGCCTCTATACGAGAAACAAGGAAAATGAAAATCACGTACACTTTCGTACGAGATTTTAACATTTTTATGCTTCTGCCATGTTCCCAGGCAAAAATCATCTGAGGATATTGCTAAAGGCTCTTATCGTAAAGGGAATTGCATAAATTGTGAACCATCAAAGGAAATGATTGTATTCCAGAATGACAGCTGAAAATCTATAAGTACACTAAAAACAAAGACGATTTCACCAATATCCCAAACATTGAATAATAATGATCAACTCTACTACTCTGCCTACCCCTTCGGGGAATACAGGTTCTATGTAAATATTAATAATTTATTAGCAAATAATTTACCATTACAATATGTACCTACTAGTTGTAAGTTCCTTTTTGAAGATTTTAAAATTTTAAACACTTAGGTAAAGTAATATTCGTTTCATTTGATGACCCCAGCCTCGATAGATGAACAAAAGACAGATTTCAAGAGATTTTCAAACATGTACGAAAATATGTTCTAAAAGTACGAGATATTTGGTACGAGGAAAAACTTTGAACACCTGGCAACCCTGTTCAGTCAGTTCCTTCCTTTGCATTGCAGTTCGCGATTTCTTATGTTCGCGAGCGAATGCCAAGAATTTTGTTCTAAACATTTTTGGAAAATTGTAGGTAGGTATACGTACGTACGGGATTGATTTTTACTGTGCTGTTTCCGTTACCTACTTAATTTATTCGAAAAGTGAAGATAAATTGATTTCGGCCACTATGAGGTGGACCGCACACATCGAGGGTGGGCCGATGCGAGTCAATCATGCCGCGGTATTGATCGAAGACAAAATATACTCCTTTGGTGGGTATTGCTCTACTGAGGAGTACCGGGACTGGCAACCAATACCGGTGCATGTCTTGGATACGAATACCATGAGGTGGTCAATCTTAGAGTACCAGCGTGATGGTGATACTGTACCTTTTGAGAGATATGGACATTCTGCTGTTGCTTACGGTGATAAGGTATGTTTCTCGTACTGAACGTAGCAAACCCTATTTATAACTCAAAGTAGTAGGTACTTACTCATTGCGATATAAATTATTCTATGTACTTTGCTATACTCTGACCTCTAGTACAACTGTGTATAACTAAGAATGTTACAAACAGGAAATAATTGGTGGACCTTGACATAGCAGTCATATAAATTTGCATGAATTTACTTCCTCAGAAGTTCTGATTGTCTATCGAATAATCACATTGCAAGTGATTACAAGCTTTTGAGCTTATTTCACATCTGCAGGTCTATTTGTGGGGTGGAAGAAACAATGCAGTCCAATGTGAGATACTTGCTTGTTTCAACACAAAAACTCTTGAATGGACACACCCTTCAGTGACAGGAGAAGTGCCATTTGCAAAAGATGGCCACACAGCGTGTTTGATCTGGAATAGAATGTACATCTTTGCCGGATTCGAGTATCACACTGATCAATACTCTCAGGAAGTCCACTACCTGGACCTAGATACTATGGAATGGCATTATGTCCAAACCCAGGGCAATGCACCATCTCATCGAGATTTCCACTCGGCTGTGGCGGTTGGTGAAAGGATGTATGTTTTTGGTGGACGTGGAGACTTAAATAGCCCATACAATTCACTGGAGGAAGTATATTGCCCTGAACTGTTTTACTTGGATACAGTAACTCATACATGGGTGACAACTAACCCAGCTGGGATATGGCCAGATACTAGGCGGAGTCATTCGGCTTGTATGTTTTTTATATTAAAAATGTACCTATAGCTTTAAATAAATCTTCGCGCTAACTAATATGAGTGCTTTAATCTTTCAGGGTTCTATGAAGGGTTCATGTACATATTTGGTGGGTACAACGCCATCACTGGTACTCATTTCAATGACACTTGGAGATACTCCGTGATGTATAACTACTGGGAATACTGGCCAGTACCTGGTATACTGCCTTGCAAGCGAAGACGTCAGGCTTGCATAATTCATGGTTCTAAGATGTTCATGTTTGGAGGCACAAGGTAATGAATCTAATTATCAGTCTTAAGTAATGTCTTTTATTTAATTTTTACCTTTTTAACCCTTGGCATGCCTGGTGGGTCTCTGAGACCTGCTCAAGCATTATGGATACCTTTCTAACACGGGAGCTTGCACCAGACTAAAGTAGTGAGCGGAAGACATCAAGCAGTTCACAACAACCAGCTACGGAATGGATAATGTGCATATGCACACATTTCAAATTTACGTAATTCACCGTTTTACTGCTGGAGTGGGTTTGACAAACCCTACCAGGCATGTCGAGGGTTAAACGGTGTCAAAGTGATCCTTTTTGACTGCATTTAATTGGACATTTCATGTTGTGATTTCAGCCCTGTAATATCACCAATAGAACTACCAGCGGAAGAACGTAAAGCAGAATGCCTGATAGATAACAGTGATATGCATGTATTGGATTTCTCTCCATCACTGAAGACCCTTGCTATGTGTGCTGTATTGGAACACAATCTTGATCAAACCTCACTCCCTTGGATGGTTCAGTAAGTTTATCACTGTTCTATCTTCTAATGACAAATATCCATTCAGCTCATCTGCCTAGAGCCTACCAACTGGTTGTAATAATATTACAACAAAAAATGTTACTAATATTATAAACGCGAAAGTTTGTAAGGATGGATGTTTCTCTTTCACTCAAAAACTACTGTACTAAGTTTCAATCAAAACTACAATACATATATATGTATAACTAGCCGTCGCCCGCGGCGTTGCTCGCGTTCTACCCTCTAAGAGTGTGACGTTTCAAAATTCCTTTCTTAGTGCACCCCTACACTATATAAGGATACTACCCTCCAAATTTCATACCTCTAGGACTTATAGTTTAGGCTGTGCGTTGATTCTCTGTCAGCTTCAAAAGAGTTTTATATAATTTATTTATATTGATTGATGATTGATTGATATTGAATATTGATTGATATTGATGATGATGATGATATTGATATTGATTGATATATTGTCCGTGACCTGGATTAACACATAGGCTACTTTTTATCTCGGAAAATCAACGGGATGGGCACGAAGTCGCGGGCGAAAGTTAGTTCTACATAATGCACTGCTAATGATGATGATAATTTGAATATTTTAGGGCTTCTACTAAAAGTTTTGCACTCAATTAATTATGTTTTTGTATGCAGTACTTTTGGAAAAGCATTTTTATGGGATAAAGGTAACAGGCTAAACATAATTATAATTATTTATCCTTTCTCTCTTTTCAGGTTAGAAATGAGAATGATGTCATTTCCCAATCACATCAGCGTTCGTCGAGATAATAATCCAACTGGATAAACTTGCATGTAGTATTAATTCATTAATCATTATTATTGAATTCTTTGGATAATTATATTAACCAACAGTAGTCATACCTGAATAGTACTATATTCATCAATCTTGGTAGCTTTTGTGTACCTATATAACCTTTTCTACAATTCTCTTGACTGAATAAAAGTTCAATAGATATTCTATGACATATTTTAGGTCAATAATCTCACTACAATAAAATGACCTAAGAAAATACCAGTGATGACGAAATAGAATAGAACAACCAGATTGTTATTAATAATCCAGTGTTCAAGAAAATTTACCATTTTGTCTCATCTAGCACTAATAGTTTATGCTATGTTTACTGACAAGAGTGCCAAATCCAACAATGTATCTTAAGGTTGAACAAGTCGCCCACCTTTCCATACAAACGTGGAAGGGTAACTACTCCACTATTTGACGTTGACCAACCAAAACTATGGATTATATCAATTTATCTCGTCATAATCGATGTCTGTATACATCCCAAACCGTAAAAAACGTATTCATTTAAAAAATACAAGCCTTCTAAACTTTGAATACAAAAGTTTAGAAGCTTGTATTTTTTAAATGAATATTTTTTTACGGTTTGGGTTGTATACAGACATCGATTATGACGAGATAAATTGATATAATCCTTAGTTTTGGTTGGTCAACGTCAAACAGTGGAGTAGTTACCCTTCCACTATGTATGGAAAGGTGGGCGACTTGTTCACCCTTAACATACCTACCTGCAAGTCCAGTCAACGAATAGCCCAAAAAGGGGTGTAGAGTGCGTATGCAGGGGCCTAAACCTGGAGCTAATCGGCAAAATTGCTTAGTTTACCGTACGTTTCCACTGCAAAACATTCACAATAAAACATGCACAACTCTGCGAACATGTCGATTTGCGTTTCCATCGCCAACCCTTGTGCATGTTTGACATTTTGAATCTTATGCAGATGGTTTTAAGGATTTCCTTGATTGTAAAAACTAATCGATTGTAAGGATTGTGTTGTGAAGGTTTTATTGTGAATGTTTTTGATCGAAACACGCAGTTAGCGTACACACCATACAACTCCTTTATTAGCTAGACCCAGAGATAATACTGAGTAGAGTATGCACATGGAATGTTACATTTCTAAAGTCAAATAATAATATACCTATGTAGTCAATGGTATTTTTATCCATATTTAATGCTCTTTGATGTTCTATTATGTATGATAAATGTTAGTAACTAATAACTAAGTAGAATATTAGAATATACAAGTAGGTCACTATTATCTGTGCATGTTTAAATAGGTACTAATGGTTGAAAGGATCTTGATACTACTTTGAACTGAAAAGGACGGCGAAAGATTTTAAGAGAGAGGATAAGAATTTGGGGCACTTTTACCCAGTTGTGGGACGAAATAATAATGAGTAGAATGAAAGGGAATGTTTTGAGAGTTACTTAAACTACACTCTCGCAATGCTATATGTTAAGATTCTAATGGCGGTGTCTTTATGGTAAAATTATTGCATGACAGTCAGTTTCTAAGTAACTTATGAATTAGTAGGGTCACTTATATTAAACATACTTATGTAGGTATATTTATATTTTTAGTTAAGTAGTAAATTATTTCCAATGAATTTAAAATGCTATGTATTTTACAAATTCGTTAGATTGTTTTTTATTTTGGCAGACTTATTAAAATAAGTAGATGTTTCATGAATTACCTAAGTATTTATTTTTGAATTTTACCTACCTGTTTAGAGTTATGAAGTGATTTAGGCAAATAATTATTTATTTCAGAAGATAGGCAAGGCGCATTACTTTCGCTGTCATATAAAAGAGCACTAGTACTAGAAATCCTCTAGTCGCGGTTGTTTTGTTCGGTTCCGGACTACTGATAAGGTGCCTTCTGGTAAGATCGGCGTAAGTGAAAGTCCGGATGCCAAGCAATTCTACGATATATTTATATGATAATTGCTTAGTTACGTGATTTATCCGGACTTCCACTTACGCCGATCTTACCAGAAGGCACTATACTGAAAAAGTATCATTAGTTCGGCTGTGACGTCTCACTGAACTATTGAGTCTGAAAAAGTATCAGTAGTACGGTTAAGGATGTGAAATGAAATGCAAACATAATACCTAAGCATCTGTATTCACTCATCTTCTTTAACCACATGTTTTTGTCTCTCCGGTACATAGGGTACTGCACCAGGCTTGCTATGCTTCCTTCTATTGGCCTCTTTCCTCTTATTCTTGTCTCTGATGGTTCTAAGTTCTTTAGATGCATTGTGGATGTGTTTTGGTACATGTCGGTGCCTGGCGATGCGTTTCACTTGAGGATGGCTGGCGAACTTTTCTTTTAGGGCTTCTGTGTAGTTCAGTGCGGTTCTTTCGCGCGGTTTTAGCTGAAAGAAATTAATTTTGTTAGTTAACAAAAGTAAAAATTCTTTCTTTTTATTTGCGAAAAACTCTTGCTGGTACTTTGAAGCACACATGTTTTGGATATACATAATGGTAACAAGTAGTACCATTCAGCGACTCTTGTTCCCCACACTAGGACAAAAAGCCTGTAAAGTGGGGTCACAGCGAATCTTTGTGGGCTTTCTTATTATGTTAGATTCTAGATGGCATGTGATATTATGATGGCATGAGCTAGGAGAGCCACATTCGATTCTCGCGATAGGACAAGTAGTGTTGCCATGATCTGCATTTTTTTTTCAAGCTTGGAATGTAGGTATTCCAAATTCAAATTCTCGACTAGAAAGGTCTTGCCCATTCTAAAGGACAGACGATTGCTTTCCCAGATTCAGTTGTACTTGTACTTTGTAGAAAATCAGTGCAACAATACTTACAATGCCAAGTTTTTCAGATGCTCTGGCTTTCCACATCCTTATATTCATTTCATCAGAACCACTCAGCACATATTTGTTATCTAAGGACCACTTCACACACGTCAATCTCTGCATTCTCTTTGTGTGATAAACATCTCTAGAGTGACCTTTGAGACTCTCGAATATACGTATAGATTTGTCGTAGCTTCCTGATACAAATTCACGTCCTGTCGGTGAATAGTCAACATCTATGACAGCTGAAGTGTGGTCCATGTGGATATTGACTGGCTGCTTAAGTTTTCTCACATCAAATGTGTATAAACTAAAACAAAATACAAAATAGGGTCACAACTTTATCACCGTATCTGAGACATCCTCTCAGATGTCTGAAGATGCATTCTGGATATGTTTTACAAAAAAGGTTATACAAATCACTGGGTTTGATTACATTCTTCCTAATATTATGTAAAAAATTAGTAATATACTATAACCGTCAAGAAGTTGGGCACTTGGTAAGCCAAACCTGGCTAACATAGCACTTGGTGTTGCAGTACTAAGTAGTTTGTTGTTTTTAGACATTGAAACTTACTTATAATCTTCATTAGCCACAGTAAAGATGAAAGCCTCCATGGGATTCCACGACAATGCATTGGACCTCAACTCCATAACAACTTTCCTAAGAGGTCCCGATTCACGACAGTCATAGAGAATTATGCTCCTGTCGCTGGCACATGAGGCTAGTAAATTATGTTCTACCTGAAATTGAGAATGTTAATCATGAAAATACAAGTAAGCCAATCTCATGAATATTCTCCTTGTCATGGCCACAGATCATATAATACTATACTATCATGGCTTAATGACTGCTAGAACTGGAAATGACTATTTAACGTGCTCTCTGAAGACACCCATCTTATCCAAATAGTGACTGCATAGAACATTGCTTAGATAATCTTAGATAATCAGTGCAAATTGACTAAACAAGCTATGCCACAAGCGCTTCAATTCGGTTAGTGAATAAAAACCTTTAATTCTAGCTCAAATTACCTGATTAAATGCTACGTGATGAAGACTATCCACTCCCCATTTGAAAATCTTCACAGGTTCATTCCTTGTGCTCTCCCACAGCTGACATTGCTCTCCGCATGTTGCAAAAATTGGTTTAAACCTATGGTGCGAGATGCCAGAAACAACAGACATACTAAGCAATGTGTTTATTGGATCCTCATCGTCCTCCGATGTAACTTCAGCTTCCCAGGTCTTAATGGTCTTGTCATCTCCAACGCTGGTAATATTTTTCCCGTTTGGTGTGTAGCAAAGAGCCCGTACCCAGCCTTCATGGGCCACGAAGCTTCTGGTACAATTCCTCGTCGCCAAATCCCAAATTCTAATTTCGCCGTCGAATGCCCCACTTGCTAGTACTGCTAGTCTGTTCGGGTGCTTGGCTAAACTGGAAACACCGTCGCGGTGACCATCGAGGTTTCCAATGAAGGGTTTCGCGAAAACCCGCTCTAGTTTCACAGCGTTTACTGCTCGCACATATTCACGCGGTGCTTCTAGGGGATGTAAGCTAGGGTCGTAGTTTCTAGGTACTGAAAATAAAATAAAATGGTAAGGACGACGACGACGACGTGGTATAAAAGTGTAGTGGACAACATTACAAAACATACATTTATGGATATCCTTTTTGGTTGCTCGTAAGTAATCATCGGGGTTGCGACTAATAACTTTTATTTTGACTCCAGACATACTAATCTAGCTTCTATTTATATTTTTGAAATAAACAAACTCATAACCTCAATAAAAAATCGTAGGCCATAATGTAAAACACCGCATGTTAATATACAGCCGAATAGCTTACGACATGATAATCTGAGTCCCGGTTTGATTAATTAGGCTGGGCTACGCAGTATCATGTTGCACATTATCAGCTGTACAAACGTCACACCTCTGTCGCTAATGAACCGGCGAGGAGACACGAATTTTGACATTTTTTGAAACGACATAGCACTTTTATTTTTATAGTTTTTCTTGTGTTATTGTGAGTATTGTTGTTTAAATTTGGTGGAATTTTAACCAATAATACTTAGGTCGTAACATAAAGTGTGAGCCATTGGAATAAATGTGTGTAAAGTGGTTTTTCTGAATGTGAAAATTCGTGTTAGGTTTTGAAGAGAAAATCCACCATTTTCTTTGCAAAACAAACGACAGCCGACTTGACAAATGACTTGACTTGACTTATTTATTACAATTTTAACACTTGACATTGGCAAAATTGTCTGTCGAAATGACGGACACAGGCCATTATTGAAGAGAAGAAGAAGAAGATCGTGTTGAGGATGATCGTATGTAACTCACAATCACAACACGAAATTAATTCATCTACGGAAAAATATAATTTACAACATAATGTTGTCACCATGTTTTAAACAGATAGAGAAAAAGTATCGGGAATGTAAATTAAAGAAATGTGATTCCATAAGTATCCGTATTTTATTTTATAGTACTTATGTTTTATTATATATAGCTCTGTGATTTTATTGAAGAAACAAAAGTAAGGTAGGTACCTAGTCGTATTTCATTTAGGTAAAAAAGTTTATGAATTATTGTTGCCTAAGCAATTTAATCTAAATATATAAAACTCTTTTGAAGCTGACTGAGAATCAACGCACAGCCTAAACTATAAGTCCTAGAGGTATGAAATTTGGAGGGTAGTATCCTTATAATCTTATAATAATGTAGGGGTGCACTACGAAAGGAATTATGAAAAGTCACACTCTAAAGGTTCTAGAACGCGAGCAACGCCGCGGGCGACGGCTAGTTGGATTATAAAAATAATCAATACCTTATAAAAAGTTAAAAACTGAATTCTTATACCTAGGTTTTAGTATATTATTTTTAACGTAACGGGGATTAGTTATAACGTTTTAGTTCACAAATCCCCATTGACGCCGATGCATACTCGTAAGTCGTAACGGGGATTTGTGAAAAAAAATTCACTAATCCCCGTTGACGGGGATTGTCAACGGGAATAAGCCAAAATTCAGAGGCATCCCGTTTATACTAGTAGTTCGCCCCGAACTGAGATCTCGTGGTCGGTCAAGAGGTTGTAAATTGTAATGTCATAGGTAAGAGGGTCCAAACGGAATAAAAAAAAATGTCGTACAAAAATATCACTTGGGGTGTCTTAAGATAGGGCTTTGCTTTTAGACATTCCAAAAACGGTTTAATTTTTATTCTAGGTGAAATAGTTTTGGAGTTGTTGTAATAAGAGCTAATTAGCGAGGGCATAATACAAAAATACCTAACTAACCAGTGTTTATTTTCTTGATTTTGAACAAGGTAGCTAAGGTAGGTACCTAGGTACCTACAGAAAATAGTTACGGGGTCCGTAATATTTTTAAGAAAGAACGGTTTTTATGATCGGTTCTGATTCTGAGGTAACTTTTGGTTCTCATGCTCATCCAATAAAATTCTACATTAACTTTCTAAACGTGACTCTATTTTATTGTGTAATAAACTATCAAATTACCGTGTCATAATAATACAAAGATATTAAAAACACCTATATAGGTACCTATTTAAAGCGTATTTAGTGTTCCAAATCACATTTTTTTAATTACTTGGTAGGATAGATATGTTTACATACCTCTCGTATCTATATCATATAGAGTGGATTTGTTTAATTTATATTATGCTTTACCTTACTACAGAGTAAGTATTGCAACAGTAATGTATCGAAAAACGATATTTTGTTTGGCAACCACAGCTGTATTGCTAAGCTTTTGTCATTGGGCGAGTGCAGAGTTTTTCACAGCTATTGCGGAACTAGAGTCCCTGTTGGACACGCAGCGGCGAGTTATTGACGAACTTGATTACTATAACAAGCAAGAAGAGACGAGATTGAAATTTCTGCAGAAGTAAGTAAAGTACCTACCTATGACTTCTTCAAGCTGAACGAAGCAGTTTAGTAGACGAACTTTTGTTAGCACTGTTCATCAGGTTTCTCGCAGAGCTAACTTATTCGCAAAAAGCACTGTGCACATTAGGTAGGTAGGTTAGGTATCTACATACAAATACTGTGCCGTCATAAGATGTAGGTAAATAAAATCCTATCCTAGTTATATAATTTTATCTTGAGATCCAACAAATTTACAGACAAATGAATAAATACAGAACGGAACATGAGAATGCTATGGCGGATGTATCCGAGTTCCTCGGGAACCCGATCAACGCCTTCACGCTTATTAAGAGACTAACCACCGACTTGAAGGCTATTGAGGAAAGCATCAGACAAGGGACAGGTAAGTTACAATGAATTGCTTTGAGAGGAAACGTCGTAAGTTAGTATTCCATATCAGCGATGATTTTAATTTGTAGCGTAATTAAAAGTGAAATGTTTATAACGTGCCGAATAATGTTTGATTATGATTACTTTTTCGTGGGTCCATGAAAATCTCTGGAACTCTACGTCCAGCAGATAGAAGAAATTTGAAACTGAAATAAAGCATTTCAATACCTACAGTTAATTTAAAAATGGAAGCCCAATTCACAGAGTTCAACATAACAATGACCCACCCTGACGTGAAATATCCAACATCGGAAGACCTGATAGGTGCGGCTCAGGCGCTTACAAGACTGCAAGAAACGTATAAGTTGAACGTCAATGAACTATCAGAAGGCATGCTGAATGGAAAATACAGGTACAACTGACGAAATAAGGACGACTAATTATCGATGCCTACTGTTTATCTAAGTACCTATAGCATAATATTTATGCTATACTTAGGAAAATAGTAGTAGGTATACTAAGTACTAGGTATATACCTAGCAATATTATGATGATGGTGTACCACTATGAGTGTTGATCTATCATCTTAAATATAGCGTATGCCGAGGCTTCCGTCGATTGGGACCGGTAGGTATAGGGACCGCGGTCCCTTTCTCCGGATTGCAATTTTATTAATTTTCTTCCGGCGAAAGGGACCGCTCGCCAGCATTATTTTTGGTAGGTAGCTATAATATTTTGTCTCCAGACCAAAGACGTAATACCCATGACTTTTATATAGGTATCTGAATTCCTGGGTTCGACCTTTACCTGCAAGTTATTATACAAATACAAATGTTTTTATTGCTTCCAAAGGATAATAGTATTAACAGTGTTGAAAATCTCCTTTTAAGTGAAATACTTGTATTAGGAGATTCCGCTCCTGCCAGGATACATTAAAAAAGTTAAGTAAGTTAAAAACTAATAAAACATTTGAAACAGGTAGGTGCTAGAACAAAATGAAAAATTAGATTAAGTATGATTTATTTTAGGTTAAGTTCAGGAGTTACTCCGATCACCAGTCTCAGAAGAGCCTGGGAAGCAGATGGAACGCAAGTGGTGTATATATACTCGTATATGTATTAGTGGGATGTGTGAGAGGGTGAGGGTTGGTGGATGGGTATTATGAGGCGATAATTCTGCAAGTGATAAGATACTTTTACTCACGATTCAGTTTTAAACGTTATTACTGGTTTAGGTACGCACAAATATTTTATAGTCACGATTTTGTACTCAATCCTGTGGTGTACAATAATGTCGTGGTATAGGAACCTAACTTTACTTAGGTATACCTAGGTTTTACTCTACATCTACGAGGTACCTAGTCTTCTAATATAAAGATTTTTCGAAGGTTTCAAACGTAGAAACTACTCTGCTCATAAATTATATTTTTCTTTTCTAGCCTTACGCAGTAAGTACATAAAGAAAACTAAATTATTCACTGGTAGGTGAATAATTTAGTTTTCTAGGTTCATAGACCAAGCCTCATTTTATGGCCAGCCTGGTAGTAGGTAGGCAGCTTAAAGAAGACTTTAGTCAAGTCTAGATATTTCTAAGATTTCAAGAGTTTTCAAAAAACGTTATTTAAATGGTAATCTGGTACTATTTAGGCATCACAACTGACAGGACGCCAATTCTAAAATATCAGACAATTACTAGAGCGTTCTACTATTTCCAGCACTCCAATGACAACAAGTGAATGCTTCGAGCTAGGCAAAACATTATATTATGAAAAGGATTACAAGAATGCCATCACGTGGATGATTGAAGCATTGAGAAAGTACCAGGAAGGTGACAATCAGGATTATTCTTTCAACGACGTGGATGTCTTGGAGCATATTGCATACGCGCATTATCTGTTTGGTAAGTTAGTGTTATGAGAAATTGATGGGACAAGCAGTAAGCCATGCTACAAGTAGGTATTAACTTCCGCCTACATTTTTAATTGTATTTTGTTTGCAGGGGACGTAAAAACAGCTTTAGATTGGACTAACAAGCTTCTAGCCATGGATCCGAACCACGTCCGAGCGCGCAGCAACGAACTCCACTTCACGGCGACAATCCAGGCAGAAGATGAAGGGATGAAGAGTGTAAGTATAGGTAACCAGCAAATTACGAATTAAAATAGATGAAAGAAGTATTTTTGATGTGAAGTGAATGGTTTATTATACTAGTATACCTAGTATCATATGATCTGTGGTTTAGTCAACATTGGAACTATATGGCGTTGAAAGAAAATGTATATAAGTTTTTTTTTTTCACGGTTCATTCTCAAAAAATTAAATGTAAGTAACTAAGAATCCAGGCCGTAAATAGCATTTACGTCTCGGGTCTTAATTTCCTCCGTTTGCAGAATACTGTTGACCCCAAACTAGCAAAAACGCAAGACGACAGCGATCAGAAGGTATGGGATCCTAATGACCACAAAACTTATGAAGCGCTATGCCGTGGAGACCTACAGCTTTCCACGAACATTACTAAAAGGTACATTTTATATACTTTGGTACCTATTCGTTACCCCATATAAAGACATAGCTTGGGATAGTTATACCTACCGCGTATCCCTCATAAATATACAAAAATAACGATTCTCCATCCGCTGATAGAGCGTAGGATGACCCAATAGAAATCATTAGAGCAGGTTGAAGCTACTGATTTATACCTGACTGAAGAGATCGCAATTTTTAAATTATAGGTACCTATACTGAATCTAAGCACGTTGCAATAATAATTTTCTACTAAGTCAACATTCGATACCTATATTACTTATAATTGTATGCCTATTTTTGTAACTGTAAGTTCCTAGCTTAATAACTTAAAAGTTTGGTTTCAGTTTAAAATGCTGGTATAATAGTAAAAACCACGCGTTTCTCAAATACGCGCCTATCAAGGTGGAACAGGTTTACATACAGCCAGACATGTTCGTTTTCCATGAAGTATTAAGCGACAACGAGATTAATCTTATTAAAAATTTGACCTTGCCAAGGGTGAGTAAATTATAATATTATATTGATGGTAATAGTCTGGATGACTATTAGAGGTTGTGAGAAATATACCTAGCACAGTACACATAATTAGAAATAGTTACTTAATATTTTTTAGGACAATCGTGCTTTCATAGACATATGCATTACTTTACTCACAATGGCCAATATTTTTATTTTACTTTGGGTGGGTTTGGATAGAATAGGTTAAGACCTTTGCTCAGCAACGGGAAATAGATAGATGGCTAAATATAATAAACTAATAATCATCTTCTACATAAGTACCTATTTTCAGTTCAAACGATCAACAGTTTACGACACTTCTGGCAAGCACATAGGCGTTCCATATCGTATAAGCAAAGTAACTTGGCTCGCTGACAAAGAATCGCCTACAGTCGCGCGGGTCTCCCAACGAGTTTCCGATATGACCGGGCTTAGTCTGATCTCTGCTGAAGACTTTCAAGTCTTAAACTATGGGATAGGAGGGCACTATACTCCTCATTATGACTTCGCTAGAGTAAGTATCTTGTAATTGCCAAAATTACTGAATGACCATACTGTAGATCGGAAAACATGTAAATTTAATGGCTGTTTTAACTATCAATGCTGATAATCCAGTACAATTAGTAGATGAATCGGAAAGGACCCCAAATGGTAGGTATATGGTAGTTTTTAACCGCTCAACCATTTGCTTGGTCTCGCAATTTTTGTCATAGAAAAGACACTCAATTAAGTTTTTTTTTTAGAATGAAAACTCTAACTCCGTTTTCGCCACAAGTTTAAATCGTTTTGGCGGTAACAGAATAGCAACGCTTCTTTTTTACGTAAGTAACTCTAATTTTACCTATATTGTATTTTGCTTCTTCATAGCTTAGGTATCTTAAACAGCTTGTACCAGTCAGTAGTAGCATTAATAAGAACCACAAAATAAATAATAGTACAATGTAACAGTTTACATTTATGCACAGAGTGCATCTTTTTCATCACACCTAATGTTGTTTCCCCTAGATGTCTGATGTAGCTCAAGGCGGAGCCACCGTCTTCCCGGAGATAGGCCTTAGTTTATTTCCCATCAAAGGTGCTGCTGCATTCTGGCTTAACCTGCACCCCTCAGGAGAGGGAGATATGGCCACTAAGCATGGGGCTTGTCCTGTGCTGCGGGGGTCTAAATGGGGTAAGAATAACATTGCCTGCCTATATTCGAAATACTTACTGCAATTACCTACATGAGTCTACTAAACAAAGAAAAAGTTACTTATGCAGGCTGGGCTTTTGAGATAGTTCTTGACATTGTTTTTCAAAACCAATGAATGCAGGTCAGCATAATTTTTTAACCTAAGGAAACCTAAGAAAACGATCATAAGAACGTTTTCTTGTAGCCATAACTCAAAAGTCCAGTATTGAAGACTATGTGTACCTATGTGCGTACACGTCTTGCATTATGGGGTACCTACCTATTTTATGTACCTTGTACGTGCGAGTATAGGTACCTAGTCACCAGAGTTGGCCACTTACTCATGCGAGCTTGCTTGCTTTGGTACCTATTTTGATGGTAGGTACCTACATAAGTGTTTATTTTATTTCATTTTCATAGCAGCGAATAAGTGGCTTCATCTCGGTGGTCAAGAATTTTTGAGGCCTTGCAATCTGGAGTACCAAGCTGAAGGCATCGCCGGCAAGATACTGCGACCCCTGATGAAGACAGATACCTAGATAAAAAATCGTGGTAGTTCAACAAGCTCCTTGGAACTGCCCGTGGAAAGTGATTTTTAGTAATACCTAAAAAAAATCTTAAAAAATTTCAATATTTTTATTCTTCTAAAAAACTTCTACGCCATAATAATAAGTCTATCGATTATGCATAGATTATTTACAAATTCTTTGCATTATTTTGTTTGGTGTACTGTGTACCTACCTACTAGCTGCCTACTACTGTAAAAAAAATGGAACAGGCTCAATACTGACTAAAACTGAAACTAAAAAAATAAAATAAAGATACTTAATTAAGCCGCTTCCAAAGAGAATGCAAATTCTCTTCGGTGCCAGCGAAAGTTCTTGATTTGAGTTGACATTGACGAAAGGCTATAAATTACGCAGGTTGATAATTCGCGCTACAATAATGTCCAGCACAAATAAGACGCGACCAATAACATAAAACATGTTTGAATTATCATGCTGTACATTATTTGCGGTACAATATCGCGTTGAGGATGATCGTATGTAACTCACAATCACAACATACTTTGATACCTACTGTACATGCGTTGACATAGTATACATTAGAGGTGTCAGTATCGGTTAATTTTTTTTATTAGTTAATGATAAAATGGTAAAAAATTAAATCGATATTTTTAATGGTTGATTTCATCTGAATTAAAGTTCGGTAAACTCGCTTAAATAAATTTATTGATACGCATGACTGAATGATTGATATCTATGTATGATGAATGAATTTTGAACAATGAACTATAACAGGCTTAGGACTGTCTTATAGAAGTCAATATTAGCTCAATATTGTTTTGAAAATTATCATGTGATAATAAAAATATTCCATCACCTCCATTTTTTTATCGAATGATAGCGATATGTTTTTTATTGGTTATTTGTATTGGTTGAAAGAAATATTAAACACCTCTAGATACATGACCCGTACCTACATTATTAGCTATCAGCCCGTACCGTACATTATCATTTTGGATATTATCGACGCGTTTTCGGTATAGCAAGCTATATTATTGGGCTGTACCATAACATGCTGTGGTATATTTTGCTGTACATTATTGCAAGCCTCCCGTACAGGTACCTACCTCTTTTTTTCTTTTTTTTTATTGATTGTGTGATTGTGTGTGGGAAAAGCTGAGTTTTCAAATAAAACTTGTAAAACAAAACAACACCAAAACAAAGCAAAATAAACAAAGTTTATAGCTGCAATAAATGCAAACTGTACTTAGGTACTTCGTTGCGTAAAATGATTAGCAGATATTCCGGCAGGCGGTTTGGTAAGCTATTGTATTTTATTCCTGATTTATTCACTGTTAGGTTCATTTTGTAGGGCACTACCTCAATGGGCAGGACCTACCTAGAACCTACCTATCTACTTCCACATACATTGGTAGGTAAGTACCTAGGTATCCTACTATTTAGCCATAATGATTTTAGCAAATTGTACCTACCTACCCGCTAGGATATCTAGAGGTGTTCCGTGACCTACCGTACCTACCTACCTATAAACTAGTAGCTTAGATTTTGTGTTGACTATTCAATAAGAGAGCTTTTGGAAATTATATTTCCATAAATCAGTAGGCACATCTAGCAAGGGTTTTTCACCTAGCTGGCTATTAGTGGGTTGTAGGAAAATAAATACATATAATGCAGTATAATAAGTAATAAAAAATAAATATTCTTGGACATATTACACAACACTCGCTAGTCCGAAACTAAGCAAAGCTTGTACTATGGGAACTAGATTGCTGATACAATACTTACGTACATTTTTTTTTGTAATACAATACTTATTACCTACATAGTAACACCCAGACACAGAACAAACATTCATGTTTGCTACACACAAATGTTTGTTCTCGGTGGGGATCGAACCCACGACCCACAGAACGGAAGCCAGAGCTGCTACCGACTGAGCCATGATGCCTGTCATAATAGAACTTGGCCTAGATATTTAATCACATCAGCCTAGCTGGTTCTTTTAGAAACAGGTACCTACGTAGTTAAACGCAGAGTTGTTCTGGGCAATTAATAATATAGCTACGCTATGCCTACGATAAGTATCTATGTACCGTCTTAATAAACCTGTTTTTATCATTAACCAGCTTCCGCCCGCGACTTCGTTCGCTTCCCGTTGGATTCTGCTGATTTTCAGGGATAAAAAGTAGCCTATGTATTAATCCAGGTCACGGACAATATGTATTTCAAGTTTCATCCAAATCGGATCATTAGTTTTTGGGTGAAAGAGGAACAAACATACACATACATACATCCGTACAAACATTCGCGTTTATAATATTAGTAGGATTGGATTTATATTGGTCTTCTAAAGCTGGGCTAGCTAAAATGACTGCTGATGCCATCTTTTTCCTTGTCATGCAAGTGACAATGACCAAGCGTGTTTTATTCGTGTTAGGTTTTGAAGAGAAAATCCACCATTTTCTTTTCAAAACAAACGACAGCTGACTTGACAAATGACTTGACTTGACTTATTTATTACAATTTTAACACTTGACATTGGCAAAATTGTCTGTCGAAATGACGGACACAGGCCATTATTGAAGAGAAGAAGAAGGACGCGCTAAAATGACAGGAGATTATAAATGGGTTTGACTGGACTTGATTCATTAGCATTTGAAATGCAATTTGTATTTTGATTGAAATTGAGCCCGAACTTCTAACAAAATAATTATCTTTGTTTCAATATTCGGATGGGTGACCGCTAGTGGCATTTAAATCTGAGCGGTTTCGTGCTTCGGAGGGCACGTTAAACTGTCGGTCCCGGCTCTAGCAGTCGTTAAGCCTTGACGTAGGCCTTAAGGCGGCCTAAAAACTCCATCACCAGAGTTGGCCACTAACTCATACGAGCTTGCTTGCTTTGTTACAGAGATATGTGGTTAGGAGTTACGAAAATCGAAATGGCTATAGTTACATGGACTGTTACGTAACCATTTCGATTTTCCCGTCACAAGACGGTCAAGAGAACTCACCCTGTGTTTCATACAGGTCTTTTGTAATGTAAAAGCTTCCGTAATGTATGTCCGCCTATCGCTTTAATATTTATCAATAGGCGATATGCAGAGACGGTTGCGGCACATCATCTCGACGACTAATTGTAAGGTCTCGGCCACACTGAACTGAATTATGTTGTTTTGTTGTTGGAAGAAGTATCGGATGTAAAAAGAAAAGGAACAATTTTTTTATTTTTGGGAAAATAACACTTTTCGACCTCTAATATAAATTCCTGTGAAGCTATGTACCTACGTTTATTCGTTTTGTTACGTCAGCGCATGAACCATATTTATTTATCTTCAATCAGAGCTGTTGTTGGGATAGAAAGTAAGAGCTCCTCTCTACTGTAAGTATTTATGATAGTCTACCTATTACTCACCATCCATGTTGTAAATAGATAATTTTGAAGAGCATTCATTTAATAGACGTCTACACCAATTTTTTTTACACGGCTTCATAATCGTGGAAGACTCGACGAGGTATAGGTACGCTAAAACTTAGCCTTACGCCAACTTACGTTTTATAAACGTCCAACAATAAAGAAGTTCTTCAATGTACTTTTAATCATCAATCTTAATTATCAGAGTATTTTTTTTTATTCATAAGTCTTTGATTACCAACCTCTATCGATTAGGAGCGATAGTAACGAGCAACGTCACTGTGTACGCAGCTTTAGGTCAGCGTCCCCAGTTTGTCGCCAACCCACATCCAATCATCATTCAGTACTTTGTCCGTTGACCCGCGGACGGCTGCGTGAGCTTACATCTTATCCAAAATATTTAGTAGATTACTAGTGCGTACGGGAAAGTCTTCAATGTAAATGTGTACGTGGAATAGCAATTGTAGTAACTAAATCCTGAAAACGCTGAAATAACAGTGGTCAAAGATGTGAGTATTTTCTGAATTTTATCTCTCCCGAATCATTATTACATTCGTATTTCTATGTGCTTCCTACATTATTATTTATTTCAATTCGTTTTATGCTTTGAGTTTTATAGCTCTACAATGAAATTAACTCGTAAATTACGAAATCATAGTTTGTTTGGCCATAATTTATTTATCGAAGCCATAACTTTAACACAAATCTTGTCATTAATTTATTTAAATGACCAGTGACTGGTTGAAATTTTCATTACCATTTTTAAATTGAAAAAAAAAAGTGGGATTTAAAAGTTCGATTTGAATGCCAGGACGATCATCAACCTAATAAATTGTCATATACCGTTAAGATCGAGACAACATAATAGTCCATTCGTTTCGGATTTTGTCTAATGGAACTATTTCACTGGGCTATTCAGTATGAAATCTTTGCACAACCTCTGAATGAATGACTATAATATATGTAGGTACCTAGAGTTCATCGATTTTTTTAGTAAAATATGAAATCCTGAAATAGATTTGGTCAATTTTCGATCTTATTAGGTACTGACTATAATGTTAACTTTGTCTAGAATATTCACTGTTCCGTTATACTTATCTTCTGATTGTTTAAGCAATGGAACGGCTCGTTAATTAATAATAACAAACTGTGTTTCTCATTGAACGCAGCGTATAAGTAAGTGTCTTACCAAGAATGCTACTAAGAGTATTGACAATTTGATGACCAATAAAATAATACTATATGTATACAATCCCAGAGTAGGTCTAGGTCTCATAAAGTAAAGTGCTAATAGATTGTCTACAGACCTAACACATACAAGAGTTACTCATGAATTACACCTTCGATACTGAATGATCGTTTGTATGTAGCTATATTATAGCTTCCAATACAATAATAATGACGTAGATTGCTATACAATTTGTGATATTAAGAGCAGTAGAAAATTCGGTAGCTAGTGGCCTAAATATTTATCGTAACGAGCGATAATTTCAGCGCCGGCCGGCGTCGCTCCTTGACGTGCATCATGCTTATGTTTCTAGAAGTTACTCGGTTGTTCTATCATCGAACGATTGGTAAAAATTCTTTATGCGTTTCACAGTGGCTCATGGAACTAGGGCACTACATTTAGTGCTCCTTGCATTCTCAATAGGTGCACTAAAAATAGCTTTCGAGAATGTATTGTATGCGACAATCCAAAGTGAACTTTTTTGTTAGCTATACGCTGTATACCTAGTTGCCTACAACCTAGGTAAGTAGAGCTTTTGCTCTACGAAAGACTTCCTGTGTTGATGAAAACCACAGTCGTGACAATGCAACATGGTCTGTGCAACACTGAAAATCGTGATGTCGTGTCACGGTTTTTAAATTCATGTTGTTTTTAGTAATGGAGAAATATCCATAAAATAATGAGGTTTCATCAATAAATTAGACCTACTTATTTATTGAATTTAGGAACGTAGGTTGGTAAATTACCTACCTAAACTCTTGTTTTAATACAACATTCTATCATGCAAATTTCATCAGCGTGAAATCAATTAAGCAGAACATTATTATTATGACCAAAACGGAATATCTACTTAAATATTCAAGTTGTTGGCAGAAATCGCGCTTCAATGAAATAAAGAGTTCATTCCCACGTACTTATTATTTATTGACAATGGCGAAATTATAATGAATGGAATGGAAGTCAATGACCCATCACCAGACGATGTCCATCGTTATTTTAGATTGAACAATATAGAACCATGTTATTAAAACACTGTATTGTAAATGTACAATCCAATAATCAGCAGCAAGTTTTTATTTAAAAGTTCTGTAGGATTGGTTTTTCAAACTATCTGTAATACCCTACTCTGGTTTTACTTGGCTGTCTCATATATTCAACAACATTCATGGGTATTATTTTTTTACAGACCAGACCAAAAATTCTTTATTAAAATTTATTTGTTTCTTAGCACTAAAAATATATAATATGTATTTTATTAGTGTCATAATCCTGACGAATGGCTACTGTGTATAATGCTTAGCTCATCTAATAAATTATACATTATACATGAGACTCTATTTTTTTTTAGTAGCATTAATGTATCAAGTTACGATGTAAAGTTGTCATAAACATGAGAGTTGAACGCGACATGATACTTTATTGATAGTAAATATTATTAGAAATGTTATACCAAGGCATGTAAAACTTTGTTTAGTTTTCAAACTATTATTATGTTGAAACCCTTAAGAGAAAAAGTATCGGTACTATACCTCGGTCGGTATCTATAGGTACCAGCACTACTTGTAGGTAAGGTATCTAACCTACGTGGGTGGAAACAGAGTGTATGTATTCAGTACCTATGTAGAACTACTTACATCTCTAACTGGCAATAAATACCGGATGTAATAAGACATAAAAAGTTAGAGTTTAAAGTCTTTACCTTACTTCTTACCTATAACCATCTTACCTATAAAGTACACGAACAATGTCTGAACAGCCAACAGTGACAGTGCGAAAAAAATATCATCTAGGTAGATGTCTCCGAACTTTTATAAATAGTAATAGTGATACTGAATTATATTAGGACTGGTAATATTATAAATAGTAATAAATATGCTTGGAAATTTCACACATTGCCCTCTAGTCCTAAACTAAGCAAAGCTTGTACTGTGGGAATGCGGTTGCTAATAAAATACTTATGTACATTTTTTTACAATATTATACCCTGTACAGGAAACTAAAAACATAATCAAATGCTTATACTTATTTCGTTTTCAGAGTAATGTTGCCGAAAATGGTTCCTAAATCAAGTGTACGCTTGTTAACCCTTGCGGTGTTCCTGAATCTGTGCCATTGGGCGAACACGGAACTCTTCACGGCTATTGCGGAAGTAGAGCCACTGTTGGAGACTCACAAGCGGATTATAGACGACCTAGATTACTATATCGAGAAGGAGGAGGCAAGATTGAGTTTACTGAAGAAGTAAGTGATCTTATAATAAGTGATGATACTGAATTAAGGACGCTTACCACGGTTTTGAATCATGCGGGCCTAGGATGCGCTCGTGAGATATTTGTCATGTCGTTCTGTCAAAATGTAAGCAGTTTGCACCAGTTTCTGAACTATTGCATCATCTGTGGTAATGTTGTCGAAAAACCGCGCCTTTGAATCTTTAACTTTTGACATTTCTGCATGACTATCATCTCGTCCTCAGAGAGGTACGACGACTAAGAAGTGCAATGTCAGAAGTGTACAATAAGAAGGCGCGTTTTGTCGACAACATTACCACAGATAATGCAAAAGTTCAAAAACTGTTTAGTCTTTTGCAAGACTAACTAGCCTAAATGTCTTATTTTACAGGCATCTAAACCAATATAGAAAAGAACATGAGAAGGCTATGGAAGATATACCTAATTACCTCGGCAATCCTATCAACGCCTTCACGCTGATCAAGAGACTGACCACCGACTTGGATGTGATTGAGGAGAGCATCAAGATAGGAACAGGTAGGTAAATTAAAATAAAAAGTGGTAAAGAAAAATTTTTGAGGGAATCAACTAGTTTTTAACTAGTAGCAGCGGTGATAGGCTTGCGATGCGACGTACCTATTACATGTGGAATAATAATATTTAATACTGCACAAAACATGTAATCCAATTTTGGAAAAACTACACAGTTTATTAGGTTCCTATAGGTATTTCCAAAATGTAAAAAAGACGCGTTAAACAAATATGAAATATCGATTCAGTATTTTTAAGGTAGGTACTGGTACCACCCGATACTTTATAATGCACATTTTTTTTTTAAATGTCGAATAATATTTATTTTGACGATACATCTTTGCGGACTGTGTAACATGAATACCTAATACATTTCCTCAACAAATCGCGTTGGATAAAGATCTTTTTGAAATGGTTGCTAAAACACCAGAACGTTAGTTTTGGCGAAGTAACGGTGGTTATTCGAGACATGCATAAAACATGTTTGTTGCTCGAGGGTACCTAAAGTAGTTTTTAGTGCCTAATGTTATTTTTAGTTTTTTTAAGAATAGGTATTCAGCTTACTGATTCGTGATATTTTAGTGTGTTACGTCATGCTTGGCGAGAACAAAGGTCCTAACCTTTTGATCCTAATGTCATACGTAGCTCATTTTGGATTTTTGGTCGAAAAATTGTGCGCTTGAATTATTATTAGATGAAGCATGAAGCAAAATGGTTTTAGAAGTCCTGTGATTCATTCAGCAGGTATCCACTACCAACATCTAAAAATAACATTTTTAAAAACACGCAGAAAGATATCAGATTAAATTCCTACATAAATTACAAAATGATAAAATCGACTGCATTAAACTAACGAACGGTCTTCAAATAAACGCTCCTTCCAGATTACTCAGATCAACAGGCTTCAATCTGTTTTCAGTTCCATGTTCCATACTCAGAACAAACTTGGGCCAAATCCTGTTTTGCCAAGGCTCTGTAAGCAATTCAACACTGTCGAAAGACACTCCTAGATTTGAGTGATAAACCCCACAAGTTTAACAAAACTCTTTTAGATCTACTCAAATAAGTAGATAATTCTATTAGGTATAGTTAGGTAAACGCAATGTGCCTACTTATCTAAATTTTGTTGTAATTTTTTGTTTAGTGTAATTGAATTTTTCTTCATTTTTGTAGCACTGCATTTTCTTTATTTTGTATCACTCTAGTTTTGTTCTTCATCTCATGATTCATCATTTATGTACTACCTACCCATATTTTTTTAGGTTAAAAGTAACTTTTTTCTGTACATAGCTTAGTTGAGTTTTAATTAATTGCATGTTATGGTATCCTATAATTAGATAAACACTTGGACCTAAGTCCTTAGTTTTATAAATTGTATTCTCATGTGTTTTCCCTGTTGGATACCCTTATTAAATTAATAAATAATCATGCGTCATTAAATTCCCTCACAATTTATGGTAACCATTTTTTTGGGTCGACCCAACGCGCTAATACTTATTCGTAGATACGTGATTAATACAGACATAGATCATCATCATCATCATCAATCAATCATCATCAATATTATTATCATCATCATCAATATATATAAAACTCTTTTGAAGCTGACATAGAATCAACGCACAGCCTAAACTATAAGTCCCAGAGGTATGAAATTTGGAGGGTAGTATCCTTATATAGTGTAGGGGTGCACTAAGAAAGGAATTTTGAAAAGTCGCACCCCAAAGGGTCTAAAATTAGGATCAAAGATTTTAACCAATTAATGCGTATGCTGCTGCCACGCGAGCAAAGCCGCGGGGGACAACTAGTCTTAAATATTAAATGTAATGTTTATTTGAATATAGATTACATAAAGAATATAACAATGAACCACCCTGACGTGAAATATCCGACATTGGAAGACCTGACGGGCGCAGCTCAGGCGCTCACAAGACTGCAAAAGACGTATCGTTTGAACGTGCACGAACTATCTGAAGGGATGCTGAATGGAGTTGAATACAGGTACAATTGACTTGTTAGACTGTTGAAATTTTAGATGAGAATAGTCATCAAATATAGATTTTTCAGAGTTTTATCGTCTAATCATAATTTTACATCATATACTTTTAAGAGATTACTTCTTATTCATAGTTTATAAAAGAAAATGAAAGCTTGTTTTTAATTATGAAACATTTTTCAAACCTTGTCCCATAAGCATTTACGGTAGGTACCGACCAATCTATGTTGTATCAGTAAACATTTGTTTGGCTCTAAGTGGTGTGGTGTCTATGTCTACCATGGCAATCATACATTCATAGTGTATTTGTAGGCCATGCTAACATTTGTGCATATAAACAGAAGCATTTAAAATATCGAGATTCTTCTATTGAACTCCTGGGTGGGCCGACCTTCACTTTGTAGAGATAAAAAAAATTAGGTAACTAACAGTTGAACTAACGCGGAAAACGAATAATGATATTATTAGATTGCGTAGGTATTTATGTATTTTTAATAGCAGGTTTTAATTACAAAATAAGTACCTAATCTAGAAATTTTAAAATGTGCAAAGTATTTTCAAAAACTTTGGGTATTAATGCTATTTTTAATTTTCCTTATAGCCTTACACGGTAAGTACATTTATAAACAGGATTATGGGTTTCCTTCTATTTTGATCTATTCCTCTTTTCGAATCGCTCTTTCTTCTTCGTAACTAGTGGTATATTCCCGAATTTGTTGTGCCCATCAGGAGTTAGTATTTGAGAATTTCTTTTATCCTCTAGTACTTACATTACAAGACCCATTAACTGTAAATTGTCAGTCAGTAAAATTTTAATTTCTTATATTTAGATGTGTTCTGATTATACTATATCTGCTTGTCGAGCGCCAACTCTTAAAAGGCAACGATATTAAACTGCTCCAATGGCCGCCGCCGAACTTTATGGTCGGTCTGTGGTCTCTTGCATAATTCTGTAACAAATAGAGCTGTTAATACCACTTTGGGTTGTTTTTGTGATGGTGGAGGAACATAATTTTTTGGGTAACTAACCACATTTTGTATTATCGTCGACTTCTAGAAGTCAACATCTAGACTATACATAAACCCTTCTCATAAATTTCTGTCAAGAGCCTTCTCACATAATAACATACTTGTCACGATCTTCCCAATGTCATTGATACATCAGGTAACGGTCTTTTCATAAAAAACCTACCTAAAGATTATATACTTAAAGTATTTCGACCCTTGTCACTGGCCATCACTTCCTAAAAAAGTAATACGTGATAAATGTCAGTTTACAGAGTTTGTGGTCTCGACCGCCCCCTGAGCAAATATCTTAATATTTGTAATGCAGTTCTTATTTTTATCAAAACCGAGCCTGTGACTCTTAACAACATTTCTATATAACTCTAGTTTAGATTGTCCCTTCAGAGGGCGGTCAAGAGAACTCACTGATTACTAACAAATATTTTGAATAAGTAGGTAGGTACATATTATTTATTAGGTACTTCTGTAATTTACAGTACACCAATGACGACAGACGAATGCTACGAGTTAGGCAAGACATTGTACAATGAAAGAGATTTCAATAATGCTCTCGCATGGATGACAGAAGCGTTGAGAAAGTACCAAGAGTCTGATGATAAGGCGTACACTTTCAACGAAGCTGATATCATGGAGTATATTGGATTCGCGCATTATTTACTAGGTGAGTTGTCAATCGTCAAAGCATCTATTCTACTATGCAGTAGAAAAGCCAGTTTTTGACACAAAAAACAAAGTTTTGCGGTGTGATGGTTACAGTCGTCACATCAGCCTGTGGCATTGCGTCATAGATTTCGACCAATTTTTCTCCATCCACTGACTTTCCGGGGTCTTCATAATATCGTGGGTTTATCGGACTACGCTCGTCTTCTAGTTCGTGTTTTTAGATTTTTTGATTCTTGTGTGGTTAAATTTTGAAGGAAAAGAAACTGGTTCTTGAGAATGAATAGTATCGATTTAAATTAAATGTACCACACACATACACACCAGTTCTAACGGACACAACATTTATTTACCTAGACATCATGACGGGTGTGAATTATTAGTAAGCCAGTGTAATAAATGGCATGCAAATAGGTACAGTTTGACCTTGGATACACCATTTTGTAACATTATTCAATAAATGTTAGGTGTGGTAGGACAAACAAGATACTTTGCATTACGAAAGTGTGATGTGAGTCATCTTTCTTGTTTTAAAATGCACTGTAAAACCGAATTCGAAAAAGGGTGTGCTTACATTTTCGGCAAAGTCGCTGAACTTATAACATTAGTCACGTTAGTACAGTTAAAGTAAACTGACATGCGCACTGTACCTCTATCACGAACAAATCTGACAGTCTCCGCATTAGCGTATTCAAGTTATATTGCGCGTCAATGCCAGCTCGACTGACAACCGTTGTAGTGTCACCGCGCAGTGTATCTCGGATACGCTAGCGTTACGATACGTTTGCGATTGTCACATTTATTCGTGATCAAGGCACTGATCTGCTAGTGGAGGCTTGTTGCGATTCATTCGAAGTCGATATTTGAAACCATTTTTTTATTTAGGTACCTACTATCTTAGTAGCTGGTCTTAGTAGGAATAGGGGTACCTACTTTGCGGTTCAGTGTTTTCTCTGTTTGATGCTAAAGTACCATTAAGAGCGAATGAACAAACGAAACGGGGCATCTTTGAACCGTCAGGAAAGGCTATTAGTACTATTACTTATTTCTAGTATTTTTATTCTGTAATTTGTTTTCAGGTGATGTAAAAACAGCTCTAGATTGGACTAACAAACTTCTAGCCGTGGATCCGAACCACGTCCGAGCGCGCGGCAACATACCTCATTTCACGAAGAGTATTCAAGAAGAAGAAGACAGAATCAAAAGGGAAAGACGTGGGGTATGTTTTTGAAAATAGAAAAAGTGGTTTTAAAGCATGATCTAAATTAGGGTTCTGGAAATTTCCGATATTTTCTAAAATAATTGTTAGTTCCGATACTTTACGAATCACATTCTAGTTCTTTCGATACTCAATGTCATTGCTACACTGTCGGTATTTTCTGTTCAAATATTTCGATAACTTTATTCAAGAGTAACACAATCGATACTTTAGTGAACAACCGGTACTCGATACCCTACTTATTACACCTTGCATGATATTATTATAGCTTTAAAAATGCTGTCACTTGCATGACAACGCAAAAGGAATTTAAAAAAAAATTAAACAGAATTAGCAGCCATTTTAGCTAACGTAGATATACAGATACATAGAAAATTATTTATTGTACTTACATAAAATATGTCTTATAGAAAGGCGAGCTTAATGCTAGCAATCATTTTCTACCAGCTAACCTATGTGTATTGTAGCGTAGCTTTAGAATATGAATAAAGTCAATCTATAACTCATGCAAGATTATAATTTTTCAGGACACAGGAGACCCGAAACAGGTCCTGCTCTCCGGTGAAGAAGAAGAAGAAACAGAAACCAACGGGGTATGGTCGTACGCAAAAGAACGCAGAGCTTACGAAGCATTGTGCCGCGGAGAAATGGATATACCCGCTGAGATTAGCAAACAGTGAGTAATTTGGACCTTAGGACATTAATGAGCTCAGAAATTCGTAGGAGACGATATTGGTTAGTAAAATCGAGCAGGAAACAAAATTAAATGGCAATAATAATAAATCAATATAACAAAAAAAAAATGAATAAGTATTATATTAGCAATCTAGTTCCCATAGTACAAGCTTTGCTTAGTTTGGGACTAGAAAGCGTTGTGTAATATGTCCAGAAATATTCATGATTTTATGAATATATATAAAACTCTTTTGAAGCTGACAGAGAATCAACGCACAGCCTAAACCATAAGTCCTAGAGGTATGAAATTTGGAAGGTAGTATCCTTATGTAGTGTAGGGGTGCACTAAGAAAGGAATTTTCAAAAGTCACACTGTAAAGGGTCTACGGCTAGATAGATAGATAGATAGATAATACTTTATTGTACACAAGGGTAAGGTACGTACAAATCTTAAAAAATAACTTTGTATAGTACAATGGGCGACCTTATCGCTGAAAGCGATTTCTTCCAGGCTAGTTATTATATATTATTCTTGGACATTTCACACTCCGCCCTCTAGTTCCAAACTAAGCTAAGCTTGTACTGTGCGAGCTAGATCACTCGTGGTAGTACCTCTGTGTTTAAGTTACCCAGATACAACAAGAAAATTTTCTACTACCTATATGGATAACATTCTGAAAATTTTGTATAATAACAATAATAAATAAATACCTAATAAATATTCATGGGTATTATAAACAACGCCCTCTAGTCCCAAACTAAGAAAAGTTTTTAAATTTGTACTATAGGATTTAGATTGCTGAGAGAATACCTACATGGTCTTTCACATCCATGTTAACTTTGTCATCATACAAATTGTTGGTTCTTGGCTGAGATCGAACCCACGACCCACAGCACGGAAGGCAGAGCCACTACCGACTGACTGTGACGCCTGTCTTGTATCTATTACTTTATATTGTTAATAATAAAAAAAAGCTTTGTTTCAGATTGAAATGCTGGTATTCAAGTGAAAATCACGCGTTCTTGAAATACGCGCCATTCAAAGTAGAACAGGTGTATATAAAGCCAGATCTCTTCATATTCCACGAAGTACTCAGCGACGACGAGATTGAACTTATCAAAACTATGGCCATGCCTAGGGTGAGTACCTACATACTTTGAAAACAAATCTTTCGGAAAATATAAGGTAAAATAAATATTCATGGGCACTTTACACTATTTAGTCCGAAACTAAGCAAAGCTTCTACGAGAAAAATAGTCACAAGGCTTTCTTTTTAGAATACACGATCGAACAGATGGCCCACCTGATGCTAAGCTTAGCTATGAATTAAGTCACGCTAAATTGCACTTAAATGCATGGAACTAGAATTATTTTGAGCTTTAAGAGTAAGCTTTTTGTATATAGTATTTATTTTTGCTCTAACCTCAAATCCCTTGGTTCTCAATATCATTGGATATCTTATAAATGGGTGGTCAGAAGCAAGTCCATACTGATATATTGCCGATACAGAAATCGTTACTCAAGGGATAGATTTGAGTAGAGATTTTCATACAAAAATTTATGCTTGAGGCTGGATCAGTGCTTGTGCAGTAAATCAGTACATGGGCCTATGAATAATACTTTCACACATTTTGAATAATACTCCAATCTCTTGCTTACAGATCATCCTCAGATAGATCTGCTTGGATGGCTGGAAGTTGGTAGAAAAAATTGTGTTTCACATTTTGTGAAAAACTGGTTTAAATAAGTGTAGTTCTTTACTAGTTAGTGTAGGGGCTAGAGATATTTACCTACTACAGAAAATACCTCGTTATAAACTGGACTCTAGGTTCATTATATTTTTGGTTTTACATGTCTTCGTAATATTAAGTGCTTTTTTGTAGGTTAGGTAATATTTTATTATGTTAGTAGGCTTTTGGCGACTTAGGACTATCAGGTACATACCTATAGTAAAAGAGGCTACCTTTTAAAATAGATTTTAATAAATGTTACGATAATGTTAATGCTAAGCTTAATAAAATATGATTAAATTACTTATTGAAACATTTAATTGCACTTACTTATTATTTTTCGCGTGTCTCCCTTGTAAATATTAAATTAAACATAACAAAATAAATAAAATAAAATCTATCTATCTATCTAATCAGCCGATGCTCACCCAATGTTGGGTATAGGCCTCTTTTTCACGACATTCTTTCCGATCCTGCGCCAATCAAATCCAGTGTGCTCCTGCCACTTACGATATCATCCGCCCACTCACCCACTTAAATAAAATAATTTTAACAAATTATATTTCAGTTCAAACGCTCAGTGGTCCACGACCCTAAAACTGGCAAGCTGATAGCCGCCAACTATCGCATCAGCAAAGCGGCTTGGATTAAAGACGAGGAATCCCCTGAGGTGGCACGAATCTCCCAACGGATCACCGATATGACTGGACTCAGTATGATTACCGCTGAGGAGTTGCAAGTTGTTAACTACGGGATAGGAGGGCATTATGAACCACATTTTGACTTTGCTAGAGTAAGTACCTTATTACTATTGTTATAACGCTTAAATTACAGTTGCATGAATAGCTCACTGATATGGCAGGACTCAGTATGATTTCTGCTAAGGAATTACAAGTTGTCAACTACGGGATAGGAGGGCATTATGAACCACATTTTGACTTTGCTAGAGTAAGTACCCTATGGGTCAATATATAAGGTTCACTTTAGAACTGAATGAATAGGTCAACGGATCACAGACATGATTGGACTTAGTATGTTTTCTGTTAAAAGAGCTGTAAGTGGTTGAACTGTGGGATAGAGGGGCGTTATGAGATGCATTTTGGCTTTTTGGTAGTTTGACGTATGAAAAGGTTTCAATTAGACTATCAAGACGATACGAGTTTTGACATTTTTTGAAACCAACACATAGCACTTTTATTTTAATAGTTTTTCTAGTGTTATTGTGAGTAATGTTGTTTAATTTTGGTGGAATTTTAACCAATAATACTTAGGTCGTAACATAAAGTGTGAGCCATTGGAATAAATGTGTGTAAAGTGGTCTCTCTGAATGTGAAAATTCGTTTCAGGTTTTAAAGAGAAAATCCACCATTTTATCTTCAAAACAAACGACAGCCGACTTGACGAATGACTTGACTTGACTTATTTATTACAATTTTAACACTTGACATTGGCAAAATTGTCTGTCGAAATGACGGACACAGGCCATTATTGAAGAGAAGAAGAAGATGTAGGAGAAGAAGAAGACGAAGAAGACTATCAAGAGTACCCTTGTTAGGTCAAGCTTTGTAGACTCGTTCCATAGTTGCGTTTTGAGCTATGGTACACATAGAATGATACTATTACATATTTTTTTATTGTAAAAGTGATTCTAATGTTTATTTATTTTTACAGCAAACGGAGGCTGCCTTCACTGACCGTATGGGCGGATGGGGAGGCAACAGAATAGCGACTGTATTGTTCTACGTAAGTTTGCTTTTATATCTAAACTAGCCGTCTCCCGCGGCGTTGCTCGCGTTCCACCCTTTAGAGTGTGACGTTTCAAAATTCCTTTCTTAGTGCACCCCTACACTATATAAGGATACTACCCTCCAAATCTCAAACCTCTAGGACTTATAGTTTAGGCTGTGTGTTGATTCTCTGTCAGCTTCAAAAGAGTTTTATATATATTGATTTTAAATCATTGTTGTTTATAAGAAAGCTTATTATTAAAATTAAATATGAGTTTTGGACACGTTTGGTAGAAAGGATAGCCATTTTTAAACTCATCCAGTTCGGAGAAACCTGAATAAAGATGTTGAAATCTCACCAGATAGTATTTCCTCAGATGTCCGACGTAGCACAAGGGGGCGCCACTGTCTTCACAGAGCTAGGCGTCAGCTTATTCCCCATCAAAGGTGCTGCTGCATTCTGGCTGAACCTGCACCCCTCAGGAGAGGGAGACTTGGCCACTAGGCATGCTGCGTGTCCGGTTCTGAGGGGATCTAAATGGGGTATGTAATGTAAACAATAAAATAGTGCTGTTATAGTTCTATAAGAGTAACTCGAAGAGTAGGAGTTACCTCAGATCTTCCCATTCTGTTTACACATGACAAAATGTGAGAGTCGATAAATCATCATCAATCATCATCAATATATTAAAACTCTTTTGAAGCTGACAGAGAATCAACGCACAGCCTAAACTATAAGTTCTAGAGGCTACGGGCGACGGCTAGTTAATATTATAAACGCGAAAGTTAGTGAGGATGTAATGTATGGATGTATGTTTGTATGTTTGTTACTCTTTCACGTAAAAACTACTGATCCGATATGGATGAAACTTGGAATATATATCCGTGACCTGGATTAACACAGGCTACTTTTTATCCCGGAAAAACAACGGGATCCAACGGGATGCGAACGAAGTCGCGCACGTAAGCTAGTAGTATAATAGTGTACTAATAATTCTATTGTTACTGTCTTAGTGTCAAACAAGTGGATCCACTTCGGAGGCCAAGAGTTCCTAAAACCTTGCAACTTAGAGTACCAAGCTGAAGGCATCGCCCGCACGCTGCTGCGACCCGTACCCAAGACATCTAGATAACAATCCTGTTAAAATCCTGTGGAATGAAAAGTGATTGTACAAGTAAGTGAGTTTGAAGTTTACGAAGTGATATCTCTTTAAATGTTCAAATAATCAGTGAGAGTGAACAAAATGTAAGCAATAAATACTGCAAATAATTTGCAAAGGTTTTAAGATATGGAAAACGTACAAAATACTGAAAAACAAAATATTGTGTGGTTATTGTTAATATTTAGGTACCTACTATTATTAACGAAATTAAAATACATTGTGATATAACGATCAATTTTTTTAAATTAATACAAATTATAGAATATAAATGATGATGATTGAATTAAATCAAACTTATACAGTAATTTAGTATATTAAGTATTTATAAGTTTATTATATTTCTCATTGCATTTGTTATTTTATAATATTATCTTATAATGTTGTTAGTTGTAGATTTCGATTATGTAGAATATAGACTGTTACTCATTTGTTTGCCATATATTTAAAGTAAGTATGTAAGTATACATAAGTATAAATAATATATTAACTATGTAAAGATTAACTATGTAATGTTTACATTTATATTAGTTGAAAAAAAATGTTTTTTTTTTTCAAGTTTTACTATCTACTTATACCTATGTACCTACGTACATAATACAGAATTTGAACCTACTTTGTTTATTTACACATATTTATGCATTAGTTAGTATTTTATTAACTTTACACACCGTGAGTTTTTTTTAGCATATATAAATAAGTATGTAGGTACCAGCTTACTCTAAATATTTTAAGTATTAATATTATATATCGAACTCTCAAAAATACATATGATTCACTTTAGTAATAAGTCATGTACCCACATGGGTACACTAGATCAATGTGAGCATATAACTGACCCGAAAGTCACTGTGTATAATAAAATAATCTAAAATTAATTCCATTGCTTCATTTGTTAAATAACTTCAGCAGTGTTCGATGTGAGGAGAGCAATGTAAGACAACAAAAACGTTACATATAGAATTATGTGTATACTGTACATAACATTCCTGTTGTTTATACATTACCCTAATGCTTCTCTGTACCTCGTTCTAATTTCCCGGTAAAAACGCACCAAATGTCACTAAAAATCACATATTTTAGTCAGTAGGTCTGAGTATGTGACGATGCTCTTACTCGATATTGTATGAAAAATATCATTGCGTGGGATGACGTCAAATCTCGGGGATAAACTCACGGAAAATACTAAGTTGTTAGTGACGACAGTGGTTTGTGGCCACTACACAGTGGCCACAAACGTTAGTCAGTACATTACTCGTACTCACGCGTAATGTACCTACTGACTAAATTCTGAACTAATAACACATTTTTTTTATGACAAAAAGTGTTGTAACAAGCGTCATCTGATATTAAGCGGTTGTCTTCATATAACAATGCGTTGCTTCACAAGACACATCCATTGAGACGTGCCGTGTAAAGCATTGCATTGCGTCCACCACTCTAAGATCTCAGAATATTAAAACCTCTGGTAATCTGAGGCCCGTATGCTGATTTACTGTTCAAGCACTGAACCGGACTCAAACATAGATTTTTGTATGAAAATGTACTCAAATCTATGCTTGAGTAATGATTTCTTTATCGGCATACGAGCCTAACGCCGTTTGTCCACCAACGCCGGCACCGGCACGGCACCGGTAAGGCACTACCGGTAAGGCAATAAGAAAACACGTGAACGGTGAGGTGTGACGGCAGTTGTGTACACGTGTTGTATTGCCCTGGTAGTACATTATCGGTATAGATGCTGGGCAAGTCTACTCCATCTAAACATTGTCCCAGGCACTACAGTGTCCCGTTAAGTGTAGGCATACGTTGCCTCCTGATGCTGCATAAATCATCTTCAATAGATGTAAAGGCCGGGGCCGGCGTTTGTGGACAAACGGCCTAAGTCTGAGATGTAAAGTCGTCTCAACGCAATGAGTTTTGTCATCCGTTTCCGATTATCGCATCAATATTCACGGAGATTTGTGGAGTTCTTCATCCGTTGATAATAAGAGCATTTCAGAACAAACAAAGTAAGTACATGCATGTTTAGACTTAGCATTGCACACTACTGTGTTTGCTTTGAAACACTCAGTGGACGTATCTTCCTCTTCATGCAATCTTCATCGATGACACACTAAAAAAATGTTAAGGCCAAAAAACATAAAAATTACGATAAAGTACGCAGTTAATCCCTTGGTCATTACATTCATAGCAAAGTCAAATATTATTTCAAATAATTCACTTGTCACTGGCAAAATTGTCTGACGAAAGGACGGACAGAATATTTATTTACCTAAAGCAGTAAAAGAAGAAATAACTAAATAAATATTCTTGGACCTATCCTGAGTCTAAAGTCATGATCTAATTGATCCTTCATTTTCAATCTAGTACAAGCTTTGCTTAGTTTGGGACTAGAGAACGTTGTGTAAAATGTCTATTCCAAAAAGCCGGATTTAACTTCAAATGTTTTCATAATAACAAGTTAAAAAGGAAGCAATAAAATTCATTGTTAAAAAAAACTCATCGAAAAAATCTTCGCACTAACCTACGGAGTCCAGTTACCGCAATAACAAAGACTCATTACTCTTTGTCATAAGGTCAACCCCATCATGTCTCGGATTGCTCTACTGATTCCATATTCATGGAATTAATGTTTGCTGTGAGCTTTCCTTGGTATTGTGTGCCGGTTCATCATTGTGATCGTTTCTCACAACAAGTTCAATTAGGTTTTCATGGAGATATTGAACGAATTTGAACCTTATGCGGTATACAAAGCTCAACGCAGCTGAAACAACCGACAACTGTCCCGAATCGTGACCAAATCTTCTAAATATATAAAACTCTTTGAAGGTGATTAACAATCAACGTACAGCCTAACTAAACTATAAGTCCTAGAGGTATGAAATTTGGAGGGTAGTGTCGTTATATAGTGTAGGGGTGCACTAAGAAAGGAATTTTGAAAGTCGCACTCCTAAGTGTCTAGACCGCGAGCAACGCCGCGGGCAACGACTAGTTTTATATAAAAACAATCGAACAATGTCCTAAGAATAACAGAAAAAAATATTACCTTCATTCAATCCAATCAAGAAAAGGATGTTGAAAAATTTTTGGCTGCCTAACGATGGTCTCTTCAAACTTTTCGGAGTCATATTTGACTCCATTAATAAAAGTAATGGTTTGATGTGTGGCTGTAATATAAAGCTAGGTCAGAACAGAAATTGTTAGTAGGTCAGTGCTTGCTTACTTACCCCGTGGTACCTATTTAGTAACATGGAAGGCTCTGCGTTTTCCTAGTCGTACGTATTCAGAACTACGCCAGATGATATCTTGATTTTAAATGAGTTTCTTGTTTGTATTTACTCGTATATTATTGTAGAAAAGTTAGGGTGTGGTTAAATCTACAATGAGTTCAAATGCAATACATTAAGTATCAAATCATTGTAACAATTACAAATTAATGCGATCTTTTTGCTTGTATTACCACCACCTTCTCATTTCGTCTTTTCGGCACAATGAAAATAGCAGTAGAGGCTCTATGCAAGGCTTAGTGCATGCTCTAAACAAACAAATACATCTTCGATTTGAAACGGAGATTTCAAATCTTTTAAATAAAACCGAGGCATGCCCAAGATGGAAGTTAGTATTAAAATCACAAAAACACACTAGATTAAGCAAAATGTTACCTAACCCTCGTCACAATGATCTGTTTGAAATTAAAACTGAATAAGTACAAGAATTCGGATAAATGCTACCATAAACCATCTTTGGTATGATCCCCTGTTGTTCAGAATTCGATAGTTTGCCCCTAATAAATCACAAACACACACTATATCGTCCAGCAGCTGATGAGAAACTGATGGTGTTGGCGTCGTCGCCGGCTAACGATGCAACCGGAGCCTCTTTGTAAACATCCACTGGAATCCTCGATCCCCGGCCATAACAATTACGGCATAAAGATAACGTGTACCTAGTGCTCACTGCCCACCTTGGAGGTTCTTAGGCATTAGAACATTTGATATCCGCCTGCCATCTTCGAATCTACTAGTCGAATATTCTACAGCTTCGAAGAAAGTTGATGAAATTGGCTATAAAACGTTTTTTATTTCAAAAGTCTTAACTTTTATACTTTAGAAGTTGCAATTTTAAAAGTGTGGTAAGTACTAATGTTTCAATGGTAAACGAATACTCAAAGTCAAACTTTTAAATTCAAATACTTTGAAACGCCTTACCTATACAGGGTGTTACCAGACCACTTCCGAAAACTTGGAGGTTCCAATCAGACCATGATACTGAAAACATTAAACGAAAAAAATCGCAAAAAAAAAATTGACTTGACTATCTCTTTTTAATTTTTTTTCTAGTTACATACACACAGTACAACATAATAAGACATATCTACCTAATTATCTCATTTAAAAAAGCAAAAAAACAAATAAAATAAATAAAGCAGCAATGTACCTGTAGCACGCAGATTACGTCTACTACAGCATGAACAGCTGAGAGTTCATCGCGGGTCATTCAAGTACGCGACGTGCGAGCGACCTACGTTAGTACCTACCTACGTTAGTAGGCACTTACGACACAGAATAAATAATAGTACTACGCCTCGACCTTACCTACGTGAATGCGTACATTGCGGGCTGGCGAAATAAATACAAATCTTTAAACATTGTTTTCTCCGGCTATAATTATTTTTCAGGATAACTGATTTTTTTTTTGGTTGGGTTTTGGTGTGCTGTAGCTCCCCCTTTCGTTTTCGGAAGTGGTCTGGTAACACCCTGTATACTACAATCTAATTTGATCCAACTAGTTCCACTTGCCGACTCAGAAAACTCATTGTCGTATTATTCAGAAGATCTTGAAACATTACCGAAGTATAGTTGAATTGTTGACGAGTGGTCTCGGACTGTCCAGGCTTGACACAGCTTGGTGCGATGAGATGGCAGCTAGGTCAGATTAGAACCTAGATCTTCGCTAACTTATACCCACAGATTACTAGGATGCTAGTGCTTATACCTAAGCTGAATACAAAGTCCTATGCACTTCAGTCCATCTCGTTTATTTAAATATACTCTAATATCATCTCTATTTTCTTCTAAATTCTATCTCTATTGTCTATTCAATAACGATTGAATTCGCTGACAAATCCGGGCTTTCCAACTCCACTTGTCGTCTCTCGTTACTTATGTAAGCGCCTCAACCCTAATAAGAGCCTTTGAAACTTTAGACAAATCTCGTCGTAGTCGTCCAATTATTGTGCTGAATGCCTTTGATACCCTCTTCGTCGATTGGCTGTGGTATTTACGTACTCGAAGCTTAGGGAAACATAATATGACATTTAGGCCCGTATGCCTATACAGAAATCGTTACTCAAGCGTAGAGATTTCATACAAAAATCTATACTTGAGTCCGGATCAGTGCATGAGCAATAAATCAGCATACGGGCCTTAGGGTGCCTTTTTGTAGAGTTGTACCTATATACCAAATTCCGTACGCGGAATTTAAAATAGGAAAAGTATATAACTCCTGAGTTTTTGAAAACTAGGATTAGGAAAAAAGTTTTATCAGCAGAATGTTAGCTAAGTACAGACACCTTTTCAATAACATTTTATTTGTTCTTTTTTCTTTGTGTCTCTGAACCCCTGTAGCCTAGTAATAATGATTTACGGGGGTCAAAAGAAATTGCTACCCTTGCGAATGCAAATTCATGTTGATTGACTAGGACACGTAATGTATGTAGGTATAGCGCGTGCCTATATTGTTTTCCAATGCAAGAATCCCTGGTATTATTAAACAGGACAGTGTTGTTGGTAACTTCTTTCCACCCATTGGCGTTGTGGACATGCCACGCGTTGTTTACATAACATTTTCTCTGAAAAATGTGTTGCTGTTGTCTTGAAGCAAAACAAAACGGTGGCGCCTGAATCAAAGACCGCATTCCTGTAAATTATTTTAATGATTTTTATTGTTTATCGCTTTGGTTAGACTTATTATATCAGTGTTATTTTCGGCCTATTATATCCAGCCATAAAAAATTCTATACCAGCCTATGCTCATCCACTGTTGGGTATAAGCCTCTTCTTTCACACGCCAATTAAATCCAGTATGCTCCTGCCCTTTTTACAATATCGTCCGCCCACGTGGCTGGTGGTCTGCCTGATGACCCTCGCGAAGCCACCACTCGGTCACGGCCCTTGTCTAAAAAACTTGAATATAAATCTTAAAAAAAAAACTTGACTTGAGTATTCGGAAGACGTCTTATAACCCTGTACTGTAGAAAAGACAAGATTTTGTACATGCCTGAGTAAAATTTTGTTTATCTTTGTGTATCTCACGTATTTTCAGATCCCTACAGCCCTCGGCTTTGTCTCTGATTATGAGCACTTCTCATTCAATTAGGTCCTTTTATCTTGGGCTCAGCTGAAATTGGATTACCTCGCGTCTAAGCGGCTTTATTGCCCTTAGGTAGGTAGATGTTCTTAAGTAATCTTATTGTGAAGATTTTCTGTAGGCATCGTGTTGTTTGTTGTCTGGTGTCAAGCTTGGGAAGGCTGCATTTTGAAAATCGGTGTTTGAAACTAGGTTGATATTGTATTCAATAAAATTTCATGGGATTTCAAATACATTCTGACAAAACTGGTTAGGAATTCAAACATGTGGTTTGACAATACAGGTGTCTAATTTATTTAGTTCAAGAATCAATAAAATCGATGCGATAAATTACCTATAGTCTAGCTCTGCCTGTGTTTTCATACAATTCTATGAGTGTATTCTACAGGATGTCCTACAACTAGTATACTAAGCCGTTAAGCCTGAACAAAGTATAAAAATATAATTCAAAGAAGTTTCAGTTAGGCTTTTCCGTTTTCAGTACAGTGCTAACTTAAATTTTTTCGACATTTTTATCTAAGTAAATGAAACATTAATGCGTGGTAATCCTTTATTGATTAAAAGATGAAACAACATCAAAAATAAAACCATTAATACACATTTGGTTTTGTCAGAATTATTGATAAATATATTATTTTTAATTACCTACTTCCTATAACATTTATGAATATTAAAATACAAACATCGAAATAAATACTGATCAAACATTTAACACATTTATTAAACTTCTAAGTACTTACTAACAATAACACAACATCAATCTTGGGACGATATGAGAGTTACCTTACTAAGGTCAGAAGAGATACAAAATAATTAAGGTATGAAGTTAATAATTAAATAATAAATGAACAACCATTCCGTCTCACTTTACCCTGTAATATCTAGCTCTTGACAAACTCCGCAAATCTCGTTCATGTAAAAATAATATCGTAACATAAGACTTATAGTAAGATAAACAGGATCAAAAATATAATTTTTCAAAATATACATAGAGATTCTTAAATAGACGTTAATTAACGTGTTAGCAGAAAAGTTCATAAATCAGACTTCATCAGGAATGTGCACAGCTTAAAGCTAGGGGGTAAGTACACACCTAATAATCGTGCCTACACTAATCAACTAGTTACACTCAAGGGTTTGGGGCGCTACTACTACTATCCTACGTTTAAACGCAATACAGACACTTAGAACATCAAATACACTGAAAACTGTTTAAATACTATTGATAAACACACAAACACCAAGAACACTGAAAAAGTTAATAGCTTAAAATACGAGTGACATTCGAGTAACATTCGAGCTGACCTGATGACTTTGTGCCGTCATTAAAACTAATCTTAATCAATACAACATCAAATAGTAATATAATAATGGCAAGTATTGTAACAGCCTGTTTGTAACACAGCACAGGTTACAAAAACAATAGTAGGGGTAAAAATATAGGGTCACCCATGCCGATTGCTTGGGGACAAATGAAATAACCGGGGTCACCCATGCCATGCGGCTGAGTATTGTGAAATATAAGTTTATATTTCATAGTTGCGGAATTTGGAGATGACCTCGGAGGGTGGTTCGGTGTTGCCGTGGCCCCAGCGCCCCCACAGATTGGCTCCGCCTTCGGAGGCTCGGCGAGCTGCTGCATTTGTTGGTCCTCCGAGGCTGGACGGTCCAGAACCCTAGAAATATCGACAAATTAATTTATTTGGAAAATATCGATTCACCAAATGAAAAGACTAGACGTGATGATCATGGAACTAAGAAACAAGACGTTTCAAAAAGATTCTTGTTACTTTTCTAAGAGAAGTATACCTTAGCATCTCCCTCCAACATTCTGTCTTTGGTGTTCGGTTTGGTCCAATGCATGGATTGTTGCACGTGGTCCTTCATGCCAAGCCACTGCTTGTAGCCCATGGCGATGCCGCTGTTCCTCCACTTGTCGTAGAGAGCTCGCTTAGCGGGGTCGCAGAGCGTCTCTTTGGCTTCCTGTTCAAAAAAAGAAAAATTCATAAGTCTTCTGGAGCGTTGAAGAGGTTTCTTCGGTCGAACCCGTCGGTCGAGTCGAGAGTCTTTAGTTATTTGTCCAGTTCGACCAAAGTATTTGGTTGTACGGCGACAGTGAAATTATGCTCGTTCTTGTTAGAACGTCTATCACGCATTATGTTAAAAGCTGTGACCTGACAGTAACCCGTTTTAGAGGTAATTGAGTAACTTTTACGGTAGTTGGTGCGAACTCTTTTGTACCGTGAATCCTACTGCTTGTTGTAAAACCGGTTTCTTCACACCCTCATACACACTGCTCGGAGTATCCTATAGCTCGAAAAATTTGAAGATAGACAAAAAACTGCAAACCTTTAGCTTCTGGAACATGGCCTCAGCTTCTTTGTCTCCATCGTTCTTATCAGGGTGATGCTGCAGAGCTAGTATCTTGTACTCCGCAGTTATTTGCTCAAGCTAAAACAAAAACGCGTGTTTATAAATAAAGTAACACATAAACCACAACAGTATCTACCTATTCTACTTATCAAGGTCAGTCACGAAACCAGTTTTAATTTACCGCTAGTTATCAAGAGCAATTATTAACTGAATGAATTTAATTGCTAATGTAACGAGCGCGCATTTGAATTCCCATTGAGAAAAAATCAATAACTGGAGCTCTATGGAACGCGGGGTACTGGGAAATCCCGGAGTCAAAACCAACTAGTAAGGCTATGACGCAAAGGTTTATTCGCAAAAGCAATGGTCAAATAGATTTGCGAACCGACAGAAACCTAGCTCAATAATGTAGGTCAGATCGGGGCCTCGGGAGAATAAGGTCACTAAGTAGAATCGATACAGCATTGTCAGGTATCCTAGATTAAACTGAACACAAAAACATGTAGGAATTATTTTTGAATAAAAAGGGATACTCACAGAAGAGTTCTCATCGCACCCCAGCAGGCCATAGAAATCATCGTCTGGATTCTGTTTGTAACTCAATATTTCGTCCACGTCCGTCATGATGGTGACGACCTTCCCGCGCGATACCCCGGACGGTACTGAGGGTAATGGAGGTAGAGTAGAGGTAAATACTGCCGCGACTCTAAATCGTTCGAGAATCGAGGCTGCGCACTCGATTACGGTAGGGTAGAGTATCTTAGAGACATAAATGAGCTCTTTCGAATCGAATATTATTGTGAAAAGGTTTTAAATAAACGTTTTTAACTATAGGTTACTTTATTAAATAACTTAGCTACTTGTTATTAAAATTCGAATAAAAGCAAGAGTCGGTCTAAATTACGTACTTACCTATTTACAATCAGCAGTAAATACTTTGAAAGTTAGTAGGTAATGACGAGATTAGGTGTACGCGAACCATTCAGGCTTCGCACATTTGGGTGAAGTATCAGCTTTAACGAGTTTTATGATGATTGAAGCACTTCTACGAAATACCCGAAAAGACGGACGGACACGAATCGCAGATAGCCAAAAACAGTATAATGTGCTACTTACTTGATCTGAGCGTCTTTTCCAGCTGCGAGTCTTCTGCCGGCCGGCTAGGCAATAATGTTCTGCACTTGGGGATAACTTTATACACATAAATCACAAAATATCTTTCAATTGTTTCTAGTTTGTAAAGTTTTCGACCTTTTCACGCGCTTCGGTTAGTTGCAGTGAAAAAACGTGTGGTGGCGCTGCTTGAGCGCGCGCGGTTTTTTTTTTTCTTTTTGACAGTTCGTTCAGTAGCACATCGACGTATGATTGAATTCGCCGCTGTGATTGGCAATTACGATCGTGATGTCACGTCCTTTTATTTGAGAAAATAAATAAATAAAGAGCGGCATAGATTCGAATTATTGGACTTAATAATAATGAATGAAACCTTTACATACCGCCCACCAAAATACACATTGATATTTTCATAGGAATTAATACAATTAGGAAAGTACACAACGAAAATTCGGATGCTCCAACTAGGAGACAAGTAAACGAAATAGAATACACGACATATTATTTACACAAAGAAAATGAATATTCCAAAAGAAATAATGTTACCAAAATTTAGGTACGAAATGTCAATGAGATACAAAGAATAAAACTAGTTTGAACTGCAATAAATGACTTATCACCTACTGCTGATTCTAAAGAAAAAGAATAAAATATAGCAAGTCACTCGTTCAAGTCCACACTGGACTCATTAGGTAAAACGCAAATCTTAGTTAATGCTCGTTTGAATATCGATCCATTAGCCGTACGCACCGTAGCTACACGCGCTATTCCATCTGCACCATAATGTAACTCAGTTACCCTAGCGATGGCCCAATGTAACGGAACTGTGTTTTCGTCTTTAAGCAAAACAACGGCGCCTATGGTTAAAGGTTGACAATGCTTTGTCCATTTAGCTCGCTGCGTTAATGATTGTAAATATTCAACTTTCCAACGATTCCAAAAATCTTGTTGAAACCGCTGAAGAAGTTGCCAACGTCCGAGACGATTCAATTTAAGCTCTGTTAGGGTTTTATCGGGAACAGCAGTTAACGGTTCTAACGTTAGAAAATGTCCTGGGGTCAATACATTAAGATCATTTGGATCCGAGCTGAGAGGGCAAAGCGGACGCGAATTCAGCATGGCTTCGATTTGAATGAAAACGGTGTTAAGCTCTTCAAACGTTAATGTTTGATCTCCAATAACGCGATAGAGATGTGATTTTACAGCTTTTACTTGAATTTCCCATACTCCTCCGAAGTGAGGAGAAGAAGGAGGGTTGAATCGAAATGTTATTTGATCTTTTTCACAAGCTTGCTGCATATATGCATTGAGTTTATTGGCTGCTCCCACGAAATTAGTACCATTATCTGAATGTATTATATTAACTCTACCCCTTCTTCCGATGAATCGTCTAAGAGCCGCTACATATGCTTCAGTAGACATGTCGGATGCGACTTCGAGGTGAACGGCTTTCGTTGTGAAACAAACAAATAGACAAAGATAAGCCTTTCCTACTTTTGCTCCACGGTGACTGCCTAGCTTGATACGAAACGGTCCCGCATAATCTACACCTACTACCGAAAATGGTTTTACTTGGTTCACTCTCGACGCTGGCAAATCACCCATAAACGGTTCAATGGACGTAGGACGGGCCCGGAAACACTTAACACATTTTGATAGGCAATGACGAATGGTACGCTTCGGAGAAAGTATCCAAAATTGCTGAGTAATCAGGTATTGTACGGTATTTAAACCAGGATGACAATTTTCGCGGTGTATAGCATCCACGATCAGATGTGCAAGTCTCGATTTTCCAGGAAGGAGTGCAGGATGCTTATGCTCGAACTCAAGTCCAGAATGAGCTAGTCTTCCGCCCACCCTGAGGATTCCGCATTCATCAAGGAAAGGATTAAGTTTACGCATGGGCTTGGATAGAACCTTCCTTTCCGTGAGACGAGATATTTCATCGCTGAAGGTCTTGGCTTGAGTGCGTTTCACTAAGTATAACAAAGCTTCGTGAAGTTCTCTCTGATCAAAGCTTATCAGAGTATTCTTTTTATGAGTAGATGAAATCTTTCGACAATTGTGAATAAACCGTAGACAATAGGCTAAAATACGTTGAGTTTTTCGAATAGATGAAAACTTCTCGATTAATACATCTAAAATGTGTGAGGCGTCAATTGGATCATGTAGTAATAACGTCACTGTACGTTCTTCGGCTTTCGCTTGATTCATGTCTTTTCCGATAGATTTTGTAGGCCAATATTCACCTGGCTGTGCGAGCCATGATGGTCCCGCCCACCATAATTGGTTGCGCAATAAGTCACCGGGAAGGAGGCCGCGAGATGCTATGTCAGCTGGGTTGTCATCAGTTGGTACGTGATTCCACTTAGCATTCGGTATCGTATCTTCAATATGGCTCACCCGATTCGCAACGAATGTTTTCCAACGACAGGACGGCGAGTCAAGCCAGGCGAGCACAACGGTTGAATCCGACCATGCGTAAGTGGTAGATTTTGGAAACGATGGGCAGTAGGTTTCTTCTACAAATTTTATCAAATCGGACAACAGAACCGCGGCACAAAGTTCAAGTCGTGGTAATGATATTTTTTTTACAGGAGCAACCCGTGATTTTGCACAAATAAAAAATACCTGAATCCGGTTATCACAATCCTCTGTACGTAGATATATTACTGCTCCATATCCAGATTCCGAGCTATCAGAAAATCCATGAAACTGAATAGATTTTATGTTGTTTACTGCAAAACTACGAGGTATTTGCAATGTCTTGACCAAATCCAACTGATCACAGTAACTTTCCCATTGCTTAACAATCTCTGGAGTGGGAATCTCATCCCAGCTGACCTTCAAAATCCACAGTTTTTGAATGTAGCACTTTGCAAGAAATGTTAGAGGAGCAAGGAATCCTAAAGGGTCAAATATGCGAGCAAGTTCACTGAGTATTGTTCGTTTAGTGCAATTACGCTTGAGTGGTTTTACGTCAAACATGAACTTGTCAGTGATAGGATTCCATTTTAAACCAAGAATTTTAATCGTATCGGATGTTTCAACATCTAAAGGCACGCCTTCCGCATCAATAAGACGTTCCTCTGCTGGTAAGTCATCTAGTAAACTTGGTACATTGCTAGCCCATTTTCGTAGGTGGAAACATCCCTTTTTCATCATGCTGATAAGTTCTGCTTTTGTTTGTTGCGCCAGTTCTAATGTCGAACACCCACTTACGATATCATCGACATAAACATCTTTATCTAGCACTGCAGCGGCTCTCGGATATTCCTTGCCATGATCTTGAATCAGTTGCTTGATGGTGCGTAAAGCTGAATGCGGAGCAGACGACGTTCCATATGTCACCGTATTTAGACGGTACTCGATGAGCGGATTTGATTCGTCAAATCTCCAGAAAATCCGTTGATAGTCACGTTGAGGTTCATCACATAGAATCTGTCTGTACATTTGTCTAACGTCTGCTGTATACACTACCGCATGTAAACGAAAGCGCAATAGCAGTTCAGCAATGTTGGCTTGAAGCTTTTCACCGGTAAGCAAGGTTTCGTTTAGAGATATCCCACTTGCATCTTTCGCGGATGCATCAAACACTACACGTAGTTTAGTTGTAGAGCTATCCGGACGAATGACACAATGATGGGGTATGTAATATTTGCCCTTATTCAAGTCGTTTATCGGTACTTTACTCATGTGTCCACTTTCAATATAATCGCTCATGAAATCGTTATATTGTTGACGTAATCCAGAGTCTCGCGTTAATCGTCGTTCAAGTGCATGAAATCTTTTCATTGCTACTTCCCGGGACCCGGGGAATTCGTCACGTTCAGTTTTAAAAGGAAAGGTAACTATGTACCTTCCAGAATCATCGCGTGAATGTTCACTAACATACTTCCTTTCGCAAAGCTCTTCATCTGGCGTCAATTTGGTAGAGGTCGGTATGTTATCTAGTTCCCAAAATCTTTTCAATTCATTGTCCAATTGAGCCGCCGCTGCGCTGCTGGTGTGTATTTCGTTGCTGGCGAAGAATGATGTAGCTTCCACGTCCTGAGAGTTTACCGATTCAACATTCCCTGTTAGTAACCAGCCAAAGACAGTGTTGAGAGCAGACGGCTTTGTGGTTCCTCCACTTATTACTCCATTAAGTAATAGCGATGAAAAGATTTCAGCTCCGAGTAGAATATCAATTGATCCTGGTAAATGACACTCTGGATCCGCCAAAGGCAAATGTTGAATGTGACTCCATGTTGTTTTGTTCAGCTTTATCGCAGGCATTTTACCACATATCGTGGGCAAGGTAAGTGCTTCTATGTTGAACAACACCCTGCCGCTGACTCCGATTTCCAGATTCATGATGCCTGATACTGATGATGTAGATTGGCCTAAACCACTGATCTTCTTACTTGACAATGTTCTCTCAATACCTAATGATTCAGCAGCTCGTTCTGTGATGAAATGTGCTTGGCTACCTGAATCAATCAGTGCGCGCAATGTTCTGAAACGCCCATTGGAATCTTTAACCTCGATTTTTGCTGTTGACAAAAGCACTAATGATCGATCTCCTAGATTGGTCAGCACTACTTGCTCTTTAGTTGGCGATGCAGAATTCTCTTGTTGTTTTGTTAAAGTATCGTCGTGCGATGGGTTGATGACCTGTAACTCGGAGACTTCATCCCGATGAAGGAGGCTATGGTGACGTTGTCGGCATTTTTGGCAGTTAAAAATTGACTTGCAATCACGAAGGCCGTGCGACGGTTTAAGGCAATTAAAACACCAGTGATGCGCTTTGGCATGATCCAATCGGTCGTCTATAGGTTTCTGAGCGAATGATAGACAGTGATTTATCGAATGACCTTCCCCGCAGAATGTGCACTTGTACGTATTGATGTTGACAGATGGTGCACTGATGGAACCGGATGGTTTGGCGTCGGTGTTCGACAAGAATGTTGATGTGGTCGCTTTCTTAGAACTGGTCGGTTTTATGTTTTGTTGGGAGCTATTGCGCATACGATCAATGGTCGCTACCCGTTCATTATTCGCGAAATGTGTATCTCGGACAAGAGCCTCGCATTTTGCATACAAGAAGTCTTTCAATGTGGCGTATGTTGGCAGTTCGTGGTCAGGATATTCCTGTTCAAACTCGCAGCGCATGGTGGAATTTAGTTTCGATAGGAGCAGGTAGCATAATATAAAATCCCAATGTTCAATGGGTAATTCAAGTCGTCTTAAAATTGCCAAATTTTCATGGAACGTGTCTAAACCACGGCGGAATTCGTGAGCGTTGTTTGATTGCAACGAAAGATTTTGCATTTCTTTCCAACAAGTGAAAGCTAATTCTCGTTTATCCCGATACCGAGCGACTAGTGTTTCATAAGCTTCGCCATAATATTTACCTGTGATAGGAAACACTCGGATGAGGGCCAATGCATCCCCTGTCAAACTTGACACTAGATAGTGCATACGCTCGGTGTCCGAAAGCGACTTATTCTCGTGAATTAATGATTGAAAGACATCATAGAACTCAGGCCATGTCTTAATGTTTCCGGAAAAGGTCGGTAAATTTATTTTGGGTAGCTTCACTTTGAAGTCTGCTGAAGAAGCAACCGACGAATTGTTGTCAAACGAATTTTTAGCCTCGGTACTAGTGGCAGTAAGTCGTCGGTGTATGGCGATAATTTCAAAATAGATTTCATCGCATTTGCATCTTATCTCATCTTCGGCTTCTTCAGTTGTTGGCTCGATCAGACTCAGTATTGACTCATGCGCCTCCTCAAATCTAGCTGCGTGCCGTGTACACTCAGTGAAATGTGCGAGAAAAGTATCTACTTGACGTTTGTCAGTCTCCGCTGACTTCCCAATTTCTAACGTTCTTGATAACCGGTTAACCGCTAAAGTACGCTTTCGACGTAATGCTGGTAAGTCATGAATTGATTTACATTGATTTACATCAATAGATTTTGCCTTTAATGGAACCCTGCGTCTTGGTGTGTACGACATGTTGAATGTTAATTATCAGCTTAAACAAATGATCCCAAACGATATGTGTGTGTGTGTGTGTGTTAACAGGTGAGGGGTTTAATTTACCCACTCATAACAAATCCAAATTAAAGCACAGCACAACATGCAATCACATTAACCCGCACTTAACTCTAACAATTAACAACCGGTAATTACTTTTTACCAGAGTAAGACTGTTTACGCAGAATTTCCAGAATAGGACTGTTTTGAATTGTGAATTTTTTATAATGTTATGAGATATTCTATTCAAGAATATGTCTCATATGAACTCTAAGCGGAGAACGGAAAGAATGTAACCAACCAAAGTTTCAGTGTACGGATAATGCCCAAACTACGATTTGAAGTGAGAATGTTTGGACTGAATTTACAAATAAAACTAACGATTGGTTGAACGATCTGTACCTAGTGTATCTACCTACCTAGGTTGACCTACTAGAGATAGCTAGGGTTACTTACGAACGGATGCAGGTATGTACCGGTATGTACATGCCGGTATGTACCGGAGGTAAGTAGGCAGGTACGAATGTACGATGTAATAATTTGCACTTTATGACGGTATGACTGCTACATATACGTAGGTTCTGACAGCAGATGACAAGTCAAATATCGCTTTGTACTAACCAGAACAATGAAAAAACAAAGGTTTTGTGAGTTTGAAAAAGTAATGGCGGTGTTAACAAAGTTAGTAAAAGACCGGGGGAAGACTTTCAGATGAACTAATCTTTGATAGGGACAAGATTCCCTGGTTTCGGCACCATAAAAATGTACGCGAACCATTCAGGCTTCGCACATTTGGGTGAAGTATCAGCTTTAACGAGTTTTATGATGATTGAAGCACTTCTACGAAATACCCGAAAAGACGGACGGACACGAATCGCAGATAGCCAAAAACAGTATAATGTGCTACTTACTTGATCTGAGCGTCTTTTCCAGCTGCGAGTCTTCTGCCGGCCGGCTAGGCAATAATGTTCTGCACTTGGGGATAACTTTATACACATAAATCACAAAATATCTTTCAATTGTTTCTAGTTTGTAAAGTTTTCGACCTTTTCACGCGCTTCGGTTAGTTGCAGTGAAAAAACGTGTGGTGGCGCTGCTTGAGCGCGCGCGGTTTTTTTTTTTTTTTTTGACAGTTCGTTCAGTAGCACATCGACGTATGATTGAATTCGCCGCTGTGATTGGCAATTACGATCGTGATGTCACGTCCTTTTATTTGAGAAAATAAATAAATAAAGAGCGGCATAGATTCGAATTATTGGACTTAATAATAATGAATGAAACCTTTACATTAGGTAACAATGAAATACATTTAATAAGGTTAAGAAAGACATTTTTTATTAAGTTTTTAGAGGTAGGTACCTATTAAATACGAAAAGGCCAATCAATACGATTTAAATATCGACTTTTGAATCGATTCATTTAGATAACTGTTCGGTGCGACCGACTCTACTCTGCTCTACAAAAGTTTCGCGCGCTCGATACGACATTGCCATAAAAAAAACATAAGTACGTATAGGCTATTGGTCCCTTCAAAGTACTAATGATTTATCTGGTTTCAAACAGCACGTATACAGACATTTTGCGTATACATACAATCTCATAGATCGTGTATGTTCTTCAAGATAAAAGCAGCTTTATTCCTACTTAATTAGGTTCTTGTTTTACTCTCCTACTGTAATTTCTGAGCAACACTTCCTCCAGTGAGTAACAATGACGAGGCAGGCTCTGATTATTTCTTACAAGCACAAGCGTATATTTAGCTTTAATAGAGTCTAGGTTTGTTTATAAAAATAATTTATTTTATTAGAGAAATCAAAACTAGCTAATTCTAATAAGTAAAGCTATGGTCTAGGAAAGGATAATTTTAAAACTGAAAGAGCCGTGGTGCTATTTGAGAGGTATTTTCAATATGAAGATAAATAAATTAGGTACATAACAGTTATGTACCTAATTTATTTATTACTAAAGATGTATTTAGATTTTATCTTATGTGACACATCTTTTAAACGAATCTTCAGTCGACTGCACTAGGTAGGTACCTAGGTACTGTATAGAATTACAGTACCTAGGTACCTACATAGAACTATATAGAACTTTGAATCAATAAAAAAATTATACGTATACCTAGTTACCACGTTCAAAATACTTATACTATGTAATAAAATCTAGTTTTGCATTGTAATTTCTCCAGGGCTGCTAATCCGCTACTGACACAGCGATTTATTCATTTTATGATGATGATAAATAGTTAATAGTAAATCTAAATGATAGTATTAGGTACTAGGTAACACCAAGTCAATGTCAACTGAGATTTTAGCCAATAAAATCAAAGAATCGATCGTCTAGTGATCATAGCATTACCGGTAGGTACGATTCGAAACGATCTACAGATAAGAATTAATATATGCTGCCATGTAAAGGTGAAATCTACACGTCCAGTATAAAATGAAGGCTGACGACATTGCATATTCCGTGCATGCTCTAGACATTGGCGTCCCATCGCTTCTGCATCAAAAATAGCTACCGAAGACGCGCTAAAACGCAAGTTTACGCGGTCCATCGGCCGCCGCGGCCGTGTGTGCTTCATCGAATTGGCTAAATAATATCGCGATCACAAACGAACAATACAATTTCAAATGTTATGCCCACCAGTGTGTGTCAACGAACTAGCTCGAAGATCTTCCATCTTTGGCAGCGGAAGTAAGCGGCGGATGTCCCGGCATCAGTAATGGGTGAGTGGTAGCATATGAATGCCTGACAACAATACAGCAGCTTCGCTCACACATTTCCTATTCGACCCGTGTCTCCGCCGAAAGTTTGTCAACCTTTAATTTTTTGTTTAGCACTACTAACTAGACGCATTTATAAAAGGGACACGTCTTCTGAAACAAAGTGTTGGATCTGGTGACGCCTTCATAATTTATTGTACAGAAGACTCGTCTGAATTTAATTGAGTGACAGGTACCTACCTAGGTATTTTTTTTGTAACCTTGAAGCAATACAGCAGCTGTTTGATCAAAAAGAACTCTGCAGCAACACGAGAGTAGAGTCGACTCTAATTAGATATTTTTCAAAGAAATTCCGAAAAGATAACATTACTTTTTCATTTCACAAAGTTTGGTAAGCCCATTAATATCATAATGAGTTCTTTGTTTGATGATATAATGTTATAAAAGGGAATATTTAGTAGTACCGACCACAAAGCATGCTCTTAGAATCACCTCTCAACTAAAATTCTCTGTCACTATTTGTCATCAACAAATCGAGATGGCACGGCACTATCTTATAAACAGTAATTAACTTTTGACAGAAGTTGAGAGGGAATTGAAAGTCAGCCCCAAAGTGTTTTAGATCTTTTCTAGATTTCGAGGTAGAGTATTAATTTACTAAAGTAAATATACGTCCAAGATTTAATAGGGAACGTGTTTACGTTTACTACGAGCGGCAGCGTGCTGTGTGGGCGGACTGTGTCTCGTTGTCAGAATCAAAGACGTTCTCAATATACTTCGTATCTATAAACGTGATCGCGTAAACTTCGGGTTTTCGCTCAAAACATTGAGTGTAATTTTTTTGCGAACTGTGACTTCATAGTAATTTTGAATAAAATCTAGAAAAATACGCGTTTGCTTTGTAGCTTTCGAGAAATTGACACAAATATTCTATAAGTACAGTCCGCCTGAAATACATCGATATAAATAGGATAAAAAATATATGCACAACAAGAACAAAGTAAAAGAAATTCTAGCGTTCATAGCAATAGAGATAGCTTTACCATTATACCTACTGCTTTCTTCTAAGCCTAAAAACGTGTCCTATTTCATATTCCACTACTCAAGTTAAGAGCCCTTTTCAGCTCGAGTTTTTGTCCAAGAACTTGAAGCGCCTTTGTGCTAAGAAAAGGTAAAAACTCAAGGTGAGAGGCATCCCTATTCACCATTTCATGCTCAAGAAAATGTGTTGAGGGTTGACTGTCAGCTAAATAAATGTACCAATCAAACTTAGTTGTTGTGCTATTGTGGTGAAAGATTTTGCCAGACTAGACCCTGCGATACCGGGTCTAGCTGTTACCAGAATGGACTAAATTTAGACTGCAAAGCTGGACTAAATTTAGAACTAAATTTTTTGCAAATCAAAGCAAATTAAGAATGAGATGGCGGGACGAGCTTGACTCGCACCCCCGAGTGGAGTTATTCTACTTTCGGACTACTAGATATCTCGTCCCACTGGGACGAAACAATAACTTAAATTTTATTAATATTTCTACCTATTACTGTTTCGTCCCAAAATTTGTTTTAATACAAACATGCATGGCCTGTCGCGGCGTTCAATAGCGAGGAGTGGAAAGAGGGAAGTAGCCCTGCAGTGAGACAGTAGCGGCTGAACAATAATAATAAAGCAAATTAAACAAAATCCAGACAAGCAGTCTGATTTAGGTACCTACCTACTATCAAACAATAGGTACATTGTTTCATTATGTACGCTCTGCACGAGCCAGCTGTCAACCGCAAAATGCCAATGTTGCTCTACTTTTATAGGAAAAAACGGGCAGCAAGCAGCACATGCAGAACTCGTGACTAGTTGTGACATAGTAACAGCAAAGAGATTAAAAACTAGTCATATTTAATATAAATCTAAATTGGTAGTCAAAGGTTTTGATTTCCATTATGATTTCGCTTCACGGTAAAGATGCAGGTCAAAAATAACATTCAATTATAGTGAATCGGCGACCTCTAAAAGCACTATATCACTAAGAAAAGGATAACATTTTATATACCAAATAAAACCCATATAGGAATCGACATAAACTAGGAATTCCCAAGAAAAAAGTGAATATGTTGATTATGGCTAAGCATGGTCCACCTTAGGCTGCAGCTACACTTACCACCAGGTGTGCTGGTAGCCAAATGCCTCATAAAAATAAAAAAAACTCTTACTTTATTAGTCAGTCGATTATCGATACCTACCGTAATATTGCCTAGAGTATAATTTTGAACGACCTCTTGTGTGTACTACTATGTAAGTACCTACTACTTTCATTTAGCTACCACTTATTTATGTGTCTGACTGTACTTACGTAGAGTTCATTATTATTATTGAAATATGAATCTACTCTGAAACACAGTTTCAGAGAGGGGAAGTAGATCGAACTGCTTTTTCGCGGCTATTTTTGGATCGGATGTGTTAGTTTTGTTCAACAGGGAATACAAACGAATGTGTACCGGCTCTGACTGAAGAGTTCCGTTTATTTATCAGGTAAATACAGGGTATTAAAATACCACTCCCAAGAACATGAGTTTGTTCTATGGAAAAAAATCAGCTGTTCCAATACAGTTTTGCATTTTGTATGAAACAGCTGATTCTAACCCACCAAGGTCATTCATCGACGCTTATATCGCTGACAGTATTTTACTTCATGTTTGTATTGAAACAAATTTTGGGACGAAACCGTAATAGAAATATTAATAAAATTTAAGTTATTGTTTCGTCCCAGTGGGACGAGATACCGGTAGTCCGAAACTAGAATAACTCCTTATGATAACTGGGTGCTCAAGGTTTTTTTTTCTTTCCATGGTCTACCTAGCTGTTTTTTATTTTTTATTAATTGCAACACTTGGAAATGAATAAGTATAGGTACATTTTAGATTGTGCCCTATAAACTAGTTAGAGAATGGGACTAGTTCGTTAGCCTAGGTATATTGTTTCATGTAATTTTGAAGCAAAACTTTACAATAAAAACAGAAAAGATCATATAATACTATAGCAACAGGCTGCGCCATCTGTTTGTTGTCCTTTCATGTGCAGTTGACTATAAATTAGTTAATTATGTACATTCCTCATTAACAGCTACGCGTGACATTGACAGTCGATAGGTACTGTTAGTTGTGCCCAATACTGCTACAGGCTACTAAAGGTGGGTCCACATCTGATCTTTTGTCCGTACCGTAGCTCCGTATCGTATCAGCGTCGCGATCAAAGAACGTACCACCTACCGTAACCGAACGGGAGTCCAAACTAGCGTTCTTTGATCGCGACGCTGATACGATACGGAGCTACGGTACGGACAAAAGATCAGATGTGGACCCACCTTTAGTGACGATAAATATTTATTATGCTTTGTGCTTAGCTACTACGCAATAATAACGCTATTATCTGGGTAATTATAAGCAGGTAGGTTCTCTTATGTCATCAAAATAAATAGGTACATTGAAGTTATTTCGAATAGTGTTGAAAATACGCAGTAGTTACTAAATCAAACCGACAGTCGGCATAACAAATAAATATTATGAATTATTAAATAATATGATTGTGTTTATTCTATCAGGGTCTTATACAGGGTCTAATAAAACTACTCTGAACTCTCCGTGGGGTTAAAGTGCCCATCCATCAATAGGAACAACTTTTACTATATGGAGTCAACGGTTTGAGCGCAAAAAAATTAAGTAATTTTTGGAATTCTGAAATCCTATCAACTTCTTTAGCTGAAGTACACAAAGAAGCTATTTTTTTACGTATGTCTTAGACCCACAGGCGTACAGCCCATTTGATAGTAAACGGTCACCGTCCTCTAAAACACCGACGACACTAAGAGGATTTTATCGTTGCGTAACCTACTCTGAAGGACTCTTAAGAACATATTTTTTGAAGCTATTCATGGCATAATTGCATTGCTAATAGTGGTTTTAAGTACTGACGCTGTACTCACCTGAGTCGATGACCTCTGATGAGCAAGTCTTCAGTATCTTCAGGTCTGGTTTTCATCATGTTTTGGATTATTAATTCTCTTCAGTTCCGTTTATTCACTGACCTAGAAAATGGCGGAAACGCTGTTGCTTGAAATATGGGTAATCAAAGATTATAGTTCCAATAATTTACTTGTTTTACTAGCTATGCCCACGCCTACGGATTCGCTTCTAACAGTCATCATCATGTAGATCACTTTTACAGACTTCCAAAGTTATTACTTAGGTACTCTAATCATAATGTTTCATAAAACTATTTTTTTAAATTATGATTTTTTTACTTCTCAATATCAAAATTGCAATATTTATCGTAAAACTTTTGTTATGAAAGCTTATTTTACCTAGCCAAGCTAGATACTTGACTTTGACTCTATACCAATACTTGACCAGGCTAAAAAGAAAGTATCTTTGATCAGTTTTTCTTCTAGTTTCACTGCCTATTCAATTATTTTAATGATACTACTTACCGGATAAGTTTTCTTTACCGACCCTCATTAAGTTTTATGAAAGAAAATGGGTTTAGCTTTCCCGGGCAATCTATTGATTTCTTAGTTGTCCTTGGGACGATGTAAGCTTGCTCGTCCTTTGATTACAAATATTTTTTCAGAAGTAGCAGTAGGTGTGTACTAAGTAATTGTTTTCTTAAAATACCTACCTAACCATTTTACTTATGAATTAATTTAATTTTCTTTATATAAAATAAAAAATTATCCGAATGCCAAACTATCAAGAGGAAGGTAAATATAAATTATAATTCCGTTTACTCTCTGTAGATCTAGTGATCAAGATCCAATTGGTTCTATTGAGAACTTTTTTTCCCAATAAATCAAAAATATTGCATCTACTTAGAAAATGACTAGATCCATATTGGTTCCATTAAGAATCTTTTTTCTCATTTCAATGTATAAGTAGGTACCTACTTAGTTTGATAAGAGTGGATAGATTATGTTAAACAACAGTAAAGACAATGAACTCTTAATTAAGGACACCAAAATATTTGACTCGTGTAAACTGCTATGATATACCAATGCTGTGATAACAAACAGCCAGTCTAATATAAATCTGTTATTAAATTACAACACACAATGCGGTCGGCGGATCTTGGCAATAATGAAGCTTTTTCGAACAATTCGAAGATCATTCGAAGATCCGGCGACCGATTACATAACTTTCCTTCCTGAAATTTCAGGCAGCTTCCTGACAATTTAAAAAAAATCTCTCTCACAGGTCCGATACAAAGTAAGGGGTAGGTAGGTACAAATTTAGAGTTTTGTGTTTGGTTTCAATATAAAGAAGTGGTTATGTCCCTTTAATCTAATCGACGTTTTCAGGAGCGGTCTTTTTACAACCTTTATACCTATTGAGATGTTTTATTTATGAAGCCTTTGTCTGCAATTCCATGGTACTTATGTCCTTGCATGTACCAGAATGGATTAAATTGGACGCAAGCGGAAGCTTCCAATTGTAAGTTAAGCAGTGGTCGAGGAAGCAGAGTTGGCTAGTTCCATCGTCGTATGTGTGTTGGACTACTTTGTTGTCACACATACATTACAAAGTAGTAGAGCTCTTTGTAATAGAGGGACGGGAAGTACTTACTACTCCACTTTTTCTAGGATATACATTATACAGTCAGAATTCTAGCTTCATAATTTAAACAGTTTAATATTCGTTAATTAAATAGAAGATTTTTTTTAAAGGTAATTTAGGTAATATCAGCTTGCATAATTTCGCTAACTAAGCTAACATTCATGGTTTCCATGATATTCAAGTTTTTATTCAAGACCCTTATCTCCACAATGTAATGCACACATTTTTATTGAGATAATATTCTTTACAAAAATTACAAAATTATGCTTCTTCTATCTGTGCCTATGACGCTTCTTAAACTCTCTTAGGAAGCGTTCACCATTGCAGAGTTCTTTACGACCGAAAGTTCTATTTTCTTACCCGACTGCGTTGAACATTCAGTAGAAGTTTTGTTATACAGACAACGAGCGAAGACCCTTTCACACAAGCAGTTACATACCAAAATTGCACCATTACTTTCAGCGATCGAAAATAACTCTTTTATGACAAACTCATGCAAAAACACACCTTTTTCTGCACATTTCAGCGCGGCTTATGACTAACGATGAGGTATGTTAATCTCGGCGGCAAAAATAAACTTCATTCCGCGAACACAACACGGAATACTGAGTTACCCAGATATTCAGTGAACATGCCTGGTATAAGGGAAACGCTCCACGTGCCGGGTTCTTGTAATATTCCTAAAAGTATGCTTTGATACCAGTTTAATACGGAAAAATTCTTGCTCTTTGAATATCCAAGCTTTTATCATCATGAGCTTAATCTGGATTATGTTATGCATTATTAGGCACTAGTAGACATACACGATGTAAATAATGTAATTCCAAATTGATGCAGTAGGCCAAATACTATAGATAGGTACCTACCTAGTCCGTCAATGGTGTCGATACTGTTGTTGCATTTTTCTAAACTAACCTAATTTGACAGCTGGAAATTTATAACCGTCGCTATCGATTCAGTTTTTGAGAACTGGCAACATTTATAGTGCTGTCAAATTAGGTTAGTTTAAAAAAATGCAATAACAGAATCGAAACCACTAGCTAATTTCTACCACAAAGATCTCAAAAGTAAGATCACTATTGCTTTATAAAGTTTAAAAGCCAACCAAAATGTCGTCCAAAAACAATTAAGCAAATGAAATTGGAACCTTGGGCTCAGTCGTGCAGTGGTCCATCACGTTATTACAATTCCAATCTCGCTCGGCGTCGCTCTCATTTCGTTAAATTTTTGCCGAGGGTTTTTTTAGGGCGCTTCACTCAGCAAAATTAACCTTCCTTAAGATGATATATTTCGATGAGCTTTCGAAAAAAATATTATAATAATCAGGTACTTCATAAGCCATACAATTTAATTTAGAAAATCTTACTGAATGAAACCTTACTAGCACTAATGAATCGCCATTGAAATTTTTTTTTTTTTTTTTTTATTAATTCTTTATTTCATACTACACAGGTCCATACAAAATTAAAATTAAAATTAAACTAAAATTACACAAAAAGGTGAGAGCCTCATTTGGCCTTTTCATTTGGCATTATAAGGCCTGAGAGAGCACTAAGAGGATCACACAAAAAGCACTATGAACCAGGTCGTAATTTCTTGCCAGTTATTCTAGGCTCTGGAGGACCTGGCACCAGATTACCTAGTTTATAAGACGATTCTAAATGATCCTTGTGGTTTACTGAATATAAGATATTTAAGTTTGACTCTGATAGGCAGAGCCTAGAGCGACGATCTGACTAAACTAAATACAACGGTAAATTAGCTCATGAATGACTAATTTTATTATAAACTAAAAAAGAAACTCGTCGTTATAGTAATTTCTTTTGTAACTTTAGCCATTTGTCATTCATCAGCCAAACCATTGTTTGGAGTCATTGGTCATACACGGCGAGCCACAGACGGTATAACAGTTGGTACTGAAATTTAACCTTTTCGGGCGTCTCAGAAATCGACCTACCAAATGGAGGAAAAAAAATACGCCAGATGTTGAACGAGTGTGGTTCTCTGTTTACTTGCATCTAAAACAATGCTCACTTTTGTACGCGAGCGTCTCTGGGCATGCAACAAGAGGCATTCTGTTTTTGTTTGTAACTGTATACACAGTTAAAAATAAGTCGAGAACTTGGTGGACTAACTAAAACAACCTTTTGGTGTAGTCAGATGTAAGGCCGAACATAATATTTTGTGCATTCTTCCTCCCCACAATATTACAAAAAACGTTCAATAAAAGTAACGGAAAAATGTTAAAAAATATTATTAGTTGCCAACATTGCTTGATATGTTGCGGTACGGACTTCCGGACCGGTCGGTAACTTTCAAGATTATATAAAAAAAATCGTGGATATTTCTCTTTAATTGTGGTTGAAAACTAATAACGAGATAGAACTCGTAAATAGGTCGCTCCTCGCTTGCTAAGTCGCTACATAATTAAAGACAAATAACCGGATAAAGCAATTAGTAGACGGGAACGAGTAACATTTCAATAAGCGCCTCCTACACTTAGGCTCGGGCTTACTCTAAAATGTAACCGAAGTTATGTTATGATTTCTCGTCGATAGGTACTGGCCTTCTGGGTAACCAAAAAGATCCATATTCCATCGGTCTTCTGTTCACTTGGGTGGTCGGCCCAATCAACCTATAACATGTGAAGATCGCAGAAAGTCCGTAGAGAAGAAGGTTCAATATTGTTCCAGAAATCTGGGAGAGACCTATGTACTATATCTCTAGATATAGGTTCGACTCTAGAATAAGACTGTCAAGTCAACTCATTCGCAATACCAATATTATTTCACTCTGTACCAACACAGCTGGAGTTAATTGATTCCAGTTCAATGGAATCGAATCAGATCTCAACTCCACTTTTCATCGAGTCAACAACGGGATAAACATCTGTTTATGTATATCTATGTATACTCGTACTATCCAGTCGCGAAAATCAATACTCCCCAGGGAACACTACACATGCGTACAGTCAGCCTACAGTATCGCCTGCAGCGCCGAATGATCACCATTGTTAGCTCACTGGCCGGTCTTATTTAAATAGGGTGTTTTTATAAAATTCTGGATAGCTCAGGCTAGGAACAAATCTAGAAGAAACTTAGCGGATTGACGCGCGTAACTTCACGCAAGTAAAAATGTGCTAAAAGAGTTCATTTCAGTAAAAAAACGGCGATAACAATGGTGGCGTAAAATACAAATACAATTTTTTTATTCCACAATGTTATTATGACAATTTTTAGTTAGTGCCACTGTTTTGTGCGTTAGTTTGCAATTTGTTGCAGAAAATATTTAATTTTAATTTATTGTCTTACCAGGTTGTGAAGTTATGATTTTTCTCGAGTGGGTTTGTTCGGTTTAGTTTTTTTTTTTTTTTTTTAATGATTAAAGTAATGAGACAAGGTGATAGCTCACCTGAGGACGTACCCTGTAAGGCAATGTACTGCGTCCATCACTCTGAGACGTAAAGATCTTGAAGTCTCATGTGCCTGTAATTACACCGGCGCCCTTACCCTTCAAACCGGAACACGAGGATCGCTGCTTGGCGGCAGAAATATGTACGGTGGTAGTACTTCCCCGGACGAGCTCTATTGGTTAGACGTATTATATGATCTGTGGTTATACAATGTCATTTAGATTATAACCAGTCCTAATGAAGAGTCCTGATTAAACAATTGGGCATGAGCTATTCAATTTATGAGGTATTTTTCAATCATGTTTTCGTGATATTAAAGAGTAGGTAGGCAAGCAGTCATAAGTACCTATATAGCTGCAGGCGATACAGCGTAGGCCTTAGATGCAAAATCTCCGTAGCAGCTGAATGGTTAACTAGGCCAATTTGTAGATAACGAGCATTTCTTCCTGGTAATTGGGAATGTTGATGACAATTTGATCTAAAGCAGTAAGGTTATCTGAGTATTCTATAAAACATAGTAGGTAAGTACTCGTACCTTTGGACTAAAATAGTTTTTACGTGCGGAAGTATTCATAGCCTGCAGTATTTGATTCATTTCCCTGACTACCCCTTTTGGAGCGGTGCCGGCTGAATATGAATGAACGAACGTCAACATTCGGGGTTTATTTACAAACATTGACGCCTAGGCGTGCTTCCGACGGCGGCGCACGCGCAGCGTAAACACTTCTAAATAAATCCCAGACGATTGTCAGGGGTGAGCTGAGGCCAGGGGTAGTCAAGTCATTTTGTAAGATCTAATTACTTTTTTGACTTGACTCTTTTGGTTGTGTGAACAAACATACATCCAGGCCTAGAATGCGTTGAAAATTATACCTATGGAATATTAAGTAAAAAAAATTAAAAGGAAAACGTCTTAATATTGTTGCCCATTACTTTATAATATCTTTCAATGTGTAGGTCATATTAGTTTAGCTCGTGTATGTTTACACATGCAGGAAAGAACGTGTTTTACTTGCACAAATGTTTACAATTTCATGAAAATCCCATCATTAAAATCATCAACAGCTGTCGCAATCAGAGATGCCGGATGAAAAATAAAAAAACAAAAGCAGATGAGAAATAAACACAGGAGTGTATTTTATATCCGACGTTTTCAATCGGTGTAGACAAGACAACGCTTTGCGTTTCCTGTGAGCTTCCTATTGAAGCATAGAATCAATAGTGGGTGTTGCTAGGGATGTCACCTGGGAGCTTTGAATACTAAATACATGCGATAATATTCTGCTGGATACGATCAGGAATATTAAGTACTAGGAAAATGTTGAATCCAGAATGTACGATTTTTTTTTGCAAAACATCCTTGAAAAGGTTTAGATATTTATTGATTTTTGCGAAGTACTGACTAAACCTATTTGAATAAAACTTGCAATATAATTATATTGAATAAGTTATAAATTTTATTTTTATTAATTACTTATTTGAATGGATTTTATTGTATTACTTAATGACTTATGTGTACCTAATTTGACTGTTTTAACAATAATACCTTGTAAATTTGTATGTACATATATACATATACATATGTAGTTCTATAATTTTATGTGTATGTTATAATAATTAGTGTAATTGGTTTATCACCGTACTAGTTATTAAATAAATAAATGTGGAATAGCTATGTAATTTCTTTTAAACTGAGGTATAACGCGCCTGAAATTGTGTAGCAAATATTTGGGTTTGCTTAGATTCAGAGGTGCTGTGATACGAGTATTTTTATATTCTGATATACCTACTGGTATTGCTATTCGCTGTTGACGTTAGGTTAGTAGTTAGCTAACCTTAGATAACTTTTTGATTATTAATGACGCCCTTCCAAATAAAATAGCAGGCCGTAAATGGGAGAGACTAGCACAGGACCGCGGTGAATGGCACAAACTTGGGGAGGCCTATGCCTAGCAGTAGGTAAGGTCGGGCTGTGGATGATGATGATGATGAATGACGCCCTTCCAATTTTACATCCCTAAAAGCCATGAAAGCTCGCACGTGTTCCCGAAAGTAAATACGAAAGCTTAGCGTCCACCTGCGCCCGCGCCGCTACGAGACGAGATAGGGCGTAGCGCATAGCAAGCCGGGCATTCGTCGGGATGTGTCGTGTTTAGTGTACTACATTTATGGACAACATGGGACCTCAGTTTGACTATTGCCTCCGGGCTACAAGTAAGTGTTTAATACTACTAATTTGTGTACTAATTTATTTTTGTTTAGATTTTTTTAGACAGATTTTTAGCTACGCGAATGAATAGAAAGCTACGCGTCGCTTGGCTGAAAAAAAATCTTAGCAAGCGTTCAGGCAACTATTGGATCCAGTGATTGTTTACGATCTGTGTATGACGTATACTACTACCTAGTTAGTGTTTATATCCACTATTTATATCTAGGTTTTTTACTATGTAGTTTGTGGTCGACTAAAAAAGCTACGCGCCGCTTGCCTAAACATCGTATCAAAATTGTTTAGGCAGCTATAATAGTAGGTAAAGTGTATGATTTTTGTATCACGTATTATTCAATGTAGTCTTTCATGAAGCTTAGATAATGCCTACTATATTCCAAGAAGAAATAAAACGAGCATAAGGATATATGACTCACTACTTCAAGAATTCTTCAAATCTTAAAACGACTTCCGAGAAAATCGTTAAAAAAATTGTCGTTATTTTATATAACTAATGAAATACAGATGTGTTAATCTTACTTTAAACATGTTAATGTAACATAATAATAATATTATCATCAAGGTATCTCTAGCACCAGAATAAATATTAAAGGTAGTTAATTAAACTAAACACCCATAGACATAGAACTCAATTTTATTTTTATAAAATCAAAAAACAACGCGCATAATATCTATCTAAAAAAACAGCCCAAAAATAACCTAAGCAGCTCAGTCATATGACCAAAGATTGAAGATTGAACGTCTTCCAATTAAAAAAAAACCGCAACGTAAAAAGCAACAATCAATTACTGTCGGTCTGTCGTCGATGTTCTGGTTTATTTCTATAATAAAGAATTAATAAATGTTTAGTAGTAGGTACGTTTATAATGAGTGTTTTTGTCCCGTGCCACATGTTCCCGAGAATCACCAGGGACATTTCTAAGGGCCCTGGGTCCGAATAATACGGCGCACATGCGGGCAGAACAAAAAACATAGACAAAACACAAAAGTGTCCAAACGCATGATCATGAAACTGTGGGAATTTGTTAGGGGAATCAATATTTCCATTTAGTTCTACGTATAGTATTATATGATCTGCGGTTCTACTATGAAATAGAATTTAAAATGAAAGTTTTTTTTTATTGGCGTCGTACTGTTTGTGCATTTGCCATAATGAAAGTTAAATAACTTACCAATATTGTTGTTTCATTTTCTTAAAGTAACCTTATTTGACAGCACTTCAAATTAATAATAAGTAATATTAGTAATTGACACTTAAAATTAGATTTTAGAAAAATTAAGACACATTTTAAACTAATACCAACAAAAAAAATCAAAGTTTCCAAAAAATACGGGTGTTTTTGCAAATTGTTTTTATTGTGAAAAAGTCAAAGAAAGCATGTAAAAAAGCTACTTGAATGGCATATTGTCACACTAAAATAGATCATGGAGGTTCTTTATGTAAAAGGTCGCAGTGGCTAGTGACCCATTGAAACTGAGCTCTGACCTATTGAAGAGGATTTGACCTATAAACATGATTAAGTTATCCTTTAGCCATCTCAAATCACCCACATCTCGGGAACCACGTCCAAACGTAATTGAAGTATCAAATCTTACATACTATCTAGAACTTGTGTACAGTTAGCTACATAAATCTTAGTACGTACTATGTAGACACCGTTTTGTTGTCACTAGAATGAAAAATATTTTCTAGTTTTTTATTATTTTGTGGAGAGCGACGGGTTTACAATAAATGCAAAAGATGGCAACCTAAAACTTTCAAAAACATCTTTACTATTGTTGTAACAGACTCTACATTGCGCTATATTGTAGATCCACTTTCAAGTATCAAACGTCACTGATCTACAAGCACAAAAATGAGCGTTGAAAACAATGAACAGAACATTTCGTTATATACAAATATCAGGAAGCTTAAAATCTGTACGAAGAAAAGTTACTTTCTGGAGTAGTGTTCGCAGTATTTCACGGCAAAGCAAGATAATGTCCCGCGACTTGGTTCGCCGACTGTACCGCCTAGGGTAGACAATGGGCGAAGATTGCCTTCAATTCGCATTATCCGGCTCTCGAAGTAGGTTGCACCACTCCGACATAATGGAGAGCCGTTAGTTCATTGGTTTATTGAATAATTCCGTCAGTCGTGTACCGGCCACTGATACCGTGCGAACCTAAATACGTGAACGTGCGAAGTGCGAACCCTAAAGGATTCTTTTTGGTCGTGAATATGCTTCTAGGTGCGTGTATAATAAAAACTTTTTTAATAACCTTAACTGAGCAGGAGTATGTGGCCAGATATGCCAGTGCTAGTGCATAGTTCAATTCGTAATTCAAATTAAATAGGAATGGACCGCGTGAATTCTCAGCAGCACCCTCCGTGGAAAAATTGAAGGAATCCAATTTAACTTTTTTTCATTTTTGTCAGCCATTTCAGTTTAGCACTCCTCTGAGTTTTGCAAACTTTGCGCTGAATTGCAATGCTAGATAGTCTCATTAGCTTTTCGTCTGGGTTTTTTTATCTTATCTGAGGTATTTGGTACTTAATAATCTCTTTTTATTTAATCCCCAGACAACCCCTCGTACTTCGCGCTACCGAACAAAGATGTCACCGACAGCTCCGAACCGCCGTCAACATCTGAGCTATGTTCCCGTTCAGCCCCCAGTCGGGTGTGGACGGACATGCGACCTCTGGGTTCTCCGAGGAGACGAGAGCCCGAAAGCCCGAGGCGCAAAGAGTTCAGAGCGCTGCTGAGATCACTCTCGGCGAAGGAGCCGGAACAGGCTGAGGCGTTTTTGAAGGGACAACCGCGACCGGGCGACTGCGCGCCTAACGATATGAGACATACTTTCACTGCTCCAAGAATAAAGTAAGCTGCATTTCTCTTCTCTCAGAAGTTTTTATATAGTTTCATTTACGAAATATATTGACAGCTTTTGCTTTTTGAATAGTTATTAAATGAAAAACTGAACACGTAGAGCAGTTTGAATTTTGATAACTTTTAATGGATTCGACAAATGGAAACTCAAACCTAATACCGCTTTTAAATAGTTCCGGCAAATGCAAGGAGGTTCTAACCTAACCTAAAATTACGTTAGTGACTTCTAAAACAAGCATTCTTGTCCTAGGAAGGGCAAAATCAGTACAACAGTAGCAACGTCAGATGGCATGCAAGAACGCGAAGAAGTGTTCTACACGATCCCTCTCCAAGGAAGAAGACGGCACTCCGTAGGGGGTTACCTCGCGACAGACGGCGCGGGGTCAGGCGAGGTCACTGCAGTGCCCAGTGAAGTGCCTCGGACACAAGCGCCAAGAGTCAACTTGACGGAAGAAGATGGAGTGAGACGGAGACGGCCGAAGAACTTTTCATTGAAAGGTTAGTGGAGTAGTCTTAAGTAGTTCTAAAGCCACAGGCTAGATTACAACAGTGTTTAGTGAAATGCTTCGAAGGCAACCCCAGGGGCAACTTGACGGAAAAAGACGCGGAGTGAGGCGGAGACGGCCAAAGAACTTCTTCAAAGGTTGGTTCAGCTAAAGTCAAAGTCAACTCTGCAGTAAAACGTTACTGCAAAGCCAAGTAAAGTGTCTCGGATACAAGCAGCGTGGATCAACTTGACGCAGGGCAAAGACGACTGAATAACTTTTCTTTCAAACGTCGTCGGTAGGGTATACTACCATTAGAGTCTATCTAAAGACGTGGTCACTACAGTGTACAGTGAACTGCCTCAGATCATTCAACAAAAAATGGGTTAAATTCTGTCTATAATAGTCTGTTTTATTGCATTTTATCCCAGCCTCTCGGCGATGAGCGCAAATATTTATTTCACACTTTGTGACTTTTTTACCGTGTGTATTTATCTAAGGTGTTTACGACCCATTCGGACAACACATTCTCAATGACCGCCCCAGCTCTACGGCAAACTTTAACGCGTTTTTTATTATCCAGCCGTTAAAAAAAGACATCTTATTTACTAAAGATGGAATTTGATTATCTACAGTATCTGTCAATAAGGAAGTTATTGCCGTAAAATCTATTATTGAGTAATAATGTTGGAAATAAACGATTGTGATAGACGATCATAAATATGTCAATCGCGACGTAGAGTTTGATAGTAGAGATCGTTGCACTCAACTGCCCTTAGACCTCTCGATATCTTGCAGTCGAGACAAGACGCGCTATACAATAGATGCACCAAAATTCGAAGTTAGGTTTTCAGCCGCGGCCCTTTGATTTACATCAGTATCAATAACTTCTGACCTCTTAAAAGTTATCATTATGATGTCATAACCTATCGAAAACAACCGAAATCAAAGCTCGTTTTGTCGATTAGCTATCATATTATTACACATAAAAGGTACACATAAAAGTGCAATATTTACGAAATACCCAGATGTTTGCTTATCCGATTTCTGGGATCAGAACGACGATTAGGGTTATCAGCGAAACGCGGGCCGGGTGTTTACCAACGCGTTTGAACATTTATTAGATTATTTACACTTGGGTTCTGTGTGAGATAAATACGAGGGTTGGAGAACTTGAAGATTGCGATAATCGCGTCGCGCCGTGGTTTTAGTATGCGAAGTGCGTGCGCGTGCGTCGCCGCCTGACGCCACTCGGTACCGGCCGTCGCGCCCGCGCAGCGCACCTCGCGAAACGATCCCATACCGACAGTGGCCGACACTTCGCCCTCTCACACATCTCGGGGCTCGCGTATTATCGCGCTTTCTAGTGCTCCTGCAGTTCAGTGCAATGACAGACTTATAACGTGAAAGAAAAGCTCGGTGCAAGGCTTCAAACAATGGCCGATTCGAGTGAGTTTTTTTAGAGTTTCGCTCTTTTGTTTTTGTGTAGTCGAAGGGGCACAATATTTTTGGATTTAAGGCGTTTGTGACTGTTGCACGGTGCTGGGATTTGCAAATTAAATCGTTGCTAATAAAACGATCGTATTCGTTTATTTATGCTCGTAAAAATGCTATTAAAGGCACTGAAACTTTAATTTATTACTGACTTTTAAACAGTACTTGAGTGTCTTGTAAGAGTAAGTATAGTTCATCTTGAAGACGAATAATTTATTACATTACCTTTTATATTATCTATACTTATTTTTTTTTAAACATCTGATTTTCGTTTTCGTCGTTTCAACCTTTTTTAAATATGACTGAAAGTTGTCTAATCTAAGTAAGTTAAACCTAGAGTTTCAGTTTTAAGTTAGGTAATCACCAACTCAGTTTTAAGCTCTGCTTATTTATTCAATGCATCGGCCTTTACAATGCGTATCCAATCCATTTTGATTTCAAGCGCCCTTTGTGTCTAGGTAATAAGCCATTGTCACACGTCTAACATGGCCTTCGCTCAGCGTCACTCTTCAATTTCGATGTCCAGTCCAAAATCAATGTCAAAGGAACATCGTACAACAACGCTGCCAAATTAGGTTTACCGTTTACGAAAAAAACACAAGAGACTTAAAACTCTAAAGCTGTGGCAGTTAGGTTGATAATGTTTGTGGTTATGGGTACTGTGATTCCCATGTTTGTCGGGTGTTCATTACCTATGCAGGGTGGCGTGTAAGGCTGAATAAACATTTCTGATTTACATGCATCGAGGCTTCTCCCGTAATGTAACGCGTATTGAGAATGTCAATGTGAACTCAGGCTTTGTATTCCTACCTTCACTCTCACAGATCGTATTTTTCTTGTTGTAACAGAAAACAGTTGATTTTACCTCACGTTGACAAGCTATACCTACGAGACCGTTCAAAATGTTTATCATTCTTCCAAGGTTCAAAAGAATAGCTCAACGTCTCCAAATAAGTACTGGAAAGCGTGACTAAAACACTGCATTACATTGACCAAAAAAACCTTCGACAGAAATAGTTTCGGTACGGGTCTAATGATACAACGTATTTTTTATTTCAGACACAAGATTCATTGAGAAACTAAAGAATACAAAATTCGTGCCCTTTGTTATATAAAGTACCTAACTCTAAGTGAGCTGTTTGTATTCAAATGACAAAGGTCGTAAAAGATTATGAGCTGAGTTTATCCATGAGTAGGTAATTTTGGGCAAAACACAGTCGTTATCATCGGGGCCCGAAATTCAATTAGAGGCGTTGTTTACGGACACATATTTATCTTGTCTGATACTAAGGACCATCGTTACATTATAGTGTTATCGCGTGTGACTGTACACATCGAGTACCAACTAGGTAAGCGAGTGCGCACACCAACGACACGACGACGACGACGACGACCTTCTTAACGACGGTCTTGCCTAAAAGTATGCCCTTTTAGATTAAAAAAAAATCAAATCGGTTCATAAATGACGGAGTTCTGAGGTAACAAACATTTTAAAAAAACCGAATTGAGAGCCTCCTCCTGTTTGTTTTGTCTTTGGTGTGCGCATTATCTTAGCTGGCCCAAATAATGTCCGGGGTCACAAATGTGAACAACAAATACGACTGTCTTTTGTCACTCCTGTAATTGTCAGATCTTTTGTAACTTTTGAGACTCGTGTTCTGTGAGTAAAGTCGGTAGTGTGGTCGGTAATTCTTATTATTTCTCACGAACTGAAGGGCAAGCTTCGGGTGAGTTTGAAGGTTGCGGGATGTCTGTGACATGATATTTCAATCGTCTACGTTTTGTAATAGGGCAGGCTCTTAGGCTCTAACCTAGGGTTTGACCGCAAGAAACTCTCACCCAAAATAAAATGGTAGAATATCTTTCAAAACGTATTCCTATGGGTTTTTTTTAATAAACGCACTTTTAATTACCGCTGACCATAATATAAATTATTTAAACCCACGCTTTTTTTAAATAAATGGTTTTAAAAGCCAGAATATTCCAGTTATTATAAGTGACAAAGTTTTGTGGTTTGTGTTTAGATGAAACTTTTATCCTGGAAAATAAACAGGATCAAACGGGACGCGGATGAAATTGCGGGCGGAAGCTAGTAAAATATAAAACTAGTAAATATAGGATAGAACTGAACTTCGTCGTTCATATCTGCAAATGGATGCCATCCGGCAGCGGAAATGATATTATAACAAAGTTGAGCGAACTAACTTTAACAAATTAAGCTAACTCGCTAGTTGCACTCAGTCCCAACTAGTTTCGTAATTAAAATAGCTTTGTAATTTCCTTAGTACATTAAGTGACGTATGACTCGAAATAAAATACCTATCTTTATAAAGCTTCTTTATAATTTTAAATGCGAAAAATCGCTGTAATATTTGTTGGATCAACACTCAACGTCTGTCGATAAAGCTTACAATACGAGATAGAATCAATTTTCTAACGATCGTCTTAACCCGTGTTTTCATACGTTTCCACCCTACATACGTATAGGTACATACATTGGCTTACACATAATTATATGAGCATCTATAGGCTACTATGTTATCTAGCGGATCTGGGTTTCTCATCAAATACGCTTATTCATACTCACTAATGAAAGCGCTGAAAGATCATGATTATGCGATCGCTTCCGCACCCGCTTCAGCTTATTAATATCCACGAGTCCTTAGCCAGTCAACATGTGGAGTTGACGGCGAGACTCGCTTCATGCTTTTAATACGCGACTTATTGTTTATTTTGCCTTAATGTAAATAATGCGAAATAAAACTAATTTTATAATTGAGCCGCATCTTGTGATTTACCGCTTGAAATGTCAGGTCCGAGGAAAAGAACATTTATTTTGATATCGTGATTCATTCGACGGGCGCCTGTAAGATAAGCACGTTCGTAATATAGCACTCGGCTGTTGATGCAGCACAATGTGTGGACTACATCACTACAGCTTTGTTTTGTTAGTAAAAACATTTGTCGAAGATTTTTATAGAATACCAATTTTTTTAAACGATTTTGATAGAAAAGGGGTCAGAGATGGCGAAGATTTTTATCGAATGGTACCAAATTTTTATAAAATTTTGATACAAACGGGACCTAAGATAAGATATTTAAATAAGATATATAATTTTTTTATTTAATAAAAGCACACTCTTATATTTAATGTATACAACATAAGCGTCTTAAAGTTAACAGCTTGATATTTATATACATTGATTATACATCGATAGATAGATAAATAGGATATTTATAACATTGCCTTCGGTTCTGATTTTACTAGAATCAATGACTAGCGCACTCCAGAGAAGCCGCCGCGAACTGTAAAACATAATAATGTTGGATATTTTAACTCCTTTCTCTGCAGACAATAACTTCCTTTGTTATCTAGGGCGGTGATAAATAAAGTTAACATCAATAGACGCACTCATAACAAGAGTGAATAAATTAAGAGAACGGGCCCACGCGCCCAAAACAAGAACAAAGTTACTCATGCCTTCTGGGAATTGATGAAAAATCGTCTAACTGATGACTGGCCACACCCTAACCTAACCTTTTTTTTATGATGTATAGCTAAGCGTTTGGCTGCCAGCACACCTAATAGTACCTCAGTGTAGCTGCCAGCCTAGGTGGAGCACGCTTAGCCATAATCCACCTATTCTCTCTTTTCTATTACCTATTAGTATTTCTATTAGTACCCATACTTGTACTAATATTCGGGGCCTATACCGACTTTTATCAGAGATTTTACTGTGTTGTAAACTGTCGTCAAAAGTTATAGCAGAAGTGGTTATACTACTTTTCGATTTTATTCATAGAACAATCATAGTTGAAAAAAAAACTAACTCTAATAAAAATTTCAAATAAAAATGTCAAAAACTTTACATCACCTCACTAATGATGTCCACTGTACCTAATAACGTTACGAAATGGCCACAAATACATGAATACAGTTTCTTATAATTAAAAATTAGGTAAATTTCAAATAGATCAATACATTAAGAAATTTATTTAATTATCTTATTTATTGTACCGGGTTTACGGTAAATTCAGGAAAACCCCTAATATTATTGGTGTAATGGGTATTTTGACACCATATCGACAATGTTTTGGTAGTTAATTACCTACCTATTTGGTTTTTACTACATACGTAATACCTAATGAGAAATATTTATTGGAAACCGTTTATAAATCTGTTGTCATGCCACTAACTGAACATACAAATACATTTTTACTAAATTCTATTTATGTATTCAAATTCAAATTCAAAATCATTTGTTCCTTTTGATAGGTACAATTTGTACACTGGGAAATGTCACATTTTACAAAATAATAAAAAAAGGAAGGTACATATATTTAAAGTACACACTACTTAATGCATAAATTTTACATAGTAAAGTCATCAGCCATATAAAATAGAATGTATATAAAATAGAATTTTATGGTCAAACAGCACGAAACCAGAAAGTGCAACGGTAAAATACACGAGTAAGTAAGGCACGTGGTCCGTAAAAATTACCTATTATGAAATAATATATTATTTAATTTACTAGGTAAATGATAGGTTAATTTCCTTTCGTTAAAGGCAATTTTTTTTTATATAATAAAAGCCCAATGTTTGTGAAAAAACACAGTGTGACTGAAGCAAGCAATATTTTGAAGCTTTTCAATAACAAGTTCACAGGGAAACATTTCAGTAAAGTTACTCTGTTTCTCTCGACTACAGTGGTCAAGAGTGGATCCATATATTTTGACAGAAATTTTCGTTGCGTTATTCCATAGAACTAGTATACAGTATTCAGTACAAAATGACACAATTTCTGTAAAAATCAGGATTAATTTTGGAACGGCGGTGGTTTCTGAAAACGAGACTAGAGTACACAAATCCGGAACAACCGTTGCACTATTAAAATTTTACCAAACAGCAACAATGGCACATAAACATCAAACACCTGCCTACTGCCATTCTGTTACAATATTCCAGGCGGCACATCAAACACGTCAGCGGCCACTGAACTGAAAACTGAAAGCGGTGAGCCGTGAACTTTCACATAGAAACAAGATTTTTGGCGCTGGTTTTCACCGGTCAGTTGATGAGTGTTTACCGGTTTAAAATGACTGTAGTTTCACCATTTTCAGTAATTTTGGAGATAGTTAATAGTACCTACGGATCAATGGAAGATATAGTTGCAGTGCAGAATTTCGTGGAATAGATTAAAGTATTATCTAAGGCATTCTCTCTTCTGTGCACAAAGTACTTGTATTTTGACAATAGTCAAAAGTCTATAGGATTTGTTGACTCCGCAGAGTGGGGTTATAATAATGACTTATGACGTAACAAATTTGCATGTACACAATCAAATTAATATGCGAACTCAGAGCTTTGTGCCGCGTAGTAACAGCGCGCACTGTTGATGTGAAAATATGCTTTTTATGTAAATGCGATCAAGCCCAGTTTGTGGCCCAAATGCACTTCGGTACCTGCTTGCGTAAGCATTTGACTTGAAGTGGTATAAATAGATAATAGGCTCGTTGGAAACCAATCGATAAATCAATGGAACTTCCATTATCTTGGAATTGTAACATCCGTTTGAAGATTGAACTCATTTCACCACTTTCTTCTACTCTACTTATAAGCATAAACTTTACAGCGTAGAGCCGAAATTTTTCCAAGAAAACGGTTCGTGGAAGAATGACTAGATTTGCAAAGAAAGTAGGTAACTTAGATCTAAATAAAAACTCTAGAAAGGAAACTTAATAAGTGCATTCCGATTCAGATAAAACTCAATACTACGTCCGTTCTTTTACTTTATTTAGACACTATAGAGAGCATTAGGTATAACTTGCAAGTCAAGTCGTATAAAAATACACATTTGTTGGTACAGTCAAAGTTGTATCCAATGTCTTTGGTCGTAGCGGACTAGCGGTGCATCTAATCGGCTATAGTTATTCCGGGCGACACCGATAGACGTTTGTCTATTTAGGAAGCGGATATTACATTTAGTCGGGTCTTCATTTGGCGGTAGAGGACGTTCTACTGCTGTTTGAACTGTGGCAAAGGTGGGTTTATAATAATCGTACAGTCTTCGTACGAGCTTCCGGCGCGGGGCGTGCATAGCTTATTTCTAGATGCGTATGCACGGCGTTGCATGCCATAAAGTTTCAAATCCAACGTATACTTTCATACAGATATAATAATGTGTGTTTTTAGGACACTGTGTTTTATAAATTACTCGTAGTATGCGACCGTATTTCCTTTCGATTACCTACGCCATTGTAATTTTTTTTTGGGAACTGCTCTTTCATATTTTTGAAAGATGTCTGTTTTCGTGATCTGTATTTCAGTGCATAGTGTTTCTCAACCTATACGTAGTCACTTGAGATAATATGTTGTTTCATTAATCACAGAAATGCGCTCAAGTTAATTGACTTCAAGTGGGGTTTCCGTCTAGACATGCCATTAGGAGCTTTATTTTAGCATACTTAAGAGCTTCTAGCTAGTTCTTGAGTAGAGTCCAACAGATCTTTGGTAGTCACAATTTTTTCTCTATCTGTATCCTTTCTCGTAGCTTTTCATAGTCATATCAGTCCCCGGTATTTACAATCGCTTGATAGGTTGGTATTATACTATCAGGTTATCTGAACATCATCTACTCAAATTCCATTGTGGAAAATAGCTCCCTGAACACTGACTATTCTCTTTCCACTGTGTCTGGGCACTACTGTACTAAATTAGTTTTTATTTTTTTTGTTCTCTTGAACCTATGGGTTACCCTGCTCATTTTGAAGCCAATCACACAAGTACATTCGTAATTCGAGTATGAGCTGCATGTTTACACTGCCACTGCATCCGGACAGTCTTGTCATGAACTTCGCTCCAGGCAATGACCTCTGATCCTCTGATCTGAACGACATCGTTCATGCCTTGATTGCCCTTTGACAGCTTCCTCTCGTTTTATTCGACTTATGATGAATTCGATATTAATATTAATGCATTGGTTAAGCGCATAATGGCTCCTTGTTTCAAAAACGTGATTCACTGCACTACGAAGAAATGGGTTGCGAATTTCGAGAAAATAATTACACGTCACTAACGTCGCACAACCTCACACATTTCATTTTTTTTTAAGATATAAGAGTAATTATGCAAAATCGCAAACCTTCACGGTCTAGACTCTAGGCAATAATAAAGTAAATTATTGTTTTTGCCAAAGAGAATGCAAAAAAAGATGTTTTTTGAAAAAAAAAAAAAAAAGGTTTTTGCTAACAAGTTTTCCGACCAAATAACGCGCACCAAAATTCACACACACGTCACGGTTACTCGGAAGTAGCCACAGAGAGGTGCTCGTATATTAGCAATACGTCTAGGTACCTACATATAATTATCCTGGAATTTCACATTATTAGTTATCCAAAAATAAGTTTTAAATATGGATTTTACCACTGTTTCGGTGGTAAGTGAATCATTCTGTCGATTGTACGCATCGTTTTCCATGTATGGATGTTTGCGGTCTGATTAGGTTCATTGAAACAGGTCAGCGTTCACAATCAATAGGTACGGCTTATATAAATTAGTGATTAGTCACTGGGAAAGGGGAATCAATGAGTATATAATTCTAATTTGTAAATGGCTTATATTTTTTTTTAAACATAGGTAGGTATACCATATACTCGTAGTATGACATGTAAGATATTATCTTACACTACTTCAGCATCTGCCAGAAGAGATCAACATCTAGAAATAATAAGTTTTAAGTTTTACTAAGGAACGTAGAACGTAGAAATTCGTTTACGAATTTAATGTCTCATAACTATAGAACCTATCTGGAAAACGCAAAAAATATTGAAACCGTTTTTTTATAAAACTTGGGTTTTTTGTATACCGTATTTTTTTTTCCAGATTTACCTACAACGTTTATAAATATTGGTTACAATAACATTTTGACCAACTTTTGATAGTGTATATTTTGGCTACGTGCTGTTGGTCAGTCCACCGTTACTATGAGCGTTTCAAATGTGTTTTATCCTACCTACAAACGTTTGCTTACTCACATCTGTATGTTTGTTGCAGAAATGGAAGACATAGCGATACTTTGGAGTTCGGGCTCCCCGGAGAGTGCTCTTTGGTCAGATTACCTCGTCGCGAGCTTCGATAAGATCATGTCGCAGAGAGCTAGACACCACTACAGGTCTGTTTCTAGTCTTTCCCATGTATTTGTGGTCATCTATATAGTTATTAGCATTTAGATGTCCACTGCTGGACATAAGCTTCTAGTCTGTTTCTAGTCTATCCCATGCATATGTGGTCATCGACATATCAGCATTTAGATGTCCAGCAGTGGACATAAGCTTCTTTTATAGATAATAACGATTTTGGACCTTTTCCATCCATTGGTTTCTGGCGATTTCCGGGGTGGGTGTGGCATCTTACAGATTAGTTATTGATCAAGTTTGATCACTTTGTGACATTTCGGTGGAACATCAAACTTGGTCCTTGGAAACTGGACGTTTAGAGACCTATCTAGTTTTTAAGACGTTTCAAAGTTTTCACTAAATGATGGAAGAAGCGGATGACCCACCTGATGTTAAGTGCCTATAACGATTCATTGCCTCACAGTAACATTTGAGCTTTTATTCAATACTTTTAAAGTATAATTTCCATTTATAAAACTCTATTTATGCATGATATAGGAAAGTATAGTCCTGAGATGAAAATAAAAACAAAAAAACCAGGTGACCTTTTTAATGGTGAAATAATCTTTGGGTAGGTAACATAGAAACTTCGATAGTTGTTATCTAAGATAAGCAACATAACTATCATATGTACCTAGGTACACAATTTTATCCTTACCTATGTCCACAGAGTAACACCAGTCACAGTAGAAGAACTTCTCTCAAACGACTCTCAAGAAAAAGTCGACAAATTAGCAAAAGCGCAACTGCAAATATTGATACTGTGTCCGAACTTCGCATCCAAGATGGCTGATCTGAAGAAGGACATAAACTGTGAGGAAACTTTCAAAGTGGACAAGATTCTGGTGATGCTGTTAGGCGTTGAGAAGAACCAAGTTATTGCTAATAACTGTGAAGGTAAAAAACCCAACAGATCAACGTTTCTCTCTATCGAAGTCATGCTTTGTCTCTTATTCTTGTTTCATCGAAAAAGTGAGTTTAAAGTTTAGTTCTCAAGTTTAAGGGGTATATTCATATTGGTGTTCTAAAGCTGCCCTAGCTAAAATGGCTGCTAAATCTCTTCGTTGTCAATTGCCATGCAAGTAACAATAGCTGGAATACTTAGAATCACCTAATTTATAAGTCTATTCCAAATGATCCTTGTTATTTTACTGAATAAAAGATATTTGAATTTGACATACCTACCACTTTCGCATCGCTCGCAGTAATTTAAAACACAAAGGGTGAGTCATTGAAATAAATGTGTATAAAGTGGTTATCCTAAATAATAGATTTCGTTTCCAAGTTTTGAAGCGATAATCCACTATTTTCTCTTCAAAACAAACGACAGCCGACTTGACGAATGACTTGACTTATACTATTTCAAATATCTCACTTGACACTAGAAAAGTTGTCTTGTCAAAATGACGGACAGAGGCCATAAATAAAAGAAGAAGACGATTCAAAATGATCTTAAAGATAATAAAAGATATTTGACTATGACCCTATGACTTTCTCCGTCCAGAATACCCCACGATCGACCAGTGGCAGATGATGTGTGTCCGTGAGAAAGACACGTGCTTTGTGGACACCTTCCTGACGGCTGCAGTCGGGATCCTACGCACCAAGGACTGCAGGGACACAGCCGCTGATAGAACCAGCTTCTCCATAGTACCGAAGAAGGTCAAAATTGTAAGTATCTTATACATTATTGATCAACCTACCTAGATAAAGTAAGATTTTTTTTTTATTGTTTCTGACTGTACTTACCTCCTTGTGCAAATCTTTGTGGACATTTCAATCTCTTTGATTTCAATAAAATCAATGGGCTCTCTCTGAGATTTTTTTTCGCGTAATTTTTATAAATTTTTGGACGTTACGTGCTACCGTCACAGCCTTTTTTAATTTTAGTTTTTATATAAATTACTAGCCCAATAGGATCGAACGGGACGCTGACGAAGTCGCGGGCAAAAGTTATCTTATATAATATAAGTGGGATGAGATTGGATTTAAATTATCTAGAAAAGTTTGTAGTACTAGGTGGTCCAAACTTGGTGGTCATTTACTATTCCCGATAAGTAACTATTTCTTGATATAACGTTATTGTTTATAGGGGCAAAGTCGAGTGATAGCGCTATTGAACGATCCAATCAGAGACGAGGACAGCATCAAGATAATGGTCGATAAGAAGGGAGAGGTCATTCACATACCCACCTACAAGAAACGGAACCCTTATACACTGCAGTTTGATATTCCAGGTAACACACGGTGCTTAACCTTTGGTATGCCGGAACGCAGATCTACGCGAGACTTAATAGATGTTCTATTGTGTCTGGAAACCTGATCTTTGTCTATAGAAACCTGTGTTAGAGTAAAAAAAATTAAGAATTAAAAATAAACTTTTTCGCAGACTAAAAAAAAGCTAGCACAATATATTCAACATGGAAGTAATAGTCAATGCCCTACAATTGACGGTCTTATCGCACAGGCGATTTCTTCCACGACCATGTTGAACATACCCTCATTAAAGGCTTAGGAGGTACCTAGGTACCTTGTTACTTACCTGCATACTTTTTTTTCTTAGTGTAATTAGTGTGTTGTACCTGTGTTGTGTGCCAAATAAATATTTCTTTATCTATCTCTATATTAAACAATCAGGCAGCTGATAGATAGATAGATAGAAAACTCTTTATTGTACACCACTGTTACAGAAATTATAAAATAAACACAGCTGATTTCACTACTTCGAGCTTACACTAGGTTTAAATAGGTTTTTTATACACCAAGCCCTTATATTTTTTTTTGCAGAATCGTGTTTAGAAGTGTCAATGCTAGTATGGGTGCGTGTCAGTAAAAATGGCCAATCACTAGGACGGAGGCAGATCAAATGCGAAAGTCGACTGAGAGAACTCGACCAACTGTTGCGAGCCTCTGATCATCCGCTGGAGTTTATGTGTCAGGTATGATAAACATTTTTCGTTATAAGTACGAATTTTTTTTTGTTACCTTTGTACAAAAAAGCTTCGCAAAGATAAAAGGTAGGTAGGTAGGGTTTTGAGAGATAAGAGGCCAGTAAAAAAATTACAAAGTATAGTAGGTTTATATTATGAGTTAGTGGCCAACTCCGGTGACGGAGTTTTGAAGCCGCCTGGTCTGACGACTGCTAGAGCCGGGACCGACAGTTTAAAAAACGAGCCTTCCAAAGCACTGAAGCGCTCAGATGTTAATGCTGCTAACGGTCACCCATCCAAATAATGACCGCGCAGAACCTCACTTAAGTTTGATAATCGGTGAAGATTGACTAAGCAAGCTACGTCACGAGCGCTTGAAAATATACCAAAAAATAATTAAAAATAGGATATAAAAAATATGGACCAAAAAAACGTCAATAGAAACCGCTTCATGAGTTTGCAGTTATTTCAGTAATTTATTTCCCATCCACGTATTATGAGCAGGAATTTCCTCTCAATTTATAACTAATTAGCTCAGTAGCTATAGGGATAATTAATTATTATTAGTACATAATGTCCCACGTGATCAGTTATGAACCATGCGCGAGTAACGGTGCACGTTAATCTTAAACATATAGCTTTATTTAGCTACAGTTGAAGTACTTACACAAAATAACTCTTAAAAATAGTGAAATACGTGCTACGTACTTGCTACGTCACAGGTGCTACGTCGTAGAAAGCGCTACAACTTTTTTGTGCGTCAGTTTCGGTTACCTAACATTTTTAGCGCTACGCTGCTACGAACAATATCTAGTGCTACGTAGTGTTCGGGAAAGTTGAAATGTGCTACATTTTGAACCTAGTTTTAAACTCAAACTATCATTTATTCAGTGTTCAACTACGTGTAAACAAACTATTACGGCGTAGTACGGCGTCTTATCTGTTATAGTGTATTATAGATTAAAATAGAAGGAAATTGGTTGTTATTCGTAAATTGCGTTTCATAGACTAATAGAACACAGTAAACAAACTTATCAAACGACTGAAAACTCAAACAGTATATTTGCAGCTTTAGCATTAGAAAGAGAAAAAACACTACAGTTTCTAGCAGTGGAAAACTTCGCTATAGATTGTAATACAAAATAACTCTTATCAAATTGAGACAGTAAAAAATGTGTTTTCTGTTAGTTATTGCTGTGAAAAAACTCTGCCATAAACTGCTCTGGCCCCAAATGTGATAAACACAGTGAAAAAACTTAATTCCTCAACAATATTAACAATAACTTTATTTGCAAAATCAAAAATGTGGTTTTCAATTGTGAGTTTGTTAAAAAATGTGTTAAAACGTGTGGTTCAGACGCTGGGCTTCAAGACCACGAGCCGAGAACAGCTGGACAGCTGGATGCTGAGTGCGTTCCAGAAGAATATTCCACCGCATTTCAACTTACTGGCTTCGACTGAACAGTTCAATCCCAAGGCTGATGTTTCAAGTAAGTACATATATAACATGACTGGCGCCACAGCTCAGGTGGCTCATGGCTCTTCTGTGCTGAGGGTCGTGGGTTCGGTTCCCGATGAGAACAAATATTTCTGGCAAACATGGATGTTTGTTCTGTGTCTGGCTTCTGGTTTTGTCTGGTCAATATCAACGTCAATTCGCTTAGTTAAAACTTATAAGAAAATTATATTGAGCCAATAAATAATAGCGCATTCCAAAATAATGTATATTCCGGTTGAATTGAAGTGTTCCTTCCTTTAGGTAAATTAACTGTTTGATATTAGGTGTATGTATTTATTTCTTGATCTGCGTTAAATATAACTTATTTAATACGATCATTATTTATTATTAATTCATATTATTTGAGGAAATATTACAGGACGATATAGGTAAACTTTGATTTATCATTGCCACAGCTAATACTCGTAGGTACCGCATGAAGCATCAACTTGTATATAAATATTCCATAGCACGTTGATCTCGGACGATTCACGTGAGCTATGACAATTTTATTTATTCGTATGGCGTTCAGACAATCGTTCACAATATTATACAGGGTGTTACCAGACCACTTCCGAAAACGAAAGGGGGAGCTACAGCACACCAAAACCCATCCAAAAAAAAATCAGTTATCCTGAAAAATAATTATAGCCGGAGAAAATAATGTTTAAAGATTTGTATTTATTTCGCCAGCCCGCAATGTACGCATTCACGTAGGTAAGGTCGAGGCGTAGTACTATTATTTATTCTGTGTCGTAAGTGCCTACTAACGTAGGTAGGTACTAACGTAGGTCGCTCGCACGTCGCGTACTTGAATGACCCGCGATGAACTCTCAGCTGTTCATGCTGTAGTAGACGTAATCTGCGTGCTGCGTGTACATTGCTGCTTTATTTATTTTATTTGTTTTTTTGCTTTTTTAAATGAGATAATTAAGTAGATATGTCTTATTATGTTGTACTGTGTGTATGTAACTAGAAAAAAAATTAAAAAGAGATAGTCAAGTCAATTTTTTTTTTCGCGATTTTTTTCGCTTAATGTTTTCAGTATCATGGTCTGATTGGAACCTCCAAGTTTTCGGAAGTGGTCTGGTAACACCCTGTATATTGTTTCTGAACGATTGTGGTGCTGTGAGGTTCTAGGAACAGGTACAGCAGCCAAGTGTTGTTGCTCGTTTAGCGCCACCCAGGGGACACGTGTAGGGTTATGGTGGCAATTCCTACGGACATCAGCAACGGTCAGCTATGACAATTTACAACTATATACAGGGTGTTACCAGACCACTTCCGAAAACTTGGAGGTTCCAATCAGACCATGATACTGAAAACATTAAGCAAAAAAAATCGCGAAAAAAAAAATTTACTTGACTATCTCTTTTTAATTTTTTTTCTAGTTACATACACACAGTACAACATAATAGGACATATCTACCTAATTATCTCATTTAAAAAAGCAAAAAAACAAATAAAATAAATAAAGCAGCAATGTACACGCAGCACGCAGATTACGTCTACTACAGCATGAACAGCTGAGAGTTCATCGCGGGTCATTCAAGTACGCGACGTGCGAGCGACCTACGTTAGTACCTACCTACGTTAGTAGGCACTTACGACACAGAATAAATAATAGTATTACGCCTCGAACTTACCTACGTGAATGCGTACATTGCGGGCTGGCGAAATAAATACAAATCTTTAAACATTGTTTTCTCCGGCTATAATTATTTTTCAGGATAACTGATTTTTTTTGGTTGGGTTTTGGTGTGCTGTAGCTCTACCTTTCGTTTTCGGAAGTGGTCTGGTAACACCCTGTATATAATAGCTTCACCTAAGCGCTCAAACCACCTAGCCTTATTTTTTATTTTTTTTACCTGAGGAAATCCATCCTGTATACCTATTGCTTGTTAGAGCAGTAGGTTATGTCAGACTGTACTGACTAAAACCTCACGGTCCGTCGGGCACTTTTACCGGGGGACGCGAGTGCGCGTTAGCATTCTTCCGCGATAAACCACCTAGCCTAGGTACTTGTTTATTTCAACTGTTACAAGTTATGTAACTGCTCAAATAATTACCTTTTAATTTCCATTCTAGGTTATATTATCGATTTTAAAAATCTTTGGGTAGGTATAGAAAAGAAATTGACATAGGTAGTAGGTACATATTAATTACGAAACTATGGCTGCTGTAAAATGTTATCATCTACCTACAAATTATTTCGGTTTTGCCCAATCAACTAATAGTTCGGACTCTAGTTTTGTGTAGGTATACATATATAACTATTATAAGGGGTATATTCATATTGGTCTTCTAAAGCTGAGCTACTAAAATGATTGAAATCTGTTAATCTGTTGTCATCTTTTCGTTGTCATGCAAGTGACAATGATAGAGCATTTTTTTAAAGCCGCGCTAAATTGACAGTTGAATATGAATAAAGGGGTAGGTATTTAAGTGAAAGATCCTCCAAGTAGTTTTTCATCTTGTAGGTATACCTAAGCTTTCAGTGAAATTAGAAGGATAACCTGTTCATAGAATTTGTAATGTAGCTTTTTCACATTGAATTCAGAACACAGCACATTTAAATCGTCCCCATCCGAAACCCGTATGCCTATACAGAAATCGTTACTCAAGCAAAGATTTGAGCAGAGATTTTCACATAGAAATCTATACTTGAGTCTGGATCAGTGCTTGAACAGTGAATCAGCATACGGGCCTCGGTGTCAAATGTTAATAACTGACTTGAATAAAGAATGTTGAATGACGTTTCTCTGGAGTTTAAAATCTATTATTTCTAGGTGGTGAGGAATACCCCACACTTCTGCACTGGGCGGCTCGCTTCGGCTTAGAGCGGGTTTGTTGGCAATTACTCGAATGTCCGGGAGGGGGCGCTGCCGTCGCTTTACGGAATGTACGGCACAAGACTCCCGCCGACCTCGCGAGGGAACACAAGCATTATCGACTCGCTGATGTACTGGCTGATCACTTGGTAAGGCACCACTTAAGACAATAACCTTTGGGAGAGGGACGAATCCAACCCTTAGATAATTTTATCAAATCCGTAAACCCTAGGCATTATATCCAACTGATTGATGTAACATCGATCACTTGGCAAAAACTTCAAACAGCCTTACCTACTCCTCATATTGTTATACATACCGATAACTTGTTTTAGGTATATGATATAAGGTAGGTAGGTATATATATACCTACCTACCTTATACGTGAGGCCCTACCTATTGGTGTCGTCAAGACTATATAGTCTTGACGACACCAATAGGTAGGGCCTCACACTCACAGGAAAGACATGACCATCAGTGACGTTTCTAGGCCGTGGTTTTCCTCAGCCGATATCCCTTTATTGTTTGAGTACATCACTCAGCTGGTTATCTAAGTTTACATAAAACAATTAGCTAAATGACTTATATATACGGTACGGTAGACGGTATATTGTATATGGTGGTGGTTGATTATATGCCACATTTTCGCTCACTCAATATAGAGGGGAAAAAACCGAGTGAAAAGGTGATCATAATATCATGTGTTAGACTTTATTGTTTCATAATATAACGTCGTGGTGTAGCCGAGCCTTTAGTTTTTTGTAGGTACTGTTATTTTTACATCCGGTATTTATGTAACTATAGGGAAAGTTAATATTAGTGGTAAATAGGTACGTACAATAAATAATTAGTAGCAACAAAATTATAATGAACATTACCGGGCAGAAAATATTGTAGGTACTAATAATACTAACGCGTAGTAATTTTTACAGAAAATCAACGAATTCTCAAACATGTACTACTATCTCAAAAACATGTCCGATAACGACAAAGAGGAATCGGACGATGTAAAAGAACTACGTATTGTCGAGACGTGCGATACTGTCGACTCTCCCGTCGAGACAGAGACCAACGACACAGATCCCTTCAGCGAAGCCTGCACACAGAATCTAGAGGAAACCAAGAAGCCACGACCGCACCTTAAACTGCCGAAGATTCGAGAACAACTCTACCAAAACGAATTCCCCTTAAACGACACAGAACATAGAATCCAACAAGCGCTCGAACACGATTACCTCGTCCAACCTTCAAACATTAAAGTAGAAAGCCCGAAATTCCGACCGAATAATCTCTACGCAAACAGTTCAAGACTAATGCCGCAGCAACAGGACATATTCCTCTACTCACCCACCGAAGAATCAAAAACATTCACCATAGACACGCCTACAAGCGAAATAAGCCAAATAAACTTAACTAAAGACATTCGTAGCCCGAGCGTCAAATCTAACAAAGAAATATGTCCACTAACTGGACAGGAGGAACTAGCAGAAATTATTACCGACTTCAAAAATAACGTGTTCTCTATATCCGAAGTGGAGAAGCTAGTCATGGAATGGAAGAATAGAAACGAAACTCAACAGTCGTTGAAGGAAAAACAGGAGCAGTTGAATAAAATGAGAGATGAGTATGATAAGATCCAGCAGAGGATTAAAGATCATATGAAGCGGCCGACGCCGTTTGAAAGGGTTAAGAAAATGTTTTCCAAAAGTAAAACCAAAAGTGAGTTTACCGTTATATCGTAAAGGCGTCATGGCTCAGTCGGTAGTAGCTCTGCCTTCCGTGCTGTGGGTCGTGGGTTCGATCCCTACTAAGAACAAAGATTTGTGTGTGGCAAACGTAGATGTTTGTTCTATGTCTGGGTGTTACTATGTAATTTACAAAAAAATAATATATAAGTATTATATCAGCAGTCTAGTTCCCATAGTACAAGCTCTGCTTAGTTTGGGACTAGAGGGCGTTGTGTGTAATGTCCAAGGATATTTATTCATTTATAACCTGCTATGTTTTTGTTTGAGAATTGGAAAGGAGACTTGAAACGGAAAATCTTTCAAAGGGCAATGTGTACGCTTCTTTAACAAAATCCCAAGTGATGTGTCTCAATTGTCGATTGGCAAGTTCAAAAACGTAATAAAACAAAGACTTATTTCAAAAGCATACCATAAAATATCAGATTATTTAGAAGACAAACAAGCTTGGGACGAACTAGCTCCAACTCATCCAATAAAAAAATTAAAAAATTGTAATCATACCTAATCATACAAAACGTAATGACGATTCAAAGTGATCCGTGAGATTTTATTGAATAAAAGCTTTTTGACTTTGACTTTGACTTTGGTGTATTTTTCAGATCACGAAAACCAAAACGGTGCTATAGAGAAGCGGAATGGAAGTACCAGACCTAACAGCAGCTTGAGTGAAAGTAAGTCTAAAAAAGTCTACTACTGTTTACCGATCCAATACACTTTATACCTATTCCAGATTTTTTTGTGAGATAAATCAACGTACCTACTCGTAGCTTTGATATTCCGTCATGGTTGTCACTGCGCAGTTTATTGAATACTAGCTTCCGCCCGCGACTTCGTTCGCGTCCCGTTGGATCCCGTTGATTTTCCGGGATAAAAAGTATCTAGTTAATTCACGCTACGGACAATTATATATTCCAAGTTTCATCCAGATCAGATCAGTAGTTTTTGCGTGAAAGAGGAACGAACTTCCATACATTCTTACAGACTTTCGCGCTTATAATATTAGTAGGAAAGGAAATTGCGCGACATTCGATAACAATTTCTTCAATCAATTTTAGCTTTTTAACTTGTACTTTCTATGGTTTTTAAGTAGGTACATTTGACTGATTGCCTCGTATTGTCTCCAGGTTCATCATCATCAGGTAGACTGAGCACAGTGAGCGGTGGCAGTGTGGCCGAGACGAATAGTGTTCAATCGGAAAACGATGACAAGGCACGCTCTATTGTAAGTATCACTGCTACATCTCATCTGCCACGTCTATATTCATAATTATAGTCCTATTAGCTGGAAACAGTTTTAGCCGCCATTTTTCCAAGATGGCGGCGCTTCCAAACCTCGCACTTACAAAACTAATCAAAACTCACGAAAAACTTTATAAGAAAACCGGTTTTTGAGTCAGAAATGACTGAACTATTCCACTCAGCTGCAAAAAGCATCAGAAACTCATCATTTGTTAAATAAAATTATTTTAAATATAAATGGTTCCTATTCGAGGAAAGTTACTAAGCTTTTGACCCTGGGTGCCCTAAGCCTCGTTTAAAAACACAGTTTGAGTGGTTTAGGTATTTAAAGCTTTTTGAGTGTTTAAAACTATTTTAAATATGTTAGGTACCTACCTTAAATACTTTATTCTAATAAGGCTGTAATACATACTTATTGTGTGTATGAATTTCTGAAATAAAGACTTTGAATTGAATTTAATAAACATACGCGTGCCTACATAATATATGTTTTTGGAGACTCAGAACAAGGAGGGTTGAATAGAGAAGCGATGCCAAAAACAAATGAGCATGGATTGTAACTTGCTGCTAATTTTCTCTATATCTTTTATGTACTTTGTCTATAGATATCATCTAGCACACTGACAATGCACTCTGCATGCGATGACCGACTGGATGACTACCTGATACCGCCGCCGCCGCGCCCGCTCAACGGAGCACAATTCACCACATTTGGACATCCCAAGGACCCCAGGTAACCAACCTCATTCATATTCATTTACTCATTGCTTACATGTCCTTACTTAGTACTTCTTCTTCCCTTCGTTCTTCTTCTCTTCAATAATGGCCTGTGTCCGTCATTTCGACAGACAATTTTGCCAATGTCAAGTGTTAAAATTGTAATAAATAAGTCAAGTCAAGTCATTTGTCAAGTCGGCTGTCGTTTGTTTTGAAAAGAAAATGGTGGATTTTCTCTTCAAAACCTAACACGAATTTTCACATTCAGAAAAACCACTTTACACACATTTATTCCAATGGCTCACACTTTATGTTACGACCTAAGTATTATTGGTTAAAATTCCACCAAAATTAAACAACAATACTCACAATAACACAAGAAAAACTATTAAAATAAAAGTGCTATGTGTCGTTTCAAAAAATGTCAAAACTCGTCCCTTACTTAGTAATAGCTTAGTTCTAAAGTAGCATTATATGTCAGGTACGTACATGCTGTTGGGCACTGAAATGTCATTGGTTGTATTGAAATATAATAATCTTAGAAAGAAATACATTACAACAAACTTCGAGAATAATTAAGTTCGTATGAGTACGTGGTCTAGGGACGCAGTTTTGGGCGCCTTAAGGCCTCCGTCGTGGATTAACCACTGCTAGAGCCGTGATCGACAGTTTAACGTGGCTTCCGAAGCACGGAAGCGCTCAGATGTAAATTAAAGAAAGAAAAGACACGCCTTTGTACATGTTATCTATTTCTGTCTTCTGTTTATGTGTTATTTTAGTGTACAATAAAGAATTACAAGAATTACAAAAGACAGTCACCCATCCAAATAGTGAATGCGTACGACGTCGCCTAACTATCGAATCCGCAGTTTTCAGATCCGATCTCATGCACAAAATATCATAGTGAAAAACGAAACACAAATCGTAAACACAATCCTAAGCCCGTATGCTGATAAAGAAATCGTTACTCAAGCATAGATTTGAGTAGAGATTTTCATTCAAAAATCTATACTTGAGTCCGGGTCAGTGCATCTGCAGTAAATCAGCATACGGGCCATAGACTTAAAATAGTGATATTTCTTTTGTAACTTGTTCCAGAGCACACATGGCGACAATAGTAGAACGCGAAGCCTCTGCGTCCCGCGAGACATTATCCAGCGAATCCCACAGCGAGACGCACTTGCGACTCAACTTCACGACCCGCGACCAGGTCGCGCGGTGCGACGCCGACGGCGCGCATATGTATATGAATATATCCGCTACGCACACATAACTGTCTCTTCCACGCTTGTTTGATGTACGGACATGTATTGTGGGGATTACCAAGTGAAACTTTGGCATAATATTGATAAGTTGTAGATAAAGCGACTTATTGAAACAGGCTATTGTGGAATGATTCATGTCGCGTACCTAAATAAAGTGTATTGTATGTATAGTAAAGAAAGTCAACAGTTAGCGACAAAATCGCTAGTTGGTACCTAGATATCATGGAACCACGACAAACGCGCGTTTGCATCGCTACTAAGTCGCAGTGTGTGAAAATAAACAAGTGTGCTATGTAGAAGTATAATTGCATTCATGCTAGGGATTGGGTTGCAATAAGACTACATAATAATGTGCCACACACAAGCTAAGAACTCGACATTTTTGTTAGGTCGAGATTGATTCGACATTACGAAGTTGATGTGCGAATTATTCGCATAGTATTTTCCATCGAAATGAAGACTGAAAACTGATTTATTGATTGTAAATATTTTGTGTAGTATAATTTGGAGGCATTGCTATTTTCGTAGGGTCAAGACTATAATGCAGTATTTTCTACTTAAATGAAATTGTTTAAATAAATGTTATCTTCTACACTATGGGTAAAATACTGCACGGTTTAGACTCCTTACTCTAATTTATTTATCTTTACAAATATGTACGTACGTATTAGCAACATACATTTAATTCTATAAATAGTACAAACCATATTTTAGTAGTTAATTAGCTAGCAAAATAAGCATTTAAATATGTTTAGAATTAAGACTTATTTTGTAAGTGTCATAATAATCCATTTAATTTAACGTATATTTATACTTTTGTATGGAATTATATCGTGAATGCATTTAATCCATGAATATTCTTGAAATAAAATGTGTTTTTAAAATAAATATTTTGTTTTTATTCTTTACCTAATTAGGAAATAGGCACAGTTAAAAACAGGTAGATAGGTGTGGGTGGGCATTTAAACAAATTAAAAGTTGCAAAATATTTTATTGAATATTTAGGTATAATTTTTCACATTTCTAAACTCATCGCAATCAAATATTGCACCAACATTAGATTTTAAAACAATAAAGTTCATAATACTTCTACAATTTCATTGGTTTAACAATTTAGCATTCGTCAAAAATAAATGCACACGTCCCAAAACTAGGTAAACCTATATTTATAGCATCTTGTCAAAACGAATTATCACAACTAGCTTTTATATCCAAATAATTGTAGTAGGCGGCCTAAAAACTCACCAGAGTTGGCCACTCTATAACTTAATTGGTTTTAGTAGGAAATAAATAAGAATAATTTACATAATTTTAGTACATAATAGGTATTCTGAAGTAAAATTTCTTTAGTTATAAGTTGTCTTACACAAGAGTCATGTGACCTATCAACGTCACCAAAAAAAAGCACAATCGTGTAAATTTATAAAACAGTTATATCTGCTAAATCACTACACAGCCAATATAGTTACGCGACACCACAAATATAGTGACGTCGCGAGTTTTCGTTACCTATTTGTATCATTCTGATACAAATGTGTGATACACAGCTTTAGATAAAGCTATAAGTTATCCTTCGCGAGATGCGGTTGCCCGTTAGTTTTGACCTGCGATGTTCGTCTAGAAGACGGCGGTGTGGAAAGTATAGCTTGGTACATCCCCCATATAGCTAGCGGTCGCATGTAGGCCACTGAACGATGGTTTCCGTTCTCGTAGAGAGCTTCGGGGGTCTCGAAGGAAAGCCCCATGTTCACCATAGTTTCGTACATCCCGCCTGCTGTGGCAAACGCTTCCTCGTGCATGCCTGAAGATAAAAACAATAAGGTTTTAGATTTACCGAATTTCATCTATCTTGCCTGGAAGAGATCGCTATTTAGCGATAAGGCCGCCCATTGTACATTTAATGCAACCCGTTTTGTTTATATCATAGGAATATGTTTCGGTGTTATTTATGTACAATAAAGCGTTTTCATTCATTCATCAACATGAATTTGTAAACAAACGTTTTGTACCTACCTAGGTACCAAACACTTTATTTATTTTATTATTAGATCCTAGCTTGTATCATCCCATTGCAGGGCAAAGGCCTCCCTCTCTTTTTTACACACTTCTCACTCTTATATTTTTATTTATTGTAATATTTGATTTTTTGTGAATAAAGATAATTTATTATTATTATTATGACAAATGTTATGAAGAATAAAGTACTTGCCAATAAAAATATACCAATTTTAGAGTCAGAATTTCAACAATACTCGTGTACCTTCATATATCATGGTAGCAGCCAGTCCATACGTGACTCCGGTCCACATTTCCTCACTCTGCAGTGCCGTTGTGTCGACATGCGGCCTCGAACCCGTCACGTATCCATTGACAGCACCCATGTTACCGCTACACCACCGACGCACGTTGTTATCGTAGATGCATTGTAGGGATTTGCGGACGTTTGGTGTGGGGAATATTTGATCAGTACAGCCTGATGCTCTGAGAAACCTGGAGACAATGTATAAATTAATTGCAGTCGTTCAATCCAGTCTAGTCCGACTTCCTAGTCCTCCTTAAAACATACGTCTTATAAAGGACTAACCTTTGACCGCGACTACATCCGCGTTTCGTTTAACTGATTTTCCGATGTACAAGTTTAAAAACTTGAATAACAGGCTTCAATTTGATACGTCTTATTATCGAATGATGATGATGATGATGGCAGTTCATTTTGAATGCCGTGTACGTGAATAGTGTTTTTTCAATTTTTTTTTATTTAACTGCCACTTTTACTGGATCCATTTGGAAGAATAACCTTTAATAAATGACGGAGTTCTCGAGGCAACAAACATATTATACAAAAAATAAAACTGATAATCTCCTGCTATTATTGAAGTCAGTTAAAATGTAGCTATTTAAAGTTTCATCCAAAGCAGACCAGTAGCTGCAGCGTGATTGAAATACAAAAATCTAAACTTTGACATCTATAATACCTACTAGCCGTCGCCCGCGGCGTTGCTCGCGTTCTACCCTTTACAGTGTGACGTTTCAAAATTCTTTTCTTAGTGCACCCCTACACTATTATAAGGATACTACCCTCCAAATTTCATACCTCTAGGACTTATACTTTAGGCTGTACGTTGATTCTAAGTCAGCTTCAAAAGAGTTTTATATATTTAGATTAGAAGATAGAAGATAATGTATTAGTTGTAATTTTCTTTGTAAATAAAATTTATCACATTATTTGATAAAAAAAAACTCGACATTTATAATATTAGTAGGATAGTTCGCTCACCAATGGCCGGCCAGCTGATCGGCCATAACAACATGTTCATTGACCGGTTTAGTGTCGAACTTGTAGTATGTTCCATTCCACAGTTTGTCGTGGAAGGCGTGCTTGGCGCGAGAGAGGAGACAGGAGAAGTCCTTCTCATCTTCCTCGTGGTTGAGGAGACGAGCCATTGTACGGAGTGCGGCGATGGACGCCAACCATAACCCGCCGCAATATGCACTGGAAATAAATAAATATTCTTGGACATATCATGCAACTCCCTCTAGTCTATTTCAAATTATCTAGTCTAAATTGTCTATTTCTAGTCTATCCAAAGGTTGTCTGCAAGAGATCGAGCAAGAGATTATTTAAGTTGAGGGACGTTCTGCGCGGTCACTGTTTGGACGGGTGACCGTTAGTTTTAATTACACCTAAGCGTTTCCGTGCTTCACAGGGCACGTTAAACTGTCGGTCCCGGCTCTAGCAGTCGTTAAGCCCCGGCGGAGGCCTTAAGGCAGCCTAAAAACTACGTCACCAGAGTTGGCAACTACCTCACACGCTTGCTTACCTTGGTCCCGACATGACCCAAGCGTCATAAGTCTGGTCGGGAAAGCCGCTGTTTTCAATAAGTCCGTCGTCGTCGAGGTCCCAGAGCGAGGCCCGCCGCAGCAAGGCGACACACGGCTCGTACATCTCCTTGAGATATAGATTGGCGTCGTACACGCCGGGGCTCGGGTTGCAGTCCGCGGGGGCGCAGGCCGGCGTGCAGAGCTGGGGCTCCGCTGTGGCCCCGTACAGCAGCTCTAGGATGCCGGGGACTGGCTGTGGTGCTGTTTCCTGGAAAGGTGTTGGGTGCAACAATGCACAAGGTTTAACATATAATTTTGATCGAAACCAGTTTTCTAATCGAAAAGTACAAGATAATTTACATATACAAAAAAATCATGTTTTGATCAGAAAACTTGTTTGGGTCAAAATAATCCTACTACTAATATTATAAACGCGAACGTTTGTAAGTATGGATGGATGGATCTTTGTTACTCTTTCACGTAAAAACTACTGATCCGATTTGGATGAAACTTGGAATATATATTGTCCGTGACCTGGATTAACACATAGGCTACTTTTTATCCCGAAAAATCAACGGGATCCAACGGGACGCAACCGAAATCGCGGGCGGCACCTAGTAATAAATAAATAGTTACCTCTCGTTGTGTGTTCCTATGTACTTACCTGTTGTTGTGTGTTCCTAGGTACTTACCTGTTGTTGTGTTCCTAGGTACTTACCTGTTGTTGTGTTCCTAGGTACTTACCTGTTGTTGTGTTTCTATGTAGTTACCTGTTGTTGCGAGTTCCTAGGTAGTGGTGTTGCTGCAGGTGTGGCAGGATGCGAGGGAGGGCCACGTGACTGCAGCGCCCTCTCGCCTGCGTCTCGCACGTCATCTATATACTGCATCGAGTCACAACGCCGCCCGAACGGAGCCGAGTGCGCACGCAGTATTCTGTAGTCGCGGAACACTTGGAGAATGAACTTTAGGTTGAGGTCCTTCCATTCGCTGACGTCGTGGATGTTGTAAGCGTTTATGTGGAAGAATGGTACGTCATCTGAGGATTGGACGACAAAATTACAGGACACGCAGTAGACAGCTTTGTATTTATGAAAATGAAATCCACCATCTTGGAACAGAATCAGGTGCTGCCATCTATTGAGCAGTTAAATTTAAAAACGTATGAATAGCATGTTTTTTTTTTCGGTCTTATTCCAGAACGGGGACTAAACAAAATCACGTTTTAAACGTCAAGGTTTATACAACGCTGGCGAATTAACATGACACCTGGCTCGGAACTCGATACTTCCCGCTACACCGCTTAATTCGGCCGGGTTGTATAAACCTTGACGTTAAAACCGTGACTTTCTTTTGTCCCCGTTCTGGAATAAGACCGTTTGAGTTTGATTTTGTAATAACAAAAATAACCAAAAGTTAATTAACCCTGCACTTTCAAGAGTGAAAATTTTACACCTGTGGCAGGTTATGTACCTGGATCTCCCAAATCGTGTGGAATAGAGTCCTTTATCTTGAACTTGACACTCTTGCCGTCGTACAGAGATGTCCTCGTTTTCTCCGTCTCCAATGCTATGCTGTCTCGATACATGTATTGTAAAACTACCTGCAAAAAAAAAAAACATTAGAGGCAGAATAACACGAGACAAATATATCGAAATTATTTTGGGGCTTTATTGCACACTTCAGCAGAAATTTTACTCTGATAGGGATCTCGGTAGTATTATTTTGACGTCATCCCTATTTGATTATAAGTCAATTCTAAAACACATAGCACCGACAATATCAACGTTCGGATAGTTACTAAGTAAAAGTCGGGCAATTACCTTGCTTTTCTTTTGCACTAATGAATGTAATGTCGGTCCCGGCTCTAGCAGTAGTTAAGCCACGACGGAGGCCTTAAGGCGGCCTAAAAACTCCGTCATCAGAGTTGGTCACTAACTCATACGAGCTTGCTTGCTTAATGAATATAATACAAAATTTAAATTTTTTATTTGATAATCAACGTTGGTAAGTAAGTAAAAGTCGAGTAGGTAATTACCTAATTTTTGTCTTCCCATAATGCATCTTATACTATAAAACAATCTTAAAAACTCCTTATGAGAGTAATAAGTATTCCTTACTTGTAAGTTAGGCCACAGCTGTGCCAGGGCGAATGATGCGTAGAAGTGTACGTCATAAGTATTATACATTCTATACTCGTGTCCTTCTAGGTATCCGAATAGGCCAAATTGATGTCTGGAAAAAAAGCATTTATAAGAGAAAATAATAATGCAACAAACGAGACGAGCAAGGGAGGGGGAGAGAGAGAGAGAGAGAGAGAGAGAGAGAGATATGTTTAGCAGTTACCTTTACCACTAATATTTTTATGATTCTACCCCTATCTATTGCATTCCCTCACAGAACAACGTGCCATTTGCACTGCGTCCATCATCTATAAGATGTTTATAAAAACTTGGATATGCAACGTGGGGTAGTTGGATTTTTTCCCAACGGTCACTAGTCGGCCGGTCCGTGGGCCCGATGGGAATAAAATACAGACTATTGAGCATAGCAATATGAGTAATTAGACGCTCCTTAGATGAACAAAGAGGTCTACTATAATTACTTTAAAAGTAAATATTTTAACAAACCTAGGATCATTATCCGGGTATTCCTCAGATGCGTCGAACCATATAGTACCGCCGTCCGCGACGAAGTAAAGCTCGTTCATTAACGCACTCTTCAACCAATCTGGAATATTGCTGTAACCAAACGTATTGGAAACGTTACATTAGGTTTTGGACACACGGTGAACGTTTGCACGTTTGTTAATTACTTTCGAATCGGTACAGACAACGATTGACAGCAGTTGCGCTGTGAATCGTGTGATAAAGTTTATCCAGTCATTGTTATTGTAATTGTGTGATGCATAGCGACTGTAAAAAATAATGATGAGGTAAAATGTCACTAAATCACTACAGAAATTATAGTTTTTAAATCTGATAAAACTAATGGTACATATTTTAGAAGTATTTCTGCATTTAGACTTGACTAATAGACCACGGCCTGTATACTAATCCGGACTAAGGTCTCAAGCATAGGTTTTTGTATTAGCTTTTTGCTTTTATACCTAAAACGCCAAAATATGTGATAGATGAGGATGAGACTAGTAGCGTTCCATTTTCAGAACATCATTTCAATGCAACGAAACATTTACAAAAACAAACAAAAAAAAATTTTATTACAAGATTTTACAACACAAAACTGCATGGTATACAGCATACTTTATCTATTCTTTTATCCCATCGAAAGAATAGATAAAAACTTCATAGTACACAGAGGAGAGAACATAAAAATAGAAAGTATAACGGTCGACCTTATCGCTAAAAGCTATCTCTTCCGGCCAACCTTTGTATAATACGTACTTATTAGTGAATATAGGATCCTGCCACTCAGCGAGTAGTTTCTCCCAGTTGGGGTAGTTTCTGAGCGCGTACGCCGCTATCGAGGCACCGGCTATGCCGTCACTACCAAAGTGTTTTGTGTAAAATCTGAAATTAAACCACCTATAAGCAAGAAATACCACAATTTCAAAACTGATACTGTCCTAATCGTATTTACAAGAGTCCCATCTAGCCCTTCATTAATAATAGGCCTTAGACTAGCCGTCGCCCGCGGCGTTGCTCGCTTTCTACCCTGTAGAGTGTGACGTTTCAAAATTCCGTTCTTAGTGCACCCCTACACTATATAAGGATACTACCCTCAAAATTTCATACCTCTAGGACTTATAGTTTAGGCTGTGCGTTGATTCTAAGTCAGCTTCAAAAGATTATATATATTGATGATGATTTATACAGCGTCAGGAGGCAACCTATGCCTACACATAACGGGACACTGTAGTGCATGGGACAATGTTTAGATGGAGTAGGCTTGCCCAGCACCTATACCATCCTCTCAGCCTAGTCAGCCTTATCCATAGGAAAGACAAGGCTTAGCCAGCTCCGCACGTATTGATTTCATTAGTTGTAAGGTAATAGGCCTCTTAACTAGTTGAGAAAAAAATATAACAGATCGTTTTTATCGGTGTCTCAACTGGTGTTTTTTATATATATTTTTTTAGGAAGTTTCTTACCTTCTATGAGTCTTTTTATCCTTCTTATATTTAATGACGGGCATGTCCCAATTCAGGCAGAATTCAGTCGAGCCCAACCCTCCAGGCTCCATACAAATAACACTTGAGAGAGCCACTGAATCACCTGTCAACAAATATGATCGTATAAATATTACGAAAAATTATTCCGAGATTCCCAACGAGTCACACCGAGATTCCCAACGGTGCGGATCGTTGGGAATCTCGGTGTGACTCGTTGGGAGTCCTACAAAAAAAAAGTTCCAATCGTGTCAAAGATTACAGTCGTGAGCCTTATTTGTATAATGTATGAGAACTAAAATTATTTCGCTTACTAACCTCTTGTCATATTGCCAAGGAATAGTTTAGTGAGGATATAGGTTGACCATGCCCACACGCAGTGTAAAGTGGACTTAACGGCCTTTGTCATAGAATTTACATCTGAAAAGCAAAAATAGCCTCTCAGAAAAATAAGACTAAACATTTTACTATTTGTGCTATTTTTTCAATTTCTTTATGATATTTTAGTAACTACGCATAGTACCTACTTACAGACCAAAAATACAAGTATGGCCTTTGACATGTGCTAGTACCTACTACAGTTTTTATAATGGGTTCCCAACGAGTCCCAAAATGGTGTCACAATGTGACTCGTTGGAAATAGAGATAATCAATTAGAGTCACACAATCGTGTCACATTGTGACCCGTTGGGACTATAGAAAATTATTAAATGGAAAAAGGCTCACGACTGTAGTTCTTTCACCAACTAAATCTATGTGTATCCTACAATTAGTGCAGTATAATTCAATTGTTTAGTTTAGACCATTATATTAGTAAAGTTATCACATCGCACTACGTCAAACGGCTACCCCAGATGTATTCTCAGAGGGTCATATCATAAAGATTTAAAAACAAACTCACACTTACAAAGGTTAATAGATTTTTTATTGTCTTTCTTTTGATTTACTAAATTTTTTGTCAGCTCTGTCTAATTCCATACTGGGTCAAAACTGATGACTCAATCAGAGTGTCAAGTCCCACTAGATCAAAGCAGCGTACGTACTCACACTTATAAAGTTTCTTAGGTTTTTCTTTCTTGACTTCTTTTTCATCTTGCTTAGAATCGGGTAGCTTTGGGGGCGGTGGAGTAAGACTTGGATCAGGAGATAATTTGCCATTTTCCTTTATACAGTTCCACACGTAACTTGAAGTTTTTGCCGCGTTCCACAGGCAGTATCCTTTGAATACAGTTATTGGTTAATATTATACCAAATGCATTAATAACTCATTATTCAATAAAACTGCAAGAATCACTTAATACGCAAGCTGGGTAAATCAAAGCATCACGCAACAACTGGACAGAAACAGTAGTACTCCTAGTATTTACTCCCAAGTTGATCTAGATTTGATAGTAAAAGTACCATTGTGTTGAAATAGTTATCCAACAGATTTTTTATAACAAAAATACTCTCTAAGTCACAAGCTTCGAAACCACAACCCAAAGAGCCACAGAACAGAAAAGAAGTACCTTCGTGAATAGTTTCATCATCCTGCTTTTTCTTAGCGATGGTGAATGTGCAAGGCGTGTCATTGAGTCTCTGTTCAAGAGTTACTCCGCATGTGTAGTCTTCGGAATACCGCTCGAGGTCTAGTTTAGCTGCAATTTATATATTACCGGTTTTTTAAATATTATGCTATGTTTATAATACAAGTAATAATAATATATACAATACAATAATATTCAGCACAGGACCATGAGGAGTGGCACAGACAAAGAGAGGCCTATACCCAGCAGTGGGTGAAGTCGGGCTGTGGATGATGATGATGATAATACAAGTTTAGGAGGTTTTAACATAGTACCACCTAGGTTGCTTTATTTGACCAATAAACAGAATAATTAAAGGTCTTCTCTTTTTACTTGGATGTAATCTCTTTCATGGCCAGTTTCGTGTATTGCATATAAATACATACCGCTATTTTTATTTTTATTCGTGCTCCCTAGTATTTCTGTCCACGTGAATGTGATGCTGACATCTCGTCTCTCATTGGTCAGGTTGACAGCGGTGAATACAAACACCGCACATGGTAGACTACTGTCCTGTACAATAAGTTTATTCATTTGTTATTTTAATAAACGCTTGCATTTATTCTTATAGAAAAAAACTAGTAGACGAAACTACTCTACTACAAGTACTAGCCGCTAGTCACTACTAGCGGCTAGTAGTAGCTAGTCATTAGTAGCTATGTTTAGATAGCGTCATAAGATTTTTTTCTTGCATGTAAAATAAATGTGTAATGTTATGACTGGTTTGCACTGGGTGTGACCCGTTGGGATTTTTCCCAACGGGTCACACCCAGTGTAATGTGACTTTATTCCGCGTGACTCGTTGGGATGAGAATCTATCCATATACTGCTGCAGGAATTAGTGCGATTGTCAATATGGACCCTTGTTTTTTTTTTTTTTTAATTACCTTATAGTTATGCGGTATAACCGGTGATATCTGTCGACAGACCAGTTTAACTCCGTACTTTGACAGATCGTAAGTAGTCCAAGCTCGCGGGTATAATCCCGTGTATTCACATTTATCTGCCTCTAAGTTCCATTCCCATGTTGATGGAGCTTTCTTAGGCTTGCTAAATAACGGAAAATGAATTTAAATGTTTTATTTGTCACAGTAACAGGTAGAACCATAATTAATGTTCATTTCATTTATTTATTGATTGCATATATCCTATCCTACTAATATTATAAACGCGAAAGTTTGTGAGTATGGATGGATCTTTGTTACTCTTTCACGTAAAAACTACTGATCCGATTTGGATGAAGCTTGGAATATATATTGTCCGTGACCTGGATTAACACATAGGCTACTTTTATCCCGAAAAATTAACGGGATCCAACGGGACGCGAACGAAGTCGCGGGCGGCAGCTTGTGGTTTATATAAACAGCTTAGGTCATAGTTAGCTAAAAGAACAGTCGTGTATCCTGTGAGGGCGTAGCAATAGTACCTACTAAAGCGGATAGTAATGTTAATATTTTACCTACAGATACAATTAGATGTTGATAGGTACCTATAGTAGGAGGAAAAAGCACGGTCGGTAGGTACGTAGGTACATTAAGAATCCATAACTACTGGGACAACGTTCAACATAAATTAGCGCGATAGAGGTACGTTCTTTCTATATTAAGAGAGTTGATAATAGCATATTGCCTGATCTCATCGTTCTGTTAGTAATAACTGGGGTTTGCGGTTTGATTCTAATACATTAGCAGTAGCAGTTCTGTAGTGCTGATTTACCGAAATAAATTTAGTTTTTAGTAACTACAGATTGCATTGAACGCATGCTTCGTCTGATAACTTATCTGAATGCTTGATAATTGCTAGATACCTAACATTTAATTTTTGTAATCTAAATGAACTGTTTATTCATTTAGATAACAAACATTAAACGTTTTAGGGATGATAGTGAGAGACAATGTAAGTGCACTAAGGTCTACAATTACAGTCCCAATATAAAGTTACAAAATGTAACTAAAATCTGCCCTGAAATGAAACTGATTTGTATTTGTAACTTACTACCTAGGTACCTAGTTGATAATTTATTGGGCCTATCTACTATATAAAATATTATGAATAAGAACTATTTAACTGATTTGGGGCATGTGTATTTTTTAAATATTGTAAATACTGTATAAATAAGTTGTTATTTTCCTTGTGAATAAATTTTAACACTTAATGTAAAAAAAAGTACTATTGATTCATACTACGCTATCAATTTCGCATACCTACATTCGGCAGAAAAGTTTCTACCTATAAAATAGTTATGGTTTCGATAAAAAAACTCTGCTGCAGTTAATGCCATGATGTGAACTACACTTCGAACAAAACATAAAATATCCAGAATACAGAATCATACTGCGAAAGTGTGAGTCTGTCTGTATGTTTGTTACGTTTAATCATTATAAAAGGTACTTCTTACTAAGGCAAAATATCGATATTCTCAAGATACTAGTTCCATGTTCACAAGAGTCATTAGTGCCACGAGATGTCAAGGGGATCTCAGTCAACCTTGCAAGGGGATTAAATTCTTTACAGTCTTACTGCCGCACTCAAAGACGTCACATAATAGTTTCTAGCCTTAAGACCTGTTTTGTGTATGGTAAAAATAAAAATATATTTATTTATTTATTGACATCTTTTACCAATGAGTAACGACAAAATAGAGACACCACAAATTAGTAATACTCATATTTTAGTGACGACTTTGAGTGCACTAGTTAAAGGTAAGTACCAAATTCTTACCTGTAGGTCGACAGAACAGACTGGAATATAGTCTCATTCTTATCGTTCCTGATATTCACAATGAACTGGCATTCCGGCACCGTCACATACTCATAGATTCCAGGGTAAAGCTGGAATCGACAGAACTCGCCTTTGAATCCTCGACCGATGGTGCCGCCCCCTATCCCACCTATTGGACAACCTGAAAAACGTGATTCGATTGATTTCGCAGCTCAGTGCAGAAAATAGGTATAATGGACCAATCTTGAGTCTAAATGCGGAAATGGGATTCCAACTAGTACTAATACTAATAGGTGTAACTGGCTTCTGGCATTATGCATCAACCGTGACTTGCATGCTTCATGTAACATTTAGTGCATTCATCATTGGTAACAGAGTAAGGCAGTTGGTCCACCAACGCCGGCACCGGCACGCACGCCACCGGTAATGCACTACCAGGGCAATAAAAAATACGTGAACGGCGCGGTGTGACGGCAGTTGTGTAGACGCGTTTTCTATTGCCCTAGTAGTGCATTACTGGTGCCGGTGTTAGTGGACAAACAATCTAAAGGTACTTTTCCACCAGAGCTAAGCTATGTTGCTAAGGATGTGTTTGACATCCATAAACAAGGATTGTTTAATTATGAAAACGAAACGATCCTTATTGGTGCATTTCAAACACAATCGTTAGCAACTTAGCTTAGCTCTGGTTGATAAGCACCCTAACTGTACCTTTGTGATTGTTTAATAGAGTTCAACACCTAATTAATCTTTGTATAGGTATTATAAACTTAATTGTGTATACCTACTATCTAGTTATAGGTAGGTAGATATTACAAATTATGATAAATCCCGTAAAATGTAGATATCGATAGATAACAAGGCACAGGTGGCATTATACATAATACAACTTCCACAAAAATCACGATTATGTATACCTATATTTTTCATCATTTCACAGCTAAACAATCTCAATTAAATTTGGCACAGAGATAGCTCTTAATCTGAACACAAACATGGGGTTATTTAGACAGGTTAATAAATTATCCTATGGTTATTATCTTGGACCTTGAAATAGTAATTTTAAGCTACCGAATCAAACCCAAAACCAAGTTATTTTTAACAAACATCAAAAAAGATTTCACATGACTTTACCTATCTAAAGTAATAAATGTGTATCTGACTAACAACTAATTCTTTGGAGATTTGATGTCTCTACACAATAGATATTTTATTGTGCCTGGAATCCCAACAGTTAAGTGGTTAAATATAAATCTGGACCAATTGTCGAGAGCACACAAATTTGTCCCAAATTGAAATGACCTCAGCCCTTTGGCAAGTGTAATATTATAGTAGGTAGTCTACGTAGCGCCTTGTTCTATCATAATATTAATATGGTTTTCGCCATAATTTAAAACAACTGCTAAAACCAAAACCTAAATACTTTTACTTAATTTAAAATTGATCTATCTAATTTCTTCTTGTCTTGCTATATCAGAACTGTAAAACAGGGATTTACATCTAATCTGGATGACTTGTACAGCATTAAGAGCAACTATTTCCACATACAAAACGCTTTATATACTGTAAAAATATAGTAAAAATATGTCTTTTATGGGGCAGTATTAGTATTCTTACCATACATTCGCTGGGCTGAAACCATGCTGATATAATCCATTATTGGTTTCTTGTGATTCATTTTCTTCCCGATGTAATATTTGACGTATCTGCATACAGGAAAAAATCAGACAAACACTAAGGCTGAGACAGGATTAAAATAATCTAAAGTTACAAAAACTAAAGACCAATAGACCAAAGAATTAGTGGACACTGGATACTATTGGTCTTATTCCAGAATGGGGACTAAAGAAAGTCACGTTTTAAACGTCAAGGTTTATACAACCCGGGCAAATTAACATGACACCTGGCTCGGAACTCGATACTTCCCGCTACACCGCTTAATTCGCCCGGGTCGTATAAACCTTGACGTTTAAACCGTGTCTTTCTATAGTCCCCGTTCTGGAATAAGACCGTAAGGCTGCGATAGGATTAAAATAATAAATATCTTACGTTACAAAAACTAAAGACCAATAGGTATACTTAGTAGACACTGCATTTATTTACCTTGCAGTCAGTGGCATCAAATCAATTATTTGATGTGCATTTGGCTTGATGATCTGCTTGCTTTGCAAGGGAAACTCATGGTTCAACTTAAGCTTTAGCCCGATATTTGGAGGCTCATCCAGACCGTGATCTCCCATTTTTTCAGATCCCATTGCTACTCGCTAGTGCTGGTACATTAGCGTGGACTTGGTTTCTAGGTACCAAAATGTGCTCTTTCGCGATAACTGTTTGCAAATTTATTCAACACAGACTACTGTTTGAACACGATTTTTGCTATAGCAGGTATGTAGGTATAATCACAGTATAACTTTACTTAGATAAGTACATTAGTTACGTAGGTAAGTTTATAATGTAGGAACAATTTTGCGAATTTTCCTGTGATTTTACATTGATTTGGTCGGTGGCTAGTAATCTGTGGTCGGTGGATTCTTCTGATTCTTAATTTTACACATTTACTTTACACCATACAGTGTTACCACAACTTAATTTGAATTTCGTTCCAAAAATGATTTTTTTTGTGCATTTTTTTTTACCTTATTTTTTACTTTGCTTACTTGTTTTGTAATGTTATTGCACACTTTATTGTGGATTGCGATTTTTCGTAAATAATTTAATTACCATAATTATGTTTAATAACTACAGAAGTTTTGAATTAGGTGAGCGTATGTTTCTATGGATCGCATTGTGAATGTGTTTTGGTGGAAACCCACAGTTACACCACCGCCACGTACGCTGCCGTGCGCACCGCCCCCACCACCGCGCCATGCCACTGCCACTAAAAGACTTTACGCCTTTCTTTCGCTTCTCCCGGCTCAACCCTCTTCTTCTCATTCACAAATAATTATGTTCTTCTTCTTCTTATTTAATTATAATATGGCGTATGTCTGTCATTTCGACAGACAATTTTGCCAGTGTCAAGTGAAATATTTATCAGTCAAGTCATGTCATTCGTCAAGTCAACTGTCCTTTGTTTTGAAGGGAAAATAGTGAAAACTTGAAAACAAAATATACAGGGTGTTACCAGACCACTTCCGAAAACTTGGAGGTTCCAATCAGACCATGATACTGAAAACATTAAGCGAAAAAAATCGCGAAAAAATAAATTGACTTGACTATCTCCTTTTAATTTTTTTTCTAGTTACATACACACAGTACAACATAATAAGACATATCTACCTAATTATCTCATTTAAAAAAGCAAAAAAACAAATAAAATAAATAAAGCAGCAATATACACGCAGCACGCAGATTACGCCCACTCTACTACAGCATGAACAGCTGAGAGTTCACCGCGGGTCATTCAAGTACGCGACGTGCGAGCGAGACAAGAGACGCCCGTCTTTATCGCGCGGTCGCGTCACGCAAGCATAGAAAATAATAAGCGCGACTACAAACGGTAGGTATTATACCTACCTAGTGCCCGCGTCTGCGTCTACTTAGGTAGCCTACCTAGGCAGCCAGCCTGCTTTATTTCTACAAACTACAGAATCTTAGATACCGCAAAAACACAAAGTTGAAACAAATTGCAAGTACCTACCTAATCTAGGCAGGTACATAATGGAAAGAACTTATGCACCAATAGGTTGTTTAGGCTCTACCTGGATGAAGCGTGCATCTGAGTAAACACATACGCAAACACTTTACTAAGTATTTACAATCGAAGAGAATCGAAATCGTAGCTTTGTAATAATTTCATGATTTCATAATAAAAACAACCCACTTCTTATAAAGGGTACTTACCTACCACCTTTAGTAGTACCTACTACCTTTTTTTCTCTACGTTTATAGGTTGATGTATAAGAATTGGAATAGAAAACTGATATTGTTACTTTTCGTCTTTGCACATAGAAATACATCGTCGGAACTTTGCTACCTTGCCGGCGCGCGCGCGAGCGACCGTTCCGCTCAGAGACTGTTTTGACACTAGTGGGGCGCCCCGCGAATGGCGTGAGCCAGGCTTTCAGCTACCCGCGCGGAGGGACGGCAGCGTAGAGGGGATGGAGGAGCAGAGGGGCAACACTAGGCGCTATACGTTATTAATTACTTAAGTAGGTACCTATTAAAGTACTTAGGTACTTTGGTTTTGGGAAGGACTTAGATGACAGAGCACTAAATCATTGTGTCATAAACATAAATAATCGTAAACATTACATCAGATACCTAATACCTACTTAGTTTACTTACTTACCTACTTTCATTAAATAATTAGTAGGTAGGTACCTATCTACAAATAGGCAGGTCGGCACTTAGTCAAAAGAAAATGTAGCGAAATAGAAGTCTGAACCTTAAAATTACTCATTTAGAACACAAAACAGATTGATGACCGAGCTTGCGCTGGCGCTTATTTTTTCTCTGTCGGCATCTTTCAAAGGGCTGTTTTGGCGCAATTTACCTACTCTCTATCATTTTGCTTATTTTTGATTTATTTTTACCTAGTTCGTGTTTGATATTCGTACTGGACACTTGTGCGCGGTGCATACAAATTGCATACCTTTCGTGAAAGAGTTGTTTTTTTATGTTTTATTTTATTAATTACCTACTTAAGTTAATAAGGTACTTAGTTCGTTTGAGTGTGTGTTTTTTTATTAATTTATGTGTTAATTTAGAGTTACTTTTAGAGTAGGTGGATACTTTTGTTAAGATTTTAGATAGAACAGTGAGTGTTAGTTACTATGTTTCGTGCGAGGGAATATGGGTGCGATACGGCTGAAGAAATGAGAAGCCGTATTAGATTAGTATTCTCAGACCTTAATGCGAGAAGTGCCGAGGATCCTTTATTCCTGGATCGCGTTCATCAGGCAACAATCAGGCGAGCTCAACTGTGCCATGAACGAGGAGGAGCTCAGTTAGAGCCATTTCTAGTTTGACCGAGGCTACAGCGTAATTAGGTAAGTAGGTACTATTCCAATTAGGTATAAATAAACATAGTAGGTACCTACCTACGTTAGTAGGCACTTACGACACAGAATAAATAATAGTACTACGCCTCGACCTTACCTACGTGAATGCGTACATTGCGGGCTGGCGAAATAAATACAAATCTTTAAACATTGTTTTCTCCGGCTATAATTATTTTTCAGGATAACTGTTTTTTTTTTGGTTGGGTTTTGGTGTGCTGTAGCTCCCCCTTTCGTTTTCGGAAGTGGTCTGGTAACACCCTGTATAATTTCAAGGAAATTACCTTAAATACTTTGATTCCAACGGCTCACACTTTATGCCACGACCACAAGTATTATTGGTTGAAATTCCACCAAAATTAAACAGCAATACTCACTATAACACAAGAAAACCCATGAAAACAAGAGACAATTGTTTCCCTAAAAATTACAAAACTCGAACCTTCCCGAAAATCAGGAAATCATACACCAACTGGCAGCATTCCATCGACGACAGGTGACAGGCGGGCAGTTGGCCACCTAGATGTCAATGTCAACCTTAGACAGCCATATCACCCATTTGTCGATTGTCGATGCCAGTTAAAGATATGACCATAGACAAGACTATCTATGCATAGGACATTAAATTAAAGATTAAAGAAAGAAAGAAAGAAAGAAAGAAAGAAAAAAACCAAAACAAAAATGGTGGTCGTCGTCCGTCCTGTCACTGTTTCGTTGTTATTTTGTATTAAATAAAAGAAAAATATATAGAAATCGAGTACCTTGCTTGTCTCATCCGATACGGTAGGTGTGTTTAGCGTTGATTAAATTAAATATGGTAGTGGAATGGAGAGATAAGTTCAAGCGAGTTGTGTGTGTCTAAATTCTAGACCAAGGACGAACGGTGGTTTTGTGTTTACGGTAAACAATGGATATCCCAGTGCAAATAGCGATACGGCTGAAGCCTCCAAGTCTGGCTGATTCAACACAATGTATCTTCAGCAATCCGGTCACTCAAATAGTTATTACTGAAAGTGGTCAAACATTCCATGTAAACAGAGCCCTTCCCTTGGACTGCACTCAAGCTTATCTGTTCAATTCGTTCATGACACCTCAAATCAACTGCTTCCTTGATGGATGTGATACTTCTGTGGTGGTTTTTGGGCAAGCCAAAACTGGAAAGACATACACATTATTTGGACCAGGTAAGTTTGCTGAAAATCTTTCATTCATATGATAGAAATAAATGTAATAAGGTAAATAACAATTATCTATGCTTGTTCTATTATTCTTTGCAGGGTTTGAGTGCATTCACAGTGAGTGTGACCAAGGTATAGTGCCCCGGTTTCTGACTGAAATCTTTCACAAACTGAATCAAATGCCAGAACGAGAATTCATCCTTCACATAACCTGGATGCAAGTTGTCAACAACAACATATTTGATGTGCTCGGTGCTGGGCTAGTTAGATGCTGCAATGTAGAAGAGGCTTTTCAATACCTCCAGCTGGGGTGGAGACAGAGATGTTCAGGAAATAACCACACAGTCTTCACTGTCAGTGTTGAGCAAAAATGGGTAGGTACCAATGGCGTTCTCAACCACAGGATGTCGACAGCGAGCTTCTGTGAATTGGCTGCATATCCAGAACCGGGACTTTACTCACTGGAGAATATTATGAAAGAGTTACTTGCTGGAAACCCTCCCAAACAAATAAACTATGACCAGTGCATTCTTACAGCCATGCTAAGAGACTCATTTGGTGGCAGAGCCTTCACTTGGGTTATAGGGTGTATCAGCACTGAACCCGAAGACTACCAGGACACACTAAAGATTCTAAACCTATGTTTATGTTGTAGAGGGATCAAGAACTTTGTAACTGTAAATCTGTTTGCTGACAATAACACTCCTGTTTATCCAGAAAAGGCAGTGATGCCACCTGGCGACAATAACTTTAACTTGCAGTTTGCTACTACACAGTGGATCAAATTAGTGTCTAATGCTGAAGGCCTGTTCAATAAGATCCTACAGTCAAAGTCTCTGACTGACGCTGACATGAACCAAGTCAGTGAGTGGCTATTTCTAAAAGCTGAATGTGATGAATGCTTGAACACAGATTCAGCAGTTGATAATAAAGATGTTGGAACTAAGCAGGGCTTGCCGAGAATAGCGGAAGATACTGAACCCAGTGAACTAAGCGAGTCAGATGTGGATTCTGATGAAGAAGAAGATTCACATTCTGATACTGTATTCCAAGACAGGCTCGATAAGTTCATGGAGTTTTTTAGAGAGAAGAATGATCAACTGTTTGCTGACAGATGTGAGGAATATCTTAATCATGTAGACTCTGATGATATAACAATATCGGAGACCAGCGGCTCACAGTCATTACCTGTCATGACATCACAATCTAACTCTGGACGAAGGAGGACCATCCAACCTGGTGAAAGCCTATCAGGTCCCGAGTTAGAGCTGCTGAGAAAAGTAGCAGCGAAAGCAATCTCACCAGAAACTCAAAAAATACTTATTGAATCTCACAAGAAAGATGTTGATCCTGAACCAAAACTAATAGAAAGGGAACTGCTCAAAATGATAGACTCTCCAAAGACTGAAGAAATATGTAAGAAATACAAAATCACGAAAGAAAAGTATGCTCAGAAACAAATACTGGCTAGGAAATTATCTAAGGAGATAACCAGCAGTCAAACACAGTTGAAGGAACTTATAAACCTTTGTATAGCTAAGGAAAGGCTTATTGATGAACTCTCAAAAGCAATGTGCCTTCCTAATCACAATAAACATTACAATGACAAAATAGAATACAGCCTTGTAGACCCAGACACAATAAAAGAGATAAAAAGACATGAAACCAATCTCAAAACTTACAAGAAGCAGATTGATCAAATAAAAAGACAGATTAAGAAGGACGAAAAACGTAAAAACACGTTAGACATTGAACTAGTCAAAGATAAACTTAAATTAGATGATCTTTCCGACACTTCTGTAGATGTAAAAGATAAAAAAGTTAATTCACTGAAGCACTTTACTAATAGAATTACGCAACTCGACACAATTTTGAAAGAGAAGACAAATGATTTGGAGAGTTTAGAGCTAAGTAAAGACAAGGAGTTGTTGTTGAGGAAAGAAATCAAAAATTTGAGAAAGACACGGGAGTGCTTGCATGAGCAAAGATGCAGTCTTGGACATAAGAGGAAAATGTACAAATCTCTCTCGGATTCTGAGGTATGGGTAACTTAAGTTTGCAGTTTGATCATAACTCTTTGTATTTTGACCTCGCGTCGTTTTAGAATAGACAATTTAAAAAAAAAATTGCAATTATAGGAAACATTTTAGATTTGGAGCAAGTTTTTATAATATATTTTTTCAGGAGCGTAAACTTCTCGAATGCGAAGAAGCCATAGAAGCAATAGACACGGCAATCGAATACAAGAACAATCTCATCTGCGGTAAATCCCCTTCAGCCTCTCTATCAGATTCTCAAGAAAACAAGGACTCTAGAAGCCGCGGGGAACAGATGCTGATGGCAAGATTGGATAAACTGTCGCACGATGAGATGAAGACTTTGCTGTATAGGTATTTTCAGAAGGTATGTTTGATCACTTCAATGACTGTCGATTTGGAACGATGTCTACACATTTTGTGATTGGCTTCTACTTCAATCAGATCAAATGCAGGCAAACTTTCTCGAACACCATCTGAAATATGAGTTATATTCCTGTTTGCTGTTGTCTACTAGTCAATATATTATTACAACTGTGCATTGCTGTAATTGGCCCAGAATTTATAGAATAAGATATTTAAAAGTGATTTTTGCAACATTCACTATGTGCGCTGTTGCCTATGAAATAATTAAATAAATATTCCAGGTGGTAGATCTGAGAGGTGCGTGTGCCGCGTTAGAAGCAGGCGCGGCCGCCGCTACCGACGAGGCGGGCGTGTGGCGAGCGCGAGCCGCAGCCGCCTGGCGACACGCACAGCGAGCCAGGACACAACCACCCGCCAGGTATGTATGTATACACGTGACTGGCGTCGTGACAGCTCCAGCCTCTCGGCTCGCTGGACACATCCAAAGCTGCCGCCAAATATGCCGCTGCTGCATATTGGTGACTTACACGTATGCTTGGTTGAGTGCCTACCTAAACACTTATTTCAATGTTTGTCTCATTTCTCTTCTAAGTAGATATCTGTTAAATAATTGAAGTTGTCTATTTTTGTCACAATTTTTTTTAATACAAATATTTATTTATACTTGTTCCAGGCATTTCCAGTCGATACAAAGGTACATCGACGGTGGTAACCCCGAAAGAGCGCTGTCACTAGGACTCACCACAGATTCTGAAACGTCGGACGATGCGATGCGGCTCGTCGATCGCATGAAACAGCTAGCGCGATATCCACAGGTTCGTTTAATTTATAATGATTTTTATTGGCAAAGATGTGAATTTTTAAATGTTTTTATGCATCTTTGTTTTTATTATCTAACTAATCTATTATAGCGCTGTGTATGGCTGTCCATTCAAATGTATGGTGAGCAATATGTGAGAGGTAATATTTTACATTATCTCTCACTAGTACATTCATTAGTAGTGCATTATTTTGGGTTCAAAAAACTCCCGAGTCTACCATTACCTGTACCAGGACTTGTCAGGGCATACCCTAATGTGAAGGGCTTCAGAGATGTTTTTAATAACAGGTATATTTCCAGGCACCTATCATACCTAGTCAGAATCTACGTCAGCTGATGCCGGCCACAAGTCTTCCCGTCGCCAAAGTCACGAAGGAACGGAACAAACTCGTCATAGTGCAGCAAAATAAGAGGCAGCATTGAATTCTACTACTAGGTATATTCCTTTCATTTTCATAGATCATTTTGACTCTTATTATATCTACAAGTTTTCTCTAAACATAAGATTTTTGGGGCAGATTTTCAATGGAAAGTTTATTCAAACTTTAGCATACGAGTCGAGGAATAGCAAGAAGGTTTTAACGCGCTTTACGTATCTAGTTTACTTAATAATGAATTGGACGTAGTTATTCAAGATGGATCCAATTCACAAGAATGTTTCTGCTGATCTAAGCGCACAAGGAATCCACCTGCTGTTCAGCATGGTCTCAATGGCCAAAAGTTTTTATAAGGCCATGGTATTTATCTAGGGTGTGCACTGTGCAATGTATGCATCTATGCATGTACGGATTGTGCAGTGCAGGTAAGAATAATAGAACTAATTTCTTGATCATTGCGGTTCCCGCTTAGTAATTATAGTGCCCAATTCAAGGGATTTGTAGTTAATCAACATCTGTGATTATTTAATAAAAATATTGACTTCTTCGCACATTGTTCTTGCAATTTGATGTAAGTGTAAATAATATTTAGCTGTAAATAATTTGATCATTTCAAGACTGTTATTACTCAATTTGAATTAACATGCAATAAATAAAATTGAAATACTCTATCGACAAACTTGTATTTCAATAACCAGTGCACCGAACCTTTAAAATAAGAGAGGGTGATAGTGACGACTTCACGTATATTTAACTAGCTTCCGCCCGCGACTTCGTTCGCGTCGCGTTGGATCCCGTTGATTTTCCGGGATAAAAGTAGCCTATGTGTTAATCCAGGTCACGGACAATATATTTCAAGTTTTATCCAAATCGGACCAGTATTTTTTGCGAGAAAGAGTAACAAACATACATATATCTTTACAAACTTTCGCGTTTATTATATTAAATAATAGATAGATTACGGACGCTCATAGAATATATAGGAACAGCATATTACAACAAAAAACTAAATTAAACTTAGAGCAAGAATTTTATTTCGGTCTTGGTCTTAACTTTTGTACTATTGTATCTATTTGATATACATTGCTACCAACGCAGACTGAGAAGTCGTTCCGCCAACTTATTTTATCAGTTGACTAAAAAAGAACCTACAGTTCCATTTCATTACAAAACAACTGATTTCTTTTGTTTCACAATCGGACGTAGTTGAGCAAGAAGGATCTAATGCACATTTTGATTTAAAAAATTAAGTGAACCAAACAGTTCTTATTCTAACTTTCTAGACAAAAAGTCCCAGAAAAAAAACTCTTACACCAAAACTGTTTTAATGTTGGTTAGATCCTTCTTGCGTAACTACGTCTTATTACGATAGTGGCACCACTCAACTGAAAAAAGTTAGCGGCACTTTACAGTGCCTTGATCACGAATAAATGTGACAATCGCAAACGTATCGTAACGCTAGCGTATCCGAAATACACTGCGCGGTGACACTACAACGGTTGGCAGTCGAGCTGGCGTTGACGCGCAATATAACTCGTTAACGTTAACGCGGCGACTGTCAGATTTGTTCGTGATAGAGATACAGTACTATAGGCGGACCTAAGATCGCCGTATTTTTATGCTAACCAAAGGGCTATTTACATCAAACAACTATGTAACTTAAGTTTATAGCAGTAGTTATAAACAGTTATCAATTCGTCTACTTACATTACTTTCTAATAGTGGAGATTATCTACACCGTGGCTTTTTAGTTAGTTTAAAGCCAGCACCCACGTTCACATTTAAAATCACGTGTTTCTGACACATTTTCCACTGGTCAAAAAATATTTCTGAGCTTAGTTCAGCGATTCAGTCACTCAGCGCACGTTTCACGACTTGCCTTTGCATACGCCGGCTTGGCGGGCAATATCAAATGTTCTACTTACATAAGATTTCTTTTTTTTGTTCTGGTGCTGGATGCTTGTCCTTTTGCCTAGTCTTTTTTGTTTCTGACTGACTCTCAGACTTGTATATTTGCATTTTATACTTCCATTTTCTACTGAATACTTTAGGCTATGTCAAAAGTATTGATTCCCTTGATAAGGGCGCCAGATTTAAACTAACCCAAAATCCACTACAATATTCTATTTAGTTTAATATTATTCTAGTTTACTTAAAATTCCATGGAATACATAGCGCACCTTCTGACAGCACCGAGTAGTAATGAGTGACGTTAAGGATGTTCCCTTGAAGTTTCTGCAAAGGAATGATGTTTTTAGATATTTTTATCAAATCTAGTTTATTTGCAAGTACACATTTAAATATGACGGACGACGGTAGACATCTCTTTTTTAATGATTATCGGATTAGTAAAAGCATAAGCACAAATCTATCTTTTAATCTTTATAGCAGGTTAATGGTGTCGATTCTGTTAGTGCATTTTTCTTAACTAACCTAATTTGACAGCGCTAATAATATAGCCGTCTTTGTCTTTTCAGTTTAAGAGAAACGGAGGAATTTTAGTGCTGTCAAATTAGGTTACTTTAGAACAAAACAGAATTTGCATCATTAAGTAGAACTATTGTTTTTTTTTTTATAAATTAGTTTACCTCGTAAATCGTTTGTGTTCTTTTACCTAAAGATAATTTAGGGATGTCCTATCACTCCTATCGTGCTAAGGTCTAACAAAATGTGACATTGGCGAAATTGCGGGCAATTCACTAGTGATTTTCTCTTGCGGGCATAGGCCGTTCAAACCAGTGTAGCCAGGGACATCCCTGGCACTGAGAAAAAGTGATGCAACAAGCAGATGGTCTTACCTTTGCCTATAAGCAAGTCCATTGAGGACGTACCCTGTGAGAACGTCAATTACATGTAATTACTAACCATGCTGATTCGATCGCTCCTTGTAAGTAACCTCTGACAGCAAAGTATCATCAGACCGGGTGTGATGCTGTCATCTTTGTTCAACTCCAACAAACCGAACCTCTCTTTTACTTCCTTGTATAGAGCCTTTTCAACGTGCTTGTTTCTGAAATACACATTATACTTTACTAGCTTCCGCCCGCGACTTCCGGGATAAAAAGTAGCATGTGTTAATCCAGGTTACGAACTATATATATTTAAAGTTTCATCCAAATCGGACCAGTACTTGCAGCATGAATGAAACACAAACATCAATTCAATTCTTGCCTATGGCCTTTGCTGTGTTGCCCGCAATTTCGCCTATGTCACAATCTAAATATCCAAATATCTAAATTTTGACATTTTGGGGATAATTAGGTATATTCATATTGGTCAATTCAATTTAATTCTTGTCTATGGCCTTTATTCATATTGGTCTTCTTCTTCTTCTTCTTCTCTTCAATAATGGCCTGTGTCCGTCATTTCGACAGACAATTTTGCCAATGTCAAGTGTTAAAATTGTAATAAATAAGTCAAGTCAAGTCATTTGTCAAGTCGGCTGTCGTTTGTTTTGAAAAGAAAATGGTGGATTTTCTCTTCAAAACCTAACACGAATTTTCACATTCAAAAAAACCACTTTACACACATTTATTCCAATGGCTCACACTTTACGTTACGACCTAAGTATTATTGGTTAAAATTCCACCAAAATTAAACAACAATACTCACAATAACACAAGAAAAACTATTAAAATAAAAGTGCTGTGTCGTTTCAAAAAATGTCAAAACTCGTGTTCCATATTGGTCTTCTAAAGCTGAAAATTGATTAAAATCGGTTGTCATCTTTTCGTTGTCAATGTTGTCATAGAGTATTTTTAAAGCCGCGCTAAAATGACAGTTGAATATGAATAACATTACTATATTATGGTTGTACTGGGAAAGTGTGTAGGTATTCTCACATGCTATATTCGGTAAGTAGCTGCGTTGCCTCGTCGAGATGGTCAGCGATGAACTTGACAAGTTCCTCGGCAGGACATGATGAGGGGGCGATGAACTGACCCGTTGGAGACAGCATTAGTGGACCAGCTTCTCTATAACATTCAGAAATACTGTACTGTATCGTACATTAGTGTCGATTCTGTTGTTGCGTTTTTCTAACCTAAAGCAACAAAGAGGTCCACAACTGGAACATGCTGCCTGAGGACGTTGTTACTGCTGACTCCATAATATAATAGGCCTTTACATATATTGAACATGATTTATACAGCGTCAGGAGGCAATCTATGCCTACACTTAACGGGACACTGTAGTGCCTGACTCCATAAATGCCTTCAAAAACAAACTCGACAACTGACTACAATAAATAAAACAGTGCTAAAAAATAGTGACTAAAAGAAAAGACATTTCAAAACTGTGTGACGCAGACACCCGCGAAAGCCGCTCGTGTATAAAAATTAATAAATAATTTGACAAAAAATATCGACGTCCATCAACTGAAACGACAAAGACGGCTATAATTTTACCGCTGTCAAATTAGATTAGTTTAGAGAAATGCAACAGAAACCATTATTGTTCAACGAATCATTCAAGTTTGAAAAGGCTTAGTCTTTTTTTGCAACTTACGGTTCAACGACAATTTCATATTTGCTCAGCGAGTCCGGCACAGAGGATGCAAACTTGTGCCCGCGTCCGTAGAAGTCGCCAACAGTCGTGATCAGCTGTCGTAAGTGCGTGCAATACTGTACTGCAGACACTTTTGGCATGAACTTTCTGCAAAATACGTACAATTTAAGAGAATTCAATTAGCTTTTGACTATTTGTTGTTAAAAAACTTGTAAAATTTACAAATTCAATTACAAGGTTCATTTAAGTTGATCTATATATCGTGGCTTAGGGTGGTACTTTGCTTACCTTCTACGAATGTGAATGTCCCTCAGTATACTAGAAAGCGCTTTTTCATAATTCGGTATCATCACTAAAGCGCTGTCTTGCTGGTTTACTTTTTTAATTAGCTGAAAATAAAAAAGTGTTTAAATAAGCTACATAACTTTACTTTTAAAACTCTGCAATATTTTATGGTCGATTTACACACTGATAAAGTGAACCCGCGCTGAACACAGCAGCGTTCCACAGTCATAAGTGTTTTTGCCATACAGTGTACAGGTCCCGACACGGTTTAACAGCGCTCGGCGAAAGGGGGTAGTTGAGGAGTGCTTTGCGCAGCCAAACAGATCTCAAATTAAACTGCGCATTCAAGATCAGCGCTATTAAACTGTGCCGGTACGTAAAGCTTTACTTCGCGTCAGTCATGACAATATTTATTAAATAGCAATAACACTGGAGCCAAACTTACCGAAAGCCACTCGTTCCTAACATCAATGATGTTCAAATAAACGTCACCATCCAAACTTACGCCGGTGAAAGCTCCCAGAGCAATAGTTCTACCTGCGAACAGAACCTCTGTGATATTACTGAGTTCATAGAATATAATTGACCTAAATCTTTTCTGTTACTGTTAGGTAGGTACAGTCAATGTTATTTATGGGGAAGGGAAGGTGGCCAAGTAAATTAAATAAAATTATTTTACTTTCAAAACCAAATCTATTTTTTCCTCTGTCACATGACAATCACTCTAAAAAAAATTTACACCGCCGTCCGTCACTCGCCTACCGAGGAGGTTTGCATCGTCTACAGTCAACATCATAAGTCAATAACGATGAGACTTAAAAATATTTTGGATTGAAAACTAGCGACTTTTAATTGTTTTTAGATGTAAAAATTACAGTTTTACTTCTTCTTCTTCTTCTTGTGGCTGTTCGGTGGCTAGGGCTGCCACGAATTTGCCAATGTCAGCGTTTATGGGCGTTTAGTTGTTTACTAATATTTTAACAAAAGGCGGAGATCTGAGTAGTTAATACAGTTTTACAAAAACACAGTAATTTGTTTGTACCTTCTAAATTGCTCATAGCTTTGGAATGCTGTGATGCTAGTGATGCAAGACTCTGCAGTGACCCTCTGATATGACTTATATTCCATCCATCATCATATTTAACCTAAAAAAATTACTTCCATTATTGCTACTAGCAGAAATGAAAGTTAATAAAAATATAAGCTCAGTCGATCAACTCCCGAATCCATAAACAGAGACCCCAAAATCCGCCTCTGGACATTGCTTATGAATTTGAGGAGCTCACAGACCACAAAAGACCAATCCTTAGGATGATTTTCCATCAGAGCTAAGCTAATTTGCTAAGGATGTGTTTGAAATCCACGAATAGAAATCGTTTGTTTGCATATCAAACGATTTCTATTGGTGGATGTCAAACACATCCTTAACAACATAGCTTAGCGTAACTCTGGGGGAAAAGCACTCTCAAAATTAAGATAAGCTTTGTTACTATTTAATTGTAATAATAATGGTATACTCTGATGATGTTCTTCTCGAATATGCAAGCAAATATTAATTGCTAAGTTGAGCTCTGTTTTAAAGGTTCCAGGGCGCACAATATAACTGGCCCGAATTTTGATATAACTAGTTGAGTAATATTTTTCATAGATAAATAAAATAAGAAGCAACTAAAAATAGATTTTACCAACTTCTTTTATACCATAAGTATAGCATAGGTTGTCTATAAGCGTCTTCACTTGGCCCCGAGTTGCACCTGTAGATTCATATTTATGTTTCGCAATTTCACTGTTCCCATAAATCCATTCTCTGAAATATATTCTAGGTTTAAAAGTATGTAACCAATAATAAAACTATTTAAAAAGCTATGGTCCATGAATGAAATCTTATTGATACTACCTAAATTAAATCAGAATGTTTTTCATATAAATTGGTTATTTGATTATATTGGAAAAGAAATTAAGATAAAAAATTAGCTTAGACCCATATTCTCATTTAGTACTGATTTGGACTCAGCATAGATTTTTGTATGAGAATTTTTACTTAAACTATTTTTGAGTAAAAATTTCTTTAAATGAATATCAATAGGCATAGCCAAAAGTCCAGCAAAGTACATCTACAGGCTGTTAATGTGATGATGATATACAATTATACATACACTATATTCTCAATAGCCTTTTTCTCTTCAACTTTACTTTTCATTCGAGTTGCTTGTTCAAACTCATCACTGTATTTCTTGTATGCTTTGTTGAACTCAGATCTGTAATAAAAAAAGTAAATTTTACCACTTACCATTAGGAATGCTGGCAGCCAAAAAAAATTCAACTGTAACCCCGACATGTCAGAAATACCTCCAATCTTGTATTTGTAGATGATAGAAATAAAAAAAATTATTGACACCATGGCAACTTACTTAAAATTAGGTTTCGGCTGACTTGGTGGTATTTTATCAACATAATTTGTTGGCATTTCACATGCATGAAGTACTTTGATCACTGTTTCTCTTACATTGCCTCCGTTTAATTGAATTTTCACTAGCTTAAATTCTCCTGTAACAAAAATTAAGGCATTTAATTGGCATTAGTGGTATGTGTGAGGCTTGGCAAACATTTATGAAGCTTTTGGATGCCACAGTCTGGTTGGAAATACACCTGTATCCCATCTTTAACCACAGATCACCAAATAAATTAGTTTGCATGATTAAGAGCTAACTAAATTGGTTCAGAACATTTGAGATACAGTAAACAGTAGCCAAAAGCTGTATATTTGACTAAAACCTAACATTTATAGACTGCAGCATCCAAAATATATTACAAATACTATCTCATACCTTCAGGCACATCTTTTTGTCTTAGATAAAATGAAAGGGGTGCGAGTGCCAACCTTTGACTAGATTGTTGGGCTTCTAAAAGTGCACTCAGTTGCTGTAGTGAACTCTCATTAATTTTCTGTAAAATAAATAAGGCTATTACAGATGTTATTCCTACAAGGTGTAATAAGACCAGTCCGAAAAACTTCGTTACTTCGGTACCCATCAATATGAACAACTTTTTTTTCTGCACTACATACCCGTTGTTCAGGATATTTGCCGAATAAGTCAGGGTGTACGCTGAAGTAAAAGGGTCGTAATGCAGTAGAGACTTCGGCTGAACTCAAATATCTACATAGTACTCCAGAGGGGCAACTGCATCTGAAAACACGTGCATACTGAGCTAGTTAGCATACTTGTAGTATTTGCTAGAATAAATTATGCGTAGAACAAAGGTAATGCGGCTGATAGCGCTTCAAACATGATTTTATAGCAGCGAAACAGACACATTATAATAACTACTAATAATAACTGTTATACATACCCGAGCTTCAGTCTGGAGTACATTTTGAATATTTAGATAAATTTGGACATGTGTTATGAATATTTGCGCACTTTGGAGGACTAATTTACGTAGTTTTATACATTTTTCTCTGCTCCACGACCTTGGTGATTTGCTTTGTTTTGATTTTGTTTGATTTGACAGCAATAGCAGCTGGACGTTGCGTTGTAATGACATTGGCAGTTGAGATTGATTGACACAAGTAGCAGCTAGAGCGGTTTCCACAGATAAAATATCGTGTGACGAAAGGTTCTCAACTCAACGGTAGAGTCTTGCTTGGCCGTACGGTGGTTGTATTGGGTGGGTACTAGGGTAGAGCCAAACGTAGAGCAAAAAAAAAACAAGAAAAATCGGAACCTTAGTATAGTCTTCGTAATTTAAATAGAAATTAAATTAGGTAAATTATACTTACATTGCGGCTAGGTAAAATTAACATTTATTCTCAGGACAATCGAGCACCTGCACTAACAAAACAGGCTTTACGATACCTTACAAGCAAATAGAAATGTAATATAGCTAGGCAGGTAGGAACCTAGGTAACTTAAAATAAAAATTAGATGAAGAACATTTTGTCTAACTTAGCAAGTACCTAGTAAAGTACCTACCTTAAGTAAAGTACTTCGTTGTTAGGTTAGGTAGGTACCTACTAATAGGTAGGTACTCGTTAATATTCCTCTATGATGCTCGTATACCTGCGTAGTGCGTAGGCCTCCAACTCGATGGTGTATTGAGAGAAGAGTGTAAGCTATGAAGGTTTGTACGCCAGTCTTGTAAGTAGGTAGATATTTAATTATACCTACGGTCTGCTATTAACGTAGCCCACGTGCGATCACAAAGTTGAAAAGTTACCCACCGCGGAAGCAAAAGGCAGGAAGATATCGCTAATTGCCTTAAGTTGGAGGTTAATGGTATTATATGAATAACAGGTGAGTGAGCAGCGGAATGGCTGTCGTGCGGCTGAGATAAAATCCGAAGGCTGCGCGCGCGCGCGCGCGGGTACTACGTTTGGTGCAGGCGCATGACGCAACGCAAGCCGCAGACGCGGTAGCGCCGCTGCGCGACCCACCCAGCAGCGCCTGGTTGCGCCGAGCTTCATTATAATTGCTATACAGACGACTTCAATAATTAAGCGATAAATATAGCAGAATCGCGGCGGCGAGAGGAGGGCGCCAGTCGAGCAGCGGCCGCGTCGCACAACACACCGTGCCCACTGACAGAACCGAAGTTCGTTTTTCTATCGGACGTAGGAATCTCACTTGACTGGTTCCCGCGCAACGCTGCGTTAGTGCGCCGCTCTGGTGAACCCTTTCGCTTGTAAATGTGCCGATATTTACATATGCGCGCTCGATCTCGCGTCGAACTTTCGATCTGCGCGGGCGGCGGCGGCGACGGGCCGCGGCCGCGCGCCCTGACACTCGCGCGGCGGCCCACACCACCTGCACCTACGTATCTCATCAATGACGGCCTGTCTACCACTCATTTATAACTACCCGGTAATTCATTTATATTGTCACTTGTTTACTTGTTATTTGGTCACGTTCCACAGATAGTAACATTGTGTCTCTACATTTCTAACTTTAATACTTACCTGACACAGTAATAACTCTGGAGTCGTGTGCTTTTGTCACAAAGTTTCATTGATTTGGTTAGTAACTTTTGCATAACTTGCTACACGGACTACAAGTTGATATGGACAGGACCACCTATGCAATGCACCTGCTCTGACTCTACCATAGTCCTTATGGAGTATTGAGTCATTGATATGCAGTTAGGTTGCCAGGTTCTAACTGGGTTCAACAGTTGATATTTTTTTGGTTATCCTGAAGTTTTCCTTCATCCTGCAGTAGCTGTCTGTGGCGGCTGTGTTTTCTAGATGAAAACATTGGGCTCGGAACACACTATAGCGGTTTCGCTCTCATTAACATATTCCAAATTATCAACATCAAATCGGACCAGCAGTAAATAGCAAAAAGGTGTTAATCGAAAGGATTTTCCAAAATCTATATTAAATCTACGTTCCTCTACTGTGATTTAGAATTAAAGAGGACATCCTAACATCTAAGCTCTCGCATAATACCTACCTTGGTGGTCGCTATGAAAGATAGATAGGTATTCATAGTCCCACAAGCACTAGGTCGAGTCTTGTTTCTGAGAACGGGTAGACTTCTAGCTCATTTGCGATGATAATGTGTAAATGCCAAGATATGAACATGTAAATTATTACCTTGTTCCAATTCAATCCACAATAATATGTGACGTGCTGTACCAACCAAATGCTTCACATTTGTAGCTATTTATTAATTTTATCAAACAATGACGTTGCTGCTATCGAGCAAATACCTAAACTGCATCACTATTAGCTGTGCGTAATGGTAATTTCAACAGAGTTTGTAAACAAACACAGCAGTAAATGAAATAGAACAAAACAGGAAAACAAGTAACTTGGTATAGGTCCTACCTATATAAGTAGTAGGTAGTTAGGTAGGTACCTATATACAGTTCTAAAAAATACAAATCCTCAATTCTCTTTGGTTCTATTGGTTGATAGGTATTCAAGATGAATGCTATCAGTGGTGGATCCAGAATATCAGTGGGAGCGGCTTGACCCAGCTCTTAGCGTTTGACAAATCTTAGTAGGTACACCCTAGGTAGATCAGGAGCTTTTAGAGGGACTTAAGTCTCCTAAGGTCACGACCGTCAACGGTCGGTCAATAGGATATCGCGATGCACGGAGGAGGAAGCCTCCTAAGATTCCCCCTGGATGCAATTTCTAAGGATCTGACCCCCTTAGAAATTGCATCCAGAGGGCACATAACAAGAGGGCTAGATAAGTATATTCCGAAGCAAGCTTATCACTTGGAATATACACTAGTATCGTCACGATGTACAGGATGTGCCGACGACATTGTCAATATCGCTTGATGGAGAAGACATAAAATCTCTCTTTCTTGAATTCTATAGACTTATGTGAATGATCATCGCGAAGCTTTCTTTTGCCGTTCGGAAGTGCTTTCAACCACAATTATTTCTTTGACTTGGTAACTTTATTTGGTGCGTCTCATCTTAGATTCTATAGGCTAGGCTCTCACGTCTAGACCCCTAGCTGAAGCTCACTAGCTTCGGTACTACTCCTTGCATATAATTGAACCAGTATGTGGACTTAATTCTATCTGTCGCCACCCTCGTTCACACATTAAGCTTGTAGGTATAATTGCGTAAAAGAGGAGGCGTTGAGGAGTTCAACGAAGCGTGTCTTGAAGGCCTTCCGCAGCTCAACGCTCCACTGATCACCAATCCCAAGTAGGTCGTAGTAAATAGACGGAGCAGTTAGGTACCTATCTTTTGAAACTGCATCCAATTTTTGAACTACCAGAACCAATTGTAGGTCAAAAGTTTATAGAGAAAAGCCGATCTTTAAGGTCTTCCTAGACTTTGGAAACAAAAAGTAGAGCTTTTTCAGATTTGAGTAGTTTGGTAGATTTTGGAAGAGCTTTGAAAGCTCTTGCATGGTTCGTTAATTGCTCCACTGACCAGCGATTAACGTGGCTCTTACTCGTAACAATATCAGCTGAAGTTTGATGACAATTCGCAAAACTACGATGGACAATATGGACATGGAAAGATCTCTCTATACAAACATGGATAGTATTGGATAGTCTCTACCTTCTCAGGTGTGCGTCAAATCCAGACGAATCAAACGTTAGTTAGGCATCGACTGTTTTTCATAAGATTTAAAAAAAACCCAGCTGTCATAAAATTATCCTAATTCTATGGCTGAGGCAGCGGATAAATATGGTTTGAATTAAATTTGAGAAATTAGTAAAGACTTCTGTAAGATAAGGTCTTTGTGAAGTTGATCGTTGCGTCGCCAAAGTCACACTAGTTGTTTGTTTATTAGTTTTGTTAGTCGCAGTGTCATCAAGGTAAGCCTGGAATCTGCTCAGTGTCGCAGGTTCTTGTTTGACTCGCCAGTCGAGTAGCAACAAGTGCGCTTGTGTGTGTAACACTCACGGCCACTGTACGAACCGGTCACTAGACTTAACCACCAACCACCACCGTTGGATACCACATCATTTAAATAAATGATAAAGGCATGCAAAGTTTCACAATTAAAACAAGATTTTGATTACCTGCCGCGTGTAGAAAACTCTGGGGAGTGAAAATGTTCAAGCCCCTGAAGTCTTTCTTCATCGTAATATGTTTTTGAAGTTAGAAAGAGCTGATGTGGAATGGAAGGCTCAAGGTTTACGATTCGCTCAACATTTTTTGTCCTAGAATGGAGGCATAAACTGCTATAAAAACATTAGACGTGCTTCGATTGTGGATGCCCTAAGTTTTGGCACAGAGTAGTTGACTGCGTACAGTCTTATGGGTCAGTAATAAATAATTTGAGACTTTGAAATAGTTACTTAAACCTTACACATATATGTTTTAACTAGGGTACCTAGGTACTAGTACCAAGCTATGCTATTTTTAAGTACCTATGTAAAATCCCGTTTTATAACTAGGTTAGGTAGGTACCTATATTCTGTAGGCTTTGCTTATGCAACAATAAATAATAATAAGTACCTAGTAAACAGGTATTTACTTTTCCTCCCATAGCTTGCATAGTTATCATTTAATACATAGTTAAGTCCTGAAGGTAAAATGTTATTTTCATCCCACCATCTCGGAAAGAGTATTTTTCATCTTCAATATCTGAGTGGAAAAGCCGTTTTTATTCTCTAGAGGATAAAGTAAATTGAATTTAGAACATCGTGTGCACTAAGTTTGTGAATTAAAAAAAACATTAAACCTATTTACTGCTACCTCTATGGTGCCGAATATATCATACAACTTTTTTTTAATTTGTTAAAAACTCAGACTCGGAACCTTCTTGGTGTTCTTTTTTCAATTTGCTTTGTACGCGGTTCTTTACGCGGCATTTTTTCACGTCATTGTTAAACCTTATATTAAAAACAAGAAACTTGAAAACAAGTGAAAAAACTAAAATGAGTGATTCTAGCGACGAGGAAGTTTGTTTGACGCCAACAGAATTGACTGAAACTGTTAATAATGCGCAGATTAGTCATTTCCTCGCTGAGGTGGAATGAAAAGTTACGTGTTGCACTCGAGTGCAAAGATTTTTCACCTCGTGCTCTTTTGATTCCCTCGCTAACGCTCAGGATTCTAATTTTGAATCACTCGCTGCGCTCGTGATTCAATTTTAGAATCCTTCGATTGCTCGGTCATCAAAATTGAACACTCGGTTAAAAAGCAACTTTGCACTCTTGTATAACAAATAACTATTCTGTAAGTAGGTAATCCAATAGGGTTAGGTAAAAACGAATGCTAAATAATTATGTTCAGTTTGACACCTAGATGCAAATTACAACGTCTACGGGTCTTCTTGACTCTCCCAATTGGGAGCAGGGTAAGGGCTTCGAATTATTATCTACCCTGGCTGTCTGCGCCAGGAGTAACTACCCGTGGGTACGCAAATTGCAAACTGTGTAGGGTATGTTTTAATTTCAGTTGTTACAAGGGATAACAAATTAATTGAAACTTTAGAATTGCTGTGTGAATTCATTAAATAGGTACCTACCTACTAAGCAGGAGGTTTTGTCGTGACGGTAAAAAAGACACGTGTCGTGTTTTTCGTGGGCGATGAACCGGACTTCCTAGTTCCTTTCCTTATTAATTACCTATATAGTTTCACGAATACGAAACTCTTTTATAGATACTACAAATTAATAATTATTTTATTCCAAAACAACTTAATTTGTTCTTAAATATTTTTAGTTTTACCACTATCACCAACTGATTTTCAAATTTCACGCTAAACACGTTGTACTGGAAGTTTTATTTTCGGTCGTGATATTAAAAAACTTTGCATAACTTGTTTTTCGAGATTGATTTGGGTGAGACGCCGCCGTACAATATGGATGCCCCAATGTTATTTAGACAAACATTGTTAGTTTTATATAAGTCGATACATATATTTTAATCTTAGCTTGCCTTATCTGGATCAATGATCTAGCTGATTTTAGTCCTAGTTTTAATTCCAAACCGTTGCTTGAAAGTCGAATATTTAAAGTTGTGCTTTCATATGTCACTTTTCTAAGGAAAACGCTTGAGTATACATTTTGGTGTGTTTTCAGAATAAGAACGTCACTTATTGTGCCTCGATTTATGTCTGAATCTGTACTCAGCTAATCTAAGATTTGTTGTTCACTTTAAAGATTAGTAGTACCTACTAGGTACTTAATTACACAAATGCATAAAGTATGTCTAACAAACTATTTGATTTAACCGCTAGCTTAATCCAATTAAATCGAGTGAATAAAGCCTTATATTCACTCAATCAGGTAGGTACTTAAGTAATTAGATGCGGATTTTTGTTACTCATTACTCAAGTTGTAATCCTATAATCCTCGGTAATGCTCTCAACGGTACCTTTGCATACTTTTTAACCTTTTAAAAAGCTTTGTTCGCTCATATTCTCACGCCCTCTCGAGGACCTCAAAGATCGCTACAAATTAACTTGTCGAAAGTTTCCTCGAAGTACTCAAAGTATACAAAGCTAATGGAGTTACCTGTAGTAGTACTATTATAAACAATACAACAGCAGTCGTTGAGCACCTTGTGAACAAAATAAAGCGCAAATTAATACCCATTCATTGACTTGATTCCATTACTGTGTAAAATCCTTTGTGGAATAGATAAAAAACGTTCCAATGTACCGATATTTCCTGTAGCAACACGTCAATGCAGCTATACCTATTTCTGGTTAGCTACTGGGAAATTATAATACTCGTAGTAAGTTTTCATACTGAGAGAACTGGTAAAAAAAACAAAAGAAGAGCTACTAAATAAGATCTTGTTACCACGTGAATGCAAGCTAGTTTTACATAGACATAGATCGTCACATGATACCTATAGGTACAAACTATTTCCTATATTTTTCCTAAAAACTACGGATTATGTATGATATGTGATGGTGTAACGCATGACCTGTAAGCAATTCTAATTTGTACCTTGGCTAATAACTGGGTAGGTTAGAAGTATTAAATTCAATGTTAGGTAAGTACTTGATTGCTCACTTTCTCAAGAAATATTATAATTGCAAATTATTTGAGCCGCCTCTTGGGTTTCTTCTCTAGAACCGATAGGTAAGTACATAACCTTCCCTGTATCACGGCGATTACGATGATAATCAGCAGTTTGTCAATTCTGCCAATGCAACCAGACTCTACTGCAAGTGCCGGCAACCCTGTGCCACTTTGAATGCCTTTCAATGTAAAATGAGCTTTAGTGTGCACTTTATACTATAGGTATTTGATACGACTCAAATGCCTAAAATATTTAAAATATGCCACGGCTCTTTAGTTTCGAGGACTACCAGTAGAATAATATAAATTAATTGTGCTATTTTTACTAAAAAATTTCAGGCACTTCCAATGATATACATACCTAACATCATTTTCAACTCATTTCATTTAGAAACAGACTTCTCGTGTTAATAATAAAAATATGGATTAAATTAAATTACCAAATACCAATGAAAGAATGTGAATAGTGTTTTAATTTAACTATTCCATTTGTACAGTATTTATTTCATTTGTAAGTACAGTAGGTGCATAAGTACTGGCAAGTGACTAGTTGCAGTAAAATGAACTTTATGAACAATAAAATAAAATATAATTATACTTGCACACTTGCAGTTTACGGGATGTGAAATACGATCCCGGTTCGTAGAAACCCAGGCAACCGCTATTTTATGTCGTGGATTAATTACCCAATTAATTCTCTAAGTGACTGCACTATAGGATGATACCGTTCTAATTGTGTGCAAGGTTAATTCAAGTACCTTGTACAAGTACTATTCTACCATCTTTGTATGATTTTTTTGTTTATTCTTTTGTGCACGCTGTGGTGCCCTATAATTATGGGAACACTGTCGAAATTCTATGTAAAAGACTCTTGAAATGTATACCTAGTGTAAACGCGTGTTGCGTATTTAGTGGGGATTATGACAATAAACCATCCTACCGTATAAAATATAAATACAACCAGCATCATAAGGTTTTATAAATTGTGGTAATTACCTACTTTTTTTACTTACATATTTTACTATATTGAAACTAAGATACCGAAAAGTTCCTAGATTTCAGTTTAAAAATGTTTTAAAACTCTCACTTACTCGTATATTTACTTATGATGCTGGCTGTACGTACAGTCAATTACGAAACTTTTTGGTTAAAAATATTTTACTAAATCGTTTAGCTCTTAACGCAAAATAGCAATAGATTCGGAAACTCTGGCCCAAAAGTGTGGCAAACATTTTTCATGACATACCTAATGTGAGGCATTTGCATTGTTAAATAGAGACACAAAAGAAGAACATGAGAGATTTTAATACTCTTATTCGTACTCACGAAAAAAGCAGACCATGGTGACTAAATTACTTGATGTCGTAATTTGAAATTGAAGTAAAATATTCTAAAAATGTGCATGTCCTTTATGTCAGAAGGTATGTAGGTATTGATTCGATTGTAAAGCTTGTAGAGCATGCCCATAAAATACTTTCCATTGATTTGTGACACCTTGATGGAGATGTTATTGAAGACCATAAAAAATCAGGAAATAGCAAATTCTTCTCATACCTTTGAATGTAAAGTTATTGATTTATTTAAATTCTTTTTTTACTGCCCGTTTCACGTGATGCGTATTTTAAATAACAATGGTAAATAAGTTGACCTATTCACATGTTGAAACGTGAATTTCATAACAAATTGAACAAAGAAAGAAAAAAATGGCGAAGTTACAAAGTCCATGCACCATACAAAAGGATATTCTTTGTGACTTTTTGTTTTGGTCGAGAGGAAATCGTCGTTTACTGCCATACCTTGTGTAATTAGACGTAGGGATGATATCTGTCAATTTAAAGACAATTTGAACGCTTTCACGTTCAAAGCAGGCTGTTGCAAAATCGGTATCAAGGACCCTGACTTTGAAGGTCTTCTCAATCCATCTACATATCTAACTGAAGTTTAATCTTCTTCAATTTATCATTGCTACTCTCCGTTTACGAATATTCTAAAAGTAAATTGGTTCTGTAACGCGACTTGTGTACTCCACGTTCCTGACATCTAAACAGGCACCGGCAATCCCCGTAAATGCGGCCTCTATCCAGAGCAAGGAGTCAGAGAGACGTACAATCTGACACGACGGTCGTTGATCTAATTGAGCATTTGAGCTGTGCGTGCGTGCTAAATGCTTTAATGGACTAATTACAGGAGACGAGAAACTGGTGACTCAATGCGGACGCGGCCGGCCGTGGGCAGCAGACAGCGTGGCTCCAACTTTACTTTATTCCTTCTGAAAATGTTTTATTTCAGAAAGCCTATACGCGCTCTGACCAAGCGTTTCATAAACTAGCGAAAAAACAGCTGACCTAGGCAAATCAGAACGAAAACTTGAAGTAACTTGTAATAATTACACATTCAGCATAAGTACACATTGGCATAGAACTGCCTGAGACTATAAAATAAATGTTGCTGTATACCACGTGTTCAAATGTAAGATAACTTTTCTAAAACGAAACATTCCTCAATTTTTTATCGAACAATCTTAATTGGCTTTAATATTCTCTATCGATTTCGCCGCACGTTTGTTTTGTTTCTTGGCACAGAATACAGTGTGATCTCAGAACTTTCGCTGGCTCGGAGTAGGTACCTACATTGCAAGCAACACGCGCCAAAAAAGACCACAGTCTCAGTGATTTGCGCGTAACGGCCTCCGGTAGCAGAGCTCAGAAGCCAACTCGGTGATTTGCAAAATGATTTCATACAATTACAGCGATTGGATCTTTTAACTGGTTTTTATAGCTCAAGATTGAGTTGATAATGTTTTTGAAATTACCTCTCACATTGAAATGGCGCATCGAATTGCGCACACGACAGCGATCACGTACAAAGTTGCTCAGAAAATGCTACCGAGTTTGATATATCCAATTATTTACAATTAGTTTTGAACAATTGTTTTTATGTTTGCTGATATTTTAAAATAGAGACTTACTTCCAGAATGTCTGTATGTGCCTGAATGTTTGCCCATATTTCTGACTACCTCCTATCACGGAGAGACCATGAAGTACTGAAGCGATGTCACCAATGTCATGTTTTATCTTATTTATACTTGATTCAACTGCATAGGTTCAGCTCGAGTGTTTGTAGACACTGAGACAAACTTGATAAAGTTTCACATTGTTTTTTATAATAATTTTTTATGTAACCTTTTAGTTAATTAATAAAATACAGAAAAAACATCACGCTGTAACTACCAGCTAGTAATTAATGCGTTTATTAGGTACCCACATGTAACCCACGTGATCTGAGTTTCTAGTTGAAGTTAATGTGAATAAAATTAATAATATTCACAATATTCATGAGCTAGTTCAAAAGTGGTCTCGGTTATGGATAAAAACGTTAAAACTAGTTTGAGAGATGCACTGCAGAGTAATTTAAAGTTTGCCTAATATTGCTAAATATTTTAAAAGATAATAACTAAGCAACTTTCCATCACTACAAAATAATTTGTAATTTTACAGTCTACCAGTGCAATGTAAAAGTTAATAATGATTATTTATCTATGACTTATCCATTAAAATTAAGATAGATCCCCTCATATTACTTGTTTTTTTTTTATCTTTGAGTAGTGTGAGGAAAAAGCTGTCAAAGGATGTCAAAGGTACTTTTGCCTCGTCCACTCTTTGCAGCTGTAGGTAGTTGTGTTATTACATAGAGTAAACGTGACAAGATGCAAACCAATACCGCTGTGAATACTAACTGGTTTCTTAGGTGTTTTCCTTCTCTTTTCGAAAGCACTGACTATCTCATAACTCTTTTATCATCATCATCATCAAGATATATAAAACTCTTTTGAAGCTGACTGAGAATCAACGCACAGCCTAAACTATAAGTTCTAGAGGTATGAAATTTGGAGGGTATTATCCTTATATAGTGTACGGGTGCACTAAGAAAGGAATTTTGAAACGTCACACTCTAAAGGGTAGAACGAGAGCAACTCCGCGGGCGACGGCTAGTTGAAAATAAAAATCTTGAACAACAAAAATAAATGTGCTCAACTTTATGTATTAGTCACAAATTACTCAGGCAAAAATAAACACAGGGCAATACGGTTCAGATTAAAACAGTTATTTAAGTGCAAAAAGTTACTCACTGTCAATATTACTCACTCATCGCTTCGTTACCCTAACAGTTTTCTTATCGAAGCTTTATGAGGTGCTTCCTTCAACTTTAATACTTTGGCCGTCACTATTTTCACGTCCAGTAGTGTAGGTACCTACGCGTAACTTTGTTTTCATACTTTTTCTGCACCTGCCGCCAAAGATATAACAAAAGGGAGATGGTTTAAGTAAATATTGGGAAGATAAAACGGTCATACGCACTGCATACCTTTCCGATGACTGTGCTAGAACAATGAGGGAGAGATGGAGTGGTTCAGGTGCGTGTTATGCACACAGATTTATCAAAGCTCGTCTTATATTTATGGACAGGTGGACGGATGCCATTTCTTTTGCTAGTGATGTAACTTGTTGAGACAGGCTTGGGAATGCTACAGGTTCTACCATCCGTATTTATCACCATACCTATCCCTGTACGTCAGTGTACGTAGGTGTATTCGCCTTACAAGTTACAATGAACAAAATCATAAAATGAGCTAAGTACACAGCTAGGTAAATTGTTTTCATTTTTTTATTTCATCCATCTAAAAAAAACCGTAATAAAATGTTTAGTAGGTTGTTTGGTAGTGTATGTGCATATTTCTTTGGTAAAATTAAAATATTTCGTGGTTCTTCTGTTGACTTTCTGCTATGTAAAATTGTGTCTGACTAAAAATACAAAATAAAAGTAACTAACCAAAGTTTTTTTAATACAAAGCGGCTAGAACATTTTCAGACCTAATCAAAGGATGTAAGAAAGCAAGCACTAATGTGAGGTCTAAGCTTTCTAGGCTAAAACGTAGAAATCATGTTTTTTAACATGTTCTGTAATGTTAAAAATACATGTTATTCAACTTGTGGTGTTTGTGACTGCAGATATTATGTGAAGAATGAGGTATATAAATGTTTTATTCACATCATAAATCATCCTCATGTTGGACGATTATTACAAAGTACGCTTACAAATTTTTTTACCGTGTAGAATCTAATTGAGAAATACATCCATTTCTTGAATAAACACAGTGATATAATATCTCTATAGAAAGTTAAAGAACTATTAGAAATCTGAAATTACTCATACCTTCAAAATAATTAGTAAAACTCTTGAGTTACATAACTTTTTCTAATTGCATGTTTTTCGTAGCACTTCGTAGCATCTCGTAGCGCTTCGTAGACATACAAAATCGATTCCCAAAATCAGCGAAATAGGTCAGTTTTTAGGTTTATTTTAAAGTAATCTATGGATTATTAAAATCTTGGTGCTTTTGCGAAATCTGTTTGAAGGAAATTCGTGATCATAAAACTTTTATGGCCAGGTCAAGAACAAAATGCAATTTAAATGTCCCTTATTAATTTGGTTTGAGTAGGCTCTAAGATAGTGGAACAGCATAATATATATAAATATAACCACCGTACCGTAGGGTAGCTTTAAAAGTACCCAAAGTGATACTGTGTAACTTGTGTGGTTAGCAAGTTAGGGCACCACACTATGTGAAACAGTTTGCGAGGCTCTGAGTTGAGGCGTGTTGCAGTGCCGGTGGTGATGGCTGGTGGTGGTATTGGGGTAGGTTGCCGCGGGGATGCAGGGTATGGGAGGTCAGGGCGGGACGGGGCGGGTCGTGGCCGGACACGCCCGCGGCCGCCGCTGACGCCGCCGCGTCTGGCACACTCGGCCGCCGGCGCCGTCATTCCGTCCGCGAGAGCTGGCCCGCTCGCACGACATGCGCGCCTCTCGAGCCAACTCCAAACGCCAGCCGCGCGACCAGCACGCACGCCGCGCCAGTGATGTTACCGCACTCTCTTGTTATGTGCCATCCGTCCGTTCGTGAACCCGTGACGTGCCATCTGTTTCCCAAGCGTTGAGTGCCTGTGCGTTCGCGAGGATATCGCGGATTTTGTGAACCCGTTGACGTTGGATGCGTTAAAATTTCGGGTGAGTGAGAGAGTCGAGTGGCCGTGCGCCCGCAGCCGGTTTGACCGCATTATTTTCGAAATACGTACGCCACGATCCGGTCGACCGCGCTACAACTATCAAAACATTACAACAACAACATATAAAATTAGGCGATGTCCAAAACACATCCAGATGGGATAACGATTTCGCACCGATCGGTCAATAGTCTACTCGTCTACGACTCTAAATAAACAAATTCACTTTAACTTAGGAAACATCACAAGGTATTGCAATTTCCATTTATTTAATTTTAAACTATTTCCAAACATAATTCAATGGACATCTCAATAACATATCGTGAGCGTAAAGCAACTTGCAGATGCGACTTGCAGCAGCACACGCATCGCATCCCGTTGAAGTATTTAACAGCACGCTTTTCGAAAGTGCTTAAACGATAAAACCATATTTATTGGATGTTTGTGTAACATATTCGTTTATTTTTTCGTTTCTCTTAATTTTAATACGGTCATAATGGTCTGCAGTATAAAATTTTAATTAAAATTCCAAACAATACGACAGTTATAATTTTTGTTTTGATGTTACAAGTCAAGTATTATTTTATGATTGGCAAAAATCTTGAGATTAATGCACCCAGTGGAAATAGCCTTAAGAATGTTACTGCTGTGAGGTCAAATCTTGCGCTAGCAATGTTTAGAGGCTGTATATAGTGTCATTGCTACATCGGAAGTGTATTTTTTAACTCGTTGCTTTAATCTTTACTTTCTGACCTTAGTAACAACCAGTGTGTTCGATTAACGATAAACACTGGTTGTACTCTGTTTAGAACCTACATTTGTGAACAGATTAACTTAATTCCACTTTTAATCTTTGCTGTTAATAATGAAAATGTTTCAGTACCAATTCCTAGCATGTTATCTGCAAAGCAACAAATATAGCGAGCACACATAACCTACCTATCATAGTATTGTTTATGACAATGTAGCTGAATATATACCTAACTATATATACCAGTGCATGCAGATAATATAAATATGTACAATGGTGATCCAAACCACTATTATATGTATATAAAGCTTTGAACACAAAAAATAGTCTAGAAAATGTAGCGTATCAATGTACCTATTCTAGATTATAATGTATTCTCTTGAACACTAAGGTCACTGCACTGATCAGGTCAGATCTAGACAAAGCTACAGATGTTCGTTATCTCTGCGTTTAGGTTGGGATCGGAACTGTTGTGTAGGTACCTAGGTACTTATAAATGTGCCTTATCAATTGCATAACAAATGATTTATCAGTTTAATGTCCTATTAATAGTCGTACTACTTGTACGTTGTATGCAACTTATGTAAGACATTGTGTACGAGTATGCACATGTGGTGCGGCTTCGAAAAGCGCCAGCCGTCACATGTAGTGTCCGTTATATGGCGGTTATGGTCAGATGGTGATAAACGTAACAAAAAGAAGTAATATTGTATTCATGCTGGTTCACAAACGGGAGACTGTGGTGCATGAACCTACATTTTAAATTAATTATGTTACATTGTATGTTGCATTTATTAGAAATACATCCAGAGATAAACAATCCGCCGGTCGTACAATGTTACTCTTTGTTACCTCGAGCTCGTAGCCGGTACCCGACCGTTCTCTAGAAATCCTTTGGGAATTCTCAAAACATGCAATTTTATCTCAAATTCGCCGTCGAACTCCTGAATCGATCAAAGTTTTGAAACTAGAACAGTCGGACTTCTATCGCGTCGGATAGAAGCGGAGCTTTCGGAACGCAGGCCCGCTTTATCATCCGGTGAATACCACCCTCCCCCCTCGGTAGCTAACTCACGACCCGGTCATTAACGTGGACGTTTCAATCTTTTCAGGTGGGTCGAGGAGAATTATGCGGGTGGAGTGCACATGCGCGGTGGTGTGCGCGCTGGTGGCGCTGTGCTGCATGGGCGCGCAGGGCGGCACCGGCCAGGCGCTGGACGAGGCCACGCGCGCCGCCGCCGAGCAACAGCTGCTGGCGCTGCTCGGCCTCCCGCGCCGGCCTCCTGCGCCTGCAGCACCAGCGCCTGTGCCGCGCGCCATGCGCCTGCTGTACGAGGCAGACGGCGCCATGCCCGCCGCCGCCGCCAACACGGCGCGCTCCTACCACCACGCGCCGTCCGCCGTCGACGACCGCTTCCCGGCCGAGCATCGGTTCCGCCTGTACTTCAACCTGACCGGCGTGCCGGCCGACGAGAGCGCGCGAGGCGCCGAGCTCGCGTTCCGGCGCATCGAGCACAGCGCGGCGCCGCAGCGCCTGCTGCTGTACGACGTGGTGCGACCCGGCCGTCGCGGCCGCACCGCGCCCGTGCTGCGGCTCCTCGACTCGAAGCCGCTGGCGGCCGGCAACGGCACGGTCGCCGCGGACGCGATCGACGCGGTGCGCCGCTGGCTCCGCGAGCCGGAGAACAATCACGGACTGCTAGTGCGCGTAGTGGAGGAAGGAGTGCATAACGTGGACGCTAAGCGCCCGCACGTGCGAGTGCGGAGACGCGCTAACGAGCCGGAGGCGGAGTGGCACGCGAGTCAGCCGACGCTGCTCCTCTACACGGAGGACGCGCGGGCGCAGGCGGCGCGAGAGGCGAGACATCCGCGCATGCGCAGAGCGACCGCGCCGCGCCGAGCTCACCGCCAGCATCACCGCCGCAAGGAGGCGCGTGAGATCTGCCAGCGCAGATCGCTGTACGTCGACTTCGCGGAGGTGGGCTGGAGCGACTGGATCGTGGCCCCGCACGGCTACGAGGCGTACTACTGCCAGGGAGACTGTCCGTTCCCGCTGGCGGATCACCTGAACGGCACGAACCATGCGATCGTGCAGACGCTCGTGAACTCGGTGAACCCGGCCGCGGTGCCGAAGGCGTGCTGCGTCCCGACGCAGCTGACGTCCATCTCGATGCTTTACTTGGACGAACACAATAAAGTGGTGCTTAAAAACTATCAGGACATGATGGTGCTGGGGTGCGGCTGCCGATGACGAAGGCGCCCCCGCGCCGGTGCGAACCTAAGCCTAGTGATAAATCGTGGACCCAGTGTAAATATAGTGATGGCCTCGAAAACTGTAAATATCTGTTTTTGTATATACTCGTGTAATTATTATTTTATTGAAATGATGAAAGATATAATAAATCATGTAATTTTATAAAATGTGTGAAGTTTTTCTGATCATATGAATGTAGCTTAGGAGAACAACACAATTATATACCACGCTCGAAATGTTCAATATCTACTAAATTGTGACTTTTGACCAAGAATAAGTAAAGATAAAAGCATGTATAACAAAGATTTATTAAAAAAAGTTAGCTATAATAATGAGTACGTACAGCGTACCGTATATGTATACAACAGACCACAAACCAGTGACTGTCGGTGCAGATTACAGATTTTCTAAATTTACTAAGGTCAAAATGCTAAAAACAGTTCAAAACCCACACAATATTGTCATATTTAGAAGGCAGGCAGTCAAAATATGGTCGACCTAAAGTAATATTTTGACCAGGAAATGACGTGGGTTCGCTTACATCGTTTTGAATGGCAAAAGTAAAATACTTTGAAAATTCAAAAACCCATGTGAATTTAAAACACTTTATTGATCGAGTGAGAGAAGCGAACGAAGACAACACACACATGGATAGATAGGCTTCACTTACATTACATGGACTTTCTTCATAGGTCTTTATTTAAAAGTTCAATAATCTTGAGCTTATATTTCTTTCTTTCATTATCAAGAAATAGTTTCTGTGACGTCACTATGTGGTCAGTTCATCGTGTTGGAGCTGGTCTACGCTGTCATCCGAGCCGTATTAAAGCCGAGCCATTTTAAAACCTTGGATACTTCATAGGCATTTTACAGGTTTTACGAGAGGTAAATTTTTAGTGTTACTTTTAGTCTAGTGATTTTCACGTTTCGGATTTTCACTGAACACAGATCATAGTGATAACTCTCACTGAAAAATTAATAGTTAGGTATTTGAATTTTCCGTGAAACCAAAATGATGATGCCAAACAAAGTTCAATTTATCACCTTTCTAAGCCTTTTTTAAAAGCAAGATTCAATGTAAGATTATCTACAAAGCCACAGTTTTTGTTGATTTGCAAAAAGTCGTTCGCAATTTTTGTATGAAGAAAAGTAGTTTTTGTTTCACCAATCAGTTTTTGTCCATACAAATATTGCGACTAACTTTTCGCAAAAAAACAAAATAAAACTCAGACTAGGTAGGTAGGTACCGTAGGTAAGTACTAGTAGGTCACCTGCAACAAGGTCATGGGTAAGTGAACTTTCTGAATGAACAAACTCATTGATTGCCATTGTTATGCGACTATAATACGAACAACGAACACCTTGCGGTAGGTTTAAGTCATAACTCCGACGGCTTGTTAGTTGTTTTAAAATGGTCTTTTGACCGCGACTCCACGTCTGGACACTGCCTGTTTAGACTTGCTACCAAACCCATTACTCATTATATCGATGTAAGTATACTAAGGTATACAAGCTTATATCATGGTACCAGAGTCCTCATCCTTTAAGAAAAAAAAAAACAATTTTAAATACAACGAGTTCTTAGGCACATAAAATGCACTATGGATAAAAAAAAAGTTTAAAACCCCGCAACATAGCACGACTCCCACTTGCATAGTGCTGAAAAGCTAAAATTACCTAAGTTAATGTGCAGGGAATGTAATAAAATGTTCGTTAAAGAATGCCAAGAGATAATTTCCAAAGTTTCTCATTTAAAGTGTGGCCGGCAGGACTCCAAATCTCAAATATTTCGTCACAAGGAGTCCATATATCATGTTTTTGCCGGGGCCGAGGAATGCCTGGCCGTATAATTTGGCCACCCGGCAACCTCTCGTCTGCGGCGGCCGCCCTACGTCTATATTATCAGTAGATAAATTCATGCTTTGTCTTTGCCTCGTATTTCGTCCTTTCGAGATTTTGCTTTTGTTTTTTTAGTTCGGCATGGACGGCAACAAAAAACTGAGTGGAGGCGAACGGAGTGGGTATAATTTATTTTATAGTCGGCTCGCTCGTAACTCGGCCGCGGACGGCTGGACGCCGATTTATCCCCATCTCGGCGTAATTAACGTAAATGGATTGGTCGGAGTCGGTGCCTGTGACGCCCGCCCGGCTCCGCGCGTCATCGTGTCCGTCACGCCGACCCCTCCCTGTTTACATGCCTGCGACACCCGTGGCCGCATGCCTATCTCACTAACACAGCCTAATTTACCAGAGTTATTCCAATTAAGTGATTATAATTTTTTCCAACCGCAAGCCGACTAAGATACGATTGTTTTGTGATTACGTAAGCCGCGGCGCGGCGGAGGCATCGTTTCCCAGGGCGCGCGGCCTCCTCTCCTGAGGGAATTATAATTGTTTTGCATTCTTGCACGGGTATAAAAACAAAAGGCCGAGGTACGGCAGGCCCCCCGCGCTGCGACCAGACTAAAGTCTGACGACTCGCATTCCCTTCAGACAAAAAGCTACGAATGAATTAGAGTGAGCTTTCGGATTCGATTAGAAAGGTTATTGCTTTTTTTGTGTGAAGGTATAATTATGACTGAATTTATGTTTCGATTGTTAATTCGTAAGCAAACAGTAAGAGAAAGAATTTGTGAGCTGGGATTGTTTATTTGAGTCTATATTTTTCGGTATTAAACTAGTTGGCCATTCTAAATCTAGATATGTTTAAAATTTCACCCGAGGCCTGCTGTAGAAACATGATCCTGATGACGATTGATTTCACGAAAGATAAAATGTAGCAGTCAAATCGATCACGCGAACCCAGCACACTCTTGACATAATGCGTACGGACAACATAACTAGGACATGATGCGCGACGCATTACAATGTATTTTATGCAAAAGTAATAAGGTAAAGAAAAAACCAGTTTAATTTGTGCATGCTTGAAATATTTGAGAGGAGGCGTGCGGTCGATGGCCGCTGTTCGACTCGGCTTTGCTTCAATACGAGACGCTGCGCCTGCGCATGGCACTGTACGGACACATTTAGTACCTATTGCATCTTGAGCATGGGATGAGATGAGATTCTTTTTAGAAACTAGAAACTGTCAGAACACCATCTTAGAATTCACAAATCCATAGAGCTACATAATTAACATCGTACCTACGCAGTGGATTTTAAAACGAGTAGGTACCTGATATATTAAAACCGAAAGTAACATTAATGTGTATATACCCAACTGATTAATTGTTTATTTACCTGTGGAATAAACTTGGTCTAATTTCTGCCCTCCAATATCTACGTAGCTATATGAACTATATATTGCAAATAATGTAGGTACCTATATGTATAAACACATATGAGTTAGGTAAATATACAGGAGGTATACAGAGGCACAGTTATCGGTGAAATGCTATAAAAGCCCGATTTTAATGGCTGTCCGAAGAACTCTAACCAGATATTTTAAAGTTTATTTAATCACCTTTTTATCACGTTATTAAAGAAGCTGGAATTGCGTTTTTATCTACATTTGCTACCAAACTTTTTCACACGGTAAATGAGAATAAGACACATAAAAAACTGCCAATTGCCTCACTACCGTCATAAACGGCAACATATTATGTACTCGTATAACAAGGCCCAATCCATAGGGAGAATCCAAAATACCTATGTAGGAACGAATAGAAGCTATTGAAGGAAGCTTTTACCTAAAAACATGTAAATAAAGTCAAGCACGCTAACACTTGCATCGTTCACAACTTGGAATAAAAGAAACAGAATATAAACACTAAATATAACAAGCTTTACAAAATCAATGTCTGACTAAATAGTGACCTAGGGAACATAGAAACCTTTGCAAACCAACCAAGAGCCTGGTTGGTAGATGACATAGTTGTCGCATAGGGAAAGACTTGGATGAAAGCCCAAAACTCAAAAGGTTAAAGAAAGATATAGAAGATCACTTAAAGAAGGCACATTAGCAAATAGGAAGAAAAAACGTCTAATAGGTACTAAGAAAAGAAACCACGGGTTGAGAGAACAGTCTTTCTAGTTGGAACATTTTATTGTTGGAAGGCTAACGGTAGGAAAGAAAACTATAATAAGGTTGCTTCTTTGATGCGCTAGATAGTAAAGGGTTTGCTGTCTTATCCTACAGCTCCGAATAAATTTTTGTATTGCCTGCCTGCGACATGTATTCGATTACGAAACGAGTTAAGTCGTACGTCCTGAGGCATCATGGAACATTTATCACGTTGCAGCGTATTTGCGTTTCGAATTTGAGCAAGAGCGCATCTCGGCCAGAATTGCGGTCACTTGTTGTAATAGCGACCTTTCTGTACATAACTCAAGGTCTAAATTGTTATGTAGTGAAGTGCGGAGGTAAAAAATGATATAGTCGCGTGCCGCGCAACGTTTTGTTTGTACGTACACACCTCATTTAAAAGCGACTTTCACCAAAAGGGCAGCGCGTATCTTGCGTTTGCAGTTGCTTTTCCTATCGTAGCAAACACTATTCTGATAACCTACTTCTAGTTGCAACTAGCAGTAGAAATGCTTGACCCAATTATAGCTTTGTTATTGACTAGCAAAAGCTCTTTCTCTCTCCATAATCGGTATAGGTACCTATAACTTAGTTTTCTAGTTTCTCTAGGTAAGTTTCTTCTTCTTGCATGCTTATTTATCTAATGTGGGATAAGTCTCCTACTTATCGTGTATTCATTCTTTTAAAGTGCATCAACAAGGCCATTATCAATCTAGTGTTTTTTTTTATTATTGCGTATTACTCATCAAAAATGTAGATTTTTACTGACCTCCCAATATAGGTGTAAGATGAGTTTGTTTTTCTTCGAAATGTACAAAAGACGTGCATCTGACCGGTAGCTGGCGTCCGGTAAATATGTCATCACCGTTATACCAGCCACGTGATAAAACAAGAACGTTGTGCCGTGCGGTTATCAGATTCTAGACTCAGAGTCAATAAATCAATAAAAAATCAATAATCACTTATTTGGTGAGAAATATTACCTTCACGTCGTGAGGGTTTATTATATTTTTAATACTAGTAAAGTGTTATCGCACATGGGTTATTTACCCAACAAAGTCATTCAAAAAAATTGGTATTTCAATACAATCAACTTAGATAATAATAGATACTAATAAATGTACTTAAGTTAAAAAAAGTAGTAACTTCAACTTCTTGGTTTAAGACTTTTGCAACTTGTCACAATTCTGCCAGAAGTAAATCGCTGTCAGGTCAGGTTCTGTGTATGTCAAACCTGAATCGAGGTTTGACATGACTGGTTTAATTATGATAAAAAAAGCATACGCCAACAAAAAAAAATTACTGCGGAAGAGCGTAAAACAACAGACGTGTCATCTTTGGCTGCGTGAAGAAGAAGAAGTCTTTGTATCCCCGCACTGTCAAAACTTCATCTTATTGTAGTAAAACCTATTTCGATTTTCATACTAAAGTTTTTTTCCATTTATGGGCGAAAAGAACACGCACGTTACCTACGCTGGACTTTACGTTAAAATAACTGTTGTTGCCTATTTATTGCTCTTTATTTGAGGCAAATCTTTAGTTGAAGAATACAGGAGAATACCTAGTTGATGTAAAAAACTAAAAGCTACTTAGTTAAGTGAGAACGAGTGTACAGTGTCGAGCGAGTGGCTGTATGTAGTGTACGCTAGACATAAACAACAAATTTTATTTCTGGCAACGAACCCACGTCCTTGGCGTCGACCTTATTGCACAACACCAGTTTAGAAACGCACTGATACGTTAGATATTAAAATTGTCACTAAGTACAAGTCAGTGGTACCTAATAGAGAAAAAAAAACCCACAACATTCGCATACCTAATTATTTGACTTCGGAACTTTATTAGCGAATAGCACACAATTTCGTCGACTTCTATAACTAAATGATCGTTCATTATATCTACAACTTGGAATTTCTTCGGTAAATACATTGTCTAAATAATTATTTTAGCCGAATTTGTTTATTGAGTCACACAAAGGTATGTTTATTCGTTATAAATATCCATAACACGCGAGCAGCTATCATCAAAACAGGAGTTAATTTACTCTAAACTAATATTTGATGTTTTGACTAAGGTGGGTCAGCTTAGCCCAGAAGCTATATTATCGTGCAAATAAAATGGCAATAAGTAATTTGCATAACGATTTGTGGATTTTTCAATTAACAAGCACCTTATTTCAACCTACTTTAAACTTTAAAATTAATTAGGATCACAATCTTTTACTATTTATAAATCTCTCATGGGTATGTGATTGGCTTAGTAAGTATACACATGTAGGTATACCTACCAAGCCACTAACTAACTCACGGTGGATATTCTGATTTTAACATAAGGATCTATTGAAGATGATTTATACAGCGTCAGGAGGCAACCTATGCCTATACTTAACGACACACTGTAGTGCCTGGGACAATGTTAAGATGGAGTAGGCTTGCCCAGCACCTATACCATCCTCTCAGCCTAGTCAGCCATATCCACAGGAAAGACAAGGTCAATACGTGCGGAGCTGACTAAGCCGCGGGTTTCCTCACATAAGGATAGAGTCACGAATTTTATACGTTTACATTTCACTAGTTTTGTAATTAAAGAAATAAACGAATAAAGAAACACATGAGATTGAAACTTTCGAAATATTTTTTAAGACAATTCATGATATTGATTATCCTACCTAGTAGGTTAACATTGCCATTCGTCGAGTCGGCTTGGGGAAGTTCCGACTGGTCGAGCTATCTTTAGATCTTTTGCAACGGTCTTTGGATAGTTCAACTGTTTTTCGTGTTTCGAGCTAAATTAAATAAGGTGTTCCGTTTTGAACATCTTATTTAAATACTTGTTTTGATTTTCATTCTGTAAAATATATAGCAGTATATACCTAATATTGAAGTTTAATCCGTAAGGCACTGGAAAGTTAGTCAGTGTCAAAATATAACTAAGATTTTATTGAGATGTCGTAAGGGTCACAAAATGGTAGCCAAAGGGTCTGGGGCAAAATTTTAAGAGTCCAGTCCCGCCTTTTAAAACTTGCAATGATGGAACTTTAATTGTCTCAATCAATGCAGTGTTTAGAAATACATTTCTAACTGATAACTTCATCAAAAAGCAGCGGGAATCCAAAATTATAAGACATTCCGCATCGACAAATACCGTGTTTCCAAGGTTGACTAACGTGTTCATGTGTTTATGTAAACATTGATTTTTTCTACATTATAGATTTTGATAAAACCAACGAATACCTACTTATAAATAACAAAAGTAATCAATCGATTTATGTATGCAAGTTGGGACCTGAAATGCCCCAGCGCCTATGTAACTTTTACGATATCCCAACCAAATCGCAATGATATTCCGCATCCATTATGTATTCTGTGCTGATCTGTTCAATTTTTTATTTTATTATATTTTTATTTTTATTTTCCAATCACCTAATTTTTTATTGTCTTCTTATTGTGTTATTTTACTGTGTTGTACCTGTGTTGTGTTGTGTGCCAAATAAATGTTTCTCTATCTCTATCTCTATATTATAAGTAGATTTTATTAAGAGATATCTTATGAGCAGTACCTACCGATGCGTACTCCGTATCAGACAAAATACCAGGCTTTATTTGACAACTCGACACGTAACTAAGCTATTTGCTGTTGTTATTATAGCCACATTTTTTGGTAAGCTTATAAATGAACATTAAAAATGTACATACACGGAACATAGATCTATGAAACAACTTCTATCTATCCACCTAGCGATAGATAAAATATTGTCGTGCCCTGTCAGGGTTCATATTGAGAGCAATTAAGTTTCAACTTTACTTAAGATCTGTACCCACAATATTAATGCAATAAAGAATTTGAATTTGAAAACATTTTTTATTTCTATTTTTTTCATTCTTGATGTCAAAGTGGTTCTAACCACATTTATATAACTTGTGGAGTTCTGAACACAGAATACAACCAATGAATGTTAAGATGTACCTAAATATTAAAATAGCTTCTACCTAGAACCACTCGAATACTTAGATTAGTCAAAATTTAGATCACCTATTTGTTTCATTGGACTTTGCCTACGTGAGCTTGGGGAGCACTTTTGGATTCCAACACCTACAATATTGTCAGTTTGTTGCAAAACAGATCCTATTTGTTTTCTCTGAAATTATCCTCTACTCGTCTTTGAACGCCCACATGACCATCTGCTTATTAGTACATAGATAATTGAATATTCCAAATTCCTGTTCCTACTATTCACTCCTGGATTCCTGACTCCCACATTGATACAAACCATAAGATGTGTCATACTAGACCATTTTAGCCAGTGTGTGTTCCATTCCAGTACTTTTGTTAAAGAGTTTTGAACCATGAACAATGATCAACAACAGCACCTTTGTTGAAGAACTCATCTTTATCCTTTAGAATCTATATTTAATTTTTCATAGCTGTAAACTTTCCAATGGTTGGTCGCATTCTGAAGTTTGACGCAGTCTTAATTTTAGCTATAAAGTTTTGGTTATGATTCAACTACCAACGTTTGTTGAATAACTTGTGTGAATTGCCGTATCCAAATAGTAGGCTTTATTAAATGTGTGGTTGTGGAGTGAAAGTGGCAGCTCAAGCCTCTTGTCTCTCGCGAAGGCCAACCACAACGCTGGCCCGTAAACACTCACAAAAACATCATAACTAATGCCCAAACTAATGTGATAAGTTACCTATATCTTGGAAACGCAATAGAAAGGCGTGGGGCATTTCAAATCCCGACTTACATTTTAAATCGCGATTGATTATTATTTTTGTTATACATTTGTTGCTTTTATCAAAATCTATCATGCAGTAGTAGTAAAAACGCAAAAAAAGTAATTATTTTGACGTAAGCATAATATTGATATTAAACTAATGATTTTTTAATGAATTGCATACTTTTTAAAAACTACATTGTAATTGTATTGTAATGTAACAAAAAATCTCCGACATACAAGTTTAAAAAAAAGGTGGGATCTGGACTCTATTAAATTTGCCCCAGACCCTTTGCAGGGAGCGGACTGACTTACGTGACGTATATGGTAGTAAACTCATTACCACAAAAAAAAACTGTTCCTTTACCGCAAATCTCGTAACTGTTACAACGGTAGCAACAAAATCCATTTCTGTGTTTTTTTTTCTTTTTATACCAGTAATTTATTTTCGTGACCCAAATACACTTTGCAAGATCTGGTAAGTGTTATTCAAACACGTGTATTGTGTTATTGGGTTAGTGAATTACGGCACAATCTTTTTGATCTATTTTGGAAGAGTATGAAATAAAACTCTCTAGTACCATGACGGTGTAAGCTGCTAGAAGCAGTATGCGATTACAAAAATGGTTCCTCTCTTTCTGGGTGTTTACCTAAGCATTATCTCGTCAGATCTTCTTCATTTTTTGTCATCATCAGATCTTGTAGTACGGACTCCAGTTCATCAAATTTGAATACATTGAGATGAACTAAATATTTCAAACTGCCAGATTCTTCTGGTTTGTGAATTTTTCACTAAACAAGGCTTAGAATATCGGAGCACCTCTCAGAGCTGCGAAGGCACAAGCAAACAAACAAACAAACAAAAACAGCGTACCTATGGCAGTTCCAAATCACCTAGGTTGAATAAAAACTTCAGCTAAACATCTTGGCATTGCAGCTGAGCTTACTTATAATTAATTATAACAGTTGTTGAGAGACAGATGTTCCAACGTAGGTACTAAGGTCCTAACCTACTGAATTCCGTTTCAACTAAATCATGAACGGGTGAGGGAGGCATGGTCCACCCCGGGTGATTCAAGGATCTTACGTATCCATAAATCCTAGAGAATGTCTACCGTACTTGGGTATTACTGTTTTTATTCAAGCTAACCGTAATTACATATTTTTTTGTAAAACGAATGAGCTAAACAAAAAACCTGTAACAGTTATTTCCGACCGAGTTTCTGTCACTGTTACAAGTGTGCGCGGGCGCAGCGCGCAGGCGCAAACAATTTTTTCTCTCAACTACCGTTATCAAAGTAATAAATTGATTTGACGACATTATTTACTGCTACATTTGCATACATTAAATTAAATCATGAAGCTAAAATAAAACCGATCGATATTTAATTATGTCCGTTGTAAGCACTTGTAGGCAATGTATAATTAAATGTCAATTGGTTTATTTTTCTTTTCTCATTTCTCTGCCAGAGATAGAGTGCTTATTATGTAGGTACGAGTATGTCAGTATAGAATACAGATGTAACTTCGATACGTCTAATTTTTTTCTAAATAGAGCATGGGCTGGGTAAATGACTGTAATTAATGATAGAGCAAAGAACATAGACCTAATGATCGGTGGAGAATTTAACATGGTTTGAAGTTTTGAAGTCTGTGAAACTGAAAAATTGAACTTCTAAAAAGAGCTTTTCATTAAAAACTCAGGTATAATCACTGCAAAATTCCCATCGAAATAAAAAATCGAATGGTGATTCTATAGATTATCCATCCCGTAACAAACTTATAACTTACAACATTCATAATTATTGTCCTTGCGGTTTACAACAGAACTCCTTGATGGATACGTTTATGTGGAGCAGTGTTTGGGCTCATTTCGATCAGCACGTGTCTCCACATCAATTCAAATACAAAGTCACCAAAGCTCGATTGTCAAAGCAACTTGAATCTGAAGCTATCGATATAAAGTCCATATCACATAGCAAGACGATGCGCAGTGACACGACTGCGAAAGCTCCGCGTCGCAGTCTGCAATTACACGCGGCGTGGCCTGAGGGGCATTCCACTGGCCAATTACTGACGATGAGCCTTTGTCTAACTGACCTGGGCTAGCAGCAGTTCTGACCAGCTCGGTCGCAAACATTACTGTAAAGCTATTTCTAAACTATTCCATGTTTTATACCTATTTTTCAAAGCAAAAATATTGAGAATGTGCCAAAATTAAAAACATGACTTTAATTCGTTTGACCTGGGTTTAGATAGTTTTATTTTATTTTATTAGAGGCAATATAAATAGTAATGTAAATATGGAGTAGGCGAATAACATTTCACGCAAACTTGCAGTCTATCAGTACCGTGTGTGTGTTGATAAGCTCATTACTATGAGTGTAAAACATTTATCTCATGAACCTTGACCAATTTACTGAAGTTTGGGTAGCTTTTTAAAACAAACTGGTGCTAAGCCACGTTCACCTTGCCTTTTTACGAGTGGCTCGGCTCAGATGAAGGACACGGCCCTTTTAGTTTTTTTTTGCCACAAAGCGACTGCTTAATCGCGTGATTTAGCATATTTAGGAATCTACCGCTCGTTATTGCAGTGACTAATGGCCTTATAGCCTGTCAAAAGTTAAACAATGCTCAAATTGGCACGCTACAGTACCGTGAAAACTGCACAAATAAATTGATCAGCAATTTTTCGTTTGGATAAAAACCAATAAATCGTAAATGATACCTGCTTAGTACTAGCTCTTAAAAACTATTTATTTCTGCGTGTAGTTTTTTAGCGTCATAATTATTATAATTTTAGCCCTTCAGATCTTTTGGTGCGTGGTCTAAATGCCCTTGAACAGTTAGATCAGTGATCTAACAAGCCAGAGGGTAGTTTATGAATACGTTAAAAGTCAATGATTACAGTTATCTTCGAGAAACATTAGTGAAGTGTCCGAGCAGATGTAGAGAGCGTGATCCCACAACTGACCAAGTGCAAACACTCTTGTTTAGAAGATACCGATTCGTTTGTTTACGGAGCCCGTACTCCGCTCCCTACATCTCGAACTGTTACGTAAACATGTCGGACACATAGTGCACAAACAGCCTGCACTGATCGGTAAAAACAATATTTGAACTACGAGCTACTTCACGGACCACGATGCGTCCAAGCCTTGATTCTTGAACGGTACCCAATAATAAGTCTAAAGCTATTACAATTAGTGCTCATATTCCATTGAAAAATAATTTAAAGCGAATGGTACACGTATGTCCGTCTTAAATTACAAAATGAGCTTTATAAGGCTGGCATTCGATTTATAATCGCGTGAAATCAAGCCTTACTGTCATGTCGAGTACTCGAGATGTTTAGACATTCCCGTACATCTCCGGTGAAATCATCGAGATTATGCAAAGACTAGGAATTCCTGCGACTTCATTCTACAAATTTCAAGTAGGTATTGTATTTCGGGAAAATCATTACAGAACTATTTTTTTTAATGTAGAATAAGTTACCTCTACAAGAAGACATTTTATTAAATCGACAACCGTGTAGGTATAATCTAAACGAACTTAACTTATAGGTAGGTACATTGTCTGTCAGCCAGTTAGTCACTACAGATTTTATATATTCAGATAATCTAGTGGAAAATTATTAGGATAGTGCGCAATTCTTGTAAACATTGCATTGGGTGTCCCTAGTCTTATGCAGCAACATACTTAACTATAACTTGTTTTAAGTACCTATATAAAGTACTTACAAACTATAAACCTAACGTAGTAAGTACCTACATGAAGCAACGAGCGCCGGTATAACGCAAGGCCAAAGAATACGTAAGAGACAGATGTGAAACGCTCACGGAAAAATTATGCAGGTATACCTACCTACTAACAACCAAACAAAAAAAAAACTATCAGTAAGCTCGAAAATCTGTTAGAAGTGTAAGTTGATTGGTTAATACTGTGTCGACTCACCCATACCACTATTTATGGGATACTGTGGTACTTGAAGCGAGATCTAAGGCTGGCTTGCTGATTTTGTAAGAGATTTTTTTCCAAAATTCCTGAAAGTCTTGAATGTCTCTTAAACCACGACATAACGAATCGAAAACCACGATCTAAGGACAAAAACATCGGTTCTCTACAACTAGACTACCGGTTCTCTATCACCAAAGTACGGGGTAAATATTTTCTAAACTAAACTGGCCGCAATAAAATCGGTCAGAGCAGAGTATTCTATGGGCTCTGTACGGTCTGGTTTATAAATAGCCTCCGGCTAAGGCAGGTGCAGGCTTGGCAGACGCGCGGACGCCGAGCTTCCGCGAATCTCTTCACTCACCCAACTTGGCCATGCACTCGCATGCTACAAAACGACTTCTACTTATGCACTTAAAAAAACTAGATTTTTTCCACTGTTACAGGGCAGTGGCAGTTGAACAAGATGACCAGACTTGCTCCGGTTTCAAGAACGTGATAGTACGTTAGTACATTCGGTTCTATATGTAAGAAGCATTTTTACCAAAGTCTGGTAGAGAGTAGAGTCTGGGCTAAAAGCTTACTATTAAAACCTCTTGTTGCAATAACTTAAACATTGTCAAATGTCGTACAGCTAAACAAAATAACCCAGATGGTTCGGTTCAGCAAACCTATCAGGTATTGGAGCACCATTATCACGTAGATTCAACTCAGCCACAACATAACTCAGTACATTCTAGGCAAGATGCGCAAGCATTCAATAGTTCGATAAACGTTGAAAAGAATCAGAGGAACTAGTTCCAGAGATCGATGCTCGGCCCCAACAGGAAAACAAGGACAGATATAAATGGAATCCCGATTGCATTCAATGCCTTGTACTTACTTTATAAATACCTTTCAACTTGTATGCTCTTATAGGGAAGACTTGTTTCGCCTCACTGAAGAAATGACTGTGAAGAACACCTCAGTCATTAAACCTTTTACGTGGGCTGAATGAGGATTTCATGTGTGGTATTGGACAGCCATGTGTTTATTGAATTTTGGACCAAATTTAGGAATAAAACCTGAAGTATCCTGTGCCCTTAATGATAAATACACTGAGACAGTGCTAAAGACTCACTATACAAAAAATATATAAAGTTTGTTTAAGTAGCTCAAAAAACGTAGACGTCACAAAACCATGTACGAGTAACAAAACTACAGATAAATGTTTTGGTAGTTATCTATTCAATTTAACTAATTGACCTTGTGACCATTCAACTAATTGATCTATCCTGTGGATACGGCTGACTAGGCTGAGAGGATGGTATAGGTGCTGGGCAAGCCTACTCCATCTAAACATTGTCCCATGCACTACAGTGTCCCGTTAAGTGTAGGCATAGGTTGCCTCCTGACGCTGTATAAATCATCTTCAATAGATGTAAAGGCCTATTTATTATATGATTATATAATTCAACTAACTAGAGAAGCAGGTAGTAGGTATAGCTAGGACTTCTCGTGTAAATGAGGCTCGCACAGACAGTAGGTTTAGGTGCAACAGACGGTAGGTATAGATACCACAAAGTAGTTAGTTGTTTTGTTGGATAAAATGCTGCAAAGGACTGCAGACTTTTTACGAGTAATAGCTGACCTTTAATTCTTAAGTTTCCCTGTGTTTTGAAAATTAGAACTGGTGAAAGAAAGGTACGCAAGGATCTATTCCTGCGACGGATCAAATTAAGTACCTACGTTTTTGGAGTTTACTAACACCCCTGATACAGAAACATAGAACAAGGGCATGACTAAAATGTATGTCTTGACTATTGAGTATAGCTACACTACAGTAAGTAAAGGATAGTTTGTGTGGCTTCAAGTTCCAAAGTCACTAGTCACTATCTCAGTGTAAACCTGCATTGACCCTTTTAGGATAATCTCAATTGCTAACATAACGTTTATTATCGCTTGTAAAATCTGGTTTTATCAAACCGGAACACTTTTAACTTTAATTTTTTTTCCAAATCCGAAAAAACAGGTAATTTTATCGTTATCCCCGGTTTTACGTTTATTTGGTTCATTAAGTATACAGATACCTATATAACATTTTGTAAATGTATGTTTGTAGGTATGGTAGGGTATGTTGTGCTGGTCGGTAGGTAGGTGAATAGTATTTGGGTTAGGTTTGGATGGTAATGGCATGGGCGGCAGACGATAGGGCGCCGCGCGGTGACGCCGTGCTGCCTGACCGCGGCGCATTACACGATACACACGGCCGATCAGACTCACAAACTTAATATTACCTTATTTATCTTGGTGCGAAGTAGTTCACAAAGCTTGATCTTTTTACTATTGGTTTCACCGAGAAGAAGTACTTTTGGACATTATCTTTTTCTACAGGTGTCCCATTTCAAAAACATCGAATATAAATGTCTATACAAGATGTAAACTTAGGTACCTACTACTAAGCTTAACATTTTTTTATGAGTTTACTAAACAAAAACACTTATTGTTATTACTGATTATTATCCCCTTAACCTGCCTAATTAGTGCGTTGCTCGTAGACTTCGTAGCAGTTTGCTACGAAGTCTACGAGAAATGAAATTATTTTATTTGCATATAGAGTGTGTACAATAGGAACTAAAATACTATTATATTGATTCTCACACATCGCCAGAGAAATCCAGAGCAAATGACGATGTCTCAAACATGAAATTTTTGTGTTATGTGTTCTTTTCTAACTTTCTTATAGGTATTTCTTTTCATGGTTTTCAACGTTTTTCATCCTGTGTCCCAGCCGTCAAATAGTTTTTTTTTTTTAATTAAAGTAGCTTGCCGTTAAATGGGCCCGTGAATACGGTTCTTATGTTACCGTACACGCACCCACCTGCGCACCGCACTTGCGTCATTTACAACTTTAAAATATTAAAACTGGTTTCGATTGTGATCTACCTATACGAAGGTGGATCGACGATTAATGTCCAGGCACACCTGGCCCGCGACCCCGACACACGATACACACCGTGTAACCCGAAGCCGAAAAAATAACATTACATATTCATAAAACAATGACATTAAACCAAGTGACATAATCTTTGAACTTGATTTACGGTTCCGAAGTTCGTAGGTTACCGGTCAAACAGAGAGATTATCTATACGCTGGTATCATGTCATCATCGTCTTTATTAGCCATCATTTATTTTTATTTATTGTTTTTTTACATAGTTATGAATAATATTTGTGAAACACTGCCAAATTTAAGCGATATTTTAATAAGAAAATGTTTTCCGTAGTAGATACGCGTGCTCATTCGTTTTCCAAACACGTACCTACACACGTTGATGTAAAGACATGTGACATGATTTTTTGAACAAAGACGAGACGGAGCAACGACCTTCCCTTATTTGGAGACGCAAGGCGACACGAGATTGCACACCCTGTATGCTCGGCCAGTTTTCACGGTCTTGCAAACATTGTTAAGTAAGTACATTGGCAATTGGATTTGACATAATTCTTGTTCATTTACACCTACAGTACAGGTAGTACCAGTGATAGCAAAGTAGTACTGATAAGTACCACAGTTCATCTCATAGATTCATCCGCACCATGTTCGTGTGGGAAAAGATTCAGAGAGCGTGGTTCTGTATAAAACAGTGATAAATTTTGTATTTGAGGATTAGGTGTATGTTTGGGTAGGGTTCCACGTTTTTACAGTATTAATTAAGCGAACCGAGCGGCACCATAAAGTATCGAATTTAATTAATTATTCAAACATTAATTTTGTAGTTTTTTTGCGAATCGACCGTGATCAGAGCGCGTAATCGATATTTCTGGAAACATTAGGTAGAAGTTTGAATGGTCTATTAGCGAGGTGGACGGCGACGCGACGCGAGGCTGGCAGGTGTACCTCCGACCTGTTCGATCTCGGTATCATGTTACACTAGGTTTCACATTAGGAAATTTATACGACGGCTCATATGACTACTGACTGTTCATTATAATTATTGTTTTATTGACGAGATAAATTATTATTTATTAATCGGTTCCGAGAATCGACTGCAAAACAAAGTGATTCATGCGATTATTTCGCGGGCAGAGTGCGCGCCGCGGGGTGCGTTTATTAAATTAAGTGACATTTCATTTTGATTCATCCACATAAATCTCGGACATTACGAGAGCCATTATCGTAGTTCGCAGGTGCCATCAAAGAGCCGCTGAGAGCTAAAGCTCTTGAAATTTACATTTACACACAAAGCAGGTTGTGCGCTTACTGATACAAATATAGCACACAGAGTGTTGCTCTGATGACACCAACAAGAACCACAGCATCTAACGACCACCTGCTTTTATTATGAATGTGGTTAAACAATAAAGGAACTGACACAATGTCTACGATATCTGCCGCGCTGATAATTAAATATTATTATACGACACTCTCTGAACTGAGCGGTTATTTCTATCAATCAGCTACTTATCAATTCATTCGCTGAGTTGTTTAGTGCCATATTCAATTTGATAAGCAAAGTTTTATAGAAAAAATATCTTTCAACATTTTCTTTAATTTTATATTAGATCTGTAGATTTTAATAGGTTTTCTTTTCTGTTCTGAAAATAATACGGAGTCCCGGCAAATGTAAATTAAAAGAACTAATGCGCGTGAGAAAAATCCCATTAGCAGGCAGAGCTAAAGATTTTGGCAAAATTAGCACCACAAGATAATTATTATCTCACAAAATGCCAAAAGCTTGTAAATGCACATTTCATGTCGTTTCAAACGCGTACTCGTCGTTAGCAAGCGGAACGGACCCAACCTTTCAAATGAATTTACTTACATTGAAAACTGGTTATAATTTTTGCCAGCGCTTACCGGCATGTGCAATTTTTTTTACTGTCTTATTTGTTTGGAACCCAAATCACTCCAATAGAAAAATACATTTCGATCGCACACTTATACTATAGAAAAGAAGGTATAAAATCATTAAACTTATGAAAAATCAAAATTAACAATGTTGTGTACAGTGCTAAATATAATTTTGACCCAAATAAGTTTTCCGACCAAAACCATTAGTTCTTTAGGGGTTTTGACTTATTTTCTAGGTTTTGTTTACTGAAAAATCTGCCACTGCCTGGTTTGTTAGCGCAGCCGCTCCCAGCCTCCGTCTCTTTGCACCACTTCATACATTACCCAGTATATTGTTTGTCAATTACATTTGCATAAAACGTACGAGGGAATATTATGAAGCATATACAGACATGTTAGTACTCAGAATACCAGACAAAAGTATTGAGACACTCTATTTTAAAAACTAAATGAAAACCATTGAAGTTATAACCCCATATTTATTTTGAGGACTTAGGTAATTCTGAAAATAGAAAAACAACATTGTTTTTACACAAATATGAAATGAAAAAAGAAATGCGTTCAAAAACAATACAGGCAAAATCACGCAGCTGTGAAAAGTAGCTAAATAATTTTCAAGCATTTCAAAGTTTTAGGGTCATGCTCTACATGTTTCTGATATCCACGGCCCAGGGAATCCTAGTGTGCAGCGAGGCAGCACTAGACGACGTAGGTGATTACAGGTACCCTAGGTACAAACTCAGTTGCCGGCCGTACCCAGCCACTCCTTATTAACATAAAGTATTTACTGTTGTACGTAAATCAACACATTTATGTGTGTACTTTACACATTGCAAATTAGATACGGTCTTTAATCTTGTGATTAAATTAACATTAAAATATTGTAAAGTAAGTAATATGCAAATCATTTGTACAATTCCTCTTATACTAATAAATCTAGCGATGTTAATGACGGATATATGTGATCGTTGGAATTCGTTGTATAATTCAAAGCTTAGAGTTTGTTCACAGTTGAGAAATAACGTTGGTATTAGTTGTATTAATATTCTGTGGTATTAAATTATCAATGAAATAAAGTTTTTTATATTCCAATTTCCATTTGAAAATGCTGAAAAGTCAGTTTTACTCACACATTTTATTTTTCGATATTGACCTTTACTTTTTACTGCCTAACTCAGTATTAAAAAAAGTAACGAATCAAGAGTAGGTATCATATTCAATAATAAGCACTAAATTAAAGTGCTAAACAATAATTGAAAGCAACATAATATACTTATAGTACTTGATTGGTGCATTTCCATAGATAAATCTCAAAGCACTGTTGACATCCATCAATACATAATGAACAACAATTTGCCTGCATTGAAAGGCAAATGAGTTAGACAAAGTACCTATTGGAATCTAATATCTCTTTGAAACAGGTGTGGCTGAGATCTAGGGGAGACAGGTAAAATGTAATAAGTATAGAACGAGAAACGTTATGAACGCGGGAGTAGTAACTCCCTTCGGGCGTTTTGTGCGTGTAAAATATCTGTTAGGTGCATTCGAGCTGTGGATTACAATACGACTAAACAGTAAACCAATTTTGTAGTTACCTATAAGTGCTTATGTTCGGCAGATTTACTTTAAACAGGTGGAATAATAAGTAGAGCTTTAGTTAATCTATCAGAAGAGAACCCTAGACGATTTAAAGTAAATAAAGATGTTCTTATAAACCTACTCCAAACCTGAAAACAGGATCTTCTAGATGCAACCAAATCATGCTACTAAAGTAAATGGGTAGACAGATGCTGTGATATTTATCACCCAAAGGCATCCGCCGAGGTCGTTCGTCTGGGATCCAGGATCTCGAAACGAAACGGCCTTTCTTGTCACAGCGGATGGCTGTCCGCTATTCCGGCAATGTCATGTATCGAGTGTAGTCCAGCTATCGTATGATGCTGCATTCCGATCCGCGCTGCACCGCACGCGCGCCGCGCGGCAGCTATGCGGCCGCAACGTGACACCGCAGCCGCAAGGTCGGCTACTGCATCGTGCATTAGTACATGCAAACAGGCACATTTCACTGGGATAGCCAGAATAATAGTAAGCTATGGAGATATATGAATATATAGTTCTTACACTAGGAAAACTAAAGTGATGTCAGTTTTCAGCCCAAGTCCAAAAATATTGTTTGATAAAAACCAGGATCGCCCACGAACCTCACCTAGCCATCAGATGATCAAATTATCTGATTATCTGGAATAAAATACCAGCCAAATCCTGTCATGCAATCGTAGGACCGCCTTGAATCAGGGTGAGTGTTGAGCGACGTAACTAATGAAAACAAAATTTCCTAATTCTAGAAAACTGTTTAGATGCAATGTATATTTGTCCAATTACCAATTGAACTAGTTCAATCAGCATTAGAATATTCAGAGTTCTAGTTTGACCGGGGTTAGGTTTCAATTAGAATGGACGAGGGGCATTTAGGTGTTTTCACACCATACGGGCTAGAGTCATGGCATTTATTCTCAAAAGGATGAGATACCAAAGAGGCGACAAGATACGCCTCAGGGGGGTAAATGGAAAACTCCATTGTTTGGGTAAATTCTCATCAAGTGATGAGAATTTTTCACAAGAATGAGCAATTTTCTTTAGACTCATGAAGATTTTGTTAACTTTGAGGCACAAGATAAACTTTTAGAGCTATCAACAAGATCGCTATAACGCATAACACATTTTTTGACTGCAAAAGCTTCTCTCAATTCATTTTTCTAAAATAAAACTGGCAACTACTAAAATGTGAAGTTTGGGGCTTAAATACCATAAACCACTTACCATTTACCACTTACTAGCAAAAGAGCCACCTACGTTTACCTTTAAAATAAGTCCTAAATATTTATCCTTATCTATCTTCTTCTTCTTCTTTTTCTAAATATATAAAACTCTTTTGAAGCTGTCTTAGAATCAACGCACAGCCTAAACTATAAGTCCTAAAAGTATGAAATTAGGAGGGTAGTATCCTTATATATAGGGGTGCACTAAGAAAGGAATTTTGAAACGTCACACACTAAAGGGTAGAACGCGAGTAACGCCGCGGGCGACGGCTAGTTCTCTCGTATAAAAATCGTCATTTTTTTATGTTTGTTTTTGAAATTTCTTGTATCCGTCCCGTCTCCGTCTCGGGAGATGTGAAGGCTTTACCGCTGTATATAATAAGAACCTCGATATTCAGTAAACTATTAATACTTGGCGTACATAAATTACATTGCATTTTGTCAGTGGATTTGTGTCGCACGTGCATATAATAAGCTTCAAAATGTACCTAATACCTGCTACAGTACGCTCAGCGAAAAGATTGATTCTTAACTTGTTTATTTCACGCTATAATTAAAATATTGCAAGCATTTGTAAATTAAAAAAATAGAATTATTTTCATCAATCATCATCAATATATGTATATAAAACTCTTTTGAAGCTGACAGAGAATCAACGCACAGCCTAAACTATAAGTCCTATAAGAGGTATGAAATTTGGAGGGTATTATCCTTAGGTATATATAGTGTAGGGGTGCACTAATAAAGGAATTTTGAAACATCACACTCTAAAGGGTAGAACGCGAGCAACGCCGCGGGCGACGGCTAGTATACCTACCATATAATTCTTCATAATTATAATTATAACCAGGCTTAGCCAACCCCATTTTTCCTTAAAAAAAGTATGTTTAGCGTGAAAAGTAAAACCGAAAATCTAAAATACGTAGACATATGTATTTCAACCATGTAGCGTTGTATATTTTATGCTACTATTTTTAATGCATAGCTTGCAGTAAATATAAAAGATCAGTATGGCTTGTTTATTTGTCGCTTTGCATAAAATGTAAGCTGTACTTAGATAGGTACTATAGTTTGCGTCTATTTTTAGACCAGATTCTTGGTCTAGCTCGAGCTGACCGCAGATAATGTAAATAGAGCATTTTGCATTGACACACTGACTGTCTAACAAATAGTTGAGTTGTGTACTAAAACACTGTCGTGTCCTACACTTTTCTTTGGACTTTCCCAATTATTTTAATTTTTAATCTCAATAATAGTTTGATATCGATAAAAAATAGTTTCTCTGTAAGAAGGATCATGCAAAAAGCGCAAAGATATTGTAAATCATTCGTTCCTTGCCCATTTTAAAATGTAATAATTACTTTGGTCACGAGGACTTGGCTCTTAGAATCAAGTAGAAGGCATAGAGAACGATCCTAAGTAATACTTTCGATTTTACAGAATAAATGAGTATAGATAGACCATTGATATATAACTTAATCCTGTATCTCTCACATTTTAAATATTAATCCTAATTGCAGAAGTTTAAAAATACTAAAACGCATTTTAAGCCGACTTCTCATCGATAACCGATATCTCTGATGATGAATTGAGCTATCAGAATCGAGAAGCACCTTCCAATGACAAATGCGGCCAAGCTGCAACAGGCTGCAGCCTGAAGGTTTATTTTTTGGATAAGTGTTTAAAGCCCAATAACCGCGGTGCGCCGATCGATCATTAGGACTTTGTTTTTTGAAGGTGACGGGACGGCTCGGTAGGTAGTGGATGCTTTTAGGGTCTATACAGACGAGCTGGACAACAAACAAACAACGAGCAAGGCAACTGTTAAACAAGAGCAACATAGTCTACATGTGATGCTATGAGCTTAAAGCTGTAACTGTTGGCAGTGGCATTGAGCTAATATGGCACTAATGCTCTGCTTTCAAGTCGGTTTTCTTGTAAGCAAGCTTGTAGAAAGAACGGTTCTTAGTAGTTTTTTGTAAAAATCTGTGCATACGCTTACGCATGCTTGTTCTGATGGTATTCTTTGAAACTCAGAATTTAAGGGATCTCAGACATAATTAATATTAAATTCGACGAAGGTAAGGTTTAAGTGGATCCTTCAAAATGCTGCTCGTCTGCATAGACCCTTACTCATTATCTATGGTTTGCATCGGGTCATTCGTCATGCTGTCATGGTGACAGGGCCCGAAACAATCAAAATAGCCGCGCGATAGCGGTGATGGGCTACTTTCCCATACCTTGGGTGAGACTGCTGGCACTTACACGGGCTTTGAATACTTTGAATAATTATCACCCAGTCACCCCTCCTTATAATCTTGACTCAGTTATTGTTCAGAAACTATCAGAAACTTCCAATTCCTGACAAAAATCAGAAATTATTATTATTTTGCTCAGGCATTTTGTTTGCCATGAACATAATTGCCAAAGGTCAGAAAATAAACCTTCGATCCACATTTTAATTTGATTGTAATGAAGTAGTCAATATTTGTTTTAAATAAAGTCTCTAAGATGAGAATCGTTAGTATCGACTTATCAGTGCATGTATCGAGTGGCCGACATGTGTAGGCAGGCAGGTAGGTAGGTACTCCGATGGAACCCCGATACGCTCCTATAATGATGTTCAAACAAACTGTTAGGCTGTCATTAACGCGACTCGGCGCTCAAATGGAGGAGAGCCATTATAAAAATTTGTCCCATCCGTTTCGGCCCAAATTTATGGTTATCGAACCTGGCCAGTTTTTCTTAGGCTCTTGGAATTTTATTGCCTCAAGATTAGAGTGGGAACATTGATAACGATGTTTTAGGATTGGAATTGTCGTTTATGATGGTCCGATGAATGAGCGTATCTGATGGACCACTAGAATGTATCTCTACATTCCGATCGTAGGGGGTCGAATGTGTTAATATACCTCTCCTTTTTTTATTTCAGGCTTTTGCATCTAATCTAGATGATTTATACAGCCCCAGGAGCCACTTTTTGCCCATGTCTCTATGAACGGAACAGTGCAGTGCCTGGGTCACAGTTTTAAATAGAATAGGCTTGCCCAGCACCTAAACCTCTCAGCCTAGTCAACCTTATCCACAGGAAAGACAAAGTTAATACGAGTGGAGCTGGCTAAGCCTCACGATGTTTTCCTTCACCGTTAGAGAGCACTGACATTATATTTTTACTTATTAATTTGTTGTTTCGTGTAAGATGATTCAATAAGTTTATTGCTATGTTTTGTAATGAGTATTCAATGTTTGATTTGACGTATACCTACGTGTTTTGTAACTTTGTCAACTTTTCCTCTTAGTTTTGCGATAGACATGTAGGCAACACTTGTATCTTGATATAAACGGAGATTTAAAACTATTGGACATAAAATAAACCGGTTGATTGTATATTTTACATAATTTAGAAACCGAGTTCAGTTATTTTAAGTTTTTGCGAGTAGTGATAAGAGGTAGGTATTGGATCGATGGAACTATAATTATTCAACCGAAGTCGGAGCCTATAATTAGGTGAATAAGTAGTATGTACAGTTTTGGAGGTGAGTTCAATTGAGTTGTCAAGTTTCTTAATCTAAGCTGTCAAAACTCGACTTCTTAAAATTATTACAGGCAGTATTTTATCTTTCTGAATGTTCTGAACAACCGATGTGGTAGGTACCCTAGTGACTAGCTGAATTTAATTGCAACTGCACAAATTATTAAGGTGATTTGGAAAAGCATCGATGCAACTTTTATCACATGAAAAGCCCCATTTAAGCGAGTAGGTTAATTAAAATGAAAGTGTGCAATATTAATTGATTATTCATTGATATTTGCGTGTCACGTAACGCGGGAGCCGCCAGCCGGCTCGTAATGTTCTGTATTTTATGATCGTGGCCTGCGGTATGCAAACCCGCCTTCAATAATCTCACGTACACAAACACAAAAACAACTTTTCCACTCGACAGAATAACCCTCAACCGATAACCAACCTTATTTCTCCAATCATACGATTCATATGCACAATATTTTTTTCTCGCTAAAGTACATTAGCTACGCATTTACTTGGTAAATACTGGTCCTCACCAGGCTCTCAATAAGTTATAATTTCTGCAAATATTCCAGTGCCTCTTTATACGAATGTTTGAATTATTAGTTTGTGAAGCTTACTGACTAAAATTATGTTGAATTAATGAGATACATCCATCACCCTGAGGTACTCCAACTCAAATACCTAATGTAATTATTATGTAGATTAGTTAGGACTTGGAATTATAAATATTATGTAGTAAACTAGAAATTTAAACTCGAAGGTTTCCGTAGAAGCTTCTCTAGCTTCTAAAGAAAACCTTCAAGTTTAAATTTAGGCAGAATACGAGTATTAATTAAATCACTTCTACTTGAGTCTGCGATCCTATGAAGCTTTTCAATAGTTGTAAATCAAAGTTCTGCCACGAAAGAGGATCATACACTTTTCAGTTCCATCTATGATGTCCAGTTTCAATGGTGATTTGCCTACGTGCTCTGCCACATGTGGAAAATACTATCTGAAATAGAGCACATGCAAGCACCTTGATATCCAAAACAATCTGGTTTTACTCTATTGCAAACTCATTAGCGGTGTAATAAATTTACACCTGAAAAAACAGCTGAAATCCCGAGTACTAACTAGCAAATATGACTCATCTTGCTTCGAAAAACACAAACATTAAAAAAAAATATAATCTAGGTTTAGTTCTCTGAAGAAGATAGTTATTCTAGTTTCGGATACGTACTTTACTTTTGTACTAGTAAGTAGGTATACTCTACTTTTGAGTTGAAAAATACACAAACATTTAATTACGAAAGTTACCTAGATTCAGATCTCAGATGGAAAACACAGGTATTTGAAGATTACTGAGATAAATGACATGGTAACCATTGATTTGCTGGCTGTAAAATAATGGACAACTATGATATCTAGGCCATTTATTAATAGTGGGTAATTACACTAAGGGGACGTCGGCGGCGGCATGACATGTGACTAAAATCATAAAGCCAAGTTGTACTTAAAATGTCCTAATGATTAATTACGATTGGGCAGTTTAAGTGATCAAATCTTAGGCGCGCAGGGAGGCCAAATTCCATCCATACATCCCGTGGACAGAAACACGTATTTACAATTACCTTATCTCAGACCTCGCTGGCTCCTTACATCACTCGACAAGCATTCGTGATCTTTAACTCATCGCGCCAAGAAATATTCGGATATGTTCTCAAATAGGTAACTTTTTTAAATATTGCACAACATTGATTTGGAGAAATAGTTTTAGAAAACTTAGTTTTAAAATTGGTGGGATAAGTCTTCCCTCAATCTCGTGTTAATAGCGTTATCATACCAACATATCTTTAATTATTTAACCGTCTCCATCATACAAAAAAAATTTAATGAGGATCCTGGGTTAGCGCTATTGAAAATCAAAGTGTTTTTACAAAAACTTGAAGAGCACGGAAAAGAAAGACAAAAGACATTTACTTTTAATTGATTTAGGCCCGCTCGCAAAACGAAATTGACATTACAATAGCAAAAACGAAAAGATTGTGTGCGCATCCCAAATGATTTAGCGGAGAGCGGCGCGGGCGCAGGTTCCCATGGGAAAGCTCTCGCAAATATTGACACTACAGAAACATGTTTATATGCACTTAATGCAGCGCACCTTTTTACATTTATTTGTTTTGAACGCGCAAGGCAGACGGAACGTCTCAGGAGAACCTTGTTTTTGTCGTAATTCTGTTTAACAGGTAGTGTCTAATGTCTGCTATAAGAATGTGTGTGCGTGATAAAAGATATTTATGATTTTAGACGTTGTTCCACCCGTTTATAGCGGAGAACAGGAATGTCGGGGTAATATTTTTCATTCCGTGAAGGTACTAAATGCCATGCGTGAGTACTGCAAAATGAAAAACTTGCGATAAACGTACAGAAATAAGTAATACAAAAGACTGATTTATATTGAGTTCGACACACAGGCGTAAGTGTCAGTACTAGAACTCCCTGATGAATGACAACGTAAAAAAATAACCAATTATTCTAGAGACACGCCTGGGGCTTGAACGAGTGTCCATCACTCTCCCAGTTTAAACTTGGACATAATAAATGAATTGGATAAAAGTGTAGCACTTACTTTTATAAAAGGTTTATAACTAGGGTTGTTCTAGTTGTAGCAGGAAATCTTCGACAGGTTTTTGTCTCCTCCCCAAAACATCACGGTACGTCGGAAACAGCATAATTATAGATCACAATAAGAAATAGAATGGCATTTGATCTACAAAAACCAATTTGTCCAATAAATGGGAGAGGGCTCAGGCTGGTTAACAGCGTTTTTTGGTCCCACGTTTCTGAGTGGACGATGTCACACCGATTTGTAACATGACATTTGTAATCAGTAGAGTAACTTATTGTCATTGGGAATGGATAGTCGAGGGCTGTTCCTGGCAGAAATTTTTCTTCTTCTTTTATTTTGTTAAAAAAAGAATATTCTGACAAACGTAAAAAATAGGTAGATAGATAAAATAAGGCTGTTATGACTCATCGCAACATTCGCAACGTAAGAAAGAAGTGAGAACGTGCGGAAAACGGAAAAGAAAAATCTGTGATAAGCCGATACTTAGTAATGGCAGGGAATAAAAAAAGAATATGAATAAACTGATTATCACAAGCAAACAAAAAAAATAGAAATGCTGCAAAGTTGTATGGTCGGTATCACAGAACCTAGAGGACAAAAGTCTAGATCTGAATCTGACTGAGCCTCTAACCAGCCCTGAGCTATTGGTTCGTTGACAGAAGATACCTAGATACTAAAATTACGCGGCATTGTAAATAGTTGGACGACAAAAAGAGCTACAGTGTGACCATCGATATCAATTTGCGGTCAAAATAATGGGTCAAAATTATGTGTTGTCCTTGCTGTGACCATGTGGGAATGCGCCTAATAACACTAAGGCTGATGTTCACCAACCACTTTAACTTCTATCCCTTTGTCAAAAATTCGTCCAAAAAGTGTAGAGTCAATTCTACAGTCAAGAAAAATTCCGGGTAATCTATAAAAACTTGAATATCATGGAAAACGTGAATGAGTGAAATAAATTGCAATTAGTAAAATTAAAGTAATTGTTTAATTGCATTATTTCAATATGCTAGCATTCAAATTCTCCAAGGTATTCAAATTTTATAGAAATAGAAAATATCAAGGCGGTGGAGCTTCATGCTTGATTCTTGCCTGAGCAATGTTTTTATATGTTTGAGGAGTTGGCTTAGGACCAAATCTACGTTTGATCAGTCTTCCATTCATGCACTGATATTTGGGTCAGTTTGAACGACTGATTAATATTGTGGTGAACTGTACCCTTTGCGTCACGTCGTCCCTCTAATTACAGCTGATGGAGCACAAATTACAGAGCCGCCGATTACGAGGGCCGACCGATTCTCATGGTATGTCTTTGATTAGTTTTGATTTTTGGCTTATCATTTGGGACAAAAAAGCAAGCAAGCTCGTATGAGTTAGTGGCCTACTCTGGTGACGGACTTTTTAGGCCGCCTTCAGGCCTTCGCTATGGCTTAACGACTGCTAGAGCCGGCTGGCAGTTTAACGTGCCCTCCGAAGCACGGAAACGCTCAGATGTAAATGCCACTTGCGGTCACCCATCCAAATAGTGACCGCGCAGAACGTCGCTTAAGTTATATAATCGGTGAAGATTGACTAAGCAAGCTGTGCCACGAGCGCTCCATTTGGGACAGAATTCGGCCAATCATCACTTCATTTTTCTTTTTTTGCACTAGTTAAAGAAGTTTAGAAAAGAACCTTCTTACAGCTCATCAAAGTCTTTCAGCTAGGCTTGCAGCTAGTAGGTACAGTAGACACCGTTGTTTTCATTAGCTGTTGCCCGTGACTTTGCTCGCGTGGTAGCAGCATACGCATTATTTGGTTAAATCTTTGATCCTAATATTAGACCTTTTAAGGTGCGACTTTTCAAAATTTTTTTCTTAGTGCACCCCTACACTATATAAGGATACTACCCTCGAAATTTTATAGTTCTAGGACTTATTGCGGCTGTGCGTTGATTGTCAGTCAGCTTCAAAAGAGTTTTATATACATATTTAGAAGATATCAATGAAGTTGAGCACTACACCACTCCTCACATTCCAATCCAAGCCAAAAATAAACAGGGTCTGCGTAGCTACCTGCAGCTAAGTTCAGGATATAGATCCAGTGTGACTATTGAATGCCTAATAAAGATTTTGAATGCATAAATGTTTACAGTACGCACTAGGGGTTTCAACTTTATGTTGTGAAGAAGCTTAGACTTCAAATAAGTAGTACATAATACCAATCCGGAACCAATTAAACAAAAAATTATTTGGAACAAAATTACAATGATACAATAACAAAAATTAAGAACGATGATAGCTTCAATACTTAGTAATAAACTGTATCGTAACTATTTTTATAAAGCGTTTAGTATAAAAAAAAGGCCAGATATATAGACCAGCATAACACAAGATCCATTTTTAAGATCTTTAGAATAAAGGACAATCCTAATGTAAACCAATAGCTAGAAGCATGATATCGTTCCCATACTGAGCAAACCCTGGGCGAAACGCCTAACTATATAGCATTTCAAGAACTGAAGAAGCTTATGTCTGAGACTACTGGATGGTGGTGATTATTCATATTATTATTTCCTTGATATTCGTTTGAGTGAATTTTGCTGCCATTGAATAGGTAGGTATAGTTTTGCACAAATAATTTTAATTAATATTACGAAACACTTACTTAGGTGCGTATTTATTTATTTATTTATTTAATACTTTATTGCACAAAATTAAAAATTTGTTACAAAGGGTGGACTTAATGCTGAAAGCATTGTCTGCCAGCCAACCAACGTATGTAGGTGATACCAAAATATATCTGAATTAAAATGTAGTGCCTACATAGACTCCCTTGTTACAAAGTATCTAAATTCTTGGTTGACTCATAAATAACGTGTCGGGTCCAAACATCCCAATTGGTTCCCAGATACGGGAATATTTTTATGTTTAAGACATCAAAATCAATTATTATGCCCAAACTGAACCTATCCTTTGAGTTATTTATCATTACAATCTCGAATAACAAAAGGATAACTTTGAATAACTTATTTAGGTTCTCCAAAGGATTGCAATACTTATAGTTGGAGTGGTAGAGACGTTAGTTGAAAATCAAATGTATGTCGATGCTCGAAGCGATCTCGATTTGGGATACATGAAAGCGTGCAAAGGATTTGGACTGTTTACGACTACGTGGGTGGTTATGGGCGTGGCTCGTTCTATCTCTCTTATTCTCCAGACTATCCCTATCTCCATCTCATCCCCGGCCGCTCCCACAGGACCTTTCTTGTTACCATATTTTTTTTCCTCTTAACTCGCTTTATGGAATGGTCCAGGCAAATATTTACTCACGATTTTCAAAATCTTGTTTTCATACTACTACTTCTTAATGTAATGATGATGACTCGTTGCTTTGTTATGCTTGGGGTCTGTTTCACTCGAGTTGAGTGCTTTTTACATACCCACTTCAGTAATAAGCCTCTCCGATAATATGATCATTGTATTGTATATTATAGATATGGTAATATTTGTCAGCATGGATTGGTTGAGAGAGATTGCAAAGAAAGTAGGTAAGTGGAGTCATATTCTGATATAGAAATCGTTACTCAACTATAGATTTAAGTAGAGATTTTCATACATTGAGTCCAGTCCGGATCAGCGCTTGAACGGTAAATGCGAATACGTACCTTAGAGATAGAAAATAAACACCATTATCGTTTGTAAAATACATACTAAATTAGAATTGTCGAAAAGCCTCAATTAGTATCTTTACAATTAAATAGTACGAGAGTTTCTCACGTTCGAACTCATATCAATTTCCCCTTAAATAGTCAATTATTGTTTAAAGCCATTAACGGGAGGTTTATGGAATCCCTGGGAGGTTAATTGAAATAGTAGGAAGGTATGCAGTTGCCAGCTCAAACACATCTTTCGCTAGATCTAGAAAATAACCAAATGTTTAGTAACTCTTTATCTGGGCGCATTTAAAAAAAAGCGTAAAAATATTCGTATTTTTTTTATTACCTACCTAATCAAAAGCTTACACAAAAAACTTGCATCAAAAATACTGAAATCTTATCGGGTGTGTTGCAGTGCATATGCGATACGATGAACAAGATGAGTACCTACTTATAGGAAGTTCAAAATTATGACAATATAGGTACATATATTCAAAGTTTCATCCAAATTGAATCAGTAGTTTTTGCGTGAAAGGGTAACAAACATCCACACATCCACACACATCCACACATCCACACATCCATACGAGTCCATACATCCACACATCCACACATCCATAAATTTCGCGTTTATAATATTAGTAGGATTTTAAACTTTTAGCTGGCAGCATTTGGTACAGCTGACGGACCTCACGCGCGCCTTTGCCTTCGCGATGAAGAAATTATCCTTTTCCGACTAACGACCACCATTACCTGCATGACGCCTAATTGGTGGACCCCATAACACATACCTTGCTTATAATATACATGATTATTTACTCTACCTTGGGGTAGTATCATCACGACATAATGTGCACATTGCACCTCTTTTTTCAGAATATACGAAACTCTCGCTAAATGCCTTACGGGCGTCGCAAAACGAGAAGGAATTAAAAAAAAATATTATTTTACACCAAAGATAAGTATAATAGTTGTATATTGCGATTATTATTCCTTCGTGATGTGATAAACTGATATAGTACCTACCTATTGTTACTCAGAGCCATGGTATTGCAGTCAAAAGCGTTTTGTTCTAGTTCCAATCAACTGAAATGTTAAAAGAGAGTAGAAACGAGATTAAAAGTTATTCAAAAAAGCAATAAAAATAAACCTACTTATATTAATAGATCATTACAAGATAATAAAACTACACTCGAGAGCAAAAATTCCGGGTCATCTATAAAAACTTGAATATCTTGGATACTGATGAATGCATAGTGAAATTATGCAAGATAATACTGCAATTAAACAATTTATTTATTGAATAAACTGTGTTAAAAACAAAATGTATTTCAGTAAGCTAAGCATTCATGGTTCCACGATATATCAGTTTTTATAGATAAATAAATATTCACGGACATTTGACACAACGCCTTCTAGTTTTAAATTAAGCAAAGCTTGTATGGGAACTAGATTGCTGATAGAATACTAATATACTTTTTTTGTTATGTAAATACGACTTATTTATAATACATAGGTAAGTAGTAACACCCAGACACAGAACAAACATCAATGTTTAAGATGACCCGGAATTTTTGATCTCAACTATATAACATAATTATTTTTATCATCTTTTAAGTTTTAGAATAGGTATTAATTTATCAGCGTAATTTATACATGTCATTAATTTTTATTATTATCGACAGGAGATAAATAATACGGAGTAATATAATACTTAGCACCTGTGTTATGATAGTTTGCCAAACGAGTTGGTAATATAAGTATACACGCTAATAAAGTTACTATACTTAGTCGCAATTCAGTTTCTTCTTCTTTTTTTTATTTATAAGCCACCTGTTTACTTGTACCTACTAATATTCTGTGGTTATACGAGCCAATATCAAAATGTGCAAGTTTGCAGCGCTTAGAATGGTATATTTTGAAAACTTAGTTGGAAACACCGTCATTATCCGCGAACGATTTGACAACTTATGTCGCTGAAAGTTTTAATGATGTGCTATGTAACAAGTACCTTTATGTGGTTGCCCGTTATGTTATTGCAAACTTAGCTTGGTCAGACTATAATAATCAGTGTTTTGTGGTTATTCACCAATAAATAGTTAGAGATATTGAAAAACAGTTATAAAATAACATTATGCAACATTAGGCAAAGTCAGCTATTACGTTCCATACAAAAGACTTCAACGCGCTACTTGAAAAAGCGTAAATTTTTGTCCTTGACGTAAAGTGACTTGTTCGGGGTTTTTTATTGAGTAATCAAATTAAATCCAAGAAATGATTTATGTAGTAGTAAAAAAATTAATACGAGCATTTAATATTGAAACAGTATTTTTTTTACAAACTCCTAATACAAACTCATTTCAAAAAACAAAAGTTTTCCTTATAATTGTTGCTGATACTTTTATTATAGGTATATTTATTTATTATTATTCCACACGCACCTAAAAACGCATTTGATGTTGACCTCTAGCCTCTAGGTAAATAATAATAAATATTCACTGACGTTAACACAACGCCTTCTAGTCCCAAACTAAGCAAAGCTTGTACTATGGAAACTAGATGGCTGATAGAATACATACATACATTTTTTTTTGTAAATACATACTTATAATACATAGAAACACCCAGACACAGAACAAACATCTATGTTTACAACACACGAATGTTTGTTCTCGGTGGGGATCGAACCCACGACCCACAGCACGGACGGCAGAGCCATACTGAGCCATGACGCCTGTCCACAACATAATTTCTACACAAACGTAATATTTCTGACAATTATTTACAACAAAATCAACAAAACTCATACCATCCACAGTTACCTATGTAAATTACAGAAGAATTTTAAACGGTGGTTTCGGCAAATTTCTAAATGTAACAATTAGTGAAGCGGCCGATGGCTTGAGGCGAGTAATTAAGTACCTATTTTAATCTTCTACAAAAAAACCATAAAAATTCCTTAAAATCTTCTAAAGTGTGAGTCATCAGTGTGAATCACAGCACACCTACCCGCTACCTTCAAACGTTTCACTGATAAAAATGATAACATTACGTTACACCAATTGTGTGCGAAGAAAAGGGCTCTTAAACTGCATACACTAAAGAAAAAACGTCTCTATCACTATTGTATTAAAGGTCCTCAATTCTCAAACACAATGTTCTATTATGAACAGAAGTGTCCTTTCAGATGCCGATGATGCACTGGCGCTCACACAATAGATTTATCTAACTCATAGACAATAAATACAAATGGGACATTACACTGGGATGAAAAAACCGGCGCTAAGGGAAAGTTAACAGGTACACAAAACCTCCAAGAGGTTGAACATTATACAAACATACATTATTTGGAATTTGTGAACACGAAACGGTACCTTTTTAACCAACTGCCGAAAGAGGGTTATTGTTAACTTGTAAGGTAGGAAACGTTATTTACAATCTCACTTATGCATTTTTTACTTAGGCTGAGAGGAAGTTATAGGTGCTGGGCAAGCCTCCCGTTCAAATGTATGGGTAAAAAAGCGCTACAAAAATCATCTTAGATGCAAAGGCCTGATTTTTCTTATGCATATTTTTCACACAATTTACCTAAAATACTTATTTTTTGAAAAACTAAAAAAAAGATAGATGTTATATTTTTTAAATAAAATACGATTACAAATAAATACGTCATAAATTGTTTCAAAAGCCAGAGATGATATCATACAATTTTTCTAATTTGATTACTTACATCATTAATACCTATTAATTTTATGGATATTAAATACTCTTCCAAGAAATGTATATTTCGTGGGTATCAAATTTCCTTCATTACCAACCTCAACGACTATAAAACATTTATACTTCGAAATAAAAGGTGTATGCTCAAATAAAATAGATGATCTAACTAATAAATATCAGATAAAGTATGAAATGTTAGTCAAATAAAAATTTCAACGTTACGTATAAAATTTGGATCTGAAATAATATGTTACCTACAAAGTGTTAAACGGTTTTATTTAAATTTCAAAGTGGTGACGCGTACAATTGCGGTTATTTTGTTGAGACATTCCATCTCCGAGGGTCCGTAGAAAGGTTGGCGCATGGCGCTAACAGCCCTACGAGCTTTTGTCCAAAACTTAGCGCCATCCATAAAAACGCCGACGGAAGTAGGCGCGCAAAGCAAAATGCCATGCAGCAAAAAAAGCACAAAGCAAGATCGACCACTCAACCGCTTTTGTAAAATTTACAACGACTCTATTTTGTTTACCTGCTTGACTCCACTTTATATTGTTCAGTAATTGGAGGTATTTGACGATGACTTATTAATTTATTGAATGTTTATTGAGTTTCGCTTGTTTTTATGGAGGTGCTAAAACGTTCATCGGCTCGCTTTTGTTTTTATATGATCCTAGGCTTGTGCAATGTAACAAAAGATACATACGGTCGAAACCTCCCTTTTTAGATTATTTTGAATTAAAAAACACTGTAGATACAAGTGCTCATATGATGTTTTCTTAAAAAGCTGCATAAACAGTAACATTTTTATTTGTTAGAAAAAGATTTAGTCACAACGGAGTTTCTTACAGAGTCCTACATTATTTTTGTAGGCTTTAAAGTTCATAGTAGGTTACCCATAGTCTTTTATAACTATGATCCACTTTTGACAAAATATGACCAACCATCTATTCGTTTATAGTCTTTTGTTCCTTGCATTACATATACAGGACTCTTTGGAAAGTGTTCACAGTATCCTTGAGAAGGTAGTTTCGTAGTACAAAAGACAGCTCACACGTAGGGATAAAGCTACATTACACCAAGGAGGTAGGTAGGTACCTAGTATGTGTAAGTTTGTAATAAGTATCAGTTGCGTTTCCACATCTTACAACGCTGTCGCCCGCGTGTCTACTACACCTGTGACCTACACCAAAACGTATCCAAATCTCCTCGCATTCCACGTCACGATACTAACGTATGACAACTAACGCAGCTTTTATAAGCTCGACTTACTTTCGACTCTTCGCGAGAGAGCGATGGAACCGCGGCATACGATACGACGTGGTCTAACGCGGGATGTGGTAAAGGCACACAATACAGGTTCTATGCGCCATGTTTGCAAAGAAAGCAGACAGCACGGGTCTATGTAACATTTGTTAGAGTACCTACTCCTAACGCAGAAAACGAAAACCTGCTAATTGCTCTAATTCTACCAATTTACAACAGTTGACGTTTCATTCAGTACCAACAATGGTTCAACCAATCTGCAGCTTAGCTGAAACATAATTGTTCTAAATAGCCTACAACATATTATGAAAAACTACGATTCAGCTGCGTTTCAGCTGTCACAGTTTGATAGTAGAAGACGCGATATCCAAAAATGTGTGTGTGTGAATTGCCCCAGAGAAATCAAGTTTCAACTAACCCGGCTTTCTAGACCAGTGAAAGATCATCAGGCCAACATTAGCCTTTAACATTAGAGTAAAAAAATATTATAGTTAGGTATTTCATAAACGCAAAAAACGCCATCTAGACGCAAACGGAACACTATTCAACCAAAAAAGACATGGATGGAGCAACTTTCCACAAAGAAACTCTACCGGTAAGCACAGACAGGCTCGTGCAAACAGTTTTCAGTGTAAACGAGGACATACGGCACCTCGCAGCACCCGTAGACGAATGTGCCATTTACATTGTAATACGCGCACTGCTTCAACCAGTTCGATAAAGAGGGGAATGCTGTCCACATACCAGAAGATGCAATACCAGCGCGTACAGAAGATTCACTTACTCATTTCTTCTATCAACTATCATCATTATTCTTTAGTTCAGAGAGAAGCCCACCAGGTCAATAGAGGCTTTATTTATTTCGAAAAAAGCTTTTTTTCCCCACTAGTCTCACAAGTTCTGACTCTTCAAAAGACGTCTATTGTTTTTCGTAGGCAGTCCTCTACATTGAGAATTTAAATGTGTCACTCCACTCCGATATCATCATTAGTTTATTGTTAACCTTCAGTACAAGCTTAGCTTGCGGGCTTTCCAGTGACACAGTGCATCTAATTTTTCTGCAACATTGTTGCGACCAAGAACGTGGGTATCATAAATTATGGTCATTACTTAACATTATTTGTATAAACTGTTGAAGGGCTAGTTTTATTGCACAGCCAGGGTTAAAAAACAACTCCCGAACTCCGAAATCAAAAAAGAACCATTAAGAAAAAAGGATGACATAAGCAAAAATATACACTACAGATTTTGAAAACATCTAAAAATAAACATGTGCGTGCAGGTTGAAAGAAACCCTGACTTCTGAACTAGCTCTACTAGAACTAGACTACCAGGAGTCCATGCGACAGTCGAGTGCAATAAACACACAAAAATAGTCTGGGATCTTCAAAATCCTCCACTCGTTTATAAAATTAATTGAAATTAAAAGTGCCAGCAGAAGCTCTGCGCTAGGGACTAGACCAGGAGTCCATGCGATGTATGCATCGAGTACAGCATCTATGAGTCTGTATGCAGTTCGTGATTGATCCCGGCGGAGTGGGGGGAGGGTGCGCGGGCGCAGTGACCGCTGCAGCCAGGTGCGAGCGGCCATCGACACCATAAAATTAATAACCCGTCGAGCCTCCTAACCAATGCACTCCGGCTGTATTTACCACTTGATGCGTATTACTGGCACTCATGCCTACGGTTCTTTCTTGGGCAACCTTTCTATAAAATATGGATGTAAAAGTTGGCCCGCAGAATAATAAACTACTGAGTAATTACTCGTAGTTTCTGAGCCTACGTACGTATTCTAGCGTGAAACCGTACTTGTTTACTACCTTCGTCTCTTTAAGATATGGAGACAGGTCATGATATCAGTTTTTGAGCAGAATATTATTTTCGAGGTGCACTTTCGACTACTGAACAAAATTTATTCAGAAATCTAATCTGAATTAATTGATAAGCGAAACGATGACTCTAAAAGTGTGTGAAAGTCATCTTATCGTCCTGACTCGTTATTTTCTACTTTTATTTATCACGAACAAAGAATAACACTGCAATAACACAGGAAAAGTATCCAAAGTACAAGATACAGGTTCAGCTAACAGCATGAATGCAAAAGCCCGCTTTCAACGTAAACGGGCTTTTGAGTAAGCTCACTCAATTTATGATGATACGAAAATACTGGAATATGATCATGCCAAATGTTTCTTCCATTCGGCATTAGCCTACTCAGAAACTCAATGCGAAAGAAAGATTAGGTGGAGAGGATAGTACCTGTACCAGCACCTATGCAGATTGCATCAAGAGGCTCACGCACTAATGTCTCGAAAATAGAGGAAGGGCTAAGGGGTGAAGTTGTTCCTGACGCTGTATATCTCACTCTAGTAGAATGCTCTTAGACCAAGGGGGTATATCAGTTAGCGCGAATAGGCAACGTGACATCGCTTTGCTGTAGAGTTCTCGTTACCGAGTGGTATAAATTGGACTCAGATAAAATGACTTCCCTTTATAAGTAGGTACGTCATGATTCTAACCCCTCAGATGTAAAGTTAACAAAATCTTCCCCACCAATGCTAACCATCTCTCAAGCAACTTCCGTAAGTTCTTTGCATTTTGCATCTTCATATTTCAGCAATGTAGATAAAAATCTAAATGGCTGAAATGTGAAGATTATGGTAACATACATCAAGTTAGCAAGAAGACAACATTGCTTCCTAAGGCCCTACCACATACTGTACCACATTTTCAGACATCTCCAAGCAAGAATGCACAGACACTTGATGAGAGGACACGTTAATAAGGCTCTTCCTGTTGATATGAACGGTCCCCATTGCGTTGGCAATTCTTGGAGTCGTCTTGTGTTTTTATGCAACCGGCTGCATGACAGGTGATTTGAGCTAACCCTAGTCTCTGGCTCATTGTGGAACTTAGTTTTGTTTGAATCAAAAGACAAAGCTCAAGCAGTTTTTTTTTGTAATCTCAGCGTTGTAACAGAGCAGCGGTACGGTACGACACGTAGGCAAGACTTGTTTTAATTTATCTTCAGTCTCGTTCTTGTACAATGCATAATTAAATGCGATGTACGCGGGTACTTAATTTCCCATTTTATAGCGGTTTTACGGACTCGGAGCAGAAGTTACTTTATAAAAATACAAAGTAATCAAATACAAAGTCGATCAACAAGCATTTGATCTATCTTACGATTTACCTGCGGCGCGGTCCCGTTTCTTATAGAGCAGGCCATAAAATATATCCTTTGTCCGCCCACTAATTGAATTATCATATTTTTGGTCCTTTCAACGAATTAGGATTCATTCAGGGTTAATGTTAGATTGGTATATAATGAGGGCTTTAGGCGGCTCGAGACGAGCCGACGCGGACGAGGCCTCGGGCGCAGGCGAGGCACGGGGGGGGGGGAGGGACCCGCCGAGACGGTCAGTCTGCTGATAAAGGAGGATTTTATCCGCTCGATTTAGCATGAAATTGGAACACAAAGTGAATAAAGCCACAAGATTGTAAACATTACGAGGTTCCCTTTTTTAGTGCGGGCATTCGGCGTATTTACGGTCCTCTTTTTATTGGTCACCGGTCTCCAGCCCTCTATTTATTGCCTTGTTAAACTCTAGTTAACGAACCGATCGCTCAGTACAATCCTTGCGATGCACTTAATTGGATATTTATCGCTTTACCTCAGAGCTTAATTGATTCGCGCTGTACGCGACTATAAACCGCCGCACGATTTCTTTTCAGGTGCGGCCATTCGATTGTGTTAAAACAAAAGGAGTTCTCCTACTGAGTTGAAACCGTCGGAGCGTTCCCACGCGGGAGAGTAGCGTCGGAATAGAATGAATGACTCACTAATCTCAAAGCTCCATTTCCACAAGTCATAGTGCAATTAATAATATACGGCATCCTGTCGAATTATCTCTCGTCGTGGCAGGGGTCCAGCGGCTTTAATTTACCACAATGGAAGTGGGTTCCGAGAAACGTTCCGAGCGAGGCGGGCCGATTCGAACGAAAACAAACAGAAAATAATTATCATAAAGATGAAGAGGGGCCGCTCGGGCCTAATGGGAGCCCACCTGGCAGCGGGTCCTCCGCCCTCGCTGCACACATGTACAGATACCTACTCCACGCATTCCACAGCCTGCTTGATGCCCTGCCGATAGCCGACTCATCTACACCGTAAAACTAATAAGGACATGATTGGTTTTTGATTGCCGCTGGTAAAATCCGACGCGGCTCTACAATATAAACATTTTTTTCTAGTTAACAAATCAAGTCGTGCTCAGGGTTTTATATTTAGAGGCCATGGTCAGGCTGACCATGAACTTAGAAGTCATCTTCTAAGTAACCTTCTTCACCTACAACTATGCAACAAGTCTCGCATTGCCTCTTGTACAGCTATAAAGTAAAACAAAAGCTAATATAAATAGAGCTTATTTTATTTAGATTTTTCAAAGGCTAGCTAAACATATCGCAGTTCCAGAAACTTCCATAAGTAGCCAACATAATACTAACCGCACAAGTGAAAACAACGTCCTTTCCACCGTGTCCAGAAGGAAACAATAGGATTTCGGAATTCTCCCACACTTGTTTTGTTCTATGCCACCTTGCGGTAGGTAACCGTTCCCGAGAAAGTTCAATAGGCACCTATTTTACTGTTACATATTGAACCTGTTCAACTCATTACGATAACGAGTCTTTTACAACAGTCATTCCCGGGATTTTCAAGTTTGAATGTTAACATTTCCTTCATCTCATTATCTCTGTATAACATAGTGGGATATAGATAAAACAGAAAAAGATAGCGGTACTCTATCTGTAACTAGGAATATTATTTGCGAAACATTGAAATGCTTCGAAGAATGCTGGATTTTCTAAATGTTATCTATTGGTAAAAGATTGGTAAGTATGTCGGGGCTTTGAGGATATCTTTGTCGACAATTTGACACCGGCCGCCATCGAACTGTGAAAGGAGATAAAATTCCTCGGCTTCCTTCTGTCTTCAATGGTCGAAATACTTCAGTTTTTTTTGGTCAGGGTGGTTTTGCAAGCTTCGGCCGGTGGTCTCCAATCGAAACAATGGCCCACTCTGTTTCTATTAGACGTTTTATCTAAGTTTGACGCACTTTATGTGAATTCTGTCGAGGTTTGTTTTTTCATGCGCCTAATGACTAATCAGAGCTTTTATTTTGGGTGACTCAGTTACAGGAATTTGGGGAAAAGTATAGTTAAAACTTTTAGAAAAGACTTTTAAGAATACAGTCATGTTATGGCAATGGCAAAAGACGAATTTTCGTTTTAACTTTCGGACGTTAAACAATTTTTTAGTATAAAACAGGTCAGAGAAGAGGGACTATGTAATGTAACGGAAGTATGTATAGTATACAGTAAATAATAACTTCAGGTTTCGACAGAAGACTTCGAACACCCTGTTTGGTAAACCGACCTACCAGCACCAAAACATCAACATATCTTAATTTTACTAAAATAAATAATACGAATGAAATCCATAACATAAAATGTTGGAAGACATAAAAGAGTGTTGAGAATGTTATTAATTTAAAGAACTCAGGAACCCCCGTCGCTTCGGAGCCTTCAAAACTAATATAGTAGGCTTGTTCGTTTACTAAAAGAATTTGAGACGTTTCATTTTAGTTTGTCTGAACTACGTCATTAGACTACACTCTAAAATCTAGCTAGAGGGTATCTATTACAAAATCTGAGGATCCAGACTCTAGATCCTCAGATTCTGTGTGATCAAAGCTTGTTACAAAGCGCTGTAAAGCGATTTCGAGGTATATTTATACAAAGAAGATTTGCAAACAAATAGGGTCCCAAACTCCCGACTTTATCCCCAGGCATGGTAGATTTTCTCACAGATCTCTTGGTCATCTCTTAGAGCGTGGGCATGCGCACATCAAATTTTTAGAACTGAAAAAAAAACATTATTTGGCTGGGTACAAGATCAGATTTAAACCCATGACCCTAGCATCACGCACCCTGCCTACTTCCACTAAGCCGCAAGCTATCGAAAGCTTTGTTGTGTAAAAAAGTAAAATATTTTTAAATAGTGATTTTGTTTCTAAACTCTAAGATGAATGTAACTGGCTCTATAACAAATTAACAGAAATGAAAATGTATGCAAAACATCTTACTTTCCTTGGAAAATTATAAATGTTGGCGTTGGAAAAACACGCTCCCATATTTGTAAACAGATAACAAGCCTTGAGAGTGCGGCGTGGTGCGCCTAACATGTTCCTTCCTTGTTAAGTACGCTCAGCATTACAAACCAATTTCAACTTTATATTAACCTCATAAAGCCTTATACTTCTTTAGCATCTCAACCCTCAATATCAATACGAAGCTTTTCAGCCATCGAAAAATAAGCTTTCTACTAATAGGAATACGTGTGAATTTTGCTTTATGTAAAATAGTTCGGGAGCAGACCAAAATGTGTTTACTTATAAATCACGCTCTTGTTTGTTTTAGCTTCTATTTAGACGGTTTACTTTGAAACGCGGTTTCGCGCTAACAATTCGCGGTAGGTATTAGTGTTAGGTAGAAAAGCTAATAGCGTAGAATACCTAGATTTGTAAGTGTTTGCACTGTTAATGTTTGTAAATAAATGGACAAAATGGAATACTTAGCCAAGCACTAGGTTGTTCTAGAAATTCTAAAAGACAACTCTGTGTTAACTAAAATCGGAATTGTATTGTGTGGGGGCGTAGTCGTGACGCGTCATAAGTATATCGTATACATATAGATTTAGTATGATTAGAATTATATTACTAAAGCGCAGCGTCCCTTTAGTATTAACCTAGTTTAGCTTCTAAGTCTACGGCGATGAATTCAAGGCTTTTTCTATGAGTCGGTGAATTAAACAACATTTTGCTTCAAAAACTGCAAATTTGATACTGGAGAACCAAATTTCATAAAACCACTCGCCACTCTAACCCAAGACTATTGTTTTTGTTCTAATACTTTTTGATTTTAGATGTTTTACATACCTACCAGTAAAAAAAAAAATTATCTAGTAGGTATTAGATGGGCATTGGTAGCGTACTATATAGTTTTCATAAACCACTCAATAGTGCTCATAAATATTTGCTGGTATCTGTAGATTTTGTAGGTGGTAAGTGGTAACACTGTGTAAGCAATTCAATGAAAATCTATGAATTCTTTGTACATTTTATTTCTACTATATTTATGACTAGGTCTGGAAGTCTAGAAGCTTTCTTGTATTAGGAACTCGTTTACAGATTTATTGTATCGCTCTGGCAGTGAGTCCGTCATTTCCGTACGTGTTACCCACACAGGTTTACCTTTCGTGGTGTTGCCACTTTTGTAGTTAGCGTAGTAGAAGAATACCTAGAAAAACGGATTTTATTTTATTTAAATTTATTTATTTATTAACTTTTTTTTAATTATAACTAATACAGTATTTACAATATTTACATTTTTACATTTAATATTCAAGATTTCGGAATGAATTAAATATTGTTCATTTTGCGTGTATAAATAGAATCGTTCTTTTAATCTTTTTGCAAAGTAATATTTAGTACATACTTAAGATACCTATAAGTATTTATTTAAAAAACAAAACAATACAAATAATTGTGGGGGATTTAGAAAAAAAAACCTGGTGTCGGTGAACTACATGATACCGCAAAATAAGCAGGTGTATTTCTCTTTAGATACCAAAATGATCTGAACTGAAACATATCATCATCATATCAGCCTGTAGAAGTCTACTACTAGACATATACCTCCCTCATAGATTTCCAGACAGAATTATTTTGAGATTCCTCCATCCATCAACTATGATCTTAACAATGCGTCGCTGTATCAGATTGAAGGCCGTCGGCTTCCAGATTGTTATCGCCATTCGAGACCTTTTGAACTTTATTGTTTTTTAGAACTCACCTTAGCCCCGACTTTTCCATCAATTTCCGTTGGATATTTGTACTTGTAAAATCCACAAGGTGCATTTGATAAGAACTTCACTTGCAGTTCTGGCCCACATTGCTCTTTGACTATCCTTTCAGCAGTCTGAAAAAAAAAAAAATATTTAACATCTTATGTTTAATTCAACTGAAAGCAGTTTTTAAAAGGAAGCGAGGCAATAAAAATGGCAGACCTAATCAATAAACAGTCCAGTTAGAAAACGAATGGTACATGTACTATAAAATTTCCAACTAGACATCACTTTTTTAGCTGGTGCCCGCGACTTCGTCTGCGCAGGATTAGAAGTACAATTTGCTATCTCAAATCTTATAGGCGTTTCTGAAGAGTTTGCGTCCCGTTGATTTTTCGTGTTTTTGATTAGCCTATGTGTTAATCCAGGTCACGAATAATATTTATTCCAAGTTTCACCCAAACCGCATAAGTAGTTTTTGCGTGAAAGAGTAACAATCAGCCAAACATACATACATCCATCCTTACAAACTTTCGCGTTTATAATATTAAGTAGGATAGGATTATTAACCTGTCTTAATGTTTCTCCTTCCTTCCACTTTCCCTGAGGCAATATAGACTGCACCTCCTTGCCGAGCTGCTGTGAGGTTAGAAGGATTAAGTGCCTCTGCAGTGCCCGGTCTAGTGAGGACTTGTCTGCTTTCTTATCTGCCTCTGGAATAGATAACAAAGAAATGGATCAATTTAATGTCCTGATAAAATTGTCACAACAAATATTATATACATTATAGGGCCAGCTGTGTATAACAGAATGCCAAATAGGTTCAGGAAAGCAACTTCTACAGCGATATTTAAAAAAAAAATTAAAAAATGGTTGTTGAAGACATTCTACAGTGTAGGTGAAGTCCTTGAATCACCTGAGTTGTAGAGTGTTTTCTCTTAACTGTACCAACCTAAATTCATTTGCATTTAATGTTATGTTATTGTTAAAATATTATGACTTGTAAATTTACTTTTATGAACAAATTATTGTATTATAATCATTTTAATTTATGTCTATAAAATAATTATCGACTCTATATGGCCATTTAAAAAATCTACTTTCTGTATTGCAAGCTTTTATAGTATTATATCATCTGTGGTTTGGGACTAGAGGGTGTTGTGTGAAATGTCCATGAATATTTATTTATTAAAATTACTGATGTCAAGTTATTTTACTTTTTACACTAGTATATGATATTTTTAGGTTGTAGATAGAAATTCCATTGTAAGTTATAACAGGGCAGACATAGTCTCTAAGCGACTCAAAAGTCCTTACAATATAAAAGAATGAATAACAAAGGTTTTTTAGGAAAATGAATTACTTATAATTCAATTAGAAAATATAATAATTTTTATTTCAATTTAGCTATAGCATAAATACTTACATGGGTTTGATCCTCACCGAGAACAAACATTTGTGTGTGTTAAACATGGATGTTTGTTCAGTGTCTGGATGTAATTTGTGTTATATTCACATCCAGACACAGAACTGATAGTTCAATTTACAAAACAGTTATTCTATCAGCAATTTAGTTTCCATAGTACATACAAGCTTTGCTTATTTTGGGACTAGAGGTTGTTGTGTGAAATGTCCAAAAAATATTTATTATTATTATTTATTACCTGTTATAATATCAGCAAACTTAAACTGCGCCATCTCTTCATTGGCAGCATCAAGAAAGTCCTGGGCTGTTATTTTACTGGCTGCATCCATGTCAACATCAGCACTGTCATTCTTTAACATTTCTGCTCGAATTCTGAAAAAAATAATTAATCACTATAGCAAAGTTTTATTCATAAAGATAAAGAAAGATGAAGAATGTTTTCATAGGTGTAACACAAACATGTCTTATCGGTTACAGTGTGCATATTGAGATGACATACTACATTAAGCATTACATGCTACTTTGCATGAGTGCTTTGACCAATGTGTTTTTCTACCATGGTTGATAAAGAAACAAAAAAATCTACTCTTTCATAACCAATTGGAGTCTATGGTGCTCATACTAAGAGTGCTGAATATGCTTGTGTATTTTTGTTGAAAGGTATGTTTAGATGAAGTGATAGCACAATAAAAACTATAAGAGATATACCTACTTCTAATTCGAATTCAAAGTGTGGAAATAAAACCTGCACAGAGAACCCTTGTGTTGTGAGGTATGTGGTATTGGATACTTACTTATGGTACCATAACCCTTCTTTTTCTTAGCTGTAGTTAAGTAAGAAGATTTGGGTGAGAGTTCAGTCTTTGAAAACTTACTTGTCACTTTCATGCCTAAGCTCATGATCAGACTTAAAACTCTTCTCTATTTCAATGGTGCTCAGTAAGTTCTTGTATTTCTTCTGTATTTCATTCAGAGGTGGTGTGACGACAGGCAAACGTTCAACGCAAACTCCGGTTACAATGTCCCATGCTGAACTGGTACTAAGCCCTGAAAGTTTCGAGATGTATTTAATAAATACATCTAAGTCATAAGTAATATACTTACGAACAATTAACCTACGGCAAAAGTAGTGGGCAATGCAAGTGCCAACACCAATTTAGACGCAGTTTGCTGCTTTTTAGTAGGGTTAGGAAGAAACCATAACAATAACAAACCCCTTGTGTAAATCCTGTAGCAGAGACTCAGCTCTGTATTTAGTAACGTTCTGCACAACATATTGGTTTGCTTATTCGTGAATATAATGTAGTTTTGCTTTTGTTTGTATCTTTATGTTATAATTTGATGAAAGAAAAGAAAATAATATACAAACAAACAAACAACTTCTTCTTCTTCTCTTCAATAATGGCCTGTGACTTCTTCTTCTTCTTCTCTTATCATCAACTTTTACCCCATAGATTGTCAGAGTTATATGTCACTGTCAGTGTCAGTCGCCTCGCCTTGCTAGGACCTAGGAGAATATAGAGGCCATTCATATAAGTAGCTTGTCAATCAAAGATAATTTTTCCTAAGCTTTGTTCCCCGAGCTTTTGTAGTCACACGAGTCACACCCTACTTTTTTGTTAATATTTCGTTTGGGATTATTTGCTGAAACAATAGTTCTGCTCAAAAAAGTGGCTTTTCTTGTGATATTCGAGAATGACATTTTAGTTTGACGTAAGTTTTTATAGATGGCAATAATTTGAATCTGTCAAACTCTTTTTCCGGTTCTAGTGTCAAAGAACGTAGGTGAATTCAATTTTATTTAAGAAATCCAGAAAAATCTAACGAAATATTTACGATACCGCTATTGCAGTGACTTATTACGAGGCTTTAAATTGTTTTACACAAGTTCTCCGCTATATTTCATTTACATACATGCTCCAAAAAAGTTCTACACAACTTGTCAACTGATGCTCCGAATAGGTTAGAACTCAAGTGTTTGTTTCTTTTTAGGCCTAGACATGAAGCAAATTGTTGCTAACCAGAAGGTGAAGATCCCTGACGGGCTCACCGTCCATGTGAAATCCCGTTTAGTGACTGTGAAAGGGCCCCGCGGAGTTTTGAAAAGAAATTTCAAACACTTGGCAGTGGACATTCGCATGGTGAACCCTCGCCTGCTGAAGGTGGAAAAATGGTTCGGTTCCAAGAAAGAACTAGCCGCAGTAAGGACTGTTTGCTCACACGTTGAGAACATGATCAAAGGTAAGTCGGTTTGTGTTGTGAAAGTGATAAACAATCATTCAGTGCTGTACTGGTTACATTGATAGTAGTGAAGGAAGGGAATCATAGAGTCCATAGAACCATATTGTTATTGATGAAAACAACCAACTTTCAGTTTTTATTCAGAGTAGAAGTTTGTAAATAACTAATCCTGGCAATAAGATCTCCCCCCATCAAGAACGACATCTATGTTGCAGTACCTATTTCTTATATTTTATACATCATTCTTATAAGTTCATGATTCTTATAAGTTCTGCAGACGATGGAATCAATTTCTACCATAATGAATGGAGTTGATAAACTGTTGATCATAATTGAAAACTAAGCCATCTTCCCTGATTGTTAAGTGACGTTCTGCGCGGTCACTATTTAGATGGGTGAATGTTAGTGGTATTTACATCTGAGTGTTTCCGTGCTTCGGAGGGTACTTTAAACTGTCAGTCTCGGCTCTAGCAGTTCGTAAGCCACATTGGAGGCCAGAAGGCGGCCTACAAACTTTGTCACTACAGTTGGCCACTAACTCATATGAGCTTGCATTATTATTGAAAACTAATTGTGACTATCAAGTAAAGTTTATATCAGCTTTGTATGCTCTCCAGAAAAACCTTGACACTGTATTCACTAAACTAAAATATTTATTTATCAGTTTATAGACGAGTAGCTTTCGCTGTTATGTCTATGTCACACAGTGTTGAAATGTCTTTTATTTTTTTAATATTCATCAGTAATGAAAAAATATCGTATTTCTTGTTGCAGGAGTCACAAAAGGATTCCAATACAAAATGCGTGCTGTATATGCCCATTTCCCCATCAACTGTGTCACCACCGAAGCCAACACGATCATCGAAATCCGTAACTTCCTTGGTGAGAAGTACATCAGGAGGGTAAAGATGGCATCTGGAGTGACAGTTGTCAACTCCCCCAAGCAAAAGGATGAGCTGATCATCGAAGGAAACTCCTTGGAAGATGTTTCAAGCTCAGCCGCCCTCATCCAGCAGTCTACCACAGTCAAAAACAAGGATATCAGAAAGTTCTTGGACGGTCTTTACGTGTCTGAGAAAACAACTGTTGTACTTGATGAGATATAAGGATATTAAATAATTTTACCATCAGCTATGATATTTTAGTTTAAAACTCACCCACAAATATTTAGTCCTATCGAACCCAAACGGGTAGGTAGGTACCTAAGGGTCAATTCTTACTAGCGCAGTCTAAGCGCATCGCAGAAACTTAACATAGCAAATTCACCCTTATCTCCACAACGTAATATGCACGCACGTATCTCTTAGATACAAAAAAAATGCGCGAATTCACGCGCATTCGAGAGGTTTCGTATGTCTGAATTTGCTGTTTTGGATTTACGCTTCGATCGCTAGCATAAATTGACCCTAATTTACAATTTGATGGTGCTTTTGACTTGCCTCATGATCTTGAGAACTTGGCTCCAAGTGGATAATAACTCTTCATAGGGTCAGTGTCAACAGATGGAAGTCAGGACTTTTCTCAACACTAGGTTCCACAAGCTGATAAAACAACCACAACAAATTGCGATAAAGGGGGTAGGTACAGTTGGTATCAGTAGATCACCGTTTCGAAAAGTATGTAGGTACCAGTATCAGAAGTAGATCGATCAATCTAACTTTACTTATTATTTTGTCATTATTTAGGTACTAATGATGCTGACTGCACATAATAGGAGAAAATATTATGGATAAGGCTATCCTAAAACCGGTTTATCCAGTGCATGATAAACATGTTTTTATTAGTTTACTACTGAACTGGTAAAAGGAATCTATGAATTTTCACAGGAAAACAATAATAGATTTTTCAACGTAAATAATTTTATTCAAACTATTCTATTGAACATCACTAACTCATACATAAACGTTGTACATCTGCAAATATGGTTTAATTAGGGTTAAAACGACATTAATTACACTTAATTTACATGATCACACACTCAATTAAATAAAATGACTAACATAGTAAAATAAATACCTATTAAAATAAAACATTCTCTTATTTATAAATTGTTAATACATCGGTATCGAACTTAGGAATAAATTAAATTTAAAATTATTTACAACAAACAAAACATCATACGAAAGAAATTACGACAAAATTGTGCTAAACATTATTTTCTTGATTCTAAAAACATCTAAACAATTTCGAATCTTTGGCAGTAACATTATACCCACAATACAAGTAATCAATTTCAGCACAAATTGTTTTGTCATAATTTCTTTTTACTTCGTCAAAAATTAAAAAACTTTTGTCATGAATTAAAAGATTAATACTCTGTTTGGCTATAATCAAAGCTACATTAAAATATTTAAGTACATAATATTATTGTGAGTGAAATTGTCAGGCTATTCAAATTCAATCACTTAGTAATAATAAGATATAATTGTTTAAAAAATTTACGCGACAACGTAAAAATAATAATTATATTACGATAAAAGCCATTAATATTTCAGCTTTTAGCGCCATATTTGCAGATGGTCATTCAATTATTTCGTAAGAAAATAAAATTTTCAATAAATAAAATGTCAAACACTATTTTAAATTTGGTGTGACATTTCACACCGTATAACACAATTGCTTACTATAAAAATGATTAACAAACAACTGCACCTCGCCTAATGTGTCAAAGAGGACATTGGTGTGCATAAAAAGGTATGCCATGAGATTCAACGGTTACAATAATAGGTTGCCACTTGAGCAAATAATCCTGAATAATGTCTTAGCCTAGCCATGCGTGAGGTGGGTTTCTATACTCTGCGTCAATACTCATTCCATAACTAAAATTATTCATAATTCATTATTCACTATAGCACTTTGAAAATCACCAGTGCTCTTTGATGTGTCGCATACAATTAATTAACTATTTGAATATTGAAACTACTAACAATTATTATCAGATGAAAACTTTATATTGTATTAAATAATTACCATTTAAAATGTTTTAAATACAGTTAATGTACATAGGTGGTGGCAGCACGCTTAGAGGGCTTTGTCAAACAGTCTAAAATTATACTTGATATATAATTAAACATCCAACAATGTTATCGCTCTAATAAACTTGCACATAACACAAGCATATAGTGAACTACTGTGATAGCTATACAAATAGCGAATTCTTGGTCAACAATTTATGCACAGGTGATATATTACATTATAAATAGTAATCTTTTAAGCTAAAACAACTTTGAGGTCGTGTCTATGAAGCGGTGATCGAAACCGTAACCTACAATGATTGATGAACGTGCTAGCTCCGGCATTATCCCATTACTTATTGCCAACCACGATTCTACGTATTGCTTTTGGATTCGCCCGGCACAGCGCGTTCACTATAACGTTTGTGACCAAGAAATACTGGAGATTCGGCGAGTTTCTCATCTTTATCTAAGTAAAAATATGGAGCCGTCTATGATGCGTTGGCGAGTGAATTCGAGGCACTATGATAGGTACTAGATAACTAGAGCACAGTGCGAGTACCTTTACGGAGCCCAAGGTTACAAACGAGAGATGCAATCGAGGCATCGGATTGTGGAACCATTTACGTGTCACCGTGAGGTGTCTACTAGGGTACCAAGTACATTTAAGATGCCGCTTATTACTAATATTATACGGAAAAGTTTGATGGACCTAAATGGGTTCACAATCCAATTCTCTGGTACACACACCACGTCACTTTGGATATATTTTCGTACCCTGGGATTTAACAAACAAGAGGCAGTCACGTGTTCCTTGCACTGCATTTTATACAGAAGTTTTTTTGCAACATAGTTTTTATCTAGCCGCACGGAAGTGCCTCAGCCAAGTCCGGAATCCGTTTTACGGGTGACTTAGCTATCTTTTCTCTATGTTACAGTTACGACAGTTGAAATTCAGAACGCGTGAAAGCCTTTAATTGGTCTTCAAAGAGGTTACCACGAATTTTGACAATGTATCCATGCCAAGTCTTGAGATAAAATTGTCTGACAAGTGTATAGTATTATAATAATATGATCTGTGCACAAGTGAACCTTGATATTGGATACCGCGTTCACACTCAGCTCATACCGCTACCGGCATTATTACCACAGCAACATCGCCTTTATGCTTATTAGGGAGCAAGGGGATGATCACGCCGGGACAGGGGCATGATCGTGTTTAGATTAAGCTCATGCCCACTCCCCTGCCGACTGCAGCTGAGTGTAAACGCAACATAAAAGACATTTTCAACAGCAATCATCTCTTTTTCCATTACGATTGTCAAAATTCCGACCCCTTAATTTATAATCTCCCCGAGTATAGTATACTTTTGTTATTAGTGTATGTTGGGCTCCGTAAGTACTCCCTGCGACTAGAAGGTGTGTGTATGGCACGGGGCGTGGTTGCCGCGGATGGGAGGTCACAGCGGGTCACGACGCGGCACCCACACGGCCGGCCCACTCTCCGCCGTGATCACTGCCTTCACCTTACTGTAGATCTCTTCAGGAGTGTCGCCGGTTACTACCGCTAGAACAATATTTCAATCATTATTTACTACTAGCGGCTCGTCCCGGCTTCGCACCGGTATTTAACAAAAACTACCAATTTTTTTTGGTCGTTTCTTTACACCTTGGATTACAGAGTTTTAGTAGGGATCTCTAATTTTTTTGAAAATATAATTATAGCCTATGTCACTCGGGGATGGTGTAGCTTCTCAACGGTGATTGAATTTTTCAAATCGGTCCAGTAGTTTAAAAAGTGACAGAGAGACGAAAGAAAGCTTACCGGTAAAATATTCGGCGAACTCCTGTTCCATTTTCAGAGCTCGTTCGTACGTTTTCTTCGCTTGTTCTTCAGTCATTCGTTTATTCATTTCCCTGAAACAATTTTATATGTTAGACACAAGTTTATTACTGGGAGTGAACCCCACCTTTTCATACTAAAGATTTGCTAACAAAAATACTCACATAATAGATTCTACACTCTTTGGTTTGATAAATATGGCAATGGGATAAAGTTGCGCCACTTGTAATCTCTTTATTGCGTTCCCGCTCACGTCTAAAATGCAATGTTTGCCCTGGAAACAAAAACATTCTATACATTATATTTAATTAGTTTTAAATAAAAATTTGGAAGTGAAACAGGCTATATACTTGCACTCAACGCCTACTTGGAAAAAAATTATGGGACATTTTTCGTATTCATGGAAACAAATATCAACAGTGTGATGCATGGATGGGTAAATAGTGGCCCCTGACGCTGTATAAATCAACTAGATTAGACGCAAAGGCCTGGATATTTGTTATTCAATTATTTTTTTTCAATTTCAATGTGTTTATTTTATCTATAAGTAAGGCTTTTAATACCTTTTCAGCGACCTCCCTGACCGAGGCGACGGAGGTTCCATACAAGTTATCGTTGTACTGTCCCGCTTCTATGAACAGATGGTTTTGTATGTCGCGTTCCATTTGCTCGCGACTCGCGACAAAGTGGTAGTCGCGACCGTCCACTTCGTAGTCGCGTCGTGGTCGGGTCGTGTCTGGAAGGAAGATAAAAGGTTGCCTTTAATGTTTTGTAGTGCTACTTGCACACATCCAAAAATTTTAATAACGTTTCGACTTATAACTAACTAGCCGTCGCCCGCGGCGTTGCTCGCGTTCTAGACCCTTTACTGTCACTTTTTAAAATTCCTTTCTTAGTGCACCCCTACACTATATAAGGCTACTACCCTGCCAATTTCATACCTTATATATAGACTTATACTTTAGGCTGTGCGTTGATTGTCAGTCAGCTTCGAAAGAGTTTTATATATTTAGAATAAATGGGACATAAAAATCTTTGAGATCAGGTTTTTTATAAATATCATTGTCTTTTTAGACATTTGGGCTCAATTTCTTAGATTTCCACTCGAGTCTGTGAGTAAATAGTACATTAGGTATTGTGCTAGTCTGGTCAAAGTTATCTAGGAGTTATCATATCAACATTATTTCTATAAACTTACGAGGCACGCAGCTTCCGAATTTGTCCGGGAACTCGGATATGAGATCGTCATTGATCCTATCCTTCAAAGGACCGAGAATGATAACCGGCCGAGTGTACGTAATGGTCAATTGTTGAACTGTTTCGTAAGAAAGCACCGATTCGTCTTGACCTGGAATTTTACAGAAGATCTTTATTAATTTATCGAATTTTGAGTTATCGATTAAAACTTTTGTACAATCGAATGTTTCTATTCGCGACAATGATTGTTTGAAACTATCTTGCAATATTAGTAAAATGTTCATGTGTAAAACATCTAGAAATATCATGTGCTACGCGTGCGTCCAACTAAACATCTATAGAAGTTGTAGTGCTGTGTTGCAAACATTTTAGAATTGATATAATCCACAATTACACCATCACCAATTCATAAACATCTATAATAACTAAACGTACAAAGTACCTACATGACATATTTAACTAGGTCACAGATCATATAATACTACTAGGTATATCCCAAATAAAAATCTTAGAAAACAAGAGAATATAAAATTAAAATTATCGCCATTTTGAAATCCTAAATAAACTAACTTCTATAAAAGTGTGACTAAATCCAATTAAAATAGATATAAATAAAATATCTCAAATGAGCGTAGTTTTTTTTACAAAATGTGGTCTAACTAGATTATATTTTTGATATTTCTTAATCTACCCTCTAACAAAAAAAAAATACAAAACTGATACCTATTCAGTATTTATTCTTGTATATTCACATAACGTGGTTATGTACTGTCATAGTTGTATACTTGCCAATAAGGGATCGACGAATACAATGCAAGTATTTTTATAACTACATAGACCTTTCTAACTAAACTTGTGGCATAACTACTCCTAGCTACACTAGGCCCTATATTTTCAAATAACAAAGCTCTACTATCGGCACTAGACATGTAATTATGCTACATACAAAATGCTTGTCTACAAAATGTCGATATTTACAGGTACTGTTTGTCCATGCTATCGCATCCAGCCAGAATTAACCCATAAAGTGCCATAAAGACTCCAGTGCAACCATTAATTCTGGCTAAGCTTACAAACATGTTCGACAAAGCAAAGTTACAATGTCTGCGACCGCTAAGTACTATACAGCGCCCCCTACGTCTGAAGCGGTAACTATTCTATAGGTAAACCAGCACAGCGAAACTTGAAACAAAAACCAAGCTCGTATGAGGGTGTGATCGGTACTCTCTGAAGCCACCTTCAAACAACATGCTATGAATATTTTTATAGATGCTTTGATTATTAATTATTATTGATAAGGTCATTTTGTCCCTATATTACCGAAACATTTTAATTATAGATTTTTCATTTTTTTTACTGCAAATAAAGAGCAGTTATTATTTTGTCAAATAAAGGGTATTTTGTTCGTCGGATAGGCGTAGAGCAACTTAGCAAGTTGTGCAAGTTGTATATCTGCTCTAGAGACAAGACGTTTGAAGGTGGCTTGGATAGAGCATGGAGCATGGTGTGTCTCGTGTCATGGGCATGCCATGGCGTGCGAGCTAAATGCAAGCGCAGCGCGGCGCTCGCTATGCGATGCGTCAGCAGAGCTGGTGCGGAGGCGGCTCTCGTGTCCTCATGTGCTTCCAGTGCCCACTCTCCCTCCACAACTAACTATCGGATGCGAGTTGAATGTTCGTGAGACCTCACCCGGTGTGCCGTGTGGGCGTGACAATACGCACCAACGACCGAACGCTATCGTAAGCTCGATGCCTTATCGAGTGCGTCGAGTGCGGAGGCTATTAGATCGCGTTATGAATCGAAAACCAACCGAAAAAGAATAATGACGAAACAAAAACTGTTTGTGTTATTATGATGCACTACGGTTCTATAATGATAATAACCAGAATGCGGGAGGTAAGGTATCGGTATCGTCTACGGCACTCGCAAGCTACGCCTCACGCGAACACTTACACTCGTCCTCGAGATAAATGAGAGTAATCTCCTCCATCATTGGAAGTTCCACTCGGTACAAGATTTCCCCTACACGTAGAAAAATTAACGTTACATACATTTTTATCATGTCGCGACGAACGAACCAGGTGGGGAGTTCTCGACCACGAATATTTAGCGGCTTTCTACGTTGTGAATAAGCGCATTTAAATCAAGGAGCAAATCAAAATACGGATCGGACCAGATGAATGTTAACATGTGGATGTCTCCGGTTAGGCAACTAGAAGCACGGGACGGCCGGCCGACTCAACCAATCCATTGTGCTTGCTGCAAACCATTCTTTGTACCAACAATTACTACCTACATGTGGAACATCAAAGAGTATTCTCAAGCTGTTACTGTACCACTGTATCTCGTTATTGATAAGTCACTGATCACATCATGACTGTAAGTGAAAGAAAGGAACGTTCTAGAATGTTTTTCTTTGGTAAAACACAGTTGTACAATAACCGCTTTGATACATAGAATAGAAAATAAAACTATCTAACACACATAGGTAGAGCATAGTCCCTTAGTCGCTCGCAACATCGTCAAGCGACAAATAAACGCCGATACAGAATAAATATGGCTACCGTTTTAGAATAAGGCTTCACCATGCTTCTCCATACACTACAAGCGGATAATTTACTCACATAGATCCGATACATATAACAATGCTCAAACAAATGTAAATGTACCAATCGCCGATCAGCACTAGTCAATCGGGATACGTATATAAGACACTATAATACTTTAAACAGAAAAAAAAAATGTTTTTGGGGAATGATTTTTCATTCTTTTTTTCGTCGTCAACAAATTCACTAGTCAATTGGGATAGGTATTTAAGACCCTAAAATATTTTAAACAGAAAAAACAAACAAAAGTTTTTGGGGATATTTCAGTATTGTCATCAATAAATTTTGTCTATTTCTAGAGATCAAAATTCACTTTTATGTGCAGTTAGAAAGCGAATAGCTTTAATTCATCGTATATTTTGTTATTGGCAAACGCATAATGACGCGTAATGACCTATACATTATAAACAGCAAAATAGCGCCTATAGCTCCCACAGTAGACATCCTCTTACAAGTTCTAGAGAATGTCTAAGGGGTAGCTAGAGGAATTTCAATTTGGTACAAGAGGTACCAAATGGAAATTCCTCTAGATACCTCTTAGACATCCTCTGTAGACAACATCCCACAGTAGACATTCTTTTACAAGTTCTAGAGAATGTCTAAGGGGTAGCTAGAGGCATGTCCATTTGGTACCTTAGCTATATGTTTGTTTACGACTTACCGTCAGCGTTTGTATCCTCCTGTGTGTAACAAAGCATGAAAGCTGTAACAAAATTGTTATCTCAGAACCGATTTACACAGTCATAAGTACAAGTTAGGTAGGGTAGAGTTACACTGCGATTACGACTTTTTTTTAATGAAAAAAGTTATGGAACAAGCTGATGGTGCACTTGATGTTAAGTGATAACCTCTGCTTATAACGCATTACCTCACAGAGCAAATTTAATGAGGACGCGTTCTGTAAGGCAATACACTGCGTTCCTACATCACTGCGTGCTCTGAGATGTAAATTGCACATCCACCCATCAACCCAGAACATAGCAATGCATACACCACTGCTTGACGGCAGAAATAGGTACGGTAGTAATACTTCCCATAAACGAGCTATTTCACAGAGCTACTAAACTCTACCACTGTAACTCTACCATTACTTAACTCGCCAATGTACTTATGGGTGTGTAAATCGTCTCTTATTTGGCGTTTTTGTACACGGTAGTAGATATTAGGCTTGTTCGTTACAATCCTCTCGTGCAATACGCCTTTGTATTTTAACTTTGTTACATTAGATGCGTTTTAGTATGAAATTATGTTTTTATTATAATGGACTTTGCATTGTAAGTAAATGAAACGGTAGATATGTGCTTAAGCACACTTTAAACCGATTTAAAAGGCGATATCAAAGTGAAAAGTCAATACTAAGCACGCTTCTAATGTAAAGAAGGTGCCGATACAAAACCCCATAGAGTGATAAGAAACGAATGGGTACTTTGTAGATAGAATTGTACTTTGTAGATAGGATTGTACATTGTAGATAGAATTGTACATTGTAGATAGGATTGTACATTGTAGATAGAATTGTACATTGTAGATAGGATTGTACATTGTAGATAGAATTGTAGTTTGTAAATAGAATTGCAAATTGCAAGTTGTAGAAAAATATCCTCACTTATTTTAACTCTGAGAAGAAAAATGTGCTTTGGAAGTTGTATTGTGCAATAAAATGAAAAATTGCAGAGACACCGTTTCCAAATTGTTGTAAATACATTGCATACCTTCTGCCCCCGGCAATGTGCAAAATTTACCTACAAACAATTGTCTAAATAAATATTGAAAGCCAGATTTTGAAATGTGTACATTATTAGTCAGATTTTCTACTGTGTACATTATTATTCAGATTTTGAACTGTGTACATTATCAATCAGATTTTGAACAGTGTACATCATTAATGAAATTTTAAATATGCATAAAGGTTTTTGAGTTTACATTTAGAGAGTTTTGTGTATATGTTGGCTAGATCTAGAGCAGTGTATGTACTTACGTTCTTGGTCCGAGCCATCTTCCGACTTGCCATCCTCTCGACTCTTCATGAAAGGGAACTTTCTGCTGAACGAGAGTGTTTTCTTTTTCCGTTCCAGAGTCGATTGGCTCTGTAATTAATGTAGCTTATCAGTTTTATCTAATGAGAATGGTTGTTGGTTCGAGAAAGAGCGAAACTAAATTTTTTTATGTGAAAAAGTGACCAGAGGGATTTAAGTTCGGAGTAGGGTGCTTTAAATCTTTTTTCAAAGGCAAGAAGTATCTTTTGGAACACATTAGTACTTTTGGTAGGTACACGTAACCACGAACAGAATTATTATTATGAGAAAAGTGATGGAACAAGCAGAAAAGTGATGATAAGTTACTTGTCTATAAATTCACAGAGAATGTCCATCACCAAGGATATGTCCCCTGTGGTATTGCACTGCATCTTTCAGTTTAGAGAGATAGGGATGTGCGTGTAATTGCACCAGCCCCCGTACCCTTCAAACCACACAGCAATGCGAGCATCTATTAGCCGCAGAAACCTTCCACAGACAAAATTTTTCACAAAGAGCTCTAACTAATGTGATTATATGCAATAGTGGTTTAGTGATCATTCCACGATGATGATGAAATGTGAATTTATTATCAGGTTCTAATATATAACTAAGTACACCAGTATATTTACTTATCTAAGCAAGAACTATAAGGATGGGAATATATTCACAGTGCAACTACTTATAATTAATAGTACCTTGTCATCCTATTAGCATAAAAGAAAGAAGAGTTGAAAGATAGAATAGTAAGGAAAATAGGCTGAAATAGACGCTCCGAAAGCAGAAGTAATGTTGGAAATAACACTTAATTTTTAACCACATAGAAATAGAGTTCAATATAGGACAGTATAGGTATAAAGTTATAGTAATATAGTAATACTTACAGTGCTAACTGGCGTGCCTTGCCCTTGGAATTTAACTTGTCGATCTCTTGCCCGCTGCTTTCTCTCCCAGCGACGTTTTGACGGAATAATGCCGATTGCGTCTGCATCTGTTGTATCTAATCGTCTGTGAATTGGTACAAGTATGTCAATGATATAGCAACACTTGTACCTTTGTTCATTGAACTAAATTGTTATGCATTATGATCAGAAGAGGTAGGTAGATATAATGTAGATCAGAAATTACCTCCAACAATTTGCTTAGTTTGGGTCTAGAGGGCGTTGATACGGGCCTATGAATCAGTAACGAACTTACTTAGCTTGCCACCATTCGTCGTCAGACGCGTTCGTGACGTGTAGAATATCTCCGTAGCGGAAGGGCAGCCCTCGGGATGGTAGTCCATCGTCTCTGATCGGATCATAGTCGAACAGCGCTCTGAAATAAAAAAACATCATTAGGTATAGGTCTAAGACTCCATGAACCCCAGACCTTTATTTTATAAAAGCTGAAAGTCTGTCAGCGAATGCTCCCAACATAAGTAAGAACTATGGACTATCATGTGGCTCTTCGTGGCTTTGGCTGTCAAGTGGTTCAGCTTTTATAAAATAACGAAGGTCTTGGGTTCACGGGCTCTTGTATTATAATTATGCATGTATCTAGATACTTCGTTTAGTGACGTCACTCGCGCAAAACGCAAGTATAAGAGCTGTGGATTCGAGTACTCACCGCACATACAAGGATCGTTTCTGTGAAGTTCTCAAAAGCGTATGATGCTGTTTCAGCTCGTTGATACGCGCCTCGAACTTGTTGTATTCCTGTGGTCGGTACACCACTGTCAACTTCACTTGTTGGCCGGTACTCTGAAATTGTAAATTCATTGAAATAATCTAAACCAATATATAAATAATAGGCCTTTACATCTATTGAAGATGATTTATACAGCGTCAGGAGGCAACCTATGCCTACACTTAACGGGACACTATAGTGCCTGGGACAATGGTTAGATGGAGTAGGCTTGCCCAGCACCTATACCATCCTCTCAGCGTAGTCAGCCATATCCACAGGAAAGACAAGGTCAATACGTGCGAAGCTGACTAAGCTAAGGGTTCCCTCACGATGTTTTCCTTCACCGTAAAGCTCGTGTACTACCTAAACCAATATGATACTAGAAAATAAATAAATATCCTTGTACATTACACACAACGCACTCTAGTCCCAAACTAAGCAGAGCTTGTACTATAGAATCATAATATAAGCCTGCAGAAGTCTACTTCTAGACATAGACCTCCCCATAGATTTCCAAAATGTTTTGGGACTCAATTCATCGAGCTCCCGCGATTTTCACAATGACGTCATAATCAAGGAAATGGCTGCACGTTTTTCAAATGCCTACGTGGTCGAAAGGGCTCTCATCGTTCTATGAGGTATGGTTTTATACAGACTGATATTATGAGCACAAACCTTTGTTAAGGCTTGCCAATTTTAACTGTACTTTACGTTAGATCTAGATTATTAGTAACAATCATACAAGAGACATACCTTGAGTGCTTTAGCAGCTTGCTCGTGAGTGGCGTGTGTGATGTCAGTGTCGTTCACGGCGAGTAGACGATCACCTCGCCGTAACTCGCCAGATCTAACAGTAAACACGTTTATAATTATGTTTCAAATTTTTACGAATATTTAGATATGGGGATATGTTACACAGCAAAGAGTTTAATTAAAAAAAACTTGGTCTGATCTAGCAGTAATTAACAACGATCCTTGTCGGTGCTTTAAGCGATTGCAAGTGACAATGGGAATGCATCCTTATAGGTATCAGTAAAAACCATTTGATGAATGGTAAAATCTCATTGAACTCGGACTAGGTACTAACATCCGTCCGCGACTTAGTTGATTTTCCGCGAGAAAGTAGCCTATGTGTTAATCCATGTCACGGACAATATATATTCCTAGTTCCATCCAAATCGGATCAGTAGTTTTTGCGTGAAAGTGCAACAAACATAGATACATTCTTATAACTCCAAGCTTCAGATTGCTCAAAAGAAACCAAATGGAGTTATCCTATTTTTTTTAAACAACAAATTAGACAAACAAGCTGTTACCGTAGCCTATGGACGCCTGCAACACCAGAGGTGCTTCACGCGCGTTGCCAACCCTTGAAGAATTCCCATAGTGTAACTACATAATGTCCACACTGACCTTTCCGCCGGACCTCCAGCTAGTAGGAAGGACACGTATATCCCATGTCCGTCCTCCCCGCCGACGATATTAAAGCCGAGCCCTTGCGTGCCCTTCTCGAGTTCAACGACCCGCGTCTCTTCAGCGCCGTCTGTGACGTCCTCGCGGCGGAGTGAGTTGCACGCACTTGATGCCGTCGCTGGGATAAGGATTATTTTTCAATGCACAGTGTTTAAGAAGTAATGGCGCGAACGGGCTGTTTACTATAAAATCTCTGTATGTCTCTACTGACTTAGCAAAGTTCAGCGAGAAAGATGAAATACAGATAAAATACTCACAAAGTCAAACTCCTAATTTTCTTCTAAAGCATACATCCAAGAGAGAGTCATTAAATCCAGAGTAACATAACAGAACTGAAGCAAAATCTGACGACTTATTTATCTCTGCCTATATCAATTACCTCATAGAGCACGTCCCCATCGACCACGTTATCAATCTACATATACTTACGAGTGTTAGCGCGGGACGTCCTGGGTGAGGGCTGGCCGTGCCTGGGTCCGGGGACCAGCACCAGTACAACGCGTTCTCCAGTTGCCTTCAGCGCTGCTACTGCGTCCTCGTGCGTCACGTTATCCAGGTCTACGTCACCGTTCTGTGAAAAGTTAAACCGTGTTTTACCGTTCTGTAAGAAAATTCATAAATTAGAAGGAGTTTAGGGGAGAAAAAGTGAGACATTGGGGTCGATTCAGTTGTTGCATTTTTTTTAATTAACCAAATTTGACAGCACTAAAAATGTTACCGTTCTTTTATCATAAACTAAAACGACGTATTATGTATTCGTCTAAGGCAGCGACGAAGACTAGTGTCCAAGCAAAGCCGGCTATAACTTTTGTGCTGTCAATTAAAAAAGTTTATATTATTTTTACAGTGCGTTTTGACATATTGCGTTGATATTGCGTTTTCATTTGTTTTGTAGTGCAGTTAGGTTAGCTTTGAAAAATGCTACAATTTAGATAGTGCATAGCGTGTTGTGCACTTACCAAGGTGTTCTTGACCATAAGCAGTTTATCTCCGACCCGCAGCCTGCTGTCGCGATGTGCAGCGCCCCCCGCCATTATCTTGGTGACGTAGATGCCGTTATCTCCTGGGATATGTTGGTTTCCGAGCCCCCCGGCTATGCTGAAGCCAAGTCCAGCGCCGCCTTTGACGAGCTCGATTTCCACTGACTCCTCCTTGGTTGGTTGGGTTACGTTCAGGGTGTCCGTTTCGACTGCTCGGCGTTTTATTTTCTGTAAAGGTTTTTAGCACTAGTTTTTATGTTTCTGCTTTTGGGGTCAGAATTTTCACTCAAAAAAGGCTCTACATAGGTACCTATACTACAAAAATGGTTCTATAGAAGTGACTGCATTAATTGCTTTTGATTTTGGTTTGAGAAAGGGCTTGTACACCTCAGGGCTAATGGGAATCCAAATGAGATGTGGCAGATAAAGGCATATGAGCGAAGTCTGAGGAAAAAATCAACCAATAATAGGTACCACTTTATTGACGTCACGTGAAGTGATACTAGTGGTTTTTACTAGCACGTCGCTAATGGATATGCTGCCCTAGTCTTGGCTCCTGTCACTTAGTAATAAGTAAGAAACTACTTTTTTTGAACTAGTTCGAACTGAATAACATTCATCCTTGCAACAGTTACAACCATTCACTCTACAATCCAAATTTACCCACATTTAACAATCGAAATTTCATAATTTTAAAACCATTAACATGATAATCAGCCGTTCCGCTCGTAATTATGAATGCGAATGCCACACTGGTTATAATCTTAGCACATTAGGAAAAATTATCATTATTGACATGCAAACGTAAAATATTTTGGAAGTAGAAAGCTTACCATTCTTACTGTGCTGCCTGCTTTCTTCAGAGCGTCCACTGCATCCGCATGAGTTACATTCACTACATTTACATCGTTCACCTGTAAGAATAATTAATATACTGGTCACAATCTTGTTTTAAAATGTAACCACGTCCATTTAATATACTTATTACTTTTCTAAATTACTTGGGTCCTCAATGGGCCCAAAGGAAGATCAGCGCGGGTTGCAAAACCTGCACATGCTGAGTTGGGTCCATTTTGCAACTTAATTTACATATTTTAGTCTGTATTAGTTTTAATTTTATTTTTTCTGTGCTTATATTTACCTAATTAAGTTGCAAATAAACCACTTGATTTGATTTAGATAATCGTTCAAAATTTCTAAGATCACACACTGATTTATTTTACTATGGCATGTGTTACCATACCCTGTAGAAATTCTACAAAGACATCAAGAGTCAAATGTAAGTAACATAAATCACTTTGGAAGTTCAAAAATATGGTGAGATGGCATATAATTATGATTTGAATATATAGAACTCCAATATATTCAATTCATATTCAATAGTTTCATTTCAAACCATTATTGGTAACATTAATTGGTATAGTTTAGAGACAAACAGACTTGTAAAGGTCAACACAAGAATTAAACCATAAGCATAGAAATAGATCCTGATATGATGATAACAAATCAAAATCAAATCCAAAAGATAAGAATTACGAAGTCACGACGTAAAAGAGTCCATAAAAATATAAGTAACATTCATAGAAACTCTAGATCAGGTTACAAAGTAGGTATCTAAGTAAGTTTTGCACTGAGGTTAGTCGAAACGTAGTGGTTTAGTCGAAACAAGTGTTATGTCAACAATCAATAAGACACGTAGGTCGACACAGAAGTTCGAATGGAAGTATTAGCACTATTCACTGAAGATTTACTACTAGATACACTTTTACTAGAACACATTTTACACGTAGCAGAAAGGTATTCAATAAGTAAATGGCACACAACAAGTGTATCTTTCGATCTACGCATTGTGTGAGCATCTAATTACGATACCGACCGAGTACATGCTCAAGGTCCAAACCCAACGTTATGGCATATTTAAGTACCTCCATTACAACCTTTTTGTTATGTAACTTCGTCAGACCCAACCACAGAATATTTACTAGTTCAAAACACAAACATTTCAATAGATGAAGGTACTGATCGCGATAAGGTAGGAACTCAATATGAATTTGGTTTGGTATGCCAACCACATCCACGTTTCAATTTACTGTATGTCGATCGCACATTATGTGTGGAGAGTTTTAATGGGTATAGTGATTAGTTCTACTTCAAGTATACCTACATGCCTTTGGTGTTCGCATGTTTTTAATATACGTTTAGACTTGCTACATTAAACGCGTGAAAAACCCACAACTCGCTTTTTTCTAATTATTCAATTAATCGACATTGCTGTGTTTTTGTTTGAAAGGTGCAATTACAGGCACATGAGACTTAACACCTTTATGTCTCAGAGTGATGGGCGCAGTGCAATGCATTCACAGGGCACCTCTACAGTGGATGTGCTCTGTGAGGCAATGCAGCGTTATAGTCCATGATTACAACTTAACATCAGATGGACCGTTGTCGGCTTGATTCATCACTAAGTTATATAAAAAAAATTTAACCCCCTTAAAATAGGTAAGTACACTTACGAGAACTATGCAAGATAGTTAATACACCCCATTTCGCCTATGAAATTCCAATTGGTATGACTGCATGGCGTATTACGTTTATCTTTTCCATTATGGTGGGTCATTGATGGATAAGCAGTGGTGAATTGAACAATACAATGATGATGATGATGAACAATACACTTCATTATCATCGAAAATCATTGAGGTATGTATTCAGTTATGCTATTGAGTACAAGTGATTCATAGAAAGAAATGCAATGCACAATGCTGCTAGTATTACGCACGCGATACCAGACAAGGCTATGGTGACCTAATAGTTAAAATTTCGGATGCCTTTCTACTGAAGTATAATGGTTGGTGGGTATGGTAGACATCCCTTCAGATTTCATACTCCCGAATTCAGAAGCTGGACAGTTCGCCAAACCTGCATCCATGTTCGCGAATCATAGTTTATACTAGTTTAGGATCCTATGGAATCAAATATTACTAATTTGGTAACATTTTTATGTCAAAACTAAATAAATTTTCATTTTCTGTTTTAATTTTGTTCATTTTATGTCTACACTAGCTTCCGCCCGCGACTTCGTCTGCACAGGGTTAGAAGTGTAATTTACTAAAGCGTTTCTGAAGAGTTAGCGTCCTGTTGGATCCCGTTGATTTTCCGGGATAAATACGGCATGTCCAAACATAAATGTTTAAAAAGATACTGACCGATAAAATAGCATCATTGATAAGTAGTTGGCTCGCAGCAGCAGCACCACCAGGAATCAGCTTCGTCACGTAGATGTGTGGGTCATCAGCAATGTGGGGGTTGTCCGACCCCCCCGCAATGCTGAACCCGAGGCCTGCTCCACCGGCCCGAGATAGCACCACTGTGAGGTATATGTAGCCGTCTTCATTTTGATTGCCCGTGCCACCACCATCTATCCCGTTTACCTGTAACTTTTGATTTGTTAAAGGTGTGACAACCTTTTCTAACTTTTTTAAAACCAGAAATTAGAAAGGTGTTTTCTTCTTCTTCTTTTATTTATGCCCTCTGTCTGTTATTTCAACAAACAATTTGGCCAGTGTCTTGTATTGTATTATATGGTCTGTGCCAGGGTCAAGTGAAACATTAATGCTTGAAATAAAAACTATTAGTATTATTTTCTTCCTCCCCTCTCATATTTGAAGGAAGCTAGATTTACAAAGAGGTTTCAAAGACACAAGTTAAGTATACAAGGTAATCAAATTATAAGTCACAAATTAAAAGATATATTAAAGTATTATTCTGTTTGATTAGGAAGGTATTAGAATCCAATTTTAAGGTAAATTTACCTGCTTCATATCTGGTGAAGCGACGTGAGCCTGAAAATATAAAAATAAATATTTCAGCAACACAAAACAATGTATTTTTTATACAGAACTCAAAGGATATTTTGTCTATGTTTTAAGTGAACTTTGTAACCAACCGGTAAATAATTCCATTAGGGATTGTTCTTGTCTTTTGACGTTGTTTCTCCAAAAAGTTGTTGTAAAGAACAAAATAATTATTAGGAATTATTATATTAGGTAGTTTCTAAATTATCTAATGTAAACAGAATAACACATTACAAAGTAAACAAATAGTCACAAGATTTTTAGTATTGAGGATTTTTAAATACAAATGATGATTCAGACCAAAAAGGTTATAAACAAATGAAATGAGATAGCAACAAATATTAGTTAATTTACAGGCACTTAATTATACAAGGTGTTAATGTAAGAGGTACATAGATAAATGTAGCAACAATTTTTTTATTTAAATATGTTTTGTAGGTACACATTATTAGTTTGGTTAGAAGAGTAGGTAATTAGTATTCAATATGTACATTTATTTACTATTATGTACAGAGATTGAACTGTTGTATTGAGTTTAATTGAGAGCCAATTTGTCACCTACTTACCGTGTCAAGATTAAATAAGGAAGACACTTTCCGTAGGAATCCATTATGTGATTTTTTCTTCCGTCTTTCTGTCATGTTGCTGAGCAAGTGTGCATAGCCCTCGGTTGGGCGTCTCAAACAGTTCTCGCACTATACTATGTACACAGCATGCATTGTTAGTTACACACTTGTGTCCACTTGCAGCACCTTGGATGATGTTCTGCATGCACCATTGTCTACCTAGAACCCACAACTAACATACACCAAAAACATTTCATGTTTGTCACCACTTTTGAGCAGACTCTTTTTGGTTAAATATAATCCCTTGAAATGTTTAAGCTCATTATCATGTTAGCTGGCTTTAGAACTGGTTCTTATCTAATGAATGCCCTAATCAAACCGAGCCCTTTTCTGATAGCGTTTTTTAGTAGTATGACGGTAATTATTATGAGTGTACCGACTGGCGGCAGGCGACTGTGTACGATGATCGGATGGCATGAATGTCAAAGCGATGAACCTTAATTAAAATGTCCGTGTTACGTTATTAGTGTGCAATTCGTGAGCACTCGTCGATAGTCGATAATATCAGCGATCGACTATTATGGGTACAAACATCTGTGAGTAACAGCAATATTGTTACAAGCAAAACTAACTCTTGAAATCGCATTATTCTCACAATTTCTCACCAAGAATCGAAAACGTTCCCAGCGTAAAGAAATTACTAAACGTTTAAAAATAGATTAGTGTTTATTATATGGCCTTACTTGAAACGAATACGAAATATCAGCAGTGTCTGTGAATGTCAAAATGTTGTGTACAATATCATTTCACTGATTTTATCAGGAACAAACAGTATACTTTCAGTCGATGTAGCGTACGGACGTCATTAGCACAATTGTGAAATTTAACGGCACCAATCCACAGAATGAAGAAACGTAAGCGCACATATCGCCGAAAACCTGTAGTTTTAATTTAGGTTATAAATAGTACTACGAAGACGCGAAGAAACACCAACCAACCAATCCGCCATTACCAACCAACTTGTTATATCTACGTTCCGTTTGCTATTTTACTGCTTTTGCGCTTGCGCAGCTAGCTAGCTGATATGACACGTCACGTCATCATCTTTCCAAACCGAACAGTCATATAGAACGGAACGTAATTTGAAGTGCAGAACCAATCAAACGCATGCATGATTAAAATCGATCGCACAACCCTAGCAAGCTTCAAAACCTCTTCAAAAGATTCTAATCTAGATGTTGAACGGGTTTCTACAAAAGGTGGCGTTGTTGCAGGACGACCTCAATACCAAGATTTGTAAAGTGTGCAAGTGGGCCAAGTCGCACAATTCAAGGTGGAATGTTGTTAGTAGAGTGTGGTAGAATTTATGCTAAGTCGCGTACATACCTACTATATATAGCTTTATTATTTATCTGACTCTACTTAAATGCCACCTAAGTAGGTAGTTCTTACTTTTTCACTAAATGTTTTTTCTTACTATGTACCTCTTACTTTTGTAGGTATCTACCTACTAGGGTACTAGGTACCTGGGTACAACCTAAGTAAGTACTAACTTACCTTTTTCCCCTCTGTGTCTCCAGATGCAGGCGGTGGAGATACAATCGATCGCACCTGTACAATTTAATTAATTTTATTAGGTAGGTCTATCTACAGGTACCTAGGTAGGTACCTACTTAGTACTTTTTAAATGCGCAAATATATCTAAGATGATGAACTAGGAGATTGAAAAGCTTACATGGCATTTATCTACCTAGGTACCTATCTAATTAACTGTCTATTAGTTAGATAGGTTAAATTATTACCTAGTGTGTTAGGTGGTTACTAAGGTAAGTAGGTACATACTTTATTAGAGTCAGGTGTTTCATTGCGCGACTCCGATTTTCTATTGTTTTCTTGGAAAAATGCATTTGATACTGATCTGAAGTCAATCTCTTCAGATGGCAGCTGAAATTGCTGAAAATGAAAATGAAAATAATTATAATAGGTACTAATGTTTTCTTTATTATTCCTTTTTCAAACGACCACGAAGTTAGCAGGCAGTAAAGTACATTTGGTTTGAAAATCCCGCCCTAAATGAATACGCCGCTGTTAATATTAGGGCTAGCTTACACTGGGTAGGTATAGATATTATTATTAATAATACTATTTCAGTTATGTACAATGTATACACATATTAACTATTTTTTGTAATAATAAAAACGGTTGATAGTTATTCTGCTACAAAGTTTTCAAAATGCAATGAGAATAGGTTACCAGGTTCTTTTTAGCTCACCAAAATTGCAACGTTTATTTGTTCCACTTCAAAAGCTTGTTTGGTAAAACAGCGAATAAAAGTTCGTTAGTCTCAAATTGCTGACGAACCAATATTTTCCGTGGATATTTCTTATTGTGTCTGACTGAACAAACAATTACCTATGTAGTTATTTTCAGTTGTTTGTTTGAGTTACTCTGCAAAACGATGTCTGAAATGATTGAAAACTTACATCACGTCGTATTCCATCTGTTTCCCATTTATTCGCGATGCGTATTGTTTCAGCAGTCTTTTGTTGCAGTGATTTTGTGTCATCGAGAAGAGTAAGCTCATAAAACTCTTGAATGTCTGTAAAGGAGAAATATTTGTAGATTTTGTAAATGAACGTTGGTGACCTAGTTTTATTGAGTTCTCATTTCATGTCGAGAGCTTTCTTTCTTTTTGTACAAAATGAATAGAAAAACTTTAATCTGGAACAGCTATCTGTAACAATTTGTGCTGTAGGCGGGTAGAAATATCGCGTGAGTAGTGTTTGAGATCGATATCGACCGAACCCATGACGACGACATCGGTGGCGGAGGCGGCGGCGAACGGCGACCCCGCTGCGTCGTAGTCGTAGAGTAGGTAGATGAACTTAGTGCATTATTATGTATGAGTATAGGAACCATGATCATGCTCTACCTGCGAGTACACCTACGTTTGAGAGCACTGACTTTAATGTTTCAATTCAAATGGGTAGAAAAATTTACGGTGTTCGATCAGACACGAACCCTCGGACTTAATCAAAAGACAAGGTCACTTCCACTATAGATAACCAATGATCCTTAGGTCATTCATGATGTAAATATAAATCGATTGCATTCGATAATAATTGAAAAAACCGCGAAAATAATACCTATTTAAATAACATAATCTTTATGCTGAGATTGGTATTAGGTAGTAACAATAATATTAATTTGATATAATATTAATAATAGTTATTGGCGCAGGTTGAAGTTTGATTTTTGAAGTAGATACTTAGGTAGGTAGGTACAGTACCTTTTCTTATAAGAATTTTACATCAATATTTTCTTTGTATCAGTAGTGCCAGCTGACAACTAAATGTGAATGATGTAGGTAGAGAATACTCTACAACTACAAAACAATTTACTAAATTCAAAAGTTGCTAAGTGCTAATGGCAACTGATTGCATTAGGTTAAATAATGTAGCTTCTAGTGTAAAAATCAGTAGGTTAAATTTATTTTGATAACCGCTGCGTTGGCTATATGAGAACACAAACAATACCGAGCCAAAGGTCATGTTCACGGAAATAATAATGTCGTTTTATGTATTTCCCGATTGATAGCGTATGAACTCAGGACACGAGAGTGTCAAGCTTGAAAATGTTAATAAAAACAAGTTGAATAATAAACTGTGTCAGCAGCTTCAGTATACCTACCTACTCGGTGGTGACCCGTATCAACAATCTAGGTCAAACGAATCATCGCACATTTATCGTAACGTTAAGTTTACTGATAATACGCAATATTAAACTGTGATATTTTTAAACACTAACCTCTTTAAAAATAACATGATATTATGCTACTATTTAGCTATTTCAGGGTATTACTTAATAGGATTTATAGTCACTGGTAACGTATTATTGTTAAACAACTAGCTGTAAAACGTATGCCTACTCGTAATAATAACATTTACCGCGAGCTGCAATCAAGTTTGCCCCAACACAACGATGACGTTGCAGTACTTGCAGTGCAGGGCTAATATAATACTTAGTACTCCAATTATTGCAGAAAAGTGTAGTTTACCCTATGAAGGTAACTTATAATTATCATATATATTATCATCTTATACAAATAATAAGGTTTTTTTTGGGAAATAAAAATTTACAGAATGTCATGCTGGAGAGATCATGAATGGTGATGTTAAGGCAAATAGGAAGGCAGTGATGATGTCGTGTTTGTTTAGTAGGTGGAACCAATGTGTATTAATGAAATATTGATCAAGCTATATTGAAGAAAAAGCATGTGTGACCAGCTAACGACTGGCTAAATATAATACGAATCACAATAGCAGTGTCGTGGTCAAGGAAGACTCAAGAGCGTCGGTGACGTATAGTGCAGTCACGCGCATATTTAGTTCGAAGGTGTATTTATAGAACCACAGTAACCGATTACGCTGAATCCCTTCGATTGACTTACAAATACAAAATCAATATCCATAAAACTTAAAAATAGGAGACAAAACCTGAGAATGTAAACTCTGTAAGTGATGTGGTAGTGACTTCAGATTATATTATTTGACTAACTCAGAAATTACTAGTCTGTAGATATAAAATACAGCTCGTTTTAAAAATTAATTTTGTTTCTCAATATTAGGAATTAAGGTTACCTACTAACTTTATTTTCAAATAATATTAATAATACCTAATAATAAATAAACAATATAAGATTATGAAAAATAAATGATTAATTCGATAGTAATATTGTGATGGATGGATGACCTTACCAAGAAGAGCTTGGAAAAGCCGTGACTTGAAAATTCTGATGACTCTCTCAATCGCAAGTCTAAGTTGTCGGTCCTGTGGCCTTGTTAGCTTGCTGTGATAGTCTTCCAGCAGTTCTAATGCACGATGGGCCTCTGTCAAAGAAACATGCCAATGTTTAGTAGATAAGTATAATTTTTTGTTAGATTACACTCCCAATATTGTATCCGAAGCCATTTTACTGTTGTTTAGGTATGTGGTGTAGTACTTTGTCACTAAACTTTAACCACTTTACTTAGAATCGCCTCCCAACTTCTGTCAAAAGTTAATCACCGTTTAAAATAGTGCCATCTAGTTCTGTTTAGATAGTGACAAATAGTGACAGGGAGAGTCTTAGGCAGTGTATTCATTCAGAAGCAATTCTAAGTAATGTCGTAAGTAATTTCAATTAAGAACGTAGGTTCTTACATTATTTTTGTAATTGTGTTAGGTATGTATCTCTGTAAGCGAACTAGTAAGTAGTAAGTTTACCTTATCTTCTCCGAAAGTTTGAACCTAAACTAAGTAGGAGGTACCTACCTACCTGTCAAGTATTTACTAGTTACAATATAGGTCAGAACGTTGACTGTCACAAAATGGAACATCTCATTGTTCACATCATATTAGTAGTACCAGATGACAACACTGTGGGCGTAATGAAATATTAAGCACTGTGAATGAAGTATTTAAACACCTACTAATTATTATTATTAAATTACAATGAATAAGCAAAACAACATGAAATAGTATGAATAAAAAAAACTGCCTGGCAACCCTCCAACGTCGATACGAATTACTAGAAGGGTGAAGATATTGTAGGCGCATAATACAACCCCTTGCGCAAATTAAATAATACCAACGTTGTTGTGAGTGAGAATATCGTTGCTGGGTTTTGAACATAAAACCATCACCTAATAGGTATTTTTGTAGAATATAAGCAAAGTTATAAATTAAACTACCTACCTTGCTTACGAACTGGCATCACGGCACCACCCCCGAACGTAATTTTAGATGGATAGCTAATAACACTTTATATACAAAAATAAAACGAAAATAATATCTCACAGTAATCTCGGTAAGAATATATTCATTTTAAACAATTTTGATCACCAACGAGAACATTTTGAAAGGGCTCATATTTGTTGCACAACGAAAACATTTAAAAATGGTAAGGCATGAAGAACGGATGCGCGGTACTGATGCCGCTTATGAAAGCCCTCGAACACTGCGTCTTTAGGGATTGGTCGATTTTCACGGTGACGTCAGAGGGTGGCAGGCTGGCAGCATAGACAAGAAAATTTAGAGGGTTGGGGTTGAAGGAATAGGGATACCAGGTTCAAAAACGATATTGGAGATATTTTACTAACTTAACTTCTGTAAGGTGCATGAGCACAGGTGCATACTAACTGTAAGGTGCATGAGAACAAGAAGAGGCGACCCTGAAAGAAATAGGCTGAAAGAAATAGGACAAAGGCCAACCTCAATAAGGTATTTAGGACAAAAAGTTATTTCAGTTACCTACCTATGGAATTTCAAACTGGATGTAGGCTACACCTACCTCTAGAATTGAATATAGGTACCTACCTACCTACTCATATAATTTTATTAGGTTAATGAGTACACCATGCAATTAATGATCTATATTTATATATTCTTACTTTATTATGCATTACTTATTATTATTATTATAAATAATAATTCAAATAGGTAATTTACATTCGGTAGGAAAAGTTAGTGGGTACCTTTATATTACTTTTATTAGGTAATTACCTAATATTAATAATTATATTTAGTATTATTGTTATTTACCCTACGCTATCAACCATCATCGATGTGACCTCGGCTTTACAATGACAAAAGAAATTTAATGAAGAATAGGTAATAACATTTAAATAAGTAGGTTATGTATCACATAAGTTCAATCATAATACGTAAATACTTAGGTACCTACATAATAGGTATTCTGTGATCCTAGATTGAAGTGGGACAACTGGGGACAGCCATCCATTCAGATGAGCATCACAAGTTGCAGTTTTTATAAAAAATGGCATACGTACTAATATCAAATAGAATCATACAAGCAAATATGTAGTAGTAGGTAGGTATTTGACTTTCTGAGGATAAAAAATAGTAGTCTCTAATAGATAGGATCTAAATTAGAGGTACCTGACACGTACATACTATTAGGATTTAGGGTTGGCAGCACTGCCACAGAATAGATAAGGCATGGCAGTGCGTCGCATCGTCGTCGTCGTCGTCGTCCGGCCGTCCGGCGTCCGTCCGTCCGTCCGCCGCCGCCGCCGCCGCCGGTCCACAGAACCCTAGTGTGGGTTGTCGTCATGTCATCATCATTATCGTTTCGATCGTTTCATTCAATGATCTTTGTAAAAAAATCCCTTCTGGGTTCTATTCATAACTGTGATGGAAATGGAATGGACAGTGTTTCCACTTTTAGAAATGCCTACCATTTTTAGGGAAAAATTACTTTAGGTAATTACGTGGGCTTAGAGATAAATTGGCTATTTATGTACTCTCGCAGAGACGAAATAATGTACAACTTCACCTGCACGGTACTGGACACCTTATTTTTATGAAATTATGCTCTCTTTCTATCGCGTAATAGGTAACTCTTTTAATATTTTGGCAGATGATTTGTTTAATCTAAGAATTTGGTGAAATTGCGGGCAACACTGCAAAAGCCATAGACAAGAATTGAATTGCTGAATATTTTGTATTGCAAACTGCCCAATGTATTCTTATTTGTCCAATCGAATCGAACTAGGGAAATTCGGAAATTGTAAGTGGAAGCACTGCTTCCCATTCATTTCATTCATTCTAATTTCTGTTCCTCTGTGCCTGTGCTGTGTGTGTTTTGTGTATACGTATAGATATCTTTTTTAGATAAGTAGTAGTGTAGTCAAAATTAGTGAAAGTGGATCGCCAAGATGCCTCTTTTTGGTAAAAAAGATTTTGGGAGAAAGTCCAAAAAAGATGCCAAAGAATCGGAAAAACCTCCATCCATTGAGGATAAGTTCAACATCAAAGATCTTCTTGGAACGGGTGCATTTTCCGAAGTGCGCTTGATAGAAAGCAAAGAAAACGGGCAGATGTTTGCTTGCAAAATTATTGATAAGAAAGCCCTCAAAGGAAAGGAGGATTCTCTTGAAAACGAAATAAGGGTTCTCAAGCGATTTAGCGAAGCTAAAGCGGAAGGCGCGGAGAAGAAGATGTTCTCTCATCCTAATATCGTCCAGCTACTTGACACGTTCGAAGACAAAAGCAAAGTTTACCTTGTCATGGAGCTCGTCACTGGCGGCGAGCTGTTCGATAGAATTGTTGAAAAAGGTTCGTACACCGAAAAAGATGCTTCCGTTCTGATGAGACAGGTTCTGGAGGCTGTAGATTACATGCACACACAGGGGGTGGTGCATAGAGACTTGAAGCCTGAAAATCTTCTGTACTACAGTGCCGATGAGGACAGTAAAATTATGATTAGCGACTTTGGTTTATCCAAGATCGAGGATTCTGGAATAATGGCCACTGCATGTGGCACTCCTGGCTATGTTGCTCCGGAAGTCTTAGCACAGAAGCCGTATGGCAAGGCCGTTGATGTTTGGAGTATAGGAGTAATATCGTATATCCTGCTCTGCGGTTACCCTCCGTTCTATGATGAGAACGATGCTAACCTCTTTGCTCAGATCTTAAAGGGAGACTTTGAATTTGACTCACCTTATTGGGATGACATCAGTGAGTCTGCTAAAGACTTCATCCGGCATTTAATGTGCGTTGATGTTGAGAAGAGATATACCTGCAAGTAAGTACTTAACAATGCATTGGAAATCAAATTGTTCTATGTTTCATTTGTTATACCATTATTTTGTCCATGATTACATTAGTAGCACACTAGCATTACCTCTGGTGTTGCAGGTGTCCATGACTAGTTTATATCAGGTGGCCCGCCTGCTCATTCACCAGCTATAGCATAAAAAAACAACAGAATTGAGAAGTCTTGTTTTTTGAAGTCTGTTAAAAAATTTAGTACATAATCAGCTCTTTAATCATCTTTCAGTAAACATTTCATTAGTATTGCCGATTGTGTTTTGTTAATTTGCATCAATCATTTGTCTAACTGCATACCTTGCTAGCTAGCTAAAGAGATAATTAAAAACTGACTGGCAAGAATTCTCTGTCATAAAGAGTTCAAAGAGTGACAAAAGAGTTCTGAAACTTTTTGAACTTCTTTTTTTTTCCAGCCAGTTGAAATGTTTAATGTTCCAGTTAAAACAAAGAAATGATTACACACACTACAAAAAAAGGTCATTCTTTTGGGTACATCATAATAATAATTATCATCGAGCATACTCAATAGTAAACTTATCAGGTTGACATGGATTGAAGGTTGTTTCAAAATGGCATATTTAATTACAGACAGGCACTAGCCCACCCATGGATTTGTGGCAATGAAGCTAGCAACAAGAACATCCACGGCACTGTGTCCGAGCAACTCAAGAAGAATTTCGCCAAGTCTCGCTGGAAACAGGCGTACCACGCCACCACTGTCATCAGACAGATGCAGAAAATGGCGCTGAACAGCAGCAGTTCCAGCCGCCACGTCAATCAGCCCAAGCAATAGTTATCTACCAGTCAATTAAATCCACCGCCGCTAACCAGGTACTTAATATTACTTACACATTTTTTTTACATAACTGGTGACCCCCCACTGCGATACGAAAAAAATTATGCATCCAAAACAAATTGTCATAAACCAGCTCGAAAAATGCAATCAATTCATTCAATATGATGCTTGGGCAATTTATGGTTTCGAACACAATCTTAGGTTGGTTGGGGGTCAAAAATGATAATGTATCGGGCGTACTCCAATCATATTATCAAAGCATTGATTTGCGAGACACTCGGTAAATTGGTTGATGTCTAACGCTAATTGAAATTCATTGTAGTCAGTTGCTGGGAGTGCAAGATTTGTGTCATAGCTGTTTGCAACAGCATAACTTTATATTATTATATTTAAAATATTATGCATAATGGATGCCAATGCTTGATTATGCTATGTAGATGAAATAGGTGAATCAACGAACTTTTTAAAGACATAAGTCTAGTCACATTAATTATCTGCTTGCAAATAAAAAAAACTTGAATGATATATTCACTGAAAAGGCACTACTTTGCCTTAACATGTGATTGTTGAACTACCCACCTTGTTACTGAAGTGAGACAGGTACATAAGGTTCGTAAATGTATCTTTTACCATAGCGGTATGCCTCGCCTTAACTTGCAAATTGAATGTCTATGCTACAGTAGATTGCACTATCTAATGAGCAATTCATATTGGTAATTAAGGGTTTGATTACATCTACCTTTCTCCTACTGTACTGGAATCTCATGCTTATGATCTGTCCTATTTAAAGTTAAGAATATTCTGCTTGAGAAAGTACAATAACAAAAATCAATTCCAAATTTCAATGCGAAAACTCTTTAAAAAATATAGCTAGGTTTAAAAATGTTCTCTGACTAGTTTATAAAGTTAGTTATGGATTATCACTCTAAGTAAGATCTGTTGCAAAAATTGTTACAAATAAAAATTGGGAGTTACAGTTTGGTAAATAAAAAATTGTTGAGGAGTGTAATACTACACTGATAGTGTTTTATAAAATTACGACTTGATGTAGGATAAAAAAAATTTCGCTATTGCGGTTGCGTGTCTTTGTGATTATAAACAATATTAAAATAATATATAATCCCCTTATAATGTAGTGGTTTTAAATTCGTTCAATCCCATGTTATTCCTAGATTAAGATTGTGATTTAAAAAGTTAAACCTACCTATCTACGCACTCTTATTAATCAAGTAACTAACTTAATGTAGAAAATTATTGTACCTACCTGTTAAATTAAATGTTTCTTATAAATACACTGTAAAATGAATACTTGTGATTCAATTCGTGATTCTCCATGATTATCGAAATGTTCACTTTGGAAATATGCTATTTCTTGACTTGTTACAATTATTATTATTATTGTTTATGCAATTTGTTTCCACGGTCTCAGGCAGACTAATGCCCATATGCTGATAAATAAATTATTACTCAAGCATAGATTTGAGTACATTTTCATACAAAAATCGATGCTTGAGTCCGGAGTGCTGGAACGGTAAATCAGCATAAATGCCTAAGAAACAAATTGGTACAAAGTATTTATCATAATAATTATTCCACAAATTGTACTAAGTTATGGATTGTCGTAAGTTTAAAAGAGATGGGTATCTTCTTTAACATCTTAGTTTAATTTATTTTATGTTTTAAAAGGTGTAAAAAGATTATTTCTGAGGCTGGCTATTGCTTTATGCAGTTAGATTAAAGTTGAAAATAACAACTGCCACGAATACCGAGGTTTATATGATAGTAGTATGTTTTTGCCGTCACAAAGTACCCTGAAGGACTGAAAGCAAAATACTGTTGGCGTCTGTCTAAAAGAAATGAAACTCAGAGAGCGGTAAATATACAAACGATGTCGCCGGTATTCCACTAGTAGTCCCTAGTGCAAATGTCATAATTGTCGACATAAACAAGAGATTGGTTCTAGTGCTTTTTGATTCCCAGAATCCCAGAAACTTATCTTTTTACACGATAGATTATGAAAATAGTGACAAGACAAGTGCTCGCTGAAACCTGTATAAAAAAGGTTTACTTATACGAATCTCGTTTAAAGCATGACTTGCTATTTGTACCATTCTCTCTACTTTTTATCGCCTTTTTATGGTGTTGTTATCATGTGACATTATTTTTATGATTTCTTGATTACATAAGTACCTATGTACCTCCTACCTATCTTTAGTTTATTAATTTTGAAATATTTGTTTTCTAAATTACATTCCTTTTGATATGAATTTTAAATCGCTGACATTTAAAAAATTCATCTCATTATTGAATTTCTTACATTCCAGAATTCAGTATTTTTTTATAAAATTTTAAATGATTTTTTATTGACTAATATTTTAATTAATTGACGTGTTTGCATTTTTCGATAGCAGAATTTAAAAAAATAATTGTACGATTAAACTTTATTTTTTTGTTATTATTTGCAAAATTCCTAATTCCTATCAAATAGTGTTGAAAACCTAGGTTTTCCGACGAAATTAAAATGACTAGAAAACTTTGATTTAATAATTGATTAATTTCAAGAATACAGCTTGTATGAGCATACGGCTGTCCGTCCAAGTTTTGCTGTTATATTTTTACTAAATTGTGTCCATTTATGTAATGATTGCTAGTTTTCTAATATCCTTGGCATCGGAATTTATAAATCATCTCTATTACGTTTATTTTTGTTATTGTTTGGGCCCGGTTGGAAAGTTGATAAGAAATGACCTTTTATCTTCCGTAGTTATATTTCTGCTTCTTTATCTACTTATAAGTTAACCTACTAACATGTTGTTGATGTTATCGTCGCTTTTTGAATTGTCTATAAACATAATAGGTAATAATGATTATAATCGCTTGATTGTTAAGCAATGCACTGTTAATGTATAATATTTTAAGGTGTAGTGAATTGAATAATATCTAAATGCGCCTTAACAATCTGTAATACTTTTTTCCTAACTCCTTTTAGTACCTATCTGCTATTTTATCTTTGACTACTATCGTATTTTTTAGCAGAGTCACTAAAGGGAACTTCTATAAGTAACTAACCATACATTACGTGTACTATGTCTTGTGTATGTATCGTTTAGTTTGTTTATGTACCTACTTATTCAATCCAATACTATCTATTGTCATCATTCATCAGTGTCCAAGAATAATTTTGTGAAATTTTACATCTGGTTTCACAAATTACGATACTTTAAACTATTTTTAATATTGAATCGCGTTGTACGTTATGTATCTATGTGCCATGATTTTTTTACGTTACTTATTTTTATGTTGTTAAATTTTATAGAGTTTACGACCGCGCACAACATTTTCTTAGTAAAATAGGTGAACTCTGTCGCTTTATGTTCATGCTTATCGTGATCATAAAGTGCTTGGGTTACTTATAGTAGAGGTGTTTGTTATGGGGCTAGCACGCGTGGACCGATCGGAGGCAGTTCGATTTGCCCTTGTGTCGAATTAAATAACCACGGTTTTTCCTGCGAACACTAAAACGAGTGACGAAAAATTCTTTAGTTTTCTCCTCCAAAAGGCCTAAGTGTGCCAAGGGCGTTGATTGATTAAATCGGACACTATTTATAAAGTTGACCGAGTGCCCTTATCTTACACAGCCCTCTCACAATAACTAACGTGTTTTAATTTTAGTACCAAGAGATTATCAACTTCTTTACGGCACAAATCAATTTGTGTAATCAAATAACATCGACAATCTTGCCATTTAAAAGTGCACTTTTTTTAAAGTATGCTCTCTAGACACTTTGGTTGGTATATTCAGTTTTCATTGTGCCAAAACCATATCATGATCAGTGATAATCATTAAATTAAGGTTTCATATTTGAGACTTCTCTTAGTCATCTGCCGCTGAGCGAGATGTGAAGTTCCTCGTTTTTTAAAATTCATTTGTTCACTTTTTAGTCTAAGTGAAATCTTACACATATTATACTATTTTTCGAGGGTTATTGACTATTATATGTTTTAAAAACGAACATACACATTTTAGTTTCTATTTTACTAATTAAGCACAATAGTTTTAAGGGTTGGGATATAAATTCAACAAGTTTGTTTGATACAGTCTGACATTTCTTTTCTTTCTGTTGTTTTTCGGTTGTAATTGTTTTCTCAATTTGTAGCATTCTACTTGTATGGAAAAGTTTTTAAATGCGAGGTTAAGATCTGACTAATGTTGAATGATACTAATCTTGTGATTTAGATTTTATACTTCTTGTTTAAAACAATCAAAATTATTAGTAGACTATTAGATGTTAGCTATATTTTCAATGTCATTGTAAATAAAATGCCAACTTGTTGAGATGTTTGTTTCATTGTGTATTCATCAGCCCTGAACATAATTTAATTATGTGATATTATACTATATAAAGCTACATATAGTTTATATAGGTTCTAGATATAAATAAGAATGTAAGAGGAATGTTCACTGGATCTCCTCGCCAAGTAGAGAGAGTTGTTTGAGGAACTGCGATGCGTTGGGTAGGGTTGTCGCGCCGTAGATTATCTTTCTCGGCATTCCGGTAGCAGCTTGTTGCTGAAAATAAATAAATTAATTATTTCTTTTGTTACAAACAAGACAGGGGCGTACTTTTGATTTATACTTGTGTGGCACAAGTATATTATTTATGGGAGAGTATTTGTTAAACTTATGAGTCACATTTATACGGTGTAGTTGTGCGTATTTTTTTTTTGTATTTTCTATGATACTATCGGGTACTTGACTATGTAGCTATTGGGTAACTACTTAATATGCACTTGACTACACCGTAAAACTATGCCGTGGTTACGGCATCAACCGACAACGGGAGTGTCCAACTAATGCATTTCCATTGATGCATACTACGTAGATATTTTGTTACTACCTTAGCGGCATCCATAAGATTGTGGTACTCGATATAGTTGCCTCCGCCCACAACAAAGACGACAGCATCACTAGGTGGTGGATATCTCGCAGCTCGCGCGCGACCTACAGCATCAGATCTCGCGGCGCGGGGATCTAACCAATCTAGATCGCAGCCGGACTCGCTACCGGCTAACGCTGCTTCTACTGTACGGCTGACGGGGAGTTTCTGAAAAACAGGTTATTTAATTCTTGTAATACTTCTGACGGAATGCGTAGCTTGTTTTACAGAATGAGTACATTCAGAAACATAAGCTTATTAATAAATTAACGACTGTCTAAAGTATACAACTATGGTTTGGAAGATTTTGACTATTCCTTTTGCAACTTTTGCAAAAGCTTAGTAAGATTTACAAACAAATTTGAACGATAAAACTGCTCACAAGATTTTGCGACTCCATTTACGTACTTGGATTGGATATTTCTAAATATAGACGCATAGACGTACGTAGGTACAGTCAGCAACATAAGTAAATTAACAAATTGAGTTTGTCAAATCTACGCAGTTCTGACATTTAAATCAGTATGTACCTTCTAGGAAAGATAATGTGCAGTCTACTTACATGTTTCTTTACAACTAAGTTCTTGACGCCTTCCATCACGAATGAGGATCCTTGAGACACGAGTTTTGAGAACATGGATACTGTTTTGGTACCGCCCCCTTCGTACTGATTGGACATTTTCGTGAAACCTCTGAAAAAAATATTAGTTTTATTATATTACCTACCTAGGTACCTAAACTAGATTAAAAAAAATCGTTGCATTATCTGGCGCAGCCGGAAGGATGTCATAATAATCCTATTTTATAATATTATAAACGCAAAAGTTTGTGAAGATGTATGGATGTATGTTATGTTTGTTCCTCTTTCACCCAAAAACTACTGATCCGATTTGGATGAAACTTGAAATATAATAATATATTGTCCGTGACCTGGATTAAGGATTAACACATAGGCTATTTTTTATCCCGGAAAATCAACGGGATGCGAATGAAGTCGCGGGCGGAAGCTAGTATAAAATAATACTCACTTCCATCGTTTCATATAAGCCATAGGTTTAACATCACAATTGGCTGCGGTGAGAGCACTTTCAAACTTCTTATAATCATCCTCTGATACATCAGAGCACAAATAATAAATTATAAACAGTCTCATTTTATCCTCTTCAGTGCCAGCTGTGGGGTCCGATAAGAGGTCTATAACGGCCTTGCTTTCAACGCTACTGCTTTTACTCATGATTTTTTCTTCCAACTCGAAGAAGGAATCCAGTCGTCTTGATTTGATTGAGTTTAGGATAGCTGAAAAGGGAAATAAAAGTTCAGTTCTCGCTCGTTACACCTAAGACCCAGGTACTTTTTCCCCATAGTAGGTACCTAGGTAGGTTAGTATGAGTTAGTGGCGAACTCTGGGTGTTGGGAGTTTTTAGGCCGCCTTAACGCCTCCGTCGTGGCTTAACGACTGATAGAATCGGGACCGACATTTTAACGTGCCCAGATGTAACTAGCACTACCGGTCACCCATCCATAAGTAACCGCGAAGAACGCCGCATAACTTATATGGTCGGTGAAGATAAGCAAGGCACGCCACAAGCGCTTCAACTCTTTTTTCCGTAGGTAGTAAAACTTCTGACTGCATTAGGTAGTAGGTACCTAGCTATTTGTTCTTTTTAGGAATAAACATAGTTCCACCAGAAATATCCAGAAAAGCATAAATAAATAAATATCCATGGACATTTTACACGAGGGCTTCTAGTCTTAAACTAAGCCAAGCTCGTACTATGGAAACCAGATTCCTTCCTGACATACTTTTTTTCGTAAATACATACCTACCTAAGTACTTATAGTACATAAAAATATCTTTACCCGTTGCAATAGTAGTGTGCATATCAATAAGTCGCTTCTTCTCCATCAGCTGCGGCAGAGAATTGACAGCGCTCGTCAGTCGTTGTGTGTTGTCGCTCACCATACTGAGCGCTACATCGCTTTCTGCGTCTAAACCCATTGAACTTTTCAGTTTCTTTACTTCCGCTTCTGAACTCCTGTGAAAGCCAATGTTTGTTGAATGACCTGCAAATGTTTCATGCACCAACATAGCTACTTGGGCATGTATGTATGTTGAGAAAGAAATAGTTACTCAAGCATAGATTTGAGTAGAGATTATTATACAAAAATCTATGCTCGACTCTGGATCAGTGTAGCAGTAAATCCCATACGGTTTCCAAAGTAGTATACCTACCAAACTATACCGTTCGCTCCGTTGTCAGTATTTAATTATAGGTTAGAAAATATATTTTTGTCTGAAACAGTATAGGGGCATCCAAAATTATATCTTCTGAAGATAGACGGAAATAATATTTGTCTTAGAAATCGCTAGGTATTTTATTGTGTTTTCGGCTACCTATCTAATAACTTATCTTGTCCAGCAAATCTGGTTCCGGAGTAAGCTGACATACCTATATTTATCTAAGTCTTCCTGTATGGCTTCAGCGACGGTTGGAAAGGGGCTGCCTTTGTGCTCTGTCCATAGAGGATCCCTTGAATCAAGGTCGCATATCCTCGTCTTGACCTTCTGACCTGGAGTTGGTGTTCCTGTGCTTTCGGGAACGGCTGCTCTGAAATTGTATGTTAGTTGAGGTGTAGAACATTTACATTACACTATACAGATCCCAAAGTTACACAGCACTGCAACGACAAATCGAAATATGTGATTGCCGCGTTGTCTTTTACTTATATCTTGCTACTGTCATACTATTTTATTCTGATGAAATCGATGTTATAATTTTTCAAAATTCACTTACTGCTTCTACTGTTGGTACTTGCTCAAAATAATAAGTATTTACAAGTTTCTCTTTCTTTTATAATGAACCCTAAACATTTCAAAAACCTTAGTCTTAGATATTTTACTTCAATCAATGGTATTCAAATTCAGCATTATCTTGTTTGAATAACAATGAAATAGTCTAATTGGATTAAGGAAGTGTCTCAATCAAACATGACCTAGAAAATCGGGTTCAGTGGTAAACATACCTATTCAATGACAAATCCAACACATCATGCGCTAACGCCTGATACGTCCAAGTATGATGCAATGGTGTTGCCATATCAATGTTCCTGTCTAGTAATATCAGCATGGGTCTGCTAAAACTGAAAGAGCCAGATTGCCCTGTGTTGCCATGGAAAAGGTTATTCCTCGCGTCCCATAAGTTTTCTCTCAACTTTTTGTCTAGTTTCTTTGCAACCATCTCTGCTGCATTACCTTTAGTGTTTCTTATGATAGGCACATTACCTTAAATCAAAGAAGTTATATTACCTTATGAGAAACATTGCAGAATTTACTGGTACGATATAAGAGGAAAATAAACATACCTAATGTAACAAATACTGAAAACAAACTCTCTACAATATTGTCCATAATTGCTTCCATTTCTGTGTCCTTTGTGTCTCCTTTATTGATTGCTAGAATTTCAAAAGCATTATAAGTTGTCGAACCTACTTTACATAGATGTGCACATAAAAAGCCATACTTATAAAAACTGAATATTTATACTGTTGAAAAAAATCTGGCTCTGCCACTGTTTGACATTACCTGTTAGAGACAGCAATCATTCAAACAGCTGAATAAAGTTATGCAATGATTATAAGTAAGCAGGTAAGTATGCACATTTTAAATACAAACCATAGTATGAAAGGGAGTCTGACTGCTGATGCTTCATAATAAATAGATCATCTTCCAAACAAATAAAGTTCAAGTACTGATCAAACACTTTGTGTATATTAACAGCGGAATTGGACTGAATAGCAGAAGCTGCTAAATCCTCCAGCTTTTGTCTCGTTATTGGAGATATAAAGTTGAGATGGTACTGGTCATAGATTCCGTTGTCGAGGTCTTGGCAAATACGACCTAGATTCTCTTCCGTTGGGGCACAGAAGTATACCGCTGGTACTTCCGGTATTGGATCTCGATCAGAATGTAGTTGGCTGTAATGAAATAATATAGGGTGTAAATATGTAGCATAAATAAAAAAATATAGGAATTTATTTATGAATGAATGCTCACAATTTCAGTACATTCGTTTTCATGTTTAGCCTGTACAGACCATGAGACTAAGCTAATGATAATATTATGTGCAAGAATGTTATAATGTAACAATATTATAGGTATGTAGTAGGTATGTGCTTACAATGCAATAAACAAACAGAACTAAATGTTACGGAAGTCTTCTATGAACATAGATAGTCTGCAATTCGTTAGCAAATCAAATACATACACATGAAGAGTGACTCCCATTTCTCTCAGCGATTTTATGGACACCAGTGGAGAAATAATATCTTGACCGACTCTGTCGTATATCAACACTTTCCATGTTGGTTCATTGGCCACGCTCTTCGTAAGAGGCTGATTCAAGTTGAGCATCTGCTTTAAAGCATCTGGAGTCAGATAAAACACAATTATTTCAAAATACTTTAAAATGAAAACATTGAGTTGTTGGCATGCGCATTTTGATAAACTTACTCAGCTGGCGCTCTCGTAAGGTCGTCATTTTATCTTATTAACTATTTTTATTTTCATCAATCAGAGATTTCACTATTTATTGCTGTAAATCACTTTATTTAATTACTTATTAAAAATTATTTCCGATTTCACAAGGGCTTCATATTTTTGTAGATAATGTCAAAATGAACTGACATTTCTGCACAGATGACACGTCTGTCGCTAAATGTCAAGAAGATTGCGTTCAAAAACCATGAAAAAAGAAAAATTCAAGATGGTGCAAAAAGGTTCATAATATTACATAAATTATGTTCATAATAGATTATGTATGTACGTACCTACGTACAAGACAAAAGCAAACAAGAATACTTATGAATAAACTGAAAATATTTAAAGTTTTATGGACCTGTGACTGTGCATGCGGCTTGCGGGTATTTATGTAAGTATTGAGGATTGTATACTTAAACTAGCCGTCGCCTGCTTCGTTGCTCGCGTTCTAGACCCTTTAGGGTGCGATATATATTGATGATGATGATACATATTTGGAAAATCTATAATTTTGTATTCAAAATAAAATGACCCGACTTGCCTTTATACTTCTTCTTCTTTTATTGCTATGGCTGTTCGGTGGCTAGTAGAGGTGTCAATATCGGTTATTTTTTTTTATTAGTTAATGTTATAACGATAAAAAAAATATCGTTATTTTTAATGATTAATTTTAATTGAATAAATATTCGATAAACTCGCTTAGATAAATTTATTTATACGCATGAGTGAATAATTGAGCACAGACAATTTTTCATAGACAAAAACATTCACGGTTCACACGAACGGTCCACAGATAAGAAATATAAGGGCTACATATACACAGGTTTACTTTTCATATCTCAATAAAATTAAAACTTTTTCTTGCAGTATTTGCAGGCAGCCAACTTTGCGATGCCGGTACATTGATCGAAATGGTTCCATATTTCCGAACTTATTTTCGGCATTTTTCACATAATATGTGTCATATCATATTGAGTCATATTATGACTTCGAAACAAACACTTTCTTCAATCTAACGAAGGCGCAAAAATGCAAATCGCAAGTCTAAATAAATTTTCGTATCTTAGGTCTCATTCATTCAATCATTGTCATTCATTCAATTTGCCAAAAATAACAATTGTATTCATGATCCTTGGATAAAAATTATATTGTGTTTTATTTTAACTAACTTAAAGCATACAATTGAATGCAGATAAATGTTGTTAAATATACACTAAACGACTTAATTATCGTAAGTAGTGGTTCATTCTATATTGAGCTTTATGTTATAGACAATAGAGTACACAGTCAAAAATGCAGATGAAACAGGAAATGAAATTAAACACCCCGGAAGTTAAAATAAACGGCCGCTTCCCAGCACATAGCACCACCTTCAGGCTGGTCAATCTAATGAAAATATGAAAATTACTCATTATATCTAGGAAGCGTAGGTTAAAACTTCAATGCAGTAAAATGAAAGAATAATTTTCGTGATGAGTTTAAAATTACTCATTATATCTAGCAAGCGTAGGTTCAAATTTCCATGCAGTTAAGTGAACATTATACTGTAGCCTTGTACTCGAGATTAGCATTTTATATTACTTATTGTAGTACACACATGGTGGCGCCATCTGCACTGTACTTTGAGAGTTTTTTTTTTTTTTTTTTTTTTTGTTGTCTAGGTTGTCTCTAGTCTCAACCCTCATTACACTTTCAGTGCTCCGCCATTTAGCACTATTGTGTGCGCTCTCTGTTTTTTGCTAGTGCAAGTGCATTCTTTTTGTTCAGAGAACGTAGTCTCTTCTATAGATACTAATTATTGCACTTTGTGCATTGTTTTTCTCCAAAAAGATTGTGTTTTAAAAACAATCATGGGAAAACGGACTCGTACCCTCTCCAATGAATACGAAAGTATTTTTTCAAAGTTCAAAAAATTAGAACAAAAACTAGTGCACGCACGGCGCAGAGACCGACACAAAAGATCTTCGGCGTCGTCGGAATCTTCAGGAACCGGATCATCATCAAGCTCGAGCTCGCGCTCGCGGTCACGATCACGATCCCCCTTGGGACCTCGATCGTACAGGCGGACGCGCAGGTCACCCTCGCCAGAGCCGTTAAGCATTGGAGGTTAGCATATCATTCCTAGTAATGCGGTTAGCCTTTGGGGTTATCACTTTACTAACGGATACCGTGTTGCGGGTAGTCAGTAGGACTACCACTTCACAACTAAAATACTGCGGATATTTACAATGGAATATCACTTTATTTATTCTGTGCTAACTAGAGAAAAATTCTCATTGGTAATTTGCTTTAACTTAGTGATGCGGTCAGCTAGTAGGGCTGTCACTTAACTAAGATCCTTGCAAAAATTTCACGTTTGTAAATGCGGTCAACTGGATGGGTTGTCACTTTTAACAAACAAATACCTATTGGATATTATTGTTACCCAGAAACGCCACAAGTGGTGACCAATGCCGCCGCCGCCCCGCCCTGCTCTACGTCGAGCCACATCAATGCTACTGCTCCGCTGCCGTCAACCAGTACTGCCTCCGGCCCGCCACTCATCAATAGTGTGACTGTCGACTCTCCATCCATGAACATAATTAATACTGTTGCAGCTGCGTTACCTAGCACTTCTACAGATGCTGATCCCTCGGTAACAATGGATCATGGACTACTCCTAATGTTAGGTGATGATCCCTCTCAGACAAAAGCTTACGGTAAGGATATACATCCTGAACTGGCTGTTCGACTAGAACACATAGCAACAATAGGGTTATCCAAGGAAAACCGCAAGGAACTTTTGGACAAATATATGTTACCAGAAAATTGTAAGCTGATTGATGCCCCTGCTCTAAATCCGGAGATAAAGGCTGCAACTACAGAAATAATTGTCAAACGTGACAAAGCCATTGAGCAAAGACAGAAACAGATAGCATCCGCAACATCATGTATAGCAGAAGCGCTCACTTTACTTTTCTCAAGTGAACCAAAGAACACAACCTTGATACAACTTTTGATGGATGCATCAAAACTTCTCTGTGATGGCCAAAATAGTGATTCTACCATGAGAAGAGGTTTCATACTAAATAATCTCAAGAAAGAGCTTAGAAGCGAGTTGCAACAAACAAAAATAGATAAACTTCTGTTTAGCGAAGGCCTAGCTGATACAATTAAAACTGCAAAAGCAATTGTAAAAACTGGAGCAGAAATGAAATCTACCCCTACACAAAAATTCACCAACAAAAATACAAATAAACAACCTCAGAGGAATTTAAACTGGCGGGCTCCTCCCCAGAACCACAGGCCGAAGGGGAACCAGAGGACCAAGGAGCCTGCTTACAAAAGTCGTCGAGGGAGCTCCTCCAAACAATCGTCGCGTCAAACACAACACCGCAACCGCAGATAGACCAGGTAAAATATTATGCTGGTAGACTATCTATGTTTCGAGAACAATGGTCGTTATTAACTAATGATAGCACCATATTGTCTTGGATTGATGGCTACAAAATTCCATTCTCGCGACCTGTGGTTCAGTCTTCTGAGCCCTTGACAAGATCATACTCGGCCTCTGAAAAAGTTCAGTACGAGCAATGTATACATGATCTTTTGAAGGTTGGAGCTATTACAACCTGTCAACCCTGTAAGGGACAATTTCTGTCTTCAATTTTTTTGGTACCTAAACCAAATGGAAAATTTAGGTTTATACTAAATTTAAAAGCTTTGAATAAATTCATAGATACCTCTCATTTTAAACTAGAAGATCTACGCACGGCTATAAAGTTAATCTCAAAAGACTGTTATATGAGTACGATAGATTTGAAAGATGCTTATTTTTCGATAAGCATACATGATGATTATAAAAAATTCCTCCGCTTTGAATTCGAAAATAAATTATACCAATTTAATGTTCTACCTTTCGGTCTTAACACAGCCCCCTATGTGTTTACAAAAATTATGAAACCAGTGATAAGGTTACTTAGATCTTGTGGTTATTTATCTACAATTTACTTGGATGATACACTGCTGATATCAAATAGTAGAAAAACATGTCTTGAAAACATATCAGATACTATTAGACTATATGAAGCACTGGGTTTCACTATCAACCGTGAAAAGAGTGATTTCTGCCCAAATACAAGATGTAGATTTTTAGGTTTTGTAATTAATTCCAAACATCTGGATATAAGTTTGCCTAAGGAAAAAATTGACAAAATAAGAACAGAGATCACAAAGATCAGTAGTGTCAAACGCTGCAAAATCAGGGAGTTTGCTCGCTTGTTAGGGTTACTTACTTCTGCTTGCCCAGCTGTTAAATACGGTTGGCTTTACACAAAAGAAATGGAAAGATGCAAATATTTAAATTTAAACAATACTGAGAATTATGATAAATACATGAGTATACCAGCATCAATACAGCCTGACCTAGATTGGTGGATTCATACAATTAAAAATCCCAGAAACGAAATTAAACAAAATGAATTTAGTTTACATATCTACAGTGATGCCTCAACTACGGGATGGGGTGCCGCTTGTGGTCCGAAACGCGCCAGTGGAATGTGGTCCGAAACTGAACGATTACGACACATAAATTATTTAGAACTTTTAGCTGCCTTCTTCGGTCTTAAGATCTTTGCAAATTCTTTAAGTGATTGTCAAATACTTTTACGTATTGATAACACTACGGCCATATCGTATATCAATCGTATGGGAGGTGTTCAATTTCCTCACTTGACAAGCGTCACAAGACTGATATGGAAGTGGTGCGAGGAACGGAACATCGACGTTTTTGCATCATACATTAGCTCAGCAGATAACTACGTCGCAGACGCAGAATCGCGACGTATTCATCCGGACATTGAGTGGGAGATTTCAGACATTGCTTTTGAAAAGATAGTATCACACTTTGGAAATCCTGAAATAGATTTATTCGCGAGTCGATTGAATAAAAAATGTGATAGATATATGTCCTGGCATAGAGACCCCGATGCTTATGCTGTAGATGCATTCACAACATCATGGTCAACTATATTCTTTTACAGCTTCCCTCCTTTTGCTATTATTTTAAAAACCTTGAGAAAGATAGTCAATGACAACGCCAAAGGCATTATGATTGTTCCACTTTGGCCCACACAACCCTGGTACCCATTGTTCATGAGCCTCCTTATATCGGAGCCTCTAGTATTTAAACCATCCGATACATTGATCTTATCTCATTCCAGTTGCCGAGACGTGCACCAGAAGATTACCCTGGTTGCCGGTTTATTATCAGCTCGTCACTCATAAGAAGAGGTGTACCACCACCATCTATACCAATTATGTTAGCCTCACTTTCAGAAAACTCACTCAAACAATACGACACATGTTTGAAAAAGTGGTTCATATTTTGTAAAACAAATAATATTGACTTATATGAAACTTCGGTAACACAGGTGATATCCTTTTTAACGCAACTATATGAGTCTGGTGCTCAATATGGCACCTTAAATAGCTGCAGGTCAGCACTCGCCTTAATACTTGGCCAAGAAACCAGTAATGATGATTGTGTAAAACGATTTTTCAAAGGGGTTTTCAGAATGCGCCCACCGCTACCCAAATATAACATTACTTGGGACACTTCTATTATTCTAAATTCTTTAGCTGATTGGTATCCAAATGAAACACTAAATTTAGAAAAAATATCATATAAACTGTCTACCTTGCTTGCTCTGACCACGGCTCATAGAGCACAGACAATTTCTAAAATAGATATTAGGAACATAGAATTTCATATTAATGAAACTCGCATTAAAATTCCAGATTTAATAAAAACTTCTCGTCCTGGTGCTACACAACCAGTTCTTGTGTTGCCTTTCTATCGAGAAAAACCAGAAATATGTCCCGTCATAACTCTACGCAGTTATTTAGGTATGACAAAAAATCTGCGATCTGACCACTGCCTATTTGTAAGTTTGAAAAAGCCTCATAAATCAGTAACTTCCCAAACAATAAGCAGATGGATTAAGGCAACATTAGGTAGCTGTGGTATAGACGTGTCTACGTTTACAGCTCACTCCACTAGACATGCAGTGACCTCAAAAGCTTATAAACTAGGAGTGAATCTAAACCTAATTAGAAAAACAGCAGGTTGGAGCGGTAGCTCCTTAACTTTTGGAAAATTTTATAATAAGAATATAGTGAAAGATTCTAGTGCGGATGATTCTTTTGCGCGAACAATAATGAATGATTTAACAAATAAGAATATCTAATTAGCCACAAGTTTAAGACTGTACCTGTTTAGTTAAATAAATAATCTATGTAACTATACCTACCTACTAAGAAATATCTTGGTATTATTAAAAATATACATAATAATGTAAATATTCTTTTTTAATAATGTTATTATTCACTTCATTTAAAAGTTGATAATACCTGCCTACCTGATTCAGTTCAAGTTTAATGTTGATATTTTTATATTGACATGCTCTCAACATCTACAATAAGTAATATAAAATGCTAATCTCGAGTACAAGGCTACAGTATAATTAATGATTAAACGAACTTACCTTAAGTGATGTTCTATCATAATTATACGAGTAGCCTTGTACGAAGAGATTAGCAACCCACCCACCCTCATACTAAATGCTATTTACGTATGTACCCTGATCTAAAATATCAACATTGAGCAGAGCACCTAATATATAGGATGTAGGTACATAATATATTGCTATATAGGTACCTACCTAACTATACTTAGCTCTAAACGAAATGAGGGTTGAGACTAGAGACAACCTAGACAACAAAAAAAAAAAAAAAAAAAAACTCTCAAAGTACAGTGCAGATGGCGCCACCATGTGTGTACTACAATAAGTAATATAAAATGCTAATCTCTTCGTACAAGGCTACTCGTATAATTATGATAGAACATCACTTAAGGTAAGTTCGTTTAATCATTAAATAAAAATATTACCTACATACGTTGTCTTGAAAATAACATGACATGTGTTATTAAAAATATTCGATCACCACCATTTTTTTAACGAATGATTGTGTTATTTTTTTTAATTGTTTTTTTTATTAGTTGAAAGAAATATTAAACACCTCTAGTGGCTAGGGCTGCCACGAATTTGCCATACTATTTCACTTCACTTCTTGGTTTGTGGCTTTTGTGGCCATACTATTAATAATATTCACAGTCATGACTCTGGCAAAATAGACTGTCGAAATGACATGACGAACAGAGGCCCTAAATAAAAGAAGAAAAAAAAACAGCGCCAACTTGAAAAGTTTTTTCTCACCCTTGGCATCAGAAATCAGCGCTCATTTGAAAAGGTGTATGTAAATGTATATTTATTTTACATTTTACGTCTACCTACCTACATGAAATTTGAATTCTAAATCTTTCAGTTTTTACAGGAGCAAAGGCTTTTGTATGCAGGTAGTGCTTTAAAAAATTCACTGTAGGTGCACTACTGAAGATAAGTTCGCCTATTAAGTATCTACATCAGTTAGGAATCTACGTTTTTCTACGATATAAGTAAGTAGGTAAAAGGTACATATAGTTGTAAAATTGACTCTACTGGGCGGGACTCTACCAATACGTTGGTACCTAGGTACACTATCACAGAATAAATGCAAGTGTTTACGAGATACCAAGGTAGTAGGTAGGTAGGTGGTAGTAGCTAGATACCTACTAGCAGTACCTACCATAGACAGATTGACCGATGTCTCACCACACGTAGACGAGCCTTTATTTGCCATGTCAGGGGGTCTAGAGAAAGCCGAGGTCGGCCGCATCGGCCCCTATGCCACCGCAGGAGTCTCCGCAGTGCGCGTGCGGCGGTGAAAGGCGCCATGTCAAATTGTGCAGTGAACGGTCTTTGGGCCATGGTCAGCTCTTACGTGCGAATAATACTTGTTTGTGTTTTATTTATACACGGTTAGTACTTACATACTATTTTTATTTTTAAGATTACTTCTATTTGGTTTTGGGTAAGAATCGCGAAGAAATGCTTCTCGCCTCGTAATAATTAGTAATCTTATGCAAGCGATCGCCGATCAATTTGTTAACGTAACTGTTACGGCTTAAATTACAGTGAAAGCTATTTGCATTTAGGTTTTGAAGCTACTCTATTTGCGGTACCTACAATACTGTATATAAAAATTATGGTTTTAGTAAAAACTTCATGGCACATCTAGGTTCTTGTAGGTAAATGGGTGGCAGCATACTTTAACTCATTATGTAAGAGAGATCTATACTTGTATCGCCTCTACTCTGTGTAGTAAATAGGTAGTAAGTATACTCGTAGTTGCATTCTAGTTAGAAAGCCCAGCTCCAAATTGTAATTCACTGGACGGACAGTCCTTTCTCACTTGACATTGATGCCTGTGACCGGTTGTCGATCGAGGATATTGACACGGACAAGTACCACATAAGTTATGTACTTACCTACCTACTGAAACTTTGTCTTTTAAGCTTACGCTTACCTAAGATGGTTAAGAAACAAAAATAATAAAGTGTAGAGCACCTATGAGTACCTAGCTATTATCGTGGTTGAGGTTTTTATCTGCTGTCTGTATAACCTGGACTAGAGAAAATGGGAAATAAAGGGTGTTATATTAATTCACCAAGGTCAACCTATTATATCAGTCCACGTCAGTAGTATTTGTGATATTATACAATGTAATATTCAAGGATGTCTAAATAAGTAAAGGCCTCCTAAAAAAAATGTCCATGTCTCTGCCTGCAGCGATCTCTGTTCAGTTTATTCCTGCTACTTCATTTTCCCATCTTTCTAGTCCTACCTCTTTTTACCTATTGATCCGTAGGTGGATATATATACAAGGTCAATACGTACGTAGGTAGGTGCCGAAATTGGCTGAGCCTCGGTACTTTACGGCATAGTTCCTAAATGACTTTTCTATCAAATTATATTATAATCCCACCTCTAAAATAAAAGTTGTATTGAAATAAATATGTGAGAATGTCAAGTTCGAGTAATTTCTACGAAATCTCCCCAGCGTAATTTACCGCTGGTAAGCAAAGTAATTAGTTCAAAAAGCTTGTGCGGTTAATATGGCAGAAGCGTGTAAATATGAGTGAGTAGGAAGTAGGCAGAAACTTCAACTTTTTATAGGGTCTTCTTATCTCATTACCTACTTACTCTAGGGTTTTTTTTCCGGACGGACTAAGAATGTTGCATGGTAGATTGTGTGACGATTTCCGACTGATTTACCGTTGACGTTTCGCTCAAGTAGGTTTGTTTTCATAAATTAATTTTAGCTTCATAGTTTCTTATTTTCAAACTCTTGATGTAAACCCTGAAGGGCAAATCGTGCGGACGACGACGCGCTGCCGCAGGACAAAAAGGTACATTCGCCAACAAAAGTAATTAGCAACTATCAAACAAGTTTGAAAAACCGACTTGTGTATGAAAGGTCTTAAAGTATTATTAAAGTTTAAGGCTGTTCTCACGTCGCTAAGGCTGTAAAATCATTGTTGGGGTCGACTTTGTTTTATTGTATTTTCTATTAGAAAATATGTGAATTTAATTTAAATGAATTCATATTTTTTGTACCTAATCAAACCAAGAAAAACACCTATTAAATTCTTGAAAGTTCCCTTAGCCAAACTCTTGTGAGAGTATGACCTAAGTTTTTGTTGTAAAACAATGTTATTGGCTCAGACATCAGTCCGTCACACCAAATTGTTTTAGTTACACAACTGGCTTTCTCTTCATAACGATATGCCATATTAATAAATGGCAATTGAAAGTATCTATGTAACTAATTGTGTAGGATTAATAGCTCGGAGCTATTATGATGAATGATTCACTGAGCAATTGGATTGTAACCAATTTAATATTTTACGCTGATTGATTCATTGTTTTCGACCGAAAATATTTAATTTTGATATCATTGATATTTTGGGACTTTTAACATACTCCGGCGAATTTATTAAAGTTGATTCACATGGCTTGTACAAAAAAAACCCATCTAAAAAGTTCGCAGTACGAAATTCTTTTTTATGAAAGTTAACTATTAATTTAGTAAGTTGGTTTTCTTTTTATATGGGCAGAACGAAACTAGGTTAGGCGTCTAGGTCATTTAGATACCTAGGTTACCTACCTAGGTATCTAAATGACCTACTTTGATTTAAGTCATGCCGAGACGGCTCGTAACATTTTAGTATGCAATCAATTACCTTATAGTTGGTTACTTACTGCAAGGACTTATGAAATTAGTCTTGGTTGATTTGTGCTTATTAGGTATTGATTTTTTGAAGATTATCATTAAGTGATACCTACACTACATACCTACCTAATTACTACCTAGTATAGTATTATATGGTCTGTGCTACTACCTAGTAGAAAACTGAAAAACCAAAGACGAGAAACCCAGTTGTGTCTCTTATACATTAGATGATTGTTTTTGACTAACACCTTTGATGGACGATGTACCTGCCTAAGCTTACCTACTTAGCTCTGAGAAAAATGAACATGTAAATAGTACAAGAGATTATTATGAATAAAAAAAGTAATTTTGTGCTTATAAAATCTCGTTTCAAAAATCTTCCACTTTTGAGACAGCTCTACAACTTTACGGGTAGTTTCAAGCATGTTGTTTAATACCGTGCTCTCATAAACATATTGTTCAAAAATAATTTATAACAATCTGAACCTTACCTACTGATAAATAAGCACCAAAATACTTTATAACTTTTCAGGCAGCTACCAGCAGAAAGAAAAGGAGGATTTCATCTGTCCCGAAGGCACAACAGGCAATGGGAACTTTGCCGACCCAGCCACCTGCAGACGTTTTTATCAAGTAAGATTTGTTTTCATTTCCATAAAACATTTTACCTAGTTACCTACATTTAACCTACTTTAGTTTGTTGTAAATAAACTTAGAGCTTTTAAATAAATGACGCTTTGAGCGACAATTTCAAAACGCATGAATGCTGCTCAACGATTTTGTACGCGGCAACACTCAGTTTAAGGAAAAATTTTGCCAAAATATATTTGCAAAAGTAGGTAGGTATGAGTATTTCCGAGATGCACATGTTAGTGCAAACGGAACTCAAGAAAAGGTGCAAAAATGAGGCGCCATATCCTACTGAATCTGGTTTAGCTATTTACCTATCCACTCAAGCATACTTGACTGGTTTATATCAAAACCCATAATTACCTGTTATGTTTGGCCAAGCTTTTATTGCAAACATTGTGCAATGCTATTTTGTGATGTAGAGTCGAGTAAAAGACATCTTCTAATAGTGCCTACTTATTAGGTAGAGCACATCCAATCTAAAATCGCAGAATACCTGATTTATTTATTTATTAATCTAAGATTCACAATTTTTATCATCATCAATCATCAATATACCTACGAGTATATAAAAATCTTTTGAAGCTGACTTAGAATCAACGCACAGCCTAAACTATAAGTCCTAGAGGTATGATATTTGGAGGGTAGGGTAGTATCCTTAAGTGTAGGGGTGCACTAAGAAAGGAATTTTGAAACGTCACACTCTAAAGGGTAGAACGCGAACAACGCCGCGGGCGACGGCTATATAGTATGGTATATTAAAGGCTATCTATTTTACATTATTCGTCAACCAATTCGAATCTATATTTTGTAAGATGATGTAAGGGTACCTTAGGTACCTTACCTAGGTACGTTTGAAATCAGTAGATTCTTAATGAATATAAAATACGAAATAACATAATATTAAATGTACCTTTTAATATTATATGTTATTTCAACTTGTTTCTTGCGAATAAATACATTTCATTTCAAAACGCCTCTTCCGCTCTCGAGTTATTTACAAAACAAAATTATTATTTAACTTTTCCAAGCATTCAAATAAGCGACAAAATATAATGAAAAACAATGTATGAATTTTTAAAATCCAATTTTGCGAGGCCCACCGCCTTCAATTTGCTTATCCCCATCGAGTCGTCATGCATACGCAAGGCATGTTCTTTCCATACCTATTTGACTTTTTGACACGTTATTTTGTTCCCTTTATCATTTTTCGGTTTGCTACAAAAGTGCTATGAATATTTTATAAGAAAAGTTGAAGTAAATAAATGTAGAGCAAGGGTGAAAATGGAACGCACTTTCATCCAGCTTTGATTCACAGCGATTACATCCAAAATTACATTTAATTCAAACGTAGGTACTTAATATGGCGTCTAGAACCTGTTTTAGACACTTTTAGATTGGGATATATTGCTTTGAACACGTTCGGTCACTAGGTAGATCCATTATTTCGTAAGAATTAAGGAAATGTAATTTTTTGGCATTCTGATATCTAGATCGACCGGTTCCAATGCGGCAAAACTGGATTTGGATTAACTTTAAAATACCTTGTATTGATATAAATCACTGAGCAATTCACTTTAAAAATAAAGGTACTAACAGTTACAGTGACTCCAGTCCCTGTGTCCTAATAGTTATACCTAGGTAGAGTTTACACATAGAAATCGTTTGAAAAACACTGCAAACATTCTGTTTAGTTTTTATTTCAGTACAAAATAAGCTGTAGGATATTCCAGCAGAAATAAACAAGTAAATGTTATACGAATAGGTAAATAAACCACAGAATTCTGATGAAGAACGAACATCGGAATTTGCCTGCGGTAGGTTCTCACCTACTGTACAGCTTTTTTGGTATTCACATCGATGTCCTTATTTATTATGTGGCGATGCTCGATGAATGCTAATAATGTAAAATGTGTTTTGGTAGGTACGCCTTGACAGCATCTCATCTATTTGGTTAGTTTCTTCTACGCAGTACGTGATCTGTATTCCGCTTATCAATCTCCACATCGTCATATTTGATGCTTACGAACGAGTTTGAATCAATCACGTAGCATTTGGAAAATTCTTACAGCAATTTGGTACCTACAAAATACAGAATTTTTGATACAGAGCCTTATTCTATTTTTTCAGACAGAAATGTAGATAATATTTCTGTAAAAGAAAAATACCTGATGTCTTGAATGGTTCTTTGATTTGATTTTTTATCGTCCACTTATGTAATGAAATGCCCGTCTCAAATCGTTAACATTCGAATATACCTACGAATGTGGCAATAACGCGCGCCTGCTTACCAATTCTGGGTGTTACTGCAATTCTTAGAGTTTCTTACAAATAGGTATACAACACACATTTTTATGAACCACACAGACCATTTCTGGCATAAAAAGGTGGGTTTCTTTCTGTATGTAGGTAATAACGTAACCCCGCCTGACTACCCCTCCTGGGATTACCGCAGAGTTTATGTTATGTCGGCAAAATTGGGAGGATTCAAAAATAAAAACGGTGACACGACCATTACCTGAGTACGAGCCTTAAGTACCTACCTTATTTGAATAAGCTGTGTGTTTTTATTTTGTTGACCAACGACGATATCATTGTTATTTGCGTATTCCGGCTTTAATAAAAGTTATAGGCATACTTAAAAGGTTTTTATATGTGGATTTTTGTAAACCTTGACCTTCCTACTGCGACGTATTGAGCGATCAATCGTTCACATTCTTCCGGAATGACTATCACTGTAATTATAAATTACTCACCAATAATTACCTAGGTACTTATTTCAATTTACCCTTGATATTAATTGCTTTTGGATGAGGTAAGAAAAATCAATACCTAAAGGTTTAAACTCTGCAAATAATCTGAAAGCTACCCATCTAGTAATGCGCAAAATACCTAGACAAAACGTATAAAACCGGTCTGAAACGTAACGACCTTACACTACATCGACTGAAACAATGTAAATTGGGTGTAAAAGTTATAAGATATTATACAAAGGTGCTTTCTTACTTTTTCAGTGCGTCGATGGATACCCTTATTTAAATCGGTGCCCTTCAGGACTGTACTTCGATGATATTAGCAAGTACTGTACATTCAAAGCTGAAGCCAGATGCGGCCCCATCCCTACCAGTAAGTACTTAATGTTTATTTATTAGTTGTAAGACCTCTTTCGACCTAAGACCTCTTCAGTGTAATGCTAACAAAGTCCGTTTTATTAGGGATCCAGAATCCATTACACTGTTTTACATTACGCAGTAATTGATTAAGCGGGATGAGGGAAATTTTAATTAATTAAGTACTTTGATTGAAATACGAGCTTTTATTGCTATAAAATGTTCGGACACAGCGATATTTTGAGTTATGTTGGCCCCGGGCTTTGGCTGGAGGATATGAATCGGAGAATCGTGTTTGCACAGCCTAGCGGGTGCTTTAAAATCATGAATTATTTATTTACAGTCAAACAGGCCAAATAATCATCTCTTTGTGTGAATAAGCGTATATAATAACGCACAATTTGCATGGAAAGCCCGCTTGCATTTAAGCTACGCCGGCTATTTCATTGCTCGTAATTGGCTCCTTTTAGGATCCACTCACGGAAAAGTTAACCAAAAAAAAAACCAGTCAGACGAAAGAATAAGAAGCTCGTAGCTTTCTGGTTTTATAAGATTAGGGACTACAACATTTTGGCTTTTATCTTTTTATTTAGCGAATAAGATGGGGGCTATTTTTATCCCTTTATTTTTATTACTAACACAAGCATGAGAGTGGTTTACACAAGGACTAAATAAATAGGTGTATTGATATTGTTAGTAATGAGCTAATAAAGATTTACTCTGACGGATATTTTTCTTTGGGCCAGTGTTTTCCGACACAATGTGTTTATATGGTGCCTTCGATTGGGTTGACATTTATAATATTGGTGGGGTTGGTGGGAGTTGGATGGGATGTGAATGTACCTATGTCTTCGATAGAAACTGTCTTATACCGCGCTCACACTCAGCTCTTGCAACTGCCGGCATTAATTCCGGAGTTATTGCCACAGCAACATCGCCTTTAGTCTTTAGGGAACAAAATGCCGGGACAGAGGCACGGTCGTGTTTAGACTATGCTCATGCCCACTTTCCTGCCGACTGCAGCTGAGTGTGAACGCAACATTTACATACATGCAGCTGTTCGCCATCATGTAGAAAGCATTGGTTCGTGGAGATACAAGTTACGACGTAAGTTTTTTTGTTCAGCTCCGGCGCCGATCACGGAGACGCCCACAGACCTGGCCACCAGGTGTGATCCAGCAGAGTGTCAGCTGCCATACTGCTTCTGCTCTAAAGATGGAACCCTCATTCCTGGCGGTTTGGATCTTGAAGATGTAAGTCGTCATACTCTTCCCAGAATCTACTAATAATTTCGTACCTGGGGTCGGTAAGAGTATATAGCTGTTCTTATAATATTATTTCATTTTTACTCAGGCTATGCTTAGCCGTTCCTTGACAATTCATTAGACACTTTGTTGCTACGGAAACTCATCAGCAAATACCCCTATACCATAAGCATTGTTAGTCTAGGGTACAAACTGGTACAAATCAAAATGGAATTGACTTGCCCACCTGACCTAATTACGAACCTGAGGGAATCTCAGGGTCGTTTGACAGCCATAGGTTTCCTTTTTATCTGAAACAAAGAAACCATTCCGGTTAAGATATCTAAAGATCCTTTAATATAATGTTTCCCCATGTATTCCACAGACGCCTCAAATGATAATGCTCACGTTCGATGGAGCTGTCAATTTGAACAACTACGAACTCTACAAGAAAGTATTCAATGGAAAACTCAAGAATCCCAACGGTTGCGCCGTCCGGGGCACTTTTTTCTTATCTCACGAATACAGGTAAGGAACTACCATTGTGTGGGTTTCTGTTTGTTTTGTGTGCTTTTCACAGATAAGTTTTAAGAAGATGACCCTAATGGGCATGGCCCTCGCACCCGTGATGTCCTTATAAGGCGCTAAGCATACACGTTTGTATACGCTTAGCGCCTTTTAAGCAAATTCCGTGCAATGACTGTAGAGTCATTGTAAGGAATTTGCGAGGTCTGCGGTTTTTTGAACTTTAGCGCTACACTGAAGTCACATGTCTGGGATCCTCGCTACTACATCGTCAACAATCAACAAAACAAATATTTTTTTAGGAAAGCTGCATTTATACTGAAATTATTTACGGCCAGATCAAAGAATAGAGCAATGAATTAAAAAATATCCACATGCAATGATGGTGAAGCTCGAATGGTGCATCTCCTACGCTTAATAAATCTGTGTTACTTCCACACGTGTCGTGTCCCTAGAGGCACACCTTTCCTCATTGTGTTTAAATACGAAATATTACGCTTTTGTAACATTTCGCAGTTCTCAGTAAATTCAAAGGTTGTTTCAGAGTTTTGAGCTGAAACGGATTGTGCGAACGATCCCTTTTATCGCAATCATAAAAACATTAGAAAAACAAATATCAAAAGTTCTTTGTTCGTAGTGAGCTCACGTTCGGGCAATTATGTTAGCGTTATCCCTTCAAAGCGTGGATCTAGAACGATCCAAACATTACGTATCTTGCGACAAGCTATACACTATAACTACTATCAAACTAGACAGGTGACACAGCTCAGTTGGTAATAGCTCTGCCTTTCGTGCTGTGGGTCGTGGGTTCGATCCCCACCAAGAACAAACATCTGTGTGGTAAACAAAGATGTTTTTTCTATGTCTGGGGGTTACTATGTGTTATAATTATGTAAGTATTTACAAAAAAAAAAGGAATTTAAGTAGTCTATCAGAAATCTAGTTCCCACAGTACAAGCTTTGCTTAGTTTGGGACTACAGGGCGCTGTGTGTTATGTCCAAAGATATTTATTTATTTATAGGATAAAATTTATCCTATAGTAAAAAAGTCAATTTTGACCGGAAGTGCACATTATGTGCGTTTGATATAAATCAAACAACACATTTCGTACTAAAAATGTTGCACTTGACAGTACTTGCTTACTGTACATTTCCACAAAAGAACCTTCACAACGCAACCCTTACACTCGATTTGTTTGGTTGAGCTAGCGTTTCCACCAAAAAACATTGTGAGTATTGCATTGCATCTAACGATTTACAAATAATGTGCACAACATTCTGAAATGTCACACGCGTCTCGCGGATTTATCGTAAGATGCGTAATAAAGAGGTTGTTGTAGATCTTTTGTCTCGTCTCGAAGTTGACTACTCTTTATATCTAAGAGAACCCTTTGAATGAAATATGAGATAATTATTAAGGCCTGATGCGCACTGTTTATTATCATCGTGATTTACTGTTTAAGGCGAATGGTAAAGCCAGACAACCTTCTCGCTCGCACATTTCAATATTTTTGAAGATATAATATAACTAAATGTAATTAATTGCAGAGCTTCAGGTTCGAGAGAGTAACAATGCAAAGGTTCAGTAAAAATATCACATTGATCCAAACAAGTTTTCCGACCAAAAAACTTGTACCAATGCGATAAATTAAAGTGCACATATTTAAATAATTTAAGCTATAGAGTACAATGGGTGGCCTTGTTAAAAGCAATCTCTTCTAGACAACGTTTCAATATTAGTGGTACGAACGGGAAGTGCAAAATAAATATTATTTTTATTCCCGTTCGTTCCACTGAACATGTTGGTGTGACAAACGGGAAGTCATTTGAAATCTTCCCATTCGTCCCACCAGTGGTACGACCCAGTGGGACGAACAGGAATGTACGTATTTTCCGCTCAGTTAATTCATATTTTTTGTTCACAGCAATTACGTAATGGTCCAGTCACTTGCTCACGACGGACACGAAGTAAGTCGATGTTTTATTTATTAACCTAATATTTATTTATTATTTATTTCGGGTATTAAATCAACATAACAGGATAACTGACGGTTTATAACATCAGGCCCCATATCGCAAGCTCTGAACTGCGTTCGCTAAGTTAGGCGACGTTCTGTGCGGTCACTATTTGGATGGGTGACCGTTAGTAGCAATTACATCTGAGCGCGTCCGTGCTTCGAGCACGTGAGGGCACGTTAAACTGTCGGTTTCGGCTGTAGCAGTCGTTATGCCACGACGGAATCGCGTACCTATTGTGGACTAATCTTGAGTCTAAATGCGGAAACGGGAGTCCAATACCAAGCCACGACAGAGGCCTTAAGGTGGCCTAATTATTTCACCTCGAGTTTAGCGTATAGGTAGTTATAGTGTATAGTTAGTAGAAGCCAAACATTAAGTTAGAATATATTCTAACTAATATATTCTAACTCGATGGAGCCAAAACATTCACAAACTAATGTATCGATATGCAATCTAATTTTCAACGCAGTAAGCGAGCTTTAACACATCCTAAATAGTGAATACAATTTGGAATTTACATAATCGAATCCAAATATGTACCAAACATGCTTATAAATGTAGGTATTTATTTCATGCTCTGCAATCGTTTTGATGTTACTAAAATTTTATGTAAAAAAAACCAAACATAATGAAAAACCGACTTCAATTTGATACGCCTTCTCATCAAATGATGATGATGCGGATGGCAGTTTATTGGGACTGCTCTATTCATTGTAAACACCGCAGAAAAGCAAAATACGCAATGTCGTGTACGACGTCTTTTTTTATACAACTAAAAAAACGAATTAAGGAATTTCTCCTCCTTTGAAGTTGGTTAAAAAATAATGTTACTCTCTACTCTCTACTATCGAAAGTGTTTCACGAACGTTTCAAGAAAAGAGTGAATAGGTGGATTATGGCTAAGCGTGCTCCACTTACAGCTGCACTTATCATCGCTACTAAAATATCACTCTCTATCCTTCTGGTGTTTTCCGTCACCAGTTGAAAGCACACAGTTAATGCTAAAATATGCATGTAGTTTCTCTTTCATCACTCGAAAGCACATTGTCGCTGCTAAAATATCATTTGGCTACCTCACGGTGTTTTCCTTCACCGTTCGAGAGCACTGCAGCTAAAATATCACCCAGAAACACAAAGCAGGAGGAATTACGTTTGTCAGCCTGAGAAGTTGGAAGTTAAGTCTCACGTGCATGTAACTTCACTGGCTTAGGCTTCGACCTCATATGCACACCTCCAGCAGTTTACAATTAGTAAACCACTTTTGTTCCATACTGCTCCAAACAGAATACTGGATCAAATGAAATCCTATCCTATCCAATATTATAAATGTCGTAAGTTTGGATGTTTGTGTTTCAACCACGCTACAACTTTTGGTCCTATTTGGATGAAACTTGGAATATATATAGCTCGTAATCTGGATTAACACATAGGCTACTTTTTATCCCAGAAAATTAACAAGATAAAACGGGACGCGGACGAAGTCACTGTCGTAAGCTAGTAAAAAATAAAAGAAGCTATGTAAAGAACAAAGTGGACACCGAGATGCTAGAAGCTGTCAAATAGCGATTTATTATCTATCAGACTCTTCATATCACTCATTCCAACGCGGCCCCTTCTAAAATGATCATATCTTGTTAATTTGGACGGCCATACGCGAGCAGCTGGAAATAACTGTAATCGCGAAACTGCTTGAGCGTTTTGAGCAGTCGCTGTTCGCAGCGCAGTTGGGTACTGCAAGCGGCCCGTATATGGCAGTCCTCACGAGGTTTCCTGCCACAAAATGTGAGCGCACACTTACACATGAAGTTGGAGCCTTATCTAGGCCTTCAGACGGAAGCACAGTACAGTTACGGCATTACGTATTCCTTTAGTTGCCACTTCATCATACAGGCTTTGTTAAAACAGAATGGACTAGATATTTACTGTACTCGGTACAGTCAACGTCATTAGTAAATAATAATGCGAATGACAAAGGTTCAAAGATGTTTTATGATTGAAAACCAACTGTTCAATGCCTTTTCCAACAATTTTTATATTTACCCTAAATCGCCCCACTGCTGGGCAAAGGTCTCCCCCAAAGACTTTCGAAAAGAAAAAGTAAAGTCTGATAATGATTAATTATTACCTATTAAGAACACGCCCTAATTTTGTGCATTTTTATTTAAGATTCCATATTATATATGTAATTAGTTTTAGGTTGAAATGAATGATTTTTTGATAACTTTTTATTATTTTATTCGTGACAGATAGCAACAGGCACAGTATCCCAACAGCAAGGTCTCCAAGACAAGGGTTACGAAGAATGGGCGGGAGAGATGATCGGCATGAGAGAAATACTCAAGAAGTTCGCCAACGTCTCTCGCGCTGAGATTGTCGGCACTAGAGCACCCTTCCTCAAGCCTGGAAGAAACACACAGTTCAAAGTAAGTTATTGTCTATCTAAAATGCCAGTCCATCTGATCCCATCTCATCCCATCCCATCCCACTCAATATTATAAATGTCAAAGTTCAAATGTATAGATGTTGGTGTGTCAATCACGCTGCGTCTGCTGGTCTGATTTGGATGAATTTGGAATATATATAGAGTTCGTAACCTGGACTAGCAAATAAGCTATTTTTTATCCCGGAAAATCAAAAGGATCATACGGGACGCGGACGAAGTCGCGGGCGGAAGCTAATGTCCATCTAAAGTTTCACAGAAGAATAACATCATCATCATCATCCACAGCCCGACTTTACCCAATGCTGGGTATATGCCTCCCCAAGTTTGTGCCATCCACTGCGGTCCTGTGCTAGTCTCTCCTATTTACGGCCTGCGATTTTGACGATTTCGTCTGCCCATCTCGATCAGAAGAATAACATATGCAAAAAATATTAAGAAATTAGCCAATATCTCCCATTTACAATTAATTATTTTAAATCAAATACTAAAAACTTGGTAGTTTTAAACTCAGGTATATTGAACGAATCTATGTACAGTCAGCGTCAAATTGATATGAGCGTCTAGAGTAGTCGAAATGATCTGAAAAACATAAAAGCAAGATAATTTTGAACACCTGACTGCTCATATAAATATGAAACAATTAATAGTAAGATATTTTTAACACCTTGTGTGCTTACAGTAATATGATGATTCGAACTGCGTATATCAAATTTATTTTATGTTTTTCAGATCATTTTGAGTACTCTAGACGCTCATATCAATTTGACGCTGACTGTACCTATACAAAACCCAATTATTACTAAAATAGCTTTTAATAATCTACAATATCAGAATAGGTTTTGCTGTCCATTTCTATGTTTTATTCATCAAAATAAAATTTAAATTAGCCGTCAGTCATCCGTTATTCGACCGGGGATCGCGTTTCGTATCAATATTTCAACAATATTCTATTGTGAATCGTAAACAATCTACCTGTCGGGACTCTACTCCGTAAAACAATTAACGAACATAAGTGAAATTTGTGTTCCATTGCGCGGCCGCTTTGTGTGTTATCCGCGACCTCAGACGAAGTGTCCGTGTTACTGCGCAGTGTAAACTAAAATTCCACAGCGAGGCTTTATTTATCGGTTGCGTAGTCTGCCTCGTCCGCTTGTCAATATTCAGCTTGATTGTTTCAGGCAACAGGGGCACTCTGTGATTTCAAATCACGCCATTTACATGCCAAATATTTTGGCAAAGATAAAAGAAATCGACAAACTCTCTGACTTTTTAACCGATTTCAAAAAAGGGAGAGGTCAATTCGGTTGTATTTTTTTCTAAAAAAATTTAGTCGTTGAAGTGGCACCTTTGGACACGATCACAGATTTTTCAAGCAGAATATATTTTTATCAAATTTAGGTATTCCTAAGTATTTCAAAACGCATTTATATCCCGTGGGTTCCTTATTCAATATGTAAGTCGCGTACCGGAGGCATTTTTTTCAGACGACAGGTGAACAAAATTGAACTTGAATAGATTTCACTCCCACAGTTTGTGATTCTTTTTAAATTTGCAAAGATTTATCAGAGAAATATTGAATCTTTTGATTTTCAATTACTATTTTTCCATATTTCATTCCACTTATGACCTAAATTACGGGAAGCTGAATTGCTAGAGACAAAGCGTGCCCAGCCACTGGGCTAGCTGACTTTTCCCATCGTCTCTAGCATAGTCAGCTTAATCCACTAGAAATACAGCTATATTAGTCACTACGTGTGGATCTACCTAGGTCTTACCTAGAAAATATCATAGATTACTGTGAAAACTCAATTCCTACATTGACAGAACTTCAAATTGCACAATGTATGCTATAATTTCACAATATCTCCGCAATCCGATTCCGGAATCTCGGCTTGACTTGGATATTGGCTGACCGCTACAATCTAGACGACATGGGAATGCCATTTTCTAGACACTTATTCTGTGTTCCTGTTGCCTATTTCATTGGGATTTAATACATACCAACTGGGTAGGGATAATTGGAATTCACTAAGTTAACAAGAATATTTTTATCTTACATTCCTAATAAAAAGTTAGCTGTGGTTCAATCACACTGTAAAACTTAAAATCAATAGAATACGCCCAGGAAAAGCCATATTTGCAGTGCCTACTACTCAAAAAATTTACATTGTAAACTTACATTGTATAGGTTAACTGATGAACGCGAAATAACGCCTGAATAAGTCAAAATTTTTGTTTTAAATCTATACTACGATCCAAAAATATAGATAAATCTATATACTACTAACTATCTTATTACTTTACTACGAGTCAGCGATACAATTACTATGATTTTTGTGGATAAATAGTAGCCATACCGTGCGACCCACTGGACATGTTGGTGGGACGAACAAGAAGTTATTTACACATTCTCCCATTCCTCCCATCAGTGGGACGAACAGAAATGAATGATACCATTATCTGCCCCACATAGTTCGTAAATTCTGAGTAATTCCGACATAGTAAAGTCCTACAAAAACCACGATAGTTCACAAAGTTCAAGTCAACGGTTGTTATAGGTGTGCGAAGACTTTGGTTACATCTACGACAGTTCAGTGGGCGTGCCACCACTCCCGATTCCTGTCTGGCCTTACACTTTGGATTACAAGATTGCGCACGAGTGTAAATCTGGGACCTGCCCTACTAAGTCTTTCCCTGGTAAGTTTACGCTTAAGTTCTGTGGCTCTAACTTTATTTTGTATTAAGCTTGTTTGTTTTTTTGGCTCCATCAAGAACAGTTCAGTGGGCTTGCCGTGGCTGGATCCCGGATGGATTTCCACTTTAGATTACAAGATTGCACTAAGGCCCGTATGCTTATTTACTGCTCAAACACTGATCCGGACTCAAGCATACATTTTTGTATGATCTACTCAAATGTATGCTTGAGTAACGATATCTGTATCGACATACGAGCCTACATATTCTTCGGAAGCTGTATTTTTCCACCTTGTATTATTAGACCGTACCGAGAAGCACTAAATTCTGTAGCAGCCCCAAAGCTGAGTTTAAGTTAGTTTCGGGTAAACTAATTTCGGACGAGGCTTTGTACTCAAGTTTCAAATTGCATAATACCTGTCCAATATAACAGTAACTGACTAATGTACACTAGAACAGTCAGAAACTGCCAATCAATAATCAACTCTATCACTTCAATGATAAGGTCTACGAAATACAGTTGTGATTATGCATTTCGTGTTTATGCATCAATCAATTTTAGCATTAGCGGACGACAAGCATTGACCATTTGCCTCGGAATGAGCTAAGTTATGCCGCGGAACGGTGACTAAATTACTGCTATTAATGAGAATTATTATTATTAAGAGCTGGTTATGTCAGGTGTCCCAGGTCCTCAGATGCTCAGATAGGCAGACGTTTTACTCTAGCAAGGATGTCGTCAAAATGACGTTGAAACGATATGACGTCACTCCTATTAGATTAAAACCTCTGCCGAACTGAGCATAAAGACCTGGATTACACTAACGTTCCTGTAAATCTAAAATCAGATCAAAATAATTTTATTTATACAATCAAATAGTTAGACCGTCTTTAAAACTCAAAGTCGTTTTGCTTTGGCCTAGGATAGATGTTGATTTTCACTTGCAAAATATGTTTTTCACATCTCGGAGATGTAAATAAAGACGTATTTCAGACGATCAATATTTTCAGACTGAACATGCAATAAAAATCATTCAGCTTTACCTGCGTCCGTGCTCGTACCATGGTGTTTTTTATAGCAGAGCTATTCAGCAGTGTTTAGCTATCATAATATAATGAACCAAAATCTTGAAGGACATTTCAATGATTTTTAAACGTCAAAATATCAGTCAAACTATTCTTTTCTGCTATTTGTGAGTCTGTCAATATTTATTGATGGTGTAAACGCATTCAAACAAGAGCTTTTGATACCTAGATGAAGTTATAAAATGCTGTAATCACACGGAGCTCTTTAAGGCTTTTTACCCGCCTCATTTTTATCATCCATCACACAACACCTGTGCTGACATTGCCCCATTTATTTTGAGGCAAATTAGCAATGCAAAATCCGATAGCATTTTCACATGCAAACGGTTACTATCACATTTTTATGAAATTAAATTTATTTCGGCTGTAGAACTTCAAAAAACGTATTGTAGTTTTTATGATAGGTACCTTGTTCTTTCTTTATTTTCGCTCAAAGCATAAGCTGACAGCTTAAAGTTACCAAAGTATGCAGACATTTTATCGGGTAGCACGCTAAAGGGGTTTTATTTCTTAATCCCTCATTGAAAATGCTAAGATTCCTCTTCAAGCTAAAATAATTTAAAAACTTTGCGTTCAAAATACGTTGGATGACAATTCAACCGCTAGTCGACGAACGACTAATCGGCAGTGCAGCAATCTCCAACTATAGAATCGAAATCTTTACTTAAAAGTTTTCATCCAAGTTAGCTAAAAGTTCCAAGTATGCTCGCAAAATCTTTCGTTGCTTATCTACGTTATTTTGGTCAGATGGAACTACAGTCTAAAGCAAACATTCATTCTATAAAAACTTGAATATAGTAGAAACTAGCTTAGTGAAATAAACTGCGTTTGATGTTAATTAAGTACAAGTAATTGTTTAGTTGGCTTATGTGCCTGTATAATTTCACTAAGTTAGCATTCATGGTTTTTAAGATATTCAAGTTTTTATAGATGACTCGAAATTTTTGCTCTCGAGTGTATTTAAAGATTTTAACTGTGTAAATAATCTTCTAAGAATATCTCACCATTAGCAAGTTGAAATTACAATGAACAGAACTCATAACGTTAGACGCGATGCCTTACAGGGCACGTTCAGTGGACGCGCTCAGCAATGCAGTGGCTGAGGTTATTATTACCATCAATTGGGCCATCTGCTTGTCCCATCAATTTTTTAAAACCAGGGGTACTGGGTTAAACTCATGATAATCATAAATCCATCATTGCATAACATATATTTTGTAAATATTGTAAATTCTTTGTGAATAAAGTACACTACTTAACATCAGGTGAGATTGTGGTCAAACGGTTGCCTATATTGTATAAAAAAAAAAAACTACTAACTATACACTTTAGACCTTATATCACAAAATATGCTTTAAAGGTCTATGGGAGGTGCCATTCAACGCGCATTACATAGAGACATACGAAGGAGGACACTGTCCCTATTTGGACCAGTGTGTACTACATAACCACGATGCAAATGAGGTAAGTCACTTTAGGGTGCTCTAGCCAAAATAATACCCTTAAATTTCTAGGCTCTGGCGTCGCACGGCTTGGGCGTTTGCCAGAGACAAGTATTTTTGGATAAATCAACACTTTTATGCTATTTGCTCCGTTGTCCAAGTACAAATTGCTTCAACTCTAAAAGCAATTTTAAATTCCTTAAAAAATATACTCGATCTTCTTGATTTGATGACTCGATCCTTTGGATGACTAAATTGGAAGGCAAAAATGCTTATCTAAAACTCGTATGCTGATTTACTGCTCAAGGACTTATCCGGACTCAAACATAGATTTTTGTATGAAAATCTCTACTCAAATCTATGCTTGAGTAACGATTTCTATATCGGCATATAACTACTTTTTGGCTTTTTGTGTACTAAAATTTAAAACACTTTATTTCCAATTATAAAAACTGTTTATTAGCTTTAGTAGAACAAAGCAATTTTATTTTCCATTAGAAAAACAGACCGCATACAAGATAAAAATTCCAACGCTTTTTATGAAATGCAAATACACATTTCCATTGTATTGCTAATCCGATCTTATTAAATAGAAAACTACAGTTTCCAAGTAGGGCGGCTAGCTCGCAAGGCTACTCTGGAAATAATTTTATATCCACACATGGTGAGGCGAAGCATATTATTTTATATTCCCATTTAATTTTATCTCACTCGATATCCATATTATCGCTGGGGAATATTAAAACTACGCTCGTGGTCGATTTAACGTTTTTATTTCTGGTGAAAGCATTTTTGCCATATCGAATAGCGAGTTGGTAGTTTCATGGAGTTCCTAGATACCAAAATATAAGAGCACGGTTTTCAAACTACGAACACAGACTGCTATCGTTACTTACCTATATCCTAAGATAGTAAATATAGAATAGTTTGATTCACATAAAAACAAAGAGTTTTTGCTTGGTGTCAGGTGTAATAATTTTGGGCTCTTTTTTAAAGAACTCACAAAAATCATCAATCTCTTCGTGTACAACAAAAAAAGTAAGCAAGCCTACTCCATCTAAACATTGTCCCAGGCACTACAGTGTCCCGTTAAGTGTAGGCATAGGTTGCCTCCTGACGCTGTATAAATCATCTTCAATAGATGTAAAGGCCTATAGAGGGTGTACAATAAAACGAATAAAATAAAGTCAAACGATTTAGTCAGAATATACCACTTTTTTACGACACTACCGATACTATTAACTATTTGACGGTATTATTTGACTTCCAAGTGAAAAACGCAGTAAAATTCCACTTTCATCATTCACATTTTGATGGATATAAATGATATTCTTTGCCGACATTTTACTGTGATCGAAATGAAATCTGAATACATCAATTTAAAGCGGAGAATTAAACATTCATTTTCGATGGAAATAAGCACTGAATGTAAAGAAGTTCTTTTACTTTTTAATTAATAAATAATGAACGGCGTTCGATGATGGTTGAATGAAGTAATTGGCTTCAGCATAATAATAATTGCCTTTGTAAGTGATGCACACTTTCGTCGGCAATGTTGAGTTTATTTCTCATTATTATGATCATGCCAAGGTATTGTTGTTACCCGACGATGGAGGGTAATTATTTTCACGCATTGTATTTATTTCTAATTTCTGTATGTACTTAAGAAAATCACAGATTTAGAATCATAATTGCCTTTGTTAGCGATGCACATTTTCATCTGCAATGTTGAGTTCATAATTGTGGTCATACTGTACCATTTTTACGCGTTGTACCTAGGTACATTCTAATAAGTAGATACATTTCTAATTCTATTTTGTATTGAATTCTAAGGAAAAACAGAAAGTGTTATAATTTTTTTGGACATTTGAGACGTTATAATAGTCTTTGGCAAGGTTTTTTTGAACCCTCAGAACGGTCAAACAACTCTATGTATTTCATAATCACAATGTTTTTTTTACTAGGTGTTTGAGTGGCTGCAAGAAGATTTCAGCCGTTACTACGAGCAGAACCGGGCGCCGTACATGATGCCTTTCCACACCAACTGGTTCCAGATCAAAGAATTGGAGCGTGGATTGCATAAATTCCTCAAATGGGCAGCTGATGAGTAAGCTACTGAAACACATTGCTCAATTGATTTCTCGTTTTTTTGGACGCGTCATATTTTTTTTTATATAACTAAATAATGAAACAAGGCTATGGCTTGACCACTGCCTATAACGATGCATTGTTTTACTGCGCACATCCACTGAGAACGTGCCCTGTGATACATGGCACTGTGCCTGTAATACTATGGAACTAAGTAAGGCAGCGAAATCAGTTCAAAGCCCGTAGACTGAGTTTTGTTTTGTTGATCGAAACGCATATCGAGAAGCGATTTGCGAGATATTTTGTATGAAAATCCAATAAGCGCCTCTAGCGGAAGATCTGCAAACTATTTTTTTCCATACAAAAAGTGCGAGTTTCTCGATTCTCACTTGTCGCAAATCAATATAACAAAACTCAGACTACAGGCTCAGAGCTTACGAAGGCTATATTACCAGTTTTGCTTAGTTGGGCGCTGTGTGAAATGTCCATTTTATCTCTCAACAGGAAGGACGTATGGTTTGTAACCGTAACCCAAGCATTAACCTGGATGACAGATCCAAAACCTGCAAAATCCTTAACCAACTACGAAGCGTGGAGATGTGACAAGGAGTTGCCACCAGCACCTTGCAATTTGTCCAACAAATGCGCTCTGCCCTTCAAGACTTCGGAGAACAACTTCACTGATACCAGATATATGGAAACTTGCAGCGAATGCCCTAAACAGTAAGTTATCAAGAAATATGACAGACTAGCCGTCTCCCGCGGCGTTGCTCGCGTTCTAGACCCTTCAGAGTGTGACTTTTCAAAATTCCTTTCTTAGTGCACCCCTTCACTATATAAGGAACCTACCCTCCAAATTTCATACCTCTAGGACTTATAGTTTAGGCTGTGCGTTGATTCTCTGTCAGCTTCAAAAGAGTTTTATATATATTGATATGATATAATATAATATATAATAGAAGAAAATGTCATGGCTCAGTCGGTAGTAGCTCTGCCTTTCGTGCTGTGGGTCGTGGGTTCGATCCCCACCGAGGACAAACATTTTATATTTGTTCTGTGTCTGGGTGTTACTATGTATCTGAGAACACGGTAGGATGTGTCATCCTACTTTAAAAAGGAAAGATCTTCCTTGTCGAGTGATCTTTGGCTCGGGCTCCGAGAACCAATGGATGGTATTCGGTAGTATTACTTATGCTCAAACTCCGTGATAACTTCGTTTGCGCGATCTAGGATAGTTCTCATGTAGCGAGATAGATGGCGCTACGGTATCTAAAGTATTCTATCAGCAATCTAGTTCCCATAGTACAAGCTTTGCTTAGTTTGGGACTAGAGAGCGTTGTGTGATATATCCAAGAATATTTATTTATTATTGACTAATGGTCCGTCCCGGCTTCGCACGGGTATTTAACTGAATTTCAAATTTTTTAGGTCATTTTTTTACACCTTGGGTTACATTATTAGAGTTTAAGTAAGGATCCCTAATTGTTTTGAAGATATAATATAGCCTATGTCACCCGGGGATAGTGTAGCTTCCCAACGGTGAAAGAGTTTTAATGCAAACAAACAAACAAACATACAATCAAATCTTTCGCGTGACCCGAGGGCTGGTGATTATCTAGGCCAGCGTATCAGCATTGCTATTCAGCGCGGCAATGCAGCCAGTGTCTTGGGCACGCTTCCGATTGCTACTGATTTGGACCAGTTGAGCTATCTATAAATCGTTTGCAACGGTTTGTAGATAGCTCAACTGTTTCATGTGTATTTTGTAAATATTGTGAATATTGTAAATACTGTATTAGTTGTAATTTTCTTTGTGAATAAATTCATTTTGTAGTAAAATTAAAAAATATTAGTACCTATAGGATGGCCACTTGCTTAATTCTCGTCTATCTATTCCAGGTACCCATGGTTGGGCGATTCTGGTGGTACAGGTATTCCAGGTGTAGATAATTACATACCCGATAACCTCAGGAAATAAATAACCATTCTACCCCATAGTAATCTCTTCAGCATCACGATAAAGACTGATAAACAAGTCAATAACAGAAACTTTCGAAAATATTTCTTAGACTAGTAAAAACCCCGAATGTATAGCAGAGGCTGAACAATCGCCTAAACCATTTTAACCAGCATTTGCATGTTTGTAAGAACTCTAAATCGTTTACGATTTCAAGGGTCAATATATTATCTAATCTAAAATTTTACTTATTTCGAACTATACAAGAATTGTTTTAAAACCGATTGTGCCTTAACTTGAAGAAAACTCGGTAAAAGGGCGTTCAGTTACTAAATGGACTCTACCAGTTTAGTTTTGCATCTAAGGTCAGCCGCACATTAAATCGTACGGTATGAAAAATCGTATGAAAACCGTACGCTATGAAAAAATCGTACGGAAATTGTACATTGTAAAAAATGTATGGAAACTTCACCTTAAGAGAAAACGCATCTAAAAAGACGTATGTGTTTTTTTTCTGTGTAAAAGTCTAGGATGTTTTTTTAAATGGATGACAGAAATACATTCGTCGCAGTCAGTAGTTTGTCTGAAAGATTACATTATTTGTATGTTTTGTATATATTTGGTTATGTAGCGTGTAAGAGTGACTAGTCGTCGCCATTTAATCTTAGGTTAAGATTAGATTGGAGAACAATTTGAAATAATGACTTGTAAATCGTTGCCATGATATTTTTTTCTTACATTTTGGTGAGAATATAAGTGCCACTTTCAGAATCTCCAATCAAAATACATCCAAAACACTGTATCTTTTTTAGTAAGAAATTTGTCGTATACCCAATCATCTCTTTTTACAAAGATTTCTTTCATTATGTGGACGCTTTAAAATCAAAATAGGTAAAATCTCTGTTATTTATTTTATAAAAATGTCAGTCTGACTATTTATAAATAAAAGAGTATTTGTTTATAAACAATCTTCAAACGATATACTTTAAGAAAAGCGTGTTTATCATTTGTAAAATAAAATACCTCAACATTACCATAATGTGAATTCCGTGTTGATACAAAATACTCGTAAACGAGCTCGGTGCTTCGTATTAAATAAGTTGAGATACCTGACTTTGTTAACGAATAAATTTGTATTTTTATCCCTTTTGTTTTATTATAAAACATGGAAAGCCCTTTACCGTAAATGTAAGTTAAGGAGTGTCATGGGCTATTAGTACTGTGGGCTCTGACTTTTATAACTTTCACGTAAATTTATAAAGGTGTACAGAAGTTTTTTAAGTTTTTGGTTTGACAGTAAATGGAAAAGAAGAATTAGAAGTGGTTTGAATTATTAGTCAACAAATTAAACGTCGTGGCTACCAGCCAGTAGTGTACTCTTAAAATATTGGTCAAACTATAAACGCCCGAATACTGAAACATCGCTCATTTAAACACTACTTAGAATTGCTTTGCCTCTTTTTTACCTCACCCATTAGATATGGCAATTATTTAAACATGAAAAAACCAAAGTAGCGTTTAATTTAAAAGTCTTCTTCTTTTTTTAAACCTATATGGCCTGTGCCCGTCATTTCGACAGACAATTTTGCCAGTGTCAAGTGGTGAATTTGAAATAATATAAGTCAAGTCAAGTCTTCGTCTAGTCGGCTGTCGTTTGGTTTGAAGAGAAAATGGTGGATTTTCTCTACGAAACCTGAAACAAATTTTCACAATCACATGACTGCATAAATGTCAAAATGAATCTGTCAAACGAAGACTTCATAGATCTACGGTTGCATCGTCGCATGTGCGCTCATCCTTAATTTTTAGTTTTAATCAAAATTTTGTAAGGTTTTCAGTATTTTGTGCAACAAGGCTACGTGATTTTATTTTCTGATTAAGTCTCGCGTGCACCTATTTTCCACCTACCTCACTAGACAGAAGACACCTGCTCAAAGCTTAGGTACCTACATTGTCTTTGACTGCATAAGTGCATACCCGGAATTCACGTGCCCAATTTGATCTCGAAGGCTAACATAACATAGTATACCCCTACTATCACAGAAGCACTTAGTTAACCCAGTAATAGTAGAAGCTAACGACCACTTCATTCGGTCACATAAATGCAACGTTGGTTTGCTTTGGCATAGACAGTGGACATTATACAATCAGGTAAATCCGTATTCTGCCGATCAAAGCCTACTTGTCATTGGTTTGTCTATAGCACAGAATTGATATAGTAGCACTTCATACCTTCGTCCGAGGGTGCTACACCCAGTTTAGATGTCTTACTTTTGAGTTTCTAAAACATGATTTTTCCTTTATCTGTGGTTTTAGTTTACGAAGCTTTTTTATAGAAATTTAGTGCCCTAAATGTAATGTGTCAAAGATGATTCTGGGCACGGGTGTTAAAATAAAGTTACTTATTCAAAACCTTCTTAGGTACAATCCTACAAAATAAAACATAGGCAAGAAGTGGGTATATTGGCAATCAGATTAGGTGTAGGTGTTTGGGCAAGTTTTATAGAAGTATTTATAGAACACTTACCAAAATAGCCAATAGCGCTGATAGGTAGAGCTGACAGACAGGATATATACGAGTCCGCAACAAAATCTCTTCACAACAGTTCCTTTTTAACCTTTCAGGTAACGAAACCCAAAAAAGGTGCCTCGTGGTTGTTACCCAATAAAAGTCCCGAAAAAGTCTATTGTGTACATATTTTATAAGCGAGCCTGCCAGCCGCGTATGAGACCCGCGTCTGTCGGAGATTTAATTTGAGATTGCGCCAAGAACGGCTCCTTTGGAACTTTCTCCATATTCACATGCATTAGCTGCTATTACTGGAGAGTTTTTGTTACACAGATATTCGAAATCGCTCTCACTCTGTTCAAGAATCAATATTAAAGTTACACCAAGGTGCGTGCAAACGTATAGAAACGATTCTACGTAACTTGTGCGCGTTCCATATCGACTTTATATGGTAATATCGTGTGAATCGCAGGCATTCGTTTGAGCTAAATTGAATCTTGAGTATGTAGTAGGCAATGTAACGTATACGACTCTTCATAACTTTCTACATACCTAGATTTCAAATCTAATTTTAGTTCACTGAGTTTTGCGTTCTCGTTTGACGTCATTAGGTAGGCTAATCATTAGTTGGCCATTAGGCGGAAGCAATCTGGTATTTGGTTGGTGTTGTGAAGTAAAGTATATATTATAATTACTAACGCCTATGTGTGTGTGTAGCATATATTCAAACCAGGACTGCATGAAAATACCTGTTTCAGACTGGTTTACTTTTAAGGTAAGAGGTAACCCATGTTACCAGCGTGCTTACGTAAATATCAACATGAGCCATAATGTAGGCAGGTACTCGTAATAAGAACCGGGACATTAACACCGCGTGTTGTACATTACGGGGACCTGAGATATACCAGCGAGCTTCATAAAATATAATAAGGCTGCGCTGTGCCCATGACAAAAACAGGTCAAGCCTGAAAGGCGTGAAAAATATCCCTACCTGAAAAACTATTCACGCTCCATAAAATATAACAAGAAGAAATAAAACGTTCACGTTCCCTACAGACTTTTAATTAGCCATTTTGCAGCGTCTAATATGTATTTAATTTGAAACTGGCATTACGGTGCCATTGTTCAACAACAATGTCTGCTAGTCCAGTTTTGCCTCCGCTTGATATATAGCCGTAGGATATTTCATGCGAAAATTATCCGGGGTTTCATCTGTCGACTATAAACTGGGCCGTGAATCATACCGAAATATGTAAATGGAAACATCGGAAACAGAGGAGGCAAATTTTATGACGCACGACATGCGAATAAGAAATTGGCAACTGATAAGAACAATCGTCCAATCAAGACCTCGGAGCTACTTTGACCGCAACAACAAACCAATCAGCATAGATCCACACAAATTTTCTCATTATTTTTCCCTTATCAATGTACTAGCAAAGATAAAACCGGGAGTTATTCCTATAGACGACGTTTTTATGTCGTCAGAATAGAGAAATAACGAAGTCATAAATGGGAGTTGGACGATAAACAAGCCGTAGCCTTTGAGATAAGAGTCTACTCTACGAAGTAATACGACTGGGAAAACATAGATAATAACTTAACATGTACGAGTACCAATGTACGGCACATAAGCGCTATTACATCAAGCACACAGTACATATAAGAACTATTTTCTGCTTTTTCATATCAAATTGTACTTCCGTCGGGCGAGATATCCGCCCTAAATGGTTGAAGAAAAAGACGTTGAAATATTAAAAATGCATTGTTTATCTTGATATTTTAAAACAGATCCTTGAGAGTAAACGGAGTGAGCATCGGGGCATAAACAGAACAAGTTTTAAGTGAACACGGGACTGAAGATGTCAAGAGAGCGACTTCAAAGGAAGTCGCGTTTCGCTTGCTGAGCTCTATTACTGGCCGCAAAAATAGACCCTCAGACAGAAACTTGAAACAACTTGTTAAACGAAAATTTTGCTAAACGGATTACATCATAACTACTAACCGACATTATAAATGAATTAGATTACTAGTTAGTTTAGGAAGTTAGTATTGAAATTAGATGCTCGTCATATAGGCACAGTGGTTTGGTTTTGGCGTTTAGAGATTATTTGCTTAAAATTTCACACAAAAAAGTAGAGCAAGGACTTAATGCTGAGAGCATTATCTACCAGTCTTCCCGGGCGTGCAAAAAGATAGTGTGGCGTGTTTGAGAGACATTTTAGTGTTTAGAAAAACTAGCAGATCTATCTATCAAAGAATCAAAGAACCTAATTTAAAAGATATAAGAATATCGTCTGGACAATGCTTTTCAAATCCCACTTTTGGCCATTTTACAAACGCGTATAAACCGGTTCATCTCTATTCGGTATGTGTACTCTAAATGGTATTGGCTTGCATTTATGTTGTTAGCCTTAGACAAGTGTTCATCCAAGCGTTTATTCGCAGAACTGAGACTGACTACTCGATTTGATACGAACACGATGTTTCTTGATCGATAATACCTCTGCAGTAGGTAACTTGAAGATGCAGTAGATTGAACTACTCTAGAAATTCTGTACAGACAGAATTTTATGATTTCACGATCGCGATATTGTCGCGTGCTGAAAACAGGAGAAAAGAGGCACTTAGCAAAAGATGGTGTTAAATGTGAGAGGTCAGATTATTTGTCAGATGGTAATGTTGATTTTGTAATTGTTCCTAAAAGTTTTGACGACCCTGAGCAAATAGTCTAAGTTGCCGGGTTATGTTATGGCAAAAGTATAACTAAAAGCTTCGATGGGTACATGTCTCAGAGACCAGATTGCAGAAGGAATCTCGTATTCTTAAACATTTTGCCTCTTTGAGCTGTCCGAGCCAAGGCATTTGGCTGACTTTCGTATTTCCACGAGACAAATAGCATGTTCCATCTGATAAGGCTGTCGTCGGCTCGTCTGCTCAACCAATCGTTTTGCGGACATTTTGGCTATTTCATCTTGTTTTTATTGCGCAACGCTTTGGCCTATTAAATGATACTTGGGAATTATAAATGGATCTTCGGACAGTTACATTTTGGCCGCAATTTTGTTGAATGCGTAAACAACCGTCTCAGCTACATTATCTTAGATTACCTATAATCCGTTTTCTAAGAAATAGCACAACAGTAATTGGCTGAATTAACTTAAGTCTATATACCTACAGGTACTTTTTACTTAATCCAACATCATCTTTGTTTAAAAACCATCTTGATTGTTTTATTTATCTTATCCTTCAGGTTTTTATATTTACGCTACCTACCAAATCTTTAAATTATCTTTAAGTGTTATCGATGTAAATAAAGGAAAAACGTACAATCTTAATCTCGTTTCTTGATTAAATTCTCTTAAAAAGTCTAGGCGGGGCATTGCTGAAGCGATGCCACCCTGCGACTCTTTTTTAATCTTGTAAAGTGAAAAACGGCGAGATTCATGCTGCATTGGTTGAAATACTTTGAAAGAAAATTTCCTCAACTTCCATACAGGATGTAGAGCGTTTTCTGTTCGATTGTGTGAGAAAGTACCCCACTTGGACTACATAATCGGTACCGAAGAGTGACCAATAACTTGTTGCGACGCGTGCCGACCGTGATGAAAACGAACAGACTTGGAATGGCGCCAGAGCAAGCGGTCACTTCTTTCCTCAGCCGTTCAAACTTTTCCACGATTTGATTATTATATGTGGCGTTTTATTTACCATCTAGCAGTCCCATTATATCATTAAGTTGCCAGATACGAAATTATTTCAATATATTTTTTGTTACAATTTTTATTAGACAATCTTTTCGCATTTACTTTTATCAAAAACAAATGTAAGAATAATCATCAATATCATCATCATCAATATATTATATAAAACTCTTTTGAAGCTGACGTATAATCAACGCACAGCCTAAACTATAAGTCCTAGAGGTATGAAATTTGGAGGGTAGTATCCTTATATAGTGTAGGGGTGCATAAGAAAGGAATTTTGAAACGTCACACTCTAAAGGGTAGAACGCGAGCAACGTCGCGGGCGACGGCTAGTCATTAATATTAATGTATAAATGGATGTTTGATAAATCTCTATCTCTATACATATATTTATTTGGACTCAAAAATTTGAACTGAATCCCAGAGATCCAACCGAAACATAAGTCGAAATTGAATTATGGCAGTTCTAAAAGCTTTTAAAACATTATTCCAACAACCTACGAGTACTTCGAAGTACTTATACCCTTTCAAGTTTTACTAGACATGTGTTCGCTCGCATACGGAGTAGGTTTAAAAGCCTAATTATATTTAGGTAAATCTCATTCAGTAGGTACCTTTGGAGGCAATATAAACTGTAGTAAATAAGTATCTCAATACCTAGGTACTAACTCTATTGTTCAAAGCACAATGGCAAAACAAACGGGATATACTATATATAACAGTCCGAAAACATCCTCTCTTTACTGGGAAATATTTACCGAGCCATCGTTATAACAATGTGGCTTTCAGAAGTATTATACCAAAACGACCAAAAGCAGTTTGACAATAGACGTAAAGGAATTCATATTTGCTACTGTTCCCTCACGGGCACGGAATTTAAATGAACTTTGGCCAACAACAATGACACTAGAGACTTTTGTTCCATGAACAATACATTTTACCGGTAGAATTAAAAACTTCGGACAAAAGAGTACAAATTCATAATGCAGCCACCGGCCGGGCGATTACAGCGCCTGCTGCTCGTAATTTTACTTCAATTGAGATATTAAAGGTCGTGCTAGACTTTAGAACCGTTCTGAGATTGTACTGCATGATAGTAAATCATGTCAGTGTGTAAATAATTAGGAAACCTAACTGCTGAACGTAATTCAACCGAGAGAAAAGACAGATTCGTCTGTGAATAATAAAACCTCTGTATAGAAAATATATGTGACAAATGACTGCAGGAAAAATAAAACGAAATGCATTTTCTCACGTAATTTTCGATTGTCATTTCAAAATATAAAGTTTTCTCTCAATTCATTTTAGCAAATCTACGAAATATAAACGAGCGGGCATCAGACAGGCGATGTTCGCATAGGGGCTGATGAGATTGGCACAAGGCCAACAAAAATGTTGCTATAATGAAGCTGGGCGTGATATCATACCACTGTTTTAATGAAATCACAGGCGTCATGGCTCAGTCGGTAGTAGCTCTGCCTTCCGTGCTGTGGGTCGTGGGTTCGATCCCCACTGAGAACAAACATTTGTGTGTTGTAAACATAGATGTTTGTTCTGTGTCTGGGTGTTTCTATGTATTATAAGTATGTATTTACAAAAAAAAAAAATGTATGTGTGTATTCTATCAGCCATCTAGTTCCCATAGTACAAGCTTTGCTTAGTTTGGGACTAGAAGGCGTTGTGTTAAGTGTCCGTGAATATTTATTTACATTTATTTATTTATTTATTTAAATGCAAATGTAAAAAAACTCAAAACTTACATTTCTTCAGAGAATGCCAAATGATACTAGCACAAAAATATGTTGATTAAATGAGTTCTGTAGTATTTATTTTCACCTTAAGATAAAAAATGGTTGAATTGGGTTGTCGTAAGTTAGTGGCTTCTCTTGATGCAGAAGGGTACTTAACTCATAACTTTAAACTTTTATAGGAGTTTGGCTTTTGATTCCACAAATTTAGCTTCAATGACCGCTGCTACCGATTGTGACACATACCTACTATTCGAAAACTCTTTGTTTGCAATACAAGAAGGGACCAAATGATGAAATGCTCCTTAAAGTCCCAGAGTTTTAAATTCTAAAACGTATAAAAATCTAGCAGACAATCTATACATACGTATATACTCATGAATAATTTGATTCATGTAATTATCAAAGTCTATTTTCATCAGTTCTCCCTAAATGGTGGGTTGGGAGGGCGAAGTAATTTGGTCCGGGGCGAACTGAAAAGTTGAAAAAGGAAAATTACACAATTTGCTAATGGGCGACCGGGATAATAATTTGTTGCTTTCGTTACTCGAGAAAAATATTAACGAGAGTTGAATTATCGCTTTCTTCGATCGATGTGGGTCGTCACGGCGGCTGATTATAATTGGAGGAAGATGAGGATAAATAGGGCGGAGTTCACCATCAAATATGTAGTCTAATTGATTAGTTTTGATTGATTCTTTGATAATAATTTATCTATACCCTAACCTAACCTTCGATAAAATATGAATTATTATTTAGCATTCTTAAAAATAAAGATCTGGATTGATTTGGAGGAAATTAAAAGTACCAGGGTAGTAGATTAAATTAAGAGGTGGTTCTAAATAAAATTCCCAATTACTTGATAAACATAAGCCAAGGTTAATAAAATATAACACAACTTTATGAAGATACACAAGGTCAATCATTTTACCAGTAATAGGTCTACCTGCTTATAGTGCATGCTCTACTTTGCAGTAGAAAATAATGATAATTCGGTAATGCTGAAACATTCAGAGATTCCCATAACCCATTTTTATTTCACCCCCGGCACACACTTACGTGCTTGATAGGCGCATCAGGTAGTCAGAACTTTATTAAAACTGTCTGCGGGCCCATAACCAGGTGTTCAATTCCGGTGGGTCGGATTAGACGGGCGGTAAAGGCGCATGAGGTCAGTCGGGTTGTATAAAAGCGCGATTCGGTAGCAAATTTACAACTTTTTCTCCCCGCTCCCGGTGTCGGCAGTAAACCGGGAAGCAATCTCACCGACTACAGAGTTATTTTGCGGAATATTGCGGGCACGCGACTAATAAAATGACAAATAGCTGATGGCCTCGCGCGGACATACGGTCGGAATGTATACGACGGAATTTTTATATAATTTATTAGGCCCGATATAAATGAAAAAAAGTCGCGGGGTATTTTTATTAATGCTTGGGATGGGTGCTGTTTTAATTAAGAAGAGCAAGACATAAAAGGTAACAAAAGTGTTCTTTTCAAACTTCATTCTGTTATTAAAATACTCGGCGAGGGAATTGAATTTCTCGTTCATAGTGACTTTGTAGCACATAGGCACATGCTGTTTCAATATTGGCAGTCCATAACCGATGCAGGGAAGGGGAGGGTTGTATGATGAAATTTTCATTTGAAGAGCACTTACTTTATAGTATCGGAGAGGGCAGCGTCTCAATATCGGGCCACAATAGCTTCGAGGGCATATAGAACCTGTGGAATTCTAATAGACATTGTATAGGTACCAGACTCGCTAGCGATAGGCCGCTAGCGAGTCTGGTAAAGCATATTGGAGCTGGGTAATTTGATTTCGGTAAAGGTGGTACCTGCGTGTAACGTACGACCAAGGTATCTTCTTGTTTTTTAATTATCAAATATTTCGAAAAGTGAGTTGGATCCATGTTCCTGGAATTTATAAAGTCCGGTTGAATTTCGAATCCAGAACAAATCAGTATTTTATTGCATCAAAGCGAAAACTTTACGGGCTCTATAAAAAAAGTTATCTGAGCTAACAAAAAAAAGCATAGCATAAATACGGGATCAAACCATAAAAGACTATCCCGCTGTGAATAGAAAAAGAATTCGTTTGATCTGAAATATCATTATTAATATTATCTAACATGTGTTTGACGCGAAAAAAAGCTCGCCGGCATTGTCGCCGGCCGATAAAACGAAACAAGGCGAACGAGGCTATCAGAAACAGACGCAAGCGTCACTGTTGCCCTGACATTGACAAATAAGCCATTCTGAAAAAGATCCCATTTTCCCCAAACCCCTACCACGATATTAATATCCATTTATATCAATTAATATTTGTGTGGAAATTGAAATGAATGGTCATCTCAAAACCGCTGACCGGAAAAACCAAACAGATTATAATTAAGCCTAGTTTAGTGATTACTAATGGATATAATGGTTCATGTTCATCATCATCTGCAGCCGTACTCCACCCACTGCTGGGCATTAGGCGTCCCCTTGTTTGTGCGACTCTCCTGTCCTGAGGTAGTCGGGATATTTTTTTTTGAATGGGTAATGGGTATAACTCTCGATTTAAAACCACCTAAATATTTTTTTAGGTTTATCATTAAACGTTTATTTATTTTATTTATTCAATAGGCAACGCCAACAGCGCACATAGTAATACATTACAATAATCACTTTTGAAAACCTTATTCTATAAAATGTGTGCCAATTACAGGCATGCACAGCATTTGCAATAATATTATTATGACTATACTAGTACTACAGACAACAGCAAAAAGAAAGCTTAAATTAAGTATTTACAATAAATTAAAAACTAAGTGAACAAAATAAAAACTAAAAATAAAAAACAACTTCTAAAAATAAAAAATAATAATAAAACTAACAAGAACTAGGTATAGATAACTAAATTACATTTTGGCACTTATTTACTTAGTCGTCGGACTGGGGATTTTGGATATTTAAGAAATATTTGTATAGTTTACTCTTATATATCGAAAGTGAGTCGCCAAACGGATCTAAATCAGGTATTTTCTGCAATATTAAACTATACTGTTTGCACATCCTAGTAAGGGGAGAATTGAGACCAAGGTTCGTTCGTGAGAAAGGGGTGTTAAAAATGTTACTAATGGGTTTTCTAGGATACTTGAAAGGGGCTGAAAGAGAGATTCGATTTATTAAACTACTGCATCTGGTCTGTCCACTTATAATCTTGTGCAGGGAACACAGGTCATGGGTTATTCGGCGGTTCCTTAGTGACACCATTTTAAAATGACTCAGCCGTTCAGCGTACGGGGTTTTATGGAAGATATCAGGTGAAACGAATGCAAGATGTCTGGTAAAATGTCTTTGTATATTTTCAAGTCTTTGAGAATGAGCAGCGTAAAACGGATTCCAGATGACTGATGCAAACTCAAGATGGCTCCGTACTAGTGCATTGTAGAGTATTATTTTAGTCCTAACATGCTTGAATCCCTTAGTATTGCGTTTGATGAAGCCAATCATTTGGGCAGATTTTTTTACAGCGTGATCATAGTGAGAATTGAAATTTAGTTTGTTATCAATAATGACACCAAGGTCACGAATCTCATGCACAGATTGTAGATTATTACCCATTATAGAGTAAGTGGCTATATTAGGATTCTTTTTTTTTGAAAATCGTATGTGGAAGCATTTACTAACACACAGCTCCATGAAATTTTCGCTACACCATTTTTGAATTGCGACTAAGTCATTTTGAAGGATGTTAATATCATCTTGAGATTTAATTACTCTGTATAATTTAAGATCGTCAGCAAACATAAGGCAATTACTTTTTAGTATATGAGTTAAATCATTTATGAACAGAACAAATAGAATCGGACCCAGATGTGAACCTTGAGGGACACCTGATTGGGCATGATAAATATGAGATTCGAATCCATCAACTGTTACAATCTGTGAGCGCCTGAGCAAATATGATGAAAACCAATTTAGAAGGGAACCGTGCACACCGTTAAATTCTAGTTTGCTTAATAAGAGAGAATGCTTGACTTTGTCAAAAGCACTCTTAAAATCGGTATAGATTGCGTCTATTTCATGCCTATCGTCAAGGCATTCTGATATGTCGGAAACATATTTGATTAAGTTTGTTTGTACAGAGTGGCCTATTCTAAATCCGTGTTGGGAGTCCGATATAATCATATCAAGATGTCGTGTAATTATAGGACAAACAAGGGACTCAAACAGTTTAGAGAAACATGACAGGATTGATATGGGACGATAGTTAGTCACATCTTTAGGGTCTCCTTTCTTGAAGATAGGTGTTATTCTTGACCTCTTCCACTCCTCTGGAAATACACCTGATGCCAATGATTGATTAAATATGATACAGAGAGGGTACGCTAGTAATTTGCCACAGCGTTTAACAAAAAGTGGAGGAATAGAATCTGGACCTGGACCCTTGCATGAGTCAAGTGCTTTTATTTTATCAAATATTTCTGTTTCTGAGATTTCTATCTTACTAAGTGTGTCACACGTAAGGTTCGTTTCTTGTCTAGAAGGAGTTACACTATGATTGGAAGCATCATTAAAAACAGACGAAAAGTGACGAACAAAGAGATTAGCTATATCTTCACCTGTCTCAGCTTTCAAATTGCCCATGAACATGTTAGATGGAAGATTAGATTTACCACCACGTTTGTCCTTTATATAACTCCAGAAAAATTTCGGATTTTTGTTCTCTATAATACTCGTTTCAATATTGTTTTTATAATCGGAATAAGATTTATCAATAAATTTATGGCAGTTCTCTCTTAGTATTTCAAAACTAATTTTATCACGTGGATTCTTATAACGTTTATACTTTAATCGATACCTTTCTTTCTCTTGCAATAGCTTAACAAGTTTATTTGGAAACCATGGTGGGACTTGCGATTTTCTGTTAGTGAATATGGGTACAAACTCATCTATAACAGTCCGTATTGTCTTATAAAAAATGGAAACCATTTCATCTACATCATTATTACACATAACAAATTTGTTTTTCCAGTCTATGTTAGACAATTTAGCTAAAATATTTTCATAATCAGCCTTATAAAAGTTGTGACCATTTCGCGCTTTGGGTTGTAAGCAGTCAGGGTGTTTGTTAAGTATGGATATTAATAAATTTGGGTGTTTTTTATCAAGTTTGCTTAAAAGGTAGATCGGTTTGGTGACTTTTACATCAGGTGTATTGCTAAAAACTAAGTCTAATATTTTATTGTCTTCATTATGTATATTATTAAACTGGTGGAGGTTATTGAAAGAAACAAAGTCAATTAGGGAATAGCCCAGAGCATTCTGATAATTAGATGGTAAAACCGAACTGGGTACATCATTGGAGGGACTCCAGGAGATGAAAGGTAAATTAAAATCACCTAGTAAAACTATATCATCAAAGTCACCAATGCGGTTACTAACGTTATCGAGAAAGTGACCAAGAATGTCTGATTTAGCCGGAGGAGGCATGTAAACTAAGCAAATCGCCAACTTTTTAATTAAACCTTGTACAGAAATATCAACGGTAACCCATAAATCTTCATAATTAGAGTGAAGACTTTCAAAACATTTCATTCTATTTGATTTTAGTTTATTCGACACTGCAATTAAGACACCTCCTCCATCTTCCTTGGTACTTATTGAAAAATCCCTGTCACGTCTATATACAACATAGTTGGAGCCAAAAATTTCACTACTGGATATGTTTGGATTAAGCCAAGTTTCGGTGAATGCAATTATGGGAAAATCAGTGGAGAGTATCATTCGGCAAACATCATCAATTTTAGTTTTTAAGCCCCTTACATTTTGGTAATATATTGGAATCATCGTATGAAAAGTCAGTAAATGAGAAAATATACTATAAACTAATTAAAAGAACTACAATAACTAGCGCTAAAGTAAATACAAGGGTAGTGCTTTGTTAAGCAGGCAATGATGCCTGTGTTTTCAGTTGTTCCAGGTTATCAAAAGATTTCACAAGTAGAGCTTTGGTATATTGCGCAGGAGCAGGCAAAAAAAATCAATTAAAAAAACATGCGAATTCCCAGTCACCAAAAGTTAATAAAATAATACCTATGTAGATAGTGAGTAGGTACTAAGTTCAATTTCACGAACTCACTTTTTGACACCAAGTCATGCACAGGCAGATGTTAGTTAATAACCAATATGTTCAAGGCGTCACCATCACCATCACCAGATTCTTGAGATTTCTTTATGGAATCTTATTTAGGTCACTGCAAAGCTGTAAAGTGTCAATTTTCACTGCGTTACATAACCATTTACGTTTATTGCCAGTGGGTTTGTTAATAAAACAATGCAACAAAACCCGTTCTAAGTTATAAGCTTTAAAAGGAAAGCAGTGAATAATACGGTTCAGTTATCAAACAGTTTAGGCTGCACGAAAAACGCAATTGAAAAATAGTCGAGCGCCTAATGCTTTCAGAGAAATTGTGCTTGCTCGCATACGAAGGTAGGTATCGTAGCCGACTCGACTCCTGAAGCCTACGCAAATACCTATAGTAGGAGTGAATACGATCCAGCGAATCCGTATTAGGGTTGAGCCACATATTATGTACGCAAGCTTTTGCACTTTCGTTCTGTAAACTCTATGTAAAGTTTTAACTATAGAGTGGTTTAGTTTCAAAAGCTTGAAATAAAATTTAGATCATAAAATACAAAGTTCAACATTATTTTTTGTTCAACTAAGTATTATAACGAGATGTACTTAGGTACCTACTCGCATTGTTGACAAACTAGGGGAATATTCATATTGGTCTTTTAAAACTGCGCTAGCTAAAATGGCTGCTAAGTCTGTTGTTACCTCATTTCGTTGTCATGCAAGTGACAATGGCAGAGCATTTTTAAAAGTTGTGCTAAATTTAGAGGCGGAATAAATCAAGTTATTATTTCAAATATCTCACTTTAATCGGGCAAAATTGTCTGTCAAAATGACGGACAGATACCATAGATAGCAGAAGAAGAAGTGGGATGGGATCGATCTGTCCACTCCTTCATTATAAAAAGTGTTAGTAGATTCCTTCTTAATAATTAGGTACAATATTAAAATTATCTTTCCGTAATTACACGTGTCTAATACACAGAGCTGAAGTATGCCACCGTACGAAGTTCAACCCTCACGAATTTAATCTCGCAGAAATGTGATATCGTGGAAATTGCACCAACAAAGCCCCTGTTTACGACAAAATGTAAAGACGATATTACTTACCTAAGAAACATGAACAACTTGATAATATCTGTATCACAGTCTGGTCGGTACCTACATTCGTACCCAAAAGGTGCCAGTTGATAGAACCTTATTTCGTGAAATTACAGATCGTTTTTTTGACCTTAGTAAATTGAAATCTAATGACTGAACGTAGGTCGGTTGCAAAAAAAGTAAAACGCAAAAACATTTCTAATCGTAAATCGCAGAGCTCATTCCAAAGAGTGGGCAGCGAGCCGTGAAAGGGTGGCCAAAGGCGTTGGTCATTATTTAACCATTAATCAACTTTTTGGTCAAAATTACACCCGAAGTTTGTTTATTTAGTGTCGAAACATTCGTGTGAAATGAACGAACAGTAAATATAACACTTGTGGCAAACTAAATTATCTTCGGCAAAACCACGATGGGAGTGATTAAATTTATCAATGCAAAACTTTTGGGTGGGACACTTTGTTTATTCAAATTAAGTTGAACATATTTCCGCAACTGTAGCATTGGTGACTTATGTCGATGATATAAAAATCTTTTGTCTATCCTCTCCATCCTTGTCTGGAAGGACTGGAAGAGATAGCTTTTAGTGATAAAGCCGCCCATTCTACTCAATACCTTAAATTGTTTCTCCTTCTATAATGTGTCTTCATTGTGGCCAATAAAGAGTTTTTCCATCTATCTTTGCAACCTAGGCGTAAGAAAGTTATTTTTACAAAAAACGTGCGGTATTTACTCACTTGCAATAGCAAAAAAGAATTGATTAAAATAAATATGTTGGTAAAATATACTTAGTAGACAGCACTAAAACCAATTATAATGCAGATGAAAACGCGAGCACTGTACTGTTTGTTAATTTTAATTATGTATTGAAATAGAATAGGTATAGAGCAATAGCACGTTGCATCATGAAGTTTTCCAATCTAACTTCAAGGGGCTTCTGGAATGGTCTTCTTCTTACGTGCGGTGCTAAATGCAATTTCTGATCCAACCAGGATCTGTAAACGTGCTAGCTGTTCAACTACTGGCGAATCATTTTGATATCGAGCACTTTGCGAAGCTTTTACCGTAAAAACTTCCTAGCTACGCTCTCAAAGGAACTTTCACGCTTGTACCGATAAATAAGCCTCTGATTTTATTTTAGGTGACCACTATACTCAAAGATCAAAGGATAGCGTTATTCAGTATGTCAAGTTGGCAAATGAAATGTTCTGTATAAATAATCCCGAATAAAGCCTTCACACAAAATGGGCGACACAAGTGGGGGGAGAGATTTATCCCCTTGAATCTAATCTTGCGGATGGCGAAAAGAGCAGTTTCTACAAAAAAATTCGTCTCAATTCTCGCGAGTCGTCGCATTGTATACTTTGAGACAATTCCCCGTTGTCTACTAAGAACTCATTTAGCTGAGATGAAGGGATCATCTGGTGCTTAAAAGGCCACGGTCAGCTGCCGAAATTCTAAATCAAATTAGCATCGCCTACGCCTGGTACAATAAGTTGAGTGGTTTGTTCGGTTCTTTGGCTTTATAACTTTAGTGAATTTTGTGCATTTGAACGAATAGACACGTCCTCAATGATCTAATGAAAGAAGTTTCGGTATGAATATTCCGATTTCGTTTACCTTTTGGAAAACTCATAAAGTATTCCAATTCGTTTGTTTGGTTCAGTTTGAAAAGTTTCGGTTATAAAATATCTATTTCAAACTGAAGTTAATTAAAAGTTGAAAGGAAATTGTGGTCTACGAGCGGTATAATTAGTTCTCTTTACAAGAGGTACCTACCTACTACGCAAAACGACTAATGAACATTTACTAGTTACATTGCGCAATGGGCATTGCGTTTTGTGTGGTTTCTTGCTGAGTAACCGCAACAGTGCGCAGTGTACCTCAAAACGATGCAACGTACCCTCGTTTATAGTTTTGCGTAGGAAGAACGAACTTTACCACATAGTCGTCGCTATTACTCTCTATTCAAATAAACGTGCTTTAAAACGTAGCTGCTGGAATGTTCCTTAGTAACTTTAAAGTACTTACAGGCTCGTACCAAAAGTTTTCTAGAAAGTTGCACTGTCATTCTTGGTCACTGAAATATTTAGTTTTCCATGATGGTATAGAATCTTGGACGAAATAACACACTCCAAGTACAGACTATTAATTCAAGTATAGAACTCTATACTAACAAATGACTATCCTTGATGCCCTGAAAAATTGTAACTTTACTCGTATTGATGGCCAGAATATAACATAACATTTATTAATAAAACTGATGTTTGACTTTCCAAGAGTTTACTTATTTACCTTCCAAAAAATGGAGTTTTAGTTCAGTACTCTACCACACTCTGGATACACAACGACAGATGGACAAAAATAGTAACGAAATGGAAAGGTCCCACAGGAACGAGAAGACCAGGTAGACCAAACACTAGATGGGCAGACGATACACAAAAGGGAGCAAATACCACACAATGGCTAGATTTTGCTCTGGATCGAGACAGCTGGAAAAAACTGGAGGAGGCCTATACCCAAGAAGGGTTCTAAGTTTTAGTTTTTAATATTTAGATTTAATTTATTTCTATCCAATAATGTAATAGTTAGTAGGAATAAAAGGCTTTTTTATTTTTATCTATTACTCTACCACACTCTACCGGAAAGTATCAATATTAAAAATATTATCTACAGTACCTCATATATTTTGCTTTGAAAGAATGAACGGACAGTATCATGATTAGATTGACAAAGTTCTACATAACATAAGTTACACTAGATAAGTACGTATAAGTTAGCCAGCGTTTTGTTTTCTATCAGCAAGTAGGAACATATCCAAGACAGCAGTCAAGAGGGTGATTTATTTAGTCACGTAAGCCGCAGTTCGAACTCTCTTTTCCGTAGTTTCTAATCTGCTATCAAACAAACTTTTTTATTACTTGGTAACTAGTAAACAACCGGTAGAGAAAATTTGTTCCCCGTACACGGGTTGAACGTACAAGATTGGACTTCGAAATGGCATTGGGAATAGCCTTTTGTTTCTGACCAGAAAACAGTATTTTTAGGAAAATAAAGTCTTATTTCCTTTATGAAATTACTATTTGCTTTCAGTTCGGGTGAGTTTGTTCAGCTCAGTAGAGTTAGATTAGGGCGAGGAAATATAACAGGCTACCTATCGCTTGGGTAAGTAGGTTATACTTCCATTATTTTTCCCGAATAAGAGCCACCAACAAAAAGGATTTTTACATTTTCCTGCGAGTGAAATAAGATTCAAGGTACATTTTATAAGATTGTCAGTCACAACAAATTTAGTCTTGTAGATGTTATCACGAAAAAATACCTTTCTTGTGATTTCATCTGCGTTGAAGCGAAAAAAGAGACATTGAATGAAAGCGAAGAATAAAAGCCGTGTCAACAATATTCTGTATTCGCACACAATAAGCTGGTTTGGTAAGTTCAGAGCTCTGTATTATAAGTAGGTACCAACTTTGTATTTGGCAAGACACTTTACCTAGGTATACCTAAGTTACAAGCATTACCACGTTTTGCTTTCCCAAATGAGGAGATACGACTGTATTGTGACTTTTGCTGTTTTTTTATTGACCCTAAAATCCAATTTTTTCAAGTAAATTCCTTCGTTCTAAATAAATTTCTCTAAGTGATCGATAAGTACCTTTTATTTAAACAAATATTGGATGTCTTGGCGGAAATACCCTGATTGAAAATAATAGCGCCTTCCATTTTAATCATTATTTCCCAAGGGGTGCGCTGAAAAATTGTGAAATCGAATCACGGTTGCGGACCTGAAAAAGTAATCAAAATTTATTATTTTATTCTTCGATTTCAGAAGCATTTATACCTTTAGCGTTTTACGAAGTACCTAGTGTAGGTATCCAGATCTTTAGTCAAATACATTTTAAACTTAGTAAAAGAACTATAGCTAATTTGAAGATAAATAACGTGAACTTCCAGCCAGTATAATATGAGTTCAAATGTTGTTGTGTTTGTGATAGTGGAATAACCTGACATAGACTACTATAAAAAATGCATTATGGGTTGTAAATAAATAAAAATACATAAGAATTTTGCGTGAGTTGTATGTAAGTATGTAAACTAGCTAAGTACCTACATAACAAAAGTTAACATCAGACGAAATTGCGAGCTGAACATTGAACAATGCACAGACTATAGAACGTACACGTGAACTAGCAGAACTATTAAAAAGCACAGTAGGCGTTCAACAGTTCAAGTTATGAATAAAATTACGCAACTTGTCCAAAATATTATCAGCTGGCACGGTATTGCTCTGTTGGGTGTAGTTACTTTCATTTGAACTGTACAACGATGTGAAAATATCTCTCGGAGCGTTTATTGCCGGCTGGGGGGTTGCGGGGAGGAAACTGGGAACTGGATTCCAAACAATTATTAATTCTGAATAGGTAGACTGCTTTGATACGTCCCATATTCTTTTATCATCGCGTGAATATATCCATACCATGAACCATTTCAACTAAATGCAGCAGAATATTAATTGAATAAAGCCAACGTAAGTTCTTGAGTAGAGATGTCAATGACAACAGTCATTTATTTAGCAAAACCACAAGGATCATTTAGTATCGTTTAGCGATTATAAGTAGGTACCAGTTCCTCGCGACCAGAGCCTAGTGGAGACCATGCACCAGGAAGCGTCAGAATTAGAAGACAAACAGTATGACGACTCTATATCATTATTAGCTGGGGAGCTGTTGATGAAGCGGAGTATTTATCTTCGTATACGTGAAAGCTTGAAAAAACTCTTTTTTATTGTAAAAAAATGTTTAGAAGGGTTGGCCGAGTGCAAAATGCGTTTTTACTAACGAATATACTGTGTTTTACTTTCATGTTTACAAAGCTTTCGCAAAAACTTCACTGGGCTATTCAAATGTTAATAACGAAGAGTGAACTGCAGAGAGAATACAACATGCAAAAGTTGATGAACAAAAATTAATGAGTGTTGTGTTGATGTAATGAAAGTTTGAAATTGCAGTGCTGGTATATATATATATATATATATATAAAGTTTTTGCAGTAGAACGTTCAGTGCCGAACATAGCCTTCCTCTCAGACCAGCCCCCCAAATACCGTTCTTGTCGATCGCATAATTTGACATTTAGAATCGTCAAAAATCGTTTTATCGACAGTTGCGGGTAGCTTACCAACTTAGTCGATCGGTAGACAAATTCGTTAAATTTTAAGGCATCGTTAAAATTTGTCGACAAGAGATCCGTACTACCATGGAACGATACAATTCGATACGTTTATCGACTTTAGCGATCGACAACTAAGCGATCGATAAGAACGGTACTTGCACTGCATATTCGCGAAAGAAACTCGGACTCCGACTCCTCAGTGGACGTGCTTATTAAAGCCGTGCGTTGTTATAGACAAAATACTCTTCGTACACTTTAGCCTGTAGAAGATCACTACTGCACTTAGTATTCCAGATAGAGCGATTTTGGGCCTTCTTCATCCAGCAACTTCCCGCGATCTTAACTTAATGTCTTCGGTCCATTGGATGAGTGACGAGAACCTTTATTTTCCAGCACTGCACTCACTATCACATAGATCGGACTTGAGATCTAGGCTTTAGTCTCGTTTTAGGCGTGATTATTTTGTTAGCATCTTGTGTGGCCTGCGCCCAACGGCTTTCAACAACTTTTACTAGGATAAGAATCAGAACCACAAAACTATTTATTCATTAAAATCACAAGTCACTAGTTCAATGACTTCTAGTGGGGAACCTACGCTACTTTTTCCGGTGCGTGTTCTTCATATATCTACCCCGACAGCCGTCATTTCAGAGCTGTAACTAGATGATGAAAATTGTGTACAAAACATGTTCCAAAATAAGTTACGTTAAGTTATTCATAAAACTATGCCATCTGCGGCAAGCACATTTAATTTTCTGCTCTGTGCAAGTTGCAATGTGTATGCCACTCGAGTTTCTCCCATTCTGTGGTTATTTTATTTGCGCGCTGCATAGTTTGCTAGGTCTGTGTCGATTTTAAATATTATATTCCACCAGAAAAATGTGACCCATAAGTTATCTCGGTTCGTCTCGAGTTGATCACCACCATCACCATTACATATGTACTATTATTCTGTGTCACGGCTATGGTACTCATGTTTTGTTTATGTTTACGTAAATAATTTGTAGTTACACCGTGTTTTGTTTTACGATCGAGTTTGAAACTAAAAATAAAAACATTTTTTTGTTTTTTTTTAATTCTTATATTTTGGAAGGACTTTGAGTCGCTTAGCGACTATGTCAGCCCTGTTATATTGTTGGAAATATCACACAACGCTGCCTAGTCCTGTCAAATGTTTCAATTTATACGAAATAAATGTTATTTTAAATTTAATATTGAACATATAAAAAGTCCATACTGAAATTGTCTCATAATTTCTAATAAACTGCCTGCTAAAACTTTTTACAGGCTTAAAAAGCTTTTAACACCCGAATGGTGTATCGGAGAGTCATAAAATATTGTCAATTTCCAAGCACCTAAAAGTGTTTAATGTTTCCTCTTAAAAGATTATGTATTTTGATAAATGGGTTTGAGCGAGACAGAATTTTTATCGGGAAATTCGGAAATTGACTAAAAGAGATGTTAAACGTAGCGTTGAGCTTATATACGTTTGTTTTTTGATATAGATATTGAATGGATTGATAATCAAACAGTGGCAGAACAACCATTTGTGTAAGTAAGTTAAAACAAACAATGTCATACGAAAAATAAATGTTTTACGTTCGTTATAAAGTTATCTAGCTCCGGACACCATCGAGATTTCTTGTAAATGTTCGCGCTGTGTACAAGACGTGCAATATCTCAAGCAATCTAAACAAACATTGCATATAATAAAAGACAAGACACTTGTATTTTATAGCCAGATGCCGTTATTATACCGCTTCAGCGAGTAGCGAGTACCGGGGGCGACGCAGTAACTACGATTCTCGATTTAAAATACAAATGGACGTAGTGAGAGCCATAATTTCCCTAATTTATGGTTCAACGGATTTGCAGCTTAGCTGAAACGTCACTGTTCATTTGGATCAAAATGGCCTAAAACAAATGAATAACGCGTTTGAGTTTCAGCTGTGAATGGTTGATAGTAGAATATAAAAACCTGTTTATTTATATGTATACACACACGTACTATTTCAATTAAAAACTTGAAGTCGTGCAACTGTGTCGAATATAAAAACCTATTTTTCTGTGTTTTGTGATGGAGTCCGGCCCTGCTGTGCTCAGGGCTGCAATTCTATTCAAAGTGTCGGCTCAGTGATTGCAGGAGTTCTTTGGAGGAAAATAATGATTTCTTAAAACTTATGTAAGAACAGTGTACCTACCTACTTAGTGAAATATACAGGTGATGGTATGTACTGGTATGTTTATTTTATCAGTAAGTACCGTATGTCAATGAGATTAAATGGATAATATAGGTTTAGGGTTCATATTCTTCTTACAAGGTATTTACAATAGCAATTTTAGACCAAGAGAGTATAGAACTTCGTGACTTTTATTCCATCGTCTGTGACGTTGATGTGGTTATCCATGGTGTAGATCAAATGATGAGATGAGTTGAATAAATAATAAGAATTTAAAAAAAGGTCAAATTCAGACGATAAAAAAGAATATATAAATATATTGATGATTATTTTTATCAAGTCATGTACAAAGTGACTCTGTGAACAAAGAACGTTGCTAATAATCATAATGTTTCAGAAAAGCGAATTTCAATTCAGCTTAGTCTTAAGGAACAGAGATAAATCCATTTACCAATAAAAATAAGCCCTTAAAAGGAAACCTTCAAAATATTAGATATTAAATACCTTTCGGCCTCCTAAAATAAGAGCCATAAGAAAATGTTAAGTCCTACTAATAGATATAAACATTTCTCAAGTAATGCTCCGCTCTGAAACAGATTATGTGGAAGTCCGCGTTAATTCTCACCGCGTTCCAAGTTACCTACGTCCTAATTTATTGGAAGAATCGAACAGGGAAGAGTTCGATCGGTACAATAAATTTCAAATTTCATTATTTGAAGAGGAAGTCGCGAGTTGCCAATTGCGATTCGGTTTTCCGATCACGTCTCTATGCTATTGGTGAGGATATTCGAGCCACCTGTGCTCCTACTCTATGAGGCTTTAAACGCGCCTTTCGATAAACCGAGTGTGAAATATTCGCGGAGTAAGCCAGCTCCTTATGAATGATACATGCTGGTCGCAACGTCGGCTTCGCTTTGCGTTCTGTCGGAGCCTTGCCTAGTCACTCTACTCGCTCTGCATGCTGTATTAGATCGTGTTTATATTTACCAAATAGTGGCTCGAAAAAATGTGCAAGCAATGCTCGGTAAATCGAGTGTGAAATATCGTGCAGCAAGTCGCGAGGCTTCATGAATGATACATGCTGGCCGTGTCACTAGCATGCTGGCTAGATAGTCGGCTTGTGGAGTTGTAGTACCTATCTCTCAGTATAAGAAATATTTTTAACTCAAAATCTGTTTTATTTCCATTTATTTATTTGCAATAATATCTATATTACTGATACTAGCATACTAGCTGAGTAAAACAATTATAGGCACCAAATTACACACAATATTCACTATTCTATTTGAAGAATTCTATTCATCATCAAGAATTACATACTGCGCGGGTTACGCAGCTTTAATAAGATTTTCTTTCCTTACCTTTGAACGAAATTAATATAACTTACTTTATTGGTTTTTTCGTCATTAAAAGTTTAACCACAGGAAACCGGTATCTTTTCCTCTTTCCACCTAACTTGAGATCGAGAGCGCCTTCCATACAAAACTTTCTTTTTTTTTTCAATCAATGCTATTTTCAACGGTTCGTTTGGGTTTAAAAATGAACTGTGAGTAGTCGAGTACAATGGCGGCTAATTCTGGGTAGTAACGTAAAAAACTTGGCGACGGCGGAGCGTGGTCGTGACCGTATCTCAAATTAAATCTCACCAACAAATCTTCGCGAGGGATGAACCGTGGCCACAGATTAAGAAACAGTTACTAGACCACCGTGGCCTCTACTATAGAGTCCTGTTTACCGCCTTGAGATTTTTGTGCTACTTTTTGTGCCACAGTGACGACACGGCGCTGGAAGTTTCAGTTTTTTTTTTATCTTTTGTAGGTACGGATAGTTTGCTAAAAGTGTTGCAACTGATTTTATTTTACGTTGAATTTAATGAAGAGAACTAAAAGTTCTTTTGAATAGAGTGTACTAAAAATATTTACTAAAAAACATAGCTATAATACGTTGCTATAATATTTCATTTTAGTTTTATTATGTCGTTCCTACGTTTATTTTAATCTCAAAATGTTAAGCTCTCTAGCAATTTGGTTCAATAATACGTTGGGTACCTATCGGAACCAGGCAGCCGGGATCATGTTTTCTATTTCGGAAATTTGCGTAGAAATAGCCAATGGACACGAGCCTCGGATTAGCTGTCCCCTGCCGGACCAACGCACGACATCACTCTGACGAATCTGAATATCCTTTCATAGTCAATGGTTAAACTGATGATATTAATTGAAAGAAGTCGATGTGCTAAGCTTTTTACTTACCTATATACTTGTTTGTTCTAAGTACGAGTATGCACAATATAAGCATAGGTAAATAACAAAATAGTGTTTATTCAAACAGCTAAACATAGCATGAATCAAGATCTATTTATGTTTTTTTTTTGCAAAGTATAAAACTTTTCCAATATTGACTCATAACATACAAGTACATAACAAGTACATGTACAACTACCTATGTACACTGTTTTTATTTATTACAATACAGCATTTAAAATCGGCTATGACTGCAGCAGTAGCAATGATGTCAGATTTTTTTTATTCGACTCATATAGTTCAATAAATCAGAGGCTTTACGAACCGGGTTTTATACAAATACGAAACAACTCACAATTCGTATCGCTATTGTAAAACGAGTGCTATCTCATATTCGTGCCAACAATAGGCGCTAACAATGAAACTTTTGATTTCCCGTGGTAGGGGCGCATCTGGGTGCTTACTACGCAAAACGATAGACGCAAATTCGTTTTGCTTTTTCGTGTTACACTGCGCGACGACGCGGCAACTCCACAAGAAACCACGAGTAACGCGTAAGGCAGCCGCGCAATGGAGCTCAAACATGACTAGTAAATTTCTCAGCGTGGTTTTTCATCGTAGACGCCCTGACTGCGAATGCCACGTCGCAATTTGTTCTCAACAGCCTTAAAAATCCACGTTTTATTGTTCCGCCTCTCGTTGCTACTTGAACTGCGCACGATGAGCCATCCATGCAGGAATTCCTTGTTATTTTGGTGTGTTTCGTGCATTATGCAGTATACCTACGTAGTCATCCCTTCTCGAAAAGTTTTGCTTGTTTAGGTACGAGCTACATTTAGATAAAAAGTTTTGAGTTATATAGGGTGGGTATGGTTTCTTGGGAGATTATTAAATTATTAATATTTTCAGCCAGACATTGACCTGACACAAGACAAAGAAAAGGATTAGTAATACCACGAGCAAACTAAAGTTTCACTTAATCTCGATTGCTATAAAGTTTTAGACCGATAAATATCATAGCATTTTTAGTATTGAGTAAGTATTAATATTAATCATGTTATAAACATGCGGCTGCTGCCCACGCATTGACACGTTATTCAGCTGATAAATACTCTATTTATTCTGATATATTAGTGTTACAGATTGTATATCATCATACATATTTATACCAACTTAATATACCGGCAATAATAGTGATGGATCAATGGGAATCGGTAATATGTAACATTATAATCTTAGCAAAGTGATCGTCATTAAGTTTTGGTCTGGTGAAGGACAAATTCTAGGCAAGAAGTGTCTCAAAAACACGTCGTTGGATTGAGGACTAAGACACTAGAGACAGTCTAAGTAAGATCTTTATGAAAAAGGCTTTAATACAATCCTGAAGAGGTTTTAAAAAAAAAACCATTGCGGTGCGCTTTGAGCTCACAGTGCGGTTAGATTTCATAAGCCTATTTACATAGTTCCATACTAATAGCTGAAAAGCTAAACAGTTGATTAAAATCTAGTTCTGTCACTGTTCGACATATCCTGATAATTCAAGCAGCTGAAGTTATGCATCGATTATAAGTAAGCAGGTTAGTTGATATTGGAGCTGGTGGCACTGCTCTGTTAGAAAAGACCACACATTTCATTATGGGTTGATGAAAATATGAGGCTATCATTAGACCACCCTCGAAAAATATCATGTCGGATATAAAATATGACGGTCCATATAAAATGGACAAAATCCAGTTCGAGCGCCCATGTGTGATCGATTCGGCTTCCTGTGTCGATTTCAAAGAAACTTAAGGCGGAAATTGGAGTGCGCTGGTATACGTCATCAAAGGACTTCCGGCGCAAATGGACCAGTGAGACATAATCAATTTAAAAATCTTTTTCTCGATAAAACTCTTTTATGAACTCCGTTTTACTGTAGCTTGTGCGACCGTAGTACCTAATTGTTTCTTATTACAGAACTCTTTGTAAAATTTCACTCGTCATTTTCACTATATTTTGCGCGGAAACTTAAATAAGGTATTCTCATTTTGCAGCGAGATATCTTGCTGATCACTGCTTGTTCTTGAAAAAAAAGAGAGTTCTTATATTTTACCACTAATGATACAACAACCAAACTAGACTCAATTCCATTATTTTCACCGTTTGAGAGCTCTGGCATTGCGCACGTAAATTTTTCGAATAGAAAAGTCCATTGGTACTCGACCGGGTACTTTAGGATTGGAAGGCCGGGTTGCTACCACTAGACCACCGATGCTTTTCGGTGCAGTAATTGGCATAATTCATGTTATTTGGCAAGAATACTATTTAAGTTTAAAAAGTCAGGTTGTATAAGTTGTTTATGTGAATCGGGATCCCACTCAGTTCTCGTCGACTACATTAAACTGATTGCTGCAATTAGCGAATGGTGTAATCCTCGTTTTTCAGTCGCCCCGACAACCCCCTCTCTCCCCCTTCAGGAAATTACTCTAGTCCCACAGATCGCGACTTGCACCCGTATTTATGGTTCACTCAACTTTCCTCAACGTTTAAGACGTTGAGAAGCGTCAAACAACTTCACGCTCGCAGCTTTTGAACATTTCTGAAGATATAAAATCACCTTACAATTTTGTGTGTAACAATTTGATAGCTATATATAAAGTAGAATAGGTACTATTTGATTTTTACCTTATTTCATGGTATTATTTCCACTAATTTAGAATACATATCGATGAATATTCCCAATAGACACTGTATTACACTAGAGCTATGAGAAAAGTAACCAGCTGTTAAAGTTGAGGAAAACCTATCTAATAATAACTGAAGATACGGCTGCCACTCAAGGTTTGCCGGGATTAAATAAAATTGAAGAACTCAAATGGAATTGTTTTGTATTTCTCGCCGGTTGCCGTGATCGGTTGTCGTCGCTTAACCGCACTCAGAAACAACATTACTTAAATATATATTAAGTAGGTACCTAAAATATTAGCGGTACGTCTGCCATTACTTATTTTTTAGTAAGAAATGTCAACAAACGGTCACAACTCATTTTGTAGTCATACAATATTATATTTTTACCCTTTTATTCATATTTAACTGTTATTTTAGCGCGGCTTTAAAAATGATTCATCCAGCTCTATGACAAGGATGACAACAGGATTTAGTAATCATTTTAGTTAGCTCAGCTTTTTAGAAGACCAATATAAATATTTGCTTTAGTTATGTTTTTTATTGTTACACTAAATAACATTTTCCATGAGATTATTTATTTATTTTAGTATTAGACGAACAGACATACGGCCCACCTGATGGTAAGCGGTCATCGCCGCCTAGAAACAGCGACAACACTAGGAGCAACATTACATGTTCGATTTGAGATTATCAATGTCGTATGTCTCTGAGTGCGGCTGTAAGCCTTAATTATAACAAGTGGATTGCTAATGACGTTTATTTGTGAATCTCAAATGCGATTGGATTGTGGTATTTGTGGTTTGTTGGTATTCTGTTTCGAGTTTCCCGATCAAAACAGTACCGTTGATTGACATAAGCACTTCTTATTTGGCTTTTTATACAAAATATATTATTTTAGAGACTAATTAGGTATATTTAAAAAAAAATTAATAGAGCAAAAATATAAAAAAAATAAAAATTAAATATCTGCATTATTTGACAAGTTCTTAAACGTAAGTTAATTGTAATAGATTCTTTATTTTTATTTGTACTTTGAATGTGATTATGACTGAATTATATAACATTTCTTTTTTCTGATTACATAAAGTTGTAGGGTATGCCAAAAGCACCCTTATTTACACAAGTTTTCGCAAATAAATGATCTGTATCTATTATTCATAAATTCATTATTTTTGGGTGGACGAGATGAGTCGGTGGTTAAAAATCCTCAAAACATTTATTTCTCATTTCTTATAGAACTAGGTAGAACTGTATAATAAAAAAATGTGTGAAGCCGACTGGGGATTAAACGCTCGCTGGAAAATGTTATTTCTTTATTATAGTATTCATTATTATAAATTGTACGATAAATTAATTGGTTTGGGTAATTATGATATCGACTATCGACAGATATTACGTTGAGATGCTTGAAGCTAAATTGCTTACTGGAATTTGTGCGAGTATATTAATTGTTTAATTTTGTAAATTATAACAATAATAATAATTGTTCATGTTTAATTATAATTGTGTTTTTTTATATTATAATAATTTTTTTTTTTTAATCGGGATAAAAAATATCATCTGTGAAAACATGTATCGTGGAAATTACTTAAGCTTATTGAAATTATGCAAGCTAGTAATGCAATTTAGCAATAACTTTATTTTATTTAGCTAAAAAAAAATACTCATCAAAATGGATTTCCTTAAGCTAGCATTAATGGTGTCACATTTAGCAGATCACCTTGATTATTTGAAATCATGCTAAATATCCCGTTTTTAGTTGAAACAACGAACATAAAGACTTGCATGAAACAAGGTTCATTTTGTAAATAAATTCTGCATCTTGGTCGTAGACATACAAGGCATTCTGCATAGACAAACTTTATAACATCCGTACTCGTACATTGTCCGTACATTGTCCGTAATATCGTTATGTAGCAGGGCGAGGGCCGGCAATGCAATTGTACCGTTTACAGCCGTTCCCCCCTCTCGGCTTAGAATCTATATACACGTAAACAACCACGTTATTGTCGAAATGACGGACAGAGGTTCGTGTGATTCGTGTCATGAATCTGCGATCCTGGCAGAATTGTAACTACAAATTGTAAAAACTATAAGCTAAGAAGTTGAAGTTGAATTTAGAATAAGAATAAGAATACAATCATCCAAATGTAAACTTATAGGGTTTAAATCAGCTTACAGCAAGAGACAGGACGCTGCAAAGGTGGCCAATCGCTTCCAGGCAAAAAAAATAATTAGAAGAGTCTTACGATAAAAAATTAGAACACGTTTTAAAACAGATTTTGTTCAGTCTGTAGTAAAATCATCAACATAACCAAAACTATTAGAAATCTTAGTAAAATTCAGTATTCTGGTTCAGCTAGTATCAAAATAGAAAAAAATACACTATCCTGACTACTCTAAAAGGCGACTCCATACGCTCACAAACCGACAAACCCCAGCGAAACTATGGAGCAATCCCATACAACACCATTGTCCGCCAAAATTTATCATTTCACCACGTTACTGTCGCCTTAGGATAAAGTAACGCCTCCTTGGTACATCGGCGATTGCATCACGAGATTTAGTACTTGGCTCGGCTCGGGGTAATATCTACATGCATATTGGTTTCTGTTTGTGTAATAATGTTGTTTTCGTACTGCGGTTCACTTTTGTATTTTTATAAAACTGGTTTTGAAGATATTGGAAAACTAAAGTGGTAGTTATTCGGGCGTATAGATTGAGGGGATGATATTTTTAACCAACTTCAATAAAGAAAGCATAGTACATTTTTTATTAAGATTTTAAGATTGTTTATTTTATTATTTATTAGGGTAAACAAACAGTTACCCAGTGTACAAATAATTAAATACAGTAGTGTTAGGCGCCTTGCTAACTGTGGCACCAACACCGTTTACCACGGATTGTACGGATCTTTAGTTTTAAGACTAAATTTGCAGTTTTGTTTGCATGGTATCTGAATTACTGAAGCTATGAGCTTCAAAATTAATTAATTGTCATCGGTGTGAATACCTCATTATTATAATCGGATAAAGGATAACACAGTTTTATAGACCAGAAGCGAAACTTAATAAAAAAAATACAAAACTGAACAAAAACTAGAACTCTTATAACTTTAACGAAATAAAAATCAACAGGTAAGTATCTACAACTCAGAATAGCTTAAGGCTGCCTAATACGTCCGCACTCTCCGACCGTCCGAGCAAAAGTGTCAGGCGATGCGCCCCGCTGCAAACCCGTCACGTCACGCCAGCCGTCAGCCGGTGGCGCGGGGACAGGCCACGCCCCTCTTGCTATGGTCTTCTGTTACAACAGATTATAAAATTTTTGCTAGTAATAAATTATGAAATGTTTCGGCATTTTTTGGGTTCCTTTGTAGGCGTAAGTGGCTCAAAAGATTTGTAAACTTGCTATGCCGTAGAAGTCGTAGGCGGTGCTACGGTAGTGCTACGCCGTAGCTTCGGCTACGAAGTTTAAAATTTTCCAAAGGAAAATAAGATGTCTTTCTCCAAATATGGTTCACTTGAAACTGTTTAAAACCTTGTTTAGAATGGTCAATTTTCTCTACGCGAAGACAATTATCTTGAAAAATCTAGGTTAATGTTAACTATCCAGGAATTTGTTCCAACAAGCTACGGTTTCTTAGAAGGTGTAAAATGGATTTATCTAAGTAGAGGGTGACATGAAAATGTTCATCTTAGTGGACAGTCATAAAGGGCGCGGTATTTTTGACAATGAAGTTAGAAATAAATAATAATGAATAATGCAGCCAGTGTCTTGGGCACGCTTCCGATTGGTACTGATTTGGACCAGTTGAGCTATCTATAAATCGTTTGCAACGGTTTGTAGATGGCTCAACTGTTTCATGTGTATTTTGTAAATATTGTGAATATTGTAAACACTGTATTAGTTGTAATTTTCAATGTGAATAAAGTTCATTTTTTATTCATGTCAAAAGAAATAAATATATACTTAAAAAATCTTACGCTCGGTGCGCATAATCACAGGCAACCTCTATAGTAAACATGCTCAGTGAGGCAATGCATTACAGGCAGAGGTTACTTACCACTTAGCATTAGGTGGGCTTTCGGCATGTTCCATTGTAAACAGTCGAGTTTGTTTAATTGCGTTTGTAACATTATTCGCCTAAAACAACAACATCACTGGGACTAACGGGAAGTGCAAAATAAGTATTAGGCGTCTTTATTCCCGTTCGTCCCACGAACATGTTCAGTGGGATGAACGGGAAGTTATTTTGAAATCTTTCCATTCACCCCAGCAGTGGAATAACCCAATGGGTACAACGGGAATGAACGAACATACCGAGGTGTTTCGCACTACCCTGTAGAACAGATTGCCTGTTGTCATACGACATGTTATACGAGTCTCGTCGTAACTCGTTGCAGCTTGTAGCTAGCCTACATAAACTTTAATTTTACAGCTTCAGTTTAACACCGTTATAGAACGTTTTCCTTTTTAACACTAGCCGATACCGACAGCTATACGATAACGACATCACAACATCGTCATGTTATTATAAGAATAAGAATAAGAATACTTTTTATTTACGACACATACTACATAGAACAGAAACAAATACAGACTAATTAAATACTAACTAAACTAGAAACTATGTGCTAAGTAAAGTAAAGTATTCGGCATCTGAGCGCTTCCGTAGAGACCTTAAGGCGGCCTAAAAACTCCGTCACCTGAGTTGGTAACTAACTCGAACTAACTAGGTCTCAATGTTGCAGTGCAATGCTCTGTGATGTTATTACATTGTTATTAGATATGCTTAACATTAGGTACGTCATAAAAAAAGACTATCAATCGAACAAAATCATATACTTTTATTATCAATCTTAACAATTAGCTAAACTATAATTATTATTGATGGGCTCTCAAGAAGTATGTACAATTGTACATGACAGTTATTTTGACTATTTATATAAACCATGTATACATTCAAGAAATGGTACCGATTGTTGTAGCATTTTTCTAAACTAACCTTAGATTTGTCAGCACAAAATATACTGCCGTATCTTTCTCAAAAACTAAAACGACGAAGACGTCTATTATTTTAGTGCTATCAAATTAATTTATTGGAGTCGGTGTGAATGCGTCTAGTAATAAATTAATGAAATTATCTCACCGCCGATGTCGTGCAGGTGTCGTGTCGTTGGCAGTGTGAGCACACATAGAACGTAACCAATTTTCAGCAGCAGTTACGAGTTTAAAACAAGACGAGTTCATCAATTTACTCCTAACATTTTACGCTTCAATAAAGCGTTGAGAAGCGTGCAAAAAATGTTTATTAGCGATGTCTTTTAATAAAATATTTATCTTTTTCTACAGCATACAAATACATTGAAGTCCATTAAGGTAAAAACGTAAAAGTATGTTTATTTTTGAAGTATTGATGTAGATATCATAGGTACAGACAGTAGAAACAATTGATAAGAGCAATATCGTAAAGTTGTCTCTATATTCTGTGTTATAGCACACAAATAAGATAAAGGACTTTTATCCTCATAAAAATATAAAATTATAAAATGTCTATGCCTAGGTCTAAACGTTTATGTTTCACTAGCTTCCGTCCGTGACTTCGTTCGCGTCCCGTTCGATCCCGTTGAATTTCCGGGATAAAAAGTAGTTTAAGTGTTAATCCAGCTCACGGACAATATATATATGCTAGTTTCATTCAAATCGGATCAGTAGTTTTTGCGTGAAAGAGGAACAAACATTCATACATACTCGTACATCCTTACCAACTGTCGCGTTTATAATATTAACAGGATGTAGCACCCTTAACGTCAAAATTGCAGAGAGCTCTTAATTATGTGCTCAAGTGCGATCTATACAATTCATTATGATCAATGGAACTCACAAAGGTTCATACCGCCGCCGACAAAAGGCTTTTGTGTGAATAATGCAATAAGCCCCTCAATTTTCCTTCTAGAGTCCAGGTTCACTAATTTGGGGATTGGGAGCCTACTATTGTAGAAATTAGGCAATTGTGATTACGCGCTGACTCCGTGACAGAGGTATATCTCAGAATATTGATCTGAGGGGTATATTTAAACTCTGAATAAGTAAACATTTGGTTAAAATTAGCTCTGTCTGTGTGTGATTTATTCTGATTGTGATTCGTTTGTATTTTTTTCATCTATGACAAATACGCATCGCGTGGTAGGGTTATGCCCATTTCGTACCTTCTATTGCTATGCACGAATTTTTTATCCATATCGTACCTTCAATACAGTCAAGCAAACAACTTTTTGCTCAAGACTTGAAGTTGTGGGACTCATGTACTATTATTCTGTGATGAAAAATATGTACGCGTACAGTAAAGTACACAACTTTTTATTCAAGGCTATGCGACCGCGCTATGATTTTGCTATGGTTTACATTTTAGTCTATTATTTTGTGATGACAAATACGCGTCAGGAGATTGTGGTAGGACCCCATACAGTCAAGCACACAACTTTTTGTGCAATAATCTTGTGTAAGCCCCATTTTGACCCGTGTAATGTTCGCACAACAAACTTTATGGCCCAACGGTCACGCGTGAATTGTTCAAACTGCTATTAAATCTGCGAGCGGCAACTGCGATGTAGTTCTACACGAGTGTACATCATACAGAGAGTTAACTACCAAGTCATATCATAATATGAAACTGCTCCAAGAAAAGTGAGGACGTAGGCTTGTGTAGAAAACTGGACGTTTGATCTGTGGTCACGGATTTGTAAATTGAGGCAATTACTAGAGATTCTAGAGAGTCCCAGCTTATTATGAAAAGAGGTTTTTAGCCTTGTTTGTTTTGTAGATAAATCCAAGATAAATCACCCAAACGTTCTATCTTAGGACAGGCCCTTAAGACATCTTTGGATTTTCATTTTAACTTGTTACTCTTCACAATAGATATCCAGACATCAAAGCTAACCCCAATAAAGCTAAGCCTAGATATATAACTAGCGCCAGTAATTATCACAAACACACCTAGGCGGAAACAACTAGTGAGATATTACACACTTGTGGAGTGCTCGAAGCTTTAGCTCTGTTCGTAACTAACTGGTGTGGCCGGTGGTGACGTAACTAAGTTTTGGACCGCTAGCGTTGTATATTGATGGTAAAATGTAACGTTGTGTTTGTGGTTTCACCCGGTGGAGAATAGCGTTTTCATTTTGAAGTGAGCTGCGCATCAGACACTCATTATCTCTGTTTCAAACTAGTGTATAATGTGGCTGACTGTATCTAGCCGTTTGACACACCTGCGTGTGTTGTGTACCTAAATTACCTCACGGTGTGTTTTTATAATTACGGTTATTACGATTTTTTTACTTTTTAAACTCTAATAGACGCTAAGTGCGTATGTGAACAAGAATATAGTAGATTTGGATAGCGTGCGTTAAATTTTAGGAAAGTAGGTATGCCAAAACCCAAAACATATAAAAAAGTATAACAGGCACATTACGGTGTAATTACAGGCACATGAGACTTCAAGATCTTTACGTCTCAGAGTGATGGACGCAGTGCATTGCCTTACAGGGCACGTCCTCATTGGACTTGCTCTGTGAGGTAATGCATTGTTATAGGCAGAAGTTACCACTTAAAATCAGATGAGCTATCAGCTTGTTCCATTACTTTTATCATAAAAAAAATAAAAAAAATGATTTGTGTGAAGTTTGAACATTTCTTATAAAAAGGGAATAACTTAACTGTTTAAATATTATTGTACTGGAAAGTTAATTTAGTTCCGTATTCATCTTATTCCAAGAAATTGAAAATAATTATTCACTTATTTACTTTGGTTTTTATTTGAGAAGATAAATTACAAAACTGAACGAACGTTGCTCGAGTGTTAATAAAGGTTCTGTCTAGACCTAATTTAGAGTTCTGTTACGCAGGTGCCCGTCTAGGTATACCTTAGGGTCTTAAAAGTGAGTCTAGGCCCTGGGGCGAGTGTTTGCTCTCAAAGGCAAAAGGCATTTTAGCTAATAAATTCGATGATATTAAAATTACCTTTAAAGTACTAGGTCTTTGTGAAAAAAAAAAAAACCATGTGAAGTACAACTATGCCTGTTTTTACCTCTATACTTGGCAGTAGAGTACCGGCAAGGGTAAAAAGTGACCCCTGACGTTATATAAATAATCTAGATTAGATGCAAAAAAACTGCTAAGTTAGAAATATAGTATGTACTTAGAAAACTATTGCGTTTTTTTTTTATGGCAATCGTCCAGAGTTGGACATTTCTGCTAGCGTCACCCTTGATTTTTTAATACAACTTAATGATGGAACAAGCCGATGCTATGTGGCCTCACTGAGCACGTCCTGCCTTCTTTTGTTGACGCTTTATTACATCACTGGTATTCTAACCGTAAACATAGATATATGAAAGCTAATAACATTCAACCAACGCAATAAAATATATTAATGCCAGGCCCTGGGTACGGGGTTACCACTACAATAGTACTGCCAGTATTTATGATACGGTGGCATTCCTCACTATATTGCCGGTTTTTGAGCTCCCTCTGCGCAATCCAAAGCTCTCCCCATATTGTATTTATACGTCTATTTAATACACTGTATTGTACAATGCTAGTCATACTTATAAACGATGATTAATAGCTGCAAGTTTATTTCATCTGAATTAGAAACAAAAACAAAGATTTCCTTACATAAAGCACATAAAACTGTACATAATTATAGCTTTTCAAAAGTCATAAAATTCATCTTTCTATCAAATTGTTACACAAATGGCCGAATACTCAAATGTTCATGCTTAAATTATTGCCATCTCTTACCAATGAGTAATGTCAAACAGAGGCAGAGCAATTTCAAGTGGTGTTTTGAGTGACGTTTCAGTATTCGGCCTAACGCTATACTTATAAACGCATGATTAAAATCTATCACTGTCACTGTTTGACATTACCTGTTAGTAAGAGACAGCAATAATTTAAGCAAGTGAATAAAGTTATGCAACGAACACGAGTTTTGACATTTTTTGAAACGACACATAGCACTTTTATTTTAATAGTTTTTCTTGTGTTATTGTGAGTATTGTTGTTTAATTTTGGTGGAATTTTAACCAATAATACTTAGGTCGTAACATAAAGTGTGAGCCATTGGAATAAATGTGTGTAAAGTGGTTTTTATGAATGTGAAAATTCGTGTTAGGTTTTGAAGAGAAAATCCACCATTTTCTTTTCAAAACAAACGACAGCCGACTTGACTAATGACTTGACTTGACTTATTTATTACAATTTTAACACTTGACATTAGCAAAATTGTCTGTCGAAATGACGGACACAGGCCATTAATGAAGAGAAGAAGAAGAAGAGAAGAAGAAGAAAGTTATGCAACGATTTGAATATGCAGGATAAGAGCTTCAATGAAAACTCAACTTCATCGCATAAACATTCATAATGTTATTCTTTGACGCGAGTTGCTTACCCTTCTCTCACCTTGCATCAAAGTTTTCCACAGATTACGCTAAAATAGAATAGGTGTGATAAAATAAACATTTTTACGACATTGCAAGGGTAAATTGCTTCATAAAACGCAATTATCTCGAGAATAAGGCTCTGCGATATAGGTCATTTTGTTATGGTTTAGGGCAGTAAACACACAGAATACGTATTAGTGGGAGATTTATGAAAACAATTACGTGACTGAGTTACAGTCTGTGTATTGTTTTTATGGTTTGCTTTTATTGACTACAAAATGTTATACAGATTAAATTAAACAAACTATTTTTATGGCACTGAAAGTTTTGTATTTAGTAATAACTTTACACGTAATAAAATAAAGATAGCATAAGTTTTTTATTTTTCCAGCTGATGGTAGAGGCGCCATCTTTTTTTTACACTGCATACAACGCGCTGTAAATATTTTATCTTACTAAATCCTTAATTTCTGGATAACCTTTGAATTTTCTAAAACAATATTTCATACAGTAATTCGTACATTTCCACTTCGTCTTTGAGATAAGCTGAACAGACAAGTAGGTACTCGAACGCACAGTAATTTTAGTGAGAGCTCCTCTCAGCGGTTATGTACTTGAATTAATTTAATATCTAGCACTAGTTACTGACGCAATCGGATACTTCATGATGAAGTTAACAAGTACCTAAATATTTCTAACATAGCCACATATAGATAAGCTTACGTAATAAACTGTTATTAATAGCACAGAAAATGCTGAGAAAATTGATAAATAATAGCATTTAGTGTTACTCCTTACAAATCCTTGGACTGTTTTAGCACTGTCTTTAAAGATGCAGTGTTTTTTCAGCGCTGGTCTACTTACAGTGAAATACTACCGCTGCACTTTAAAATCGCATATCTCAGGCCATTGTTCGTCCCAACAATGGTAACTGAACCAGTTGGGTGCTAAAAAGAAACAATGGGATACAAATTTATAATGCAGTCCTGAAATGAATCACGTCATGCTCGCTACTCCTGTGGGAGGCTCTGGAAGTGAACAATACTGCTTCAGTGTGGACATGAATATAAAATAACTAAGTAAACCAGCAATCTCATTTCCACGGTTCCACTGTCACAGCAAATTCTTAATCTTTATGGAACCCTCTTAAATAAATCGGACGGTGAATGAATTCCCGCTCCAATTTCAGCAATTGTTGAATGTGCTCGTCTGATAGGTTCGATTCGATAGATTCTCATTCCAAAAAAATATCAGGTCGCCAGTGTAGACGGACAGACAGTCTCTCTGCGGATTTTGAAAGACGTAACTATTCAAAATGATTAGATACTTAATTGTTACTAGTACTTATTGTTTCTTTGGTCGTTTGCCAAAGGGTCTCAAACTGCACGTACCTATCGCCAATTGGTGCCTGAAAAAGTAAATTCGAGCTCAACGGCTGGCTCACTGGTTGGCCGATGGATGGATGTGGACATGCTTTTGACAACTACCCTATAGTTTTATATTATCTGTGTCTTAGACATTTTAGAGGACCACAGACGTCATCGCCGCCGCCGTCACGAACCGTTTAGAACAGAATAAAGCTCGTGTGAAAAGTCACGCGTTATTTGATTTATCCAAATATTTTACGCCTGAGTCAACCAATTGGCCTATTCTTTTACAGAAATTTATGTGACGTTAATTTTTGGACATAACTGCACATTGGAGCGTTATTAATGCGAAACTCCTGAATAACATGTACCGTTTCGCACAATTCTGTTGGCGAATGGGCCATACGTCTGGCTTAGTGTTGCAAACACCCAAAATAATAACATGACGATATATTTTGTTCTGGTCCGAATTGCCATGATGTCAGCTGGCAGAAATTTACTGCCTACTTTCTGCTCGATTCGCGACGTAATTAGTGTCGTTCTGGCACGTTCTGGAACAGATTAGAAAATAAAACATTCACTTTAATTTAAAATGACGAATTTCAGGATATATAAAATTCTGCAAAACAAAGATAGCAAAATACGCAGGCATAACTGAATACTATGAGTTCAAAAGAGAATTTGTTACAATAAATGCAGGTATGCTAGAATTATCGTATTCTATTTACAGTGACTGAATAATCTAGATAAGTAGAACATACACCACGCATTTGGAACATTCGAAAATTGTAGTACGCTTTAGTTTTGCCGCATTAAAAAAAATATTCCGTCTATTTTCTGAGGGTTTGGTCATAAGTTTTTTCCAGTCACTGGTATTAATGCTCACATAAATCGTTTTTATGTAGGTGTAAGCATTTGTACGTACGTTAACTGCGCACGTTTGTAAATAGGTCGTTATATTTCGTTTGGAGTGGCACCGTCGCATCCGCAGCTCACCACGACTTTGCAACTTGTGGATTACAAAATCAACTACAATTGTATATTTTACGGAATTTCTTTTATCATCAAATACAAAATACAATACTGTTACTTTGGCTAGTATTACAGACAGCAATTTTTTTAAAATACTTAAGTTACCTTGGAATATTTAGTAGCCTTGTAACAAAAGGGTTCACACTTTTTGAGCATTTTGTAGCGCTACCTAGGAAGCTTCTAGGAATTATCCTAGATCGCGCAAACGAAGGATTGGTCCATCCGTTGGTCTTTGGCGCGGAAGATCATCTCTTTTCGTAGGAGACCACACATCCTATCGTGTTCTTCTCACATCTCAAGCAGTTGTTCTCCCTGTGTCCTCTGTTGTCCAGAAGATAGCATCCCCACGTCATAAAGCAACTACTATTTATTCTGGAGCGCGGCTAACAGGCCTCGAAGCCTCCTCAGAGGCTGTAAACGTCTCCAACGGCTGACTTTCGGTGATTTACTCCAATTTTATGTGTCGCTTCCCCTGGATTTATATTAAACCTACTTTATGGTTTAATTTTACAACACTGAAACATGTTACGATGGTCATTTCGACACGTCTCGTTTGAACATGTGCTCTGTAATTTATTTTATTGTACAGGCATTTTGATAAAAGCTGCAACGAAGCTCAAACTCTCTACTAGTCTTATTTACACCCGGTATAAGTCCTTAATAACTTCATGTTATTTTTTATTATATGATAAAGTAAACAGGCTTAGGGTAAACATAAACTCCTTGACCCTAAGGGCATTGTTGATGCTTTGCCTGCCCAAAAAGATCCCTCTTTCTAGTTTATTTTTAGGTAAATATCACATTTCATAAGAAAGATAAATAGTACTGAACCTGACCGAACCTTTTTCTATAAACAAAAGAGGTTGATGCTCTACTCCATGTTGTGCCAAAATTATGGTGAAGTCAGAGGAGTCTTCTACTTCTTCGTATATTTGTCTTCTTTTCCTATTGAGTCAATATTTCAGACAATTATTTTCTTAATTAAAATAAAACTCCCTAACCATCACGGTTCTTTAACAAGATGAATAAGAGTAATACTTGAAAATTCATCGTTTTCGTGCTGATAACGTGTTACAAAAATATTATTTTTATTTAGGGGGCCATTCCACATTAAGTTCTCCTGGGAATAGCTTAATAGTGGACATGCGGTAAGGTGGGCCATATCTTGAGCTCCACATTCGCACCGAATTTCAGCTGGGTCCCTACACCCCGATTTAACTTGATTTGCTTTGCAGCAGTCAACTTAGAATTCATATTTGTTGATTTTGAAGACTATTTTATCGATTTTTCAAAACTTCACACACATTTTTTAAAACATTTAAAAAAAAAATGGAGCAGTGATTGTCTGTATCAATATAAAAATAATAATGTTACAAAAATGCCATAAAAAATAATAATTTAATCTGTTTTTAAACGAAAATAACCCGAAAAGCTGTGTTTTTTTCTCAGAGAAAAAAAGACTTTTTCAGCTTGTACATCATCATCATCATCATCAACCTATATCGGTCCACTGTTGGACGTAGGTCTCTCCCAAGACGCGCCACTGAGCCCGGTCTTCGGCTCTTCTCATCCAGTGTTTGCCAGCTACATGTCTCAGATCGTCACCCCACCTAGCCGGAGGGCGTCCTACACTACGCTTGTCTAAACGCGGTCTCCACTCGAGTATTAGTTTGCTCCAACGATTGTCGGTTCTGCGGCAAACATGGCCGGCCCACTGCCACTTCAGCTTACTAATCCTCTGAGCTTGTACAAAAGGATCCAAAATAATATTCCTGGTACCAGTAATATCCAACGCACTAGTAATTACTCCGGACATGACAGCCGGAATCATTTTGCTTGAACACGGCTCCAATTCGACAATAGCCTCGCCTCATTGTGTGCAGCGGCCATTGTGCAGCAATCACAAGTCTAAGATATAAGGCATTTCGTAAACGAATTCCCAAAAAACCGAACTTTATTTTTTTAAACAAAAAAGAAGAGATAAAGCAACCTTCTGGCTCATCTGTTAAATAGTTACCTCAATACAAATGCATCTGACGACGACGATCTACTTGAAGTTGATGAGAGCAATTCGATGAAGGCCGCACAAAATCTGCATATCTGGCATTCCATAGCGTAGGTAAATGCAATGAAATTGTTTATTTGCTAGAGCATGGTCAAAATCAGTTAAATCAGAAACTTAAGTAGAGAATATCTAGGGCTGAAATAATGACAGTACAAGCACAAATTACTGCTCGAGACTCTAGATTTTTTGTTACAAAATTTATTTATGTTAAAACTGACAGCTCTCAATGGAAAAGTCAAAGGGGAGTTTGAGACTCGTCTACCCGGGGCCTTATGTTAGGTACCCTGCTAGTGACGTTCAACGTTCTCTAATAAACATTTATTAACTCTCGTAGTGGGAACTGCACTGAGATAGACAATAGAATAGAAATAAAGCACTTGTTTTGTGGAAACCTGTCGCCTTTATTTGAACTCGATAAAGTAACACTAAACCTACCTCAATGCAATATCCTATGGTATTTTGTGATTTTGAATGAATGAAAATACTTTTTATTTTTTTATTTATTTATTGTTTTAAAATACATAATAACTTAATTTGTACTAATAGCACTAAGGAAACCACAAAGTTTATAGGAATAATGCTACATGAGTCTTAGCGTCGATAGCCTAGTCGATAGATAGATAGGTAGGTATGTAACTATAAGTAGGATCTAGCAAAGTGCATTCCATTTACTTAGGTAGCTTGTTAGATAGATAATACGTTGTTTTAGTTATAAATTTGTTTACTTGCTAGTTAGTTAGGTAATTCAGTAGGTAGGTTGATTAGCTTTTTTAAATAGTAGGTAGGTATTATTGTACGTTACAAACTAATATGCGAGACAGAAAATGAGATTGAACTATTATACCTATGTATATTCTGCGTTAGCGAAAATGACTACCATTTCTAGGTTTTGGCTGCCATATTACGATCTGTCGTATCAATCATCATCATCAATATATATAAAACTCTTTTGAAGCTGACAGAGAATCAACGCACAGCCTAAACTATAGGTCCGAGAGGTATGAAATTTAGAGGGTAATATCCTTACCTATATAGTGTAGGGGTGCACTAAGAAAGGAATTTTGAAACGTCACACTCTAAAGGGTAGAACGCGAGCAACGCCGCGGGCGACGGCTAGTAAAACATAAAAATAAAACGCAAATCTCCAACTCTTTAAAAAAATTTAAACGATTAAACTTGCAGTAGGCAATCAACGATCATTGCCAGGAAGCAATAACGAATAATACCCGTACCTACCTACGACAGTCCGTCGGCTTACTAGCGATTAACTCCGCCGAAATTAAAAGCGACGGCAGAGATAATAAAAGCAGTTGGTGGAAACGTGACCAATATGTCCTAGGAGGATTGGCGACAGAATTAATAGTAGATAGATGTGTTACTCGCTGAATAACGTACCTTCATCTTCTTCTTTCGACAGGCAATTTTGCCCGTGTCAAGTAATTTGAAATTATCATCATCATCATCATCCACAGCCCGATTTCACCCACTGCTGGGTATAGGTAGGCCTCTCTTGGTCTAATTTGAAATAATTCCAAGGAAATAATAATAGATGAATAATAATAAATAAATATTCGTGGACATTTTACACAACTTTTTTTGACAGGCGTCATGGCTCAGTCGGTAGTAGCTCTGCCTTCCGTGCTGTGGGTCGTGGGTTCGATATCCACCGAGAACAAACATTTGTGTGTTGTAAACATAGATGTTTGTTCTGTGTCTGGGGGTTTCTATGTATGTATTTACAAAAAAAAAATGTATGTATGTATTCTATCAGCCATCTAGTTTCCATAGTACAAGCTTTGCTTAGTTTGGGACTAGAAGGCGTTGTGTTAAGTGTCAGTGGGAAAAAAAAAAAAAAACTCCAAGCTGTCTCAAACTGAACAACGCTTGTACTATGGGAACAAATGTTTAATATTAGTCAAGTCATTGCAATAACGTTGGTTCTCAGTATCACTTCTATGTCACGAGCTAGCTATGTCCAGCGAGTTCGGTTGGCCGTGGCTTTATGTACATCACGTAATACGAGTTTGCTTTGCCAACGGTAGCTTACTGCTCGATCGGATATCGAATCTTAGCTTGAACGGGAGCTAGCATATGCTTGTCTTCAATGTTTGAGAGCTAATAGTGAACCAAGTGCCAATAGATTCTTTGAATTATACGGATTTCTCTTAAAGTACCCATCAAAAATTCATGTTTTTTTTTTAACTTGTATCACTATGGTCTCATGAAAGGAAAACTATAGGAAAATCTAAAAGGTAACTAAATTCGACAAATTAAATAAAATCCACTATTATTATGCGTTCAGTTAAACCTGAACCGTATCACGAGCTTTACGGTGAAGGAAAACATCGTGAGGAAACCCTTGGCTTAGTCAGCTCCGCACGTATTGACCTTGTCTGTGGATATGGCTGACTAGGCTGAGAGCATGGTATAGGTGCTGGGCAAGCCTACTCCATCTAAATATTGTCTCAGGCACTACAGTGTGTCGCTAAGTGTAGGCATAGGTTGCCTCCTGACGCTGTATAAATCATCTTCAATAGATGTAATCACAGGCACATGAGACTTCACGATCTTTACGTCTCAGAGTGATGGACGCAGTGCATTGCCTTACAGGGCACGTCGTCATTGGACTTGCTCTGTGAGGTAATGCATTGTTATAGGCAGAAGTTACCACTTAACATCAGGTGAGCTATCAGCTTCTTCCATTACTTATATCATAAAAAAAAAAATGTAAAAGGCCTATTTTTATCACCATTGAAAATTCTACAAACGGTAGCTTATGTTTCATTTGCTTTTTCTAGTGATTTGTAGTGTGATAACTGCTTGCGCAATTTACTTACATTCTTTTTAAATGCTTTTAGGTACATAAATTTATTACAAAAGTCTATAGTTGCTATAAAAAACAAAAGCATAGCACAAAACATAGAGCTCACCCAAAATGAAATCAAAACAAAATTTGGCACAGCAATAAATAAAAATCGCAAAAGAGTAAAAATCGATTTACCGGGTATTTTATTTAGTTTTTTTGGCGAATCCCCACATAACCGAGCGCCGCGCACCAATTTAGCTCTACCTTGTTTTATTTTACTCCACATTCATTTACTAGAACTAAACAGTGAGGGATTTACTCATTCACTTAAATTCGAGCGCAAACCAGCAGGCCTCTTCAAAATGTCATGAAATTCAGGACACATTCAGAGTAATTAATGTCTTATCAGCATCTACGATACAAACATGACCAGCCATCGCTCGGGCCCAAACTATGTTTTAATTAAGGTCTTTTATAACAATATCGAGGAGCCATGTGTGGGTGAAGAGGTCACTCGATGAAAGGGTAAGATGACTATCTGCCCCCAGTTTCAGTTTCAATCGCGGCACAACTTCGCTCGTTAGACTACACAGGACTACACACATGTCAACGAAATTTCTATTCAAAACATTTCACACACAGCCCTTTCATTTATGCACAGAAAGTTCCTTATCATTCCGTCACCACGGTGGCAGGCAGCTTTTGATGAATACACATTTATTTTGGGCGGACGCCATGCCTCCAAAACATGCTTATCAGATTTTTCATAATTACTGGGGACCGAATGTTATGCGGCTTATCTATAGTAGCTATGTTGGATAGAAAACCCTTTTTTAACCTGTTTAACATGGACTGTGAGAGCCCAGCTTAATTAAATTTAGTTTTAGATTGAATTCTCTGAAGAAAATCAATTATCGCTTATTAGTAGGAGAACGTTTTCCTCGTCTTCAGAATTAATTCCCCATTTCGTTACAGCGATTGTTGTTGCTATAAATAAATAACGAGAGCTGCGGAGATAAGTTAGCGGCGGTAAGAGTTTCTTATTTGTTAACGTTAGGAGTTCGCATTAAAAAGACGAATGTGGGTTCGGTGCAAACGATTTAATGGCCATATTTAAGGTTGCCCTCTTGATCCGCTTACGAAACGAATTGGTTGCGAAATTGCTATCTAAATTGGACTAGTTCGAGGTAGACAATTTGCCAAGACATTTGTATTCTTGCGGAGAAAAATAGCATATACCTCGAACATCTGATAGCGACGCGGTGCGCGGCCTGTCGGCAGATCCGCGTCTGTTGGGCCCGAGCCAATCATTCCATCCAAATGAAATATTTCCTACCAATCGAGGGACTTAATGAAAAAAATCTCGTTTTCTTATTCAATATGTTCTATACGAACGAACGGCACAATGTAAGCTGATAAGTATTTATTGCTTTTTCAATGGGGGAAAATAAATTAGAATTCTCTCATGAATATCAAGTATCTAAGCGGGGTTTTGCGAGCCAGGATTAATAAAAAAATATATAGTTGCATTGACTTCGGCGTTCGTCTGCCGACACTAGAATTGGCTGCACCAACTTTTGTATGTAACACGCTATTTACTTTCACAAAATAAAGTACTTACATCAAAACTAACTACTATTATGTTCACCGCTGCTGCAACACCATCATCATCAATATATATAAAACTCTTTTGAAGCTGACAGAGAATCAACGCACAGCCTAAACCATAAGTCCTAGAGGTATGAAATTTGGAGGGTAGTATCCTTATATAGTGTAGGGGTGCACTAAGAAAGGAATTTTGAAACATCACACTCTAAAGGGTAGAACGCAAGCAACGCCGCGGGCGACGGCTTGTATTCTATACTTGTTTTAATAATGTTTCTCGCAATAAATAATTTTTCTAACTAATGTTTAGAAATGTGATACTTTGAGGCTATATCTGTATATAGCTAGTTGTTACGGCTTACATCTTCAAAGTTTAATAAAGCAGTGACCTAAAAATACAGTACATATGTTAGAAACCTACAAGGTTGTCCAAGTGTACCTAAAATCACACTGTGGCCGATTCCCGGCAATAATAGCACATAATTTTTAAGCACATTATTTAAATACTTCGTTATCGCAATACTTAATGGCAACACAAATGTTAACAGTCCTCTCTCATTGTCCATAAATTGGATGCGCCGGCAATTTGCTCATCGCACTGTTTTCAAAAATGGCCATTTTATTGTTCCCTCCTTTATTTAACTGAAATTACTCCTCATTCATTAGAGCACAGCGCACTCCACTCCGTTTTTTTACTTTCCATTGTTGGTTTTCAAAATTAAGCCTCAGTAACAATTGCTTTGTTAATAACGGTTCCACGATTAATCTGCTTTATTTTTTTCTTTTTGAAGAAACAAGAAAGTCTTTAGACTACATCAGTGGTTTTTTGTAGTGAACTCCCAAATTTATCAGTTCGGAATACGTATACAGGGTGGAGATGTATGAAAGACTATTTCGATGTGAAAGACATAAAATTATGACACATGCCACATGACACTGTTTTTATTACATTCTTAAATCAATCGATGTCTAATTAGCAGTACTTTATTTTAAACTAGCCGTCACCCGCCGTGTTGCTCGCGTTCTACACCCTTTAGAGTGTGATTTTTCAAAATTCCTTGCTTAGTGCACCTCTATATAAGGATACTACCCTCCAAATTTCATACCGCAGGACTAATAGTTTAGGCTGTCCGTTGATTGTCAGTCAACTTCAAAAGAGTTATTTATATATTTAGATTAAAAATATAACTTTTTTATCCGGACATAAAAACTGGCAAAAGGGTTACTTAACCAACTCACTTATTACACTAGTCTACCCATATCGTATCGTCTAGGTATAGAAAGATAAATAATTTACAACTTTGACCATTTTTTACGACTATCTCATCTAATGTCGTACATCCACACCCACCCTGTATTTATTCTATTTTATTTCAGAGGTCGAAAGCTTTTTTAAAATGTTGGAATTACTTACAAAACGCCTGCCTCGAGGCTATTCCTAAATGAATTCGACGGTCCTTTTTATTACTCCATTGTTATTTTTTACATAAATTGGCTTTTATCGTCCGACTTATTGTTTTGAAATTTCTTTCTAGAAATGTGTATAAGATGTTAAAAGTTATTTTCTAAGTGTAACTAAGTGTAACTTAACGTGCTTAACAGAAACCTAAATAAGTAACGAACGATCCAAGAAGGTTCTGATAAAAGTTAAAAATAAAGGAAAATTCGTTACCAAAACCTACGACAGCAATTTATTTATAAACAAAATTGAATATAAAATCAAAAACATCTTCCAACAAAGGCTTTGTAATAATGACCGAAAAGATTATATTAATTTTGGAACGTTTCGATCGGAAGTGGGCTCTCTTGCGGCGATTAATGCGCAGAGGTGAACCTGAGGTGCTCTGGCCCCGGGAGGATCATTAACAAAGATACCTCTCTACAAAACATTTCATATTTTAATGTTTACACTTTTACACGCAGACAATGCTGTAATTTGTTATAGGATAATATTTGAGCTCGTTTATGAGAGCTTGTCGGCCATATTTGTTTGTTGCTGTGCAAGCGACAACACGGCACTCTCATCTGTCAAGCTCAACTGGCGACAATATACAAACGGACTGCGAATAAATTGCCCGTCATTTATATTGATGAGTAAAAAAAAATATTTCTGCAAAACTAGACGGGCAGGTGAAATGGATTGGCACATAGTGTTTCCATACTACCCGATACCGATACCACAGATCATATACTATACTATACTAGTACTATGGCACGTATACCGATACAAATACCGTTACTCAAGCTGTGCTCAAGCATTGATTTGAGTAGAGATTTTCATACAAAAATCTATGCTTGAGTTTGGATCAGTGCTCAGTAAATCAGTATATGGGTCACAAGTGACTAGTACTATTACTTCGTCTTCTTCTTCCTGCTCTTATCCCACTAGGTGGGGTCGGCAGAACATGTTCTTTTCTTTTATTCTCCCCTATCATTTGTCATCTCAGTGTTCACTCCTCTCCTATGCATCTTTTACACAATCCATCCATCTTTTCTTAGGCCTACCTCTTCCTCTATATTCATCCACATTCATACTTAGCACTCTCCTCGTTACATGACTGTCTTCCCTCTGCATGACACTTATAATATTACCAACAAAAGAAAAAAAAAAGTGCTTAGTACCAAAAAAGTACCAAGTATTTTTTCTTCATCGATAGCTATTATCGTGTCTTTACTTGTGAAAACAGCCAAACGAGAGTTGGCAACTGGCGATTTACACACTGTTAGGTAATATCTGGGTCATTTTCATTTCAAAGTGACCAGCCACTTCCATCGAAAATATGTTCTTACCTACTCCAATAGGTAATATTTTATCCCTATAGTAACTATTATCTCAAAAGTTTTATCTTCTAAATATATAAAACTCTTTTGAAGCGGACTTAGAATCAACGCACAGCCTAAACTATAAGTCCTAGAGGTATGAAATTTGGAGGGTAGTATCCTTATATAATGCAGGGGTGCACTAAGAAAGGAATTTTGAAAAGTCACACTCTAAAGGGTAGAACGCGAGCAGAGCCGCGGGTGACGGCTAGTTTTTTATAAACGGTTTCAAAATTAAAAATACAATTTATAGAATTCAAAATTAATAGGCTTACCTGTCTAAATCCAATAAATGATGATAATATATTCCAGAAATCTCAACTAGTGGAGATTAATACTCATTTCTCTTCTACATTATTAACACGCGTCTCAAGCTTCATACGAAACAAGTTTATTGTACTAGAAGGCAGGGTGACTTTCAAAAACATAATTATACCATCTAAAATCTTCTAGGTTAATAAGTCTGGGAATGCCATCGGGCTTCAAAGGATAAGATACCTATATCAAATTTACTATTTATCCCAAAATTCCTTTGTTAAATGCTTTACGTGTCTCGATATCAGTTCAGTAATCCAAAAGGGGTAACTTAATTATCATCATCATCATTACTATCGTTTTAGCTGCTAGTTTCAAGTTTCGTGATACAGATCATATATTTACTTAGTAGTTTTAAAATTAAATTAGTTTACAGCATTTCCTTTCATTTTCTCTAGTGGAGAAGTAATAGATTGCATTTCCTCCCATTTTCTCTAGTTGGGTAGTTTCTCATAGCCATGATGCTTGATAACACAGAACATATTGCTCGGAAACTTTAAGCTTAGTAAGCTTAAAAAGCGACACCGTCATCTTACGACCGCCATATACCTATGCAATAAAGCATACAATACATAAATTTTTTTTATGATGTTAATCTGGAAATACCTCTCTTTTATTTTTCTCTCTTTTAATATTAGGTAATCATCCCTATGTTTAAATGTACATACAATGTCAATAACAACTTTTACACGAAAGTAAACTTATCAGAATAACAAAATCAATCTGGATCATATTACAAATCTGCCACGTAGCATCACTAGCAGACTGAATGTGGTAACATTACTGCGAGTTTGATATTAGCGCACTGTCAAACGTTGAATCTAATTAGTTGTTATGTTACGTTCACACTACGCCGCAGTCGGCAGGGGCTTAGGCAGGGAGGTGGGCACGAGCATAGTGTGAACACGATAGTGCCTCTGTCCCGGCTCCCGGCTCAAGTTCATGCCCTTGCTCCCAAATGAGAATAAAGTCGATGTTGCTGTGGCCATAAGTCCGCGGTAATAATGCCGGCAGCGGCATGGGAATAGTGTGAACGCGGTATTAGAATATAGACGCTTTTACACTATGTCGGCGCCGGCACCGATATTTTGGTTCGAATAACTGCCATCTCAGTATCGACATCAATAGAATCAGTTGACGCGTTTCTGAAACTGGGGGCTTTACATAGAAAGTTTGCAAGTAAGGTACGAGCAACATAATTGTATTGTCTCGAACTCGTTCATAGAGTATCTACAATCAACTCCTTAATTTGTGCGCCAAGAGTTAGGTACGTATGTTATTGGCAATATATGTGTGAGTGGAAACTTGGGCGGTACTTAATGCTATCTTGCTTTAGCATCACGTTTTGCTTGTGTACTGACGTACTTGCAAGAGTATGACTCTAACATTGTATTGGCGACAAGACAAAAAGAGTATATTCCATCTATACTATCCCACGGATGAGACTCGAATGGCCAAACAGCCCTGTTTTGTGCGATATTAGGATTACAAGTAGTAAAAGTACTATTCAGAATCGTTTTACAGTGACGAAGCTCTTGAAACTCATTTGATTGACTCGTAAAATTTTCAAACCCTTTGAGTTATTACCGCGTACCAATAAGTTACAAATTGAAACGTCTCGATATCACGCCTATCGTTTTCATCACATCAGTATGCAAATTAAATCAATGTCTGTATAAAGGGCGATGGCGAACCTTGATTGCAAGCCTTCGCACGCAATTCAACGATAAACTTGCAACGGAACTGAAATTTCAACGCAACTTTTTTATCGAAGGAAGTCGTTAGACCCTATCTGAGCCGCAGCATATTAACATACATAATTATAGGCAGTTTAACAATTGGAGCGATGCCAGCTCGGACTAAAATTATGTACGACTATTACCAGTTTTTCGGTTTCCGTTCGTACAACAATGTGCTTTGAAATATTCTCCGTAGAGGCGTTGCCTTCAACGAATTTATTGGTAGGATTTATTGCGTTCCTGTTATGATACTAAAATTACCTGCTTCTAGTTTTAAATGAGGTTGATGATAAGGTGAATAACAACACAAATCATAAAATGTAGACATTTTCTACGTAGAAAAGCGTTTTTACCTATTATATTGTTGGTTTTCATAGCATTATTTTTTCTTCACACCCTCAAAATACCCTGCAATGTTCAAGACGCCTGCTAAGTACTACGCAACAGGTAATCTAATTTTTGCAACGGTTTGTAGACGGCTCAACTGTTTCACGTGTATTTTGTAAATGTTGTGAATATTGTAAATACTGTATTAGTTGTAATTTTCTTTGTGAATAAATACACGACGTAAATAAAAGATTTGATTCTTGAAAACTTGATCAGAATTAAGTGCGTGGCGCCCACCTATTTTTATGAGCTGTAAACCTGCGAAAACAATACAAAGAGTGTATATTTCCCTTTATTGTCAAGTACAAGGACGCTGTCGGTGACACTTCGATTTACTACGACCCTTGGTTTGATAAAAGTCCTCCCGAGCCCTCCTATTATTTGAGCACCTACTTGGGTGTAGCTTCATTTACATGGACACAGTTACTTGTACGTTTTTTATTTGCATGTAACTCGTAGGTGACTGTAAAAATATAATAAGACTGTAAAGTAAAATACTTATTTACTTTACTTTTTTGAAAGAAAGAAAGAAAATACATTTATTTATGACACACAAACGGGCACAAACATGAAATACACACAGTAATTAAAAACACAAAGACAACATAAAATATAAAATGTGTATCTCCCTGCACTGCCCATCTAATGGCCACAAATAGGCGTCCAACTCAGCATTTGTTGTGTCTCACAACTTGCAATTATTTTACAAAAGTTAGATGCTTGGTTTTTTTTAAGTTGGGCGTATAAGTTTGCGTACGAAGCCTGTATAGATTAACAGTCCCGAGATCCCATGACAAAACATTCCGATCCCGGATAACAAAACATTCTGTAATCGGTTTCTACTTCAATTAGATCTGATCTTGATATGAGATGCCAGATAGCCCCATACATAACTCAAGTTGTACTGCGTGGTTTATAGCGGCAATACTCGTGGTAAGTATCTTTGACACGAGAAACTGTCTCCGTGTGAATGTAACTTTCTTCGTTCACCCACTTGTGTAAGGTAAACGGCTCGTTTACCATAAGTGTTGTAGAAAACTAATTAATTTTGTCTAATGAGGTGTCTTCTACAATAACGCGGATTAAATGTTTTAACATAAACATGTTTGTTAGGTTTTGGCAAAATTCATGTTCTTGGAAAACACAGGGTTATTAATAGATTTTGTGATTTTTTTATCAAAAGTATTTTTTTTTACTAAACAATTTCTATTTTTTCGACAGGTAGGTATGTCATAAAAATCACTTTGGCCATTTTGTGACTTATATGACATCCCAACAAAATCCCAACGATATTTGTGCTGGATTTTATTAAGAGAAATCAGGTACTCCTGAATTTATTACAAATCGATTTAAAAATCTTTTACGCGTGTATATTGAATTGCAAGCAAGCCGAGTAATATTATCATTACAATGCTATTGGCAAGAAATCTTAGAACCCCTCTGGCATCAACTTGATCAATTGATTTAATTCCAGTTGGAGATGTCAGAGGACCCACTGTCACAGACATTGTAAGTGAAAAAGAAATAAAAAGAGCAACGTATTGACCAACTAGCTCGACGCCAGCTTACGGAAGCTCGGAGCATCTCGTCTCAATTTTCTTAAAGTCGATTCTACAAAGCGACCTGATACTAAATGTCCCTTCGTAACGTAACAAAGAGCTTGAAAAATAGCACGTCTGAGGGAGGAGTAGGAGTAAATTCTACAATTTATTGCCGGGCCCTGTATTTGTTGCAAATGAAGACGGTAGCGAGGTGACAATTTTCAGATGCTGGGTCGAAATGACCGCCTTGGGAGACCCTCCGACGACGCGCCGCGCCTCAGAACTTTATACCTTACATAAATACTTGCTTAGGTCGACCTAAAATTTCAGTATTCATAAAGCAAACGTAAAAGAACCGGCTCCTATTATTCAAATGAAAAAATGTTTGCATTAAGGTAGAGATGGGCGAAACAAATGGAATATACAAAAACGTTTTATCTCCTCTTTCGCTAAATGATTTTGCTTATCGTACGTAAGCCCGTTTATCCGCTGTTTGCTACAATTTTTATGGTTTGTCAGTGTTATTTGTATGTTATGAATTTTATTACGGAAACAAACAACGCACCTCTAAAAGCTGATTCATTTTTAACAAAACGAGATTTACAAACACTGAAAGTAATTATCAGGATATTTTCAACGTGTTTCGTGAACACGAACGGTCAATAGTCGATTTGGTTATAGTCAATTGCACTAATAAACTTCACAGAATGATTTAGTATTCAACAGTTATTTATGTATTCTACTTTTTCAGGACTCTACGTGAACGTAGAATACTGGGATTGTAAAGTTAAGTTGACTGTATTAGTACTAAGTAACAATGATAACGAAAATTCTTGTTACGACTTTCATCAACTAGTTATAGTCGATAGCTAATCATAATAATAAAAATAGGCCATAATACATCTATTGAAGATGATTTATACAGCGTCAGGAGGCAATCTATGCCTACACTTAACGGGACACTGTAGTGCCAGGGACATTTTTTAGATCAAGTAGGCTTACCCAGCACCTATACCATCATAAAACGGTGAAGGAAAACATTGGGAGGAAACCCGCGGCTTACTCAGCTCCACACGTAATTGACCTTGTCTTTCCTGTGGATATGGCTGACTAGGCTGAGAGACTAGAATCATAACCAACCATATAAGTATTTAACAAAAAAACCAATGGCGGTCAATGGTTCAGCGGTCACCCATCCAGTTAGTGACCGCGCTAACATTACTTAGCTTAGTTCAACGACCAAAAAACCGTGATTCTCACTACTTTGTACACAGTACATAATTCTCGTTGTTCATTTATCTCACAAGTTGTTTATGTTAGGATTAAGACATGGCTTATCTCGCGCCGTATTATCTCACCTCACAGTTTAATTAAATTTATATGCACTAGTCGGTGTTTTCATTATATTAGCATTTAGATGACGCTAGTACCTATGTAGGTACAAGCTGTAAAAATATTGCTAAGGAAAATCGAAAAGTTAAACAAAAAGTTCAAAAAATTGCTAATGAGCCCAATTCTGTTGATATTTTTTTCTAAACTAAACTAATTTGACAGCACTAAGATGACAGCTGTCTTTGTCGTTTTTCGTAATGAGAGAGCTAACTTTTAGTCATAGTTATGACATTTTAATATAAAACACTAGAAAAAAATTATCCAACTTTAGTCGTTCTACTACAACCTGTATAAAAAACCAACAGTTTTCCCGCATTAATTACTTACGTGCCTCGGTGGATGTATTTTTCTTATCTCGCACTAGTGGAATGCCCGTGAATTTGCTCGTGTGGTTTCCTTTTCTTACACTTTCAGCTAAAACATTCAGAAATAGAATTTTAGGAACTTCTTTAGGTAAATAAGTTTTGGTAGATATTTCAACAAACAGGTACATTATAATTAGCCAAAAACTAAGCAGGACTAGTGAATATAGATATAAAGTATATAGGTAATATACTTTGGGTACCTTCTAATGGAGCGCTCTTGTCAGTAACCAGTTAGTAAAATGAAAATAAAATGTACATACAATACTGATATTGTATGTACATTGTATGTACGCTTACAATACTGATATCATAACGACCTGATATCATCATCATCAATATATATAAAACTCTTTAGAAGCTGACATAGGATCAACGCACAGCCTAAACTACAAGTCCTAGAGGTATGAAATTTGGAGGGTAGGTTCCTTATATAGTGTAGGGGAGCACTAAGAAAGGAATTTTGAAAAGTCACACTCTAAAGGGTAGAACGCGAGCAACGCCGCGGGCGACGGCTAGTCTACAATAGTTTTGTTCTAGGAATCGAGCCCAAGTAGCGCAGGCAGAGGGTAAACTTACTACCATCAACGTCAGCTGACATAATGCAAGTCTTGCATCGATTTACAACAAAATAGATATCTACAATGTCGTCAGTCCGTCGAGGGCTCTTACAACGGAAAATTATCTCGGCCATTTCAAACGATATCATCCTTCCTTTGAACCTGTCATAAAGGACCACATATATGTAATACTGTCGTTTCCTCAAAAGCGGTGATCGTAATATGCTGACCGTAGTGTCAGTTCACTTCTAAGTGAATACAAATGAAGAAATACTTAGGTATATTCGAAATACTAATAGCACAAAATTAAATATTGCCAATAGTGACTCACTTTTACGGTCTGATCACTGGTAAGTACATTTTCATAATAATCAAATTAATTAGTATCCTAAATCATTACACGATAGATTAGTGAAAACCAATGATTTCATAAAAAACCAAGAGTTTAGTAAAAAGTCGAAGTGGAATTTCACTCTAAGCTCTTCTCCAGACCAAAAAGAGTTCCTCTCTTGCTCTCTATGTAAGTTACTTGGACTACTAAATATTCTAATGAAGGTACAGCGGTAACAGTTTCTAGCGAAACGAAAGCTTAGGCATAGTGAATGTTCCGAGGCTTAAATAGTCATGTGAGAGTCGAAACTCTGGTCGACAGAGCGTCTAATTTATGGAATATCCAGCAAAGCACAAAGCGAGACTTCACAGATGCAGTACGTTCCTTTGGTCCTAGTTCTTGAAGAAATATTGCTGTCATGAAGCGGCCGACTGCAAGCAAGCTCGTATGAGTTTTTAGGCCGCCTTAAGGCCTCCGTCGTTTATTAATCTTTTTGAAACTAAACTCAATATTTACTGTCTTTTGTTTTAGATCAATCAAATTGTCAAATCTTTGGTTGTAGCTCCCTTTGTACACTGACCATATTCTTGTCCGCACTTCCCTCATGTTTATGACACTAGCATTAGCGAACTCGACACTGGCAGATCTTTTGAACCGCTTATCCGATCTTCACAGAATTTGGTAAGTATACGGATAGTACTCTTAAGTTTTACTGATTTGAAAAATAAAGTGAATCGGTCAAGAGGTTGTAAAGATACGAGGGTCCAAACGGAGTAAAAAAAAATGTCGTACAAAAATATCACAGGGGTGTCATATAGGGCTTTGCTTTTAGACATTCCAAAACCGGTTTAATTTTTATTCTAGGTGAAATAGTTTTGGAGTGGTTGTAAAAACTATCATTTATTGGCCTTACAAAAGCCACAAACCAAGAAGTTGAAGTTGAAGGCCTCCGTCCTAGAGCCGGGACCGACAGTTAAACGTGCATTCCGAAGCACGGAATACTCGATAAAACCGACCTTTGCATTAATTAGAGATGATTAAAGAATCAGACAGAAGAAAAGAACAAAAGAACAGGACGCTGTAGTGCTTGAAACATGCTGTACTTTCTTCACAGCTAGTCGGTCTTATCTACAGGATAAATAAGGTTAATTTCTTGATAGAAACAGATAGTACATGTGCTGGAGATTTTTTAGTAAAGCCAAAAGCAGCTCGCAAAACAGGGTTTCGATTCCACGATGAGATATAAATACTTATATGCTTGATTGATTAGTAAATGATTGTGCCTAGTTTTGCAAATAAATATTGGCAGATCTAGACACGATCTAGGTATCCTTATGCACTTGTTACAAGGCCTCTTAGCATGAGCATATTGAGCAGTCGAGGCGTTTGGTAGACAAACATTTTGTACATAGAGGAGAAAATCTTAGGTTGCCTTTTCAGCCGTCAAAACCATTGTTTTTATTTCTCAATCTTTATGCTAGGTGTGGTGTGGGCTGACACTTCTTTCTGCTATATTACATCCGTCAGCTACTACCACCGTCTTTTTGTAAACCGTAGTTTTAGACCTGTACCTCACGTACCTCTTAGAAAGCTTTGTAACTTCAACCAGCGTTTGACGATGGAATCACGAAACTAGATAATATTTTATGCGCTTCGTATACGTAATATACTTAAAAACTCTGAATATTTGTAAAACTCTGTTCATAGTAAACTTCGTCTCGTTTCACACTGCCCCTGATACGAAACCTACACGATTACGAGGAGATCACGAGTCGAAGCCGACAACGATATTTTTCTCGAGCAATAACTAGTCGGTATCGTGTAAAGTATGTTTCGATCAATCAGTGTGCAAACTTATAATGATGTCAACACCAAAATATGGTTAATGGAAGTTAAACAAATCTGCTTGAGCTTTTTTGTACCTAGTACCACCGTTTGCCACCGTGCCGCCAAATAGGTCTGTTAAACTACAAACTAGTCGTTTGTAAATACATTTTGAAGTCATATTTTTACATTGCGAAGCGCTAAACTTTTAGGAATGGGTACTCGTCGTAAACGACAGTTCTCTAACGACGCGATAGCTCTCGAATGGACTTGCAGCACTAGTTTTTTGATAAACTACCGAGTTTTTGAATATAGACAGTTCCTTGTAAAACTTCTTGTAAGAATTTCAGTTCAAATATCATCATCATCATAATCATCAATCATCAATATATATAAAACTCTTTTGAAGCTGACAGAGAATCAACGCACAGCCTAAACTATAAGTCCTAGAGGTATGAAATTTGTATCGTTATATAGTGTAGGGGTGCACTAAGAAAGGACTTTTGAAACGTCACTCTCTAAAGGGTAGAACGCGAGCAACGCCGCGGGCGACGGCTAGAAGTTCAATAAAATCGTATTCAAAATAAGTTCCATACTAATAAAAGTTATTCGTATGCTACATTATTATTTTGAAAAAAAAATAAAAAAAACTATATTATTGCGGCCATAATCTCTATGCAAAGTTTCACTCAGGATTTATTTTTATTCTTCTAGGTAAGCAATTTTGTTAACTAGTAAATTCAGACGCTATTATTTCACGCGTAGGTATAAATGTTTTCACGTGGTCCTATTATTATTTTGTCCTAACAAATACATCAACTGCGTAACTTTCATGTTTGTGAACTCTGTTTGTACGGATATATGACCCTTACTTACATACATACCTACCGGAACTATACGACGTCTATTCCGAATGGAATAAAAATTTCATGACACCGAATGAAACAAACTCGTTTTTAAACCTTATTTATAGAGTTCCTGAAACTGATGCTACAGGACCTTTTCAACGTCTGAATACGCGTTGATGAAAGTGTCTAGTTTCAAACTCACGTATTCACGACCACTATGAATTAACACGTGCAGAGTCACCCTGTACCTACAGTCCGACAGTGGCACTGATTACCGTGCAGAAGCTGAGCTTAATACATTGAGTGAAAGCGAGCAGTTGCACACAACATACAATTAGAGTAGGTAAATGATAGTGTGTTCTGTTCAACGTATTCAACATTGCACATTAGCTGTAACATGACGTCTGACTACTGCCTCCAACTGAATATTAAAGAAGAAAAAGCTTTGATTGTGCTTGTTATTTGGGAAAAATAATACTTAGACGAAGGGTTTTGCTAAATTGTATTCACTTCGAAACACGTGCATTTTGTTGTACTAGTGACAAGTGTTTTATAAGTCCTATAGACAAAACGCGTGTCAAGCATCAATGGCAAGGTATCTCAATCATTACACACACACACATACTTTTTAAATGTCCCATAAAGCACGTTTTAGGTAGCTAGTGATATATCCAACACTGGTATATACATGAAAGTAACGTAAACAAACAAGTTTCATTCTACTGAGTGCAACTTTACCTTTTGCATAGTGCTGGTACGTTCTTTAGCGACAAAATACGTAACTAATTACTGAATAAAAGTTCACCTTCTGCATAGTATACTGTGGCGGTTCTGTGTCGTTTCTATCGAGTATGCAGTGCACATGCTATTTGCGAGACATCCTGTTAGGTTTCCAATACATCTGGCAGCGGGCGAGCGCGGGATACGTGCGTTCGGTGACAATGCAACCACAGAACTAATAGCATCTACTTTAGGTGCAAATTCACTTGAACTGTGTTTTGTTAGCCTGAGTTTTGTCATTGTTTGGAGTGGGTATTCGATCTATCATCATTATGCCGTAAACTGCCATTATTGCTCTAGGTATATAACCTAACCTAGAGAAATTGTATTGTAGAGTTACTAAACAGAGTATTCTAATCGCTATGACAAAAGTTTCTAGCTCATCGTTCATTTACTGAAAGCAAGTGGTACCAAACCCGGGTTCCGGTCCTACAGTTATTGGTTCAAGTTCAAGCCAGTCGTGTGTTTTTGGTTTGAACGATGTGTCTATCTCTCAAATGAAACCAAGATCATAATATAGAATACTGGGGTTAGTAGTACCACATTTTGCCGTGGATAAAACCAATCAAACAAGTTGGGCAAGCCTACATCGCGTATACTCATAAAACCATGTCTTAGATGCTTTAAGAAACCTTGGTCAATTTTCTCCAGATGCTGCTTTTTTATCAGGATAAAAATTAAATACATACCATATTAAACCTAAATGAAGATATGATAAGGCCCATTTTTACACTGAAAATGATGTTGAAGTGCCATAGGTTCCACATTGCTCCTTCGGATGCTCGTTTGCAGTAAAACTTTATAATGTTTATTTTCCAATTACTTTTAAATTGAAACAGTTGTTTTTCCTAAGAACGGGTATAAATAGTTGTTTGTGGATTCTAAAAGCATTATTTAACAATTTTATTCATAAAGTAGAGTCCATTTCATTTTTATTTAAAAGAAAAATACGTAGCTAGTACAAGCTCAGTGGCGCGTCTTGGGAGAGACCTACGTCCAGCAGTGGGCCGATATATAGGTTGATGATGATGATGAACATAAAATTGGTAAACGAAAGCAATCGTGGAAATATAATTTACCTACCAAAAAGCCATGCGTAATAGTTATGAATAAACTGATGTTTTTTGGATAGGCTGAGCTTGGGCGGCCGCCCAACTGCGCGCCCCATACAAATTGAAAATCAATGAACCGCGGTATTCAATTTAATATGAAAATCTATTCGTCTCTATGATCTTATGCTACTTATGGCATGCGCATATTGCGCATGGCTGAAGGCGATGTCCATGTGGAATTTCTAGGTAATAGCTTTTTTGCTCGACGACAAGATTGCATAGTAATGTAGAACATTGGATTCTTATACGTGAACCACGCGATTATATTTTTACGGTTAGTACTACGTTCGTCAAGCTCCTTTTTCGTTGTTTACGTTTCGTCAAATTTTTACATTTTAAATTCTTTATTGCACACAGAAAACTACAACAAAAAAAATTACAACTAATACAGTATTTACAATATTCACAATATTTACAAAATACACATGAAATAGTTGAGCTATCTACAAACAGTTGCAAACGATTTATAGATAGCTCAACTGGTCCAAATCAGAACCAATCGGAAGAAGTACCTAAATGTAAAGATATTTGTTTTATTGGATATAGTATTTTTAGGCCTTTTATAGTCCAGTCTTATATTGATATTGAACATGAAAATGCTTTTTGTTTCGATTCGATTCCGTGAACTTGACAGTCTGACTACCGACAGCTTCCATTTTCGGACCACCCGCGCCCTCACGCGCCCTTTCGGTACATATTTTATCATCTTTGTCTCAAGGTTCAATCAGATGAGCTCACTCAGCCAGTGAATATTATTAATTATTGTATTTTTTTAGTAGCTCAGTACTTAAAAAATATTTCTTATTTCGGATCTTTGGGAAAATGTCTTGCTTAATATAATTAACTAGCCGTCGCTCGCGGCGTTGCTCGCGTTCTACCTTTTAGAGTGTGACGTTTCAAAATTATTTTCTTAGTGCACCCCTACACTATATAAGGATACTACCCTCCAAATTTCATACCTCTAGGACTTATAGTTTAGGCTGTGCGTTGATTCTAAGTCAGCTTCAAAAGATTTTTATATATATTGATGATGATGATAATGATTTGCTACAATTATCACGAAATAATGGTTTTACTACTTTTCTGATCTACTGAAATAACACTAGTGGACATTGCGTCAAGGATTTTTCGAGGTATGCTAAAAAGAGTGTTTTTAATCTAAAAAAATACTGGTTTCGGCATACAAGTCTAATGGTGGCTCCAAACGGTCAAAGAGATGATGCCTGGGCTTGATCATTGATCGTGTGTAGCCACCTTAAGTGCCACAGTGTAACTAAGGCTGGCTTACATTAAAAGAGTGATTCAGTGTACACTATAATGTACACTAAAGTGAAGGCATAGTGCCACTCATATCCGAGTGCTTAGTAGCTTTCAAGTTGTGTTTACACTTCTCCCAGTAACACTGGTAGGAGTGTCATTATTATCACTCAAAGAATATACGCACTGTCTTTTTACTCAGTAATTCCACTGTATATATATTAGCAACTACGTAATGCATACAACTAATTTATCTGTTTACATTATTACTGTGTTGCGGCCTAAAAACTCCATCAACAGAGTTTGCCACTAACTCATACAAGCTTGCTTGCTTTTTGCCAAAATTAATGTTTTTTTTGAACCATTGATTTTTCATTACACTTTTAGATGTAACATTTTCTAGCAGATCTAAATTTAATGTTTACGTAAAACGTGTAATAAAATAGGGTTCTATTACAGATCGGTCTTGGTTAATTTTCAAAGGCTCCACTGTATCTTATATTTTATTCAACGTTTACTTTACAAGCTTTTGCCTTTGTGACTGAAATTATAATTTATGTTGCGAGGCCTTTTGCTGACGCATTGATGGGTAACATCTATTTAATTAAATATCATATTATTATACGAAGCAAGTGCAAATACTAAAAGTATCCTAACAAAGTTTCACTATAGTGAATTACTTTGTTTCAGAAGTAGAGCTTTTTATCGAGAAAAGAAACCACTTAGGTATACATTAAGCAGTAATCCTCGTATTGTTTTGCCTCGATTTCAAACGTGTCTAGGTACATAAGAGGTGCCGGTGCAATGACTGGCACATGAGACCATGATATCCTGATAAACCAACTTTGGTGCAAAGTTAATATATCTATTTGAGTATATTTTATTTATTAAGTAAAATAAAAAAGAAACAGATAAAAAATGGCGAACGTAAGCTTCAAATATAAAAGAGTGACACAGCTCTCAAAGACCCTCACTCTTCAGTCCTGTCACGCCCGGTTGGTACTCAAGGCATGAGCACTGAGGCAATTAGACGCCTATAATTACTATGTTAATTACAGGCACTCCTCTTGTTTCTCATCTTGCCATTCCGACCGTTTGTTGTTGTATAAACATAAATTCGTGGGAGCTTTGGTTTTGTAAATGGCGGTGGCGTCATTTGCTAGTAGTTTTTTTTTTCATTTATTTCTATGGGTCCTGCTCCTGCATGTCGTTTTGACGGATAATCAAGTAAATTATAATCACAACAGCTGTCAGTATTTTTTATGTATGAACTCAACTAAACCATGTCCAGCGGGACTTTTTGTTAGGTATTTTTAGAGAGTGGTCGTCCGAAACCGTGGCCCTACGGGATGAAGCCGTTATTCGCGTTAGTCTACTGTCAAATTTGACAGTCAGCTGTTATCTTGAAGAAAAAAATAACCATCTTCATAAAAATCAAGGTGAAATCAAGTTTTGATCTGTTATCATTTATTACTAACCAACCCCTTACTCTATTTGAAGAGATAGAAATCCCCAGTGGAGCTATTTCTGTCTTATTTGTCACACTGGCGATTCGCGGCAGATTCCATTCGCGGCGGCGTTTTCGCTGCGAGTAGAATTGCCCGCAAATCACCAGTGTGATACGGCTCGGTTTCCCCCGGTCATACTTAGGCCGTGTTGGCCGAGTGGGATTGTACCTCGACTTTCGATCCGAAGGTCGTGAGTTCAAATCCCGGCCGTGCATCAATGGATTTTTCGTTCGGAAAAATTTTATGCGCATTAACACGAGCTTTACGGTGAAGGAAAACATCGTGAGGAAACCCGCGGCTTAGTCAGCTCCGCACGTATTGACCTGGTCTTTCCTGTGGATATGGCTGACTAGGCTGAGAGGATGGTATAGGTGCTGGGCAAGCCTACTCCATCTAAACATTGTCCCAGGCACTACAGTGTCCCCTTAAGTGTAGGCATACGTTGCCTCCGACGTTGTATAAATCATCGTCAATAGATGTAAAGGCCTATTATTATATACTTATGACGGCTGCCGCTTTCTGGCTTGCCTGAAATCTGAATGGACGGGTGCGCGAATAATTAAAGAGTGACTATTTGCTTTATAATTTACACACAGGGTGAATATTTTAAAAAAATGTATACATTTCCATCAAAAAAATAATTGGTAAATATTGTGAATATCGTAAATACTGTATTTATTGTAATTTTTTTTGTGGATAAACTAATTTATAAAATAGAACATCTAAATATTTAAAAACTAACTAAGCTGGTTTTCTGAGTGAGATGGTATTCAACCAATCCTGTTCACCAACTCGATGCAGTTTTATGAAGGATAATATATGACGTATAATCTTGGATAGACTAATTATTTAAGTTTATTTTTACTAGAAAAAGATATTAAAATGAATGCACTTAAGTTATGTATGACCCAAGCTAAATAAATAAGCAATCTAGTTACCACAGTAAAAGCTTTGTTTAGTTTGGGACTAGAAGGAGTTGTGTAAAAAGTCCATAAAAAGCAGTTTTCTATATATTTATACAGCCTGTATATGAACGGTAATGGTTTAAAAGCAATTAACAGTTTTATTACCAAATATATTTATGCTTAGCAGTGAATTTGGGTACTTGATAACTTGTGCGTAATTATGAAGCGCGTCAATCATTCTATAAAAACGGCTTATTCCCATCGAGCCCACTATGCAAAATAGTGGGCTCAATGGGATTTTTGTAGCTGTTATTATTGGTAGAAGACATAATTTAATTAGCTTATCCAAAGGTTTATTTTCACAATTGTTATTATCATCGTAATCAACATCATTCACTTTAGTAGACTTAAATCATCAAGCAGATAATGTAGTTATGCTAAAATTCATCTTTTCTAGTAACTTTAGTACACATACGTTTAATATTTTCAGGAGTATGTTCGCAGCAGACTATTTTAAAATATTCAAACCGTTTTTCCTCAGAAGCGCAATGCAAAAACTCACGTAGGTAATTTACCGCTGAAATCTTAACAACGATGCGAACTTTGCCCAAGTTATTGTGAATCTTCCGGAAACTCGCGGCAATATTAAAACTTACAGAGATACCGAAACTTGGTAAAAATAAAATATTCCGAATGGGAGAGATAATATTGCGAGTGACTCGGTATACGGACGATTTCTGGGTGGAGCAATAAGTTGCTAAGTTAGTGGGACAGGTAGTTACGCAACAAGTAGGTAAAAGTAAAGAAAACACTAAATCACATTTATTGGTAAATGGGTGGTGCAGAGTATTTTATTTTTCCATATTAATTCTGGGGTAGGAACAAAAAGATGATAAAGATGCTGGTGAGTTGCAAATTAAAGTAAGTCAGTTAATTTAAAAAAAAAACTTTTATCGAGTTTTGTTCTTTTCACTTATTTCTTCAGTTTTCCAGAACTAGCTGTATTTTGCTGTAGCAAGTAGCTGTATCTAAAATTGCCAAATGTTGCTGGATGATTGCCTACTAATTGCCCGTATGTAATTTTTTTTATGCGCGACTTCTGCTCGTATTTTTCTAGGTATCTGATCTCGCCACGAAACTCTATTCTGCCGTGCCATTGTAGTGCTTCTGGCGTCCCATTGTAGTGCTTCCCAACTGAGTTCGATCACTTAACATTGCTATTCATGCCGGAAACTAAATAAATAGGGACTCTACAGCAGAATAAACAGTTTCTTTTTAAAGTATGCTGTTTCAACTGATAGAAATCTTGCGTTAATTTCTTTTTGCGCTGGTGAAATGTATTGAAAAAGAAGGAAGTAGCACCGTACTTATTTCTGCTACGAAACAGTGATGCTAGCATCGTTTGTTCAGATTTGAAGGGGTGTGTGCCAGTGCAATTATAGGCACATGAGACTTAACACTCTTGTCTCAAAGTGACAGTCTCGGTGTAATGCATCACAGGGCGCGTTTTGAGTGGCCGACCTCAGTGAAGCAATGCATCAGTATGTTAGTCAAAAAGACTTCAAAAAAGGAGGAGTTTTTCAATTCAACTGTATTTTTTTAATGTATTTAAGTGAATTAATACGATAGTGATGAAAGTTCTTTATCGCGCAAGCATCATCATCATTGTTCTGGCTCTAAAATTGATATTTTTTTATCAAGTGTAGTTCAGATACATCAAATACATATTACTAAGTAAAAACAGAAAATGAAACCATCTATCTAATTTGGTAATTGCACAAAAAACTGCTCAACTTATTCAATTCAATCGATTATAAATTACCAAACAATGTTTCGAACGCGAGCAAAAGTATTCAGAAACGAGTCGAGCCATGTGCCTGTCAGAAACATTTCAAACTCAACTCAAAAATACCTTGGAACAACGTGACGTGAACGAATACAAAAGGGTTAATGGTTCACATTCAAACGAAATTGCGTACACATTGTTAAGTGAGCTTATCCTTCCTACTAATATTATAAACGCGAAAGTTTGTATGTATGGATGTTTGTTACTCTTTCACGCAAAAACTACTTATCCGACTTCGATGAAACTTGGAATATATATTGTCCGTGACCTGGATTAACACACAGGCTACTTTTTATCCCGGAAAATCAACGGGATACAACGGGACGCGAACGAAGTCGCGGGCGGAAGCTAGTATAATTATAATACAGAGAAATCCGCTTTGACACATTCGACGGCGTGACTTCATGACACGAAGCTTCGCGGTGAATTTTTATGAGTCGCCGCCTCACGACTCACCGGGGACCTGCTGAACGACGAAGTCAAAGAGAAATGGAGATTTTTCTTGTTACAAATGTGGAAGCAGTAGGTGGTATTTCTTCGCGGATTACTTTCCCGAAAGCGCACTTGTAACGTGGCGCTGGAATTTTTATTATTCCCGACTCCCCGAGGTACAGTTTGCGACAGAGATACATTCGGATCATTATGTTACGCGACCCGCGTTACTCAACAATATGACTTTAAATAAGTGACGCTTTTGAATGTTTCTGCTAAACTCGCGATTTGTTGTACGCGTTACATTTTTACTAGACCACATCATACTAAATGCGTAAAACACTTTTGTCTTTTCAAATTAAGTATATCAAGCCTTCATTGATATAGTCACAATTTACTTAGTTGTCGGTCCATTTGAGAGCATATTTTGTACAGTTCGCTACATAATGTTTTTACGTCTGGGATAGGTTTAGTAAGGAAAATAAAAAAATCTAGTTTCCAACTCTTCAGAGTCCGATCACTATTAAATTTTGATGTTGGCTGTACCACATGACTCTGGTCTCTATTCTCGGAAAAGTTATTTGACGTTTATACGCAGATGTACGACTTTTCAAAACATGATTCGTAGAAGTGTCTACGGCGTAGCACTCTACGCTCAATCATCTTGCTACACTGGCTACGAAAAGACGCCATGATAGTTCTGAAGCTACACTCATGGGTAGTTATTTGAAATTCCTTTATTTTTCATAACTCTTTCCATCTAGGGGGCTTACTTGGAACCGTCTCTCAACTTCTATCAAAAGTTCACCGTTTCAAATTATGCTCGTTTTGTTTAGATAGTGACAAAAATTCGGTTTATTACATTATTTTTATGCTATAGCCTTAATTCTAGCTCGAAGATATTGTCCAAAACTCAAGTACTTATCATTAAATTATTAAAGCAATAAAGATTCAAACAGCACGTTTGTTTACGAAAGCACCCAATTCATTACTTTATTTGTTTAATAAAGCTCGAACCAGCGCCGTCTGTATACACTGGGATATAAATTACCTTTAATTTAGGTGAACGATCCAGAAAATATGATGATGTAAGGTTTTCATCAAGGTTTATTAAAGCAAGCTCCAGAAGAGTAACGAATTGTACTACTGTTGGTAATGTTTGCTTTAGAAAGGATCACGGTTTCATTTTTGTTATTGCTTGGTTTGTAACATTTTTTTTTCTTTGTTCACTTGATTGCGGTTTGGTCATAAATTGGGTAAATAAAATAAGTCACGATGAACATTTTGCTGAGTGACGGAATAGAATAGCTGACAGAATAAGTACTATATTCTTTTATCGATCGACGACTTAGAGAAAAATAAATTATTGTGGCACAAAATCGAAAAACACAGGTCTTTTGATGGTTACTAAGTAAACTAAAAAAATAATATTATAGAAGTCAAAACTTATGAAAGCTTTTGTACAGAAATAATCTTTTTGTTCTAGAGCAACACGCTGCAAAGCTTAAATAAAAAAACACTGCAGTGATAAAAACGGAGCGCACCAAAACCTCAATATCACCTACCATCTGTTTACGATAGCAAAAAATGAATTTATATTAAAACTGTGTTCATAGCAGTGTGAAATTAAAAATATAAATATCGTGAGACACCACAGCTGGCTGTAATCCGTAGCGTCGAGATTACGGAGCGCAGAGTAATCATATACACTCGCTTTTAGTAGAGGCTAGGCTGTGGTCACACAGTCCACACTACTTTGAATAAACTCTTTGAAAACTCTTGGAAAATACTGGTATTCTTTCATTACAAAAGGTGAATATCTACCAATACCTACACCATGTGAGCGCAGAGCATAATTATGTAACACATTACTTATCAACGCTTCATAATTAATCAGTTGAATAAAACCTAGCTCTGTCACTGTTTGACATAATGTCAAAATTTGACATTATGTCATGATTAAAGTCAAAATTTGACAGGCTCAGTTGGTAGTAGCTCTGCGTTCCGTGCTGTGGGTCGTGGGTTCGATCCCCACCAAGAAAAAACATTTGTGCGTGGCAAACACCGATGTTTGTTCTGTGTCTGGGTGTTAGTATGTATTTACAAAAAAAATATCTAAGTATACTATCAGCAATCTAGTTCCCATAGTACAAGCTATGCTTAGTTTGGCACTAGACGGCGTTGTGTCCATGAATATTTATTGTTTATATTAATAAAATGGTCTGTTGTTGTTTGTAATAAGTTTAGTTAAATTTTTACAAAAAATGTTCTACAACTAACGTATAATGTCTTATCATACTAGGTGAGTATATTTAGGTAGCACTTAGCTTGTACATAAAATACCTAAGTTATAGTATAGGTACAAAATCAAAAGGATGACAGATAACTTTGTAACAAGTATAGGTCCACTAGCTCACACTCTAGGAAAACCTGGGTACTTGGAAACTGTCTAGATTTTCGTCACATGAGTCTAAGCCTTAGATTCTTATAACTATGTTACCATCGAGGGAGGGTGCATGAGATTAAAGTGCAGTTTGTCATTAGCCGGGAATAATAACCCCCCCTTGCTCATTCATTACATATCATTATTGTAGACGACAAGTATAACATTATTATACATGCTATCCCGGTTTCGGTTGCGTTGTGACTGAGTAAATAGGGTATAATAAGCTGTATGCATTCGATATAATTATGTGTAAAATATATTATGTAGTAAACTTTCACACAAAAAAAAGTTACACAAAAAAGCAGCATTTATTTTCTATCATCTAATCACCACCAAATATATTTAGTTTTTATTAACCGGGATTAATATTATGTATGGTTTCTACAGTAACTGATAAATTTAAATACATAACAAAACTCAAAATCCCCTTTGGGTTATCCCCTTTGAGTTGATTACGAAAATTTAGAATCAAGGGGATTTTGATACTCTTCAGAGACAACAAAAACTGAATGAATAAATCACTCCCAAACCCAATATGCCCAATATGTATTGCTTTTGGGTAAACAAAACTAATGTACAATACCCCTTATTTCCTAGCTCATTATGTTCGAATTACAGACAACTACCAATTACAACCACATTATGGTATAACAAGGCGCGTGAATAAATCATTTGAAATTAATAGAAGCCTCCTAGGGCTAATAAATGACACGATATATATCAAGATGTATTACGAGTAACACTGCAGGTAAGGTGAGATTAAGTCTACGTGCGATGTACAATGCTGTGTCCTGATTTATATTGTGCACTGCTCTTCATAGTACACAGTGTAGAGACATGCAGTGTACAACATTTAGCATAATCTTAAATATATAAAACTCTTCTGAACCTGACTGCCAATCAACGCACAGCCTAAACTATAAGTCAATAGAGGTATAAAATTTGGAGGGTAGTATTCTTATAAAGTGTAGGGGTGCACTAAGAAAGGAATTTTGAAAAATCACACCCTAAAGGTTCTAAAATTAGGATCAAAGATTTTAACCAAATGATGCGTATGCTGCTACCACGCGAGCAAAGCCGCGGGCGACAGCTAGTATACAATATCTACCTAAATTTAGTATTTACGAAAAAAGTTAGTACTTACTTTATTGTTATCCATTACATATTACCAAACGAAGATATAATTTCGTAAAAATAATTGGTATTGGAACCTCGGTCTGCCTACTTTCCTGTTGTAATACCGCTGAACAAGGTTCATGTGGGTTAAGTTCGTTTCATCTAGATTCTAGATCTGAAACCTAAGTTGGTTTCATCTATCTAATATAGATTCTGGATTCTAAAACGTCTGAGTGAGCAAAATAACTGGGTTGAAAAAAGATTATTTTCTTCCGTGGCAGAAGGTACGCCTTAAGAATTTCTTACTTTTTTATGTAGGTATAGGATAACGTATCCTTCTACTCTACTGGAAGAGCTAAAGGCGTCGTCTTTCACTGCCGACTTTGGGGGTACTTTATGAACAGCTCAAGGCCCCGTGGGCCTTATCAAAGTGGTGCCAGGTGAATTGTAAAACTAGGTGCACGAGTCTCGTGTAACTAGCTAGCATGCCTTTCATATTTTTTTGATACTCACACCAAGGCATCGTGAGTGTGAGTATCAGATACTGTTAGTGGGCATCGTATTTGTTACTCTGCTTTGTGTTTACTCTGTGACCGCTGTGCACTTTAATATGAATCATGAAATACAATGCATGTCGGGCGAGCTTATCGCTGCGCTTGCGAGTGTTGCTGTGTAAATGACAAAGGTTACTGTTTTGTTGCTAGATGATAAGAATACCTAGGAATATGGTACCAACCTAGATTCTTTCGAAATTGTGTGTGATTCCTTTTTTTGCAAAACAGTACCTTACGGTATACTGAGAACAATATGCCAGTTATATTTTTTTTATGAGCTACAGCTAACATTTGGCTGCCAGCACACCTGCTGGTAAGTGTAGCTGCAGCCTAAGGTGGAGCACGCTCAGCTACAATCCACCTATTCGCTCTTTTCTTGAGAATATATGTTCATTTTCGTAGTGTTTATGTGTGTTAGATCCTTTGTGTTTGTCGCTGTGTTCGAGTGTAGCAATGTCATACACAACGAGGTTTCAATATTCTCAGATACTAGTTTGCATAGGAAATAACCAGTGTAAGGAGAAACAAAACAGACAAAAACTAAAATCAACAAAATCCATCTCATTGAAATTCATTGATATTAATTGTTAAGCTCGTTAGTGATGGTTGGTAATATCGTTATTTCAGTACTATTTCAAGTACCCTTTATTTATGTATTACGGTACTAAATCTCGACTATCTCTAGAGCCTTCTCATTAATAAACAAAGAAGGGACAAGGCCTCTTGGTGTACATAATGTACATACCTGCTTTACTAAATAATACCTTGGAGTAAGTTCGGTGGAGACTTGACTAGGATATTGCTGCGAGTATTTTTAAATAGAACATTGTTTGAAATTCATAAATAAAAACGAAATAAAAATATGCGCCGTCTAGCTAATATATTTTTTTACTCTAAAAGCTTATCCGATAGGATGTTTTTTTTTTAAATTTATACTACTAAGTAGGCAGACAAGCGGTTACCGTAGCCTATGGACGCCTGCAACACTCAGAGGTATCACATGCGCGTTGCCGACCCTTGAAGAATTTTAAAACACTCATTTTGAAGTGCCCCATATTGCTATATCAAGTTGGTTTATATAACACCTTTGGTGTTCTTCCTATAGAACAACGTACGTGCTCTAGCGATCGGTGCTCTGTGTGGAATCCCTCTTTATTTTTATTATTTTTTAAATAGTTCTCGTTAGAATATATTAATAACTAGCCGTCGCCCGCGTCTTTGCTCACGTTCTAGACCCTCTATAGTGTGACTTTTCAAAATTATTTTCTTAGTGCACCCCTACACTATATATGGATACTAACCTCTAAATTTCATACCTCTAAGACTTATACTTTAGGCTGTGCGTTGATTGTCAGTTTCTTCTAACTATGTAAAGTTAATACTATATATGTGAAATTATTTACAGTTTAGACAGAAAATCAAGGAAAGCTTACCTTACATCCTAATGAAAAAACTTAAACTTAAACTGAATATTATTTAATTTAATTAATTTAAATAACTTTCTAATAATTGTCTATAGGTAGTTTTGTTAGTTTGGTATCATAGTTACTCATTATTTATTATAATTTATTCGGTCGATATAATAACAGAAAACTTTCCAACAATATTGGTAGGCATTCTGTATATTAATTGACTCAAGTTATAATTACAACACAGTACTGAAATAAATACTCTGTCATCAGTGTTGCCCCATTTGTGAAATACTAGCCGTCTCCCGCGGCGTTGCTCGCATTAGAGTGTGACTTTTCAAAATTTCTTTCTTAGTGCGCCCCTACACTATATAAGGAACCTACCTTCCAAATTTCATACCTCTAGGACTTATAGTTTAGGCTGTGTGTTGATTCTCTGTCAGCTTCAAAAGAGTTTTATATATATTGATGATGATGATGATGTATTTGAAGATTTTATGAAAGTTTCTGTTTTTTTTTAACTCTGGGTCTATTGTTGTAATCTTGAAAATATTCACGCACTGGATTCCATTAGCACAGAGCTGGAAAGAATTGGCGTTTGGACGATACCAACATAAATTAATCATGTCAGTTGCTCGAACAAAAATATCGTATTCATCAACAGCGCCGTGTGAAAGCGTCTAGTAACTACGAATGTGTGATATTAGCTCCCGATGATATCGTGTAGTTATAATGTCGTGTCGTGGCAATGTGAAAACGACCATTGATGTGACAAGGTTCGATACCTACCAAGTTATGGGTGGACCAATACTAGTCATATAGAGAGAATAGCTATGTTGCCTCGTCTCCAAATTGGCAATAAAAATCTCCATTTTCTAGACCACTTTTAAAGATAATCCTTCAAGCAAACTATATTTAAATTACTGTCTCTACCAAAATATGAAATTCAAATTGCGAGATGCATGCACCTCAAGTCGTTACAAACTCGTTTACCTACCTACACTAGCGGACCCAGAAGGGTGGGGGAGGGGCTATGAACCCGAAAGCTCCGACTCCATCCAGTGGTCGATCACGACTTATCAAGAAAAATCATAAACAGGTCAATCCCCATACCAAAATAAATATATACTAAAGCCCCTCTTGAACCAAAAGCCTGGATCCGCCACTGCCCACAGTGCCTTCAGTTGGTTTTCGTATAGGTACTTGTATTTGCAGCGAGAGACCAAGTGGGATCTATCTACATATTTTGTATAAACTGGCTATGAAATATTATAAGTACTTATACCAGGTGTAATAGAACTACTCACGAAAACCTTGAAGCTGTTAAATACCCATCAAAATAAATTACTTTTTCTCGGGGCTCGATTCGTTGGTGCATTTTTCTGAAGTTACCTATTTGACAGCACTAAAATGGTTGCCATCTCTTTCTTATGAACTGAAATGACAAAGACAGCTTTAATTTTAGTGCTGTCAAATTAGTTTGAAAAATGCTCTAACAGAATCGGGCAAAATGTGAGTGCAAAAAAAAAGCTGCTGTCCCTTTGCACCTTTGTGGTGAGGTGTTGCATTTTGTTGTTTATAAAAGTGGTTTATACAGTTTTCAGGAGTACTTTTATACCACCCTGTATACAAACTCTCAGCGAACTTGAATGTAATAAGTGGTTCGTTTGTAGTGGTTGTGTGTGACTTCTCATTTGAGTGCCATTTCAAAATCTCTGTGTTATTTTCTTTCTAAATGAAATATTTATTTTTCAGCAGCTTTTTACGTGTTATTTTTTAAAATTCATAATGTTCCTTTTAACTTTAGCATTTTTGACGTTATTTTGGTCTATTTGAAGGATGTTATTGTGTAAATTGCTACCCTCAAACTATCAAAAAAATTTGGTACTAAAACAGTTTTGCAATGTACTAGTGTTGCGTATATTAATATATAGTTTGAGTAACTTGCATGTTGATTCGAGCATGGTAGGTGCATCAAGCAAAGCTTCATAAAGTTATATTACAAGTAATAACGCGTGGATGTAAAACAAGAAGTATCACACACTAAATACCTCTACTAATAAAATTACAGTACCTTACTACTTAAATAGGTAAGCGTATTATGTTTGAGAAACTGTTTTCTCATGAAAACTATTATCCACATTTTAACCTCCTTGGACTAGAAAGAAGTCTTACAAAGTAAATGAGGCGAGTCGAAGAAGGTTTGTGTTGTCAATAACCACTCACTGACTTCTTTTTTTTTTAAACTTTTATTCTATCACGCACGATAGCTCACGATCATTGCACGATACATGAAACGGAATATCGGTATTAATCCTCAAAATAGCCGGTTTAATCCCTATCTCAATGAATAGGTACGCACTGCTGTATGAGAGCATGGTATTTTCATAGAAATGGTTTCAATGAGTTATCATTACGAGTCAACTTATCGGAAACGATTCACTTGTAGGCACGAACAACTCTATTTCCATTTTGAAATGTCGACGATGCCCGGAGCTGGATCGTGAAGTGGTTTGTCAGAATATTTGAATACTTTAGCGTCGGGGCAAAAATAAAATCATTTTTTATTTATAGCGCTGAGCGATCTGTACTTATCTGCAGAAGTCATTTGTATTTATTTCTATGGTGGGTTATATCTACTACAGAATTTAAAAACCTATCTGTAGGTAGTTGTGTGTTTAAAAAAAATAAGTCTTAAAAAAGTTATAGGTAGTTACCAATACACAAAAATGACTAAACTAACTACCTATGGTTGTGCCTACTTGTTATACTTTCGAAAACATTATCAAATTTAGCATAATTTGTAATGACGAAGACAGCCGATCCAACTCCAATTTTTTTTTCTTTCCCCTCAAACGTTGAGTGCAAATAGTACAATATTTTTCATATTATAAAATCAATAAAAAATATCCAACATTACCGTTGAACTTGGTTACGAAAGTTATAAATACGTATCTATCTACTCTGTGACTCGGTTCAAAAGTTTTGTGAAGTGAAAATCAGATTTCATTTACAGGCACAATTTCACCAACTAGGAGTCCGCAGAGCTGGGTGTTCCTAACTGTGTGACGTTGTGAGACCGAAACAATTTGAAGCAAGCCAGGGCCGACCACTTTTATGGTGTCCTCCGTACGTGGACCGAATCCAAGCCGCAAGTCATTAAAACTGCAATAGACAATGACGTTTTATAACTAGACGCGTTTGTGCAATGGCATTTGCATCAGAAAATGGCGGGTATCATGGGTCAGTCGGTAGTAGCTCTGCCTTCCGTGATGTGAGTCGTGGGTTCGATCCTCACTGAGAACAAACTCTTATGTGTGGCAAACATAGATGTTTGTTCTATGCCTGGGTGTTACTATGTATCATAAGTATGTATTTACAAAAAAAATATATAAGTATTCTATCAGGAATCTAGTTCCCATAGTATAAGCTCTGCTTAGGACTTAAGGGCGTTGTGTGTAGATAATGTCCAAGGATTTTATTCTTATTAAATGGCGCATAAATTGACCTATAATATATCGAACTAACAGTATGCGAAATAGAATAAATTGTGGCTAAAACATACTCCACTGCCCTGTTGCTAGAAAAAAATAGTAAAGCTATTCGTATTAACCGTGATACCCGCGGACAGTTGCAGTATAGATACACGATAGGTAAAAGTCGGGCAACTGCCTTATTTTTCCTTGCCAGTTATTATTTCGGGTAAGGTAACGCATCTAGTACTTTAAAAATGTCTAAGGTAGTTAGTATATGCGCCAACGTTCGCGGCAAAACGTGTGAAATTCCAACTTTTGTTTGCACACGGAACTAAAATTGGGCAGTAACTAAATTAAGTTTATTTCGAGACTATCGAATAAATAGCAGCTGCTTGTTTTAATGCACCAACAGAAATAATCACTGTATAATTCAATTGTTTTTAGGATAGTAATTTCCACTGAAATAGTGTATTTACCGCTATTTGTAAGCATTATTGTTTACTGATATTTTGACACAGTGTACATTGCTAGTGGATTTTAATATCAATGAAAATGTTTAATATTGTATGCATAGTGTTATATGATCTGTGATATTGCCAAGTGTCATTATCACTAAGATAGAAATAAATAATTTAAATTGAATCACTGTTTTTTCCTATAATTGGCGCTATGCTACAGTCAGCTGATCAATGATGATGGCGTAAAGTTTCTAGTATTTTATGATTGAAAACTAGCAACTTTTAATTTTTTTGTATATTAAACGATTTCATAAAGAAGCTGAAAAATAAACATTAGACCCAGTTAAAACCCTGAAAATCTGAAAGTGATCAACTTCTGACACTGACTGTACTTCGTATAAAATAATTTTAACAAACTTCTGACACTGACTGTACTCCGTATAAAATAACTTTAACAGCCTCCCTTCAAAGCTTGTAAAAAGAATTTTATTGCTTAAAAGTTTGGACCTCATAATATTTTGATATTATTACTCGTTTTTACTTTTTGTAATTTCACCAGAACTCTTCAAAACTTGAACATAAAGAAACCGGTGAATATTATGTGACTTGAGGTACTCAAGTGGTGAATTATTAACTTTAGTAGTCTCATAATAAATGCAAACAGTTCCTGAACGTGAGAGAAACAGACAAGAGAAAGGAAATAAAACCACGAAAAATATTTTTGCACCTAGAATTTAGTAGTATGCTACTACTACTAAATTCTAGGTGCTAATATATTTAAGTAGAGCTTCTTGTGCAAAAGTTCATCCGAGAAAGTAATACCACTCACCGTGTTTCTATTTCTGTCTCCGTACAGCGGTGCTCGCATTGCTGTGTTCCGGCAGTTTCGGTTTAGGGGGTATGGGGGCCGGTGCAATTACAGACACATGAGACTTAACACCTTGTCTCAGAGGGATGGGCGCCATTGGACGCATCACAGGGTACGTCCCCACTCAGTAGTAGCTTAGTGAGGCAATGGCGGTCCATCAACACGTTCCATCATTTAGTAGTATAAAAGAATTAATATCTTATAGCGCGTGCACACTATGCCCGGCATGAATGCCGCGATTAATTCCGGAATTATTGCCACAGCAACATCGCCTTTATTCTCATCAAAGAGCTAGGGCATGAACTTGGCGATGTTGCTGTGGCAATAATTCCAGAATTAATCGCGGCATTCATGCCGGCAGCGGCAATGGCATAGTGTGAACGCGGTATTATGTCATACTCAAATATGTAGTACATAGGTTTGACCTCGCATAAAATATTCTGTGATTTACCTATGTTTCTCTAGCATACTCTTAGGGTGTTTTCACACTATCTCTGCACGATATTGCTGGAGCTTTACGCTTGGGATTAGACGCTTTTACTTGGTTCCGGCAATGACGGCCATATTTTTCTTGGAGCAACTGACACGACATAAATATCGTGTAGGTATCGGTCCTTTAAAAAACCGTACAGTATTTAGCCCACCGCACAACAAAAGTACCTTTGTCTTTTTATACGTAAAAAAGCTAATAAAAATTCATAACAAAAAGAAAAAGTGTATCTTAATAATTTGACTAACCTCCAGACAAACGTGAAGGAAGCACTTAATTGCAATTCCAAGCAAAGGAAAATTAAACGTTCTACTAAGTTTGCGATATTCAACTCTATGCCGTAGCTTTAAAGTTGATTTATTCAGATCCAGCTGCAGAACGCTGTGTCTGAGACCAACCACGGCAGAGTTAAGAGGGCGCTCCACTAAAAATTGGCACCTCAGCGCGTACGATTTAAAACGTTAGAATAATAAATTATTATTTTAAAAACTTGAAAAACCGACTTCAAATTCAGTTCATTCGGGCTGTTAATAAAATTAAAATCTCTAAAACTAGATACATTAGTATGCCACCTAGTGCCTATTTAAACCTCAACAAATTGCTATGCCCTTACAGGGTTTATGTTTGCTAACTACCTTTTGAGCAACATTTATAAAATAACATAAGTGCAATAATTATAAACCATTTGTATTGGAATTTGAACTATTCTCTTGATCGTAAACTGTCTTTAATTATATATTTTTTATATTGTAAATACTGTAGGTGTATTAGTAATTGTGAATAAAAAAGTTTAATGTTTACATTTATTAATGTGCAGTAAGTACTAATTTGCGGTGGCGGTTTTAGTGGATACGCCCTCTTGAAATTGAACACATGGTGCCTCCGCTTCGGTGACTTGATGGATGAAATGCCAATTGGAAGGAAATTTTAATGCACTTACTTGATGGATAAAACATCTCGTATCTCATTCGTTTTGTAACTCGATAGCTCGGTTCACTCGATACAAGTGTTTAGCATAATGGATTGTTCTGTGGCTGCGAAGTTCCATCAAGACGGTTAGTCTCTATTTGAAAATTAAAAAGTAGTGAACTTAACGTAAGAACTTCTTCTTCGTCTCTTCTTCTTCTTCTCTTCAATAATGGCCTGTGTCCGTCATTTCGACAGACAATTTTGCCAATGTCAAGTGTTAAAATTGTAATAAATAAGTCAAGTCAAGTCATTTGTCAAGTCGGCTGTCGTTTGTTTTGAAAAGAAAATGGTGGATTTTCTCTTCAAAACCTAACACGAATTTTCACATTCAGAAAAACCACTTTACACACATTTATTCCAATGGCTCACACTTTATGTTACGACCTAAGTATTATTGGTTAAAATTCCACCAAAATTAAACAACAATACTCACAATAACACAAAAAAAACTATTAAAATAAAAGTGCTATGTGTCGTTTCAAAAAATGTCAAAACTCGTGTCCTTCGTCTCTTCTATATTATGACCTCTGTTCGTCATTTCGACAGACAATTTTGTCAGTGTCAACTAAAATATTGAGTGAAATACTGGCAAAATTGTGTGTCGAAATAACGGACAGACGCCATAAATAAAAGAAGAAGAAGAAAATAATCGAAGCTAGTGACCTCTCTTATCAATGCGTACTAACTAACCGATAAGGTCACGTGACTTCACGAGCGTCACTTTCATACATTTTGAAGATTTTTCTATTTTCAAGCGTTTGTGAAATTATATTTTTTGAGACATTATCTAAAATATTTAAAGAAAGAAGTATACCTACTTAGTAACTTAAGTAGTTTTATTTTACAAAATAAAAGAAACAAAGCATACAAAAATATTTTCCTCCATCAAAGTGTAGTTTGAATATAAAAGTTAGTGTTGTTCTAGCTAGGTAAAGTAATAACCTGATATATAACAAGTTACGCCTTTACATGCGAAGTAACGAAGACAAGATGAAACAATGGTTGCCTTGCCGTAGACAAACTTGGGCACAGTACAGTCAACTGTATAAACAGTTGACCGCACATAGGTCTAGCCGAGGATATTGCCGTACACTGCTGACATCGCTGACGTTGCTAATCATTCTCTCGATTGCTGCCAACCCCACCTAGTGTGATAAGAGCAAGAAGAAGAAGCTATCGTTGAATGTCAAGTGCTAACTTGACATATAGCGGCCATAGAGGGAAATACCTTTTACTGACATTATTTCGGGACACGAGTTTTGACATTTTTTGAAACGACACAGCACTTTTATTTTAATAGTTTTTCTTGTGTTATTGTGAGTATTGTTGTTTAATTTTGGTGGAATTTTAACCAATAATACTTAGGTCGTAACATAAAGTGTGAGCCATTGGAATAAATGTGTGTAAAGTGGTTTTTCTGAATGTTAAAATTCGTGTTAGGTTTTGAAGAGAAAATCCACCATTTTCTTTTCAAAACAAATGACAGCCGACTTGACAAATGACTTGACTTGACATTGCCAAAATTGTCTGTCGAAATGACGAACAGAGGCCACTAATGAAGAAAAGAAGAAGACATTATTTCGTGTGCTTAGTTAGAGGCATCAATGGACTTTCTTGGTGCATTGTCAATTATGTCCTTCGTAATACCTTTCAAGTTCCTTATAGATAAGACGAGAAAAGACGGCCAAAGTAAGAAGACGTTCTACATTTCTGTTATGGTTTTCATTGTATTTTGTCCCAAATAAACTTTTTTTTTTAATACTTTTTTTTGACAATCTGGAAGAAAAGAAAACGCGACGCTATGCACGAAGATCACGTCATGAAGTATATAACACGTGATGTATATGGAATTTTGATGACGTTTCAAACAAATCAAGTTCAGATTACCAGTGCTGTCGGCGACTGTACTCTGGTTTGCAATACAATGTCATATACTAGTTGTGTTTTCTTGAAACTTCTCATGTGAATTGTTAAATTCCATCTCAGGGCGTTCCTACTTCCTAACTAGATTTTAATTATGGATATCTGGGGATTGCGGACAGGTGAAGTTCTCAAGTTCTTGGGGTACTGGACTCGCCATAAAACAGTATAAACTGCTGTAAGAAGTCAGTCAGTTATCAATACCTATAACTTTAAAAACCTAACATCTTCAGAGTATCTCGCAATGAGGCAATGAGTTTGAGACCAAATTGATTGGGTCAACCGATTCTTTCTATTTTTAAAATTGACAGCTCTACATTTATATAACAGTAGAGCTAGTAGGAGTAGTGTAGTAGTCTAGTAGAGCTTCTTGTGAATGTGTTTGTCTGGGAAAGAAGTACCATCGTACTCAGAAATAAATGATGCAGCAATCTGTGTTTCGGTTTGAAGGTTCTAGGTGCCAGTGCAATTACAGGCACATGAGGCTTACCATCTGCACGTCTCAGAGATGGATGCAGTACATTACCTCATAGAACACGTTCTCATTTGCTCTATCATCATCGTCACCATCATCATCAACCTATATCGGCCCACTGCTGGACGTAGGTCTCTTCCAAGACGCGCCACTGAGCCCAGTCTTCGGTACTTCTCATTCAGTGACGTAACTGAATATGACGTAACGTATTGTTATAGGCAGAGGTAACTACTCAACATCAGGTAAGCAATCTGGTTGTTTTAACACTTATTTTCATAAAAAAGATTCCTTTACGGATTTAGTGTTACGTCCGTTTACTAACAGTGGTTGTTTCATAGGAATTCTTGCTATAGTCCCCGTTGCGGTGCACTAATTTGGCTGCCTTCATATTATAACTCTCGCCTCGCCTTTGCTGAACAACTACCCGTGAAATTACACAGGAGCTGAGATTCGCAAGTGGGAAATAAATTAAAAGGTTGAGTGTACAAAAAAAGTCATGTTGGAAGCCTGCGGAATTAGTGGAATAAAATTTTACCAACTATCAAGGCTTAAGAGTAATCATCATCATCATAGGCAGTTTATAGTGATTCACTGCTAAGCATAAGCCTCCCTTCAATGCCACTCCTGTCTATATTGGGCCTCTTACGGCCGAATACTCAAACGCTACTCATATTAAGTTCATGCTTAAATTATTGCCATCTCTTACCAATGAGTAATGTCAAACAGAGGCAGAGCAATTTTAAGTGGTGCTTAAATTTGAGTGACGTTTCAGTATACGGCCCTTATCATGTTTATGTTTGACGTTTCCTGCAAAGTCACGTAAACTATAATTTTGAATAGAAAATTATCAGTTTTGTAAACTTCTCGCCAGGGGCGCTGATCAATCTCTATACAAATATAGTTTACGTCAACTTTTGTAGTAGGTATACGTAAAACAAACACACGCATGCAGGTCTTCCGCCGCATGACAACGATGTCATCCACTTATCTGACTCTTGGTCTACCAAAAATATTATATTACGCACATAAAACTTCTTTATTTTTAATCTAATCCATCCAATATAATAGCGACGATAATAGCCATATTTCAAGCAGCTATTTATTTCTTGGCTCTCACTGTCCTTTGGCACTATTCAGCCATTCTTCGTCCGGGTTTCCAAGAAACGGCTGCCGTTATCTTGTGGCTTGTTAATGCATATAGGATTACCATTTCTGTCAAGAAGACTCTATGACGTTCTTAGATTATTCTGATGAGGTTATTGTGCACCGTGCTGCTTTAGGACGAAGTGAGAAAGACCTCTCATCATCAACCTAAGTCAGTCCACTGCTGGACGTAGTTCTTCTTAGTAATATCAATATCGGACGACAAAAGCCGATTGGTTTCAACTAAACTGTAATCCTCAAAAAACATAGTTAATCACGATACTATAATTATGTACTTTTATTTTTGACGTTCAACATTCCCTAGCAAGGAAGCAAGCAAGCTCGTATGAGTTAGTGACCAACTCTGGTGACGGAGTTTTTAGGCCGCCTTAAGGCCTCCGTCCTTAGCCGACGGACAAACCCCACAGGATCGATGCGGCAGGATCGTAAACTGGTACCTATTTTATGTTGTTAATGCATTAAGTAGACAGTGACCGCTTTTAAAGAACTTACAGCTTCATAAGTAAGTGACATTTATTTGCGGGATTGCACGACATCCGACAATCGTACATAATGCAATTTGCAAGGAGCTACTTCTTTCCGCAAAACTTTGAAATGAAACTAGCAACATTTCATTCCCGTTGAGCGAATTCTAGGTCTTTTTGATCAGATGATACTTTTGATGTGACCAGAGATTTTTTAGTTAATAATTAATATAATTATGTATCGCTGCTTTGAAACTGTTTTCGTGTTGGAAAATATCATTTGTTTATTTGTATATAATATGTACGATCTTTTGTATCATTAGTCTGCAGACGCACTTGCGATCATGGTTGTATTGCTCGGCGTGAACACCGAAAATTTCTCAAAATATAGTCTTTAACACAACGTCGTAAAAGTCAAACAGATATTCGACCGTTAGTCGCTGACATAACATTACGCTTGAATACACTGCGACAAAAAAAATCCCCTATGAAAACCCAAAATTACATAAAAAATATTATCATAGTCTACTAAGTAGTATTAAATTAAATATAATTGTACAAATAAACATATTTTAGGTATACTACAAATAAATTGCGAGCATCAATGAGCTTAACTTTTCTAAAGAAGGTCGCGCTAGTCGTCTTTTTCTCACGGGTATTAATGCCGATTTGAAACTGAGATGGTTGGTTTTGCATTAATTTTCCTATTCTGTAGACCTGTGTTTTAGAACTGAAATAAACCTTGAAAAAAATTAAACTCAACTGTCCTAGTTCACGTTGCCTTGACACCACGCTAAGATTTGCATAATAACTAGGTATAGTATGTATTTTTTTTAATATAGAATATACCATCTTTTGACTTCAATCTCACCTAATGGTAAGCGACGATGAAGCCGACGATGGAGCAAGACGGTCTAGAAGACACTTATTACCTCTTGCTTTGAAAACATTCAGATTATAGTGATCAGGAAAGACAGACGCCGGTAATGTGTTGCATTCTTTAGCGGTTCGCATGATGAAGTCTCCAGTCTGGTACCCAGAACCCAATTGTTCAAATGCAATAACTCTACGAGGGATCATTTGTTTAGCAATTTTTAATGGTTCATGTTCCATGTTCATCATCAGTTTTTTTTCCCATCAAATCAAATCCGTACACTGTCTCTTTAAGTCATCAGCTCTGAAAATCTTTGCTTATCGATTAAGATAGTTTTATATTTTTTCAAAACTTTGAAGACAAATCGAAATCTTCAATGATAATCATCGTAAAAATCCTAACACCCGAATACTGAAACGCTACTTGGGAATAAATAAATGCTTAAGGCGCTTACTCGAGCTAATGACCTTGAGATTTGGGCCAAATTGTAATCTCTTACCAATGAGTGATACAAACAGAGGCAGAAGAATTTAGATGGTGTTTAAAGAATGAGGTTTCGGTATTCGGGCGTAAGCCTCAGATTTTGAGTTTTGTCCAAACGAGCCGGAATATCAGATAGGTTCCATAATATAATCAAGTTAGCATTTGAATTGTTTTCGGAGCGCGAATTTGTCAGACGATAATTGGAATCGACAAGTGATCGGAGAGACGGTAGGCACTCGCCTAATCGATTATTTCGAGCTTTACTAATGAAAGAGAATGTTTCTCCGGTAATGGCTCTGTCTGTTCGAATTTAAAATAATTATTTGAAAGGTTTCAGTTTAGAATTTTCTTTTTCACAATCTTACAGACTTTGATCTGTGCTCTCTCTTCTGTATAGTAGTTAGATTTATAAAAACTTTACAATAGAAGGTAATTTTCATCGGAATGAATACAGTGCTTTGATCACGAATAAATGTGACAATCGCAAACGAATCGTAATGCGAGCGTATCCGAGATACACTGCGCGGTGACACTACAACGGTTGACAGTCGAGCTGGCATTGACGCGCAATATAACTCGAATACGTTAGCGCAGCGACTGTCAGATTTGTTCGTGATAGAGGTACAGAATGACTTTACTGATATTATTTCAAATACATCACTTGACACTGGCAAAATTGTGTGTCAAAATGACGGACAAAGGCCATAAATAGAAGAAGAAGAAAATAATTTCAGTCGTGTATCGCAGCCTTAGGTTGTTTTCGTACATTATCTCCTTTTTGGGTTCAGTATAACTAGTTCTCAAGTCACACACGAGTACACCCGTCACAAACAGAAGTTGGAGTCTGCGGTGGCTGGTTTTAAGAACATGCACGCATTAAGCAACCATGGTCGCAGTAATCAGCTTTGGATAACTAAGATACGTAGAGTAACGTTAATTTTTACAGCATTAATTATGTCCTTTTCATATATTCAACTAACAGAATGGCAATAGGTAGATCATCACAACTAAATATTCAAAAAAACTTTTTATACAGGTCTCAAGTTATGAGTTGAGCGGGATTCAAATCCGCGACAAAAAATGTATGGTTTTTTCATAAGTATAGGTAATTTTTTTATTAGTAATCACCAACGGATATTTTCTTAGTTAAAATATGAACAATGAAAGAAAGAAAATATATACACTTATTTAAGACATATTTTACAATACGTTCTTTGATCTAGTCCAGTCGTATGTTAGGACGCCTAGTGCGCATTTAGACTATAGAATGGAGACAAAGCTCACTTGAATTTCTGAAGCGATCAAATACTGTAGTAAAGTGTCGTTTGACTTCGTTAGATTAGCCATAGAATAAGTAACCTAGATCAGACACTAAGATGCCCGTCTTCTAAAAAGTTAAGAGTTGACTTTTCTTTACTCTATTGATCTTATTTATTATTTCTAAAGATGCGCTAGCTAAAATGTCTGCTAAAACTGTTGTATGTCTTTTTGTTGTCATGCTAGTGACAATAAAGCAGTTTTAAAATCACGCTAAAATTATATTATTTCTCAAGAAAACAGAAATCGCCTGAAAAATACGGAGAATCAGAAAATATTATAAAAAATCTCTTTGAGACGTCAATCATTTTGATTGGAACCACAGAATAGCTACTATGCTGGGTCCGACTCTCTTACTTTGATGGGGTATTTTTGATTCTTCATGATAAAATCAACTCGTAGTTTTAACAATATAACTGCACATATCTAAAATGTTTCATGTGGAAAATTTGGACGTTTTGATGTGACGTAAATGGAGCTTTATCTAGGTCAGTCCTCAACTAGAGAAATGAGAATATCCAAATGGTATACGTAACGTTCAATATTGTCAAAAATACAGAGGCAGCAGACAAAAGTAGGACGTCCTGACTGACACACTGAAGGGGAAGAAATAGTAGGAAACGTTTTAAATTTGCTAGCAAAATTCTAAAGGACAGTTTTCTAATTATTAAACTAAGTATTTTATTTCCAGAAGCTGATATGATATTTACTACAACTAATACAGTATATTGAATAAAATTATGTGGAATTGTGCAACCACCGCAGACGGATTAAAATATCTAATAAAACATACTCTTTAAAGAGTTTTTTACGACTTTTTATTTATTTAGCCTAATTTGCCGCACATGTTCTGCCAGCCATTCGTCCAACTCGATACTGAAAAATGTTCATGATGAAAATTCCAGAACTATATTTAAAGGCCAGTGGACAGTACGAGGGACATTAAACCACGTGTTTTATTGTGAGTGCCGGGACGGTACGTCCATAGTCACGTGCAATTCACTTTGATGGCCCGTGAGAAGTCTTTCATTATTTAGATGGATTAAATACAATAGATTTTATTTCGGCAGTAAAAGCAAGCAAGCTCGTGTGAGTTAGTTGCCAACTCTCGTGACGGAGTTTTAAGTCTGTTTTAATGCCTCCGTGCTAGGTAGAGCCAGGACTGACGAAGCACGGAAGCGCTCATGGTCACCTATCCAAATAGTGCCCGCGCATAACGTCGCTTAACTTACATAGATGATCGGTGAAGATTGACTAAGCAAGCTACGCCAGGAGCGCTTCATATCGGCAGATTCGTTTCTATACCTACGCTTATATTTCAAAAATACACATTTGGTTCATTGTTTTACTATAGGTAAGTAAGTAATATAGTTTTTTGTTACAAGAAACTATAGAATTACGATGAAATGGCGCAATTTTATGTTACAAATAGCAATTTGGATTAGATTACCGCTATTGTATCAGCCAATAAAGAATCGCACATGCCAAAGAAACAGTCCAATATTGTCAGTATTTTTAGAAATAATCATATCAATATATCATTTCGGACGAGTACCCTCCTTTCATAAATATCGCGAGAATCCGGAGGCCAGTAATGTATTCTTTCCAATCTCAAGCTAAATCCTTTTCGTTATTTTCTGTCCCCGATCCAGACGTCGTCGTCGAACGAGCAAACCTCCAAAATTGCAATCACGCAAATTGAAAATTAATGGACCGCGAAATCCAATTTTGCATTAAAGCTTTCTTATAGGTAAGTAGGTCCTTGATTCTGCCTTTCTGGCACAGCTGATATTAATAAAGACTGGCTGCTGTAAGCAGTTTTTTGCGTACTTTTAGTTTATTTTTAGATTTATAGCATTGCGGATAAGATACTGATACCGTCGTAAATTCTTATAGAATCTTATTGAAAGAATTGAAGCTTTTTACCAGATAACTGCTGCTAGTGTTATTACTTAGTATCAACTAAGTTACTTAGTTATTACTTAGTAACTTAGTATCAAGGTATTTGTAAATCTGATGTCAGTCAATAATCAAACCGAAATGTTTTGAATTAAAGTAAAATATCATGCGTTTTTGTTAGTAAGCAACTTTTTCAATAACTTCTAGCATACCTATTATAAACAATATAAACATACTTCTATGAAGTTTCATTAATTTTCTAATGTTTGTAGCAACAAGCTAATGATATCTAAAAATATGCATAGCTAGTTCCAAGTATTCTAAATATCTTAATTAAAAAAAAAGTTTTAAAAGTTATTAGATATTACAATTTGAACTTTACCTTTCTGAAAGTCAGACAACATTCTTTTTAATATGTAAATTTGATATAAAATATCAAGATCAGATGAGGTGGAGTCTGCCAAGTTTTTGGGAGACTAATTACCTATTAAGTTAAATTAAATTATATCTTAGAACATCATGCATATTAAAGTAAACGGCTAAAGACGTGCCAGCCACACTATAAAAGCTCCGAAGCTTTAAGTTTAATTATATTTAAAACTTACTAATAGAATTACGTCAAAACAATTTGAGATGTACATGTTTTATGTTTTCGTCTACATTTTAGTATTGATTGACTCTAAGGACTAGAGAGGTCAAGAAATACAACAAAAGAATTGCATTGTAAGCTTTCATTTGGAAAAAAAAACACCAAATTTTTTCTTCATTATATTCGGTGGTTGTATGTCCATGACATTTTGAAAACACGTGTTTTTTTAAACCACCTAAATATTTTTACTGTTTCATGATAGATATGCTACGTCGTAGCAGTGAGGTTTTCTGAAGAAAAAAAAAACAGAAATCCATACTGGTAGGTATTTCTTAGTAAGGATTTCTGGAATATATCGATTATTAGTATAATGTTCTTCTTTTCAACGTAAAAAAATTGGCTTCCTACTACAATATTAATGTATGAATAGACAATACGTTCATTCATACATTAATATTGTAATTTGATTTCAATAAAACTTAAGTTTTCAGTCCGAATGAGGGTTACAAAATGGTTAACCTATGAGTTACTGAAATTTGATCCACTAGTTAAGGCTCGATCCGCGAACAAACAAACAGACCAACTCGATCACCGAAAACAGATTCCCTTATTGATAAATCAGCATTTTTGGTTTATCCATATCTTTACCTTTGGTATTTGGCTTCCTTACAGTTTTATATTAGTGTGTATGTATAAACAAAATAGATTATAAACCATGCAATCTCACTAGATACACTCATTCACAAATTCTTACATTCACTAACGCAATTTCTCAAACCTCAAAAAGCGTATATAGTTAATACGCACATCCGACGGAAGACGCAAAGAACCGGGATACAGATAATTTAGTCCGGTTCTTGACGCTCCTAACCTATTATAGTCTAGTATCTAACTGCCTAGCTTAATATTATTATTGTTAGGCATATTTTTGTATACAGATTTACCTATTAGTGCTCAATAAAACTTTATTTGATTTATTTATTATTTATTTGAATTGGATCTAGTAATTTACATAAATAAAATGCTGTGGATATCGTCATAAATTTAAAATGTATGACATTTCTTTTTATTTCTCGTATTAGGTACCCAGTCGTGTCGATGTAGTTATGTTCCGTACCATTTGTTGGAAGGACGTTTAAACGACGGAAAAAACGTGACAAGAAAACAGAACCGTCACATTAAGCCTCTCTTTATTGTGCCCTAAAAGGCCCGTTTTGTTCTGTGTGCAGATTAAAACGTGATATTTATGAACAAAAAGACAATGATTGCGTACATTCGTGAGATGAGGATATTGGGACGAATTTATTATTGAAGGGTAGGTGTGATGGTTTCAAATAGAGAATTTTAGTGATTTGTTACAAAATATTTATTCATGGACATTTTACACAGCGCCCTCTAGCTCCAAACTAAGCAAAGCTATACTATGGGAACTAGATTGTTGATATAATATCTATAAACTTTTTTTTAAATATACACTTATAATACTCGTACATAGTAATGCCCAGACAAAGAACAATCATCTGTGTTGGCCACACACAAACGTTTGTTCTTGGTGGGGATCGAACCCACGACCGGACGCACCCGACCCACAGCACGGAAGGCAGAGCTGTGACGTCTGTCAAAGTTAGTGCGATTACAAAGTATGGAAAAACCAGCTGGTTATCTAATTAACTAAAGTTATGCGCTAGAAGATCACTGCTTCAAAATGCAACAAGTCCATAAACAAACTGAATCTGCAATCAAAAGGAACAGGGGCGCACAGGCCTGAACGCCGTGTCACAGCTCATTAATATTAAAGGCGACCACCAACGGCTAGTGCTCTCTCTATGCATAATTTCAGCTCAAAGCCCCCTGCAAATTTTAATTGCTGGAGCTACAACAAAGTTACTGAAACCGGAGACCTACGTTACTCATTTTGTTGATGCAAAAAGTAGGAATTCGCTGTTTGGAGAATACTTCAGAAGCTACATGCTCGAATTTTTTGTTGGCATTCGCGGTGCGCTCGCTTCGATGTCGCTCTGCTATTTTACACACATTCAGAAGCAAAGTAAAAGTAAATTAAAAATGGTTTGTTCAGGCCTTGTTCAGCCCGCTGCAATAAAAAAATAGATAAAAAAATTATGTTGAATATTTAAGCGGCGTCGCACACTGCGGTGCGGTTTTGCAACATTTTGACGAATATTCGTTGAGTCTAAACGAATTAGATGCAGGGCATTGACGAATGCGACGCAAAAAACTAGTCGCAATGGTACACGGTGCGTTGTCGTGAATTTTCATATTTTTTTATTTCGTGTAGCCAATGTTCTTCTATTGTAAAAAATCATTGTAAGTGGCTCATAAATTAAACAATTTGACTTTATTATTTTTTATGTTCTGAATAATTTATTACCTACGCTTGAGCACACGTTCGTTATTAGCAATACTTTATCATCGAGTACGATACTTTGGTGTTTTTTTTCAAAATAAACAGTTTTATATCATTTTGTTCATTGTTTTTTCATACGTCACTCAACCACTGCGTGCGAAACCAAATCATAAACTTCTCTACTTATACTCCATATAAAAACAATTGTACCCTCAACACAAACAACTTAGAATCTTAAATCTTTGACATCAAAGCCCAATTACGAAATTCTGGATGTATTTATGGGGGATCAAGCAAAGTTATGTTTTGTGGGATGACGTGCGCCGCAGAAGCCCAGAGCTTATTAAAGGCTGTCGCAAAAAGCAACTTGCAGCTCCCCATGGAGCGGCCCGACACAGCTGATAATATAATTAAAAGTCTGAGCTATACATTGTACTGTGTATAGGGTATGCCATTTGCCTGTGATGTACTAAGTTACGTGGAAAGTAGGCACGATTTCATCTACCTAAAGTTACTTGTATGTTAGTATTTAGGTGGTATCAGATCGGTTTCGACGAAGATCTCTATTTGACCTTAATATTCAGGGTTTCGAATCCGTTTCGAATACGAATCCGCATTGTCCCATTGCGGAGATTCTTCTTATTTTTTATTTATGGCCACTGCCAAACTCTGCGAGTGAGTTGAAATGAAATGACATTCATTTTTTTTACTTTTAACTTAGGTGACTTCGTACTTGCATGTAAAACCTTCTTGGTAGCCAAAGTGACATTGCATTTCATACTCTGTATAAGAATTCCGTTATTTCAAGTAGCGGGCCCCGAGGCCTTTTCATTTACCAAGTTTGGGCGCAATTACCAAAGTAGTTGCGAAGTTTTACAACATTTTCTTAAGCCTTACATTTACCAACATTCTAACCAACCGTTTAAAAATTATTTTCATTTTTAATAGGTGAATAACCACTTTAGACGTTTTGAAGGATTTTTAGTTTCATGAGATTGAAGGGATGTTTTTATTCACATTTTCTAGATAGCGCTGTGCCTACAGGACTCCCTATGTACAGTGACAACCGCAATCAACGTAGCGGTAGCATTTTTGATTTACAATGCGCGGTGGCGTTGCAACGTTCGGCAGTCGAGTTAGCGCTGACGCGTAGTGTGGCATCTGTTTTGTACGTGCTTACCCGCAGTATAGCTGTTTACGTAATGCTAAAATCATAAGAATTATATTCTTGTTGACCCTTCAGGGGTTTTTATTTTTATGGAAACAGTGAGATCAAAATACTGCTTCAATGTTTTTCAAAAATCAACTTGCTGAATGTTTAATAGAATATGCCTGCTCTGACTTCCTTCTAGGCGGATCAAAGTTTGACTCAAGTTCTGGGAAAATGAAATTGGTTACACAAGACCTACATTATTATTTATGTATGGTATTTCAAATTTTGGTATTAATAAAGTAAGTTTCTTATATGTATAGGTAGGTACTTAATGTGTTTTTGAAATTATGCTAAGATTTACCGCTCTTTTTTGCGATCACTGTCACTGACCATGATTGGTCAAAAAGTTCGTGATATTACTCTGAAAATGTAGAGATACTAGCCAACTCTGGTGATCCATCTTAGACTGTCCTAAGCAGTCTTCACCACTTACTCTACACTTGGATCCGTTTCCGTTCTTTGTCATATAAAAATACCAGTAGCAGTCAATCATCCAAATTGTAGTCGCGCGAAACGTTGCTTAACTTAGTTGACATGAGTTTATAAGATACTAACATCTCTCGGCCTTATCGTACAAGTAATGTTCAATAAGTAATATCTAATAGCCATTTCGGGAGGTGTCAATTACGATTAAGTACCAATCTAGCCGGACTTTCCTCGATATTGTATCGGGCCAAGCCTCTATTTCTATTCCCTTATGGCAATGACACGTAATAGAACCTTTCTAGTTGTGGAGTTGGCATTTTGTGGGTGATATGGCATGACAGGGCTATTTGGGAGAAATAGGTAGAATGGTTTTTTTTTTTGTGAATTTGACAAGCTTCTAACAACTTCTCGCTCGCTCATTTGAACATTTTTTTTTTACATTATTACATTATTTAACAATTTTACAATTTTAACAATATTACAATATTACATTACTAAAGATAGTAAACCACTGAACTTATTTTATGAAAAATCGCAAACAGCAATGTTGTGTGCAATAACATTGAACAAGGTTCAGCTTTTATCCAAACAAGTTTTCTGAACAAAAAAAAATATTTTTAGTGTTTTGAACATACTCTCTAAGTACTTTTTGTTTGGAAAACTTGTTTGGATCAAGATGATATTTTGTGATCTTTTTGTAATAAAATCTGGTTATTAGCTCAGTATTTTAAAGAACCACTGTAGAATAGGTTTGATGAATAAGAGTCAAAAAAGTTAGATAATCAAATAAAAAATATAAGCATCCAGTACAAAGCGAATGTTCGTGGTGTTTGTGAAAGTGTGAACGTAAATCGACACTGATAAGAGTTGTTTCACATCACAAGGGAGGGGGGCAGGGGGGGGGTCGTATCTAACCACCAGTGGTAATAAGTAATAAGCTACCTAAATAAAATTGCAACTAACTCTGGCATAAAATGAAAAATAAAATCAAACGCAATGACTCGTTATTGAAATCCAGCTTCATGTGCTGGGATTTTATAGGCAGTAAAAACGATACTTTCATCTTTCGTGAACGTATCTCGGTAATAAAGTTTCAGTTTACTTTATAGCGGCGGTCGTAATATGGCGACCAAACACCAGAAACTTTACTAATTTTGAGACTAGATGGCGTTGTGTTAAATTATGTCCAAGTCAATATAAACTTTTTATTATTTTGATTTTATTTCATTAATAAAAGTCTCCTACAGAAATAAGACATAAAAATACAAGAAAGATAAACAAAGCCTTTAAATCTAGGTGTTTCCCGCTTGTGTACTAGGTGGCGTTGTGTAAAATGTCCGATAATATATTTTATTACATATTTGTTTTAAATTTATTTTGAGTTCAAGATACAATGCTAAAGATTTAATCAAAACTCAATATTCGTGCAGGAAAAATATCATCACACTGTTCAGCTTAACCGATTTGGATAAAACTTAAAAACAATAAATAAATATCCTTTTAAATTACACAGAACGCCCTCTAGTCTCAAACTACGCAGAGTTTGATAAGTTAAAGTGATAAGTACTTTAATATAACTATTTTTCGAATTAAAAGAGGCCAATAGATTGTTAATCTACAAATAACGTTTGTCGGATTTTTAGAAAAGCTCCTATGAGCCGATGTTATCCCGCTCAGATTATATTGGGAGCATATAAGGTTGTGAGCAGCTTGTTTATTTTCTTTCTTGATGCTCTTACACACGACTGTCTTTCGAAAAAACCGTGTGGTTGAAAATACTTGTTTTATTTTCTTAACCAATACAACAGTATTGGTTAAGAAATTTATTTTCCTTAATTTCTTTCTAGGACTTACGCTGGTTTGCCAAGTCCCACCAGATTTTATCGAATGCTTAATATACTTGTAAGCTCACTTTATTCATTAGGCATGGTAGAAATTCTTTAAATCTTTTTTTTGAAATTAATTTATCAGTTTCCTATTATTTACTACTCACGAAATACCATATGGCTTAAAAAATCACGAGGTATTATTATGCGACTTCACGAATTTCTCAAGTTAGCTCGAAGTTCAAATTGATCACGTTGGCTACGGAAATACATGACACGTGCAGGGCCTACGGCGTAGCAGTGCTACGAGTGCTACGACGCCTGTCTACGACTGGCGGTGTCACTTGCATTGAGGTGTCTATTGTTGGCTTTCTGTAGAACAATATCATACCTTGCATACAAAGAGTATAGAAACTATTGTTATACAATTTGTGTTAAGTATAGACCATGCACTGGAAAGCGAGGCGTGAGATCACTACAATCTGAATCTTTTCAAGGCCAGAGTGAATGGGTGTCTTCTCGGCTTCATCGTCTAGGTTCTGTGATTTATGAAAGAGGCCTAGAAGACGTGATACGGTTTTAATCATGAAATTATTACAAAAATGGTTTTAACTGCACAAAATTGCACTCGGGCAACCATTTTTGTATAAAACTTCATACCAAGTAAATAGATTTTGCTAACGTTAAAACTGGCAGAATCTAATTCAATTTATTAATTTAGCGAAATGTGGGAAAATTGAGATATATTTTTGTCTATACAAAAACAGTGAAGCCGTTGCTCGATTTTTTTAACTCAGACTCGGTCCTGTGTTCCTGCTATACGTACATGCGTGCGACATGCCGCGTTACTTGCACCACCGTGCGAAAACCTTAGCTCTGTGTGCAGAATGGTTTCGGCTTATCGCCAGAGGGCAGCCCGCACGGCCACCTCACGCCCGTTCGGGAAATTAATCATGAACTCACATTCCTTTTTCGAAAAATGCGCCTAATCTCTGTTGTACTTCTTTTGGAATTGACGGATTGGTAGTGATTACACTTTGTAATTGATTACAAGCTCGTATACCAAAAATTGATTGAATCGAACGAAACATTATCTAAACTTAATCTCAAGTAGGTACTCTTAGTGTAAAAATACTATGGAGCGTTCTCCAAAAAATATTATGCCAATATGCGTCTCAATATGTATCATTTTGTCACACGATTGAATAATAACAATTATGTTTCATTGTGTGGTTGTTCATAATATGATTTGACAACGTATAGTTTTATCACGAGGCAAAAACAAACCACTGGCCCACCGGTGGGCCGGCCGGTGGGCTCGATGGGAATAACCCCTTACTACCTATTAGGTATATTTAAAAGTTCAGCTCATACGAACTCGAGGAGCAAATTACAATAAACAAAATAAAATAAGTTATTATTGGAAGGAATTTGCCAAAGATTCACAACGGGTCGGGTCGGAGTGTCTATGGTAAGCGATGAGAGTACTCCCCAACAAATTGAAAATCAATGAACCGCGGAATTCAATTTGATATTGAAAGCCATCTCTCACGCCACTCCGCCGCGCGTATCACTTGGTGTTACCTCTTGTGTACCTTACCTAGTCGATATCTAGGTACGTATATAGGGTACGTTACGTTACCTATTGTTTATGCCAAGTACCAGAGGGCCTAGTACGAGTTTTGGTGTATAAATCTGCTGTACATCGTCTGACGCCCAGCACACCAGTGTGCGCTGATTTGTATAAAGACACTGAGCGAATTTTTTGAGAAGCTTGGTCTACACCAAGCCCATACTCGCATTTCCTTAGATTTTTGCCAGGTATAATTATAATAGAGCTGTCAGTATCATTAGTAAATGATATTAGACAAAGTTGCAAGAATATTTTCACAGCCTTGTTTTGCTGTCCTATATAGTGCCCTTATAGTGAAAGTTGTACCAACAGTACTGATAGGTATTCTGTGTGCGAACCTCGCAAGCGGCGTCACTGAACACTCTCGATATCTCTCTCTTTGACTCCGCTTCACACATAAAGCCGCACATTCAAGGGAAATGTTATTTATTCGGCACTTAGGTTCTATACTATGGTAGATTGAACTTTTGAAACCTTTTGAACTATTAAAGTTATAAACATCAGTCAAAAATAGTATAGTCTTAGAGTGACGGGTGCAGTGCAATCTATCACCGGGCACGTCCACAATGGACGTGCTCAATGAGCAATGAATCGTTATACGTAGCCGCTTAAAGTTTAACCACGCTAAATCTGCAGCGTTTAAAACATAGAGCTGGGAAAACCGTCAGTGACGTGAAAATGATTTGACAACCAATGTCCCCGAAAGTTACTATGTAAAGATTATTTTTACAAATACTAAATAGACTCCTAAGAGACTGGCGTACCAAGAGAACCCTCTATACACTCAGGCATAACACACTCACACCTTCTCACACACTCACACAACACTTTTATCTAAAACTTTGGAAGTAATCGTTTAGTTATCGTCGTTATTTTTACATAATAGCATGAAAAATGTAAATCCGTTATTGGCTATAAGATGAATTTATAAGATACCTACTCTGTACGTACACCCTAACAGCTGTGGATTTAGTTAAATAAATAAAATAAAATAAAAATAAAATGTGAGACTTGCCCATTTATTGAATTACATACTTAGCTCGGTCAGGCTTCGGTAGGTACTTTAATACTTAAATGTTTGTTACAAAAAACTTATCGAACCATTGTTGTACATATAACTTTGACACAAAAGACCATGGACCGAAAAGTTGTACAACAATTCGTGCGCTACGAAACTTTTTTGGGGGGTGTGCGCGTGTTTGTGCGCGTTGCTTGAAAATGTCCATGAATTCTAGTCGAAAATACATTCTAAAATTATATGCGCAATGAAATTAATTGCTCACCAAGCTTAAAATCGATTGGTGCGCAAAAGTGAAATACCGTAACTTTTTGATGCGGAAATTAGAATGCCTCTTTTGTTTACATTTAAGTTAGCATCAAGCGTGCTGTGTCATTTCTATTATTGTTTTCTCCTATACTCGTACTCCGTACAAGTATAAAAAAAAAAAAACCTGTTATTGCTTTTAAAACTAGCTTAAGCTCAACAGATTTTACACCGTGTACCTACATGTTTGAAACATAGTGGAAACCATATTATTGAGATCTGCGAAGCCTTTTGTTCTTGCGAGGCTATTGTTTCCTCAATAGTACGAAACCTTGAGTACTTATCGACGACTTTGGGTTTTCAAAAAACTGATTATTTTTTAATTTTTGCACAAAATAAGTTTATTTATACAATAACCGCTTTGATTCGATATTTTTAAGACATTCGATGAGATAACAAAGCTACTAAAAAGAACAAATAGAACGCAATACTATCAGACTGAACGAGTAAAAGTTTTAAATGAGGTTCTATTCAAACCTAGTTTAAGGTTGTTAATTGCCCAACAAAAAGAAGATGACGCTTATTTCTCAGTTAGGTTTATACAGAAGTCCAGATCCAATTTGGAACAGCAGTGGTCAACAAAGCCTTACAGTTTTCAAAATGTACCAATTGTAAGTTACATCGTGTTACACAGTATTACATATTCATTGGTACACCGCACACTGCTATATAGTCGCCATAGCGGTCGCCAATTCCTTAAGACTCGGGGATATAGCAAAGGGTTCCGGAATATTGTTATTTGCTTATTTGCGGGCCTATTGAAGGAGTTTAGTTTCATTGGGAAAGTTGTCAATAATTCGCCATTGGAACATTAATTTTGGACAATAATTGGAAATGTAATAATCCCTCTTCGTCTTTTGGTCAGTTCTCATATTTACCTTTGTTTTATTATAACTTTGTTTTTCGTAGTTTTAATGGCTCTTTACTCTATCCAAATAAGTATTTTATTTTATGTTTGTTCAAAAATGTCATATTACTTTTTCCCAGAATAAACTCAAATAAAGTAGACATCAATTCATAAATTCGGCTCAAAAAAACAAACACGATTTTGTATGATTCGAACAGAATATAAAAACTAGTGAATCAAATCCACTGTTCGTGCAATAGGCTCGCAATTTCGCAATTAAACGTAGTATGTAATCAAAGACCGTAATATCACCGTTTTCACAGAAATTGTTAAAACATCGAAGCTTGCTGTCGTTAGAGCGTAACATTTACTAAGCTTTGGCCTGAGAGTTATAAAAGGCTGCGTAAAAAAATGCGTATGAACAAGACACGGTATGAACAATACCCGACTGCTTTGAGACCAAACGTATAGGACACAAAAATAAGACGGTTAATCTTCAATTGGTCCAGTTTTTTTAAGCTGGATTAATCTTGATTATTTTCTCTTGAACCTTCCATTTGGTCTTTATTCTTTATTGTACATAAAAGTAACGAAATATAAGGGAACTTAAAGATAGGTCATGTACAAAGGAGAGCTTAACTCTAATGAGAGTTCTATTTGTTTTAATAGTATATTAGCTCTTTCTACAACGCCAAGTCACGGCTGTCGAATTTAATTTTATAAAAACACTTTGACAATGAATTGTTTACAGAAGGAAAACGACAAAGAACAATACCAGCAAATAGAAAACTAAAACTCACTATCACGTAAACTAATGTGCCCATTGTACCTCATACTTACCAGAACTTATTTCTCTTTTATTGGTTTTCTTCTTTTCTTGGTGTGCAATCATCATCATCATCAATATATATAAAACTCTTTTGAAGCTGACAGAGAATCAACGCACAGCCTAAACTATAAGTCCTAGAGGTATGAAATTTGGAGGGTAGTATCCTTATATAGTGTAGGGGTGCACTAAGAAAGGAATTTTGAAAAGTCACACTCTAACGCGGGCAACGCCGCGGGAGACGGCTAGTAAAGAATATATCTATCTATCTATCTATCTAAATCATGAATTTGTGAACCTTAATCTAGGCTGTAATAGCAAACAAAAGCACACACTATCACGATGAACTTGCTACAACGAAAGAAGCAGATTTTTTAATCGGTAAAAAGTCATCGCTCCGTTTCTTATTACACAAATGAAAATACACGGTTTGCTTTTACTATGTGGTTCACATTCGCCGATAAGCAAGTAGAACTTTCAGTTACTGTGTAATTAAACGTAATACACTTCAGTGTGTTTACAGCGGAGAGGCACGCTACCGGAACAAAAAACAAAGAAAACTTAAGCCTGAAGGGACAAATAACTTTGTTAGAATTTATTGGGTTTAGAACACAATCAAATGTTTCGTTAGTAGGAAAAGTCGAGTGCCTATTTACATATTTAACTATTGATATAATTATAATAGAAAGAATAAACACAGGGTAGTTACCTCCTTTCAATAGTATTCTTTTTGCACATTATAAGATATTTTTCTTACGTCTTATTAGAAATGTGTAAGACACTCGTCGCTTGATTCTTCTTTGTTATGAGACCGTACATCTACGAGATATTTTGACACGCGCCATACAATTATTTTTTGGCCCGCCTGATGGGAAGCGGTTACCGTAGCCTATGGACGCCTGCAACACCAGCGGTATCACATGCGCGTTGCCGAACCTTGAAGAATTTTATAACATCCTTTTTGAAGTGCCCCATATTGTAGTCACTAGGGAAAGCCTCGACAGGAAGATCAGAATAGTGATTATTAGTGATATAAAAAAATTGGTGAGAACAGAACCAGTTTTATGAATTCCAAATGACTCAATGATAATAATAGACCTTTACATCTATTGAAGATGATTTATACAGCGTCAGGAGGCAACCTATGCTTACACTTACGGGACACTGTAGTGCCTGGGACAATGTTTAGATGGAGTAGGCTTGCCCAGCACCTATACCATCCTCTCAGCCTAGTCAGCCATATCTACAGGAATGACAAGGTCAATATGTGCGGAGCTGACTCAGCCAAGGGTTTCCTCATGATGTTTTCCTTCGCCGTTAAGCTCGTGTTAATGCGCATATAAATTTTCCGAAACGAAAAATCCATAGATGCACGGCCGGGATTCGAACCCATGACCTTCGGATCGAAAGTCGAGGTGCAATCCCACTCGGCCAACAAGGTTTTTTAATAATAAAATGACTCAATAAGCTATAAAAGAAGGCTTATAGATTTGTTTAATTAAGACCACTTTGAAGCGATTAAAATATCTCAAGCCCTTTGAAACTGTTACAGATACCAGACTGTAGAATTAGTGAATTCATCAAAATGTTCGGGTTGATATTTATTTCTCAAAAGAAAATGACATTTCTATTATGAGAAAACACAATATTAATGTAATATTATGTTGCCGAGCAAAATGCTTCTCTATGTATGTATTTTACCGATGATTTTACTTATGACAGGCATCATGGCTCAGTCGGTAGTAGTTCTGTCTTCCGTGCTGTGGGTCGTGGGTTCGATCCCCACCGAGTACAAACATTTGTGTGTTGTAAACATAGATGTTTTTTCTGTGTGTGTGTGTGTCTATGCATTATAAGTACGTATTTACAAAAAAAATGTATGTATGTATTCTATCAGCCATCTAGTTTCCATCGTACAAGCCTTGCTTAGTTTGGGATTAGAAGGCGTTGTGAATATTTATTTATTTATCTTCTTCTTTCTAAATATATAAAACTCTTTTGAAACTGACTGACAATCAACGCACAGCCTAAACTATACAAGTAAGTCGTAGAGGTATGAAATTTGAGGGTAGTATCTTTAATATAGTGTAAGGGTGCACTAAGAAAGGAATTTTGAAAAGTCGCACCCTAAAGATTTTAACCAAATAATGCGTATGCTGCTATTACGCGAGCAAAGCCGCGGACGACAGCTACTTTTTTTTATATTTCTCAGTAGATATATTTCAATAGTCTTGAGTACCTGAAATACAAGAGATGCCTTGGCAGACCAACAGCCAGATGGGTAGATGATGTCGTTGCCGTACAGGGGAAGACTGATACAAAAAGCCCAAAATAGACACGAGTGGCGTTTGAGGGAGGAGGCTTATGTCCAGCAGTGGGTTACTACTGCCTATGATGATGATGATGAGTACCTGAAGGTTCAGTTACCTTACAAGAACCACTAATATTTTGTTCTCTAGCAACTGTAGAATAATGTTATTACTGCAAGGTTGTTCTTTCTTTTTAAAGTTTTACATTAGAAGCACTACCATCATCTCCACACTACGCCTAGGTTAGTTGGTAGATAATGCTAAATAGCATTAAACTCGCCTCTGTACGATTTTTAAAGTGCAATAAAGAATTTTCTAATCTAATCTAATCTAAGGACCATAGAACCATTATTACGTAACCTACATACGCAATACCAAAATACTAACGTACACTAATTGAACAGATTCGGTCTGATATATGTGGCCATTCTTCAGGAGCGGTTTAGGCTATGCTTGACTTATGTTCGATGTATTGAAAAGGGTGCTCGATTTATTATGTGATGTTCGAATTAGTTTTGTGGAGCTTTTGTGTAGTCTAGTTGAATTATGTGTGTGAGAACCGTACAATAGTATCATCATCATCATCATCCACAGCCTGACTTCACCCACTGCTGGATATAGGCCTCTCTTTTGATGTACCACTCCTTACGACCCCGTGCCAGTCTCATCCAATTTATGCCCGCTATGAAAGCGATATCGTCTGCCCATCTTGCTGCAATACAGTATACAGTATAGTTGTAGTACAATAGTATACAGTCGACGAATTTTGGCAATCGTGAAGTTCACCGTTGTGCGAACATTTTTTTGGTTTATAACCGACTTCAAATAAGTAGTCGGTTCTCAAATTTTTTTTAAATATTTTTGTGCTCCGTCATTTATAAACCGATTTGATTTTTCTTTCAAAGAATATATTTTCAAATTGGTGCCATAATTTATTTATAAAAATCGGTTTAGTAGAAGAAACACGTCATCCACGGACATTGTGTATTTTTCTTTCCTGTAACTTTTTAGTGGTATTTACGATGAATAGAACAATCCCAATGAATGGCCATCATCAGCATCATTATCATCAATTCTGATAAAGCTGTATCAAATTGAAGTCAGTTTCTCTAATTTTTACACTTTTATATACCTAATGTTTGCGGGTGATTTTGATTCATAAACCAAATTCACCCCCGGTGATTTTGGTTCTATGTTTAGTGAAACAACCGACTCTGCTTATATTTAAATCAAATGCCCGAAGTAGGCAACTTAGCATAATTTAGGCAAACGTAAACACACAAAATTATTTTGGTATCATAATACCCTCAATTTTCCCCATGCGCATGGAGCGGTTGGTATCTCAAATATTTGGATAGGACCAATAAATACTTTTACGTACGGCTTGTAGCGACGAAAGTTTTTAATCAAATGATAATCAGTTTTTAGGATTTCTGTCACTATTATGTTGAATCGTAATTACTTTGCAGCCAGAACTCTATTGCTTCAAAATGTTGGTCGCTATACGGTGGAAGGATATTTAATTATGGCGACTTTGTTTTTCTTAAATTTTTGTATGAGTATACGCTATATAACTTTTTACGTTTCTATATAACATCCAACGTTTTAAAATTTAAGAACTTAGATAAATGTTTTGGTCAAAAATTACTTCGAATACAATAAAATTAATAAATGAAATCCACGTAATGAGAAGCGACGTTCGATTTCGTTAATTGAAACTCGAGCACCGTGCGTTCGACAATGATTGCTTATTTAAACTCACCACAAACACGTTTATGTCTGCTCTCACAGCTCAGTTGGTTATGGCTCTGCCTTACGCGCTGTAGGTAGAAGGTTCAATCCCCATCGACAACAAAATATTTTTTGTAATATATTTTTTTGTCAGTCAGTCAAATGATCTACCAACTTTATAATGTTTAGTTTATTCTGCTCGTCTTTATATCTTGCAAGAAACCTTCGTTATTATTAACCAAATAATAGTTCACTAATAGGTATTCATGTCAATATAATGGCGTCATCAGATATTAATTTGATTAGCGAAAATACCCAGCGCCATTTTCTCGGGTAGGGGATAACGTAAATTGAATTATTTGATCGGGTACCGTCGCGGTACGAAAATGGTTCGAATTCAATATTTCTAGTGGGTTATTGTCCGCTTCAATTATAGGTTCCTACTTCGCTAAGTATTTTTACTTGAAACATAAATAAACGTTACCTACACAGGTGGTTTATTGATGAAAATGTACTCACTCAAAGCAACTAGGTACATCTATTCTGTGCCTGGAGATTGAAATTACGATTAAATTTCTGGTTTCGGGTTGACTTTGGCACGATGCAGTGAGTAGGTACTAGGTAATGAGGTAGGTACTAATAAGATTTAAAAAAAAAATTGGCATTTTTGAAAATACAATGGGACGTCAGTCCCATCCGTAACCTCATAGTAAGATGAGCAACAACGACGTAAAACACGTGGTGGTAATACGAGTAGTTGATGGTAGAGCTACAGAGCACACAGTACATTATTCTTTAATTTTTACTATCTCTGAAAGTTTTCAGTTTCATTTGGTCTTTAGCGGTCTGACGAGCCGGCCAGTGACTTTTTTCGTCTAATCTCTAGACAATGAGGTTGAAGACAAATGTTTTTTTAAGTCGGTTCTAAGTGACAGAGTTATTAGGTTACAGACATTTAAAAAATATACTAAATGAGAACCTCCTCCTTATTTTGAAGTGGTTAAAAGCATGTTGAGATGCTTTCAGTTTTAGTAGATTACTAACACGGGCTCTAGTCTCTAGTTAGACCTACACAGAAGTGAGACACTGCTACAATTTTTTTAATATTCTAGAACTCCTTAGCGACACCTCTATCGCAGCAATCGTCCCAATGCTTTACCAAAATAAGTTGGTCCGTTTAATTTATTTACAAGCCATTCTCGGGTCACATTAGACCCGTAAACTGGCCGCGCTGACCCAGGGACAACTAAACATTCTCCCTTTTAGTATCAATGTTTGCCGTCAAAAATTCATTAGGAAGCTTTTATGCGAGACCAGAACGTACCTTATTGTTTTGCTATCAAATACCTATACCTACATAAAGTAGTACTAGAGCTCTTTGTGATAGAGTTCGTCCGAAGTTCGTAGGGGAAGTACCTACTACCGCCGTACTATATCTGCCGCCAAGCAGTAGCAAGCAAGCTAGCTCGTATGAGTTAATGGCCAACCCTGGTGACGGAGTTTTTAGGCCGCCTTAAGGCCAAGCAGTGATGCTCGCATTGCTGTGTTGTTGGTTGAAGGGTATGAGAACGGTGCTGTTACAGACACAAGGGACTAAACACTTGTCTCAGAGCGATGGACGCAGTGCATTGCTTACGGGGCGGGCACGCTTAGCAGCTGTCATACTGAGACCGATGGCAATAGCCAATTCTACGAAAAACACGAGCCCATCTCTATTTCGGCTACTTTGTTCTCTGAGCTTTGCCAACCACCTTGGTTCGCTGTTGAGCATAAATCTTCACTCTTTGTGTACTCCAAAAAAGTGTAAGAGAGAAAATGTCACATAAGCGAAGAATATTATTACTAGAATCCATCATTATAAGAAGGGATTATATCATTGCATAAGAAAACTACCTTTTAAAACTATACCTACTGAAATAATAAAAGTTATAATATTTTCAGAAATGTTTTTCACTTTTCTAATGGTCTCGCTAAATGTATAAAACCTGTAGTTTGTTTATTTTCCGCGCATAAGCGTTGAATTTCAGCAGAATTTTAAACTCCAATAAACTCATCGAGTTAGTCGAGAACGCTTGAAGTAGTCAAGGGCCATTGAAATAAACCCAACATGATGAAGGATCTAATGATATTCGCGGGGGCAAGTGAAGCATCTTCTAAGAGGTATTTTGGAATTAGCCTCTTGTGTATCGAAGTTACTCGCTTGAAGTTGTAATAGAATATTTTTGTGAAGTAGATTTACACACTTATTTGTAAACTTGTTATGAGAAAAATTTAAAGATCTTAGCATTTCAATTATTATCAGGAAAAATGCACACAACTGCTTCAAGTCCCAAACTAAGCAAAGCTACATGGGAATACTGATAGCTAGTAGAATACTTATACTTTTTAGGGTTACGATCTCATTAGGGTTTCGGAACCCGACTTCCACTTCTTCGACTTTTTGTCCATCCGTCCGTTTGACGACGGACTCGTGGTCACACCGATTTGCTACACCAGTGTGACTACGAGTAATTTCTTTTACTCGTGGTTACACTACTCTGAAAAGGATCGCACTTGACTGAATAGTAGGTATGTAGTCACCGTTCGTTTTATTTTTCATACACCGTTCTGTATTTTAGTTGTAGTCGGCTCAGTACCGAAGTAATTTACCACTGCGTCTGCGGTTTCAAACACCGCGCCTAAGTTTTAGCTACCAGCATTCATACTACCGCAACCATTCACATTTCAACTCCAAATTGCCGTATGTGGTGCATAACGGCCTTTACGTACGTAATAATTAGATATCAGCCAACATTCCTGACTATAAATAGAACAAAGAAACAAAAACTGCCCCCTGATCGTAAGCTTTAAACTGCTTTCACTGCCCAGCATACCTAATGTCAAGCGATGTGGCTAAAACAAGAAGCTTTTGACGGCAAAAAACGTGCTACTGTCACTATTTAGAATATACCTATGATTTAGTATGAAAACAGTTCAGAAAACCTGCCTAGCTTAAACCTGGCAGGGTTTTGAGACAACGATGGCCCTCCAGAAACTGTTGACCCTAAACTGTAAAACAATACCTATACTTGGAAGAAGCAATTACATTACGCAATCAATCATACATTTTGAATTTTTACTCAGTTGATTATGCACAAAATCTTTTTTCTTATATATTTTAATAGGGCTGGTATAGCCCTTTCTAACCCATTTAAAGTGTATAGTTTATAAATTCTTATTTATCATTTTACTGAATTAACTTTTCTAAAATTCGTACTAAATCAATAGGTAATTTTTAGTAATTTGATACTATCTTGAGGTAGAAACAAAAATGAATGTTACTTATTAGTTAAGAGAAGTCACAACTTAAATATGCACGACTTCTCTTTATATCCTGGATTATTGGCTTTAATTTTATACACTTTTTAAGTACCCATTCATTGAAATTGCGCTGGCAGTAGTAAAACCTGCCTGAAAGACTAAAATACATTGTAATGAGTTTAAAGTAACTGTTTTAATTTTTTTTCCTTTATTCACCGATCAGTGAGAGAAAATGAGGGTAATCGCAACCATGCATTGTTTGCATACCTTGTGACTAATTGAATTAGTGTCACGGCTCTGAGTTACTCGGGCAGTTTAAATTAACTTGTACCAGTCGAGGTCGACTTTGGCCCTAAACTTCCCTAATTTTGTGAGCGTAACATCAAACTGTGCTTGGCCTATATTACCCTGGTCCCACACTGGTCCCACGTGAGTTTTCTACACTAATTAGTTTGTACGATGTTTATTTTGCTTAAGTTTGTGTGCCTCGATGATTTATGAGGGCGACGAGTTGTTGTAAAGGGTATTGTTTGCTCCCTTTGTACTAAACATACAATGCTTGTGTACCTACCTCGGATACTAAATAAGCGTTGTATATTTTAATTTTCCTCTGTGAATGTGTTTGTAAGGTGGTTTTCACGGTGAAAGGCAGAAGCGAGGGCGGACTACTGAGCCAGTATAGTAGGCGAGCTCGCAGTTTTTGTTTTTGGAGGAAAATAGTTTGCAAATCTCCCGCTAGAGGCGCTTATCGGATTTTCATACAGTCGCTTCTCGATATGCGTTTCGATCAACAAAACAAAACTCAGATTACAGCTTTGTTCAGACTCAGGCTTTGTTTTCTAAATATACTAGATTGCCACAACTGCGCTCCATAAAGCCCTGGTCTCGCGATCGTAACGCACAACGCTGCGGTGTGCAGCACAACGCGGAGTACCGCGTTTGCTCCTCGCCGCTGACGCAGACTGCTACGTAACAAAAGACCATACTAGACGTTTTCCATACAATTATGTGTCCAGCGCTGCATGCTGCATACCGCTGCGTTGTGCGTTGCAATCGCGAGACCAAGGCTTAACCTTTCAACTCGATAATTTATGATGTTTCAGTGTGTCATCTCTCTCTTTCATGATTATTAAAAACACGTACCGAAACTGTTACCATGAAATAAGCTTGAAACTTTATTGTAGACATGGCCTAAACCGTTCCTAACAAGCCGCCTTCGTGTATGTTTCACGAGTATTTTCACGGTAAATACCTATTTAGTATTATGTTATCTGTGGTATAGGCAACGCTGCGTATTACCACAGATCATATAATACTATACATATTACTTTCAAAGTTCAAAAACAGAAATCAATATTTTTATGAATGTGAACTAAATAGAAGGATTGTATAAGTACCTACCCTTAGTTTACCCTTAAGAATCTCTGGCCTTAAAAGATCCAACGCAATGTCTATTATGTATATTATCCTTATTTATATTAAATTTATACGGAACTTAAATAAGTTTGGATCATGATTGTTTAATAGTATAATAATACCATTGAAATTTAAAACATACTTAAAATATAAATTAAAATGTATATTTTACGGCCGTATTATTGCGGTGATTGCTTTAAAGACAACGCGAGCTTCAGCTGTTATTTTTAAACCCATCTACGCAAATGTGTAATTAATTTACTTAAGGTCACGTGAAACATTCCTACTAATTACATTAAATATACATAGGTACCTATTACAACTGAAGACAAAGAAGAGTTTATAAAATACTGGTACCTAGGTAGATAGTTTTCTTTTTGTGTTTTTTCTTTTTAATTGAATAATTTTGCTCTTCTGAGTATATTGGGAAAAACGAATGGATCAACTCAAGTGTGATTTTTGATAGAAAATAACACGGGATAAAAGTGTTATAAATAATGGAAGATTAATTAGTTTAAGTTAAGTATATGATCTGCGTGTGTGACCGGTGTCAACAATTATGACTATATACATAATTTTTTAAGAAAATAAGCTACTGAATTCTAAGGAAATATCTATTAGTCATTGATTTGGTAGCTTTCTTTAACGATGAGGTTATTTAGTAAAGCCCTATAAAAATTATATTGGCACAAACAATTTACAATTATTTAAAATTGAAATAGCTATCGGCAATTGAGAGTCGGATCTGTAAAATCAATTACGTAGTATTATCTAGTAAGTCACGCGGCGGCCGTGACTGTCCCGCTCCGATTAAAGGCTTAGCTGCAAGCAGGCTTACTGTCGATATCACTCATGTTCATGCAAATGTGTTCAAATAAAACTAGTAGGTAAGTATTATAAACTCTGTAACTGGTAAGTGAGTAGAAAAACCTTTTATCTACTGCAGTGGAAAAGTTATGGTTAAACTGTGGCTCGACACTTATCATCATCATCATCATCATCATCATCATCATCATCAACCTATATCGGTCCACTGCTGGACGTAGGTCTCTCCCAAGACGCGCCACTGAGCCCGGTCTTCGGCTCTTCTCATCCAGTTTTTGCCAGCTACATGTCTCAGATCGTCACCCCACCTAGCCGGAGGGCGTCCTACACTACGCTTGCCTAAACGCGGTCTCCACTCTACTACACTTATCAACTTGATTAAAAAAAGTTCAAATTTGGCGTAAAAATTTTCTGTACTTATAAATAATACTTAACCTAAACCATTTCTTACCTTAAAATAAGTATCTCTACCTACCAAGTTCATGCTAAAAAATACAACTATGGTAAGCAACGTTGCGTAAACAAAGTCGCAAACGTCCCACTAGTGTGAAATAAAATTCATGAATTCAGCTATCTACGTAGCTAAAGTATAGCTCATCAATTCAAGACGCTATTCAGCCCTTATCAGCAGCTTTTGTTCGCTTAATCGATGGACCAAATTTTCCGTAACAAAACACCACTTTGAATACGTATTGAAAAAAAATCTTTTCACATCATTTTCAATTCTCACGTTCCCTTCCGCTTACGAAACTTTCCTGAAAAACAGTGATCATTATAAAATGCTCGCATTATTGAGACAAAGAAAAGAATTCTTAGTAAAACCCCTAGTAGTGCAAGGGAAAGAGCACACGACCTCAATATGAAATTGACGCGTGGACCAAATCCCATAACATGACCAACATTTTGGTCGTGTTCTGTAATTTGGTCTACGATAAAATGGTCGCATTTGTGATATAAAAGAAAAGTCTCAATAAAACGCACCACTATGGTGCAAGGAAAAAGGCACGCGGCATTGATAAAATGGACGCTTGGACTAAATCACAAAACAGGAACAAATCAAGCCTTTATTTGGTCATGTGCGAATAGAAGCAGCTATTCGAGAGAAATTGCCACGAATTGTAAGGTGAACCACTGCCGCGTTCATACCCTTTCGTCAAAATAAAGTTTAAATTCATGTGTCCCTATATTCCCGTCGTCATTGACGGTAGCAGTTTTACGGAACCCCAAAGTTTTATCCTGAAAGAATCTTTGGAAGGTTTTAATTGAATTTCATTCTGGTTTGACAGGTATTGATCGTCTACTTCAACACCTTTAAGGTACCTACTGTTTCATTTTCCAAAATAAATAGGGAACATTAATAAATCACTAAGCGTGAAAGCTGTTAATGCCGCTGTTGGCTGTCAATAAATCATAATTAATGAAGTGCTTATGAAAACCATTAGAGAAAAAATATATGGTTATTTTAACGTCAACGAAAAACACTTAGCTCTGAGTGCTTACAAATCCGCAGCCTTACTTAGTCCAAAACTTTTGAAATTAAGCTCTAAAGATGTGTTTTTTCATTTAGGTTCCAGATTTATTTATTTTGCTAATATTGCTTAAGCCCTAACAACATTTTAATGGTTTTATGCATTTTTTGTAAATAGAGATACTTACCTAATATACAGATAAATATTCATAAAAATTTCACACAACGCTTTCTAGTCCAAATCTAACAAAAGCTTATAAAAGCTTATACTATAGGCATTCGCTTATAAATATGGGATATAGATTGCTGATAGAATACTTATAATATTTTTCCTAAATACATGTCATAGCTACTTATAATAACAATCAGGCCTTTGCATTTATAGATAATTTATACAGCGACAGAGGCTACTTTTTACCCATGAACGGAACGCTGGACTTGGGACATTGTTTTTTATTTTGGTACAGCAAAATAAAACAAAAACACTAGCTATTCCAATAAACTTGTCTACGCGTCATTACAGAGGGCGCTGCACCGCGGCCTTATAAGGCGTTGCAAGCGTCACTCGTCCTCTCATTTGCGCATTCTCGCCAAGTCCATAGGTGCTCTGCTAAAATTATTGCTAATTATTGAAATTAAACTGATGTACTTTTTACCAGTATTCTCAATTATATAAGCTAGATAGCAAAGGATCCTAAGAACCAGCTAAGTAACGACAATCAGTCGTAGGGCAAAGTAGGCCGCATCATTGCCGTAGGCTAAAACAAAACTATTCCAAATCAAAACTTCATCTCATACAACCGTATTATATAGTAAAGTTATTTGTACCGTCATATTACTCATACAGCCCGAAAGCTCTGGACTTTGAAGCGCATATTTCATTAAATTATGAAGGTTGAATTGCTCTGTAGCATCCGACAGTTGGAATATATTCCAACCAATTTTAAATTGTTACGAACTAAACTGACATGGGAGAAACTTCGGCTTAAAAAAAATGCGTTATATTAGTTCACTACCTATTGAAAAATAAAAATTATCACAGTAAATTATAAATGACAAAGTTTAGATGTTTGTGTATCAATCACGCTGCAACCTCTAATAGCATTTGAATTAAACTTGGAATATATATAGTTCGTAACCTGGATTAACACATAGGATACTTTTTATCCCGGAAAATCAACAGGATCAAACGGGACGCAGATGTAGTTGCGGGCGGAAGCTAGAACTACATAACTGTAATATTCAGAGCCCGTAGTCTGTGCATTTGTTTTGACTTTCGACTCGAGCATAGCACACGCAAACGCATTCGCAAAGCAAGAAATTTTGTATGAAAACCGGATAAGCGGGAGATTTGGGAATTGTGCAATTCGCAACAAAATTTCTCGCTTTGCGAATGCGTTTGCGCGTGCTAAAGTCGAGTCGAAAGTTAAAACAAATGCACAGACTACGGGCTCTGTGCCTTGATCACGAATAAATGTGACAATCGCAAACGTATCGTAACGCTATCGTATCCGAGATACACTGCGCGGTGACACTACAACGGTTGGCAGTCGAGCTGGCATTGACGCGCAATATAACTCGAATATGTTAACGCGGCGATTATATACCTACCGGTATATAGACATTTACCTAGATGATATTTGAGTAGATACCGCTATGTCAAAAAGTCGTCAAATATTTGCACTGACAATAAATACAGTCAGGCTATATTTTTCCTACTTTTAAAATTTGATGGTAACTTCAGCCCTCAAATTATGCAGTTCAATGTTGTCAGCATGTGACCGATGGCGTCCTGTTCCGTCAAATTTATTTTTACTTTTTTGCATACTAATTTAGGTTGAACAACGAACTGTTTTGATCTTTTTCATCAATTTTCCAATTTTAATGGCATGGCGTGTGTTTTTTTAAATCAATTGTTGTTTTTTTTGTATCTGCAGGCTTTTTGGGAGTGATTACTGTTAGCTATACAACTGCCTACAGGTTTCTATTTATTTTTCTGTTTTATTTTAGTGGTATCCATAAAATATTTTCCATTTATCTAGGAATTTTGGTCTTGGAAATATCTGCAAAAAAATTGCTGGTTCAAGTAGTTTCTACTGCATCTATCATTGGGCATTTACACTCTGCCTTGTAGCGGCTTATGCTAATGGCCATTTCGCAGATTGATAGCTTCCCCGCTAGTTGTGAGGTCTACAATTCTACATCTAAGGGTTCTGCTTGCATGAGCTGTGTTTTCGAAATGTAACTTTTGGGGAAAACTGGATAATTACATAATTTTCAGAACCATATTAATCATCTCGATTTTCATTTGACATCACGTCAGTAAAACAAGAAACAGTGCCTTAATCACGAATAAATGTGACAATCGCAAACGTATCGTAATGCGAGCGTATCCGAAATACACTGCTCGGTAACACTACAACGGTTGGCAGTCGCGCTGGCATTGACGCGCAATATAACTCAAATACGTTAGCGCGGCGACTGTCAGATTTATTCGTGATCAAGGCACAGGTGAGTCAGTCAAGAATATTAGAAATTATTTGTGTTATTTTTCTGTAAGAACCCGCAGTTACTGTTGTCAAGTCGAATTAACGATCGATTTTATCGATCCTATTCCAAGACTATACTTCTAACTTCTGGAAGAGATCGCTTATAGCGATAAGACCACCCATTGTATCTCATACCTAAAACTTATTTCTCTTTTATTGTTTTTCTTCTCTTCTTAGTGTGCAATAAAGAATATATTTATCTATCTATCTAACTTAAAATAATTACACTTTGGCAGGATATTATTGTATTTTTCCGTAAAAAATGTACCTAGCTAAACGCGCACGCAAGAAACTGACAAGAACATTCCGCCTCTGACATTTCAGTGCCTTGTCACGTCACAGCTGGCCGAGAGCACTCCAAATAATTGCAATCTCACAAAAATATCACAAACATCGCTTAACAGCAAAATGAGAGCAAATAAAGCATAGTTTTTTGATATAACAGTGCCGGACCATAGCGTCCGTAACGTGACGCGACGTGTTTGATGAATGAAACTAGGATTGAATCAACTGGTGACTCATCACTACGCTGCAAAGAAGATTTGTGTCAGAGCCCGTAGTCTGTGCACTTGTTTTACTCTCGACTCGATTATAGCACACGCAAACGCATTCGGAAAGCGAGAAATTTTGTTGGGAATTGCATAATTCCAAAATCTTCCGCTAGAGGCGCTTATCCGGGTTTCATACAAAACTTCTCGCTCTGCGAATGCGTTTGCGTGTGCTATAATCGAGTCGAAAGTAAAACAAATGCACAGACTACGGGCTCTGATGTTGATTGAAAAAGCGTTCACTGGCTCCAATTAAATATAGCCTCACTTAAAAACCAACAACAATCATAATTATTATGATACCCCTCCAATGCCCTCCATGTCTGTTTTTGCGCTCCCATTCATTGTTAGAAATTTTACAGCGTAAAACCATTAATACTTTTTTTTTTGGAGTCAGTTGTTTTGTTTTCAGCTATGTGACGTATTTGAACATGTAACGGGCATAGATACTCATGAAATGGCTTGAAAATTGTGTTACTTGAGAACACTATTTTCTAAAATTTATATTAACGCTAGAGAAACATACACAAGTAACTCTTACCCGCACCTCCATGTACCTACCGAGTCGGAAGAGTCTAGTAGAGCTGAAACGTCAATAACCCAAAGGCTACACGTCAAAGTCAAAGATGTTTTATCTAAAAACCAAAAACCAAGAAGTTGAAGAATCACGTGCCATACCAGCTAGCGCCATCTGTATATTTCTCTATAGAGATGGCGCTAGATGACGGCCGTCATCTCGCCCAAAGCTTTGCAGGAAGCCAGTGTTAAAGTGATGAAACCGTCTACTGATGTTTTTGATTGATGCGACACAGTTAATGTAATGGCACAAAAATTTGTACCGAGAATGTTGACAGATGCTTTGTGGACTAAAGTAATGTTTTATAGCAATAACATTTTATTTTAATTTATGTAAAAACAATATTGAAATGTTTAATATAGTTTTTTGAAGATTTTTATGCCTCTAAAGGCAAAATGTGACACTGAAAAAACGTTCAGAATTGGCTATTTCTCATAAATACTTTCTATTTTTATTGATTATTTGAACGCCTACGTTACCTCATTATGAAGTTTTCTTTCAAAGTTGACTATTAAAAAGCTTATTTGTATAGCTTTTCTTAAAGTTACACCCAACTATATTTTGTTTTGTCAAAATAGAATTTTTTGTAACATTAAATGACGTCATATAAATGATGAGAGCACATTTTCAATGTTTTATTATTTTTATTTATTTATTTTATGAAAGGCCAACAGCCGTAATCTCTGATTAGCCTACTAAAAATTACTTACTATTTAATTTTATAGCTGAAAACCAGTAGCTTTTACATTTTCCAACTAATATTATGAAGTAAAACTTTATCCTAAAGTAATATTACGTTCTGACCTATAAAGGGTTAAGGAAAATGAATGATTTACTTAAGTTAGTGACTGTACGAAAAGTTTTGGTGAATCAAAATCCCCGCTTACTTCGATGTAAGAATCCAAACATTGTGCCGAAGAAATCGCTCGTGAACCAGTGGATTTGTAACTTCAACTTGCAGAGGCGAAGTTGGGGCCAGTCGAAGTTAGAGTTCACTTTATTGTGAGTTGCGAGGTGGCGGGTGTTGGTGCCATACGTCACGTGCAAGACAACTTGTCAGCCATTTTGCCAAATATGACAAGTTGACGGCTCATATCCGACATTATCCGAAAAGGTACGTAGTTGATGAAAAAAAGACGATCACGACTTCATGAGATCTTTTGGTAGGTTTGGTAACTACCGTTGGTTTGAAGATGTAGGTAGAGGTAGCAAGAGATAAAAAATAAAATTTGAAATCTTATTTATGATTAAATTTTTATCGTAGGCATTAACATTCAAAGTCTTATAATTAAATCTTACCTCATAAAAAACATTAAAGTTTTTTAATCCCCGAATTTCTCTAGGGAGCGAACTTCGTAAATGATTCTGATAAACAATAATTATACGGCTGTTTCAAATTAGGAAGTTAGAAGAAGTTACGGTGTTCGGAGTAAACATGAAACTCTGGCTGGCCCGTCTAATTAGGTAAGTTTATAAATTTGTTACCTATTTGGTATGCTAAGTGCCCAAAGAGCTGTAGGGGGTGATTTTATGGCCACTAAAACTAAGTTTTTCAAACAAGATTGTTTAACACAGGTGCTTGTTCAAATTAAATACTTTCTTTTACGATTGTAAGTAGTTTTGCATGCGTTTAGTGGTAATGAGACTCTTATTTTACGTAAATAACTTAATTTTTAAAGATTTTAAAAACCAAACAGAGTAATTTTGAAAAGGTATCAGAAATAAGGAGCTGAACCTACAATTGTTGAACTTGAACAAGACTTCGATGAACTCTTACATAAAGCTCTACTGTACCTAAAAAGTGCTAGGAACCAGGCTGTAGGTACTTTCTTGTCCTTTTTTTTAGGCCCTGGTTTCGAGGAACTGGCACCTAAAATCAACTGGTTTTAAAGACGATTCTCGACGGAATGATTTGGCTTAGTCTGGCAGTACAGTTTCGTGTAAGGGAGCTTTCGAGTAGTTCTACTGAGAGTATATTTTAGATATATTTTTATGGTATAGGTGCTGGGCAAGTCTACTCCATCTAAACATTGTCCCAGGCACTACAGTGTCCCGTTAAGTGTAGGCAAAGATTGCCTCCTGACGCTGTATATATCATCTTCAATAGATGTAAATATACTTTTAGACCAGACTCTATTGCTTCGCTAAATAAATTTCGGCGTGTGTACCTTTAAAGCTATAATAGTTACCAACCACATTTCAGTTTATATGGAGTGTTTGAGCTATCCAATCCAGTCCTTTATTTTTTTGGGTTATCCTTCCAAGCTTTGTATTTGCAAACAAAAGCGCAAAACCCACACATATAAATTATGACATCCTTTTTTAATCAGTGCGGGTCTAAGCAGAGATTTATTAATGTGATATGGATCCAACGGGACTGACAACTAAATGATAAGGGTCACTGTGTTGTTATTAATTGATTGACATGACCCCGTCTGATGCTCTGGTTTTTTTTTATCTCTTTGTTTTGTTATTTTTAAAAAGTCCCTGTATTTTTTTCTGTATAAATTGAATCCCTACTGCTATGTCATTGAACTTAGCACCCTCTACTTAGAAACACTTCTCAACTAACACTATTGTAAATAATAAATCATTCTAGTCCCAAACTAAGCAAAGCTTGTACTATGGGAAATATATGGCTGATGGACTACATAATATTATTTTTCTCTTGTCGCCCTCTAGTCCCAAACTAAGCAGAGTTTGTACTATGGAAACTTGCTGATATAATACTTATCGTACTTTTTTTTGTAAATACTTACTTATAACACAAAGCAACACCAAGTTATAATTACCTATCTATCTATCTATTCAGCCTGTATGCACCCACTGCTGGGTAATAGGCCTCCTCTTTAGTACGCCAGTCTCTCCGGTCCTGCGCGAGTCTTCTCCACTGCTGCCCAACTACAGGTACAATATCATCGGACCATCGGGCGGGTGGTCTGCCTCGTGGTCTTTGAGCGTCCCTTGGCCACCATTCCGTAATCGCTGTCGTCCATCTTCCATCATTCCTTCATATAATTACCTAATTAATAAAAAATTCTCAGTCTTCAATAAAGTGTTTCTCCCTAGATCAATAACACCGGATTCCTAGAAAACATCACCGTCTAAATTAATATCGGGATTTATGTAGTTTTGTGGAAGAACTTACAGCAATCAAACTAAATGACTTGCTCCCCTTTGATTGGCCAAGAGGGAAGTAACGAGCTTCGATCCAGCCAAACTTTGTAAGTTGTTTGCTTATTCAACGTAGGGTTAACTTATCTACACAGTTTGTAAGTTGGATATCAATCTTGAAAAGAAAAGAGTCACAAAGACCTCTTTTTAGGGTTAAGCTCGCCTCTTTACCTACATAATATTACTCTTTCGATGATTTCTAGTAAACGAGGTCTGGTGCTCTGCCAGTAATAGATCTATACTAGAATCAGTTTAATAGTTCTAAAGCTAGCCATCTACAAAAAAAAAACCAAGCAACTGATGGTATGTGGTCACTGTCGCCCATGTGTTATCCAAGAACCCCAGATTTTTGAAAAGCTTTGAAGGAAAATCGCAGACGGCAGTTCATTCCACAACTTAAATTCTAGTCTAGAATTAAACTCTTTGGTCGTACCAAATCTTGTCCACTAAGTAGATCACATGTGTGATCGGCTACACGCTACCTAAAACCAAATACCCGTATTAGACTTGATCCAACAAAAACTGTTAACCTCCCAAACTTGGGAAAACTTTTCTCCCACATTGCAAACCTGATTTAGATAGGTACTTGTATTTTAGTTGGTTTTCCTGGAATCGAGTTATAATAACGGTAAAAATATAAGAGATAATATCCAAAATGAATCATGCACGTATTTAGTATTTATTGCTTTAATTGTACAGACTAAAGGGGATTTAAAGACTTTTTGTTTCAAAATCAAGGGGATTTTGCTACACTTCAGCCTCAAAATCCCCTTTGTGCAAAACCTACCTACTTTTTGGGAACACTCAAAGGGGATTTTGAGACTAAACCGGTACGCAATACGTACTTATTGAAGCAGCAAAGTTTATACATCCTATCGAACTCTTAGTAGTCAAATATGGGGCTAATATAAATGAGTTGTTATCCATAATACGCGTTATTATATAAGAGAATCCACTAGAAAAACAAACTGCGCGTCTGAAGGCACCTCGTTCCAAAACAAAGCATACAATATCTCATTCGACGTGATATTAACCTGTCAATGAGCGTGAGATATTCACGGGCGGTCTGACTCGGCATCGTAGCGAGACTAGTAACTAAGGAGTAGTCACGTAGTGCGTGTCAATTTATCACCCATCAGGTGCGTGGTCCCACTGCGAGCGCTACACGAATAACCAACCCTAGCTTCTTCGAACCCGCCACCGCTTTATCACGGTGAAGGATATTGTATTTAAATAGTGTAGTGCCCCTGCGGCCGCGGACGAAATAATTTCAACTTCAAATTCGAAAGTCAACTTCATCTTCTTGATTTATGGCTTTTGCAACTTGTTGTTACAATTTTGCCAGAGTCCGTTTACTCTAGTGTCAAAATTGATCGCGGTCGTGACGTTACTGCGTTACGGAGCGCAGTGGTAGTGGTGTTCTCGTCATTTGAGTCTTTCAGTAGGTACATAATACCAAGTGGGTTACTGTAGAACACAGTTCCGATCTGGATCTATAGATTTTGATAGAAGTCCTGTCACTTTTCAGTACAAAACGACACAAAATCTGTCGAAATCCGGATCCAATTTGGAACGGCGGGGGTCAAGAATAGCCGTCCTCTGTTGGGAAATTATCATAAGTAAAAAATTGATTGCTGTCCTGACGTCACTGAAATAACGGAAGGAGTTTTATAAGAGACGGAAGCTTTACAGTTTACAGGCATTCATAATGCACGGTAGATATTTGCAAGCTAAGCATTTCTATGTATCTTGTAATATTGCAAAGTGACTCAGTAGGAGCAGAGTGGAGTGAAGATAAATAGACATAGGTACCAGTCACACAATTATCCTCCAAGACTTACTTAGTACGTAATGTGTAGTAAATATCAATTCAATTACCTAGTAGGCTACGTGAATGCCTAAAGCTTTGGTCTCGAGATCCTCGAGATAACGCTGCGGTATGCGGCTCAACGCAGCGTACCGCGTTTGCTCTTAGCCGCTGACGCAGACTGCGACTGAACAAGATACCATTCTAGACGTTTTCCATACGATTATGTGTCCGGCGCCGCATGTCGCATACCGCAACGTTTTGCGTTACGATCGCGGAAATGCTGCTTTTGCAATCTTTAGCTTATTTTCTTTCCTCTTATAACAGTTTTCTGGTGCTTTATAAAACTAAGAAATAACTGGTTTCCCAATAATATTTTTACACAATAAATGTACCAGTGCTAGCTTGTCTGTCTGCGTTTGTATACCATTATTTCAGTTCAAAACTCTTTGAAAATCTGGCTAGGATCACGGAAAAACTACGAACACCGAGTCCCGGTCAGAAGTTCCCCAGGGAAACGGAAACTATTTCACATGGGCGTACCCGGGAGCGGTAGCTGGTTCAACTTAAATAAAAATGATACAACTTTTCAAATCCAATTTAACTGTAATAAAAGTTAGGGAAACTTCAATTACAGCTACTAGAATGATGCTTGTTAGGACTCGGTAAAGCTTTTCATCTGTGTGGATATTTGAAGAGTTCTATACCTCTGGCTCATATATTACCGGTTTGGCTTAGTTTGGAGTTAAATGGCGCTATGTAAAAAATACTTACCAATATTATTATTGTATGGACTCAGAACATATAAAAATGTGCTCGTGGATAAGGTGGGCTAAAGATAATTTGTTTGTCAAAAAAATGTATGGGTTTTTCTAACCCGTAAAAACGTTGCGTGGTATTCAATATCTACCTACTGACATCCGACAGTTGAACAAAGAAACTGGCTTCCAATCTTGTTTTTAGTAAATAATTCATTGTTTTGGTAATACATTGGGGTGCGATGCGTTTGATTGGGCTGTGAAGCGACACCATTAATCAGCTGCCCCCAAAGCACAGGACGACAAAAGCATTCGAATAATTGCGATATTTTGAAATGATTGCAATTCATTGTGGTTTCACTGATGCGGTGAGAGATTCAGATTTCAACGATAATTTTGTACAAATAAATCACTTGTATCTAAAAATGAATTGGGCCTTTTTATACCTATACTTTTAATACAATTACTCAAAAAACTATGTCCAATTATGGCTTTATACTTAGTTCGGCTGAGATTTGAATCTAATGTGTGAACCCACTGGTGAAACGAGCTTTCGGCTGAGATATGACGTCATCCCTATTAGAGTAAAATCTCTATCGAACCGAGCATAACGCCCCTGTAAACCTAATGACCAACCCACCGAGATCCATTAAAAAATATGTAGGTAAGTAATATAGCTTCCTCAAAGTTAAAAATGACCGATGATGTTGTTCAAAACTAGCAAAAACGAGCTTGAACGGTAATTAGATAACCTGGGGCTTTAACTTGAGCTTCTTTAACCTTCTCAGTGTCAGAGTTTTGTTTGTTAAAACTTTGTTTTCTAGTTAAATGATTTGGTCAGCGTGTCTTATCTCAATGGAGGACGAAAACAGTCCAGAGGTTAATAAACTGGATGAGCTGCTGAGCTGCAAGGTACAGCATTGTTTGGTAACTTTGGAGCTTAGAGTTTAAAATACTTAACATACGAACTATCGCTCTGAACCCTGAGTCTGTGCATTTATTTTGACTTTCGACTCGATCTCCCGCTAGAGGCGCTTATCCGGTTTTCATACAAAATTTCTCGCTTTGCAAAAGCGTTTGCGTGTGCTGTCCTCGAGTCGAAAGTCAAAACAAATGCACAGACTCGGGGCTCGTAGTCTATTTACGAAAAGTGATTCGCAAACTTTGTATGGTGAAATGGTTTTCGTTTCACCAAACTACTTTTCTTCATACACAAATTGCGAATCACATTTCGCAAATTAACCAAATTAAACTTGGACTCAAGGCTCTGAATTTTAGAGTAGATCAATAAAAAGATACAAAGGCGAATGAGGACTGGCTGATAAAACTTTGCAATCGTTGGAGTTTAGAAAAAACTTCTGAATGAGTAAACGTTCAGTCTCATACAAAAAAACTGAATTTATACAGTTCCAAACCCATCTTCTGTTTAACCTGTGTGAGTCAACTTTAACCTCTGATGAAAAATTCATGGAGGAAGTTTCCCAGATTTTGCAGACGGGCACAGTTAAATAATATCGGGTTACAATCCCAGTTTCACACTGACGAAGTAAGTATCTTCTCAAGGTTCGTTGAAAGCTCCACAAAATTTCATAAAAATAATTGACACAGCAAGTCGACACATTTTTTTTTCGTATTGTATCTTAGTATGTGTAATTATTGTACTGTGTCGTGTGACAATTAAATATTTCTCTATTTTTATCTCTTATCCCTCTATCTATCTACATTATTCTCTGATCAGGGTGGTTCTGGATACATTTTGAGTGTACCATTATTGTACTATTTCGTACAATGAGCGGTCTTATCGCTAGGGAGCGATTTCTTCTTGACCACCTTGGATGGAGAGGAGCGTATAAATAGGAGGGTACACTAGGTTGTATATAACATAAAAATTGAATAATTTCATAATAATGAAATGAATGCTACTATGTGTAAGTATACCGGAAGTAGACTCATTTGAATAAATTAGACATTACCTTATATTATGTCTGAGAGTGGTAAGCACAGTGCAAACACCATAAGATTTTGAGACTACTCCATAGACATGTTCTGTGAGGTATGCAATCGGCTTGTTCATCTCAAAGAAGAAACTTGCTAGAGTTTTCAAAAACTGTTTTCATTGAGGTTTGTAAGTGGCACGCCTCAGTTTGTACACTTCTATGGAAAGTCGTAATATAGGTCTCTCCAGGGAAATTATATGTATTGCTCGTTTGTTTTGTGCGTCTGACGGCCCACTGAACTACGTAAATAACTGTGGGTATTGTTTATTCATTGATTTCAAACATTTTTGTAAGACCGAAAGTGGTGCATTAAAATGGGTTGCTAAATAAGTATAAATTTACTTAGACATTTCACACAACACCTTCGATGCAAACTAAGCAAAGTTATTTGGGAACTAGATTGCTGATAGAATATTTATTAGGTATAAGTACTTTTTTATATGCATATTTTATAAAAAAGATGAATGAATAAAAATATGAAAATAAATTCAAGTGCTGACTGCTGACTCAGTAACATTAATTTTAGCGGTATTTTCTTAATAAAAAAAAACTCAAAAATAATGCCCAGCATTTCAGCTTCTTTCTGAAAATGGGTAAAAAGTGGCAACAAAGTAAAAGAAGCTGAAATAAAAGGACGATTTCTCGTCAAAACCTGAAAATGTACGAGTCGAGATGATAATTTTTAGTAGAAAAAAATATTATAATTTTTTTCTTAAGAAGATGTCCTGCAGGTAATATCTGTATCGTAATAATAACGTCGTGCTTTAGAAAACTTTTATGTATACTATAAACTCATATAAACTGGATTTAACCTGCGCTGATCACAGCATAGTAAAGAGCTTTACAGAGGATGCATTATAATGCATCCTTTTAGTAGTAGTAGAGCTCTTTGTGAGAGCTCGCCCGGGAAGTAATACCACCGTACCTATTTCTGCCGCCAAGCAGCGATGCTTGCATTGCTGTGTTCCGGTTTGAAGGGTAAGGGCGCCGGTGTAATTACAGGCACATGAGACTTCAAGATCTTTACGTCTCAGAGTGATGGACGCAGTGCATTGTCTTACAGGGCACGTCCTCATTGGACTTGCTCTGTGAGGTAATGCATAGGCAGAAGTTACCCCATAACATCAGGTGAGCTAGCTATCAGCTTGTTCCATTACGTTTATCTTGAAAAAAAAAAATCCTCTGTAAAGTTCTATACTATGCCGCGTTGTGGAGGTACCTAATCATTTGTAAGTACGACTACTAAGATAATCTAATCGAAAAAGTCTACTTACGGTAAATTTCTATGACACAAAATTCACACACGAACAAAGTCTCTTCCGAAACGTGCTACTAGAATAATCTAAGAATAGCTGCTTACTAAAAACTTCTCTACTTTGCGTGGCAGTAAAAGGTTAACTGTTAATTTTTCTCCACTAACCACCCAGCGCAGCGTACCAAATAGGTTTTAGGTTTAGATAATTTATTCTCAGAAAGACAATAGTCACTTATACGAGAAATAGTAGTGTATTTACTGCATTGTTTCTTACTTATTCCGTGAGTACTGGATAAAAATGCGGTCGGTAAATGGTACATCCTTACTTCCCTGCTTCCGCTCTCGCAGGTGGAATAACGCCCGGGTGTAAACGAGACCTGGGCCGTTATTGCTGTCGTTAAGTTAAAATTTTCCCTCTTGAATAGCACCGAGAACGCGGACATAAACACACCCATTTATGTTATTTGTTGGTGAATATTGAGATGAATATAACGCTAGATAAGAATATGAAGCACACCTTTCGGTAGGTTTGTATTTTTTTGGAGACGCGAGGAAATGTTTACGCAGCGGAAGCCACAGAGCAAAAAATGTGGTAGAATGGCCTTCATGAATGGAAAGGCACTGGTCGCTAAAGGCACTGGTTGGTAGTTGATGCTGCAAAAGTTTACATTAGATTAGCTGGAATCGAGAAGATGGCTAAATCAAGACGCTGCTGGTGAGAAAAATAATAAGTTCCTAGGGACCAACTTATTTTTAAATAAGTAAGTACCTACTACCTACCTATTATAGAACCTTAGTTAATAAAAATTGGCAACACTATTCTATCTAAGATAGGTTGGAGATGCCACTTAAATTAAACAAAAATCCGTATTAGCATTTACTGCTCAAGCATTGATCCAGACTCAAGCATATATTTTTTTGTATGAAAATCTCTACTTAAATCTCTATGCTTGAGTAACGATTTATGTATGGGATTTTAGATACTTTGGTTTGTGATAGTACACCTTTGAGACTCTCGACTGTTTTTTGTTTATCTTCATATTGACAAGAATAGTCAAAAGGCTATAAATAAAAGAAGATCACTGCGAAGGATTGATGATCAGCCATCTCAGCGTTATTGGTGCCTGTTCAATGTACACTGCTGCACAAGTACGTGAGTTTCTGCAGGCAATCGAATTCGCAATGAAGTACCTGCCCATTTATAACGAAACAAAGACGTTCGCTTTGTGTACTGTTTGCATAGAAAATGGTTGTTTACCTACAAAGTCAGTATCTCTTATATTCCAATGTTAGCTACAATGTAATAGTATACAATGCACCTATTACCTAGGCCTCGTATATGAAGCTTATAAATTGAGAAATATAAGAACAAGTTTGTTATGTATACCTTCTTGTTCTTATAACATTTTAATGTATGTTCTTTAGTGTAGAGTTAGTTACTCCACAATACACAAGGTTAGCTGGTAGAAAATGCTTTATAGCATTAAGCTCACCTTTGTATACGACATTTGTTTAAGTACTTACAATAAATAACTTTCTATCTAACCACCGACTTGAGAACCAATAATTCCTGTTGACGAAGATTATAATATAATTTAAAAGAGACAAATTTGATTCCATGTCTCTGTTCGTCGTCATTATTACTCATCGATTTAGATTTTTTGATTTAGGTACTTTTCTTATAGTAGGTACCTACGTAATAGTTGCCAGCTTCTGTCCACAAGTGTACCAATGCAGTCAGCCACTGGCGTTTAGTGCTATGTATTAGATAAGTCGCTCGTTCTAAGGCAGGTTTGTTCCACTTGGCACTATATTATTCAAACCTTTTTTTTATCAGGTCGGAAAGAACAATAACATTGACTACTTTGGGGCTACTTCTTTCAGGCACATCAGTAGCATAAAGAGTTCCAGGACTCTTCCGCAGATTTCTAGAAAGTACTCTTGAATCTTCTTGATCAACGTTTTCCCAAAACTATCGTTTTTTTTTATACAATGTGTCTCTCCAATGTGTTGCCGTTTTATGCTCCCTTCCGGTTTTGGTTCGATGATAAATCATTCATGAAATAACGCAAGTATTCAAAACATACGCTTCGATAGCCGAAATTAAATGACACCTCAAATTAATTAATTCATAATTTGTTGTGTAGTTCACTAGGTTTCTATAGGTATGTGGTCGTAAATCATTGTTTTATTTCGTCTGTGGCTTTGTTTAATTATTCATTTTATGAGTTTCTACTTCGTAGGCAGCAGTTTCAATATTAATTTGAAAATTTGGTCACCCACAGATTGAAAATTACCGATAGTAGAGATAGCAAACTTGTTCGTTTGTATATAGAAAGAAAGAAAGAAAAAAAAATATTTATTTTGTTATTTTTTATATCCATCAATGCAAAAAATTACATGTTATTTAGTAAGTATAATAGTTATGGGTGCTACCGTGTTTTGTCTCTGTCAATTGAATGACACATAAAACATGAGCACTGATGCACTGACCTCCAATTTGCACCTTTTACTAGCGGTTAGTGTTGTAAAAATACGTAAACAACATGAAAACTGTATAATGTTGATACTCATGTGTCACTTGTGATATTGATGAACGTGCGAGAGTCATTGGGAATAAATAAATAGCGTTCTTGCGCGCCACGTCACACTCCGACCGAGACCCCGGACACAACAATGTGAAGGCTGGGTTAAAAAGTCGAAGTAAATCAAACAAAGCGGTGACAGCTGGAAGTGAGCAGTCGCAGCCCCTGTTTCCGGTGACTGCTCACTGCTCACACGGTGCATTGCCCTCGTTTCCCGCATTCGAGAGGATCAGATTAATGTTGCCACTTTTCTACTTGTCGTGACCACGAAACCGCGGTTCGATTCGAAACTATTGTTTTGTGGCCGCAATCTATTGAGACTCGGGTCTTTGCCAATGTTAAGTTTTAACTGAATTTGAAGGAAATCTTGATATAATTATTACTGAAGTTTGATATTTCTTATAAAGGAAACTGGACCATCTCCATGAGATTTATACAAAGAAATGTGTATGGTATGGTTAGAGATTCGTTCAAGGAGTAGGTAGAGTATTGTAGAGGCCACTGACATTTTATTTTATTTTTATTTTATTTTAATAATTTTTGGAAAACTAACAGCTAGATATTTATACAGTAGGAAGATAGACATAATACAGTACACTGAAGGCCAATTAAAAGTTTCCACATATAAATAGACAACAAGAAATTACAAATTAGAATTTCGAGGAAAAATTTAAATTAAAAAAAAAAAGGATACTAAATAAAAAAAACAAGATAAAACTAAATATAATTAAAGAATTTGCCACTGAGTAAAAGCTTAAGTGCAGCTAATGACGTATTAAATAAGTCTACATCTACATCTCATCTACATGTCACTAATTGCATTAACTTTTGAGCCTAAAGTTTTTGCAATTGTAAAAAAAGTAAAAATCAAGAAACAAGAAATGTAACTCGATTTCTGTGCATTCAAGGTCAGAGCTATTAAACCGTCTCGGGACCCGTAGCAGTATGAAAGCAGGCGAAACATGCTACTATAACCTACTAACGGCCTTGAGAATTTGGCTTTCAAGTTAAAGTATCATCATCATCCACAACACTAGTTCACAAATCAAAATTAGGCCTTTCTTAGTTTGTGCACAAAAAAACTTTCACTAATAAAATGCTTATAAAGTGGAAAGTTTCTGTTTACTCATCGTGTATCCATGAAAATTTAGTTTGTATGTATGTCTTAGTTTGAAGGATAAACCTATGCATATGAATTACAGTCGTGACTCGTGAGCCAATCTCTTGTTTGTTTTCATCAAAGACTGTGATGAAAAATACACGCAAGGCTCAGATTACCAAAATGTTGACTCAAGATTTTTCGCGTTAATTTAGGGCGCTTTGCAAATATAACAGTTATTAGTTGGAGCAACATATTAAAAGTTTTTCAGATGTTTTCACAACTAGAGTTGCATCATAAGCATCTTGTTGTAACTTGCAAGTTGTCCAGACTTAGAGCTGCCTACTCCGAACGAAAGTGTATCTAACGGAACCCTTATGGTGCGACTTTGACTGTTTGTCCGTCTGCCATGGCGTTTATCCCGATAACTTGAATTCTAAAAATTACTTGTCCCCAATTGCTAGTGTAAAAAGTAAAAAATATTACTTTTATTATGTATCAAGAGACCAAAAACAGAGTAGGTCAATATTTTAAAATAGGTCCCTCTAATTATGTAGAGCTAAAGAGTAAAACTCGTTGCTGGCGTCTGTCGAATAACTATAGTTTGGAAGTTTTCAAGAGTTGAGTGAATAGGTATCTTCTAGGTAAACGTGTTACATCGTCGACCACATCAGGTGAGATAGTGATCAAACCCTTATCTATATTTCACTTATTAAAAAAGAATAGAATATAACAGAACACGTATTTACGGTTGCAGCTGGTTTGTTGCAAATCCTAGCAGTAACAATGCATTTTTAAAGCCAATTGATACGCGCATATCGAGTTCACAATCTAGATAGAACGCTCCCTTGCGTCCCCTCCACGTTGGACGCATATTGCAGTCATTGGTAAAATAGCACAACGAACCTGAACAGAGTTCTATCGAATGGTTTTTAAAAAGCGGTGATCGTTATATTGCGTCTGCCATTATATGGATTTGTGCCTGTAACGTATCTTTTAGACAGACGATGTTGTTTTGAACTAGAAATCACCTCTCAGATAAAGACGAATTGATAAATCTGTCCTATACTTATTGCGATCATTACACAGAACTCCTACTGCTCAGAGGACGTTTGGTGCGTATATTACTGGGGAGATTATTGAAGGAAAATATCAGTTCTATTTTCAAAAAACCTGACTGTTACTAACGGTATTTCTCATTTTCCCATTACAGCAGAACAGCTTAGCCTCTTTCGATTTGTTCGTGAGTCTAGGGATTAATATTTATACGATACGGCGCAATGTTCGGCTCTCTGTGATAAGGACGTCCGTAAAGACCATTCAATGGTTAGATTGGGAGCTCTCAGTTATCCGGGAGTGCGCGATAAAGCCCTTAGGTTCCGGATGGGTAGACGTGTCGTTTTTGGTCAGCATCTGTTGGAATATATCAAGTCTGATTTTGAAAGTGGGTGGAAAATGGGGCGTAAACACGGGGTGATGGGCCTTTGATTAATTCTGTTGCAAGTGCCAAGGTAATGATAAAATCACTTGGCTATGATAATAAAATTTTAATATACTCTTTCACGCGTAGCATTGCTTAAACCTTAGTTAGTATAGAACTATAGAGGAATGGCTGTCTGGTAGAGCAAATGCTTTTGTTACTTTTGTGTTTAATCCGATTATTGTCTTCAATAGGTCATTTATTATTAATTCTCTAGAGTATCTTATTGTATAAAAACTAATCTAATGTAACTATGCTGACGTTTTGATATTATTATGAATAGTAACGGTGTATTTCTTCAATAATGGATAAATAAATAGTTTGCAACTCCTTGAAAATGCATGGCATATCCTTGTCAACTTAACCAACATCCCTTCATTGCTTGGTACCGGTTATGAATCAACCGATCGACATAAAAACTTTTTTGAAAAGGTTTGTTACAGGAGCTACCTACTCGTACTTTCTATTGTAGCTACATTTTGAAATAGTAAAGGTACCATTATAAAACGCACAATGGGGCACTACGATGCCGAAATATAATTCCATACTGTGAACAATTTGCGGTGAGCGGAGTGATTCCCAATAGGTCCGGTAGGTACCTACCTACAGCGAGATAAATTGACAATACATCACTACTGTGTTGGCATTTCAGAAGTAATTTTTGACAGGTGAAGTATTGATAAGCGATGTACAAAAATATTAATTTTGTAAACTTATAGGTAGTAACTTATTTTACGGACACGAGTTTTGACATTTTTTGAAACGACACAATAGCACTTTTATTTTAATCGTTTTTCTTGTGTTATTGTGAGTATTGTTGTTTAATTTTGGTGGAATTTTAACCAATAATACTTAGGTCGTAACATAAAGTGTGAGCCATTGGAATAAATGTGTGTAAAGTGGTTTTTCTGAATGTTAAAATTCGTGTTAGGTTTTGAAGAGAAAATCCACCATTTTCTTTTCAAAACAAACGACAGCCGACTTGACAAATGACTTGACTTGACTTATTTATTACAATTTTGGAATATGAGAATAATGGAGAATATGGAGCGGCCTTCACTTTACATTGGCAAAATTGTCTGTCGAAATGACGGACACAGGCCATTATTGAAGAGAAGAAGAAGAACTTATTTTACTTACCTAATAAAACCTACTTAAGACTTAGAAGGACTTTTTTTAACATTTCACCAGTTCAGTTAAATAATATTTTGTATTGGAATTTTTAGTCAACCCATTTGCAATATATTTATTGACATATTTGACTGAATATAAAATACTTTTCATCCATTAACCAGCTCGGTGAAGATATTATATCTATTAGGGATCTTAGATCATTTATGGCCTCTGTTTATCATTTCGACAGTCAATTTTGCCAGTGTCAGGTGAATGATTTCTATATAAATAATGAATATAATTTAGACACGAGTTTTGACATTTTTTGAAACGACACATAGCACTTTTATTTTAATAGTTTTTCTTGTGTTATTGTGAGTATTGTTGTTTAATTTTGGTGGAATTTTAACCAATAATACTTAGGTCGTAACATAAAGTGTGAGCCATTGGAATAAATGTGTGTAAAGTGGTTTTTCTGAATGTGAAAATTCGTGTTAGGTTTTGAAGAGAAAATCCACCATTTTCTTTTCAAAACAAACGACAGCCGACTTGAAAAATGACTTGACTTGACTTATTTATTACAATTTTAACACTTGACATTGGCAAAATTGTCTGTCGAAATGACGGACACAGGCCATTATTGAAGAGAAGAAGAAGAAGAATATAATTTACCCGCAGAATATGTTATTTTCGGAGTTCTGTGTACCTGCCAGAAGTAGTATTCTATAATGCCGATAGATGTTGCAATGCGAGTGATTTCCCTGTACGCTCACTTGCTCGAACGTTTCGTTCCCAACACATCGAAATTATTCGATAGAGTGCATCATACATAAACGTTGCCAAATCTAAATAGATACCATTTCGACTCTCCACATTATGATCTAGACTAGAAGTGGAACAAATGGACCGAAAATGGACCAGTACCTAGGTAGGTACATAAAATATGCTAAAAGCATTAGAAACGGTCTGAGGAGTTATCGTTATCTCATAAAAACCGGCCAGGTTTATTGTTTCAAAAGCTTTATCGTTTTCGTATATCTGTAGCCACATCGTTTGACGTTCGTTCAGAGCTTACGCTACGGTGGCAGTAATTACCAAAGTGCTTCAATCCACAATCGCCTGCAAGTTCAAAATCGAAACACGGACGTACAGGACTTTCTCTACATAGCAAACGCTGCTTTGGTAGTTACTTGTACTAGATCCTTGTAAGAAGAATAAGGGTCGGGAGTTTTCGTAGTCCTATTACGTTTGTAAACATTGTAAAATTATGTTCAATGATATGTAAACTCAGAACAATGTTATGTACCTAGTACCACGCATTTCATTGATCTAGTCTTTCTATTAGTTGTAATAAGTAGTTCTTATAAGATCTTATGTTTCTGTCCATCCAAATGTTGTATGGATGAGATTGTTTATACCCCATTTTACTTCATGTTCTTATTTTCTCTTATTTGGCGTACAATAACCTATCTATCTAGAAAGACTATTGGTTTGATACTCTTACATGGAATAAGGACTTTGTATTCCCAATATGGCGAGGTTTATCGAGGTGCTTCTTTGTAAGAAAGTCTTCACATACCTACGCTATAAAAACGAAAGACTAAATTAAAATGTAGTTAGATGGACATTTACTGAGAATTAGATTGCATAAAGTGTCAGGTAAATGGTGTTTTTTTCTGTGAAATTGCTCGGTATTAGTGCACGACGTACGTTACTAAAATATTATGCTTTTCTCAGAAGTTTCTGCTTCGTAGGTATATGACAATGCCTTTGATAGTTTGCCCATTATGCGTTCGTGGAAGAGCAAGTATCTATTTTGTATTAGTCGGTAAGTTATTTTTTTCTTTCGTGTTATTTTACTATATGTACTATTATGGTAGCTTTGGATTAATAGAAAACCAAGGAAGGATGTGGTGGTGAAAAAACTAAAATATACGAGTTTTTTTTTAGTTTGGGACTAGATGGCGTTGTGTTAAATGTCCACCAATATTTTATTTTAATATAATCAGGGGCCATAAGCTCATTTCGGCAGAGATTTAACTCTAATAGAGATGACGTAAAAAATACGACGAAAACTGGTTTCACCTTTGGATGAAAGTTTTCAGACGATCGAGTCGTCTTCCTTATCATATTAGACTGAGCATAAAGCCCCAGGTATAATTAAAAAAGCATATTTAGTAGAAGTTAGAGACAAAGTAACATACCAAATATAGAATAGAATAGAATAGAATACTTTTTATTTACGACACATACTAGACTACGACACATACGACACATACTAAAAACAGAAACAAATACAAACTAATTAAATGCTAACTAAACTAAAAACTAAGTACTACATAAAACAAGTAAACTAGGTATAAGGTAGTCCAGTGTGCCGTAAAACGTACCCTGGCTCAGCATATGTTGGATGGCTGGCAACCAACGCTGGTCTTCCGCCAGGGCCGTACGGTGAGATCACGGAAAACCTACCAGCCATGATTAATAAATGATAAAAAAAAAACAGTGTGAAAATAACAAAAATAACAATATAAAAAGGGAAAACTGCCAAAATAAGTATAAATGTATAAATATATATATATGAGTATAAAAAGGGATACAAGACTTCTGACCCAGAAACATCAAGCAATTAGCACTGCAGAGTATTAACGGTAAGTTTTTACATGAACATAATTATAAACACTAAATACACAAACATAGGTAATATATACCTCAGTAATAAATGACAATAAAATAACAGAAATAATAATAAATTCAGGCGCCATAGAGACGGACAGTCAATTACAGACGCCCCTCATATGACGCTTGTGTCGTGTTTATGATTTTCTTGTTTCTTCTGACTATCAAAGAGGAATGTTTTTAGTTTACTTCTAAAACTATGCAAATTTATGCAAATCCTAATCTACTCGGAACAGTAAAACTATGATTACAATTCCACACAAAATGTAACTTTCCTATTACCATTTCGAAGCGACTAATCGACCTACCTCCCTCTATCTCCTAATTACCTTTAAATCGAATACTCTAGGGCTAAATATCAAGCCGTTTCTCGACAAGATGCCGCGGAATAGACTACAACAGCAATTTGGGAAGCAAATAAGGGTTTGCGATAAGGCCCTCAGTTTGGATACCGACGCCATCTAAGTAGGTATTACATTGTTACTAAACAATGAGTCTGGGACACTCTGAAGCGTGTTTTGTTTGGAATGGGAAGAGCCAAGGCTGAACTGCGTGATACATGGTGATACGTACACGTTGCAATGTGGAAAGTTGACACGTTTGAGTTGTGTCACTAATCTTTGACAAAACTTTGACATGACGATCGTCTTTGTTTTTACTGCCTGTGTAGACCGTGGTTAGGAGGCCTTCCAGATGTGGAGTTCCATAGGCTGATATGATCATTATGATTTACTGCATAAAACGTAATTTACTTTGACTATGATGATCATGAGCATCGCAGCTTGTAATACAATGGAAAAATCAGCTAGTACAGTGCACAAATATTTAAAAAAAGAAAATTTCTAGCCGAGGTATTCGTTCGGTCATAAATCGTATAGCCTTAAAGCACTCAGAGGTGTTATTCCCTTAATAAAATGTAGTGAAAATATCATTTGGTTTTCGGTTGAGGTGTCATAAAAGTTACAAAACTGAATGAGATTTTGTAAAGAGTTCCCTCAAGTTCTGCTTAAGTTTCACTAAATTTGCGCCTATTGGATATTCATTTCAGTCATTTATTTATTCAAAAACAATTATTTTCAATAGTACTCCTTAGTCCCTAACTTTAAATTAACTAAAAGCAACTGAACAGTAGCTAAACTGGTTTGAGTGTTGAATAATAATGGAACATTTTTCATATACATATTTTCATTTTTGGTATTCTAAACAATTTTTCACTAATAACAAGATGTAAAGTATGCTTTGGCGAAATATTACGTTTACCCACGGTGAAACTCATAACTTAACTTCTTGGTAGGTACTTGAGCGAAATCTGTTAGACAAAATTGCTTGTCCTAGGGGACATAAGACTGTGTAATACGCTGCTGTGGCATGAATTATGAAATGAAATTTTTTAGGTATACCTACCGCAAAAAAGGGTATTTATTCTTAGAGGTATTTTTATTTACCTTATGCTTATTACCTATAATTTTTTTATATGCTTTATATACCTATCTAACATAACCTTAATAGTACATTATGGTACTAGTGTGTATCATTGGTGATTACCGCCGAGGTGCCATTGAGACCCGAGCCGTAGGCGAGGGTCTTAAGAAAGCCGAGAACGGTAATCATCAGTACACACGTGTATCATACGACGTTTTTCAACACACTTGTGAATAAAATAACTATAATTTCAACAGTGAAAACGCGTTGTGAAAAATATTTCGCTATGGCGGGAAAAATTAATCAGTTTTCCTATGCGCGCGCATTGCGATCGGCCACAGACTAAAGGGATGAGGTTTTTTTTTTATTTATTTTCCGCGCTTAGGGTTTGCGCCTATTCTGCCACGTAAAAAATGGGGAATTTAAAGTTTTCTTTTGTTACAAAGAAAACAAAAGTTATATTTGAGTGAAAGTTTTATTTATTAAACACGTACGAGTTAAAATTATCTATTTAAATAAGAAGTTGCATGAAATAGGAACATTCATTTATTTGTTCTATTGAACACGATCTTTTTTTTGAATAAAAACTTTTTTAGTAACAAAGATACACGACCAATAAAATTAAAAAAAAAAATCTATAACTCACTTGTGAGTTATAGCAATGAAAAAGTCACAGTTTGATTATGGGTGTCATTATGTGCCTAATTGCGGTGACCATAGAGCCACTTTATGAGCAAGTGTGTTGAAAAGTAACATTATGGATATTTTTTTGTTATCCAAAATAAATTGTAATTTTATTTTAATTAAATATTAGTAATAAACATGTACATATCAGTTAATCCTTATTTAGTTCGTTATTAGTTTATAATGTTCTATTCGATACCAATATTGTTTATTTTATAAATTTCTTGTTCCTCAATTTTCAAGTTCGAGTCGCATCTAAAACTTAACTTTCGTTGCACAATATTTTCACTCAAAGTCAAAGTCAAAGTCAAAAGCTTTTATTCAATAAAATCTCACTGATCACTTTGAATCGTCATTACGTTTTGTATGATTAGGTATGATTACATTTTTTTTTTATTGGATGAGTTGGAGCTAGTTCGTCCCAAGCTTGTTTGTCTTCTAGAAATTCTTCACTAAATTCTTTTTAAACTTTACTGAGAGAAAACTCTGTGGAGCGCTCAAATAAAACCAAGGTCTACCTAATTGGTCATAAAATTGCATGATTGTAAAAAAATCTGCCTATTCCCGACAAAAACACATAAATTCTCACTGGCGCTGAGATTAATATTAAAATGAAAGACTTCTTCCGTTGTTTACAATGTTGAGTGATTTCTTCAACCAAAGTTTGAGTATGACTACCGCCGAAGGAACTTATTTGGCACGGCTGCTTGACGGTGAAATATTATGGCAATTTTCAAGCTGCCAAATATACCTGGTGGTGTTGCCAGGTGCTACAAATTTAAGATAAGAAATTGGGAATCCATGAAGTTCTTAATTAAAAAGGTCACGGTTACCTATTTTGTATTACAAAAACGCCAATACAATTCTGAAACTGTGCATAGTTTAAATTATTATTAAGATTATAATTTGAACTAGCCGTCGCCCGCGGCGTTGCTCGCGTTCTAGACCCTTTAGAGTGCGACTTTTCAAAATTCCTTTCTTAGTGCGGCCCTACACTACCTATAGAATGAACCTACCCTCCAAATTTCATACCTCTAGGACTTGTAGTTTAGGCTGTGCGTTGATTCTCTGTCAGCTTCAAAGAGTTTTATATATATAGATGATGATGATGATGATGATGATCATATTTTCATTATGAGAGTGAATAAGTTTCCTAACAAAAAAACTCATACGGAAAAGCATCCCACGGAGCCGTTTAATTTTTGCTCGCTTTTTGCTTACATTCAAATCCGGAATCTCGATCGTATCATTACCCTCTCCCGATTTTTAGGGTGAATTTTTCGCATCAACAGGCAACTCTAATGCGTGTGCGATACGAGCCGACGGACGCAGTCAATCCTACTGTTTGTCGATCAGCTTTGAATACGGCAAAATTGAAAAAGTTATTTTATTCCGAGGCAATAAAGGCGACGTTATTTGTTCGGTTTACTTACAGTAATGTTTGGCATTCGTAGCAGTGGCGAACGTGATTAACTTAGGCTCCAATAAATAATTTTTTTAAACCTATATTTTTTTTTTTTTATAAAACTGAAATTGAATTTTTTGACCTTGTAAATCTGTGATTAGCTAGACACCTATGTAATTTAGCGGTGGATATATTTTGCCTTTTATGGCCACGATAGGTATTTCACTAAATGATGTTGCAGTTCAATGCTATATGTAAGGCGGATATCCTGATCTAAATAGACAAAAAACTAAAAAAGTCTTTGAATCCATAAAGAAAAAGTACTCTTTATATAAAATACACTTTATGGATAGGTACCTAATACCTAAAGCACAGATCATATAATATTATACTAATATTATTAACTAAAAACTAAAATAACTATTATACTATTAAATATTTTCTTTAGAGCATAAAACACGGAGAGAACACTACGAGATTTAATTTTGTATATTGGTAGGGTACGCTAGGAGTTTCGTAGGTCTCATAAGCGGGCTTAAAGGTACTACAAGTATTTTACTGTGTTCAGAATCAATTCACTACAATGATAATTTTATTCATAGAGTTCCCGCCAGAACCGTATCGCTTACTTTACCCGTGATTCGGTTGGAAATATTTTATGAAACAACCGCCAATATGCACATGCGGCTAGATTTGTATTCTGATTTTAAATCTAGAAAAAGAACTCGACGGAATTAAATGTTATAAATAAAAACAAAGCATTGCCTCGTATAGATCAGGCAGCTGTGTGTATATTCCATATGTAAATGTGTGGGCTTCTCCCACATTTCTGCGTAGATATAATATTTTATTATTGCTATCTACTTAGCCTATAGGTAGGTTAACATTCTTCATCATTCATTCATCGTATTTACATAGGGTATCTATTATTTTCTATCTATCTACCTAGAATTAATTTAAACCTACATAAAATATGATTATTTATATATTTACTTATATTTACTATCTACATCTAAACAGCACTTTCATACATCACCATACATACTAGTACATTCACACAACATAATGCATCGTAAATATCGGCTGGTCGCCGTCCTATGGAAATAGGCTCCGCGGCGTGTCGTTGGAGTGTCGTGGGAACTCGCTCCTGCGAATACAAAAGCTTCAACCGCGCTCCCGCCCCGCACCGCGCACGGCCCGCCAGTCAGAGCCTTACCGAGACGCCGAATGCACGTCGCTTGCGCATCCTCTCGCCGCTTGCTTTTTATGCTATTTTTATGTACCTATACGCATTTATAGTTCATAATTTAGTGATAGAATAGTAATCCTGTGCCTAAGACTTTTCACTCTTTTCTCCTTCTATCTCTGTGCTATTGTGCTTGCCTCAATAAACTGTGTGAAAAACAAGTTGTGTTACACGTCGTTATTACGCCGCAACCTGCATCCACCCGATATCCCGCTAGGTGCAATAGCCTCAAATAAGGTAATCCCTTTACTGGTGACCCCTCGAGAACAGCAAGATGAGTGAAAACCAACAGGCTGAGAGTGCAATTAATCAGGCTGAGAGTGATAGTAGTGATTCAGTAGCCTCACAAAGTGGAGTTACCCACCGCATTCCAAAGAAAATGCGCAGGTCCATTGCACCCGAACGACAATCGTCAATGTCGTCCGATTTTCAAAAATTCAATCTGAAGGTGCCTCCCTTTTCTCCGGATGACCCCGAAATATGGTTCGCGATACTGGAAGGCCAATTTGACAATTTTGGTATTACCGAGGACACTGTCAAATTCAACAATGTCATAACGAAACTTGATATCGTCCACGCCAAAGCCGTTAAGGACATTATCGTCAAACCTCCATCCCAGAATCGGTATGTAAAAATAAAAAATGAGCTGATTCGGCGACTCTCTGCCTCTCACGAGAAAAAGGTCAAGCAGCTGTTAACCCATGAAGAGCTGGGTGACAGAAAAGCGTCACAATTCTTGCGCCACTTGCGTGATCTGGCAGGACCGAGCGTTCCGGAGGAGTTTCTGCGCACAATCTGGAGCAACCGCCTCCCACGCAGCATCCAGACGGTATTGGCGTCCCAACCCACTGAGGACCTGGAACAGCTGGCAGATCTGGCAGACCGGATTCAAGAAATCTCCGCACCGGGTAACGTCGCTGCAGCTGCTGCGTCCGGCAGCGGATCAGAACCTGTCAGCAGCACCTCTGGTGAAATAGCTGAGCTACGGAAAATGGTGGAGCGCCTCGCGGTGAAGCTCGACGAACACACGCGTGAATCCCGTTCACGCCGCCCTGATCATTCTGACAACCAGCACCGCCGCCGTTCATCATCGCGTAGCAGGACTCGATCGGCTTCGAACTACCGCCAATATCCCATTTGCTGGTACCACGCCATCTACAAGGCGAGGGCACGCAACTGTAACAAGCCGTGCGACTTCAACAAGTCGGAAAATGCCATGGGCAATCATCAGTAATGGCGACAGAAGATTGCCCCGACATTCCAGGTCGCCTCTTTGTAACTGATCGCTGCACGAGGACTCAGTTTTTGGTCGATACCGGTAGCGACCTCTGCGTCTTCCCACGATCTCATCTCCAAGAGCGCCGTGCACCAACGAGCTACAAACTTACCGCAGCCAATGGGACACCAATTGACACCTACGGCTACGCGCACCTCAACCTGGACCTTGGACTTCGACGGACTTACCCGTGGCGTTTTGTGGTGGCAGACGTTACCAAACCTATTATTGGTGTAGACTTTTTGTGTTTTTATGATTTAGTAGTAGACTGTAAAAATAAGAAATTAATTGATAGCACTACTCATCTGTGCACTCCAGCTTCACTGGCTATAAATTCTAAAAATATTTATTCCGTGAAGGTTCTCACTGGAGATTCGCGTTATCACCTTCTACTGTCGCGAGATTTTTCAGATATCACGCGACCAGCCGGTACACAACGCGCAATACCTCATAACACACAACACCACATACGTACCGCACCAGGACCCCCTGTCTCATGCGCGCCTAGGCGTTTAGCTCCTGACAAATTAAAAATAGCCAGAGCCGAATTTGAAGCCATGTTAGCAAATGGCACAGCTAGGCCTTCCGAAAGTCCGTGGTCGTCCCCCTTGCACCTTGTCGCTAAAAAGGAAAATGGGTGGCGTCCATGCGGCGACTATAGGAAATTGAACGCTAGGACCATCCCGGACATGTATCCTATTCGCCATATACACGACTTTACTCACAACATCGCTGGTTGCCGTGTATACAGCACCATCGATCTCGTAAAAGCGTACAACCAAATACCAGTCTGCGCCGAGGACATACCGAAAACAGCAATAACCACACCGTTCGGTATGTTTGAGTTTCCTTTCATGACATTTGGTCTACGAAACGCTGGACAAACGTTCCAACGTTTCGTAGACGAAATGATGCGCGGACTGGACTTTGTGTATTGTTATTTAGATGACTTTTTAGTTTATAGCAGGAATGAAGAGGAGCACGAAAACCATCTACGCCAAGTTTTTACTAGACTTCGGGACTATGGCATGGTCATCAACGTGTCTAAGTGCATCTTTGGAGCTCCCGAGGTAACTTTTCTAGGTTATCGGATTTCGGAGAGCGGAACCAAACCACTTGACACGAAAGTGCAGGCCATTCGTGACTTTCCCCCACCCAAGGATGTTAGGTCTCTTAGACGGTTTCTGGGTATGGCTAATTTTTACAGGCGCTTCTTGCCTAATGCCGCCCAAATCCAAGCACCCCTTAATGCTCTCCTTGTCGGGGCAGTCAAAGGTTCCACGCCCATCAACTTAACCGGCGATGCTCTGAAGGCTTTCTCAGATACCAAAGAAAGCCTCTCCAATGCTGCTCTTTTGGCTCATCCAAACTGTCAAGCCAAGCTAGCATTGGTTACAGATGCATCAGACACGGCCATGGGCGCTGTATTACAGCAGCTCCAAAACGACGAGTGGCAGCCACTTGCATTCTTTTCCAGGAAGCTAAAGTCATCGCAAACGAAGTATTCTCCGTATGATCGCGAGCTTCTAGCAATCTACGAAGCGATCAAATACTTTCGCTACATGCTTGAAGCGAGACATTTCACGGTCTACACAGACCATAAGCCAATCAGTTATGCCTTTCACGAGCGAAAGAATAACTGTTCGCCCAGACAGTTTCGACATCTGGACTATATTGCCCAGTTCACGACCGATATAAGGCATATTTCTGGCAAAGATAATGTCGTGGCCGACACCTTATCTCGAGTCGACGAACTGGACGCTCCAATATGTCTCACTGATCTCAGCACAGCCCAAGAGAATGACCCAGAGTTGGCTCATTATATTGCTGATAACGGCTCATCTCTCCGGCTCAAAAAGATGAATTACCCTGGTAGTCGAGCACCTTTGTACTGTGATATCAGCACATCGGCTCCCAGGCCTTTCGTCACAAAATGCTTCCGGAAACAGGTATTTCAAAGCCTCCATTCCCTTAGTCACCCTGGTCCATCAGCAACTGCCAAGTTGGTAGCTGAACGATTCGTATGGCCTGGAGTTCGAAAGGACTGCAGGGACTGGGCCCGCACTTGCTTGTCGTGTCAGCGTGCAAAGGTTAGTCGACACGTGTCTGCGCCACTAGGCACTTTCGACTTACCTCGCGCCCGTTTCAAAAATGTTCACATCGACCTCATAGGCCCCCTTCCTGTTTCACACGGATACAAGTACTGCCTCACGGCTATTGACCGCTTCACTCGGTGGCCCGAGGTCATGCCCATACCTGACATGACCGCCGAAACAGTAGGCAAGGCTCTCATCTCCGGCTGGATCTCCAGATTTGGTGTGCCAACAGATATTGTCACAGACCGTGGACGGCAGTTTGAGTCCACGCTGTTCCAATACCTGGCAAAAACCTCAGGATTCCAGCACAGACGCACGACCGCTTACCACCCGGCATGCAATGGGCTTGTGGAACGTTTTCATAGACAGTTAAAAGCGTCCATTACCTGTCATGCCGATCACAACTGGTCAGAGGTTCTTCCTTTGGTGCTTCTCGGTATCCGCAGTGCTTTCAAGGAAGACCTGCAAACCTCCTCAGCTGAATTGCTTTATGGCGAGCCACTCAGACTTCCCGGCGAATTTTTCGACCCGAGCACAGACTGTACATCTGATTTGTCAGATTTTACAGCGCGCTTACGCTCCATCGCCGAGAAACTGAAACCTGTCTATGCTTCTCGCCATAGCAAGCACAAAATCTTTGTTTTTAAAGAGCTCGCAACTGCAGAGCAAGTTTTCCTTCGCGAAGATGCTTTGCGTGCTCCTTTTCAACCAGCGTATACAGGCCCTCATAAGGTTTTAGAAAGAGGCGATAAAGTTTTTAAACTCCTCGTCAAAGGAAAATCGGTAACTGTAACAATAGATCGTTTAAAACCAGCCTTTGTACTTACCGACATGACTAAGGATGACAGTCGGAATAAAGTCGACTTACCGCCACCTAAGTTACCTGATAGTGTTCCGTCTATTCCAACTCCTACCACTGTCGTGCCTAAAACTACACGTTCTGGTCGACAGGTTCGATTCCCAGATTTTTATCGCCCCTAACCGGGTCTCAAGGGGGGAGTGATGTGGGCTTCTCCCACATTTCTGCGTAGATATAATATTTTATTATTGCTATCTACTTAGCCTATAGGTAGGTTAACATTCTTCATCATTCATTCATCGTATTTACATAGGGTATCTATTATTTTCTATCTATCTACCTAGAATTAATTTAAACCTACATAAAATATGATTATTTATATATTTACTTATATTTACTATCTACATCTAAACAGCACTTTCATACATCACCATACATACTAGTACATTCACACAACATAATGCATCGTAAATATCGGCTGGTCGCCGTCCTATGGAAATAGGCTCCGCGGCGTGTCGTTGGAGTGTCGTGGGAACTCGCTCCTGCGAATACAAAAGCTTCAACCGCGCTCCCGCCCCGCACCGCGCACGGCCCGCCAGTCAGAGCCTTACCGAGACGCCGAATGCACGTCGCTTGCGCATCCTCTCGCCGCTTGCTTTTTATGCTATTTTTATGTACCTATACGCGTTTATAGTTCATAATTTAGTGATAGAATAGTAATCCTGTGCCTAAGACTTTTCACTCTTTTCTCCTTCTATCTCTGTGCTATTGTGCTTGCCTCAATAAACTGTGTGAAAAACAAGTTGTGTTACACGTCGTTATTACGCCGCAACCTGCATCCACCCGATATCCCGCTAGGTGCAATAGCCTCAAATAAGGTAATCCCTTTAAATGTAATATAAAATATAGCAAGCCCCATTGTGGTGCAATTTCAGCGTTAGGTATTTGAACGATCCATCAGCAAACGTTTCTTTGAGCGTCCTTATTTTTCACTCTCCTCAATTTCAGAGCACATCATGACACAGTATGAAGAGTTCAGGCCCTCAAGGCACGGTGAGTAATGACTGCTATCGCTCTTGTGTTCCTTATGAACTGCAGTAAATCTGTGTCGAACGAGTTTCACTTGTTTTCTTGTTTAAGGCTGTGTCCCTAGTAGGCAAACTGTTAGCGACTGAGTGAGCCGCGAATTTGTGACGAACTGAAATTTGAGTTAGCTGCAAACTCAGATCAATTTTCGTGCGTCGCAAGCAAACTGTCATGAGTTAGCCGCTTATTTAGGTCGACCGGCGGAATGATTTTTTTCCGTATCAAAGAGCATCTTGGATTTTCTGTGATGTGTGTGCGTAGAGATTACTAGGTATATCTAAGCGATGCAAGCATGAATACGTTCGAACACGTCGATAGCTTCTTTCTAACTGTCCGCATGAACAATTTGCGGCAAACGGACTCACTACGCCCGGCAAACAACCATATCGCCGCCGCTGACTGGAATCGGTTTTGCTGTGAGTCGGCCACTAACTGAGACAGTCGGCGCACGTAACACTGCAAACTGCGTAAAGTGAGCATAAAACTAGTCGATTATCAAATATATTATATAATAGATTATCCAAATATAGTAGATTATCAAATATATGGAAGGGCGTACTAAACCGATACGCCGCAAACTCAGTAAGCCGCTAACAGTTTGCCTACTGGGGACACAGCCTAACCCGGGAAATAATGCTTTATTGGGTACACGTCATGTTGTGAACTGGGAGGTCAGTAATAATAAATCTAACGTTTTACTTTAACCTACTTGAAACACACTGCTAGAGCGCGACTGATGAACGTTGGGCTCTGAGCGCGCAGTGGAACTCGGATACGCGAATATTACGATAGAATACCCATTATCAGATTTATTTGTGCTACCTCGCATCGCATATACCTCAAAATTTTTAGTAGGTATAGGAACGATCACGTGGCTTTGGTAGTGTTTGCCATTCTTATTCTTCCTGTTCTTCTCTTCAATAATGGCCTGTGTCCAAGGCCTCTGTCCGTCATTTCTTCGAAGGTGTTTACAGATGACACTTCAAGGAAGCTTCAAACAACCTTCTCGCTCACACATTTCAATATTTTTGAAGATATAAAAATTACTTCAAGTAAGCAAAATTGTAAAGCTTCAAGATTTAAAAAATACAATGCGAAGATTCAGCAAAAATATTATTTTCATCCAAACAAGTTTTTGAACCAAAAATTTGCACTGGCCACACTGATATTTTTTTGGGTGGAACGTTCATTTTATATTTACTCATGTAGATCAAATTGGCAAAAATCTACCAACGCTACAAAATATTTGAATTATGTTTCCTTCAATTCACGTCTTGGACTCAGTCTAACAAAACTTTTGCTTCGGCGTATTTCTTTGAAAATCGGTTTATTTTGTATTTGCTCCATAAAGTAATAAACACGGCAAAGCTTCTTAAAAATGAAATATCATCGTAACAAGAATTCCAATATTGTTCAAGGGTACTCGTTGGTATTTATCCAAAGCTGATATTTAGCTAAAATATTAATATTCAGCGTTATTTTGATTAACATTTGTCAGCTTTCATTGGTATTCATCGATACTTATAGCGAGTACTTATTTATTTAGTATTATTTAGCTAGTAGATTTAGTAAACTAGGTACAGTGTAATGGGAGTGTAAAAGTAACAATGTTATATGAGTTACACTACGTGGCAGTGACCACTCAACTTTACACTTTATTTACATCACATTACAAATATTTTTAGTTCAATATCGGCTGTAGATCTTTCAAAAATAAACATAGTTATATAATATTTTGTCGTTTTTCCTGTAGCACCATTCGTAGGATGCTCTATGGCGTAGCACTATACAAAATCTACTGAGAGCTTTCACATGAGTTCGGTTCTTCTTTGTATGCATGCCTTTTCTTTACGTAGACACTAGAACATTCTTTTATAGAACATATTTAAAACTAGAAGAACTTGCATCGCTTTTCACATTTCACACAAAGTAATCCATTTTGGTAGTTACGTGAAAGAGAAAAGAAAATGCACGCTAACAAATACACTGGAAGTATCAGTGGGTAATTATCTTAATAAAGTCTGGTAATAATATCATTGGGTATTGCCAAGGTACCTATTTCGGATGTCATGAATGACCCCTGCTAATTATAAACTCGATGTACCTAAGGTAGTAACACCGTGTTTTGTCTTTTGCATTGACAAGCAGATTCAAGATCGAAAGAGACAAAACTCGATGTAACTACTTCAAGCCGTTTACTTTTTGTATACCTACCTAATTTGTAGTGAGACTATATCTCGTTACGCCTAGTAAAAACGCGAGTAAAATCATCTGAGAGATAGGCCTTTGCGAGGTACACATTTTGATAGGTAGACATTTTGATTGGTAGACATTTTGAGAGGTAGACCTTTTGACAGCTAGACCCTGAATTTTAACATCCCAACAAAATCACTATGAAACTAGATTTTCTTGAGAGAATTCCACTCAGTACTCCCACGTAACCAACTAGAGCGTGATTAAGTAGGTACTAATTTAGTTAAGACGTGTAGTTTGCGATGCACAACCTGATGCCAAGTGTAAGGTGCCTGAGTAATGTAATGACAGGACTAGTGCCACCTTCAGCCTCCCTTGTAGGTACTAAATATAGGTACGTAAGGAATTAAGCTAGTGCTTTTATGTAGATGGAGTTTAAGCTTTGTTTTATACGAGTTAGCGGTGCTACTAGTATTATATGATCTGTGGCGGTGCCAAATAATTCGAATCTTAGTTATGGTTTACAATTTTGTTATAACAATAGGTTTTAAGTTTTTGGAAATAATTTAGCCTAGAAGAAATCTATTTAGCCTGTATGCACCCACTGCTATATTAACCTATTAGGCCTTAACTATATTAACCTTAACTACTTATGTACCTATAATTATCTTATTTTATTCCTAAAATTTCCATGTTCATACACTTCTCAAGATATATAATTATGTTATTTTTATTTATATTATTTTAAAAATTTGTGGCATAGCATACAAGAGGCTATGTTAATTTTTCACACGAACCATTATTCTCTAAATAAATAAATTCGACATTTCACACCACACCCTCTAGTCCCAAACTAAGCAAACGCACACTACAAGAACCTTTATTGTTTGAAAATATAAGCAACTATTTTATTGGTTCATTTATTTAAGCCTTTTCTGTCCCATAAACTAATAAATTGTCCAAAATCCTTTGGCATCGAGGTGTCCTTAACTTAATAACACACCTATGTCAACATCGGGTATACACTGTGTTTCGTATTGGCCCTGCGGCACAGTTTAATAGTTACTACTAGAGATGGCAGAAGGTTTCTCGGAAAACCAGAACCTTTTTGACTTTGGCAGACTTCAGCTTCCCAAAATAGTAACTAGATGTAGGTAACAATATCAATGGTCTTAATAATATATTAAACAAAACAATTCCAAGTGTTTTAGGAGAATACGACATGCAAACATTATTTTACAAAGGCCGGAAAATATACGAAAAAGTAAAAATGACGTCAAAAGTTTAAAATAAAGTTTAAATTATTGGTGTTTTTTAGCAATAAAAAAGTAAATTCTAAAAGCTAAAACCCGACTAATAAATCACTCTCTAAAAAAGTATGAAACAAGAAAGTATGTTACGTACCTACATAGTGTTTATAGAGGATAGGCCTCTTAGATGCTTCGCCGTAGCCGGGTAAAAAATACGACAGCATTTTAGAAATCCAGATTCCAAAAAAAAACAAGAAAAATATCTGGTTACATCCAACAACAGAAATGATTTTCAAATCGGGTTAAATCAATGTGGTTTCCGACTTTCAAGAGTCGGACAGAAAGTTTGGTCCCAACCCGAATTTATTCTATTCAAAGGAAAGCGGTCGGCTCTCCCCAGGGGCGAACATTTTGACCGTAATCAGACTAATGGACAAACTCTGTGTCCGGTCCGCACAAGAGTTCTATTCAACACTAACAACCTTATTTTGTTTATACACTTAGCACTTCCTAGTAGCTCATTTGAATAAGACTTTTGAGTTTGCTCGTGTGAGGAGTGCTAATAGCTTGTTTGTTTTTTGATGACTGGAACGGGTAAACAGCTCGTTTTTCCGTAAGTAATGTTTAGTTTGTTTTATTTTACTCGTATTTTACGGGTCGCGACTCGTGGTCCCACTAATTTGACCCACTGGTGGGACAGTGTGTCGATTTAATGGGCTCGTGGTCCCACTGTTTGGTGGGACCATCAGTCAACGTAATGCAGTCGCTCGTGGTCCCACTGATTTGGTCATAAGGGCTATAACACTGCATAGTGTTTTAAGGGCTATTTTTACACGATGAGCTATAAAAGAAGTCTAATTATGTATACATGAAACATGTTTTCCGGCATTTTGTTATACATGACAATTATATACGTGCCTCGAACAATAACAGCGGTTTTAAAAAAAATATTATAAATATTTTTTTGTTGTGTAAGTCTATTTTTTGTAGTAGACACCATTATCTTAGATACCATTATCTTAGTTAAGTTGAACTGTGACGTCAAAGTAGGTATCCACGTACATCTATAAGTACATATTGAGGTAGATTTATAATTGTAATTACAGGCACATGAGACTTCAAGATCTTTACGTCTCAGAGTGATGGACGCAGTGCATTGCCTTACAGGGCACGTCCTCATTGGACTTGCTCTGTGAGGTAATGCATTGTTATAGGCAGAAGTTACTACTTAACATCAGGTGAGCTATCAGATTGTTCCATTACTTTTGTCATTAACAAAAAAAAAAAACGGAGAATTCAGTATTAACAGTCTGACAAACTGTTTCAACCAGAATTCACATAAAAACATCAGCATCATTTACAAGTTTAAGGGTATAAAGTTACAGAAGTATTTCTCACATGCACAAAGTTGTAATCAACAGCTGAGCCATAGAGTTTTCCGATCCATGGAGCATGTGTTGCGTTCGCTAATACAGTTGTAAAAGTTTGCGCGACAAACTCTATCGTTACTAAGCACGTTCTGACTCAGCTAATGTTGCCTAGCTAATATAATAACAAATAATAATTTTGGTTACATAAAATAAACTCTCGGTAGGTACAATCGTTTCTAACAAAGAAGACGGAAACTCAGAATTTTCATTTTAAAATGATAATGGGTCATATAACAAAAAAAAATTGTTTTATTTAAGAACTTTATAAAACGTTAGATTTTTATTTTTTTAATGTTTTAACTGGCAGACGAGCAGGCGGGCCACCTGATGGAAAGTAGTCACCGCCGCCCATGGACACCTGCAACACCAGAGGTGATGCTAGTGCGCTGCCGGCCTTTTAAGAGGAGATAATTTGACGAAAACTAACAACTAAAACTTACGGAGGCCTATGCCCATCAGTGAGTATAGTCGGGCTGTGGATGATGATGATGATGAACAGCTAGGTAGATAACTTGGAAATTAAAAGCATTCTACTAATGCTAAGCAATGTTATAGCACATCATAACCAGAACATTAACCGGTTTATGTCAGTCATAAATTCTTATCAAATGAAACTAGCATGAACACCGCATGTCCTTAGTATCAGAGAGCTGGAAGATGAGCAATCAAAGCAGCAGTATGGCCTCGTCATTGTTAGTTCAGATCTGTACACTAATGCCATGCGATAAGCGAAAACAGACGGCTTCGCTCACTGTGGTGATGCGCGAGTTATATTTTGCACTGTTTAGTAGATCTCATCAAACTGGATCCATCTGTGCCTCAATCGTACTATTTTTGACGTTTGAAAAGAAGGGATTTGGTTTTAGTGATATTTGACAAAAAAGCCCCCGCCTAGTAGGAGACCATAGTATTATCTTATTCAGTTGTGAATGAAATTTGTCACTATTTTCTTCAGCGACTATAGCGATGCGCAGCGGGTCGAAACTAGTTGAATGAAGTTTTCACTGTGAGATGGAGTGAGAATAGGCGGCAATTTCGTTTCCAGTCAAGGCATTTGAGAAAAGACACCTTTTAGAGTCATTTTTTGTCTGAAAAATTAGGTGGAGTCTCGCCTGTGTGTTCTGCAAAGAACAAGCGAAAAATAAATCCACGCAAAGCCGCGTTAAGCGTCACCGTGTGTTTAAATCATAATAACATCTAATATCTGGCTGGTACAGGTGAGCTAGCATGGCTTCCACCGCTCGCTTACAAACGAGGTGTTTGACGAGATAAGAGCCATGCCGTAAGTGGCACCATTGTTGCGGTGAACAATAACCCGCCGGTGCCCGCATTATCTGGGGGGGTCAGCGCGAATTAATCTGACAGTCATCGCGGTACGTACACCCGACGTATCCGGGTTAGAATGTGCTGCTTTTGTCACCACGCCATGAAAAGTGTGTATCGGATGAGGTCATCAATCGCTAAAAGCGATTTCATCTAGGCTTGAAACCTTTCAAGCCTAGATGAAATCGCTTTCAACGATAAGGCCACCCATTGTACTATACAAAGTTAGTTTTAAGGTTTGTACGTACCTATTCCTTGTGTACAGTAAAGTATTATTTATCTTCCAGGAGGATATCTTCAGGCTGAAAGAGCGACCACCAATTTTAGCACCGTGGCGTGGTTGCAGAAAACAATTGGTTCTACGCGTAACAAGTACACTGCGCGTCAATGTAAGCTGGCATGCAGAACGTTGCAACGCCACGTTGCAGCGAAACTCGGATACGTTAGGTTTACGTAACGCGACGATTGTAACCGCCCGAACGGGCTAATGGATGCCCCGAACCCCTAATTATTTCAATTTTCATCAAGCACGAGCTAAGTACTTTGATCCCGAATATAAGTAGATCGGTTTGTTTTTCATTGTTTTGCCGAGTGCTTGTGCTTCAATTTTCTGTCAGTTTGTAATCGGTTATTGATAATTAGCTTGTAAGTTTATAAAGGGGAAACTTGAACTTTGTATAGAGTTTTATCTCAGAACTCTATATTTTTCCTAATGCGTATATAACCTTAAAACTTCTAAGATTACATACGCATTAGACAGTGAAAGAAGCAACCAACTTTTAAAAAGTTTTATTGTAATATTGCTCCTTTTAATGATATAAATTTCGTCTGGTTTTCGACGTCCATCATTTGAGACTAAGTGATGCTGAATGTGCTTTCCTGTGACCGTGTTACTGTAAATGCGTTAAAACTCTTGAAATAAATGAGGATAAACGCTGAAATACAAACGTAATAAACCAAATATCAACAGAAAAATTATACAAAAATATTTTATAAATAAATGTTTCTGTTTCGTGGTAAATACCTACAAATTGAGGGATTATAATTATTTTCTCAAGCGTAGTAACCTTAATACGTTTGAAATTTTGCTTTCCAAGAAAATAAACAAAACGTCGAAAATCAGAAGTTTTTTTCGTAAATGAAAATGGAAGTTGGTTCTAAAATTCATTCTTTATTAAAATAAATGGATACAATGTCATTTCATTGTTGGGCCTGAGGCACATTTGACAAGTCCTTGCGGGACGCCCGCTCAACTTAATCCAATTTACAAAGCATTACCTTTATCAAAATGGAATTGAACAGGAAAAAGGGAATAGAACGGCCTAGGGTATTATTGTGTCCTGTCACAGTAATTAACTTAACAAGATGAAAAAACGACATTTCGGTCGCAAGAAACGTATATTCTTTCGTTGTTAAACAAAGTTACGGATTAGACGGATATAGGTATGACTGTGTAAGCCCCTTGATATTTTTTATATATTCCAAAAGTCCCCACTAAGAAATCCCTACCAGCAAGGATTTCAGCTTTTTTTTCCAGAAATTCCCACCAAATATTTGGCCCATATTATTTCATTTCACTATTCATTTACAAGGCTATGAGAAAACACAAATTGGCAGCCAGTGACATTCAATGTAAAAAGACATCAAAAATCTGACTACATTACATTAAAAGAATAGTGTCTAGTCGTAAAGACACATTTAATTTTATTTGTTTTACACGATCTTCGTGTGTATAAAAAAAACTCTTTCAAAATCTGAAGATGCAAGGTACGCCACAAGCATTCGAGCCACTGACATATCAATATTTTATGGTGTAGCAGCGTATAACATTCCATTCTACTTTCATTTATCGCTTTGGTTGACTGGAAGAGATCGCTCTCAGCGATTAGGCCGCCCATTGACTTACCTATTTTTTAAGTTATATGTTTTCTGTACTGTTACTGTGGTGAACAATAAAGAGTTAATCTATAATATTGAAATGGCTGTTATATTGCTAAGTTTTGGTTTTACCTAGGTAGGTACTCCTGCGTTCAAAATTAGAAACGCAAATTCTGTGTGCAGAGGGTCTACTGTGTGATTTACGATGTTTACTGAAGCGTGCGTGCTTAATAACCTTAGAAGGCTCCTACGAGTTACCAAATGTTGGAGAATCACTGAATTTACATACTTGCTTATCTTAGCGTCTGTTTTACTTATCGAGCACTTTAGCAGGTGAGTGTTTCATAGTTACGCTGATTATGAGGGGTTTTCTGAGTCAATACTCAGCAGTTGGGTGTTCAATGTATTCATACTGTAGCACTTTGTCAATGTATAAGTTAAACGCGGCACTTTATATAAGCAAACTAACTAATATACTTACTGGTACCACATTAAGTACTGCCAACATGCAAAGATAAACATTGCGTAGAGTGGAAAATAGCTATTATCTATTAATCTATATCTTCATAGAAAAATTAGGCTCACGAGAGACTGTAATAATGCTTTCCAGGCACATTAGACGTTTCTTCTGATTTCTGAAATTACAAGTTTCAAAAATATAATGTTGTTTTTGTTAATTTCATAGTTGTTTTGACTATGAAGAATCTTAATACACCTACACATATTTGACTATGAACTTTGGCGTTAAAAAATCTTTATCGAAAAAGAGTTGCAAGTAAAAAAAAACATTGTAGTTTCCATGCAAAAAAGTATCCCAAATCTGGTGTTGGCTCCATCCATCATGTGAAGCGACGGGGGCGAAGGCTTGTCGACCCTAATCGAACTCTATAAACATATAAGTTAGTTGCCTTGTATCCGAGTATCGATACTCGTATTTTTGTAGGACATGCGCCGGTTTATTGCTTCTTTCACCCTACATTTACCAAAAGGTTTGAGGTTTTCCTGATAACGGTATCAATGTGTTTAGTTTGTATAGTTTATCCCCGACTTCTGACAGAATAAGAAGTCGAAAAAAAAACGCGTCTGTCTGTGATGCACTGATCTGTTTAAGATGTGTCTATATCTGAGTTCAGACTATGCCTTTTCTGTTCAACAAGGCCGTCTCATAGCGCAGTCAACAGCGCCCGTGAAGCATGCCCGTGACGCATGCGCTATTGAGAGTTGAAAGCAAAGCGCGCGCTGCGAAACATTATTCAAAATCGCTTTCAATGGCGCATTGAATTATTAAATGCGCCAAATTAAAGTTGAGGCGAAAGATAAAGATCAAAGTTGAAGATGAGAAGGCATAGTGTAGGCTTAGTTTTGCCCGTTTCCCACTGCAGAATTAACGTGGCCAGACTTTATTAGACCTTTTACCTTACAGACCGTAATAAACACCAAAAATTGGTTTCAGTTATTGTACAAAACATTTAAAGTTACAAAGCTCACACGAATGAATGCAGATTAGATAGCCGAACAAAGAGAAATATTAAACAGAAATTGTGGCGACCCACCTTTGTTTATACCTACCCAAAAGTTTAATTAGTAACCGCTGGGGTAGACAATCGAACTAGAATCTAGTTTTGTAAGTGAACGACACGCACAACATAAAGCTATCAAAGTACCCTAATTTACGCGCTGCTTGAAATTGAGTTATGTTGAAGATATAGATCTTAATAGGTGTGTTTGTATACAGCACCTGCAATCTATCTGGTTTCAACCACCATCGCTTGTTTTATCAATCTTCCGATTACTAGGCAAGTGCTGGTCGGTCGGCCGCCACGCCCAGTCACACGCGATTCTTCGCAAACTACTTACCGACTTCAACATCTGAAAATCACTGTATTGATTACTTTTTACTTTGTGTTCCGTGGGTTCCGTGTTTAGTATTGAGATGTTGGGTGTAAATTGGGGTAGCATTTTAGAAGTTTGCATTTTACTTCGATAACCATCAATGCGGAAAATTATTTTTTTTACAGCACATAATATTTTATTAGGCTAACAAATAAAGTTATTTTCTCGGTATATCTAAAAATTTAATGTTTTTGGTACATGTCTATAGAAATGTAGCCATTCCACGTAACTTAGTTTCTTGGTTCTATCCAAGAATGGAAGCCACATTGGCGTGCCAATTGCCCATATAGCTTATCTGTTATTAGGCGTGGAAGTGATTGTTATTCTTGGCAAACCACTACTGGACATCGGTTGAGTACGCCTCCTGGCAAACGAAGCTACCAATGTGCTAAAGGAAATTGTTTTCAGGTCAGAAACTTGTGCGGGTATTCTGATTGTATGCTATCTGTTTGAGAAACTGCAGTTACTCAACAACAATTCTGAAAGTGTACTATTTTACTAGTTAGTATGTATTACTAACTAGTAAAATAGTACACGAGGAGGCCACTAAGGAGGCCTTTGCCAAAAGGCACACTGAACTGAGGGATATTTTGTAGCACAACGGAAACCAAAAGTTCAGAATCAAAGGCTTAAACAAATAAATAAATATAAAATTGAGTGATTTGGTGAGTTGTATTAAAATAATTCTTAGCAAAATAAATGAAGAGTATATAATATCATCTTTGTCTTCTTGTTGCTAAAACCTCCATTTTGTCAAACTAAAAACATTCAACTTGTGATAATATTCTTTAGGTAAAATTAATTCCTATTGTATTTTATAACACAAAAGGGTCTAGAAATAGAATATTTCAACATGCTTCTTGTCAAACATACTTAAAAATATTATACAGTGTCGGAAAAAAAAATACGAATGTACACAACAAAGGAAAGTTTTAAGTACTTATGTCTACAACTAGAATATTACAACACAAAATGTTTTCGCCTTCTCAAAGGGATGGACGATGTCGAATCTTTAATCAATCTTTTCAAGTTTAGGGCTTCCCAGTAAAAGCTTTTCTACTATTCGGAATACTTTGGGAAATGGTATCGACTTTCACTAAGTTTAAAGCAATGATAAATTATTATAGATAGACTCTATTTTCCTCTTCATCTTTACTTGAATCAGGATTCTTCCATCGTTGCGATTTGCAAAGTTTTCCTCAGCCACAGTTGAAAAAAGTGTTTATTTTTGTACTCCCTTTTGGGGGGCCCTTGTTACTTTACAATCCTTCGGCCGATTCAGTTCATAATTCTAACAATTCAAATAGTACTATCATAAACTATGATAGTACTATTTGTCGATTTACCAAATTTTACAGATTGAATAAGTAATTTGAAGGTTATGCTCTAACAAACATACATACAAACACAACACAGATTCGCCAAAGTTGACATTAAGATCTTCGCTCGCTGGATCAACAAACAAATCTCCAGCAGATCAATAAACAAACTAAAATACACGTTGTTTTTTTTTAATACAAGAAATCAACAGTCGTTCTCATTCAGCCAATATAATTTAGGTAACAATACCAAGCGCCAATCCAAATGATGGTCAATACCTACTATAAATAAATAATAAGCAATGAAATTGGGAGCCTTTTACCTCTTTAAATATTTAAACAGTTAATAACTAGAGCATTTAGCCGTAGTTTGTGGCTTGATAATTATATTACTGTTTTATTTAATGTTTGATACTATTTTTTATACTTACGGCTAGACAATTCCTATAAATATTTGTATGATTAATGGACACAATTACCTACGGTCTAGACTCAAACTACCTATTTAATTATACGAGGTAAGTAACATAAAATATGGGTAGATAGATAAGTGATTAAAAAAGTGTTATGCACAAAGTGTTGATTAGCTGCATAAAATAAATTGTAGGTAGAAAAAAATATTGTATCTTTTTTGTAGGTACACCAAATGAGAAAATAATAACAGAGAAATAACAAAAGAACATGACGTATATTGGGCGGTCTTATTGCTTATAGTACAAAATATACACCTAGTCTAATTATAGGTGTAGAATAAAAATACCAAATAATTATTGATATAAGTGTATACTTTATACATTTAAAAGAGAAAAACAATGTTATTAACCAGAGTAAAAATACTAACTTTGCAATATCGCCCTTTTCCGAGAGCCAATAGAGATACCTATAAAGTCTAACATTTACAGAACAGATAAATCAGTCGATGCATACCCGTAACCGGATTTGAACCCGAACCTTTCCGACTATCTAATGTGTTTTATTGGTTTTACACGGCCCTTATATCGACAAGCAAAGCGGTCGATGATTTGTGGAGTGTGTTGGAAAGCAATTAGTACAATCCAAGTTGGGCGATGAAAGAGATCGCGTGCGGCCAAGCAGATACCAGTTTCGAGTAATTACGATTGTTGTGAGCGCCGACAATCACTTAGAAGCACCTTATCTAAGCCCTACTTAACGTGCGGACTGCGCTATTAAGTCATAAATCGTGCGGTAGTCACGCGAAGCCCTGACGATTTGGCTGTAAGCGAGTTATCTTCACCTTGGCATCTAATTAACAAAATCTCCCTCTTTCTTTTTCGCTTTAATTGGACCCTTAAATTACTTGAATCGACTGCGAAGTGAGCCTCTAAGTCACGCTTACAATTTGAACGTCTAAACATAAATCGGGTAAGTAACGAGGTCGGAGATTTTTAACAAACGATAATTGTTACCGCTGGTATTATTTTAAATAATAATATGTTTACAGTAGTGCGTAGGTAGAGCGTAATATTTGAGCTGTTATCAGCTTAGGCCAAGCTTTACCTCAGCTAATAATTTTGACCAAAAGTATGGTCAATGGTCAGCTTAAACCTGTATCAAATAATAATGCTTTTTATCTATTTCTGATATTAATCTTATGCGTCGAAAGCATTACGTTTCACTTTTGTATAAATCCTCTTTTGACCCTATTTTTGACAAAACCAGTATTTTTTTATTGAACTATCCTACCTCTATAGGATCTATATATTGGTAACTATAGGGAACACTATAAGGATAATCTCTTAGTACAGGAACAAAGTCCAAGCACCCGTGCAAACATACAATGTAGACTCACCATTCCGTTTCTTTTTTGACAGCCCTAAAAAGTTCAAAAAGTAAATTTAAATGTGCAACTGTCGACTGAAGTGATTGAAAGCCACTAATCTGTTAATTACGATGTGTCGATACCGATTTAGTCTTGCCCCTTGGGTAGATCAGCCCGAACGCTGGACACAGGCTATCCATTCAATCAGACATGAGACTGTCAGTTTGACACATGACAGCGCACGGACCCAGGCGTCCTATGCATCCCCAACTATGTGTTTTATTTATGTCATGAATCAGGCAAAACGTGGGCACAGATTCGTATTTGAAACTGCAAATGTCATGTTTGCTTTGAAGCAAAAAAAATTCGAGCCCGTATGCCGATACAGAAATCTTTACTCAAGCATAATTGGGTAGAGATTTTCATACAAAAATATGTGGTTGATTCCGGATCAGTGATTTATCAGTAAGTCACCATGCGGTCTTAAATATTTCATAGCAATGTTTCTTTGACTGTTTTTTGGATACCTACACTACAACTAGAATAAGGCAGGATGGGCAAGAGATCCCGTGGTCACTTTGCGATGAGATAGTCAGATGGTGAAATCACCATGTCACGTGGTCAAAGCACACTCTACAAGCATGCTCTCAGAATGCCACCAATTACTAGGGCCGCTATTACTGCGAAGGCCTCATAAGTACGACCAATTTATTATGAATTTCCGACTGTGAAGAGAAGAGACCCCACAACTTTTTTAGAGTAACGAATCCAGTGGTATTCGAATCCGCTTATTTTCTCCATACCACGATCATCTGCAGTCTGCAGTAAAGCCGCTAGTGCGAGTGTGCTAATATGCGAATTATTTTTAAGAAACGAACCCCAAAGACTTAAATAAATATTGCCCCAGACCTGTTTTTTATTTAAACTAAGCGATTACCTTTAAAAAAGCGAAAAAATACTATTTAATTCTACAATATTTTATAGTCTACATTAAATTAATTAATTGTTAGCACAGATGGCCTAAAATAAACTTTTCTCGAGCTAAAACAATATTAGAGTTTGAATAGGAGCTAGTTAGTAGTGGTTTTAATGCTAGAGAATTTTTAATCTCAAAAAGGGTAGCTCAGACAAATAAACAATATCATATTTATCTAAGGCTAAAAACGCAGTGCGAAAACTCAGTCTGTATTATCATCTATTATTATACGATCTGTATTTATACGTATTTACTAATTTAAGCCAAAACTATACTAAATGCGAAAATATGTCACGTGACCATTTCCATTTATTTTCATGTTTTTAGTCTATTTCCTCTGCTCTAGCTATTTTGTTTGTAAAATGCTAAATTGGCTATAAGCACCCGCTTTATGGCTTAAAGGCTATAAGATCCTGGTTGTCCTAGCAAAGCCTACTATTTTTTATTTTAAAAAATGTCACATTTGGTCAAAAAAGTATACCTACTGTTTGTGCTCAGTAGTGGTTCAATAGCGTGCAAACTGGTGCTAGAGTCCTAGATATGGGATTTGAAACTCCCAAAATGGCTTGTTAGGCTGCGAAGCTAATTACACACTTTATAATTGGATGGGAAACTATGTGGATTATCGTGGTTATTAAGTCAGGATTTAAGCGATTTCTAGTGGTAGAATAAAAATCGATTATATGCAAAATCTTTAGAAAGACTATAGATATTGTATGTATTCTATCAGCCATCTAGTTTCCATAGTACAAGCTTTGCTTAGTTTGGTACTAGAAGGCGTTGTGTTAACGTCAGTGAATATTTGTTATTTATTTATTGTATACAGTGAGTAGTGCACACACTACACAGTCAGCCTTTTGGAATTTATTTTTTCATAGTACAATATTAGTCTTCCTCTTGAGGTTTTCCCTATAATGACTATAACAGTATACATGGGGCACTTCCAAAAGGGTGTTTTAAAATTCTCCAAGGGTCGGCAGCGCGCGTGTGGCATCTCTGGTTTTGCAGGCATCCGTAGGCTACAGTAACCGCTTTCTATCAGGCGGGCCGTACGCTTGTTTGTCTACTTCCTGCGGTATAAAAAAATATTTGCTTAATTTGGGGTTAGAAGGCGGTCTTTTCTGAAATGTCCCTGAAACCTAGACCAAGTAGTAGACCATGTAGTAGGTATTAGACTTATAAATTAAAAATATCAGGCCAGAAAAGATAATTTTTCCAAGAACAAGATTTTATAATAATTGAGAAGTATAATTTAATTCATGTTTTATGTGATTTGATAATTCGTACCTACAAAAAAGTTTTTAATGGCTTTGCTAACTTTTCTTTATACGTAGAAAGTTTAAGTTAAGGTATTAGGAAGATTAACATTAACTTTACGTAGATTATAATATTAATATTCTTGTAATGAGGTACACAAAAAGGCTTATGTAATCAAATGTGAAAAAATCTAACATAAATTGTAAATTAAAAATATCAGGCCAGAAAAGATAATTTTTCCAAGAACAAGATTTTATAATAATTGAGAAGTATAATTTAATTCATGTTTTATGTGATTTGATAATTCGTACCTACAAAAAAGTTTTTAATGGCTTTGCTAACTTTTCTTTATACGTAGAAAGTTTAAGTTAAGGTATTAGGAAGATTAACATTCACTTTACGTAGATTATAATATTAATATTCTTGTAATGAGGTACACAAAAATGCTTATGTAATCAAATGTGAAAAAATCTAACATAAATTGCGTAGGCATTTCTGATTCCTACCGCTGAGATAATTAAAATATTTCATAACTTTTGATACGACTAGCACAATCAATAACTGGGACATCTAACGAAGTGGGCCGTTTGATCGTCCATGATTACTTAGCAAAGTCACTGACAAAGTACCTAAATTTACATTTCCATTCGACATAAAGTTTTAACGAACATTCATCGTTTGTGACCCGCCATTGTGATGCGCTGAAGCGGGAGCGGGCGTGGAAATAATTAGGCTGATTTTCCACCAGATCCCCGAGTCTGTGCATTTGTTTTGATTTTCGACTCGAGCATTCGCAATACGAGAAATTTTGTTGGGAATTGCATAATTCCCAAATCTCTTATTCGGCTTTCATACACAATTTCTCGCTTTGCGAATGCGTTTGCGTGTGCTATACTAGAGTCGAAAGTCAAAACAAATGCATAGACTCGAGGCTCTGAGCTAAGCTAAGCTACGTTGCTAAGGGTGTGTGTGACATCCACCAATAGGAATCTTTTAATATGAAAACAAACGATTCCTATTGGTGGATTTCAAACACATCCTGAGCAACGTTGCTTAGTTTGGCTCTGGTGGACAGGCGTCACAGCTCAGTATGTATTAGCTCTGCCTTTCGTGCTGTGGGTCGTGTGTTCGATCCCTACCGAGAACAAACATTTGTGTGTGGAAAACATAGATGCTTGTTATGAGTCTGGGTATAAAAAAATGTATATAAGTATTCTATCAACAATCTAGTCTCCATAGAACAAGCTTTGCTTAGTTTGGAACTAGAGTGCGTTGTGTGTAATGTCCAAGAATATTTTATCTTATCAAAAGATGGTCTATCTTTCTCTAAATATATAAAACTCTTTTGAAGCTGAATGATAATCAACGCACAGCTTAAACTATGAGTCCTATATAGAGGTATAAAATTTACAGGGTAGTATCCTTGTATAGTGTAGGGGTGCACTAAGAAAGGAATCTTGAAAAGTAGCACCCTAAAGGGTCTAAAATTAAGATCAAAGGTTTTAACCAAATGCGTATGCTGCTACCACGCAAGCAAAGCCGCAGGCAACAGCTAGTTCAATATAAAAAAACCTCCGCTTCCGCATTCTTATAGTACCACATATGCACAATTCCACAATGGTCGAGCCCTTTTGGTCCTTGCCCGTCCGGAATTGAATACAATTTGGTTTTCCAATTAGTGAGTAACATGGAGTCAGTACATTGCCTCTCATTTCTATACTTTCCGTTGGGGATGAACAATTGTGTGCAAATTAGAAGTGACAACCTACGGACACACGGCCGCGGAGAGCAAACAATTTTGAACTCAATTCTTTTAGACTATGCGAGCATGTCTGAAATATTTTGATCAGGTTTTGTGTATCGCTCTAAGTCTAAATTCAATAAATGGTCAAAGTAAATAGAAACAAGGTGAGGTAAGGCTAGAACATCAAAGCTTATACCGATTACTTTTTAAAGCTCACTCGAGATGATATTTTTATTTTAAAAAAATTGCGTCGTAAATAACATAAAAAAATTATGTTTCTAACTGTTATCAATAGGTATGTTTTAACTATACAATAACTATATTTTATGTGGCTGGCTAACTAATGTTTGTATGATAGAACTAGCCGTCGCCCGCGGCGTCGATCGCGTTCTAGACCCTTCAGAGTGTGACTTTTCAAAATTCCTTTCTTAGTGCACCCCTACACTATATAAGGATACTACCCTCCAAATGTCATACCTCTAGGACTTATAGATTAGGCTGTGCGTTGATTCTAAGTCAGCTTCAAAAGAGTTTTATATATATTGATGATGATGATATTCTCCAGTGGGAGTTAAAAGTAAAGTTTCCCAATCAAAAGAAACGTGTGTATCTCAGAATATTAATCGTCCTTGCAAATAGTTGAGACCTTCATAATGAACTGTTGTTTTAACCACCAGAGTTTTTTCAATTTCCTTTCTTTAAAACCTAATTTAAACTTTCGCCATTGGAGCCTTAATAAATTTAGTTGTAAAATAAAGGTTGCTCCGAGACGCGGTATCTTTTACGAATTATTAATGAGTGGTAACCACGCGGCTGGAAATACCTTGCTGTTTTGAAACTGAACTTTGATTTTTGTGAATCCATTACGCTACTAAGACACAGGTTATAAAAAACTAATTACTCTAAAAAACGTGACCAAGACCTACACTAATTGCCTTATTACAAGGTTCACAGGTATAGCCACTAAAACAGTTTTTTTGCATTTTTACAAATAAACCTGACACATAATGTAACTAACAAAGATTTTTTATATGATCATTGTTTACAAGGAGTTCAATTTATTGAAAATATGCAAGATATTAATATCTCTAATTGCTCTCCATATCGCACCAATTGACGATGCTTTCACATTGCGAAAACCTTTTTCAAGAATCATCAAAGTCGCAAAAATTAAAGTCGGAAAAGTTCTTATATTCAAACCTTTAAATCCTTGGTTCTAAAGCCAGACCAATGAAACTTCCAAGTATCTCTCAAGTGACCTCCGCCTTTTTGCAAGACAAAGACTAATTTATTTCGTTATTGTCATAAAGTAGATTACATTTACAAAATGAAATGTTTCTTTTAAATACATCATCATCATTTTAAGCCGCCGGAAGGAAACTTTATGGGTTAGGCTTTCAAAACATTTTTAGTGCCGTACGTCTTTTTTAGTGATGATAATATCAGTTGTTACCTATACATATGTATATTTTTATTTATTCACAAAGAAAATTACAACTAATACAGTATTTACAATAGGTGTGCACAATATTTACAAAATACACATGAAACAGTTAAGCTATTTATATTTATATTGTTACCTATATAGCATCGTATATAGCTAATAGAAATTAGGGATATCAGAGACACACATACGTACGTATACGCGCAATACCTACCGAGGCTAAGACCTATAGCGCCTATAGCCAACAAAAAACAAACAGAACAATGTTTTCAAATCACGCATAGATTGTCCCACCGTGAGAGTCAAACCCGCATCTCTCTTGTCGAATAACCAAACGATGCACACGGCTCCAACAAGGTTCTCTAAATCTTAGTCGACTGTAATAACTTGGGGTTTCGATTAGAATATTCAGTTATCTCAAACTCACTCTTTTAAGATGATCCATCCTAAAATAATAAAAAGGAAAGACGGGAATCGGGAAGGACAGATGAATTATGTAATACATTGAAGACGTTTTCGGTCAGCATATCCTGAAAATACCGCCATAATACTCCAGAGTTCTTTTATGCTATAACATGAAAAAGAAATAAAATTACTATCAACTTATACCTACCTATATCATTAGAACTACACATAAATAGTCATTGTAAAATTCACATAAAATACCTGGTTGCGAAACGCATAAGACAGAAGAGACTGGCATAACAATGAAGAATTTAATTTTTTTAATTAAGAATTTATACCCAGCAGTGGGTGATACCAGGCTAAGATGATGATAAAATCATTTCATTTTTAAATAAGCCTTCTTCCGGATTAAACTTTCTGTATTTTTGAAGCCCTCTATACTTTTTTGCCAAAGAAAGAATATCATTTTGCAAACGTTCTCTCAGCTCAGCCGTCAGTTAAGATGTGCTGATGATCCTTCCTTTCGAGAAGCCATCGGTAAAAATGCTAAGCTTAATCCCTTTTGAATCTAACTGCCTCAAACTCTCAACTAAGTATAAACAGAATTATATTTTGTACAATTCAAAAAGATGATAATCATTTTCTGAAAATTCTATACAAAATGCAGAAGTGTGTGTTTACCTCAGCGATGCAAAGCGTACAAAGCACACGAGCAATTGAAAAACCAAGAGATATCGTCATTTTTTTTGTAAGAAGGTATAGTATTATATTATCTGTGTAAGAAGCAATAAGAAATTAGCCACAATGACTTTCTTAGAACTTCGTCACCTATTAGTTTTGACCAGACTGAATAAATAAACAACGTTTTATGCAGTTGCGCTTGGCCGAAGCTTTAATATTTAAATGAACGAGTAATTGGTCGCAAGATAGGCTGTTGAATATTAATATTACTGAAATGGCTACGTCACGGGTTGAGGCTTCAATTAGTCCTGTCTCTTTGTACGTCTAGTTGGATACAATTCAAATTAAGAAGTTTATATTACACTGTGATTACACGAAGACGGTTTGGCTATGTTTGTGATAGTGCATCACGTACACTAATCGAACCATAATCGCACGCCCTCTCTCTTTCTATCTCGATAAGTCCGAGTGCTCTGGAGCTTACGAACACACACATAGCCAAGTCAAACGGTCTTCGTGAAATAGAACCACAAAAAAGTGATATTTTTTTAAAATAAAATCTGGGTAAATATAATAACTATAAGTGCTTCCTTACTACCTATATTGGTATTTCTCTTCCAATGCTTTTGGTTCAACTAATAAATTATGACGAACTATGAACCGGAAGGCAGAGCGTGAAACGGCCTCCGACCGAAGGTTTGATGACAGCAGGAAACCGGTGGAAAACAGGGCCCAAGTTTTGAAAAGACAAACCCAATTACCAAGAAGAACAACAATTATTACTCAAATTTTGTTCAAATTCTTTACCCGAAGGTAGTAAATATTAAGAACCAAAAGTTATTGAAGTAACACTCTTCTCTGAATATCGTTTAAGGCAATTAAAAATAACGAACTCCACACATACTTAGCATTGAAGTTGCGTATTATGGAAAGCACTTATACAATCTCCAAGTCGGCATAATCGGCGTACTTGTACTTACGTGATTAGCACGCGGCCTGTTCAAGGCTCCATTGTGATAAAAGACTTTTACACTGCGAAGGGAAGGAGGAGAAAAGAATCTTAAAAATAAATAAATTACCAAATGACAAAATTAAAACACGCATAACGATAGAGAAATATGGTTCCATTAATGTTTCTTTAAAATTTTGTTGCATTACATAATGCATGTCCACAAATGACGTGCCTTTGTGTGTTTGGCATTTTAATTACATCTGAGTGCTTTCGTGCTTCGACAACTGTCGCGGCTCTAGCAGTCGTTAAACCACGGAGGCCTTAAAGGGGCCTAATATAAGTTGACTCATACGAACTTACTTATTTCAAAATTACCTTGAACTAAAACCTGCTTGTTACAGATGAAAATGAGAAAAAGGTGTGAAGTCGTATGTACAGTAATTGCACCGACCCATTAAATCAGAACACAGCAATACCAGTAAGTACCACTGCTCTGTGGTAAAACTAAGCACACTGGTAGGTACTTTCCCGAACTCTCACAAAGAGATCTACTAATAAAGGGTATACAATGTAGCAGCAAAATGTGGTACTAGCATGAACAAAAACTTTAGTTAGTACTGTGCACGTCTCGGAATGATATAAGCACCAAAAAGCGGCAAAGAGCTTTAATTTTACATAAACATTCGTCAAACTTTACCTCAGGTGTGTGTTTTAATGAGCCTCTATCTGAATTTCAGATGACAACACACTCTGTTCAATGTTGTATGCAAATTACGTTATCTAAAATATAAAATACATTTAAAAAACGATATATTATAATTAATGGGATTAGAATTGTCTGGCGCGTCATCATCGAGAAAACGGTGTTATTGGAGTCCTAAGGGGATTTCTGGAATTTTACTCCAGTTTTCTCCTGCCGGCAGTCGCTGGGGCCGCTAAGGGGATTATTGGACATAAGTTGCAGAAGTCCTCCAAGCAGGGGACGACGCAGGAGAAAACTGAAATGAGCCTTCACAGGTTTGATTGGCGCATTATCTTACTTCTTACTTACTTACCTTATCTTATACTGTTACATGCTGTTACTAAGAATTTGAACCAGTAGCTACAAAAATACAACTGTCACAAAAGTAAGTGCTCTATAAAATTAACAATGATTGACAGAGAGGTAGATAAACGCAATAAAGTAAAATATGACAGCTCTTTCGAAAAGGATAATAGGGATGTTGAAGGTAAAGGGGATGAATAATGAATATCAATTGAGCCAAGTGCGTGTCAAAAGTAACAGCGCGCCTCTTTCGTTTTTTCCGTATAAAGTTACGCAAATGATTCGCATCGCTCAAGAATTGAATACTGCAAAATTGCTTTGTAATGTTTTTTTGATAGAATAACTGCTATAGAATAACCATCTGGTTAGATTATTTGAATTTACTTTAGTAGTTCTAAAAGGAAAGTTCAATGGCATTCCTTAGTGCATATACCTTACTTATGTATGTGTGGGCTTAGGGTTGCCTAGTAAAAGTGTAAGGATGTAATGTTAATTTAAGACTATGCAATAAACATTTTTGTCTTTATCTTAATCTAGTTATTTGTTTAGAATATTAAATAGTCACCAATTTTGTAATAACCTTTTCAACTTAGATACGTTTACATTTTAATAGGTAGTGAATGTTAATATAATAGTAGGTTAACTATATGTGTTAAAATTAGGTAGGTAAGCTAAAATTTTAATAAGTAAATAATTTGTATTAATTTGACATGCCAAAGTTATAAATGTAATGTAACAAACTGGTTAATAAATGAAACATCTGAATATCAACGTTCTAAAACTTAAGTTTGTATGGTCCTACAGAAATAAGTTAGTAATATTTCATAGACCCCTTTAATATAGCACCCAAAACTCCCAAACACGCAGTAAACATACACGTCAGAACCAATCAAAAAGTAATATTGCACCGCGGTTCTGCATACTTGAGTATTCCCGATTGTATACCACAAAATATGGCTGTAAGCAAAATATTGTCGAACGCAATTTACTGCGTTATATTAAATTTATTACTAACAGGACCCAAACGTGAACATTAAGGCGATATTCCACTGGATTATATTTTATTAATTCGGTTTATAGGGCGTTTGCACCTAAAGATACCTACCACAAAACATGTCGATGGCTCGAACAAAAATATCAGTGTTGGAGCTGGCATGATGTGAAAAATGTATGAGATTAAGGTCTGTCTTGTGATGGAAAGAATGAAAGATAAGTAGATTTTGTAGGCTTATAGTGCACGCGCGTATTGAGAGCGAAGTCTTTCAGCAAATATAGTAGGGAAACTATGCCCGTAGTCTGAGTTTCATTTTGTCGCTCGCTAATATCGAAAAGCAATTTGCGAGATATATTTTATGAAAACCCGACAACCGCCTCTCGCGGGAGATCTGCAAACTATTTTTGTCCGTACAAAAAATTCTAGTTTCTCGATTCTCGCTTTTCATAAATCAACAAAATAAAACTTCTAGGTGACAACAGGGTCTCCGCGATGTCGTGTAGGTGTCGTATCAGTGGCAGTATGGAAGCCATAAGCAGGTATGACTCGATAACCGGCTCTCGATAAGTTGCAGTAGAAAATTAATTATGTAACATGTTGTGACATCCCTTTGGTGTACGTTAGTCCATTACAGCATTTTCACCGTCAAAGCCTTCCTTCTAACTCAATTTTCAGAATGCCTCAGAATGTCAAAATATTACTTCAAGTTTTAAAATCAAAATATTTGCCATAACCTGCCACTAAATATTAGTTCTCAATAATGGTGCTTCCCACCAGAGTTAAGCTAAGCCACAGATCATATATAATACTAAAAGCTAAGTTGCTAACGATGTGTTTGAAAGCCACCAATATATGGATCGTTTGTTTTCATATTAAACGATACCTATTGGTGGATGTCAAACACATCTTACTGTCAAACGCACACTAAGACAATGAAAAAAATTAAAAAAAGAAAGGAAATAAGTATATTACAAAAAATAATATACCTATAATGAGGGGCACTGCAAAATAATGAGCTATATAGTTCACTGAGTATGAGCGCATTTGAAAGAGCTTTTCACAAAATCGTTGGATTCAAAAAAGCATTTATTTTTATTTTATTGAAAAAATGCATGAGTATAGCTATTCAATTCCATGCGATGCGTGGTTCTTCAGTTGAGTGGACTACTGCCCTTAAAGCTACAACTAACGCTCGACGTCCAGTTTAACCCTCACTGAGACATCATTATTAGAATCAAAGTATAATCGAATAAGATAGGTATGACTAGTAATATAAAAAAGCGTACAAAAGCGTAGGCAAACAAGCGTACGGCCCACTTGATGGTAAGCGGTTACCGTAGCCTATGGACACCTGCAAGACCACACGTTTCATCCGCGCGTTGAACCGTCGAAGTTGAAGGATTTCAAAACGCCCGTTTGGAAGCCCCATACTACTTTTATGTCACTTCCAATCAAGTAAATAATGAAATATTAAAGCTCGCACTAAATGGAAAAGTGCTTTCACAATCCCCGGTCGGTGGGCGCAATTAGTGCGGCAATCAAGATCCCCGCGATAATCCCACCAGCGTATTCCCCAGACTACATTGATCCACATCAAATTCGCATTTGCCCTCTCATTGAAAATCGAGATTCGATAACTTTTGATGTCGGGAGATAATCAGGGAAACCCCAAATAGAGAGTTATGAGAGTTCTTTTTTTTTTTAAGTTTTTTACTTACAAACTTTACAAATAAGGATGCGGTTTTGAAGGCATCTGTAAATATACTTTTGTGTTATAAATACACAATTCTCAAACAAATATGTATACGTACTAACAAAATAAGTATTAAATAATATAGAATTTTAATTATTTGTTTGTTAGTAGTAAATCAAACGTAGTAGCGATAAAAATGCAGTTTCTATTGAGTTATAATGTACTTCTGTTATTGGACTAAACATTTAGATGGATAGATATATTCATATTAGTCTCCTAAAGCTGAGCTAACTAAAATAATTTCTATATCTGTTGTCATCTCTTCTTCTTCTTCTCTTCATTAATGGCCTGTGTCCGTCATTTCGACAGACAATTTTGCCAATGTCAAGTGTTAAAATTGTAATAAATAAGTCAAGTCAAGTCATTAGTCAAGTCGGCTGTCGTTTGTTTTGAAAACAAAATGGTGGATTTTCTCTTCAAAACCTAACACGAATTTTCACATTCAGAAAAACCACTTTACACACATTTATTCCAATGGCTCACACTTTATGTTACGACCTAAGTATTATTGGTTAAAATTCCACCAAAATTAAACAACAATACTCACAATAACACAAGAAAAACTATTAAAATAAAAGTGCTGTGTGTCGTTTCAAAAAATGTCAAAACTCGTGTCTGTCATCTCTTTACGTTGTCATGCAAGTGACAATGATAGAAATTTTTTTGAAGCCGCGCTAAAATGTCAGTTGAATATGAATAAAAGAGTTAGTGTCGTGAACTGTTTATCCCTTTTTGGCTAAACAAATATATGTTGCTCAATATTCCACGCGAAAAAAAAGACCTATATTCAGCGCGAGTTAGCCAAAACATTCGATTGGGATAGATTCAAATGCCTGCCCCCAAATAAATCTACTAAACTATTAATTTATACTTTAGGCTCTATAAACAGAACAACGCTTTAAGCTGCAGCAGATGGCCCTATCCAACCGGCATGCATAATTAAATAACCATTTCATTACACTAAACAGTGGGTCAAACTACACTCCATTATACCCTTCGGCTGTTGTTATCGACCCGACTTATACACGATATTACAGAGCTTATCAATGACCAAAAGATGAATTTAGATGATACCAATTTGAAGATTTGTAAGGGCGCCGGTGTAATTACAGACACATGAGACTTCAAGATCTTTACGTCTCAGAGTGATGGACGCAGTGCATTGCCTTACAGGGCACGTCCTCATTGGACTTGCTCTGTGAGGTAATGCATTGTTATAGGCAGAAGTTACAACTTAACATCAGGTGAGCTATCAGGTTTTTCCATTACTTTTATCATAAAAAAACAAAAAAAAAATTGCGCTCTTGGCTTGACATGCCTTATCTTAATTATTTATACTGTTTTTACCCATGCCCTGAATTGGAAGCTGCACTACCTGAGCTTCTGAGACATCCTTTTAGATGGAGTAGTTTGGCCCAGCATCCATACCATCCTCTCAGCTTAGTCAGCCTTATCAATAGGAAAGACAGAGTCAATACGTGCGGAGCTGGCTAAGCTACGGTTTTCCTCATGATATTTTCCTTCGTTGTGTTATTTTGTCTAGAGATATAGACTCTGGAATTTCGTGATAAAAATAACGTATTTCTTAGTCCAAATAAACACGCATTCACCCAAGCCCAGTCTCCTGTTGCCCAACACAGATCATCCATTAATAAAATAGACACCACTTTCCTCATCCAACAAAGCTTTCTACACAGATCAATAACATCCACAGAATTGATTCCATAGATCTACTCCACAAACAATAAAAGAAAGTTCTTTACTGATATTTGATGTACACTGCACGAGTATCTTACTCATCGCATAGAGCGCTACCGTGTTGCTACGCAGTGTGAATCGAGCTGTCAATTTGAGTTTCAGTTTACCGTTTCAGAGTACTGCTCGGTTACGAGATTAGTCGTGTCAGTAATCCAAGACTAATAGAGGCGGCGATAATCATATCAGTGCGGAGAATACATATCGGTTGGTTGCAGTGGGCCATATTGATTCAATATGTAATCATTGGTCCGTGGCAGAATTAATTTCTTTGGAAATACGAGGTAGTCGACCTGACTAGTGGTTACTACCAGTTGCAAGTGTTAGACTCGTGCTAATTGACTGTGACGTTTTGTTGAGAGCCATTACAAAAATGCGCGGTCATGGAATATGATGCCTCAGTCGGTTTCGTCATCTCAAACCATTATCAAAGATTTTGATGGGTTACTGAAACTCTAAAGGGTCTGAGACGTGAGTGAATCTAAGTTAAAAAAAATTAAACTAAGTGATGGAACAAGCCACTGCCTATAACGATGCATTGCCTTACTGAGCACATCCACTGTTTAAAGTAGAGACAAAAATATCATACTTATAACTAACAGATATCGTAATCATTTGATGGTGAATCTGGCACTTAGACGTCCGGAGTATTTTCCAACTAACATGGAATTAAAGAACTTGATGTGACGTCACTACACGAGAGCCATCCGAGACTGCCGTCGCAACTTCTAATAGAGTTAAGAGTAACTTTGTTATTCTACCCATCACGTAGTCCTATCCTTTATTCATTCACAAAGAAACAAAAGGGTCTATATTTTATTCTATTACGACCCGTGTGTTCCTAGCGAGCCAAGTTTCGTCTTCAGCCTGTCTAAAGTCACGCGACGCTCAGAAGGCAGCACGAATGAATCTCACAGGCATCGCGTAACGTAAACTTAACCATATTCGATTCACACTGCGGGTTAATTTTAGCTTGACTACCGAATGCTGCATGTTACGCCGCAGTGTAACTAAAATACGCTAGAGAAACGATACGATTGTGATTGGCTGGTTTATTCGTGCTTACCCCCAGGTGCTGCCAAAGTTTAAGATGAATGCCCGGTAAGTTTAGTCGCGAGGCGCTACTGAGTTACACTCCGCCGCATTGAGCCAGTTTAGTGTGTCGAACTTTGTTCTCGTACCTACTGCAGTTTTGAAATATTCTGTCACCATTTAGCTATAGACTTATTTGCAGATGGATTTGCAAAGATCCTGTCACAGTGTTTGAGGTTTTGTGAGCGTGATGTATGAATGTTGTACGTAATTTTTGTGATGTTTATTTTTTCGTGACTTTTTTTTATTGTAATCTACCTGTTATGGGCTAAATCCACTACAGAATGGATGCCCCAAAACGGAAAACGACCTCGCGGCAGACCACGGCGAAGATGGAGGGACGAGCTTGATGCCTACCTCAAGGACTGGTCCACAGTTGCCCAAAACAGAGAAGACTGGCGAGAAGGAAGGTAGGCCTTTGCCCTGCAGTGGGACACTACGGGCTCTTAATAATAATAATAATAATAATAATCTACCTGTTGACATAAGTATTGCTATATTTTTATTTTAAGTGTAACTTTTATTTGACTTTATTGTTTTATTATTATTCTTTATTCATTAATTAATGTAATAGGTTATCCGTTTTAATTAAAGTAAAATAAATACAGAAAAAAATTAAAAAGCCATTTAAAAGTACTAGGACTCTTTTTTTTACGAAGAAGGTAGACCACCATACCTATTTCTACCGTTAAGCAGAAGAGTATTGCAGTGTTTTGGTCTAAAGGGTACAGGTACCCGTGCAATTACCTACAAGGTACATAAGACACTTTTTATGTCACTTATGTGTGCAATGTCTCCTAGAGCACGTTTTCTTCGGGCGAGCCATCACTTATTCTATAACTTTCTCATAAAAAACTCGATCAACAGTTTAGTGGTTTTATGAAACAATAATGCAAAAGAGCTGTATATTAAATTCCTATGATTCTTTGTTCCCTGGCACGTCAGCGTCAGTAGTCAAAGTCAGGAATGCCTAACAAGATTTTAGCGAAATATTAATCAACATTTCGAGCCTCTTCACAAAGCGCGCGGAGACGAGATTCCTAAAATGTTTTGATGGCTTAAAAATTATAACAATATCAAATTAAGGCTATCATCTATTTATTTAAGAAATGAAAATATTAACAAACACAAAGCACAAAAATTGTTTTTTCACGATGGGCATTGAACCTACAGCGCAAAAAGTAGAATAGTATTTTATTTATTTATTTATTTAAAAATTTCACACAAACAAGTAGTGCTAGGAGGACTTAATGCTAAGAGCATTGTCTACCAGTCTTCCTGGGCGTGCAAAAAGGTGGTGTGGCGTGTTTTTATAGGTACCAAACAAGTTGTATATATACAAGAAATTATAAAACTACTAATATTATATATATCTACCTACATACTGAAGAATTTAAAATATACATACCTAGTAGTATTATTATGATGTCTGGTTATACTGAGCTGTGACACCTGTCAAATTATACAGAATGTAAGTTAAAAGCCATAAACCAAGAAGTTGAAGTTAGTACGTATCAACTAAAGGGACCTACTCTGAATAACGGGTCTAATTTAGTTTTTTAACACGTTATTTCTTGTAAATGAAGCCAAGAATATCAGCTAATAATTTACATATTTTATTAAAAAACTTTTAGAAGACAAACTAGGTATAGAGCAACAGATATCGACATAATTTCACCAGAACCACTAAATTTACATGAAAACTCTATTCGACGCTGTGATAAAAATAAGTTCTATGGCCTTTGCAATAAATTATTCTGATAGCTTCGTCTACCGTGAAGTTTCTGCAACTTTAATAGAGTATAACTATGCAATCGATATTATCAGAAAAGTTTCTTTGATATAATCCATAGATAGAAAAGATTTTTTGAAATAAACTATGACGCGACAGGATTTTCTTCCGTGACGTAAACTTGGTTACAAGTTTGTATCCGTATTAATTAACAAATATTTTATTAATCACAAAGAAAATTACAACTAATACAGTATTTACAATATTCACAATATTTACAAAATACACATGAAATAGTTGAGCCATCTACAAACCGTTGCAAACGATTTATAGATAGCTCAACTGGTCCAAATCAGTACCAATCGGAGCGTGCCCAAGACACTGGCTGCATTGCCGCATTTTATTAATTGTTTCTATAATATATCTATAATTTTATATTTATGTTTTCTTCCAATGATTTCTACTATTTTTCTTAGATGAATCTCGCAGAACCTTTCTTTCGTACCACCAATGCTCTACGCCGTAGAGGCTGCGTAGAGGTGCTACGATTTTTTCGCTTTATGACATTTTATTCATTCATAGTCATAAACATTTATTTAAAAAATATTTATTCATTTTTAATTTTATTTTTCAGCCACGATTTTTCCTTCCTCCTTCCACTCCTCGCAATTCTTTATTATTTACATATTTGTTTTTTTTTACAAATTATTATTGTTGGCTTAGAGAATTCCAAGAACAGGCAGGTCTGTGTACAAAATACATAGAGTAGACAAACCATAGAGAAAACCGCTGCTGTGCATTACTGAACTAAGTATTCAAAGGCTTTGGTGCGATTCTAGGAAACAACTACAGCAAGGCGTTGCATTAAACTTTCAGGCTGAAATCTGTCTCTGCAGTCCGCAGCGCGTTTTCAAAGGTAACTCTGGTATGCTATAATATTACACTGGCAACTATGTACTGTGTTTTGTGCTCTTTGATATCAGAGACATGAATTATTTCAAGAACATTGTCATAAATAAACCGGCCTTAGTTTCAAATAGGTATTCCAAACGTCTGTGTCGTTTCGTGTTTTTTAAGAGGCTGTATTTTGATTTTTCCCCATTTAGGTAATTTTTCGAACTCGAGTTTAACTAACTTTAAGGTCATGTTTCTGGCTGACTATACTTATTTTTTTCTCATGTACTTAAATTTGAATATGTATCAGTCGCCATGTCTGTGGCTGGCTAATGCGCGATACACACAATTACGTCTAACCCTTTATATGTGACAAGCTCGTGCACTACGCATTAGGTTTTAAGCGCACTTGCGAACACGGTCGCGGCTGCTACTGATCCAAGCTTTCACAAACATCTCTTAGAAATCGATTAGTAGCCGTAAAAAAATTATGAATTAGAATTTGAACTGTAATACACCGGCATAAAAGTCACTAAATAAGTTAAAGTTAAAATATAAACTAGTTACTCAATACTCTTGCAAGTTGATAGACAATCTAGTAGAGATAAGTAGGAGTACTTCAAAACCTTAGTACGAGTAGAACAACATAAATGTCATAGTCTAACACTAATCTAGCGATTATAAAAATTAACTTAGCTGGACTTCCTATTTAGCTGCAAAGTGTGCGCGTAGCCTTAATATGGGGGTTTATTAATAAACTCAACTACCAGGTTATACTCGTAACTATTATGGGGTTTTACAATTTAATGTAGGGTTTCACATAAAATGATGTTTAATCCTTCCCTGTAGTAACATGCGCAAGTTTCATTTAATTTTGTGGTTCAATCATGCCGTAATGGTACCTACACCAGGATTCGGATTTTCAAATGAATATTGACTTTAGCGTGTATTCTCCACAGTGTGTTGTAGGTTTTTTGGTCATTTGCGTTGTAAATAATGAGAAAGAAAACTTTTTAATATTAAATTATTTTCAATAGCTCTGTCGGTATATTGGATAATATGAAGCAAACAACACGGCTTGTTAGGAGTGTTCGTATATAAGACGTGATCTTCTCAATAACCAGCCTAAGTAGACCCCTGTAGTGACTTTCTTTCTCAGTGTTTCAGCGGTTCTGATTTAACAAACAACCCTCACCTTTTTTGCTCTTATTTTTTTGTCTCGATACGGAGGGTAACCCATAAATAATAATGTTATGTCGCTCAGCACACGCCATTATACTTATGTGTAATTTGGCTTAAGCAAACATAAAGTGTGGTTTACGCAAGGTTGGCTCATGTTTTAACATTTACGTTCTAATGTGTAACACCTCTTTCCACTCTGGTAAAGGTAAGCGAGGTAATTATTTTACAAAGCCAGCTCCCATTTCGTGGGGGCACTAGTACTAATGCTTTGCGCCAAAACTTCGTGTCCCGTGAAAAATAACAACTGATCCATTATCGTGGTAATAAAGGCACAAATGACCTCAGCGGGGTAGGAGGTAGGTATTTAATGGTTATTTTTGGATATTTGTTATAATGATCGGGGCAGCGAAGATTAAATCCTGCCGTGCGAAATGATTTCGGAAAATGTTGCGACTCTGGGGAGATCGGGGTGGAAATTCTTTCGGACGAAATTAGATTAAAACGTTGTCGTTTAGGTATTATTTTTAGCAAACACGAAAAAAGCAACGCCTTTTTTTGTAATTCTTTGTACGGTAGTCGTATATACTAACAAATACTATAGTTCAATGACCTCTATTGTGTATAGCTGGTGACTACTTGAATAGTTAAAAGGTGTATATTGAATTCCCACAGTGTAACAAATGTTTGCATGTAACATAAGAAAGCATATTAGCAGTAGTACCTCGGTTTTGTTAACATAACAGCTAAGAAGATTTTACAAGCGGTAATAGGTACGACTTTTCAGACTTTTTGACATAGTTTTACAAAGCCTACAAACAAGTAAATCAACTTTTCAGAAACTAAAAACACCACTTAAAGAACTAACACGTCTCAATAACAGACTATTCTACTCAATACCCTCTTAAAAAGACGAGAACTTTTAGGGATAGAGAGTGGTAAAGTCGAGATGTAACGCTTTCAGGCGGTCGAAGAAGCGGCAAAGATGAATGGCTTTCAATATGAAATTGAATTCCGCGGTTCATTGCTTTTCAATTTGTTGGAGGGAACGTTCGGCGACGTTTACACCGAGAAGTGTAAAGCACAGAGGTGATGCTCCATACAAGAGTGTACCTAGAGATGGAAAAAACAAAAAAAAACAAATAGAGATACTGTCTCAGGGCGCAATTCAATGCATCACTAGGCACGTCCTCAGTGGATATGCTCTATTGAACAATGCATCGTTATAAATTTGTACTATAATTAAACTGTATATAAAAAACATAGACTGTCAAAAACTTCACAGTATATACAAAAAAGAATGTAGAGGTAAACATTTTATCAGCAATCTTGTTCTCATAGTACAAGCTCTATTTAGTTTGTGACTAGAGGGCGTTGTGTAAAATGTCCATGAGGCTACTTTCGATACTAAAAAATATTAGGATTTCCTAAATTTTTTACGTTTCTAGCATGTGATGCATGCTGGCTGCCGTGATATTAAAAACCCTAACACATAAAGTTGTTACGACTCCGAACCTACACCTCTGTAAATCTGTACTCTGTGCCAAGCACCCCGCATGGTGTCGGTATATTACACAATAGGTACCATGGTCTCGCTTCAAAACATGGGAATAAAATGGAAAAAACCATTAGTCATGTATTCATACGGCGTACAATGTCTGCAGTTTAATATTTTTGGAGGAAAAATACATTCTAAACTTTTCTAGTCACAATACGGGTTTGTCATGAAGTAAATACTCATTCTTAAGAGTTAGTGTGACGTAGAGTCGAACATTCAATTCCACATAATGCTAGAAATCAGGCTGAAGTTTTTTTTCCGTACTCCTATGCTTTGGTCGCGAAGAACTGGTACCTGCCCCCATATCGTAAGCTCTGAACTGCTTTCACTGCCCAGCATAATGTCAAGCGATGTAGTCACATAATACCTATGATTTAGTATGAAAACAGTTCAGAAAACCTGCCACACTTAAACCAGGTTTTTATAAGATAGCGATTGTCCCCCTAGAATCATCTAGTTTACAAGACAGTATGATTTCTTTTATATAAGAGTTTCATCTCAGCTGTTTTCCACAAATCATATTATTTTAGGAGTATACTGTTCGTATACCTTTTCCAGCTTCCTTCCCAGCTTTTCCATCTTTTGACTAATTTGCTGCAACTTTATAATGTTGATGCATCGGTCTAGATGGGAGACATCCTGCGCTGTCCCTTGATTAAACATTGAATAAATAATTAATTTTATTCATCATTACTTTCGTCGGGAATAATTTCCAGTTTTGAAACTGTGTCTTCCTCACTATGACGCTGAAGTGTGCGATTAGTTTTACAATAAGAAGCTTATTTCTTTGTTGAAACTTCAGACGACTTTGTCATAACCATCTAACCTTTCCTTATGCGAGCGTTTTAACTTTAATGTGCGTTTAAGTGTACCAGCAACAGTTGTTCGCAAATAAAGAATTTTTACTTTACTTATCAATCATCATCATCATCATCATCATCATCATCATCATCATCATCATCAATATATATAAAACTCTTTTGAAGCTGACAGAGAATCAACGCACAGCCTAAACCATAAGTCCTAGAGGTATGAAATTTGGAGGGTAGTATCCTTATATGGTGTAGGGGTGCACTAAGAAAGGAATTGTGAAACGTCACACTCTAAAGGGTAGAACGCGAGCAACGCCGCGGGCGACGGCTAGTAAATAATATGAGTCGGTGACAAGGCATAAGTTAGGTATTGTAGAGGTTGCTATTATTGACAAAAAAATCTAAGGCCCGTATGCCGATTCATTGCTCAAGCACTGATCCGGACGCAAGCATAATATTTTTGTATGAAAATGTCGACTCAAATCTATGCTTGAGTAACGAATTCTGTATCGACATATGGGGCTATGATTTTGAGGAGTATTTGAGGCCCAGCAATGCAACAGAAAATTTTCGATGCAACGTTGGTACTTACAGTTAATCAAGGCGATACAAACGCGGCTTGCAAACTATTTGTATGCCGCACTCCGCTGGAACTAACAATTGCTTTGTTAGTTTATAACCGGACCACAATGAGAACTTTACTCTGCATCACAATAGTTTAATGCAATAAGTCATGACGGATAATCCCAACACTGACATAAAGCACGCTTCTGATATTTGGAGGCAGAAACATCGCTAAGGCCGCGTCTCCATTAGGCACGGCGCGGCGCCGTCACCGTGCAACGTCACGACGCCGTCGCCGGGCCTCGGCACGGCGGCGCGCCGGAGCACGGTGCCGCAAACAGTGCGCCGTCTATTGCCCCTCAGTCAATATTCAGAAACAAGATTTTCAGTGTGTAATTTTGGTAGAATGGGAGTCCCGCGTCTTCTTAAATAGGAACTGCGTATTACATATTCTTTGACACGAACTTGAAGTTGCAGTGCATTTTCCAAGGGTTGCAGTCACATTTCATAGAACAAAGTGATTCATGATAGCATGCATTCACGGAAGCTTCTGTGTCGTTCCTTTGTGAGTGATTCGTGGTACCAGCGCTATTACCTCGTAAGCTTCATTTTATCGATATCGATTGCATAAAGTAAGGAGACTGCCCTTATATATACGCTTTTGTTTGTTTCAGTGTTCGTTCTTTGAGCAACAAAATCCATTATAAAGGTTGCTGTGAGGTTAGTGCAAGCCTCAAAAGACCAGTTACTCTAGTAATCTGGCAGCAATGGATCGTCCTACGATATTCGAATTCCATGTTCCTAGCGGCCGAATACTCAAACGTCACTTAAATTTAGTTCACGCTTAAATTATTGCCATCTCCTACAAATGAGTAATATCAAACAGAGGCAGAGCAATTTTAAGTGGTGCTTAAGATTGAGTGACGTTTCAGTATTTCGGCCTAAGACTGAAAAATTTGACCATGATGAATACTTATTACAGATCTAGTGAGGTAGGTACCTATGCATTGGCTTCTCCTATGAAAATAACTACACAGCTAATTTTCTAAAAAAAGCAGCCAGTTTTCCCGTTTATTTTCACATAAGAAAAACCAATGGCAGTGAAAATACACCTGAAGAACCACATTACGACAACGTTTTCGCCCGACTGCTTGTAATATACAGAACTAATTCGGGGCGCAAAACCGTTAGGCTTCTCATTATTCCAAACATCCGCGGAGGAACATCAGCCCCGCTATAATCGTTGAATCGTATTAACATTACAACTGTCCGCGAGACGCCAGATGCTTCGAACAACTTTATTTCATGGAGACCTTTTGATGTTTTCACATTGACACGACAACTACACGATATTGACAGCTATTACATAATTCTTATACAATACAGTATATAATGCTTATGCGTCCACTGTGTCAGCAGAGCGTACGGAGCGAAAGGATTTGTTACATGGTATTGATTTCTATGATACGCATGCTTTGCATCTATTTTTTAAATACCGACGACTCGTGCGCTGCGTGTGCTCCGATTGCAATACAGTGGACGCGTAGCCGTTACTCACTAGTGAGTTTATCTGTAAAAACATGCCAGCTCCGATAGTCTTGCGTTGCAAGTCGGTGTCGTTTATGTCTGTATCGTATCGGTCAGTGTCCAAACGCTCTTTTATGGAGACCATTCTTGTGCTTCTGTTTCTAATACGCTTAGATTATTTGAGAAACTTGTTTCATTTTCTTCGGAGGCTGCGTTACGGCTGGTAGGCTGATTCTATCGTTAATTTTCTGTTCAAAAAATCAAATCAAATCAAAGAGTTTATTTGCAACTAAGTAATTAACATGATATACTTATCACTTAGAGTAAGTACATATATAATATTGACAAAATAAATAAATAGATAGTTGCAAACTGGTTTCAACTCAGCATGTGCAGGTTGTAATAACCTGCGCTGGTCTTCCGTTGAGGCCAATGAGGAGGTAAGTTATAAGTAATAACATAAGATAAGGATGAACGTGATTACAACAAATGAAACAAACAACAATTAGAAAATAGAATTAGGAATCTTAGAAGTAAGTATATCTAGGTAACAAAGACTTAAATGAAAACAATAAAGCAGACAGGTTACGACAATTTTTACAAAATAAAAAACAAACCAAAAAATAAACAAAGCACATGTGCAAAAATTTATAAGTAGAGCTCTCAATAAAAAAAAAATACATGAGAATCGAACTCTTGTAAATATTCAAATATATTGTTATTTGTATATTGTTCAATTGAGGAGCACGAAATTTGGCATCTGGAATGTGGAGGTAAGGGTTACAGTTATTTACATTGCGCGGCAACTTGCCTCTGTTACCAATTCAAGCTGTTATTGGCGCGCAGTGTAAGGTAAACAAACGCTAACTTTACTTAGTAACAAAATTATATTATATTGCGATTTCTACTGATATATTTTATGTAACTTTTTGTGTAATTAATGTCAAATTATACTAAATATTGTGAGTACCTACTGTAAATTCCGTATTAGGCAGTTGTAATTTTCTTTGTTAACAAATATTTTTTTGTTTATTATACTGTCGCCATATTTCAAAGTCGTTATATGACTTGAAGGCTTTATTTCATCTACATCCATGTTAGGCTTATACCTAAAGCTAAACTAATAACTATATTGTTGAACTCTACGCACAATGAAAACTCAACCAACTAAATACCAAATCAATCTTAATATTTGATTTCCAGATATCAAAGGCTAATGAAGCACCAATATTTATGAGTTCTTGAGACCCAGAGGCTCGGTTATTATCAAATCATGCGGCAATTTGAAGAGACGCTGATCCGGTTGGTAACCGGACAGGCTAATAAACAAAGTTTGGCTCTGGCTAAGCCGCATTCACACAGAAAGTAGACAGCTTATATTGCTACCGCGTACTTGCTTTTTTTCCTAGTCTACTGGTCCAATTTGTATGAAACTTGCAATATTTTGTAACCTGAATTAACACATAGACTACTTTTAATCCCAAAAAATGAACAGGATCAAACGGCACGTGGAAGAAGTCGCGTGCGAATGCTAGTACGCGGTATATTTTTTAATAAACAATGTTCAAATAAAACCACTAAACACAATAGAGTGAATGATGATTTTCCTCAGGTAGAAAGTGGGCAATAAGAGGGTTCGACTCAAATTGTCGGAACAGTGTCGCATTAGTCATCACAACGTCGACTTGGTGACATTTGGACAGCGCTGACAAATGATGCCTTTTATTGAATAATTATCGCAAGCCTCTACCACCCTCTGCGACACGACATTGTGTCGTCGATGCAGAGGCATAAGTTTCATATTCAAGAAGCGGACTGTTTCACAGCAGTAGATTACATTTGCAGTAGTACTTAGATTAAAAAAAATTCTAAGGCTCATACAGGTATACTCTCCAAAATATGGCTACGTATATCTTAGCGGATATAGTTACCTCGTGGGTAGATACATAATGTACCCCGTAGTAGGAGCGCTGCAATTTGGAGTTCGATTCAAAATTTTCTAAAAAAAAAGCTCATCTCCAACTCATCGTTCGTCTATTTTATATTGTGCTTTTAATTGATACTTCGATAGGGCCTTAGTATTAAGTTTACAGTCTGTATTATTGACACTGTGACTACTGTCACAATTCTGGTAATGTGCAGGAAATGGTTTACAGTATCATGTTGTGGCCGAATCATTAGCAACGACGCGCCTTCATTCGCGAACTGATTTCACGCAAGCACACTTCATCAATACGAATTTAGCTTTGATTATTTTTAATGATTCAGACCTATTATTTACTCAAACATTTAGCTAGAAACATAATGAGAATAACACAGATACTGTAAATAAATTCAGAGATATATAAAAACTAGCATTATTTTAGTTTATCCCCCGTAACACTACTTGGCACTACCAATTGTGCTTATATGCCAGTTTTTCTCGTGACATTCCATTTTGGATAGTTACTTGAGTTTTGCAAATTATCCTGTAATATCCCGTGCCGTGACTGACAACTATGTATCCATAGGTAAATGAATTGCTAATTTTGTTACTTTTCTAATTGACGCTAATATACTTGACTTTCTCGTATACAATTTATTTACAGTCATTGTTAGTAAACACTACACTTGCTATTTGAACTTGTGTCTGAACACTAAACATACTATTTGAACTATTATCTGATAAAAACTATGCATTTCAGTTGAGTAAAGCCGAGTGATTGAACCATAAAGCCGTATTGCACGCACATCTCTGCCAACTGTCGCATTCATTTTAGATAGATGTATTGTAGACTCCATGTTCCTCTCCCCTTTTGAAGTGTCTGCTTGCAGAGGAGAATCAAAGCATTAATATCGCCCAAGTGACACAAATGTGTTGTATTAAACCTAACTACGCCGCCCAACCAGTGGCAGAGTCCAAATTGCTTATTTTGACCGAATATATTAATTATGCATGAGAAGACACGCGCAGTCGCCAACTCTCGGCGCGGTATGTAAAGAGAATTAATGAAAATAAAGTGGTGAAACTTTCAAAATAAAAGTAAGTTTTTGCGGGAAATGGACCGTGACCGTGATTTTTTTGTGAGGACAAAAATACAAGTGTGATCTTGATTTGTACCTTCTACTTTTACCTGACAGTCCAAAGCACATATGAACCCAGAGTGAGGGTGATATTATCAATTGTGTGCTTTTTTTGTGAATAAAATGTTTATTTTTTTTCATTTACTATGTTCGATCGCTGAGCGATTATATTACCCTATTATACATATACAACCTAACTTATCAACTAAAAACAACCTATATACACAAAATAAAACAAAACTTAATCCCTACCTAAACCGACTTCTGCTAACTTATGAATAGAATTTTAAAAATCACAATATATAAAACGATATTTTTTTCAAAGATAATTATTATGATAATTTATTTTGTCACTGGCAACCAACAAGCGTGCAATAACGAAGGTTTCGTTCGTTTATGCTTTTAATAGTCTTATTACACCCCTTAGGAAGAAACGAGATAAGTACGAGGCTTGCGACGACCATTAGACAGAATGGCAGTAATTATGAAGATTCGTCCCGAAAATATTAGTTTCGCAACTTTTTGCCCTCAAATACAGTATCCTAACTACCCTATTAAAGACACGTACTCATTAGACAGTCGTTATAAGCGTAATCTGACAGGTACTGTGTAATACGACCATATTAATGACAGGCGTCATGGCTCAGTCCTTAGTAGCTCTGCCTTCCGTGCTGTGGGTCGTGGGTTCGATGGGGACCGAGAACAAACATTTTTGTGTTATAAACATAGATGTTTGTTCTGTGTCTGGGTGTTTCTATGTATTATAAGTAATAAGTATGTATTTACAAAAAAAAAATGTATGTATGTATTCTATCAGCCATGTAGTTTCCATAGTACAAGCTTTGCTTAGTTTGAGACTAGAAGGCGTTGTGTTAAGTGTCAGTGAATATTTATTTATTTATTAATGGGGTAAGTAAGGGGTGACTTTTCTTACCACGGAAATAACACAACCGAGCATGTACCAAACTATTTTTTAGGTATTTTCGTGAAATAAAAAAATACCTCTTTTCGGTTTTAAACATTTCAATTCACTTGATAAAATGTAATAAAAATATAATTATGATTTGGTTGGGAGATTTGGTTTGCCTTTTGAAATTCTAACAAAATCCCAATCAAATTACTAGATGTTTATTTTCATGTGTATTTTGTAAATATTGTATTAGTTGTAATTTTCTTTGTGAATAAAAAAAAATACTAGATTTTACCTAGAGAATTATCTTTCTTACCGTTACATAAGAAACTGAGATAAGTAAGATCTGTAAAACTGTCTTATTGATTTAAGAAATAAATATTATCATTATTACTAAGTCGACTAAGTTAATATAAAATCATAAGTTACTAAGTTACACCACTTTATTTGGAAATTTTGTCTTACCTTTAACAACTTAACGCTGTCATACTCTACTAATAAATATTCGCCTAGGGCCGGAATACTGAAACGTCACTCAAATTTGAGCACCACCTAAAATAGCTCCGCCTCTGTTTGACATTTATCTGTAAGAGATGGCAATAATTTAAGCGTGAACTTAATTTGAGTGGCGTTTGAGTATTCTGCCATAAGGCGGTTAGTAAACAAAATAAGTATATAGAGGACAGTGTGTATTGCGTAATGCGTTCGGCATAAATTGGTTGTAGCCGTTCGAACGAGATAACATGCTCAATCGAACTGAACTTCACTGGAGCGAAAGATAGCCTGATTCGCTGGTAATTGCTAATTATATCAGACACGCATTTAATGGAAACTCATCATCACCATCATCCACAGCCCGACTTTACCCACTGCTGGGCATAGGCCTCCTCAAGTTTGTGCCATCCACTGCGGTCCTGTGCTAGTCTCTACACTAAATATTGCATATTCACTAAATATTGCAAATCTCATGGGATATTCTATGGGACCCAAACTTACAAAACTCATGTCCACTGTACATTTTACGCAGTAGTCTAACCTCCAAAGCCACAATTACTTCTCTACTGAGAAGGGTATTTTCTAAGTCAAGTCGTGGTACGTTTTTTCATCCATAATAACCTTTTTTGTCGACATACTCGGAAGGAAAACGTAATAGTCGCAAGTGGCCATTTATTAAAGACGTGACTAGGAACAGTACGCACTACGCGACATCTTTATGCAAAGGTAGAGGAGGAAATATTAATGTCTACATACGTAATGCGCCCACTCCGTCTTCATGAGCCACTCATGTACACACTACGCAATTTTTATTAGGTTTTATAGAAGGGGTTCGGGACGAGACGCAAAATAATTTTTGGTATAAAGTCTATCACGAATCAGACTAATTAAACTATCAAAAGTTTATTTCTGTATTCTTAAACATTCACCAATAATTAAAAACCTTAGGGCCTTAGCCCTCAAAGTGCCTCCGTCGGTTTGAAGTACCTATCTAATGTAAACCGAACAAAAATGACAATTTAGTTGTTGCATTTCCGAAACTAACCTAATTTGGCAGCGCTAAAATTATAGCTGTCTTTGTCGTTTCAATTTAGTAAAAAGGGACAGCAACATTTTTAGTACTGGCAAAATCCTTATCTTAGAAAAATGCGACCGCAATATTGATACCATTGTTTTGTTTAGGTACTCTCTTTAAGTATAGGCTTACCCTAGTGTTACTTTTATAGATCGCAAAAATTGGTCCAGTGACTGAATATTTTCAGGGTCCCGCCCTCCTAGTGTCGCACAATAGAATTACTAAACAAGGAACTGTAATATCCTGTGACTAATTTGACATTATTAATCTTGTTTTCGCTTCTTTTCTCAAACTTTTCTTTGAGCTTTGTCTGTCGTGGTTTTAGCACTGGTTTTTTGTGCTAAGGAAATACACTGACTGTCACTAAGAAATATGCCGCAGTCTAAGAAAAAACTAGTAATATCTGGCATGTCTCGGGGTATATTCATATTCCCCTCTTCTTTCCTGTTCCGTCTTCTAAAGCTGCGCTAGCTAAAGTGAGTGTTAAATGTTTTGTCATTTATTTTGGTTGCCATGGAAGTAACAATAAAAAAGCATTCTTTAGAGCCGCGCTAAACGGACAGAAGAATATGAATAAGGGGGTAAGTATGGTTGATTGGCGTTTCGTATGCTAATCTAAGTAGGTAGGTAATCTGTTATCTAATTTAGAACCTTAAAAAGTCTGTAGGTAGTTATAATGTCATAAATTATACAGCCCTCCGCATAAACTTATTAAAATTTAAAATGAAAATGCAACAGAAATAAATAATCCGACTCAAAAGCAATTAATCGCAAGTCGGCACTTACGGCAAAGTTGGGAAATATATTGAAAACTTCCTTTCACGGCGTGTCGATAAATAAAAACATCGATAAATTTTGCAAGGCTCGATTCTTTTTATTATTTGCGTTTAGACCGATCAAGTGTGTAAAGAAACAAGAGTACCGGCTGAGATTGTTGGCATAAATCATTTTTCAATTGAATTTAAACGACACAGCGCCAGTGTTTCGTCGATACGCGAGGGCGGGATGGTATTTCCACGACGTTTTATTACTAGACGCGTTCTATTACATAACGTTGCACGAATAATACATAATTATTATGACACTTTTTTACCTACACTTATATTTTCATTTTATTTTTAATACTTTATTTCTGCATGTCTTTTTATTATTTTATTTCATTAATGAATGTTTTAATTGATCTATTTGATGTTTAATAGTTAGTGATCATTTATCTAAATATTTTATTCTGTTCATATTTTGTATGAATAAGGAAATGAAAAAGGTTTTATTATTATTATTATATTGCCAACAGTTAATACTTTATCTATATAAAGAAAAGAAGGGTTAAGGACTTATTTAAACTGTAAAACATTACATTTGCCAAAAACAGTCTAACGGCAAGTTGTAGTAGTGACGTGCGCACCCGTGACGCTGCTCGATGTGTGATTGATTAGATGATAAAACTCAGGCAAATACCTTACTAAAACGCGTAAATAAAACACGTGCTCTGTTTTGCTTATCAACCCATCTATCTATACTACATCTGTACGCCGTTAATAAGAAAACACCTCTTCCGTTTTTCAGTTGGGGCATAATCAAAACCAAAACGTCGACAAAGATTTGTAGTCTGTGGTAAAACATTACTCCTTAGTTGGTTCTTAAACTGAATATCTTGACTCCACAAAGTCTTCCAGCTTTGCCAAAGCAATTTCAGCCAGCACTTTGTCAAATCCAACATTTAAATGACCAAAGTCGGCTGCAAACAACTTGTTTGGTTGATGTGATGGCGCAAGGGCGTGTATTGTGTTCGTTTGGACCTATAAATCTGTCTCTAACTTCTTCTTAAAGCGTATCTAGTGTTTTGCTGTTGCAATGTAGTTGGCCTGATCCTAAGCGCTCCGAATTAAAATGAATAATAGTAATTTATTACATTAAAATAAATAACTATTCATGAACATAGCACGCAAGTCCCAAACTATGCAAAGCTTGTATACTATTGGTTTTGGCCATAATCTCACCTAATAGTGACGATGAAACAGGACAGTCTAGAAGACACTTATTCACTTCTTGAAAATACATAGATTTAATACACTATTCATTTAGCCAGTCGTAGTCATCATCATCATTGCGAGTCTATAGAAGTTTACTGATGGACATAGATCTCTTCGATTTTCCATTTTATTAGCTTCCCGCGACCGTCGCTTAGTCACAATGACAGTAACGAAATCCTTGATAAGTACACAATTTGCAGAGTAAAATATATCTAAACTAGCTAACACCCGCGGCTTTGCTCGCGTGGTAGCAACATACGCATTATTTGGTTAAAATCTTTGATCCTAATTTTATTCCTTTTAGGGTGCGCCTTTTCAAAATTCCTTTCTTAGTGCACCCCTACACTATGTAAATATTCTAAGTATACTACCCTCCAAACGTCGTACCTCTTCAAAAGAGTTTTATATATTTAGAAGAAGAAGATGATACAATGAAAAGGCATAAAAATCTTAGTCGAATTCTATAAATCGTAAAAGGTTCAAAATTATTCAATTGATTGAGTATAGTTTTAACGGTGATTCAAAATGATCCTTGTGATTTTACTGAATCTTGGACTTTGACTTTCCCGGCTCTCAGTAAAAGTAATCGTATGGTGCTCTTGAGACTGAACCATGTAGCCGCCTTTGGAAACCAATTTTACTATATTGCATTAAAAGTTGTTGCCAAATGCACTTTGCGTGTTTATTTTCGCATTTTTCGTTCCCCTTCACTCCACTTACAGAGCTGTGCGAATTTAAAAGTTTTATTTATTTTGAAAATAACACAATTTGATTTTCAACTACTATGTACTTAGCTCACTACGAAATGACTACAGAATATGTGTGAATTTTTTTCTGGATTTGGGAAGTGAGACACTCATGATTTTTGAAAGATAAAATGGCAGCCGATTTTTTTTTTTTTTTTTTAATTTATTTATTGTTTTAAAAATACATTATAACTTATTTTGTACTATAGCACTAAGGAAACCACAAGGTTCATATGAATAATGCTATATGAGCAGCATTTGCAGCTATTTGTTGGTACAGGCCCTTTAGATTACCCTTACCTATGGATGTGCCTAGTTACTTGGTTTATACAAGTTTACCTATTTTTTGACGGTGTCAAATCGATCGATATAAGCAATTGACTTATTTATTACAATTTTAACACTTGACATTGGCAAAATTGTCTGTCGAAATGACGGACACAGGCCATTATTGAAGGGAAGAAGAAGAAGAATATATGCTAGCTTGGTGATTTAGCAGTAGTACTAGTATAGTATTATATGATCTGTGGCAGTAGTAGGTAATCACACGACATGTACCACTTGCCAGTTAGTTTTATCTGACATCAAACACGTTCACTGGAGCTAGTTCACGGATAATAACATTCAATTTTAGTGGAAGTATTTACGTGTCCGGGCTCCCAGCGCCACTGATATTTATGGAGGTCTGTACCAGCCTTTCCAAATTGAAATACATTAATATTTTACCATAAATGCGACACTTTCATGTGAAACATAACGTTATCGTAATTGGATTCTTTCCTGAAAACGAAATACGTCCTGCTCGTATTATTTGGACACAGAATGTAAATATCAATTTTAGTGTATTTTTATTACGTGTGTGGTTATTGGGCTCTGCCACCTTTATTTTATTATGATAATGTGTTATTCCCGTTACAGTCACTCTCAAGTCATAATGTTACTCCTACACAAATTACAATCTAAATGTTAAAAGTACCGTGTTGGAGTTACACAATGATCAACATAGTTGGGTTGTGACAGGGGCCATATGCTCAGATCATAATAGATTTTAATCTAATACGAATGACTTCATATCTCGTCAGCAAACTCGTTCATTCACTGGTAAATAAAGTATAGAACGTAAAAAAAAAATGAAAATGAGTTTAAGAGTTATTTTATCCATAAGTTAGCTGGAAGAGAATGCTATTTTAGCATTAAGTTCGCCTGTATACTCTACTTTTAAGTAGTGTAATAAAAAAAACTATCTATCTAATGTTTTTAGCCTACTCTGAACTGGACAAATAGGACTTTTACATGTCTGATGTAGTAACATCAAAGAACTTAAGATCCTTCAGATCCTTGAGATCGTATTCGCACGTTTCCATTGCAAAACATTCACAATAAAACATGCACATTTCTGTAAAGATATCGATTTGCGTTTCCACCGCCAAACCTTGGGCATGTTTGACATTTTGAATCTTGTATAGATGGTTTTAAGAATTTTATTGATTGTTTTGTAAGGATTGTGTTGTGAAGGTTTTATTTTGAATGTTTTAGTCAAACCACGCAGAAAAGAGTACTTGTTAAATACCACAAACACTACCACTTAGATTTCTCGGTTCTCAAAGGTTGGTCGCCACGACCAAGCTGCCTAATGCGTTGCTATTCTTAAACAAGTAAAAGCTACTTGCCTATGCGTTGCAAGAACCACATCCCATTTTACGTGAGCTTCACTAATGTAAACAAATGTTTTGAAGCTCAAGCTTGCACGATTCGGAGATCAGCTACCCTCAGGATCGTGAATGTGACTTGCCTACGAGGAATGCAAATGCCAGTGCTCTTAGCACCAGTTTTATTGCTATCTTACAAGGTACTTGGCTCCCTACTAGTACTAAAACTTACTAGTAACTTGAAAAAATAGGTACTAGGTCTAGGTAGGTACCTACTAGTACCTACTTGTGGCACGTCTTTTAATAGTATAGATTACTATTAAATAATTATGTCAACACGATATTTGGACAATTGCATTATAGAGCGACAAAACCGCAATTTCTCATTTCTTTTGTATTTTTTTCTTATTTATTTCCTTTACATAGACGAAACATATTAGTATTCTACCTATAAGCGATCTAGTTCCCATAGTACAAGCTCGCTTAGTTTGAGACTAGAGATCATAGTGTCAAATGTCCAACGATATATATTTCTTATATATTTAATATGTATATTATTACTATGTTATATAATATTGAATGCATCTTTTGACACTTAGCATCATCATCATCATCATGAGTGATTGGCATATATTTCTGTCCACATCAGTAATCATTTCATTCGACCAACCAAACTATATCTCAACGCTTCGCGTTATCACAGAATACATAATAATAGACGTATTCATCCGCTTATGTACAGTCAAGGACAAAAATGTGTAGTTGAAAAACAAACTTGGGTAGAGTCCTGTAATTTTAAATGAATTGGTTTTAAAACTTTATTTTTATTATATTCTGTCTCCACATCTACGGAAATTGTCTACTTTTAACCGTTGAATCGAAGCATCCCACTTTTGCGCACCAAAAAGATGCACACCAAGACTTCCGCACCTATGCTATTCCACTTTTGTGCACCAATCATTTCGTACCTAGCTTATAAAAAAATGTTGCAGATTTGTCCTTGACTGTACCTACGTCTTTGAACGTAATATTGTACCAGCAATACGTTTTAATATAGTAATGGTTTTCCCATCTTTTCTCACACACGAAGAAATATCTTTTTTATCTCCTGGCCAAATCGAATTTTCATGTGTCGAGATATTTCACAAAGATGCGAACGGAAAATTCCTTTGTGCTCTCAGATATATGCTGATATTATGGCATTTCTGAGGCGAGACTGGCTATGTTCACCTGCCTGCAAAAGGCTAATATTACGTGAATTTACCTTCGATAATAGCATGGAAATATCCATGGCATGTAAGGTCTCTCGGGATTCTCAAATGAATTTTATATATTAATTAGATCTTAAATATTTTGGTTACAAAAACGCTTTAGTACAGCCGTTTACAACACTTTCTACGCTGAAGTTTAACATTGCGCCAAGTATATTTTCTGTGCTAAAAGCAATTATTTTTTTTACTAAAAGACTTAAGAAGTTTAAACCAAGTGTAAAGTAATCTTAAGCAATCTAAAAACCGACCGAATCCTAACTTTCAAGTAATAAATCCGATATGCTTAGCAGTTAAATACCTCTTCGTTGTTGTACTAAATTAATGGTTGTTTCTTCTTAAGTTAGTTTTATCCACAACTTAGTGTAGGTAAAATTAAAAAATAAACAGGAATTTCTAAAAAATTATATCGCCTTTCAAAATAATTTTTTGCTTTTATAAAACGGACTTTATAAAATCTTTCCATAACTTTTGCTATTCAAATTCTTTTGAAATTTTATTTTGTAACACAAAACCTTAAGAATCATCCTTTATTCAAAATCAGTTTTTCCCGAAGAACTCATTATCGCTACATTCCTTCAAGTTCTTTTAAAATGTCAAAGTTTTGAGAAAGAAGCTAAACTTACATAGAAAACTAGATAACCCGCTTTTCTGACCATACGAGTGTCCTAGAAGGTATCTATGTTATTTCAAGAGGATGTGATTCTTCACGGAAACCCATCCAATATTTTGGCGTCTCCTGTAGTTTTTTCACTTTTATCGTGGCTATTAAGTAGCTAAAACTAATAATATAAATAATTAAAAAAAATAACGCTTTTTAGATCTTTTTTCGTTGTTGTATGTCTGTTACCACTCTAACTTTGAAACCCGCTTTGTACGTAAAAGCGTCAAAAGGGGACGACTGGTGAAAATATTTTATTTTTGAGGTCAAGCGGATCCTTGGAGGCCATTAAATCACAATTAGAAGTAATGCGGGATGCGTGGGCCCTCCGAGCCTCGGCTTTATCGGACTTAGAGGCTCGTCGCCTAATGTCTGCCGAGCTCCCATTATTTTTACAATCAGGAATAGTAGATTCAATATTGGTTTTTTTATACCCTGGAGTTTATACTTAAGTTGGACTGACGACATTGTTAAGATCGCGAGAACCCGATAGATGGAAGTACTGTCGCTCTTTCTGGAAATGTAGAGGACGCCAATGCCCAGCAGTAGACTGCTATGGGCTGATATGATGATGATGACACCGAAGCTGAGAGAGCGGTTGAATATATAACCTTTTTTGACAATCTCTGTAACTCAGCTGAGTCCTATGGATATGCCTCGTGAGGCATGGCTCTGAGACAAAAAGATGTAAATTAAAGTCCTTGGTCATAATATAATCCACAACCTACAGCGCTAAAGACAAGTGCTCTATAGCTACACTGGGCTGCCACACAAGTACAAATAAAACAATAAGGTATTTTTTTCTAAAAAATAAATGAGATTCCACACAGAACTAGGTTTATCGATACTATAGATAAAATTTTATCGCTACAGTAACAGTTAGTCTGTATGTTAAGATCGGGTAAGTAATAAGGATAGGCTATTTGGGAAAAGTACGTGATGTTGCAGACAATAAGAAAGTCGTCTGAGGTAACGACCTATTACTGGAAAGCCTTAAGGCTTGGCCAGACACGTCTTTTTCTAACGTTAATCATATGTCAAACATCAAACTCGCTGATAAAAAATGCAGTTGGGTATTAGAAATGAAATTGGGTATTAGAATTGACTGTTTTGATGGACTGAAATGACACCACCATTTTAGTAGATCATAAAAAAACTATTTAATAGATGGAGTAGGTATAGGTAATTTATAATTTATCAAGCAGACAAGGTATAAGCAAGCTTAGTACCCCCCGGGTAGGTGGCGCGACAATCTGCGACATGTTGGCAAAACCTGGATGAGAAAAGCCGAAGACTGGGCTCAGTGGCACGTCTTGGGAGAGAACTACGTCCAGCAATGGACCAATATAGGTTGATGATGACGATGTGCTATTTATTCATCCTGAAAAAGCACTCTATGCTTTGTCTATACAGGTTAAGGAAGAGCATTTTTTTGGATTTTGCGATCACAGAATAACACTACATAGTCACCCAACGGTACTTTTATTATTTAGGGCCTTTCAACTTTGCTTACGTCATTTTTTAATAAGCGTGGTTTTAAAATGACGCGTCTAAAAAAGCCTTTAGAGTTATTGGGCAAACAAATGCCTCAAGTCGCGTACCCATGAATCCCCGCGGTCGTCCCAAGAATATTAGGGATCTTCAACGTCATAGCGGCTGATACGATGTGACACGAACAAAATTAACTTGCCCGGTATTAAAATCATACGAATTTTGACCTGTGCTAGTCATAGAACAAAGAACTGATTAAGTAAGCAAGGTTAAGAAGTTTCTGTATGCTAAACTGAAGGAAGAGTGCTAGTTTGCAGACTGATTCAGATTCTGACCCTGATTTTCAGATTATTTTCAAGATGACGGCCGCAGTTTAGCTTACAGTTTTGATGTATAAGAATCATAGCTTTAAAAATACCTGCTATGATTCTAAATGAATTATATTATTACTACTATAATACTTATTTAAAACTGCAATACATATGCAATTTTCTTACGCTGGTAAATGTTGCTAAGTAGAGAGCCTACACAATTATATGAAATAGAATAGTGAAAATAAGTCTCAATATAACTGTATCTTTGGATTTATCTACAGACTTCAAATAACTGATCAAACGCATAAAAACAGTGAACGTAGATAATAATATTTTTTGTACAAACTGGATACTAATTTTTAGACTCTACATTTTTGAATCACCATTGAAAGCACACCTCATTCATCAATCCAAACCCCCAACTCCACCTGTCGGGATGATTACGATAAGGACTCTTGGAAACTTAGTAACGATCCTAAAAATTACTGAGCAGCCAACTAGTAAATCAATAGATAGGGCGCTATAAAAGAAGAATTATAGCCACTGAGATAAATGAACTTTTGCCGCAGGTCTATAGTTGGTCATTTTTGATGGAGCAAGAAACTTTCACACAATAGTATTTTGTGAGTAGTTCATCCTAGCGTGAAACACAAAAATTATGCTACAATGCCATGTTTCATCACATGTTTGTTGGTAAATGTTGGTAAGCTTTTCAGCTGTATAAAGAGTCAATCTGTCCAGAAGTTAATCGTGAAGGTGTGAAAACTTGTTTGCGACCGATATTTATATCGTATTGGAGGCCTGCACAAATGCACATTGCACATTAGAATATGAAAGCATACTGTAAGATGTTAACAAATAAATACTAGGAGCTTCATCTGTCTCTGCTAAGTACAATTAAAACGACATCACACGACGTCAAACTTAAACTAATTACACTTTCTAATGAATGAAACTTGTGTAAGCCGGTTAGATCAACAATACTCTAGAGTTATTGGAAATATTTGCTTCGAGTTTCAGCCGTTGATATTTCCAGCTGGGAGATCCAAACACAAACAATTAATTCCTAATTGTTTTGTGGTTAGTGGGCAGTGATTCCGTTCGGCCATTTTCACCGTCACTAATCAGTCAAAACTGGTTTATTGTTTATTCTTACCACATTTCGATTGAGCCTGTAATAAAATAACAAAAAAAAAATAAAAAAAATAACTTCAACCACACTTCAAACCTTGAAGGACTGAATCCGCAATGTCCTTCCTTCGTATTCTGAAACTCAAAAGCGCCTGTGCTGCCGTATTGACGAGTATGGTAGTGTAATGAACTAAATGGAGTGAGTTTATGACATTACAATGTATAAAAATGACGCACAATTGACGCTTGACAGCTGCTTCGAACATAAACAGAATACACTTTCAAAGTCACTTCACTTTGTCCGCTATCAAAGTGAGTTAGGTTTCGATCAAATCAATTCGATTTTTTACAAAATAACTATTCAAAGTGTTGCAGTCTGCAAATACCTACAATTTTTTTTTATAAATATTTAGGTACATCAAAATTGAGCCGCTGGCGCTGGTGCGCTGCCTAGTCATCAGCTGCCCAAAAATATATCCGCTATTTTCATGTAAAAAAAAATCACAGCGGTACCTATTAGTAAAAAGGGATCTTAATTAGGTACTCAAAAACATGAGACCGAAATTCAGTGAAAGCTGCAAATCTCAGTTAATTCACGTTTAATTATGATTACCTACTCTGGTGTTCTCAATCGTCATTGTCCATTTTGTCTCGGCCTAAATCTTTGGGATATTTGCAGTCGTAATTTGATGCTGGTATTCTAAGCGTTAGCTTGTATTTTTTTATACAAAAATATATAGAAATACTTACTTAGGTACAGACATATTTATTAAACTAAACAATAAAGTTACTGTCAAGTTGGTGTCAAATTATAGGTAAGTTTGATTTTGCGTTCATATTATACTTATTGTCATCTCAGAAATGAAGCCTTCTTGAAAAATATTTGATAAAACGTGAGTTGTTTCACATCAAAGTATTTTTATTGTAAAAATCATTTTCGAAACACAGTTATAAAAATAAAATGCGTATTTTAGTACTTACCTGCATGCGAGTGAGTTTGAACCTTTCTTGAGTGACTACAAAAGATACGAGCTGATAAAGATAATAAGATTTTCGCGGTGAATTCGTTCATTATTTGTAAAGTATTTTACGTTTAATGAGATTGTGAAGAACAAAAGAGCTTGCGAGAGCCGGAAATTTAATTCTGCTTTTCGTCCACTCTCATTAGACGCTGGGGAGGAATCAATCATTGTGAAGTAATGTTTGCAAGTTTTTTCCCTTGAATAATTTAGCTTTCCCCATAAATTGAACAAGGGTACCTAATTTAAAAAGATTATTAAAATACAAATTTTGTAGAAACATGTACGAAATAAAGGTAGACCGTGTCTTCTGTTAAAAATATCGTGTTACAGAAGAAAGTGCGCTGAAGAAATAACTATGGTTTAGTTTTTTCCTACCTAACAGTGCTCAGATTACTAATACTATTTTAGCCACGATTAATGTTAGTTACTAAAAGTCTACTAACTGACATATCTTGTATCAACATAATGTGGCAAAATGAATCAAATTAAATCGAAAATTGAAATTCATTATTTCAGCAAATTAAAGCTAAGTTATAAAGTAATGTAACAGCACAACTATAACATTGTAAATTTTAAAAATAACAAAACAAATTTCTTTTTTTCTTTTTTTTTCTTTCACAACACAAGTTAAGACAGCTTAACATTTGTAGCCGCAATGGCTGATCATATTTTCCGAGTCCTAGAGCCGCGAGGAACAAATACATTATATCGCTAGAAGGTATATCACGGCAGCGACAGGTGTACGGGCGGCCTCCTCTCACCCTCTCAAAGCTTTTCGACCCCAGAAACCCCTTTTAGGTAACATGACTTTTAACTTTGTGACCCATCTTTGCTTTAAAGTGCTCAGTCTTATCCAATTCTGCAGAATTATATAAACTTGCAGGAACTTTTTGGATCAGCCGTTCTGTTATGTCTTTATCGTGGGTTCTTTGCCTGAAAATATCTGTTTATATTTATCAAAACAATTTTAATAAATAAATATCTTTGGACATTTCACACAACGCCATCTAAAACTAAACGAAGCTTGTGCTACAGAAACTAGATGGCTGATAGAAAACTTTTTTTTTTTTTTGTAAATACATACGTAAGATACATAGTAGGAACAAATTTTAGTTGGCTGTGATGACAACCATTCTATTTTGGTACCTTATTATTGTTTAAGAGCTATTTTTAGTTTGGTTCACTATTTATATGATAACTAAATTATAAATAGGTACGCGTGGTCTCAAAACAGGCTCAGATTTTGTTCTTTGCTGTAGGTAAATGAAAATAAATTCGAAGAATAAGGGCTGGAGGTCAGGGGTGTAGTTATTTTTGGATGCTGCAGTGTTGTTTCTACCTTTTGTCTGTTTTAGTCACAGATCTATCTAAAACAGAAGAGAGAGTATTCATTTAGTATTTTATTCATTTAACTTTGGTGTTATGGAAACTTATGTACCATCAAAATACATTTAAAGTAATTGCTGGTAATGGACCAATGGGATAGCGATCCAACACAATTTCATATAAAAAAGAAACAATCGTGAGTTCAAATGTAAATAAGGTTCATGCCTTTTGAAGAGCACCTCAAACTTCTTTTCTGTTTGGGATAAAAAAAATAAAAACGTCTTGAAAGCTTCAGCGGATTATAATATCAAATTAAAAACAAAACTCTGCGCAGATAGGTAACCCAACTAAATATAAAAGTCCATTTCAGTATGTAAACCACGAAGCTATAAAAGCCAGCCATCGCAATTTATTGTGAGCCAAGTCTGAGTCGAATGTCTAAGTTAAGTCCACTTCGAATAAACTCTTTCCAGAATAATATTAGTTTTAATGATCGTTGTTTGACAACTTCTTCGCGAAGACTAAAAGTTTGAAATTGTAGTCTTCCCGACCCCTATTTGAATGTTTTCAACCTATATAACTCTGCTCGTATAGTTCTATATTCGTAGAAGGTATTATGCAATAGTTGAAGACGAGACGTGATCGGTTACTTCTTCTTCTTCTACCTATATGGCCTCTGTCTGTCATTTCGACTGACAATTTTGTCAAGTGAAATATTTGAAATATTATCAGTCAAATCATGAATTCTGCAATCATAACTGTCGGACACGAGTTTTGACATTTTTTGAAACGACACATAGCACTTTTATTTAAATAGTTTTTCTTGTGTTATTGTGAGTATTGTTGTTTAATTTTGGTGGAATTTTAACCAATAATACTTAGGTCGTAACGTAAAGTGTGAGCCATTGGAATAAATGTGTGTAAAGTGGATTTTCTGAATGTGAAAATTCGTGTTAGGTTTTGAAGAGAAAATCCACCATTTTCTTTTCAAAACAAACGACAGCCGACTTGACAACTGACTTGACTTGACTTATTTATTACAATTTTAACACTTGACATTGGCAAAATTGTCTGTCGAAATGACGGACACAGGCCATTATTGAAGAGAAGAAGGACACGAGTTTCGACATTTTTTGAAACGACACATAGCACTTTTATTTTAATAGTTTTTCTTGTGTTATTGTGAGTGTTGTTGTTTAATTTTGGTGGAATTTTAACCAATAATACTTAGGTCGTAACATAAAGTGTGAGCCATTGGAATAAATGTGTGTAAAGTGGTTTTTCTGAATGTGGAAATTCGTGTTGAGTTTTGAAGAGAAAATCCACCATTTTCTTTTCAAAACAAACGACAGCCGACTTGACAAATGACTTGACTTATTTATTACAATTATATCACTTGACATTGGCAAAATTGTCTGTCGAAATGACGGACACAGGCCATTAATGAAGAGAAGAAGAAGAAGAGTAGAAGAATCATAACTGTCAAACACTAAGCTATTAAAATACAGTCTACCGTATATTGTGATAAAATTTTTATACCAGAATGTACGTAGTACGTTTGTTATAGTACACGCCTATTTCACAATCTCATGACCACGCTCACCACTAGTTATAAATATTTCCGTCTTTACTTTATTAGACTTGGCCAAATTATTTTCTTTTTTATTTAACAGATAAATAACTCTGAGGTCATGAAACAAGCCCTAACGTAAAGTAATCGGTTTCGTGTCGAATGTGCACTTTATAAGGCATATATAAATACAAATTCTTTGTTCCACAATGTTAATTAATTTGTTATATCTGTCAATCTAATCATACAACCACACAATTTGTTTATTCCAAAGCAAAATATGAAAATCACAGCGGTTAAGCAGCGTAAAACAAAACACGCTCAAAGCGTTGATATAATAACATTTATATTTCAAAAGACTCCTGAAAAAGCGAAACGATAAATCTTTTAAAAACTTCAAAAGCAAAATAACCGAAAACGAGTCACGAGTCGGCGACTCGGCTGTAGATATGCCGCGAGCCTGATTCCTATCAACTCATAAATAAACAATCTTGCCAGAGACTGTGGCCCTCGAGGCATATCATTTTATTCTGTGGACATATTTCGGCGGCCATTTTCCACTGCCGATCAACCTTTTTGACAATTTATCGGGACATCACATTTTCATACAGGCCGATGGCACGAACCAACCGCGCCTCATACATATTCAAATGCAGGCGGTACAAAGCGAAATACGCGGCGCATCCGACGTGTTAGAATTATAAAAAGCATGCCGAATATGCCACTGATAAACTAACGTGATAGTGTTTTCTTTATATATTTGGAGACACGGTTGATTCTGTTATTCATCATCATCATCCACGCGTCAACTTTACCCAGAGCTATTTACCTCGGTAATAACCGTCTTTCTGAGTGCCACTCATACATCTAATCCAGGACATGTCATATTTTGTTTTACCTAAAAAAAATCTTCAATAGCGTTGAATACTAACAAGATTTGTAGGCACTGATAATACGTAATATTAGTATCTTTAGACTGAACTTCAAATTTTATTTATTTAGTCGAATAGAGTTTTGATTATCTAGACTAGACATAATTGTTCAAAAATTAAAGCAAAACAGTCTAGTTTAAATGGAAATAGGTAAGCAGCAAAAATATATGAAAATTCTGTTCAATTAAAGCTCGAAACCTCTAGTTAGCAAGGATTCCAGACACAATCAAATGTATTGTGTCCGCGTGAATTCGCGTTCCGGCATACCAAAGGGTGAGCATATATTTTTTTATGACTGCATTGTAAAATGCCATTTTAACACAGCACGGCAATGCAGTCAATGTCTTGGACACGCTTCCGATTGGTACTGATTTAGATCAGCTGAGCTCTCTATAAATCGTTTTAAATGGTTTGCAGAGCCCCGTGTCTGTGCATTTGTTTTGACTTTCGACTCGAGTGTAGCACACGCAAAAGCTTTCGCAAAGCGAGACATTTTGTGGGAAATTGCACAATTCCTAAATCTCCCGGTGTCGCTTATCCAGTTTTTATACAAAATTTCTCGCTTTGCGAATGCGTCAAAAGTCAAAACAAATGCACAGACTCGGGGCTCAGATAGCTCAACTGTTTCTTATTGTGTATTTTATAAACTTTGTAAATACTAATTTGGTGTTATTTTTAAATTGGTTATTTTTTGCTAATAAACAGTAGTAGTAAAATATAGCCAAATGTACATGCGAATACACAAGCTTAGATAAAGTAGCTGACATTTACATATTGTTGCTCGTGACTGTACTAGTCCTGAAATTCGCGACTTAGCCCTGAAACGAAGATCTATTGTGATAAGCATCAACGTATTTTTTGGCTTCAGTAAGGATTTACGGCGAGTTTCAGATAGCGGATCGCTGATGGCATCTATGACTTTTCATTGAACTTTGACTCTGAGTAACATGGGGGGTTACGGGGTTACACTTTGACATTTTCTAACGTGAAGATTTTTAGTTTTTGACTGACACTATTGTTTATTGTACTTACATGTGTTTTTTTGTTGATTTTTCTTATAATTTTGCTTGGATTCAAATTCTCCACCGATCATTACTTCTCACCACCGGTCATTCTCCATCGTGCTAAGGTCTAATAAAACGTGACATTGGCGAAATTGCGGGCAACACTGCAAAGGCCATAGACAAGAATTGAATTGAATTGTACTTACATAAATGTCGTATAGAGCTTAATGCTACGAAGAATTTTCTTCCAGCTAACCTATGTGTATTGTGTACCTAGTATGAATAAACAAAAAATAGTAAGTGTAAGCATATTACTAGGTATAACCAACGTAGATCCCGTTTAATATGACGCCTTAAGCTTTTATACACAGGGTGTTTAATGCTGATATAATCTAAAACGAAAACACCTTCCTAAAAGATACAGGAGCCTAATATTTTATGAAAACATGGTGCGCTTTACGATGCTTGCAATAACTTTACAATGTAGCTAAATGTATGGTCATATCGTCCGACAATGACGTACAGAGGATCATAAAATTCTTCAGTAGGTACTGTTAGCAGCAAACTCGTAAATAATATAAATATAACAAACCTAGCTACTGAGATTCCTGTATCTGAATGTTTTTAGCTTCGTATTACCCATAATTTGCTAAGCTTTGCTTAGTTTAGGTTTCGAGGGCGTTGTGTAAAAACTCCAAGAATATTTGTTACTATTACGTATCACTTGTGTTACCTTCTTGTATAAATAAATATATGGATATTTTTAAAAATTCAAGTTAAATACATTCATACTATTTAAGAGCCCACTCATTTGCATAGTGGGCTCGTTTGGATTTTTTTCCCATCGGCCCCACGAGTAGGCCAGCCGGTGGGCTCGATGAGAATAACCCCTATGTAATGTTCTATGCAGTTTTATAATTGAAATTAGTATAAAAAAATATCTACTCATATTTGGCCGCCAAAAAACAGTCAAAAACTCCTAGAATATAGTTGGGCACGTTAAAAAACCCAAGGTGTGATGCGAGCCTACTCTGACAACACGTTCGTAGGAAATTGCGAAAGAAGCTTATCTACTAGAAACAAACAAAAGATGGAGTCGCGAGATTTCTCACAAATCCAATAACAAAACATACTTTATACGAGCAAATACTAAAGCTCGAGTTGTGGGAAAGTGGTGACCTATATTGAAAACATGTTTAAGGCTACACGTGCACTTGGAGGCCAACAAAACGACCAACAACGCTTTTTGGGGGTAAAAAATTATTACTGAGTAACTTTTATTTCATACCTACATAGGTGTTGATAGCTCAAAACTTAAGAGTCTTGGTAAAATAGCGGGCTAAAATCAACTTATTAATACAATGGTATCGATTCGCTTGTGGCATTTTTCTAAACTTACCTAATTTGACAGCACTAAAATTGTTGCCGTCCCTTTCTCATAAACTGAAACGACAAGGACGGCTATAATTTTAGAGCTGTCAAATTAGGTTAGTTCAGAACAAGGTAACAAGCGAATCGATACCATTATTTACTTTGACAGGCGTCACAGCTCAGTTGGTAAGCTCTGCCTTTCGTTCTGTGGGTCGTGGGTTTGATGCCCACTAAGGACAAATATTTGTGTGTGGTAGACATAGATGTTTATTCTCTGTCTGGGTGTTACTATGTATGTATTTACAAAAAATACGATACAAGTGTTCTATCAGCAGTCTAGTTTCCGTAGTACAAGTTTCTCTTAGTTTGGGACTAGAAGGCGTTGTGAGAAATGTCCAAGGATATTTATTTGTTTAATATAGAAAAAATAATATAGAAAAAACTGTCTGCTATTTCTAGATTCAGCCCTTCACTATAAACCCTACCACAATAATGTATGCAGACTTCACCCCATTTTTCATTAGAATCTGCTTGCAATTTGGCTACATAACAATTTCAATTCCCTGCTTGAACGGCCAGCGATTGGTAATAAGGCTTGTTGTGGTAAAGCAAAGCCTATCTGATAGATGAGATGGGCGGTAGCCGGCTCTACGAGGTGCTACGAAGTGCTACGAGTATTGCTACGTTGGATCCAGGCTCTACATAATGGTTTTTCAATGTGTATGCTCTTTGATTGGGAAATGTCCCGCACTTGCTATTATGGTTTTTATTTCAAACTTATTATATACATTATATACTTACAAAATTTAATCATTCTGAGAAATACTAGTAAAATGTTAGTTGGAACGGATTTTTTACGACATTCCAAAGGTTGAATTGCTATACGTATACTACGGAGGTTTTAAGGGATTGTAAGGGTTCATGGATTTAAAGATAAAGTTTCAATTCAGATTTTGATCCCAGTAAGATTACGCATGGTTTTTTGTGTTAGACGAATTTGTAAACAGAAAAATAGTTTAAAAGTATGTTCGTATGTTGAATGAAAAAAAAAATGCATGCACATTTCACACAACGCTCTCTAGTCCAAGTTTTAGTAAATACAAATACTTTTTTTTATCATTAGTACATGGACACTAAGACATATAAAAATTATAAGTTAAAGTGAGAATTATTAACAATCTCAACATAATTAGAGATAGCTTAAAATATCCTCTAAAATATAAAAACTTAGTTGAAAATGACATACATACACATAGGCAAAGGTCAATTCAGATTTGACGGGCCACTGCTTGTGTATCTCATAAATAAACATCAGAATGATGACCGCGCTAAACTTCTGATAAAACTAGTATTTGGTTTAAAGCAAGTTCCAATTGTAAGTGTGGAAATAGTTTTAATTAATTACATTTTTTCTTCAAATAAATCAAGTCTTCCGGTTCGTGTCCCACGCGAACTTAAGGCGGTTACAGATTTGGTGTGTCTGCGTGGATAAGCTGGTTGGACGTTTTTTAACGTGTATTTATCATACATTTTGATTTAACAAATGATGGAACAAGCAGATTGCCCACTTGAAGTGGTCAACTCTGACTATTATAACAATGCATTATCTTACTGAGCACGTTCGCTGAGAACGTGTTCAGTAAAACAATGCATTGCACTACGTTCATCACACTGAAACGTCAAGATGTTGTGTGAAATGACCAAAAAATCGCTCCCTAGCGATAAGACCGCCCATTGTACGTAATGTAATGTAATTTAGTCTGTCTCGCATATTAGTTTGTAAGGTGTACCTACGTACAATAAAGTATTTTCATTCATTCATTCATCCATTCAATTTATTTATACCCATACTTTTTTTAAAAGCGTATTGAACGAGAATAAAAATACAATCAAAAACACTAGAAGAGGTATTGTATATCTATTTAGGTAGTAAAACGCTTCTATTGTCCAGAAATACTTAATTCTTTTTTTTTTCGAACAGACTAGAATGCTGTTGTGATCGTCTGACGATTGTTGACAGCGTTACCGGACTATTTATTCGATGCAACAGCGCTGGGCTGCATAAAATCCCAAAACGCAACGATAGCGCGTGCAAATTTTATCTATGGCGCCATCTAGTTCGGTTGTGGTAAACAATGCAAATCAACATTGAGTAAATTCAAAACCAGGTACAATCTACAACCGCCCTTACAGCCAAAGAATCATAGACTCCAACCACGAAATCGGGGATCAATAACGTTCAAAATAAACGTCCAAAGCTATAAATTGAAGTGGAGTCGGACACAAAATAAAATTAAAAGCACAGTATGCACTGAATCATGGTCTATCTATCCCCGCGGGATTTGGCAACCGATACACGACTGTGCACTTAGGGACAGTATTTGACCGCCTCGTCCTGTGAACCGGTCTTCGCTTCACTGAGTGCGATTGCGGAATTCATTCAGAGTTCGTAATGAACTGTGCGATCGTTGAAGCTGTCAGCAATCAGTCAGTATCAGCATATCTTCTTCTATATATATATTTTATTCTTATTCTTAATCAATATATAAAACTCTTTTGAAGCTGACTGATAATCAACGCACAGCCTAAACCATAAGTCCTAGAGGTATGAAATTTGGAGGTTAGTATTCCTATATATCGTAGAGGTGCACTAAGAAAGGAATTTTGAAAAGTCACACTCTAAAGTGTCTAGAACGCGAGCAACGCCACAGGCGACAGCTAGTAGACATATAAAAAATCTAGGGCGACGGCTACTCAGTAATAAAATGTTATACTCAGTGGGCTCGATCTATATTTGCCATCACACAAAAATGTGTGTTCTCAGTTTTATATCTGTGTTACTTTGTATTATAAGTACTTAAGAATTATCTTATTTATTATCTTATATGATAGAGTTAAGTTAAGTTTCATGTATGTTTAGATTTTAATTGCGGTGTGGTGTAAATAAAGTATTTTCTATCTATCTTCTATCTACTTAATTTATGTATTTACAAAAAAAAAGTTCATAAGTATTCTAATACAAGCGTTGCTAAGTTTGGGGCTAGAGAGCATTGTGTGGAACGTTCAAGAATATTGAATAAAATGAATTATTTTCCGTAATGTAGGTACTACCTACAAGTATAGGTAAAATATTTCCAATTTATAATTAAATCAGATTCAATAATCGTATTACAATCTTCTCATAATACTTTTGATTTAAATATCGTCAGTAATAACATATTTAATTAATCCGTAAACGAAACGTAATTAGTGAAATCGTTTCGGTCATAAATGATGAATCTCATCACTTTGGTGATTGGAAATTATAGGAAATGTTAAAAGCACGATTAATTGATCTGATTTCAGATGAAAGCAATCATTGCTTTTTCGCTATAGTTTCGTATTAATTTGGTCAAAATTTAAATAAATTCCATCATTAATCTCTTTTTCGTGATAAATCAGGTTATTTTAATACCACTAATACTACAGATTAGCGCTGAACAGATCTTTCACCGAAACGTTCATCCGCGAAACGTAGTTAAATTAAATAAGCTTTAATTATGTTGATGCTTAAATAACCAATTTTATAGCTGTCAAATCAAGTTTTAGATGAAGGAAATAAAAAAAAATATAGTTTATTATTCCATGTTTGTTTCCCGATATTTTGGCAAGTTGCATGTGCCATGATCACGGATCGAACTATTTTTGAAGGTAACTGCCATTGGCAGATATTTCAGCCTACTCCTTACGTACTCTTATATTGCGAATGATAACAGTAAAAAATATGTTTATAATTAAAAAAAATATTTCGTTAAAACCAGTTCAAAGCTTTGACACAAAATAAAATCTAAACACATCATGAAATAAAACGAATTCTGCGAAAATACGAGCGACTGGTGCGATCTGACCACTTCTATGTGCAGAGTAAGCTTACATTTGCAATTCTATATCGATTCACTTGAATTCAACATTTTTGTTACGAGAATTCGGAATACATTCGTGACATACGGTTTTTTATGAATTGTCTGAATTTTTATGTAAATTCAATTGGAAAAATCTCTGTATGCTAATGTAATAAGTTTGCTATATTTTCTACGTACGTTCTGTATTTTTCTGTGTGTATGTCAAATAAACTATCTATCTATCTATCTATCTAATATTGTGATTTTTGATAGACAAGACATGCACATTGATGAACGTTATGGTCTGGCTAGGCGTAGTTGGCAGCTAAATAAAGCCTTTTTAGTTTGACAAATAAAATGCCGTTATTTTAAACAGATCACTATGGCTACTGTCGATATATTCATTGTGTTATAACTATGTCTGGCTAACTACATTTTAGGACACGAGTTTTGACATTTTTTGAAACGACACATAGCACTTTTATTTTAATAGTTTTTCTTGTGTTATTGTGAGTATTGTTGTTTAAGTTTGGTGGAATTTTAACCAATAATACTTAGGTCGTAGCATAAAGTGTGAGCCATTGGAATAAATGTGTGTAAAGTGATTTTTCTGAATGTGAAAATTCGGGTTAGGTTTTGAAGAGAAAATCCACCATTTTCTTTTCAAAACAAACGACAGACGACTTGACAAATGACTTTACTTGACTTATATATTTACAATTTTAACACTTGACATTGGCAAAATTGTCTGTCGAAATGACGGACAGAGGCCATTAATGAAGAGAAGAAGAAGAACAAAGCATAGCATCGCACAGCCCTGCCTGCCAGAAGCCCGTGCCATTACCTATTCAAAGCACAGAAGTAACAGTACCATTATTGCGCATTGCGAGCTTGCGACTATCGGTTTCATTACCTCGTCTCGATACCTATTACTGAACCGGCAATTGTGAATTAAGTATTCCAGGCACGGTCCGTCCCTATTACAAGATCCAAATACAAAGTGACAATACAAAAACAAAACGTTTTGCAAACGCCTGCCCTGCAATTGAAACCAAATAGAATTCGCTGTTTAATAACAATTATTTTGGTAAACAATCTGGTGTTATGGTTGGGATGGAAAATTAGATATTTTATAAACATATTATGTAGGTAGCTAACCTTTGCTGAATACACGACCTAAAGAACAAAATTATAAAAAAAAATATTCATGGTCATTTCACACAACGTGTCCTAGTCTAAGCTAAGCAAAGCTTATACTATGGGAACTAGATTGTTGATGACACATGTTTTTGTGTAAATACATACACCGTAACACCCAACCATTGATTTTGACCTTTCTAGAATTCGTAGTGGGAAAACTTCTTGGTAAAAGTTCGAGTGGGTATTAAATATTGTTTTTGTACTTGGTACTGTACCACTTCTAACCGGGTCTTTATAAGCCCCACATCAAAGAAAATTCTCGAAAGTGCATGATACGAATGAAGTACTCCGGCAAATTGAGAGCCCGAGTCAATTTAAAATCACAGTTATGCATATCACAGCAAAATACAAAGGAAAATGATGAAGCGAGCGACAAACCCGAGGTCGACAATCTCGGTGAGAGAAGCATGGAGGATCACGGAAAATAATGGATATCTGTGAGGGAAATTACTGAGGTTACATTGGATGCACACTCACAGTTCAAAACGACGAAGGGTGTGAGCTAAGTGTCTTTTTTCCGAGCTATTTCACGCACTTTTGGCGGCGTGTCTCAAACGATGCCGCAAAAAAAGACTCGACATAGCAGATTATAGCGCGCAAGAAATGTAATCACAGTTCACATTACTTTTTTGTTTCCGCTGTTTTCTGAGTCTATTGGAATGGGAACTGGAATGGGAGATCAGAGGAGTATTCTCTTTAATAAAATCTAGTAGAAATATCATTGGAATTTGGTCGGGGTGTCATAAAAGTTACAAAATAGCCCGATGACAATTTCGCTCTCAATAACAGATGTTGTTTTATACAACTAAATGATGGAACAAGTCTATGGGCCATCTGATGAGGTAACCACTGCATATGAATCGTCATATGCAGTGGTTACCTCATCCACTGAAGATGTCCCATGTGATGCATTGCACTGCGCCTATAATCTGAGACATAACCCATCTAAAATACAAAGTACTAGCGTTATATGTAGGTACTGGTGTATATGGCCTGTAGTATATATTCCAGAAATCCCCACTAAGAAATCTGATATATTCCAGAAAACGTTGTTGACATGCTACGTCGTAGCAGTGGGGATTTCAGGAAAAAGAATTAAATCCTTACTGGTAGGGATTTCTTAGTTGGAATTTCTGGAATATATCGCCTGGAGGTTCTACCTCGTACCTAGAAATGCGTTTATCGCTATCGCTACACAATTAGGTTTCCATGTTTTCTCAATGAGGAATCCGAATAGTAAATGAGGAATAACGTGTCCTAGTCTAAGCTAATAACGATTTGATCTTCTCTACTGATGAAACTTTTATCAACTTGGTAAATCTTAAATCTATATGCATCTTTTAGGCATAGTTAGTAAATAGGCCTTTGCATCTAATACAGATGATTTAATTTTGTACAGCGTCAGGAGACGTCTTTTTAGATGGAGTGGCTTGCCTAGCATCTATACCACCCTCTCAGCCTAGTCCACCTTGTCCACTGGAAAGACAAGGTCAATACGTGCGGAGCTGACTAAGGCGCGGGTTTCCTCACGATTTTTCTTCACTGTTTGAGAACACTTTCATTGCGCACATTAATTTTTCGAATATAAAAATCCATTAGTGCACGACTGGAATTGAACCTACTTCAACTTCTTGGTTTGTGGCTTTTGTAGCTAGTTGTCACAATTCTGCCAGGAACCTAAACAGCCTAAAATACTTCTTGCGGTAACAGCCTAAAATACCCATCCTAAATGGTATAGGTATTTGTTTTTTTATTTTTTCAATATAAATCAAAAAGCTACTAATTACGTCATTGATTCTACCACTTACCTAGATCAATCAAAAATATATACAGGTAAAGGTTAATAAAAACGATGGTCTCAAAGATTACCTACTTTTATTTATATGGGGTTTTTTGAGAAAAAATAATAAAATAGATAAAATATTGAAGCTTTTATTTACAAAATTACCAACATATAATATCACTTTGGGATGATGCAGGTTTACTTGCATATAACAAATATACATACCTATATCTATGTATTTATCAAATCATAAAGTGATTATTACAATTTCTTAGTTATTATAAGCCTTAGGGCGATCGCACACTGGCCGATACTATCACTTACACGATTTCGATATGACAGCTAAACGAACAAAAATGTCGTTGTCGCCACCGATCCAGTACTGAAATGACATTATCTCTGCTGATATCGTGTAAGTATCGTATCGGTATCAGTGATAAAACAGCCCGTTTTGAGGCAGTAAAATTAACTTGTAGTTCAGAGCATACCTTAACATTTAATAGTTTGTTATTCTTTGAGTTATCCGATTACATAGACTAGGTATTGTTTTCAGATGTATTTCACAAATTGATATTTTTATACAAATTTCAGCAAATAGCTTCATTTAACATAACATTAACTAATAGGAGCTTCGCTCTTAAAAGATTTCATTTTGTTTTTTTTTTTTATTAAAGTGTTTATTCAATTCTTGCTTGCTTTTAAATCAACTATGGGTTCTTAACTCAAAACACGAGCTATGAAAAGTAGTCGTTGTTAACAAATTGACAAAAACTCCGAATTTAAAATGTATTAAAAAAAATCTATTTACTTATCTATAGTACTGATTGAAAAGTAAATTTTATCATAAGTGAAAGAAGGTTATATTTGGAGGCTTTTATTTGTTTCTAACCCAAATAATCCAATTTTTAAGGTATAATTATGGATATACTATGGACTCGTTGCCGGCGTCTGTGTTCCCGAATGACTATAATTTGGAAGTTTTCAAGAGTAGAGTGAATAGGTATCTTCTAGGTAACCGTGCTACATCGTCGACCACGTCATTGCTTAACATGAGGTGAGATTGTGGTCAAACGGTTGCCTATATTGTATAAAAAAAATAAAAAAATATACAATTGAAAAGATAACCCTAGCTTTTAAATTAACGTAAATTTTCCGTAGCCCATATTATTATCATAGTAACAAGATTGCTTTCTGGGTCAATGGAGTTCATTTATTTAATTTTGTTGTAGTGGCCCCGTATTCAAAAGTAATAATTCAGCAAAATTAATCTTCAATTCATTTTGGCAGATCACTATTAATACTTCTACAAAGCGTACATTATATTTATTGTCACAGATGTGAGAAAAAAATAACGCATATAATACATAGGTATTTAAATAGAAATATAGATACAACTATAGTTATGCATAACTTAGTCAACATTTTATTTACACAATTTATTTTAATAAATAACAATATGGAATGATATATTTATTTACATAAGTACATAAAATAGATATGTTTCAGATTTTGCAATCAATCAGTAGTACTGAAAAGGCAAGATAAATTGAATGAATACAAATCCTAATGCAAAATTACTGAGTAAGTTAGTAAGAATATAAATGTATACTCGTAGTTATGTTATAATATAATGTATATTTTTAGGTTAGTGTAAGGCAAGCGGGTTCCAAAAAAGTTTGACCTTCAAAACGCGTAGATCCCAAAAAAAATGACCTCAGATGACCCCTTAGAAAGTAGGTCATAACTCTTTAAGTGTTGACCTTTGACCTCAAATGCCCTAGTAGGGATCACCTTAGGTTAATGCTTTTTGGGATTTAGTGTCCTCAGAGGTCATAGACATCACTTCTATAAAAAAAAATGTGTCCCGATTCCCTTACATCGACCATTTTTAAAGATAGTATGAATATTATTGTAACTAAATCTAGTCTATTCAAAAACTCAATAATCCTATCTCATTCTTAAAAATAATTTACGTAATGTACAGAAAGAATATAATAAGTTTTAATGGAAGACGAGACGAAAATAACAAGAGAAAAGCAATTCCCCTGATCATGTCTCTTGTACACCTGGGTTGATTGGATAATCAAATAGTAGATTAGGTAAATAGGTACTAATAATTTAGACATCGAATATTTAGTTTCAAGACATGTAAGATATTTTTTTGACACATTGAACTCATCAACAATGCTTTATGATTGAACACTCGGCTTGAATGAATTTGAAAATATCGAAGGATTGTAATGACAATTATTGCTAAAGAATTAAGAGAAATAATTATACAAAAAATACAATGAATATTTACTTAAAAGTAAAACTGTTCGCACAACAGTAAAAACTCCATCAAAACCAGACCAGCCAGTCGGCGATAACAGATGATGGTGTAAAAAAACTTAGAACTTTAGAATCGAATCGTTGTCGTACCGTTTCAACCTTAGTGTGCAAGAGTCATAGTAACATGAATATTTTGAGATATTTATTTAAATTTGCATTCAAATAGGTATAAAATTGTTTTAGTATTAAAATTTATTTACAATGTAATAAACTTCTAACTACTTCTACAACATTAGTAGTGTTACCAACTCGTGTTGTTAAACTAAAGAAAGTAATGAAAAAACAGTTTTATTGCCCTAAATATTCAACAGTAATGTAATATTTTTATATCGATAATGATAGTTTTTATAAATACTAAAGTTGACTGGCACCACAATCGCTGAAAGTGTTTAGTAATAACTATATTATAGGCATTTATATCTATTACCGCGTGCACACTATGCCCATGCCGCTGCCGGAATGTATGGCGGCATCAATGCCGCGGACTTATTGCCACAGCAACATCGCCTTTATTCTCACTAAGCGGCATACATGCCGGCAGTGGCATGGGCATAGTGTGTACGCGGTATATTGAAGATGATTTATACAGCGTCAGGAGACAACTTATGCCTACACTTAACGGGACACTGTAGTAAGTGTTTAGTAGCTAATTTGAATTAAGCGAGTTGTCAATTCACATTACGTCGGATTTAAGTAAGATTGGCTGTTATATTATTATGATTAGTAATTGTGGTGCAAGTTGACCTAAAACATTTTTTGGTAGCAAATAACAAATTTATCATTTTGAATGAATAATGAAAAACAATAGTAAAATAAACTAGATTTTCGGACTCAGCGTCATACAACTGGCTTTGGGTACCGATTATAGGCCAAAGTATACAGGGTCATTGTTTTAAATACTCAAACTTGTCTAGATACAAATTGGTGAACGTAAACGTAGCTTTTTATAAGCAACTCTTATTTAAAACACAAGATTAATTACCTAATAAGTTTAAAAACTAGGAAAACCAATTTAAATTTGACTACGTTCCGGCTTCATACGTGTTTATTCCAGTTATCCGATTTCGATAAAAAATGGGACCAATCTGGAAGTTATACCCTTTTAGATAAGAATTTTTCAAATCAGTTCATAATTGACAGAGTTCTAAACAAACATACAACCGAATTAGGAACTTCTTTCTTTATTGAAGTCGGTTAAAAATTGTGTTGCTTCATAACAAGTAAACGAATTTATGTATTTTATAAAATGACCCTGTATATATTCAACAGAAAAAAAAAACTTTCGTTGCTTCTATTCGTACGTCTATCTACCAAATTTAATCAGTCAATAAAATAATGTTAGATAAATATATTTCATCTATTTTTGGCAATTGACAAAGTTATACTATTTTCTGCGTTGCGTCATAAGCGCTCTCACTCTCTTTAGGTTAGTGATTGTGATCTCATCATTCGGTTGAAGTTGTAGAGCTCGTCGGTAGGACGAGGCTGCAGCAGTATATTTCCCATTCAGATGTAGAATAGCACCGAGATTGGAATGGTATTCTGCATCCTGCAACCAATGTTACAACTACACTTGGCCGCAAAGACAGCGTCGGTAACAAAAACCTCAATAACTTCCATGGAACTTTATGAAATAGACATTTTAGCAGACAATTTTATAGTGCTTATAAATATAAAATAAATATTATGACTTATTCCTTTGCTAACAAATTAATAATAAAATAAAGATATTTTTTAGACAAGTAGTAAGTTATGAAATCAAGACCATTATTATAAAATAAAAGTTCGAATAGCTTTTACAAGTTATAATAGTTAGAGTTAGTATTTAATTTACGTAATTCGTTTTTAATGACGTAGTTTGTATGAAGTTTGACTTTGGGTACCATTTGTTCAATGTTAAACAGATAATTATCTACATCTTCAAGTTTTGAAGTAGCTGTTAGCACTGCGAGCTCTTACATATTTGAACTATTATTAAGCTAATTAATAAAATGAACGTGAAAGTTTGTAACTCATCTACACCTTAACAACCTAATCAAGAAGTTACAGACACCACTTTAATGTTGTTTGAATTAAAAAACACGCGAGCGAAACCGCGAGAGAAAATAATATTTTGTTTGAAACAGTCTTTTCGTTGCTGTTTCGAACTATACACAACAAAAATGCTAGTTTGTCATTGTAAAATGGCAGCGCCCAGCCTGACGGACAGAGGCCATAAAGAAAAAAGAAGAAGAAACCCGAGTGTGAGTTGTGGCAAAGTGGCAACGTCGCAACGGGGGTACGCAAGTAGAGGAAGTCCGAAGAAGTGATTGGATTGTGTGAAAGATGATAATATGAATGTGAGTGTAGTAGATCGACGTCGATCAGAGTTGACGACTGATGGCAGTGGAAGAAGAAAGTATGTTGTGCCGACCCCACTTAGCGCGGGAAATCGTGCTGATGATGATGCAAAGTGGCAACGTTGCGCTGACATTCAAAACGTCTACTCACATTGGGGTTTAGTTCCACTGCTCGTGCATACCAACGCTCAGCGGAGCGGCAACGTCGCGCGTCTCGCAGCGCCCGCGCCGCCGCAGCAGCTCTCGCACCATCCTCTGGCGATAGCTTTGCAGATGCTACTAGTTGCTCAGCTGATTCTCGTAGTCGGTGTTGTGATCGGAGAAACAATCCTGATAAAGAAAAAAAAATCGTCTGAAAATTTTATGAAAAAAGATCTGACAAGCGTCAGACAAAGTATCGCTGACTTTATTGACTTTATAATTTTTTTATAAAACGACATAAAGTTACATAATATGTGATATTATTATCACTGCCCTAAAAAACTCTTGATTAATAAATTCTTGTTCCTCGTTCCTCGTGTCCAATATACGTCTTGAGTTTATTGCTACTGGCGTAGAACTGCGTAGCACTTTATAGAGCTGCGTAGCACTGCGTAGCAGATCGTAGTACTGCGTAGTGCTTTGTAGCAAGTCGCGTAGAGATTGATTTCGAAGAAACTTTTCCTGTATTGTGATAACACCAGTGGTAATGGTACCCAATCTTGGTTATGTTACACGATGCTAAGTTTAAAATTAATCGAGGAAAAAAATATGAGAGACAGATTGACTGACTTACCAAACTGATCTCTCACCGACGGATCGTTGGGTGCCAGTGTCAAGGCTTTCTTGAACCACCTCTCTGCTTCAGAGCTTCTGCTTGCCTGCCAATAAAGTATCGTTGAGTGTACGTACGTACATCCAGTTGATTGATATCACTATTAGGCTTAGGCCAAACAAGCGTAATTTTCTGAGTTGTGAGTAGTGACACCATTGCAGTTTCTGATCACGTTGTACGCTGTGTTGTGTATTATGTGTACGCTTTGCATAATAATAATAGCTACACTATAATTTATTATGCACCAAAGTTTTAATTAAAATAAGTTCCGCTATAAAGAGACAGAACACAATAGTGGAGAAATATTCATAAGTCAAAGATGTTTTATAATAATTGTGGTGGCATTTGATTTCATTCAATTTGATTTGATATCTATAAATAAATAAAATAAAATAATTATGTATCCAACACCAGATTTATTGATAATGGGGTATAAATTTGGAACTGGAAACTTTTTGTATGTGAAATAAATAATTTATAATCCTTGACATAATAGATTACTGTAACGCGGGCTTAATATTATAGGGTTGTGCTCGGAACGCGACCTTTATGCGCGCGTATGCGCGCGACATCTATGCCCTCCGCCGGGGAACTTTTCGGTTATGTCAGTCATGTTCTGTCAGGAATTGAGTTGAAGGTTAATTTTAGAATGTCTAGAAGATTATTGTTTCCCTAGTTGTAAAATGATTGAATAAATGATGTAACAAACATTACATTACTAATTAAAAAACAAACTCTGTAATTTCCAAACTATCTGTGCCTCATCAAAGTCAAACATAACAATTTACGAGTCTACCTTATTTCGGGTTGTTTGGTCCTAATTGATAGTAGTTTCAATGTTTTCAAATCGATCGACTAGGTTGGTGCTATTTTATCGTTCGTATAACTTTACAATATAGGTATTAGTGTGAAGCTCTAGTAGTTTACTTACGTTTCTGGCCACAATCTGCGCCAGAGTGATGTGACTACCGATGTGGTGCGGCGCCACATCCAAAGCGGCCAAGATGCTATTCTCTGCTAGCGGCCATTGTTGTAACTGCACGTATATCTCGCTAGCCATTGAGAGCACGTTCTGTCAACAAATAAATAAATATTCATAGACATTTTACACGCCTTCTAGTCTCAAACTAAGCAAAGCTTGTACTATGGAAACTAGATACAAAAAATATATATATAGACTGTATACAAAAAATCTAACCTAACCTAACGCAGGTGGGCGGGTGACTGGCGGCCGTGTAGGGGCCGCATTGCCGACTTTAACTTTGTCACATATTTCATTGATTCTCATAAATTTTACCGGCCATATTCTTATTCTTACCTACCTTCCATCCCGTTTGTGATATACTTATAATACTTACTTAGTAACATTCGGATACAGAATAAACATCTTTGTTTGCCACAGATAAATGTTTGTTTTTGGTGGGGATCAAACCCACGACTAACAGCGCGAAAGGTCCAGCTATTACCAACTGAGCTAACGAGACGAAGAGTATTATTACCATTTATAAGATAAAGGTTGTATATATTTTAGGTTCTGTCTAGAATAGTAAATTTTGCTCGATGCTTGTAAACGTTTAAACATTAACAGTGTGAATTTCGTATGAGTTTGCGCCAGATTTACGGCAATTTTCCCTTTAGGCAGTGTTTTAGGCACACAATAATAAAATATTGATATTGGGTAGATGAACTAGAGTCGGTCTAGTTATAATAACAAAATCAAATGATAAGGTTTTTAGTTTCGAAGTTTATGTTTACTAAGGCCTCAAACGCACTAGCGGTTAACCGCGGGGCCGGCTAACCGCGCGTTTCCAGTTTAATAATAATAAAACTTTATTTCGGGCAACTTAAGAAAAGTACAAGATGTAAGAGCTTATTCTAGGACCCATATCAATATATACCTTAGAGACTAACATACATACAATATTAAAAACTTATTTATTTATTTGCCACGTAAACATTGCGCTGCGACGTGGGACGTGGGACGTGGGACATGTTAATATGCAACCGCTTGTTGTCAATACGCAGCTTTTGCATATTAAACTGGAAACGCGCGGTTAGCCGCCCTCGCGGTTAACCGCTAGTGCGTTTGAGGACTAATAGTTTGTTATTCGAACACGTAACGCAAAATGGCTGAATTTGGGAATAATAACGGTATAAAGCATTATTTAGTTTTAAGTAAGTTCTAACCCCAAACTTTTACATTTTGTACCTGAAATAACATTCTGAAAGTGACTCTAGTTTTATGAAATAAATTACAAAAAGACCTTTTGTAAAGCATTAACATAATTAATATAATTATGCTATTCTACCGAGATAACTCTTAATTCGTATAAAAACAGTGGTCAAATTGATCAAGATAAACAAGTATGCTTTTTTTATTCCAATTTTTATCTTCTGCTAGCCATCGCCCGCTGCTTTGCTCGCGTGGTAGCTGCATACGCATTATTTGGTTAAAATCTTTGATCCTAATATTAAACTTTTTCGGGTGCGACTTTTTAAAATTCCTTTCTTAGCGCACCCCTATACTATATAAGGATAGTACCCTCCAAATTTCATGCCTCCAGGACTTATAGTTTAGGCTGTGCGTTGATTGAAGCTGACTGACAGCTTCAAAAGTTTTTATATTTAGAAGATTACTTTGTGAAGCAAACTTCGGAAGCTAAGAAAAATAAAAAAGTACAACTAAGGTACAAAAATAAAATGTGTGTCCATCTAACTAAATCCATTCGTTCAAGGATTTGCAGTGTTAAATCTATCAGCACGTCCGGCCGCCTGATAACAAGACCGAAAACTTGTGGCTCTTACTCAGCGACGTGCCCGAGTTTTATGTTTATTGAGGGCCACATAACACCCCCTTCCGTCTCACTATCGGCATAGCATACCTGATAGTTACTATTACATTACCACAGAATAAGCAGCTGTTGCTACGCTATCGGTGCAGAATAAATTGTACTCGCTACGATGTACGTAGTAACTGCTGCCTAATCTGTGTCACTATCGGCACGGAATAAGTAACAGTTAGTACGCGATCGGAATAAATAGTTGGTAAGGTATTGGAGCATTCGGCTCGCTTACAATTTGCGGGGTTCTTTGTGGGACGTGTGCATTACCTTTCCTTTTACCTGAATGGAGTGGTTTTATGAATTACTTGCATTTATCGGAGTGGAACCAGATTCGTAGAGGTTTATTGGATTTATTTCAAAGCTGCATTTACGAAGGTGCCTTAGCAAGTAGGTAAGTATAAAAGGTATAGAATCTAAGCAAAATATTCAATGAAACATTATTATAAATTCATCAGCCTCTTACCACATCTTCAAGAAGTCAAGAGAGAGATAATAATGTCGATTCTGTTGGTGCATTTTTCTAAACTAACCTAATTTGACAGCACTAAAAATGCTACCGTCCTTTTCTCATAAACTGAAGCGACAAATAAAAGACGGCTTATTACTACTGTTAAATTAGATTAATGCTACCACAGAATCGACACTATTGTCATACATTTTATACGAAACCTTACGAGCAACTGACATATCGTAGTCGTATCGTTAGGCGCCGGGATCTGGTGGGTGACTCTCGGCCACAGTTTCAATCTAGATCCATAGTATTTGACAGAAGTCGTGTCATTTTTCAGTACAAAATGACACAAAATCTGTCAAAATCTCGATGCAAGAGTACCTACCCTGTACGCCAGAACAAAATAAATTATGAAAACTTCGTAGTTGACCCCGCCCTATGGCCACCTACACAAATCAAATTATCTAAGTACCTGTCCAGATGGGGCGTTTTACTCGCGAGTCCAATCACGTGTTTCAATTTATTGTATGAAGTAACGCGCGGCAGGTTCTGGACGCGATATAATATGTAGCTCTAGTATCTCTCACGTGCGAGTGTCTGGACAGACCCATCAGAGCCCCGAGTCTGTGCATTTGTTTTGACTTTCGACTCGAGTATAGTACACGCAAACGCATTCACAAAGCGAGAAATTTTGTATGAAAACAGGATAATCGCCTCTAGCGGGAGATTTGGGAACTGTGCAATTCCCAACAAAATGTCTCGCTTTGCGAATGCTTTTGCGTGTGCTACACTCGAGTCGAAAGTCACAAGAAATGCACAGACTCGGGGCTCTGGACAGGCTCTAAAGCTTGACTTACATGTCGCGTCCATCCGACAATCGGCGAGTTTGAATCCGGCAGTATCTGCAGTGCTTCCTTGTAAGCCGACAGCACTTTATGCCAATGTCCTCTACTGGAGTGTAAGGCCGCCAGCTGAACTAAAGCAGACACTCTTGCTGCATCGTGCTCTCTTCGATCCCGGACTTTGATGCCGTCAGCTCGGGATCCGGCTCGTAGTGCGCTTGCTGCTTCAGCAAGGCGTCCGTCCGCCATTAGTGATGTTCCCAGGTTTACGAATGCAACTGTGAAGATTTATCGAATTAAAAAACTAATATAAATATGTGGATGCGCTCGCAACAATAGCTACCTGTGCTTTTGTATTAAGTTGGCCTTTTTCTTCGTTATATACCGACTACCGAAGCTGTCGCAATTCACACATTTTATGACTTTGTGACAAAAAAAAACAAATAATTTAAAGAAATTGCTCCCTTTTGGGCTGTCTACACGTGCGTACTTAGATATTTTTGTAGTCAGTATGGTGTATTTTATGTGTAAGATTGCTCCCTTGGACAAAATAACTTTCGAATGGTTACGTGAAAACGAAGTGAAAGTAAATAAATAAAAAAGTTTGGTATTTTTTCTTACTAAGGCAAAAAATGAAGCCCAAGTTCTATGAAGTTTTTTTTAAATAAAATTAAAAACACTGGCCATACCAAACTATGGAAATACTTGGTAATAAATAGTAAAAAAAAATCATATTTTTTTTACCATAACCCAAGTTTTTAAAAAAGTTATTTTTTTATAGAACTACCCAATACTGGCAATACAAAACTATGGCAATACTACGCAAGTAAACCACCTGGCAGTCTCCACGGCTTTCCCCTCAATCGTAGGCAACTTTTACAGGTAACTCGAAGACTATTAATCAGTATAGCTTCTTCGAAAATACCCCTGTAATTTCAGTAAGTCCATAATCCACTATTGATTGTTCTACGAAAGCAAGACCACTTTATCAATGTTATATTTCCGCTGATAGCTTGACGTGCGTTTATTTCTCGGAACAAATTAGGGAAACCCGATGAAATTAGCAACGCTTGTTTACTAAGAAGCCGCAAAATTAGGGCCCATCGCACTGAGTCATTGACGAATTCGTAGTAACAGTAGAAGAATTTTATTAAGCCCTCTGATTGTATTATGATATACGAGCCGTCGCCCGCGGCGTTGCTCGCGTTCTAGACCCTTTAAAGTGCGACTTTTCAAAATTCCTTTCTTAGTGCGCCTCTACACTATATAAGGAACCTACCCTCTAAATTTCATACCTCTACGACTTATAGTTTACGCTGTGCGTTGATTCTCTGTCAGCTTCAAAAGAGTTTTATATATATTGATGACTAGCCGTCTCCTGCGGCGTTGCTCGCGTTAGAGTGTGACTTTTCAAAATTCCTTTCTTAGTGCGCCCCTACACTATATAAGGAACCTACCCTCCAAATTTCATACCTCTAGAACTTATAGTTTAGGCTGTGCGTTGATTCTCTGTCAGCTTCAAAAGAGTTTTATATATATTGATGATGATGATGATTGATGATGATGATGATGAGTACATACCCTGTCGAACACGATTTGGCTTCTAAAAGAATAATAGGCCTTGATATCATTTCTACGAAACAATAATGGCTTACATAGAATCCAATATATTGAGAACCCACCTATATAATAATATTTTGATACAGTGTGTCAGTTCAAATTAAGTTTACCTACCTACTCTTGATTGAAATAGCAACTACTTTGGACATACTCATGACAGACCCGAAAAATTAATATTAAAAATGTTAGATGAAAGTAAGTGTCGTACTTTGCTTCGCTAATAACTAAGTTAGGCAATATTCAGTGACACCACTGGAAACCTGTGGTTTACAGGTTCATATTCAAACAGACCGAGGACGGAATACTCAAACGCCACTTAAATTAAGTTCACGCTTCAATTATTGCCATCTCTTACAAATTAGTAATGACGAACAGTGGCTGAGCAATTTTAAGTGGTGCTTAAATTTGAGTGACGTTTCAGTATTCCGGCCCGAGACTCTCAATTGACAGTTTTCAATGGAAATATCTACTCCAATTAATGTTTGAGTTTTTTGTAATAGTTTTCTTTGGAAATACGCGTTGGTTCAAACTTTCACTGAAATAAGGCCCCGATTTGCCGGTTACTGCACACAAGTCAAATTTTATATATCTTTGGCTGCGTAAAGACCCTTGTTTTATTACTCCATTCAAGATCAGAGCTATTAAACCGTGCCGGGACTTATATTTCTGTAAAAAAATGACTGAACAGCAGATTTAAACAGAAATAAATAGTGTATCAAGCCGCCATTAAGCCAATTACGTACCTACCTAAACCATATAATTATTGTAAAACACCTCCATGTAAATTAAACGACGAATAGCTATCGATACTTTAAGTGGTTTTAGTGCATAATTTATGTGAAGTACTCACGAGCCATTGACGGTCTAAAGTAGATTGCTCTCTCGAAACTTTTGGTAGCTTCTCCGTACCGTCTCTGGTTTTGTAGTAAAATCCCTCTGAAACAATGATTATAATATTAATATTTTAGTAAGGTTAATAAAATTAGTTACTATCAAATATAATAAGTGTAATAATAGTTATAAATCAGTTATATTCGTTTCTGTGTTCCCGAATGACTATAATTTGGAAGTTTTCAAGAGTAGAGTGAATAGGTATCTTCTAGGTAACCGTGCTACATCGTCAACCGCATCATTGCTTAACATTAGGTGAGATTGTGGTCAAACGGTTGCCTATAATCTATTTAAAAAAAAGAAAAAAAAATCGACAAAATTTTTAGAAAAGCTTACCTAAATTGAAATGCTTTTCGTGTAACAGTAACAATAATTATTCACTAGGTACCCATGTTAATATTTACTAGGTGGAGATATAGACCATTATTATTTATGATAGCCAAATTGATCACCCCTAACTCCTGTAATTCTATAGTAAAGTGATCACAGTAGAGGTGTTCCTCTTTCTCCTCCTGTCTACTAAGAGCCATAACAGTCAATGATGTCACAACGGCTCTAGATCTAGATTGTAAACATAGATATCTCGTCTGATTTCTACGTACCAACTTGAAGATAAATGGTCAGAAATCTGAAAATTTTCAAATAAAATTTGCCCGGTTTACGCAGTTTTATTTCTATAGAAACTCGTATAGATTTAGAATTGGGTTAGACTTCAATAGGTACGAACTCGTATTGAAATCTAACTCAATTCTTAACCTATTCTTTCTCTGTATTTTCTTACGAAAACATTCTCTGAGTCAAAGTGTGTCGTTCATAACTTATGACTTTGCTTGCTACGACTTTAACAACTCATCGGCAACTCAATAGTATTGTTGAAAATGTTGAAAGTCGATTGAATAAAGTTCGAGTTGTGACTGTTTCTAAGTTCTGTTAACTCTCAATATCCTCATATTATACATTCATCAATAGGAATCGTTTAGTATAATAACAAACGATCCCTATTAGTAGCTTTAAAACACATCACACATACAAAATATTAGGTACCTACTTCATTCCTTTAAGCCACTCATGTTACCTCACGAGTCATGGAACAGTGAACCAATTTAGACCTTAATTTATGAAGGTAGAGTTGATTTTACAATACTATCTTTAATCTGAAGCTTGGCTGCTTTTCCACCAGAGCTAAGCTACGTTGCAAAGGATGTGTTTGGCATCAACCAATAAGAATCGTTAAATTTGATAACAACCGATCCCTATTGGTGGATTTCAAACACATCCTTAGCAAAGCTCTGGTGAAAAAGAACCCTAGTAAGCGTGCTATGTAGGCTTTTTTCCCTCACATAGCTAACTTGTGCAACTTAGCACATTTTACCCGCTTAGCTTACCTTATAGTGGAAACCGCTACATAGTTTCGTAGTTAACTTTGACCTAACCGTTTAGCAACGTAGCACACTTCTGGTGGAGAACCAGACTAAACTCTAACATCAAGCCTACAAAGTAGTAAATAGCATCTAGATATTCATTATACCTGCCTTCATATTAATCAGACGAAGTATGATCGTCATGCATTTCCAAAGAGCCAGCAAAAACAGGACACTCGCGATCAAACAATTTGCAAGCATTACTTCCCGGCAAACACAAAACGTCAACGTTAATGAAACAAGTCGGGTAGCAATAGTAGCGTGCTATTATAAAACCGGTACAGATAGATGCGGCAGTGCAATATTGTCCGCATGAATAATGCAGGCACCACAACGAGCCGGGTTCCACACAGTGTTTAGTACGTGCGATGAAGAGTCAAAGCTCCAAGCATCACGACAGTCGACAGCACTACTACAAAGACAATGAGCACACAATGACATGTTCTTGTCTACGCGCCGTTTGTTGTAGTAATAAATCGATCTACGATTTTCTGTAGATCGATTTGATTTAGGTACTCCCACGCACTTTTAATTGTACGAAACCAATTTTTGACCATTACTCGAAGCACAGATCATGCTCGAAGCAAAGCCTTGATTAATTTGTAACAAAATGGTGTCCATTAGTATTTATTTCGTCAGCTAATCTGCCTTTATTATACGCAAATTCTGAGTTGCTCTACGCTGTATTGTTCAGTATTAGAGAATTCTTTCAGCTAAAATTCAAAACAAACCACTTCATCATTATGGAGCTTGGCTTCTGTTCTGCGTGTACTACGTGGTCCCGGCCAACACTAATGAGAACCATCCAACCCAGCTCGGCTATTATACCTCCTCTTCGCAAGCAATAATTTGTTACTAATTCCTTCCTAATTATTGTTCCGAGATGCTGCTGTGACAGATATTGCATTGTTTTTTTTTGTCGGATGCTAATGGGGGGCGCTGTTTCATGAATAGAACAATGAAAGTCATTTACGTAATTGTTTGGGGCGAAAGTAACGTTTTTGAATTCAAAAGTATCTAGGGACTTTAAGTGCTTAATGCTTCTAGTGACGAAACAAAATATTAGGGTACTTGATTTCTTTAAACCACTCATGTTACCTTCAGTCACGAAACAGTGAATCAATTTAGACCTTAATTTATGAAGGTAGAGTTAATTTTACAATGCTATCTTTAATCGGAAGCTTGGGTGCTTTTGCACCAGAGCTAAGCTACGTTGCTAAAGATGTGTTTGACATCCACCAATAAGAATCCTTTAATTTGATGACAAACGATCCCTATTGGTGGATTTCAAACACATCCTTAGTTTAGCTCAGGTGGAAAAGCACCTTTACAAAAACTTCAGGGAGTTCAGAAAAGAAAAATCATGAACCATATTTATTTGCATGCTTGGTGGGAAAATTCTACTATGACATTGTGTAATAATAAAGGAACTATAATAGGTAAAACCAAATTTCTACCATGACACTGTGTAATAACAAAATTTCAAACTAGCCTGTATTCTATGAAAAGGTAATTGTCACAAACACTGATTCACGGTTCATGTACATTACAAATGCAGTAACTAAACAGTTTAAAACAATAGTAAATACTGTGATTGCTGCGTTTATTATGAATTTATAGCTAAAAGCAATTTCATGTTGTGAATCTGTAATTTCAGCTTATAACGATTTAGAATGGCTTACGAAGCTAAATTGCAGCGGTGAGTTATTTAATAATGTTATATAAATTACGTTTATTAATACAAGTCGCTGTATATGGTATTCATTAAAGGTTTATTTGCAGGTTTTTATTACCTAATCAGAGTTATAAACTCAAATCTTTAAATATTCTGAGGTTGTAAAAAATATTTTCTCACTTATATAAATACTAATTCTTGAATGTTTACAAGATTCGTTTTATGATAGTATTTTTATTTATTTCAAACATTGTGAAATGATCTTTTTTAACACGTTATAGACAAACATTTAACAACAATCTCACCTGATGTTAAGTGATGATGCGGTCGATAGTAGAGCAATTTAACTGAAAATATGATACTATTTTATTTAGTGATATTTATATTTATCATATTTTACTTTAAAATATCACACTTTAGTAGTAAGATTTTGTGTACTTTTATTTTAAGACTTGGACGATTTGAACCCACACCGGTAACAGTTCCAGTTCCACCACTAGACCACCGGTGCTCATTAATACCTAAGTTTTTAGTTCCTGGCCGTTATCCAATATAGAGGATTATCCTATGATTGAGCGGAGGAGCGAGCGCTTAATCATTTAGTTCGACTCCGAGGCTCTCGGCTGATTAGCGGCTTGACTTGATGAATGATGCAAATCAATCTACTTTACGGTTCAATTTTAAATTTTTACCCAATTCAATAGATTAATCAATAGATATTTCGAATAGATGTATTTTTTACGTGCTAGTTTTCACCCGCGGTGCTTTCTTTGATTAGTTTTATTTGACTGTTGTAGTCCACAATAAAATGGTTTGTTTAAGTATTTAGTTCAAGTTTCATCGAAATAAGTCGCTGTAACGACATTAGTTAACAAAAAAATATCCAAAAATTAATGCATTTATTTTTATAGATATAAATAGAAGGATTCTGTTACTTTTTGTTAACTAAAATGCTTGTCTCGTAGACGACAGTCGTAATGTAATCAAATGTGAAGAAAAAGCTGTGAGACAAATTTACGAGGTCCCCATGTCAGGGATTCGGTAAGACGCTGTCTCAGTTTGAAATGTAATGAACAAACGAAACGCAAATATGTACGTCACTTGCGGAACAATAATTAAATCCGATAAGAAACCTTTTGTAAATGCTTACGTTGCATAAATTATGATGACAAAATGTTTGTTTAATTTGGCACGTTTGAGCAGCGGCGGCGCAAACGTATCTTAGATAAATTGTAAGTAATTTATGCAGTGAATATTTAGAGAAGGGGACGGATGCCCCCACCCGGCAGAGGGCGCTGCTAGTCACGCGATCGCGACATTCCGCGATTCAACCAAGGTGACAAATTGTGAATTGAATTAATGTTTACTGGCGCGTAGAAATTAGGTTCAACTTTCGCATTATAACACTATAAACTATCTTTATTGCGGCATAATGTTTATATTATTAATGACGGCGCGGTGAACTGTTTAGATGTGGGGTCGTAGCAATTCATTTGTGGTTCTGGCGTGCCTATATCGTATAACTTGATGCTCAGTGTCGTATAAAAAAGGTATTCTGCGCTAAAGTTACTCCGTTTTGTTTATGTGACAGCTTTCTACACATAAAAAGGTATAATAATACTCGGTACTCTAATGCTGCGTTAAAAATGTAAATGTACAAGCAAACCTAATCCCCTTACCATCTGTAAATCACTTACCCGGAACAAAGAGCTTTATAACTCAGACTTTTCGTATAAAATCCCGGCTCTCACGTTTTATATTCGTTTGATAATGTTATTTTACTACTCGGTATCCAATTGTTCTCTCGTGGAATAAAATAACTCCTAGAATTCGTGTCTATTTGAAGAAATCATACAAATGTTGACAAAATCAAATGATTGTTTTCACAAAAGCCTAAACCACAATATTATATAGGGTCGCACCAGTTTCTGTGTAAGTAAACAAATTAAATAGGCTCATGAGTGTAAAACCTACATCTTTTTGTATATTTACCTAGATATTTTTTGGTTCTTCATCTGGGTAGGGATAAAGGGGCTAGTAGAGCATGTCAATAGATACAGTAATTATATTTGGCACGAGTTTTGATACTGCTAGTACTTTATTCGTGACAGGTCTGATAATATCGCTTCTAAATTCTTCATAATTCCTTCATTATGTTAGAGCATTTAGCAAACAGAAGCAACAATACATCGATGCTCAAATTAGTTTAAGCTTTGGAACCATTTATCGCTGCTTGTCTAATAAAAACATATCATCAGTTATCCATGCCAACTATATAAACTTTCGTAAGTAACTTTTCAATAAACTATTGAAAGCGTACGCAAAAAAGTAAAAGTGTTTAATTGTATTTACACGGTAGCGCAACACTCAATCTTGTATCGGTCTGAAATTGCATTCGCGTGTGCACACAAGTCCAGACCAAATCGCTTTTCGCAAACAAGTATGCAAATAGCAGGCGTTGTCGTGGATGGTGGGAATGTGAAACATGTGTGTGTGTAAACACGGGTTTAATCTACGCCTTATCGCCGGTGGAACGCGCCTCTCGGCACGCCCTGAACAAACTCCACAGCGTTCGACGAGGAAATGCGATCGGGAAAAAATGTAGAGTAATTTAAATCTTAGAAGTAAACAGCAATTTGTGGACGGATTCGTTTGCACCACATTTAAGGGGATACAGAACATGCCGGCTTACATAAGGTTATTTTATCTAGAGATAAGTTTATAGACACAAAAATGTTCAATGATGGTTTTGTTTTGAATTGTGAAATTGGTGGTGATCCAAATTTGTCGCTTTGTCGCGTCGTCAGTTTGAACACAGCTCTAAAGTTTTCAACAAAAAAGTATAAACAAAAGTTTGTGAAAAGTTAGCGCCTTCATACCAACTGCCATAAAGAAAGTTTCTTCGAAAGTAAAAAATATATAAATACCTAACTAGTTAAGTGCGCGTCGAAATGGCACTACTAACTAAATATTCATTATTGTTCGATAGAGTTTGGTTGTAATCCTTAGTGTGAAGTAACTGTGGCTTCTTAAATGACAACTCATCATCATCCTACCAGCCCTTACAGTGTGTAAGTTCACTACTGGACATATGTAGCTTTCTCCACGGAAGAAATAATAAAGTGTTCTTCCTCATAGGTTAAAAATAAGTTATTTTGGGCTTTCTATAGATAGTAACGCTATAAACATTTTGTATATTACGTGTTATGATGATTGTATCATTCAACCTACGAAACTTCCTCGATTAAGAAGATTCGCGTAGGAGGCTGTAATCAACATTATATTCGTATACGCAATACGCATGTATACTGTTATTATTCTAATTAGATTTAGGCTCAGCGTACACTAGCGCGCCCTATTTTGAAATGGCAGCCTGTCTTCAAAGTCCTCTTCAAGTTTTAGGTTTGTCGCAAGAGGCTTGGATAGCATAAGAGGATTGGTAGCGACAATCCGCTTGATCAGACCATAATCTTCATGTACAATTGGTTACACTAAGACATTCATGGGACAACAATTCAACACGCTCAAATAACGATCGTGACGAGTCCGGCTAGGTCGAGTTGTTGACTCGGTTAGTATAATAATAATAAAATAATAATAAATAATAAATATTCACGGACACTTAACACAACGCCTTCTAGTCCCAAACTAAGCAAAGCTTGTACTATGGGAACTAGATGGCTGATAGAATACACACATACATTTTTTTTTTTGTAAATACATACTTATAATACATAGAAACACCCAGACACAGAACAAACATCTATGTTTACAACACACAAATGTTTTTTCTCAGTGGGGATCGAACCCACGACCCACAGCACGGAAGGCAGAGCTACTACCGACTGAGCCATGACGCCTGTCATAATTAATTCATTCATTTATAATTTACATACCTAAATTTTAGCATGGCTTTAAATTATTTAATTAATGTAATTATTTGGAATAAAGTAAGCACCCATTAAAACTCAAGGTTAGAGAAATAAATGTAAATGTGCTACATCGTCGACCACATCATCGCTTAACATCAGGTGAGTTAGTGTTAAAATGGTTTTTCTATATTGTATAAAAAAACTAGCCGTTGCCCGCGGCGTTGCTCGCGTTCTACACTTTAGAGTGTGACGTTTCAAAATTCCTTTCTTAGTGCACTCCTACACTATATAAGGATACTACCCTCCAAATTTCATACCTCTAGGACTTATAGTTTAGGCTGTGCGTTGATTCTCTGTCAGCTTCAAAAGAGTTTTATATATATTGATGATGATGATAGCATTAATAAACTACTGACTTATAGCTAAAAATCTAAAAAAAAAATTTAATGCTAAGACTAGTTTTTTCGTATGCTATTTATATGCAGAAATTTCTGGTAGAGTTTTACTTTTTCCAGCTAAAAATCTATGTAACCCAATAACTTTCGCCTTACCAAAACAAAACCAGTAAACACAAGTGAAGGCTGACGTGTCAGAATGGAAGGGTAAACAATACCCTATTACCTCCAAAGGACGCTGAGATTGAAGCGAGCCTACTCATAAACATCTCAGGCAGTTTACGGCACAAACAGGCTTTTAGATAATCCTTCTACCTTAGAAAATTGGTAGAAAAGGTTACAAGACAATGGTACCAATTCTGTTGTTGCATTTTCTGAAACTAAACTCTGACAGCGCTAAAATTGTAGTCTGCTGTTTTAAGAGAAAGGGACGGCAAAATTTTTAGCGCTGTCACTTTTGGTTAGGAAAATTTTATTAATTTTTTTACAAACCTAAAAACCTTGCATACCTAGACTAACATTGTAAAGTTCTTGATCTCCGTAACTGGTATTTGAAATGAATGAATGAATGTAATTGAAATGAAGTTGAATTCTTTCTGAATAACGTGATAAAAGTGCACACTAAAGTGATTACAACAATTTCATTCAACCAGCCTGCCACAACTCCAATCCTAATTGCATTATGATCATGGTAGCTTGACGTTAATTTGTGAAACTGCTCGGAAACCCAACGCGTTGATACCTAAGTCTGATCACGCTAAGTCTGCAGCACTGGAAACACGACAAAGTTTCAAAACCTAATTGGAAGCAGCGTCTGAACTGCAAAAATAATTTGACAGCCTATGTTACTGAGATGGTGCCATGTAAAAATCTTTTTGGAGTTATTTCTTCCATTGCTGACTCAGCGTAGTTATACTCAAGCAGAACATTCTCGATTAATCCAAGAAGTAGAATCCTCGGAGAATTAATGGGCCTGACCGTTTCGTCCTCGTGTGTCTATTGATCGAGTAGGTACCTCAATTTTGAGTGGGAGTACTGGCACAAGTGACACATCGACGTATTAGCTAGTCTGCTTCGGGCTCTATTATTGAGTGTTTGCACACTGTTCAATACCAACATCTACACGACGCGTTATATAATATCATTGTCCGCGTCAACACAGTGTGAAAGCATTTATAAAATAAACGTTCCTCGTATGCTTACGTCACGTCGGTCGAGCGAAGTCAAAAATAAAAAATATTTTATTCGGTAACCAAGAAGTTGAATTTAATTTACTAATTATGATATTTCATTCCCTGCAATAAATTAAAAAAAACAACTTCTCTCCCCTCTCACTGATTCATTTACATTATAGCGACTAAAAAGTTTGTTTGACTTCTGCATGCAGTGAGAGAAATTACAACCATTTTTGATAGAGTAAGTTTATTAGTCAAACCGAGTTAGTTTTCTAGGTTTTATGTCATAATTTCTATTTATATTTTACAATAAAGTTTTCTTCAATAAATGAAATAAGGATCGGACCTTTTGCCTTTTCAATCCCTCGGGGAATAGTCGATGAATATTATTCCTGTTTTTACTTAAGATAAACAAGGGCTTTTTAAACGTTATCTATAAAGTGATCATTTGGCCTAATATTTGTGTATTGATATTGAGCGATAGTTTACTCTTCTGTTTTATATCACTCCAGTTTAAATTCCAGTTAAAACATATCAAAATAACTTACAGATTGTAGTGCACGTCCGCCATGTTAGGCCTATGTTTAAGCGCCCTCTCAAATGCGATTTCTGCTTCCGCTGTCCGACCTTGTGTGGTCAGCACGCTGCCCAAGTTTCCATACGCTGTGAACAATAACAGAAATAGATCTGAAACTGTGTGAGTACAGTGTTTTAGCTGGGGCATTTAGGGATTCAGGATTTTGACTTGGGAAAGGCTTGAGCTTGGTTCACTTTTGGATAGACCCGGAGCTTTTGGAGAGCGTTCAAATTCAAACCACCCTCCAAAAGCTCTTTATCATCATACATTTTCCAGTGATTCTATAGCAAAGGGCATAAAGGGCATTTGTATAATGGTCAATATTGAGACCTACACGACAACAATGTCAGTGGCTCGAACATAGGTATCGATGTCGGCCAGCACCGTCACGGTGTTTAAACGTCTAGTGATAAATGTGGGAGATTATATGCTTCTCCAATATCGTGTAGTTGTCGTATCGGTGGCCATGTTTTCGAGGGTAAGTGCCGTTCCGCACGACCAACTCCTAGACTAGATACCTACTGAAACGTTTATTGAAAATATCTACAGAATTTGAATGAATTGGTCGCAATTATTTGATTGGGAGGTTCGTTTATTGATTACCGATTACCTAAAATAGTCACGCAACGTTTTCAATACTGCCCAGCGCGTTTATTATCATGATGATAGAAAATTGCTACATAAAAAAACGGTTTAAGGAGATTTATGAACTAAAACTGAATAAAAAAATATTATTGAAGTCACGCATTACGTTTTATTTTTAAAACTCAGAATATGTTGTATTCAGATTTATTATAGCACGACGATTCGCTGCCGGTAAACTTAATTTTGTATAAGTTTACGTTTTGTTTATACGTTTTTACGTATCATGACGAATAAAGGTTAACGAATTTATTAAATGAGAAATTTGAGCCATCCTTGCAGCTGGCTGCTCTAAAGTAATAAGCAATAACTTATTCAATCTTACCAATATCAAAAGAATAAAATACACACTCAAAGAAGTTGAATACTCCACTGATTCTTCTCTACACATTGTTTGATTTTGAGATGGGAAGAGCACTTCAAATGAAATCTCTGTTTGTTATTGCCCGACCTACATTCTCTCCGTAAAAGCAGTACTAGTGCCTCATATACATAAAATCCTCTCATATTATACACGTCTTCAATTTGTGATTTCAAATCCTTGGCTTAATTTTATTTCCCGAGCTTTCCCAGTTTGAATTGGATTGTCCCCGACACACGTTATTGCATTCAAATGTACCTAAACAAAAAAGAACACGAGCAAAAGGATTGTAATTCCGTTGAATTACACGAAATACTCGGAAGACAACCGATTTAACAGCGATTGGTTTTTACTACGAATATATTGACATTTAAAAACTACCCGCTTTTTACTTCCTTTGTTTTTTGTGTATGGCTTCCGAATCTTCGAACCGCCATTTTTACATTCAATATTGCCATTATGTTATTTAAAAAAGGAATACCTAGTCAAATCAGGGTGACAGTAGAAAATCTGCTGTCATTATTTTACATCTGGCCGCCAAAAATGTCTGTCAAAATTACGGACAGCGGCCGTAAATAAAAGAAGAATGAATGAATATTTTATTTAACAATGATAATTTAACTGTTAAATTATAGATGTAGCGTACATAGCGCTTATGCGTCTATATGTTATTTCGATTTTTTATGTGAAACTATGAAATAACTAAGTAGGCTACTTTTTCTATGAACCGCAAAAAATATACAATGTATCTTAAAGCAAAGAAGCGATTAATGATAAATCAGCATACAAGAGCCGACCTGAGCCAGTGAGCAAAACATCTCAATTGCGGGTCTGCGGCGGACAACTGCGTGATTTCCTCGTGTTATCCGACGATCTGCCTATCTCCGGTTAGACCAAAAATGATTTAACCCGATTTTCGGGGCATGAAGGTCCGTCAGTGAACCAGTGTGCCAGTGCTCAGTGTGGAAACAGGTTTTATGAAACTTTCAGGTCATACAATATACATCTCTAGTTGCATAGATTAAAACTAAAGTAAGTACTTTTTGGGGGTAAAAAGCATCCATGGAACTACGTCAACTTTTCTTTAGTACAACAACTCAGTGTTCATTATGAACTGTTAAGTTATTTTCAAGTAACTTTCTCGAATCATGCGTGCGTTCAATTTAATCAAACCCTTTTTTTTATGAACCTATTTATTTTGCAGCTGCGTAATAGTATATTATATAGTATATTAGTATAGTATATTAATATTATAGTATAGTATATTAATATTAGTATTAGTATAGTAATAATATTAGTATAGTATATTAATATTATATTTTAAAGATCGGACCTCAATAGAAAGAAGAATCGTTTGAGTACTTCAGTGGGTTCCCAAAGTAACACAAGGACTCCGCAGTTGACGAGTTATCATAAGCGATACTATGGAGTTCCAATGGCCTGGAAAGACAAACTCAATGACAAACGATTCCATTTCCTCGTATAATACCGTTGATATGATATTTCTACTTTTGTCAATGGTTTTGTTTGGATGAGTAGGTTAGCTACCTACATTTATGATAATAATAGCTTCAAAATATGGCTACTGCGATATATTGAGAGAAACCACAATGAGGAGGTTCAATCTCGCTGACCCAAGGATTATAAGTAACAAAAGGTTTTAGCAAACAAGCAATATACTTGGCTTCTACCATTTATATTGCTTCTGCGGGTTCAAATCAACCTAAGGTCAAAAGAGCTTACAATATTTGGCAATTATTCTGTTACAATGGAATAATCTTGTATTTTTTCATTCATTTGCAGATGTTGAGAATAATCCCGTAATGGAAACTTTATACCGTAGTTTCATCTAGAAAAAGGTTAGTATTTATATAACGATTCTTTACGCAAGCTGTTTCCTGATCTATAGCTACCTACATAACAGTAGAAAAATATGTCTCTAACTAACATCCTTACCTTTTGTACCTAGCTACTAGAATAAAACTACCTACTGAAAATGTTCCACTAACAACAAAACGTAAATAGATTCTTAGATAATTACTTCCCAGATGTATATTACGCAATATACTTTTATGTGAAACTGTTATACGCTTACCCCATCAAAAAGAAAATAAAATCTTATTCCATTTACGATCGGGACCATTAGCTGCAAAAATATAGAATAAAACGTCAAGGGTGTGCACTGTCCTTATTTTGAAGTTCTTTATTTATCTCTTCGATCCCTTCTGTCAAATTGCTAAGGCTGAGTGCAAACGGACCACCGACCACCGCCACCGGTGGACACTTTATCACCTTTTTCATGCATTTTGTAGAGACTCGCCGCACACGTGTGGCCGGTGGCGACCAGTCGCTCCACTATGTGAAACTATAAAAAGTGTCTATCGCAGGCCAGCGGTGGATGTAGTCATTAGCCCATTAGCGCTCACACTATGTTTAGGGCATGTTTTACGAGGTAATTGTACAAAGGAAAAAAACATTGCTTACTTTTAGCTCAGTTTTTTATGATTTGCATGCGGACCTCTAAAAGCCTAAGAGACAGCGTAACTCACTCGTTTGCCGCTGATTGGAATATTGGCCTGAAAGCTTTTTTATGTACACTTCCATAGGTCCACAGGCTGTGGCTGTTGGTGCTCATGTAATGTTCACCTGTTTATCACCCCATATTTCCTTGTTAAGGCGGGGTAGTGTTTATTGTTACCTTTTTCTGGTGACGAATTTGCGTCATTACTCTGTTTACACGTGAGAAATTATTTTTCGGAGAGGTAGAGTTTGACTGTAGTAAAAGGATATTGGTTTTGTCATTGAGCTAGGTTTTGCAGACGATTTCGGAGGTTTTTTGTAAGTATATTACTATATTACTGTTACACAATCACAAAATAGTGTACATTGTCTTACAGGGCACGTCCTTATTGGACTTGCTCTGTGAGGTAATGCATTGTTATAGGCAGAAGTTACTACTTAAAATCAGGTGAGCTATCAGCTTGTTCCATTACTTTTATCATAAAAAACAAAAAAAAACTATAGCGTCTCAAAACAAATCGAGTTGGACTTCTTTTTTGCATTAGTACTTGTTTTTTAGTTCTTGTTTTTGTTATTTGTTGACTTTCTATCGGCTGTTGAGTGAAACATTTTTAAGTTCTAATCAAGAGAAGCGGACTTCTAGTATTGCAAAACTTCTAAAAGCACTTACAGAAATAAGAAATGTAGCTTACCTAGCAGTTAGTACAAAAATCCTTTTAGAGTAAGGTTCAAAGTACCTTAGGTAAGGAAATTTAAAAATAAAACAAATGGAGGTTGATTTTATTAGGGTAATAACCCAGTCGGTGCTTACTCGAATTGGCCCTTGGGGTAATAAAACTTACGCACCACTTACACAGTTGAAAATGTAATCCGCTTTCTAATAAAACTTTGTCTTCTAAGTTATAGCATACGATCTTCCTTTGTTATCACAGGTGATTTTACTAAATCCTGCCGCGTTATGTGACGACTTCTAGGGCGTGGTGGACGACTAGCTGAGACGCGGGGTGGTTGTTTGATTTTGCAGTCAGACAAAAAAAGTGAATAACTCACACTGTTTATTCTAGACTAAATATCGTTATGGAACCACAAAGATATCATTAAAAACTTTTTAATTTAATAAAATTTTAGATTGGCACCAACCAAGTTGATGGACGCGGGGCAGTGCATCGTCTGGCACGTTTCTATCGTGCATGACTACGAGGCACTGTTTTGCTATAGGTGATGGTTACCACTTAACATCAGGTGGGCCATCTGCTTGTTCCATCAGCTAATAGTATAAAAACCAGTACCTATACGAACCAACTAATATGTAGAATTATAGAGCCTAAAATTAATACAGCCCCTATGGTGTCTGCTAGGATCGGCTAGTTTAAAAAAGTTAGCATTAATTAAATACTTTTTCAATAGACCTTTATATTATTCACTTAACCATGACTTCTTTAAATACTTGCAAGGCTAAGCAAACTTCATGGGACCATTTTGCTATCAGCAACGGGAAACCGTAAAAACCAGTAATAACATTCACCCCCTTGGATTCCCAGTTTATTTAATTTATTTCGCTCAATTTTCTTTTACTTCGTGGTTAAATGATTTACTAGTTGTTTTGACTAAAATACCTTTTATAATGTAACTAACATCAAAGGGAAATAAACAAAATCTTTGTAGATCCTTTGTTGTTCTATCTGTCTGTCAAGTCTCTTCTCTCAGATCAGATGTTCAATATTCAGTAAAGGTTTCAAAAATAGAAGCAAATAACCCTAAGGGTACTTTACTACTGTAGTATTAATACTACTTATAAAGATATACCAAAACAAAGACGGTTTCTACATTACATACCAAATTGAGATTTATAGCTGGAGGAAATAAAGACTCTTTTCCGTAGAACATTTTAGCTGGGTCACGCTCTTAACCCGTTCTACCTAGCTACGAATGTGCTTATACAAAAACATAACCAATAATACAGAAATTGTTTCATTTGCTAATACTGCCTACAATTCCGGTTTTGTTTTCATTATTACGGGCGCTCATTGTTCGCTCCAAATCAAATTTCAATTATACGGAGCTCCAATTTGCTTTTGTTCAAAACAAATTATTAAAAAAAAAAGCCAATTGACAGAGCGAAATGCAAATCTACCATTTCAATATTCAGTGAACTAATGAATAATTCTAAGGATATAAATAGCTATTGATTCTCCGCTCGGCTGGGTCCATCATAATCCGTTGTTTTATCCTAACAAATAATTCGTTTAATTACGGAAGTGTTAGAAATGCTCGTATAAATAACTATTTGACGATTGACGACAGTGTTAACGGACTACTAGAAAATAATTCGTATTGAGTTTTCTATCGTAAGTTACTTCTTTACCGCGTACCTATTTGATATTCGCTTGTATCTTTCATTGGTTTATTTTATTTTATACTTTGTGGGCCTTAAACCACAGCCTTAGCTGGGTCTTAGAACGCAGTAGCACTCTCCTAATTCATCTTAATAATATCATCTTCTAGTATAATTTGATCTTAGATTACAATCATAATTTTGGACCATCTAATTCTAGATAGTCTTCACAAAAAGATCACTTTGAAACGTCAAAAACACCGTTTGTCACATAGCACCTACGATACAGTACGTTAGGCGGGTTTATGCAATCGTGAAGCCCTGATGCGCGAAGAACTTAGTTCGAAAAAACCATTGTACATAGAAACAGTTAACTAAATAATTACTTAGATACGCTGACCGTATTTTACTCTCTATTTTCATAAAGCGGAAATCTTATTATTCCTTCACATGGTTCTCTTGAAACATAATTTCGGAAGCCCCAGCTAAGGTTACTAAGCAATATAATTTTGTATGGAATATCCGTTTACTGCCTTTGGTATTCTCTCTGTTTTGACTGCACGGTCCGACCTAAATTTAGTATTTTAGACTAGAGATTCAAAAATAAGTAATCCTCATAGTTTTTAATACAGTAGGATTATTTGCTACTGGTAGTGATTCGACGTCACAAGTGAACTTATTGTTCTTTACTGATCAAATGAATGTTGCCCATTTTTTTGTTAAGTCGGGTGCAAAATTGTTTTAATCAATGTTGTACCCGATTTAAAAATAACGCGTTCTTATGTCCGCTTTTAGTTATCAAAGACTGTATTTTAGTTTCATTTACCTACACCACGTTTATTGGTTGCCTAAAACATATTCACAACGTTTTGTATATTTTTTATTGCACCATAAATTACGTAGGTATATAGTAGGTAAAGGAGCCGACAGTAAAATATAAACGATATAAGAATCAAGATGTTCTCTTCCAATGAACTTTTCCTCTTCATAAACTTAGCAAAAATAGCTATTATTTATTCTGTGGCGTAAGTAGCCGTGAGACAAGTTTGTGGGCAGAGATAATAGCGCTAATCTCTTGGAGTCGCCACTCGAGGACCCCACTATCCGAAAGATGGAGTCGATAAAGCCTGAAGCTTACCCGATTACTACAGACTAGCTGCTGAAGTGTCGAAGAAATACGCAAGGGATGAGGATTATTGAGGATCTATTTGGAGTAATTGTGCATCTTGGTGCATTAACCTTTTTACCTATCCGTAAAACTAAAACCTGATTAATTTTTTTTAGTTTTAGTCAGAAAAAAGGCGGTAGGATCCTTTTACAACACGAAAGAGCTAAATAACCTAGTGACTACAGTGTGTAGCTCTTCAAAAAAGTGTCGGCAAGGCGCGGGTGATATAATTATGCTACTAACCGCTTGTGGACACCTGCATAGCGGCACTTTTATTTAGGTATTTTAGAATCCGAGCAAAGCGGGACTCGTGCATAGCGGAACTAACCCGCAACAATCAGATGGGCCGTAGGTACACTTGTTTGTCCACTGAGGTGTTTAAAAAAAATAGTTATTTGTTATACAAGAGTGCAAAGTTGCTTTTTAACCGCGTGTTCAATTTTGATGACCGAGCAATCGAAGGATTCTAAAATTTAAAATTAGAATCCTGAGCGTTAGCGAGGGAATCAAAAGAGCACGAGGTGAAAAATCTTTGCACTCGAGTGCAACACGTAACTTTTCATTCCACCTCAGCGAGGAAATGACTAAATGCAAAAAAAGCAAATTGAAAAAAGAACACCAAGAAGGTTCCGAGTCTGAGTTTTTAACAAATTAAAAAAAAGTTGGATGATATATTCGGCACCATAGAGGTAGCAGTAAATAAGTTTAATTCACAAACTTAGTGCACACGATGTTCTAAATTCAATTTACTTTATCCTCTAGAGAATAAAAACGGCTTTTCCACTCAGATATTGAAGATTAAAAATACTCTTTCCGAGATGGTGGGATGAAAAATTAATTAATGGTCACCCATCAATATAATTATGACTCCCTCTATTAAACACGTTACATTATCAGTGGTTTTGTGAGGAACGACAAAACCTCCACGAGAGTTTTTTGGAAAAAAAACCGCGCGATAAACCTATTTTGTGTCTGTAATAATTCTAAAGTAATTAAGGTTTTGATTTTAATAAGCAAAATTACTCTGTAATATTTTATCAACCCAAAATCGATTTAATTCGTGTTTCAGTAGAATCCAATCAATCGTAAAACGGAATTTGAATTCACAAACATCAAATATTTGCAGTGACGCACACACCCGTATTTCGGAATACCGTTGAACACATTTATTTGTCCAACGCACTTCAACTCTCCCTATTTCATTGTCGCACTGGCCATGTTTTCATACAAAAGAATTTACGAGTACCGTAGAGCAGAATTCAATTTAAATTACCACAGTGTAAATTAATACTATTAGTAATTTTTTGTACGTACTAAAATTACAAAAAACCTTTAAAAAAATACTATTGGTAACTTTCAGTATGTACATAAGTACTAAAAGTTACTAATAACACAGAGCATTATAATACTTCTACTGTCAGTACATAATGTTGAGTCGGTTAATTTTAAACCGATTTCAAAAAAGAGAGCAAGTATAGACTATACTTTTTGATAACGTAAACAATCGCTATAATAATTTCACAGTATTTAGTGTTTGAAAAGATATCTACCGGATTTTTTATTTTTTTTTAATGATAAAAGTAATGGAACAAGCTGATAGTTCACCTGATGTTAAGTAGTAACTTCTGCCTATAACAATGCATTACCTCACAGAGCAAGTCCAATGAGGACGTGCCCTATTAGGCAATGCACTGCGTCCATCACTCTGAGACGTAAAGATCTTGAAGTCTCATGTGCCTGTAATTACACCGGCGCCCTTACCCTTCAAACCGGAACACAGCAATGCGAGCATCGCTCCTTGGCGGCAGAAATAGGTACGGTGAGTATAATGTGAATTCACAATAGGTACATATTTATCTAAAATAATCAATGAGCTAACGGTTACTATCAATATCAGTACCTTGCTTGCATAAATACAGAGCTCCATTGTTCCCATAGAAACCCAGTCACGTAGACACAGGCCACTCTCACACACTGGAACACCAATCTAACAGATCAGTTATCGGTACAAAAGGTGTATTGGATAGAGCCAGGCTTAGCCGATTAGATCACGTCACCGCCGGCCATCGACCATCGCCCTAGCGAATACAGGTTATTCTCACCATCTCCATCAGATCTGTCCCACTGGTGGGGAGAACAGGAAAATACAAAACGCATAGGCATTTTTTGACTATGCCTATCGTCTGGTTCGGTTTATTTTCGTGCCTCAAATACAATTTATGGGTACATTACATAGTCAGTGGAGGGAACATCTAACAGATTTATTCCATCGAAGAGATCGCCATTACATCTCGAATTTATCTTTTAAAAAATGAAATAATAAAGAAATCCTTATTAACATTTATTTACAACTATTACTACCTACCTTGTATATTACGAAAACAAAACAAAAGCATAACTTCAGATAAAGTAGGTATGTATACTAAATGGCGGGGACTTGTGTATCGTAAAACGTACCCTATTCTTTCGACTAGTGGGACAAACCAGGTGGAGTAGATGGGAATAACCCGCGAATTCCTGTAATAGGAGAGCTTCGTGATTGGCTGGTTACGAATGCCCGCCAAAGACAAATTGGATCCAGCTAGCCTTTTAGGTCATGTTACAAAGCCACTGTAGTTTAAATAAAGCTGGTTTGGTTCGAAGGTGAATTCAGAAAATGTGGAAAACATTGTTACTTTGAGAAAATGTTTCTGCCTAAGGAACCCTTTGATATTTTATTGACACCTACAGTAGTTAGCGTACTAACGTGCGGCTAAGTGTGCTTGAAATATAAATCTAATTTTTACGTTTTTTGTTCCTTAATCTAGCCTAAGAGATGTTGCTTGCAAATCGTTCCAATATTGTTTCACTAAAGGAACCACCTCTTCACATTTCTCTGCTACGCCACACAGATCACTCGATAGGTTAGTTTTAAGTTTAGAACAATCTAAACCCACTTTGGTAATCCGAGGCTCCAGATATAACAGATTTACTAAGCCATAATACGCTTTTAAGTCTTATCTTTACGCCAATAATACTTTACCTAATCGGTGACCAAAGCTAGTTAATATACTAATCTCAAGTCATTTTTAAGCAATCTCAATCTATTATTACAAAATGAAAATAACATTGAGTAAAATCCCAATTTTAATCAGTAAATCGTGTCGTACAATCAATATTATTTATTCACAACACTCGAGCGGCAAGGATTAATCGCGGTCTTTTATACAGCAGCTGCTTCAATTATTCTACTAATTGACATTTAACAGAGTCAACTTAACCAGAAATTACTTTGGTAAGAGGAAGATAATCGAGTAAATTGTGTAACACACATAAATAATGTAGCTGTGACTAACTGAGGCTTGACGTTTTGATTCTCAGAAGTTTAGGGAGGAAATAGGTTTGTGTTTTAATTAGAGAACTTCTATCGGAAGTGAAACAATTGCGAGTAGTGCTCTTTCGATTCCCAGAGCAGGACAAATTAGTACATGATTAGCACATCATTTTCAGGGTTTCAGGTCTTAATTCAGACCTTTTTATACAACTAAATGACTATAACCGTTAAATGGTAACCGCTGCCTAGGTCGGTATTGACGCTGAACACGTCCACTGACGACATGTCCTGTGACGCACTGCAATGCAATTACTTGTGACAAAGGTATTAAATCTGATGTGGCTGTAATTGCCCCAGCACCCGTAAATTTTAAACTGGAACACAGCAACGCGAGCATTACTGCGTCGCGGCAGAAATAAGTAAGGTGGTAGTACTTCCCGAAGGAGCTCTATCGCAAGAAGGTCTACTACTAATTGAGCGGGTTTATGTGGTCGTGTGTTCTCAAGTTTCGCGTCTCACTAAAGGTAATGATGTACAATAGTACAAATTAATAGAAAGTTGTTACGAGGCAAAGGTAACGACAAACTTGTATAAGAAAATACATTTATTTATGACACACAAACGGGCACAAACATGAAATAAACAGAGTAAGTAAAACACAAAGACAACATAAAATGTGTATCTCCCTGCACTGCCCATCTAATGGCCACCAATAGGCGTCCAACTCCGCATTTGCTGTGTCTTACATACAACACAACAAAATAAAATTGAATAAATTGTATAGCAAAAACTATAGCACTGCATGCATAAAATCCCGTGAAAATGTATTAGTACAACAAGAAATTGCGATAGTAATATCTTGTGAGTGCATTGTGAAAGTTGAACGTAGAAAAGTGGAGGCAAACACCAGAGGCTGCCAACAGACAATATAAAAGCAGTATTATAGTGTGGCTAATAGAACGCACACCACCATGCCCATTTCTGATTTATGTGCTAGACGTTGAGTGCCAATTGTTTCCTGGCATTTCTACCATCCAGCTAAATTGCCGCTGTTTGAAATGTTGATCGTCTGAAATACCAAGAACCTAGGAACTCGTAGCCGGTACATCTATATTTTGTTGAGTTAAATAAAAATATAACCACAACAATAAAACGCGATTCTCTTTGTGGGCAAATAAACTCGCCTGAAAAACTTTCCAATAATGGCAACGCGTATTTAAAACCCCTTGAGAAAATAAGTTGTGACACAGCTGTGGCGAGGAGCGTCCTCAATATTTTACAAGTGATTTGGGAACTCGTAAAATACAAGTTAGATAGAAACTTTTAAAAAGCGACTCAAACCTCTTATTTTTTCCTTACAAACCTATCGCGAAGTTTCATAGTTTTACATCGGGGACCTTTCGGTAAAGTGTCATATTTTTACGTATAAAATTGTTTGAAGCCATTTTGAGGTAGTATTTTTCTGGTTTTACGCAGAGTAAAATAATTGCTTTTGAATCTATAATAAAGTTAAGTAAAAATGATTTTATTATTGTACCTACCTACATACATTATTTACTATTATCAAGTTTTTAGTATTTAACAAAGGACATATTACACTGCTAGACAGCAACAATCAACAACCTTTGTCGATATGAATTATTTACGTTTTGCAATATTTCATTTGGTGCGAAAATCACACGTTAACATGTTCAAAAGCTATTATAATTCGCCCAATAAAGCTATCGACCAAACTAAAGTAAGCAATCGAACAAAACACCCAAATAAAATATTCATTCGTAATCGTATTTCGAAACAAAGACTGAACAACACTCCGGATTGAGTTCCATATTTGTTGTATGAAGTGAGGCAAAATGAGTACCATCTGGCAAAACTTTTCTCTTTGCTCAAAAGTTTGTGATGTGTACAGAAGCCCGTGGCGGCATCCCTCGGGACGTCGCACATGCATGTTTAATGGCGTCCTAGAAAGGTCAAGAGTCTGAATGTGAGTGGAGGCAGTGAATACATTACCATCTCCCAAGTGGAATGGTACTTGGAGGCGAACAGGCGCGTCGTGACAACCTTTTTCTCAACTTTGAGGCGCCAACACGCTTTGGACAGGTTAGTTTGTAGCTGTCTCTCAAACAAATTAATTGTGTCTCGGTTTTGAGTCGTAACAAGGAGCAACTCAAATAAACTTTCAGATAGGTATCCCAAATGAAAATCTTGCTTCTCAGCTTTGAACGGTATTAAATTGCGAAATGTTGATCTTGACACGTAACTATTACTATAGTTTGTTTATACCCCTGACGCGCTCTTCGGAGTATTACATTTTCTTCTTATAAATTACTAGCTGACCCGACAGACGTTGTCTCCTGTCATTCAAACTCTTACTGTCAAACAAGTGACAGTTATTTCAAATGTGACATTAAAAAAGTTTTCATGAAAAAGGTTAAGGATCTTTCACCCCCCCCCCCCCCCCACCCCCACCACTTTCAACCCCTTACAACCCTTTTTTCGCATTAAAAAGTAGCCTATGTCCTTTCTCAGGTTCCAAACTATCTGTATACCAAATTTCATTCAAATCGGTTCACTAGATTTATCGTGAAAGCGAGACAGACAGACAGAGTTACTTTCGCATTTATACTATTAGTATGGATAGAACAGGCTTGGTGTATTCCTAACTTAAGTTGAACACTAGTTTTAGTAAAACAGTCAAGCAGAACGTGTTAAAATTACCTTTCGGTGGGTTGATGTGTAGAGCGCTCCGGAAGAGGCTTTCCTCGTCGCGCCAATCCAGGTTCCTCCGAAGCGTATATCCGCACATAGCGCACAGGGTGAGCAATAAGCTCAACATAAACACTCTGTTTCTCTTGTCACTTCGATCCCAGTTTCGGGTTAACACACCCGCGCCCAAACCGAGCAGTAAACAGAAACCGACGCTCGGTATATAGAGAACGCGCTCTGCAACCACAAAACCGACGTAGAATAAGATATTCGTCGCGGGCACGAAAGGTAGAGCCATAAACGCCGTAAACATCAGCAAGGCAACTCGTGGGCTGTGGTAAACGTTTCGTCGAACTATCTGAGTCTTCGTGGTTTTCACGTTCGACGCGGGGCAAATGCACGTGGAATTGTGCATTACTATATTATTATTGTTGCTCGCGCGGCACACACTAGTGTGCTCATCAGTGAGCGTGTGCTTGCATCCAGTGCACGGACACAATAGCTTTTTAGATGACACATTCTCTTTGTGCGGCGTATGATAGCTTTTTCTCTCAACACAATCTTGCCCTCTATTATATTGTTTGCAATTATAATTCCATTTGTGTTTCGTTTTACAGTTCTGTTTTTTGTAGTACTTTGGATCTTTGATGAAACTTTCTTGAGGTCGTCTAAATTCGTTAACTAATGCTCGCCACGTTACTTTTGAGATGACGCCGTAAAATATAATCGTGGAGATGTTTCGGGGATCGAATATGGTTGTTATTCTGGGTATGGCGTCCATTGACCAGTCGAAGCTGAGATGAAACGGATATAGTAGGAGACAGAAGTTGAAGACTGGTAGATATGCGAAGGTATAAAACCGTGTGAAGATAGATGGGTCTCTCGAGGCGGGGTTATCTGCGGTGGCGAACGTGGTCAGTGTCCCCACGAGCCGCAACCGCCAGTACAGCAGCGTGAACCCGCCCGTGCTGAGCGCACACACACTCCGCCATCGACACTGAAACAAACACAATCTAATATTAGTTTACTCAGACAGGTAAAAAGGTGGTAACTCTCTAAAGAATTTTGCAAACAACAATTTTGCGGCTTGTATTTCTCTAAAAGAAAAGTTAAAAATGGGATGTTTTGTTTTCCAATTTCTTCGAACCAACTCCATAGTGATTGATTACCATGAGGCAATATTCCATTAATATCTGTCGAAGAATTTGCCACGATATTTCAAATCCTCATTTTCTAGACACTGTCGACATATTGTCGTGAAGGTCGTGAAGCAATATTGTATAGGTAGGTACTATATAAAATCAATAACCACTTCAGATTCTGTGCTAAGTTAACCAAATAACTATTTCAATTTTCATGCGTAAAATAATGTTACCGCCCGCCAGTAGGTACCCGTACCCACCATCAATAAAAGCAATAATTCTATCGTAAGCGAAGGCACCTCGATAAAACTAATTTATAAAGGAGCGAATCGCGGCGAGACGTCCCTCGGGTTATTAAATTACCTGAAGTAAGTAGATCTTACTATACATAGCGCCAAATCTCTTTCGAGCTCTATGATTTATACGAAAATATGATCAGTGTATTTTAATCCGGTTAAAGCGGCGTTATTATGAAAGTTTTCAGGGTTATTTACTGTTGGAGGGATTCAATCTACACGAGTTAGGAGTGTGGCGCAGCGGGCGGCGGCGCGAGCGGCTTGTTAGTTGCGGGAAGCTCGAGGAAAAGATTTATGAAGGTAGCTCGTCCCCCGACCTGGCCCAGGGGAAACCCCTGCGTACAACTAACGACGCCGTTTCGGATTTCCAGCACAATTTACACCAGCGAAGGTTGCTGTGGGAAAGCAATTCGGAAATCTCGGAGAAACTTAGATGAGCAACAAATTAATCAATTGGTCCGAAACAGGAGTAAACAGGGTATGCTTACTATATTAGGTTCGTGTAGTAATAATGGGGCAGTCTTGTGTTACAATTTTACCTTCCTGCACAGTGTCGAGTAAGATGAAAGAGGGATACCATTTATTTGAAATCGAAATACGATTCTTAAAATTTGTTTGAATTAAGGACCAGCTTGCATTTATAAAATTTTTTTTCTTCTGTAGTGTAGTTCTTCCAAACGTTTTGTAGCAAGAACAAAACTAAGATTCGTTACTAGAGTTACTAAACCTTGGTTTTTTCTTTTACAAAATAAGCCCGACTATATATTTAGCCTAACTGCCGTAGCTCCAAAATATTTCCTAAATATTTGAGGTTGTACTCCGAGCCAAGTCAAAGCAAATAATTAAATGAAAAAAAGCGAGCGAGTTGGCCTAGACGTCAGAGCAGCGCTTATCTGTTAAATTTACTGGCTGGCTGACATTACCATCGTCGCCTCCGAAATGCCGACTCATTTGCCAGTCCGTTTGAAAAACCCTCGTAGCAGATACGTTTCGTAATGTCCGAATTTCGTGAGGTTGGATTATTAACTCAATATTTTAAGTAGTTTTTCTTATACGTTTCGTGTAGATTACTAATTTATTAGATTAGTAATTTAAAAGTAGATTATTACTAATCTGTTAAATTATGGAAAAAATGGATATGTTATTTGCTGAGGTAGACTCAACTCAAATATTTCCATAGTTTGAAGTTTTTGCTAGCCTCTACGTCAGTATATGCGTGACAAACAAACTCGTGACAAATTGGTCTATCTAGGATAGTCCAGCATAAATTTCGTATTTATCCACCACAAAGTAAATCTTGTTGTTTGATCAATTTGCTAAATAATCATTCAAAAAGTCCTAATAAAGAAGCCTCAAGACAACAGACAAAATAAAACAAGAAAAAAAATGTTAGAGTTAGAAAATTGGTTACAGTACACTTACAGACCTACAAATTGTACAGCAGTTATTTGAAACTCATTTTCGGAGCTACTGGTTAGTAGTTACAGTTTGTAATGTCGTTAGCGATGTGGTTTGTAGTCTCAGTCCAGCCACGATCCCGAAAATGCTCCTCTCAGTGAAGTGAAAAATCAGCCAGTGAAATAGCTTCAAATCACGTCACATTGTATACGTAGTACATTGCTTGATTTCCTCTATTCTGCGCAGTGAACACGAGTTAGCGAAATAAAATGTAACCGCAGATTACGCCATAAACTCATAAACCTACTGAGGTGGCGACAGCCCACACCATTAACTTTAATACCTACCATAACTAATGACGAATTTCTATAGCAGAAAGCTATTTCTTTGAGACGTTAACAAGCTTTCTGTATTATTAGTATTATTCGCTATGAATAGAGCTTTGTATTAATGTACATTATGTACAACTAACCGTCTACTTTATTGAGTTCTATAACAATAATTTAAACAGTTGATTTAAGTTATCCAACGATTATAGGTATAGCATTTACTACTTGTAATGTTTGCATTCTGAAAAAGTAATCAACTTTGATGCTGTCTGTACATAGATTAATAACTCCTATTTAGCTAGTAACAAAATACTTACTTATAAAGTAGGTACTAAGGGTCTATTTTATAAAAAGTTACCGTAGACATTATGTGTTGTTTACCATACGTAATCAAATGTCTACTGTAACTTTTTATAACATAGGGGGTATATCTATAGCTTACTATTTATAACAGTGAAAACTTGAATAAAAATACTTTGGTAATGAGATTCACGAAAAACCTCTATTAATTGAGTTTTACTTACGTGATAAAAACTACTTTGAATTAATTTAAGGTTAGGTCACTTCTGTTCCACGCGATAAAACCCACATAAACTAAATTATATAACCTATAAACAACACTTTTATTTTACTAAAGTTACTAGCTATTTACTAAAGTTATTCACTTGTGAAGCACTCATTCAAAACTCGTACCTACCCCTACTTAAACATCTAAAGTGCCCGCTCGACCTCATCAATATCCAACGTACGTAAACAAACAACAATTCCACCTTTGTGTTCACAAATAGAACTTCACAAAATCTCTACAGTAGTTCCACAGAGTTATATCACTCTCTACATATTCACTTTACTTATAATTCAAATGGTAGATCCATTTCATACCGTGCATTGCTATTTCGTAGGTAAATAAGAGAGTTCCCTGTGGCGAACAAATTTCATATCGTCATGAGCAGGTAGCTACGAAATTCGAGGCACGTACTTACGGCAGCAAATAATATTATGAGAGAAATCGTGTCTGGTACGAGTATAACTTCACCGGTCTTCTGTAGATGCCTATTTATTTCCTTGCGTTTCTGGCTTCGCTCGAATTTACTAGGTACTTAACTACTTATAAAGTTTCTTCTCGGACCGCAGCCTGTTTTGAAGTAAACTACCATACAACTTGATTCATTCATTCATTCATTCATCATCAACCTATATCGGCCAACTGCTGGACGTAGGTCTCTCCCAAGTCCGGTCTTCGGCTCTTCGCATCCAGTGTTTCACAATTTGATTATTAACTTTTAAAATGAATTTATATGTGCTAAATGTAATGCTTGGACGCGTCTCTTAGCAGAAACCCAAAAGTAATGACAGTAGGTAATATGAACCAAGATATTTGAGAGGCTATCTACCGTGCCTGAGAATGAATTCATGCATCGTATTACGTTTCATTTTACTTTTTCTTCTGTATCTAATGGATTTTACACTAACAACTACACGACACCTACACACGATATTGTGGAGAGTTCTACGAGCAACTGACATAACCACGTCGGTCAGTGTACAAACGCCCATAGCTACCTTTCATAAGTTCTGACAAGTCATGACGTATTCAACTAGCACAAAAGCAAAGTAGAGCATTCATTACGCACTATTCCGTACCAAACGCTTCACTATAAAGGGACATGGTTAATACTGCCCTTAGAAACTGGAGTCTACCGGGATAAACATTGAGTTGTGCAGAAATTCTGGCTATTTGGGTCAAAGCTTCTGGCAGCTTTCAATACATACCTAAATGAATTATGAAATATTGGTGACATTCTTCACGCTGCCATCCAGCCTCAGTGAGAAGAGATCTTATGATTGTTTGACTGTAACTTTTTATACATTTTGCAAAAAGAAATTCTCTGAGTGAAGTTACGCGTATTACAATGTTATACCAACAGCTACGATTTAGCTACGCCATTGGCTACGTAGCTACGACACAGCTACGAAAAGTCGTAGACATGTATAATAATTGACTGTGCTAATTTGGAGTAATTAATTTCTTTTTATCAGCAATATACTAAAATTTTGGAGCCAATTTTGTACGGCAGCGTTAGATTTGTACACAATCACTTTTGTATGTAAAAATCGTTTAGTGAAACGAAAATTCTTTTCTCCATACAAAAATTGCTAATTTCACAAATCAACATAAAACCTCTGACTAAAAGCTCATGCTGACTACGGGTAGCTGTACCCTGGGTACAGTCAGTGAGGTAAATAAATATTAAACCGAGTATTTACAGTGACAGTAAATGTCAACAGATTGCTCGCTTTGCGCCGGCTCGGGGAGCAAACAAACGTAATCCGCACTGGAGGAAAAGATAGTCGCATGCGGGGGAGATGGAATACAGCTGTCGGCTAGTTATATGAACTACTTTAGGGAGCCTTGTGTATGTTTGTCCGGAGATGTAGTATCACAAAAAAATCCGCCTTACTATCATTTTCTGTGAACTGGAATAACAAAGTTAAAAAAGTGTTAAAAACATAAAATTGTCACATAAATTGTCAAACTTTTAGGTCTCGGACTGATTAAAATAAGAGAAAAATAAAATGACGGGGTCAGCTGCTTGCAAACAAAACAGTTTCAAAAGTTGTAAGACGGCTTCAGTTATTCTCATATTCTCAATGCGTATATGTTGTACTGTGCCAAAGCAACAGCCGAGCGCTGTAGCACCTCCCTGGATCCGAGAATTGATTCTAGTTTATTTTTCAATCTATCATTCTTATCTAAGCCCATTCAATATGAGTAGGTACCTAACTCGGAATTTGTTCGATAGAGGAACTTCGCCAAATTTTATCTCGTTCTTTTGATAATGCCGGCGGGAGTACGCTGTAAGATACCTACTATCTACAAGTAGGTATATACTTTTACACTAACATTCTAAAGAGAGATTTGAGAGAGTAGTAGATTGTAGTTTTATTTTTTGTTTGTATGGAGATAACTTTGGAAATACTTGACTGATTCTGAATATTATTTCGTGGTTCCAAATTTAAAACTACATGTCTGAATGCCATAATAGAATTTTCTTTTTATTCTGATAATAAATGCAATTTTAGCGAGTGAAAGCCTTACAAGACTTTATTGGTAATATTTATGTGGTCTAATATTTATGCGGGTTAAATATTAACTTTATTTTTAATAAGAAACAGCAATGGTACCAGCAGTAGCCTAATTGATGTGAAACAGTTACCTCTGCTTATAACAATGTACCTCACAAAGCAAGTTTTTTGAAGACGTGCGCTGTGAAGCAGTCGATTTGTTGAATAGAATCTGACCGACATCTGGACAGTACAACCACTTTTTCTCCATGTCTGGCTGCCATTTAGAAAACAACATTAGAACGAAGAAAGCTCTAGGCTTACAAGACCTGTTAAATTATAATGGGTGTAATTATGCTCTTACCTCTTGACCTAATAAGAACAGAGCGTTGAAAATCAGGCCAAGACACAGGTGTTTTACGGAAAAGAAAAGGTAGCCAACAGGATAACTTTTGTGTCCAATTACTTCAGAAAAATCTGTGTTCTTTTTTTTGTAATATTAAATAACACAATGGTTTTAACACAGGTTTTTTTTTTCTTTTTTTTTTAACAACTTAATGGTAGTATTCCACGATTGGCCTACCTGCTGTTATGATAATGATACATTGCCTCACTACGTACGTCCACTGAGGACGTGCTCTGTGATAAATTTTACCGCGCTCATCGCTCTGAGACATAAACGTGTTAAGTCTCATATGCCTGTAATTTTGCTCGTGCACCCATTCACTTCAAACCGAAAAACAGCTATGTGAGCACCACTGCTTCGCAGTAGAAATAGGTACCAGTACTACTAGTACTAGTAGTATTAGTAGTAGTAGTAGTAGTTAATTCCCCGGACGAGCTCTTTCACAAGAAGCTGCTACATTTTTTTTAAAAATATTTTCATGTTGAGCTTTTCAAATTTTGTTTGGTTTTTGACGACTTTAATGATGGTAGTAAAACCTCGGTACTTGTTCTATGAATTATTCTGTGCTACACAATATTTTTAGATTCTACATCAGTTTTCTAGTAGTGATAGTTTTCAGGCCGAATTACACTGTTACCTAGTAGTAATCACCTTTCACCAACGCTTTATATTGTATACCTTTTAGTAAATCAAGAAATAATGTTTCTTTGATAAGTAAGTAGGTACACTCTTTGTTTTAAGTTAGTTTTATGTAGCTAAGTAACTCAGAATAGCAGTTGTTGACTTCCATAAGTTTGCACAGAATGGTATACTTAGTCTAATTAGACATGTAAATGACTAACCCAAAAATAAAATAATCATGTGTACGTGTCTTTATTCCCTTAATTATTAACACAACCAATAAGACTTGTCTTGAAGATCTGAAAAACACAGTATATTTTCGTTGTGAACCTTTTTTATAGAACGACGAAGTTGTCAAAGTAAAAGAAGAGAAAGAAAACTTATTAATAACTAATAACTCTTGCCTTCACAGTCGGGTAAGCTGCGAACTGAATTTTAAAGCACCTTACTCGTACCTTGGTGATCTATTTGTGTTCAAATTAAGTCGGTAGGGTTCTAAAAATGGAATTCAGCGAGTGACATAAAGGGGAAGTAACCGATTAATTTCTGGAAGTCTACTGTGAAAACCGTAAAACAAGATTCGTTAGTAACATTTGTGTTACACTGCGTGGTAAAGAGACAGCGTTCCGTGCAGGAACGCTAAACGCACAAGGCAGTCGCGCAGTGTATCTCAAACGCCATTACCGAACGTTTGTTCATCGTTTTGCAGAGTAGCTACGCTTTCATTCCGCCGCTGCAAACGGCCGACTAGAAGTTGAGGAATTTTTCCAAGTACAGTTATGCCGAATGATTTAGGGTCTCAGATAATGTCCCACTAAAGGTAAACAATTTGGGTCAAGCGTAAAAAGTACAGCTAAATACAAACAGTGACTTATATGAAGCTGTTGGTAGTAAATAGGCACAATAACAGCTTGAACTTTCGTGTGTAGCACTCGTAAAATTATCACGAGTTACGGGGAAGTTGAAAACAAGCAGTTTGTAAATTGATCCTAAGTTGTAGCGTTTTGAACGACGTACTTATTGAAAATATTATGTGTAATTTCAATATTTTTACTCGTTTCATAGCCTAAAAACATTGAGGTCCAAACCTTTGCGTGCCATGTTTTTCTAGGTTAAGATTGCGTGGAGCTGAAAAAATAATAATTAAGGAGACCTTTGAAAATTATTAGTGTTTGGTACTCATGGTGGTGGCACTGTTTTCATCAGTCAGAGTGAAATGTGTCCTAAAACTTTTAGTTTAATTTAATTGAATCCTAAATTCTATTTTATTCTAATTCTATTCGTAGTAATTTGAAGAAAAAAAATTCACACCATATTTAGATTTTAATTAGTAATAGATAAAACAAAGACATTGCCAAAAGTAATGAACCAAGACGTTTTATTTGTCTCCTGTAAAATTGCTATTTTTTATATAGAAGGTATTAGTAGTTAATAGTTCATCGTCGATATGCCTGGTAATATTAAACTGTTTACATGTTCTAGTAATAAATAAATTCGTTATGTCTATTCCCTAGGCGACCGGATATTATACACAGTGAATTACAAAATTGACAAAGTAATTTATGGAGTAATGAAAGCTGCCTTCCTTTGGGTCGGAATAAATGTGCCTGCGAGAAATTAATTAGTTTACGCCATGTCAGGTAGGACAATAAATAATTGGGAGTTTTATCAAAACTCACATCGACTGTGCAAAGGATTTATTAAATAATTACGAAGACCAGTGTTAAATTTAAATACATATACCTAGATAGAAGAACTGATTTAACATTCATACATTATCAGAAAAATGTGAAATCATTTTTGCTGTAAAAAAAGTACCTATCAGGATTTTTTTACATGGATTCCGGTCAACGACATAGTCTCATACAAAAATAAAAAAATTGTATTCTGAATTTAAAATTATTCAGTTGTCAAACTATGCTCAACTGAGATCCATACGCTAAGGGTGCTTTACATCCAACTAAGCTACGTTGCTAAGGTAAGGATGTCAAACATTAACCAATGGGAATCTTTTAATATGAAAACAAACGATCCCTATTGGTCGATTTTAAACACGTCCTTAGCAACGTAGCTTAGTTTAGTTGAGGTGGAAAAGCACCCAACACTCGTGACTTTGTGTACGTTCACTTGGTTTTCCCATGTTAAGTGATATACATATATGAGTTTGCAAAAATCTTAATATCATAATGTGCGCCTATAATATACGTACAAGTTTTTTAGGTCAAGTGGTTTAGTCGGCGCGCTGTCTGTTAGTCAGGATTTTGATTTAAAATATTTAGGAAACTTTGTTATAAAATCTGTAGATGAACTGACTCGTTATCGTGCTAATTATAATATCCAAGCGAGATCTCGTTAACGTCGGCACGTAATAAAAATAAACGGTCGAGAACAATGCCGCAAAGTTACTGGAAATGGCACAGACCACGAGGAAGTGTATAAAATACACCTACTTATCTGGGGATGATATTTTTTTATGACCATCATACTATGCAAATGAGTGGGCTCGATGGGAATAACCCATCATACAAGTTTCATATTTTTAACACAATAACTACAAAATATTTTTTTTACAATAATTAGGTACAATAACTACTAAATGACAATGCCCCCGATTCATTTTCGATCAGTTGTTTCATTTGCCTAAACTACCTTATTTGACAGCACTAAAATTGTTGCCATCTCTTTCTCATGAACTGAAACGATAAGGCAGCTATCATAGTGCTGTCAAATTATAGTTTATCAGAGTCAAGCTAATTTTACCGGCCATATTTTTTTTTTTAATTGATTCTCTACTACTCTCCATCCCGTTTGTGACACTAGAGTAAACAGACACTGGCAAAATTGTAACAACAAGTTACAAAAGCCATAAACCAAGAAGTTGAAGTTAAAGTTGAGTCTAAGCTAATCTAATATCTAAAAACCTAATCTAATAATTTCTAATCATCTAAGCGTTAGACCATGCACCAACAGAAACGGGTCCTATGTAAGACAAGCGAGTATTTAGTAAAACAATAATATGAAACTCGTTTTGAACTACAGAGTGTTCTCTATTTCGAACAAAAGACAAGTGTCAAACTAATAAGCTTCATCATTTGGTCACAGTACTTACAACTCTCACAAGACACGACAAACTTCAGTAAACAAAGCGAATAAATAACACAGGACTTTTGTAGTCGTTTGGTGGATATGAGTTGTATGAAAAGTAAATATTGAGCTGTCAACTCGCGACGTGCTAGAGTGGCTTCTGTTTGTTCTGTGATGGTTCGAGCTCGCATGCATGATACGACATAGTACGACTTTACTGCAATGAATTTCTAGAGCTATTTACAGTGTTATATACCTACTCGGTATCTGTTTTGTTATGATTTCCAGTCTCCTAACCAGTATGACTTAGTTGGGCTTAGTAATATTTGTATAATTACACCTTTATTATTAAAGTAAAATAAATAAATATTCACGGACACTTAACACAACGCCTTCTAGTCCCAAACTAAGCAAAGCTTGTACTATGGAAACTAGATGGAATACATACATACATTATTTTTTTTGTAAATACATACTTATAATACATAGAAACACCCAGACACAGAACAAACAACAAAAAAGAAAACACAATCTTCAGTATTAGACAATACAGATCATTTTAGTTTACCTCTTATAAACAAACTATTCAGTAAAAGAACTGAAAGAGATGACTTCCCACTAAGCTATTTTACTTTTGTGCATCAAGCTTAAAATTGATTGGTGCACAAAAGTGGAATAGCATAGGTGCGGAAATTCTTGGTGCGCAAAAATGGAATGCTTCAAAGAGATTGTTACATATTTTCCTAGAAATATATAGATAGATAGATAGAAAATACTTTATTGCACACCTTAACCTAGGAATTACAAGAAAATAAAAATAAACCAAACTTAAATTAATTGTACAATGGGCGGTCTTATCGCTATGCAGCGATCTCTTCCAGACAACCTTGGACGGAAAGGACTTCAAGATATAATACAACGGGTTCGGTATAAAAATAAAGAGATTGGAAGAAAAAGAAAATATTTTACACACACATAGTTACTAAAAGTAAAATACTGTGTTTAGTTAAATACTGTGTCGTTTCCAGTAAGTTGTGAAGAAAAAAGTAATTAAGAAACCATGGACCCGTATAGCTTATGCAAATTGTAATCACGCAGCAAGAAATTATACAGTCTGCTCCCGTCTGTGGCAGCCGAACCGCACGGCCAAAAAGAACGGTTGTTAATTAAAAAAAAAACATGAAAAAAAATATTGTTTTGAAAGTGCTCACTAGTTTGCTTGTTAATTTTTAACCAAATATTTTTAACAGTTACAATGTTACTTATAAAAGATCTTATTTAGATGTTAGAATATGTTGAATAAGTGAATATATATAGAATAAGTGAATAAGTTGTAAAGTGCCTCCTACAGTTAAGACCAAATTTGAACACTTATTTATGCAAATAAACATCTTGTATCTAGATTCATAGCAGCTGAGTAGTTAAACACTCCACTGTTTATTAATAAACTCGATGTTAGGTAAGCTTGCAATATTGCATTGACAAAGAAATTGAAATTCAATCAAAAGAGACAAAACACAGGTGTAACTATTCCAAACTTTTATTTCCCAAGCTGTTTCCTAAGAACTACTTCTAGATCAAGTATTTCCAAAATTAAATCAATTCTATTTTGGCTATGTATAACCTTAGATTTGTGAAAGGTCGACGTTCTAACTTCGTTTTAATCTTGGCAAGTGCTTAACTACCCAGCCTGTAGACCACAATTTCAATATTGCATAGTGGAAAGCACAGTTTGTAAACTTAGTAAAGTAATCCGCCAGTACAGAATGTGGTATATTCAGTTTTCCAGAATAGCTGCTAACTAAAACCTGATCCAGTATTGCCAGTATTTTTGCCACTACTTGCTAGTATTATATCAAACTCGTTGATAGCTGACTAAGCTGCGGATATCCGCACGATGTTTTCCTTCACCGTTTGAGATAGAACGGACAGTTTGTCAGGCGCAGCCCAGACTGCATTTAAAAAGCTAACTACTTATCACAGGGGAAGTCGATGAGCGTAGACCATGTCGCAGGGGATCGCCGAAGAAAAGGTCATGAGGAGAGGTCGCCACCTTCAGCAATAAGGAATCGACAAAGGGAGAGGTCTGAACCTAATATTGCATGCATATATTATTATTTGTATTACGTATTGTTATTGTAGCACAGAATATAGATAGAAGTTGATACAAGATACAAGTTCTTTGTAGGAAATAAAGAATTTATTTATTAGCCTTATGGCACTGTGCATAGCTATCAATTCCATCTTTTTAAACTGTTTTTTATTTATTAAGGTCGCTATCACGTAACCACGTCTTCTTAGAAATCCAGTCCTTTTTCCAACTTCTGACCGCATTTCAGCACAGTCTAACGGTTGTATAAATACCCCCGCTATTTGGGACATTTTATGTAAATACTAAGCCGTCTGTACTGTACGCTATCTTAGGCTTGGGATATACAGAGGCGAGGCGACAGTGTGACGTAAGCCAAAATATGAAGAGGTGTACTAAAATAATTTTATACAAAGGATTTGACGCGGGCGCAGGACTTTATTCTTGATAAATAAAAGAAGAAGAAGAAGACGTCACTGTCATTCTTACAGTAAAAAAGTCAGGGTTGTCACCTTTTTTCTGTCGTTACATTTTTGTTTCACGCTGCTTGTCTAGTCTAGCCTTGTTGTAGCTCGTCTCTAATGGCTAATTTCGCGTAAAAAGTTTAGACTTGTGCGCGCGTATTGTTATTTTTATAATATTAGTACCTATCATTTTTTGACGATTTTCTATTTTCTATAGTGACTTGACTGAGAGTGGTAGAAGAGTACGTACCCGCGCCTATATTTATCTAATTAGGTACTTATTTAGTTGGAAATTACCTACTCAATTTTCTACTGATAACTTTATTAATATCACGTCATTTGTAGGTGGCTTGACGACTGCTAAGTCCGCCATTCTAGCGAGCGGTTGACCGCAAATTTTTTCGGCACCTCGGATGGCATCCTATTATGTCGCCCGACCATTTTGCGGCTAACGCGCGGCAAAAGGCTGGCAATGACTGGAATAAAACCACTCACGAATGTTCCGAATGAATTCAGGCTTATTTTATGTTTCGCTAAATTAAGTTTTCCCCTTTTTCGTTTTGTGAACCATTTTTGTGTATATAGTTGACTATAAAACCATAAAAGTACGTACGTATACGTACGAAATATTTTTCGTTTAAATTAAATGGTGTCTACTCACACCCAAACATGTAATTGGCATTAGAAATATCACTCCTATAATTCACTATATTTATCCGTCCGAACTAGGTATCTACCTATACCCCGCCCATTCACAGGCAATAATTCAACTTGCTAATTCTATATTGGCAATATTGCGTCGGTGACTTTAGTTACCTGCGGAAATTGTCAAACGATATTGATGTATACATTTTTGATTCGAACTCAAAACACCAAGCATAATTTATTTTTAAAACTACTTAATGAGTTCAAATAATAATCGTGTCTTAATTTAAATGTTAGACAGTTTAGATTTTCAAAAAAATATATTAAAATCCCGCACCACGCGCAAGCAAAATTGCCAGTTAAGCGTAGATATTCCAAATTATAGCCGGTAGAGAAAGTAACACAACGTATTTAGGAGTCACGCGAAAACATTAGCCGAGATTCCATAAAATTGAACTTCTTGTTTCTGAAGTGAAGGAGTGAAGGATAATCTTTTAAATATATAAAACTCTTTTGAAGCATGACTTAGAATCAGCGCACAGCCTAAACTATAAGTCCTAGAGGTATGAAATTTGGAGGGTAGTATCGTTATATAGTGCAGGGGTGCAGTAAGAAAGGAATTTTGAAACGTCACACTCTAAAGCTTAGAACGCGAGCAACGCCGCGCGCGACGGCTAGTTTTATTAATACAAAGTAAAAATCTTACAGCGATATTTTGTTTGGATGTCACAAAAGCACTTTAGCTGCTATTCTGTGTAAAATTACAATTACCTATAGTAATACTAGACAATTACCCCCCCAGATATTGGAACGCAAGAAAGCCATGTGCTTGGAACAATTTGAGAGACCGAGCTTCCTGAATTCGGAGTCGGGAGCGAGATTTTGCCCAAAAGATAGTGAACAAAGTTAGTCTTCAGTCGCCGCTAGGTATAAAGTGGATGCTAGTATTTAAAAGGGAATGAAAGACGGTTTCATAAGAAATTTAATTTTTTCCAGTACATACTTTATTGTGTATGTGAATTATTGTTATGTTTCTCTTTTTAGAGATGCCACTGGTTATTTTTCGTCAGTCTTGAATCAAAAAAAGTAAAGTAAATTATCTTATGGTCTCATTCATATTGATCTACTAAAAGCTCCACTAGGTGGCTGCTAAACTAGATGTCATATCATTCCGCTGTCATGCGTGATAATGACAGCATTTTTAAAAGCTGGAAGAATGATAAAGAGCTGCGCTAATGACAGGGATTATAAATAAAGGAGTTATCTTTCGTTTCAGCTTGATTTTGTGCCATCACATTTTGATCTGTTAAATAAACATACCTTTTGTACTAACAATATTTAAAACCTAAATATATATTTTTTATTTTAAAAGCACTATGATGCTCTCTGACTGAACTCAGCACACAATTAATGTAGAAATCACAAGAAAGTAGGTATTACTATGAGTTATGATCCATAATACAAAGCTTTCATAATTCTTCATCAATAAAAAAGTAGCTTGTTGGCACACATCGTGAGGCAATCGCACTTTCACAGCTTATTCCCTTTGTTATAACTTCCGTATTCGCTGTGAGTAATATTTGTGTTGCTCTACTTTTCTGATTAGCATTCGCTCCTAGCACCTAGTGCTATGAATAAAATACTTTATCCCACTCAAGTTTGAGATATTACTTCTCATAATTTTCTTACAACAAAGCAAACTAGACGTTTCAGACAACTACCTCACAGGTATTATGTTAAAATTAGTTATATTATCAAAAGCAAAAACGTTGATTGGCATTCTTAGCGTTCGTCTAAAATGATGATGAACTAGGTATCTGAGTTTCAGTTCTAGCTATGTGCTGTGAAATGTTTCTTGTAATTATAGCAATTAATATTATATAGTGAGGCGACTATATTGTATAAAAAAATAAAAATTAGGTAGGTACTCGTCGCGTCCACAAAACGAAACAAAAAAATGTGCGTCCTCCCCATATATCATGTAGGTTGATCTTGTGACATGAGCCAACCTGACTCCGCATTGTTTTAATTTAAAACCTAAACGCTATTCCGAGTTTTCGCTGTTCCGTGTTTGAGCAATTCCGTCTGAAATACGAGGTCATTGTTGGTGGCACCGACGGCGTTGGAGTCTGGGGGGTAAGGGGGCAGGGGGAGGGTACCGCCCCCTACTACTACTGGGAAGTTGGAAACGAGAAGCATCAAACCCATTACTGTAGTAGGCGAGAAAGAAATAGGACGCTTGTGTCGAGTTCGGTTCGAGTAATTGTATTTCAACCATTGCAAAGTGAAAAAGATAGTATTGATATTTTAAAATGAAATGCATAGAACTCTACTCTAAAACAAAACACCGTGCAAAGTAAAAAGTTACTTTTTACTATACAAACAAGGGTTGTTTTGTAAAATCAGTTGTGGGTCAACGTGAAGATAACGGAGTGCAAACTTAACTGTAGACTTTTCCAGACTTTTGTCTATAAAATCGAGGTTTCAAGTGAATAGTAATATTCGTGACCCATATGAAGTGTCCTATAATGTAATTATATCTACAGGGAGGTTCCTAACATACCTTCAAGCTTCGGTTCGTATTTACGTCAGGACCCATCTAATTAACGTAGAAGCATGTAATTTATCGTTTTGAAGCGTTTCAAATTATGAATTGGAGCTTGTAGACAACTGTAATTATAGAGATATACGTCTACACTCAGTGTAGTGGTAAATGATAAGTTTCCTAGAATCTAATGGGAGAAAGAAAACTAGAATTCTTTGCCCAGAATTGGGATAGGGTAATAGGTTGAAAAAAATATCTTGTGTACTTCTAAATGTCACTTATGGAATATGGATCTGATCCATATGACGCTGCATCGATTTGAATCGGAATGTTCGGTTTCTCAATAATGTTTTAAAAACATTTGTAACTTCTAATAGGTACCTATATCTAACTGTATCTATTGGTTCAACAAATACTTCGGTTTTTACTGTAAGTTGGTTGAGCATTTGTTATAAATACTAAATTCTAAATCGGTTGTTATCTCTTTGCGGTGTAATATAACTGCAAGTAATAGAGCATTTTTAAAACTACGCTAAAATAACATGTTATGAATGAAAGGCTTTTGTTCCATGAAATCATTATTCATATTCTCCTGTCATTTTAAAGCGGCTAATAATACGTGCCTACTAATTTCGTATTTTAAACTCTGCATTAAGTAAAGTTCTAACTATAAAGTAGTGGAGAAAATGTTAATTAAGCTTGAATAATGCTATCACAGCGAGTGCCAGCCAAACCGAACTGTAGACATCGCAGCGCTGGTATACATTCTCAATTTTATTGCCCAAATACGCCCAATTTGCGAATTATCATAATTTGCGCGTTCTGTTTGTGAGTGCTGTTCTGCTGTTTCAATTATCAGGCTCGACTGGTATGCAGACGTGTGTTTACGTCGCAATACAGACTCACACAAGTTCTGTAAAACCTCTCAATGAAAAGCTGTCAGAGAATTATGCGAACCTCGATTCAAAAAAAAATTGTGGTATGATTCGTGGAGCTCTTGGAGTAAAAAAACTATATTTTAGACTGAAGTTTTATTTTCGAATGTCCTTTGTTTTTATTCTCGTTCATACTGACCAAATTTACACAATTTTGTATAGAGGTGTAGAGTGTGCACCTACAAAAGCGTCAAAGGGATTTTTTCGGGTGACACAAAAAACGAATTGGGACCATCAATAAACAACGTCAATTAAAACGAAACGGACGGAAGAGTGTTCATTTTGTCCCACTCGGTACCGCTACCTACAGTACAAAGTAGAAATTAGTACTTTTCATTTCGGGGTCAAACTGAAAATCGAGACACGAGAAGTTTTTTTTCATTAGAGAAAGTACTGACCTACCTGTGTTTAGTGTGTACACTACCAGGGTTTAAGGAGATCTAGTCCAAACGCGATGTAGTCATATCGAGATTTATTTTAGTCAGAAAGCGGTGTAGTCATAATGCTATCTAGTCAAATCAAGATGTTGTCTCAAAGCTTCAAACCCCTTGGTATCATCAATATATATAAAACTCTTTTGAAGCTGACAGAGAATCAACGCACAGCCATAAGTCCTAGATGTATGAAATTTGGAAGGAAGGTTCCTTATATAGTGTAGGGGCGCACTAAGAAATGAATTTTGAAAAGTCGCACTCTAAAGGGTCTAGAACGCGAGCAACACCGTGGGCGACGGCTAGTTATAAATATGATCCAAACATACCCTATAACAAAATAAAAAAAAATAGATAAATAATAAGCTAGAAAAAAACTGAGCGCATTGAACTACTACAGAATACTACATGTTAAAACCAATATTATAGGAGAATCAATTCTTGAATACGGGTGACTCACTAAATAATGGTCCTCAGCTGATGACTAGAGTGGGCTGAGTTGATAATATTAAAAAAGCAATAGATTATGCTTGTCCACTGAGTTCATAATCAAAGTGTACTTTAGTAGATTGTTATTGTAAACAAACAGTAGAGAAGTTTAAACAATAGATCCAATATGTCCAGTTTTGCGCGTTGCGACGCGACGCGATCACGCGACGTCTCATCGCTTTGATGAGTTTCGACCCTACAAAAGATATTTGATACAACCGAAGGGTGGTGAAGCACCATGAATAAAGACCTTCATTTGAATGTTTAGATTATATTTTGTTACGTAGATATTTTGGGTTTCTGTGACCCTCTTTTAACTCTCTTTACCCTCTGCGGTGCCGCCCGTTCTGTCTCAGAAAGAAGGTAGGGAAATATTTCTGAACGTTTGTTAGAAGCGTAATCGAATATTTCTATTAAATTCAAAAATCAACATTCTACGGCTTATACTTTTTATACTTGTTTGGACTTACAATTTTTTTACCAAATTGTTCAAAGACAGAAACATTTCCGCAATATCTTTTATTTTTTAGCGCTAGTTAGCATTCTGTGAGACAGGTTCAACGATATTTTTGTTTCCCGTAGAGAGCGCTGGTAATTGTGTACCTATCATAAACTCCCCACTTTGCAGTATAAGAACAAAAAACCAAAAACACGTTCAGTAGCTCGTATAGAAAGCAGCATTTCCGAGTTGTGACACCGAATAGGTTTCGTCGGATGTAAAATCACAGAGTAGACAACCTACAGAACAACAGCTATCAGAGCATATTTTATGAAAGTAAAAATATTGGCGGGCGAAATATTTTTTAATTATACCTACATGCTACATGTTAGAGAAACATAAAAATTGGAAAGTCATCATTTAAAAAGTGTCTTGCAGCCGTGACGTCACAGACACTCTCGGTTACCCAAAGCTGCTGCTCGACTCTTGTGCGTGAACATGTCGAGAACTCTATACACATCAGTGTGCAAACTGTGCATGTGAGTGACTACATTTCGAGTCGTATTACGCGTCATCGCGAGCTCGACTTCCGAACGTTGTACCGTCACTGCGCAGAGTATCTCGGATGCACGTCATTGCACGTTTCTGTTACGCTTACAATACGTTTACGATCGTCACATTTATTCAAGGTCTCTGTTGCTCTGTAGATTTACTCTGTGGTGAAATGGTAGAGAGCGGCGCGCGACGCAGATGTGTTTTATGCAGTGATTCGATTTGTTGGCTCTATCCGACCGACATACGGAACGCACCCAGCCGGATGGCATTATGCATATCAAGGTTTTGTAAATATCTGAACGAAAAACTTAAAGTCAAGTAAATGTGGAGGGAATAAATCACTAGTTTAGAAGAGGGTCTACGTAGTATTACAGTGATAATCACATTCGAACTTAAATTGTTATTTGAACCAGCCTCAAGTATTCAGATATCGATTCAAAAAGGTTTTGGATAAGCAACAAAACCTCTGCAATAAAGCTCGAAAATTACCAGGTGTTTTTCTCATAGGTATAGAATTGTAAAAATAACAATATGTTCATTTAATTGATTTCTGAATAAAACTACGCAACGTTATCCGACAACAAAAACTTTTTAAAATAACCCTCTGCTCGAAAAACCCGCATTCCGTATCATAGCATTTTTGAATCCGTTCTAAATAAAGCCACCCTTTTCTCATGAACAGAACACGAGAAGTTTTCAAATAAAGGATTCGACTTGTCTCATTTCGGGGGCATTGCCAGACTGGCGGGTTTATCGGGGAGCTGTGCCGAATCTACGCAGGTGTTGGACGAAAGGTCCGACTTTCTTCGATTCCAAACTTAAGGTACCTACCATTCACAACTTTCCTTGGCATCGTTCCTATCGATTTTAGATTAAGAAACTTGGAAAGCCTGTAAAAACATTCTGTAATAAATTCCCGTACTTTACGTAACCAGTGCAGGGTGTTTCGGAGTTGCTGCAAAAGTTTCTAATAATGATCATGACGCCAAGGAATTGGTTTGGCCTAATTTCGAGGCTCGGTGATGGTAGTTCTTCGGTGTTGTTTCCCGCCATCCATTTCTAAATATACTTGTGGTATTTCTTTACAAAAGTTATTTAAGCTTCCGCACTACCTTATCCAAGAAATACGCAGCAAGAGTTTTTAAACACAACTAATTTGCACGTGATATGAAGTCGTAAAAAGAAAAATTGCCATGCATGTTCTACGAGTACAATTATGTACGTCGAACAATAAAGTTTTATACTGTTGTAGTTTTTATAAAAGTTGAGCCCATAAGCTATTGAGAAGTTTATATATGAAAAAATATGAATGAAAAGTGATTCATAGACTGATCTATTGGCAAACATTTGAACAATCTCGTTGGAAAGTGTAGAGACAAATATATTCAAATGATAGTTGATGCTTTGTGTAGGTTTTGCAATGGCGTAGTCGAGTCACGCGCGTCTGTGGTAAAGTCGACTTGAAGTTATGTGCTTTGTAAGTATGAGAATAAGATCTAGAACAAATAACTTCTAATTTGTTTGTCTGGGCACCTACTGTACATTCATCATAACTCACTGTGACGTTATTTTAGCATATTTAAAAATATGTGGTCCATTTATTCATGAGTAAAACTCGTGAAAAAAACAGACGTGGGTCTAATAGAACTAAATTTGAATCATGAAATTTAATGCTTCTATTTTTAAAACAATTCTCGTAAAAACTGGTTTGTATAATATTTCATCACTCTTTTATTTATTTGTGAGACTGCCGAAGCTATGAAAACCTCTGAAAAAAAAAACTTTGATTCGTCGCTGAATGAAAACAAAAACGTGGAACTACCGGCACTGTTGCGACGTCAAGGCAGGAGTATATTAATGACAGTGTGTCTTCGCAGCTCGTTTCCGTTCTTTTGTGATTGCTCACGTGCAGCGCCAGCCTCAGGCTCTTTGAATACATACGTGAGCAAACAATTGTTCCGGGAATTAAAGCGTTTTGTGTCACAACCATTTTATAAACACGACGTATACGACCTTGAGTAATCAGAGAAGACGTAGATTTGTTTACTTAAAAAACGTCTTTGATTACGTAGGTTCAAGGTCGTGTTTATAGCTGGTTTTTGTTTGTCTGGGAGTCTGGAGTTTTCTTTTGAGATTGTGCTTATCATCAATATTTATAAAACTCTTTTGAAGCTGACTTAGAATCAACGCACAGCCTTAACTATAAGTCCTAGAGATATGAAATGTGGAGGGTAGTATCCTTATATAGGTAGTGTAGGGGTGCACTAAGAAAGGAATTTTGAAACGTCACACTCTAAAGGGTAGAACGCCAGCAACGCCGCGGGTGACAGCTAGTTGAAAATAAAGTACACGCGTGCCGATATCAAGTAGGTATTGATATAACTAGGTTTCCTCGTCTGTGATGCAGCTTTGGCTTTGGTGCATTAGTGAGTGTCTGTTCTGTACAAAGTATTTAAATATCGAAATAATTATTTTGCTTTGTAGATATTTACGCTGAATTTAATATTTGCTAAAAAAACCACCATTGGATATTCGACATTTGATGTGGGTAAGGTTTTTTAAGATTACTTTGTACAGAGAACGATCTGAAGAAAATGTACTTGTATCTACCCTTATCAATAAAAACGGTGAGTCGAAAATAAGAAATGATACGTTTGACAGTAATTTTAGAGACAGCCAAGCGAATTACAATTCCAGACTGACTTCAGTTTTCACAAACTATTACTGAGTTCAAAGAAAGCTAAGTAAGTACTTGTACAGAAGATTTCATTAATTAAGAAGCTTTTAAAGCTGTGATCTGCAAGTTTGTAGACTACGTGGCACCTTGTTTACGGCATCTCGGCGATATAGATACGAAGCACATTGGCAAACAAGCACTATAGACAACAAAGAGCTTTGTACTACTAAGTTTAAAGAAATAGAGTTTTTCGAATAATCTCATTGGTACTGATGATCTTTACTTTGGCTGGAGCGGTCACTAGCTGAAGGTTTACCTCCAACTATCTCTTTCCGTTGACTTGAAAATGACATTTACTACAAAAGCCACTATAAAAATTACAAAAGTGATAAATGAGAGCCTAAGATTTGAGTAACAATACCGCTGAAACCATACCTTATAAACACATTATAGAGGTCCATAGTAAAATTACAGTACCTACTTAGTTGTTATGAATGAAAATTGGATTTAAAAACAATTCTGGGAAAGAGAAAAATATCACGGAATAATAGCGATATAATTGCCAGAAATCGAAGCCAATAAATAAGCAAGAAATCTTATTATCCGGGAAAATGATCGGAATTATTTATTGTAACGCGGACTAGTAGACTCCCCACATCCATATGTTATGTGGGGCCAATTCCAGGCCTCCAGCTCCGCATAAAGATGAGAGTATGACATAAAAGTCGATAAATTTGGTCAATAGCCATTATACGACGTTGTCGGGTGCGAAAATATGGAAGTGAGAGGGGGAGTTCACGGCTCTTTGATTTAGGGATGGCGGGATCATGCAATACTGCTGGAGTGGAAGAGACAAGGCGCACGCTCGCATTCTACACCCCTTGTTTACAGTGCGATTCAAAATGCATACTACGGACAAAGGTATTTGTGTCACGGGAACTTGGGAATGGAGCCGGGTCTTTAGGTCAAAGCGAACGTGTGAATACATTTTCATTTCAGTGTTCTGTTTTTGAAAGAGGTTATATAAAAGAATAGAAACTTAAGCACAAACCATAACGATAATGTGTTCAGTCCTTGAGTGCCAAGTGCTATTGACTGCACAAAGCCATGTGAGCGACGTATGAAGATATTTTCAATATAAAACTTCTGAAGCACATCGAAATTGTTTTTGCCAAACATTCGAAAACAACAAGTGCAACAAGAGCTGGAACCTTACATCTCGTCGACATTCGCAGTCCACACAGCTATTAAGCACACCAGTAAAAGTCACATCCAGACGCTGTAAAACTTTAAGTCGTTGGCAAACGGGAGGGATACTAGAACTCGATGCTGGCGGAAGCCACAGCTGGCAGCCATCCGAGCGGACACAACTATACATACTACGAACCTAACGAAATAGAAAATACCATTATTCTTCTCTCAAGACAAGGAGGCGTTCAACCAATGTTATTTACAACCTGGTTTGTTTATTGTTTTACTTGAATATTGTGAAATATTACCTTCTCAAAGCAATGAACGCTGAATCAGGGAAACTCAAAGAACCGCAACGCTCAAAGTTTCGCCGCGTCGACCCAAATTTACTAAACTATTCCATAGGTAAAGAAACTAAGGGAGCAGGATTTAGATTTTCGAAACATTGTCAACGTGGCGGAGATCAACGAAATTGGAGAGACGAAACTTACAAATCCGAAACCAAATAAGGAAAAGGCGAGGCTTGAACCTTTTTGAATAACAAACATAAAAGCCAAATATTTTACAAAGACTACAAAATACCACTTTGTCGCATCGGGAGAGCAGGTAAGCAGCTCATAGCAATAATAACGTGTATTGATACACGACAATACTCAGATCCTTACTTACGTAAGTACATAGACATATACACAAATAAAACAAGCACACCCTATTAGAAATAAATTGCCTTGAAGATATTATTATTTTTTATTGTAATAGGTGTTCTTTACGATACGAATAAAATAATATGAAGAAAGGAGTTTTCAATTAGAAAGATTCATAATGAGATTTTATTACAAAACTTTGTATGTAATAGCTAAATCTAATTTGAGAAGACGGGGCCGGGTGTAGGTACTCGGCTTACATGTCAGTCACGCACGCGCGGCGTTACAGATTGTCCTCATTTCGATGTAAATTAAATTCCAAATTAAAATGTTTCCTGAATATTAAATAAAGTCAACTTGGATATTATTCCTACGGGAACGATAGGTCATGGTATCTAATAAAATGAAGCAATAAACGTGAATCCAATTTATCGGGTGCGCAAAATGAATAAGAAAATGTACGTAAGTGAGATATATCATGCTCAGGCTCATTTTACAGGTCCGCGCCAATCTTGGGGCATTGGCATTCAAATTGATGGTAAGGGTACGTTTCACCATTAGAGGGGACTTATTAATTCCCCTTTCGACAGGCCAACCGAGGAGGCGATAAATTCACCTCAACCAAAGGGATGACCAATTTCAGAACATTTACGAGCCACAAATTACGCGACCGTTGAAATATACTGGGCCGGGGATGTGAGCCACCCAAGGGCAAGAGAAGAAAAAGCCCAAATGTTAATTTAATGTCGAGAGCCACACAAAATTGCTTCAGTTCTGTAGATGAGAGAAATATTGGGCCACGGTCCGCGAAAAGGTTCAAACACTAATTTTATGCAGGGTAAATGAGCGGGGCAAGACTCCAAATCGATATTAATTTAGCTAAGCGTACCGTTAATTTTTCTTCAGCAACGCTATCATGAATATTACTGGGCCACTTAACGGTATTACGAGGCTTCAAACTTTTAGATTATCGCACGGTGAACTAATTTTAAAGGCGCGGCGGAGTTTTAGAAACTGAAACGCGTTTCGAGCGATGTTATAACTTTACATACAAGCCGGCAATAGAAGAGACATGACAAATGAAATTAAACGATACGAAAACCAATAGGAAAGGCCCTAAATATGGCAATCGATAGCTTTGGCCGGTCGGACCCTAATCCGGTGACTTGCATACAAAGCTCCATTTATTTCTCCATAGCCGTCGTTGAAAATGTTATTGCCAAAATATATAACGCGAAGTCTCATGTAAGAGTTATGGAAATATGAAAAAGAAAACAAAACCTTGGGCAAGTTTTGGCTGTAATGGTTGTTTTATTTGTTGGCGTCGATATATCTGAGGCGGCTCTGTTACGTTGTGCTAGCTAACTGTTTTATCACTTTATTGCATGAGATGGCATAAACTCGCAAGGGCGATGGCAGTAAAATTTTACTGTGGGGCAAATAGGTACGTTTGTGACGATGCCTTTACTTGGGTATGTTATACTAGATAGTGTAATAAAAACGTGAAAATAGCTTAGTTATTCATTCTTCCCTGGAATTACGTACGTGCTTTGCTTTAAAATTTACATTTAAATATACCTTGAACCAATCTGCGTGGCGGGCTCTTAAATGCGATTGAGTCTGCATTTTAAAAATAGTTTATTTATAGTTTAAAGCTAGTTTAGAGCTTCACTAGCGACCCGCCCCGGCTTCGCACGATTGCAATGCTGATACGTTCAGCCAGCGTTTGCAATGTAAGCGCAAAAATGTGTTTATTTACGATATCACATTAGAAACCTCTAAAATGATCAGTGTTTCTCTACCATATTATGCATGTATTATACATATAAACCTTTCTCTTGAATTACTCTATCTACTAACAAAAACCGCATCAAAATCCGTTGCGTAGTTTTAAAGATCTAAGCATACATACGGACAGACCGACAGCGAGAAGCGACTTTGTTTTATACCATGTAGTGATAACGCAGCAAATGCACCATATAACTACCTACAATACTCTGTTTATACATAAAACTCTGTATTTCCGGATATGAAACTGAAAATTTAATAATACGTGTCATTCATGCTAACAAGAACACAATGCGATGAAACTGGAGGGAGTACACTTTCAGATTTACATTACACGTTATATACGAAATGGCTTCCACGTGTGTGCCATGCCCGCATCCGAAAATTGGATATAATTATCCAGACCAAGAAAACCGCTTAATGAGTGTTTTAAATGTAAAATACTCTATTTAAAACCAATTTAAAACCCTTATTTGTAAATCTTTGCCAGGTGTAATGGCCACTGCAAATAAATACCAACTCAAAGAATCCTGCGACTTAAAATTCATGTTCCGTAATACAAAAAATAATGAATGAAAACTTTTTGTATTTTGCTTTTTGTATGTTTTTTGCTGTTTTTTGGTTTAAAATAAGAAGATATTTAACAAATGCAATATCTTGTTCATCATTATTTGAAATACAACAGCTCAAAGGAAAATCCAGACTAAACTAAACATTCTTTCGAGAAATACAAATAATTTTATCACAAATGAAATTACTTTGCATAAACAGTCTCATTATAAACGTAGCACTGTTCTGTCATCGTCATATAAATAAGGTTGAACAACAAAATGGCTATATGTACAGTGAGAGCAAGAGCGGAGGCGGAAAGCGTTTTACACAAGAGGATAAGGCCGACTAGACTGAGAGGATAGTAGGTATAGGTGCTGGGCAAGTCTACTCCATCTAAACATTGTCCCACACATTGACAGTGTCCCGTTAAGTGTAGGCATAGGTTGCCTCCTGACGCTGTATAAATCATCTTCAATATATGTAAAGGCTTATTATTATTATTATTAGTAACCCAAAAACAGCCAAATCCCATATCCAGAGTGGTTCCGCTCTCGCGTCCGCTACCGCTTATCACTAAAAACACGGCCATCACCGGATCTAGGGAAAATACAAGAGATGAGAAACTAAAGCACCTCGTTAGTGGGACATTATTTGTATGTGACTTTCTGCATACAAAGACACTAGACTACCCTAGAAGCATTCGACGTACTCATTCTTCCGATGACGGGAATAATAATCACCGATTTACAGAAAAGAAAAATCTTATTCAAGTGTTTTACGGTGAAGCTTTGTCTGTGGATATAGCCCAGGAGTCAACGAAGCCAATCACAATTTGGAGACAAAAAATACTGAATCATAGCCTTAATTCCTGTTACTGTCCTCTAAAAGAAATTGTCTGAAAAATCCTTACTATCCTGAGGTTGCTCGTTTGTCAAAGAACCATTGACCAACACCATTTTGGCTGCCAGTTCCGAACCAGTAATTATAAACTATTGAATGCAGGATATCATTTAGGAAAATACCATTTATTTTGTAATTATGAAGAGCTCACAGTGGTATTACACAAATTGCACGCCCAACGTTCATAAATACATTCGCATCATGATTATTAAACCCGTCACGAGGAGCTCAAAGAGAATTTGCAATCAGAAACGATGTTTTGTTCAAACAACATAGATACAGCACACGCCTCGTGATTTCATAGTATACGTAATCATACAGTCAAAATGCGTAGGGCGGTGTGCAAATGTATGGCGTTTACGAGATACCATTATCTCTCTTGTATTTCCCACGTGTCTGGATGCAGTCGCTGGAAAATTAAAAAGCAAGCGAACGCGGAGTATTCAGCCAATAGAAACGCAACTCCCGATTGCCCTGAGCTTTGACGCACTCCATGTATTTGTTTGGTATCGACGACCTTTGTTCCGCTGCGATACGGTTCACTATTTTATGACAACAGCACAGATCACGTGCTGCTATAAAATATAACTCCCTGGATGGGCAATAATCACGACTTTTGGGACTTTCACGTACACGTTTTTAGACGCACGTGACCTGTGACGCTTTTCACGTAATCGTTTAATGGCGGAACAGAATATTTTTTGCCTAGGTATTAGGTATCCCTTTAGTATCGATAGGTATAATAAACATTCATATTTTTTTTTGCAAAGAGCTTTGCAGTTCTTATTTTCTAATCAAATTAAAATTATCTAAACCGAATATCGCTAGATATAATCTCTGCAAATCATGTGATAAAATGGAGGATGGGAAGTTTATTATCTGCATAGTAATTATGGGAGTGCCACTTCTATCACCTGGTTACTAGTTTTTGTAACGTCAAGTGGGCTTTGGCTTTTACCAAAATATTTGCAGCAGTGAACAAAGCTTGTAGGTACGCAGTTAAAGGAAGTCCTTGTTTTACGATCTTAACTTCTTTTACGAGTCTCCATAACGAGTTTGTACTGAAATGATTGTGCTATCTGATACAGATTTTTAAGTGCCTTTATAATGTGGGTCAAATATGTTTTAAGATTGTATTGAAATACTACCAAATTTTACTACACGTACTTATGAATGCATTATAAAAAATCAAATATAAAAGAATGTACTGACTCGGGAGAGAACACTATGAATATTGATGTGAACAAATTCCATGCGAGTGAAGTCACGTGCAGAATTTAGTTGCTTGTATTGTAAAAATCGGTAAATAGCCAGTCACACGCATTTAAGTGCTTTAAATTGTTATAACTCAACTGCAGGCAACAGTATTTTATTCAATACGTACGTGATAGAACTCACAAAGAATAACATCTGTAATATGCAACACTAGCCGTCACCCGCGGCGTTGCTCGCGTTCTACCCTTTACAGTGTGACGTTTCAAAATTCCTTTCTTAGTGCACCCCTACGCTATATAAGGATACTACTCTCCAAATTTCATACCTCTAGGACTTATAGTTTAGGCTGTGCGTTGATTCTCTGTCAGCTTCAAAAGAGTTTTATATATATTGACTAGCCGTCGCCCGCGGCGTTGCTCGCGTTCTACCCTTTACAGTGTGACGTTTCAAAATTCCTTTCTTAGTGCACCCCTACGCTATATAAGGATACTACCCTCCAAATTTCATACCTCTAGGACTTATAGTTTAGGCTGTGCGTTGATTCTCTGTCAGCTTCAAAAGAGTTTTATATATATTGACTAGCCGTCACCCGCGGCGTTGCTCGCGTTCTACCCTTTACAGTGTGACGTTTCAAAATTCCTTTCTTAGTGCACCCCTACGCTATATAAGGATACTACCCTCCAAATTTCATACCTCTAGGACTTATAGTTTAGGCTGTGCGTTGATTCTCTGTCAGCTTCAAAAGAGTTTTATATATATTGACTAGCCGTCGCCCGCGGCGTTGCTCGCGTTCTACCCTTTAGAGTGTGACGTTTCAAAATTCTTTTCTTAGTGCGCCCCTACACTATATAAGGATACTACCCTCGAAATTTCATACCTTTAAGACTTATGGTTTAGGCTGTGCGTTGATTCTCAGTCAGCTTCAAAAGAGTTTTATATATATTGATGAGCAAAGTCACGGGCAGATAACTAATTAATAAAGGCAGGTAAACCTGTTATCACTTCGGTATAAATCAATTGGAACCCTCTGGCTAAATAACTTTTGTTTTACTAATCACAGCGATACGTTTGTGAAAACTTCCCTTTACGTACCCATAGCACTGGTTTTAACACTTTTACTAAAGACATTTTATGCCTGCAAAACTATAAGATGTAGAGTAGGTATTCTAAGTATGTTTTACTTTAAGCATAGTATTATATGAGAGACAAGAAACTTTTGTTGTTCATTATTTCCGAGATCTTGTTAAACCCTAAAAGAGGCAAAAAACTGAGTTTTTAGGTAGTTTAGACGACCTTTTAGAGTTTTAGTATTCGTTTCCAATGACTTGCTTAGCCTAAAAAACTCCCTCAAATATGGTAATTTTCTCCCGAGTTATATTTTTTTATTATTAGTTCTTACCCCAGTTTTGAAGAAAAAACTAAAGTCAACGTTTTATCATTTTTTCGTAATCTGGTTGTGAAGTATGGAAAATCTAGATTAAGTTCCATATTCTAAGTCGTTACCTTGAATAATTCCCGCCTCGACTCGGCCTTATAATTTATTTTATCAAAACACGATTTCGAAGTCGATTCGAGGCGAGGATTATCCGAGGTACTAAGAATATAAGGGTTAAACATTCAGATTAGTTGTAAAGATTTATTCACAAAGAAAATTACAACTAATACAGTATTTACAATATTTACAAAATACACATGTAACAGTTGAGCCATCTACAAACCGTTGCAAACGATTTATAGATAGCTCAACTGGTCCAAATCAGTACCAATCGGAAGCGTGCCCAAAGTAAAAAAAAAAAGTTGTAAGGTAAGAAAAAAAATATTCTTGCTGGCTACCTTAGTTACATAGACGCACTAAAGAGTTTTATTCATTTTGCAATCGATTGAAGCAGTTCTAACTTCAAAAAGTAATGCTCACCCAGTTCATTGTGTTTCCGATCACGAGTTGGAAACAATCAAGACGTCCAACGGGTGAGGATAGGATTAGTACTGACTTTAGTACAAAGACGAGCATAACCAATCTCTGTTATACGCAGACAGGTAGATGGAATACCTATCATGGGTTTTGGAATATACATTTGGGGTGAAATGTGATAGTGTGATAAGCAAGCAAGCTCGTATGAGCTAGTGGCCAACTCTGGTGACGCAGTTTTTAGGCCGCCTTAAGGCCTCCGTCGTGGCTTAACGACTGCTAGAGCCGGGACCGACAGTTTAACGTGGCCTGCGAAGCACGGAAGCAGATGTAAATGCCACTAACGGTCACCCATCCAAATAGTGACCGCACCGAACGTTGCTTAACTTAGATAATCGGTGAAGATTGGCTAAGCAAGCTACGCCACGAGCACTTCAGTGTGATACTAAAGATTATGTACCTAATTAAAACCCGTGTGCAACCCTATTCTACATTTGATAGAAAATCGAATCATAATTCCGATTATTTTTAAGTTGAGAAATATGTCAACGACACACTTTGAATTACCCACAAACACGTTTTCAAACACACAAAAGAAGGTAAAAAAATCACACAAAAATTTTCCTTTTCATTAATTTCAGTAAAATGTCGTTGCGAGTAGATTTACGTGACGATATAAAAGCGTGTTTGGCCTACCTACTAATATGTTTAAATTGTATGAAACTCGTGTTTTATTTAAGCTAGAAATACTTATTAGGTTTTATTTTTGCGGTTAGTGATGGTTAATCCGTTTTTCGTTGATTGCAAGCTGCAGGCGAGAATATTTGAAAAACACTTCAACATCCAATGGACTAGACCGGTCGGGAGTGCTCTCCAACTCGATTAATATCCCGTTTATACTCATAGATACGACACATTTGCCGCAGCTTTTAATAGTTTTTCGAGAGCTGGTGCGAATTTAATCACTTATTATTTTATCTCTCGTGTTATTTTATCCCAAATCTGACTTGAACGGTAACAGTGAAAGGTTAAAGATAAAAATAGCGCAACTTACCTTAGAATATGGATCTTCACGTCGAGTGCCTTTCAGGAAGTCATAGAATATGCAAAGAGGCAGAACCATTATAGCCGGCTCTTTGCATAGAGTGGCAGATGCGGCGAATAAGAGCGTTCCCGCTAAAGTCAACCACTGCAGCAGTTCCCCGCTATCTTCACTTGCACTATCACTATACTGACACTTTATCGGCCTTATCGGTCCGGCTTTCACCTCACAAGCGTCAAAGAACTTCAGCGGTCCGGCTCTACTAGCCTTCAACAGTCTGCGAAAGTTCATCATAATTTGCTGCACCAATCCGTGGCAGCTTAGCCGGAATGTCGTATCACTGGCTGTGATTTGTCGTCGCACGGGATTATCCTTCACTATTTGTCGACATTGCTTTTTGTGTTGCGCCTCGCGCAGTCGCATGTGTTCGTTGTACAAAAGGAAGCTTAGGAGGAATAAATTGCACGCGGCCAGATCCGCCCTGCCCACCACGCCGGCCACGGCTTCCGTGTGGATCGGATGCGCTGCAAAAGTGAGTCCGGCTACCGCTGTGCCAACTCTCATACAATAGGCCGGTAACAGCCTCTTCGCTGTGGTCACTACAAGCGCTGTGGCTGTGCAGTGGAACATTATATTCAGGAAGTGGTAGCTCCATGGCTTGAATCCGCTGAAAGCGTAGTTCAGGCGATAGGTAGCGACGCAGAGAGGTCGGTAGGAGCCGTGCGAGCCCGGATCCGAGAGCGGCGTTCCCCAGAAATCGTTTTCAAATAATGCCTTTATGGGTGTGTGCCCGATGACGTCCGGGTTGGAGAGTATCGCCCGTCTGTGAAATAAAATAGGAAAGTTAACTCGTTGATATTTTAGGGTATAACATTTTGAGGGGAAGTAGATAACGTTTAATGTAGAAATTTGCATTTAGGATACGGCCTCAACTTGACGCAATTTCCGGAAAGTAGCCAAACTTTTTTGCCTTGGCCTGTATTTTTTATTATTATTTTTCATTGCTTACCTAATCTCAGTACCTCTAACGTATTATGTCCTCATGCTCGCCACTATTTTGCGTCCCCACAATCGCACCCACCCAACATCCGCTCGTATAGAAACTTTGAGACCTCTTTATTTTTATAGCACCTCCATACGAGAGCCCATAAAGATAGAGATAGGAAAAAAATCAATGTTATATTACAATGGCGTCCATGCTGATACGTATTTATAACACAGGTAGGTATAGTTTGTACGTAACGTTACTTTTATATTTCTTTCAGATTGTACCAACTTATAGTTTATTCACTTATTTTTATAAAAATGTACTAAATATCGAACTAATTCGTTTATTTCTAATCACTTGTTCAGTAAAACAATTTGCTCTTCGTTTTATTGTATTTTGCCGGGCTACGTATAAAGCCCAAATCCACTGAACCGTCGTATATTCACCCCAATTGATAGAACCAGCGTAGATTCAAACATCCATCGGTACGGCTTAATTTAAATAAAATATTGCTTTCTTACCTGGCGGGCAGCGGCGGGTGGTCGCTCATCGACGCTGAATCTATTGGGTGTTTTCCCGAGCGATTGGACCTTTACCCCCGATCCTACCCGAGCAGGGTACCTCTAAATAATGAACATGTTTCAACGTAGGTCTCGACCTCTAGAATTGGTTTCGTGAACCGTATTTTGACGCTTTCCGGTTGATGGGCTGAGTGACCGCGCTACGGGTCTAGGTAGGTAGAAGAAACAATTAGTACCAACTTCCCAATCTCGCACTTGTTGGCAATTTTGGTATTTTTATAAAATAACGAGCGATGAACGCCATCTGTCAACGCGCAGCGGTGCTATGATGTGGCGTCAGATAGCTACATGGATGAACCAACGAAGAATGAAGCAAAAAACAAAAAGAAAAGGACCGAACGTAGAGAGGAGTGGAAGTTCATTCGGTCGAGGCTTCATCGTTCTTTTTTGGTAGGCCATTTTCTTTCGATGGATTGATGAAAAAGCGGCTGCCTAATTTTGTTGGTTTTAAATATTACCAGAATATACAGAGTAAACTACACGTAATTGGGTTTATTTTGTCTACACACTGATATGTAACTGGACGTCACTTTTTACCTACAAGAGGGACTTTAAATTAGTCTCGTGTTACAATTGAAATGCTAAAACTCCGCTTTATCTTTATGTCATTTCCAAGATCAAACACGTTTTCTAATAATGTTTCGAATATAGATATCTGGTGCTTAACCATATTTAACCTAAACTCAACGCGGTAAAACTTATACTGCAGTGAAAGCGCATTGAAAGAGACACAAGCGGCACGAGCTTCGGAAGCTCGCTCTATGACCACTGACCTGTAAACCTACGCTCGACTTTCCGCGTCAATTTTCACTTCTGTTAATTGCGTGAAACAAGTTGAACGCGACCAAACTGGAAATTACTATTTGACTGAACAATGGAGAGACGAAAACAATTGGGCATATTTAGGGTTCCGAAGCCAAATGGCAAAATCAGAACCTTTGTAATTTCGTAATTTCCGGCTGCCTTTTGATAAGAAACTCTGCATTCTTTGTCAAGCTTCTTTTAACAAAACAAATAAACAACTTTAAAAGATCATTGAGTTGCGTATTAAAACCTCATCCAAGGCGTAGAAGCCTGCCCTAAAATGGACTGCCTAATGTGACTGCTTTGCTTCAAAGTTCAAGCATTCTTCAACTCCCAAGTAATACGGAACAGTGGATAAGTGGCCTACAATAGCAACTTTGTAACAAAACTTCCTTAGCATAGGGAAACGTTATATAGTTTGTACGTACCGCTGAGTGGGTACCCCATATATCAAAAGGTACTCTATACATTCCATTCCATCCCTTCACTTTGGATTTGAAGTGGAAGCCAGTGGAATAGCCGATTGAATAATATATTTTATGGGTCCAAACCGTGCTTACTATGCGAAGAAGGAAAAATCATCTCTAACATTCAGCCATTGTATTGCAAATTGTGAGTAAGACGCCTTTCCTTCAGTTATTTACATAAAAACTTCGCAGAGTATTTTGCTCGCAAATGACTTTCGTTTTGGACTTCCTCTTCACAGTTACTGCAAAATGATATTTATTTTAATAGAAAAGTTATGTCAAGTTATATTTCGTGTACTTTCCGGTAACTTTTACTCGACAGTTTCTCATCCTATGCACCGTTTATCACCGTAAATACGCTGTAGTTGTAGCAGTAGCTATCAGATAGGACAGCTCGTCCGAAAATTTTAGGAATACATATTTTATCTATCAGGCACTTCACTACATACCTACTATTCAGTCAAGTGCGATCCTTTTCAGAGTAGTGTAACCACGAGTAAAAGAAATTACTCGAAGTCACACTGGTGTAGCAAACCGGTGTGACCACGAGTCCGTCGTCGAAATAATCAAATATCACGCGCGGGAGTTTCAAAACTAATAATGATTAGAGCGGTAGAGCGTCTTGCCATTCTTGCTTTCACACGTATGCAACCCAACATAATTACGTAACCTCGTATGTTAATAATTTTGCTCGTCGTAAGTTCAAAGTCACGTACTCAAGCATTGATACCAAGGTTCCAGCTTATAATAAAAATAAAAATAGAAATACCCTAGTCGAGTTTCGGTTTGGGCGTTTTCACTTTATGATGTTAGGTTCCGTGCCGGCAGTGCCAGCTCGTTCACACATCACTAAGGTATCGATTCGCGCATAATAAATTGTACCGATATTGGTGTGTGTGATAGGAATATTTTCGTGTTTTTTCTATGCCTGTAAGCAATGTAAGCATACTTAATCGTCTTTGCGAAATTAGGCCTGTGACCGCTTTTTTTGGCATTTTGACATTACGAAGAATAACCGGGTACAAAGCGAAACATAGATGGTATTTATATTGGTCTTCTAAAGTTGTGCTAGCTAAAATGGCTGCTAAATTTGCTGTCATTGTCACTCTTTTTGTTGTTATTCAAATAACAATGACATAGCATTTTTTAAGCCGCGGTAAAATGACACGGGAATATTAATAAAAGGTATATTTATAAGCACTCAAACACTCTACATCATCCAGAGTATTAAATAAATTATTTTCAACAGATTCAACCACATGATACTTCCGACACAAATCTTTGCGACACCACACTGCAGACACTCATACGTGGGAGTTTCTAGGGTAAGAGGGTGGTATGACTACTCTATTTCTGTCGGCAAGCAGTAATGCAAACATCACTGAGTTCCGGTTGTTCAGTGGAAAGCAAGATTACAGGAAATAGCAGCCACCCTCTCAGCTTATGCACCTTGGTGACGGTGTCTGAGGCCGTGACATTTTGTCCTACATAGACGCAATTTCTTTAGGTTTTTGGGTCACCACTCCTGGTTTTCGCTCGCGTTTCACGCTGTTTTCTTGACTCCATAGTGATATTACGCATTGCTTTGGTTTGTATATTATTTAGCAGTGTGTACTGTACCTTTATGCAATACCGAAAGCTCTTGTAGAGATGGCAATAAAAAGATATTGAATAATTCGCCATACGATTTTACTCGTATATCGAAACCTTATATCGAACAATAGCACTGAAACTGTAATCCTATTACATAGTAAATCGAGGCCTCGCCTATAATAATATTGGCTCATATTGGTTTTCATAAGCATCGATAAAAACTGGTATCCCTACCGAAGCTAAGATGGAGATAAAGTTGGGGATAGTGTAGAACTTTTTTGGTGCGGAAGTTGGGGCCAGCTGCCGCGCAGTCGTCACGTAAGCCCACAATTACGAAACAGTGGAGTTTTCGTCGGGAACAAAGTTATTCGATTCTATGGCGATTATCGATTCGCAGTATCTCTTTGCAGGGAATTAGCTGTGAGATATATTTATCTCTGCGTTATCGTTACGTAAGCATTCTTTGAATAGAGGTGAAAATACCAACGTATACCGCCGATGATAAAGCGTGATTTTAGAGAATTTCACGGTGGTTTGCGGCTAGTATTTGATAGGTACAAAACTTCGAATTACATAATTTCAGAAAATGTTCTCCTGGTATTTAAAGAAGCATAAAGTTATAGTAATAGTTTCATGTTGTGTGTCAGAGAGGTACGAGATAGTGAAAGGTTGGTACACTCAAGCTGGGAACAGTATATAACCGGGTAAAACGTAGAGCACCTCCTACGTTTTAGTCCGATTAGTCTCCCACTGCACCGCTGAAGTAAGGGCTTAGTTTATAGGCTGTATGTATTTTCTCAATTATTCTCTAAAATATTGTCAGTTTCACTAACAAATAACAAATCTTTACCACGTTTAACTGAAAAATATCGTACAAACAAGTACCTAGTCGTGTATAATTGTATATAGTTACATTTAAACCATTAGTAATTATAATCCCTATACATAACTGTCTGGTGTTGGCGTATTGTGACCCCTTTCATATCCCTTGAGGTCTGAGGGATCAAAGGGAAAACGTGGAAAGTACTAGTCGTTGGACATTTTGAAAGACAATAAAGACTTCTGAATTATGCCATGTAATAGGTGTCCCTTGGGTGTTCGTATAATGTGCTCAGTTTGACTGTGAAAGGTGACATGACCGTTGGTAGGGGCTATCATAAGTGAACTAGAAGCGCGTTTGAAGCGTGACGTAGCTTGCTTAGTCAATCTTCATCGATTATTCAAGTTAATCGAAGTTTTGCGCGGCCACTATTTGGATGGGTAACCGCTAGTGGCATTTACATCTGAGCGCTTCCGTGCTTCGGAGGGCACGTCGACCAGTCGGTCCCGGCTTTAGCAGCCGTTAAGCTACGATGGAAGCCTTAAGACGGCTTAAAAACTCCGTCACCAGAGTTGGTCACTGAGCTAGATCTAGCTATAGGTACGTCTACATAAGTAAATTCATGAAAGACCATAAGAGAGTCGAGTATATTGTCAGTACCTACTTACTACGCTTTTGTTTCGTTCGTTAGGTGTGAAAGCTGCCTAAGCTCTTTGCACCATAATAATCATTTTGTGCTTTTCTTAGTACCTATAGCAACCTAGATTTTGTGCCTCTTCCAACGTTTTAGCGGTTGCCAACCTTCATTATCCGGTCGGAAGTTTTTTAGCATTATTTTTTCTTTAAAAGTTTTTCCTTTATAATACCTTTTCACAATATTTTTATGAGCAGGTACAAAAGCACTTTTCCGCGTTATTCTATACGCGAAGTCAAAAAGGGTAAATAGCTTCCACTATGAAATCTGATGCCAGAATACGAATATTTTTCATGAAAAAAGTTGAATCTTCTTTCTCCTAGAACGCGAAATTTCCTTACAAAAAACTTTCTACTTCTTTGTAAAAAATATATAAGTTTATACCTAAGTAGTAAACGATAATTAAAATTATAGGTAGATTTTGAAATAAATAATAGAGTTCCTAATCATTTTGATACTTTCAGCGTGACGAGAATTCGTACGTATACAAAGTAACAAAATGTGTACACAACGGACCCGGCGGGAACGTAATAGTGACGATTATAATTCACAAATATGTATGTAAATTTTTTAAAGCAATTTATAGAATCGCACCTACGTACACAATATGATGTGTAGCGTAGAAACGTGAGATTTTCAGAATAGAGTATGTTGTTTGTGATTAAATGATTCCTTGTAAAATACTTACCGGTCATCGTACACGAAGCCAGATTCAAGGGTGTTGTAGTAGAGTAGAAAGCTGAGCAGAGAGCTCGCTGCCGTCACCCAATCCATGATGTTGATCGCGACTACATCAGTGATGAATGCACACTCTGAAACAAATGTACAGTCAGCTTTCTCAGAATTACAAAGTCAAAGTCAAAAATCTTTTTAACTGACTTTAAAAAAGGAGGAGTTCTCTATTCGGTTGTATTTATTTCAGTAGTTTGGTAGTTAAATAAGTGTAACTGGAAAAAACACGTCCTCCCCGTACACGACATTGCGTATTTTTCTTTTTTGTGGTGTTTACAATCAATAGAACAGTCCCAATGAACTACTATCATCATCATCATTTAATGATGAAGGCGTACCTATCAATTTTAAGTCGGGTTTTCCAGTTTTTTTAACTTATAAGTTATATTCAATAAAATCACAAGGATCATTTATAATTATTTACTTTATAATATTTTTTTTTATTGTTTATAATTGAAAAAATAAAATGGAAAGTCTTTTGCCAGAAGACTTTATAGAAAAATCTTTAGTTTGGTATAAAACTATACTACTTAGCTCAATTTTGGTATAACACTAAGTATTCTTGCAAACTACAAAGGAATCAGAAATTACGTTATGAACCGAACAAATATTTGCAGCCAATTTAGATTTTGCAAAGTTTCTATGAGAAAATAATATTAGACAAACTTCTGCTTATAATATTCACTAAGTATCTGTTCTTGCGAAATGTAAAAAGTTTTGTAAGTGACACTGCGCAAAAAGAAAACTAAATAAACTAGGTATTTTCCAATCCCCTTGCGATTGAACTCATTTTTCAGTGTGTTCAGTGCAATTTTACAGTACACGGACGTTTTCATTGGCACATTTTTCACAGAAGACTGCCTGTCGCATCTCTGGCCGTCGCGTTGTGCCGTTACAAGAGTCAATACGATTTATGTAACGTGCAGCTTCTAGCTTGAACCTGTTTTGAATCTGATTCGCTAGCATTACTTGCCGATAACCTCAGGCCAACTGAGATTGAATATTTTTTTTTAAACAATAGTAGGTGCGTAGTTTTTTTCATTGCACAAAGCCTTTGACTCTAGTTGAAATAATCCTCCAATTGTCATTAATTTATTCATGCATTCTTGACAAAACTTTATTATTTCTAAATTTTTTCGGTTTCGGCCTTCAAATTTGGCCGTATGTTCGGCTTTTTTGTAGTGGACCGAAACAATCGCGAATCGATTAGAGACATAAGTCAAACCCTGTCAAACCCAATTTTATTCGATAAAATCTAAAATCACAAGATCACTCACAAAGATGAATGTGCTCAATCTCTAAGAATGTTCAAGAATCTTCTGCTTCAAGAATTATAGTAAAATTCAACTTTGATTCAGTAAAATAAAATCATCAAAGTATACTAGGAACTTTCCACTGACTTTCCTATTTAAAGAAATGTGAGATGATGTGGGATGTCTAACGCAAATGAGAATAAATCTGTGTGTGTGTTTGTGTGTGTATTTTCTTTTTAAACTTTTTCAGTTTCGCCTAGCCCATTTTCTTCCACCAGTTTATTTAAATTCAAGTGAACTTAACAATTACGAAATTATGGGGCGGAGATGGCAGCTGATAAATAGCCCATTTTGCGAAGGCAGGACCGCGCATTTTTTCCATTACTTAGATCCTGAGATATGATACCCGGCCACTGAAACCGTGGCTTAAAACAAAATTCAAATAAGTGAAAACATAATGGTTGAAACTCTCTACTTAAATCTAAAGCTGTAATATTTAAATTAAAAAACACAGAGATTTTTGCTCAGAGCCCCAAGTCTGTGTATTGGTTTTAACTTTCGACTCGACTTAGCACACGTGAACGCATTCGCAAAGCGAGAGATTTTGTTGTGAATTGCACAATTCCCAAATCTTCCGCTAAAGGCGCTTATCCGGTTTTCATACAAAATTTCTTGCTTTGCGAATGCGTTTGCGTGTGCTACACTCGAGTCGAAATGCACAGACTCGGGAGTCAGCAATGAGACACTGGTATCGATTCTCTCGTTGCATTTTCTAAATTAACGGCCGAATACTCAAACGCTACTTATATTAAGTTCATGCTTAAATTATTGCCATCTCTTACAAATGAGTAATGTCAAACAGAGGGTGGTGTTTAAATTTGAGTGAAGTTTCAGTATTCGGTCCTAAGTAACCTATTTTGACAGCACTAAAAATGTTACCGGCCATAGATACCACTGTAGGCTAAAAATGAATGATTTCTTCTTACGTGACGATACGTCCATTCAAGTTCGACATATTATTTCTAAAAGTGTGATAAATACATCTTTGAAATGCACTAATAGTCAATACTTTTGCCGTGGACCACAAAGAAAACCAGTAAACGACGAGTGGCCAGAGTACAGTCAGTGATAAAAGTTGATCAACTTTTTCAGATTAACCAGGATCAAATTGGTTTTCGTAATGCTTTTGAGGTAACATATTAAAATGGCTTTTTACAGTAAGTGAAATGATTTTATACAATTAAATATTTATCTGCGGCTGTAACATTTCGCTCTACCACGCAAATTATTTTTAACCCGTGTGGTTCGATGAAAATGAGGCTTTTAAATGAGACTATTTAATGGTTTCTACCAATAAATACCTGGATATTACCCAGTTTCAAATTAATTTTAAGTGCACGAATGCACGTAGGTACACGTAGAATCCAAAAATTATACAATAGTATGATAAAATAGGCTATTAGAAACATGGTTTTGTACAAAAGTTTATGTAATTTGTAATTAATAGTGAACAGTGGGATTTGAGATGGCTCAAATCCCACTGTTCACTATTTCGGATATTTTTTCTGATGTCGACTGTACGTTCTAATCTGCCAATGAGGATATCCATTAAGCATTGAAAAGTTAAGTGCAAGCAAAATTTCAAACTTACTGACCGAGGGATTTGCTTTGTAGAGGTAATCCGGAAGAACGAGTAATAACTCGTATTTCATTTGTTATGTTGGAATGAACCAATCGCGCAGAGCAAATAAACTGGGCTTTGTGGAGCGAAAATAGACAAAGGATACACCTAGGCTTGAGTAAAACTTATCGATGATTTTTCCGGTTGGAACCTTTTATCGTGAGCTAAACGTTAGTGATGTGCAAGTCATTGCACAAGATTCGAGCTTCTATTATTTTATTTTATGACAATTTTTAAAGTGGACCGAGACGAGTGGATAGCAGTGGGACAGAACAGGCTAATTAAAAAAAAATTGATAGAGATTCATAGTGAATGGCTATTCCACTATTAGCGTCCACCATTGCATAACCTATAAATAGTTGTGCATTTAGCTTAGTACGCTGATAATAAGTCATAGCATGTCTCATTGTAATATTTAACTGTTGGTTCCCCATAATATATATTTTTTTATTATTATGACCTGCGTTCATTTTTTGCTCCATCACGTTTGATGACACATCGTCATACGTCAAAATCGTGAATCGTAATCCGTTGATTAGAGAGAAACCGGGTATCCCATCTTTCCCGCACCTATGTATATTCGAATCGATATATTTACTTATCGATATTTTTTTATAATATCGACAGTTACGTTACATCTCGATACTTTTTTATAATATCGACAGTTACGTTACATATCGATAGTTTCTATTACCCCATCCCTAGGCACAGGTAAATAACTACGCATGGCTTGGGCGGGGAAGCATTTTCGCTATTATCTTTGCTCTGAAAGCTGGCCGGAAGTAAAATATACCCTATTTTCTTTAATTTGGCGACGGCGCAGTAATGTGTCCTTTTTGTTTTTGGCCATGGCTTTGTTTTATTTAATACAGGATCATGGGGGATTGGTTAGGTATAATCAATCTTATCTCAATGGAGATTTGAAGATTCATCATCATTATCAACACTTTTTTTTTGACAGGCATCACAACTCAGTTGTTAATAAGTCTGCCTTCCGTGCTGTGGGTCGTGGGTTCGATCCCCACTGAAAACAAACATTTGTGTGTGGCAAACATAGATGTTTCTTCTATGTCTGGGTGTTACTATGTATCATAAGTAGGTGTGACATTTACAAAAAAAAAATATACAAATATTATCAGCAATCTAGTTCCCATAGTACAAGTTTTGCTTAGTTTGGGACTAGATAGCGTTGTATGATATATCCAAGAATATTTATTTATTTATTTTTGTCTTTATAAACCTACTCTCTCCTAATATCTGTTCTATGTTTGGATGAGTTTCAATAATACAAGCCTTGTTTCAGACTAGACTGCGTTATGTGAAATGCCCATGAATATTTATTTATTTAATGACGGCAAAATACCACAAAGAACGATCACGTGAATAAGCCATCCTATAGTCACTATAGGATGGCTTATTGACGTGATTGTGACGTCTAGTGTATACGCTTTTGGGTAACCTAGGACATGTAAATAAATAGGTAGAGAACCATTATTAAAACACACAGACTACATTAAAGTTTCGTCTAATGTAGCTATGCTCTAAAAGAAACTAGGTATATAGGTACTAGTAATACGCTGTACGTTTTAGAAACTATAACATAGAATAGATGTATATCTACTTGGTACCGCAGCACCCAAACGAACAAATGATCATGCAAACATAGATGTTTGTTCTGTGTCTGGGTGTTTCTATGTATTATAAGTATGTATTTACAAAAAAAAATATGTATGCATTCCATCAGCCATCTAGTTTCCATCGTACAAGCTTGGCTTAGTTTGGGACTAGAAGGCGTTGTGATAAGTGTCCGTGATTATTTATTTATTTTTATTTATGCGACGGGGCGCGTTTAATTGAATGAATTGACGTATGAATTTCTGAAACATCCAAATACAAAATATTCTCTCTTTCTCTGTTACTCGCACATCTCTTTCAAACAAGATTAACGCTCGTTCTAAAGGTAAACGCCGTTTCAAAACCTATAAATTCACCACGTAGCTTAGTTTTACGTGGAAACGCATAAATTTATTGGAAATTAGTATCAAACTAGAGAATGGCGAAACTTTTAAACCGACCAAGCTTTCTGATAGTAAAATAGAGCAACTATTAAAGTACCTATGCCTTTGTTTAAAACCGACTGACACTTATTTATATTTCTTGTCATTTTGTGGCGGCTCTTCTTCTTTTATTTATGGCCTCTGTCCGTCATTTTGACAGATAACTACGCTACAAAATAATCTTCTTGTCAATGTCACTTTTTATGACAATAAAAAAAGATGGCGGCTAGACACTTTTAATTTTCTTTTTTCAACTATGCAAAATTGTCTATCGAAGAAGAAGAAGATTAATAAAGATTATAAAGTATAAACTCTATCCTAGAAAGCAGTAAGTATTTTAGATAAAATATTTTGAAATTCTTAAAAATGATCTTCTACTGGTGCTGACTGTACCACTTCATTACGTGGTTCCAAACGTCATACACAGTTGGTCTATTATTTCAAGTTTTGTATTGCGCTGGCCTACAAAAACTGCGAGGATCCAAATGGAAAAGTTTCATTCAACCGTTCATTCCCATTCCATTCACTTGCACCGTGTTATTCTTTCAAGCTTTTAATCTGAAGCTTTTGCAATGGTGTTCAGAGAAGTTGGAATATTGTAAACTGAATAATATTTATCATCTTTATAATCTGTTATTTATTTGCTAGGTTCACATAGATTTTTTTTTATTATAGGTTTTTTACCCTCGACTGAAAAACGGAAGGTATGTTATAAGATGATTTTGAGGAATCTCAGACATAATTGCAATTTAAAACGTTCAACTCTTCTCAAAATATTGAAATTTATTGAACTTGAGTCCATATTCCAAGGTGTGATGATGAAGACATTTTAAGATTTTTATGGTCGGAGAATCCACTTTTTTTAAATTAACTTGTTCAGTTTCTTTACGTGTATGTAATAGATCTAAAATGGAAAAGTCCTTTCTGTCTAATGTCCCTGAACTCAAGCGATCATAGCTCTATAAACAAATAGCACGAGTTTATTTCACTAATTCACCATAAAAAATAGTACTATGTACAGACAGACAGTCGCCCAAGTGACCTTAATCAATCGCTGCAGATCCCTATTAAAGTTTAAAAAGGATCAAGTCAATCTACTGGATAGGGGACACAACTGCAAAGGAGATCACTCAATTGGCGAACAACACAGCACTGTATAGAAACGAGTGGTTTAACCCTTTCATAGTTGAAACAAAAGAAGTCTCTAGCGTTCTAGAATACGAATTGTTCTAATTTTGAATATTGACAAGCGTTCAAACTGGAGAGAGACCGAATGAACCACGATGACTATTCAATCATTTAACCTTCAATCTACAAACCGGACAATCTAGCAGGAACCTCTAGTCTTCTTAGGTAAAACAAATAGTAGTCAAAGGTTTCACGAAGTTACATAGCCTGATCACGCTAATTATTTTAATAGAATTAGTACTGATTTGGACCAGTGGAGCTATCTATAAATCGTTAGCAACGGTTCGTAGATAGCTCAACTGTTTCATTGTGTATTTTGTAAATATTGTGAATATTGTAAATACTGTATTAGCCGTAATTTTCGTCGCAATTAACTCGAAAATATTTTTAGGTAAAGTACATGTTAATTTTACAGTACATAGTCACTTTCGTGGTACATACTCGAAGATTGTCAATTCGTTTTCTCAGTACAGACGGTACTTCGAAAACAGTTTTTCAAATTCCGTGATGCAGACTTAGCGTGGATTGACTAGTACCTAAAAGCCTATTAATTGATCAACCTATTTTTGGTGTGTGCTCCAAACTGAATTATATAATCAACCCTGTAGTTGATTTCACTAGATCACATACCTAATTTCAGTTAACAAAATTACAAGGCTGAATGAAAATAAGCCTGAAAATATGAATAGGATTAATCCTCTTGGGCTATAATTGCTATTGGTTTTCCAATTAACGGCCAAGGTAATCTATAAAATATATGATCGATCAAATGTTTGAGTAATCATACCAATATAAGCCAATATGTTTGAATCACCAATTTCCATACACGCTATGAGCGAATGAAAACTCTATAGTTGGTATACCTTCCAAACTACTTTAGTAAAAAAGGAAAAACTACAAATGAAATGAGAAATCATACAGTGTATAATGGGCTATCTTATCGCTTAAAGAGCGATTGCTTCCAGACAACCTCTGGATGGAGAATAACTTTTGTGAACGATAGGCAGAAGTGCACCTATAAGAATAATAAAATTAATGAATTTAAAATTTATATTTTGTATCGGAGACTTTATTATTCGAGAGTTTAGGACATATGTAGCATGTTACCTCTCCTCATCTCTTCTTCTTTTATAATTGAACATTGTTTCAGCATATTATAATGGCCCTGAAAGGCGAGTCACATGCGTCTGGTTGTGAGTGTTCGTAGAGCATGGTATGCAAGCAAGCTCGTATTAGTTAGTGGCCTACTCTGGTGACGGAGTTTTTAGGCCGCCTTAAGGCCTCCGTCATGGATTGATAGACAGTTTAACGTGCGTTCCGAAGCACGAAAGCGCATGGTGCAACGAATGGCACGCGTCTGTTGGCGAATCACTGAAGCTCTCTATGGAGTATTTACTAGAGTAGTCGACGGACGCACTGACAATACAGTGAAATCAGGCGTACACTCGCTTACAGGTCACTGGTCTGAAGGCTCTGTTAGCGACGGGGAATTGATGCTCACCGGGGATAAAAGATATAGAAAATAGACTGGTACATAAAAGATACGTATCTTTCATCTCTGTTTCTTTTACTGTATCATTTATATTTAAGAAGCATTTATTTATTTGTTTGTTTATGTATTAGGATAGAAAAATCATGCCCTGTGCTTATCCACTAAAAGCCACCACAGTTAAAGCAGGTATTTGGATATAAAACCAAGGCCATGTAAACATCCGCCCAGGAATCGAACCCGCACGTTTTGCGACGTAAAAAACTAACTAAATAAAATTCAGTGCTAAGAAACATAATGGTTCAGTAATCAAGAATTAGAATGCCTTCAAATACTTATTTGTAAAAATATTGGACACACCATGGTAATAGAAAATTCACAAATAAAAAAATCGTACAATAAAACATAAGGATAACGTAAGGATTAAAACAACATCCTAAACTACACAATCTTAAAATTTAATATATGAAGTGAAATTCGAACCCACGAATTCTGTTTAGAATCTTTATGATTTCTAAACAATATAAAACTAAAATATGTATTTTCCTAAACAATTGCTCCCAATTATCTAATCTGACTCAAAAATTTAACTTTACTGCTGGAAAACTCCTGGAAAATAACTTACTTCTATTTATTGTAAAACATTCATAAAAATCAGGAAAAAGCACGAAAAAAGACTAAAAATCACCAACTCAAACAAAGTAAACAGTTTGCATTTAACCATCAAAACATTTGATAAACAAATACGTCTCGCAGTATTAAATACGGTTTGAATTCTGTTCTAAAACATAACACTGTTGATTATATTCTACGTGCTCTCGCGTGAAAGCGAAGTTCAATCTCATGAAACGTTAAAGTGGTTATGAGATGGCATATTGGGTGACGACCATTCTCAGGAACGGTACCAATATCGTAAGAGTTCCAACTCGATCTAAAGTGACGATGTTGTTAACGCTGCGGGCTACGAAAACTCTACGTATGTTATTCATACGAGTTTCAGGTTATGAATGCTTTATTTGAAACTGTTTTAACAAGCTTTTTATCTAAAACATTGTTGGTTAAATAAATTCATGAAATCCGGATTAAAATTCCACATCCTAAAATAATATTGGATTGTTCCTCTGTAGAGATAAAATTATTCTAGTAGCGTAAACATTTTTATGAGATTTTATAGCAATCTCATTATGAAAACAAATAAATAAAGCTTTGTGTCAAGAGTTGGCGTTATAACCTTCATTTTAATAAAAAAAAACAAAAAACAGTGTTTAGAATACAATGATGCTTAAAAATGTCAGGCAAATTATAAAATAAAATAAAATAAGTATTTACCAATAAAAACTAAAATATATTTCATTTAGTAACTGGACGTTACACCCTGTTTTGAGGAGGAAATGAAACAAAAGCGTCATTACCTACCTTTCCGTATCCAATCCTTTCTTTGTCCACTCCATAATTTAATCTATGCACTAATCAAGTGTCTTTTCATTTATCATTTTGTTTAGGCTTTCATTTATATTATTATCTGACAGTTTATATCGCGAAGCGCCAGGAAGCTGCTACATGTCACCGCCTTATCCGAAAGTTCGATAACATTGACCCGCGATTGGCTGACACCGGTCGGACGTGTTCAGTTCACTACAAAGAGGAGCGAGCGCCGGCTCCGCGGCTCCATGGTGGTTAGACCCGGTCCGCTGCCGGTGGCCGACTGACGTTGGCATACACGACACATCTGCATTTAAGAAGCCGCTATCGTTATGCGACTAATCGATTGGTCGGAGAGAGCCACACTGTCTGACGTCCCGCTCCAACATTTCTCTCACTCATTTCTCACGCAAGCGCTCTACTTGGTCATTCTCTTTTAAAGTGGTGAAAAGTAAATAAACTCATACGAACTGTTTACTTTGTGAACAAAAGATGAAATTGTAGTTTGAGTATTGTGAGTCAAGGATGCATTACTTAGAGAGAGTAAGGCCCATTGTTCTGGGTTTGTTTTAAAAGTTTGTTGGTATTTCTTGGGTGTTTCTTCATGATAATAAAAAGTAGTTGTGGTTAGGTGATGGGTGCGGACGTCACTTGTTGCGCTGAGACTTTGTTCCGGCGATGAAAAGCCACGCACGGCATCGCACGCTATTTCTTACTCTGGTTACGTTATCATCAATTACGAGCTACGCGGGACATTTTCTGATAAGAGCTTGATATAAAGAAGATTAACCGTTTTGGCCCTTTGATGTTACAAGTTGTTGCAATCCGGTCAATTGACACTATCACACACTTTTCACGCTGTAATTTTTACGTACAGAATATCCAATTCTTACATAAATAATATTTTATAGGTACCACGCATCATGTAAAATACAAATAAAACAAATTGGGAAAACAATAAAAAGTAATTAAGGTGTAGCACATTTATACACGATACATTCTCTTTTAAAACATTAATATGAAAGCTCTACATTCCTGTTTTTACAATGAAAAGAGCTATAAACAATGTTTTATTAAAGAAATGTATATGTGAGGCGCACATGATTTTACCACACGTATTCATAAATCATTGGACATTGCAGAGTAGCTCCTGACCGCTACAATAGGTAAGTAGGTACATTCTTACTTTTTTCATTATTACTTCCAAACATAAAAGCTGAAAAGACTTTACCCATGCCCCAATTATTTTCATTTCCCATTTCGTACGGTTTCTTTTAGTTTTCAGTCAGTACAAAAATGAAGAAGTTGATTCGGGAAAAATTTAATGAGGTTTCTTACAAAACAATCGGCCTAAGGTTTTTCTACTCTAATAATGCCTAACAAGAAGCCAAACGTGAATGAAAATAATGAGATTTTTCCTTAATTTTCCTCCATGAGCCGCTGCAAAATCTTTCCTTATTTCCTTTGGAAGGCTGGAGTCAGCAAAGACGGCTGGCATCAGCAAAATGTCAGCGAGGACAGTTTTACTTCAGCAAATGTGGCAATTATTAAAAAGCTTTTGTTACAAACGCTCGCGTGTAAATGCCCGTGTATAATTATTAACCCTGCGAATGAATAGCACGAATACAGACAATTATTGCAAGAAATTCTAAATACATTTTTAGTTACGTAGTAATAACACATCCATATCTAAATGCTAGTAGGTTTATTACCGACGAAAGCCATTGCAGTTTATTTAGCTACCGGTTATTTAACCTTCTTAGTAAAACAAGCAATCTATTCATGAGCAAAACACATACAGATAGGCAGGAAACTTTTACTATTAGTGAGATGTGTCAAAGAAACAGCTAAAATGATTTTATTATTTTAAAGCTTTATGCAAAGCTTTTAAGGTTACCTAACCCTTGCTACACAAAACAATATAATAAAGGTTTGTAATAACATTCCCTCCTAGTTTATTAAATCCGTGTATCTCGTCCCTCTCCAGTAAAGACCTATAAGTAGATAGGCAGATTTTGGTCAGGGTTGTCTAATTAATCTTATACACAAAAAGCTTTTGCAAAAGATTGTAACAATAAATAAAAAAACCCTTGAATTATTCATTAATTTTTTATAAGAATAGACTGAGTAAGTAATTAAATTATTAGTTACGTATATACCGATATTTTAATAAAATAGTCACTTAATAAAAACAGATCGTAACAGAATTCAAATCGATGCCTTACAGCCAAAAGGGCGTAAGCGACACTATACAAATTTTACAGGAGAGTGGTTTAAAGTTCAAAATAAACGAAAAAAAATCATATAAATTCGGTTAATGCTTCCAAAAGCTTGAAAATTTAGCCATATAGCTTTTAACTATAACTCTACAAAATAGAATAATTAATGTAGTAAAATTCAGCCTGCTTGCACCATTTACTGTCGTTTACCCCCAAATGGTCCTGATTTTACAAACAGGAAGAACGTCGTAAATGCAAACCTCTAATTATCCACTGCCCGCCCAAATGATATAACTGCTTCTTGCGTTTTATTTAAATTGAAGCAAAATAGCACGACTGCGTGTTTTTGTTACATCAAGTCAGGGCTATATGGTATAACTGCCTATTGGATTTTAAGAGAGGGACACGGAAATTGTAATAATTTAACAATTATTGACAAAATATTCGGCCTTTTAGTAAAAAACGAAACACTGTGCCATTAAGTACTTCAAATTATCAATAAAGTTCGCGTAGTTACGTTTCAAAACCCTAGTAAATTAATAATAATGCTTTATCTGTTCAATAAGTCTTTATTTCAATGGCACACAGTTTAAGTAGGTATCTTACTTCTAAAATTGGAGATCAATGTGTTCTTACAATTTGACGATTTCAGCAAATGTAGAGCACGGTGAATTGTTTTCCTGGCGTATTATTAATTACCTGGAAAGAAAACAGACACATGCCCATAACCCTAATTACACCAAAAAATAAAGTAGGTACCTATGTAATGTAAGTATTTTTGTTATTTTTATGAATTCTAGCGAATCTAAAATCTGTGACATATTTTATCCATCTTAAACTCGAAAGACACATGATTGCACATCAGGATGTTTTAAATTATTAGACAATTACCTACAGATAGACAAACGAACTGACAGACAAACGGAACGACATACGATCAAACAGGATGACGTGTATTCGACGTAGTTTGATGATGATTTACATAAATGTGTAGAGTTAGTACCATTGTCCAGGTACCTACCTACTTACTAATTACCCTGTTACGAACGACATTGTCAACCTTGTTCTAAAGTAAGTAAGTAACTGTACCTAATGCTTTTTTTGAGATAAATATTTCTTAAACCTAAACGCAACTTCTACTAGTAACAAAAACCCAGTTAGATCCACGAAGGGCGTACTCTAACATAGACATTATTGAAGTCAAACAAAATTTAATTATTTCGGTTTATAGACATTTTATTCTCTTATAGACAGGATGTCTCTTACATCAGAAAATCTTTGTAAATGCCGCCAAAGGCGTAGACTGCGCGGGTGTCGGTAGCGTCAAAGGCACATCCCCGCAGCGCGACACGCGGCTGTGGCGGCGTCGGCACACACTCGCTCGCACGCGCCTATTCTTCTACTAGCCCTACTGGACATGTTTGCCGAAGATACATGCCCGTTTAAACCAACTTAGATTATATTAATGGATAATTAATTATCTTTTTGTCTTACCTCATAATCTGTGTTGTCGAAATTAAGTTTTCTCCGAGCCTGGAAATTAATCTTCGAAACTTTCAATGCTTCTCCAATTATATGAGATGCCCGTTATTTTTGAGCCATCACGACGATGTCCTGAAAAAATAAAACTAATTCTAAAATTAAATATAACAAAACAACCCTAACAAACTTAGCTATGGTATGTAACACCATCCACTAAAACTTTATAATTTAGGCTACCATTCTAAGAGTTATTCAGTAAACTTACCTTTTTAACAGCAGCTCAAACTTCGCCAAAATGGCTCGCGCGCATGCGTGTTGTTTGTGCCGCGGTCGCCGGAGCAAAAAATCACATTAATACTCGTGATCTCCACCCAATCACGTTTGTTTTGAGCGAAAGAAACAGATAACCGACGTTTTTGTTTTTCTTGCACTAAGGTGAGCGACAAATTTCCTAACATGGAATTAGTGTTTTTCTAGCTAACCACCACACCCGATCGAATATCGGGAGGGAAAAAAAGGATTAGCGACAAATGTTAGATGAGGTTTATTTAGACATTTTGGCTTAAGTTCTGTAGATGATTGGTACAGCGACAGGTAAAAATTGACTAAGCGACAAACAATGTCGGAGAAAATTTAGCGATAATTATATTAAATGACATTTATATTTTTCAAGGAATCCAGCAAAATGTCTCAACCGGAGTTTAATAAAGAAAAGCAAACATCCAAAATGGGATAAATGTGTCTTGGTACTAAGACTACTTTTAGCCAAAACAGGTTAACGTCCAAACTAGACAAAGTTACAAAAAGCCCAAATAACTTAAGTCTCAATTCCTAAATACCATTTTAATCTAATCACCAAAACCATAAAAAAATCAAAATTTCTGTCGTTTACGACGAAGAAATAAGGTCAAAAACCACCATTTTCAAATTGCGTAAGCGACAAAAAGTGCGTCGTAGAGCCATCTTAGTTAGACCAAACGACGCAGAAAAAAAAGACGATTCCAACGATATATATAAGTCAATTTCGCAAAAAATGTCGCTTAGCCCTTTTTGGCTGTAAGGCATCGAAATGATGTTTAATTTTCACCAAAGTGCCAGATATTATTACGAATATTTTGTATCAGCCTTTGAAAAGCCAATGACTGGCAACCCTCCGGTACGTCGGTAGGCGAGCTCTTAACATTTAGTCGGGAGCCGTATCAAACGACGCGGAAATTTCCACTTACTCTCTGATTGCCACACTAGGGGGGTTAATGTCATTGTTGATTTGGAACGCCGAATGCGCTTAGTGGGATAACGGCCGACGCTGTCTCAAATGGTCGGTTGCTGCTTTTTTGCTTCGCTCTAAAGGGTACGGCAGTGCTCTGACTTCCGTTAAATAGAATGTCATTAGTAAAAAGGGTAGTAGGCTGCAGGTTTTTGGGTTAACTTCTTCAAGACGCTCTGGCATGGCTGAATGCGGAATAATTAAATATAAATTTGAGACGAAATCATTTGGGCAAGGAGGACGAAACAAGCGTTTCCGTTACAGAGAGGAATGTATTTAAAAAAATTGAATAGTTTGAGCGCTTCGCTTATTTCAAAAGCAAACTTTTACCCGTTCATAATAACTACTTTTCAGCATTAGAAGCAATCGGAAACTTGTATGAAAAAACTGTGAAAACACTCATACGTGTTCTTTTATATCAGCACGTCAAACGGATATTGATCATTAAATCAAAGTTCTATTAAAATGACAAAAGCGGATCAAACTCTATCTTAAACTTAGTCATTACGATGAACACTTCAAACAACAAAAGCGGTGAGGCGAGTGAAGTTGCCGCAAACGATTGTGTACACTGCTCGTAAACTAAACACCTTAAGGCCGGGTTACACGGTGCGAGCTAACGCGCAAGTGGGCTAAGTCAGTTTAGTATACAGCTATTCGCCCTGTGTGACATCATTTGAGCTATATAGGTACTTTAATATGAGAGCGTGTACTTCACATCAAACTTACGATGCGAGACATACTAAACGTCTGACGTTTACTATTTGATTTGAATAATGGTAGAAGAATCGACCTGTGTCTCAATATAGCAACTAAAGATTAGTTAACCTATCTATTTAGTGGCAGAACTTGGAACTACAGTTTTCTTTTCACTCCTTGATGTAAATTTTATTCAACCTCGCTACATAGTGCCGAAGCAAACACAGCAACGCTTTTTAAGTTTTCGACGTCATTCTGACGTTATCCCTATTAGATCAAAATCTCTGTCGAACTGAGCATAAGGCCCCAGTAACTAGATTGATCGTTTTCTAATCTCGTTTGTAGGCAACTCGAGCTACTATCATGCGGGTATACAGTGGCAGTAGCCGCCCACTGTCAGCTCAGCAGTCTGCAGTGTAACCAGCCCTTCAGCTTGACAGTTCGTTGTCATCTAGATGCTTCCAGTTGATTAATAGCCGATTTGGGAAGCTGATTAATACAGACTCGATCCATTTGAAACGCGTTACGTCTTACGTCTTAATCATGATCAAACATAGCATATTATAGTCTCAGTGGCGCTGTGCGTTTTTCAAGGTATTATGGGAGCAGGTTTGATTCGTACAAACTTTTTGTATTATCAATCAGTATTTCTAGGTCTAGGTTTTGTGGTACTATAGAGAAACCTAGTGTAGTAATTGTTAGACGTTAGCTGATACGTTTGTGGCTGACTGACTTCCGCAGTCTTTCGATAGCAATTTCAATATAAACTCGTAAATATGTTTTTTTAAGTTGTGTCGACTTGCAGCAATGTTTTTGAATAAAGAATATTAATTCTATCATCATCATCATTATCAATATACGAGTATATAAAACTGTTTTGAAGCTCACAGAGAATCAACGCACAGCCTAAACCATAAGTCCTAGAGGTATGAAATTTGGAGGGTAGTATCCTTACCTATATAGTGTAGAGGTGCACTAAGAAAGGAATTTTGAAAAGTCGCACCCTAAAGGGTCTAGAACGCGAGCAACGCCGCGGGCGACGGCTAGTCTCATTATATTATTCCTACAATTCCTTACCTTTACCACAGATCATATTATAATACTATCCTTTACCACCTTTTACTTTTAGTGTCGTTTTCTCTGGTTTTAGCATAGAAAAAAAAACAAAAGCTAAAATTCATTAACGATAACTCTTTGTTAGCTCAGACCCATTATTCAGGGTGTCCTGTAATAACGCATACAACTTTGCCGAGCTTAAAACGCTTTTAACTAAGGTACATTTGCTCGTGAACTTTAGCGAAGTTAGTCAAAATTACGTGACTGCTTCGGCTAGTCAGTGATTAAGATGAATCGGGTACGTAGTATATTATATTATGTTTGCATCTTGCATGATATTATTACTATGCACTTAGTTTATAGTTTGCTCTAGCTCCTGGTCTGCCATACTGTTAAAATGTAATATTAAACCGAATAGATATTAGTGTAAACAAGGGATAAGTCCAGGCATCGTATAAATAATTATTCTGTGGTATAAATAAAAAATAATAAACTGACTCCTATTAAAATGATATATTGGGAATGAATATTATTATGATTTACGTAAAAAAAGTTAATTCAAAAATCAATGAGGTACAAAATATTATTATAGAGCTATTTTACTAAATACAAATAATAACGTATAGGTGCGTTATTATTAACATTTAGTAAAATCTCTAATATATTGTGTATTTTGCAATATCTTGTAATATATTGGTGTCATTATTCGTTATAATATCCTGCATAGATTGAAGTAACACTGAACACAATTTATCGTTTACCTGTCTAGAGCAATCAAACATTGTTCTGCCAGCCGGCGCAATATTGCATACCAAGCAAGGAATGCTTCAGGCGTGTATGCCACGAGCGGACAATAATACTATTTGCACACAACACCGGACAATGAAATAACAGGCCAAAAAGAATGAGAATATACTAGAAGGAATACCTACACTTTTATTGGCTGAGCGAAGCGTTCGACATGATAGAAGAATTTGCATACCTAGATATAAACTTCAAAAGATATTTTGTAGTATCGCTGATTATCTTATTCTTTTTGTACGATAGTCAACTGTTTGTGACAAAAATAGGAATTGACAGCAAGGTGAACTGAAATGGCAACACTGATTCCTCTTTTGTCGATTTAATAAAGTGCCTATAAACAAAGTTTGGGACCATTTGTTTTACCAAAGAAATAACCATACTGATTGCCTAGCTATATAGGTAATGACTTTTAAGACAAACGACGCGAGGCACCCTTCAAATGTTTTTTGGTAATTTACCTGGTTTTTAGATACCTATTCGAAATTCATGTGGATTAGTCAATAGAATGTTCAAATAATTCGGCAGTAGCATACATTTGCCCAGTACCTACTAGTTAGTATTCTAGTATCCTTACACTCCTTCAAAATCGAGAGGCGCAATTTCTAGCAGGAGACTAAGCCGATTCTAGATTCAATTGCCTCAGAGTTTACAGTTGTTTTCAACAGAGCTCAATAACTTTCCACATTGAAGGCATTATTTTTGCATGTGACATTCATATTAGTCTGCAAACTTTATACCGTCTCTATGTCAATTTAATCTTGCGTTAGTAACCCCAGTCATATTCTACTAGGGTTGTCTATTTGTGCAATATTCTTCTTGGTTTCTATAAAAGAAATATTTATTCATAAAGAAAATTACAACTAATACAGTAACTATTTACAATATTCACAATATTTACAAAATACACATGAAACAGTTGAGCTATCTACAAACGATTTATAGACAGCTCTGGTCCAACTGGTCCAAATCAGTACCAATCGGTTTCTTAGTGGTGCTTCAGTGGTTAGGGTTGCCACGCATCTACTCAAGTCAGAGCTTGCAGATTGTCAAAGTCGGTAGTTTTTTTCATTCATATTATACCTTACCAAGGACCAATTTTGCACCTTTAATACACAATGTCTAATAACCATGACATATAGCATGACTGAAGCCATCGCCTTAAAAATGTACCTGCCTATCTTAGGTATGTCAAAAACTGACAGGGCTATATTTTAATCAAACGCTCGCTAGTTGACGAATAACTCCTTTTTACTAGTTGAAACTTCATGACGTTGACTGTGTGTTGTGAACTTTGTTGATTTTAGTTCCACAAGCACCCCGTATGAACTTTTACTATTCAGGTTATTAAAAAAGCAATCTCGTGCAAAACCTCATTGCGGAATTGAATACGTCGGGATAAACATCTCCGTATTACAGAAACTGGGATGAAAGTTGATGCGTTCGCTTCGCTCCGCTACATTAGTCACAGTCGCGAGCTCGGCACATTTCATTAGTTCCCTCTCTGCGATATTGTTCCACTGTTTATTGTGTCTGCGTAAAGTCTAATTAATTTATGTTATTGGTTTTTATTGGGATACTGGATGTATATAGATGAGGTTTTTGACCTTGGCTTGTTCTATTTTATTTAATAAGTTATATACATTTTGTACAAGAACGCTATACTTACCAATTTACTTGCAGTTGTATGAAAAAGTGGTCTGTAGAAAATGTTCAAAAACACCTAATTTTTTTATCTCTGCTTGAGTATAGTTTCAGCATACAATCCTTAGTAAGGCATATAATTTTCCAGGACAGTTCGGTTTAGAATATTGCATGATACTACATTATTAGTGATGTAAATAACCATCAGTATTTTGACTTCCTCTCATAGTGTGTGTATTGACTTCGTTTCAGACAATACGTCACTTCCCTGGACAAGCTCTGCCACAAGAAGCTCTATATTTTTAATTGCTTTTTGATCAACTGCTAAAGCTATCACAACCTATTCCCGATCTAATGTTAGCTTGATTAAACTACTCAATATGTAGATTGCATTTTGTACACGAGTAGGTACCATCAGTGGTAAATTGTGGATTGTGTGTTCACACTTCATGTTGCCGTGAATTGCATGTAGGTACATAAACATATCTAGTTGCTAGTTAGCAATCGTTAGTTTGTAATCAAAACCTAATTACACAGTCGTATTTTATATTGTGTCCCATCCCATTAGTATGTCGTTTTTCAAACTCGAGTTTTACTAGGTAGAGTTTTACGATCACAAAAATAAATTAAAATAAATGTCTGATTCTTCGTGAATTGTATGTATTTTTTTTAAATAAGACATCAAATAATCGAGAAATATTACCAGGAGGTAAGTAGTTTAAAATAAAATGAACTCCTTATTATTAATTTCCTTATTCTGATAGAAAAATCGGCACTCAAGCATATATTTCAGTAGAGATTATCATACAAAAATAATAATAATCTTCAATTATACCTTTCGTTTTCAGGAGCTATATTATTACACCTGGTATTCTACATCAATTCTACTGTTTCATATAATAATGACAATTACACAGTCCATTGTGTGGGACATGAATTTGCAAGGAAGTTTTAATCTCATAATCCAATTAAGAAGTGAAATAAATATAAACGAACACAAACAAAAGGTAGAGATACCGGCGATGATTATAACTCCAACGTTGGGCTCAATCTGAGAGAGAATTTTCTATTGTAGATATGTATCATTGGGATCTTGGAAGAAAGATTCGGATTTACTGAGGTGTCATAAACTACACAAAATGGCAGCCAAATGACATAATATCATAGTTAAATTAATAGATTTGACTAAGAAAATTACGCCAAAAAAAAAAAAAAATATAGGCAAACTCATTGAGAGCGGTTTCACGTTAGTCCAGCTGCTATACAATAGATAAAAAAAACAACACAATTCATTCTTTTTGTTTTATGTGGAGGTCCTGTCCGCTTGAAATCGTAGAGTGTTTTGTCTATGGAAGGCAAAAAGCTAGTGGTTCTTTGTATAAGAAAGATAGAAAAACCGGTCGAAACTGTCCTCTCGGATTGTTCTTAGCAGTTACCTACGATATGACTTCTCCAAATCGTACGATACATTCAATATTTGTACGTACACTAGAGAGTTAAAAGATTCAGTGAATCGTCATCGGAACTATCGTATAGGGAAGTCCCAAATGTCTTAGTTTTTCGTAAAAATGTTCGAAGACTTGAGGAAACGTAGTTCGGAAAGCACCAACTTGAAACGGGCAAAAATCGAAGCGATTGAAGAAGTTTAAAATTGAGTTGAACTTAGGCAATTATTGGCATTAAAAGGTACGCTTTCGATATACTTACCTAAATTCTTTTACGCTTTAGGGAAACTTGGTTTTTGAAGGTCTGAAGTTACCTCTGAAACGTTGTACCGACCGAAAACAATAATAGTTGGTGTAAACCTAAATAGGCTAATCAAATTCATTTATCAAGTACATCCATTATTACGTCACGTGTTCACGTATTAAAATGCTACACAAGGTCATACATGCTTAAAAGCATGTGGCGTCGGCCTAATACAACGCGCGACTACGCGAAGTTGGATCGCGCGTAAGAGTGAAATGAACGCGTAATTGTGTTGATGGACAACGCCAGTTTCATAAACGATTCAAAACAAGATGAAAAATCACGAAAAACCACGGCAACGTCAGCGGTATATGGGCATATAACATTATGTAACAGTACTCTTCTTGATGAGTCAGGCGTAGGTACTATCGTAAGAGGAATTGCGCACACTCGGCGCAGAGCTCAAAGTTTTCATTGTAACATCTTAACTTATGCAATATACCGTCTGCTTCTTTAATACTTTCTGCGAACGGTCGATTACGCTTAACAGCGCACTGCGAGAGAATGTTCTTATTTACTGTGAGCTGGGAGAAAATCACTCGGCTATTCATAGTCGGCACGATTTCACACAAGACGTGTTTGATAGGGGAAGTTTGGCCGTTGCTCCTTTACGTTCTATGCGTACAAACAACGAACAAATTAAAGCTGGCTGTTCTGTTTTTGCAGAAATGGTTCTTGTGCTTTCTTGAGTGTATTCTGTTGTGGGAAAGTTTAAACGTTCTTTCAAAAGCTTGTTAGAATTAAATCGGTAAAGTAGCTAATTCTTAGCACAGTTTTGAAACAACTTACGCAGTGGGTTCATGATCTCTCTGAATCTGAAGTAAAGGAGTGTATTCACTGGCAATCTGTACAATTATGATTACCTACCTTCTTCATCCACAAGCTCATTATTATATTTTCAGATTTGCATATATTTTTTTATAAAGTAAAGGAGAAATTAGAGGTCATCTGGCAGTTTAAGTTTCAATATCAAAACTAAAGGCTATATGGTAGTTTGGCAACTGAAACACATTGAATGTATGGGGCTTTTGAGTGGTAATCTCTTCTAGTTATAAATAGAATGTTTTTTTTTTAAACTGCGCTCACGAACCGGAAGGCGAAGCGTAGAACGGTCCTCTACCCGATGTACAGGCGGCATTGATCTCTTTCTCTTCAAATTTTGAGCTATCCTGAGCTATTTTGAGAGTATGAATGAAATTACAATGATATTGTGAAGTTGTCGTACCGGAGGCAATTCTGTGTAACGGTTTTGATTCAAAGCTTCATTACAGAGTTAATTGCGCGAATGCAAATTTGCAAATGTTAGAATAATATTGGCATTTAAAAACAAATATTTCGATATTGCATTCAAACCCTTTATGTAGGGCTAGGGATAGATATATACAGTTATTGACGCGACATTAGTTTATGAATATTTGAGGTGCCTAACAACGAAAAGTAGATACTTAAAAACTAAAAAAAATATGATTTATTCCACTGATGTCTTTTAAAATTAAAAAAATATAGGTAAGTGTATTGGTATTCAGATAACTTACATAAGTAGATCCAATAGCTTACAGATAAACATATATTATATGTAACATATAAAACCTTTAATTTAAAGTTAAGAAGATACATTAAGTACACGAAAGTAATACCTTAGAAAACCAATTTTCTAGTATCTTTTTAATGTTAAAGTTATATTTAGACGCCTTTATGTCTGTAAACTGTTTTTTTTATATAAAATGTATGATACTCTGATCTTTTATATTATATCGTATGGTCGATTGCAAAAGCGTTGATCTTTTAGCCAAAAAATCAAGTGGATTATTTCAACGTAATATCCATTAAGTTATTATCTATCAAAAAGCTTTTGTTCGCGGTTACGCACAGGGTCGTAATAAGGTCACTTAGAATGGGTTTAACATGCTCATTTCTATACTATTATAAAACTGTAAAAAAGTCAAAAACTAAAACTAAAGATTCTGAAACGATTCTGATTCCGAAAATCGAGTTTGTCTGTTTGTCTGCTTGTTTATTCGCGGATCACGCTTTAACCACTGGCCCAATTTCAACGAAACTTATACCATTCGGAAGCTCTTTTTCCGTTTTGAAACATAGGGTATATTTTATTGAAATCAAGGGCGTGGATTCTTAGATACAGCTTGAACTCTCTAAACCAAAAGCAGCCATTTGGTACGAGGTTCATCGTATGCTGGTTGACAGATACTTTGGTGGACAGTTTCGCACGCGTATGAAGTCGCGGGTATCAGCTAGTTAAATTATAAGATGATTAAAAAGTTTGACATCAATTCAGAGTTGAAATAAAAGGATCTGATCCACTTTGTGACTAAAATCTATTAGATCAAACAAAAGGGTCCATTATAACTAGAACACGATAAATCTCTGTAAAGAATATTAGTGGTTAAAAAGGTTTTAATCTAATTAGTGACTTGGTGTGGATTGGATCCTTTTTGTTTACCTATCTTATCCTCGTGATTTACTTGTATTTGACTTGAGAGCAAAATAACCTTGATGTAAGTAGAATATTCTAAACGTAATATAACAGTTTTTTTTTTTCAGATTCACAACTCAGTAGTGTTTAGTAATTTCATCTTATTGCTTTAGATACATGGATTATGAAGTTTTCGGTAAGTAGTTTCTCGTTGAACAAAACTTGTGATAAAACATGAGATGAGTTTGTATACACGATCTAATATTATCAATGCGAGAGTTAAGATGTTTGAATATTTGAAAGAAAGTAAATTTTAATACATTTATTTATGACAAACGGGTACAAGCATAAAGTACACAGAGCAAGTAAAACATTGTTATAGGCAGAAGTTACCACTTAACATCAGGTGAGCTATCAGCTTGTTCCATTACTTTTATCATTTAAGAAAAAACACCAAAAAAAATGTGTATCTCCCTGCACTGCCCATCTAATAGCCATAAATAAATTATGCGTATTTGAATATTTCAATAATTGGATGTTTGTGTTTCGACAGGTAATAAGATAAAACTATTTAGGTACAATAATTAGCAAAGTGCATTTCATAACTTGTATCAAACGTGTATCAAAAGTAATGAGTTTGCCTAAACAGCCGTTGAACGACCAGTTAATGTGTTGAACATAACATTTTTATTATAGTCATAAAATGACGCCTATTTTTCACAAATAACAGCTATGGCCCGAACGAACGACAGCAGAAAGAAAGTGAGACCAAAAAACAATAAACACCCAGGAGTTTGGTTATTTTGACTCTACAGCAGATTTTCTTATACCTACCGTAATTTTTTATATATTCATGTTCAAGTTCTTTATTGCATTCATATTGTGGGTTGTGGGTACAGGAAATCTTAAATTAGGTAGGAGCTTAATGGCTTCCAATATGAACCCTGACAGGGCACTACAATATTTTATGTGCCGCTAGGTGGCTAAATAGAAGTATTAATTATGTATAGTATATACTTAGGTACTATACTTATAATAAGGCTTAAATATACACCAGACTCAGGAAATTATCTATGTTTGCCATGGAACAAATGTTTGTTTACCCAAATGATTGAACCCACGACTTACATCACGGAAGGCTGGGCTACTACCGACTGAGCTTTGATGCCTGTCACAGTTGTAAAAGATGTAATATTCAAATACATCTATAAACGTATGAGATGTGTGTGCATAAAAAGTGCTAAGTATTTTGAGCACTCTTAATTTGTCTACGGACTATGGTACTCGGACTTATAACACAAATAGAGAATAGAATACCCCAGTACTATGTTATGTGGTTTATAAAAAGGTGAGCGAAGAAGAACCATATTAATTTTATTTAGAAATTGAAAACCTTCGAGTTAATGTTTTGCCCCATTAAATAAAAATTCTGGTTACAGCCTGGTGTGGACTTACGTCCGGCCAACAGGGTCTGATGACGCAGTTAGACGCTCCCTTAGCGATCTAATATCAATAACCCATCGACAAAAGCCTCTTCGCTGACATGCTATAGGTGATTTTAATTTTAACATAAAAGTATGGGGTGCGGTCACGCAGGCTCCGATTAGGTATGTCTTAGTTGCTTTGTCTATTGCTATGAAGCCTATGAAGGTCCTACTTCGACTTTCGGAGATACTTTCTTGACAGATGAATCTCTGAAATGTCATGATTTCCAATTATTGCTGTAATATATTCACTGGTAATTAACTGTCAAACTCTTCTACAGCCTTTATCAACAAAAAATTTATTACACCATTGGTTTTTCGTTCCTTAAATTCGTCTATCCCCCGTGACACTACTGCTTGGCACTACCAAAAGTTGTCTTTTCATTGGCACTACTGGTAGTGTAAATAAGCGTTTCCCGTGACACTACTACCAGGACAGTAACTGCCACAACTGTTGTGTCATAGGAAATTGAATCACCTACGGCACTACCCAAGTATTCATGTTTATTTAAAAAGGCATGGCATTTTTTTATCTGTTCTTAGTGTATTTCCAAAATAAGTTTTATCACCAAGCAAGTTCCCATAGTAGGTACAAGCTTTGCTTAGTTTGAGACTAGAGGGCAGTGTGTGTAATGGAGTAAAATATATTTTTTATTTATTTATTTTTCCTGCGGTGTGCCGCGATGCTGGTAACCCAGAGGTTTGCCAGAGTGATAGCAAGTAGTGAAGAAGCGGTGTACGTAATAGAGTACTGAATTTCATAAGTAGGTCGCTTGGTCCACTTAGCTTATTGCTACACAGGTTATGGGTCAACTTAATTGTTATTAATGGTACTTACATGAAAACCAACCCGAAAGTAAGTTGCCGGGAACTTTAATATACTCTTAATCATTTCAAGATGGAGATTTATAGAAATCGTGAGCGTACTTTCCAATTGTTTTTTTTTTCAGCTGTAAAAGAACTTCAACACTTTCTTTGTAAATAAAATTGTTAAACTAAAAAAAAAAAGAACTTGACGTCTTTCTCTCTATAAATATATGAAAATTAGTGACTAAAATTTTTGAATGGCCTATTTCAAAACTTATTGGATTACTATTACTTTCCCAAGGATATATTTGTTTTTATTTGGTATTTTTGTGTTTTTTGTTTGCAAAGTAATTTTTACCAAATCTCCAACGCGCGGAATATACAACGTCATAACTTCAGAGGATAGCAGAAATGCCAGATATGTAGGTATGTATGTAGGCTGTATCTACTTTTTACGAGCCAACCTGTTTCTAATAAAAAAATTGGGAAAGTTTCCAAATTAAGCTGGCTTGTACCGCATAGCCTACTATACAACATTGGCTGAAATTTTAGTTATAGAAGGGCATTAGTTTTTGGCGCTATCAAGTGTAAAGATTACTAATGCATGTGTACATGACGTTGTCATGTCAACTGTCACCTGCGTGACAGTAGTAACTGAATGACAACCTAAAAATAAGAAGAAGCAGCAGCATTGTGTGGTTGACTATGAGATATTGTAAAAGGCATAATTGGTAGAGAAATGTATTTATTATTCCGAATAGAGCGATTGTTTTAAATGAAGACTGAAGTTTAATTTACGAAGAAAGAATGTGACGTACAAAAAGACGACGTTACACAAGTCACTTAGAAGAATATTGCATTTTTTTCTGCAGGTTCAAAATAACCCTAAAGTTAACCCTAACCTTAAAATAAGGTACCCATTCCTAGAAATAAACGTAGTTTTTTTTTTTGTATAAATTAGATCTAGTCTAGAAATACTGCAGTGCAGAAAAGATATAGGTGCATCACAGAACTAATAGGTACTTACTACGTAATTACTAAGGATGAACAGACAATAAAATGACGCAAAAATTACTCTCTCTCTCTCTCTCTCTTGTGTCATGAATGAATAGGCACAAAGCACAATTAGTACATTTGAACGAATAATTTTTGATCTACGAACCTCCTTGAGATGTATTTTAATTCGATAGCTTTATAAACTGGTGCTAAAAGCTTGAATATATCGCATAATAAACGGTAGGCATGTTTAACATTTTGGCTAGAGGCATCTAGAGGTCAGGCGGATAATTCTCTTAATAAAATTCAGTAAAAATATGATTGTTATATTTTTGGGATGTTATGACTTACAAAAGCCAGTGGCTTTTATCATATCCCAATAAAAACCTTTTAATTATTTTTAATAAGAGAATTACTCTCATACTTAATAAGCTTCGAGAAAGTTCTAAAAGTAGAATATTTTGAGCTTGTTTACCTGGGAACCTATAACTTACCTTTATAAATATTATCATTGAACCCACTAAGCTTGAGTCGAATTCTACGACGACGTAGCTAGCAGGGATTTCTGGAAATCCTCACCAGTGCGGTATTTTTAGTAAGAATTTTTGGAATTCATTAACCCCACGCATGCTAGACATTTCTTCATTTCAGGAAACGTCATTTAACGTCACGTCATTTAAGTCGTGGCCAACTCTGGTGACGGAGTTTGCGGCGGAAACCTTCGAAGCACACAGATGTAATTATGCCACTAACGGTAACCTATCCAAATAGTAACCGAGAAAAACGTTGCTTTATGATAATCGGTGAAAATTGACTAATCAAGCTACAAGTGCAGTATACAATATATCGCATTACAACATTTACACCTAATAGGCCCGTATACAGAAATACATAGTTACTCAAACATAGGTTTGAGTAGAGATTTTCATACAAAATCTATGAATGAGTCCGGATCGTGCTTAATAAATATCGCTCATTATTATTTTTTAAGCCAGTTTAGATTTTTTATTTTAGGCGTGGTTCATCTGCATTCAAAAACACGACCAAGAGTAGAAAAAGAGAATTGACTAGGTATATACTAAGCCAGGTACGTGTGATCTTTTGAACCGAAGAGTACTTCATAATTATGTTTAATCATAGACTGAATTGTGATCCGTTCATTAGTTTGATCTTCGACAAGTAAATTAATCCTATACAATCTCTAATTGGCAGCTTCAGTAAATATCCTATTACCCAAGGTAGGCCTGGTGCACTCCGCACTTCGAACGAAGCTACATGTCCCTAGTAAAGAGCTCTTAGGTACTACCATACCTATTTCTGCTGCCAAGCAGATGCTCGCATTATGTGTACCGGTTTGAAGGGCGACACAATTACATGCAGGCACATGAGACTTAACATTGCGTCTCTGATTGTGCATTGCTTCACAGAGCACGTCCTCATGGATTTGCTCTGTGATATAATGATTTGTTACTGGCTAAAGTAACCGTGTAACATCAGGTTCCATTACTTATTCTGATAAAAAAGTACACAGAAGTTTCATACGATCTCGTGGTCCGCGTACATTGCAACGCGTCAGACAAGATGGTAAAGGTGTATGCAATATAAAAAAACACTCTGTAGGTAAATATGAAATGTAAAATCAAGCTCTGTACAAACAAAATTGTTCTTTATTGCGTTTTAGCGAGAGTATCTAATTTACAGATGTCTTCACAAAGTGAGCCTACTGTATTTACACTATTATTTATTCTGTATCCAAGGCAGGTAATTAGAGAAATCGTGAACTTGATCCTCTTTGACCATTAGGAAGGCTCTGTAATCATCTCCAGTCTCAGACCCTGAAGCGAGGCTGTTTAATTCTAAGTAGTCACGCGCACTGAGCGACTATGCTTACAAAAACCGGCTTGGATATGTCATAAAATAGTTCTTCAAAATATCTTGATGTATTTCGACAGCATAATAATATAAAGGTACTATATAGGTTTATTTTAGTAATACCCATAATAGACTTTCCCTTTGTCATCTAGTGTGCGTATAGGCTGGGAGCGGAGGTGGTGCCTCATCAGGGATTAGATATGGGAAAGAAGTACCTTTTTATGGCAAAGTGATTGAGAAATCACACGGTCCATCTGACAGTTATCACTTGATTTGATACCTACCTTACAAATCAAGTGTATTCAAAGCGAAGCAATTTTTTCAATTTACTTCTCAGACGACTTCTGATTTAGTTCACATTCACCAAATTCCACTTTCGAGATTTCTTCATGTTTTTTTTTAGGGATTTCAAAATGTCAACTTGGCCATAGATCATATAAAACTATACACTTGGCTAAAGCCTTGGTCTCGCGATCGTAACGCACAACGCTGCGGTGTGCAACACAACGCAGAGTACCCACCGCGTTTGCTCCTCGCCGCTGACGCAGACTCTGACGTAACAAAAGACCATACTAGACGTTTTCCATACAATTATGTGTCCGGCGCTGCATGCTGCATACCGCTGCGCTGTGCGTTACGATTGCGAGACCAAGGCGGAGTTTGTAAGTATTATGTACCTACAGTAATATAAAACTTTTTACGATTACCTTATGAGTTCCAATTTGTTAATTAGACCTGCCAGGTATACCCTGAGCTAGATCAGATTGAAAAGAATATGGAGCAGAGAGGTTTACGGGCTCTCTGCCAAAATAATCTTTTTAGTCAGTTAGTCATTTCTATCCACAAGATAACCCGAATAGCGCATCTCGTTTTACTATTATAAATAAAGAAAAATGGCAATTCACGTAGCTACTTAACACGTAAGTAATTTACAGTTAGTTTGATAATTGAGTAAATGCGACTAAATTAAAAAAACTCAATAATAACAAATCTGTTTTTTATTTATTCCGAAGTCTATATCGAGGCAAGATTGAAACACTACTTGACTTTGAGAATTGGAAATCTATAAACTTTAAGTATAAAAAAAGCACTAAGTAAAAGTCACTGGCGTTTCACTCGTATACGATAACTAGTACATAAGTCATAAATAAATATGTAGTTACGAGTACGTTGGACAGAGACACAATTACTAACAGCTGTCACGTAACAATTTAAATTCGATATTATTTCAAAGACTACACAATTATTCAAGAAAATTGTCCGCGAAACTTAGCCAAGAAATTTCAAATTGGATCACGTAACTTTACCTTAGAGTCGGTAGACAATCAATAAGTCTAAGACTCCTTGTAGACTGCTGACTTGATCTGATGAAGATGTATGCAAGTGCACATTTACGTTTTAGTATCGGCCCACTTTACACTAGCATTCCAACTCGATCAATTCATCGGCCGATCAAAGTCTGAAGTCTGCGAGATATAGGTGCATGCAAGTGCGCATATTACAAAGATTCAGTATCGGCCCAGTTTACACTAGCAGCCCTAGTCGATCAAACTATCGGCCGATCAATAAGCCTAAACTCTACGAGAGGTCTTAAAAGACGAAGAAAAAAATCAATAAAAGATGCATGAAAGTGCGCATATTACAATGATTTTGTATCAGACCGGTTTACACTAGCAGCTCAATCGATGAAAGTATTGGCCGATCAAAAAGTTTGCAGTCTGCAAAGGGTCTAAGTTGTGGAACGTCGCTCCAGTCTTCACTTGAATTTTGGGAATAATTACGAAACGGTATTGGCGCTAACTACCTCGGAACGTGACTACTTATGCCAAGCTGGGAAAGTTGCGAAGGGTGAGTAAAAATACGCTTCTGTCGTTCGTCGGCAATTTGTCGGTAATGAATGATTACTTTTAGATGATTCCGAGAATTTTTCTGCTGGTGATTTTTAATGAACTAACGAAATGATGGCGTATCTTTTATGTGTTTTGTCATAAAAGCATGGCGTTGTCATAACATCATGAATCTGGAACTGTCCCAATAGGAACCGACTATTTTTATCAATTCGGGGACTATACTTTTTTTATGTACCTATAGTCGATGGTTCTTAATATATATATAATATATTTTTTAATAATAATGACAGTTTCATACAGATAATAAAAAAAAATGGTGGCATAGTATAGGTAACGACATGGTTTAATAGCTCTGACCTTGAATTGTAGGTGAAGTGGAAGGGTGCTTTGCACAGAGAGATATAGCATAGAAAGAAATATAAATATTCCTCTCCACTGTTCACCGAGAGCTAATAAACCATGTCGGGGCCAGTATTGCGCTACACAATGCACTACGCGGCGATTGCTACGCTGCTACGCCGTAGACCCAAACAGTAGAGATATTTGTAAAAGAGTTCGTCTGATGACGTACCTTACCTACATCTGTCCTCAACTTACCCACATAGAAATTCAGGTCAAGTGAAATGCATTTTAATAAATAAATGAAATAAATATTCATGGAAATTTCGCACAACACCCTCTAGTGCCCAAACGAAGCAAAGCTTGTATGTACTATGGAGACTAGATTTTAGATATTTGATGTCAATATGGCCTATCTAGTTCATCGATAGTACAAGTACCTCTCATTAATGGTATTGCTGTATGCAGGTCCCCATCCAATTTCCCGCAGCAATCAACTCCGGTTAATAATCCTCATACGCACGATGTTCAGTTGCATATATCACATGCAAGTCAAAATAACTCTTAAATTCACGCAATAAGACTCAAAATACAGAACTTTAATGGCTGGATTTTTTCATAATTTCGTAGGTTTATTTCGCGGCCTCTAGTTTTGAGAATTTTCCTTCAAACTATAATATGATCCCGTAATCATTATGGAAATTGAGATGACGCGCTATAATAATATCAATATTATAGGTTTGTTTGAACATTGAATACCCAGCAAGGTTTGCGATTTTGTATAATTCATTCATGTGTACAATCAATTAATTATATTTAAAAAAAATGTATTTGCCAGTTTTCAGCGTCTTAAGTGCTGAGCCCGCAGTCTGAGTTTTGTTTTGTTGATCGAAACGCATATCGAGAAGCGACTTGCGAGATATTTTGTATGAAAATCCGATAAGCGCCTCTAGCGGAAGATTCGCAAACAATTTTTCTCCATACAAAGACTGCGACTAAGACTTCTCGATTCTGCCTTGTCGCAAATCCGAATAACAAAACTCAGACTACCGGCTCTGCAGACTTAGCGTGGCCAGACTAGCATAACCGACAACAAGCCTGTGGTTAGTACACATCAAAGGTTTACCCTGTAGGCACTTTGATTGTCACCAGCAGGTGCAAGACGTAATTAATGTCTTATGCACACACGTTAATTATTAACATGTCGAGCTGTCTCGTCATAATGTTTGAGCCTGTGTAAACAGACCAATGATTGATGATAGGCCTAGCTATTGCGTAACTAGCGACAGTATTGCGACACACAAAAGGAGAAGAATCTCTTGCTGACCTTGATGATCATTGCTGAGTAAGCAAATAAATAAAAATGCTTGACATTTAACACAACGCCCTCTAGTCCCAAACCACCCAAACTAAGCAGAGCTTTTACTATGAAGGTTGTAAAGTGAAATTATCGTGTTTCAAATAAAGAAATACCCGAACCTAATACCCACATAACTTTGAGCTCAATGACGTAGAAGCGACGATTTAATATCAATTGATACCTTTTTGAAACCTTCGGTTACTTATAAAACCTGTAATTGAAGGGCTCTAAAGTTAGTACTATCAGATTGTAACGTCAAAAACAGATAGGATAAATTAAATTATACTATCGACTGTCGGTTATCGACAGGCACATTAAATATAGTTAAAAAAAATGTTCATCATATTTTGGTGCTCGATTGATAAAAATGACGATATTCTGACCTTTTTAAATTGCTTTTAAGTGCTATTCGTGCACTTAAGAAAATCACAAAGTTTTTAATTAATTATTAAAAAAAAAAATTATTTGTTAAAAAAAATTACATTTTATTTTATTCGTTTTTGGGATGTTATAATAATCATTCTGAGCTAGGGTATACCTAACTTTTCTTATATTTATTTTCTTACCTCTGCTTCTAACAGTGCAATGCAACTGAGGACGTGCTTTGTATGACATTGCAAAACTGCAATGCGTCTATCATTTTGGCACGTTGATAACTTTGCCTTATTATATTCTACAATCCAACTATAATATCCACTATGACGTAATTCCCCGCTATATTACGACCAGCACTGAGCTCCGCTATCTTGTGCCACCGTGTATTTAAGTATGAATTATCTCCTAAGCGTAAAATGAAAGAAGGGCCATAAAATATATCGTAAAACATGATTCACATGTCTCAGATTATGTAGGTACTTATTATTATCGCGCAGGTATTAGGTACGATGTAGGTACTTTATGAGGCGTAATATGAGCTTTGCAGAAAAGATTGAAACGCTTTCTTGCTTATAAAAGACTTACATCTTCATAAAAGACAGGTTAAGGTTAGCTTTTTTTGTCTTTATCACAGTATCATAGTATCAGTACATCAGGTGAGATTGTGGTCAAACGGTTGCCTATATTGTATAATAGTACATTATGGTACTAGTGTGATACATTGGTGCTTACCGCCGAGGTGCCATTGAGACCCGAGCCGTAGGCGAGGGTCTTAAGAGAGCCGAGGACGGTAATCACCAATACACACGTGTATCATACGACGTTTTTCAACACACTTGTGAATAAAATAACTATAATTTCAACAGTGAAAACGAGTTTTGAAAAATGTTTCGCTATGGCGGGAAAAATTTCCTATGCGCGCGCATTGCGATCGGCCACAGACTAAAGAATGGGATGAGGTTTTTTTTTTATTTTCCGCACATAGTGTTTGCGTATATTCTGCCACGTACAAAATGGGGAATTTAAAGTTTTCTTTTATTACAGAGAAAACAAAAGTTATATTTGAGTGAAAGTTTTATTTATTAAACACGTACGAGTTAAAATTATCTATTTAAATAAGAAGTTACATACATGAAATGAGCAAGCAATAGGAACATTAATTTATTTGTTCTATTGAACACGATCTTTTTTAGAATAAAAACTTTTTTAAGAACAAAGCAACTCAACCAAAAAAATTCAAAAAAAAAAATCTATAACTCACTTGTGAGTTATAGCAATGAAAAAGTCACAGTTTGATTATGGGTGTCATTATGTGCCTAATTGCAGTGACCATAGAGCCACTTTATGAGCAAGTGTGTTGAAAAAAAATTAAAAAATTAAAATTAAAAAAAAAACTTTATCATGATCAATATGATCATTACAGGCGCTACAGTTCAGTAGTAGCTCTGCAGTGCTGTGGGTCATAAGAAAACAAACATAATGTTTACGGCAAACAATATAATGTTCTTTCGTTCTATCTCTGAGTGGTTACTATGTATTAATAATTAGTGTTTGTTTACTAGAAAAAAAAACTATTCTCTCAGCAATCTAGTTCGTATAGTACAAGCTTTTCTGAGTTTGGAACTAGAGGTTGTTGCGTGAAATGTCCAAGAATATTTGTTTGTTTTTATTTTATTTATCATCCTATGAAGTAGAAATTCACTACGGAACCCACCGAGGACTCCGGCAAAGGATTCTAGAAGGAACTATTTTGGGCCATCTCCGTCAGCCTATCGGGGGCCGTTCTTCGTCGCTCTTCGCCTTCCAGTTTAAGGTATTCACTTTTCAAGAATCTTTGTTTACCATTATTACCAGCAATGCAAGTTATTGTTGCTAGCAAGATTTGTCTGCACAAACTTTCATGGAATTATTACCTAACCTGCCTAAGTATAAGGTTGAAGATACTTTGGAATAATCTCAGAGCTGATAACAATTATCCCGAACACGGTCAATCTATTATGATCGATCACGAGTACCACTTGACGTCCATTATTAGACCAAAGCCCATACCGATACCATAATCCTCCTATGGCATATCGAGTTGTATACAGGGTGTGGAGGCGTGGACGACATTCAATTAAAAGAAATGTTCGTTGGTATATTCTAAACTATTAGCGCTTACTTTCATACCTACCTATATACTTACCATTTACCCAGTACTCGATTGAAATATTTTTTATTTAAAATTAGATTTTTTTAAATCATTGATAGTTGATAAAAATAACAAACTAGTTACCTGATCAGCTCATCTATCACACTTGTTTATTTGTATGTAGCTTATCAGTGAATTGAAAACAAAGTGGAAGATAAAATTAACGGCGTAAAAAGCTAAAAAATAATATTAAATAAAACTTTCTTTTTTAATTAACCCAGTTATAAAAAAAATCAGACACTGCATACTCTACGAGAGCTTACAATGAGTTTACAGTTCAGAAAATAAGCCTCTTAATGTCACATGCAGAAATAAATGCCCTCTTTCGAGAGCCCTCAAAGGAAAATTTCACGTTTGATTTATAAATACCTCTGTGAAATCCAGTAAAGTTAATACTTCTGCCTCGAGTACCTCTTTGTAACCAAAACAATCAAGGCTGGTTGGAAAACGTGATTTGTTTTTATTATTGTAATCATCTAATTATACCTATTTGGTATCGATTCTGTCGTTTGCTACTAACTAAAACATTGTATTATATATGATCTGTGATGGGGTACTTTACTGGTAGGTAGTTATTGTATGATTAGTGCTAAAACCAACTAAAGTATTTAAAATACAAAAGTTTTTGTCTGAGAACGAGTGTTTAATATGTTTACTAATTTAAACATTAAATTAGTAAACATATTAAACACTCGTTCTCAGACACAATTCTAAAATAATTATTTTTTAATAAAATAACGTAAAATAAGTCAGCAAACAAGCCAAAATTAAGAAATTACAATTGTAAAATTATCAAAATAATAATAAGCAAGTGATCGTCCTGAATAGACAGGATTGAAAATACATTCGTTGATCATTGCGACCGCTAGGAACAACTAGATCTTATACGAATACAAGTCACAATCACTTCAATCTATCAGAGAAGCGCTGACGTCTTGACAAACATCACATGTGATACAGCCAATAAACTGACAAGGGGTTTGTTCGCATTGTGCCTCGATTGTAAATTATGATAGCGTGGCATGTGTGTGACGTATCATAGGTTAACTAGCCCATTACAACCGTCGTCACTAACAAAGGGTACGGTAGAAGTCAATTAGCCATCGAAACGCCCCCTTACATTTAAGCCGGGGTCTTGAGAAAATGCGCGACCAACATCTTGCTTAAGCAAGAGCATTAAAAAGAAGTCTATTGAACTCTCTGCCAGATAAGAACGTATACTTAAATACTTAGAGCAACTGCTCTACAAGTCTTGTTGGGAGTATTGTTTGAGTTTTGTAGGGTTTTTGTGAACTGCCAAGTGACCATTTTTTGCGTCTAAAAACCACAAGTAAGAGTACACCATAAAACAAAAGCAGTTCTATAAAACACTAGAGTAGGCTCTACAGAAATACTGCGTATTTTTTTTCTTCTTTTAATTTTAAAGGAACGTGAATGGACACTCCACTGGACAAAGATTTATGACATTTTGGAAAACTCGATGACCTCTAGATTAACGGGTGTTATGAAACGGTAGGCTGTTTTCAGAATAGCCTAACACTAGAAGCAGGGTGGGACTCTATTTGTCATTAATTTAGGGAATGAGGTGACAGAAACACGGGTGCGGTCGCGACCAAATTAATACTCGCTAAACAATACTAAGGTATTTTATTACGGAAGGCGCTGGCTTTTTCCTCTGACTTCACTTTTGTTACTTTTTTCGATAGCTTCAAACAACATCAAAACATCAAAAGCAAGCATTAATTTATCTTATAGGTAATCTGCTTCGCTCCCTTTCGCTCCTACTTTGCTCTGTGCTTTCCTAGATGACTAGACGTGCAATAGAGGGCGTGCGATGTTTACCAATTTCAAAAATGACTTGTTATTTCCGGGGAAATTACTAGTATCTCGATGAATGCTATTCCGTGCACGCAGTACGCATGTGTGGTTGTGCGAATGTGGTATAGTGACATGTTGAACGAAAATCACTCACAAACATTAATTAGCGAGCCCAAATCAGTTGACAATTTATCATGCGGCATTCCACACCACAATTGCAATTGCATCCGGCCAGCAAGTACATAAAAGGCATCGGCTTCCGCCCAAACAGCACATACAGGGGCGAGTTTTGGCACAAATTTTGCATAATAACCTTTGTTATATTGGGAGGAAAACTGCAAAATGCTGTAGCTAGTTTTTGCACTTCATGCGGAATAAACGAAGCCAAAATAATACATTTTCTTCGGAAACTCCGCTATTGTTTTAGAATCTGGAATGGGAATGTTCTTTGTGTGGAACTCGGCCGGAGCTGCGTAATAAACGCTTGCAATGTTACCAATTTTTTAACTTCACAAGTTTTTGAACAAAAAAAAATTTTTATTGTGTTTTCTGGTGGTTATTAATTCATAGAACCATGGTCCTACAAATGTACCGGCTAAATAACGTATAACCTCTGCGCACAAAAATTTCATTTCGGCACAAGTAAAAGAGAAAAATGTTATGAAGTAAGTACATTAATCTGAGGGCATTTTCCGTACGTTGCTTTTAGTGTGATGAAAGTTGCACTCTAGTCCCCGGTGCCATATAAGTCCATTAACCAAATGGATGTAACGGAAATTAGAGCTCGTTTTTAATTTGGTTGTCATGTCGCTTTCTACTTAATGTAAATAAACGTACCTAACGTTTATAATAAATTAAGGCTATCGCGATATTAAAAGTGGGCATAGCCGGCGGCCTTATTTACAGGTAAGGGCCGCTAAACTGGAGTAGGTGGTTGGTTATCCGTCATCAAACAAGTTAATTTACATTTTTTTCTGCCGTCAAATCTTGTTTCGCAGAGCACTTTGTAACTCGCCTTGGGAAGGAAGAGCCACTTGAACGTAACTTTTAAATTACGTCTCCGCTTTTCTTAACTTATTTACTCTTTATAAAAAGAAACAAAATATAATTCCACTTTTCAGGTCAAGAGATAATGGTCTTTGATAACAGCCCGAGAAAGCTTTACGCTGTTTTGTTCCTTTTATCTAAAACTTTTTCTGAACTTCGCCACAAAAATTATAACTTGCGAGATTAAATATAGAAGTTTTAATAAATAGCCTTCGGTAAGCAAGGGTTAAGTTAAAGCTAAGGTGGATCTTATTTCTTACTTAAAATGTAAGTAAGCGTCCGCCGTTCCTAATTGCTTTATTACCCCGGCTAGTAGACTTATTAAAATGAAAATGGCAGTGGGTGTAGACGCCAGCTTTATGTAGATAAACTATCTGAAATACAGCGTTCTGCGGAAATTGAGACAATTTCTGAAGTAAACAAGATCCTACAAAACTGGGACAAATATTATTAGTTAGTTTAATTGGTCAATTAATTTGAAATTAGCTTTGGACGCTGCGATGCCAAATAATTGGGAATATAAATTAACTCTATATTTACCTTGACTTTGTTCGCTGTGATTAGTGACTTTCAAACTTGTATTCCATCGCTGCAACCAACCAGAGTTTGTATTTACAGAAGTCCTATCATAATTCGGATATTATATCGAAGAAACAAAAGCCAGTTGCCATTCTTATTACAGTTTTATTACGGTTGTATAGAACGAGTACTTTTTCTTTGTTCTTATTTATATTAGTTATGACAAAAAACTCATGTCATATAGTTACCCTAAACTTTTGCAGTAAACAAAGGTTATTTCTTTTTTACGGGCTTCATAAAAAAATCTTTTCGGATCAAAATATTTTGGATCATAATTACCGAACGTCCTGTGTCAAAACTTTCTTATTTATCAATAAATCACTGAAACATATTTTATCTTGACATGTTACCTTAAATTATCAGCAAATCGCAGGATGTTGTTGTTGTATCTCTTCAATCGTAAATAACAAATGTGAGAGAACAAAAGTTTTCCACAGCGTCATCCTGTTTATATCGAGATTTTTATATCTTATACTCACCTACCTAATGTCTGGATTGTTCGATAGGTGTACGTACATCTCTCATTGTAGGTTTATATTTGCTCATAATTTTAATTATGTACTTAGTGTTTGTTTATCTGCCTGTGCTATGCCTGTGTTTTATTGTGTGCCAAATAAGTGTTTCTCTTTATTTATCTCTCTATTTACCAACTATCTTGCCCTTTTTTAGCAATTTTTTTAGCCGCTTATAATATTGATATAGAAAATTAACAGAAAATATTTGAAAAATAAGGGACGTATAAGCACTCTTGGCGGCCAAACATCGTTTACTCCATCCAGTCCTACTAGTAGTTCGATTATCTAACTGTTTGGACAAAAATATTCCAAAGCCCTCAGTGACTTGAGGTCAATATTTGGTCTGAGTTTTCGGTTTACAAAATAGTTCAATGAGTTAGATTCTTATGTATTTCTTCTTATATATTATTATGTAGCAAGACGCCCACTGTCTTGCTGATGCATAACATAGAATCTAACTGATAATAAGCCTATTTTTATGTTCAACATAAAATATAATTATGAAAGTGATTTTTGAAATAAACTTTTCAGTTCAGATTGCCCCAAACATATCTACGAGTATCATTATAATCATCTAAATCTTACTAATTTAAGTAGAATCTTATCATAAGTACCTACTAAAATAGACACACCTCGAAATAGACGGAAAATAGACACACGGAGCAATAAATATGACAGTAATCAATACGTGAAAAAGTAAATGAAGTTGATCCTAATTAATTGTGAGTGTGGGTTGTAACAATTAGGCTCTAGTTTCGAACATAATAATAATGTCCGAAAGGTCAAGAAAACAAATAAACACGAGGATAATAAGTAGCCACACCATTAATCTTGTGCGGCAAAAAATCTTATTGCTAATGTATTTTTGATTGTTCGGATCCAGCTCTATAAATATAGTGGCAGGAAGTAATTTCATTTTTCGGTGGCACCTTAAGTACTGCCTAGACTAACTTTGTTATATATGGCACAGATCATAATCATAATAAAAATCATAATCATCATCATCATCATCAATATATATATATATAAAACTCTTTTGAAGCTGACAGAGAATCAACGCACAGCCTAAACTATAAGTCCTAGAGGTATGAAATTTGGAGGGTAGGTTCCTTATATAGTGTAGGGGCGCACTAAGAAAGGAATTTTGAAAAGTCACACTCTAACGCGGGCAACGCCGCGGGAGACGGCTAGTATAGTAATATAATTATAAGGTAATTTATTGTTTATAGAATCTGGTCTAGACAATTTGCAATTTGAGGTACCTAGTTTATTGGTTATAGAATCATTTCCACCATCCAAAACTATCGCCACACTTGAAGCTTCAATTCGCTTCAAGTGTTGTTTCAATCCTTCAAAGAATTTCGATGCCCCACATAACATCACTGCTCAGCATGCCGAGTGTGTACGTTTGACGCTTACTACAATGTCGCGTATAATAAGTATAATTTTGTATGGAGATAGAGAATCATCCAGTTTTGTAAGCTACCCGCTAGGGGCGCTGCTTAATATCTATGCAAAATATAGTTTACGTCAACTTTTTAGCAATATACGTAAAACGAACACACTAAGCATGCAGGACGTGCCATATGCGAGACACAGCGGTGCGTCCATCTAAAACTTTAAAATAGTTAAGTAAGTCTCATTTGCTTGTAACTGAAAACAGTCAAATTCATTCTAGATATGAAATATTTTACAGAAATGCACATAAAAATAAAACTTGCTATAAAACACAAATTAGTGATATAAAAGTATGAATCGTGCATAAATATTTAGAGAGTAACAAAATGTTTATGTTTAGGTAAATTTCAGTTTGCATTTCCGGACGAATAAATGAGGGAAAACTCTCTTTGAACAAACGAATATCAAATACTGTGGAAAAAGACCTAGACCCTAACTAAAAGTAATTAAAAGTTTTTATAATAATTGATATAAATACATTTATAAAAATACCAATAAAATTTACCTATTTGCAGCAACTTTTTATTTTTTATAATACCACCAGTTTTAAATACAAGTAATGCCATCTAGTGGCACTTATTGTGAAACTGAAAAAGGTTTTACAAGTCACTAGTTGAACTGAAACTACATAATTATATGGGTTGAAACCACCTGTAACAGAATTGTCTATGTAGAGGTAAATACTTATTCAAAGAAACTTTTTTTAGTGAATGATGATCACTTTATATTGAAAACTTTTACTTTCAGAAATGGAACTAGAAAAATAACTAGTTTGTGCTAGTGCTTTGTAAAGTGTACCACGAAATGGATAAATGATTTTACAAAAGTGTTTTGTTGATACTGAAGTGCGTGCCATCACTGTAAAAATAAATGTCTTACGAATTAAGTTCAGAGAGTTTCAGTAGAACAATAAATTCAGCCCTGTCTAACATAACAAAAACATTTACGTACCTAAGCTGCTTTAATACTTTGAATGTGCGGTGTTAACTTACTTCAAACCTATTTCTGAGCTCCGACTTAAAGCTTAAGATAACTTTTAATCCTCATATATTTTCCATTTCAGCCCGGACATTAAAACCATAAGAATTAGTTTCAAGTTTCGACGTAAAGCAGCCACTTCCTTAAGATTTCCCCAACCGCAGTTTTATGACGTAATATTAATCTGGATCGCTCAAACGGCCCACCACAAGGTCGTAATAGCATCGTGACCACATCTCGCTGTAATCCTTTGAAGTATTAAACTCCAGCTTTAATATAAGTTGAACAATGCGGGGCCCATGGCTCAGCAGTAACAATGACAAAGTTTTCCTTCTAAGATTCCGTTTTATATCTGCCCGGACCCTTTTGTTGTGTCTTCGGAGACGGAACGGGTTGGAAACTCACGCACCCTTGTTATGACAACGGTACTAATTTTACTGAAAGTTTATGCAAACTATGAACATGTTACACACAAGTATTTTTGTGTTTAAATTAGTTTTCGCGGGAAGTTTGTCTTTTGTTGAAGCTCTGCGACATTTTGGGCGTTTGGGAGTATAGGGATGTAGCTGTGTATAGTTTTTATGAGTTTCATAAACATAACTCCGAACTATATTCCCTATAAATAAAATGAAATAAAGGGACTTTTATGAAGAACATTCGTATTTCTCTATCAGGTTGTTATACGTAGTTAGATTAGATTGGAAAATTATATTTAGCACTTGTTAAAACACCGTTCAGAGACGAGTTTAATACTATATAGCATTATCTTCTAACTAACTAACCTGCGTAGTGTGGAGATAGGTAATGGCGCTTATAAGGAAAATTTAGAGTTGATAGTATAAGGAATTAATTTCGTCGATGTCCTAAAACTATTGTACGTTACACATGAATTAAAAATAGGATCATGTTTAGATCAGTGATGAATGATGAAACTCACCGTAATTTACATTACATCAGGGATGAACCTTACCGTAACTTACCTTACCGTGATGACTAACTTTATACTTCAACGGCAATAGCTCACGCGTATAATCTATAAAAAGTATTTTTCATATGAAACTCCTTGACTTTTAACACAAACTTACCCGCAGAGGCTTACATTTACAGATTACGGTCTACCTACTATCATTTAGCTCTTCTTCTCTTTACGTAAGGGTTATAGCGCGGTATTCTAAGTAGGTATTTAAGCAAATTTCAATGCAAACTTGCAATGTAAAAGCCAGTAAGTGGCTGGGGCAAGACTAAGCGGAGATTAGACTAGATCGAGCTCCATTGTCAACGAGCTTCAGAAGCTCCAGATAGCAGGCATAGTTGACGTTCTCGTGTAGGAAGCAGGTAGCTTCGTACCGTTATACGTATACCTAATTAGAATCTATGCGTGGCTTTGCTTCGCGTCGTACCTATAGGGATAAAATAAGTTAGGTTTTGAAGTATAATAATACCTAGTTTCAACGAAATCGGTCCACCTGTTATTGCGTTGATTAAAAACGTAATATTATAGGCACATAGAATAAAAAAAATATCATTTTGTTCAATAGCGTGGCTTCAGCAGCCATTTTCATGTTTAAAGCAAGTTTTGAGAAATAGAAAGAAAATATTTTAAACGGATTTAATTTTTTCCTGCAGGTACTGATATTAGCTGGCACTCTGTTTTCTATATAAATGCGTTCACAAGGTTATTCTACGCTATTCCGGGGAGGTACGCTAACTTCCTATGTTGCCATTGTTAATAATGTTCCGGAAATGTTTGAGTTCCACTGCATTTTAGAATTTATTTTACTAATTACATACTTATTATTACAATTTATTCTGGTAATGCCATACTACATAAAACAGTCACTGCCATAACTATTAGTGATTTTAAATATCAAAAAGTAGGTATTCTATCTACTTTAAAAAAAAGGTAAAAACACATTGTTCAGTTTATTCAAAAAATAGTTTTAAGGTGGTTATAACTTACCTATTTGAAAGTTACTTACACGATAAATTAAGTTATTCCCGTGAGAAATATCCGTACCTTCATCGGAATAAACAGACAGCCGCCCAACTTGGCCAACTTTGTCTAATTAGTCGTTAAACAAACAGATTCTAAGATACAAATTCAATGGAATGGATAGACTATCAAAAAGGAAATATAATAATAAGGATAAAGATATTTTTTCAACTACTATTTGGAGTTAGAAAGTAAGTACCTACCTAGTGATACAATTACCATACTCGTTGCTCAAACGCATCGGAAATTTGGGACTCAAGCATATATTTTTGTATGAAAATCCTTACTCAAATCTATGCTTGAGTAACGATTTATGTATCGGTAAACAAAGTTTGCGTAAACTATATTTTTGTATAGAGACTGAGCAGCGCCTTTAGCGGGAAGTTTACAAAACTGATGATTCTTCATACAATTATAGTTTACATTAACGTTAAACGAACACACAAAGCACGAAGTCTCTTAAATTCCCGTATCCATAGCATAATTCCGAAAAAACTATTCAATGTATTCTGCGAATATATCTCTTTCCTACAAACGTTTATATATCCAGCATTTAAAGCAAGCTTTATTGCTGTGCGAGCGCCTCGAGTGGAATGGAAACCAATATAACGCCGGGATTGGGAAACTTCTATAGAGTACGGTTATTCAATTTATACTTCACTTTGCCATTGAAAATCATATTGTGCAGAAGATACAAGTATCTCGTGATCATGCTTTCTATACACTGGAGAGCTAAATCTTAAATATCTTGGAGACCATGAATACTTAAATACATAGTAACACAGACGGATCATAGACTAATGAATTAATTTCATTATCAGGTATTAATTTCACTGGAACTTTACTTATCCTAAGATCAAACACTATCACAATGAATATGTTCATTTTTATTCCACGGTTTTCTCAGTATAGCCTCTTGATTATGCTGAAAAACTCTTCTTATTAAGATGATACTTTATCTGAGTTTGCAAGAGTTTCGTAAGCCAACAAGATTAAATACAAAGTTTAAATTAATTCTAGTTTACCGGGATACATTTTTGACGTAACTTCTTGATGAGAATTTGTCTTAACTCAAGAAATAAATTAAGTTTGTTTATTAAATGTCGACAAAAAATCTAATCAAAAAGTTATTATTATAACGGAACATCGTTCCAAAAAGAAATAAATTATATTTACTTTGTAAATCATAACACTCACGGGAAACTGCCTTAGGTAAGCCAATTTTTTCCAATAAAAACTTATAGCTCTACTATTTTAGTATTATCTATCGAGTGCGACCTAGCGATAAATATCGCCGTAAGCTATGAGAGATATATTGCTTATGCGTGACCGAAACTATTGAAAGCGGTGCGAAACAAAATGACTCCTGAATCCCAATGGTGTGCAATATTGCGATTTGACACAAATCTATTTCAGATAATATTATTGGCACCCGAACCGTCACCAAATTGAAAAACACCCTTAAATCCTTTATCAGTGTCGCGCACGCCTGCTTTGCCACCGAGTTGCTAAATTTCCATACACTTATCGACACACCGCACTTTATTGGGTCGCACTGCCACGAGCGAATAAATATTTATGATGTTTGAATTCGTAATTGAAAATATTTAAACCTCAATCGATTTTGAATAGAGAAAAATCGTTTTGTGAAAGTACTTACGTTAGTAATAGATGGAAATGAGGTTCACGAGTCACGACAGTAATAATATTGCGGTACAGATTTCCTCAAATATCTTATGAGGGTATTTGAAAGGGGTTGTCAAAAATAGATGAAGGGGCGCATAAGTTCAATGCAATCAATCCGGAAGTTGACCAGAAGTTATTTTTACAAAACCATGCAAATAGTTTCCACCAACAACCCCACTTTAAACCTCTAGTTACGTTTCCGCACAAGGTTCCACTCGTAAGATCACAGACACACTTAAGGCTTTAGAAGGGTTAACTTCATACTTCAAGGCTTCGAATTCATTCTAGAACACAAATAACCACTGTCTGGGAAAACCCGCTGTATGCAGATCCGTTAATCACGCCAACACTTGACTGCATTTACACAGGACTCAGATTATAATTATGACCAGCTTGAACGACTTGTTCTGAACGTCAAAAATTTATATATATTCGATAGCAACTTTTTGCAATCTTACTGAATAAGTATAGAAAACATTAGTTATTTGCAAAGAATATTACTGAATTGAAGCCAGACAACTTATTGCAATATTGAGAGTATTTTTTTTTAAACTAGAACGACTGTATAATTTAGAATTGTATAATTTTGACATTTTTGTAATTTTGGTATAAAAAATGTAATGAGCTACTTTCATGAGCGGGGCTGACAGGTAAGAGCAATCTAGCGAATTGTTATAGTCTTCTACTTTGTAGTAGTGAGTAACCTAGTGATATTATTGTGCTTGAAAGCGGGTGGTAAGTAACACCCGCTTTCTACATAAATAGCAACTTAGACTCGGACTTTGAAGCTCCGGATTAAAATGAACATCAGCGTTTTCAGTCTAATTAAAAAGGATTTAGCAGAAATTTGAATAAACTAACCTTCCCACTTCAGCAGGTTCATCTACCCAGTTCGCTCTAAGTAAATTTAAGTAGTAATACAGTTTTTTATCGAAATCTTCACACTCAATCGAAAATAGATAGATTCAGTAAGTTTCGACTGAAATTCTTCCGTTCTGAGTTTTTAAGAGATCTTAAATTATGCAAAATTATCATAATTTAGCAGTAACTGGTCGATAAAATCGCTACATAGAGACGTCGTTACGTCTTCAGTGGACGTACCCTGTGAGATAATGCAAGCGTTATTGGCAGGTATTGGGCCATTATGTCACATACCTAGTATCATGAAAACATGAGATTGTATACCGTTGACACAGAAACAAAACAAAGTTAAAAACAGAAGCACCCAGCACAAGCCTTTGTTGCTCACAAAGATATAAGTTAGTTATTTAGCTCGGGAGATTAAAAAGTGACACCGGCTCTGGCGCGGCAGAACACCGCAAAGTTGGTCGAGTGTAATAAAAAGTTAATACATGGCGGGGTCGGCTGGATTGCGCATTACTTGCTACATTATAAACAAGCTTTGCAGTGCTGGAGCTGGGACTTTAGTTCTGGGGGGTGGTTGGAAGTTAGCTAACTTGCCCTAGTAAAACTGCCCTGAAAACCTCAAAAAGAAACTCTTTTTAGGGTTAAGCTCGCCTTTGTACATGTTATCTATTTCTGTCTTCTGTTTATACGTTATTTTAGTGTACAATAAAGAACACACATCAAAGTTTACAGTAAACAGAAAGCAATACAATTGCGTAAGTAATAATTAAAACTAAAATCATCATCATCATCATCAATCACCATCAATCACTCATCATCAATATATATAAAACTCTTTTGAAGCTGACTGACAATCAATGCACAGCCTAAACTATACGTCTTAGAGGTATGAAATTTGGAAGGTAGTATCCTTATGTAGTGTAGAGGGGCACTAAGAAAGGAATTTTGAAAAGTCACACTCTAACTCTTTAGTTAGACCTTTTGGTCTAGAACGCAAGCAACTATAAAACAATACAACAACACTACCTGCCTATATTTTTCCTCAATGTATTCTTGGTTTTTACCCCAAAATATTTTAGCAGACTACTTAGTACAAGCCTGGTCCTGCCGGTGACACCGCTCCTTTATGACCGCTCTCAGCGGACGGCATGCATAATTAAATCTACGCGGTCAAATTAGCAATTTGGTTCCCCTACAATAGCACATAGTTCAGTTTAAGTGTCTTTGTTGCCCAAACGAGTTTAATCAACCATTACTGGACTCTATTGGTGAAATAGATTGAAACATCCTACGAGCAGAGCACCTACTTTGTAACCCAGTTTCTGCTGCCATAAATTCAAATTAACTTCTATATAATAATTTTATCACAAGCCTCGTTTTACTAAAGGGAAAATTAAGTAATGATTAAATAGGTATATGTTTTGACAGTAACATAATTAGGTGCAACGAAATTTTAAAGTACGAAATTCCTCTGCAGGCCTGATACGAGTATGATGGCGGCATATAGACTAAACTACACCTAACCACAGATCATTTAACACTATACTAGTATCCTAACTATGGCCCTACTTAGGTTGGCTTTTATAATAATAAACTCTGGTTATGGATAAGAATTAGCTAACTGTGAAAGTTGTCAAAGTACAAGTACTAATAGGTAGTATACAATTTACCTATTTATTTTTAATTTTGTGTAATACATAGTTCGACGCTTCTGCTTATGACTTAGATCGCGTCGGTTTTGCTGTAGCTTTAGCGTGCCGACTAAAACTACGCAGTACCACAGTAACTGGTATTTCGGTTTTATCGCTAGTATAACAGTAGGAAGGTCATAAGAATTGAATGGAGAATACTATAGAGCTTAGAACGTATCTTAAAAAGTCACAATTGTATCTTTCGAAGAAACTACCTACCCAGTCGAGCAGAACTGTTTTCTTCAGCAAACTATGTTGAAAGTAGGTACGATCTGGGTCAAACGCTGAGATAAAATCACCGATACTTCAAAGATGCTGCATTGAGATCTAGCCATCTCAATTGCAGCGATAAAATTATAAAACTGGGTTGATAGTCGACATCAAAGAAACCTTTTTACTCGGCGATGGCCGAGTTGTATAAAATAAGAAATAACAAAACTAAATACAGGGTGAAAAAATACTCAAAGACTCGCTTTGAGATACTACGCAAAGGAGTAAATAATGTTTTCAGTAGTCTAATAAAAAGCCCTTACGCCACAACGTTCTAGATTATATAAAATACCTAAGCCAAGACGCAAGAACCACCAGATATGGCCACCAACTGAAATAATCTTACCTGAAATCAAGTAGAGCGTAAATAAGGTGCTTACTTTAAGCTTAGGAACTTTTAAAATAAAAGGTTGCGATTTTTAAAGCTTTTTAAGTTATCTAATGCACCCAGGTCACCGTATGCTCAAGTATTAATAAACCTATGTTACTGTGAATGAAAATGTGAACGAAAGGGGTGGTTTTAGGATATACTCTGATTCCCATCAGTGGAGATTTAATTTTTTTTTTCAGAAATCCCCGCTGGCTACGCCGTAGCATGTTATAGTGTAGTGGGCATTAAGCATCACTATTCATAAGTGCTACGAGCTTACTTTACCTAATAAATGAATAATAAGGCTTTACTCATTTCCCCGCACATACACCGCAGCAAACTCAACACACGTAAGGGGGAAACGGGCCTAAAGAAGCTTACCGTCACCTGTATCGCCCGCAAGCGCACAAACTACAATTTAAGCTGATTATGACGGATGTACCACATACGCTGCTTTCCACAGCAGCTCACAGGACTAAGCCCTGCTTTCAGAGGATTTTGTGATTATGTTTATTGAGTTGAATTCCGTAGTTCCTGGGAACTTCTTTAGAAAACCGAGGTACCTACCAATAGTTGAGGATAATGCACCTCTAAAAAGTTCCATCTTCGACAAAATAGACTAGTTTACCCACAAATAACTAACTTGGTAGGAAGGTTCAAGGAAACAAGGCGTGGATTGATCAGTTGTGGTCATAACAGAGTCATCTAACTAAAGAATCTACCCTGATCAAAATGAAATCGTTACTTTTTCCCTCCCTTTTTAAGAACAATCTCTGCCAATATTTTGTCTTAGGTACTGTTTATTTGAAGATTAAAAAGTTTGTTATAACCACGAGTAGTATTATACCTACCTACTTGCGTGAATTATGCAAATATCTACGATGATAACAAATGATATGCACGTATTGTGTGGAAAATGTGCTTCAGCAAACGCATTATGGGATGCTAACACCCGTCAAACTGACATGCAATCAGCTTAGCCACATCACGAAGCAAATGCACTAAATAATGCAAATTCTGTTGAATTTCATTGAGTATTATTAGGGGACACTCCAGTGGCGCCCTCATCACCGATTATTTAAATTGATTCGGAGATTTTAAAATCTAACATCTAATCTAACGTGGTTGTGGAACTGCTCTATTATTTTATGAACTAGAGTTAGTGTTTTGCAGTGGCAATTTTGTGTAACAAACTTTTTTAGTTTACAAAGTTTTCAAAATATTTAAAATGAGCAAGTCAATAACATATTTATGTATCTCAATCTGTGATCTCAATAGGTACATATTTCGGTGAGTGAGATATATGTAGGTACCTAGGTACTTAACTTACCTATGTCTCGCAGGTAGACGTAGGTACTGGTACGGGCCGGACAAAACGGGCACATTTAATCAAAAACTTTGTTCCAGCTTCCCAATTTGTATTCAGAAACGGACAAGCTTCTAGTTTCGTATGTAAACTACATAATACGTGAAGACCCACGGCTATGCTAATAAACTAATTTTAGCTTGCTCGCTACCGTTTCCCCATCAACCAACTAGTTTTACTTGATGGATGGGTCCCTTAAATTCTGTCAACATAGTTTGCGGCCCGGTTTTTGCCTAAAGCTAATTAGAAACCCTGTTGTTGAGTTCTACTTGGGGCTTGGAAAGTTTGGATAGTTATTTATGTATAGTTGTCACTTCACATAATAATGGAGTTACGGAATAGTGACCTATTTTAGGTTACTCCGGGTTATTGATACTGAGAAAAGTTAGGTTACTTCAAAACCGTATGTAAAAACTAATGGCATTTTTGACCAATCGAATTTTATACGAAGCATCTAAGATGTAACAAAATGAGAGATAGCAAAAATGTAAAACAACTTGCCTCTTTAAAAATAAAGAACAACAAAGTGACAGGTAAATTGAAAAGAAAATGATATGATATTTAATAAAACTTGTCTACAAAACGTTTAATTACACTTCTTGCGACTTGCTCAAAATAACTTGCTAGGTACGCCTACGCAAATTGACAGGCACTGAAAAACTGTTTTCTGCATAAATTCACCAAGAAAGGTAGGAAGGTCTGCGTGAATTGGATTTGTCCCTTTCTATAACCACGTGCGCTTTGCGGTGACTTAATAATAAATTCCTTTGTAAAAAAGGAACAAAAAATTAAAATTCTTTGCGTGCTCCCAAGGCTGAGGCCCAGTTTTGTCATCTTATTCGAAAGGATCGCGTGACATTTGCAAATCCCTTTGGTGGATATAAGACATGCGTACATTACTTACTGCTTATGAAATAAAATTACTCACAATAAACTTTTGCGCAAGAAAAATGGAGGAAAGGTATCGCTTGGGAAATTTTAGCTTAAATTTAATGTAAGTAGATTAAATGTGATGAAAACATACGCATTTTTATGTGCGTACGTAAATCTAAAAGAGTTGAGGAAACTACACAGTAAAACAGGTGTGTGTTTAAAGATTTTATCCAAACATTTTATTCTAAGATAAACATGAATTTTTTTTGGTTCAAACCTTGAGTGCCTGAAGGCTTTCAAAATTAAAATTCAGCAACGAAAATAGTATTCATAGTCACGTAAAATCTAAATTGAAGTTGTTATTGCTAGAAAATTGTCCAATTTTACCAAAAATCTAATAAAAACTTGTACATCAAGTTGAATCTCAAAATTACATAGTTGAATGACGTATGATATCTAATAAAAGGTATACAATCTATAAAATATCTAGCAGTTCTACATTATACAGAGTACATTGAACGTAGCCAATATTTTTTAGTTAGCTAGGTACTCAGTTGAAGTTTGGACGAACTAGTGCAAGTATGAAAAGCTCATCAAGATTCAAAAAAATGTACCAGTTCATTGTTCATTGAAAAGTGTCAGCAAATCTCTGCAAGAAACTTGATTCTTAATGTTTTTTAATATCTCCTATTATCTGAAATCAATGCTCAAGTTTGAATCGAGACTGAGCATAGAAAATAAATTCTCTAAAATGTAGTAAAAATATCATTGCAATTTTGTTAGGTCCTATCTAAGTCATAAATTAGGTTGCCATTTTGTGACTTCTCAAAAATATCCCATTTATATTTGTACTACCTAGATTATAATAAGAAAATACTCCTCATTTTTCTGACACTTCTCAATCACAGAATTTTGATTCTTGAATCTCAAATAAACACCTTTTTTCAGAATTCGCTGCAAAAATTATTCCTCAAAGAAATAATAACGGACATGTTTTGAAGTAGGATCAAAGTACTCATCATGGGGAAGGTCTAAAGCAGAAAGAGCTGCGCTAAAGTAATGCCTTGTGAAATGTAAGGCGTCGTGTGGACGTAATAAAAGTAAAGCTTGGAGGTAGTCCCGAACTGTGCCGGTTAGGGCACCGCTTTCTGTGACGTAGCGAGCTCCTTCAGACGATCGTGAGCTCTAAAAAGGTAGATAAATTCCTGTGAGTGACCTTTATCACAGAGTATTTAATGCTAAAGTCTGGAGTAAAAAGAGAAAAACATGAAAGAGGTTATTTTCTTATCGAGCCCATTCACTGATGATATTTTCCTCTATAACACAGGCGTAAAGAGTTTGTCAAAAGGTTTTGTAAATAGAATCATAGAAAAACCAACCAATCACGGTATATTTTTTTACTGGCAACGTGCAATCATGAAAAGTACTGTAAAAAAGCTAATAATGAATATTACCTTGAAGTCCAAATAGTCTGAAAGAAGCTGTAGATCTTCCCTCCACATCTCTCGAAGCGGCGCGTGTGGTTCGATTTCATCCTTTTCAGGGACGATGCGCAGGAGTGGATTTAGGTGCAGAACATAGCAGTTGTCAGCCCATTCGTGATTTACAATGTACCCTAGTGAAAAGAAATTATCAGAATGACTAAAAGGATAAAAAGAAATGCACCAGCCATTAATTTAGTCATCCGTCACTACGATTTTCACGTGGTCTACGTACACTGCCAGTCAGTGGAGGGTCAGAAGAGGTAGTCGGTAAGAAAAAGTCGGTTATTTTATGCATGAAAGTAAATTTCATAAAGATCATTCAGCAAAGAAAAATGAAAAACGTCAACCAAACTAAGTATTTTATTTTAGGTAATCATTCCGAGCAAAATGTCTGAAAAAAAACATGAATAAGTCGTAACTCAAAAAAATACAAAAAATCTGGCAATATACATGGGGTATTTTCAGGTACCCCCAAGTGTGGGGAATTTAATTATTTTCTTTGGACGTGACTAGACCTACCTCTAAGAGTAAGCACCGTCAGAGTCTGATGTATGAAGCCAGATGGCTCAATGATGTGGCGTTCGACCTTCACCACAAACAGTGGTTTGCCGTTCACGATGGCTTGGCTCACGCCCAGGCAGACCTGTAAGATAAGTCATTAGAGGTATTAGACAAGCTATGAGATTCTGTGGTCGGAAAGTGAAGATTTGACAGGTATCACAGCTCCCACTGAGCTGTGACAGACTGCGTTAGCGTTGGCGCACACCTGACGACAAGACGTCGTTGTCGTGTCCGTAGTGACATGCACATAAATATTCTTTTACAAAGCATGCATGTAACTTTTATTTGTTGTAACTTTTATACTGTTTTGCTTTCGCTATAACTGAAATACCTTTTAAAAAAAGCATATTGTAACGAAAAAGCTCTTAAAACAACTTGCTTTTCAAAAAAAACATTATTTTGTCTCCCTACACGACGACGCGACGTCTTGCCTTTTGATGTAGTTTGACGCTTAGATGAAAAGATGATTCTTTATTGTACACAAAAAATAGGTACGTATTAGCTCTGCCTTCCGTGCTGTGGATCGTAGTTTCGATCCACTGAGAACAATCATTTGTGTGTGGCAAACATAAATGCTTATTTGTAGATGTTACTTTGTGTTTAAAAAAAAGTATTCTATTAAGTAATCTAGTTTCTATAGTTCAAGTAATTTGGGAATAGAGGCGTGTGAAATGTCCACGAATATAAATTTTGAAAATGCAATGTACTTAGCGTGATTCTGAGTAGGTAGGTATTCTATTAGTAAGTACTTACTCACCATAATTTATTACAGTGTAAGAGAGTAGAGGTACTAAGTAGAAGTAAGTACATAATACGTATTTATTTATACATCTAAAACTTTTATTTATTTATCGTGTAAATAACCAACTTGTTACTCGTATTTGAGTTCTCCAGCGATTCAACTGTATTGACAAGGAGTAAATAATATTATCTCTTCAAAACTAATCTCATTCTTCTAATAAACAACGCCAATTAGATACGTTTAATTAGAGAAAGCCACGTCAACCATCTATATAGTAGGTAGGTAGGTAATAGTGAAATCTATTGCCATTGCATAGACGATAGACGCAGTCTATCTTATTATCTAAACATTTAAAATCGCTAGTGTAAGTGACTGACTGACTGACAAAGAAATATGAGAAGATTTATAGGTAAGTAGTGGTCCTTTAAGCTATATCAAAACTTACCGAAATCAACTTAATTCTTTTGTTCCCCTAAACCCTAAAAGGCTTATTATAAATAACTTTTGATTCGTAACTTTTACAAATTACTACCTAATTCAATTAAAATTTTTTTGTAATACATACTAAGTATGAGCCCTCCGACGAAACGCACATTCTTGATATAACTAAGCACTTATATAAATTATCCAGCGTCAGAGAAAACTTTTTTCAGCTTTAACCTTTTTAGAAACAAAAAAAACCAAAAGTCATACAAACTGTCTTTAAAATGCCTTCGTATTATTGTAAAGAAAAAAATGCAGAAATTCAACATCTAAAAGTAGCGAAAAAGATTTTAGAGAAAATGATAAACGCAGTCGGGTGAATTCCGAGTATCCTATAAACCATACAAGAATAAGTCATTAGCTGTGCAAACTCGGCAGTGTCAATACCCATCATAGTACAAGGCAATTCATCAAATATAGGTAACTTGGATTTGATTGATGAGCGCCGATGCCACAGTACGCAAACACCTAATTAATTCTGACTAATCTGCTAAAGAGGCTTGTGGAGCTGAAATTCAATTTAGTATGGATTTGTGCCAGTAATGCAATATTGTGAGGCGTCAACCATTTGTTTTTGTAGCAGTGTCTAGGCTCGTAAATGCACGTAGCATTGCCTCTACGCTCGTAGACGCTCTCGTAGCAGTGCCTCTACACCCGTAGCAGTACTCCTACGTCCCCCAAAAAGTTTGATAAACTCACGTAAATACTTTCACAAATCAATCCATCCATGACAACAGTTTCAGTCTTTATATTCCCCCGGTATCTCCTCAGCCCGAAGTATCGCAAAAGCACCACATTGGCAGCTTCAAGCAGCAAGTTCCGAGAGTCTTCAAACGTATGATAGTGTCGCTTCACTAGATGGCGCTCTCCGCAAATCCGGGTCACTTTGTTGTAGTACCCGCTTTCGCAGATTGCCATGTAGCTGCGACGCTCTTTGGTGATATCTTTCTTCGTGATGTGCCTTGGAAATTCGAACAGTGAGATTATTGGAAATTAAATAAAAAAACCGATGAAAACTGATACTATATAACTTTTAATAAGAAGATAGGTACTAATTGCGGACGAGTTCAAAGCGAACGAAAGCGCCGCTCGTTCGTCTCGCTTTGACCTCGCTTGCAAATCACCAGTGTGATGGAGCACTAGGTGAACAACGCCTTAGAAATGCAAAGCAATTTTAATAAAATATGGTTGTAGTGTAGATAGCTGGGTAGATAGATATGGCTACGGGAAATGTAGCTCAGAGCGTTTTACAGATTCACAGGCCAATAATAGCCCGAAAATAGCAGGTTACTACGAGCCAGCAACAGCAAAGTTTCAAACTTACTCGGTCCTATTTTCTTCCAACGTATGCAAGTTGCAGTCTAAAATACCCACAAGTTTCGACCCAGTTTTGGCACCCTCCTTCGCCGAATGTGACACTACTTGCACTAGGAACTTGTCTTTGTCTTCGCCCAGAGTTTCCACGCAAATGCTGATTCCTTGTAAATAAATGGGGACAGTTATATTCTGATCAAATAATACAGCAGGTAGTAAAATAAAGTGAAGTATGTAATTTAGTTTACCTCCAACAGCGCTACAGCAATCAAGCGACGGTTTTCTGATTTTTTTCTTATATGGAGGGGCTTTGACCCCATGAACTGCACACGTTTCTTCCTCTTCTTTTTCGTCATGAAGTCCCATAATCTTTACTTTTTCGACCTCCGGTTCTTTGTAAGATAATTTGTCGTGCCGCCCATACCCGTAATCAAAGAAAGTGTGTTGAGGATCCACTTCATGGCACCATCGGTATCCGTGCTTACCAGCCCTGACACGTTTCAGCTTCTTAGACTCCTCCTTCTTGCAAGGGCATGTGCAAATAACACCTTCTACATCACGCTTTGATTTAGTCAAGCAAATGCACTCTGTCGGCTTTGGCACTATGGTTTCACAGATGCATGGATCGGTGCAGTCGCAAGGAACAAAACATTTGCAATTATCGGGATCTCCGCAAGTGCAGTTATGTTTAGGGAAACATTTGCAGTCGTTAGTTTTAGCATCACAAGTACATTCCCGTGGAATCGGACAGCTGCAAATAGATTTCGAATCTTCGCTTTTGCAGACAACTTCTTGGCTGTCAGTCGGTTCGCAAACGCAAGTTTTCTGAACCCCGCATATGCAAGATTTCTCAGCGCAGATGCAATCCCTACCCTTCAAACACCTGCAAATAGGTTTAGGGTCTGGCTTCTGACACTCGCACGGCTCACGTTCACCTTCCTCTTCAGCATTCATTTCCTCGTCTTCGGTTTCTTCTTCAACAACTTCACCAATGGATTTGAGGTCATCGAAATGAAACCTTGGCTTGTACTTGCACGTGCAAACTGGACTAGGATACTTTCCCCGGTGGCATATGCATGGTTTATCGACCTTATCACATGTACAAGTGGTTCTAATTTTTCCATCAGGGTGACAAAGACAGATTTCTGCCTTCTTGCATGTGCAGACTGGCATTGGCTTTCCTTCCTGACAAGTGCAGATCTCATCTTGCTTCTCGCAAGTGCATTCCATAGCTGTTTTGGCTCCACAGCGGCACGGCAGCTTCGAGTGGCAGGTGCAGTCGCCTTTTTTATCCACATCGCAGACGCAAAATATCTGACCTTTGGCTGTGGGATTTACTTTCGGCATTCCATCTACCACCATGAGACTTGCTTTACTGTCCTGCGGTAACTGCGGTTTGTTACAATCAGGAAAAAAGTAAAAGTGGAAATCATTGTCTTCCTCTTCCGACTCTTCATTGTTAACTTCTTCTTCGACTCTATCTTTTATTTCGAACATATCATCCTTGATTTCTTGTGATGACTCTGTTTCAGTTGTATCATGGCAGGACCATTCAGAATCAGAAGAGTCCTCTCCGATATCACCATCGTAATGGCCGCAACTGATAATTAATGTTTCCCCAAAACAAATCTCTTTCTTCACAGCGTCATCTAGGTAAGTGAAAACTATATTAGGTATTAGGTATAGGTAGGTACGTACATAGTGTAGATACTTGTACGTAATAAATTTAAAGAAACAGGGTGCTGGGTAGGTACTAGATACCTATATAGGTAAGTAGGAGTAGGTATATATACCTACCTTCCTACTCGTAGTAGGTGGTAACTAAGTAGGTAGAGGTAGGTACCTAGGTCTAAGGTTTTATGTAATTTAGGCCTCATTTAAGCATACTATGCTAGGCCGGTTTCTACAGATGTCAACAGGTAGGTAAAGTAGAGTATCTACCCATCGTTGCAGGGTGGATTAGTTATTACTCTACTGAAATAAGGGGATAGGTGTACCACATTAGTCCACATACCATTAAACTGATAAAGGTACCTACCTTACCTACAATACCTACGTCTACTGCACAGCTGGTAAGTGATTACTACACTTACCGATCTCAAAAGGAAATTGCGAAGACAAGTCTAGCAGTGATACGTGGGAACCTGAATTATTCATTTCATAGTTTTTACTATTTTTTTAGTTTAAACTAAGTACATATGATCGAAACAATTCGCGTTAATCGCGTCGTGTTTTGTAGTGTTTGATGGTTTTTATAAAAGTCAAAATGACAAATGTAATGCCAGAGATGTACAGTTAAATCCTATTTCGATGGTAAATCGTTTTGTTTGTAAATACATGTATGTAGGACTAGCTTCGAGCATAGGACTAGAATGAAAAGGGAGCTGTTTGAATTTCGCGGTTCACTCTTCTCGCGGTTAGATAATTCATTCCGTCAGTGGGTTGAAAAATGAAATAATGCAATCATAGCAATATTACTTTACATAGGCATATATATACATAAATTATGTATTAAGTTCTTCCAAGGTAATAAGTACCTATTTCTTGTTCATGACAACCTCTCTATTATTCTTCGATTCAGATCGTGTCGTATCCGAACGTATTTTTTTACATCGCGCTTGCTTACGTTCCGTTTGACGTTCCGTTTCTTCATTGTTCGGAATTTCATTAGTCATCTCAATCATTCATTTACGTATGTTTCCTCTTGAATCCAGCAGAAAAACTCATTTTTGGGCTTTATTTAGGCACATACATACTAGATCAAATAAAAACCACAAACGTGTCTTGTTGTGTTGGCTCAGTACTTAACAGAATGAACCAGCAATACTAGGTCCATTTTCTGCGTCACACTAAACGATCGAACGAGCGACTTGACAGATGATGTGGCTGTGTCTTGTCGATTATTTAGATTAATCTTGAAATTCAACTAAAATGCTAAGATGTTTATGTTTCAAATTATTTTATTTACGTTTTACGTAACAATAACACAATGTAAGCTTCCTGACCAAGTGTATTGTGTAAATAAAGAATGTAACAGTGAGTATGGTTGTCAAATGTCAAGTGATTACATTTCGATAACTTTCGTATTACATTACTATGTTTTTTTCTTGTTACAGCGCCCATAACTAAAGCAAAAACACTGAGGCCCTATGGCAGTCCTCACGAGGACCGTATTTCCTTTCGTGGAAATGCTGACGCTTTTGTGTACATGAAATCAGCTGATAATGAATCTGACCTGTGGTACGCCACTATTGATGGAAAATCGGGCTTTGTGCCTCAAACGTTCCTTAGAGAGAACAAGGTTTTCGTTAAGACTCCTCTAGTCATCGTGCCTGTTGATCCTGAAAAGTTGAAAATACAGAATTCCAATGTGCAGCCTAATAAAGTTCAACAGGCTCATGAAGTAATCGAAGGCACCACAATATACACTACTGAAGCAAGTCCCAACCAGGACAGTACAACAGAAAATCCAGCAACAACACCTTATGTACCCAATAACCTAAATTCAAAAGAAGAGTCTAGTGAAAATAATGAGAAAATAAAAAGTGAGATTAAATCTAACTTCAAAAGTGAAAATAGTGATCCTAAACATGATTCTGATACTCTTCAAGTGGTAACAGAACCTCCACAATTAGATTTAATAGTAGAAGAAAAAAAACCAACTAGTGATTCCTTGATAAAACCAATCCTTCCCCAAACTATAGTTAATAACCCTGAAACGGAACAAAATGTAGAGCAAGCAAATCCAGTTCTTCCAAAGCTATTAGCTGTTGCCCTTTCTCCACAGGATTCTAGAGCTAGTTCTAGTGAAACCGCCAAAGTGCCTGATCTAAACTATGTACAAAATAATTTAAATGAACCAGAAAATGTAGATAGTAATGAATTGAATACTTCCTTGCCTCACAATAAAGAAAATAAATCACCAGAGTCTACCGAAACACCAAGTATTTCTAATAATCTAAATCAGCTTGATGCAAAGAGTGCTGAAGGTACAGCAAATGATGTTAAATTAAATCAAGACACTCAAAATGTTAACGGAATGAAGACGGAAGTTATTGAAAATGTTCTGACTGAAATGTTAAAAGAAGAGGTAAAAGAAAATATCAAGACTGATATTCCTGAAAAAGATATTCAAAATGAACACAATATATTTGATAAACTCAATACAGTATCTGAAACTCAAAATCAACAAATAAGCGAAAATGATAAGGTAGGCACTGACACTCAAATTGAGCAAAATAGTGATAAACATACTATTCACAAACCTAGTGATGATAGTTACGATACTGTCATAAAACCTGCAATATCAGACAATCTACCACAAGCTGAAATTAAGCAAAATAATCTTGAAGCTACTCCGAAACCTAATGATGCAACTGAAACTCTCAAAGAAGAGCCCGTACCGGATATTGTCGAGGCTCAAATTATACAAAATAATGAACATTCTATAGAAGCTACAACTACACCAAATGAGCAAATAAATGATCCTACCGAGAAACTTGTAAGCCCATCACAAAATGATATAGAAACTAAGACAGAGACAGTCTCTACAGACCCACCAACTATGCCTACACCTGAGGCACCACCATTAGCTGTAGTAACCAATATCCCTGAATTAGTATCAACTACAAGAGAAGAGACCCCTCAAAATCCATCCACTGAAACATTACCACCTGTTTTTCCTTACCCCAAAGATGTAACTAACCAAGCGTCTACGCCAGATGCAAACTACAACTATAATTCTAATGAACCTAACAAAAATCCCCTTAACTACTACACACAAGAGCCTGCAACAATTGAACCTATTAAATACGAAAATCAAGAGCCTGGGTTGAATGAACCTTTTAAATATGATAATCAAAAACCACTTAACTACTACACGCAAGAATCTGCAACAGTTGAACCTATTAAATATGAAAATCAAGAGCCTGGCTCGAATGAACCAATCAACTACTACACACAAGAGCCAGAGAAGTTATTACCGAACGATGATTACCAAGTAAATGAACCATCATTAGAAAACTCTGAGGACACAACTGAACCGCAAATTGAAGGTATTGATACTCAAGCAGATGCTTCTACGGAAGCGCCAGTTGAAGAAGTAAGTACGGAAGGATTTATATCAAGTATTTATTCAACAATAGTAAACCTGTGGCCGTCAACAACAGAGGCACCTCCTAGTATTTTCAATGAGGATAATCCTGAACCAGAACAGAAAGATTCAGAAGGATTTTCTTTTATGAAATACCTAATGTCAACTTATTACTCAGTGTTTGAGCCCAATGAAGAAATGAAAGCATTGTTTCCTTCTCATGGTAAGTCCTGATCGAACTGCACACCGATAATAAGATGTCTAGTTTAGTCTAGTCAATTAATCAAATCTTGTATGAATGGCCTTTGCAGTGAAATCAATGTGACTTGATTTCTGATTATGAATATTCATTATAATAAGTAAATAATTTATTCACAAAGACCATTAATACTAATACAGTATTTACAATATTTACAAAATACACATGAAACAGTTGAGCCATCTACAAACCGTTGCAAATGATTTATAGATAGCTCAACTGGTCCAAATCAGTACCAATCGAAAGCGTAAATTGTCTTCTAAATATTTGTTGTTGGGTGTATGTACATAGATGTACAATCATCTCGCTAAATTGCTTGCTTAGATGATGTGTGAGTGTCAGATTGATTTATTGTTTGCTTATTAATCAAAACAATTCAAAAGCCAGAGTCTAAAACATCAGTATACAAACTATTTAACAAGCATTGGGTAGTTTGTGTATGAAATTTTAATATTACGTTTATTGTAATTGCTCAAATCAACAATCTAAAAATGAGGAAATATTACATGCAAGCATATAGAAATTGCATTCCCTCACATAGCACGCCCGCCAAGTATGTGCCCTGTGCTTTGTATTCAAAATAAAACATTCATTATCATGAATAGATAGTATTTCCTAAGTACAATTCTTATTGTTATCAAGTGTTCGTGTATCTTATTGTGTAATATATCAAAAGGCTAGGTTATGCTGTAAAGAATAAGATGTTTTATCAGTAACCTACATAATATTATTGGGTAAAACACAATACGAATTTTATTTTGCAATAGTGGATTACTTTTTTAATCTGCTGAAGTATGTTGACAGACACCTAATTGCATTACAGGAATTTATCTTATTAACAAAACTTCTAGGACTTTTGTTTTATTAACTAATTAACACAGATACAGACAGTTTTAGAGGTTGACAACGTTTTTAAAAATACTTATTTTATGTGAGAAAAGTTTTCAATTTATTATCTCAAATAACTATTCTCGACTTTACGATTTACCTATTAGTAGAAAAATAATCCTCTACTTTTAATACAGACTGTATCTAGTAGTTATGTTACTAATGGTTAGCCGTAGACGAGTCATAGTTCTTTCATTTATCTTAATAAGATTAAAGATTAGATAGAACAAATCTAATCATGAGAATTTTTGCGATAATCTTCTGAAATTCTGAATTTATGTTTTGCGTGCGTGCTCTTAACATTTGTTGAGAACTCTTAAGATTTTTTTTACACAATTTGTGTTCGAGTCGCACATACTAGTCTGAGTTTGTTTTGATGGTCGGAATCGTAATATATACTCTTTGGTCAAGCTGTGTTGGGAGTTGGGACTGTCGGGGTATGTCGTCAGTTCGGAGATAGGATTCATTCTTTTTGTATAGTATATTCACACCGAGATGTGTTGAGTTATATCGAGCTGCGTTATTTTCTGTCAAATGTACAAACCACAACACACCCACACATAGCAATGTAAATCTGGCTGCAAGTCCTTTATGCATTATTCCAGTCCATTCTGACCTATGGAATGCTGCTGTGGGATTCGTACTATTAGGTGTGCGTTATATTTTCAGGAGAAACTTGCTTCACAGATGAGTACTGCGACGGTAAAGGCAATAGTAAACCAAACCGTCTTCTGACGTTCCTCGTGACCACTGCATCATCTGTTCTACTCTTCACTCTGGGGTACTACTACATTGACAGTAAGAGGCAAGATAGCAGACTGATTGGGAATATTAATTCGTTGCAGAGGGATTTGATGTTTTCCACTAAGGTATGAATTTTTACTTTTATTTCAAGCTCAAATCTATGTGTGTAATAAATGTTGTGCGATTTGATCGTGACACTCTTTCTAATAAAAACTTTGCTTATTGTATATTTGCTTATATCTAGGTAAGGAGCCAGCAATTGAATAAAAGTGTGACGTCATTTCAGGAGTGTGAGATCCTCAAAGAGGAGCTTTCTACTACCAAGAGCAAACTCGCTGGTATCGAAGACAGTTCCTTCGGAATGGACGACATGGTTCTTTCACTAAAAGAGGAGATAAACGAACACAAGGCGCAGAACGAACGTCTACGCAACTCTTTGGATGACAACGAGAAACTGCTAAGAGTTTCTGAGAATACGGCTGGAGAGCTGCAGAATACTTTGAGTGACGTGGAAAATACTCTCAGTGAGCTCTGGGGAGAAAGAGCTAACTTCGAAGAGCAGATCGCTGAATTGAATGGTAAGTAGTACCTCTTATAGGCACTATTCCCCTCCCACCGGTCTGACTTACCTCATCCCGCACGGAGAAAGGGTCTCGCTTCGAATCCTGTTGGTCTGGGTGTAAGTAGCGGGCGGAAGCTAGTAGAACATAATTAAAACAATGCTATTTGGTTAAAAAAACATGTTCAACTTTTGCAGGTAAAATCCAAGCATTTGAAGAGGAATTGATATCAGTAAGTAGGGATAGAGATAATTACCAACTGAAGTATGTGTCAGCTGAAACTGCTTTGGAAGAAACAAAGAAATACAAGAAGCAACTTGATGAATTAAATGTTCAGTTTGCTGATGCTAAGAACACTATCGAGCTTCAGAAACATGAACTGACTGCGTTGAAGGTATATGCTAACTACATATTTCTTTATGAACCGGTGAAGGAAATCATCATCAGATAGAAGATGCTCTTGCTTATTTTTGGTAAAATTTTATTTTTATTATTTGTTTTTTAACAAAATCTAATTACAGGATGCCATGAAGGAATTGAGAAATGGTGGAGGCGGCAATCTCGACGTGTCTTCACTAATAGATCACACTGAAATAAAAGCTAAACTGAATAAGGCTTTAGAAGAAAAGAATACGCTATCTAATAAATATGAGGTATTTCAGTTACAAATCTTCCGAAATAGTCTTTGTAATTCTGTCTCTCGTTCGCGCATATAGTTATGAGGGACCTAAGCGAGATAGACTATGCTATGTGACAATTTATAAAGTGTTCCTTTGTGAACCAATAAGGCCTAAATAGGGCACATTTTAGTTAAATAGTAGCCGTTTGTTACTTTCATCTTTATCTTGCGAGAATAATAACAGTTGTTTAGAACAATAATATTCTTAAACATATAAGTTATATACAGCTAAGGCCATGCCTAACGTGGTAATATTTTTAGTTTAAGTTATTGCAACATTGTCACAGCCGATGTGTATTTTTATGTAATGGCAATAATTTGCTCTCTTCCTGTTTGAAATTTCTCCTAGCGGTTGTGCATCTGATGTATTTTTCAATAAACTCCATTGATATAAGTTCCCACGCATTTTATTTTATACAATAGTTTTTACCATAAAGCTAATAATTTATCAATTCTAGGTGGAGTTTGCAGAAAGAAAGCGCCTAGCGGAAGAACTGAAAAATACACAAGACTCCTACCGCAGTACTAGTCAACAAGCGACGGAGGCTATCACCAGATTAGAAGTCCTCGGAAAGTATTTCCAGGAGCGAGAAAGCGAATTAATGAAGTACGTTTTAAGATTAACCACAGTAAAGTGAGACAGATATATTCTTATGAGGACCCAGGGAACTTTGATTGTCATTTTTACGGTATTAGTAAAGTGTATTCCTCCATAGGAATTTGAACCTTAGGTAAAAGCTATAAGTACTCATTGTCAAACTAGTCATTATTTGGTATCTATGTCTCTATATAGTTTTTCGCATTAGTTGTTTCTAAAGAGCCTTATCAAAGGAAATAATTTGACTGTTGTTTTTCAGGGAATTGAGTGCCAAAGAGTCACTGTGGCTCAGTAAACAGGGCGAGTCAGCGAGCACTGTAGAGAAAATAGAATTACTGCAACAAGAAGTGCAGAGGTTCAAGTAAGTGTACTGCCAATACTTCAGGCTAACTTCAAACAAATCTTGAGTTTTTACAGAACGTAAAAAATTTATACCTACCACTGACTGAATGTTAGTTTGATGATTTTCTTTCTTATAGTCGTCTCTCAACTTAAACACTGCTTTTTGATTCTCCTTGTCACTTCATAAACCAAACGAGATGGCACTATGTATTTTCAACTTCAACTTCTTGGTTTATGGCTTTAAAGCCATAAACATTGTCACACAAAATATATAGTCATAATTCTGCAAGTGACTATGTATTTTAATGCCGAGTTGAAACCAGTTTGCAGCTGTGTATTTATTTATTTTGTCATTATATACTTACTCTAAATAATAATTACATCTTGTTAATTACCTAGTTGCAAATAAACTCTTTGATTTGATTTTGATTTTAAACTGTGGTTATCTTTTGACAGAAGTTGACAGGCATACTCCTGTACCATAGAAGAAATCGTCTAAATCCATCCTAGTTAAATATGTCGAAGTCAAAATCCTAAATGATACCTGCAATGGTGAAAAAAACTTACAAAACCCAACTGAAATTAGCAAAAAAATTCATACCTTTCAATCACAATATTTTTCCAGAGAAAAATGCGACGCCCTAACCCTAGAGCTAGCAGAACAGGAATCGAACCGGCGTACTGCGATCAGCGAAGTGGAGGCCAGAGCTCACTCCGCGTGGCTCGAGGCCCGCGCGGCGCGGCGTGACGCCGACGCGGCCAGGGACGAGGCCGCCACGCTCAGGAGGAAACTGGCCGCCGTGACCAGCGACATCGCTGATCCGCATCATAGTACGTATAGGCCCCCCGACACGGTTTAATAGCTCTCGACGAAAGTAGAGGAAAATAGGCCAGTGGTCTAACCTAACTCCCCCCCATCTCTTTTTATGTTCATCTCTCCATTCAAAGGTTGCCTGGTAGAGATCGCTATTAGATCTTAGAGATAATAGATCGATAAAGCCGCCCATAGTATAACCCACTTTATTGTTTTTTTTTTATTTTAAGTTTTTTAAGTAATCGATAATAATCAATCATAGATCAATAAAAAGTATCTGAAACATTAGCCGAAGTTGTATGTAAAATGCATGACGTCCAAGTTAATCATCATCAACCTATATCTGTCCACTGCTGGACGTAGGTCTCTCCTAAGACGCGCCATTGAGCCCGGTCTTCGGTTCTTCTCATTTAGTGTTAATATTCAAATACAAAAAACATTTATTGCCTCAGTAGGTATAAAGGCACAGTACATAGTTATAAGTAAAAAGTAACATTCGCAGCATATATCTGACTAGCCGTCGCCCGCGGCGTTGCTCGCGTTCTAGACGCTTTAGAGTGTGACTTTTCAAAATTCCTTTCTTAGTGCACCCCTACACTATATAATGATACTACACTCCAAATTTCATATCTCTACGACTTATAGTTTAGGCTGTACGAAGATGTTTGTTATTACAGAGGTATCGTCTCCCCTGCAGTCGGTGGAGGGAGTGGTGCTGCCGCCGCCGCTGCCGCCGCTGGCGTTCCTCCCGCCGCTGCTCCCGCCGCTGCCGAGACCTCCTCCACTGGGCAGGCTGCCCTCGCCACCGCCATCTAGGTAACTAACGTATAACAAACATACTAAACAATTAAAAATATTTATTTTATTTTATCAATAAGGGTATCTAACAGGGATAACTCATAAAATACAAGAAAGATAATCAAAGGTCTTAATCTAGGCGTTTCCCTAATTATAGGATACCACAACATTCATAGTATTATATCTGAACTAAGCTGCACAAGATTATCTTGTGAAGATAAGATGTTTACTTGGTTGTAGTTTGGTGTTTACAAGCAAATTTTTTTAAATAAGTGTGTATGATTCGTGCCAAAGAATGTTTTCGACGTTTGAAAGTTAGTACAAAACGGGCAGATGAAAAAATAGAGAACGTAACCGTAAAAAGCTCTTATTTGTGTTTAATAAGTACCGTAAACATTATACTTAGTGGGTTTAAAAAAAGTTCTGGTATAATTTTAGTTCCTATTTCGCAGATACGCAGGAGATCGCCGCTATACCCCTGAAAGTCGGTACTCGCCCGAGAGTCGGTACTCGCCCGAAACAGTTCGATACTCCCCCGACAGTCGGTATTCCCCGCGGCGTCGGTCGCCTTACTCGCCGCGATCTCGGAGACGATCTAGAGAGAGGTAAGCTTACTTCATATTCTAGAAAGTCCGCCCAAAGCGGTACCCAAAAGTCGATACTCGCCCAAAAATCGATACTCACCCCAAAAGTTGCTACTCGCCCGAAAGTCAATACTCGCTAGAACCTGTTCGATACTCCCCGCGATATTTTTCTCCCTCTCTTTCTCTATTTATCTAAATATGTAACTTCACAGATACGAGCCAGCCCCGCCTGCAACGGGTCGTAATTCCCGAACTAGGAACGGCCCCGCGCCCGACACAGAGACAGAATATCACTCCGATAGTCCAACTCGAGCACCACGCAGGCGAAGATACTCTCCACATTCAGGTAACTCATAGATCTCTTTATTGTACTTACACTACATGAGGAAATTATAGAGTTCATTTTTATTTCGTGTATGCAACCAAATGAGTCAATCCGTAATAGGCCCTATTCAGGGTCACCTCAAGAAATCTATACCTGTTACTGGTCACTGAGCATTGAGTGATAAAAAGTAAAGTATTAGGTTATTTTCAAGCCAATGTTACAAGAAATGTATACTTCTAACTGGTCACTGAGCAAGTAAGGCAAGGTTACTATGAAATAACAAAATAAATGAGAAATATTAAGCATTCACAAAGCGCCGTCCAGCTCCAAACTAACCAAAGTTTCTACTAGTGTACACTACATATCTTTTTTGCGTACATTTAGCTAGCCTCAGTACAAACATGTATGTTATTTTTCAAACTATCATGGCTAGGAACATAACGAAATCAAACTCACAAATCATGTTCAATATCCCGTTTTTAGTAAGGCATCTATGTTCATCACACAAACGTTTTTTCTCGGTGGGGATCGAACCCACAACCTCCAGCGTGGAAGTGTTACCAACCGAGCTATGAGGTCTTAATACTAATATTAGGTGCCGTCGACTTAATTCACCAGGGCTAAGTCACCTAGGTGAATTAAGCATACTATTTAATAGACTTAATGTACCTGTCTTTATTATAAAATATTTTCAGTTCACCTAGGTCAATAAAGTATAATATTTAGTAGACTTAATATACCTGTCTTTATTATAAAATATTTTCAGTTCACCTAGGCGAATAAAGTATAATATTTAGTAGACTTATTATACCTATCTTTATTATTATTTATTCATTTTTCAGGCCCCAGTTCAGGATCAGGTTGTTCATCAGAATCGGAAAAATGACTCAACACACCATTATACATTAAAAATAATTCTTAAATGCATTGATCTAAAACACCAAAAATGGTTTAGGGGGAAATACGTGTTGCTTAGGACGAGAATAAATTAATGCAATATTTTGAATTTAAATATTAAAGGCACTAGATAGTGCGTACTGCCAAGTTGAATATAATATAAAAATATAGAATTTGTTCCTCGATTTTATAATTATTTATTATGTACTTATTGTTTTATTTATTATTATCTTAAAGTAAACGATATCGCGTCCCAAGCACAAGGGCAGGGAGATAATACTAGGTAGCTATCGAAATTGATTTATTGATCGCCGTCTTATTTTTTCATTCTTTTTAGATAATTGCGTTTTTTTTATAAAGCGAGGGTTACATACAACTTACAAGTGCCTACCGTGTAATTTTAAATGTTAGTTTAGTAAAAGCTATTGCAACAATGCCTTTATGGAGATACACTTACCTTTGTGCCTCTTTTGCGTTCAAATAATTTGATTTGTACTCAATTTCTGTAGTCTATCTATAAAACATTATTGAATTAATCTTGAATTATACCTTTTAATGATTATTTTATTATTCTAAATTCTTGCATTTACGTACTGATTTTTTTTCTTTTTAACACATTCTCTCATTCATTCTCTCTTTCCCTTGTATATTATGTATGTACTTTTATAGAACTTGAAGATTTATATAATTGTAATATAATAATTTATAATTGTTGTGTAATTCGATCCCGTCTCAAGCAATAAAGTCTTAAGCATCGATTAAAATCTATAACTTATTGAACATATTGGTTTTACTTATTGGATAGGTGACGATTTTGTGCAGTTATTTAACCGACTTCAAAAAAAGAGGAGGTTCTCAATTCAGTCGTATTTTTTTTTGAATTCTAAGAACTATTGATTATTTGACAGCTGTCAAATTATCATTATCTTTCTCTTTACACATGTTTTACAGACTGGTGTAAAGAAGATAGCTAGTCTTAAACATTCTCTTTTTAGAAAAGGATGTTATCCTAAGGTCGTGGGTTTGAATCCTTTGGAATGCTTTACTTGCAGTATTTCACCAGTAGTATATTAAGCCTCAACAAGTTAGTTAGATTGAAATAGCTCAAGATAATTAGATTATACTCCAAAGAACTGCACAGAATCGACATCAATGTATAAATATTATGTAGTTATTGTTAGATAATTGTATTTTGATTTTAAATAAATAATTTTAACGAATATTCTATCTATTCAACCTTTTTTTTAAAACTTGTGACGTAGATACTAGGTACGCTTCGAAACATAAAACAGAATACCATTTCAATGTGAAGTGGGTCTACTTTGTGAGTTAGATCACTTGGGTAAATTAGTTTCTGTTCAAATTGACTGTTGTTTATGAACTGCGTTCAAAGTTTGGCTTCAAATATTGTTAGTATATTGACCTAACGCACTCAATATTGATAATAAAACTATTTTAGGTAGGTGTTCTATGATAAAAACGACACAGCTAAGGTCAAAACGCCAAGGCAAGCCGCAATACATAGGAAATAGTCTAATAATATTGCGTAGTGCGATGTTTACAGTAAAATCAAACAACTCCTTGAACTATCGCGGTTATAATTTAGTTAAATACCTATAAATGCTACATTTTTTACATTACATTACAATGTATAATATAATCACTCTTGTACACGCTAACAATACATAGTAGTACCTACCTTGATTATACTAATATCATCTTTATTGCAATATCACAAAAAGCCATAATCAATTCACGACAAAATTAAATTAGCATTAGTAACTAACTAATTAAATTAGCAACTAACTAAATTAGCATTAGTATTGAAGTTATATAGGTCAAGGGACATATCGGAGGCAATTAATGGGCTGATCTGGGGTCTTATGCTCACTTCGACACAGATTTTACTCTTCTGAGATGACTTTTTATCTCCGTCGAAAACTCATAGGGACTCTAATAGGGATGACGTCATTTTGACGTCACAGTTCAAAATGAGTTGCAATCTATAATTTTATTGACATCACAAAACTTTTTTTAGTTATGCATTTTTACTAGAATTTCAGACTAGAAGCGTACATGATAGAATTCCACTTTCACTGGCACGATCGGTATTATGGGGCTATGTTCCATGGGACGAAACTGCTTGGATCCGGTTGGTCCAGCTAGAAGAAAATAACAGATTTAGAAGAGCATAGTCAATACATGGATTTTTGTCAACTGTTTAACAATTTAGGTATTATAAATATGGCCCCGATTGTAGTGGAAATTACATCTGAGCGTTTCCGTGCTTCGAAGGGCACGTTAAACTATCGGTTCCGGCTCTAGGACGGCCTAAGAACTCGGTCACCAAAGTTGCCCACTAGCTCACAGAACAAGCGTGCGTGTATTTACCTTTTTAGTGATATGATCTTCGCACGCCATTCGTATTCTCGCAGAAGTGGCGGGCGCGTCAAATGTAAAGTCCAATGAGGCGCCTGTCTCGACTCGGGCCGCACGAATAGCTTCTTTGATTGCGAAGAATGCTGCTGATGCTAGGAATAATGGTGGCTCGCCTACAGCCTGGAACGAGAGAACAAGTTAATATTACAAAAAATTAAAACCACCGGCCATGAAAATCTCCTTAGATCCCCTTTACCATTGCCGGTCATAAAACCTTAAGAGTATGGACTCCACTTGACTCCATCAAATTTGAATAAGCTGAGATGGACTAAATTATGCCTGAGATTATTTTAAGTAGGTATACGAATCGATAAACGTATCTACTCAAACACATTTTTTTTTATATGAGATAGAATATCCTTTGGCCAGAACCTCACCTGATGGTAAGTGACGATGAAGCATGAATGAATAAACAATATCTTATCTATCTTAGCAGGACAGTCTAGAAGGCATCTATTTACATAGTAGGCTAGTTAGAGGCAAAGGTAACTAAAGAAATTACCTTTGAGGAATACACAGCTCTAACATTAGGCGCTCCTTTCAGCAAAGAAACATTGAACTCCAAAGGAATATCTCCAAATCCAGGTATTTTATAAGCCCCTGGCCCTCTCGAATACAGCGTTCCAGTAGGCGAGTATATCAACTCTTCCATAGTAAACAGACCATAGCCTTGTATAAACGCTCCCTCGATCTGACCGATATCTATCGCCGGGTTCAAACTCTCTCCCAAATCCATAACAATATCAGTTCTAACCACCTGATGGTCACCGCTTAGACAGTCGATTTCAACCTCAGTGCACGCGACACCGTATGTGAAATAATTAAAAGGTTTTCCTCTGTTATTTTTGAAATCGTACCCTATCTCTGGCGTGGCGTAGAACCCTGTAGCAGATAGTCCGCATCTGTCAAAATACGCGGCTGAAACCCAATCCTCCCATTTTCCTTCAGGGTTTTTCTCTTTATACGGCTGTAGTCTTTTGGATAAGATTTCACAGGCTTGCAGCACCGCCATTCCGTTGAGATCTGATCCAGCACTGGCTGCAGTCGCTGATGTATTAGGCACTTTATCCGTCGATGTTTCACTAATGTGGATCTTTGATATATCTACTCCTAAAGTTCTTGAGGCAACTTGCAACATTTTGGTGTGTAACCCTTGTCCCATCTCAGTGCCTCCGTGTGATAGTAACACTGAACCGTCCATGTAGATAAGTACTAGAGCACCGGCCTGGTTTAGGAATTTCTCTGTGAACGCGATGCCGAATTTGGTCGGGATTACTGATATTCCACGTTTTCGCCATCTGTGTTGTCTGGAACCAAAACATTTTGGATTAACAGACAGGTAAACTAAATAAACGATTCAAGATAGTGTAAGTACCTACATAAAAAAATAAAAACCTAATAAGAAGATTCGATGGTATAAGCCCGGCCTATTACTGGGAATATATGAGTAAGAATAGGCTACACAAAATAATCCATTACAATTTCATCATCATTCAACCTAAACAAACTCCACTGCTGAGTGAGTATAGCACTTCATCTACGATTTCCAAGCAGTACGATTTTAAACCTTCACCGTCTACAAGCTTCCCGCTATCTTCACAATATGGTCAGTCAATCGTTGTACGAGAACTTATGTGTGTGTTATAAATCCTGTTGTAAAACTTACTTATTAAACTCATTAATATTTTGTTTCCGCTCCACAAAGTTGCTCTTCTCCAAACACTCATCCCAACATCTCTGCATCGTGCAATGTTCTAGCGTTTGTCCGTAATGCGTCGACAGATTTTCTTGATATAGATTTATATTTCGAATTTCCTCTGCACTTTTTCCTAGTTTGAATGCGATATCTTCGATCATGCTTTCAGCCCCGAACATGCCTTGTGGGCCGCCGAAGCCTCGGAAAGCTGTGTTTGAGGGTAGGTTGGTTTTGCAAACGTGGCCTGTTACTGACGCGTTGGGGATGTAGTATGCGTTTTCGTAATGGAACATAGCTCTCTCTACTACCTGCGAAGAAAATGTTCAAAACTGTATAAATAATGCAGCGAAAATAATCGATTAATAAGATGACTACCTAATCATTTACATTTAGATTTTTGAAAGGAATAGGTACTGGGAATTTTTTAGTGCAAAAATACCGTACTAGGTTTATATGATCTATGCCTGAGATCTGCAGAGCTATTCTGATCCATTCGACGACATTTTTATCCCATTTCACGCAGAACGTCTTTCTGAACTGAAATACGTACCGGCCCGGACAAATCCGTAGAATACCCTCCATTATTGTAAATATTAACTTCCGCCGCCTGGATCTTCCCCGCATTATTCACAGCCACTTTATACTTCACCAGGAACGGATGCCTGGTTCCTGTCATCATCATATCCTCGTCTCGGTCCAACATACACCGAACTGGTTTGTTTAATTTGTGAGCGGCAAATGCGACGGGCAACGCTACAAGCATACCTCTTGACTCTTTGCCACCGAAACCTCCGCCTAAGCGTTTGACGCGAGCTATGATTCTGTTCATTGGGACGTGGATTACGTGGCTCACTAGTTTCTGGAAGGGAAAATGGAAGATTTTAAAACTGCAAATATGAGGCGAGTCCTACAAAGAAAGAGCTAATATGAAGGGTTAAAAAAATATCTGAGGTCAATTTAAAATCAATTAGGTCAATTTGAAATTAAACTTCAAGAGATATTACAATCAAAGTACCTAGTTAAAAAATCTTTTGCTTTGATACTGACTTTGCTTTGGTATCCTCTGGATACCTTTATTGGATGAATGGCTTTAGAGATCTAAAGCGCTATATTTTGTGCCTAAAATAGAGAAGCTCATCACTGCTATCCTATTTATAAAATCGAAGGTCTTACCGCTATCTCAGTGGGATGCTGGCTAGAGATGAACAGTTCAAGCTCGTCGTCTTCTTTTTTGGGAATCGCAAAAGCCGCGTGAGTTTCTAAATAGAAATGTTCCTGCCCTCCCATTCGGCATTGTCCTTCTACGATAATCAGACTTTTATCCTCAAACACAGCATTCACATCTCCCCTTTTTATACTCTTCGGGAATTGAGGGTAGAACGAATTGTGTTTGATTGCATCTTCCATCGTCACTATGATTGGTTGGAGCTCTTCGTAATCTATTTTCACCATTCGCGCCGCCGCTTGAGCCGTTGCTTGATCTTTTGCAACCACAACGCCGATAGTCTGCCCTTGACTGGTTACTTTTTCACTGATAAATAACTCCTCGTCGTGGAAAATTGGTCCTATTTCGTTTTGTTCTTTAGTGAGGTCTTTGGATGAAAAGAATGCCACGACTCCTGGTTGTTCTAACGCTTTTGTTGCGTCTATGCTGAGTATTTTCGCGTGCGCTTTAGTACTAAGCACGAAGGCTAGGTAGAGCTCTCCTTCCGCAGTTGGCATATCGTCACAGTAGATGGCTTCACCCGTGGCCTGTTTGAATGCAGACATGTGTTGCACCGGTCGACCAACCATATCACTTTTGAGTTGTTGATCGCCTATCAGTTCGAAGTATTGCGAACTCTTCGGCATCCCCCCGTGGAACTGATCAGCGCCACTACTATAGTACGGCTTGATAAGATCTTTGTGAATGTAGTCGCTGCTCATCTCCTTGCAAATTGCTAGGTAAGCTTTCATGAACAAACTCATGGTAAGTGTTCTCCGGAAGCTAATGTTTCCTCCGGGTGCCGAAGGGCTAAGCGGTAACTCTTCGATCATGTGGGTAAATGCTTTGTTCACCATATTCTCATCCCATTTTAATCCTATTAAAGATAGGCTAGTGTTAGTAGCTATTTTAGTAACCGGCGCCATGCCTCCAAACGCCATATTTATGTAACGAATTATATTTGTTTGCTCCTCAAACTCTACGTTTATTGCCGCTGTGACGATGGAGATATCATCTTCTCGACGTTTCGCTTGTTTGTAAGCTTTAATATACTGATATCTTGTCGAGTAAGGAATCTCGATAGATAGCAGAATTTCATCTGGCTTTACTACATTCCTTCGGTAGCCCGTGAAGAATGTCTCATCCATTAGTACGGAACGGTGACCTCCCTGCTTGCTTAGTAGATTGAGTTTGACTTTTAAAGCCATTAAAATAGGATTGAGATCTGATATCGGACTGCCCGTCATAATGTTCCCACCTATCGCGGCGACATTTCTGATCTGTTTGCCGGCAAACCAGTTTAACATGTCCTTTATAGTGATCAAGGTCCGTGTTTTATAATTAGGAAGTGTTTTAATGTATTCGTTGAACGTGTTCTCTACTTCCATTAATGTGACACTGGCACCGATCGTCAACCCTGTTTCATTTTCTTCGATAGAATTCATTTCTTGCACGCAATTTGGCATAATAATCACTGGGTACACAAAATGTTTAAACTTGACCTCTACTCCTATCTCTGTGTTGCCGACCACTATTTTAGCATTCGGGTATTGTTCCTTCAGCTTCAGTACAGTATCTAGTTCCGTGGGCCGGTACCATGTTACATTTGTGCCTTGGAATCTGAGGTATTGTTCATCGTAGTATGAATTAAGCTTCAGTTCAGGTGGGAAGATCGGTTCCTGGCTGCGATCGTACGGTAAGAATGATGATTTATCGAATATGTACTTCGTTTCGCTGTCATCTTCTTCAGTCTTATTTTTGCAGCAATCTTTACCCATGGCGCAGACTCCGTTTCCATTTTTGACACCATTTGAGCCGTTAGATATGCCATTTGCAACTTGATGTGTCTCCCAGTCTTCGATAAAAGTTTTGTATCCTTCTATGATTGCCCGGTACCCGGTGCATCTGCATAGGTTCCCCTGAAAGGCGACCTCTATGTCTTCGTATTTAATTTTGCTACAGCTTCTTACTAATGTGTACATGGACATGACAATTCCTGGTGTGCAAAAACCGCACTGGGAACCATGTGCTTTGGCGATTCTCTCTTGTACAGGATGTAGTTTTGTCTTTGTAGATCCTATGCCTTCGACGGTTGTGACGGCCAAGCCGTGCATTGCACATACTGGGGCGAGACATGCGTTTACTGCTAGGTGACTGAATGTGGAGTCAAGAATATTAGAAATAAACACAAACTTGACATACACTCTTAGGTATCCTTTGCCGTGACTGAATAAAAAAACTGAATTGTCTACCGTGTCTAAAGACTACCACCGGTCATGAACCTAGGTATTTTATACCATTAGAAAAACAAAGAGATACCTACATGAACAGTGTTAATGCCAGTAGATATCACAAAGGGTTGCCGAGCCCTGATTGTTTGAATAGTTCAATGTTTTGTCTTTATCAAAACCAAAGTAAACAAGCTGAACAAAGAAATAACTACGACACGCCAAAGTCTACGACAGCTATAGGTAATATTATGCTGGTTGCTTACTGTAAACAAAATTAAATAAAATAAAAAAGAACTACATACCTAGGTACCTAACTCTAATGTACCATACGCGCTAAACGCTGTTCAAATTATTTTATTTTGCGAAATATAAGTTACAAATTAGATGTCAACTGTAAGGGTAGCTACGGCCATGATCAGCTTGCACAGCATGCAAAATGCTCAAATTGAACTTAAACCACCTATTGGTTTCATAGACAAAATTTGTCCACAAAGTTTTTTGGAGACTGGAACATTGCATTGATAAAAGGATACACGACTTTCTTCTCCTTCCTGTTGTACTTGGAGACCATGACAGTGCAAGCACCGCATCCACCTTCCGCGCAGCCTAGTTTCGTGCCAGTCAGCCGCAGCTTCTTCCGGAGATAGTACATCAGCGTACATTCTGGATCTGGGTTCGGTTCCACTACCTTAAATATGTTATGCAACAAGTCAATACCAAAACGGTTATCTACAATTAGCTGAACATACTTAGGTAGGGTACCAAGTTCAATGACTTAACTTCCGTAGAATATACTTAGTATCAGCTAAGATAAGAAAGTAGGAACCTAGTAGGTAGGTACCTATAAATTTTCGCATTAGTCAGTTTTGACTTTTTATCTCAGAATAAGACTGGAGATTGGGATACCCTTGATACGAGTAGGTACCTAACCTAACTATTGGCTACCTAACCAAGCTATTGGTACCAGGAGGGTACAATAGCTTGTACCCGTCCTGGTACTACCTACCAATAGCTTGAACCGTTTATACATATAATGATCTAAAAACACATTTTATTAATGGTGTCTAACGCGATTACTAACGATCAAAAAACTACAAAAAAATATACCTAGGTAGAACATAATATTTTTTTATTTTAGTCTTAAGAGGGAGTTTCCGAGAAAACATTAAAAACCAATTTACTAAGAAATCTGCGGTTTGACGCAGTAGAAAAAAATACGAAGGAACCAATCGGTAATAATCTCCTTCGAGCAAATTTATTGTTTTGATTGGCTGCCCGGACGGGCCAAGGGTCATTATTATCAGGGCCAATGAGGAGCCGGAGTGACCCTAGAGAACTAGAGAACTCACAAACAAAGAAAATATTTTGCTGATGTGATGATGAAATCCGAGATGGTAATTTAAACGAGTTGGAATTGAATAAGTAAGACACCTACAATATTGTGCAATGACCGTATCCTGAAATTCATTACTGAGATATCAATGTCCAAGGTAAGCTGACATTTACCTTTAAAGCTAGGATATTATAAAAGTTAGGTACCTACCAAACCCTACGGCGAAAGTAAATGCCTTATAACAAAGCCCTTTTCTAAGTTTTTTTGACATAGTGGTCCTTTATGTTAAACAAAACAAGTTTTCCACGTAACAATTCTGAAATTCTCACCCTAGAACTGCAACTAATATTTAATATTTGCCCCGCCACGGATGCGAACGCGCACTCTTAACAAGTTAGTCGCCCTCGGCGACACAAAGGTCTGAATAGCGTCTTGAACTTCGCTTTGTGAAGCAATCGTACACGAAAATAACCACCATTGATACACAACGAAAAAGGATGACAATAAATACCAGATGTAGCTTCAAAATGCGGATCTATAGACGAATGACTAAGAACCATTAATAAAATACTATTTATACCTAGAGATGGGTATAAACTACCTAAATATGGCTCGCTGTTATGCGCTTATCTACAATCAAGTCGTAAACTAAATAATAAAACTTCTTGAAGGTAGCAAAGTACTTGTAAAGAATGCTTTGTATTCTTCTTAAAGATATATCCTATAAAAGACTCCAGTTTTTTATTCACCTTGGATAGATTATATTAATAACAGTCGTAAAAACAAAAATTAATTATTATACATTATCGCTTCACATGTGATCCTTATTCACAAATTATGCCTACAAGCGCTATCTCTACGCAAATAAGACAAAAAAATTCAAAAAACTTACCTTTTTACCATTCACGAAGAAAACCAGCTCCGTTCCAACTTCACCAAACTCCTCATCGGCATTAAGCAGTCCCATTCTTTTTGTCGGTAATTTATTCAACTTTTTTAATACGTCTTACTCGAACCGGTTTCAAATCTTGACTGATGCGATGTGGTGTAGTGACGCTTTGATCTCTGATGGCACCATGCGCCCGCGCATGTTGTTCAATCCTCAATGCAGTACAAGCTGTATTATCAGCTCATAATATGAAGTGTTTGTTCAGTTATCCAAAGAGTTCGATAAGATCTTACCGACTTGTTTTGAGACCGGAGTGTATTTACAGTTTCTAAAGTCGCCGGTAAACGTTAAAATTTATTGTCAAATTTTACGTGTTGTCAAATTATTTGGCTGTTTGGCGAGCTGTTTGTCAACTGTTTGAGTTTGACTCCGTGTTTGTCGCAGTTTCCTATGCGTTTGTGTTTTTTTAAACGTCTCCGTTCGTGTTTGTCAAACAAACGCGCTGTCATCATGACTTGTTTGCAATACTTGAGATTCACGTCTACGCTCATGTTTGAAGAAAACGTAAAATTTGACAAACTTGTTTGAGCGTTTACCGGCGGCTAAGTTTCTACAGTAAAATCTCATTGTGTATGTCAACTGTACCAACCAACACGTAAAACTACGCTTTATGCCTCGAGGTACCTACCTACCTAATGATAACTATAGAGTAATAATTTGTGATTATTTCAAGCGGTTTCATTTAGTTTTTGTATCTATGCAAAACAACCAATATCTTCTACTTGATAGGGGAAGATGCTCGAATAACTATATAGTCTTCTCTATCGCAAACTTTGAGAGTAAAATTACTTATAGTGCCTGAAGTCCAGTCTAAAACTCCCTTTATATATTATTTACGTTGTCGCACACAGTTTAGCCTTTGAGATATTAGCAATAAGAATCAGTTTACTTTGAATGGCCAAAGTAGTGGGGCGTGCAGTTTTAGACTATCTATCTATCTATCTATTCAGCCTGTATGCACCCACTGCTGGGTATAGGCCTCATTTTTAGTACGCCAGTCTCTCCGGTCCTGCGCGAGTCTTCTCCACTGCTGCCCAACTACAGCGACAATATCGTCGGACCATCGGGCGGGTGGTCTGCCTCGTGGTCTTTGAGGGTCCCTTTGCCACCATTCCGTAATAGCTGTCGTCCATCTTCCATTATTCCTACTTGCCACGTGCCCTGCCCATCTCCACTTCAAGCTTGTGATCCGCATACCTACGTCTACAACTTTGGTCCGGCCAAAGTTTTAGACTGATCTAATTATATTAATTGTATCTTTAATAGGAAACTATCTATGTACCTATACTATACAATGTAGACGCAATTTATAATAAGGTTATCACTGTGTTATCAAACCTTCTGCTTAGGATACAATTATTACAATCAACTAATCATATACGTAAGGAATTTTAGGTAGTCAGATTATAAGGTTAGGTATAAAACCTACTTAGGTATTTAACTGTAGTGTTTACGTGTTATGTATTCATGTGATATACATACAGGGTGTTACCAGACCACTTCCGAAAACTTGGAGGTTCCAATCAGACCATGATACTGAAAACATTAAGCGAAAAAAATCGCGAAAAAAATAATTCACTTGACTATCTCTTTTTAAATTTTTTTCTAGTTACATACACACAGTACAACATAATAAGACATATCTACCTAATTATCTCATTTAAAAAAGCAAAAAAACAAATAAAATAAATAAAGCAGCAATGTACACGCAGCACGCAGATTACGTCTACTACAGCATGAAAAGCTGAGAGTTCATCGCGGGTCATTCAAGTACGCGACGTGCGAGCGACCTACGTTAGTAGGCACTTACGACACAGAATAAATAATAGTACTACGCCTCGACCTTACCTACGTGAATGCGTACATTGCGGGCTGGCGAAATAAATACAAATCTTTAAACATTGTTTTCTCCGGCTATAATTATTTTTCAGGATAACTGATTTTTTTTTTGGTTGGGTTTTGGTGTGCTGTAACTCCCCCTTTCGTTTTCGGAAGTGGTCTGGTAACACCCTGTATATACATTGTATTTATCGGTATCCCTATTACGTAACGAAGTTGGTGTACCTATCTACCCAGATAATATCCCTGTTATGAGCCCGTCCTAAAATCTGACAGTGTTGAGTTTGTATTTACGAGCGCGCTACGCATGTGCGACACGCAAAGGACAAACGAGTTTGATCTTTACGATTTAAATAGACCAAATTAGAAAAAGGAGCTCTTAATAAACAAGATAAAAGCTTGAAATAGTTACACCGTGTAATCTCTTTCTGTTGAATTTGAATCTGCTTGTCAATGCAACGACAAAACACGGTGTAACGAATCCAAGCTTATATCGAGTTTATTAATAGGGTATAGGTACAATTCGCCCGAAAAACATAAACTGTGTAATAAATTGCATTAAAACAAATAAGGTAGGTAAATACTCAACAGACATATATTTTAGAACATCTATGTAGTTTAGGCAAATGTATGAATGTAGGTAAATAAAATGAACTTTATTACAAATGGAATATTTTTTATAAATGTCTAATAAATGACATCTATAAATAACTATTGCCTAATCATTTATTGTACGCAGTAACTAATTGAGTATATTAATTATGTAAGTTAGAAACTGTAGATAAATTTCTTACGCAATCACATTCCATGGTTGTCCATTGGCACTTATCGATGGTTTCACCTAAAACAAACACGTTTCGGTTAGTTAGACAAAGAAGATCCGAAGTCGCAGGCGGAAGATAGTGGTAAAATAACTAAATACATTTCCACATTACACATAGATTAACTGGAAAATAAAGCTATACAGCATTAAGTACACCTTTGTACTGTTTTTTTTTTGTTTTATGCAAAAAAGTATTTTCTGTCTAACAGGCAAATTAGGACATGGATGTTCCTGATGGAAAAATGAGTGAGGATATTCATCAGCTCCAAAAATCAGTTCTGATGAGACAAAAATGATTGAAACTGCATTTGCCGTATGAAACGCTTAGTTAATCTCAATGTTTTCAGATTTGATGAACTGGAGTCCATATTCAAGGTCTGATGATGACCAGCAATGATGAATAGCATCTAAGGAGATTTTCATAGTCAACATTTTTAATTATTTATTTACCTGCTTGGTAATATCGTCTTCACACGCCATTCTGATTCGTTCGCAAGTGGCCGGCACGTTCAAATCGAATTCTTCAGAAGCATTACTGTCTCTTCGAGCTGATCTAATGGCTTCTTTGATAGCGAAGTATATTGAGGAAGCCAGGAATAATGGAGGTTCTCCTACTGCCTAGAAAAAGATAAACATAAGTTTTGTGATTTTGTATGAAAGTAGAACAAGCAGATGTCCAAAGTCTGCCTATATAATAATGCTCAGCCTAACTGAGCTTGTCCATTGGACGCGCCCTGTAGGGCATAGCACTAGGTCTGCGAGAAGTGCCTAATTGAACCAGCCGGCACTTAGGTACTCTTCAAGCCGAAACACAGTAATGCGAGCAGCGCTACTTGACGGCAACTCGAAATAATCTAACTTGATTTGAATATTAATTACTTGAACTTAGATTAGTAGATATGCTGATAAAATCTTCGAATGCTCGAAGGATAAAATACTCAAGTAGTATGAACCAAACCCAAGAATAGACGACAAGCACAATTATTTATGAAGATGTTAATGTTACCACAGATCATACTATACTAGTAAAGTAATGTTACTAATCGGTTTGATTTGTTGTGAAATCAAAAATATTTTGGACTCCGCTGCAGTCGCGGTGCGCTGTTTACAAAATGTCGAAATATGTCCTTGTACAATGGAGATATAGAAAAAAAACGTGTTTATTTGACCCACATACTACAAACCAATAAATACAATGCTTTGGCGATGTAGGTAGGTTCGTATGAGTTGGTGGCCATCATACGGCGATTACATACGAGCTTATATTAACACTTTTTTTTTGTAACCAATCTTTTTTCTATATATAATTATTTTATTCCATTGTGGTAGGTAGTTTCAAACCGCTTGAAGATAGGACCATTAGGCAAAAAATAGAAATCTACATAAAGCATACTTTGAAGATTCTAAAATTTTACTGATAAAAAACTTTGAATCGGTTGACGAGTTTAACAAAAACCAATATTCAGGTATGTAGTCTTTGAAATAAAGTTCAAATTAGTCCGAATTACTACGGCTTCGGTAATATAAAATAATAATAGTTTACCTTAGAGGAGTAAACCGCTCTTGGGTTAGGAGCACCTTTCAACAAAGAGACATTGAACACTTTTGGTATGTCAGAAAATGCGGGAATTTTGTAAGCGCCGGGGCCCCTTGATATCGCCTCTCCACGTGCAGAAAACACCATCTCTTCTATAGTGTAGAACCCATAGCCTTGCATAAACGCGCCTTGAACAAAAATTACAAAAAAAATTGTTGACAAGCAACCAAAAATGCATTTTAGCAATGCTTATTCAGGGTTCAAATGTTTAGCTACCTACTCATTTAATAGGCCGAATATTGAGACTGATTTAATTACTCTGTAAAATATCTGTTTTGGAACCATTATTAGGGATCTTATGCTCAGTTTGGCAAAGATTTTATTCTAATAAGGATGACATAACTCGGCCAGAAACTAGTTTTACCAACAGGCGAATCGAGTTTTCGACGTCTTCCCTATTACAATAAAATCTCTGCCAAACTCAGCATAAGGCGATCCCAGAAATTCAAATTCAAATCGTTTATTGCACTTATGTTGTTTTATAGATGTTGTACATAATGTAGTGTAGCAAACATAAACCCTGTTAGGGCACAGCAATTTGTTGAGATATAGATAGGCACTAGGTGGCATATTTATGTAGCTAGTTTTAGAGTTTTTCATCTAGAAACTCGTGCAATTAATTAATAAATGTGAGAAAATCTACCTTCAATCTGTCCGATATCAATAGCCGGGTTCAAACTCGATCCAACATCCATAACAATGTCCGTCCTCAGCACCTGATGGTCTCCAGTCAGACAATCCACCATCACTTCAGAACACGCAACTCCATACGTGAAATACTCAAAAAGATTTCCTTTATTCGTCTTAGGATCGTACGTAATCTTTGGAGCTGCGTAGAAGCCTGTGGTTTAGAGAAAGATTATAAGCTGTTGTTACGATAGTCGGTAAGCGACTACTACTTAGGCCTTTACATCTATTGAAGATGATTTATACAGCGTCAGGAGGCAACCTGTTTAGATGGAGTAGCCTTGCCCAGCACCTATACCATCCTCTCAGCCTAGTCAGCCATATCCACAGGAAATACTGCCAATACGTGCGGAGCTGACTAAGCCAAGGGTTTCCTCACGATATTTTCCTTCACCGTTAAGCTCGTGTTAATGCGCATATAAATTTTCCGAAACGAAAAATCCATTGATGCACGGCCGGGATTCGAACCCACGACCTTCGGATCGAAAGTCGAGGTGCAATCCCACTCGACCAATACGGTAACCGACTAAAGTGCCTAAAAATAAGATTGAAAAAGCAAACCTGTGGCGAAGAGACTAGTTCTTTCAGCGTAGGCTGACGATATCCAGTCTTCCCATTTGCCGGTGGGGTTCGTTTCTTTGAACGGGGCTAGGCGTTGTTTGATAATATTGCAAGCGTCTATGACGGCCATGCCGTAGAGGTCTGAGCTAATGCTGCCGGCTGTGGGTGAGCTGTTTGGTATCTGTGGAGAACATTAAATAAAGGACTGTTCGTCGTCCAGTGGCGCCCTCATCAAAGTTTTTTTGTTCTATTATGATCTGCGATCTGTTCTCAAACTATGAGCTGGTTAGGTTTAAGCAGTCAGGCACGGAAGATGGGAGGTCCAGCGAGCACCAATATTCTTCTATGAATACGGCTCTATTTTATAATCATACGATATTAATATCTTATTCATATCGTATCGGTGTACAGTCAGTGACAAAAAGAGGTGAAGAAATATCAGTTCTTCACCTCTTTTCGTCACTAACTGTATACCTACAAAACTAAATTAGAAATACCTTATCAGTAGCCATTTCACTGATATGTATCTTTTCATAGTCCACCTCCAGAGCCCTCGAGGCCACTTGTATCATCTTAGTGAATAGCCCCTGGCCCATCTCGATGCCTCCTATCGACAGAAGCACTGAGCCATCGTTGTAGACAAGGAGTAACGCACCGGCTTGCATGAGGATGTCCACTTGGAAGGATATGCCGTACTTCGTTGGGACTAGCGCGATTCCTTTTTTCTTCCATCGGTTTTGACTGTAAAATTCCAGCCCATTTCGCTAATATTATAGGTAAATACCGAAGTTTTAAATTTTTGGATGTTTGTGTTTCAATTACACAGGCTACTTTTTGTGAAAATCAATAGGATCAAACGTGAACAAAGTCACGAACGATAGGATTTACCAAATTAGTTGTGCTACTAACCTGTTAAACTCTTCAACATCTTTCTTCCGCGCCCAGTAATTCGACGTCTCTATACACTCGTCCCAGCATCGCGGCAATGTGCAGTAGGTGAGCACTTGGTTATAATGCGTCAATGACCCTTCTTTATACAGATTTATTTCAGCAATCTCTTCGTACGGTCTTCTTAAAGTGTTAGCGATGTTTCTGATCATTGCCTCAGCTGCTAACATGGCCTTAGGCGCTCCGAAACCTCTGAAAGCTGTGTTTGAAGGCATGTTGGTTTTGCAAACGTATCCGTTGATTACAATGCTTGGTATGAAGTAGCAGTTATCTACATGTGCGATTGCTCTTTCCATCATCTGTAATTTAACATTCGAGGGGATAAAAACTGATATGGAGACGACACGGATGTAAATCAATAAGGTGCATAAATAAATTAATATGTATACAAAATTATTCTTGTACATTTAACACAACACTCTCTAGCTAGTCCCAAACTAAGCAAAGCTTGTACTATGGGTACTAGATTTACACTTTCTGTTTTTCGTAAATTCATAAGATCACTCAGACCCAGACATGGAACAAACATCTATGTTTGCCACACACAAATGTTTTTTCAATGGGATCGAACCCAAGACCCACAACACGAAAGGCAAAGCTATTACCGACCGAGCTACAGACGACTAAACCATTGTCTCGGACAAAATCTATCTGAATTCCGCCCAGGTAGCAAGAGAATAGGAGTAACTTCTTACCGAGCATGAAATATCCATAGAATTGCCCGCGTTGCTGTACACGTCAAACTTCGCGCCAGTGATCTTCCCATCATCATCAAACGCCACTTCGTATTCAATGAGACATGGATGCCGATAACCCGTAACCTGCATATCTTCATCACGATCCAGCACAGCTCTAACTGGTTTCTTCAGTTTATAAGCGGCTATACCAACGGGAACTGCCAAAAGAGATGCCCTGGTTTCCTTCCCACCGAAACCACCTCCAATACGTTTTACTTTGGATATAACTTTGTGGTTTGGTATATGAAGGACTTCTGATAATAATTGCTGAAATATTAAAACAAATATATTGTAAAAGGTAAGTTATTGATTTTAGGGTCCTCATTCTAGGTCTTAACTATTTCAGTGGCAAAAATTTTCCTAAATATAACGTTTTTTTATCGTCTACGTTACATACAACTGTAAAACCATTTGTCCAAAATATCTATCACAGTCCACGATGTTTCTTTACAGAAGAAAATTACTTACAGAAATTTCTGAGGGGTTTTGAGACGTCGATACAATTTCCAATTCATCTTCTTTGCGTATAGCATAAGCCGATACTGTCTCCAGATAAAAGTGTTCTTGTGCCCCGCTCCTAACCTTCCCTTTAGCTGTGTGACGTGAGTTCGCAAACGTTGCGTCAACATCACCTTTATTGAGCTTTCTTGGATACCCAGCGTAATAAGATTTGTAAGCTATTGCGTCTTCCAAACTCACGATAACTGGCGATAATCGCTCATAATCCACAACTACTAAGTCCTTTCCTTTCCTAGCAGCCTTTTCTGAAGTAGCTACAACAGCTCCAATAACACAAGCTCGACTAGTGACAATATTCTTGGTGAATATTTCTTCATCCTTAAATATTGGACCCATTTTATTGCGTTCGTCGTTCAAATCTGCGGCCGATAAGAATGATACTACTCCGGGTACTTCCAAAGCTTTACTAGGGTCGATAGATTTGATTTTAGCGTGTGGTTCTGAGCTGAAAACTAAGGTTAGATACAGTTCTCCTTCAATATGCGGTAGGTCATCACAGTAGATAGCCTCACCAGCCGCTTGCTTCAGTGCCGACGCATGGTGTATAGGTATCCCAACCGAATCTGTTGCAGCTCTATTATTGTTATAAATATCAAAGTATTGAGAACCTGTAGGTTCTTTTAGAGGTATTTCTTCTGCCCCACTTAAAGTTATATTATCCAGCTGTTTGTAACCATTAAACCTTGGTATGTTTTGCTGAACGTGTAGATAGAATCTAAAGAATAAGCTCAAACACAATGATTTTCGATATGCAGCCATGCCTCCCGGTACAGACACATCTAATTCCAACTCTTCTGTTAAACAATCGAAAGTGGTTTTCAACATTGTCTGATCCCATTTGTGTCCAACTAACAGGTTTGATGCTCTTATGGCACATTTAGTCGTAGGTCCCATTCCACCGAAACACAATTTTGCGTTAGTGATTAGGTTCATTTCATCAAATTTAACATTGAATGCAGCTGTGACTATCGAGATATCATCTTCACGGCGTCTTGCTTGCTTGTAGGCCTTGACAAACTGTCTGTTTTCTGTAAAAGGAATGAGTACTGATAGAACAACTTCATCATTCCCTATTGCTGTGCTTCTATAGCCTTTGAAGAATTCTTCGTTCATTGTGATGCTCTTCTTGCCTCTGTCCAAACTGCAAACGTTCACAACAGCTGAAGACGCCATCAAAATAGGATTTAGATCAGATATTGGACTCGCAGTGACTATGTTTCCAACCAACGATGCCACGTTACGAACTTGTGTGCCAGCAAACCAATGCAACATATCCTTTACAGCTTCAAAAATATTACCTTTGTCCGAATCTTTTACAATTTCCTTCTTTAGAAAGCTTAGTAAATCAGTTAGTGATGTATTACCACCTACAAGAACGCCTTCATCAGTAACAGTACAGAAATTCATATCTGATATCAAAGATGGAGAAAGTAAGATCGGGAAGGTTCTTTTTTTGAACTTCATTTCAACACCAATTTCCGTGTTTCCCATAACTATTTTACTAGAAGGTATCATAGATTTAATCATAAGTAATTCATGTAGATTGTTCGGTCGAATCCATGCGACGCTCTTATCTTTGAAAAATAAATAGGCTTCACCGTATTGTTTACTTAACCTGAGTTCTGGTGGAAATATTGGTTCTTGAGTACGATCGTAAGGTTGAAAGGCTGACTTGGTGAACAATTTGTTTTCGGTTTCTTCTGTTTTATTTCGGCAGCAATCCTTTCCCATGGCGCAAGGGGTATTTTCGTCTCCGTTTGTATAATGTTTCTCCCAACCTTCCATAAATGTCTTGAAGCCTTCTATGATTGGTCGGTAACCAGTGCACCTGCAAAGATTTCCCTGTAATGCCGTCTCAATATCATCGTAGTCTATTTTGTTCTTATCTCGGAGTAAAGAATACATGGACATAACAATGCCTGGGGTACAGAAACCGCACTGTGATCCGTGGGCTTTGGCTATTCTCTCTTGGACTGGGTGCAGCTTGGTCTCCGTGGAGCCGATACCTTCCACTGTGGTGATCGCCAAACCGTGCATCGCGCACAGGGGAGTCAAACATGCGTTAACTGCTATGTGCCTAAATAAATAGTTATGAAAATTATTGCATATCTGCCCAATCGTCCCTATACTCTAAAAGTATAAATTGCGAAGAAAAGAATTTGTACCTAGGTAAGTAGGTAAATACATCAAGAACTAATTGCCAGTACTTTGTATTACAAATTACATACAAAACATAAGCGTAACGATTAAAGTTCATGTTTATCGATCTCGGGTCATGACATAAGAGTTCCGTAAAACGTAGTAATCGCCCAGATCATTCTCGATGCAGTACCCTTTTCGTGGCTTAGGTAAAAGTACCTACTGCCTATTTATTCTATACCTCAAGTGGTTTGTTCAAAAGGATACTTGACGCGGTCTTCGCTCCTTATATACTTTGATAGCATGACAGTGCAGGCTCCACACCCACCTTCCCCGCAGCCATACTTCGTGCCGGTCAGCTGTAGTTTGTTGCGAAGGTACCAAAGCAACGTACATTCTGGGTCTGGGTGATGCTCTGTCACCTGGAAATTGAGCCGATAGAAGAAATTATTTTTACTTTCGCATTCCTAGGTACCAAAGTGGAATTATTTTTACACAATTTTTTTTGGGCGTATTAAGACGTACCGACTGATGATTGTGTATTCATAGTACCTACGTCAATAACACATCAGAATTACTTACATTAGTCATTAGGGAGACATCAAATTAATAAACCATTAGAAATTGTAAGATATCATTAGAAATTGTGCAATAAGTACAAGACATCTGACACCTTAAGTAATATTATACACTGTGAAACGCCAGGATATTGTGACAAATAGATAGTTTTTGCTTACAAAAACTGTGATCAAGCGATTAAATTTGAATGTATGTACCTAATTACAACGTTACTACCTATATAGCTTAAAATAAATATATAGAAAAGAGTAGCTTACTTTTTTCCCGTTCACGAAAAACACCAAAGTTGTCTGAGCATATTTCGGCACCAAACTTTCCAGGGACAGCATATTTACTTCAAAAAACTCTCAAACCGTTGCCGAGTATAATTCAATGCGTAAGTAAATACGAACTAACTGTCTTTCAAAACATGACCGACTTGGAGGATTGCCCTCCAATCACTGACCGTTCTGATTGACGACTATTTTTGTTCTCCTCACCGCAAATTCAAACATTTTTTGTCTTTATCTCACCCGCCAGATCTAGTCCTGTTGCGAAAGAGTGCCTTTAGATAGGCGCCTTCATTTTGTATAGCGGCAATGTACGTACCTACATACTGCCTCCTTGTGTTACCCTTTTGTAAGTATTTTCACTATCATGTGACATAAAGATTGTCTAGACTCAGTTGGTCACATAGGTAGAACTGTATGTATGTACATGCCTACAGTGTTATGTATCCTCTCTACAAAGTATCAATTATGTAAATGAAACGAGTTTTTGTGAGTGGTTAGTATAGATAGCTTAGTGATCCACATTATTTGGGTACTTTCTTATTACTTTAATAAATCTCGAAGACTTTAGTATAAGTAATTCTTGTAAAAATATTTTCTCTTTTAACACTACCTACCTACAACAGATTTTTTTTTAATAAATCTGGTGGTCAGTTTGATTAAATTGTGAACTCAATGTAATATGTGTGTAATGTAAGTAACATAATATTTTATTTGTTAAAGATAGATGCATCTGCGAGTTTTGACTACCTAGCTATGTTATACCTATGCTAGGGTAGTTATTGTATTACTTTTTGGGGTAGTTTAGTGTAGGGGAAAAAATGGAAATAGAATACATAGAACTATAAAATCAAACCTATTTTCTGATAACCTTTGCTAAGTAAAAAATTATATATTATAATAATGGAGTATGTTTTCTCATAATAGCTTAGAATTATAAAACTGTATAACAGCCAAAGTCTCTTTATAAGTTTTATAACATTAACATTTTATTTTATGTACACTAACATAACTTATGTACAAATACTAAACATAGTGGGTTGTTCTTAATAAATATCTATAGGTACTTATGTACATTATTGTACATAGATTACTATTTGTATGTGAACTTTTAATTATAAGAAAGTAGAAAGAAATCACCACTAAGATACACAATGTGAATATTATTTGTTCTGATATAATTTATCTATTGTCTTTTAGTACAAACTCAGCCTGCAAATGAATAAATCTAAGTACAATGGCTTTTCCTCACCACTTATCTTCTATATATTTTATATATTCGTATCCTGTATGTATACTTATATATATATATCTTATTTGTGTAGGTACTTGTGTATAGTTTTATTTATATCTATACATTTATACTTTGCTAATGGATAGAAACTGCTTCCATAAGACAAGTATTTTCTGCTTAATTAGGCAGGCAAATCAATACAAATTTTTTGGCTACTTAACTAATACTACTCTATACAACATTACAGAAAAGACTATCTTACTTTTGAGGATTATGCGGACTTGAGAACACCCTTCTGCTCCAATTCCTTCTCCACAGACGTACCTTCATACATTATTTTATCTTTCAATGCGTCTTGCAGGATTTGAGCATCAAACCTCTGCTTCGACCATTGCATTCTACAGTATGACCAGTATACAAGGGTGCTTATTGTAAAAGTGCCCACTCCAACATGCTGAGCTAACATTGGTTTCGAAGTCTTCAAAAATGCAATCAGCCCCCCTCCAACTCCTGTGGCAATGCCGTACATGAAACTTTCCCGAAAACAGGGTATCTTTGATAGATCTCTGCCGAATAGCACCAAACCCTGCAAATGAATTTTGCAATAATAATCTCGTCAAGAATTAAGTGGGAGAGCACATAGTTGGTACCTACAGACCACAAATTCCTACACAGAGTTACAAATATACCGCTAGATAGGTTATGTCATGTACATACAGGTACCTATCTACCTATACCTACCTACCTGCGCTTAGCTATGTACACACAACACCAGGTTTCAAAGATCTATACAAACTGTACGTAGGTGCGTAACCGTTATTTCACGTAGAACCCACTAAGTTGAAATAATCAGCGAATTCTTTTGATTACAAGGAAATTACCTTAGGCTCATCTTCCTCTTCTAGCATACTTTTCACGACCGTATCCATTTTGGTAACTGTGTTAATTTGCCTTGCTATTAGAACATTAGAATAAATGCAAGCAAGGAATCAATAAAAGCAAGAAAAACAAGAAAAATTAGAATTATTTCTAGTAGAACTTCCTTCCAACTTGACTTTTTGTGGTTTATTTTTCTTCTTCTTTTATTTATTTACGTATCATAATGTCAATAATGTCATGTCAATTGTCAATGCCATAACATGCATAATGTCTTCTTCTTCTCTACAATAATGGCCTGTGTCCGTCATTTCGACAGACAATTTTGCCAATGTCAAGTGTTAAAATTGTAATAAATAAGTCAAGTCAAGTCAGTTGTCAAGTCGGCTGTCGTTTGTTTTGAAAAGAAAATGGTGGATTTTCTCTCAAAATCTAACACGAATTTTCACATTCAGAAAAACCACTTTACACACATTTATTCCAATGGCCCACACTTTATGTTACGACCTAAGTATTATTGGTTAAAATTCCACCAAAATTAAACAACAATACTCACAATAACACAAGAAAAACTATTAAAATAAAAGTGCTATGTGTCGTTTCAAAAAATGTCAAAACTCGTGTCTTCTTCTTCTTCTTCTCTTCAATAATGGCCTGTGTCCGTCATTTCGACAGACAATTTTGCCAATGTCAAGTGTTAAAATTGTAATAAATAAGTCAAGTCAAGTCATTTGTCAAGTCGGCTGTCGTTTGTTTTGAAAAGAAAATGGTGGATTTTCTCTTCAAAACCTAACACGAATTTTCACATTCAGAAAAACCACTTTACACACATTTATTCCAATGGCTCACACTTTATGTTACGACCTAAGTATTATTGGTTAAAATTCCACCAAAATTAAACAACAATACTCACAATAACACAAGAAAAACTATTAAAATAAAAGTGCTATGTGTCGTTTCAAAAAATGTCAAAACTCGTCCCTTCATTTCTTTTTAGGCTCTATGAACATATTGACAGCTATGGCTGACAGTGACTTTGATTTGACGTTCAAAAATCCATTCGTGCGTGAAAGTCTAAAAAAAATCAAATCCTAGAAAATCCGGATCGCCTGTGTGCATGTAATTTTATTGATTTGTTCAAAATTGTACCCTGTTTTAAATTGATTTGTTCCTTTATGACTTCGCTTTTGGATTCTGCTAGTAGCAATGTACTCAAAGAAATTTTATCTCCCTCTAACTGAAGTGATAAACTTGTGTGAAGAGCATCAGTGATTTCTGAAATCTGAAAGCTCTCCGAAGCTGAACCTACCAACCTGGAGACTGTATAATATTTGCAATCATTGTGCATTGGTTTCTACGAAGTGCAAAATAAAGACTTATATAATAATCCAGTGAGAAAAACTTGTCAGCTATATATTTATGAGAGGTAAGTACCTAGGTATTGCTATCTATTTACCTAGATAACAATTATTGTAGGTACCTACAAGGTGCTCCTACCGACTATTATTTACATGTTATCAATAAGATTACACTCTAAATTTCAAAATGTGCATGTTCCTGGGTTTGTGTTATTCTGATCAATTTTATGTCTTCTCACCTAACCAGAGTCTTGTTAGAAAAAAAGGAAGTAGAAATCTTGAGACATAAGGTACATACTTACAATTTTTATTTAGTAATGCTATTTTAAATACGAGATGAAAAAAAACAATTGAATACTGTAGGATATTTAGAATATAAATATACTTAGGTACCCTACCTCTAAAGATAAATAAAATAAAAAGTTACTCTTATGCATTTTCCTCTTAGGAATTAAACAATATTTCCTTGGGTTTACGAATTATAAATATAGGCAACTATAATTTATATGCTGGTCACAGCTCCGTTGGTATGGCTTAGCTTTCCACATTGTGTGTTGTGGGTTTGATCCCCACAAAGATAAATAACTGTAATAAAATTCCCGTGTTTCCACAAAAAAATGCATCTTATTCTCCTTTGATTTATGACTTCTTTAAACATTATCTGCAATCTGCAGAAAAGCATCTGCATTGCTGTATTTATTAAGCCTTGTTTAACTAGTTTTTATCTACAAGTATGTTATCATGTGGTATTAGGCAGCTTTAAAACATCTTGTTGGTAAGTACTCGGTACCTATGAAAAAGGCATGTCATACATATAATTTGGTGAGATATTCTTCACCTTGTTAATTTAGACGCTGTGAGTCCTAAAAGTCCTACATAGTTATCATTCAGACTTAGCAGAACAGCCAGGGGTAATTTTCTAGCTATACCTACCCTAATTTACAGCTTGGTACTCCCTATAATATTAAACTAATAAAAACAAATCTAAAAATACACAGCAAACAGGTAGGTGCAAACAGTACTACTCTGTTTGCAATGTATTTTTCCCGTGTATACATATTTAAAAAAAAAAATTCAATGTAATAAAAAAGAAATAAGAAATAAGTACTGCCTCTTTTACATACCTACCTTGTCAAATATGCATTAGGTAGATTTTCTAAACAGTAATAAAATCTAATGTCATGATACTCATTTCCACCTTTAAGGATAGGTTCTCTGGCAAGCATAAATTATTCCACTTGGTCGGAGCATAATTTACGTTTAATTAAGTTTTAGCGGCGATGTCTTCTCATCCCTGTAATTATCTAAGGGTTTTCGGGATTGGATTGGAATGTTGTCTATTTCCGACCTTTTTTATAGCGGTTTTTGGCAAAAAGAGGAAATCCTGTGCATTTTTTTATTTCATTGTAATATTTCAAATCTAAGCTTAATGTTATCATTTACCTTCTTGCTGTGATTCTAGTTAAAACAGCTTCCTTACTGTTACTGTATGTTAATCACTTCTGCCATATCGAGTGAAAGCATATTTTTGTACTTCAGATTTAGTTTTAAGAAACCTAATGAAAATGATCCAGTTAAAGTGTTTATCAGAGTTGTCGTTAAATAATCAATTAAAATATAGATTTAGAAATCAAGCCTTTACTACGTTATGAGGTTAACTATGCACCTAGTACCTACCTATCTATGTGTATAGGTAGTTCTAGGCTCTACCGCGCCAAGAGATATCTAATCCCGCCTACTCCAACCAACCTATTGACACGAATACCTACGTAGAGGTTCATTAATCATAGTTTCAAAACATCAACTTAAATGCCTTGCAAGTGTACCTATGTCGTATGTAGGTACCTATTGCTTCTTTACCACACCACGCGTTTTTTTTTTAGTTTTCTTCGTAATAATAAACGCTACCTGTGTCGTAGGTACCTACTGCTTCTTTACCACACCACGCTTTTTTTTTCTTAGTCGTAATAATTAACGCTAGTCAGAATCTGGTGCTCATCATTGTGAAAGATGAAATATTTTGTGTCAACTTTTATAGCAAAATTACACTTTCAGGAACTAAACGCAACGTGACTAAAAATACCCAGTACTGCTGTAACAGTAATAGTAACAGTGAATACAATATCACTGTATACAATATACATAACGTAGGTACCCTCCCTCCTATAGGCTAAATAAGTTGCGCCAATGTTTTTGCATGGGTGGATGAGTAGCGTGATGTGGCTTCGCTAATGAAGGGGCACTCAATTTCCTAAGTGGGTATATTGGCATTGCCTGCCTACATACTGAGAGTGAAGGGATTTCCAAGGAGACGTTGAATTAATTATATATATTAAGTTTATTTATAGGTACTTATTAACAAAAATCAGTGAAGAGGTAACCCTAAACTCCAAAAACTCCACAGGAAAAAAACATCGAACGATGTTGGTCCTCAGAAGTATAAACGCTGCACTATAAATATTTGAACGAAATAAAAAGAAAAAAAATTAATCTATCGCTTCGTGCGGTTATCGTGGTCATTAGTAAAGTGCTCACCTACCTTCTGTTTAATAATAACCACCAGTATATAGGTATTAGTTTAGTTCACGTGTATGTTAGTTCCGTTATCAGTATCATTAGGTATTTACATACGTACCTATCATACTGAATGATAACGTTGTATTTATTGCTTTTATCGAAGCACTGAGTTGGTAGTTTTATGCTATCATAAGTCAGTCTTCAGAACTCTGTAATCTTCATTCAGATAGAAAAGATCCTAACGGTAAAAAGCCAAAATAATGCACATAAGCGTGTGTTTTGTACTTTTATCACACTGCATAGCATCAATGATAATAAACGGTATCTAGATATTGTATCGTAAAGTAGATCAAGGCTGAGAGTATATGAGTCAACTTATCGACTGCTAAATAATGTTTGTTCAAATGCAAAATATAGAGCTCTCGACAGCAGCTTTGTCTTTAAAAATGGGAATTATACGGTTAAAATTAACACGAGACATTTCTTAGTAAAGTTGCTTTTATACAAACGTGGCCTTCAGCAGATCTGTGGCTGTTGAAAGTTTGCGGGGCGTCTCGGTAGTGAGACTTGTGAGCTGTGAATCAGAGTGCGGTGGTGGTTCACTCAGAACAGCGCTCGCCTGAAATAGTACCGGCGCATAATTAGTGCCCTATACATGGCTACATCTCTGAACTTGGCACATACATTCATTTATTTTTGGTGTTCGTAATATTGTGTATCTGGGTGTATTAAGACGCGGAACTGTTGCAAACGTCAGATATCTGTGTGACTGGGGGCTACAAGCCTGTTGCGTGCACTTTTTGATTTCATTCCTTAAATAACTCCTCTTGTGTTTTTGTAAACATTTGTGTTGGTGTTTCAACAGTGTGTTCCGGAAATTGGTTAATCCAGTCTCGTGGAAAAGTTTTCAGTGTGAGTATAGTTTGTTATATCTTAATGTACTGCTTCATTATTACTGAACAATGAAGTATTGCGGTACGATTGCGTTTGTGTACAAATACAAACCGAATTGCCAATTGTGTTTTTGGCACGTTTATTTCGGCCTTAGCCGTTTGTTTCGAACTCATAATCTTACTAACTGAAGGTCTTACGCAAGGCTTAACTTTGAATGGAATCAGTGAACTGGGTATTTGCAAGGCTAAACCGATAGGCAGGATCGGGTATTACTTCTCTGCATCCACAACAGCATTGGGGATGCTGGAACATTGCTTCCCACACACAGTCCTGGAGTTGGGCTAGCGGGGTTGTGGTTAGCAAGGGGACAATGCACAATACATCCCAACGCGGGATGTCAGTACAGATCTTATTCCCCCACCATGAATTAGAAGGCTAATCAGATTGGTACACTACCGTGAGACTGACATTAACAACAACAATGTTACCTATTAAATTACCTGTACCACGCCCTAGATTTGCAAATCCTTGAGTAAGAACTGAATTTATTAATACATTTAGAGGAAACGAGCTCATGGACTATATTAGGGCTAGGGATGTGAAAGTAGAGTTACTGAGTTAACTATATTTTTTTTATTTCTTTGTAAATAATTACTTTATTTAAATCCAATGCTAATAGAAACACGTAGAAGAGATCATTTTATTGAATAAATATTCTACACCATTCTTAGATAATTAAAAACATGCCCATAATAGTTATTCTTGTGCCTAACTGCATAGATAGAGTCTGTGCGATAAGGGAACCCTCGTCGTGAACTGTCGCGTTGTGCGTGACGTAAAATGGGTAATCATACGGAATTTAAAAACATAATCTAAAATATTTCCTTTTAACATCGGTTGTAATGAAATTAAAAAATAAATAAATAGTTTCAGACAGTCACATTATAATAAATGATGTGAAATATTACGGTTCTCTTTCCGCTTGTTCTGCACAGACTCATCGATGTGGAAATACAAGAAGAGAACTGGTTTTGCTAATTTGTTCTTCTGTCCATTTTAAGACTAATTATTTTGGGCACTTAAGTTCACTATTTAATTAATAACAAATTGCTTGCTATCGCGATAATATCGTCTACCTGTGAAATAGGTTAATTAATATTTATGGATCTTTTCGCAATAAAGTTATCTTAGAAACTCTTTTACGAACGTAAATATATTTTAACTTTCGGTATTAACATGTGACTGGACTGCATTTTGGTATTCTTACGAGTATTATCAGCCTTCACGGCATCTTTGTCGTCAAGATCAAGTCACTGCAAAGAACATCTTAGTATTGTTCAAATCAATTAAAGCACATAAATATAATGTTGTAAAACTGGTTTGGTCAAGATTTCCAAACATATTAGTTTTACAAATAAGTACGTAAATTGGTAAATATTATAATAAAATTTTCTAACATAATCTACAGCACGGCACTAACTTGTCTTTAATGTCCGCACAGAACCTTTCGCACCATTCACTCACTTCCACAGTTCCACTTCTCATCCCTGTCTTCTCGTTCTTCCCGGAGTTGGTTTAGTACGGTATTATTCTCTGTATTTATCTCGTATGATATCTGCAACGATTTCTCTGGGCAGCATAGTAGCGCTTGCAGTTTTGGTTAGAGCAGCCTTCGCGCTCCTCCCAGGCCTTCTTGAAAAGTACATGTAGACGTTGTAGACCAGTTGCCTGGTGTCCGCCGGCAGTTCCACCTGTGAGTCCTCCATTCCACTCTTCCCGTTTCCACTGTATAGTCTCCTCCAGCTAAACATGGTCCATGCAGTCATTGGCTGATCTCCATACTGCGCCATTCTCGAACACTATCAACCAAACCCGTTTCCATTGGGGCTTCGGAAATATCTCGAGGTTGTATACGAGAACGATAGCTATTTTTAAACAGGCGCTTTGTTTTTTTACACGTGCTAACGTATGTATGGAAATTATTATTTTTCTTCCAATACTGATCGTGAATCCGTGCTACCGGAGTGTTGTGCGACGACTGGTGTCGCTAAGGCCCCAGGAGGTTACATTCGCAATCTGGTCACATGCGTACGACATCCGTTGTAATACAAACGTGCTCGCTGCTACAGCCAGTACATCACAAGTAGACCAAGATGGAAGACTTGGTATGCAAGATTGTACACTTCATTGACAGCCTTGGTCATACACTGTACGATTTATCCGTTAGAAATAATAAATTTCACATAGCAAATACATCTCCTTTTTAAGGAAAACCGTTGGTTTCAAACCATACATTACGGATTTGGTATCACATACTTGTAAATATAACACCGCTCCTAGCCTATGTAAACAAAAGTAAATAAACTTTCCAATCCGTTTATTCCTCCTTATTTATTTATTACCTAGTTTAAGTATTTCAGACACAATTGTAAATTGTTATTGAATAAATTAAATGAAATCCTTTTACTTCCTTCAATTCAATGTTATGTAATGTTTTGCATGTTTCCTTCCTATGCGCTATTTTTAGTTAAAACTTAATTTCAAAACCATCATAAATCTTAACCATTTTGATATTTGTGTCATGATCAATATGATCCATGCCTCTAGTTTTAACCATCCTACAGCTAGAAGCTCTGTACCGTTTGTACCAAATAGCTGCTCGTGTGTGCGCTTGCTAAACTTTTGAATGTGTCAGCAAGTTAATTGGCAGAGGCTGATTGTGTACACATCCGTGTCACCTAACGGCGTTTTGTTAGAATGGGATATTGGCGGAAATATGCTGAATAGACAATGATGGTAATTTTACGGTGGCTAGAGCTGGAATCGTGTCACTGCCCTCGCCTCGTCACAATCACAAAGCTTCTGCGTCTAACAGACTTATAATGACATGTATTATTTGCGTTGAACATTATGATTGTATCGTTCCAATTCCAACATTCACACACTCACCTACAGAGCACTAATAACCTGTACAATGTAAACCATGCATTAATCGGTTTATCCCCTTAAGGAATCTTTAAAACTACAAAGAACTCTCAGAGGTACACGTTTTTGCTGTCTAAAGGGTGCATTTATTAGATACCTACCTACTGTAAGATGTGGTGTATATGACTATGTATAGCTTGAAACATTTTTGGAAATGTTGAACATTGTCATGAAATTTACTTTTTGGAACACGATATGTTTTAAAAAATCGATTGCGTTGTTCTTTCTTGGGACTGACTAATGTGACATAATTTTGATCCAAAACCGAGTCAGCTTAATACCGTTGGACAAATTGCCTTATGACTAAGGAAATTATAAATTCGTCACGGGTCCTGTAATTCTTATTACAGAGGTCCAATTTTCGAGCTTTATCTTCTGGTGGTAATCGATTGAGGTTCGCTTCGCATCCAAAATAAGAAGAAACAGGCAAGTGCGAGTAAGACTTGCGACTAAATACCTATTGATAAGTCCATCTGATGATGTATTCAATCCGTAGGTATAAAAAAGTACATTGAAATAATCAAAAAGACAAATAATCGAGTGAAAAACATTTTACGATGTGTTGATGAAAAGAAATCGTTTATTTGCTTGCTTACATAAGTATTGAGGCGTTTCTTATATACATACTTTCAAATAATCAATGCAAAAAATGACCACTTGACTATTAAAACTTTATTTATTTAGTACTGAATAAATCAGTTTTGCTTTGATATGACGACTATTCATCAAAATTCATATTACTGCATGAGTTTTAAGATGAAATTGACCGTATATTGCTTATCTCGTATGTGGAAACCAAATATCGAAATCAACGTGTGCACTGTGCATGGTAGAGTTGGTGGTCATCGGTATGCGACCGGTAATGACTCAGAATAAGCACATGACTCAAACACGAACAAAAATTTGGAATTTCAATCCTTTCTCCCTCAACTTACATCTTCTGATTTATGAGAGCTCGAACATAAAACTATACAATAAGATTTAGATAGATAGATAGAAAATACTTTATTGCACACCTTAACCTAGGAATTACAGTAAAATAAAAAACAAAACTTAAATTAATTGTACAATGGGCGGTCTTATCGCTATGCAGCGATCTCTTCCAGACAACCTTGGACGGAAAGGACTTTAAGATATAAAACAAGGGGTGCTGTATAAAAATAAAGAGATTGGAAGAAAAAAATATTTTACACACACATAGTTTTAGGGCAGAAATATAACAATAAATTACACATTCTTACTTAGAATATAACACACAACGCACGCAAAATAATAATAATAATAGTATAATAATATATCCACATACATATACTATAATACACACTTATACATACATATACATACCTACATATGATTTAAAATAAATACTATAAAGACTTAAGGATCAAGCAAGTGAAGTCAGTGACTTAAAAGGAAATGAAATGCAAGAGATATTAGAATGTGTGCTAGTCAAAAAGGACGTATACCTAATAGAGTTAGTTCAAGAAGATCTCTTCTTGAATTAAAACTATAGTCCCAGTTGAATGAACAGAAAATAAATGTACAAGAATTTATGCCAAAGGTATCTTAAGAAAGGTGGTTTTTGCTTAATCACGACTACCTTAATAGCACAGAGACTGACATACATACCTCTATTTTGGTCAGCGTAGTCGGATAATCATTCAGGTAGTCTCAGTGGCGTCGCAGCATCATTCTGAATGTAATTCAGAGCTTTGATGTTAAGATTGAGAAGGGCATGCTCAACGCCAAATAATAAGCTCTGGTATTTGCACCTGCATCCGTCCCACTCGCACGTGCTAGCTCGTCTACCATCTGCTCTACGGCTCTACCAATTCGTGATGATGTTTCACGATTCACCACTAAATCATGTTGCTCCTCTTCTGCTTTCTAGTTTTGCTTTTTATGTTCCGATTTGTCCAAAACAGTAAAATTGTTACTGTCCTTTTTAAATTTTAAAAATTCTGAGCATCGTTCTGAATTTTTTTATCACATTTCTTATCAAAATATTTCAATTAAAAATGGTCTGTCACGTCTGTGCTCATTGGATTTTGATTATACGGTGTTCGTTGATGATCTCACCGGTCGTCAATCTTGACAATGCAAGGGACCGGTCGGTTGCGGGGCGAGGTGCGAGACGGGACGGGGACTCTGCTGCAGGGTTTCGAGCGATTCACGACGCACGCCGTACCGTACGGGCCACAGTCGGTTGTCAGCGCGACAGTTGGCCGCTCAATGTGCGGCGCGCGCGCCTCTTCCATCGATTCCTGTAACATTCCTCAAAACTTCTCTAGTCACAATGAAGTTTTCTACCGAAATCGTAAACGGAAGACAGTGTTTGTGCAAATGTAAAAATGTGGATTAGTGCTTTAATCATCGCTCGATACGGTCCAAAGAACAATGCTGTGGGAAAAAATAACGTTCAGCTGGCTTCGGCAGTCGTTCCCAGCTACCTACCCAACCTCTCTCCCCCCGCGAGCCGGCTGCCGGGTTCAATGCGCCGCTCTGCGTTTATTCATCGTTTGTGGGAAAAGTTGACCCCCGTTTTTTAAATTATATTGTTAACGAATTCGAATTCACACGATCTGAGGACTGGTACTACCGCATCCTTGATTTTATCGTTAACATTTTCTTCGGCACTTACCTATTGAAGTACTTACCTGTCCTTCTCATTCATCATGAACTGTTTGTTGATCAAAAACTATTATTGAGGCACCAGTAAACGTATTTTTATGTTTTAATTGCCAAGGTTAAAACATTTCTCAGAACCAAACTATTTATTCTGGGCTTTGCCATGTTTGTTGAGTTTCAACTCCGTCGAAATTATTATCTTGGGCTGCTACGGATAGAATGTTTTTATCAAAAGAGGACAGTCATTTTGTGTAAATCAACGTGATGTGTCCGTGAATGAAGTTATACAAACCGTTGTAAAACAGTGAAGACATCTAATAAAGCAGGATTTCAGTGTTAATAAATAAATCGGTGATAATAGTGAAGTTTTGTTTTGTGATCGAAGTTGGTGCACGAATAGGATCGAGATGGGGAACCAAGGATCGTCGCCTCACGAGCCGTTGGACAGAGCTCAGGCGGCCACACAGGCATCTGACCTTAAAATGGTACTTAGAGCTAATTGAATAATCATACCGGATTAATTTACAATTCACAATTGTATTGAATTGAGTCACCGGCTAAGTAAGTCATCTATCTGCAACCTGCGAGAATTCATGTGGCTTGCGTACCTACCTAGCTATACTCGGTACTCGCTATGGTCAACATTTTATTGTTACGACTTTAGTCTGTACGACGACGCACCTTTGTGCATCCACAAATGAATTGCTATTATCTGCGTGCGTGTGCGTTCGTATTCAATTACGTTACGAACAATAGGATGTTTTACGATGATGTAATGCTAACATTTAATTTTTTGCGATGTGCAAAATATTCAAAAACTGACATGATAGAACTTTTTTAACCAACCAAATACAACTTCCGGCAGAGGATATAACTTCAGAAACTGCAAAGAAATTAATAAATAAGTATTTTCGCAATTATACAGCTTCGTTATGTAAAAAGAAACAACTAATATATTACAGATGCCTAGTAGGAACCTTACCTACTACACAATACACCCACATTTATTACACCTCTGTGGTCGAGTAAAAATAGGCCTCTTAGCAATGTAATTGTCCTCCTGCATATTTAATTAAACGTAGCTAAGTTCCAGGGACATCAATAAAGACGACATATTTTTCCCAAAAATTAGAGCTATACAAATTATGCAGAGGGGACAATACACTCGCGTTTTCTTTTGTCGGCAGACCCTTAGAAATATTCTATTCAGCTATAATGGGCAACACACAGAATGTAAGCCGTATGGTCGAGTATGCTCTTAGCCTCACATTGCTCTGGCTCCAGGGGTACAGATACGAACACACTGGCACTTCTGTATAATCCTCCTTTGTTACTAACCTTGGGTGATCGAACCATGCTGACACTTGACTAGTTTTTTTATAAGATTCTACGAGAATTTGTTCATTAGTCTTTTATGTTGACGTAACGTAAAAAACCTAGTTTTTGCTATCATCAACTCAAGGACTTTGCTAGAATAGTCTAGTCACTAGTTTCATTTCTTGTCGATCAAGTTATACCTTCTCGACTAGGCATTCTTCACTGACGGTTAAACTTGTTTTAGTATACTGGTCATCACTTGTGTTATCAATGATGTACCTAGGTAGGTAAATATCTGTTAAGTTTATTATTAGTACCTATATCAATCCGCGATCTCTCTTCTTCACTATTTATAAGTTGGTTATTATATAAAAATAATAAATATGCGAATAAAATGCAAGCCAATTCATAGTCGTTTATTTTACTGAGATTGGCTTGATGAGTGGCGACTGGCGGCGGTGACATGATGGTCATAATAACTGTCATGTCCTTATAGTAATAATAAAACTCTGGCAAACAAATTATTTTATGTCGAGAAGTAGTAATAACTTCTAAGACAGTATTGTTGGAACATACATTCTTTCGCTTGAAGTTACTGTATGCTTCAGAGGTTAAACACATGGACCAGAAAATTACCCAAAAGATAATTTTACCATCCGTTGCGTTCAACGTGAAAGTTTTTGTTATGTTGCCAATTCAGATTCTCACTATTCGAACAATGCCAGGCTATGATACCGTACGCTACAAACCAGGCTCGAACTCTGGAAAATCTACACGATGAAACGGGACCCAAATCGGAATGCAATTCATAGAAGTAGAGATTTGTTTATTGGTAGTATGAGAGTCCCGCTTCCTGGAACGTAGTACCTACCGTGGTACACAATAGTGTCATAGTACAAAATTGTTGTGTCGTCTGCTGTTTTAATAGCTTCGCGGCCGCACAAACACACATTAGATGCGTAGGTGTCACATTGAGAGTTCCACATTTCGTAAGAGTTTCTATTTTCTGTTTACATCCTAGCGTTTACTACCGCCTACGTATCTCTGTAATTACGTCTGTTTGTAGATACTTTTAGAAGATTACATTCAATTTAACAACTAAGAATGGTTTAAGGTCTAGGTTTGGGTCTAAGATAACGTGGGAGCTCTGTTTAGGATTGGTTAGATACTCGTATAAGAGAAGAGTTTACTGGGAAATAAGATGAAACAGAATATATATTTGGTTCTATTACTAATACTTGTGGATTGATCAAATCGAGGTTTCGATATAAAGCCAATTCAATCCTGAAGACTAGACTTCCAAATTTTATTATAGATCCGTAGATACTGTAGTTTCAATCATGCTAAATAGTAATAAATATATAAATTAGTATCAACCTCCAAAAATATAACGAGTAAAACGACTGTGACTAAGAGTTAGGTGAGGACAGACGGATGAAACTAAAGGGCTCCTTTTAAGACTTCGGAATCGGAACCTTAAAACAGGCTACCAGGATCGTAGCACATGGCTCATATTCTACATCATATCCTGAAGGCGAATGTAAGATTAGGTGTGTTCAGACTTGAGAAGTCACGTCGTCGTTTTCGGACGGGTATGAGGCAGCTAGACATCTGTGAATTCAAATTAGGCACTTATACGACTTCCAAACATCTGTTGAATTCGGAATTAAGCTTCGTGGAGCTGTTCGCTAAAAATATTATTTTCCTAGTCGTGGTATGTTACGTTTGAAATAAATCTAGGTACCGGTTTTATTAAACAGACCAGAAATCTATAAAAGATGTTGCTAGAGCAATTTTTTGCAAGTTTTAGCTTTTTTGTCACATGTTTCACATGTTCGTTCGTTCCTCGATAGTGTTCGTTGTAATGTGGACTGTTTTTTTTTATTCATTTTTTTTCATATTCTTATTCATATTTAATCTTATATTCGATTCTAGGGAATCTGCGAAGTTGTAATTTTCGATTCTCGAAAATAAGTATAAGTAATGTATTGCCTGGAAGAATGCCAAAATAAAAAATACCTAAGCATATTGTTCAATGAAGCAAGATGTGTGAAGTGGAATACAAATCGATCACTAATGCTCACATCATTCGCAATCAATTCTATTGGTTGATTTGTATCTCGAAGCAATCATGGCAGTCGAGCCACAAATGAAATAGGAAACATGCCGACTACAATCCAATCATCTCGTTACGACGATTGACGCAAGTCGCTTGGTAAGAGGCGCCTGTAATCAATTCTAAGGCTATTCGCAATCTCCTTTTCTAATCAACAAGCCACTTACCCCCTGGAGCGAACTCGCTCGATATGCCTTAAAATAGCGGATGATATTCTCGGAGACATTATGATCGAGTTTGTGGAATAAGGTCATGCTCGAATCTCATAAAATATCAGTTGTTTTAGGGCAAACTTTTGCTACTCACGATAGAGTCATTTATTGTTTCTTGTTGGTTACATTAGTAGGTGTAATACTTGTACCTAGTATCAAAAATAATGATCCGAATTCCGAACATGACCCTTCTGGCTTAAGCACTACAATATTTTTTGCCTCGTCATCAGAAGACATCTAAATTATCCTTGTGATTTCACTGAATAAATTATTATATTTGATGTTACCATTGCAGGAAGCCATATACTTCATTCTTTACTGCCTTGTCTACTCTTTTAGGATAGGTAATTTTAAACTCCTACTCGTTCAAATCCCTCGAGAAAGCTGCCGCTGCCGCCGCGGCAAAGCTTTTGATCGCGTCATAGTGACGTCATATCGATATCAACACCATCGCAATGCGTCTGCGTGTAGGATAACTACAATCAAATAAACGTACAACCTTCTGGACGCTGCTCGTATTGACTGTTTGCTTAGTAACCTAATTCAGATATTCTTGTGCAATTTATTTCTAGGAACGGCATTCTGATCGATTCGATACCGCTTTCGAGCCAATTTTGCAACGCTGCTATGAGACAGAACTTGATGCCTCCCCACAGACTAGCAGTCGAGTTTACTAAAACTTTATACTTACTTACTAAAATTTATAGTTTTGCATTGGCCAACTGGGCCATTGCAAAGTTATAAATTATAAAAATCTGAATAAACTGTCTTCGGAGACCCTTAGCCTTAATTACTAACTCCGTTAGGTAGGTACACCAGATTTGGCCCCCGCCCGCCTCTTGAACTTAGTCATCCATCCTCATAAGAAGTTTAATGAGCAGCTAGAAAAAAGGTCGTAAAACGCGCGTCATTCCTTTCACAGGCTCACAAGTCTAGTAACTAAGCGACAGTGAAAGGTACCTTTCACTCGTGTTTTCCTACACATTGTGTCGTATGTTTGCCCGAGACAAGACTTATCTGTGTGCAAACATTTCAGAAATCGTCGGTGCGAAGCTCCCTGCGTCGTGCGCGGGCGGGCGCCGCTCTGTCGCCGCCGCGCGCTGGCATGGAGCGTCTGCGGAGGTCGTTCCGGGAGTCCTTCCGCCGTCGCAAAGGAGGCTCGCCACCTGAGTCAGCGCGACCTCACCAATGGCACGCAGACGAAGCCGCCGTAAGAGCCGGCACCTGCACATTCCCCGTCAAATACCTCGGTTGCGTCGAGGTCTTCGAGTCACGGGGCATGCAGGTCTGCGAGGAAGCGCTCAAGGTGCTTAGGGTGAGTGTGTGGTTTCTAACTTTCATTTGTCATATTCATCAACATACTAAACAAGTCCACTGTTGGACAATGGGAACTCCCAGGAATTTTCTTAGTCTTTTCCATCACTTTCCGCGACTTGATAAAACCACTAAAATGTCTCTGAGACTGCTTCAGCAGTGTTTTGCTGTCAGAGACAAGTAAACACACATGAAAACATGCTACTTTACTTACATCTTCATCAAAAACCATGCAAGATCGCTTAGTCGTTACACCCACCCAGAAGGAATAATATATCCAGTGTGATGTAGATTTGCGATTGGCATCCTTGCAAAGACCTTCACATTTGCGACGCCAGTCGTATGAAAGTCACGTTTGCAAGGTCATCGGTGCGCCGAGGGATAACGCGAGCCTTATGCATTATCTACGAGCTTCACATACTACACTTTGTAGTGTGTAGGTCAGTCGGCAATTTCGTGAAAATATTTCTTTTATACAGCGGTTGGTATCCCTGAATTTCGTAATAAGCTTCACCCCGGGCTACACCTTTTTGGGGATTAAATCCATGAAAGCTTTGCGGGCGCAAATGGTTATTAACGCGGGCTATGTGCCATCACGCTGAAGGCTAATTGCTTTTATATTTTTGGCAATGGGTTAGTGAGGTGTCTGCGTAATTCTGGATTCTGTTTATTTTTATGCGTACGTCGCACTCGTTGAGTTGTGTTGGTTCAGTGTTACTTCTGCGATCTGAAGGTTATCGGTACGTAAGAATGTAAATAAAATAAAAAAATAAAAAAATGCTATGTACTTACGAGTAGGTATATGCAATATCATCAATGCAACGTCTGTTAGTCGTAATTAACAGAAGCACGCAACTGTCCGTGGTAATAAAATTGAAGACGTTCCATTTGTCTTTTGTTGGTGGAAACACAGAAAACATAGCTGCTGTAGAACCAGTAACTTTGCATACCCATCCCACAAAGAAACATAAAGTGGGAAAGCGACAAAACACACAATAGAAAGAGACGGCTGTTCTAAATTGATCAACGATATTCTACCTTCTTACCACAGAAGCTTCTTACAGTGTGTCTTGTTCGCACATTAGCTTTACAGCAAAATAAATTCTATAACAACTAGACCATAAGGGTGCTTTTCCACCACAGCAAAACTAAGCTACGTTGCTAAGAATGTGTTTGGCATCCACCAATAGGTTCTGGTGGATGTCAATCACATCCTCAGCAACGTAGCTTAGCTCTGCTCTAGTGGAAACCACGCTTACGAGAATCATCCAGCTCTGAAAGTTTTTCTATAATTTCAGTGTAAACTAATAATCTAGTTCGTAATGTAGTATCACTACTGCTTGTTAGAAAATACTGTTGAAGGAACTTGGGTCAGTCATGCGATTTGATATCTTACATAACCTCAGTTTTAAATACTCACAGTGCTTGTGTTATGATAACCCGCGTGTGCTACTTGAGTGCTTATAGCAACAAGTATTTATTGTTGTGTTTATGTATGCACGCATATGATTGGACATCGTGGACGTACACCGAATAATTATGCAGTCATCGCGATAAGCGAAGCTTTGTTTTATCGTGGTCACAGCCACGTCTTTTAATTTCAATATATTGGGCTAGTTCGGTGTATGTCGCTACTTGCCGTCAATAAACTCGATATGGTATGGAATCGACCACCCGGTAACCGTTTACTGTGCCACGTGTTTTCGAAGTTTATCTCTGTTTCGAGCTTGTACATTGTATTGGTTTTAAATAAAAAGATGCTTCGATTTGTTACGAGTAGGATTCGATTTCGAACCCATGACTCAGGATTAAATAAAAGTGAACAATTACTCCTAGAAACGTGCCTATTTGCATTTCCTATTGCAAAGGCATGCTGTACTTGTCATGGTATGAAAATATTCATGACAGCATCTAAGAATCCCAGCTGATTTACTGCTCAAGCAGATCCTGGACTCTAGAATAGATTTTTGTATGAAAATCTCAACTCAAATCTATGCTTGAGTAACGGTTTATTTATGTGCATCCAGGCCCTTGTGTAGTGTAGAGGCAGGGAAGGTTACGAGTATTAGTAGTATTACTATTCGGTGTTTAAAAACTTTATTTTCATATATTTTTTCAGAACTCGCGACGTCGCCCCGTGCGCGCAGTATTGCACGTCGGCGGCGATGGTCTTCGCGTCGTTGAGGAAGAAACGAAAGGGCTCATTGTCGATCAGACTATAGAGAAAGTCTCCTTCTGCGCGCCCGACCGAAATCATGAGCGGGGATTTAGGTAAAGATTTATTTTCAGAGTGTAACATCAAAGTAGATCTACGTCAAGGTAAAAGAAGATACAAAAAGACTTATAAACTCACAAAAGCTCAAACACATCGTACACAGTAATCCACAAAATATACGGCCGACATCTCTCAGATCTCTGAGTAGGAGATGCCCAAGGACAACGGCATTTGTTAATAAAAACACAAAGACTCCTGTCCTAACATAATAAATCCTACGGCATAATACTCTTGTAATTTTAATGTTGCTTTGTCTTGTAAATCAGGTAGGCTTTATTAAAAGCCCCCAGCGGGGTTGCAATCATTTTTGGTCTCTGCCCTATTTCTTAAGATATTATGAGAAATATTGTTATTTTGTTTAATACAATAAAGTGAGTGGAACGAGGCAAAACTTAACCACAATTTTAGTAATTATTAATGTGTGACATGGATGTGGACATGGACTGTCAAAAATAGCAATTTGTTAAAATAGTCTAATCCTCAAAATCTAATAATGTAAATATTACGTGTAAATATTACGTAGTTTCGGTCATATTATGTATATTAGCTGGTGAAAGTTCCACTAAAGTGGCCGATAAATAAGCTGCCGTCTTGTTTGTTGAGAAGCAACATGGCGGAATATTTTATACAGAGCTGCTTTTCTAATTCTAATTCCTGTGAGAGTAAGATCTGCACTGACGTCCCGCGTTGTGGTGCATTGTACCCTTGCTAACCACAACCTCGCTCAGCCCAACTCCTCAAAGTAACTCAAAATTTTGGGTTGATGACAGCAATGTTCTTACATCCCTTATTGGAGAAACAATGTATACTTAAAAGCCCCAATATTGACTTCCAGTTACATATGCCGCGACGGAACAACTCGCCGTTGGATGTGCCATGGGTTTCTCGCGTCGCGCGACAGCGGTGAGCGACTGTCGCATGCGGTCGGCTGCGCGTTTGCAGCCTGTCTCGAACGCAAACAGCGACGTGATAAGGAATGCGCGGTGTCTATGAGTATAGATGCCGCGAGTCATGCCTTCACTCGTCAGGGATCATTCCGCAAGTCAGGTGAGTAGTAGCAACTGTGGGCTATTGGCGCAGCCGGTAGGATATTAGTTTTCTTTGTGTTTTATTTATAAACATTGTTGCGATAAAGAATGAGCGGTGTCTATGAGTATAGATGCCACGAGTAGCAAATGTCAGCGAAGTAATTTTTTGAGAATTTCAATGATTGATTGGCGCAGCCGGTAGGTTATTAGTTTTTTGTCTTGAATGCAAAAAACTACGCGATAAATTACGCGTCATTCTGTAAGTTATCTAGCAAATGGTAATAATTCGGGTGATTAGCGCAGCCGGTGCGATATTGGTTATCAGTGTGGTTTGATTTAAACTGTTTTTCTATAAAAAATTCGGTGTCAGTGAGCTTAGATGCCGTGAGTCATGCCTTAACTCGTCAGAGACCATTCCGCAAGTCACTTCAATACTATAATCTAGAAATATGGTTGGCGCAGGCGGTAGGATATTTGTTCCCCACGTGTTTAATAAAGCTTTCAATATGGAATGCATTATGTTTAGATTTTTTGCTAAGTGAATAGTGGTGCACCCCGTCAAACAGTCAGTACCTACCTAAGTCATTTCATATTCAGTAGGGTGAACGTCACACGCACCCTTCGATTAAATAATCAATCGGTGTTCTCCGTGTTTGTCACTAAACATACGTAATTGGTTTCGTGAGTGACTCACAGTGCGTGTCTTATCTTTTCGTGAAACACAGCGAATTAATGTGCAGTTTACCTTTGAATATTTAGTTTATTGATAAAATGACGCATTCATTTATAATACTGCACTTAGGCCCTACTGCGGTAAAGCACAGGCATAATTATGACACACTTCTAATATTAGTATTGTTTTATAACTTTATTTTGTCTGGTGTTAAGAATTACCTAATGAGAATACAAAGAGGAAAATTATGCAAATCCTTGTACACTTAAAACAATATAATTTAGATTTACTTAGAATTAGATTCCCACATGAATTAAAATGAGTCTACTTTTGAATGATATTAGCAAATAAGGAAAGATGGAATAATATTATCGCAACATCAAATTGAAGTTTATTTTCTTGCTTAGGAGGAAAGATATAGTTAGTAACCGCAACTTAACTAGTAACCCTGTAACCGAATGAATTGATATCTGGTTAACACTTAACTGGATTTTACGCATATTCGAACTCTAAACGTTATGATTGGAAGGCACCTTTATGTCTCAGAGTGCAGTGCAATGCATAACAGAGCACGTCCTCAGTGGATGTGCAGTACATCGTAATAGGCAGTGGTTACCACTTAACATCAGATGAGCCAACGACTTGTTCGTTGATTTGGGCGTATAAAGAAAAATTTAAATATCACTAGACGTGCTCTTTAGTTATTCTAGTATTGGTCATTTCATCATCATCCACAGCCCGACTTTATCCACTGCTGGGCATAAGCCTCACCAAGTTTGTGTCATCCACTGCGCTCCTGGTGGGTTACTCTCGACCACAGTTCCAATCCGGATTCACGGAATTTGACAGATCTCGTGTCATTTTGTACTGAAAAATGACAGGACTTCTGTCAAAATCTATGGATCCGGATTGGAACTGTGTTCGAGAGTAACCCACCTGAGCTAGTCTCTCCCATTTACGGCCGGTGATATTGACGATGTCGTCTGCCCATATGGCTGCCGGACGTCATACGTTTCTGTAGCCGCATCTTGGCCACCATTTAGTGGTCATTTATTTTAGTCTTATTTTTTTATTTATTGCCAGGTGTAATGAACAGACGGGCATCCGAGGCAGACGCATCAAACGGTCCACCGCCATTACCGCCAGCGCCATCTATCCCCGCGTTACCTAACAACGGGAACGGCAATACAAACAGTTTTACCAACTCTGCTAGTTTTACCAACAACTCTGGTAGCTTCACCAACAATGCTGGAAGTTTTAACAATAACGCGGGTAGTTTCACTAATAATGCGGTGGCGCCAAGGCCTGCGCCCTCGCCGCACAATCCGTTCGCGGTGGAGCGCCCTCACGCCGCGCCACATTTGTTGGAGCGCCAGGGCTCCTTCCGCGGCTTCGCGCATCTCAACAACAGGTAATAACAACCTTCAATATCCTACTTTATTTGTGTTTGAATCACGCTGCACCTTATTTTTGTATCATTATTTTTACACAGTTTTTCCTTGACAATATCATGAAATAATAAGAAAATAGCTTCAAGTACAGTTTTTAGACTTTTTAGCTGCATTGAAATCAATTAGTTGGAGCTCTGTTTTATGTAAAATGTCCACCGACGATTCTGAACATTTCGAACTATGAACATTCATTCATCATCATCATATTACATTGTAGAAGTCTAGTGCTGAACGCAGGCCTTTGCCATAGATTTCCAAAAAGTTCATTCAGTGTGTTTTTATAATTATACTTAGTTCTCCACCTCAATTCTACCAGACTAGCCAGCGTCTTGGCTTAGTAGGTGTTCCTAACTTAAATTCGTTGGACTCTTTCAAATTATTTATCTATTTCTTCTAAGTTCTACGTTTTATTTGTTAACAGTTCGCCGTTCAAACGTCAAATGTCGTTGCGTATCAGCGAGCTGCCTTCAAACTTGGAGCGACAACGCGCCGGCATGGGTTCTCCGCCCCGCGAGCCCGCCGCGCCGGCACCACGCCCCGACGTCGCACCTATTGAGGTAAACACATCACTATATTCTATTAGTAGGTACCTAATGCATTGAGAACTTAAAAAATAAAGCACAGCACAGGACTAAATATTTGAAAAAACCAGTGCGCGAAGAAGTTATACTTCGAGTGGCGCGCATTCACTCTCGCTCTGTGTTTAATGTGAAATTAATTTAGTATTTATTTTTATGTACTTAACCAATATGCAGTACTTATTTAGTTAGGAAAGGTTCTATGCTCATGTTGCCTAAATTTAGAACTCCGTATGTGATCACTCTCGCTAGTCTGACTAACGCTTCCTGTTTAACGCAACCTTGTTGGAAGTCGCATTAGAAGTATAACTTCAAAAACAATATACAGCACACAAATAACATTGACAAAAATACTTTACCTACGTGCTTTGTATCAGACTCGTATCTAATTTACACGCACACTAAAGAGCTAAAATTTCAATAAACATAATAGTCTCTTTAACAAGTCACTGAATTAACACTGCATAATGTTATACTGAACACTGTTATACTTAACGTGGACACTGACAGTAGGGTTGGTCCACAAGCTGAAAGTCGCTCAGCGAGCTATGGAGAGAGCTATGCTCGGAATTTCTCTGAAGGATAGAATCCGGAACGAGGTTATCCGACAGAGAACCAAGGTGGTTGACATAGCTCAGAGGATTAGTAAGCTGAAATGGCAGTGGGCCGGCCATGTTTGCCGCAGAACCGACAATCGTTGGAGCAAACTAATACTCGAGTGGAGACCGCGTTTAGGCAAGCGTAGTGTAGGACGCCCTCCGGCTAGGTGGGGTGACGATCTGAGACATGTACCTAGCTGGCAAAAACTGGATGAGAAGAGCCGAAGACCGGGCTCAGTGGCGCGTCTTGGGAGAGACCTACGTCCAGCAGTGGACCGATATAGGTTGATGATGATGATGATGATGAATGTTATACTTGTAGGTTTGTTATGATATTCTTATATACATATACATCTTAGCACTTCAAATGTGTTAAGGTGCATTTAAACCAAACGAGCGAATCCTTACTCTATTCCCGCTATTATTTTTTAAGAGCGCAGAATACGCGCGTTTACGGCGCCGTAAACGCGCCTTTTGGGTGGCATAGGTACATCCCTGCGTTTGAATTGCGTTAACGCGCGTCTTTTGCGCATCGTCTGCGCGTTTAATAAACGCCGTGTGCACAGGCACTGCAGGCTGACCTCAAAATTGTATTTGTTTGTGAACAGGAGCGTGAGAACTCTGACCCGGTAGCGGCGATGTGCCAACAGTTATCTCTTGGTCTGCGCGCGCTCACTGAAGAGGCCGTTGAAACTGTACAGCCGGTACAAGCCAACCAGGTAACCAACATCACATTATTTATAACAACTTACTATGAAAAAACTCGCTGATGTAATCCCCGCGCACAGTAAAATATTCCCTCAACACATTTTTTTTATGTGAATATTAAAAGCGATATTATAATTATAAACATTTTAGCTCGACTAGGCTGAGAGGATGGTATTGGTGCTGGGCAAGCCTACTCCATCTAAAACATTGTCCCAGGCACTACAGTTGTCGTTAAGTGTAGGCATAGGTTGCCTCCTGACGATGTATAAACCATCTTCAATAGATGTAAATCCCTAAGTATAAACATTTGTTACAGGCACTTCCACACCCGGACGCGTGGTTGGGTCGCGTGGCGCGCGCTCCATCTCTCGCTGCGACTGGTCGCGCGTCCACATTCGCCGGTCGCGCTGTCAACACCAACCCTTTCCTTACACCCGTGCCTGAGCCATTAGCGCACCTGTAAATACAAATGTAACATGGGAAAAATTATGAAAGGTAACACGGAAAAAAGTAACAAAGTAGCACACTTTGTAACATGTAGAGTGAGAATGAAAGTAACAACTGTCGCGGCGACCAGTCGCAAGTAAACATTCACTGGTCGCGCTGTCAATATTTCCAGCTTGCACATTTGTAACAAAGTAACATGAGAAGAATAAGAAGTAACAAGGAAACGGGAAAAGTAATATGGCAGAGCTGCTAACATTTAATAATACTAGGAAAATAATATGCAGAAAAGTAACATCGTTCGTTCGTTGTGGCCAACTCTGGTGATGGAGTTTTTAGGCCGCCTTAAGGCCTCCGTCATAGCTTAACAACTGCTAGAGCCTCCCTTAACGTGCCCTCCGAAGCACGGAAGCGCTCAGATTTAAATGCCACTAACGGTCACCCATCCAAATAGTGACCCCGCAGAATGTCACTTAGATAATCGGTGAAGATTGACTAAGCTAGCTACTTCACGAGCGCTTCAAAAAAAGAGTAACATAAAAAGGTAACATGAAAAAAAGCGAGAGTGAAATGTAACAAGGGTATACATAAAATAGGGCACCTGTTTGGGCTAAGCCAATGCACGCTTGTGAACACCAAGGAAGGTAACAAAAAGGAGTAGAGCAAAAAAAAGCAAGAACAAAAATTATGTAATATTACAAGAATGTAAGCTAATAAACAACTTCTTTACTCAGAATGTTATCATCATAATATTTACGAAATCACAATAATAATTTTGTGTATGGTGTAAAGTAAACTGTCACCAAAAATGGAGCAAATTAAGCCTTATTTCAATCGATGCTATCTTGATGTCGACACTATTTTTGAGTGCAATGTTGCGTTTCAACATAATTATGTTTTTATACGAGTTTGTGTACTAAATCTCAAAAGTGACAGATAAAGTGATCCACATTAGTTTAGACTTGCACGAAAGTGATTCAAGATACGAGTAATTGAGGAGTTGAATAATAAAATCATAGCTGGTTTTCGTTTTGATATAAATTAATTATCGATTGGGGGGGTATGGTAACATTGATTGGAATCAACCGTAGGGCATCTAAATCTATCGATATTTATTAACACACTCGATTAAACTTGAGACAAGTAGTTCAACTTAAACCAGTGTTCACCAGGGGCCGTATACTCACTTCAGCAGATATTTTACTATACTGGGATGAGGACGAAAACTGTAAAACAAATTTTTGGCCAATGGTGAATCTACTTTTTGATGTCATATCTATTATAGTAAAATCTCTACCGAAGTAAGCATAAAGCCGTTGAACATCAGACGTTTTGAAGGCTAATATTTTGGGCATAAACTAGCTTAAGCCACCCGACTTCACGTAGGTTTGCCATATTCTAAACTGAAACCTATGGAAGGAAGATTGGTAGGTGTTAACCTTAAATTCGATGAACGCACTATCGAATACGATTGTTGTGTACATTAAAATTATTGTGTAGTCTGTCTGTACTTACAAAATGAATATATTCATGTAAAATAATAGGTAATCATTGATAATTGTTATTTATTTAGTAATTATTATTTTTGGAGTAAAACTTTTAGGAAATGTTATTCTATTACGCATTATTATGGTGGGTGTGTTGGATGTTGGAATATTCGGTGCCAGTGAAGTGAAACTTGATTTTGGGAAATCTATAATCATTCTTGCATATTTAGAGCAACCGGGTAGTACAGTATACACTCAATTACTAAATCTTGCCTAGATTTTTGGACCTATTATAATTATGTAGATGGCATATTGACTATTGATAGACAAACGGACAAAGAAGTTTTGGTTTCGCAATTTTCAGTCTATCTCGTCGTATTATTTAGTGTTATTACTACCCGGGCTAAATATGCAAGCAAAATTAGTCTTTAAGTAGCTTAATTATAAACATTGTACTTAAACGCACTGCACTGTGCTTCTGCGACGCACGCTAAGACTTAACGTGTGCTTTGTTATACGTAATTCCATCGTTGACTTCATCCAAATTATTTTATTGGATTGAAAGTGTTACGATGTCACGAACAAATATTGCAGTATTTTATTGTTAAATCAATTCATGTTGTAAAGAGTTTTTTTGGACGTATTTTTCTTATTAATTTTTGTATATAGCTGTAGGGTATTTGACTTTTACACAAATTGGATCTGTTTTTTATACTTTTTTTATCTACGGCGGTTTTATATCGCTCGCTCGATCAAACAATAATTTAGTCAAATCATAATTTGCGTACTTACGTTTTAGTTGTAAAATAGCAATTTTTTTTTCGTTTACTATTATTTTCTGTTTATGTTAAACTTAAGGTAAGTTCCAACATGAATTGGATATCTTTTTAAATATTGTTGTTTTTTTTTTTATTTGAGTACATATTCCGTTCTAAAGCAATAGACGTGCACTATAATCGGCTATAGTCAGAGCATAGTACAAAGATAAATCAATTATACTCACGATCTTAATTCGCACACTTTTCTCAAGTTACACGAAAACGTGAGTTATTAGAACACCAGAATAAAATTGATTTTTACATTTCAACATTCCATAATAATTTCATATAATTATAAACTAATATAAACGAAATATAATGCATATCACTAGCCTTGCGTAAAATATATCGCACTCGTACTTACGATTTTTAAATAAAAATAGTAAAAATTATAGAAAACAAAAAAATGTTTGATAGGAATGTGGAAACGTATTTAGAATCGGAATAGCTGACGCATAATGTTTTGTGTATTAAAACATTATTATACATAATAGCTTGGGATAAATGTACTACAATTTTAAACCTCATAGTATTGTATCACGTTATCACAAAAATATAACTTTTATTAAACTTCTTTTTGACGTTGTATTTTAGAACTTAATAAAAATTAATACTATGAAATAATATTGAAATGTTCTGTCCGGCTTGAATTTTAATTCAAATTGGTGTAACTTTTTTTAAAAGTCTTTTTAAACTAGGCAGTGTAAAATTATTGTATTTTAATTATTATATTGACATGAGTAACAATCTAAATGTGATAATGTAATTGTATGCAGTAGAGTTACCTCACTACTCTTTATTCTCCGCAACCCGAACACAGCTATGTAACAAATCCACTATAAAAAAAAACTAAGCGCAAATAGACAAACGCACACCCGAGCGTGAACGAAAACGCTACGGAAAGGGCCACGACGATGTCAGTCCTTTTTCAAGTCTTCTGTGCTATCTAGGGACATGTAACCGTGCTCGTATATCTATAATTTCACTTCAGTTTAGCGTCTAAAGCATGTTTGAAATGTAACGTTTGGCCTCTATCCCCCTAGACATCTTCAATTTGAAGCGGCCTCAGTTCCAAGATATCTATAAGGGTGTCTTTCGCATGAAAATTGCAATGGCAATATTCACATTTCTCTTCCTATCTACGTAGGCACTTGTGAATGTCAGTAGGTTAGTTACCTATGACTAAGTTGAATAGATTACTTGCTGTGTTATCTTGAATGCAATGCTTTACAGAGCAGTAGCGTCTTTCTTTACCTTTAGTAAAGTTCTACCGAATTACTAAGACCAATAAGTTAATGGTTTGGTAGAAGTTCCTAAAAACTAACTCTTAGCGTCTTTAGCTCTGCAGAATTGTATCTAAATGTATTCATGGAGTTGTTATGTAGTAAGTAACCATTGTTATAATATGGCACCCGGTTAAATCTTAGTCGCTATTGTTATAACAATATTTCAGTAACTGTGTACTTCTTATAGATTGACGATGTCAAAGAAAATATATTTTTCGTGTGCTTTCAAAACACAATTGACAAAATTGTACTTAATGTTTATGGATTATTTGTTGGGTGTTGTGTAAATTATACAGTGATTTATTGTCTAAAAGCATGTAAATATCAGCATATTTGTGTAGATATTTATTTAGGTAACAAGAGTTCAAATATTATAAAAAATAATAAATTATATTTAGTTGAAAAGTTGTTCTTATTACTGTCCCTACCCTAAGATATTTATAAGTTTCTGAAACTTCCTTGAAATCAACATATGTAGTTACATCGGAAGGACTACTAATAAAAACAATGTATATTTTTCTGCATCACTTTATTCAATTAGGTACACGAATGCATACCAAGTAACTGCATTAACTTCAGTGCCTACAACTACTTAAACAACATAAATATTGTCCGTAACATTTTCTATACAAGTAAGGTCTCGTGACTAAGAAACATTATCTTACATATAATGGCCATTGCACACTTACACTTGGTACAATCAACGATGCTGGATATCCAGATCGGTGTAAATGTGCAAGTAGCATTATTTTAAAACTAGTGAGACAGCACACAGAGACTTAAACGAATAACCACTGATGCAAAACTAAGCTAATTGCCTCAGAATATTGAAACATTAGTTTATCTAATATAATGTTCAAGCCAAAAAAACCTTTATTTTTAATACTGCGGTTATTCGAATAGTTCTTTAATTTACAAATATAGAAAAGTTTATTTATTTAGATGCGTCCGTATTCACAAACATTATTCCTGCTAGTTGATAAAAATGTGCACGTCAATATTTGCGACTGGACACAGATAACTCTTATGTTGGAAGCATAATAAACAAATCAAAACACGTACGCATCGAGTAATGGGCTTAGTTTAGTATTGTTTGTGAATATGGTGCCTGTCAGACATGGACTAATGTTAATAGGGACGTAATAAACAATGCTGCACGTTTGAGCACAGGATACTATTGGGAGAACATGATTACACTTCAATAACAAACACGCTTAGAGAAACCAGTTATTTTATTAGAACTTTCATATATAGGTCAATCTTTCATCGAGACTATTGTAGCGAGACAACTTGAACTAATTTCGTGTCTCTGACTACATTCTTACAATATTTACCAAGAGATCTGTGGGATGATTAAACCCCATGCACAGATGCAGCCAATTTTCTTTTGTTTTTCTCAACTTCTCAACATATTTTTTATTATTTTACATTTAAACTGCATAAATCATGCAGATAATAAAGCTTCAATAATAATTTTAACTCTAAAAATGTATAATTGAACATTAACATTTAAACAATTATTAATTTATTATTTTGTAACTCGTAAACTATAGCTTGGGTTACTTTTTTTGTTAAATATTTTTAGAGACAGGACCTTGCGACTAGGAATGTTATCTACAAATGCAATAATATAATTAAATATACTAAATTATAAGTATTAATATGACATGTCGTGTTGAAGTAAGTCAAGCAAAGGGTACATAGTTTTCACACATATTATCTACTATACATATAAAAATATGACTAGCACTACTTTATATTCACACGAAGTTCCATATCAGTTTTGGAATGAATATTTCAGCATTAAAAACTTTTCTAATCTACAAAATAATTATCACAATAATAAGTCAAAAAGATGATTTCGATCATAAATATATTAATCTGTTAATACCACCAAAAATAAATTATTAAACACAATTTCAAAATGATTAAAAAATGTATCAGGGACATATAAGTTAATCTTAATCAATTTATTAATACTGTTTATTAACTAAAACGAATATTATTAACAACGCGGTAAAATAGCTATAATGATGATCAATAAAATCGAATAGAAATTGATGTAACTTTGCTTAATTATAAATTAAATATGATTTAACAACTATAAAGCTTTCTTATCAAAGATACGAGATTGTAATATTCCTTTTGGCATAACGTGGCATAACTATATATTTGTCCTTAAAAATACTAAAATGACGAAACTAACGGAAACTCTTGACTAAAACCCTTTCAAAGCACAAAAGAAAAAATCATAAAGTATCTAGCTGCTAAATATCACTGGAAAGACAACAGAGTTTGGATAAGACTTATTCTTTAGTAACTTAGATACAATAAAGACACATCAAAATGTAGGTTTAGCGAATGTGCATTGGATTTCATTGAATAATTAGCTGTTATTAAAAAAAAAGTTATTTGTTTGAATTCAAACTTGCTTTAGCAATTACTAACTGAATACACTACACTATCGTTCGCAGCGAATATTCTCAAAAACCTACAAAAGTAACACGTTTCTGCCTTTTTTCATTAATTTAGACGGCTGCCATTGACATTTTGTACTTTTTTGGTTAGATACTTGTTTGGGTTGGAGGGAGGTAAATACAATATTTACGCCAGGTACTTTTAATCTAAGTTTGAACTGTCGATCGAGTTTATAGCTGAACAAAAAGATAGCTACTAACTCTTTTATCCACAGATGACCGCGCTTCTGCTTTTAAAGGAACAAGATTTCTCATCACGTTAATTTTGAACGACGAAGTACACGAGCTCTCTTGTTGACATTTACGAAAATCTCAAGAAGAAAGCTAATCCTTCTTATTATAGTGGCACCACTGAAATAAATGCCGCCATCTTGTTTAAGAAGCGTGGGCCGCCATCTTCAATTATATGATAAAGTTTCTCTTTCCTATTGTGTATATTTTCACAAGCGTCTGAATCTTGACTTATGTATCAGGTAAATAATGTCTTTCTTAGCCTATTCTATTGTAGCATCGCTGAATGAAATGCATTAGCCGCCAAAGCCAACTTTTCTTCTTTTGCGCGGCCCGCCATCTTGAACTGAAAGCTAATTCTAACCTGTATGTTTTCACGGTTTCATCGAGGGACCATCTTGCTAAAATGCGCAGGCCATCTTAAACTGAGTGATATAGAAAGCTAGTCCTTAGTTAGTAGAGACAGTGACGTCCAGCCGGGCGAAACTATTGAACTAGACTCGTGCTTTCGAAAAACGAACAATGTATGAAACGGAGATCAAAATTTGAACTTGCGTTTCATACAAAACGAGATTTTCAGTATTTAATTTTGGTAGAATTGGAGTCCCGCTTCTTTTTACGTAGGAACTACGTACATTCTTTGGTGACGTCACTGTAGACTAGCCTTCTATAATCGTTGCATAACTTTATTCAGCTGTTTAAATTATTGCTGTCATAAACTAACAGGTAATGTCAAACAGTAACAGCTAGATTGTATTCAACTGTTGAACTATGCAGCGTTTATAAGTAGGTACATAAATAGCTAGTCTTCTCCTTCTTCTTCTTTACCCTATATGGCCGGTGTCCGTCATTTCGACAGTCAATTTTGCCAGTGTCAAGTGATGAATTTGTATGTATAATTCAAGTCGGCTGTCGTTTGTTTTGAAGAGAAAATGGTGGATTTTCTCTTCAAAACCTGAAACGACTTTTTACACACGACACATTTATTCCAATGGCTCACACTTAATGTTACGACCTAAGTATTATTGGTTAAAATTCCACCAAAATTAAACAATAATACTCACAATAACACAAGAAAAACTATTAGAATAAAAATGCTATGTGTTGTTTCCAAAAATGTGAAAACTTGAATCTAGCTAGTCTTTCCTAGCGTGTATGTTGTCGTGACAGCGCTGGCAGACACGCACGGGTCGTAGGGCTCGCAGACGTCGCACGGGGGCTTCGTACCGCGTACATCGACCGCAGAACACTGCACCGCATTCCCGACAGTGGTGACGACGTTCTAGTGCTGTGAAACGCACCTGGAAACAACCATTTCTATTTTATTTCAATTACTAGTTCGACGTGTGTGTGTGAATGTGACGAGTATCGGTTAGAATTTTATGAAAGTCGAACTGTCTAACAGCAATCTTGTCGTGAGTGTATTGTTCGCAATTCGTCGCTCATCATTCTATGCCTTATTTTGATATTTACACGCCATCAATCACGCGCGGTCATGCAACGTCGCATTTCTCGCAGTTAGGAGAGCACTGTTTGAGAGGCTGTGTGTTTGAATGTCAGTCGAACAATGCTGTTTCGTATTTCGGCTTCTGCTAATGCTAACTGTAAGTTTACCTGACATTGTGTACAATAAGGTGCTGTATCGTCTCGTATCCAGTGGTCGGCCGGGCCACCTTTAGCGCCCGCTGCACTCGTCATATCGGGCGCCGACCATCGGAATATCTGCAAATAGATACATGCTTTTAGAATTCAACAGCATTTCGCCGTGTCGAAAAGAGAAATATTGAAACTGCTCGCCTAAAACTGCCAGCACAGACGTTTGCTATGTGTTCCTTGTAAGCAATGTTGGGGATACATTCACCGAAGCTTTACGTAATATTCAGAGGCAGGTGCAGTCCTAACCAGTCTTCTGGCATTGCGTCCCTTGGCATAGTATCTAGGCCCAGCACCAGGGGACAGTAACAGCTACTGTCCCCTGGTGCTAGTACCGTTACTATACCCTGGCGGTAGTACCGTCACTATCTCCTGGTGCTAGTACAGCTTCTGTCCCCTGGCACTAGTGCGGGTACTGTCTCCTGGCGTTAGTGTGATTACTGTCCCTTGACACTACAGTTAGTGTCCTCTGGCAGTAATGGTGTTAGTGTCCGCTGGCAGTAATGGTGTTAGTGTCCCCTGGTAGTAACGGTGTTAGTGTCCCCTAGCAGTAATGGTGTTAGTGTCCCCTGGCAGTAATGGTGTTAGTGTCCCCTGGCAGTAGATGTGCATTAGTTACCCGTCCGCGTGCGTCTCCTACAGCGAGCCCGCGGCCTATGCGCGCGGCGCAGAGCGCGGTCACGGAGGCGGGAGATGCGTTGTCGCGGCGCTCGTACGCCGTGTGCATTGTTAGCTTGCCGCGGAGCATCAGCCGGCGACGCCATTTTATATTGCATTCTGGGAAATAAGATAATTGTAGGCACAGCGGCACAGTAGGGATGTAGAGATTCATAAATAAAATCAATGTTGGAGTCTCATAATATCGTTCGTTTGGTTTTTTCAACTCTGTAAAAATGTAGATCTAAACGTATAGGTAAAAATTTAAAATGTGACTGAAAAAAGAAGTGACTAAGAGAAAAAAACCCTTACAAAGTTTTTATTTTTGTAAAGAAAATACACTTACTAAACATAAAACAGACTTGAGAGTTTCTATCAACTGTTCTCTATGATAACGGGACTATCCTGCTACGGAGCATTTTTAGGAACCATAAAAAAAGCAAAGGAGCATAATTACGCTACCAAGATTCCTACGTTCATAGGTTTTTGTCGCGAATAGCCGAAATTTAGAAATTTCACTGAAATACTGAGAGATTTATATTGTATCGTAACTTACCTGTATCAATAGTAGTGATAGGCGGCTTAGGTTTGATCACACGTGCCGGTGAGACAGGCGTAGATACAACTACAAATGACTCGGTAAGACTGGTGTCAGACTTGCTCGTTCTAAGACCGCTTTCTGGTGCGGTTTCTATTGAAACATGGGGGGTTTCTAGTGAACCGGATTCAGCTGAATCACCTATACTGCCGCCACCTAGGAAGAATAATTTGCATTTAAGAAATTGAGCTGGAAGTATATTTTTTGCAAACATTTGCTATATCTTTGGTTGCACGAAATAAGAAAAAGAATGTACCATTGTATTTTATACTAGCCGTCGCTCGCGGCGTTGCTCGCGTTCTACCCTTTAGAGTGTGACGTTTCAAAATTCCTTTCTTAGTGCACCCCTACACTATATAAGGATACTACCCTCTAAATTTCATATCTCTAGGACTTATTGATGATGATGATGATGATGATTATAAAACTGAAAGTTTGTATGGATATACGTATGTTTGTTCCTCTTTCATGCAAAAAGTACAGATCCGATATGGATGAAACTTTGAATATACATTGTCCGTGACTTGAATTAACACATAGGCTACTTTTTATCCCGAAAATGTTTTCCGTATGAATCGGAATAACCCCTCCTGTATCGTACAAAGTAGCTAGATAAAACTTACTTTTCCGATACAAAGGATTAGTTTTCGACTTTCTCCTCAACACAACATTTCCCTGCTTCTGCAGCTTGCTATGCCTATGATCATCCTTCTCAGTATCCATATCTTTTTCATCACCCTCTATTTTAGCTTCATCACATGACTCTATGACGTTGTGGGGTTCTACGACGTCATTTTGTGGGTCGATGACGTCATTCTGGGGGTACGTGGGTTCGTCATTGTCGCTACAGGTATCTTTCTCGTCGTGTCTCTGAGCTGATTCCTTGGCTGATGTCTCGCATGCTTCGGATATTGAGCTTTCTGAGCCTGATTTTGTGAGGCTTCCTGTGAAAAAATCATAGAATATGTTTCTTTTTATTAGAAAATTCATTGGATGGCATTTTGACCGGATATTTTGAGTGTCTAGACTTTTACGGCCTAAGCTAGCAAGTTATTGAGTTTTAAACCGGGATGCTATACAATACAATACAATAAGGCGGTATTATCCGGTTAAATAAAAAAACCCCGTAGAATTCGGATACGGACGGATAGTAAATTAACACTGTGACTTTAGAGGTTTATACTTTTTGAGGTATGTCTCTTTCATCACCCCTAAGATTTTATGGGTGCTGAAAGAGACAAACCTCAATCTCACACCTGTTTTAAATTAAAGATGTATTTTGTACTAAAAAGATTTCTTTTAAAAACCTACCTGCATTCTCCTGTTCCTGCGACAAACTCATCTGCTTGACTAATTCCTCGACCCTCTTAATAGCTGCCTCTCTATCACACACGTCTGCTTCTTCAGTCTTTGTCTCGCTCTCCAGTTCCTTCAAATCACTGACTTGGATTGAAGGCTCCTTTTCAACGTCGATGGATGAGGTCGGGTCGACACTGGTGTCTATACTTTCCGGCAGATCGTCTAGATTCTCCGCTACGTAGTCTATTGACCACATCTGTAGGAATATACGTTTGTTTTACGAAGTTGGATGAGACTATGTTTTACGTTACGGTAATATAGGTTTTCAGATATCAGAAAATTTCTTTTCTTGACGAATAGGATTTTAATGAATAGGTGCAATTAAAACATTAATGATGTAAGATATTAATGTCTCCGTTATGTCCTACTATCAAGATGGTGCCAAAATGCCGCGCCCGATCGTGGTCCGTCTCCTCCGCCGACACAAGCGTGATCAGTTTCTAAAAGCTGCCAAGTCACGCAAAAACATCGACAGCGCTGCTCTAGGAGTGGCAGGCGTTACGAGAAAGGTGTATTTCAACGAAAGGTTGACAAAGGAAAACAGGGTCTTATTTCGAGACACAAGATCCAGAGCCAAGCTGCATGGATACGCCTTCTGCTGGTGCAGCCAAGGCGCTATTTACGTCAGGCAACGGGATGGAAAAGCCGCCATACCTATACCATCGCAGAATGACCTGGAGCGGCTCTTGCCTCCTTTACCTTCAAATGGTTCCTAAGATTTTTTGTGCGATCATAGAAGTATGCATGTTTATTGAATATTGTACAAGTGGCGTTTTCTGCCAATGGATAGAGAAGTTTTTGCTATGCTTGTCTTGTTATATGGTTTTTAAGTTTTGCTGTATTTTTGAATCTAGTTTTAATTTTAATCTGATATTCCCTGCCAGCTATATTTATTTGGCGACGTTACTTTTGTTGTTTACGTTAAGATTTATCCTTAAGACCGCTTATTTAATCCCGCTTTCAGTGAGTAACTGCCTCAAACCGTCAAACTTACTATACAAAATAAACTACTCCATGCCCAAACCGTACCGTCAATTGTATGCCATAAAACTTATGCCATATAAATTATCAGTAATCTACTATTTTGCACTTACATTTACTACTATAAAACGTCAAATTCTCCACCCGAATACGCACTTACTTTTTGTTAGTGGTGGTGATACAGGCAGAGTACAGGTGTGCCCAAACTGGTACTACTGGGTCTATGGGTATCTGTTTCTTGCAGCTTTGGCATTCAGTGACGCTTTAGGATCAGATTTAGATTCTATTAAGATTAACTGCGAGACCATTAACGATCTGGGTAGCTGTCAACAGGTTTTCTCATCGGAACATAACTTTAAGCTGCTTTCATTAAATATCAGGAGTATACGGAAGAATTACGACATTCTGCTTGTGGCGCTTAAGCGACTGCATGTGCCCATGGATATTCTGATTTTGACTGAATGCTGGCTTCACGACTCGCCAAAAATCCCACAGATTCCTGGATATCGTTCATACAATACAAATAACCACGTAAACCAGAACAGCGGAGTTGTTGTTTATGTTAGAGATATCTGGAACGCCACAGTCTCCGAACCTCATATTGATGATGCTGATAGCATATCTGTTTGCATCCCTAAAGTAATTAATATCCTAGGGCTCTATCGCTCACCGTCTATTAAAAACTTAGAAAATTTTCTCACTTCCATGGAAACCTATATTAGCCAGCTAAGCGGGCTCCCTTTCGTAGTTGCCGGAGATTTAAATATCAACATCATGGATGCACTAGGTAACCCAAGCCTCGAATATCAATGCTTCATGGCAGAACATGGGCTTTTGCCCGTTATAACGCAACCCACTAGAGAAACGTCGTGCCTTGACCACATCTATATAAAAAACATGAACAATGCTATGCACACTGCTATAGGAATTGTTTGCCAGACAATAATTACTGATCACTTTCCAACTTTGTTTGGAACTAATCTCTCAAAAACAAAACCCATTCGCACCAATCGTTTCATAATTAAAAGAGACTATTGCGCCATTCAAAATGATCTGGCTCACATTGACTGGTCTACTGTTTTGGACGCCAATGACGTTAACAGAGCAAGTGAAGCTTTTATGGACATACTACAGGATACTCTAGGCAAACACTCGAAAACAGTTAGGTTGAGTAGGTCTAAATTTAATTTGAAACCCTGGATAACCCCAGGACTTATGAAATGTATGCGAATTCGAGACCGTTTACACTTACGTACTAGAACTGATCCAGAAAACATAATTGCCAAAGTAACGTACTCGCGCTATCAAAACTTCTTTGTTGACCTACTGCGAAAGCTAAAATCGGACTTTGAGAATAATGAGCTGAAAGCAAATAAGGATAATCCAAAGAAACTGTGGCGATCTATCCGGAACGTATGTAATTTAACACACTGCAAAGCAGAGCCCACTGAACTCCTCGGCTTGCATGGTACTCTGAATGCTCAACAATCCATTGACCTTGCAAACCATCACTTCTCCTCAATTGGTCAACGACTTGCCGACAAAATCCTCTCCAGAGTTAAAAGAAGTGAAACAGATCTTGCCAAAGCAGTAGTTGTTAAAAATTGTCCTGCTGACTCAATTTTCCTAAGCCCAACAAATCAGGAAGAGATTGAAAACGTTATCATGAATTTAGAAAATGATAAAGCTCCAGGAATGGACGGTCTTGGAAACTCCCTTATAAAACATATAAAAAACAATATCGTCGTACCACTTACGCATATATTTAATCTCAGTTTCTCTAGTGGTATTTTTCCGCATATGTGGAAAACTGCTTCTGTCTCCCCAATTTTTAAAGGTGGGCTGAGAACTTCTGTTGACAATTATCGGCCAATCTCACTATTAGGTACCTTCTCTAAACTTTTGGAAAGGCTCACAAACAAACGGTTAGTAGACTTTTTAGAGTCCCGTAAACTGATATCGTCGAAACAATTTGGTTTCCGCAAGGGGAAAAGCACAGAAGATGCCGTCACGGTACTAACAACTGCTGTGTCTTCGCATCTCGATGAGGGGAAGCGCTGTGTTGGTCTATTTCTGGACTTGGCCAAGGCCTTCGACACTGTTTCCGTTCCCATACTTCTCCAAAAACTAGATAAATTAGGAATTCGTGGAGTTGCCTTGGACTGGTTTAAGAGCTATCTGACGGAACGAAAACAGTGTGTGAAGATTGGTCAGCACATTAGCAGCTGTCAATCTGTTAATTTTGGTGTACCACAGGGTAGCATCCTGGGCCCAACATTATTTCTGTTATACATAAACGATATACATGATGTACATCTTGAAAACGCAGATGTATTATGTTACGCTGATGACACCGCCGTTATCTTCCATGGACCGTCCTGGCCAGCTGTTTTCTCTTCCGCGGAGCGTGGAATGGCACGGATATCTCAATGGCTTGAACATAACCTCCTTACACTAAACACGAAGAAGACAATGTATTTATGTTTCCATAAGACTATGGCCTCAGCCCCGGATCGGGATGTTCTCATTAGAATACATGATGCTTCGTGCTCCATTGATAATACCTGTAACTGCGAACCACTAACTCGAGTGTCGTCCTTAAAGTATCTTGGTGTTCAGATTGACGAAAATCTTTCATTTGTGCCTCATATTATCTCACTATCAGCTAGAATAAGAAAGGTTATCCATATAATGCGTAATTTAAGGTATGTAGCAAGTACTGACACTCTTAAATTAGTCTATTATGCACTGTGTCAGTCCCTGATTGGCTACTGCATAACGTGTTGGGGTAGTGCTGCAAAAACTTATATTATACAAGCTGAAAGAGCTCAACGTTCGGTTTTGAAGGTGATGTTCCGAAAGCCATACAGATATCGAACGACACTGCTCTATAAAGACGCTGGTGTATTAACTGTGCGCCAACTTTTTGTCCTTAAAACAACTCTTTCAGTCCACAAAACAGTCATTTCTTCTTCAGATTATGCTAGCATGTTGAGGCGCAGAGTTTTTAAATTAATAACCCCCTCCGTTAATACCCGGTTTGCTCAACGTATTGGTGGTTTCATGCGGGTGCATATTTATAATGAGATTGTTACTCACTGCGACATAAAAATCAAAAGCATAACTGAAGCAAAGCGAATAGTAGCTAAGTGGCTGGCAGGTTTATCATATGATGAAACAGAAAATATTTTAGATTTTGTTTGTTAGTAAGATTTTAAATATTTTACTTCTTTCCCATTAGTATTAGAGTAACTTTTTATTTTTTTTTATTTTATTTTTATTATTAGTAGTGTTTTTGTTTATTTCATTTTTTTCTCTTTTCTTTTAAATGTAATATTATATTAGAAAGGTAGTGTAGATACCTACGAATGTACACTTAGATTGCAATAGTTAACAGGTTTCCTACTGCTTACCACTACACTATGACCGAAGCAATGTACCACTACCTTATGAATGTCGTTATAAAGCCTCCTCGATACAGGCTTAGCCTAGTGAGGAGACTGACGGGTACCCTCAGTCCTTATGTTTTTTTTTTTTTTGTCTGAGAAATTTGTTTTATATCCAATTAATAATTCTAGTTTTTTTTTTTTCGTACTGTTTACTTAAAAAATTTATGGATGTAATTATTTTTCTCTGTAATAAACTTTTTTTACTTTTTTTTTACTTTTAAAGATGGTGGGCAATTGTCCAAAGATGATTCTAAATCATTTTTTTTCTACTTCTGTACCTACAGTTATGGTATTTTTTGTTATTTTCTTTACTTGTGGTGTACAATAAAGAATATTCTATCTATCTACAGTAGTTCAGACTTTGTACTGTAATGTTAAATAAAAATATTTAATAAATAGTACTTGAAATTACTTTTTTTCTATAAAATGGGGGACGATGACAGCAGTATCAAGAAAAGTTTTCATAATTTATGCATCAAAATTCATGCAGCCGTTCGGGTTCTCTAAGCTAACAAACACACTATTCACTATACATAATCTAAATACACACTTAAAATAGGTGGAACCCGTAAGTCAGTCCACGTCCCAGCAAATTGACACTGACAGGGGCGAGGAACAAAATTTAACAGATTTGTCAACCCGTCCCTGTAAACTACGTAAGGAGTGATCTCATTTAAATGGTTTACCTATAGCCTATATCAGAAAACATACTTACCCTTACAACTCCATCAGTGGAGCCAGTCATAATAACATTAAGCGGGTCCCATTCCCTCGTCTGGCTGAATGCGACACACAACACTTGCTGTGATCTCTCCCTGCCACCGGCGGTGTCGACAGAGCCGAGTAGTTCGCCGTTTATTGACCACGCGTAAAGCCAGCTGCCGCTGCATGTCGCTATGTCGCCCTTACAGACAAATTATAAGATGAAACGGTGATTTACGGTGATCAGCTGTCCAATCTAAAAAGAACCCTAGTATAACCTGGTAACTTACAGTGAGGTCATCTATAGCCAGCGCTGAGACGGGCGGTTGTGGTGACGACATCTGCGTTGGAACTAATTGCCTGACAAAAGCCCCTCTTTCCACATCCCATACAATAAGTTGTCCGTCCCGACTTCCACTGACTACAAGGTTATAAGCCGGACTGGCTGCGAGGCAGGTTACTGCTTCCTCGTGTCCGTACAGACACACTTTAACGGCGAGACGACGCCGACGCGCCCAGTATTGCCATACTGTCACTACCTGGGAACAGAGGTGGTATTGTAATGGCACTTTTGGGAAGATATAATGCCTAAAATAGCTTGACAAACTGTTGGATTCCAAATGAGTTTAAATACTGCACTACAATATAAACAATATGCGATGGAGTACAAAATCTAGTATTTTATATGTCAACATTCCAAAATACCTACTTGTTACATAAAACATAGTCAATGAGAAAGCGAAATTCGCTGGGTGCGTTGATCTAACATTAAATAAAATAATAAATGTTTGAAGTTATATTCGAAACTAACCGCTTTATTCATTTTCACCTGAATTTTAGCGCACTTTAAAAAAATGTTTTGGTATTGTCACTTAGATGACAAAGAAAACAGATGACAACAGATTTAGCATCCATTTGAACAAACACAGCTTAAGATACAGAAGATACACTGCATAGTTGTCATAGTTGTATTACTGTAATGTTACTTACCGTGCTAGTACCCGCAGTAACAATGGTTTTGGCCGAAGGACACACACACGTGACTATCTCCCCACACGCCTGTGCTACAGTCTCGCACACAAACACAGCCTTATCGTTATCATAGTTGCCGATTCTTAGCGAATGGTCTGCGAAGCCCCAAGCTACGTATTTGTTGTACGTGGGCGGCATTAGAACCTTGTTTTGTTCTACTGCTAAAATTGCCTTGTCGGTGTACAAGATTTGACCTACTGGACCTTTCACCTCTGAAACAAAATCAATGTTTTAGAGATCCTTTTAAAATTATTGACAGATTTATTTCAAAATCATATACTCAATACATTATTATTACCTACATGTTTTTGCTTGTCCAACTAAGGTGCATTTGAAAGTCTTCTAAATTGGGCAAATGAAAAAAAATGAGCAATTTTCCCAGTATGTAACTTTTCCTGAGTAGAGTAATTTCCAAATCACTACTGTTACTTTGTTATATTTAATATCATTTTACGATCACGATTTTTTGCTTCGTAGGTTACATTCCGCTGATACTACTAATGACTAATAATGAGTGATCGAATGACGAATATAATCGAATGTTAATATTTTCACACAGCCTAAACTCCCCGAAAAAATACCAACTTTCAACGCTTTGGAATCAATTCAAGATGTATAAAATAACTTACCTTTAACAGGTTGTAACGAAGGCCTCAAATTCTCTAGATTATGAAAGAACAGTTTCTCAGGAGGCGTGATGCCTTGCGACGGTATTATGTTGTTCGGATCTAGTATCGTCGAACTGCGCTGAGACATTTTCTTACTAGGATGGGCCTTTTTAAATAACTGCTTTGGAATCTGACCGAAGTTGTTTATGAAGCCGATTGTTGCGTTCTTTTTTAGAGGGTCATCGATGCTAAAATAAAAAAGTTCTATAGATATGATAAATTGGATTTTTGGAATTATCAGCTTATTAACAGAATGAAACAGCAAACGTAGATGTTTGTTGTGTGTCTGTGTGTTACTGTTTACTATAAGTATGTAATTACAAGAAAAATGTATATAAGTATTTTATCAGTAATCTAGTTCCCATAGCACCTATAGCGTCGCCCGCAGCGTTGCTCGCGTTCTAGACCCTTTAGAGTGTGAATTTTCAAAATTCCTTTCTAAGTGCACCCCTACACTATATAAGGATGTCAAATCCAAATGTCATACCTCTAGGACTTATAGTTCAGGCTGTGCGTTGATTGTCAGTCAGCTTCAAGAGTTTTATATATTCAGAAGATAAACTAAAATCTTACTTGTAAATATCAACGTTCCCTTCGTAAAATAGATGATGGAACACATTGAAAGCCTCAACGGCCGCCTGCCCTTGCTGCTTGTACCCGAACACTAGATCTATCCAATGGTGTAGTCGATGAGATACGAAATCTGATTCTAAGGCGGCGCGATGGAGACGAATGAATTCTCGTGGATCACCTCTAGCCCAGGGCGGGAGTACTATGTCGCCTAGTGATACTCCTGATTGCTTGTGACCTGGGAACATTGACTATGTTTAATAAAGTAATTTTAAAGCATATTAACAACGCCATCTGGCGCAAAAAACCGCATCTTTGCTAAGAAGACTGGAAATAACCGGGTAAATAACAGTTTTCTAAATGTGATTTCAGAAAAACAAAGTTGTCTTATCATGGATCCTCATCCAGAGGACGAAATCGCTATTATAAGTTACTAATTTTGGTACTAACACCATGGCCATGGCAAGTTGTCTGAATAGACCAATCTAATAATGCCATTATTTTATACGAGGTTTTTCCATATCGATTCCATAACTAATACTAATAGTCCATGAGAGTTTTTTCAGAAGTTTAGATTATATCCCCATTTGGCCTACTCAAAGACGCTATATGTCAATCGGTATTAGCATTTGTACACAATGTGATACTTACCTAAATCAAAATTATTGGAGTTGACTAGAAACTCTGGCAGGTAGAAAAACTCCGGTATCAGCTCTTTCACGTCGGCCATGTTGTGTCGAGACGCAGAGTTCCACCCTTCTTTTATAGAATGGAACATTCTGGAAAATAAATATTTTTTTAACCTATTTCGTCCTACTGCTGGGCAAAAGTCTCCCAAAGTTTTCAAGTAACTCCCAATACCCAAACCACTTTTTCAAATTTTTATGCCCTAAAAATTAGAAAAAAGTTAATCAGGTATTCATGTATCTTAAAAAAAGTAGACCCCGTACGATATAACTGTTAATAGAAATATGCCTACCCATTTATTTATCTATATAACAGTTGCAATTGAATAATAAAATCGAGTAATAAAAGTAACTAGACAAGTGGCAGAAGAAAAATAAACATGATTTTAAATCTTACTAACTATAAAATAAAGTATAGTTTAGAAATACCTGTCAGCCAAGTCGAAATGTCCGCCTTGCAGCCTCAAGAAGTGTTGCGTGAAAGGTTCCATCCGCACTAGGTATGAGCACACTATCATAGCCGAGGAGTAGTGGGTGCCGTAGTGGTACGGTGGGGTTTCGCCGTGCGGGTCGTCCCATTCCTACAACCAGAATAATCTTACAGGCGTCATGGCTCAGTCGGTAGTAGCTATGGCTTCCGTGGGTCGTGTGTTCGATCCCCACCGAAGAATAAACATTTGTGTGCGGCAAAACATAGATGTTTGTTCTGTCCGGGTGTTACTATGTATCCTAAGTAAATATTTACAAAAAAAACTGTATATAAGTATTCTATCAGCAATCTAGTTCCCATAGTACAAGCTTTGCTTAGTTTGGGACTAGAAGGTGTTGTGTGTAATGTCCAAGAATATTTATTTATTTATTCAATCATTTACATTTTTTTCAAAAGTTATTATGATTAGAATGAAGTTTACATACAAACCTTATATATAACCTTACCTTATATATATATATATATAAGGTAAGGTTATATATATATATATATATATAACCTTATATTCAATCATTTACATTTTTTTCTAAAGTTATTATGACTAGAATGAAGTTTACATACAAACCTTATATCGCTTCCTAAACTGGTCGAGTCGATCCGTGCTCTGAGCGCCCATTGGTTTAGTGAGATCTCTGAACGTAGCCGGATCATTCAGATCTAACTCCAACGAGTCGTAATCCGCCAGAATCCAGGGGAACACGGGGTATTGCATGAGGTCGTTGTATGAACGACCCGCTAGTGTGTTGAGGTGCATTAGGTATTGGAAGTTTGATATTTCACCTCTCTGAAACAATTGAAAGTGTTAAGAGAGCGAAGCGAGCCGCTAAGGCACAGAGGGTTTTGGACGAAAATATAAATTCGACAGGTTTTTTTGAGAATGCGTATAGTAGCCCAAGAGCTGTGAGTTTTACAGAGACGTACCTATTTATACAAGTCTTCATACAAAACTTGCATTCACGAATTCCCTAGTTAGATTAAGGGAGTCTTTGGCTAAGTGTAACTTCTAGAGTGCTACGTCACAGGAGAGCGAAGCGAGCAGACATATCTATTACACATATTTCTAAGATCATATGCTTTGTCACAAAATATCTGTTTGTCTCTGAATACACAGATATGTTTCACTTACCAGCCATCGTTGCGTGACAGATGTATCACCGATGAGCGAAGCGAGCAGACCTCCCGGTTGTTCCACGGCCACGCCTCTTTTCTGTCCCGCCACGGAACCCGCTGCGCTGTCTGCCATTCCAGTCGCTAGTGCGGTAAAACGACTGTACACCTGTCGATGGATTAATATCACAGTCAAAAACAATTATGAACCTTGTGTGTTTGCAATAACTATGTGTCGAGGCATCATATTATAATGCTAGCTTACTTAGTTTGGACTAGAAGGCGTTGTGTGAAATGTTCATGAATATAATATTTTTAAATATATTTTACGCACAGAAACTCTACTTTTCTATTGTGATAGCTCTTACCTTATTTCGAACTTTTCTTGGGAAAGCAAGCAAGTAATTCCTGCCGTCACTTGAGAAAACTTCTAACGCTATCGGCTGCAGTAAATATCTTCTTTTATGGACTTCCCTGAAAAAAAATCAATGGTATATCTACCTGAAGAAGATCACCCGATTACGTCGGAAACCGAGTACTGGAACTGTCCGTCTCCGGCAAAAGACCTAGAGGGAGACCAAAAACCACCTGGACAGCAGTGTTAAACCGTGACATGAAGGAATTCAATGTTTCCGATGACGACGTCATGGATAGGGCGAATTGGAGGAAGAATGTGAGGGAGGCTGACCCCACCACCATGTGGGACCAATAGTCGGGAAGAGAGAGAGAGAGAGAGAGAGGTATATCTACCTGATAATTCTGAGACTAGGTATGATAATGTATTGGACCTTGCAAATGTCTGTATTCAATAAGAACTCGAGTGTGTTGTATCTAGGCAATGTCCTGACTAAACAGTATGGATCCATATTTATCTGGACAATAGTCCAAACGCCTGATTTCTCTATTAGTAACTTACCGAATGTCTTCGTATAGGAACTTCGAGTGTTGCCTCTGGTTACTCCGCTGAATACCCTGACTCGGTAGGATAGGTTCGTAGTCATCTGGACAACTGTCCAAATCCCTTATTTCTCGATTCTTTAGTATCGTGAATCCGTCTATGACGTAACAATGTTCGCGCCCGAAGAGAAGTAAGCCTTCTGTTGTGTCGAGACCTTGTATTCTTGCGCAGCGGAACATGTGGGATATCTGAAACACGAATGGTGATCCTTTACATTTATTATTGCACTAGCCGTCGCCGCGGCGTTGCTCGCGTTCTAGACCCTTTAGGATGCGACTTTCAAAATTCCTTTTTAGTGCACCCCTACACTGTATAAGGCTACTAACCTCCAAATTTCAAATATCTAGGACTTATAGTGTAAGCTGTGTGTTGATTATCAGTCAGCTTCAAAAGAGTTTTATATATTTTGATGATTGACCAAGCAAAGAAAAATTAACTAAATATGTTGCATTGTAAAGCTATTGTTAAAAGAGATTAGCATCATTGAGTATTCCTGCATTGACGCCGAATGCGGTCATTTTATACGTCCGTTTCCATTGCGCAATCTGTTGGTTTTATTGTGAGCATTCGCAGTATAAAAGCAGCAGTGACAATCGTATGACGTTCGTGTCGTCATAGCAACACGCGTAATGCCCCTTCTATGTACTTCTGTTTATTGATCTATGGTACTTACTTTTTCATGATGTTCCAGTAATCTGAGCAGCGTTTGATTATCCGGAGGTGGAGTTTGCTGTTCATCTTCATCCTCATTGTCTGGACCATCTTCATTTGCTAAAAAATCATTTATTTTTATAAAAAAACTAACTTCCGCCCGTGACTTCGTTCGCGTCCCGTTGGATCCCGTTGATTTTCCGGGATAAAAAGTAGCCTATGTGTTAATCCAGGTCACGGAGAATATATATTTCAAGTTTCATCTAAATCGAATCAGTAGTTTTTGCGTGAAAGAATAACAAACATCCATACATCCACACATCCTTACAAACTTTCGCGTTTATAATATTAGTAGGATTTAAAAAAATATATAATTTTAATAGTAAATTTCACTGGGTATTTTATATCAAGGTTATTATACCTTCACCCGAAGTTTGATGGTTCCCTCGACTGACAACGCCGCTGCTTACGAGATCTGATGGAGAACCATCCTCATTCGTCACTTCTATTGATGACGTGTCTCTGTTACTGAAACCAAAAAAATACTGTACATATAACAATCTTAACTTTGTTTCTATCACCTACTTTAAATTAAACATACCAAACAAAAGTGTGGCTGATTTTGTCTTAACTTTAAGTTGATTTGTGCTTTATTACGCTGCAATAGAGCTTACTTTGTGATTTCCTCCTCATAGGTCTGCAGATCGGAAGATTCTACACCATCGGCTTCTCCAAGGTCATTGCCCGCAGTTCTCCACTGTTGGTACACTCGATAATACTCCTTACTATCCAGACTTTGTGCTACTTTGTACTTTAGTTGTTTCTGTAACAGTCCAAAGAGTCTGCATGAGAAAAAAAACAATAATCTAGGGAGGTTTGTGTGTATCGGAGTAACCTTCTTCGTAGTCAAAGTTTCATCTAAACATTTGAAACAACTTTATAGCTTATACTTTATAACTTTTTAGTTTATAGCGATAAGGCTGCCCATTGTACCTCATACTTAAAATTTATTTCTCTTTTATTGTTTTTCTTCTTTTCTTGGTGTGCTATAACGAATATATTTATCAATCTAACTTTTCTCATAATGTAAACACTTGTATTCTTTGAATAACGTTCAAAAAAAAACTACTAACATTATCAGGATTTTCGAGTTCAGGCCGGAACGGATAATGCAGATAGAAGAGATAGTTTCTCCTTAACATTTTCCTCATCCGACAAGGTCCCTCAGTGCAGTCGAGCGCCCACTTGTCTAAAGGCGATGGTGTGGGCGGGCCCCACAGTGCGCGCTCGCGCGTGAGCTCGCGCCACGCGCCGGCCCACTCCGCCTGCACGTACCGGGTTGTATGCGCGCTCGTGTTAGCGCTGCTTGCTAATGCCGCGCACCACGATTGTCTGACAAACACAGATAATATTCAATGAAGCCTTTACAACTGTATAGACTACTAGCTGATACCCGCGACTTCGTACGCGTGCGAAACTTTCCACCAAAATATCTGTCAACCAGTATACAATGAACCTCGTGCCAAAGGCTGATTTTGGTTTAGAGAGGTCAAGCTGTATCTAAGAATCCACGTCTTTCATTTCAATAAAATATAGCCTATGTTTCAATCCGCAAAAAGGGCTTCTGAATGGTATAAGTTTCATTGAAAATTGGTCCAGTAGTTTAGGCGTGATCCGCAAACAAACAAACTCGATTTTCGGAATCAGAATCGTTAATTTAGTAGATCTGCATATTTAGTTTATCCATATCTTTAATTTAACTTTTTGGCTTTTTTACAGTTTTATAATAGTATAGATAGATTAGTTTCTATTAGAGGTTAGTACACTCTCCTCCACTTGACGAGAGTTATTCAACCGTGTCGGGGCCTATACCAAACTACACGCTGTAAGTGTTTCATGTGCCTGTAATTGAATTAAAAGTAATTGCGGAAGTGCTGTTTTAATTTAATAATTTCTAGATGTGAAATCGCAAGATATGTGACGTCACACTAGGGAGGGAAGGTCTCACAAATGTGACCAACTGTGACCAAGAAGGAGGGGTCAAAAAATCACGAAATTAGTGTGACGTATTTTATGGATGACCCCTAACCCCTAATACCCACTAGGTCAACTAAAGTTTTTAATATGTATTCTCACCTAACTAGTTGAACATGATCCTGCATATAAGCCATAGCGTGGTCTCGCGGCGGATTCGGTCGTTGTTTCGCCGAGTCGTCCTTCTTCACTTTAGTTCTAGACGCGAGGCGAGTCAGTCCGCCTGTTACTTTCTGTATTTTGGATTGAATCTGATTGTGGAGCTCCCAAGGGACTCTGTATACAGCCTGAAAAGGTATATTGATCTCACTATGGGAAGACGACGTAGTTAAGTTGCTGGGAGCCTCTTTGAAATGTGACTAGTGTGGAGACTTATACTCAACAAAATGGTTACTCGGCTATCGATTTCAACAGCGGAAGTCTAACTGCTGAAATGATAATGATTTTATTTTCTTATGTGTGTCTCTGTCCGGCATGGTGACTATAGTGTTACCATAAGTAAATTAAGTAAGTATATAGATGAAATTCATAATATTTTTTCTTTCTCTTTCTTGTCTAGAAATAAGTAACAAAGATAACACAATTTTAAAAATTAAAGAAAACCCATAGATCTGATGCAATTTTATGGTACAAGTTTTTTTTTTAAGTGTGAAAATTCACAAAAATGATCTACCACCACGGCTTCGTTTCCTGCCAGAGTTAGAAGAGTCAACAAACCTTCCTCTCAGTATCAATATAGTTGAGCCACAGTTTATGCGCGGCTTCGCTGAGTTGTTCCCTCACGGCTGTAAGGTCGGGCGCTCGGGCGTTACCGACGGGCAGTAATAGAGTTATTTTGTACACTTCTTCGATTGCTGGCTTCTTGCAGGCGTATAGCTCTTCCCAAACACGACGAGCTGCACCAGCCATTAGATTGCGACCTGGTGCCAAACAATTTAAATTCGCAATCTTCTTCTTCTAAATATATAAAACTGTTTTGAAGCTGACTGATAATCAACGCACAGCCTAAACTATAAGTCCTAAAGATATGAAACCTGGAGGGTAGTATCCTTATATAGTGTAGGGGTGCGCTAAGAAAGGAATTTTGAAAAGTCACACTATAAAGGGTCTAGAACGCGAGCAACGTCGCGGGCGACGGCTAGTATTGAAATAAAACGGCGCAAAGCGTCTTGCTGGGCACATGTGCGCTGTTATCCAAAAACGTTTCGTGTTTCGTGATTTTTTCGAGAAAAATCGAGCTTACGCAGAGTTTATTGGTATTTTTAGAATTATTTTGACATCAGCGGCAATGTATTGCAGGATGTGAAATACCAGAAACCGGGTCGGAGCTTGCTTGCCAAAGACGTATGTCTCGAAAATGTAAAGTATCTGAATGCCACTAGCGTTCATGCATCTGTTATTTTAAACTCCTAACCATATTCTCTGCTAGGGTTGTACCAATTCATACCTTGATGTGTAGTAAGCTTGTCATCTCTAGACTCGAGATCCCCGCTAGGGTTGACATGCCAGGTAGTCCGCATGTGTGAATCCAGTGCTATCTTCATGTTAGAACTTAGTTGTAGGAGACAGTACACCAGACATCCTATAAATTCCAGCTCGTGGTTTCCCGCGCCGAATATTAGAAGCCTAGGATGATACAAAGGTGTTGTAAAACATATAGTACTGACAAGCGTCATAGCTAAGTCGGTAGTATCTCTGCTTTCCGTGCTGTGGGCCGTGGGTTCGATCCCCACCGAGAACAAACATTTGTGTGTAGCAAACATAGATGTTTGTTCTGTGTCTGGGTGTTACTATGTATCATAAGTATCTATTTATTTTGTATCGAATATTTTTTAGATTATTTTATTTTATATTTTTATTCGCTTACCTATTAGTAGTTAGTTTGTGCAAAGCTTCTAAAACAGACATTTGATCGGCTATCGAGTCCGTAGACCGAGATAGTAGAAACAGAATGGTTCTGTTCAGGCAATGGTGTAGCCCTTCTAGAGATATAACTGACGATTTCTTCTTGGCCTGTGTTACTAGCTTTACTATAAAATCGAACACCTGGAACAAAAACACGCATTTAATTGTCTGCACTAAACTTTGTTTGATTCAAATGATATGATACTTCTACAGAATGATATGATAATGATTAATGTTTGAAAATACACACCATATAATTCATATTCATAATTTCCTGTAATTTTAGCGTGACTTTAAAAAATGCTCTGTCATTGGTGTCCATTCTGTTATTTAATTTTTCTAAACTAATCTAATTTGATAGCGGTAAAATTTTAGCTGTTTTTGTCGTTTCAGTGTGAAATTATCAACATTTTTATTGCTGTCAAATTAGATTAGTTCAAAAATATGCCACAACAGAATCAATATCATTGTCACTTCAAAGTCAAAGAGATTAAAACAGATTTAACAACCATTTTAGCTAGTGGAACTTTAGAAGACCAATATGAATACCAAAATTGTAACGCCATCTAGCGCGCTACATTAGAACTATTCTAGATCGCTCAAACGAAGTTATCACGTAGTTTGAACATAAGTAATACTACCGAATACCATCCATTGGTCCTCGGACCCCGAGCCAAAGATCGCTCGGCGAGGAAGATCCTACTAGGGAGAATACATATCCTAACGTGGTAAAAATATTCTTACCTCATGTGGATCTCTCGACAGTTGCCCTTGCCATAGTTTGTCCACAAGCCTCGCGGCCAAATAGCACACATTCGATATGTTACACTCTGAGCCAAACAGTTCAGTGTTCAAGAGGTTTTCCATTAGAGTTGTGAGCACCTCCGTTTGATATTCAATCTGCTGTTGGCTGGTGGAGTTTGGCGGCGACGCGTCTAGGACCAAATCTATTACCTGAAATAGTTTATATGTTACACAACCGAAGAGATGTTTTATGATAGACAATTGGTATCGATTCGTTTGTTGCATTTTTCTAAACTAACCTAATTTGACAGCACTAAAAATGTTGCCGTCCCTTTCTCATAAACTGAAACGACAAGGACGGCTATAATTTTAGAGCCGTCAAATTAGGTTAGTTTACAAATATGCAACAAGCGAATCGATACCAATATAGACATATTTAGTAAGGGACGAACTAGCTCCAACCCATTCAATATTAAAATGTAATCATACCTAATCATACAAAACCTAATGACGATTCAAAGTGATCAGTGAAATATCTAATAAAAGCATTTTGACTTTGGCTAATATTTGAGTTAGTTCGTTTTATCTTCAATATTTGAGGCTTTATGCTCAGTTCGGCAGAGGTTTAATCTAATAAAGATGACGTCATATCGCGGCCATTTTGACGTCATCTCTATTAGAGTAAAATCTCTAGCAAACTAAGAAGACCCCAATTCCTACCAGCTCTGTTCATTTCAGAATTATAAAATTGCAAAAGATATCAACAGACAGCATAGGAATCTGGCGTAAATATATTCTCTTTAGACTGAACTGAACACCTAAGCTGATGGACACTATTACTTCTTGGATGGAAACCTAAACATACATTCATAAATAATTATTCTAAAATGTTGTTTGATTTTATAATGATTATCACAACGCACCTAATATTGTCTGGATATTCTATCAAGTATATACTCTAACATTACTCGGATGCAAAGATGTAAAAAAGCGTTGGTAGTGGTTTTGTTAATGCGAAAAGAATTTAGTGAGACCTTTTCTTTATCTTTTTTTATAACCCCAGGTTAAATGGTTGACAAATTACTCTAAAGTGATATTAGTATCCCAAGTTATTGTTTTCGACACCGAGCAGTTAGTGGCGTGATATGAAACGTTAGCACAAGTTAGTCATTGTAATTAGAAGGAATAAAAATCGCCATATTTACGCAGTAAAAGTAGGATCTCGACTGTCCGGTACAAGGCGTACAAAACACGGACGAGGCCACTGAGTCTGCCATGTCTGAGTTCTAGAAACCAGGGTCAGTTTGTTAGTGGAACACTCAAAACCTAAGCTCAAAGTTCACCAAAACATTGCTGGTAGTATACCTAAACTCTTTTACAGTCTACAGATGAGTTTTGTTATGTTGACTTGCGACAAGCGAGAATCGAGAAACTCGCAGTTTTTGTATGGAGAAAATAGTTTGCAAATCTCCCACTAGAGGCGCTTATCGGGTTACAAAATATCTCGCTTCTGCGTTTCGTTTTTATGCGTTTCGATAAACATAAAAAAACTCAAGACTAAATCTGATGACTAAACTGAATGCTCTCGAACCATCTGCTAACGTGTTGGTGAACTAAGGGCTAAATCATGCGAAATGATTTGATATTACAGGGGTTCCCGTTCGAGATTGTAGTTCACTATGCAGTCGCTTGCTGCTGCTTCAAGCTGGCAGTGTTGTCAATTCTGTTCTTACATTCTTTTAAACTAACCTAATTTGACAGCGCTAAAATTATAGCCGTCTTTGTCGTTTCAGTTTATGAGAAGGGGACGGCAACATTTTTAGCGCTGTCAAACTAGGTTAGTTTTTAAAAATGCAACAGCAAAAGCGACATCAATGTATGCCCGCCCTAAGAATATGATGGGTATTCCCATATCCTTTTCGGAGCCAAGATTGGACGCGCTAAGCTTTAGCGAACTACTGGCGTAACCACTTTGATTGGAGCTTACTGGTGCAGTATTCACATTTGATATAACTTACCGGCGCCGTTTTCCCCGACACGTTCAAAGGCAGCGAGTCCAACACTACAGTTCTGAGGAAGTCCATGACGGCCTGCCTGGCGGGGTGCTGCGTCAGTCCAGCTGACGAGGTAGACGGGAGTACTATATCCTTTTCTGAGCCAGGAGTGGACGCGCCTGAACTCTCACCGCTTTCGCATATAGCTGTCAAAAGAACCACTAGTTATTGGAGAAGCTGATATCCGCGACTTAGCACACGTGCGATACTTTCCACAAATATATCTGACACCAGCATATGATGAACCTCTCGTAGCAAATGGCTGCTTTTGGTTTAGAAAGTTCAAGCCGTATCTAAGAATCCACGTCTTTAATTTGAATAAAATATGTTTTAATCTGTAAAAGGGCTTCTGAATGGCATAAGTTTCATTTAAATTGGTCTAGTAGAAAGTCTACATTCAACCGCGGACATCCTACGGGAAAGTCTATATTCAACAGTCGACGTCCTATAGGAAAGCATATATTCAACCGCGGACGTCCTATGTCTGAAATGATGATAATAAAGATAAACTACAGTCCCAATAAACGTTTGATAGAAGTACTCACGCATATTGATGTCGTCTGTTGAATTCGGTGGGAACAGCGTCGAAGCCAACGCTGTAAGGACTTCAGCTGTCATCATTATGGGTACAAAGTCAGGCAGAGTGTTGTACAGCGAAAATAATACCTGAAACAAAAATTATTACTTGACGTCTCGACTTGTGAGTTACAAAGATGAGTATACAAAGTATTAGTTTGATATTAATGATCCCTGATAAAAATAACCACCGTTTCAGAACACAGCGTTATTCAGCCAACATAAAACAATTGACATAACAATATTTCGATAAACAAAAGACAACTGTCATCACCATCATCTGATGATGAAGCTGTAAGACAATAAAATTTAAGTCTGTTTTCTAGTTTATCTAAATTATTGAAGTTAAAATCACATTATACTAAACTTACTTGTACAATACCCAGCGGATGTTCAACAAGCCAGTCAGGCAGTGTACCCTGCTCGGCATGCGTCAATGCCCTGACGGCGCCGAGTAGTATGACCACGGCTTCAGGACAGAGCGTTATTCTCGCCGCGACCGCCGCCGAGGGCTGACGTGACGGCGCTGATGAGCCCCAAGCAGCCGCCCAGACACGTTCGATGGAAACTGCCTTGTCTGAACTGATGTGACGCATCGGCTGGCCGAGGGTTAGCCCGAATAAGAGGTAGTATAGCTCGGGGATTTGAAGGTGGGATAAGACGAGCCTGCGAGTACAAATTATCATTACCCAAGGTCATCATAAATGGTGTTACAGTTGCTTAGTTCAGTAAGTTAATCCACCCAACGTGATTGACAATCTTCACGTTACCTAACTAAATCTACCGTATCAGATTTACACTGCGCGATAACGCTGGAATGATCTGAAGTCGAGCCATCGTCACCGCGTAATGCACCGATTGGCAGAGTGTTTCATATTGACTGCTCAGCTTCGATTTCCGTACTGTTTTTCTAAATGATATTTAACCATTCAAAGGGTTTACCGTGGCCTTTTAATAACCCCTTACGAATTTGCAAAAATATGAAAAAAAAAATGCCAATTCTTTAGCATGTTTGCAATTTGGTTCACAAAGTCGTCGAACGAATGATCTAGTGCAAAGACAAACTTACCACCCAAGTAACGTAAATCCAGATGTATGCAGTACAGTCATGTGCAGATGTGAATGCGAATGTACAGTCGCAGTCATAACGACGCCAGCTTGCTGCGGTGATGCGATCATTTCGGTGTGACGCAGCCAGCCGCCATTACCGGCACCTTCGCGAAATCTATCAAACAAATAGTTTTTATTAGAAAAGGCACAAAATTAAACTCTTCTAATAGTATCAAAAAAAGAGGCAGTCAAACAAGACTAACAGTGGCAATTTGCTATCATTACACTGAGCCTTACATGTAAAGTCTTAAGACTCATATTACAACCAACAGCTTGACACTATCGTAATTTCTTACCTTTGCATTATAGCATTCTGCTGCCCCTGTCCCGAACACAGAATAATGATAATCCTCAAAGCCCAGAGTACTGTCGTGTGATGAACATTCTCCTGCATAAAACTCAGCAGCCAATCCATACCCAACACCCTAGAAATCTCCTCACAAACTATAGTATTCACTAAGTTCCTCTGAGTGAATAGCAACGTATGGAGTACATTGAAGCATTTGTTCCGTAGAATTATCTGTTCGCCCTCGCATTCCTTCTCACAGTCACTTTCTTTAGGGTTAATTCCTTTTTCTGTTTGGGAGGGCAATGGGAGAGTGTACGCCATGAACTGTCCAAGGCATAACAAGTCGCTTGGTCGTGGTTGCCCGCCCAATAAGGCCGACAACAGTTGTATTAGTACGTTTTTTGTGGTTACTACTTTAACATCGTTTATGATGTAGAGTAGTTTTGAAACTAGTTGTAGTTCCCTCATTGTGCGTAGGTTGTGCGTTCTGTGAGCTGTCTCTGTAGCTAGTTCTAATAGATGCTCTAGTAATGATTTGATCAAACCGCCCGGAGCACCGAGCCACACTTCCAGTTCACAAATCAGATCCTGAAATGAAAACAGACACTGCAAACATAAGAAGAATGAGAAACATATTACAATTCTAAAACCTGAATGAAGATCCTAGAATTTCTTGCTGACTATCTAACAAATTGGTGCACTGCTGGTTTTACGGTTTTAGAAACGTGTACCTGTCAAGTAATATTTAAGTAAAAAAAAAAACAAAATGCCACTTTTTATAAAATGAAAATACTCGTAACACAAAAATTCAACATAGGAAAGGAAAGTACAAAATCAATTTGCAATAGTGAACACTAATTTTGTTAATAATAAGCTCAATGGAGCATGCAATACTTACACCGTGTTTTGTCTTTTACATTGATAAGCAAATTTAAATTGGCTCGAAAGACAAAGCACGATGTAACTACTCCAAGCTTACTTCGACTTTATTATTAACAGGGTAAGATTTAAAACGTAACTTACTTGAAACGCCGTCAAATTCGGAATCGAAGAGGTTTCCTTCTGGCTATCAACAGTCCCCACTAGCCCAAATATCAGATGCAGTATATGAGAGTTCAATAATTGTTTTTTTCTCTTCAACAACATAGCTAGAGTCTGGTATCCTTTCCGACGATCCATTTCTGCTTGCGCGGCTTTGTTTGAGCGCACGACGCAAACTAGTGCTTTTACTCCGGCGTATAGACATTCCACGTCTTGTGCCATTGCGATCAGTCCTAGTAGGACGGAACAACCGCCTACTGTGTCAATCTGGGAACAAATATAGTGAGATAATATGTTAGTTCTCTAGTAGCAACTTGTCAAATACTATTGCAAATTATAAAAACAAAGCCCTACATAACTCTAGTTAATTATGCCTGTCCAGATAATCACAGTCGCCATGATCGAAATCGGCTAGCACATCCTCATCATTATCGTTGCAAATTATTGGAAAATACATATTTTTCCAATGTTTGGAGGTGACACAAATTGGGCAACATAATGATAAAGAGTTTGAGTAGAGATTTAAAAATTGGGATAAAAACCGTACTTTGATATGAAAGTCATATCATAACACTTTAGATTTGGAGAGAAAAAAAACACCGACTCATGCTATCAAGCATTGTACATTTCAACCATCTTGAACCCAAAGATTGGAGCCTATTTTCATAGTTAATTTCAACACAACTCACCATAATAGCAGCGGGTTTGGAACAGAATACCCTAACTCCCAAATACCCGACCACAGTGCCGCCGAGACACCGCGCCGGTCCCATTAGATGTCCGGCCGAGTTATGCAGTATCCTAATTGGCGTCGCATTCTCATGTGACGACATACCTGGAATAAGATTCTGTTATTTTACAACCATTCTAGTCATATTTACCACTCACGTGTCTTCATCACAGTTTATTTGTGCAAAAATGCTCAAAATTGCGCGCGGCAAACATACTGAGGCGCCTTTGAGCAGCGACAAAAACCGACAACACTCGGTTCGGGCCGAGGCACGCTCAGGCGAGGCACGTACCGACTACCAGAGCATTTACCTCGCGCGGCAGCCTCGCGAGGCTGCTCGGTCAGTTAATACGCGGCTCATGACTTACCCAATTGTTTAGCGATAGCCTTATTGTCATTCTTGCTATACACCTTCCGGATCTTAGCCAGCGTGAGCTGCGACATGGCTCTTGCATTGATGCCGAAGACCACCTTCTCTTCAGGCACCAATGGCGATAGAGGTTCCGGACCGGGCCCACATAACGGAGCTTGTAAAGTGCCCACGTAGTGTGGACCGAGCTGATGGATCATTGACACTGTCTGGGCTGGGAGGACCTACGACAAACTATACTTTTTCAACAAGTTCATCAGTATAGGTAGGGTACATAGATTTATTGAACGTACTAGTATTTTCTGTTGTAAGTTTGGTTATATTAACAGACTAATGGCCGAATACTCAAACGCCACTTAAATTAAGTTCACGCTTAAATTATTTATTTATTTATTGCCATCTCTTACAAATGAGTAATGTCGAACAGAGGCAGAGCAATTTAAAGCTTAAATTTGAGTGACGTATCAGTATTCCGGCCTTAGCACATTTACGTCTATAAGCGATGGACACAGTAAAATACTTCATATTATATGCCTATAGTCACTTCAGCAGAGATTTTACGTCGAAAACTCGGCCGAGATATGACGTCATTCATATTACAGTAAAATCTTGGCAAAGTGAGCATTAGGCACTTGTTCTAACTCGGTTTTGTTAGAACACAAACATTAGGGCACCCATCTTGTACCGTAATTTTCTTCCAAACATGTCCTGCCCTTGGATATTCCCACCAAGAGCATACTTACGTCTTCCAACAATAGCGCAGGTCCCTGTCGCCAGACAAGGCGAGAGTATCGCCTCCATTGTGGCGGAGTGCCGAGTACACAGTACACACTGGAAGCGCCAGACAATGTAGCCGCGCCGCCGCCGGGGTTAGCACTCACGTAGTGAAGCTTGCCTGAATGCATGTGCTGACCTGGACATAAAGCAAGATAGCTCGTATAAGCTAGTGGCCAACTCTGGTGACGGAGTTTTTAGGCCACCTTAAGGCCTCCGTCGTGGCTTAACGACTGATAGAGCCGGGACCGACAGTTTAACGTGCCCTCCGAAGCACGGAAGCGCTCAGATGTAAATGCCACAAACGGTCACCCATCTAAATAGTGACCGCACAGAATGTTGCTTAACTTAGATTATCGGTTAAGATTGCTTAAGTAAGCTACACCACGAGCGCTTCGAGCTGGACATAATAAATCGAAAATAGATTTGCTCTGTGTACCCAGCAGTGAGTACTATAACCTGGATTAACACGTAGGCTACTTTTTTATTCCGAAAAATCAAAAGGATCAAAGGGGACGCGGACGAAGTCGCGGGCGAAAGCTTGTATTTAACATAGTTACTTTTTTTTGGCAAATAGGTTAGGCAATTTGTATGATTTTTTTTTAAACCCGCAAAGTTTCGCGGATTGGTTTTTATTACACCCGGTAGTGTTATTAAAAAACTAAAGAATTTAATCATAAATGTCTTATTGCTTACCATCGAGATAGAGTGAGAAGGAAGAGTTCTTGAGCACTGCTCTATTGAGCACTAGCCCCAGATGGTGCCACTGTCCTTCGTGCTGTAAGTCCGGGCACCAAACCCGCGCTCCACATTCACCGCAACCGTCCGGTTCCCATGAACCGACATCTGTGGAAAGCATTATTAAGTTTGACCACATTCATAATCCGACATTTTACATATTGAACGCATATACGTCGTATATTACGTTAGTTACCATCGGTTTTAGACCGCCTTAAGGCCTCCGTCGTGGCTTAACGACTGCTAGAACCGGGACCGACAGTTTAACGTGCCCTCCGAAGCACAAAAGCGCTCAGATGTAAATGCCACTAACAGTCACCCATCCAATTAGTGACTGCACAGAACGCCACTTAGATAATCAGTGAAGGTTAATAAAGCATGCTACGCCACGAGCGCTTTTAATATTATGTAGCTAGATAGATATGACACTTACTTTGAGGTACCAAAGTTTCCTGCGTAGATACAATAATCGCCTTATCTCGTGCCGACAACACGACAGTCAGACAGACGAGATGTTCGTCTCTACTATTATTGATGTTCCGGACTAGAGTCAGTAGTCGAACGCAATGAGGATCCGAGCGAGGGTCGGAGTACTTCTCGACGCAAATCCATGTGGAGTAGGTGAGACCCGTTTGTGGAGGAAACACTCGGTCACCTGAAATTATTTAAAAAAAACAAGTTCTACGGATTAAAAAAGAATACCAGTTAATGTATTAAATAAGACACTAAAATTCATAAAAGTACCTACCGAAATCAATCACTCAAACACGTTATTTTGATCGTAAGTCGAAAAAACTTGCTTCGAAATATTGCTTATAAATAAATACATAAGAGAAAATTGCTAAAAAAGAGGCCGCTCTGAACTATACTAAATGCTATTCTCAATACAATAAGTTTAAATTGTCTAAGAGTTTCAATTTCTCTGAATAAGAACGCCAAAGATGGGCGTAATCACGATCGTAATTTAATATAATAAAAACAAATATAGTAAACCACGCACCTGAGCCAATCCCTCCTAAAGTAGCATTATCTTGCGTCCCGAGTGCGTTTAAATTAGCAGATTGTGGCGCTATACTCGGCAGGTAGAGGCACCCGAAACCCTCCGCTGACATATCGAACTCAACGAATGGAGGTAGTGTACACGAGTTTTGAGATCTGAAATACATTGAATAAACACAAAAAGATAACATTTTATTGCTACTAAGAATGATCCAAAAGAGGAATATCATTAAATTACACATTTTGAAAATGTCAAGATGGCAAAGAGTGGATCTCGTTGCCGGCGTCTGTGTTCCCGAATGACTATAATTTGGAAGTTTTCAAGAGTAGAGTGAATAGGTATCTTCTAGGTAACCGTGCTACATCGTCGACCACGTCATTGCTTAACATCAGGTGAGATTGTGGTCAAACGGTTGCCTATATTGTATAAAAAAAAAATTAAAAAAAATGTCAAAGTGTAATACAGTGATATTCCACTTTTCTTCAAAAGTGTAATATAATGATATTCCACTTTTTGATCAGTGTTTCGTTATTATTTATTTATTTGAAACAATCAGGCAATTTGATTGTTTTATAAAGGCAATTTGAATCTGTTGACCTTTTTCATTAGTAAACAGATTACAATCATAACACTTAAAGTCACAGCAACTTTTCACAAATTATTTTATTTTCATAACGCTTTATTGGTTGTAGTACCATACCAGTGCAGTACGACCAAAAATCAATCAAAAACATGTACATAAATATTAATAGTATACCTGTAATCTCTAGGAGTGGTCATAGAGACCAATGTCTTGATTCTGGTGAGTGGTACCGGCCCTCCCGGCTTGCACATCTGTCCGGGCTCAGGGGCTATGCAGTTCAATGGATTACCCATTCGTAGGAACTCTCTGGAAATTCGATAATTGATCACACACGATCACAAAATATGGTTGAAAAATAATATTTACAATATGAAAATACATTTTGGTTAAAAACGTTGATCAAACCGCTTGAATGATACCGCATTGTTAGAATTGTATTTTTTTTAAGCCCCTTCTATGTACATTGCCCAATATAATATAAGTCTTAAGTAAGTTGAAATAGTGTTGATTATATATTAACTGAACTCGAGAAGTCTCGAGTGCGCGCGCGACTATGTAGCTGTTAAACGTTGCTGTGCAAACATAGTTTTTAATATTCTTCATATAGAGTTGTTTATTACCTGAGCTCGACAGGTCAGACTACACGCGCTACTATGCAGCTTTGCGATGTTTGCCGTGTAAAATTAGCTCGTAATATCCTCGAAATAGAGTAGTTATTACCTGAGTTCGAGCGGCCTGAGCGCATGCGCGGCGAGTCGCTCCAGCATGTACATAGAGGGCGCGTGCAGCGGATGTTTCTCACAGCGTAGCGCAGCGCCGCACACACGTAGCACTACGCCGGCTAGACCGCACACACACATCACTTGCTGGTTTCGTTCACTGTTCACAAAAACAAAACAAATATGTAGTACAGGCTTTAGGGCGAGGCTCCATTAGTGCGTTGCGTTGCGTCTATGGACTACTAGGTAAACGCAACGCATACAATGCACAATGCAAAAAGTTAAAAAACTGGTGCAAAATGCTTACATTTTGACAGAACGACATGACAAATATCTCGCGTTGCGCATCCTAGGCCTGCTGATCCAAATGCACTGTTTTAACATTTTTTAAATCACAGCATCCGATTATACTTTTACCTTCTCGCAAGACTCTTGAGCACAATGTGCCAAATAGCTCTAATATAACCCTCGTGTTTGGGCAGTAAATTTGCTACCACACTAAATACACCCATTTAAACAATGATATGATATAAATCTGACCACAACACGAGATATTTGACGTACCTTCTCACAAGACTCTTGAGTACATGTGCCAAATAGTCCCGTATAGCTCTAGCATAGTCCTCGTGTTCGGGCGGGCGCGGTAAAGCGGGTAGTAACTTCGCTAGCACTATGACCACACCCGAATGTACCACCCACGCTTCGCCTCCGTTTCCGCCGCCGGATGAGAGGTTTAGCGGCGCTGTTCGACCGGCGGGTTTTGACTGGGAAATAAAACAACGCTTTGATACATTTATATACATTGATTCAGTTTTAGTGATACCGACAAGATTTTTTTTTATGTACATAACCAATATTTAGTTTTTTTTTTACAGTTTTGATAAAATTGACGGAACATGCAGATTTTCATGCCCACGACTTTTGAGACGTTTTCAAGTCCTTGTCAATCAATCATTTAAAAAAAAACGTATGGCCGCAGGCGAGAACTGGGGTTAGGAGAACATTATTGGGGCACAGTATTTATATGTTCGACAGACGATTTGATACAAAAAAAAATTCAAAATTCAAACCGTTATTTTGTTCATTTATTTAAGTCTGTACCGTTGTACCTATATTTTCTTGTTTCTAGGTAACTTACCTCGTTGATAGCGGAACTCTGCCTCGAGAGGCTGGGCGACTGAACGTGCAGGGAACCGCAGAAATTCGGCTTGTCGAAGGAATCCAATGCGACGTCGTACAGAAGTCGTAACACTATGCACGCGTGCACAAACACTACCGGCACTTTTTCGGGGAACCTACAATCAGTAAAAGGGTCAAAATACGTTCATTCATGTGGAAGTAACATTTATGTATGGCTAATTTCATCATAATTTTATTAAATAATTGAAATCGTGTTTTATTGACCGTCAGGCACGGTCTAAACGTTCTACTAAGTTCTTCTCATAGTCCAAAGGTGGACTAGAAACGGAATTCCTAAAATTCATCGCTAAGAAATGCAACGAGAGTTCAATTATGTGGATGATACAGATTGATATAATAATATGCCACCCGTAAATGTGTAAAAAATCTTTTAAAATTTTTAATAAACATAAATTGCTTTTGGACACAAATAATGGCTTATTCCACTAATCCCCGTTGACAATCCCTGTTACGAGAACGCATCGGCGTCAACGGGAGTTTGTGAACTAAAAAGTTCACTAATCCCCGTTACGATAAAAATGTGTAATTTGGATTTTTTGAGTTATCAATAAATGGTAGCTTTTTATTTCTAAGAAAACTTACGTCATATCCATAATATTGCCAGTGAATATCTCGTGAAATATTTCATACAACGCCGGATCACCGGCCTCAGTGTCGTTCTGTAACTCGGTGTCTTCCACGAAGCAGCCTAGCAGGCGTATCGTGTTACATAGCGTTGTCATACAAAGCTGAAAGAATATTTACATGTTAACCGAGTTTTAATCAAACTAATTGGTAGAACGTTGATCCAAAAAAGATTTCCGCCAATTTTTTTTTTTAATGTTTTTAATTTTTTTTTCTACTACAAAATTGTTCAAAATGATATTTATGCTGAACCTTCTGCAATGTTATTGCACACAAAATTGTTGTTTGTGATTATTCACTGTTTTTTTTAATAATGTTAGTGATTTTTTTATTTAACTTGTGTCCCACTGCTGGGCAAAGCTCTGCCCAAAATTTTCCACTGATATAAATAATTTTTTAAATTACTTATTGATCAAATGTTTAAATGTGAGAGGGAGAAGTTATTTGACACTTGTCAACTTGGCGACAGAAGTAGACGGTGGTACTTCCAGACGAGCTCTTTCTCAGGAAGCTCTACTGCTTCACCTACAAAAGTTAAGCTGTATTTACCTCATGATGAAAAAACTTGGCGTTCGCCGGCTCGAACCTCATAGCGGTACTGATAGTGTAGAAGACGATATGTATTAACTGCAGCATATCTCTGTCCATTGGCTCATCGCCTTTCAACTTCCCTTCCAAAGATACCAGCACACTTGTCACGTATACGAATCCGCTGACCTGCAATACAAATATCTTATTAAACACCCGGCTGATTATGAAGTAATGGGCGCAGTTCAATGCATCACTGAGCACGTCCTCTGTGGATGTGCTCAGCGAGGTAATGCATTGTTATAGGCAGTAGTTACCACTTAGCATTAGGTGGACCATCGGCTAGTTCCATCATTTAGTTGTATAAAAAAAAGCAGAAGACGCCGAGCGATTTGTTGCAACGTTAAAAAACTTCGTATTACCGGAAGTAGGTTTTGCCTATCACCCGCCTAGTTTTGATGACAATGCTAGGGCTACTAGCAATAATACAGCCAGTGAAAGTAGACTATTTAGTACCTACATCGTTTAACAATTCCTTGCTAACCGCTGCTACGTAGTTCGAAAAGTCGCGACTGACAAGTATGATTACTTCACGCTTGTAGCAAACTTGTCCTAAGATATGCATTTCAGGGCGCAACAAAATACTGCAAAAAACCTCTATCTCAGTTTTTGATGATGACTTCCCTTTGAGACACCATTTACCTTTCTAAATATAGTTCTAGTCCGATGTGAGTCTCGTAGACACGCGAGCAAAGCTTTCAGAATATGCAGTTTGAGTCGCAACGCATCGTTTGAGGCAGCGTGCATGCCGCATAGTAACGCAGACATGTCTTCTTCTCCGGATCCACTTACTATTAGCTCTCTTATTACACCTGTAAAGTAATACGAGGTCTATTGAATTCTCTGGTAAGTATGCTGATTAGCTGAAGCACTGATCCAGACTCAAGCATAGATTTTTGTATCTCTACTCAAATCTATGTTTGAGTAACGAGTTTTTTATCAGCATACGAGCTTACAAAGCTATAATTCAAGAGCACGTAAAATTTAGTCATCTCTTTCATGTAAACTGAAAGACTGCTATATAGTTTTGTCAAATTCAGTTTAATTAGGTGGAACTAAGAAATAACAGCAATATCTACAAGGTTTCATGAGGAAAAGTTTCATTGTATATTATTTCTATTTATTGACGGAAATACTATGGATAAAATACCATCGTTTTTCCTGTTGCATAGCTGTTTCACCTCTCGACATTTAATATGAACGACGAACAGTCTGTGTAGCGTTCTACAAACATTTGTCGGCCAGCTTGTTCCATTACTAGACCAAGGTATCATAGAGACACCTAGTTTTTCCTTACATCGGCCTCCCCCGTCTGTGGAGACCACTGTCCCAGACCTAAAAACTACTGGAGTAACTCACCTAAAGCCATAGTCCGGCACGATTCATGTACAACCATCCCATGCACACATTTAGCCCCCCCACAATCCCTAAAAACATTACAATTATTTGTATTCCCATTGAGCAAGGCCGTCAAACCCTCCATAAGCAATGAACCCAATTCTTCTTCTTCCATTTCTACTTTAGGATCTTTGACGAGTAAGGAATCATGTCGCGACAGTCTTTTTTTTCTGTCGGGTACTTTGGGAGAATCTGGTGCTTCAGTGGCTTTGAGTTTTTCTTCTTCTAAAAGTTGTATGTCTTTGAGATAGACTGCGTATCGAGATAGGCAGGTAACGAACACTTCTAGCATTCCAACCTCCCTGTATACGTCTTTGAATATTACGTTGTGTCTGCAAAAGAAATGGTGAATGTTTAAAATAATAATTAGAAGTTACAATGTAAAATCCAAACTGAGAGTGAAGCCTGAACTAAGACATGTTTTAAAAGGTCTTTGTAAAATTAAAAAACCAGGCATAGCGCGATGTAATGATAAAGAATACTCACTTCAAAATGTTCAATAATGTCTTCATACACAAGATACTACAACTTCTCGATCTGTTAGCTTTCAGGAGCAAAGACAATGAAATCAACTCCTTACACGGCACAAAGTTCAACTGAAACACTATGAACTCCAACAGCTCAAAAAATTTCTCTTGTATTTCAGCGTTTTTCGTATGAATTCGTTCTGAGAACTGACTGAGTGTGTTCTGGTTTTCTAGTATGAAGTAATTTGCGTTGTCTGCGTGGTACACGCTTGATATTGCGTCAAGTATTGTGCAGCATAACGCAGGGGAGTTTGACTTCATGAATACTGATTGTAGCACCTGGGAAAATGGAATATATGAGCATTAGTAAAGTACTATTGAAAGTAAGTGAGAGAAGCGAGCAGCGAAAATTATGCTAAAAGGAAGAACTCAAATATTACAAAGAATTTTTTTTTTCTGCAGAAACTTTCTGTTTTCTTCTTATTACAATTGTTAAAACGGGGTATCACAAACCCCAACTACAGGGGTTAGTGATACCCCAGGCGGGCTTCGCGTTTACGAGTTCTTAGTTATATGTACCTACCTGAAATGCCTGTACGTTCCTGACAGCTTGTCCCGGCGTGGTAGGCTGGGGTAGCACAAACCCCTGCAGTTGGAATAGCTCCGTGTTCGCGCGGGTAGGTCTCAGTTCCGAGAACCCGCACGCACACAGAGACGATATCATCAGTACGAGGTTGCGAAGCGCTGCTCGTGCTTCCGTACCGCTAATCCGCTCTTCTTCTAACCTATTTTGTTGGAATTCATTTACGTATAGCTTGTAAATTTATAAAAATTAAGAACTATACGATATAAATACTTCTTGATTATCTATTTAAGATATAAAAAATAAATTTTCTCCTACAATAAACCACTTTCATGATATTTTTATTTTAATTAAAATTGAGCTTGTGTCTCCCCACAACTACATAGATTTTCCTCTCAGAGGGCAGTCGAAAGAACTCGACCAATACAAACACTTCATATAACCAACAAATAAGTGTGAAAGTGTAGTCCTCTTGAGTGACCAATTTGTACGACTATTACCTACCGAGTCTGAAGCATTTATAAGCTCTATTGTGATTTCTACAAAAAACTTAATAAAAAACAAAAAGTGCTTACCCTGATGTCAAATAATCAGGTACATCTTGTTTCTCATGTCTGTGATAAACAAAACATAAAATAAATAAAAACAAACGTAAAATTCATGCTTCTATAAAATACAGTCAGCAATTAACAGTTTTAGGTATCATAGGTCTGAAGCTTTGCTAATCTCCATCTCTATTTCACTACTACGTTTTAATACAGTACAGTTATTATTGTCCAGTATTAAAATAAGTTATTTGAATACAATTACATCCCCAAAATGTTTATCACTGACTGCAGAGGCATTTTAAGTACCTATTGACAGCCTCTATTGGAGATTAAATAATTTAATTTCCATCTAGTTAAAAAAAGAACTAATAAACTAGACTAATTTTTTCAATACTTTGTAGCCCTGTTTCTTACCAGACAAAACAATACTAAGTAAAAATTTTAAACATGTGCAATATAAAAAAAACTTATATTATTAATTATATATGAATAGGTGATTGTTACATACTTGAGAAGGAATTCAGAGAGGAACACATATCCGTGGCATTGCCGAAAATCATCCAGCAACAATTGACTGACTTCACTGGAATCTTTCAAGAAGCAGAATGCAGCCACAAACATCTCCACTACCTATAATAGTTGAACATAGATGTATGTCTTTGTTGTGCGGTGAACAACGATCCTGGTTGAGTTGATTGACGATTCAAAGTGATCAGTGAGATTTTATTGAATAAAAGCTCAACATAAAAGTTAGACAAGGCCTGATACAGCTAGAAGATTTACCAAATGTTACTGCAAGAACCGGCATCTTAACATGGCCTTTGAAAACGCTTATAAATATTCTAAACTTGTGAACATACCTCTAGCGGAGTGAGCTCAGGTATTTTTTGCATGTTTTCAATACAAAGTCCTACACATCCTTTGTCTGTAAAAAAAGAAACATAATTTTATAAACAGATTTACAACATAACGCATGATCAATCATACAAGATCATTGAGCAAGAAAGATGTTTTTTAGATCTATTTCTGTGATGGATGTGAAACTCTATTGCCAAGGTAGGGTACCTAGGTATCCAAACCTTCAATGAGGTTACCCACCTTGTTGTAAGTAGGTAACTCGGTAATCTCACACGTTTTATAATTCTCTACATCTTTATCGATATTCATCTTCACCATGTGTTAGATGTTTACAAACATGTATCACAATAGTGTTAATATTTAAAGCAATAACCACTTACTTATTGTAAATAAGTGTAAATTGAAAAACTCAGCTGACCTTGAATGTTAATATTTATTTACATGCAAGGTACTGCTTTTACCACAGAATATTAGTTGCTTATACCAACTAATATTCTATGCTTGTACTCGAAATCAATTTGGGTATGTTGATAACTTATGTGTGATTTGTTTGTTAAATAAACATAGGTATATATGTAATAGGCCTTTACATCTACTGAAGATGATTTATACAGCATCAGGAGGCAACCTATGCCTACTCTAAACATAGGTATCTCGCTCAAAAACCTTGTTTTAGTACAAAAGAAGCAAAAATTCACAATTTTAGTACAAAAGAAGAGCTTTATGCTGATATAGTATCTACCAGTCATCCTAGGTGGTGGTATAATTTGAATACTCACTACTTATGTACTGAACCACAGATGGTGTGAGACCATGCCTTGAAAGTGTCATTAGCACCTCAGCAGCAGATTTTCTCCACATAATATTGTGCGGAGCACACCACGATGTTATGGCGGCAAATAGTAAACTCAAATCATCTTTTCTTGCCAACTCCTCGCAAGGAAATGGATGGCTGCATAGTCTGACAAGAACCTGAAAACAAAAACCAGTCAATTAGAATTGTTAAGATGTGCTTTTATTGCATTTTCTATCTTCCTTCTCTATCAATCCCAAATCACATGAAGTATGTGGATGTGTAAACTACTAAAGTACCCTTCAAATGCATAGACGCTAAACAAGACGCCAAATCATTCGGCATTCGTCTACCATAGTGTCTGAATCCGCCTCTAGAAGAGCCTCTACACACACGGGGTTGGTTTTTTTTTCTTCCGGGAAATCTGGGTGGCCTTTGTTTAGTAGCAGATTTCTGAAGGCTGATGATGATTATTTGGAAAATGCATCCCTAGTCCATCGCCTTACATTTTTTACCTACATAACTGTAATTCAAAGTAGATAATTTTATCACCTGTACGAATATCTTTTGCAACAATATCCTTCTTTCTCGAGGTGTGAAGTCACTATTGGTATCCTGAACATCTGCCTCAGAATCGGGAATCTCGGGCAGATCAAAGAACAGGTACAAACATTTGACTAGAGTTGAAGGTATAGATGCAGTGGTCATGACCTAGAAACCAAAAATTCAGTTTAGCTAAGCCTTGATCTAGATTGTTGAATAAATGAAGTAGTGTACAAGTTGGATAGATATTACATAGATATAGATTGATTCTACTCTAAGGCTTATGGTCCATGCTGCAGGAACCAATTGGGTTTTGCTCGTATGCATTAACAACACCTTCAAAATGCTTTAACATTGCCGCCATCAACTAAAAATCCATCTCCATTATTTAACGGATTAGGGCTGGCTGTCATTTAATGGTATTATTATGTCAGTCCTATGGTAACCTAAACATTTTACAGTAAAAATTACATATACAATAGTGTAAACACTACCTGCTAAGTTGTTAAGTATAAAAAAGGCTTGCACCATAGTAATCTTTAACATCTTTACAATAGAGTATTATATTGGTCTGTAATATCTGACTGGAGCTGGCCAAATTCTTCAAAGAAAGAAAATCTAAATATTAAATAGGTATCATACCTGTATCAAAGACTGATCACCAGCAGCCAACAGATTGAGGGTAGACAGCAGCATCCAACCATTGCTGGACTCCTCAGAATTCTCAATCTCTAAAAACTTGGCGATCGCACAACTAGCTGCCTCCGTACTTTGATTGCTCGCCCGTTTTCTTATCTCAGATACCATGAGCTTAGATACTTGCTGGCAGAATGACAATATGTCCCAGAACTTTTCATTCATTTCACTTGATGGACTGGTACCAAACACCTGAGTGTACATAAAAATATTATAAAACGAATTGTGAAATAAGCAATAAACTACCTAGGTACCTACCAGTAGCTATGTGTAAGTTGAAAATAAGAACACTTCTAACATCTAACTGTGAAAATTACAAAGAATGTTCCATAGTTGCATTCTTAGCTAAGAGTAAACTGCTGTAGGAATTGTACACAGTTTCAATATATGAGGCTTATAGTTCGCTCAATAAGTAGGTCAAATTATTGATTTCAAGTGTGTTCATAGGCTTACTTCATATATTTTCCTGTTTCTTCTATTTTCTTATAGTAAGTCTAAATGAAATGTTCCAATAAATTCTTTGTTATTTTTGTGTAAACTTACCTTGCAGAATAGAGGCAGCATATTGTAGAGCTTGTCGTCTTTCTCAGCATCCGTGAGAGGCTGTGGTGGATGCGTGTACTCCGCGAAAAGCTTTTTCAAGTGCATCAGGCCCAGCTGGATGTGGGACGAGGAACTCGCAGCCTCTGCGCTATCGGCAGACGACGACGCCGTCGCCCCACGCAATTTGCGCATTAGATTCATTGTGAATCTTCGCCTTTACGTGTACTTATAGATAAGACATAGCTTATTTCTTTGTATCATCAGTACAACGAGAAAATAAATAAAGCCTTACATTTTTAGAGAGAATAAACATTACAAAATAAAAAAATCATACAATGTTTTTTTGTTATAGGAAAACAGGCTAAAATATCCAAACCCGAAGTACTACATAGCTGGCTAGATTTACTTATTATCGTACACGAGCACTTTTTATTGATTTGATGATTTTTCAGCTGAATTGATTATTTTCCCAACGCAAAATCGTACGCCCACTCGCGAGTCGCTCAGCGAAACGAATGCGAATCGAAACGAAACGAAACTAGAGTGAATAAAGCCGCCGGTAAATGATCAAACTATTATATCTTGTTAACCATGTTTATGTTATTTATTTATTTTTAAAAGAATTGATACCCAACACAGGTTTACGCAACACCAATCAACGTAGATTTAAAATTGTAAAATTATTCGGCAGTAGTCTACCTGTGTAGTATTTGAAGGACAGTCAAACTTCAAATTCTGTTTTGTTTTAATGTTTCCATCAAATAGCTCATGGCTTATTAACGCTGACCTCTGACGCTGACTCACTGACCATGAATGGAGGGAAGTTGAGGGTAATTTGCGCAGGCAAAAAGATGAAATTCAGCTCAAACCTAGGGCTATAATCGAGTGAGCGAAGCAAACGAAGATCTTAGTGACAAGGTTAAATAGATTTTGAGTTGTTGTAAAAATTATTAAATATCAGCCGATAAATAATAATTTTTCGAGATCTCAGTTTGACTCGATTTGACGAGATCTCAGTTCAGGGCGAACTAATAGTCGATACCAATGTACGTATAAGCTCATGTTTGATAAAAATATACGAACAAAACGTTTGATTTAGTTTGCCCGTTTACCGGCGGCTTTACAAATAGATAAAAAATGTTAAAAGTCAAGTCACACAGCTGTGTCTTTCATATCCCTCTCTCTCTCTCTTATTTCATATCTTTCATTCGTCATTTCAGTCATTTCTGGCAGTTGTGAATTACAGTCAATGTCATCAGTCGATTGCTTGCATACTTTTCATTGTCAAATGTAGAGCAATGCCAACTTAACTACTTTAAAGCTAGATCTAGATAATATTTGGACACGAGTTTTGACATTTTTTGAAACGACACATAGCACTTTTATTTTAATAGTTTTTCTTGTGTTATTGTGAGTATTGTTGTTTAATTTTGGTGGAATTTTAACCAATAATACTTAGGTCGTAACATAAAGTGTGAGCCATTGGAATAAATGTGTGTAAAGTGGTTTTTCTAAATGTGAAAATTCATGTTAGGTTTTGAAGAGAAAATCCACCATTTTCTTTTCAAAACAAACGACAGCCGACTTGACAACTGACTTGACTTGACTTATTTATTACAATTTTAACACTTGACATTGGCAAAATTGTCCGTCGAAATGACGGACAGAGGCCATTAACGAAGGGAAGAAGAAGGGTTCTTGACATTGGCAAAATTGTCTGTCGAAATGACGGACACAGGCCATTATTGAAGAGAATATCCGCACTCCCCTCTTGTTTAAGACACTAGCATTAGCGAACTCGACACTGGCAGAATTGTGACAACTAGCCACAAAAGCCACAAACCAAGAAGTTGAAGTTAGTTATTGAAGAGAAGAAGAAGAAGGGTTCTGGTGATTTTGCTTTAATTTTACTGGTGATCTTTGTGGTGATCTAGCTGATGAACTTCTGAACCATCAAATTACTCGTACAAACACGCGAATGATGCCAGAAAACAAGAAGCTAGTGTCGTGCTACAATCGAGGCTGCGGGAAAGACTTCGATCCTAGTGACAACGATAAAGGTACATAACCTGGTAACTTTAGATCTTTCCAGATATTTCCATAACCTACGTTTTCTTCGATTGTCTAAGTAAATTGCAATTTACAGACGATTGCTGCCATCATCCTGGATCCCCTGTCTTCCACGATGCTTACAAGGGTTGGTCCTGCTGCAGCAAAAAAAGTGTAGACTTCACTGAGTTTCTGAATATCAAAGGATGCACTCTGTCCAAACACTCGAATGTTGTTAGTACTTTTACCTGTCTAAAGCCTCCTTAGCTCTTAAGTTCAGCATAATAAATGGTAAATAATTATTATTTTTGTAGAAACCAACGGAACCCGAGAAAAAGGCATTAGATAAAGAGCTAGAAAAGAAGCAGGTTATAGAAGTCCGAGCTCCTATAGTGGGACCGCAGTTGCAAAGACCTCCTTTTGACACCCCAGTTGTGCAGTTGCAAGCTAATATTGCAGATTCACTGAAAGAACTTGCTAAGACTTATGCGCAAAAATCTGCTGCAGTGGATAAAGGGTATGGTTTTCCTTAACTGCACTGTACATAATTACCAACGTTCGAAGGTCAAGAAATAACACATACAACTTACAGTAGTACATAGCAATTCGAGTTTCGATAATCTCTTACATTGCTTTTTCTACTTTTTTTAATGGGTATCTTACCTACTGCGGCATGCAGCACTGGTACCATTATCCTCAATAGTACTGCTAATTCCCAGTAATGTTGAGGAGAATAGTGCCGGTATTGACTTGAGTGCCTTAGTAGGTACCTACTTAGATATATTTATATGTGCATTAACACGAGCTTAACGATGAAGGAAAACATCGTGAGGAAACCCTTGGCTTAGTCAGCTCCGCACGTATTGACCTTGTCTTTCCTGTGGATATGGCTAACAAGGCGGAGAGGATGGTATAGGTGCTGGGCAAGCCTACTCCATCTAAACATTGTCCCAGGCACTACAGTGTCCCGTTAAGTGTAGGCATAGGTTGCCTCCTGACGCTGTATAAATCATCTTCAATAGATGTAAAGGCCTATTTATTATAAGATACTTATTAAAATTTTGAGTTTGGTTATTCCTAACACACAGAACCTTTATTATGTTACTGTTGGGTATCTTCTTACTGTTTGAATTTATTTTTACAGTGAAATAGAAATCGGTACCTCTTGCAAAAATGGTGGATGCAGTACATCCTACGAAGGACCCTACAGTAATGACTCCATTTGCACATATCATCCGGGCGTTCCGATCTTCCACGAGGGTCTGAAGTTTTGGTCGTGTTGTCAAAAGAGAACTACAGATTTCAATGTGTTCCTCAGTCAGCCTGGATGTACCACTGGTAGTCATAAGTGGACTAAAGAGGTATGTACCACCTACTTCATACTTTTTTTTTAAAATCAATATATTATGATTATTTATAGTTATGGGGTAGTGGAATTATCACCTAGTTAATTTAAAATGGTGTACATAATTTTTTTTATAAAATAAAATACTAGCAAGCAGTGCATTCCTATAAAGTTGAGAAGTTCAGAGATGTCTGATTGCAAAAAAGCTGGCTACATAACTAATACATTTTACCTACATGTTAATTCATCCAAATACCTACCTACACTATTAATCTGGCTGCCCTTATAATGTTTATAATGTTCAATATTTTTGTGAATTGTTTGAAATATTGCAAATATTTCTTTAAACTACAAACCCACAAGTTCAAAGCAGTGAGGTGTTTGTTTTCTACCTTTATTACTGTGCACATCAAAATATACCGATAGTGAGAAGTAAAACTGTATTGAGCTGTAGTTAGATCTTGCAATAAACTCTTTTTTTTCTGCATTGCTTTGTTTGATGAAGTTTGTTTCTGCCTCTACTCAGGGTTCAACTGCGGGGACAGTGAAGTGCCGATGGGACTGGCACCAGACACCAGAAAATGTTATTGTCAGTGTGTATGCTAAGAAGTATGACCCAACACTAAGCTTTGTCAAAATGAACCCTATCCGGCTGAACACAAAGTTGGTTTTCCGGGAAGAAGGCGATGCTGCGTTTGAATTGGATCTAGAATTGAGAGGAGTAAGTATTACTGTTTTACTAAAAGATTTTTTTTACATAGATCATTGATTTCACAGAATAATAAACTTTTAAATAACGTAAGTTGTTGGACCTAAGAGCCGCTTTACATTGGCCAAGGACATTTAACTTCTTCGATCGGCTTACATCACTGTACCTATTGGATACCTGCGAAATTGAAATTTTCATTTTAGAGCTATATAAATACTTTTTGAGGTGTTCTAATCGAAAAATTGTGCATCAATATTACTAATATTTTTAACCTAATCATATATTTTTACAGGTGGTCAAAGTTGAAAGCAGTACAGCCTCAATGCTGCCATCAAAGGTAGAAATCAAGATGAAGAAAGCTGAGCCTGGGGCTTGGGCCAAGCTGGACTTCCCCAGAACTGTAGCCACTCCAGAACCAATCAAACCTCACGAGGAAAAAGTTGATGAAGATGACTCGGTAGACCTCTCAACAGTTGAGGCCATACATTCTATGGGCAAAGTAAATATGACTGCTGAATGAATTCAATACTAAAAGTATTAATCTTAGTTTAATGTTATATGCACAATTTTCAGTTTAGAGAATTAGCCCATAAGTTTTAGGCGACTCGCGTTTACTCTCTGTCTGAACGAATAGAGGTGAATAGCCTATGCTTAAAACGATGCCCCATTTGTACTTATTCTGTTCATAAAAGTTTTGACGACCTTATAGCCTCTTAACTTAACAATTTCAACTTTTTGTTGTTATTCGTCATTGTGGAATATACTTGGTGCCATTTCGTGTGGCGAATCAGCGGGTTAAGTCACATTTATATCAAAGTATAGGTTCAATCTAAAAATTCACATACCTACCTAGAAGATAACACCAAGGCATAGGAGATCGAATTATCGAACTTGACCCAGTTACTTTCGAAAGTTGAATGGATATCAAGGATCGAATTCAGTTTTTGTGTGGAGAATCCACCAAGGGGAGTCAAGACTGCTTTCTCACTAGTTTAATAATTGGAATAATCTTGTAAGGACAGGCCATAATGTAATTGAATATTATTATAATAAATTATTTTTATACAATTAGAGCTCTACCTCCCAATATTGGAATAATTTCAAAAATACAAATCAACTAAGATATTTTAGGATTTTCTGAAAAGGAAGTGTATTCTGTTTTATATTAAAGATGGAAGTATGTACAATAAAAGTACTTTTCTTGGATTTGTAACTTTTATTTATTTGATAATTACAATGACTAGATGTACACATGTCTTCATTCAACAAAGCTAAAATAATTCAAGTTTCAAACATTTATTTACATGCTACGCTAAACATAGGATATGTGGGATTTTTATTTAATACCTTCTAACAATTAGATTTATATAAATAATACCTACATTATATTTTATTTATACACATTAAAAAGTTATGTTTGACTAGATCTTACTAGAAGTTATATCGTTTTCATTATTTATTTGTTCTACGCAATATAAATACAACTGACTGGTGCTCTCAACAGTTAGTACACCGTAAAAACCAACAAATTATAAATAGTCTTATTGCAGTATTCACAATTAGTAAATCTTGACAAAATAATGCACTAACCGAAGACACTCAAATGAAAGAGAACTTTCTTTCTCGTTATCTTGTTAAAGAGACAATCTGTTAAAAAGCACGGTACTGGACCTCCACAAACCGGAAAACGGAGCGACGTCTGTCCCCATGGCTCGACGACATTATAAAGATCTCGAGAAATTCGTGCTCGATCCTGCTCTTGATGTACGCTCTTGGAGTTTCTAGGCGCTCATGCTAATCCTGCTGAAACATTATCAGGGCTAATCCAGCATCCAGCAATGGATTTTTCATACTAAAACACCTCCAGACAGTCCTCCAGAATTCTATGATGGTCCGGACCTCGGTACTGTCTGGGAGCCCCTTGGCGTAAAGTTAGGGAGATGAGCACGGCTCTGTAAAGGGTGGTGGCTGAAAGGCCGGGGTCGGCGTGGGCTGCATGTTGTACATGTCGTGCAATAGCGTTGCTACCGCCACATCGCCCACCGTGTCTCGGAACAGAAGTAGCTCGATGGACCGCGCACGCATCGCTCGGAGAGACGGCAGCAGAAGCAGAAGGCGTCCGAATCTGGAAATTGGTGATATTAGTAATACTGATGATGATCTAGAGATGGTCATAAAAACTGACAGTTACTCGTAGGAACGCTCTAGACATAACTGGAGGACATCCTAGGTGCCTATTGCAAAGCCAACATCTTGCTGCTGCCATTGTTGGTGTAGGTATACAATACTTACCTAAGCATAATTTTTGTGTGTATGTACGTACCTAGTTTGGGTATAGGTAGGTAGCTAATAGGGAAAACAAGCTCGCGTAAATAAAAGTGTGTTAAAATGCTGCAATGCGAGATATCAAGATTGAAACCAACAAAATTTAACTCCTTTCCAGTAAAGATTCTTTGGTCATCTGCAGGTATTTAGATTAAGTACCTGGTAGGTTGTCGTGTGTACCGAGTGCGCACGTAATCAGCCAGAATGCATTGAGCCTGGTCTTGGAGCATTTCCACCGGCTGCGTCTCGCTCAATCCAGGTGTGTCTGCAAACGAAAACAGAATTATCAATCTGCTATACTTACCTATCTACATTTCCTCAGGTTCACTACACCTAGTTAGTAGACGCCTTAAAAGAACTTACCGGGAGAGAAAAGTACGATCGCCTTCATGCATCCACATTCACTGCCATCTGGTGATATCTGACGAAATCGGCATAAAATTTCCTGTAGCGAAAATAAATTTATCAATACTTGTTTATAGAGATAGCTTAGGTACGTAATTGTAACCTAGACCACTAGAATCCAGACTAATTTTCATCGTAATTATGTGATAGCCGTGGACAGAAAATTAGTCCGTAAGAGGGCTTTTTCGTACTTCGCTACTATCTAGTTTGTGAAGTGCTCTGAATGGTTTAAAACTCGGAAAATAATTCTGAGAGTCTCAACTTCCAACTGCTCTTACGTTCAAGCTACACGTTACCTGTAGCGTATTGAGCTCCAAGTCTGCTAACGGGTCTGGTGGAAGTCTTCCTCTAGTCACCGGTGACGCCAGCATGGGAGCCAGGTCCCACGGCGCTGACCACTGTGCCAAGTGTAACAAGAAGAGATCCTTCCACGCTGCTCGGAGTAGAACCAACTGGTCTGATGTGGAGAGAGCTTGAAATGGTGCCAGACAACGGACCCAGCGGACTGCCATGAAGAGGAGACGGGCACTGGTTTCCTGCGAATACGAATAAGCTATATTTGACGTCATCGATTGAGAAGCTTTGGAGTGTTTGGGAGAACTGTATTTATATATTTCATAACGTCACATGGTAGAGACCCATCACTATACTTGTGATGGGCGTAGAGCAATACATCACAGGTCACGGCGCTCAGTGAACGTGGTCATTGAGGCAATGCATTATAGGAAGTGGTTTCGGCTATAGTCTTGTTACATGTAGTTGTATATAAAACTACCACGGTCGGTTCCTATCACAAAATACATTGTAGGCCCTCGAAACGACCCGCATTGAGATCTTTCGTGTTGGTGCTACGCGGCTACTAACAGTTTTATGATATCCGGAACCACATGAATTTTTAAAAGATGACAAAACGTTTTAAAATGTAGATTTATTAAATTGGAATGTATGAAAACTGTTTATTTTTACAAGTCATGCGCTAAAACCCCGTAGGTTGTGTGTCACAAGTCATGTACATAAGTATGTATTGACTTCCAGTCGCGATTCGCGTCGCCGATGGGCGGGGAAGTCAAGTTGCCGAGAAGTCACTCGCGGTCGCCCAATCCCAGCCCGCGCCCGCCCCTACAGTCGAAAAGCCATCCATAGCATAAACATTACACAAGTACACACCCTCTTTCTTCTGTAGAATCAACTTGTGCTTTTGTCTATTTCATTCGAATTACAAAGTTCTAAGTCTCAATTCGATAGCAAAGAATGTTCATATCATAGATTGCCATTTGTTTGTTAGAACTTTTTGTAGGTTTATCATAAACGTCTACGTCGTATCGTAGCATGTAGCACGCATTAGTGTAGCATCTCGTAGCACCGTAGCACCCCGTAGCGGCTATATAGTATGGAAACAGATTGTGTTACCTGCAATAACTCCCAGGTCGGGGCAAGCGGAGCTCCGAAAGCACTGGGCGGTGGTCGCAGCAGTGTAGGATCGCCTTGAAGCTGCAGTTGCTTTGCGCTCCACATCAATTCCTAAATATAATAACGGTACATTTACATTACATTCGCTAAGACGACGACGTGATTACCTACATCACAAACATCCAAAAATCGACTTATTAGGTCTACCGGTGTGGTGTGATATCGTCAAGAGTGGGAGAAGTTCTTTGAAACGTGAAGTTTCATCTTTATGCATCCTAGGTTATACTTATTTCCAATGCGTTATGATAAACAAACCGCATAAAGCTATCTTTCTCACCTGACACTTCTCGCTGGACATGAGCATATGCAGCAGATGCGGCGGCGGCGGCGTGAAGAAGGGTTCTGGCACCAGCGGCAGTGGACTCGTAGCGCCCGCGCCCGCTCCGCTCGAACCAGTCGACGCTGTGCTCAGCGGAGCGTTGTCTGTCATACTGCCGCTGATGCTGAACTGTAGAATTGACGACTGTGTAACTTGATGAGCTACCTCGTATCTACATAGAGGAGTGTAAATGTCGGTGTAAAGGAACATGCGCTCGCTTCTCAAGCTAGATGTCGCCGTCTCACACCACCAAGGACTTCCCGCAACTTAAATATTGAGCAGTGACTCGATGGCTAGTGGCTAGTGAGATGACGTAAAATATTTACTAGGTTAGGTACCTTTTTTGTCCTTATATCTAGCCGCTGCTGGGCAGATTTCCGGTCCGGAGCTAAAGTTAGTTGGCTGTCGTGCCATGGCAGCTACACAGAAAGGATGATTTGGTCATCTACTGTGTCAGTCGGAGGGAGTCGCAGTGTGACTGTTGCGAATAAGGCAAAGCTTAGCTCAGTCTGTGTGTTGTGTATAACATGTATCACCTGGAAACTGAAAGGTGGTTGCAGCGGCGCATACGGTGACGGCGGTGACATCTTCAGCGCGTGTGGTTTGTGCGCGTGCGACGGCGGCGGCTGCAGTGCCAGCAGCGTGCCAGCGTGCAGCTTGGGCTTGCGCGGACCTCGCTCGTGCTGGACTGCTGTATGGTAACACAGTTTTTCATTAAAATACGCGATTGCTGCCAAGAGTTCAGAATAATTATTGTTAAACTTTGTGTTTTTCGAAAAATTTAAATATAGGTACTAATTTTCAGCAGCGTTTCGTTTGCTAACATAATGTTGAAAACCGTTGAAAGTTAAAACTGATGGCAAAGCTGAAGCCCTTACTCCTCTGAATACCTACCCATGCATTTTGAATTGACTATCAGTAGATCCCTAACCAAATCGAGTTCTTCAAAAGTCAGAAAGCACCAGAGAGATATAAAGTGCGGTATGCAAAACAAGTGACCCGCACAAAAAGTTTTTGACTGTGAAATGTAACTTCAGCGTTGTTCTACACGAGGGATTATAGAGCCATGAACCGATTATTCGCGGACGATCCCTCGGTAAGCCGGGATCGAGTCGCGCATTACCGTCAATGTGTAGAGTGCATTGCGAGGGTTGAACGGAGCCTTTGGAAACTGATAGGCTTTTGTTATAAAATGATGATTTTGTTGTAAGCGAGGTGTTGACTTAAAAAAAGTGAAGAAAGCCGCGAAATAAGCAGAAAGTAAGTACAAGATATAAATTCGTCTTAGTCATTAATGTAGGTACATAATAATTAGACACCTTAAAAATTATTATTTTTGTTTTTTCCTGAGGCTAAGTACCTAGCTTTCTTTTTTTGAAAATTTCAGCATTCCATCCAGTTTCCATGTAAAAGAGATTTCCAAAATATGAAAAACATTAACATAGTCGATTTATTATTGTTTTATAATTGAAATAGTGGATGCAGCGGCCCTGTGATGTCACGCAATCAGCTTACCGCGGCTGAGTCCATGGGAATGTGGCTATTGTGCCCGCACATGGCGATTCGCTGCATACGTTCCCCTCAGGCACGTAGTCAGGATTCAATAAAGGTACCTATTGGACGAACCTACTATGATACTGGTGATCTACTTACACTAGAGTATAAAAATATAAAGTTTACATTTTTAAATGTTCATGTTACAGAGTCACTACTTCGCTTTTGGTAATCTGAGCACTTTCGAAAGCTGAATGCACTCAGGCTCGAAAACTGAAACAATAGCGACTCAAGTCTGAATACTCAAGCAAAGATTTTTTGACAGGTAAAAAGTTAAAATAGGTACGAGTTATCTTTACCTCAGTTGAGGCTGAGTTTTTCTAGATATATGTAGGTACCTAGACGCTCTCAACTTATTATTCAGCTGCAAATGTATGTAAACATTATTTCCGAGTTTTTACATTTATAAGAAAGAACAATACCAACCAACCCTGGTTTCGTTCCTCTTCTCGGTACTATCTAAATTTGTATCATATAGGTGGTAGGTAGGTATTATCGACATTCAACACCGAAAACACCGACGACAACTGTTAGAATTCCATATATTTTAGCAGTTCAGATGAAATCCATTTCAATTGAAATTAATTTATTCACAACTCTCCATGCGGAAACCCATTATAATAGAAATATAAACTCGTTTTGTCAAACAAAGCATATTATATCCTTGATACCTATTTATAGGATTGCTTATAGGTGAAAATAAAAGCCCCTGCGAGACAAAACACATCGGTAATATACTGTAGGTGCTATTAGGATAGCTACAAATCATATCACGTGCTCAAAACAGCGCTCGCAACTGATGCAACGATAGCGACCTTTTGTTTATGGGCCGCGTGTAATTACAAATAGAACACGTGCTTTTTTTCTCGACGTCATCTCGACCCTCGTAAAATAGTTGCACGCCAAAACCTTCTCTAAGTCATGTGTAATAGAACACAAATCTCTAGGTTTATAGCAGTTTAAGGGTTGATCAAGCCAAAGGGCTTAGTTTCCAGTGTGACGCGGATAAGCGAAATTTTAATTAAATGTACTTTGAAACAAAGTTTTGGAAAAGATGCGTAGGTATTTACCAACAGTAAATTGCGATACGATATTTTATGTAGAGCTCGTACTGTAGACACAAGTAGTTTAGGAATTACACAGCAGATGATAAGAACGTACCTATATGAATTAGATACCAAGAAGACCACCTTCACAAGAACCAAGTTAACTAATCTGCTATATTTTTTTCGCTATTAAATTTTACGAGTATCTTACAAGGCAAAACACAAACATAGCGAGAAGATATTATCAAAGTCGTTACATAGGACCCATTGATACACTTAAGTCGGCTCTAAGCTCCTTCAAAAAGGCGTTCTCTGAATCACATTTGAAGCGTTTAAGAGGGAGATTTAACTTCAAACATCGATCAGCAAAAAGCCCCTCTCGCAGTTGAATTGAAAGCAAACAATGCCTTGTTTTTCAAAAAGGCACCTCTAAAAACTACATATTTGTTTATTTTTTTCTGCCCGCCAGGCAACTTGTGGTCGGGTGTAATTAAATGTACGTGTATTGTATACCAACATACCTACCTGTCGCTCTGTTTTATATTGACTGCTAATGGAAGCATAACATTTACCGTTTTGTTCAATTTTATCATGATACCTGATTACCTATTATACGTGACATCATAGCATAGGCACAGCTTGTAGTTTGAAGCTACAAAATTATCAGGTGAGTATAAGTACCTATTAAAAGTGTCTGTGCTTCGGATACCAAAAGATTAAATCGATTGCAAACTTCTGTGAATTATGCTAATATTTGTATGCAAAATAAAGTAATGTAAAGTTAGCCAAATATTAGGTACAGTTAGATCAGTAGCTCTAGGACTCACCCCCCCCCCCCCTCACCCCCAGTCTGTCTTGAGGGTTGGGAGTGGATGCCTACACGTATGATATGACCCGGGCAAATGGAAGTCTGCGGTCGATAACGTAATGCTGTGCTTTTTGTCGACATTTCGTAAAAAGAGCAACTAGGTACCTAGGTACTTCCACATAATAGTCAATCACCTACTTTAACTTTTAAAACAAGAATGCGTTCGTTTGTAGAACTTTAAATAGGATTCCTAGGTACCTAGTCCATATAATTCTAATAAATATTCAAATAACCGTTTTGCTTTGATTTATTGAATATAATCTTTAATAGGCTTTTAGTTACTTAATTTATATATCTTACAAAAAACTCACCAGTAATGCTAGATTATTTACACTTTCAAACTGAATTTTAGAAAATCCTTACAATGTATGCGATGTAAGTTCATCGACAACCCAAGTTTGAGAAGCGCCCCCGCCCATTGAAGGAGGTCACAGCAGCGGTGAGGTTTGATTAATGACCCAATAATCCTGCCTGCTCCCCGGAGCCTCCACGAAGCTGAATTGGTGAGCGGTCAAAAGGTTTACTGACTCGTCGGACAGAGCCGCAATTTCTAAGTTGCTTGTCTGGAAGTTTAGGCTATTATGAGCTGACTACCTACCAACGGCTTTTATTTCTCTACGCAAACTTACGACAAGTTGCGTAGACATTATACATAGAAGAGCTACGGTAGTGCTACGGTGGCTCTACGGCGTAGAGGCTTGGATTTATTTTGAACGGTATCCATTTTAATCTTGTACGGTACGTCATCGCTCCAACTTTTAGTGCTTACCTCGAATAATCCTCCTCGACCTCGAAATCTATTGTAAGATTGAGTTTTCAAACGATATACATATTTATAATACGATTACCAATGACATAAAGGCCTAATAAAGACTTGTACTGATCCAAGGGAGGGTTTCTAAGGAGCATGACTCGGCAGTGAGGCTGCCAAGAGCCTCCCTCCGCGATCAAGATGTTAAATAAGCTATTTTTTGGTTCACCAGCCTCATTGTAGATGAATGAGAGTTTGAAAGCTTTGGATTTATTTAGCAACACAAATTGTGGTAAAGCTATTCGATTTGTCTTTAACAAAACAGCAGTAACAAAACAGAAATAAACGGAGAAACAATAATCTAAAACGCATAGACTTGGAATAAGAAATTGAGCATACAGTCGGACATAGTCTCTAAATTATACCAACTTATGAAGCCTTGATAATCAAATAACCTAAAACTGTAGCTAACAGGATCATTCCAATTTCAGTTTTAGACAATATACTTGCGAGTAAATAAGCAAAGCTGAATGAACTCTACATTTACCCTGATATTGAATTGATAACCTCAAACGATATTACGGCTCCATGGATGCGCATCGAAATCATCGCGTGGAAAATATCCGCAGAACGACCCCGTGTCTCGACATTCGTTCTGACGTTAATTCCAGCCGCATTTGTTCCATTACATTTCCGACACAAAGTAGATACGCGTTTGCCGAATTGACTAGGTGGATGCGACCAGGCGAGCGGTAACCGAACGGGACGGAGCGAGGAAGCTTTCGCGGGTAAAGAGGACGGAATATCAAAAGTGAGAAAGATGTATTCAGAAGTGAAATAGTCTGCTGGCTGAGCACATCATCATTAACGAGCCAGAGAGGGCGGAGGGCAGCGAAGAGGCAGAGGGGGCGCGTCAGGTGGGCGCTGTCCCACGCTCGCGAACACCTGCGCGCGATATTGACCCTTACCGCAACCACCTTTAGGGAACTTATCTGTGTAAAGCCGAACGAACACCTCAGGGAATATTTTCGAATGCACCGATATAAATATGAGAAATATCCAGGTTTTTACTCACCTCCCTGCGGGGTCGCCGAGCCCGGACAAACATCGTGTAGTATTATAATACATGTCGGACAATGTCGAGATGACAACGAGTTTTCCCACAAGCTTCCCGTATCGCATTTATTTTTATTTTGAGGGCCGTCAATACGGTTCTGTGAATCGGTTGTTTATTTCATAGGGAATGTATTGTGTTTTTCTATTACGTTGGAATGTTGCGATAGATTTATCATCTAGCGAATATTTTTGCTGTTCGAAATTCAAGGAAGCCTTTTTTTTTGCTTGCAATTTTGTTCTCTACCAATCGCTAACTTACCAACTCTACCAAAGGTTTACTTTTATAATAAGTGGTAAGTAGGTTTTATGAAAATAGTTCTTCATAACTTTTGAAATATCAAAGATTTTTACAAAAGCAAAACAAGGCAGTAGATTAAATCGCCGTGTACGGTTTCAGTGTAAACGCTAAGTGACTACCGCAAAAATTTCAAAGTTGTACAAAGTTATCGCAAAGTTAGTGAGGTTTTTAGCGAGCCCGTCCCGAACCGAACAAGTTGCGAGCTCGCCGCGAGCATCGCTTTATTTCACAACTATAACTTTGTTCTTCAAACCACAAAGTTTATATGGAAACTTTAAAGCGGTATAGCTACGAAGTGCTTATTTTAAAATTAAAATCAACTTTGTATCGTTTTTCTACTGGTTTCTCGGATTCTCCTACTTTGGGAAACGCAATTAGACTACGACATTAGATTATACTGTACTAGCCGTCGCCCGCGGCGTTGCTCGCGTTCTAACCTTTAGAATGTGACGTTTCAAAATTCCTTTCTTAGTGCACCCCTACACTATACTCGTATAAGGATACTACCCTCCAAATTTCATACCTCTAGGACTTATGGTTTAAGCTGTGCGTTGATTCTAAGTCAGCTACAAAAGAGTTTTATATATTTAGAAGAAGATTTATCATGCTTTATTGCTGTTTTTGGTGCGATCAACAAGGCGAGGATGTCTTTAGTGTGCTTGTGTGTGTTATATCACAAGCATATTATATGTATTTATCTATTGACGTGCTTTCATAAAATCATTTTGTGATTGTACAAGATTCGCTATGAATTTACAAAAGTTACATTGTACAACAATGTGAGCAAGCGACCCCTAAGATCCGATTATACGATTTGTTTTCATACGCTTCCGTGTTTGCTGATGTCCTCGAGGTCAACTGAAATATTGCTTATATTTTGACAGACCAACCTACCCTCCGACACAGTTTAATATAATATTTACACCGCAGAAGTTTCACTTTAAATGTGCAAAATAATTTACCGTAAGCACAGATCATAATATTATAAAGAACTACTACTTAGTCACTTCACAGTTCACAAAAAACAACTCACAAATTTTAATGATTACGCATTGCGAGAGCTGTATGAAAGCTACATAGCTTAGAGCGCTTGTTTTGAAAATAAATAAAACGCATTGTAAATCCTAAGTTAACGCAATAAAGCTCACTTTACCTGAAAAGCTGTTATGATGTGACACCGCACCAGACTGCTGCGGGGTGAATCCCTCTATCTAATATAATTTTAATGTTGTGCGTGAACAAATTATTGCACTGTCATAGTGAATAGAACTTGTTTAATGGGATAATCGCTGCATCTGGTTTAGGGTTATTTTTTACATCTAAGTATAATATTTATATTAATTAATTTTCATACAGTAGGCGGGGTAATTGCGGTCCATTGGTGATTTGTTTTTGTTATGAAATTAAGTTTGGTTTGATTGAAAACTAAAGCCGATATGAATTAGCCATTTTATAATCATGAATCCGTATTTTATTCCCAGTTATTGATCACTTATTAGTAAGTACTATACGTTGAACGATTCTATTCAACCAATGTTCAGTTCTACCGCCCGCGCCCATCGAGAACAATACTTAGGTCGAAAGTAAGTTTTAACAGTTATGTTAAAACTACTTAGACAAAAACAGTTTTATTTAAATGAGAAGGTATATCTTTCCATTTTAACAATTACCTCGAGATCCCCATCCAAATGTGATAATTAAATGTAACAAATAATCACAAGCGTTACTAAAATCGCTATTATAGAGCAATTGTGGGGATCACCCCTCCCGCAACATTTGTGGCCACAGTTAACTTTTATGGAGCAGTATATCAGGTACAACCGAGGGACTCTGATGATCTGAATCATCAATCTGTGACCCGAGCTAAGTATTAGTTGATATATTTTGAAATATTTGATGTGCAAAATATACCCAAATATAACTTTTTTTAATAACTAAACTATTATTTAACCATTTCAGTAATATTTTGGTCCATTACAATCGTAAATCATACCATTCAAACTTCGGTAGGTGTGATTCAAAATAAATATTACCTTCATTTGTCTGTTGCTAAATCTTTCTACTCATCGCTCATCTGTTTTTCTATAAGCTGTGCTACTGGTTCTGTCAGTTACCTTACTGTGCACTCATGAGGTGTTGAACACGTGTTACAGATCGTAGGGGAGCATTTACACAATACGAACTACTTGATATTAAACACATTCTGAACATTTTCAAGGGTGGGCGTTCAACTAAAGAATTTGTTTATTTTTGTCTTTGGCAAAATTTGCGATTACAAATTTTATGTAAAATTGCGGTTAATTCTCGCCTCGACTTAACCTTGAAATGGTGCTTTCGTTGATTTCAAAACATGATTTCGAGGCCGAGTCGAGGCGAGAATTATTCGAGGTAACTACAAATATCAGGGGAAGCTTCTATTTTGTTCTCTCTTGCACCTAGTTAAATGATCTCAGGGAACATCTACTTCTAAATACCATACAGATTAGTCGTGACATGAGCCTATAAGTACTACGTTTTTAACTGTTTTTTCTTCCTTTGTCTCATCTGCGTGACGAAATCCCCTTGACCGCGAGCGCAGCAATCTACTCAATTGGATGCGCACTCGATACGCTTCACATGCAAGAGGGTGAGTTACCTATAAATAAATTATGGAGCCTCTTTCGAATGGGCGTTTGCACGCCGACCGATACAAACAAGCCAGTAGCTTCAACACGTATATTGGTATCGGTGCAGTCACGGTATGAATGCGTGTTGTAGGTAATATTTTTCGGCCAAATGTGATTGTTCTTTCTGATTTTATGGAGGTTAGCATATATTTAAGGATCTATTGCCATGGGTCTCATCCTTGTATCAGATAGCGTTGATATTTTACTGTCGGCTCCCGTACTATAATGCTAAATGTTTGGGATTAGCTCTTCGCCGATATCGTGTCAATGTCGTGTCGGTCGCAGTGCGAAAAGAACCAACGTCACATAAAGCTTTTGAGCTTTCGTAGTTTTATTCACTTAACACTTGTGGTAGCAACACTGCCTTCCGATGCTAAGGTTGTAGGTTCAAATTCGGTCGTGCACCGATGGGTTTTCTACTCGGAAAAGTTATGTGCGTAATACCAGTGCTTAGATTACCAAAAGTACCAGTGCTCTCAAACGGTGAACGAAAACACCGTGAGGAAAGTCGTGGTTTACTCACTTAGTCAGTTCCACATATATTGACCTTGTCTTTCCTGTAGATAAGACCGACTAGGCTGAGAGGATAGTATAAATGCTGAGTAAACCTACTTCATCTAAACCACGTCCTCGGTACTACAGGGTCCAGAATGTAGAAGCAAGGGTAACAAGTGACTCCTGACACTGTATAAATAATCTTGTCTATGTGCAAAGGCTTGTCTGACCCTATAATAATGTGATGTTAAAAACATAGGAATATATTTAATTTAGAATTATCAAAATATTGACCTTGGTATACCTTCGCTTATTGTAGGAAAGTATGTAGGTAAGTATACTTTAGTATACCAATTATTTCATCAAACGATGTATGAGTAAAGGTAAAATAGAAAGTTAAAACGATAATTATGAAATAACAAATCGTAGCCAGTCTCATTAGGTACCTTTAGATTTAAAATATGTTTTCGTTTTGTTTCATTAATTACCTTTACAAATGATTATTTTACCCTACAATAATATTCAACTTTGATAATTATCATGTACCTATTTCATTTAACGTTATTTTTAAGACGATCGAGTTGAAAATACAGAGAAATGAGATTTACATTATTCTAGCCATTATTTTTAACTAGCTTACTCCTTCGGCTACGTTCGCGTGTTATGCTGTATAAGTTGCAAAAAACTAAATTTTTCATTTATATACGAGTTACGGCGCGAATACAAACAGAGTCTACACGAGTTAACCAAATTAATTTATAAAAAATATCACATTGTGTCGATATAATAACTCGAAAGCACTTAAAAAGAAAGCCTTTTCGAGCGATCAAATAGACATAATCCCCAATTTAACTTTATAAAATTAATTTAAAATCGATCAGACTTCGAGCAAGCCAGACGTAAGCTTCTTCAAGTTACTTCAGTTTTGATGAAAAAGTTACGGATTGATTTCGGGAAGGAAAACCCTTTTCATGTAATTGGAGAATACCATGGGAGTCAACCACTGAAGTTTAAATTTTGTTTAATTTTCGCTTCGCTCGCTTGGTATCCGTATAAAAAAAGCTTATTCGCTGCTTCCAACGAAGTGCTACGGCGTAGCACCTTCGTAGACGTCGGATAAATCTTACACGCTCCAAACCTCGGTGGAGATCAAATTATAAAAAATCTAAATAATGATTTATTTTGACTCTGTTCTATTCCCTTCTTTAGGTATTGAATTGTGTTTTAAAAGGAACGTCGCGAAGACGTGTCGCCGCCGCCGCCGGCCGCCGCGTCAAGGGGCAAACTTTTCAATTACCTCAATGTCGTGTAACCCCGCAGCGGGTTAAATTAATTCTCTCCACTTTACAAAAAGATTCACCTACAGAACACCACCCTTGCCACCCGAACAGACGCTGTTCTATTCGATTTTTTCACGAGCAGAGGTAACATTGTGACGTCCTGCGATATTTATTTTTAATTTAACGGGTCGCGTGCAAGGTTCTGATTCTATCGCGCTTACCTTTTTAAAAGTCCTTTTGTGAAAATGAGAAATCCAATTTGCAGATTGTGTATAATTAATTGAACGATTGCTTGGATTTCATTTAGGTACATTATTTTTACAGTTGCGAGTACTTTGTGCTCTCTTTAAGAAATAGATATGAACAATGAGGTTAGCTTCGTCATCAGTTTTCTCAATCCATCATATCATAAATTTACCAATAATGATGTAAGTCGAAAGTACAGGCAACCGAGAAGTTGAAGTTGATGAAACTTGATTAACTGTAGTTTCATTGAAGTTTCGAATTGATGGGCTTTCTGGAAAGTAGACAGACCGTTGCCCTGCCGATGAAGTGTCCTCTCAGGATAGGTTCAAGGTAGTCTACGTGTTATGAAACAGCACGTATAGATAGATACAAAACCTAGTCAGGGTGGCAAGTTTGTCGGGTCCGTGTTGACGCATCGGCCGACATCAATTCGCTCTGTTTGCAGAACGATATTGGATTTAGCTGATTGGCTCCCTGTCTGTTGGACTTGACCAACTTAATGATCCTTTTGAAATTGGTTGCCATTTTGGCATGCAAGGCTCTATTTTAATTTACGTTCGAATGAAAGCTGTATTTGTGCGGAGGCGGTATATTTTGGAATTCTGTCTGACTAAAATAAAATACTTGTAAGGTGACTTCCTACATTTCATGATATAAATTGATAAGTGATAAGGATGAAAGAAACGACCACCCGAGTCCGCTGTAGCGTTTGAACTGATTTATTTATTAAGTGTAAAAATGTACATTGACTGTACATCCTGCCCCCTCGGACAAGATGCCAAAAAATATGAGAACAGTATTTATGAGTTAATTAGCTGATAGTTTCGATTTAAAAATTACGGGGGATGTGCCCGCACTCATCCCTTTTCCGCACTTTGGCTCGCTAGCCCCTAGCACATTCACGTTCACTTCACCAACACTATTCACTCGCGAGCGTGGGCGCGGCTGCGGCGCTGCTGTCGCCGTGACCGCGTACACCACCGCATGTTCTCGGCGCGCCATGGCGAGGCAGCGATTCCTTCGCCACCTCCAGCCAATAGCGATGATAGCTCCCATTCCGATGATAAATATGATACTGTACAACATGACGTAGTGATGTATGTCATGTGTATTGAGTTGGTAAAAAGACTGTTCCTTTAACAATTTTATTTCGTTGATGAGATCATCCCATTCCAATTCAGAGGTTGTATTGAAATTTTGGTCGAATGATAAGGCTGATGTATAAATTATTTTGTTTAAGACGGAGACCTCTGGGGCTTCTGCAAGTCTTGTTGATATATTCATTTTACTGAAGAAGTTGTTGTTATGAGTGTAAATAGTATAACCGGAACCTTTGAGTTTACAATCGGCCCCTAATGTTATAATTCCGGTACCACTTAATTGTTTGATAGTGATCCCACCTGGGCACTGAATGCGTACGTGGCATTCTGAGCAGCACGCGAACATCCAGTCATTGAGTCTGTGTAACTTGATCCACCGATCTCGACAGGTGGTAACAAATGTTTTACACATTGAGTCGCTGTTTGTTGATAGTAATTTGATACTGCAGAGTGATTGTTTAATTTGTAAATCATAAATAGGTAATTGTGCCGCGCATAATAGCTTATCTTTAAGAGAGTGAATACATTGTTCTAGATCGTTATATGATAGGAAGGAGGCGATATCTTTTTTTAAATTGTATGCTATATAAGGTTCTTCTGTTGAAATATACGACGATTTGTTGTCCTTATTTTGAGGAATACTGATAATTCTGTTCAATTCGAATACATCACTGCTCAAGAGTGGAATTTTAATTTCAATCAAAAGATATCCTTCATATATGCGAGCTGCGGCTTTCAGCAGCTTGTACATATCCTTGATGTTGGGTTGATTCACAGGTAACATGAGATCTCCTTTAAGTTGTCCTGATATGATATTCATTTGATGCTCCATTTCCTCGGGTAATAATAAGTGCGGGTCTATACGACCATGACTTATGTCTGTCACTGTGCTGATAAGGGTTTGTTGTATTCTTCTGATGTTTGTGAAAATCATATTTGCTGTCAATGCAGCTGATGTGATATAGAGGCCGGTTTCGCTGTCGTACTGAATACGATTTTCCGCCAATGATAAGTTATGAATTTGTGCCTTGATAAACTTGAATTGTAGCGACATTGCCCTTTCGTTTCTTTTTAAAATGTTGTACTCTGATTCCAGAACGGATGTTTGATTTCGCATAAGGTCTTGTAGATGATTTTCGTTGAAACCTATCTTTTCAACATCCTTCTTGTACTGCTCTGCAAACCGATCGTCTAGTACTCCGAATAATGAGTTAGCGATATATCCTATTCCATTGATCAATCCTCTCTTTTGTCTGTGCACATTCCGATCCAATAATAACCTGTTATAATGCTCAACTTCAACCATTTCGTGTTCCAACTGTGATATGAGGTTTTGATATTGTAGCCTTTCGCCTTTTGCTGTCTGTTTGATATGTTCCACATAGGTTGATATTTTCGAAATTCCTTCCCAGTATGGTGTCATGTTATAGTAGACCACCATCTTCCATTCGTCCTTGATAAATTGCAAGTCTAATATTTTGTCAAAAAATAGATCCTGACTGTCATTTAATGGTGAAACCTTGAAAGTTGCTTGATCCGTCATCAGCTGAGTACTTGGTGATATAATTGTTGTAAACATCACTAACATGGTGATAAAAAAGTTTTTGTAGTTTAGGTTTCTAGGTCGAGGTCGCAGTTGCATTCTGCTTGGTTGATCTTGACCTTGATCAGATGTTGATCCTTGATTTGATGTTGATGGTTGATCTTGTTGTTGTGTAGCCTGCTGCGTAGGTATCTCTTCTTCTTTAACGGGTAGCACAATAAGCTTGCTGACAGGCCGTTTAATGATATTGCTGCTTGTTTTTAACGTCACTACGCGGACGCATCCGTCTTGACCTTGATGTAGATCTTGAACTCAGCCAAGGGCATACTTCCCTGGAGGCAAATTGTCCTCCTTGATAAGAACGACGTCATCAACTTTGAGGTTCTGATTACGACTTCTCCATTTCGTCCTGGTCTGCAGCTGTTGTAAGTACTCTGCAGACCATCTTTTCCAAAAATGCTTGTTCATAGTTTGAACTAACTGCCAACGTTGTGATAGGGTGACCGATTCTGGTTCTGTCTGTGGTCTTGATAGAAGTGAACCACCGACAAGGAAGTGTCCTGGAGTGAGATACTCGTCATCTGGACTCTCAATGAGTTGACACAATGGCCGTGAGTTCAAACACGCCTCGATCTGATGAAGCAACGTTGTAAATTCTTCATATGTTAATTTCTGATCCCCTAGGACGCGTTTCAAATGATATTTCATACTCTTGACTGCAGATTCCCACAAGCCCCCAGCTGAAGGCCAGCAGGGTGCATTTTTGTGCCAGGTAATGTTGAAGTCGTTGATACTGTTGAAAAAGTCTGGATTGATATTTTGCATGATTTTCTTGTACTCTTGTTTTAACAGACGATCCGCTCCAATAAAATTGGTCCCGTTGTCACTGTACATGTGACCAGGAACACCACGTCTTGCGCAAAATCGCCGAAATGCTGCTAAAAATGTAGGTGTGCTTAAGTCGGATACCAATTCTAGATGTACCGCTTTCGTAGATAAGCATACAAAGACTGTAATGTACCCCTTGCAGGTTTTGATTCCTCGACCTTTATTGATCTTCAGTTCTACGAACCCAGTGAAATCGACCCCTGCGTGTGTAAAGGGCCGCGAGGGTGTTACCCTGGGCTGAGGTAAATCTGCCATGATGTGTTGATTTTTATCGATGCTGAACCTTCGACAACGTACACATTGTCTTAACTGACGTTTTACGGTACGTATTCCACTGATGATCCAAAATTGATCTCTGATATATGATAGCGTCAGCCTCGGTCCGCCGTGAAGGGTGGTTATATGGGCTTGATGAATGACGAGATCCGTGAGTCGGCCGTGACATGATAAAATGATAGGATGCTTTGCTGATTTACTGATATCTGCATTGTGCAGTCTTCCTCCGACTCTTAACAAACCTTTATCGTCAACGAATGGGTTCAATGATATTATTTTGCTTTTCGGACCCACATGCCCATGTTCCTTGATATACTCCAAGTCTTCCGCAAAGTCTTGGCCTTGAACTTGTTTTATAAGTATCGTACGTGCATTATTCATTTCACATGAAGTCAGCACCTTGTCGTACGAGTGTGATGCACGATGTTTGTCTCTTGCGCACTTGATGAAACGTAACACCCAACCGAGTACCTTTGTAACTCGTGTAATTGAGTTGTATTGTGATAGCAACTCATTTACGATAGTTATGTTGTTTGTTTGTAAAGTCTGATTTGATGATGTGGCAGTAGATGGTACTTCTTTTTCTTTTTTGTAGATCGGCTCGAGAGCCATGAACTTATTTTCCAAGAAGGTCATAAACTCTTCGAAGGTCGGTAGCTCTCTGGGCTCTTTTCGATTTTCCTTAAAATCCGTGTATGTTTGTGAGTCCAGCTTCTTACACAAAAGATGAACAATCAGTGGGTCCCATGATGGTGTATCCACGCCAAGATTGTGGATAGCATGGACGCACTCGTTTGTTGTGTCGTACATTCTTCGCAGCTCAAATGCCGACTGTTTGGTGATGTTATGTTGATTTAAAAGGATCTCGATGTTTTTTAGAAAATAACAAATGTATATTGCTGTACCTATGTACTAAAATACTCCATGCTGTGTCGTAGTTCTCGGGAGTGATATGAAGATGTGCAATAAGACGCTCTGCTTCGCCCTTGATTTTACTTTTCAAATGCTGCAATTTTTGAGCCTTTGTTAAATTTTGGTTGTTGTGGATTGTTTCCGTGAAAAGATCGTAAAAATTTGGCCAATTAATGTATTTGCCACTAAAAGATGGAATTTCGAGCGTCGGTGTACATTGCTTCATGTGTATGTTTGATTCGAGTTTTTGATTGAGAGCCCGTTTGATCCTTTTGTATAGGTTTTCATGATGAATAAATTCGTCTTCATAGTTGATATCCCCCCCTGATACAATGCTGTCTATCTGAATATGAAGAGTGTCGATTGTTTTCCATTTCTTCTGAAGATTTTTCAATTCATCCTCAATTTCCCACTTTTCTTCTATGATACCTAAATCTATACCCTTTATTTGACGATCTAGTGCTCTGAACTGCGCTCGTTGAAGAGACAAGAATTCCTCCATCTTTCCGTCTGGCATTGTTGCCTTTTCGGAGACTTTACCGAATGTCGAAAGAAGTAGTTTTAATTCGTTGTACATTTCTTTACCGGTCTCATACGTTTCCGCTTCTAGATATTTTTTCTGAGACTCGTTTTCTTGACCTTTACAAATCTTCTCGTGGTTGTCAATAAACTCTCCCCAGAGGTTTTCCAAAACATCTAGCCTTTTTTTTATATATTCCTCAGTCTTTCTATGCGCGGAATCTTTCTTTAAATTTCTTTTGATAATTTGAAATTGTGCTATTGCATTTGATTGATGAGCTATTAGTTCATCCATGATGAAATAAAAGGAACAGTCTTACTTGGTAATGCTGCTCGATGAGGCTCGCTGATAGGGAAGGTGGTATTCTCCTCCACTGATAATCCGATGATGACCGGAACTAGGTTGATAAATGGCCCGGCTTTGCCAAGCCTGGACCTGATGATAAATGGACCAAGGCGCACCACCCTGGTCGGTGCTGATGATAATGATAGTGTAAGCTCTGTTTGAGCCCACACTGTTGATACTCCACACTTCAATCCAATTTACGACGCACTTCACTAAACTTCGATTTACGAAAAATGACCTCGCATACGATTTATTAGTAAATTTGCACCGTAAACGCACGAAGGACCAAAGAAATGTAAGGTGACTTCCTACATTTCATGATATAAATTGATAAGTGATAAGGATGAAAGAAACGACCACCCGAGTCCGCTGTAGCGTTTGAACTGATTTATTTATTAAGTGTAAAAATGTACATTGACTGTACAATACTGTTTCAGTGAGGTAAGTTCGACTAAAATATCAAAAACAGCAGAAAATTACATATGATAAATTGGTGGTGTCATGATGTAGCCATGGTTAGCTGTGGTGCGATGGTTAGGCATGGCATTCGGCGTCAAAAAAACAAATTAAAGAGTGGAATGAACTGTGTTTTTCATTACACTGCCGCATAAATAATTGATCTCTGCTGAAATGTAAAAGAGCCTCATTACTGATAAATGTAACCACGGCGGTTGCGGCTGGCAAGCAACACAGTCGAACTGAGTAGACGTACATTTTTAATGGCTGTCTGCGACATCGTTTTGAAGTCGAAATTCTATCAACTCAACTGAAGTAGACCTTCGGTTATACTTTTGATAGTTATTAGAAGTAATAGAACAGTTATTAAGTAAGTATGCTCTGTTTAGTCGTAATGTAATCCTTATCGCTGAAAGCACTGTCACTGTGTAGAGTTACCTACCAACTAATTGAAGACTCACACAGTCAATATAAGACAGCTAGAACTCATGTTACGCTAGATTGGCTCGATCGCACATTGCAAGTGCTTTTGCCTTCAAAATCTTGAAGATATTTGCGAAACGCTGGGTGTTTAGCAAACAGGGCAGGGGTAAGTTCGAGGGGCGTATAATTACGCGAGCGGGTAAACATATAAAGGTAATCCGGGTCGCGGCGGCACAAAGTGATGCTCGTGAATAAATTAGCGATGAAACACCTGCGCCGCGACCGCTGCTCGCGCTTTGCCGCCGCCGCTGGTAGGGCTGCTTACAGCTTGTACTTTCAAACCTGTGGCCGAACTTTCTCTACACCGGACTTTGTAGTAAGCACAAAGGCATGACCCACTCAAGCTCATGACACTCGCAGCCACGAATCATTTTACATCGGAAAAACATAAAGTGTAAGTTAGACCTACCTAAGTACAGTATTATCACCACTCTAGATTTTACAAACGTCAGTTTGCATTCTACAACTAATTCAAATGTTTAAAAATAGCTAGGTATTCCCATGTATGTTCGCTTTCAGCTTTCTAAACGGGGGATATGTTTTAAATGTTATTTTAAGATTTTTAAGTTTAGGTGTACTGGTGACAACCCTACTATAGATTGAAGCTCATATCTATAGTTAGTTACTACTCTCAAAGCCTAAAGGCTTCGTCACATGAGAGTTGGAGCCGACTTGCGGCCGACATGGGCCTTGATGAATATTCAAATTCGCAAGATTTTACGGAGAGAATTGATTTAAACTGATTATTATGCGCACTTGGGGAGGATTTGATACATTTCAACACAGAGCGATCTTTACGAAATGCTAACTGTTTGCATCTGTTGAATCGAAAAAGAAGTGAGCAAATTAACTTTTGAAACCAAAAGACGATCTCAAACTGACGATAAAAGCTTTTTAATCCTTATCAACAAGGGTCGTAAATATGCTTGTTGTATGCTCTAAACTTCAAATCTGCATATTTGTAGATTTTCGTACATTTCTCAATGAGAAAAAACTTGCTCTGTATACGTATACGAGCCTTTAACAGTAAACACGCTTCAGTAACCTCTCAAACCTATTCTAAACACTCAAATTTTCGAGTTTAAAAATGTTAATCATCTGGAGTAAATCAATATTTGGTCCTACTAAAAATATTTGCACGATTCGATATCATTCAGTAGACAAAATCGATACAGGCTTGCGAACATACTACATCAGTGACGTAATGACAATAGGATCCGACTAGGTTGGGAATGGGGCTATATTTCACTCGGTATTGGAGCGGCCGGACAAAGCAGCCTGCTGTGAGCCTGATGGATGCACACTGCGGGACAATATCACGAAAACATAGTGTACCTACCTACCTATATACGATGACTGTCTTAATAATTATGGTTGGTATGTGGAGACACCACAGACGCCAGACCTTAGATTCTAAGCGAGAAAACCTTTCTTTACCCATACGTGTTGTTTGATACATCTCGCCGCCTTTAATCTATCTGTTTTACAGAAAAGTGATGGAACAAACACCTAGAATTAGCCATTAAAAAACCTAGTGCTTACCATCCTTATTCATGTTCGCCTGGAAGCACTTAGCAAGCCTGCAGGCGCGGCACTGGTTTCTGTGCGTCTTGTCCACAGGACAGCGACCCTTCATATCGCCACCAGCTTTGCATGTGTACACGCGGTTCCTGTGGATAGACCGCTTGAAGAACCCGGAACAGCCTGTAGAAGAGGTCTAAATGAGCTGGTGAATAACCTCGCCGGTGGATTTATGGTGCGAAAAATAATTATTTAGGTTAGATAGTAAGTAGATAGAGCAACATTCGCAGATTTTTCAAATTGTCGTGAAATTCTGGTTGCAATAGACAGATTTTTTCCGTCAGTTGTTTTTGGATTTCTTCGTGGTCAAGTACCAAAACGAGACGCTATACTGGGGAACAAAGAGAGGCGTTTTTACTTATTTTTTTTGCTGACGTCACCGTCGAAATGCAAATTCAACCAACAAAGTTGAAACTGCAAAAGTGCAACGTACTGTTATACGGGAGAAGCACTTTCTCTTTTTAAAAAAAAAACTAAAATTACACTACTAAAAGTTTATTTGAATTTAGAAACGAAATAGTAAAACAATTTAATAAATTGGGAGACGTTTAACTCCTTTCAACGATTGACCGAGACTGAATGGTCTTCTAGCTGAAAATGCAGTAGTGCATTTTCAGACTGCTTATTTTTCATTTTTATTTGCAATGAAGGGTTATAACAACCCCCCGTTTAAGTAAAAACTTACGATAAAAGCGAAGTTTTTAATTAATTCTGATTCGCGGTTGGATATTTAATTGGATGTCTTCTTGATCTATATTACTGGGTGGAGTTGGTCTAAATTTACGATAAAGAGTAACACATTCATGGATATCATAAATATATATGATATCCATGAATGTGGAGTTAACTGCGGTTCATTTTGATTTTTTAACTTCTCAAGTGTTTTTATTAAGTCATCGGCTTTGTCATTTATTTCATTTAAATTGTTAGTGTCCAATTTAGAGATTCGAATAGAGTTTTCTGAATAGTTTAATTTCTTAAATTTTGTTATGTCACAACATGAATCGTTCACCAAATTAAAATCTGAATGAATATGACTGAATTTATATACTGGGTATGTTTTACTAATTAACTTCACATTCTTACAATATCCGGTACAGTTAGGTCTTAATGTTAGGATACCAGTTCCTAAGATAGTATATTCCAAAATCTCATTACTACATTCTATACTTAATTTTGATGGCTCTGAATGAGTAAATATCCATCTATTGTTTCCTAGAGATTGCCAAACATCAATATGTCCATACAGGAAATTGGTTTTACATTGTTTCGGAAGTGACATCAGGACTTTAGTCATCACTTCTGTTTCACAGGTGGGATAGTTTTGAACACTAAATTCATCCATTTGTTTACAAATAAAATTTTCCTTTCCAATTATTTTGCAGTTATTGAGGTCATTCAGAGTTACATACTTAGACTTGTCTTGGTTTAAAGCGACATAGGGCGTTGTAGGTATTATCAACGCGTATGATTTATAAAATGTTACATTATGAGGTACTGGCACCGGGATACTTTTATATAAGTCAAACTTACTTATATATACCAAAGGAATCTTAAGAGTAAATACTAATTTGTCGTCTAAAATATACGATACTATCTCAGTTAAGCTAATTAAAGTAAATATACTTTCTAATTCTAAGTTTACAGGGAATTCCACATATTTCGGTAAGTGTTTTACATTGTTAACTAAATCAAAATACAGGTCTTTTGGTGTTATAACAGAAGGGTGTAATGTGTTTGATTTTGCGAACAATACTGAGTTTACTATATCTTCCATTTTGTATGATACACTCAGCATACAAGAGTGGAGGACGCCAAACACTTCTTGTATAGCAGATTTAAACAGTAATGAGTTTGTAACTATTGTTATATTATTTGCATAAGAGGATAGGCTTTCAATCATCGTATTTAATTTATTTTCATTTTTATTTATCTCAATTATTGATTCATTTAAATTTAAAATAGCTGATTTGGATAATAAAATATTTTCTTTTATTAGGTCTAATAATTTGTTATCATTTTCTTTCAAGGTTTGGATCGCGTTACTGTATTTAATCGCATCATCTTCATCCATAGTACCAAAAACTTGTTTAAATATTGTACCAATGCCGGATATCCAGGCGGATCGTTTGGTTTTGCTGAGGATCAAATGGGAAATCGAGTAGTAATCTCTTGAAATGTCATCATAAATAGAAACGAGTGGTTGAAATAAATTTTGACATTCTGAATCACCGATAGCGTCACTTTTGGCACAAATGTATTGAGCAGAGGTAAGTATATTTTTAATGTTATCAATATGAGGTTTTAAGTATTTTATTTCGACTGGAATTACTACATGTAAATGATCATTTATTAGTTTTACGGTTCCGGATGGATTAAAGTAGATGCCAGGGCTTTTTACAATTTGATCGATAGCGGTGAAGTCTTGGGTACGTGAAACACCGTGACAGAATCCTGCCAGGCTGTAAAGAAGAATTAAAAAATATTTAAGTAATTAAATAAACCTATGATATACTTAACTTAGCCTATTTTATTTTAAGTAATGGTATCTCTGTACCAACCGTCTAAATCTTAAGACCTAGGGATCCGTACAGTAGATAGCAACTTAAAGAACTTAAGACTAAAATAATATCTATAATCTTACTTTTAGGTAGAAGATTGGCTAGATCTTAAGACCTAGCGACTTCTATGTCAGCGAGTTTTACTTCATCATAATGATGTTTTACGTGACGGCGATTGATCAATAGAGACAACGTATGGTTGCCATGAATTTTGACAACTTTAAAAGGTCCTTTCCATATGGGTGAAAGAGCTTTCCTCAGTCTGACATGGTTTTTCAGGTAGACCATGTCACCTACTTTATATGTTATGGGACGTGATCCTTGATCATAATATGTTTTAGAAGTTTCTTTTGATCTTACTATGTTCTCAAGGGCTTTCTCTCGTGAAAGTTTAAGACGATGATTCAGCACTTTAATATATTCAAGATAAGTTCCTGTAGGATTAAGTTCAAAAATAGAATCAGGAAGGTAAGGTTTATGTCCAAAAAGTAGTTCGTAAGGTGTGAACTTTGTAGTAGTATGAACGTTAGTATTGTAAGCGAAAATAGCGGTATAGATATATTTGTGCCAATTCGTTTGGTTTTCGTCGGCATAAGATTTCAGATATTCTTTGAGAGTCGAATGACTTCTTTCTAAGGCGCCTTGTGTCTGAGGGTGGTAAGGTGAAGACCATAATTGTTTTATTTTGAAGAATTCGCATGTCTTTTTGAATAACTCAGCGGTAAAATTAGTACCTTGGTCAGTTAATATCATTTTGGGTATACCGAATAAAGAGATAAAATGGATGAGACCTTCACAAGAATCTTCAGCAGAAACATTGGACATAGGATAGGCAAGTGTGAATTTAGTTAGATCGTCTTGTATGGTTAAAATGTATTTGAGTTTAATAGTTCCTGTCTCGGGGAGAGGACCTACAACATCTAAGCTAATGCGTTCTAATGGTGCAGTCGATGTTGACGTGATTTGCATGGGAGCTCGGCTGACTTGACGTAATGCTTTATTCGTTTGACAATGCGAGCATTTTTTTATATACTTTTCTATGTCTGACTTCATTCCTTTCCAATGGTATCTTTCTTTTAAACGACTATACATTCGAGATGACCCAACATGACCAGCTATGGGTATGTCGTGATTCTCTTTTAGAATCTTAGGAATTTCACTTGGAGTGGGAAAGATCATTGAGTTTCTATAAATTTTAACAATGATGTTAGTATTATGAAATAGGAAGCCTATGATGTTATAGATTTTTGTGAACGAGAGTTTGACAAACGGATCATTGAAGTCAGAGATTGCAATTTCTTGATTTTGATCATGGTTGATGAGAAGTTCATTCCTGAGATTTTTCAAAGATTGGAAGAGTCCGGGATATTCAACCGTATCAAAATGATGGACTTTAGTAAACAAGAGATAGTAAGACTTATTTTTTATTTTTAAGTTTAGAGAGGAGTATAATATTCTTTCTTTGTCAATGATTTCAGAGGTATCTTCATGATTAGCAAGAATTTCTTCAATATAAGGGTTAGTTTCATCAAGGTCAATAGACGTTGGAATAATAATTGTTTTAGAGTCAGATGCTAATAATGGATTGGTATATTCATGGATTACAGTGTTGTATGTATGCTCTTTCTTGGCCATGGATTTTAGGAAATCAGGATAGGATCCTTCGTTAAGAGCAGGGATTGGTAAGTGAACTGGTATATCAATGGGTAAGTGTTCTTCGTTGGGCGTAGTAGGATTTGGAATATTTAGGTCAATGTCATTAATGTTATTTCTTTCATTTTCAGGATTGAACGGGGAGTTTGGAAGATCAAAATCAGTTTCTTGGAGAGGATCTAAAGATGGTAAGTCGTATTCATCAGGATTCAGAGGATCATCAGGGAGCTGGATATCAAGAGAACTTGGGATCGCGTGAGGAGGTGAACTAGTAGGATATGGTAAGTCAATGGAATTAGTATTTGGATCATCTGGACCAATGTCTATTGGTAGTACCGAAAAACGGTTAGGATGTATGATATTATTTAGATTGTTCACAGGTAAAACGTCTGCGGGATATCGAGATAGCGCATCTGCTGCACAATTGAGTTTGCCTTTTTTATGTTTCATTTCATAGTCGTACTCTTCAAGTTTCAGCCTCCATCTTTGCAGTTTACTTGAGGGATCTTTGTGCTTGAAGAGCCATATCAATGGATTATGATCGGTGAGTATGAGGAAATGGCGACCATATAGATAAGGGCGAAAGGTCTTACAACCGAATAGGATAGCGACTAATTCTTTCTCGGTGACATTGTAATTGATTTCATTTTTGTTTAGAGTTCGAGATGCAAAGGCTATAGGCTGTTCTTTGCCTGATTCGCCTTGAGATAGGATGGCACTGATAGCATAGTTGGATGCGTCACATGTGAGTACAAAAGGCTTTGTGAAATCAGGGTAAATTAGAAGAGGAGGAGAGATGAGTCGTTCTTTTAGAGTTTCGAAAGCAAGTTGTTGCTCGTTTGCCCATATAAATGGGGTGTCCTTTTTTAAAAGTGAAGTTAGTGATTTAGCTGTTTTAGAGAAATCCGGTATGAATTTTCTATAATATGACATGAGGCCTAAAAATGATTTTACATCTTTGGCTGATTTGGGAACCGGATACTTGGATACTGCTTTGATTTTTTCAGGATCAGGTTTGACACCTTTATCTGTGATTTGATGTCCGAGATAGGATACTTCTTTTCTGAGAAATTCGCATTTGTCTGGTTGTAATTTGAGATTGAATTGTCGGAGTCTTTTGAACACCATTTCGAGGTTGTTGATATGTTGAGAGAGATCATAGGAATATATTACTATGTCATCTAAATAAACGAAGCACCTAATACCTTGAAGACCCGCAAGAACAGAATTCATCAGTCTTTGGAACGTGGAGGGTGCATTTTTAAGCCCAAATGGCATGCGTTTGAATTCGTAGTGTCCTTGGGGAACACTGAACGCGGTTTTTGTTGCGTCTTGCGGAGACATTTCAATTTGGTGAAATCCGGAAGCGAGATCTAAAGTGGAGAAGTATTTAGATTTTCCAAGTTGGTCTAGAATTTCATTGATATTAGGAATAGGATATGAGTCACCAATGGTAATATCGTTTAGTTTACGATAGTCAATCACCACTCTCCATTTGCGTTGTCCAGAAGCATCTAGTTTTTTTGGGACGACCCAAATAGGAGCAGACCATGGAGACATGGAGGGTTTGATAATGTTGTCTTTTAACATTTTGTCGATTTGCTTTTGAACTTCTTCTTTATGACATTCAGGGAACCTATATGATTTTACGTGTATTGGTTCATTTGTTGTAGTTTTGATCTCATGTCGTAACACGTTTGTCGAAGTCAGTGGGTCATTTGGTAGGTGAAATATGTCCGAATAATCAGAACAGATTTGGTAGAGAGATTCTGTCTCTTCAGAATTAAGATGTGCTGCCCTCAATTGGTTAAGGACTTCTTGGGTACGGCGATAGGCATCTTGAGGTTGAATTGCATTAACTGAATATTTTTGAGATGATGAATGAGATTCAGGGGATTCTACTGGAATTAAGGTAAGGTTAAGATTTGAATTAAGAGATTTAGGATATTCTGATGTATTAATAACAGTTAGATTGATTCTGTTGTTATCTTTTACTTTTACTAGACAATTTGCAATCAGTATGTCTTTGAATTGGGTTTGATCTAGAATAAGGCCTTCTTTTATTTCAGGATTGGAAACAGAGCATTCGATTGTCATTTCGGATCTAGCAGGTAAGGAATAAACTGGTTCATAGAATTGTAATGGAATCTTTACATCTTTGACCTTGAGTTGGCTTTTGTTATAATCAATATTACAACCTAAAGAATTTAGCATATCTGTTCCGATGATTCCATCGAATGGTAAATGGATTTCACTAATGACATGGAATTTATGGGTTATGTAATTCTGAGAGGATTCAGTGAGGTACATCTTTAATGTGAGATGTCCAAGTGTCTTTGTCGAGCTTTGGTCACCAGGTTCAATTCCTTTTAAGTGAATTGGTTCTTTGACGAGTTTAGGAATGGTTTGGAAACTTGTAGATTTGATTAGACTCACAGTTGAACCCGAGTCAACCAAAAAAGATAATGGCGATTCTGAAATAGGAGAGTTTATCATGACGATAGGGAGTAGGATCTTGTTTGGACTGGTAAAGACTTCAAATACTTGTTCTGTGAGTGTGGAAGATTTAGTAGGATCAGTGGCGTTAGTGGATCTAGCAGAACCAGTGGATATAGTAGGACCAGTGGATTTAGTGGGATTAGCGGATCTAGTAGGATTAGCGGATCTAGTAGGACCAGTGAATTTAGTAGGACCAGTGGATTTAGTACCAGTAGAATTAGTAGGACCAGCGGATTTAGTAGAACCAGCGGGATTAGTAGGACCAGCGGATTTAGTAGGACCAGTGGATTTAGTAAGACCAGTGGAATAAGTAGGACCAGCGGATTTAGTAGGACTAGTGGATTTAGTAAGACCAGTGGAATTAGTAGGACCAGCGGATTTAGTGGAAGCAGTGGATACAGCGGATGCATAGGATACAGTGGGAACAGTGGATACAGCGGATACAGTGGATACAGTGGAAACAGTGGATACAGTGGATGCAGTGGATGCAGTGGATACAGTGGATGCAGTGGATACAGTGGATACAGTGGATGCAGTGGATACAGTGGATACAGTGGATGCAGTGGATACAGTGGATACAGTGGATACAGCGGATACAGTGGGGACAGTGTCGAATTTGGGACTGGGATGACTTCTCGTACGACACCAACACGAGTCATCTACTCGTTTTTTGGATCATGATCGTCATAATCTTCATCATCTCCAGCCTCTTCAACAAAATTGACCTTTTGTTTATAATAGTTGCCGGATGTAGAGGGCTCATTTCGTGCCCTATTATTGTATTCGCGCTTCCTACAGTTTTCAATACTGTGACCAGGGTGTTTGCAGTACCTGCAGACTTCATCACTACGATATTGGCCCTGGCTGCGAATAGGTTTAGGTTTCGGGTTTGAATTAGAATTATTTGGATTGGTGTTTTTAGGAAACCTGTCAGATTTTTTATATAGCGTTTGTTGTATTCTCTCTTCTGAGATTGCTAAGTTTATGGCCTCGTTTAAGTTTTTCGGGGCCCTGCTCCTTACTATGGTCGAAATACGTGGGTAGATTCCCATCGTGAAATGATGGAGGGCTAAATCTTCCATAGCCGCAGTGCGGCCTGGTACCTCCTTGACTTTACCATTTTGGAGGGAAATTTCCGTTAGGAGTTGAGACAGACACGTCTCAATCTTCAAAGCGAACTGGGATACTGTTTCTTGCGGGCCTTGCTTGCTCTCTTGTAGTTCTGTGAGCAGATGTGCATAATGCTTCCGTTCGCAAAATTGGGTTTTTAGGAATTCTTTTAATTGTTCCCAATTGTTGAAATCTTTTATAGAGCAAGCAAGCTCCGCTTTTCCTCGCAATTGACTTAGTATGTACTTGAACAGAATTGGCTTTTGCAAATCTGTTGCGAGCTCGTGGACATTATTGCAATTTACAATAAATGAATTCAGCGTTTCCCTACTTCCGTCATAGGTGTTTATGAATTTGAAAAGGATGTTAAGTTCCATTTCTACGGCCGATTTCGGCATTGTTTGCACCTTAGGAGAAGGTAATGGTGACGAAAAATCTGTCGAAGGTACAGGTAAGTCGACAATAACCTTAAGCTCTTCTTTCGATTCTTTAGGTTTCTTAGTCATACCTATCTGACAACGGATGCGGCGACAGTTGTTTAGACTACGCTCTTATCAGGTAAGCTCACGAAAGTATGGCAACAATGTTGCATCGAAGTAGCACTCACTCACTAAGTTTCTGTTCTAAAAATAGAACTGAATAAAAGTTTTAGCTTAGGACTCACAAGCACATTATGATGATCGTCTTTGCAGCAACCATCCTTCTGAGGTTCAGGATACAGCGACACGGAGTAGCAGGATCTGGTAAGTAATCCTTAATTACCAGGATTTGGATACAGCGACGGAGATAAGTACCAGGTGTTGGCACTACGAGGTCCAGCGGGACCCGATGAAGATTCAGTGAAGATTCGGTGATGATTCAGTGAAGATTCGGTGATGATTCAGTGAAGACACGGTGAGGATTCGGTGCGGATATAGCACAGCAGGTCTCGGTATAGATGTAGTTCACCAGAGCACAGTGTAATTGTAGTTTGGCGTTGGTAAGTTCACAACACTTGGAAAGAGGCGTTTCCGAGGATTTCTAATTTTTAAATCCCTTAAGCTGCCACCAATGTTATACGGGAGAAGCACTTTCTCTTTTTAAAAAAAAAACTAAAATTACACTACTAAAAGTTTATTTGAATTTAGAAACGAAATAGTAAAACAATTTAATAAATTGGGAGACGTTTAACTCCTTTCAACGATTGACCGAGACTGAATGGTCTTCTAGCTGAAAATGCAGTAGTGCATTTTCAGACTGCTTATTTTTCATTTTTATTTGCAATGAAGGGTTATAACAGTACGAATCGCTACCACACCAGTATCAATGCATCGTACACATGCTTTTGGTTATAGTGCCTCTTAAAGAACCTAGGAAGTGCAGTGCCCGTGTAAAGTTCATTGAGATTGAAGAAAAAAATTAAAGTTACTCTTAGTAACTGACTTACCATCACAACTGTAGATGCCGTAGTGTTTCCCGGAGCTCCTGTCTCCGCAAACATTGCACGGTATGTCCAGTAGACGGTCACCTGCACAAAATTGAATCGTTACTTAGTTTGAACCATTAGAGGTATCGTATCGAGTAATGCGAATAACCATGTTTTTATACAAAACGTTCTTGGCTTGCTTTCAGATTTCAATTTATCAATGCATTTTGCAGTGGCACCTTAGAATAGTACTACCGCATACTGTGGTTTTGTTTTAGATCTGTACAAAATAGCGCATAAAAATAAAAATAGGAAGTAATTACAATGAGCATCAAAAGTAAATCACTTTTTCACGATTTTAAAATTATTGATTATTTGATTATTTGCCCGATGGTCAAATGACATCGTAGAACTGGCTGGGAATCACTGGACAAGACTCGCAAGGGACCGAAAAGAATGGCGCAATAAAGAGGAGGCCTATACTCAGCAGTGGGTGCAAACGGGCTGAAATGATGATGATGATGATGCTTTAATTAAATTGTAAAAATGGGAAAATAGTTTTTTTTAAAACATCTTATCTCATCCCGATGTTTACCGAACCACTCTGGGTAATTCGTAAAAAATAAGTTATAGGTACTAACTGGTTTCAGTCAATGGAAAGTTTATTGAATTTATATTTATTTATCAATTGACACCTCTAAGCTTCGCAAAGCGCCCCTTTCACAAAATAGATTAGTCAGATTACACCAATCTCGCTAATAACGTTGCTGTTTTTATTCCATTTACTGAAGCCTTCCCCTTCGCCCCTTTTCTTGAACGCTTAAAGACTGTAGTCACACCTAAACTGATCCAACTTCTTCGAGGAGCTGATCGAATCTTCTCTACTTCTCTACTCAAGTCCATTTGTTCCTCCAAGCCAAGCATAAATCATTCAGTATAGGGTACCTACCTAGCAGTAAATGCTTATAACTCCGACAAAGGTACGTACAAAGTCTTTACTTTTCTGGTTATAAATTGTTTAATTTCCGGTCTTTCCCCAGGTTTCTTGCAATTGTGAAATTGGTAAACTATTTAAAGTTGTTTTTAGCTCTTATACATATGTACAAGCACTTTTCTCATAGGTAAACCATAGTTTCAATAAATTCTCCAAAAATGTGCGGTGTGACCGCAGCCGCGTTAATGCTTTGAATCCTTTTGAAGGAAAGATCTTTTATTTTTTCGCTGAAACGGCCTTAGACGACTTTGAGCTCGTCTTTGGGGCTCCGAGGAAAGCCGCGAAGTGTTGTAATTATCCTTTTCAATGTAATTTCTATAAAAATAATAAAATACCTCCCAATTTATCCTAGTTTTTAAATTACGATTTGTATAGTTTTTATATTTTTACGTTTGAAAGAAGCACTTATTTACTTATTTAAAGTTTGTACAACGTAGGCGTTTTTTACGTTTAAAGGCACTAATTTATTCAAAGTTTGAACCAAATAAAGTTTCTTATAGACAATGCTCTACATTCTATCTACATCTACAAAGCTCTACATACAATGTCGAAAGCCTTCATCAACGTCACTCTCGGCCGTTCTGAACGCAGGTAAACATGATCTTAGACACATCTATGCAAAGATCCCAATGTTCAAACACTACATCGGAAGAGTAGGTATCTATACCGACATGTGTGCAGCGATGTGTGATGCCCTACGCCCTCCGCTGCGACACAAATTGCAACACCGTGTGAAGCGAGCCAGCCGATACACCTACACCACGAATTAATACTGTTGATCCTGTGCATCAATGACAAATTGAATGCTCTGGTAAGTTAGGGCGAGGCTGTCTGTCTGGATAATTATGACTAAATTGTATTGCACAGGGCTGTAGACTAGATTTAGGAAGAGTACTATAGTATTATATGATCTGTGGTAAAATGATTTTCTCACGAAGCGACGAGAACCGTCAAACATCGCTCGCACATTTCAAAATTTAAAAAAATATAAAATCACTGATTGAAATTAGGTATGCAAAATCGCAAAACTTAAAGTTTCGCGAATAACAATGCAAAGGTTCAGCAAAAATATCATTTTGATCACTAGTTTGGTTTACTAGTTAGTAAGTACCATACATAAACAGCGTCTTGTGATACAAACAATGATCTTTGAAAACGTCATTGGATACAAAAATAGCAGTAATAAACAAATGACTAACTCATGCCTATTTTACAAGACAAACCGAAAGACTTATCACATCCAAATTCACAGACAACCCAACCTTCGAAACCCTTTTGAAAGCTGATTATTCAGTAAAATAGTAAGCGATTAAGTTATTCAAGAATCAGGGTTGGGCATCAGGGTGGGACAAACCAAGTTTAGGGGCCGTCCCTAAGTTACGTTGTAAGGAGCCCCGGCTTTGTCTCGTCTCACTGCTCGCGTGGTCTTGTTTGCTTTGGACAATAGACTACTTAGCGGACATACCTACCTATTTATATTGCTATAGATGTTTGTGCATATGTGCTGTGTTTAGGTAAGCATTGGTGTAATGCGTATATGCTACTGGATAATTATGACAAGGTACCTAATGTCTAGCTAGCTCTTTGGTTCGTTTTAGTAATTTCAATTACGAAAGTACGAAGAAAGTTTTTTCTTTTATTCATGTGATGGCAAACAAACGAATCGTTATCAAAATCCTAGTGAATTTGCTTTTATTTTTTGTAGAAGTTAGTACCAGAGATTATATTTAGTATCAGTTGATAACTTAGTAGTACTAATCTGAGTAAAAATTTATTCATTTGCGACCTTTTCCCAATAAAATTTCAATGTTCAAATGATCTAAAAGAAATGAATAAACAAAAGCTCAATTTAAGACAATGAACTAACTATTTTTGCGTTAGGTATAACTAGGATTCTAAGTCCAAAACTATTGTTGCGTTAGGTAGGTATACCTAACTAGGATTCTAAAGTCCAAAATTTGTATTTTTCTCATTTTCATACAGAAATTAGAAATTCTCCGGCTTATATATTTTAATTCTTGCTTTAAGCTAAGTATACCTAATTATTATTATACTTTTTTTATTTAATTTTAAAAGAACGACTAAAGACTATTAACCCTTTAATCGTGCCTGAAAAAAGGGCCTCGAATTTTACACTGTCTATGTGTAAAAACCAACGGAAGGACAACCAGTGATTTTATTTTATAGGGTTTCATATAATTGAGACATTCTTAAAATAATCAGGCATTCATACAAAACTATTTATTTTCAACTCATGACCTAAAGTGAGTCAAGAAGCTTTTAAATAATAATTTAACAGCTTTTTACATGGTTTCCAATGAACTTAAAACAAGACAAATAAAATCTTTGTTTCATCAATAGCGCCTCGAACCTTAGTTTTGGTAATTTTTATTTACTAGAATGATACTACCAACAAAGCATAAGGTAGGTAAGTACTAAGTATTTAAACTAAGTAAGCTTGATACAGCTTTCTTATAATTTTCTTGGTTCACACTTGGAAAAACGTACTGATAAGTGGGCATTTGTGACTAACAACAACTAAAAATAAATGTAAGTATTTAAGTTTTAAATGAATACATTTATTTTCAGGTACAAATAAGGTTTGTTTCCAACCTGTCCCCATTCTCCGAACAGGCACCGGCGGCGGTCGCTGCTTCTCCCAGAACGGGGACAGCTCCACCGATGTCATCACAACACCAAATTATAATCACTACAACTTTTTAACAATCATTTTAACCCTTTAACTGTCATACCACATTTTTTTACTTTAAATATAAACATTTACAAAAAGTTAAAAATAAAAAAAACAAGTCAGTGTTTTTAAATAATTATTTTTAACAGTCATTAAAATTGACTTGATGATCCGAAAGTTGAATGACTTTTGTTGGTGGCTGTACAGTACACCCACTCGCGGCTTTCGATAGACTGCTCTGATATTTTGTGATGTTTGAAGCTGCGGAGATCGCGAGTCACATCATCCCCTGATTACATCGAGACCCACCCCCTGAGCGGGACAGAGGTAGGGGTAAATACGAGTGCGAGCGAGACAGCTGTGATCCCATCTTGTATCCCAGTCTACAGGCTACATTGTCAGAGCTTCGGTCTCTATCACGAACAGATCTGCCAGTCGCCGCGCGAGGGTGTTCGAGTTATATTGCGCGTCATTGCCAGCTCGACTGCTAACCGTTGTAGTGCCACCGCGCAATGTATCTCGGATACGCTAGCGTTACGATACGTTTGCGATTGTCATATTTATTCGTGATCAAGGCACTGACCGAGTTACGTGCAAACATAGTACGTGTATTAACTTGATAAGGCCGTGCTTACGCTCCCAACGTATACAATACCTTTAATTTTTTTTGGTATTTATTTTACCAACATAAGTACTCGTAATTTCTTACTTTTGAGCTTTATAAACTGTTGTTGTACTGTATGTACGTCTAACTTAACTTCTTGATTATATAATTTTTCGAATATTTCTAAAACCATTTGCATGAAGTTTGCATTCAGGATCTTTTTTTATCCAAAAATAATAAAAACTGGTGCTGTCAGCACGGCAAAACATTAAAATGTCAAGTATGGGTGTGAGAAAGGGAGCTAATTGGCGGGGCGTCGTCGAGAGCCAATAGGGGCGCGCCTTGCGGCCAAGGGGCGGCGCGTAGCTTTCAATTTAGAACGAACTACGCGAAGTCAGCTGTAGCGCGTAGACGTCACTGTGTAGCTGTAGCAAGACGTAGCAAGACATAGCATGGCGTAGCACGTCTACGAAATTTGATTGTAGCAATAATCCTTTGCTACGATATGATTCTTAGCTTTTGTATGAAATGACTAGAGTAAGAAGTCATTTGTATTGGATTAGAAATAATTAAATTTAGAAATCTCAGTTAGCGAAAATATGAGCCATCGAGCCCACCGGCTAGCCCACTGCTGGGCCAAATGGGTAAAAAAATTCCCAACAAGTCCACTATGCAAATGGTCTAAGTTATGATGAACACGGAAGATAAGCTTTCTTTTTTAGATGTTTTACTTTCGTTTGTAAAAATGACTAAGTAGGAAGTCACACACAATATACTAAGTAATTAAATTAAATTTTATTATTATTAGACGCCATAATAAAAACTAAAGCTATTAGAGAGCTTAGATATCTATTTACTGTGCAAATCGCATTGCCGTGCGTATAATCCGTGCGATAATAGCAAGCATGTTGTTTTACTGCGTCCGTCGCATCGGGGCTCTCTAATCCGTGCATGGACCACAGCTTCATCAACAGTTACTATAGCCACTGACCACAGTTTGTGCACTAGTTACTACCGGGCACAGACTGTGTAGCTGTTATAATAGTTACTACAGGATTGGCCACAGCCTGTGTATGAGTTACTATACTATATTGTTAGGGTTGATTGAATGAGAGTGCCTAAGTGGCTGAAGTGACCGGATTTGACACGTGACCTACTCGTGGCACTGTGGGTAGTATTTGTAGAGATTATTGCCGTGATACTTGGTTCTTTTGTTAATTTTATATCAAAAATGCCCTGTCTATTATTTACTGGTTCCTGGCATCGGTTTTCTTCGGATGATTTCTAGACACTAAAATAAGTTTTCTTTATGTACCTATGTATGTATGTAATTCTTTATGTATATTAGGTAGATAAGTAGGTACAGGAACTGGTTTATTAATATACCATTAGACTTACATGTTCAAATATTTATTGTAAGTATTATCGCTTTTTAGTATTCATAAAAAAAATAAAAAAATCGATTAGATAATGCCGTTAATATACCCGCATTAAAAGATTTTAAATTTTGATAATTAATTACTAAACAATATGAAATTAATTATAGTTTTTTTTTTGTTATTTTCGTTACTTATAAGTGGTGTACAATAATAGTACATTATGGTACAAGTGTGGTACATTGGTGATTACCGCCGAGGTGCCATTGAGACCCGAGCCGTAGGCGAGGGTCTTAAGAAAGCCGAGAACGGTAATCACCAATACACACGTGTATCATACGACGTTTTTCAACACACTTGTGAATAAAATAACAATAATTTCAACAGTGAAAACGCGTTGTGAAAAATGTTTCGCTATGGCGGGAAAAAATAATCAGTTTTCCTATGCGCGCGCATTGCGATCGGCCACAGACTAAAGGGATGAGGTTTTTTTTTTTATTTATTTTCCGCGCTTAGGGTTTGCGCCTATTTTGCCACGTAAAAATGGGGAATTTAAAGTTTTCTTTTATTACAGAGAAAACAAAAGTTATATTTGAGTGAAAGTTTTATTTATTAAACACGTACGAGTTAAAATTATCTATTTAAATAAGAAGTTGCATGAAATGAGCAAGCAATAGGAACATTCATTTATTTGTTCTATTGAACACGATCTTTTTTTTGAATAAAAACTTTTTTAGTAACAAAGCTACTCAACCAATAAAATTAAAAAAAAAAATCTATAACTCACTTGTGAGTTATAGCAATGAAAAAGTCACAGTTTGATTATGGGTGTCATTATGTGCCTAATTGCGGTGACCATAGAGCCACTTTATGAGCAAGTGTGTTGAAAAGAATATTCTATCTTCTATCTATCTATAAAAAAAAATTGTGTAAGTTTCTCACGGTACAAAAAAACAATCCCACAGATATTTAAATTAACACTTGAAATTTAAAGAAAACATTTGAATCAAAGCTTGAATTAGCGCCACAATTGAACAGTCTGTGTAAAAACATATGCACAAAAATATTAATTGAAAGGGGTGACACTTTTTGGTCATTTTAAAACAGCACTTGTCTACAATAGACATTTTATAATTTGATAAAGAGCGGCACGCGACGGGTTAATACCGGAAACGTGTTCCTTTGTCTCGTTTTGGTACAAATTAAAATCTTTATTTATTTTTTTAACTTATAGGTAATTGTAGATTATGTAGCCTAGACACAGTTTATAATAAATAACAGTAAATATATAAGTACATAACAGCTGAAAAAAAAATATTTTAGTTAGGTGTCTTGGGCACTTCCATTAGGTACTGATTTGGACCAGTTGAGCTATCTATAAATCGTTTGCAACGGTTTGTAGATAGCTCAACTGTTTCATGTGTATTTTGTAAGTATTGCATCTAAATACTGTATTAGTTGTAATTTTATTTGTACATAATAAATCTACTTTATGCTTAGAATGTGAATCATTTTGATTGTAATAGATATTTTCCAACCTAATATTTTATCACTGATGTTTTTCAATTTTTAGGAAACTATGATGGTAAGTTGGGGCGTTTCACGAAATCAAACTATGATATTTCCCATAGGAAGCATTTAATTATAATTATTGTTTATCATTAATCACTTCTGTATTGTTAGCTCTGATCATAAAGAGAAGGAGGTACAGTTAACGTCATAGCTATAAAACCGTGTCGGGACTGGGATTTCAAAATTAGTTTTTATGATTTGCATAACAATGGAAGGTATGAATCCGCAATAACCCCTATGCCTAGCATAGCATAGATTGAGAATTTTCTACTTAATACGAACAATGTATTAACGATGTGATATTCCCGTCATTATAAGTAGCTAGGTACTTGTGATGTGAAACGACATCTCATTCGATATCATGAGACAATTTATCCTTCTGGATACATCATTAGGTAAACAAGGAATATCGTACGAAGATGTTTGGAGCTGGCACTTTTCCAATGCAGTGAACATTTGAAACTGGCATACGTTACGGACTTACTTATGTTTTCCTAGTAATCTATATCGTCCCACTGCTGGACAGTCTCTACCAAAATTTACAATAATAATTTTAAATGCTGAATTATATGAAGTGTGTGTCGTCAAAATCAACTGTAAAATTTATATAGGTACAACCATACTTTTGGCAAAATAAATAATTTCTAGTTTCTCTTTCTTGGGACTCGTCCCACATAAAGAACTCTATTTAATTTTGTGTTCCAAGTACTAAAACTCTATTTTGGTAAAAATTTACCAGAATAGAGTAAAATGGCAATTGTAGACTTATAAGAACGAAAAAAAAAGTTAAAAATTGTGAAATACTAAGTATTCCACTATTCATTTATTATGCCACATCCGATTATAATGATTACTATTTCCTGTAGGCTTTTAGCGGTGCGATGATTCGCACCTGCACGGTGAGGGGGGTAGGTTGGTGACAAATGAGCACTAGAGGCAAAAATCCGCGCCTCACTTGGCGAATTAATTCGTTACGCGATGTCTCTTAGAAGCGTCATACATACTGCGATGTAGAGTTTCAAATTGTATAGAGATGGAATAACTTTTCGACTGTAATTTAAATTAGTTTCTTTTTCCTCAATTTTTTTATAACCCTACTCTATCTAGGTGTCTTGCCTACGGTCTTAACCAGCACGAAACTATGAACTCATTATTAATAATTATGCTTTACCTACTTACAGTGTAGATCATTTCGGAACACACAAAAAAATAAAATGGCTGAAATTTATAATGAAATGACAGACTGTGGATGATGTTGTGTTAACTACAAGTTATGGAAGAAAGTCCTCGTCTAAAATAATACATGCTTTGTTCCAATCAAACAGTGTGTCTAATAGTCGGTATTTTATTTAAAATCCTAGGAAAGAGTACTTAGTAAGTTTCACGCGTGAAATATCAAAACTCTCGTATCATATCATGCAACATTTTTTTTTAGTGTAGCCATGTCTACGATAGGTGAGGTCTGCTGTCCTCGTAGCAGGCACTTAGCTGTTTCGCCCGCGGCGACGGCAGCGGCGGCGGTGGCGCGCTGATTTATGCCCGGGCCACGTTCAGTGGTGACAATTTATTTCAATTAACGCTTACTGCGCCTCCAGCGACCAGTCTGTGTTGGGCTGATGGAATTCATTTATATTTTAGCCTAGTTATTTAGGTCAAAGTTTTTAAAATACCTTGGTGTTTTTCACCATATTTTGCTGCTAGATATTTCAAGTCACATAAGTATATAAGTAACAGTAAACCGATTACGAAATATAATATTTGCATTATAAATGTAAAGGTATAGAGCATTTCTATATTTGTTAATTTACACGGAATTTCTAAGTAGGTAAGAACTACCCGGAGATACTTATCTAGAAAAAAATTATTTAAAACCGTCGTAAAAAGACGCACGACAATTAAACTAAACACGTGTAAAACCAGTCGATGCCAAAAACGAAAAAAATAACAAAACATTTTACCATCTAAAAATGCTTCCCTCACAAACATATTTTTCCTATCAATCGAGCACTAAACGGTTTACTCAGTGAATCCCAATCATTCGGAAGAATTCATTTGCTCGGTAAAAGCGTGACTACCCTCAATCCGTCGCGAAGTGCAAACATTGAGCGACGTTTTGCGAAAAAGTCCTTTTAAAAATGTTGCGGCACGTACGGGTGGGAAGGCACCCATTACTGCCAAGTGGCGATTGTTGGTTTAAAGATTTAGCCGCAAACGAGACGAACGCCATGCCTCATGGAAATGGGAGGCTTTGCTTGTGGAAGTGACTCGTGACTCTATCAGTTATTTCATACTATCGGTACAGATCATATAATACTATACTAGTAGGTACTATCAGTAACTCTAGAGCTTATTTCATAGTACCTATCAGTAACTCTAGAGCTTGGAATGCTTGTTCGTTCCTAGCAAATCGGCTGAGAAACGATCAGTCATCATGTGGAAGGTTGACCTTTGGTACTCAGAGTGCGCTTCAAGAAGAATCGTTATTCCTAACACCAGAGACCATCGAGCGGTCTAAGAACTTTGCTTCAGAGACTTAAAACTAACCACGGGACACCTAACGTTGGCTTACACCAACTTACTTGAAAATACTGTCTTTTAGCATGAGTTCTACCTACTGAGTAGGTACTAGGTAGTCGTAAACTTCCAAAAAATCGCACTCGTCTTACTTATTTTCTACTAAGTAACCTACACATCGTTTACCTGCTGGACAAAGTTTTCTGTAAGGAATGGATCCAAAGATTGCGTAGTTCAATAGTGAAATATATTATTGTCGATTCCAGTAAACTCTACATCGTTGTTGCGCCTTCGTACAAGCTACCTAATTGCTCGTTCGCGATCTAACAACATTAGCCCTTAGCCGTCCGAGAGACACGAGGCCGAATTAATGTTTAGACAAGTGAATTCTACGCAAATAATACGTGACGGGATTTATTATTTTTAATTTGTTGGGTTACTGACGCCTGGGATAGTCTGTCTCGATTAACACGTACCGGAAAATGAAGGCTCGATGACACTATCCCCCCGGGATAAAATGTTAGTTGTTTAATCTGCCTAAAATGTAGGACATTTTAAAATTCTACATCCAGTATAACGTTCCCGACTCATAAAAGCTCTACCTGAAAAATGTGTGGCTTCACATATTTCAAATGAAATTTCAACTAAAAACACAGTTTCGATTTTAAAGTTATTTTATTCGGTAGCCTTTTAATTAATAATTTTAAGAAAAATTATTAGGTAATTAATAATTTTACAATGTACCTATCGATGTTTATTCGAATGTTTTATCAAATACAATGCAATAAATAAAATTTAGGAACCTAATCAAATGACTATAAAATGCATTAAAACGTTAGAATCCAAATATAATAAATAGATAGGTACCTATTTACCTAATTTTTTAATCAGTTGTTATTCATTAGTGACCATTTTTTTTTATGAAAGTGATGGAATAAGCTTAATATGGACCAACTGATGTTAAGTGGCTACTACCTATAAAAATGCACTGCCTCACTGAGCACGTCCACTAAAGCCATACCCTGTGTGGTATCGCACTGCGTCCATCACACTAAAAAGACTATCATGGCAGTTATTAATACTCGCCTGTTATTTTAGGGCAGCTTTAAAAAATGCTCTATCATACATAATGACAGCAGATTTAGCAGACTAATATAAATACACCCGTTAATTTACAAAGTCGTTGGAATCAAATAAACGCTAGCATCAAACGATGTTTCTTCTGCCGGGATATTAGCGAGGTTCCTTATAATTTCCTTGTATATAACTATCCCTTGTAAGAACACGTCAACGTCAATATATTCGTTTACAGCGTGCAATAACATGTCTGTGTTGGGCATTGGAGAGAAGCCCAAGGCTGGAATGCCTGCGTTCCTCACGTGACGGGCGTCGGTAGAACCGGGTGGTATTATAGCCAGGATTGGAAGGCTCCTGGTAAAATAATTGTATTTAATTTAAGTACTATCGGGATGGTCTAAGTCCAATCTAAAGAAAAAAAAAGTTAAATAAACTATGGGGGGCCTACGATAGGCCCCCCATAGTTTATTTAACTTTTTTTTTTGGAGCTAGATTGCTGACAGAATAGAATACGTAGATACATTTTTTTTTGTAAATACAAATGTAGGTAGTACCTACCTGCTTATAATTAGTGCTGTCAACAAGTCAAAAGATATCCATAGTATGGATAAGACTTCGCAAAATCCCGGGATAAGAAAATTATGTGATTTGATGACGTTTATTTGAATTTTTACAATTATTACTAGTTTCTCATGTTATATTACAAAATTATTGTTTAATTAGGCTCGGAGCATAATATCTTGTCATAATATAATAAGTTATAATAAATAGTAGCACCCACACGTCCCCCACATAGAACAAACATCTACGTTTGCCATCACACAAATGTCTGTTCTTGATGGGGATCGAACCCACGACCCACAGAACTGTTAGAGATACTTACACCGCGCTGGCCGCGTTGACAACAGCGACATAGTATGGGTTGTCCTCTGTGACCAGCGTCGCGGGGGATTGAGGGTCCTTGCTGATGTAAGTCATGTTCACTTCACTGCCGGCTCCGGAGATTATCGCATTTAGCTGTACAATAGAAAATATATTAGTTACTAGCTCTCGCCTGCGTCTTCGTCCGCGATCCCGTTTGATCCTGTTAATTTTCCGGGATAAAAAGTTTTAATCTTGGTTAGGTACAAACTATTTCAAGTTTTATTCAAATCAGTCACCAGCGTGATTGAAACACAAACATCAAAACATCCAAATCCCCAAACATCTAAACTTTGACGTTCATAATATTTGTGAGATAATGCCCACAAATATTATGAACGTCAAAGTTTAGATGTTGGATTTGTTATTTATTTTTTATTTTTATTAAAAAACAATAAGAATCTTAATATCCTAAGGTTTGCTGGAAGATAGCTCTCTATACTATAGGGTTAAGCTCGCAGACGTTGTAAAATATCGTGAAAGCTTACCTTTTCAGCGAAGCAATCTTCGTTGACGGTGGTGCCGAGTCGAATGTCGAATACTAATCTCACATGCTGAGGCACGATGTTATTTGCAGTTCCGCCCTAGTAACAAACATAATACACCTTATAGTTTTAATCGGACCTTGTGTAGGTGACTCGGTATATTTGTATAGGTCCAGTGAGAACCCAGGATATGTATTGTTTGTGATAAGCTTTGATTTTTGTTCTGTAGGAGATCTGTGATATGAAACACAAATTATTGTATTAAAAAAAATACATAAATATTTTTTCAAACGGACTAAGATTATAGACATGATGTAGATAGGTTATTATTAAAATTCTAACTACCGAATATTAAAACGTCACTCAAAATTTGTAACGCCATTTATAATTACTCTACCTACCTCTTACACAGCGTGAAATTAATCCAAGTAGCGCTTCAGTTCAGTAATTCGCTCTAGGCATCAAAAATGGTACTTACCTACTTTCGTGTGTTTGACCATTTGCAGAGTCTATTACCTAAATATAATACAAGAAATAAAACGTTGCCTTACATGGCCTAAATTAAAGAAAAGTTAGCTTACACTAAATAAACGTTGGCCTACATTAAAAAAACGTTAGTTTACAAAAAGAAAACGTTGGCTTACATTAATTCGATTGAGATTAACAGATGTGTAAGTTCCGGCGTTCTCAATGGTGGAGGTTAGATAAATATCATATTGCTCGTCTCGGAACTCGAACATGCTATCCATGACGTTGCGGCACTAAAAAAAACAAAACATCTTCTAAATCAATCAATATATATAAAACTCTTTTGAAGCTGACAGAGAATCAACGCACAGCCTAAACTATAAGTCCTAGAGGTATGAAATTTGGAGGGTAGGTTCCTTATATAGTGTAGGGGCGCACTAAGAAAGGAATTTTGAAAAGTCACACTCTAACGCGAACAACGCCGCGGGAGACGGCTAGTCAATATATATAAAACTCTTTTGAAGCTGACAGAGAATCAACGCACAGCCTAAACTATAAGTCCTAGAGGTATGAAATTTGGAGGGTAGGTTCCTTATATAGTGTAGGGGCGCACTAAGAAAGGAATTTTGAAAAGTCACACTCTAACGCGAGCAACGCCGCGGGAGACGGCTAGTCAATATATATAAAACTCTTTTGAAGCTGACAGAGAATCAATGCACAACCTAAACTATAAGTCCTAGAGGTATGAAATTTGGAGGGTAGTATCCTTATATAGTGTAGGGGTGCACTAAGAAAGGAATTTTGAAAAGTCACACTCTAAAGGGTTTAGTCTAGAACGCGAGCAACGCCGCGGGCTACGCCTAGTAAGTAAATAAAGGACTATCAAAGTATTTTATTCCTTTAGATAGGGTACCTGCTTCAACTTTGTATACCTAATTCGTAGTGGGACTATATCGCGTTAGGTAGGTACATCTAGTCAAAACGCGACCACAGATCAAATTATACTACGCAACTAATACACCTTTTGAGAGAAAGGCTTTTTGCGAGGTAGACATTTTGCGAGGTAGACGTTTTGTGAAGTAGATTTTGTACACTGGCAGTCCCAAACTAAAGCTTGTACTATGGGAACTAGATTGCTCATAAAATAAGGGCTAAAATAAAGGCCGTTTAAAATATGTCCCAGATACAGCGTCTGGTTCATTGGAGTGTATAAATGATCTAGATTAGATGCAAAGACTTCGATATAATATGCATCTATGGACTAAAGTGTAATGAAAACTCTAAAAAAATTCAAAAAATCATAATTTTGTTACCTTGCCAGTAGCCGTGATGTTGGTTTCTGAGAAGGTGGATCCATGAGTGGCCTCGCCATAGCAATCCACTTGAATTTCTGCAAATATAGATTTGCATCTAAATATTTTTCGATAAAAATAATTAATAATTAATACTATTTTGATCTTCGAACTTGCTAAGCTTTTCCAGTCTTATATCAAAGAACACAGCGATTTCTTTGGAAATAAATTCAAGAGTGATGTATGTTCGTTTAGCTAAACATTGCATTGCTGTGTTCCGGTTTGAAGGGTAAGGGCGCCGGTGTAATTACAGGCACATGAGACTTCAAGATCTTTACGTCTCAGAGTGATGGACGCAGTGCATTGCCTTACAGGGCACGTCCTCATTGTACTTGCTCTGTGAGGTAATGCATTGTTATAGGCAGAAGTTACCACTTAACATCAGGTGAGCTATCAGATTGTTCCATTACTTTTATAATAAAAAATTCAGAATTGGAACTTGGCCTTTTTTTTCACATTTATGTTTTAGTTGGCATTATTTCCTTTGTGACATTACCTATATATGAGCACACGCAATTTACAGTAGGTATATACCTAGTTACAACTAGTAACTCCTTTGATCTTAAATTTTTCAACTTTGGGTGTTTACCTACACATTGATAAAGATACGACACGATACTGCACGATATCGTAAAAAGGGGTTAGAAACGGACGCTTTCACACTGTGTCGTCGACGACAACGATGACTTTGTTAGAACCGACATGTCTGTAGATATCGTGCATTTGTCGTGCCAATGTGCAAACGTATAAACTTACGCCACACTACTTTGTCCTGGTAGAAAAGAGGCACGATGGGAATTGGATAGGAAGATCCTTCGTCCATTTCGAAGCCAACGTTCAGTGCAGCAAATTGATTACTCTCCAGGAAAGGAATCATTCCGTTGCTGGCACCCACTTCTTCATCTGTAGGTATCAAACTGATTTGTTTATATGGGGATATTTACTACTGCTAGGTACAGGCCCCGACTAGGCTTTGTATTGTAATTTTTTTAATGATGTAGGTATCATATTTCTAGAAAAAAATTTAAAAACAGGTAAATATTAAAATGTCTCTGCCTTCTAAGCTACTCGACCTCTTGCACGCACGATACTAATTGCACCTGTTTATATGTATGGATGGCGTGAATATATTTAGCATTATTTTTTCGTAGAGTAGAGAAAACTATAAGGCTCATCACAAAAATCTAAATAATCTGTTCTTGTAAACACTTAGGAAATGAGTGACTCTACCACAAGTTAGAAAACTTGGTTTCAAGTTGTACGCTGTATTTCGCACGTCTTTTACCTTGAAAATAATCTCAAAATTAACCTTACTTACCAGGCATAAGGGTCATATAAATATCCCTCTCCCACGTCTCCCCGTCTTCTCTGAGCCGTCGTAGCGCCTCGTAATACTGAATACCGACAGATTTCATGTCTTGAGTACCACGGCCATAGATTTTGCCATCGTCTGCGAGTGTAGCATTAAATGGAGGGTAAGTCCAGCCATCCTGAAATACATTCACAGTTAAGCATCAGCTCAGACCGAGATATATCACAGTGCGGTGTGAAGTTTATTTGTACCCTTTTTTACCCCGGACCAAGAAACGGAACGGGTGTTGATGGCGCTGTGTGACTGTCAGTTTGTTTGTTTGTCTGTGATCTCGTAGCTCTGAAAGTAGGTGTTCGATTTGAATGGGATTTTTTGTAAGAAAGTTGGTTGATTTGGAATGGTTCTTAGCCATGTTTACTTAAGATTGACTGTCCACAATCCTACTTATATTCATCGGCACTGAAACCTATATCAGACCTCAAATTTTGGACCTCACTCGTTGACTGTTCGTTCGAAAAAAATAAAGAAAGCGCATCGTGGGCTGTTTGTATAAAAATTATATGATTGGATTCTATGGACGAATTTATCACCATCTTGAACCTACCCTCACTCACTGTAAAGATCGCAAGATGGATGGAGAAAGCTTTCAAAAGGTCTGCCATGATCTATAGAGGCCGAATGTCCAGCAAGTGCATAATTCATTATGGCTGTCGGTAGGTCAAGGCATCTCTTTGTGTTCTCAGAAGTCTAAACTACCACAGCTATGGTTTTTTTTATGAAGTAAATTGTACAGAATATTAATTTTTACTTTTAAAAAAGCCGCTGTCTGTTCCGGGTATTACATTGCAATCAATATTTTATTGCACTGTTGATATTGACATCTAACTCAATGTTATCACGTTATACAACTTTTATAACTTCAATAAAGAATATCGACAAACGAATTGGGAATAATAATACTTTATGGGGGCATTTGATATTTATGAATCTGATAGCATTATCTTGTAATAATTGCAACTGTGTAAAAGACCTTTTCAAAGTCAATGCGCATTTTTTTTTGTAAAGTCATCATCTCCGCCAGACGTCATGCTTGCATCTGCATGAGATGATATTCATATTTCATATTTACTTATTATCTTTACGCATGTAACATGATATGTCAGCTTATACAATCAAATTAATATTTATTGAATTAAATTAACCCATAGTATTAGTACATACCTACCATATGCTGTGGCATGATGGATGTTACTAATAAACCCGAAGAGGAGAATACACCACGGGCCAGATTGTGCCCGAATAGTGTGATTAGTTTGCATTGAATTTCATATTTTTAGACAATAACCTAACTACCTAATACCTGTGAACAGCATTTAACCTTTTAAAAAATGTAGAGTTCTTCCTCAAAACCCTGTATAAAATCCTTACATCTTCATCAGCAGGAACCACGTCCATATGAGAGTTGAGCATGATGCTGGGCGCTGAGGGGTTGGTACCTGCCCATTTGATGACGACTATAGGAAAACCTTGGGTCATGTAGTGCACGTTGATCGGGAGGCCTTCTGCGGCTGCTAATCTCTGCCAGAACTCAACTGCTGGCGCTGAGAGAAAAACCATTTTTTTAACATTCTTTATATGATACAGGAGTACGTAAAAGACTCATCCATGGTTTGCAACCAACTCGTGTTTATTTGGGATCAGTAATTCTTTTATAACTCATACGTAATAACTCTCAAGTAGGTAGTGCCAGAGATTATATTTTTCAAAGCCTGCAGCCTAATTTGAAATCACAGTTCCGATCTTGGCTGATGCACTCCCGTGTCTAGATCTCAATATTTTTGCACCATAAGTTTTCTAAACTACTTTTTACATTTAAGTTCAAGTTCTTTATTGCATTCATATTATAGGTACAAACAAAAGAACACAACTTCCAATATAAACTCTGATAAGGCACGACAATAATACTAGCTGATACCCGCAACTTCGTACGCGTGCGAAACTTTCCACCAAAATATCTGTCAACCAGCATACGATGAACCTCGTGCCGAGAGGTCAAGCTGTATCTAAGAATCCACGTCTTTCATTTCAATAAAATATAGCCTATGTTTCAATCCGGAAAAAGGGCTTCCGAATGGTATAAGTTTCATTGAAATTGGTCCAGTAGTTTAGGCGTGATCCGCGAACAAACAAACAGACAAACTCGATTTTTGGAATCAGAATCGTTTATTTAGTAGAACTGCATATTTAGTTTTCCCATATCTTTTAATTTTAGTTTTTGGCTTTTTTACAGTTTTATGATAGTAGATATAGATAGGTACTTACTCAGATCATTATATGTGGTGGTGTTGATTCGGACATACTCCTGCAAGAGTGCGATCCCGGGGTCTGTCAGGTCTGTGGTGCGAGCCAGATTCACCGACAACAGGCAGACGATCAGTATTAACGCGCCGCCCATTATGGTTATCTAGAAGTAATACTACAATTACAACGTATTTAAGACGCAGGTCATGTACGTCGTTCATGTTGTCAGACTAAATATTATTGTACTTACACACGCAGCTGTTTAAATTATCCAATAAAAACTAGTGTAAAACAACACTTCCGTGCTACATCGTCGACCACGTCATTGCTTAACATCAGGTGAGATTGTGGTCAAACGGTTGCCTATACCTAACTATTATTGTAAAAATTTTTGCATGCTATCAAGAAAATAGCGAAATAATGGATCTAGTTAAAATTTGTTTACCACCTGTTGTGTACCTATTTCAAGCAAATAAAGAAACTCTTAACTCTAACTCTATATTGTATAAATAAAAAAAAATAAAAAACTTCAGTAAATGTTATGTTTCAATTGACAATTGAAATGGTTTCATCCACAGAATAGTTTCTAAAGATCGCCTTTTTGACATTATAAAATGTTGTCTGCCTACTCTCTACACCAAAACTCGAAAAGTTGATTTAATTACTAATCAGTACCTAGGTACCCTTATCGCGAAATCAAAATGGTAGGTAATGGAGTTCAAAACATTGGACATTCATTTTAACAACTGTAGCATTATAGTACCATTTAAAATTAAAATAAGGGTTTTGGGTCTTAAGTTAAATAATGTCTGGTTTTAACTTATCAAGCTAAAACACATTAGATTTTACTAATATTGTAAAAATGATATCCAAAGTTTTGAACTCCGCATACCATTTTCATTTCCCAATAAGGGTAATGTTTTAAAATTCATAACAAGTAGGATTCATTGACTAAACCTTACCCAGTAGTCACTTGTCCGAAAAGCATGTTTTAACCACCAAGGGGTGTTCTAAGATTAAAATTTGACCAAATCGCTATTTTGATGTGCATATCGTGTAGATCATTATTAGATTCATGTAAAACTTACCTGGCGGTGATTGTACCTGTCGGTAAAAATATTTATCTACCGGTTAAAATAATTTAGCTGGTAAATTAATTACCATTGCATAAATACACCACTTTTCAAGATACCAGTCTTTTCGTAATTCGTCTTTTCCATCAGTCTTTTCGTAATGGCTCCCCATAGGTAGGTAGGTACTATTAAACTGTAGCTATTTTACTTATAGATATTTGATAATAAACTAGTTGAACAGAATTAGCATTCCCGAATAGGACTATCTCCGTATATTAATTATATATTACTGTAGCACTTACCGGGTGTTTTCTCTGCACTGTCATTTTATTAGCACCCGCGGATATTTATCAGCATTCAAATTTATTACCTACGAATTTTTACAACGTATGTTCGAGAATTGTGGGGTTAGATTCTATAATTATTTATTATGTCTAATTGGAGATAAAAACTGAGTGATATAAATATTAATGGTAGTATACAACACAATATCACAGATGAAAGATTTGCTAGCTGCCAAAATTTTTATTTGATTTTATTTAAATCTCAATTTAGGTACTCTTTCTCTATTCTAAAATTATGCTATTTATTTAAACACGGCTGTCTTGTTTATTTAAAAAATAATGACTGGCTCAAAAATCAAAACGATTGTAATTTATTCAAAAATACTACAATAAGATTATAATCTTGATGGTTTTTGATTAGCATGGTATTATCGGTTAATTATTAATAAAAATTAACGCAGAAATACATAAAAAAGAAAGTACCAATGTATTTCAGTGAATAAAAGCGACACGCAAGAGAGTGGGTTTGAAACCTACTTACTTACTCTGGAAGTAACTTCGTGACTTGAAAATTTTTTTAACTATAAAATCAAGAAATATGGAACTCAGAATACCTAAAGGACCTACCAATTGGCTAACACTAAACATAACTTTTATGATAGACTAGCCGTCGCCCGCGGCGTTGCTCGCGTTCTACCCTTTAGACTGTGACGTTTCAAAATTCCTTTCTTAGTGCACCCCTATTTTATATAAGGATACTACCCTCCAAATTTCATAACTCTAGGACTTATAGTTTAGGCTGTGCGTTGATTCTAAGTCAGCTTCAAAAGAGTTTTATATATATTGATGATGATGATGATATCACGCATTCGAAAACTTTAAACGACTTAAAATTAATCCTACTCATATTTTACTAAGATATTACCTAAAAACTCACCACAGTTTTTCAAAAAATGTTACGATGTCTCCACTGTGCAAATATATTTTTACAACATAAGTATTTTACTGAGAAGAATGATAACAGCGGATCTAATCTTATCATTGATTGTTGTTTTTTTCTTTTTCCTTATCCAAGCTAGACTAGACAAGGTACAAATGATCAAGATACATTGAACGCAGTGATCATTTTATGCTTAATCTGTCAATAAACGATAGAAAGTTATGAACTTAGTATAATTCGCATATAATAAAGTACCTAGGTACATAGTGCAAATATAAATAAAATAATTGTTTTTTCAAATTATAAGAACATTTGAATCAACAACTAAATAGGTATATACTTATTTTTCCCCGTGACACTTTTTAGCGCAAACCTAGGTTGTCTGGAAGAGATCGCTTATAGCGATAAGACCGCCCATTGTACCTCATACTTATAACTTATTTCTCTTTTATTGTTTTTCTTTTTTTCTTGGTGTGCAATAAAGAATATATCGATCTATCTATCTAGATAGGTAGCCATTTTTTGTAGGCCTTTTTCATGAATAAATATTAAAATATTGATCGTCCTAACAATGCCGAGTAGCACGTGGATTGGTGTCAATAAACAGTCAGGCTAAACCTCCGAATTGATCATATCTTGATATATACGTTATGGTAGTGAGTGTACGTGAATCACGCAAGAAATGTGTGGTTCACGACGAATACAATTAGTTTTTCTAACATTTAGGTGATTCAATAAAATCAGGAAGATCACTAAATCGTTTTAGAGTTATTATAATTCTTTATGATTAGTTTTTATACTTTATTTTTATAAGAAATGTCACTAAAAATGCAGTGTTGAGTTGTGCTACGAATGTAAAGTCGGCCTACGTAAATGCAAAACGTAATGAGCGTCAAGGTGCAGCCTGCCGGATCTCCTCTCAGATATCGATTTTATCATCGTGTTACCGACACGTATTTAGTACGTAGTTGGTACTATTTAGGTACGATTTGTACCTAAAATAGAGGACAAAGGGGTTACTTGATCAGCTTACTTATCACTTGTCAATCTGTAGCATATCAGTGACAGTAAAACTAAGTGGAAAATAAATATAAAGGCTATATAAACAATTACCTACTAGAAAAAATAAATTTTTATTTTTTAGAAATCTAACAATTTTACAAAAAAAAATTACCCATGTTTTAATTTAATAATCTATATACGTACTGTTTAAGAACCACAAGCAACTACATGCAAAATTAAGTTCTAGCATTAAAACTAAAATCAACTACATTACCAACTGCCTTTATAATTTCATAGTAGATGTTTATACCGTCAAGAAATGTCTGTACATTTAAGTATTCATTTTTGCCGTGTATTCTGGAAGTTGTGAAGGTTTTTGGAGCGAATCCCACGGATGGGATGCCTATGTTTCGCACGTACATTATATCGGTTGTTGCTGGACAAATCATTTCCACAACATCGTGATTCCTGAAACAAATTTACATCTGAGTGCTTCGAAGGGTACTGTCAGTTAAGCCACGACAAAGGCCTTAATGCGGGCTACAAACTCCGTCACCAGAGTTGGACACTAATACGAACTTACTAAAGAAATCATACGAAGGATTTGGGTCCTTACATGTCAGATAGAGCTCTTTTCATGGCCACCCAATAGAGATTGGAATCATCAAGTTCAGTTTTCAACGAAACGTCTTCACGACGAAAGTATGAGATCTCTGTGTCATTACCAGCTTCCTCCATCCACGACTTGACCTGTATCAAATATCCAAAATTTTGTAAAAAAAAAATTTTGTATATAACCAAAATCCATACTAATATTATAAATGCGAAAGTAACTCGGTCTGTCTGTCTCGCTTTCACGCCAAAACTACTGAACCGATTTGAATGAAATTTGGTGCACAGATAGTCTAGAGCCTGAGAAAGGACATAGGCTAGTTTTTAATGCGAAAAAAGGGTTGAAAGGGGGGGGTGAAAGTTCCTTAACCTTTTTCATGAAAACTTTTTTAATGTCACATTTGGAATAACTAAGAGTTTGAATGACAGGACAACGTCTGTCGGGTCAGCTTAGTATGTTCATAACTGGGGTCTTAGGATCCTGTACTCTATCACGAAAAAATCTGACAGTCGCCGCGCTAACATATTCGAGTTATATTGCGCGTCAATGCCAGCTCGACCGCCAACCGTTGCAGTGTCACCGCGCAGTGTATCTCGGATACGCTAACTTTACGATACGTTTGCGATTGTCACATTTGTTCGTGAACAAGGCTCAGTTCGGCAGAGATTTTACTGTAATAGGCATTATGTCAAAATAACTTCCAAACTCGACTCACTACGGTGAATCGAGGTGAAACTATATAGTTTTCGATCGAGTTATGACGTCGAAAACGTTTTCGGCCTAGCCTATAACGTCAGCCCTATTTATATATGATTTAAATCTGACGAACTGAGTATCTCTGTTCTGTTGCAATGCCAGTGAAATAAAAATGTAGTCGATAATTAAACATTGAACTTAGTTTGGGTCTAGGGGTCGTTGTGTGAAATGTCCATGAATATTTATTATTATTGTTCTGTCAGGGTGTTACATATTACCAATTACGGACTTACAAGTGTAATGAGTCTTACCATATTGAACATTTCAGTAGCATCACTATCAGGGGACAACCGCATATCAACTTTGACTGTAACATTCCCTGGAATAACATTGACAGCTACACCAGCCTGAAAAAGAAACAATAAAAATACGCGAGTTTTGTAATTTTTTAAAACGACACAGCATTTTTATTTTAATAGTTTTTCTTGTGTTATTGTGAGTATTGTTGTTTAATTTTGGTGGAATTTTAACCAATAATACTTAGGTCGTAACATAAAGTGTGAGCCATTGGAATAAATGTGTGTAAAGTGGTTTTTCTGAATGTGAAAATTCGTGTAAGGTTTTAAAGAGAAAATCCACCATTTTCTTTTCAAAACAAACGACAGCCGACTTGACAAATGACTTGACTTGACTTATATTATTACAATTATATCACTTGTCATTGGCAAAATTGTCTGTCGAAATGACGGACAGAAGCCATTAATGAAGAGAAGAAGAAGAAGAACGATCAAGATACAAGAGGTTTATTTGCATAAAAGTGTTACAATTTGGTCTTAAATGTAAGAGGCACTTTAGAAATTATTCACCTTTTCCAGGTATCGCACATGTTTTGGGCGCTTAAACTGAGGTAATTATTAAAATTAATAATTTTTGCGAACATACCTTTGGGCATGTATACTAAATTTAAATTTTTTTTCTTACTACTTAATCAATTAGGGGCCGGGCCTTATATGCTCACTTCAATAAAGATTTCACTTTAATAGGGATGACGTCAAAATGCCGCCGAAAACCCGTTTCATTAGTGAGTGAAATGAATTTTCGGACGAGATAATTATTATGATGATATTGATCCCTATTAGAGTAAAATCTCTACCGAACTGAGCATAAAGCCCCATACTTATCTACCTACATTACATAGTTATTATAACCCTAAATTAAGTTCTCGTTGTTATTTTGGCTGATTTTTTTATATTACTAGCTTAACATGAGCATCGCTTAATAGTTTTTATTAGGAACTTTTTATAAGGCTTACAAATAAGGTACTTACATTAATCATATTGACATTAACGCTTGTGTACTTTCCAAAATCGTAAGCGCCATGAGACTTCTTTATTTTCATGTTTTTTCTTCGGAATTCTAGGACTCTGCTTATTAATCTATTAGCCTGAACAAAATAAATCATAATTCGTTTATTTGCTGTATGCTGTGTAGCATTTCATTTATTTCAGCTTCGTGAAATAGGTATCCCTCGCTGGCTCAATTCAAATTTCGCGCCTCATTCTTAGAAAAATGAAATAAAGGCAAGTAGCAGCGACATCTAGCGCACCGCATGGAAATTACATTGTAATTTCATTTTTTTTTTACAGCGAAATCAAGATGGAAAGATCGGTAAAACGCCGAGGCGCCATCTGGTGTCGAGTAGTTGTATCGATTTAGTTTCGATTGGTTTTTTTGTGCACTTGCTCTAGGTTTTAAGGATTTGTCTATGGCGATGACATTGAAAAAAGAGGTCATGGCCGACGCCGGAGAAATATAGGTTTTGTTTTGTTTCAAAAGAATTGTGTTTAGGGACGTTTTTGCCATGAAGCTCGTAAGGAAAAGCTTCGAGAACTTTCGATTTTGAGCTACATAAAACTAGCCGGCAAGAGGAGCCGCGGCTTCATTCCACGAAATTTGCAGAGAAATCAACGGTGTTCATACTTTTTCCCGAAACCCACTTGTACTAATAGCGTATGCTATACACAAGTATTGACATAACGTATATTTGATCTAAGTCTAATTGTTCTATTTGTATTTGCTATAACTGGTTTGTTAGTTCTAACACTTAGTAATTCTAATACCATGCTCCATAACGTCATTTTGCTATAACGTTTGTTAAACTATAACACTGTTTTGTTATATCGTACTGGTTATCTAACTATTATAATGTATAACTGATATATTACATAACATCAAAATTTATAAGCGTACTCTATCTATACTTTTTATTGATTAGGTATTTTCTATAAACTTTCGGGGATTGAACCACTTGGCTAACAGTGCACTAGAATAGGTTGCGAGGAGCGTTAGCGACGAGCATGGTTTGAATAGTGACCAAACTACGCACGAGCCGAGCGAAGTGTGCCGCGGCAGCGGCCGGCGAGTGCCAGAACAAGTAGGCTGGCAAACGTCGGCCGCTGCCGCTTACCTAATTGTACCTAATGATAATTTGCTATGATTATTATGTATATTATGATTATTTAAATAGTAGGTATAAATTATAACAAAATAGGTAGCTAGTCAATAATACTAACGTTTGCAATGTAACTTATTTATTTATAAAGGTAGGATAAAAAAATAGTGTAGGGTATTCTTATTTATAAACGTCTTATCATTTTATGTCCGCCACAAAACGTATTTGCGTATTGCTTTAAACTTTCGCTAGGCGTTATTTCAGATGTTGGTAGCTAAAGATTACTTTTATAGCATAACATGATTAGTGTTATTGAAATGTATGTATGGTAGATTGTATAGCATAATCAATGTATGGCCGATGATTGTTATAATAATAAGTTTTATGTGTAATAAGATTATAGCATATGGTTCAGTTATATAAATCACAATTAGTCAATGTAGTTTTATATTAAAATAAGTGTATATGAATTGAACCATTATAGCAAAATTATGTTATAGGTACTGGAGTTATAGCAAACGCAATTAGTACATGTGGTTTTAGGGAAAAACATAGCGCACCGAAATCAACACCGAAAGTGCGTGTGGGCGGAGAAGAGAGTGCCGGTAAGTACCTCGCGATTCCAGGCCATGGATAGCATGGCAAGGATCCAGGCTCAGGAGGTTCTCGGGTTTTTATTCGATTCGGTTATTTCAGACGAGACAAACACCAAAGAAAGCGGACAGCCGGAGAGAACGGGGAGACCAGACCGACGTGGCAGCATTTATGTCATCTCGAGAGCAGCCACGCAAGTCAACATTGAACAGGAGACCGACGGAGGTGCAGCTGAGAACAATTTCCGGTAGGTGGCCTCGAGTCAGGATCAGCTGATCGGGACTTCGGGGCGGGTCATGCAGAAGGGTATGACGACCCAATCGTCAGGGCGTCATGATCGCAGACAAAATATAAACACTTTTCCTTGTATTTTTCAGGCTGAAGGACGAGCAGAGAAGGGCGCGGACGCACGTGGCGTCACGAGCCGGTCGGTGTTAAGCAGAGGCGAGCAGAGCGTGGCGAGACGGCCAGCGGCTGGATTTCCCGAGCTGAGTTCCGTAAAGGCGTGGTGTGCACAAGCCACCACGTGTCTCGTCGGCACTATAAGGTGGGCCCAGTGTCAATATTTTACAAGAAGGTGACAGAGTAGGATCTTTTATCAGGCGTTTCATCAGTTGAGGTCGAAGACGAGCAGCTGATTTCGTGGAATCCTGGTTCACTTGTCTATCGTTTGTTTGTCGTTAGTCTGCGTTTGAGTATTGTTTATCCTGCAACGCTATTAGTTCTTCGTTAAACTTTTTAGCATACCAGTAGGAGTAGATCCGTAGATTTCAGTGCAGGTTGGACCTGTGGTCTGCCCTGGTCCAGACGGGGCCAGTGCATTCCTCAGATCAACCCGAGCAAAGCTCATATGAGCCATAAGTGGTTGTGCAAGGTGTAGGAAAATGTTGGTCAAAGACAAATGTACATTCTATGCTAGGATTACAAGCTGGTAACTTTATGCCCCTGGTGGCACCTGTAATTAGACTAGAACAAGTTCTAGGGTTGTGCGATTAGAAGTAATTTTAGAATTATACTATTTCACGAGGCTGATTCACTTCAAATACCCGATTAGTTAAGTTCACATCTTTAGTATAATAAATAATGTTTTAGATCCTCTTTAGAATATATGTAGGTAAATGATAGAATAAGAAGTTTATGTTTATGTAATCATAGGTTTATTTATAACAATAAATGGTTATTTTCGTGTGTTTCACATGTTTCTTTTGATAACAATAAAAATAAATTTTGTACGGTAGGAAGATAGGCAGAACCATCCCGCAGGAGCTAGCTGTGGTAGTCAGGAAGGTAGATATCCTGCCATTCCTTTCCTTTGTCATCTCCCCAGAATTCCAACCGTTACAAATGGCGCCCAACTGTATTTTAATTTAAATTTTTCAGCAATTTAAATGAGATTTTTTGTGTAAATTATATTTTCAGGATAAAACATTACAACTGTAAATTAGATTTTGTACGTCTGACCAACGTTTCGTTTAAGTATAATATTTTTCTGGTATTTTTTTAAAGCAACGAAGCGAAGACAAGTGATCCAGTTAGTTTTTAAGTTGATTTTTAAGTATTTATTTTAAGGTGTTTATTTTTAGTTAGTTTAATTTAGTTAAGTTGCTTACCTGTATTTAGTTAAATGAGTACTAATTCATCGTAGCAATTTATAGAACTTTTTGAGGGTTTTGATAAATGTTTAGACACATTGCACACTACAAAGTTAGGGACCAACGGTTCTTTAGCTCAACAATTTAGGCAATATTCCTTAGCATATTTTCGCACCTTTTTATTATTGTTTTTTTAGCCAGGAACGAAAATATTACTTCTGTAGGGAATATTTGATAATCTTTTGTTTCCCTTCATTGCTCATTTGTTTATTTTGTTTATTTGCTTATTTTGGTTTTGATATTTCATCATGTCGACTCCAGCGATTTTTGTGCACAGCTTGTCGAAGGAGGAGTTGCAGTACGAGGTCGAAATTAGATCAGAGACACCGGAGACAACTGTAGAGAAATTGAGGAAGCAGCTCAAGAAATTGTTAGTTGAAATTCCATCGGAACAGATAATAGACGCACCACCACAGTCGCAGGAACAATTTTTATTTGTCCAACAGAAGGTGCACGAATTGATATCAAAATGGACGGAGTATGAGGAGGAACGCGACAGCGGCGGTTTCTTGCGCGCTCGCGCCCTAGCTAGCCATTTATTTTACAGATTATCTAGAGTCCCGGAAGGAGAGTCCGCAGTTATGCACGCGTAAAGGGAGAAAGGCGCAGTCAAATTGTTAGTTAGTTAGTTAGTTGGTTCCAGGTTTTGTCAGTAGGTTTGTTAGAAAATTTACCTAGGTCAAAACCAGATTTTGTATATTTTTGTAGTCACAGGTGTGATCGTGTGGAAGAAAACATATCCGCTCAGTGATGCGGCGAAGTTCAAGATGGCGAAGTTGTGCCCCAAGTGCGAAAAATGCAGAGTGAAAGTAGTACTTTCACCATTAGTTTTCGAACTTGAGGACATGAACAGTAAGATCTTAGGATCATGGCATATGAAAGACATAAAAGTCAAACAGATTTGCGGTCGAGATAGGTGTGTCATTTTGGGTCATAATAGGTATACTATTATATTTTACAGGTATTTTTGTGAAGATAGATTTCTAATACTTTTCAGATTAGAAATTTTGGGTTTTGGTGTGATTGTGGTCCAACACTTAGGTGGGAGGAAATATTTTTGTGAAATCACATCAAACAATTTGATTTTGTTTAATTTCAGACAAAAGCTAAGGAGGTTTTACCTACTAGTTATAGGGCAGGTCGCGGTAGGGTGGTAACTTATCAAGGTTATTTTACATTTATTTTCACAGTCAAAGGAATGTCGAAGCTGTCGGCGTACAAACTGAAGTCAAGTTCGGTACGTCAAAAGCAGAGGAAAGCGTACCCACGATGCCACGTAGGGTATCGCAACGGTGTGAATGCGGAACGTATGGATGGAGAACTATGATTATAAAAATATGTTTACTATATATGTATGTTTATTGAACTATGTTTGTAAGGAGAAGTATGATTGGATGAAGCATGTATGTGTGGGAATGAAAGAAATAGACAATGGAATAATGTAGTAGCAGAGCCCGAGACCGACCTCCCGAAAGTAGTCAACGATAACACACATTATTTTATTTTTTAGATATACTAAATGATTGTATATATAGATAAGTGTTTGGTTTTAATAAAAGTAAACTTTTTGTTAGTGTAGATAATTTGCTTTATAGTTATAAGTTATTGTTGTTATTGTTGTTGTTGGCATAGTTATAAGTTGTTGTATTTTTCTCTTTGTATATTTTTTCATGCAGATCGAGCAGCGCTGAGGGCAGCGCAGTTTCACTTATGCAGTGAAACTTTTATCGTTGGGGGGGGTATTGTAGCATTTCATTTATTTCAGCTTCGTGAAATAGGTATCCCTCGCTGGCTCAATTCAAATTTCGCGCCTCATTCTTAGAAAAATTAAATAAAGGCAAGTAGCAGCGACATCTAGCGCACCGCATGGAAATTACATTGTAATTTCATTTTTTTTTTACAGCGAAATCAAGATGGAAAGATCGGTAAAACGCCGAGGCGCCATCTGGTGTCGAGTAGTTGTATCGATTTAGTTTCGATTGGTTTTTTTGTGCACTTGCTCTAGGTTTTAAGGATTTGTCTATGGCGATGACATTGAAAAAAGAGGTCATGGCCGACGCCGGAGAAATATAGGTTTTGTTTTGTTTCAAAAGAATTGTGTTTAGGGACGTTTTTGCCATGAAGCTCGTAAGGAAAAGCTTCGAGAACTTTCGATTTTGAGCTACATAAAACTAGCCGGCAAGAGGAGCCGCGGCTTCATTCCACGAAATTTGCAGAGAAATCAACACCGAAAGTGCGTGTGGGCGGAGAAGAGAGTGCCGGTAAGTACCTCGCGATTCCAGGCCATGGATAGCATGGCAAGGATCCAGGCTCAGGAGGTTCTCGGGTTTTTATTCGATTCGGTTATTTCAGACGAGACAAACACCAAAGAAAGCGGACAGCCGGAGAGAACGGGGAGACCAGACCGACGTGGCAGCATTTATGTCATCTCGAGAGCAGCCACGCAAGTCAACATTGAACAGGAGACCGACGGAGGTGCAGCTGAGAACAATTTCCGGTAGGTGGCCTCGAGTCAGGATCAGCTGATCGGGACTTCGGGGCGGGTCATGCAGAAGGGTATGACGACCCAATCGTCAGGGCGTCATGATCGCAGACAAAATATAAACACTTTTCCTTGTATTTTTCAGGCTGAAGGACGAGCAGAGAAGGGCGCGGACGCACGTGGCGTCACGAGCCGGTCGGTGTTAAGCAGAGGCGAGCAGAGCGTGGCGAGACGGCCAGCGGCTGGATTTCCCGAGCTGAGTTCCGTAAAGGCGTGGTGTGCACAAGCCACCACGTGTCTCGTCGGCACTATAAGGTGGGCCCAGTGTCAATATTTTACAAGAAGGTGACAGAGTAGGATCTTTTATCAGGCGTTTCATCAGTTGAGGTCGAAGACGAGCAGCTGATTTCGTGGAATCCTGGTTCACTTGTCTATCGTTTGTTTGTCGTTAGTCTGCGTTTGAGTATTGTTTATCCTGCAACGCTATTAGTTCTTCGTTAAACTTTTTAGCATACCAGTAGGAGTAGATCCGTAGATTTCAGTGCAGGTTGGACCTGTGGTCTGCCCTGGTCCAGACGGGGCCAGTGCATTCCTCAGATCAACCCGAGCAAAGCTCATATGAGCCATAAGTGGTTGTGCAAGGTGTAGGAAAATGTTGGTCAAAGACAAATGTACATTCTATGCTAGGATTACAAGCTGGTAACTTTATGCCCCTGGTGGCACCTGTAATTAGACTAGAACAAGTTCTAGGGATGTGCGATTAGAAGTAATTTTAGAATTATACTATTTCACGAGGCTGATTCACTTCAAATACCCGATTAGTTAAGTTCACATCTTTAGTATAATAAATAATGTTTTAGATCCTCTTTAGAATATATGTAGGTAAATGATAGAATAAGAAGTTTATGTTTATGTAATCATAGGTTTATTTATAACAATAAATGGTTATTTTCGTGTGTTTCACATGTTTCTTTTGATAACAATAAAAATAAATTTTGTATGGTAGGAAGATAGGCAGAACCATCCCGCAGGAGCTAGCTGTGGTAGTCAGGAAGGTAGATATCCTGCCATTCCTTTCCTTTGTCATCTCCCCAGAATTCCAACCGTTACAGCTGTGTTCATTTTAGGTAAATTTAAGATCATGCGAAATATCGGCCCAGACTGAACTAGTAAATACCTACCAAGAAGTAAAAGCAAAGATTAAAACGGTGCTTGTTATCTATATGCCCTTAGTTATTTATTAGGTTTGCCAAAGAATAAGGCTGGAGCAGACCGGATGCGTATACGTAGACGTAAGCATAGACGTGCACGTACCACTGAGTTGTAATGTATGAAACTGTATGAGACAGGACACACTGTTTGCGTAATGTAGACGTAATCCGGTCTGCTCCAGCCTTTATACTATCTATCTATTCAGCCTGTATGTACCCACTGCTGGGCATAGGCCTCCTCTTTAGTACACATAACTTAAAACTAAACTCAAAAAGAACATATCATGGCTGGTGCTTATTCTGGTGCTTATTCACTGAAGGCATCCACAGCTAACGCAGGTAAACATTATAATTTCTTGATCTGTTACCAATAGGTACCTTTTCCACTGCGTTGTTTTCAGGCATCGTAAATCCATGCCCTCCATCACCGTATACAGTAAAAACCATTTCTGAAATTAAATTAGAAAAAGAAAACAACCTGTTTAAATAACAAAATAGTTAGGAAGAACTTTATTTTATTTTATTGATCACCAACATACACTAACCAAAATAAAATATCAATATTCTTAAGTTTTAGGGCCAAGTGCTATTATAATAATAGGTGAAGACAGCGTGCATAGGAGTAAAAGCGAATAACAGTTGACTTATAAACTACGTAGTTAGTTTACGTAAACTAACTACGTAAACCGTAAACTTACGCCAGGGCCGCTTGTCCTGTATACCAGCGAACACTGTATTGTTTTTTGATGATAACCCTTCATCCAAAGCAAATCCGATGTTTAATGCCTCAAATTCCTTAGTTTTAATGAATGATTTCATTCCTTTGTAACCGCCCGTTTCTTCATCTAAAAAAATAGGTAATGGTGTCGATTCTGTTGTTGAATTTTTGTAATCTAGGTAATTTGACGGCTCTAAAAGGTTGTAGTCTCTTTCTCATAAACTACCTAAAACGATAGAGACAGCTATAACATTAATCTGTCAAATTAGGCTAGTCTTGAAAATTGCACCAACAGAATCGGGCCCATTGACAACACTAAAATTGATGATTGCTTATTCTGTCATTTTTGGAGATAAGTACCTACACTAAACCGATAAAATATTAATGACTCACGAATCTCACGATGGTACTAAGATTGCATTCAGTACCTGGCATCAAAGTAATATGCACTGTCCTTAGTAGAGTCACGTTATCAGCTTTCAGCCTCCGGATAGCCTCCAAGTATTGGATCCCGATGTCTTTGGTGTCCTGTGTGCCTCTACCGTAAATGTTGCCATCTTCGTCTATGTGCGCAGAAAATGGGGGGTATTTCCACTCTTTCTAAAAACAGTAAAATATCATCATCAATATAATATAAACTCTTTTGAAGCTGACTGATAAATTATCAGGCGTTAAACCATAAGTCCTATAGGTATGAAATTTGGAGGGTAGTATCCTTATATAGTGTAGGGGTGCACTAAGAAAGGAATTTTGAAAAGTCACACTCTAAAGGGTCTATTCAGAACGCGAGCAACGCCGCGGGCGACGGCTAGTACGAGTATAAAAATTTGAGGTAAACCAATATAAAGTTTGAGTTTCAAAAGATACAGCAGACAGAGACATAAATTATTGTAGGTAGAGACATAATACGGGAAGAGTAGAGACGAACTTAAGTCACAATTTAAAAGCGTACCTAGCAAAAATTGCGGATCATCCATAAAAAAACTTAAATAAGTATCTTAAAAACAATGAATGCTAGCTTAGTGAAATTATGCCAGCTAGTAATGTAATGAAATAATTACTTTTATTTAATTGAAAAGGAACATAATTTATTACATTAAGCTTAGCTTCATGGTTTCCAAAATATTCAAGTTTTTATTCCGGAATTTTTGCTCTCGACTGTAAAGTTGGAAGAAACAGTTGGAAGCACCGGAAAACATTCTGAAATCGAGATTCATTGAGAGAAAACTAGAATTATTACTCATATTCCCATCATTCCCATCGATTTTCTAGATCAACAGTGTTTTGAGTTAAACTTAAAAAAACTTGTTCAATGATTTGTTTGACTGACCTCGTCAGCTGCAACAACATCCATATGAGAGTTGAGCATGATGGATGGCAAGCAAGGGTCTTGCCCACTCCATGTGATGACCACTACGGGCTTTCCATCAGGCTCATGCACTGCTATAGGCATATCCAAGTCTAAAGCCTGACTTTTCCAGAATTTAACGGCATTTTCTAAAAAAAAACTCATACCAATAGATAGGTCAGTACAAATAAAAAAATAACCTAGTCAAGAAGAGTCTTGCAGGTGCCAAAAAGTGCTAGTCAGAGCGAAGTCCATTGATCATAATTGGACACGTCGCGCGTCTTTTTTAATTTTAGCACTAACTAAATATAAATAATGTACCTGTTTATGAGAAAAATGTACTTATAGGATAAGCAAAACAACACCACTGAGATAATTAATGCAGCCATTCTTCCAATTTTTTTTTACACGTTGTATTAGGCAAACAAAGAGTAGAACTCGTTGCCGGCGCCTGTGTTCCCGAATGACTATAATTTGGAAGTTTTACAAATACAATACAATACAAATACAAAAACATTTATTCATTTTCAAGAGTTTATTCGTTTTCAAGAGTAGAGTGAATAGGTATCTTCTAGGTAACCGTGCTACATCGTCGACAACATCATTGCTTAACATCAGGTGAGATTGTGGTCAAACGGTTGCCTATATTGTAAAAAAAACACAATCTCACCATGTGGTGGACTGTGTAGCACATTTTCATAGATGAAACCTATTCACTCTTCTCTTGAAAAAATCAAAATGAGATACCTATATAGATAAGTATTCGGAAACACAGACGGCAAGGAGATTGTAGTTTCCAAAGTTGGCTTAGAATGGATAACTTACCAATATTTTCATTCTTACTAGTGTCCAATTGTACGTACTCGCGAAATCTGGTCACAGCAGGATTCTCGCTAATGTTCACATTTGAAGCCGCAGTCACACCCAATACGAATAAAAACTTTAACGATAGCATACCTTACGTTGTCTACAGCTGAACGTATCTCAGATCAATGTCAGAATCGTGCGCTGTATTAAAACCACCAAACTGAAATACTCATAATACCTAAAGTTACACCCTACATAGTATTTAGGTACTGTAGGTATTGTTATTGCTTGTATTCAAGGTTATACGTTTAGGTAGATATTGTATGTACCTATACCGTTACGTTACAAAATGGTGCAGTGAGTTGGAGAATTTAACTGAATAAAATAATTCATTTAGAAAAGCTTAGCATCAACTAACGATATGGGATTGTAGATGAACTTTTTTTTATTATAATTACACTTTAAAATAGGTAAAAAACTAAACCTGTTTAAGAAACACTGATCCGTAAGAAGTCTAAATATCAAATAATTTAAATTCCTCTTTCTAGCGATTTGTTATCTAATTTGGTTGTCAAAATCTTATCCTACTAATATTATAAATGTGAATGTAAGTTTGTATGTTACGCTTTCACGCGAAAACTACTTAACCGATCATCATGAAACTTTGTACACATATTCTTGGACGTATTAGAAGTAACATAGGGTACTTTTTATCCCGGAAAATCAACGGGATCCAATGGGACGCGCACGAAGTCGCGGACGGAAGCTAGTAATTAATAGATAGATAGAAAATTCTTTATTGCACAACTTAAAGTAGTGTATACAGGCGAACTTAATGCTAAAATAGCATTCTCTACCAGCTAACCTTTGGCTAGTGTGAGGATAACAATTTATTAGGGTAGTGCGCACAGGAATATATTACTAGACAATTTAGCCAAACTTACATGAACCTATCTTAATCTTAAATAAACATAAATACGAAGGTACATAAACTACATAAACTAATACATATAATATATAGGTATATATATATCTACTATAACTTAAACTCGCTTTTTTGTGCCAGGGAATGTTTATTAATACATTTGAATTACAAAATTGTACTTTGCATAATAAGATGCGGCGTACTTATATCTACTGAAAACTGAACGGCTTACTTACCACAGTTATCACTAAAATGAAAACAAATTATAGTAAACCATTACTGCTTGGTCGGAAAAACTGTTTACTAAGAACAGTAAAATAATAATGGAACCTTATGATGATTACTAGGTTCGGGTCAAACGACCCGCGACTTCGTCCGCGTCTCGTTTGACCCCGTTAATTTTCCGGGATAAAAAGTAGCTTGTGTTAATCCAGATTATGGACTAAACTTTTATACCTAATATTAATAGGAAGGATAAGATTAAAGATACTAAATAAATAAGGTACAATCCCCGAAAATTGATCATTTGACTACAAAAATAGAGAGCCAGCGAAAACATTTATCTAGCGGAGCGCGCGCTTGACTCGCCCACTTGCGTTTCAGACGTCGAGGAGTTCACACCTCCCGAATATTGTTAATTTTGTTGAAAAATGGCTGTCACTCTACTCAAATGAATTTAAATTGAATTACTAACGAATTATCCCGAATTTTGTTTAATTATCTTGACTGATATTTTTAGTTATGAATTAATTTCGTAATAATTAAAATATTGTTGAGTTGTAATAACTTATTATTATAAAACTGCTTATTGTACAATACCATTTTTTAACCAGTCTCAAAATTCTTCACACCTAACTTCTTCATAATTTCATAGTAAATATCTATACCCCGTAAGAATGTCCTAGCATTCAAGTACTCATCCTTTTTATGTATCCTAGTGGATGTCCGGAATTTGGGCGAGAATCCCACAGCTGGGATGCCCATGTTCCTCAGTACTAGCATGTCTGAGGTGGCTGGACTAACCACTGGGATGACTTTGATACCCCTGCAAAAACGCAACGGATGTGACAATCGTTAGTGAAATACACGTTGTATACTTTGAAATACTGTTCTTTGTATCATCAAAGTTGCCTGCTAATTTCGTGTAGTGTTTTCTAAATAAATCATCTACCTATATGTATATTGAAGACTTAACATAAACGCTCTATAGATTATTATTCGCAATCTACGAATAAGAGAAAACCAAAGCTATTTCTGTCAAACAAAAAAGATACGAAGTTTTAGTAGAGCTGCCGGAATAAACGGAATGTCCGGAATTCCGGACATTCTTCTTCCTGTCCTTATCCCACTCGGTGGGGTCGGCACAACATGTTCTTTTCTACCATTCTCCCATATCATCCGTCATCTCAGTGTTCACTCCTCTCCTATGAATGTCATCTTTTACACAAATTCCGGACATTCCGATTATTACATTTATCACTGATTTTAACCTTACTAAAGTTTAGTTTTGCATATAATATAGCATAATAGTTTTTCGTACACATGTACTAATATTCTGTGCACATACTAATCTACCTACTGACAACCGTTAGTTAAAATAAATCCATCCGGCTCTCATGTTATTAAGGCGAGTAGGTACTTACATTTCTTTGAGGACGTCTCGCACCGCTACCCAATAAGGGTTGGAATTATCTAACGTAGTTTTCTTGGACACATCGTCCCGTCGAATGTAGGTTAGCTTAGTTCCATTACCAGTCAGCGACACCCAGGAGTTTATCTATACAAGTTAGGTAATTAAATTCTTTTTAAAATGTATTTAGCGCTCAACTCTACTAAAACAAACTTATCAGCTGAAACGCAGCTAACTAAACCGTAGCTTTTCGTCAATATTCACTTCCGTACTCTGGAGTAGGGCACGTTAAACTGTCGCTTCCGACTCCAGCAGTCGGTCGACGGAGGCCTTAAGGCGTCCTTCAAAACTCCGCCACCAAAGTTGGCAAACTAGCACATACAAATTTACTAAAAGAAATATTACCATTAGCTCTAGTTCTGTGGTATTCCTCGCCGACGCCAACCTGATATCAATCACCATTTGAAGCTCGGTAGGAATTATATTGGGCCTGTAACCACCCTGTGGGACAAAGCAAAATTACGGTGAAGGAAAACATCGTAACAAAACCAATTAAATTAATAATTAAAGTTATGCACTTAGCATAACAGATACAGCACGCAATAGTAAATATTAGCCCTACAATAGGCGGCCTTATCGAGCACATGCGATTTCTTCCAGACAACCGATTAATTAACCTAGTAACTAAATGTAACTTAAAATTAAGATATTCTATCAGAGGGGAAGAGCTCGTATGAAATACTATTTTATCAGAAAGTAAGATTCTTTACACAAAAATATACCTAGTTTACGTGACTTTGTAACGTTAAACGTATCTACATACGCACTAGGAGAGCAGAACTCAGGTATTGAAAAGATTTAATTTTTTATCAAAAAAGTAACAAAAATCTTAGACAAGTTGCAATCGAAGCACATAAACACTAAACCGCTTAACTAAAGATCACTCACATGAATCATATTTACATTGACACTGGTATATTTCCCATAGTCCAAGGGATCCGCTGATAACATTGACGCCTTCATTTCATTTCGATACTCGTTTACAGCGTTTATCAACTTTATTGCCTGGGAATAAAATATGGTTAGGTAAACAACCGTCGATCAATTTCTCGCTCGCACATTTCAACCTTTCTCAAGATGTAAAATCACTGAAGTTATTTATGAAAAATCGCAAACAACTATGTTGTGTAACCATCTGCCCTGTTAGGCAGCAATAAGCTGAGTCGGGACCGATTTGGCTGCATACAGCGCGGAACGAGACTACCTAGTACCCACTTGTTACGTTAGGTTTCCTATAGCTGTTAGTTAGCTATTGACAGGTGTCATGGCTCAGTCGGTAGTAGCTCTGCCTTCCGTGCTGTGGGTCGTGGGTTCAATCCCCACCGAGAACAAACATTTGTGTGTGGCTAACATAGATGTTTGTTCTGTGTCTGGGTGTGCCTATGTATTATAAGTATGTATTTACAAAAAAAATATGTATGTATGTATTCTATCAGCCATCTAGTTTCCATAGTACAAGTTTTGCTTAGTTTGGGACTAGAAGGCGTTGTGTTAAATGTCCGTGAATATTTTGTTTATTTATTTATTACTATTTGTTTGTTTCTTGTAGGTATCTTCATATATTTTCTATGTCCGTTCTATATTTTCTGTGTGTATGTCAAATAAACGATCTATCTATCTATCAAAAACATTGTACAAAGTTCAGCATACTTAAATAACTTTTTGATTCGAACTCTGCGCTTTATTCATCAGAGAAAATTGACTAAAATCTTCTACAAGGTAATACCTAGAGATGTTTTTTTACCTTTTCCATTGCGGTCTCTTCCGGCATACTGAAGCCATGGCCACCCTCGCCACGAAGTGTTATGTGGAGTTCTGAATACAAATAATACCATTAGATAGGTACACCATACATGTCCAACTGTCCATTCATATCGTAATAATACCCTAAAGTTGATAACTTTTTGGTTAACTGAAACAATCATGCTTAATATGCTTATCATGAGGCAGGTACCAAAATGTTTAAAAATTTCAATTATCTACCGTGACTTTTTTGCTTCTGATTTTTAACTAATAATTGACAGCTAAAATTATAGACATTTCTCAGTTTGTAGAATAGAATTTATGTTACAATACTCACGCCAAGGACGTCTGTCTTCGTATGTTGCCAGCAAGTTATCATCGAGCGATGGAAGCCCTTCGTCTAAAACAAACCCCACGTTCATAGCTTTGAACATGGCACTCTTTACAAACGGCTTTATGCCTCTGAATCCACCGGTTTCCTCGTCTAAAATATAACACAATTATTTTAAAAAATTCAATCATTGATAGTTACGATCACAGAATACATCATCATAGGCCTTTACCTCTATTGAAGATAATTTATACAGCGTCAGGAGGCAACCTATGCCTACACTTAACGGGACACTGTAGTGCCTGGGACAATGTTCAGATGGAGTAGGCTTGTAGCACCTATACTATCCTCTCAGCCTAGTCAGCCATATCCACAGGAAAAACATCGTCAATACGTGCGGAGCTGACTAAGCCAAGGGTTTCCTCACGATGTTTTTCTTCACCGTTAAGGTCGTGTTAATGCATTAACACGTACGTGTTGCTAAAATTTATACGCATGCGCATATAAATTTTCCGAAACGAAAAATCCATTGATGCACGGCCGGTATTCGAACCCACGACCTTCGGATTGAAAGCCGTGTTGGCAGAGTGGGATTGCACCTCGATCACAGAATAAACATAAGTAATAAAATCTTGACAAAAGTGCTAGAGCCGGGACCGACAGTTTAACGTGCCCTCCGAAGCACGGAAGTGCTCAGATGTAAATGCCACTAACGGTCACCCATCCATCATGACCGCACAGAACGTCGCTTAACTTAGATAATCGGTGAAGATTCACTAAGCAAGCCTAGCCACGAGCTCTTCGACAGGCTGCCTTAAAGACAACACATACTGGACAAGCTCCTGGCTTAGTAATAGTTCTTCAGGCTTATACGGTAGTACTAGTTATACCTGGCATAAAGGTAATATGCAGAGTCCTATCCAGCGTGAGATTATCTCGTTTCAATCGCTTTACAGCCTCAATGTACTGAATCGCTACGTCCTTGTCATCTTGCGTTCCCCGGCCGTAAATATCACCATTTTCATCGATAAACGCTGCAAACGGAGGGTACTTCCATTCTTCCTATAATGTATACAACCAGTATTACTGTCAACATCTATTAATAACTAGTATTTATGAGTGGCTGTGTTTAAATATGTACCAATTAAAGCCTTACTGCTTTGAGAAAGAAATAAGTGCGGTGGTATTATATAATATAGGCATTTCTGCTGTGACCTATATAGGATACCTATGTATTCTGTGGTTCTGACAAACACTTTCACTACCAAAGAGCCTACTACTACAAAACAAAGACTTCTACTCTAGTAGGTACTACTACCAGCCTGGCGAAACTCTCGAACTCTATTCGTACAATGTATGAAACAGAAGTCAAAATTTTAATTGCGTTTCATACAAAACGAGATTTTTAGTGTGAAATTTGGCAGAAAGTGTTATATATTCTTTTACTGCTGCCACAAATATCTCTACTACTAAGTACCTACTACAAATAGTACTATCGTGGCTAGAACTATCTAGAGCAATTTACCTCTATAGCCGGCACGACATCCATATGCGAGTTATAGACTATGGATGGAAGAGACGGGTTATTGCCAAGTAACGTGATCACACACACAGGCAAGCCGCTGAGGTAATACACGTGGAATGGCAAGTCGAGCTCCAAGGCTTGATGTTTCCAGAACTCTACTGCTCTACCTAAACATAAAATCATTTTACAGGTAGATACGGCGAACAGCCGAGTTGAAACTCAGGAATACATTTTTTGACAGATTTTTATTAAAATGTCAATCTACAGGGTGAGGGAGGACGTATGTTGAAAACACGGGTAAAGGCGATCATTATTAGTATTAGGCAATCGTATAAAATTATCTAAATAATTCTAAAATATCTACGGACGGATCCAACTTTATTTATAACCAACTTCAAAAAAAGAGGAGGTTCTCAATTGGAATCAAGTTCGTTTTTCTTCCTTATTTTTGTATAGTATCTACGTATGTTCCGCGATAATTCCAACCATTATGAATCGATTTTGATGATTCCTTTTTGTTTGGTAGATCATACTTCAGAGATGGTCCCATTTAATTTCATCAAAATCGGCTCAGAAGTTTGGCAGATAAATAAGAACAACTGAAAACATCACGTTAGTCTTGTTTATATTTATCTTCCTTTTTGTTTTTAATTGTTTATCTTAGAGTCTGGTCAATTCTTTAACATAACTTACGCAAGTTATTCACTTTACTCGTATCGATCTGTACGTATCTCCTGAAGCTGGCTACCGCTGGCTCCAGCAAGTATTCACCAGGACAGCTTCTCAATGGACTTCCAATGACTGCTGTTAATGTTAGCATCAGATGCAATACTTTTGGAAACATTTTGTCTCTGGAAAGTCAAGGTTTAAAGTAGAAGCAATATTTTTATTAGACTTATGTACCTAGGTACTAGGTATCTAAGAGTACCTACACCACTACCTAGTATAATGAATGATGAGATAGTCTCAAAAATGATGACTGAAAAATTGCAATTTTTCATTTATTTTACTAACTATGATAGGTACCTAACTTAACATAAAATTAAACCGTACCTAACTTAAAATTAAGCAAACCACTGTTCTTAAAAGTATAATAAAATGACTTTGAAATCCTAAAAAAGTGATCGTCTTCTGATGCTGACTGTACTAGCTACGAAGATGTTTTGTAGCTCGAAATCACTCGTAAGTTAGGATCTGAAAATCAAGTTTTTCGTTTATTGATCTACCTACTTAGCTACAACTTATTTTTACCAATTATCTTCATAGCGAATAGCTTACTTTTATCTAATATGTACCTAAACAAAAAAATGGTTAGGTACCAATAATTATGTAAATATGTATCTAAAAAAGCATTTAAAAACTCACCTTACAAGGTAATTCAAAAATTTACAATCGATGCATCTATCCTTTTTAACTGGTTGAAATACAATGACAATTCGATTACTTTCAGAACCAGAATTACAAACAGTTCAATTAGGTGACTAAAACAATGGTTCCTTATGTTCCTATATTTTAAGAATGCTTGTATCGTTCCTTTCATAGTTTCAAGCGAAAAAAACTTAAAAAAATATCCTTTGTTAATAAAAACGAACTTGAAGTCTTCGAAAGAGGATGGTAGGAGGAAGACCGGGACAAAGAACATTGGAAGTCTTTGGAAACCTTTGTCCAGCAGTGGGACGATTTAGGTAAAAAAAACCTACCTACTTATAAACGCTGTATGGATTAAAATCTAACTGTGTATTTTACTAACAGGTTACCTACTAACAAACAGTGACAGAGATAGATTTTAACTAAATGTTTGTTTACCTATTCAGCGTTTGTAAAATGTACCTTAGTATCTTTGACAGATTTCATTTTTTAACCTTTTTGAAGCACCATGACATAAGGGTTCCTTGACGGGCTTATTATACCTTAAAATACGCATCATGTAGGTACCTAAACATTGAATGCAACGTTCATTTAATTAAGCTATTATGTATACAACAATAGAATTACGTATGCAAATAATGATGTCTTTCATACTGTTGCTACTTGCTACCCGTTGGTCAATAACCGTTTAAATGTTTTTTCAGTTCCTATACAGGTTGGAATTGCTTGTATGACATTAAATAAATAAATAAATAAAATAAATAAATATTCACGGACACTTAACACAACGCCTTCTAGTCCCAAACTAAGCAAAGCTTGTACGATGGAAACTTGATCGCTGATAACAACATTAAATTAAATTAAATTAAAACACATTAACGCTTTTCATATATAAATCGTACCTACCGAAGTATTTATCCATCCTATCGTGAACGCGGGTTCACTGAACTACACATCGGCTGGGTACACACTTACACAGTGGGGCAAAATAGAATGCTAATTTGTGGTGATTGTAAGCAAACTTGAATAAGCAAGTACCTACAAAAGATAGTACAAAGAATTGTCAGGATAGAAGATTTACTACCACACCAAAAAATTCAATTAAATGTCGTACAAAGACTCTCACCCTGTTTTTTCATTAATGAAAAAAGTATATGTAATTATGTAATAAAATAAATTTCATTATACATAATGTAACAATAGTATTCTTTTATATTTAATGTGACAAAAATATTTACATGGAGCTGTGAATGCATTTTTATAGCCAGAAGTATCGCTATGTGCTTAAATCAATCTCTTTTCTTATAGAAAATACGTCTAACAAAAACCTCCTCTATGGTTTTTTACATTATCATTTTGTTAGTTCTATCAAATGTTTTATTGACATAACTTTAACTAAATGACAATCGGTTTAACAGTTTCTTATACTTAAAAAACGTTATAATAATTATCAACTGTTGAACTATTCCGCTTGTATAATTATAGACCATTATCTATAGGTTTCAATTCAAGTTATAAGTTTGATGTCAGTTATCCATTTTGTATTCCAATACATCTTCTATCCTCCCTTCTTCGATCATTTCTTTTTCCTTTTCATTGTAAGCTTCGACATCGTCTATAGCCGAGAACACCGCTTTCTTTCCTAGTTTCGCCAGAATTTTCTTATCGTGGAAGGGATGACAGTGAACGTTGGATCTGGAAATAAAAAGAACTAGGTAATTAAAAACGGAATAAAATATTAAAATAAATAAATATTCACGGACACTTAACACAATGCCTTCTAGTCCCAAACTAAGCAAAGCTTGTACGATGGAAACTAGATGGTTGATAGAATACATACATCCTTTTTTTTTTTGTAAATACATACTTATAATACATAGAAACACCCAGACACAGAACAAACATCTATGTTTATAACACACAAGTTTGTTCTCGGTGGGGATCGAACCCACGACCCACAGCACGGAAGGCAGAGCTACTACCGACTGAGCCATGACGCCTGTCAATATTGTGATCAATTTATAATTTCTTCCTTGTTACTGGCCACTATTTAAATAAAAAGTTGTTCACAGCAATTATCTATAGTCTAGTAATTATCTATAGTCTACTTATCGTCATAAAAATAATTCATTAGTTTTTCATGTCAGTTTCAGATTTTTTTCATATAATATTTCTCTTTTTCTGGTAGACTCTTCTAATAATAACACTGTGATGTTTTCATAGTATTAAACCGGTATTCCATTGACACTTGGACTAAAGTAATGTAAAAAATATTGTTTTTTTTAAAATCACCTATTCTGGTTTATTCTATACATTTTTTTTACGCCCCATTTAGTTCTTGACTTTATTATTAACCAATATTATGAGTTAACCAATAACCGCGGCGGTATTATCGTTAATTGCATAAGCACTTGTTTATTTTAAATTAATGTGTGCAATAAAATATGTAATTGAAAAAATAAAATGAAATATATACCGGTTGATAACAATATTTCCTTTGGTAACGACGAACGCGGAGCATTTGTTGTTTCTGTAATCCACACAACGCCAACGCCGCTGACCAGCCTTTAGCGTCGACGAGTTTAAGTTGTAGATGTACCGATTTAGGATCACTTGTAGGGAGCCCCGGATAGAAACAGTGAACAGAAGACTTGAGGCTGTCGCTGGAAAACATAACATACAATAAGCAAGCAAAGCAACATAACATACAATATAGGCAGTAAGTAAGTAAACTAAATTTATTGGGCACAAAAATTATTAACAATACCTACCTACACAATTATACTAAGTACCTAATAAAAAAAAATATGTAGTAGTAAAAACCAATGAAAGAAGTCTCAGAGTAGAAACAACTTAGCCACAAATCAAAAAGTGTTATTTTTTACATTTAAGTTTATATCACCCTTTCTAAACTGAAATCATAAAACCCACTGTCAGTGAACTTACATTTTAGTTTTTCAATATCTGAGCTCATATTTGATACATCGTGTCCGAAGCCGTCGTCGGAATCCTGAGCCGTGTCGTCCATAATCGAGAAGTCTTGTGAGTCGTCTGCAGATTCAATGTGCTTTACAGCTCTGGAATGAATGTTAAGTTATCCATTGCCTCGGTTTACATAAAATATAGAAACAGTAGAATTTCAGGTTAAGTATTTTCTTTTTAATTAAACAGATACTTACATAGGTCCTTCTGCTTTAATAAAAATTTTCCTTGCTGCCGGTGGTAAGCCCACCTGTTGAAGAAGGTACACAAAAATATAATTAAAAAACTGTTCAATAAAAAAAATCAGTTAAGTACCCAGATTTTTTCGAATTTTGTCAATTGTATATGACTAACGTGATCATCTCTACTCGTGTACATGCAGCAACGCAAGGCTACGAGGAAATGGCACTTAGTATCTCTCCTCCTTCAATCACATTCCTTATATCTGAGGGTCGTGACCACCTCCAGTCATTATCCTCTTCTTGACGATGATGGTACGCCATTTGTTTCTATACCCGGCTATTTGTAGGGCATTGTAGACGGATGTGTCGAGTGTGGCGCGGATCTCAGCCCGGAGTCTGTGCATATGTTTTGAATTTCGACTCGAGTGTAGCACAAGCATACGCATTCGCAAAGCGAGAAATTTTGTTAGGAATTGCACAATTCCCAAATCTCCCGCTAGAGGCGCTTATCCGGGTTTTATACAAACATTCGGTCGGACCAACGCATTGGGCTTCGACCTTGCGACCTTCACCTTTCCACCTTGCCAGTAACCATAAGCTTTTGGTTACTGCCAAGGTTATCTCCACTTATCGGTACTTCGTATACAGGCTGGTATACTATTTCTTCGCGGTTCTAGAAGAACAGAGAAGATACTAACCTGATCAAAAGTATTAGTTTTTCTCTTGGTGCCATGTGTGAAGGGGTTGGTTTCTACTATAGGCATACTTCTTGGTGTTGGTGTAGATATTCTTGGTGTTGGTGCAGATGGCTTTTTTATTGAGGTTTCTGAGTTGTTATTAATACCACCACTCTGGAATGTAAAAAAAACTTTGTAATTCCTATCTACCCTTGGTCAATTCTAAAATTAGTCTCTTTGATCCTTACAGACCAGAACTAATAATGATAGGTAACTCTTTGTGAGCCATTGGAATGAAAGTGTATAAGTGGTTTCCGTATAGTGATAGAATTCGTTTTCAAGATTTGAAAGGAAAATCCACCATTTTTTTCAAAACAAACGACAGTCAACTTGACAAAAGACTTGACTAATCTATTATTTCAAATATTTCACTTGACATCAGCAAAATAGTCTAGACAAAATGACGGACAGATGCAATCATACGAAAAGAATACTCTTCAATAAATAAAAGAAGAAGAAGGTAACACTTACTAAATTTTCCAAACCTTTAACATGCAAAGATTTTGCAGCTTCTCCGAAGGCCGTTAGATGATCACAAGGCACAATTACTTCTCCAGTGTAAATGTATTCTAGTAAGTAGCTTAGTACTTTATGGGATATGTTCTGAAAAAGAAAATTATTATCGTTATGAAGACTTAATGCAACACAGTGGTTTGTTCTGAATGATTCAGTATTCATTGATTATCAATAAAATGAAATTATGCAAACGCACATTCAGATAAATATTGAACTATATGCTTTTTTTATGAATCCTACTCTTCTTACAATCTGCCCTTTGCAGACATGAGTGGTCTGTGCCCAGTGACACAATGCACATCAATTATCTCCTAGTCTCTTATTAGGTCTTGCGGAGCTCTTCTCTTAATTTGTTTGAATGGTATGTCAGTGGGGTTCATAAGGTTACCGGCCAGTTTGTTTGGATGGCGGGTCATGCACTTGGCGTACAATTTCAGTTTTGATAATGTGACTTGTTTATTATTCTATTAGTAATGTTTGTTACAAACTAGCAAAGACTAATGCCAGTTATTTTAGCTCAGACTGGTCCTGGGCTAATTTACCAGGTTTTGTTTTGATATAAATTAGCTCAACATTATTTTTTTTTGTTTACAAAGTTACGATTCCAGTATCATTACAGTATGTTTCCACCTAAAAACATTCACAATAAAACATGCAGAACTCTGAAAATATCAATTTGCATTTCTACCGCTGTTTGTAAGGATTTTCTTGTATGGATTGTGTTGTTTTAGGTGGAAATATAAAGTTAATGTCTTCACTTTGTGAGTCTACGCCTACTTTTATTTATTCTGTACCCTGAAAAGATAAAAAACTTACGTTGAGATAGATGACCGGGTGAGGACACGGAGCGGAGACTATCATATCCTTCAGGTAGGGGCTAGCTAGAGCTACCAAGACTTGGTGCACCTTCACCAAGTGCCCATCAGCGGCTAGCGTCATGTCCACAAATTCTCCATTCTGTAACAAAACAAAGATTTGATATCCTTGGCGCCAAAAGAACATCTCCAAGCTTCTATGCTCAGCATTAGAATAAAATTGATGTAATTAGATAAACAGATAGATAAAACTACGAGAAAAGGGTACAGACCTGCTGTAGAGTGCTAAAACCACTACAAATGTTGGATTTGAAGCAATCCCAAGACAACGAAAACTGAGATTGACTCATTTTACAGTTTCCTTAGCATCCGCTTCGTATTGATACCACTGGAATACAAAAAAATCATTAACAATGACTGAACTATAATGTAATAACGGTATATAACGACAATTAATTAATTAAACCTTTTGCATCAACAAAAGTATCAAAAACAATAAACACACCAAGACGCAACGCATTCAAAGTCCGTCCGTCCATAAAGTATGCTACGCAGCGTGATAGTTCGCACCATAATAATGTCCACCACGATAATACGCGACAAATAACTCAAAACATGTTATTAATTATTGTGCTGTCTGTAGATTATTTGTGGTACAATATCGTTTTGGGGATTATTGTTACGGGTCCTTATTGGACTCGTATCGATCATCCTCAAAACGATAAAAAAAAAACCGTTTATTTCCTTATTCCTAAAAAACATTGTGTAGAAAGTGAAAGTAAGTAAAAAAAAAAAATTAATTTAGTAGTGTTAGATATTTGAACGTGTAGTATAGTGCTTTTCAAATAAGGACCCCTCCTTGGGTGAAGGCCTCCTCCAGCTGCTTCCATGTCTCTCTATTCTTTCCTGCATTGATCCAGTCTTCTCCAGCTATAGACGTTATGTCATCTGCCCACCGCCTATTTGGCCGGCCTACGTTTCTTTTGCCTTTTGGGCCTATCCATCTCGTAGTTTGGTTGGATCGTCCATCTGTTGTCTGTGTAACGAGATACATGACCGGCCCATTGCCATTTCATTTTTAGTGCTTGCGTTACTGCATCGGTTAGTTTAGTTTTTTGTCTTATTATATCGCTTTTTATTTTGTGTATTTTTCTGATCTTTAGTATACTTCTTACCATTGCTCTCTGTGTTGTTCTTATTTTCAGTTTTGTTTTGTTTGTAAAGACCCATGTTTGGCAGCCGTACAGCAAACAAGGTAAGAGAGAGGTTTCGATCACAATTTTTTTCAGGCTTAAACTGTAGTTTCCTTTTAGGATTTCTTAAAGGACCTGAACTTCTTCCACGTTATCGCAGCTCTCCTTTCTATTTCTTCTTCGTTGCTTGCTTTGACAAATGATAGCTGCTTCCCTAAATATATGTAGCTGTCAACATATTCTATGGCATTTCCTCTCGCTCTCACAGGTATTTTTAGGCTATTCGTCATTAACTTTGTTTTGGCTGCATTCATTTCTAAGCCCACTCTGGAACTTGCTTGGTCGAGTGTGCAAATTAGTTCTTCCAGTTCAACAGGAGATCAAAACGATATGATAATAATATCAATGCATCGTACCTACTATTCGTAATTTTAGTTGTTTTGTGGCCCTGGCCCTGGCACTGGCGCATGGTGGGATCATGAATCACGGATGGGATGCCTCGTTTTCGGGTGCAGCGTGGAGCATGTAATATATTCTATGCTTCGTTTAAAGTCAAGCTACTAAATGGTATTTAAAATATCGAGTGAAAAAGATGCATGTTGGATTAGATCTGGCACTCGTTGGTTGGTTCAGAGCGGCCGCTGCCGTGGCACGCTGGTTACGCTCGTTTGGCTCGTGCATAGTCTTTTGTGATCGTTGCTTCCCTCCTCGCAACATATTTGCTCAGAAAAAAAGTTAGTCACTCTGAAAAGCTTCAAGTTCAACTTCAAGTAACTGAACTTGTTCAGTGCAAGAAAAGAGACACCAAAGGCTTTGATCACAGAAAAAAACTCTTTACAACTTTGAGTTATCGGCCCTTACTTACATTATCATGTTGAACTTTATCGACGCGCAACATCCCAATAATTCAAACCGGTGACACGGAATATCATATCGTTAGTTATTGAGCTGTATCTTAACATGCTGTGCAATATTTAGCTGTACATTATTATCTCAAACCTCAACAAACAAAACTGCACAGACTAAAAAGTGTACCTTCCGATCTTTGCTACTACTCACCAACAGATGGCAGCAAAATTTTTGATAGAATAGAATAAACGATAGAATACAACATAAAATAAATACCTACATACTTACTAGGTATGATACTATAAGCATAGGGACCGCACAATCTCATGAGCCTGTGGAAAACCTACCTAAATAAGCCTAAATGTACGTACATAACTATGTAGGTACTCTAGGTAGATAATGGTATTTTTCATACCTACCACAAGATCATATTATGTGCGCGCTCATAATTTAGCATGGACGGTATTCTTTTTCAGAGTAGGTACGAAGGTGGTAGGTATACCTACCTACTTGACTAATTTTATAATTATTAATCCATGGTAGGTAAGGTACCTACCTACTAACACGATCTAAACATACTGTATAAACCTTTGCCCTGCACCGCCTAGGTACCTACACAACTTTTGTGAAATAAACAAACTTAAAAGTAGGTGTAGTGTACAAGTGTACATCTAATATCTTTAATGCTGTTTTTTTCGGAATTTATACATTTTACTGAAGCAAGTAGGTAGGTCCCTAATAACATTTGTAGCGCTACCATTCTATATCGTCACTTTTATCTGTAGTTTCATAAACTGACATCATTTTTTCTTTTTCTCTGGCAGCGATAGCTAATTCAACTGTTGGATAAATTAAACTTTTGGCGTGTTTTTTGTAAATTTTGTTATCGTGGAACCCATGATCGTGAAGTCCTTTTCTGCAAAAGAACACATCATATTTTAAATACCTAACTAAGGCCAAATGCTGATGAAAAATATCGTTTCTCAATCATAGATTTGAGTAGAATTTCACAGAAAAATCTACGTTTAAGTCCGGATTAGTGCCTATGCAGTAAATCAGCATATGGGCGTACAATTTGCTGTATGTAATCTAAGGCCATGTGCAAAACCAACTCGTGGCTGGCTCCATAGATTATTTATTTTATTATGCCGGTCACTAGGGCAGTATTAACATACCCAGGTACTCATAAGAGTGGTGGCACTGACTTATGACTAACAACTAGGTCATCATCAATCATCATCAATATATATAAAACTCTTTTGAAGCTGACAGAGAATCAACGCACAGCCTAAACCATAAGTCCTAGAGGTATGAAATTTGGAGGGTAGTATCCTTATATAGTGTAGTGGTGCACTAAGGAAGGAATTTTGAAAAGTCGCACCCTAAAGGGTCTAGAACGCGAGCAACGCCGCGGGCGACGGCTAGTATATATATTATATATATAAGGAATTTTGAAAAGTCACACTCTAAACCGGGCAACGCCGCGGGAGACGGCTAGTTTTATCATATGGCTCTAAGTCCCGTAGCATTAAGTACCTTGCTACAATAGCGCCATCTACAGTATCCAAGAAAGCAGGGCAACGCCGCCGCCGATAATCAATGCACCTCCACCGTTTCTTCAAACGCGACGCGTGATGGCACCAGTATATGTAACGGTTCAGTATTAGTTGTACAGCTCCTCTTTCCGTAAGCGAGTACTGTGCCATGTTTTCTGAAAAAAAAAAAAAAAAATTATTGCAATGCCAACATAGGTAAGTCAGCAACAATTTTAAGATTGAAAAAGTTTTGCGAGCTTTTGACTATTTGTTTAATTTTGTTTGTTCTGTTACTTCTACAAGAGTTTTAGATAACTAGTAATTTCAATTAAGACTGCATAAAATGTTTTGTGACTGCTTCTGCGTTTTGAAAACCCTTGCAATTACAATTTGTGACCTACTATACCTAGATGCTAGTACTTAGCATCAGAAGTTGATCACTTGTTCAGGAAAACGATCAGTTGCTAGTAAAAAGTCATAAAATATTTATGATTTCACGTTATGATATCGACTGTACTACAGTGGTTTGTGTTCTTTGGTGGTTATCGCCATCGGTCGCCTAGAAACTATATCTTTTTTGAACGCCAAGATTTTTGTTTATGAGAGTACCTACGTAAGTCACAGAACTCGCAGATGGCCCAGCCCAACTGATAAGGCTCAAGACTCTTCCTAGCGTACCACAAGGCACGATCAAGGTGCATCTTTTCTATATAGAACTAGCCGTCGCCCGCGGCGTTGCTAACGTTCTACCCTTTAGAGTGTGACGTTTCAAAATTCCTTTTTTAGTGCACCCCTACACTATATAGGTAAGGATACTACCCTCCAAATTTCATACCTCTAGGACTTATAGTTTAGGCTGTGCGTTGATTCTCTGTCAGCTTCAAAAGAGTTTTATATATAGGTATTGAGTATTGATATTGATGATGATTGATGATGATCAAAATCGCGTAAAGCGTGCGGGCTGCTTGTCGCAGGGATTAAAGATTTCTGATACGTAGTTCTATTATTTTTCTAGGTTTGGACTGATTTACTTACTCATAGTATTCATATCAATCTTCAACATTAAGGCATCATTTCCTTCCAAAGGTGTAACATTAGTTACTACCGGTGCAGCATCCATTGGTGACTGTTCCAATCCCGATGTAACATCCATTGGTGACTGTTCCAATCTCGATGTAACATCCATTGTTGACTGTTTCAAAACTATATTCTCGAGGATTTGGAACTTAGGTGTAACTGTATTACTCTTTTGTGTTGTTTCTTGATTCGGAAGTTGGGTTTCATGAACAGCCTGTGCCAGGATATCAGTCTGTGTTGGCAATACCTCATACTCTTCCATGAGTATCTTATTATCTTGGTTTTGTTGTCCTGATGATTCAATTTGTTGTATCTCTATAACTGGAATGTTTTTGAATACCTCGGTTTTTGTTGTCTTCTTTGCTTCAATAGGGGTTTTGACAATGAATTTGTAGTTTGGTTGTACTGTGTTTGTCTCTAGTGCTGCAACATTCTCTGTTATATCAATTACTGGAGTGTCTAATATTGTGTTTTCTGCTATTTGAATATTTTTAACTGATATATTGTTATTTGTCTGGCTTAGTAGGTGATTGCTATCATGGGACGGTACAGTATTTGTGTTTATATTTATGTTACTGTTGATTCCAATCATTGGACTATCTAAAATTTCCATGTTGTTAGCTTGATTTTGTTGCATAGTATAATTTTGGGTAGTGTGATTGTCTTCTACAATAAATTTTGGGTTGTCCGATTCATGTTGGTCGGCTGTGACGGTAGTTATATGGCTACTTTCTGGATGATTTACTTCCACTGAGTTACCAGTGTCTATTGTTATGTGAGCAGCGATTTTACTTGCTCTGAAATCATCATGAATATTTTAGATCAATCTATAACTTAAAAAGTCCTTGACAAGAGTTAAAAACAGTTTTTATCAAGTTTCTTTATAGTTTAATTTGTATTAAATATTATCATGTTTAAACTTTGATTAAAATAAAATATAGTGAATTAATAAATAGCAATATATAATTGAAAAACCTAGGATTAGGTACCTACCTTTTTTCTGGCGGTTTATTTCTATTTGCAGCAAATTTCTGCGAATTAAGAAATGTCATTGTGCTATGATCAAACACAGCTTTATAATAAGTATCAAAACAGTAAATAATGTGATTGAAAGGAAAATTCATTTTAAATACCTTTGGTAATTCTAGATCGTCAAGTCCAGCAATATGCAAGGACCTGGATAATTCTATAAATTCATTGACTGAACATTCCGGAACTTTCACTTCTCCCTGATAAATATACTCCAGTAAGTAAGACAAGGCAGCTTGGGTTACATTCTGTAAAAAATTGAATTAGTTAGAAGATAAATTATTGAAAAACTTACAGTCAAAGAAGCAGATGTTTTCAAAATGACTGCATTATGCTCAGAACAGGCCGAATCTACCGAGAACATGTACCTACCTACACAGTGGCTTTGCATGACATCCACCATTCTGAAATGTAAAGATAAAAATATACTTACATTGAGGAACACAACAGGGTATTGGTTTGGTACGGATTTAAGTACCTCTCTGAGATAGGGACTGGCTAATGCTACTACATTTCTATGCACTTTAACTATGCACCCGTCTGCAGCCAATGTTAAGTCAACAAACTCTTCTTGCTGAAAGTAATACAAAACAGAATGAGATAAAAATATATATCACAAAAATTTTAATGTTATAGGCATATAACTACTACTGCGTTAAAGGGGTCCACACCAGCAGTTACAATGTATTATTTTTTTTAAATGTATGGGAAGGAAGGAATGTAAATCTACATTGATGTAGATGATAGCTGCTGTGTGTGGACCCCTTTACTAAGTAGCTGTGTATGAAAGAGAAAATGGAAGATGAGATGAGCAGCTTCAGCAGTGTAGGTAATTATTACGATGGGGTGTGCCTGTAATAAATTCAAATTGTTTATTGCACTTATGTTGTTTCATAGATAAATATTAGAGCGTGCTTTAAAGCTACCTACTTTTGTTCTAGAGGTCTGAAAAGACCCTTACCTAGAGCATATTTTATAGTTTTGTATACAATACAGTAAATATACCTGTTGTAGTCGGGAGAACCCGGTAAACATTTTCATCTTAAATTCCATATTGCCACTTACAGAATAGTGAGATGAAGTCATTTTAACTGTGTTCAAGTTACTACCTACCTATCTATAAAACTGACTTTTGGACTGACTAGTGAATAAGAAATATGGTAGATAATTTTGAGGCACAGAAAAAAATACTCTCAGAAGTTACTCTACGCACTGGCCCACTCAGTGTCACCGGGAGGGAAACAGAAGAACAGTCTGTAGTTTTTATTATGCTATATTTATTTAAGTTTTTTGTTTGTGGAGCAAAGCAAAGAGAGCGAAAGAGAGAGATCGATTCGAAGGGCAAAACATTGAAAGCATGATGCATGCATGCAAAGCATTGAAAGCACAACATGTACAGTACAGCCCAATAACGTATTAGTGGGCTGTACTGTACATGTTGTGCAAAATTTTTCTGTACATCAATCAAAGTTGCATTCCCTTTGAATCAATCAAAGTTCTCGTCACCCGTCCCGTCCGCAAAATCTTACAAAATTTTATAAGAATGTAGCTCATTGATAAAATAGTGCAAAATATTCCAAATCACAGTTTACCTATTCATTGATCACAGTCACTTACAAAAAATTACCAAACCAAAAATCTTCTAGTTTCGCCGTTTCGTTAAGTGGTGGAATGTGCAACGATAACCGTCTTCAACTCAGTAAACCAACATCAAACTACATAAATGCTTGGTAAATGAAGCAGCCCTGAACAAGTTCTTAAATTAAAGTAAACCAACCACTCTTTCGGTACTTACCTACCTACTCCGAGAACCACTCTAGTTAGTCGTCCACGGAAAATCCTACTTGTCCAAGATGACGATTATTAGTAAAATATCGAAACTTTCATGCTTGACATCACGAGCTATTTCAACTCCCTATTGTTCAGTGCTGAATAATTCTAATAATAATTCTAAAAGGTATGTATTGTGTTGTGTACCTAGACCTAAGTAGTTAATGGCCCACCTGTTTTTTAGGCAGTTACCTCTGCAATGCATTACCTCAGAGCTAGTTCATTGAGGAAGTGCTCAACGAAGCAATGCACTGCATCCATCACTCTGAAACACAAAGGTGTTTTGTCCCATGTGCTTATACCCTAATACTGATATTTTTCAAACACAGCAATGTGAGCATCACTGCTTAGTGGCAAAAATAGTTATGGTGGTAATTACCCGGAGGAGCTTTGTGCACAAAGAGCTCTACCTTTTTCTATCATCCATAATTTTAATACCTTACAATAAAATAATTTATGTCTCTTCCAGTTATAGCACTCAGAATCCAGAAAACTTTGACATAGTTGTCATCGGCGGTGGCATTGTGGGATCAGCATCAGCCCGAGAATTGGTCAAAAGGCACCCGTCGTTTAAAATAGCACTCGTAGAGAAGGAAGCTGGCTTCGCTCGACATCAAAGTGGTAACAACAGTGGTGTTATACATGCTGGTATCTACTATAAACCTGGGTCCCTGAAAGCAAAACTCTGCGTGCAAGGTCTCGACATGGCTTACAAGTACCTTGATGAGAAAAAGATTAATTATTCCAAATGTGGTAAGCTTATAGTGGCATCGCAGAGATCCGAGGTTCCCAGGCTCCTAGAATTATATGAAAGAGGCCTGAAAAACCAAGTCAAAGATATAAGGCTGATGGACATAAAGGAAATGCGCGAGGTGGAACCCTATTGTAAAGGTGTACAAGCTTTGTGGTCACCGCACACTGGTATTGTGGATTGGGGAGAAGTAACACAATATTATACAAAGGACTTTGTACAGCAAGGAGGGAAAACATACCTTAACTTTCATGTAAAGAAGTTTATTGAGTCTCAGAATCCAGATTACCCAGTGACTATAACAGATACGAAAAGCAAGACCATTCAAGCCAAGCATGTCCTCACTTGCTGCGGTTTACATTCAGATACTGTGGCAGTATTGACAGGGTGTCCAGAAGAACCAAAGATCATACCCTTTAGGGGTGAATACCTATACCTAGTTCCGCATAAAAGTAATTTAGTAAAATCTAATATATACCCTGTGCCGGATGCTAGGTTTCCATTCCTGGGGGTGCATTTAACACCAAGAATAGATGGAAGAGTTATCATAGGACCAAATGCAATATTAGCATTTTGTAAAGAGGGATACAAGTAAGTATTACCATTAATTTATATACATTTATCACATTATACATTAAAAGGGAGGTAGGTATATGAAGACCATTCTTCAGAGATAGGTGATAGTAACTATTTATAGATTGTTCATCATCTGATAAGAGACAGCAAAATAAACAAAACCGTGTTGAAAGCATTTAGATATCGCCTTTATAATCTATAGCAAGTATGTTCAGTATATGTATAGCAGTGGGTAAGGTCGGGCTGTGGATGATGATGATGATGATGATGATGTTCAGTATATAAACTAGCATCCACTGCTGATCAAAATATTGATATTAGGTATATTTTCTATTAACTTGTGTATTCTAGAAACAAAGATGGGAATTTGGTTTGCCAAATGTGATTTTTAGATGTGCCCCTGCCCTCTTGACTACCCCCTTAGATTCATCCTCAATGATCCTAGGCTGTATGATTGTATTTTTTTCATGAATCACTCATTTTTATTGCAGATGGACTGATTTTAACTTGCAAGAGCTGAGGGATATACTGGCATTCTCAGGTTTTCGAAAGCTGGCTTTTAAGTATGCTACATTTGGAATGAAAGAAATGATACGCTCAGCCTTCATGTCCCTCCAAGTACAGCAAGTCCAGAAATACATTGAGAATCTAACTACAAGTGATTGTGAGAAAGGACCTGCAGGGGTTAGGGCTCAGGCTATGGGGAAAGATGGTAAACTATTTTATTGACTTTCATACAAAATGTGATATACAATCAGGGGTCATAAGCTCAATTTGGTAAGAGATTTTATTATAATAGGGTTGATGTGATATTTCGGCATCCCTATTATAGTAAAATCGCTGCTGAACTGAGCATAAGTCTTTTTCTGACCAAGCTTACATTAAAAAGCTATAAATAATTAGTATGTACTATACTAACATCCACAGCCTCGCATTTGTCCACCACAGTGTGGTGTGGACTAACCTATGCCAAATTTTATAATTATTTTTTCTGTGGAGATGGAAACAATCATGTTTGAACTGTTGGGTTAACAATGTGATAAATTTTTACAGGTACCCTCATTGAGGACTTTGTATTTGATTCCCATGCTGGCTCGGGAGCCATCGGAAGTAGAGTGCTTCACTGCAGAAATGCACCATCACCAGGTGCTACGTCATCACTGGCTATTGCGATTATGATTGCAGATAAAATGGAAAACCACTTTAAATTGTGAGTCTGATATTTGACCCTCGAAATCATAAACGATCTAGATCAGGTTCTGCACTAGCCTGGTTTATGAGTTTAGGAACTAGAATACTGATATTCTAGAAACTATCGGTTTCTGACTCAAGAGCGAAGTCGTTTCTGTTCTAAAGTTTCATCTTAGTGCAGTCAATAGGTACCTACACTAGAACTATAATATAACAGTATAGTATAGTATTAGTGTCGGAATTTCCTAACATCAGAATAGGAGGAAAATTTGTTGTAAAACAATCCAAAACACGTGATTTCCTTCTGTGTTGATGTTCAATAGGTACTTGCATAGAATAGGTACATATACCTACTGTCATGGTAATGATGTTGGTCATATTAATTAGCTTTAGTTATTTTTGCTGACACTGATGATCAGTTGATGAGGGATGTCATCTTAGGAGGATAAATTAGACCTTGAGTCATGCAAACTCACAAAAAATGTGCCAGTGTGATATTTTTATACCTACATACAAGGCACTCTAATGGTGTGTGGTAACCCTACTTAAAATTTCATAAATTAAGAGTGGGTATTTTTCTATTCTAATTATTCAATGTTAGGAGTATGAAGGACTAAAGGGCCATAAAGCTAAGATTGCATACAATACCAAACATAACTAGGTAATCAACTATGTTGTACCAATAGTATAGAAAGCAGATACATGTAGCCATAATTATTATGTTGTTTATACATAGTTATAATAGAGCTGTTGTTATACACCTAGTCACAAAAGATGTTTGTGATCTATTTAATTTAGTTTATAATATACAGTTACATATTTTATTATTCTTACCATAGCATGTATTTCAAGATTTAAGTGAAATGTAGAATTTTTTATTTCAAATTGTTACTTATTTTTATAAATATTTTATTGTATTATATGCAATTTTCGGCTATAGTCTCATTGTGATTCCATTAGTTGCATAATTAAGTATCAATTTATAGTACCTATCTGTAATCATGCATTATTTATAAGTAGGTATGTAGATAGTAATGTTAAACATTATTGTATACATACACACAGTAGTAATGAGATCTGTTATACTAAATTATTTAATCAAGGTGCTAAATACAAATGCATAGTCATTTAAATAATTTTATAAACTTTATCATAAAAATAAAATAAAAACAGTTTATTCTGTAAGGGCCGAATACTGAAATGTCACTTAAAATTAAACACAGCATAAAATTGCCCTGCCTGTTTGTCTTATTAATAAGAGATGGCAATTTAAGCATTAAATTAATTTATGTAGCGTTTGAGTATTCGGGCATAAGTATACCTATCTTTGGGTACTTACTTAATCTACTTTTAATATAAATATTGATAAAAAAGGAGTAGTTATTTGTTCCTATCTACCTACACTTACCCTCACTTAATCATGTATCATGTACCTAATTTACATAAATTCTCTTATATTTGTTAAATGTCTTGAAAATCAAAAGTCAATAGCACTAATTCTTCAAACAAAACAGCATTAAAAGAATTCTGTTGTGAAGCCCTGTTTGGTGAAATAAATAAAGTTTATCTGAAGATCACAAACTGTTGTTAAATGGAATGCTATGTTGCTAACAACCACTATGTACTCGGATATTCCAAACATTGAATACACTGAAACAAACATAAGTATTACAAAACTAACTCTATACACAAAATCTTCCTAAAAGTCACAATAAATATATTTCCACATAATTTACACATCGGGAATGACTTATAAGGTCTCAAATACACTTTGATTCCATGTAAAATATTGTCTAGTTTAAAGAAAGGGTGATATTATAGTGGTACTTACCATACGGCTCACATGACATATTGTGTCTCAAAAAGAAGTATGCGGCAAATGCAAATGATATAACATTTACTGCCAAAAACCTCCACTTTAATGTCACAGAGTAGTTTTCCTTCTGAGTTATAACAGGCCTCTTTCTATACTTTGTTAGCAGTATACAAACAAAGAGCATGTAGAATACAGATGTGCCAATGAATGTTTTAAAACATTTTTCATGGTACGCTGTAGACAAAAAGTTTCATAGCTTAGAAGTTGGTCATTTCGTTACATAACTTTTGTACTCATGTAATTTCATAGGTAGGCATACTTACAATAATTTTCTGATGATGTCCAATGCGTCAATCCTATTAGAGCTAGATTCTCTATAACATTTAAAAATACTGCTACGTTTACTATGAAATCAAAATTTTCTTTTATAACTTTTCTATAATATTTCCATCGCAGGAAAACCATGAAGAATCTAACGGGTGCGTGAAAATAAATTGCGGTTTTCCAAATAGTACTTTGAGGCTCGTAATTTCCTATTGAAGCTGATATCGACGGGAACACATTCGGAACATTACAGTGAGTTTTATTTGCATTATCGTAATCTTTGTACATTGTTATTATTACACAAGAGATGAACGCATATAAAGGAGCTGCCACTGTACAGAAACACAGTTTTCCTGGGATTTTAAAAAGATATTTTCTTTCAGGCACATTGTGGAGAGGAAGGTACATCTGATTTCCTGTTTTTCTTCGAGAATACAATACAATCAATGGAAAAAAATCGAGTAAAATAGGCACTTTCGGAAATCAAAACAAAAACACATGTTACTGACAGTGACATTTTCAAAAGGAGCCTAACTTTTTTTTAAATGTCCCAACATTTTGTAGGAAGACTAGAGTGGGGATGCTCAATATAATTTATCGATATCTAAACGTTCTCATTGATTTGAACTGTCTTGTATAGGTAGTGTTACAAAAACTTATTTGGATGGTGTAGGATCAAAACAAGCCATGAAAAGGTAATTTAAATTATTAAAAACAACGTAGGTATCGATCCCGACCACGGTTTATTTGCATAGTGTGGCGGAGGGTGCTTTGCGCAGTGAAAGAGGTATAGATATACCCCTCCCCTTTAGCAGAGAGGCTACTAAACTGTGTCGGGTCCTATGATGCTACGGACTGCTAAGAAAACTAGCGCTAGCTAAGCCTACGCCCTACGTTAAACTTAAATCATGCAATGAATAAAGTCCTAAAGACAACTTTAAATAGGGTTCTACCTACCTATGCAATGCATGGCGCTATTTACTATAAGAAACGACATGTTATCGAAAAAAATATTCACATTTTTTCAATGAGCGAGCATCCCTATACTGGACTGATGTTTTGATACTATAGAAATGTCAACGTCAAAGTTACGTTTCGGTTTACGTGTTTTGGTATTTTATTTCACTACATACTTACCTACAAGTACAGTATTTTTTAATGACTATTTTCCTATTTGATTTACACCGACTCTTTAATATTCCCATTTAGCTCCGCTGTTTGTATGTAAGTACCTCCGTAGCCCGTAGGTACCGTACCTGCCTATGTACGAAGTACCGAAACGCACGATACCTATCTAATCTATGGTTCCGGTTTAAGTATTCCTTCCGTGCCGTTGTACTGTACCACAACAGAGCATCGTGCGTTTCGTTACTGCCCTATTCGATATAGATAGGTACCAACCATAGATACCATTATAGAGGGGTAAGTACTACCTACAAATTGACAAAATAATTTCATAGCAACGGCTATTTCAAAGTGATGGAAGATCTACTAAGTAAAAATATATTCGACGAAAAAGAACTGGATAAATTATATCCCGACTATGTACCAGCTATACCAATACGGATGGAAATGAGAAGAAACTCAGTAAGTTTCAATTTACCTAAATTATCGGTGCAATGGAAATGTACGCTCGACAGTAGTGTAGGTTAGGCAAGTACCTACGCATCCTTAGGGCCGTAGGCATGCCGATACAGAATCTCAAACAAAGATTTAAGTAGGTACCTAGAGATTTTCATACAAAAATCCATGGAGTTCGGATCAGTGCTTGAGCAATGGATCGGCATACGACCCCTAGTACCTATAGGTAGGTACTCTTTGCAAGTACCTATACCTAGCTAGGCCACTGTTTGAGAATGCAATGCAACTTTACATAAAATGACTTAGGTAATACCTTGTCGTACCTACCTACACATTAGCAACTATATACCTACCTACCTACTCTCCTCCCGTACGTACCTACCACGCAAATATAAATCTCGCCAATAATCGAACCCGCGCCAGGTCTCCGCCGCCGCCGCGCCACGGAGGACGTCGTCGTCTGTTCAAGGCTTCGAGCACAAAAACAAGACAGTTGCAGTCTGCTTTGCTTTTTACGACTAGCCATTACCAAAATAAAATATTGGTGACAGTAGGAATAGCAATGCTCTTTATTGATTATAAAGAAGTGACCTAGTTCCTTATAAGAGTGCGTAGCGTAGATTGAAAGTATGAGCACACAAACAGCAATCACATTGTTTTGAAATTGAGAAAAATAGCAAGCTGTTTTATGGGTTCCGGGAAAAATAGCTAATGTATTTTTCAGATAAAAGACACTCATGCAAGCGGCACTATCGGCGGTGGAGTCCTAAAAACCAATTTTTGGCAAAGGTAATCTGTGGATAAATAAAACTGTCCACTTGTGCATAGTCACGATATCCCTTACTATGCCCACGATATTTAGATAAGAGTTTGTAAAATTTACTCATTTACAGAAAGTCTACAAGAAGACCAAAAGACACTTGTAAGTTTAACAAAGAAATTGTCAAAATTCGCAACAGCTTCCATAACATCGACCTCAAGAATAGGATTATGTTAAAATACATCGATTCAGCAAAACCGAAAGTTATATCGAATAACGAAAAATCACTGATAAAAGGGAACCGTAAAGATATAGAAGACGAGAAAAAATATTTATTGCAAGAAATTACTGACGAATTGAACAACTTAGTCATCGATTATGATAGTGATTTTAGAATAACCAATAAACCGACTAAAGTTATCAAATATCATAACGCGGAAAATTATAAGAGGGTGAAGGCCTCTCAAAGACACTCGCCAGACTACGACGAAGCTCATCAAGAAATACTGAGAGTAGAATGCAAGTATTCCTTTAATGTAGAATCTCCACATCTTGATGAACCATTAAATAAAGACGATGACGCAGTTGCAAATAATATAAACAATACACACGACGATAAGTTAACTGTAGAGGAAGATTTACAATCTTTGTTAATCATGATGTCCTTAACTCCTAAATCAAATTGTAGCCATGATAGTCGGGGCAACGAAACATTTAGGTCAAAATTAAATGAAAATGTTCAACATCAAATTGAAGAAACAATAAACAATAATAATACTGCTATAACTTTAATTAACACTCACGAAGACAGTGTCATGGGCATGGGCAATTTTTTGTGTATCAATCCAATAAAAATAAAAATCAGTCATTACCAAGAAACAATACTGAAGAAGTATGTCGAGAAATGGAAACAATTCGTAAAGGATAAAAAACAATATTTAAACGATCAGCGGCAAGCGACGCTGGATAACTTTTTTGATAAATTGACAAAGAAGAAAATGAACATAAATAACTCGCAAGAAGCGAATAAAAAGGCAAAACTCCTATCACAAGACTACAATTCATATCAACGCAAGTACGTATCTTAACATTTTTGAAAAAAGGATCAATAAATAACGATAGTAAGTAGTAGGTACCTTGGTATTAATAACAAAATTTGTAAAATTTAGGTATAAATGGCAGAAACACATCATTGCGCTTCAGAGAGCAAAGCTAGAAGAACAAAACAGAGTGATTGAAGAACTAAAGTACAATAAAATAGTTGCTGCATCTCGCGACTCCGTCGACAACATGAGGGAGGAAGTTCGTAAAGCTTACAAAGAATTAGACCGGCAGTTGAGACCTAAAATAAAATGCCTAACAAATGAATTGAAATTGAACGACATTGAAGGTAAAGAATGTGATAAGTATCCAACTAATTGTAAAGCCACATCTAACCAATTCAGGATAAACAAGTAACAATTAGTGATGTCAACTCTAGATTCGGATTTGAAATGATTATAGGTAATTTGTTGGTTTTCAGAAACATCTCTAGTTCTTCACTGTCTGAAAGTGCCACAGTTTCTAAAGAGGATGGAAAAGCGAGCTCGGGAGCGTGAAGAGAAACACGCAATGATACGCGAAAGAAGAAGGCAAATGGAAGAAGAACGAATAAGGTTGAAACTGCAGGTAAAGAAGATGAATACATGCTCCTGCAGCTATATAAAGTAGCAAAAACAGATAAGTAACATAAATATATTTGCAGGCTGAAATCGCCAAAGCGGAAATGGACAAAGAAGAGAAGATGCAGCAGTTGAACGAGCTGAGAGAAAAAAGGAAGCGGGAAAAAATTGAGAGCATCAGAAAGAAGCAATTCGCCGCCAGACTACGTGGACTGATAGTCATGGCTGATTTACACTACGAAAAGACTCTAAAGGCCAAATACGGCATAGCCCCATTTAAAATACTACTAGCTATAAGACAAGATAATATGGAAAAAGCCAAAGCGCATTACACATTTCAGTTGAAGAATAACGTATTTTTGAATTGGATGTGGTATACTGAAGACATGTGGTTTGAGAGGAATTTCAAAGCTGATGAATTTTATCGGAAGAAATGTTTGAGGGGAGGTATCGAAGGATTCAGGCAGGTATGTGGCGACTGTTTTTTTCTATTGTCTCCATCTTATTCGAGGTTTCACGAAACGGCTCTGCCAGTTTTTATAAACTTTCACTCTAATTCCAGAACTGTTTCCAATACGTCCAGAAGAAGCAAGTCGGCGATGATTATTATGACCTCTACGTGACGCAACTCGTGTTTAGGAAGTTTCGAGAAGGTATCGACGTCTTACGGGCAGAGCAAGAGATGAAATGGAAGAGAGCAGTTGCTTACTATAACAGGTAAAGAGCTGTGAATTAAAAAATGCAACGATAAAGCTTTTGTTGTCCACGATAAAACCTGCTAATAGGTACCTACCTAGTACCTATATTTTTTAAAACACTGTTTTCTGAACTCTTAGTTATGAAATCATTGTGTCAATGCAAATTTTATTCAAATAAGGGTATAATATGGGATACTAGCTTTACGACTCAGCAAAGAGGTCCTTGTAATTTTTTTGAATAATTGCATTTGAGTTTGATGCTGGCTATGTTTATAACTCGAAAACTTTTCCAGCAACTTGCTATACAAAACTGTGACATGTTGGAGGACGTTACCTGCATTGAACGCATTGAAACGGGAGCAAGACGCGAGAAAAGCTAGATGGAGAGACAAGGTATTGCAAGTTGTGCCAGACTACTCGCCGCCAGAAGACTAGTGTCGAATGACCCAGAGTGTAAGATTGTACAAAGCAACAACAATATTAGTAATATCGCGTCACCTAATCACTGAATTTTGTCTTCTATACGAATCGACACAGTGAATTCAGCCCCTTGGAGTGCATCATAGTGAGAGTGTACTAGCATTTATTAATATAAGTCTTAAATAGAGGTAGGTTTGTAGTGTTTACCACAGAATACAGACTGTTTTCCGAATAAAATTGTCTATATAACTAGGAAATAAGATAATAGTTCATTCCCCCTTAAAAATGTCCCCAAAAATGTTCCTTTAAATATATACTGCTCAAATACGAAACACTCTAAATTAAACAGAAGAGTAACAAAGTAAATATCTTTATTAAAAAACACGTTAATTAAAATAATAAATACTTATCTAACGTACTGGTAATACTTTACAGAATAAGAGTGCGTACCTACTGGTAATATTTTACAAAAAGAGGGCATATCTTATAAATATTCGTGAAAGGCGCTTACATTGCGCGATTTAAAAAAAGACACGAAGAACCGCTATGTACCAGTAACTTCAAATAGCTTTCTAGCCCTTTTTGCTAAAGGTCTAATATCATAGGATACTTGTTTTAGCTACCTATATTTTACTTTAAAATTTTACTTGTAATAAACATTATCTACATGTCAATATGATATGTACCTACTTACTTTTATTACGATGCTCGAAAGCGTATATCGATCCACTTATTTTTAATCATTTAATTATATATAGGCCTTCACATCTATTGAAGATGATTTATACAGCATCAGGAGGCAACCTATGCCTACACTTAACGGGACACTGTAGTGCCTGGGACAATGTTTAGATGGAGTACGCTTGCCCAGCACCTATACCATCCTCTCAGCCTAGTCAGCCATATCCACGGGAAAGACAAGGTCAATACGTGCAGTGCTGACTAAGCCGCGGATTTCCTCACGATGTTTTCCTTCACCGTAAAGCTCGTGTTAATGCGCATATAAATTTTCCGAACGAAAAATCCATTGATGCACGGCCGGGTTTGAACCCACGACCTTCGGATCGAAAGTCGAGGTGCAATCCTATTCGGCCAACACGGCTGTTATTTAATTACATAGTTTTTAAAATAACATCAATTTCGAGAGTTAACAGTGTGTTGTGGTAGGTATAAGTACAAAATAAATTATAAATACTTAAAAATACTTTACATAGGTAGGTAGGTACGTACCTCTATGAAACTAATGGAATGTAGTCTTCATAAAATTATTAAAAAAGTGCTACCTATTTGTGTAACAGAACATATTTTATTATGTCCTGCAACAAAATTATCAGTCAGTGCTTCAGTTATTTTTAATTTTGAATTTAAAGATGATACATACTTCATTTAAACACTTTTATGCTATGGCGAACTTTCCACGCCAAGAAAATATACCTACAAGAATCCAGATTCACTTAATTAAAAAATTAAAGAACCTTCGACTGACTCAGAAAAAGAAGGTAACACCACATTCTTTTGTCAATGATAGATACACCTGTTGGCACAACAGTGGTATGTATTAAATATCTTATCTACCCCTTACTCTTAGTAGACGAAATAAACTAATTGACACAGTCAGATGTGGTACCTATTCTCTAATGTCCAAAATTCAGTTCCTAGATTGCTTTAAACATTCATCAAGTTTTTCCATGACGGCTCTGGAACAATAATATGCCATTTTGATAAGAAACATTAATTAACTTAATATTTTTACGACAATTTGTAATCTGAGAAAGTGCATAGCAGAAGTTTTACGAGTATTTAGGTTAGCGAAAAACAAATTTGATTAGATCCGTAGAGAGCGCTCGTAATGGCTAATGTGATTCTTGTTTCTGATTGGCCAACTGACCCGCCATATTGCTTTTAAATCGGTAGAGGCGCCAAAATGAATTAGTGCACACGGCGACAGATCAAACTAGACTGTCTCTTTGCTAGACTGTTTAAACTTTTAATTGAACTATTCGTTTCACTTTCAGAGCTCGACCGACCGTCGTCGATGCGTACCATCGGTTCCTGACGGTAGGTAGTAGCAATATACGCGTGCGTACGGTCGGTCGAGCGCTGTAACGACTTTTGAACTTTCATACAAATGACAAGCGCGACGGACGTACGCACCGACGACGGTCGGCCAAGCTCTAAAACCGGCCTTAAAAGTTGACCGTTGCGTTGTGCGAATGGTACGCCGTGTTTGTGTGGGACACTCGTATTGTACTCTCTTTTCAACTATTCTCTGCGTTGTACATAGCATAGTTATTACATACGGTGACCAGACGTAGCCGTGTGTAGTACAGTATTTTTTTCATGATTTCAGAAACCCATATTCTTGGCTCACTTTTAAATAAGAATAAAAAACCATACTGTCCCAAAATAATTCTGGATGTACTTTCAGTTTTATTTTACTTACCACTGTATCTAGGGATAAAATTGCAAAATATTTGATGGAGCAATATGCAGCAGATGACTATAGCGAATCCAATTCCATACACACAGGTCACAAAGGAGAAAGCACCTCTGGAAATAAAAACGAAATATTTTTTCACTTTGCTTGTTGCAAGGAACATTCTGCTTCACATTGCCAACAACTGATTAGATCTATTATTGATTGCTATAATTCAAGATAAAACTGTAGATTTTTAAGGTGCTAGAAAATTGTTGCAAAAGGTCTTTACTGTAAAAAGCAAGCAAGCACATATGAGTTAGTGGCCAATTCTACTGACGGAGTTTTAAGGCCACCGTAAGGCCTCCGTCATGGCTTATCGACTGCTAGAGCCGGGACTGACAGTTTAACGTGCCCAGATCTAATGGCCACTAACGGCCACCCATCCAAATAGTGACTGCGTAGATGGTCGCTTAACTTATACATATAATCGGTGAAGATTGACTAAGCAAGCTACGCCACGAGCGCTTCTCTGTACTTTTCTGTATGTCAGCATATTCTATGTTGGTATTGTACTCACGTAAAATCATAGTAGACATTATCGCAATTCTGTGGCATTAGTACACCATAGTACATCATTGGCTGGCATAGAGTAGTTAAGCCTAGATTGGTACCAAAAACCAATGTTGCCAGTGCAAAGCCATGGCCTAATAAGTAGTGAATGTAGTTAGGCCTCAGGATACAACAGTCCCACCTTAAAAAAAAAAAATATCCTTTGTAGTCAAGTCACTTAAAAATAAATATTACTGAATGCCTGACCATGCTAACTTTGCATTGGAAGAAAAGGGAAACTTTGAAAGTATTTGTGAAATGGTGTCATCTTTACTTAGCAATAACTTTCATTAGGTTATAGTTTTTTGGGGTAGACTTAGCGTAGTCAAACTTTAGTAGAAAGTTATTATTAATTATTTATACATACCATATAGAATGAAAGAACTTGTCATTGACTTCTATCTGGCATATCTGGCAATAAAGCGAATCTGCAGTCAATACAGGGCTGGAATGAAAAGAAGTTTTTACACTATAAAAAAATGATTACCATTGAGTTGTGTGTATTAGCATGATTTATTCCCAATAAGTCCAAATCAGTTTTTTAAAACATCTTTTTCCATCGTTATGCATTTTTTATACTAGAAAATTGTAATGAGTTTGATACTTACAATCCGACTAATATTATAAACACGAAAGTTTGTAAGGATGTATAGATGTTTACTATCTCTTTCATGCACTTCAGGTGGTCTAGTTGCGGAAACAAGTCCGCTGAACAAGTAACAAGTACTCTTTCACGCAAAAACTACTGAATCGATTTGAATGAAACTTGGAATATTGTATTGATGTGGATTAACACATAGGCTACTTTTTATCCCGGAAAATTACCCGGATCCAACGAGACGCAAACGAAGTCGCGGGCGGAAGTTATTAATATTATGTAGATACTAAAAACCCCCCTTATATTAGGATATTTTTTATTACCTGTATTCTTTTCCTTTAGAAGTGCCAGTAGCTAGCTCAAAGTCAGCAATTGCTTTCATTTTGTAGTAGAAATAGCAAGTACATGCAAGCAGCACTAGAAATATGAAGTTCTCCAACTGAGTTATCTCCAGCAATGGCAATAATTCAAATTCGAAAACAATGAACATTATTATGCCTGAGGCTAAGGTCCATGAAAAGAAAAATGGTGACCTGTAATTAATAAAATATATTTATATTGGTCTTCTGTATGTAATAAATAATAAATAAATAAATATTCACGGACACTTAACACAACGCCTTCTAGTCCCAAACTAAGCAAACCTTGTACAATGGAAACTAGATGGCTGATAGAATACATACATACATTTTTTTCTTTTTGTAAATACATACTTATAATACATAGGAACACCCAGACACAGAACAGACATCTATGTTTACAACACACAAATGTTTGTTCTCAGTGGGGATCGAACCCATGACCCACAGCACGGAAGGCAGAGCTACTACCGACTGAGCCATGACGCCTGTCAAATGTATAGGTTGTTATATAGGTTGATGTTCGATAATGCACCTGATTTCCTACAGTTCTCTACCGCTAACTCACCTATTTTTCGACCTAGGTCTGGAGTGCACATAGAGAGCAGCCATTCCCATGAAGATCATTATTGTAATGGTGATCGCAAACGAAATAGTAGCAATTGCGAGTAAAGCAGGTAGAAGGATGTAGGGCAAAAGGGAATCTATGTCGACTTTCTTCGGTGGAGACTTATTTGATCCATAAGGCCAGATATCTTGTACCGTTAGAGTAGTAGTCCCAGTTCCCATGTTGATGTTTGAAGGCCAAAAGAGATGCTCAATTTGCGTACTATTTATGTAGGTACTTTCGTATTTCGACTATCAACAAAAGCAGAGTCCTAACATTCTTCAAACACCGTCCTATAGACCGTTCGAATCGATCGATTTAATTATTATTTACGTATTATTGTTTTTGACAAAAAACCACGGAAAAGTGTTGCAGCAAAATATTGAACAGCCACATAATGTACAACCCAATAACGTACGACATGATAATCCGTGGCACCGGTTTGAATTATTGAGCTACGTAGTATCATGCTGCGCATTATCAGCTGTATTTATACATTGCAATGTTAACTTACAAGACCGTGCACGAGTCGACCGAGCGTAGCAATCGTGCCGCGGCAGTGGCCGTGTGCCAGAACCAATGCATGATGCTGCCACTGGTGTCAGCGAATAAATAATGGTAGATAAGTAAGTTAGGTACGATGATATTAGGCTTAAAAAGAAAGATAATAATTATGATAATATACCTATTGTATCGCAAATAATGTACAGCCTGATATTTCAAAACATGTTTGGGTTATTTGTCGCGTAATAACGTGGTGGACATTATTTTGGTGAAACGAAAGAGGTTTTTATTTTTATTTTATTTAGTTTGGAGCTGGATGCTCTTTTTTTTGCCATTGCTTTTATTTGCTATACAACTTCAGCTACTCATCAACAGATGGCACTGAACGTTAATTTAAATGTTATTCGCTTCGCATCGCATTGATTCGTACTAGGTACGTTGGAATACGTACCTTTGAAATATAGAATTTTCACCTCTTACCATAGCGGTTGGTTAAAGATATGTCTGTTCTGACTGAAACTATTAGGCTAATGGGATTTTTTTATAATAAAGCCCTAAACTTTTGAAGAAAGCGCTACCTTCAGCGTGTCGCGCGCGTCGGTTTGAATCCTACCCCCATTATTATTCCTCTATGGCCTACTCTAGCTAGATACTTTTATGCATTACAGTACTACCTAGGTACCTAGTTAGATAACATAATCATTGTAGTAGTACCTACCTACGTAGGTACTGAATCTTTGATAACAATTTCATTCTCCGAATACCTAAGTACAAGTAGTAGAAGGTACAACTTAGGTACATCCATCTACCGAGGGCCGACAATTCGACTACATGCGGCATAAAGGCCGCTCCACATTCTCAAGAGAATCTCGCGAGAACGCGAGAAACATGCGAGAAACGTGAATGTGGAACCGATTCTCGTATTCTTCTCAAGTTCTCGCGTAGTTCTCCGGCCTTTCTCCACTTTTTGTCGGTATTTTGGCGCGAGACAAAGGAGCGCGAGAACGTGAGAAAAGGCGAGAACGTGTATTGACTCCACACTCGCATGTTTCTCAGTAGCGCGCGAGCCGAAGTAGCTGTAGTGAGAACTATTTGAGAACTTTGTGAGAGTGTGTACCCAAAGAAGTTTTCGCTACAGTTCTCGCTGAGAATCTCCGGAGATTCTCGCGTGAATGTCTCGCGAGAATGTGGAGCGGCCTTAATAATCAACAACAGAGTGCGCGCGCACGCGTTTACCAACGCTGTTTTTCCCATATCCGCCGGCGACATACTACCGTCCTACCCGCCGACCGACCCCGACCGACAGTATTGATCGCGTCTCCGCCACGGAACGGCGTCTAAAACATGCGAGTTTATATTATCCGCGCACCATCAATAATCCCCTACTAAACAGTTAGGTACTCCACGGGATAATCTGTACCTACCTACCTTTTGTTCTTCGGGAAACCCTGCGATGGAAAAGTGAGGTTTTGGAAGTGAATTATCGAGGCTGGCGAGATGTCGAAGGTGAGTTTATTATCTTTCTACCATGGGTCTAGGTTTGTAGGTAGTTGCTAAAATCATTGCCAAGGACGTTAGAACTTTCGTATACTTACTAATAGACAAATTAGCGAATATGGGATAAATTCAGGAGTTTTCATTTGGTTTTGGTTCACTACTATCCACCCACCTACTTCTGTAGCCTGTATCTGGGTAGGGTAGGTCAGTCAGGCTTTGTTGGCTTTGTAGTTAGTAGTAGCAGTGATGATATCGATTTTTCTTTGCCTATATAGATTGGTAGGTAGGTAGGTAGCCTACCTATCTACAAACATACCTATTCAATAGGTATAGTAGGTAGGTACCTACATCATTTATTACAGATCTAATAACCTGCACTACACAGACCACAGAATATTAGAACAGCCTACCTACCACAGACCTAAGTTTCACCCTCGAGGTTCATTATTCTGAGGCTTCACCATATAGGTACCTAGTATGTTATGAAATTGAATAGGTATAACTAGGTAGGTAAGTAGGTACTTATTAGGTAGTTATGTAGTGACATAATTATCTACGTTATAGTGCAAAATTACATCCCCCGTTCTGATTGCGATACTAACCTACTTCCTTCCAACGACGACGTTCCAGTAACTTAGCAACTGGTCCCAGTCTTGATGGCCCAAATGAATCTAGTTGCCTACATTACGTTGTGGGAGAGCATAAGACTTCCAGAATGTAGGCCCAGTTGATAAGCTAATATATTAGTTTAGTATTATTATTAACTGGCCACGTTCGGGCCATCAGGAGTGGGCCCAGTTGCTAAATCACTCCGACGTTCAATTACTTACATATAAAAAACATCTTAGCTTCCTTCCAGCTCCATGTCTCAACTTAGCTACTTAGAAGTCGAAGCATTACATTGATTAGATTACACAAGACAATAATTACAGAACTAGGGCTACTGAAGGTATTAATCGGACGTGTATGTAGGTAGGTAGGTATCACGAATGGCTAAGCTTCATAACTGGCTTCATAAATTGAGTATTTTCACAACTGTCGGCTTGAACCGTTGAACCAGTAGGTAATTGGATTTGTCCATTCGGTTACTGATACCAACTCTAGTCAAGGCTTATTGCAACATGATCCACGTGCTTTATGCTGGTCACATTTGATTTACTAGCATATTACCAGCAGATTTCTCTAGATCTTAGGTACCTATCTAAAGCCCTTTGAGGGCATATCTGCGATATTCTAAGGATCGATTTTTGAAATAAGTATTTTACGACGCTAAGAATTTGTTTCAGTAAATTTCATGATTTGATGACTGTCTAAAGTGCTCAACTATCCACGTCGACCATTAGATGGGAAAAGTCACAAGACCATGGCTTCTGAGGCTCTTTCTTATAGGGTGTGTGCATTAATCATTATGAATGTAGATCTAATAAAACATAGACGTGATATAAAAGCCTGTACGTAATGTATAACTATGAAGTCATCCTGGCAAAGATTTGCCGGCCCCTTTCATGGCATAAAATAACACTTTAATTAAATCCAATTGTTTGCAAATTGATAAACAACGCGTTTTTAACGAAGCCAAGACAATATACTAGTTATTTGCTTTATGAAAAGTCATGTCTTTGTTTTCAAGTGCCACCATGACATCAACATGGGGGCAGCAATTCACCCATATTTCACCTGTATTTTGAAAATGGACCGCCTTGCCACGCAATGTCATCATCATCATCTCCATGTCCTTTTCCCACTTCGTGTGGCTTCGGCACAATATGTGTTTTTCCTCCATGCTCTTCTATCAGGCGTCATTTCAGTTGTGAAGATAGTCAAAGATAGCAACTGACAACGAAACTAAATATTTAACTTCTGTTTTTTTTTAATTCATAAAAATATTCTGCTGTTTCAAATTACGTAAGTTCAATATTGAATTAGACATCTTCCGTCGGTAGGGATCTAATCTACTAACATTTATGTCTTTTAGGCGTTCGTAGACCTTCTACGATAACAATGACATGGTCATTCGTAGAGAGTGTAGTTGTAACAAATAAATGTCATTGTCAATAAAAAACGCGTTGCACTGATGTTTCTGGACATTCAGAAATGCCTAATCAAAATAATGCGTAAGTAGGTTAATTCGATTTAAACAAAGCTTTTTCATAAAGATAAATATTAAATCATGTGGAAGTAGGTACGCGAGGGAAGTCACGTACAGTTGCTTGTCCATTCTAATTTATTCAAGGAGCTGTTTATAGAGATAAGTCATCTTATTTCTCAAAGATTGCGTTACAAAATGGTGATTTATTGAGGTTTATGAAGCATGACAATTTTGTTGATTGGTTACAATCAGCCGCATCAAATGACTACCCTCACAATGTAACCAAAAAGTAGGTAGGTGTGTGATCAATGCCTAGTCCAGAAACACCATTTTCACATTTTCCTAAGACTTTTTTCTTTGACTGTACCTACTGCATACTTGATATGTATGAAGTGGGCCCAAATGACAACAGTTTCCGCTTTTGTTGAAGTTGTCTATTGGGCCCACTCGGGCCATCAAAAGAGGGCCGAGTTAGTGAGTTTCTCGTGTAGGGGTGACAAAAGATGACGCATGCCATGCCGAAGTAATCGCGATCCTATGTAGGTATGTCGCCTTACTATCGAATCGAAAATACTATAGCGATAACCTTTGTAGGTTTGGTAGGTATAGGTACCTAGATGGTAGACTTATTTATTTATTTAATAAGCAACGTCAACAGCGCACTTGGTGAACATTACAAATATCACTTTTAAATAATCTTATTCTACATATAAAATGTGTGCCAAGTAGACTTGGTAAGTACTAGGTTTAGGTACCTACATAACATACAAGCCTTTGTATTATCACTAACCGTCGCCCGCGGCGTTGCTCGCGTTCGTTTTAAAGTGTGACTTTTCAAAATTCCTTTCTTAGTGCACCCCTACACTATATATAAGGATACTACCCTCCAAATTTCATACCTCTAGGACTAGTGGTTTAAGCTGTGCGTTGATTATCAGTCAGCTTCAAAAGAGTTTTATAAATATTGATGTTTGATCCTACATAAATATTTTATTTGAACCACAGGTTTAGACATTGTAACTGCTTGGGTACTAAAGATACAGGTCGGGAGCTTTAGTTTGGCACTTACGTCATGGTTTTCAATAACTAAAGGTTATTGACATCATGCTCACGGTTTTTTTGTCTCGTGATATTTGAAAGAAACGTGCGGAGATGATTGTGATGATGACCTAACATTACAAATGAGGCTCTCTATTTGGTTCGAGTTTTTTTTTATTTCTTTGTGTAAAAACATACCTACAAGAGTTTGATCAAAAAGGCTGTCTATAAAAGTAGCGGCAATTTTACTAATTTTATTTTAGAATCCTCTTTATGTGGTTTTTTTAGGGCCTAAATTTTATAAGCCGCGTCAAGTATCGATTATTTAGATAATATTAGTAGGATAATACCTAGATCAATGGTATCGATTCGATTGTTGAATTTTTTTGAACTAATCTTATTTGTCAGCACTGAAAATATTGCTGTCCCTTTCTCATAAGCTGGAAGGTCAAAGACAGCTATAATTCTAGAGCTGTCAAATTAGGTTAGTATAGAAAAATGCAACAACAGAATCAATACCATTATCGATCCTTCTATTCTAAAGTTTTGAGGAATAGAAACCCTAATCCTCATAATCAAATACATCGGTCGGTTGCATCAGTAAATATAATGTACTACTTATAGTGTGTTTGATGACCTTTTGTGTGTATAAGATAGGGTCTAGCAGACAATCTTAATATGCATGAGAATAGGATGTTAAAATTAATTATGCTTATGATTCTCATTGCTTGCAACACTTCACGCACAGGCTTAATTATTGTCGAGGATATCAAAGCCTATTATTATCCACTAGCTTCCGCCCGCGACTTCGTTCGCGTCCCGTTGGATCCCGTGGATTTTCCGGGATAAAAAGTATATGTGTTAATCCAGGTGACGGACAATATAGGTATGTATATTCCAAGTTTCATCCAAATCGGATCAGTAGTTTTTGCGTGAAAGAGTAACAAACATCCATACATACATATCCATACATTCTTACAAACTTTCGCGTTTATAATATTATAGTAGGATGAAAACAACTGACAGTCTTGTGTGTCTCATCTTGACTGAACCACAGATCATATAATACTATCCTAATCTAGTTTTCTTTGTATCCTACCCTTTCTTGAATCGAATCTTCACCTCTCGCCAATCGCATCTCAGCCAGACAGGCACTATCCAGTCACAACCACAGAATAAACAATAGCACTAGGTACCTACGTAAAAGAATGTTAAAGCAAGGCATGAAGGTAGCAAGCGTCGTAAAATCCTTGAAAAAGCACGCGAAAACCAAAACCTGAATTCACAACTGGTATTTAAATCGAGAGCGGACAGGCGCCAGACCCGGAGACCATCCATAAAATACCTGCTTACGACGATGTCCTCTATATTTACAGGTAAATTCTATCGAAGTAAAATTTTAAAATTATATTATGCCTGTATAAGGTGAGACTAGTTTTCATATAAATGTGTTAAACATAGACATTCATTAGTGTTCTTGTGAATAAATGAATTTGAATGGATGAGATAGACTCAGCTCCGAAAGACAAACCACATCGTGGCTTAATGAGATACCTTGGGCACTTAGAAGTATTCCACGCCAAAAGTTACATTTGAGAATCCCTATATCAATCATCCCAGTAATGGAAGCCATAATAATTGTTGGCCTGACTTTGTATTTGTTTATCAATATGACCATAATTGGCAGTAGGAACTATCAATAAACACTACTGACTGGAATCTCAACGTAGGCCCTGCTAACATTATTTAAAAAATAAAATGCGTAGATCGACGTTGGGACTTGGGAGTTGCCGATTATGGTTAGAGCAGAAGTTAAAGACAGTTGCTTTTTTCATGGTATGAGGTGCACTTCTAAAGTTATTCCCGTAAATCAATTCTTATGGAGTATTAAAATAACATAAGATTACAATACCACGCGCTACAGCACGTGAATTAAGTCGAGGATATTTTCATTGTTGTAGGTATATTCGCGGTCGGTGTCGGTAGGTATCTATTACACGTTTCAACAATGTTAAACGATACGTAGCGATGTGGGCAACCATCAATAATGTATTAACTAGAACCTAGTAACCTACCAATGATAAATAACTAGAGAAAGTCTTACCACTTGTGCATTTCAACGTTTGTTTTGTAGTTTGCACGGAACGCGCAACATTTCGTTACGAAGTGAATATATTGTGTTTCTATTATTACGGTGCGATGTAGGTGTTGGATACTTAGGTAAGTTATTCATAAAGAAGTATAAATTGCATACAATAAATATACCTAAATATATATATATATACGTAAGTGTATTACAATATATCGTATTATCTTTTAAATCTGTACAGTACTTAGGGGTCGATAAAATAAACATGATCGTTACCCTTTACATAGGTAAATACAAGTACACCTGCCTACATAAATAGCCCTCAAAGAACGACCTACTGAACTACATTTACTCTTATCTCATTTATTTCTATAACGTAGGTATTAATTGCTGACCGGGGCACGAATATTTACTAAATATGTAGGTAATCAAACAATTCATATATAAAGTTCTTTTGATCCCAGACATGCAGTAGTTTTCCTACATTACTTTTTTTCCAAGAAGCTGAACTGCGCAATCGATACGTTAATTTATTAATCTTTGACCGTGATATTCACCTCACGACTATTTTATACTGCCTTGGCAGAAAAGTACAGTCGCGATCAGAGGTTACTTCTCTATAATACAAAACAGGATCATATCAAACACGTATGATATAGCGTTATTACCTGGCTGCAATGATGTTCTAAAGTAAAAAAATTGCGTATAGCCGTCATAAATAAGCAAGTGATGATAATATGATGGATCGTAACACCACGACGGACAAAAAGTTATTCAATTTCTCTTGACAGTCTTCGTTATTGATTGGACAATCATTTATTATTTAGTTGCTCTGTAATTTTAAATATCTTGGCTATCTGCATTGGTGAGCTTCTTAGGATTGGTTTAAGTATATTATTTGTATTTAGAACTCGTTTATTGAACTTGTATTTTTTTTATAGTCTAGATCTGATAGCAAGATCCTTGAGCAAACGGTGTTGACCTTTTATTTTTTAGTTGTAACTAACTACGGTATAAAAAAAAAACAAAGAGAAGAATACGGAAGTTAATTTTGGTAACGCCAGTAAAGAGGAAGGTATTTTTATTGAGCTAATTATCCACATTTTTGTTATAATAAATACCATAGCTAACTGAGAAATTTTAATGATATAAAATAATATATTCGGTAATCCTAACTTTTAGTTTTTGCGTAACTTTATAAGGCAGATAAATACGTGTGAAATGAAAGCATTCACAATCTGTGGTGAAGCAAATTTTTTTTAAAGTTACGTAATAGTTTTTTTGAATCCCGCTTTACGTGTTTGTATTGGAAACGATCGTGCATTTATTTAATTAAATTATTAGCTATGGAATACGGGCTTAATGATTAGAACACGGAAACAGTTAGACAATAAAGTTAACCCAATGCATTTAACTAACTTCCTAACAACTTAAGGCCGAACGAAACAGTTTTATCAGGCCACAAGTTGGTGAAATAAATAAAATTTCAATAAAAAAGAAACAAGTTCGATGTCGTAAAAATGCGTGCAAATAATATCATCATTAGCCTGAAATTAATCTGAATCTGGTGCGCTGCGCTGGGTGAAATACGTTGGACCAGGACCAGCCAGCCCGTCTATCAGCCCTGATAATCGCAAAACTTATTCATTTATGGTTCTCATATCTCCACGTTGGATCTCCAGTTAAATGCAAGATTGCGCGAAATATGTGTTTTGCAACAGAGTTATCTGAAAGAGGTCCAAAGCACCATTTGCAAGATACTGTCGATTAATAGTTAAACTATGGTTCCGACGTTATATCCTTGACCAACACTTGAATGACATATCGTGCTGTGACTTATAAATCCTAAACGATTAACCTCCATGCATACTATCAGTTTATAAGAAAGAAACGACAGTGCTATAATTTTAGAACTGACAAATTAGGTTAGTTTCTGTGTATATACAAGAGAAGAAGAAACTTATGGGTATATTCATATTGGTCTTCTAAAGCTGAACTAAATCTGCTCTCATCTCTTTCCGTTGTCATGCAAGTGACAATGATAGAGCATTATTTAAAGCCGCGCTAAATGACAGTTGAATATGAATAAAGGGGTAAAAGTCAGTACCATAAATTTAAAAAAATAACGAGTATTTGCGATGATCAAACTAGTGTCCAGTGTGCAGTGCATTTGAAGAACTGAAACTTCAGAGTATGCAATGTTGGTCTGGATGGTTTTTTGTTATTTGATAGCAATAGTGTCTAATAATAATTAATTGACTGCATATTTCAATACTAAAAACAATCAGTGTGTTTTCACGCTATAAATAAAGCAAGTGGCGCGATCAAGGCTTCACATAAGAAAAAATACTGGACATATAAGGTAACATTTATTTCCAAGACATGTTTATTATTGCTGTCTTAAAAGATTATTAAGAAGTTGTGACGGAAAGGTTCAAGTGATTTCTGGGCCCTGTATCTATATTTGGAGAGTTATTATGAACAGGTGCTTTACTTGAGCTGGTATACAGGGTGTCCCACGTACCTGAACAAATTGCTGTGCCCTAACAGGGTTTATGTTTGATACACTACCTTTTGTACAACATCTCTATAACAACATAAGTGCAATATACGATTTGAATTTGAATTTGAATTCCACATGCGAGGGAAAGTATCTTAAATAATGTAGATAGAACATTTTACTGAAAGAAGACTTTATTTTGATTTTAAAATCAATTTAAACTGCATTCAAAGAATTTTGAATGATCGCCTGTCTAAACCGGAAATCGAACCCACCAAATTGTAAAAACAAAACACCCGTTATTGTATGATACCAATTAAAAGGCTCAATCGTAAGGATATTTTTTTTCCAAATAACATAGCATCTTAAATAAAAGGAAGTCCATGAAATTTTACATTAATTATTTAAAGAAAATTAGCATTTCCTTTTACTTTTTCTATCTACAATATTTAAGATACTTTCCCTCCATGTGGCATGGCCGTGGGACACCCTGTATAAAGTACCTGTGTTTTGGTGGACAAAATAAAATGTCACCAGAGAAATAAAAAAAATATTATTTTCCACTCAATAACACGCTAACAGAGGAAGCGATGCAGAGTTATTAGCTCTTTGTTGCAGACAAAAAACCTTTTTCACACGATTTTAATCTCTAGATATCATCTTAATGTCATCTAACGGATAGATAGATTTTATCAAACATGCTAATTGGGTGTTCTCACGAAAGCGAAAGCCGATCGTTTCGTATTCTTGAACTTTTTTCAGTTTTCCAGGCAATTTTTTCCTCCTTTAGTTTCATGTCGAATTTCAAATTGTATTATGAAATTAGTTTGCTGACTTTCTTTATAGGTGAGATGCGATATCCTTGTATAGGACAAGATAGTCTAGGAAATGGTGCGTCAATGTTCTTTTTTAAGAAGTTAACCTTTATTTTTTTTTACAATAGCTTCTGATTATGCTACCTAATACTATCTTCTATTTTAGACCATCGTGAAACTGGGCCATGGTTATATTGTTTAGCTGCAGTACGCCTAAACCTAATTCAATGATTGTGCCCCTGAAAAGCGTGTTGTGTGCATATTGCGTATGACATTATCTGTTTGTACCTACTCATATTGTGTGTGGATGCATTACACGTTACATATATACATATATACTACGAGTATACTACTGTGTGATAATACTTCTTTTACGGACGTTCCTAATATTCCATCTCTCTACTTTTGCCTTACTATGTATAGCTCTCATTCAAACGTGTTGTGTACATCATGTATGCCATTATCTGTTATCTATTGTGTGCTGGCCGAGTGGGATTGCACCTCACCTTTCGATCCGAAGGTCGTGGGTTCGAATCCCGGCCGTGCATCAATGGATTTTTCGTTTCGGAAAATTTATATAGATGTAAAGGCCTATTACTATTGTGTGTTCATATCTGTTTGTATTAGATTTCTTTCATTGCACCTCACAGATATTACCCAACTCAATCTACTTATCTACGTCTGGATTTGTCTTAGTAAAGCTACCTAATTAAAGCTCTTTTTCATCATTTTTCAGATACGCTATAATCACAGGCATCACAGCTCAGTCGGTAATAGCTCTGCCTTCCGTGCTGTGGGTCGCGGGTTCGATCCTCACTAATGTTTGTGTATTAACACATTTGTGTATTAATTCATACATAGAGATGTTACATTAAATTAAAAATCTTTGCTTTAAGCTTGGGACTGCGGAAGGAATTATGTAAAATGTCCATGAATATTTATTTATTGACTGACAGATGATAGTTGAATAGTTGAACTTACCGGTGCTTAGAAATGAATGATAATGCTTCTCTACACGATGTCAGATAAATCATAACAATGTTACAACAATAAAAGAGTAACAATATCTGTTGGACAGCTCTTGATCTTCGCCGAGTTGAACATGCATTCATTCAGCTAATTTGATACAGCTCTGTCTAACCGCAGAGATTGGTTGATTGAATTAGATCCATTAGCGTTGTCCGACGTTATTAGATCATCGCATAAGGTCATAGAGTTTGACCACACTGAATCTGCCATAGACAATTATCGTCAAAATAATATATAAAATCGTTCGCAGTACAGCGGCGCGGCCAACTCAAGCTATAGATTTTGAAATTTCGCTATAAACAATGTTAGTTCTGCAGACCTATCGAATTACTTTTCTCAACGAAAACTATTCTATAAAATGTGTTATTTTAGTTCTGTTTACGTGAATATTGTGTAAGCTACGATAATTTATTTATTTATCACCCTAGAATATATTTTACACGTTTTCATTTAAAATAACACGAGAAACATTCAGTAGGTATTGGTACAGTCAAGATCAGTAGTAAGTAGTTTAAAGTAAATGGGGAGGAGACAAACATTTGTGTTACTACGAGTACTTTACTTACTCCGCTGGGCGCTACAGCTGAGCGACACGATGTGGTTCTTGGCCTCTAACACAACACTGCGCCAAGCTTCGCTGTTATGTTCGGTCTCTTGTCAATCAAAAGCGTTGAGTTCCCGTAGATCAGCTTCTACTTAGTTCTTCCAGAGTCTGAATCCCAGAGGGTCAGTGTTGGTAATCCTGGTTTCCTCTGTTCTTTATTTCCTTTTAAACTTATATAACCCGATTCATGAATATTATCGCGTATCCAAATATTTATGTCATTTAACAAACACATTAGTCTCTGCTAGATAACTTATACCGCCATTACCTACCTACTATAGATATGACTGTTTGTTCTTAAACATACTACAGTTTTGATAATTTATTGGCTACTAGGTGCTTAGATTTTTTTTGACAAAATGTTTACATTCCAAAGACATTAACTCATCAAAAGGTGCAATCTATGTGCAATAATCTTCAAGCGCATAACTATGTTTAGTTTTTTTTAATTTTAATCTATCTGTGACCTACCAACTAAAATCACTAATAAGTATTGTAATCTAGACTATCTACATTGTATTGATACATGTAGTCTAGTTAAATCTTGGTATTTATCTTATCTATCGAGTTTGCGTTAACTAACTCAGTTATGCGATAACCCCGGTGCAAAGTTAACGTGTATTTGACAAAGAACTCGGTGAAACAATAATTTCTGTATTAGTTTGTATTTTGCAAGTTTTAAAAACATTGTTTTAAAGTGCTTGTGTGTGAATCAAGTCGATTGCATTTTATTTCAATTTTGAAATTATGCATGCATGAAGCATTCAGAAATACTCAGTATATAAAATAGACGTCTCTCCTTTGTATCTATACAATTCGTTACTTCAATAGTTATTAAATTAACTATGAGGATGTTTACCGTGCCTGAGGACTGCTAATCGTGAGCCTTATACATTATTTTATTGCTTGTTATAAAACTAGATTCGATTTTCATAAATTCTTCCTACGACTAGATCATGTTCTCAGATGGGTAGGTGCGTGCTATTAGAGAAATGCTATTGTTCAAATGTGTGTTTGAAAGACTAATGATAATGTTGTGAAAACTTAGGAATCAGGCTGAGAAGCCCCGGGACAATAATGATGATTAATAATGATTTCTAGAATTCTCGGTAGCTGTACTGCTGTGCTCGTTCGTGACTTTTTGCTCTGATACCGTTACCGAGGTGAAAATGGTGCGAAAAAACACAATTTGAACCCGTCTCGGTCTTAGTATTTGGCTCGTTCGAATAGTAGATATGTTTTAGGTATACTATCTTAACTTTTTTTCCCAAAAAAGTCGTCCATTCGCCTCTAGTTTTTTAGACGATTCATTGTAGTGAGTCTCTATTTACTGGCTAGCAACAAATGCTTTTCTTTTTGTCGTAGGTGTGTTTATGGTTTTCACTGTAAAAACACCTAGTCTACTTTATGCTAGTTCACAGATTGATTGAATATTGACTTGCAAAGTTAAAATTCAATTAGTCGTTCACGATAGTGTCTGGCAAGCATTTACTTGGCACACATAGCGCAATAACTGTTTGGAGTAAGTGTTATTAGTTTGTTGTTCAATACATAGATAAATAAATATAAAAGCACATTCCTTCAATGACCACTGGTAATGGCATTTAAGTTAACGATAGATCTAATGGTTAACGTCATATCTAAATACCATTTCAATATGATTGAGCTTCCTTTCAATCGAGTTCTGATAATGTAGATATCGTCGACTCGAATCATAGGATTATCATCATATTAGTAGAGTAGAGACGTTTTGAATAGAACCCTAAAACCATTTGCAACACTTAGCTGTACGCGGTACAACAATAGTATGATGTATGCATTGGAAGCACCACCCGTGACCGTGCTCTGAACCGTGGTAAACGTACTGCAGGGAGCAGTTAGGCCCATAATTGAACAAGTTTTTAACGAGTGCAACAGACAAACCTTGTAGTCCTTTAAAACATAGTAAGATTCAGTAGATTATGTATTGATAATAGTTTTAACTTATTTCCAGATTCCGGTGGACAAGAATGGCAAGCTAAGAACGTTAGAACTGCGAGGAATTTACTCCAGCAGTCATTCAAAATTGAAAAGTCTAGTGGACGCAGCGAATTGTAGTGAAAGTACGCGACCTGAAGTCGCTGAAAAATCACACCCCGAAACGAAACCGAAAAATGAATCGATATTTAGCAAAACCTATGCTTCGTTGATACCTAAAATGAGCTTAAGCTTAGAAAAGGTTGTAGAGAAAAACCCAAGAATCTTAGATCTACGCGAGAAGTTGAATGAAATCACGAGGAAAAATGACCACAATGTGGATAAGAAAACTAAAGCTCTCATCAATGATATCACACAGCTAGTCGATAAGAGAGAAGAGGACGAATCCGGCCCCTACAGTCTTCTATTCGATCTCCAATCGAATCCTTCCACATCACTGAACCATAACATGGATACGGACATTTGGTGTAAATCGAAAGTAGAAGAAACTGAGTTTGGGTCTTCAGAAGACTGTAAAAGGCCTTTAAGTTTGATCAATAAGAGTGCTGAAAGGCTACCAAACGTCATCAACTTCGACGAAAAAGGATTCCCCTTACGGGAGTTTGAATATTCGTGTGGTGAGTTTAGCATTCCAGTGAAGAAGACTTTCAACACACATTCTAGATCTGATCTCTGCTTACAGCTGAAATCTCATACACACATTCACGCTGCTCGTACATTTGAATCAAACATAAGTCCGAATGATAACTCAATGAGTAGAACTAACGAAGAAAACTCACTAGATGATAGTTTAGGCATTTTGACTCCAGACCAGATGGACGATATCTGTTACTTGGAAAATGCGTTTTCGCCAACGGTTGAAGGACTACCAATTTTCTGTGATAACAATGAATGTAAAATATCCCCAGACAATGGTGATACTCCATCGACCGATAAGACTGAAAGCAATTCTGCGGCATCGACAATACAAAATGATGGATTTGAAATGAATATAAACATTTCTGAAAAGTCTCGAGCTCCCATCGTAAGTATGGAAGCCATCATGAAACCAGATGATGATAATAAAGAAGCAATGAAGTTGTCTCTGACTAATATAGCTGCTCCAAAACATAATGCCACTGTTACTCAAAACCTTTCTTTTGTTATCGACTCGCCTCCAAAAGATAGTAATACGGAAAAAGAACAATACATATCTAACTTGGAGGAAGAGTTTATGCCCTCCATCCATAGCAGCATACTAGAACCGATCAGTTCGATTGCTGAAAACACAGCTAATATGGAGATACCTCTAGACTGCAAACATGGAAATATCATGATTTCGAATAGGATAGAACAAACTCCTTCACCAGAAGATTTACCTCTAGACAGTTCTGACATACACGGGGAAATCAGTACTTATTCTCAATTCTCTGCATCAACATTGCACGACTCTCAAACTTATTCTGATAGTAAAAACGATTACACCAAATCGATGGAGACGTCAAAAGTCTCAAACAGTTTTATAACAAGTATTACTAGCATTACAAGTTTGGATGGTTATCAAGGCGACGGTGAGATGTCACGGCCTGTGAGCAGAGGAGCGGATCATTCTAGCAATCAAGAAGACGCCATTGAAATGGACTGGCAGAATGTTCCTGTGACGAGAAGGGCTGACCCCATGACAGATTCCGATTTCTTTACCGAAAGCGATGCAGACGGCTTGGATGATCACATGCAGAGAGGCGATAGAAGAGCTCAAGTTATCGATGGCGCCTTATACGGCGGAAAGAATGGGAATGGAAATCCTCCGCTAATTGTGAACAGAAACGAAGATTCGTGTATGGAGTCTAGTGGCGTTTACACTGATTTTGAGAATCATCGGGCTTCTCCTGTGTTTTTAAACGTTATAGATGATATGTCTCCAGAAGGTTCTACGCCTTCAACACGTTCAGAATGTAGCCAGAAAAATAGCACTGGTAATATTAACGCTTACTTCCCTCCATTCGAAGACACACTAGAAGATGAGCAACTAAACATACCTCTCGTTGATGACGATGAAACACCGAAAAACACAAGCAAAAGGAACTCATTGAACAGCGAGAAAGATTCTAGATCGTCCGATAAGAAAGATGAAAAACGAAGTTTCACCCTAAAAAAGTACAAAATGCCTAAACGAGATGTGCCAAGTAAGCTGAAAAGCATGCTGGCGAATAAAAAGACTGACGCTGACAGTGTGCAAAATAGTCCAAAAGCTACAAAAAAGATCGATAGACGCGAGACTTTGAGTAAGAAAAATTCGCTGGATCTGAAGAGCGATTACAAAATAAAATCGTACAAAGACATAAAATCCAAGGTGGACTGCTCTTTCTCGTTGCAACGGTCACAGACCTCGTGCAGCGTGAGTAGGATGCTGAGTTCTAAGTCCACAAACACGAACGTGAAACCTAAAAGGTAAGGCACATCCATCTTGACTACCACCACCATGCTGTAATGGCTTCCGTGGTAACTCTGTTGCGTTGCGGCTTAGATCAAAATCTACCTAATCTACTCTCTAACCGAGTAGACATTTTACAAGCTCATCTATTTCATATGTCATAGACTGAAAACACAAAACTACAAAAATGTGATGATGATGATATTTCAAAAATTTGGTTACAAAAAGGTTTGAGAATGGTCACGTGACTTATCTTTTCGAATATTGTGTCACAATTGTGTTAGACGGCGGAGGATAGATCTACATCTAACTGCTGGAGCAAGATTCTGGTATTGCAGATGGTAATGTGAGTTGTGGTTTCAGTCGTCACATGCGTATGCGCATGGAGTTGGGCTCCGCGAACGGCAGCGGTAAAAGCAGCCTCCACAGCTCGCAGAGTGACATCAGTGCCATCAGCACGCCCCTCTCGAAGCACGCAACCAGCCGCTTCCCTTTATTGAGTGAGTTTTTTTTAAATTATTAATGATGATGATGTCTTCCTGGCCGGTTTCGGCTACGGCGACATTGTTCTGCTCGATGATGATGGACTCAAAATTAGATCTCTGACTTCTATCTGACTCAATGGTGATGGTGAAGTTGACGATAGAGCAGGATAGACACATTTACTCTTACCTAGAACAGTAGAAAGAAAGAAATTAGTTTGGAAGTGAAAAAAAAAATATTTTCACTCCTTTTTTCCGTTCGTAACCTCTTTAGTTTTAGTAGAAATTATAGTGAAATAGACTACTATAGAAACAAATGCATAAAGTGACTTGTCTGTGGTTTTGTTTTAGAATCATCGTCAAAATTACCTATTAACCCCTTGGAATATCTTATAGCAGAGCGCATTCAGCGTTGCCTGTTACTTAAAATCTTAGATTACTGAATTTCTGAGCCTCAAATACTGGGGCCTTATGCTCAGTTCGGCAAAGATTTTAAATAAGGATGACGTCATATCTCGGCCGATTTTTAGATGTCATTTTGACGTCAACTCTATTAGAGTAAAATGTCTGTTGATGTGAGCACAAGGCCCCTGATCCATAAGTTTCACAGAGAATTGTAAATTGAATTTGAAAGTCATTGAAAAAAGCTAACATTTATTTTATTACTGTGAAATTCTGTGACCTCTAAGTGCTACGTGCGACGCGTAGCACTTGGCCTACGGCGTAGTAAAAGGATAATTCAATAGGATCATACACTACTTTATCCCTCAAGCACGGTAGACATCCTCTTCAAACTCTTGGTACCTACTCTACCTGCTCAAGGTACCTTGTGTATGTCTAAGGGGGTAGTCATGTACGTCCAAACGTTAAATTTTGGGGATAGCCAATGCCTATTATTCACATACGGCATAGTAATCAGTCATCGAGGTAAACTAATCGATTTAGCTCTAACTTAAAAATTATCTAAGTGTACATACTGTAAACTCGATATTGTAATACTCTTGCCGTCATAAGAATCAACCAAAATACTTTTTTATTATGTCCTTTTTTGGCCTAGTTCGTGTTTTCCGCTTTATCAGTCAGTACCAAGGACAATTTATCTCCAATCGACTTATCTAGCATCTCAACTATCTGAATGGAATGTGTAATGTGTAAGGCTGTTATGATTCCGCGTGAAATGGTTACGTACAAGATTGTGTACGTACGAGATATTTCTACATTGTGATAACACGTATTGAGACATAGACAGGTAGATAGGTATGTCAAGGTTAACAATACTATGAACATGGTAGGTAAGTAGGTAACCATGGAAAATGTTACTGGTCGAAATAATAGTTAAACGATGTTGAACTGACGTCGAAATAAATAATAGTATTGTAGTATGCAGAATTTAAATGAATACAATTGGTACAGTCAGTAAAATAAGTCGGTTAACAAATTCAGTTTTAAAAAACCAAGTGAAAGCCGCCGCAGAATGTTATGTAAACAATAATTGTAACTATCATGAAAATTATTATGAAATTAGACTACCGAAACTTGCAAAACTTACTAAACAAACTAGTCAAAAGCTTCCAAAACATAGTTGGACATCTATTATGTTACCTACCTAGTTTTGAACTGAATTTCGACTAACATTCTCATTTGCTTTAGTAAGTCGTATATATTAGGCTCTATGTACAGTAAAACCCCTGTCATTTTAGGAAGAGCACTCTTTTATGAGACCTTACTTCGAATTTAGAAGTGTGTGTTGTAGACTGTCTTTTTTTAGTAGTATGAAAATATAAAAATAGACTTACTAAATAGTATAATAGCAATTAGACGCAACGTTGCTAATATTCGAGCAAAGGTAAACATGGTAACAGTACACTAGGTATAATAAATGAATACTTAGAATAATAAGTGCAATAATATCGAATGCCTACCAATAACATTCATAGAAAATCATATAGGTAGTATGTATAAAAAAATAAAACTAAGTAGCCTACCACCTATGCTTTAAAAAAGACTAAAATTATAATGTGCCTTGTGGATTGAGCATCCGCATTAATATCGAACGCTTGGTTGCTATGCCGAAACGAATAGGAGGATCTTTAAAAAAACAATAGTTCCAATGCAGAGGTTGCCGAACTGCCTTGTTCTGGATTGGAACTTTAAAAAAAAACCTCAATTCCATGGAATCGAAGTTATTTATAAGAGTAGATAATATATACTTACCTATTTATACAATAAACGGAATCGGATACCGGTATTTGAATGAATTATTCAATTTAACTCTAGTAAAAAAAAAAATTCTGAGTTGTGTTGTGGTTCAATTCGAATGTTACCACATTATCTGCCTGGCAAAGATTTCTTCCGGATTCTTTTCCAAAATTTACCTTTTAAAATCCCAGGGCAGACTAGTGAATGTGATGTTCTCCACTCTCTCTAAGATTAGGTAACTCACAATCCCCTTACTAGTCCAGTCTAGTTCCCCAATCAGCTGTGCTCAGCAAATCGATGCGGAAAGTACGGAAGGTCAACCAGAGGCACAGGGAACCCAGGACCGCATAGCAACCAGTAACTTCCTCTCGAGCTCAGTCGTCGTTGAGACGCGGGCAGGCGCGCGCCGCCATTCTGTCGCGGCTGTGACGTCAAAACTTGCAACGCGAAAAATCAATGAATTCGCGGCATACAAAGTTTACCGCATGTCGCATTTTCTAAAAGAAAATACTCTACATGCCAGTGAAGTGACAAGCTAGACAAGTTAATATGACATTACTATGTAAAGTGCAACTCGTCACGTGAATAATTTCAAGTTTGTGTGGTGTCACAATTTTAGGTCTTGCAAAGTTACTCGTTTTTATAATAACCCAACAGTTAAAGTGAAATTAATTACCGAAACGAATTTCTGACATGTTTATTATTAACTGTTTACTTAACTCTTTCAAAACTTAAACCTTCGTTTCGAGAAGTTACTATGCCAACCGTAATATTACAATCACCTTACAACTTAAATGTCATTCGTGGAGATTTACCTAAGTATCAAGGACCTTATCTATTACTTATCTTCCCTTTTCTATTCTGTGCCTAAAGTCATAATTTTATAGATATCGCTGTTTAGGAAGCTATACCTACAATTTAACCTAAATTTAAAGAATGTTAATAGTCCTTCATTTCCATCGGTTATAGCCCCAGTATCGGCAACTGGTTAAACAAGTTAACTCTAGACGTAGCTTTCAAAGTAAACAAAATGCATTATTCTCCGCCGGTGTATTTTATCATGCTTAGTGCATTCACCGAGTTCTTAAAAGCAAAACAGACAATGCGCTCTTAAAAACAATAATAATTACACGTTTTGTTATTCCGAGAATGTCAACATCGAGATAAGTTTTGACCGGTAACTATGTAGTAAGTACTAGTAGTATCAAATGTCATCAAAGAAAAACACCTAGAAAACCATCGGTTCAATGTTGTAAACAACTCTTGTGCCAAAGTAAAAAAGTTTCTTCAAACTCTGCTCTACATTATCAAAAAAACACTAACTCGATTCATTAGAAACCTATTATCCAATACATTGTAAGAATTACATAAACGTAACAGGTTATCAGCCGCAGATATAATGGCCTCGGTAGAAAGTATCTGCTAAGTGCAGGTTCACATGCAACGCTAATCATGATTGGTGTTGTGGCTTGGCTTTATGGCGTACCTAGCTTGAACACTCGTTTTTAACCCCCGAATTTATAAAAAGAGACTGAAATCCACCAGGAGCCTCTAGAAGCCTCTACGTCGTTCATGAATTCGAAGGTTTAATGTCTAAAAGTAGAGTTTTTCAAGCTCATGATGACAAGGTCTACAAACACTTGACTAAAAGATGCAAAAGAAGTGTGATTTACACCCTCTAAAGTACATTAGCGAAGTAACATTACGTGGACTCGAAAACTCTGCTACGAAAAGCTGCTGCATGCGGCGCAATGTAACTCTACTTACCTCGCCACTTATGAGTGTGTAAATCAGCCATAACAGCTAGCAGATCAAAGGGTAGAGTCACTCTTCGGTGGTCGATAAAGCGACGCTAGGTTACTTTGGATAGGAGACAGAAAGTTCATAAATAACAAGATTTATCTTACTCACAATAGCTAAGATCAAAGTTAGGGAACATTCGCGGTCAATAACACTAGGGATACTAGGTACATACTTTAGGTGTTCTGTGGTCAATTAAACATAAGATGCTCTTTGGATCGATCTGCTGGATTTTGAGCGTTTGGACACGTTTTCTATCGATTCCGGCTGTCTACGGCCGTTCCAAAGTCTTCAATGGGCATTTGCATCTACAAAAAAGATGCTTCTAGGTTATGCCAGTAATCTCAGAGTGGCGAGTGCTTGTCCTTTCCGGCTTAGATGGCCTACGTAGTTTCTGCATGAGTATTGCCTCCCTGTAGGTCGTGGTTGGTATTTCTATAATCGCTTTTGGGCTAGCATTTGGTAACTCCAAATGCCAATATCATGGACACCTGCACCGTCGGATAAGGTCTGTCTCCAAGTATCCACTCGTTCTACTTATTTAACTTCTAGTTGTTTTGATCTAGTATTTTTGTAATTTATACTATTTCCAAGTATTACGGAATGTGCCAGACTAACAGGCGCTAGGTGTTAATAAAGACTTTCAATTTATCTCACCGTGTTGGTGCGGTTGGTGCATGCAAAAAGTAATTGAACAAAATTTGTTAATTGATAGAGATTACTTGTTTGGAAAGCATGAAATTGAACGGTCATGAATATTATGTTATACAGTTTTTTTTATATTAGTTCCGTTCGACGTAATAAGCACTAACTTTGACTAGTGTACATTTTTATGACTTTTGAAGAAAATTGTGGCGCGATTTTTTATATGTCTATTGTCTATGGCCTATGGAGCATTTTCAGCCAAAGAAGAATTGAAGAAGTTATAAAATTTTTGGTAATACTATTTCACTGCTGTTTTTACACTTTATGCTAGACTCAAGTACTTATTATCGGTTAAAATACCACTAAAATTGCACAAGAGAACGTAAAATAACACTAGATAAACAATTAAAATAGTCATTGCTTCCGAAAATGGTAGTTAATGACTTAGACGTAAGACAACGTCCGCTGCATAACACCTAACGGTATTTGCACATACCTATCTACCTACTATGCTTAATCTTACTGACACCTAGATAGTAGGTATTCCAAAAACGTCTCCTGAATACTACCGAGTATTTGGTACATCGTCCTATACTTTTTTCATATTAGAACTATTTTACAGAAATAATTTTACAATTTCTCAGCCAGCGATGTATTGCATACAACCCTATTGCACAGCTAGAATGCTTATCTTCAAAAAAATCTAGCCATCTCTTGTAAATCTAATAGAGATTCTAGACTAAAAAAACACCATTCTATAGGGGGTTAAGCTTTGGATTAACCTATTTACTACTGCAAATTTTAAATGAAAAATGCAGGAGTGGCTCTATTTTTTTTTATGAGACGTAGTATTTTATGATCTGTGGTTGAACTGACTAGTAAATTGCACTTTGACAGCAGCATCTTGGAATTGCGCTTTATGGATTTGACCGTTAGATAAAACACGTATTTTTAGATAAGCTGTTATACCGTAATATTGGAAATCTTTCAAATACCAATCAATGTAGGTATATAGCGGTAAAGGTGGATGGTATGTATAGGTACTAAACTAGATGGTTCTAGTTAGTTTTTATGACCTAGTGCTTCTGTCATGGTCTGTAGTTTAGACTGCCAATCCATACTAACGCTTGTATGTAAGACCTACTAGCTAGTAATATTATAACTAGTAGTTTCCCGAAGACTGCACAAGTGCACATACACAACCAGACTAGTACGTTTATCGCACACTAGCCGTCGCCCGCGCCGTTGCTCGCGTTCTAGACCCTTTACAGTGTGACTTTTCAAAATTCCTTTCTTAGTGCACCCCTACACTATATAAGGATACTACCCTCCAAATATCATATCTGTAGGACTTATAGTTTAGACTGTGCGTTTATTGTCAGTCATCTTCAAAAGAGTTTTATACATAGAAGAAGAAAGATAGTGGACCTAAAGCACAGAATAGAAGTACTTAAAGCTATAAGCAAGTATTTTTTTTTCTCTGTTCTCAAACCGAATTCTTTACTCAAACCGCAGGTGAAACTGAGTTGAGAATTAGATTTTGATAGATTCTATTCAGGTAGAGCTGCTCTTTGCTTCTGTATTCGTGCTTGAGTATTGTTTTAGTATTTATTTATTTCGTGTCGTGCGACCGAACGGCACAAAAGGATTTATTCTTAGTACTATCTGAGGTACCCTTTGCAGTTGCATTGAATAAAGCTCGAAATAGACTTGGAGATACGAATAAATCGAATTTATAGAGCTTGCCAACCGTTACGGATGATTATTTGTAATACTACAAGATCTTAGTAGTAGAAAAATACTGACTCCTTCTGTTGTGAAGTATTATGTGGCTTAGCCTGGTAGAGATCGCAATTAGGGATAAGATCGCCCATTGTATTGCTTTGTTAAATTTTATTGTAAACTTAAAACTGTTCGCTGTAAAGGTTGTAATCAATAAAAAGTAAATCTAATCTATTTTCCTATACATATAGGTATGTTGTATGTATTTACTTTATGTCGTGGTTATATCACTTTATGCGCCTCTTCTAAGAGGTGATCCTGACTGCTTAGGGGTCAGACTCGAGTTCAAATTTCAGTTATACATCTTAGATATTTGCTTGAGAATATATTACACACGTCACGCAAAATTATGTAGTCTTTGATTCCATGCAAAGTAGAGTCTTATGTTCTTCTATCTATCTATATCATCGTGCTACTTAGTTGCAATATTTATCTAATAGGCTTAAGCCACAGAGTCATTATGTAGATATCCAGAAAAGGAAAGAAAAAGTTATAAAAAAGCCGAAAAATATCAAACACCAAAAACAGGTGTATCGCCTAAAATGGCGTCGCTTTCTTCCTGTTTGCTTTTAAAAATGGAGACATTATAAAATGATCTAGGTGAGTGAAACCCTGTGGTAGCCGATGCAGTGTAACGGGTTATTCTCGTCGATGGATTTGTTGACGAGCCGAGAAGCGTTGACCCCGCCGGTAAAGGCGAAACTCTAGTGCGAACTAACCGCCTGCTAATTTTAACCAGGAGTTGCTGGAGCGGGGTGTAAATTAGACCCTAGTTTATATTTTTTCACTTCGACTTTCCTTGTAGTGATTTTTCGTAGGTATTCCGCATGTTATATTCATGAGAAATTGGTGCCAGCGTTAATTAAAAAAATCATGCGTTTGGTTTTACATTAAATCCCAGTCGTTTATTTTCATCTAGTTTTTGGTGTGCGCGTTTTACAAAAAGAGTCTGTTAAAATAATATAATATTTTTATGTTGCATGTTTGTCTAATTTCAATACCGCTTCGTACCGTGTAGTTATGGGTTTGAATATACCGTGCATCTCATGCGACTGTAAGTTTTCTGTATGAGTAGGTAAGGGTTAACAGAACGGCAGCTTCGTGCAAACTTCTGCATCTGTACATCGAATCGATTAAACAAACAATGGACAGCCGCCCAATAAAATGTACAGGTTTATATTCATTTACAAAATAACTACGAGCACTAAATTCTTAGGTCGTAACGTTGAACGCTGTAACCTAGTTCCTAGAGCATTTATCCGTAATTGTTATGGAACCTATTTGTTTAAGCGTGTAGCATTGTCTGACCCACATTGAATTGACAGTTCACGGCCCAAAAGCCTACGTGACGTCGTGTAATTACTCACGTAATGTATTTGTTAAATCGCTTTGTAAAGGGAACATTTATAATCGCCCACCATGGTGCAGCATGCGCTTGATTTCTTTTCTATTGTTTGAGACTGATTACAAAAATTTGAAAGTTGTCATTTTAATTGTAAAAGCTATTGCAAGTGGGTGAGTGTACAGATTAGTTTCATGGTACCTAGATATTGAATTTCCGCAACTTTTTAGAGTGCTCAAAAAGCGGAGTCTGCTTCTTCTAACGATAAAAAGTTGTATCACGATGCGAGATGTTTTTATAAAATGTCGTTGATCACGACACAACTTAAATTTCAGTTATCTTAGACGTTATCTAGAACCTTTGAGGATGTCTAAAAGAAATAGAGACACGAACACGATCAAACATTGTTTGGTATTTGTCCAATTTTGGCTTTAGTTGGCATTATTTCGTGACAGATTGCAAGCCCATCGCAGCTGCAAGTAACTGGTTTTTTCACTTATTTCTTTTGCCGTTTGAGAGCAATGCCAAATAAAATTTATTTTTATGAGTTTCTTTTAGTGCACCTCCAAATTGAATCGTCGTATTGTAATCTTCACTAGCCTCTCTACTTGACGTGATATTTTAACCTTGTATCAAATACTCGTAAATCAATAGACATTTGCATCGTCTTCAAGACACGACTTACCATACTTGACTTTGGTTTTTTACTTGACATTAGCTGGTGAACATGTTCAGCTTATGACGGGCACCGCTATTTAGAAAAGTGAGTAGAAAAAGTACACCAACTCTACTATTATCTAATGACGTGTTATCTGATATGTCCCCGATAGTTTCTCTTGCAACTAGATATTTTCTAAATCGTATAAAGTACACTTGGTATAACAGGCGGCTTTATTCCAGAAAAGGTTACCGTTTTAATGAGTACCGGTTAGTGAACAGTTCCTAGTGCTCTAAGATAGATTAGGAGACTCTTGTAGGGCGGGAAACGTTCCTTCATCTGACTTATAGCCATCATTTTGTTCGCCGCCAATGCTGTCACATTCAGTTACTTCCTTAGCGCTTTTGTATTGTTAGTTGAGTTACCCAGCATGTTTTGAGTAGCTTTTAAAAGCCATCTCTGTCTGTGGATAATTAGTTCTGTGAGGTAATGAATTGTTCTATGCAATGCAGGGGTAACAGTTGAAACGTCGCGCATCGGTCATTAGTGGTTTTCATCGAGTACGAACTGGATATAAAATTGTACCGAATGGCTATAATCCACTTGTTCATAACTTTGTAATGCGGTTACTCTATGCAACAACGCAAAATGACTTCAGAGTCGCCTTACTACAAAGTTAGTTGTTTAGTTCTGAATTTGTTTATTTAGCTTACAAACTCTCCGTTCTCAGAATGCCGCTCTATTACGAAGCGACTTTATGACTTTGTATTTGAACGACTGTAAAGTTATAGGGCCGAGAGGTTTCTACCGAGTGTGGTTTAAAATTAGGCTAGTAAACTAGAAACTCGTTATGTACCTACATACCTTAAATGTTTGGAAATATCTTACTTATACTTGGTTAATGGTTATTAATAAAATGGCTCAGTAATGGTAATACGCACCCTCGTGCGAAGAGGGACAGTCGTGGGTTTGAATCTAATTCCCCTCGGTTTGTGTCTATTAGGATAGGTTTTATAAAACCTTTGAAAAGTTATGTGTGTGAGATGAGAAGAGAGCGAGCCCCGAGCCCCATACCCTACTAAGTAAAATTGCGTGCAGCCTAATAACTTTTTACGGAGTTAGTTGACCACCTAACCAGCTCAAACTTATTCAAAGTCCCTTTGTATTATTCAATGTAAATCCAGAAAGGTCTCTGCGTATATTTTGGCGCAGTGCGGTCTGAATCTAGAGTAATCTAGACTCCAGGTGCACTGAACTACCAACGTAGAAGCTAGAAGTAATAAAACAGGCAAATAACTTCTGCGTAGAATTTATTTCGTAGTATTTTTTTTTTTCCATGTTATTTGCCCCTTTTAAAACAACTAGAGTCTAAAATTCTGGGACTTTCTTATCTTATTTCTAGGAAATAACGTTGATGTGCTTTGATTCGTCAGCAATCGATCAAATTCCTTGATCTGAAAGGCATATTTAGGTTTCCGGGAATTTTCTACATACAGTTTAAAACTTACTTATAGTTTAAAAAAAAAGTTTACTTGGCATATTTTAGGGAGTTCTTTCTTCTACACTATGCTTATGTCATTTATGCTCAAATAAAGCATGAATGACGTCACAGTCAAAACAAATATAGGGAGTTTTTTAAGCGTATTTCAGGCTAAGATGTTTAGCACCATGCCACTGGTTTCAGAGAGTTTCTTTATCCACCCTGTATTTTATAAAATACCACATGGAAATGTAGAGTCACAGATCATATAATACTATACTAAGTAGAGTTTATAAAAAAATGTTCCTGCGTATTTCATTACACCCTTTGCACAATAAAACGCACAAAGAAGAGGATACTGAATAGCTTAACATTTACTAGTGGTCGAAAGTGTGACGAGCATCTTATTGTGGCTTTGTGACCGCAGCGAACCGGTTCCAGGGCACAGAAGATGCGATAGTAGAGTTGCATAGTTAGTTTGACCCTACAGATTCGTCTCTGGCACTACAACAATATTGTAGTTAGATAAATTATCTAAAAAACTTGTCAGAGTTTTTGTGTTCTACTTACACCAAACTCAAAGCTTTTTGTAAGTATAAAAAAAGAAAAATATAATTATTATAGATTTACACACCGTAGAATGGAACAAATGCTACCGTTTTTTTTTGCATTTTGTTCCGATTCTCAAGATTTTCAAAATAGTTTATCACTGTAAAATCAATTACCGTTTGGGATGATTTCCGTGACTATTGAGATCTAGGTAGAGACAGTTTTGTCATCTAAATTGACGTTCATAAGGCTCATTTTCCTCCCCAAGCCGTTTTAAAGTAACAAGCTATGCTTTATTGTCCAGTGATAGTTGCATACAGGTGACGGCATAACAGGTTCTCTTGTATTGTGATATCGATTCTTTGTATAGCATATTGGTACCGTCTGGTCTACTTTTACCGAGGGTTATGGAGCAGCTTTTTAGAAGGGCGCTCGTTTTGCAACTTTTTATAGAGAGTCAAGCTGTAGGCTGTAAATAACTGCTGACATTTCGCTTACTTTAGTTGTGTTTATGTGGTTTTCAATTGCATAGTTTTTTCTACTCTTTTAATATGAATAATTTACATTAAAATTTGATATTTTGTTGCATAATTTCGATCTTTGCCCGCTTACCATTTCATAATGTAGATGGTTAATACACCGCCAGGAACTACTTTTTTTTAACCTAGGCTCCGTTCAGGAACTATGCTGTGCCCTCTTACCAAAGAGCGAATTTTATTAGAAATACTTGTAGCAAACTGTGACAGATGTTGCTAAATAATAATACCAATTTTCATTAGCACCATAAAAGTAAACGTAAAGTAAATGTGCCTTTGTAACTTCAACAGTAGCAAACACCAATCAGTGTCGTCTCATGGTTTACTATCGTGAGATTCAATAGAAGAAAGTATCTATTTATTAGCGTGGATTTGAAAGCAAAGTAATTGCTACCTTCATGTTTTACTCACAACATTACTTTACACATGATTGTAAAACAATTGTATTTTCAGAAGATTGCATTTTGCACTCTATGTTTACGTAATAGTGTCTATAGTTTATTGGATGGTTGGAAGAGAATCTAATTGAGTTGTCACGTTCTCACTGTTTGATGGAAAAATTGCTCCATGTTTTGCTCATTCACAGGAAAATAATTTGATTTACAGATAGCACAGTTTTTCTATCGTCAGATCAGATAGGTATTCGCCATTATTTAAAAAAAAACACGTACAGTGTTTTTACTTGACGACGACGGAGAGTATTACTTATGAAGATTATTTTTTGGCCATTTTCCAATGTCTGTTTCATTCTATATAACCTTATGGGAAATAGTGGCAGACCTTAACTTCTTAGTTTTAAACAGTAAGATAACGTACACACAATTTTCGGTCAAATCCTACAATAGTTGCAAATATCGCAAGCCTTGATCATGTCAAAGAACAGCGAATTTGCTATCTCGCCTCGCCCCGCCTACTATTCGACACTTGCAAAATATCACGTCAGATAAAGTTTGATACGAAATAATGGCGAGACTAGAGCTCAAGATTATTGAACGATGCGAACGGAGCCAAGATTATTTCAATGTCATATTTGGCAACGAAGTGCTAAGAACTATGCAAACAATAACCGGAGTCTTACAAGTGCTATCATGATATCATCTGCTTGCTCAAATTAAATAAACTTCGGCTAAACCTAGGCACTTGCCTATTGCTTTTTTGCCGGTCATTTTGTAGTGATGGATGGAAGATTTGAGCAGAACCCAAATGGTTCAATTAGCGATTTCTTTCAGTAGCTTTCTGTGCTTGATGTTTTGCAAACTAACACAAAAATTTCAGCGTGTCTAATTTTTTCTCAATTTTAAAGGTGATACCAACTTCTGTACCTTTTAGTTTCGGAATTCTTCATATTGGTCTCGGTAAAACACCCTGTCTAGTAAATAGCTAGTACCTATAACGTTGCATGCACCTCCCCAACGAGCTCGCGTACCGAATGCGTTACGAGTTAGTCTGTTATTTAAAAAGTTACGTGACTCTTATCATCGTTTTCTATCATTAACTGATGGGCCAAAGCAATAATAACGTTCAGGAAGGAATTAAACTAGGTAGGTACCTATTAGTTGCTCGGACATTTTCCGGTCACCGTGATGTGATCGGACTTTGAATATTTGAAGCACGACGTTTTGATGGATTCGCCCTATATTATAAGGCGCTGGACACACAGAAAAGACGTAAGACGCAGACGGGGCACGGGCATTTGTCTCTTCCGCGTCCCTTTCATACAAAATGTATAGAAGCGTCGCGACGTAAAACATACAGAAGAGACGGGGCGCGGGCGCAACGCGCAACGCAACCGCCCTGTCCGCGACGCGTCCTCGTCTTACGTCTCTTCGGTCTGGCTTGCACCTAAGGACAGCGACATGGTGTTACCATGTCATTGTCAACAACGTTTTACTACACCAACTAAGGTAGACAGTCGATTAGTTTTCGAGTAGCATTTATTTTATTTTAATAGTTTTTTAGTGGTAGGTACCTACTTATTTCGAGTTGTAATTTCATTGGTATCTCATTCAACATTGCTTGAAGTCTTAGAGCGGAAAGAAAGAGGGAAGAGCTGCATTAATGATGACAAGACAATGCAACTTTTTTTACTTTTTTTTGAAGAAAAAGGAGAGAGTTTTTATTTTGACCGGTATGTTTCCATCTAAAAACTGTCATTAATTAACAGCTGTAGTATCATTCTATTAGAGTAATTGACTCTTAATTAATGATATCAATTATGTAATGATCATTTAATAATAATTTTGAAATAAGATCAACTTGTCACACCGACTGTAACTGTATAGGTAGTTAACACGAGCTAGACGAACGGTTCAATCAGAGACCGGATGCTAATATGCATGTGTCCTCGCTGTGATTTAATCCCGTAGATCCTGTAATGGGTGCTACGCCCATAAACTACTACATATCTATAGCTCTTACCTACTTTACTTATAGTGCTTACATAGTGTTTTATAGTGTTTACTTGGCGGGTTTTAGTTTAGACTTGTGTAAATATCGGACAATATCAAACTGCGGCCAGTTTATGCGTTTGTGTAAGTCTACGTAAAATTTTAGATTTATTTGTTTGTCTCCCATAAAGGCTTTAAATATGTAGATGTAGGTATGTACTTATATAGAAGCTAAAAGAATAAAATGTCGTTTCAAGCGTGATCCTTTCCAGTATGGCATAGACCTTATTTGACCCAAAATTCAAAAACGCAGTTTAATTCTTCATGTTTTGTTTATCGATTTACATCGAATTTGTAGGTTTTTGAGGTCCTTTTGTTACTGTAACATTATAAACTCTAGTTGTATTTCGATATAGTCATCACCAGAATCATGGTGGTTGGTTGGCACTGCTCCAGTGAGCAAGCTGTGTACGTTACGAAATTCCCTTAGAACATACAGGAGTGACCCCAATTCTGGTATTCCGTGACGTGTTCAGTTTACCAATGCTATTATCGATGTATAACATACCATTATTGATTTATGACAAGCTTTCACAGCGCAATTTTACTGCAATAAGATTTATTGATTGTATTGAATTCAAAAGTCTCGTAATAGGTACCTATTTATTATCGAATGATTTATTGTTGAATGTACTATTACGGTTTTGTAGCTCATTGATATCAAAATTGCTATTTTTTCGGTAATTATTACACTGGAATATTCTTTCTGACTTTTGTGACTCAGTCGGTAATAGCTGTGCCTTTCGTGCTGTGAGTCGTGGGTTCGATTCGAGATTCAATCTCTAGAGAACAAACATTTGTGTCTGTTCTATGTCTGGGTGTTACTTTTTATTATAAATATAGTATTTACAAAATAAAACGCAATTCAGTATTATGACCTTTTAAAGCGGGACTAGGTATGTTAGGGATAGGAATTACATTGATCAACAGTTCCTAAGCAGGTCTTTGACTCTCGTTAAAATAGTTTGGCTATCAGATTCTGTTCACGCGAGCTAAGTATTAATTTCTCCTATATTGGGGCAGTGACCTAGAGTTTTCTATAATATAATATACGACACGTATAGTTATAAGGGTTACAAACAGCTAATAGTAGTAGCTAAGCGTGTTATAAAAATCTTGATAAAAATACTAACCTGAAAAACCAGCTGGAAAAATTATATCTTGCGAATAAAAACGAATCCGGGTAGATATTGGAGTAAGAACCCTTATAAAATATGGATATTTATACTATTCAGTTTTCATAACAAAATAAAAGTATCTCTTCTCACAAATGGACCAAATATTTATCATCTTCCACATTTCAAACGACAGCCATAAACCCAAATTCCTCAACTGTTTCAATATTTGAGAGCATTTTGTGATTTGCTTCGCTCCACCAGGCTCTGTCCTATTAACCAATGAGGCTGGAAAATGTACCTACTTGTAAATCAGTACCTGAACTTATGTCATTCAAGTAGTAGTTCAAATATCGTTGCGCAGGACGGGTCGCATCCGCTTCGAAGCCACTCGTCCATTGATGGGTGAGTCCGTAAGTCATAGGAATGAGGTCGCGTCGGTGTATTTTTAGTAATATTTAGAGCGTAACTCCTTTTTCGAAGGAATGAATAGTATCGTACAATCCTTTCCATATTTCGATCCAAATTAAAACCACATACATAATATATCACGTGATATTACATTGTCATATTACATACATCTTTGTGTGGCGGGGAGTATCTTTCTGTAATAGAGACTTAATTGATTCAGTGTTTTAGGCAATGAAATGGCTCTACGCATACATGTTATTGAAAATGGCCATAATACATACATAAGATTTTTTGCCACAATATGGCATCATCTAAGTAATAGCTATTTTAGTCGATGTGTAATTTCGCGTCTTGTTTTGTATGCATAATGTTCTTTGCAGTGTTTCTTCTAGTAACATGTTACTGCCATACTAATGAGAAACTTCTCGTAAGAAGTTCATTTCCATTTGCCTCAACCTGTTTTTAAGCTCTTTCCGTGTATTCCACAGTTTAAGTAGTTACCAAGGCCCTTATTCTCAGTTCGGAAGAAATTTTACTCTAATATAGACGTCAAAATGACACCGAGATATGACGTAATCAAAGCTAAGTCCAAACGCTCATTAGGAGGTAGATGCTTGTACTAGATCACTAGCTAAATGAACCCTTATGGCCTTTTGTTCTGTTTTCCGTATTGATTGTTGTTTGCACTGCAATCAGCCATAACTTTGTTTTGTATTCTTTTATATTTTAAATTTTTTTCACATTTTATCTTTTACATGGTTTTGAAGATTTCGATCATTGCTTTCCAAGAAACTACTTTAGGCTAAACACAGGACTGAATAACCTAGACTATGAATTATGTATTTAAAATGACTCTACTTACCTTACTATGTATTATAAAAGTTATGCGCAAAAGTATCGATTGTTCGACAACCACGTGTTCGTGTCCCACGAAGCATGTCGGGTTTTATAATAAACGCTGCAAATTGCCAAACTTAATAATGGAGTACTACTTTATAAGTCACAAAATTATAGAGTAGGGGATTTTTTTATGGCAATTCATGTAATGTCAATGTCAAGAGTTAATATTTTATTTAATGTTTTATTGGTGCCAAATGCCACACCTAAGTGAGCCAAACTTACTAAATGCTGAATTATTTTACTCGTTCTAGGTGGTCCTAGAAATAAAAGGTGTTCAACCTACTTCTCCGCAAGTTCTTACTTGCAAGATCCACTAAGCTCAAATTTGACTGAAGGGATTCAGTATTTATTTACCAACGAAAACCATCATTATCATAATGGTATCAGAAAATATATCCACGTATATTCTAACAGGTTCACATTATCTCCTACAGAATGGCATATTCGTTCTCGTCTAGACTTTTTATTTAAAATCCGATGGATTTGCACAGTGAAAAATGGTTTCATAACAAAAACACTGCCATCGTCGCGTCGTTGTCGTCACAAGCGTGCTGTAAGTAAATTATGCATTTAGGTTTATAATCAGACAAAATGCAAAATGTTACAATTTCTATCTTATTAGCATTTTGTTGAGACAACGGACTTGCTACATAAGATTTACTTCAAATTGCTTCGAAATCGTTGTAGTTAAGTGGGGAAAAAGTTTTACGTTTTGTTTCGTTGCTGTGTACAATATAACTTGGCAAAGTGACTTATGTAGTGTTATTCGATAGTGCTGTTCGTGATTGTGTTTGAACAAAAAAGGACAAGAATTTATTATAGCAAAATAGTTAGTTGTCCCTGTGCATTTGTCAGGTATAAAAATAACCATTTTATATAAAGTTTCAAAGCTTTTCAAAATAGAAAATACATATTATTAAACAAAGATTTTTTTTTCCACGGACACTTAACACATTTTTATTGTTTTAATATAATTTACTGGTTATTAGCAGCTGCAGAATAATTTATAGCCGTCCTAGATTTATAATAATGTCGTTCTTTAGAAATCTATTCACTTTAGATTTGCTGTATTAACCATTTCTTAAAAAGAGGTGGTTCTAAATTTGTATTTTTTTAATAGAGTTGCCTAACTAGCTTACGTTTAGTCCTTTACAGTACTTTACCTATTGTACTGTTTGGCAATATTTGTATTGTGATATTACTTGGCTTTTGAAAGATCTTTTAAGTATTTACCCGAAGGTAATGTTACTTTGTCAAAAATGTTTCAAAATAAAACCCAAACTCTCGCATGTTCATTGCGAAGTCTGCAATCTGCTACGCACTGTTGGTTCTAACAAAACCAGTAATCAGAGATAAACTCGAACTAATGACGGAGTGGTTGTATGTTTATCTACGGTTTTTAGACATGAACGTGGAGAGATCCTGCCAGAGACGTGCTATGGAATTACGTGTCCTCTTCTCAGCTATTCTTCAGTTTGTAGAGAATCGGTTTTTTTATTTTAAATAGAAAATCAATCAAAATTGATGTGAATGACACTTCTACCAAATCTAAACGATAAACCGCGCCGCGTAACTATTACTATACAATTTTGAAGTTCAGTAATTTTTCAGGTAGTGCCACAAAATATCTAATCATTCCACGCGACCAAGCCTAGAAAAAAAATAACCGTTAAAGTGTCGAGAATAAGAAACATTTTCAAAGTAAACAAAAAAAGTAACAAAACAAAATGTCAACCTGTTTTATTTATATTGGTTCGGACAGCGCACCGCGACCACTAGTAATCATTTATCTCCATGAGCTAAATATACAGTAGCATTTAGAATACTCGCACATCGTAAAGGACAGCCAAGCTTAAGTTATTTAACCCTGAAAGCAATGCTCACGAGAATAGCCATCTCGGGGGAATACTTAGTCCTGATACTGTTTCATTCAACCCTTAGCACCACTTAGGCCGTCGCTGAATCGCTATCGAGTACGTCGTAGATGTCAATGACCGGTATGAAGGGATATAACAATAGAAGATAGAAAGATAGAAAACTCTTTATTGTACACCACTTTTACAGAAATTATAAAATAAACACAGAGTTCAATATTCTTATGTGAAGTACAATGGGCGGCCTTATCGCTATGAGCGATCTCTTCCAGGCAATCGATCAATCAACCAACAATCGATCTACCATTGCCTCTACGCACTAACCACTCTACTCAAAGACTAACAACTTCACTATGTTTTGGTTTCGTGCCTCTACCAACTACTATCTATTCTGTGCCTCTACTTCTGGGCTTTTGTCTGTCATTTCGTCAGACACATTTGCCAGTGTCAAGTATATATTTGAAATAGTATTTAGTCTGAGATTACTAAATTAATCTGGGTACTATTTAGTTTCTCAATTCCTTAAGTCGGCTGTCATTTGATTTAAATACATTGCAAAATAAAATATGACGTCATAAACGACAACAGTCATTAAGGAATATCGTTGTCAACGAGCTGTCAACGATAACCGCGTGGAAATCTCTTCGTCTGAGATGTCGCGTCTTGGAAGAATGTCGCACTCTCTTGCTCTCTCCCTTCTTCTTCTTCTATCTATGGCCTTTGTTTTATCCTTATTCCTTGGGTGCTCTCTCCCAATGACATTTCGCCGAATGTTACCGGGCATGACATCTCGTGCCGACGTCACAATGTGACATCTTAATATGACATTCGTAACTGTTCTAACTTGTTAAATATTCCCGAACGTCAGAACCAGTGCCAAAGGACTCTGGTTCAGTTTCAGCGATGACTAAACTACCTATTAATACTAAACTGGGATTACTGCTTTGTTTTTATTATTCATTTTAATTTACGCTTTGATTTTGGTAATTCCGTTATTCCTATTATGCACGGTCAATTATTGAATTTCCAATAATAATTTTTTGATAGTGTGGTAAAATTTTTCCTTATTTTTACAATGAATTTGAACAGTCAATATCATCCTGTATATTGTAGCCAGCAAATTAAATGCATTTTTCATTCTTTTCTTCAAGAAGTATAAATTACAAGTTCTAAATTTTATTCCAAAAAATAAACACTAATGCGTTCCAAATCTGTGCAGCACTTTCGTTAATTTGATGAATTATGCTCGAAGATCTAAATTGGGATCAATTAGCTTCGAGCTAATAATAAAGAGACCGAACTCGGGCTCAGATCTTGTTCCTACTTATTTTAAGGAACTGTTGAGTGATACTTTTGTATGTGACGATAGCGACACACTGGGAGAACAATGACTAGATGTAGGACTTCGATAGACACTGGTTTTGCCAGCTATTTGTAGCCGGACTTCATAGTTATTTTGCGCTGCGATTATATGCAAGTAAAATCAAAAATCTTAATATTATATACCTACATATATGTTTTTTTAAGTACCTAAGTAGCACTAGGCAAAAATACTTCTAAGAAATAAACAAACATCCTAAAAAGTATTCAGATCAAGCAAACCAGCTTGATCCGAATACTTTTTAGGGATCTTTCATCAATTTTTAGGATCACTTTGAATTTCAGCATATTACGCACCTTCAAAACAATATTATCGCATTGTCGCGTCATCGTCGGAGGCTTCCGTCGATTGGGACCGGTAGGTATAGGGACCGCGGTCCCTTTCGCCGGATTGCTTTAATTTTATTATTTTTCTTCCGGCGAAAGGGACCGCAAACCATGCAACGTAAATTGTACAGTCGTCGTCAGATACAGATCCGAAATAAATACGACAATGTTTATGTAAGTAGTATCTAGTTCATAATATAATTCGTAAGTTAGTGTTATTTTATTATTAGAAAAAGACATTGAACTTATTTAGCTCCCATATTGCACGTGCAAAATTCTGAGATGATGTTTTGGGGAAAAAAAGCATTGTATAATTCTACTTAAATCTGAAACAATAGCCAAAGCCAGAAAAGAGTGTAAGGACTAAGCACAAACAATAGAAATGCGGCTGGACCTTTGATATGCCTAACCGCTTCCTTTGTTATTCTATTAGCTAGTTTTGTCGACGTTTAAAAAAATACTAAGAATAAAGTGAGCTTGAATTACGAGACACTTCATGCGACTAATGAATAATATAATATGCAAATTTACTTCACTTTCTTACTTTCGTTTGTAGAGTGCAGTCGTTCGTTTTTCCTACCTTGTGTTTTGTGCTGTGAGTTTGATACTGTTGACCCTCGCTTGTTTATCTGGATTTTGAACCTTACTTCACACGACTGACTTGGCATGAAATTACGGACTTTGTTACTGCTTCCGAATTGGACAACTTTTATTTGGATCTAAATAAACTGGACTCAGTCTACTGAGTAAGTATCTATTCAATTTAAAATATTTGTGTTTATTAATAAATAAGCCTACGCTGTCTGTCTGTCTGTCTGTCTGTCTCCAGGCTGTATCTCATAAACCGTGATAGCTAGAAAGCTGAAATTTTCACTGAAATTTTCAAATTTTCAATATAACTAACCATAATTTTTCGATTTTGGTACTATCAAAATGGAAGACGAAGGCGGCCCTTCAACATCTCAAGCTCAGCCATCTTTTTACATTAGTGTCACACAAAAGGGATCTGAACTTTTGTGCAGAGCAAAGACCATAATTAATATAAGTAAAATGTGTTAAGACTGATTTTTTAAATTGTTTGTTTGTAATTTGTTGATTATTTGTAGTATTATTTTATGTAGGAATATATATTTGTAGTTGTTGATAATTTGTTCTTTTTTGAAATAAATAATGTCTACAATCAAAGAGTTTTGTTCTTTAATATTACTTGCTATCTACTTTTTCCTTTGACTGTACTTTTCTGCCTTGGACAATAGATTTTTTCGATCATTTCGAGAGCGGTCCCTTTCGCCGGAAGAAAAATAATAAAATTAAAGCAATCCGGCGAAAGGGACCGCGGTCCCTATACCTACCGGTCCCAATCGACGGAAGCCTCATCGTCGGTGGGAGGCGGTGACTGCTTCGTATTGATCGAATTTACGCGTTCCCTTACGGTTTATATCTTGGTGTGCCGCCACATTTATCGAGCGAGTTAATGTTGTGTGTAATTTATTCAATCAGACCAGACATTCGGGCTCTCACGGGACTTTACTTCTTTTTCATTTTGTCGTATGAGAATAATTATATTTATTTATTTATTAAATTAAGTATTTTAAGTATTATATAACTTTAGGGCATAGCCACATAATATTGAAAGTGACCTAGCAAGAAGTAAATATTTGATCTACCTACACATGTACCTCCGAGAAGCTACGAACATGGATTTTTTATATTATAACTTGTTTTGAATACTCTGAAGTTTTGCTAAACCCCATAAAATTAATAACCCGTTTTATATCCACTTAATTTTCATGATACACTATTTTTACCGGAGTCACGGAAAAGCCATCTCCTACCGGAAATGAAGCAGTCGATTGACTGCAACGTTCTGTTGCATTTATTTCCTATGTGTTTATATTACAGCTCGTGTAATATCACGTCGGTAAAAGTATCCATCTCATAGATACAGTAATCTTAAAGATCTTTGAAAAAACGTAATAATGGAGATTCTAGTGTGTATCTATTGTAAAAAAACTGTACAATATTGTACTGTACCTAAGTAACAATGTAAATTGAAATAAAAAAAACATAGTAAAGTTCAGACTCCGGACAATGAGTGAAATGGGGTAGAGAAACGTAAATAATAAATAATGTCCACGGTTTGAAGATTTTAAGTACCTAGTTTTAGTCATATAGAGCTCAAAATATAATAATAACTAAAGTGCTTTATCAAAGCAATGTCGAGCTCTTTACAAAGCGAATGATTTAAACAAATTGCATGTCATATCTCGCTGTAATATTACACTGAATGACAAATTAAAACGAACCTCAAAATCCTTTCAAAAAAGACTCTAGAGTGTAATCACCAGTATTCAAAGACCTCTATCGTTGCATTCGTTCTATTTAAATACAGAGTTATAGAAAAGAAGAGCGCATATAGAGGGGGGTCGTTACAAACTGGTAGTAGTGAGTCGACTACAGAAATAAACCCAACGTTGCAATAATTATATCAGCGAATGGGCTTTGTTGACCGCGCCGTAAAATAACACGTGTGAGATTTTATGGTACTTGCTATTTGCCTTACTAATGTTTGATTTAGGATTTACTACTTCAAAGAATTTGCATACATTCACAAACACTTTGTAAACGAAGAATACACCCAACCAAACACAATACGGAAGAGGTTTGCTTAGAAAATCTACTAAAATTCTGACACCACACAACGAACTTCTTATTCTCGTATCAGTTATACGAGTTTAGAGAGTTCATAAATAATTACTTCTACAGATATGAATAATGACAATAGCTGACGAACATCAAACCAAAAAACAAACATGGTATAAAATAAAAATGTGACAGTATAAGTTTGAAACAAAGTTCCTAGTGTCGGTTTATAAAATGTCGTAAAATATATGAAGCTGAAGATGGGGGCACACGGTTCGAAAGAGAAGCTGTACAGAAGTGGCTCGGAGAAGTATCCGTCCAAGCTGCCGGTGCCTAGTGACAAGAAGTATAAGATTGCTGTGAATCGAGAGAGGTTCGGTTCCTTTGGTGCTAGAGGTGAGTTGCTATTTAACCTATGTAACTACTTCATAAAGTAGGTATAGTGCGAGTACAGAATGTAAACAAAAACAAAAGAAGGTGCATTGGCAATATCGTATTTGGCATTCACGTAATCGATGTATGATGTTGATGTATCGATTTTCAGTCCATCGATTTTACTAAGATTTTTCTGAAATATCTACCTAAAGTTTTATTCTATGTTTTAAATTGGGTTTAATAACGGCTAATCTTGAAACATGAAAGTTGAACAATAAAACCGCAAAAGATATGATTCACTACGAGAGGCCATTATGTCGGGAAAATTGTTATTAGGTTTTCAAGTAAAGTGATTTACGAGTTTCAACCGTTTCTTTTCTGTTAGAAACAGAACAACGGTTAAAATTCGACCTTGAGGGGTTTCAAACACAGTAAGTACTTTATTTTATGTTTATTTTCTTCGAAACATGGTTCAACGACATGATGCTAACCATAGCTGGCTAGAAAAAGCAATCGATCAATCGCTATCGTGATTTCAGTATGTTAAAGTGATTGGTATCAAATAATAGAGCATTTTTCCAGTAGCTTGTGAATGTCAAAACAAAATTTGGCCGAAGATTAAACATCTTTTATACAGGCACTTCACGTCTATAACAATAATGTTGAGCGAATGCCAGCTACTGAATTAGGTAAGAATGAAAAAAGTTAAGTTAGTACTTAGGTATTTATAAACATTTTTTTTGTCACTGTAACGCATTGGAACAGAATCGATGCAAGATTGGAACCTTATTTTGATTAGGTACTTTGAGGTTATAAGAGGTCACTGTCTTGGATGAAGTAAATCAAAGGTGAAATCTGCGTGCTCTATGAAGCCTTTTAAATGCAATCCGTATTAAAGTATTACAGCTCACGTGCTGACCTAATATTATTATAGCTGCCTGTATGCAAATAACTACGAGTATAATAAGGATGAATATATTTATCCGAAGGATTTATTGTTATTTTATTACGTAGCCATATATTTAGTCACTCGCTGTGGCGGTTACCTTAGAGCTAATTAGTCCGTGTATGAGTAGGTAGGTGTTGTGTATTCAGACCGGAGGCCAACGGTTTGAACTTCTCGCACTAACTATGATGGTTTATTGGGGTGATGGTCGTTCTTTTGATACTATCGAATCCGACGAATTACAATCAAAATGTCTTCTTCTTCTCTTCAATAATGGCTTGTGTCCGTCATTTCGACAGACAATTTTGCGAGTGCTTCCTCGTTCAACCCACAATTTTTCTACCCAATCTTATTTTTCCTCGTTCAACCCAAAACATATGCCTCGTTCTACCCAATCCAAAAATCTCAGTCACAGTGTATTCTAAACAGTACAGACACTGTGTTATTAATCAAAGATCGAACTTGCTGAAATTATTACTCACAGTAGCTTCAAATTACGTATATGGAGGTAATAATATTTTATGACAATGTTTATGGTCTCTTCAAACAAATGCACGTGCAATTCCTAGAACTATTTGTACAATAGATAATCCAATCAACAACGGTAAGGACTACCATTGTTTTTCTTATCTATTGGGGTAAGTTTATGCCTATCCTTTTCTTTTATCATCTTACCTGTCACACCTGTCAGTAGTTCCTAGACCTTCTAACCTAAAGGTTCACATCAAATATGGCGCGTCCAAGTTCGAATAGTGAGAACAATTTAAACTTTATACAGTCAAAACGTGGCGGACAAATTTTAATGCACGATGGTTATAAGTTTTATAAAAAAAGAGCAAACGAGAGAGTTTCAAATCGTAGGGTACAGACAGTTTTGCCAAGGAGCATCGACGTCAAGACGCTCTGAACTTAAAGAAAAAGATGAGAGAATACAAAGTATTCTTAATGATTTGGTGACACGTAAAATTTCAGTGGGACATTGCTTGGAAAAGCTGACAACTTTTGTATTTTAAATATATAATTGTATTTTAAATATAATAATCATCATTATTCAACACCTACTTACGTAGGTGTCTAGATTTTTATTTATGTTATTCAAAAATAAGATGGTAAAATTAAATGTTACCATCGATAGGCTTAATAGTTTATTTTGCATTGATATTTATATTTAATGTAAGTATATATTCTTTTATCAAAAACGTGTACTTACAAATGTTTATTATTCAAATTTATATCTACTTGCCAGACCTGTATTTAAAATGTGTAAGCTGTTCTGTTAAATAATAAATGACTGATTTTTTAAAATAAAAATATTCATAATAAATGTCTACAATTTTTTTGTCTGCTGACCCTACTACTTCGGTGTTTCACTGTGTCATTTATTTGAATATAAACAATAGAAATTGGAAATAAGTAGGTGTGGGTTGAAAGAGGAACTTAAATCAAACGTTTTGGGTCGAACGAGGCAAAATACCTATTGGGTAGAAAAAATGTGGGTTGAACGAGGAAGCACTCAATTTTGCCAATGTCAAGTGTTAAAATTGTAATAAATAAGTCAAGTCAAGTCATTTGTCAAGTCGGCTGTCGTTTGTTTTGAAAAGAAAATGGTGGATTTTCTCTTCAAAACATAACACGAATTTTCACATTCAGAAAAACCACTTTACACACATTTATTCCAATGGCTCACACTTTATGTTACGACCTAAGTATTATTGGTTAAAATTCCACCAAAATTAAACCACAATACTCACAATAACACAAGAAAAACTATTAAAATAAAAGTGCTATGTGTCGTTTCAAAAAATGTCAAAACTCGTGTCCAATCAAAATGTCAGTTTACCGGTCGCTGATTTTCTGAACTATCATTGTAATAAGTCAGAATTTGATGGTATTAAAAGCTAGACAATCAGAGAACAGTTTGCTCTTTGCTCCCAGTTGTAAAAACTTGAGCGCTTATTTTGGACATGCAGTTCGTAAAAAAAAAATACGAATGACGTGATCCCCAAATTGAATGTAGGTAACTAACTAGACTAACTAGTGTACCTAAAAGCGTGATTATGTCTCATTCATCATAATCATTACCATAATGGGAAGCTATTGTAAGGTGTCTGTAATTTGGCAAGTAATGAGGTATGTTTTTACATAATGTTCATTATTGTTCATATATGGCGGATGTTATAATGAGTAGTTTTGTATGATTTCTTTGTTACTTGTGTAATGAGCAGATGTCGCTTCTAAATTTGTTTTAAACATCGACTATATTCTTGAAGATATAAATGTCTAGATAAATTAAAGCCTCAAGAACCTCTTGAACATTACTGAAACAAGTTACGTGTCGAGCTTTTGTAGTGTAGGTTGTGTATGTCTACATTTGCTAAGTTTATTTTATAGTGGCTAGTTTGAGAGATACAAAGCACGTTTGCATTACCGCACCAGCAATGCAAGTGCGTCTGTACTAATGATATTAATATGTAGTTATCGCTTCCAATTTTTTTACAAACGTACAGCGCGGTACAGTTCAATGTGCTACGCGTAAAAGAAAATGCAGTTTTCTCCAGTTGACTGCATAACTGACACGTTTATAGATCATTGTATGTTATGTAGCAATCACGCCGAGCGATAAAGTGATAAAACATCTCCCTGAGTTCTTTTTGTTATCAACAGCTCAGTCTCAGTTCCCACGACATCTGATCGAGGTCGAGATAATACTGAAGATGTGCTGTAATATAAAAACCCTAAGAAAAATATGCAAATTACGAGGTAAATTAGCTCTTAGTGTACCTATGTACTGAGGTTATGTAGGATGTGCGCGAACGATATACACGACTGGTTTTTCAACGAAAAATCTTACGTAATCCTTGAGCGTAGTGGTGAATACTGAATACCTATTACTTCATATTTATTTAGAATTTATAGCGTTTTTGGTAATACCATGCAACCGAATGTAATCAAGTCACCGCGGAAACGGTACGTAAACCAAATCGAATTTTTACATTGACTGTACGTTTCTTTAATTTTTTCTGTTCAAATTTGAACCGTATAAACGAAGGTATTAACTAGATATCAGTGTATGGGATTTAAAAATATTGTTTATGGTTTGCACTACGAGCTCTTACCCCCATTTGCATAACAAAAGAAGGTACAAATTCGCCATATAATCCAGTAGGTACTCAATAAAATACTAGAGCAGTTCGTCTACCTATACAAAGATACCGTCTTCTTTGACTTAGAAATAAATTAACATTTGATGAGGGCGCCACGAGACGGGGAACTAACTGAAACCTCTCAGAAAAGTCTTCAGACAAGTCCTGCTCTCCCTACAGTTATGACCTCATTACCGCCTTATACATCGTCTAGATACGTATACATGCAGCAACAATGACTCAATCTCTCTACCCTCGTTTCAGGAAACGGCAAGAAGCGGGAGAGCGCCCCGACTCCGACTACCCCCGCCCGCCCGCCCGCCACCCCGCCGCAACCCCCGCCCCCTACGCAGAGTGAGTCACCCATTCAACCTTTGTTGTGTTCAGGGAATACTTTTACTGCTTATTAGGTAAACGTTACTTTACACACCTGTAGGAAATTCATTCAAAATCTTATAGGTAGGTACGCATAAAACTGTAACGTACCTAATCATTCAAAACCATGAAAGTAAACAGTAATGTATTTTTGAGCTACATTTACGTAGTATCTATGTCAACATTGTCAACTTTTAAATTATAAAGGACAATGGTCAAAATGTACGAAGTTTGGGGTCATATTTTGACAGTTTCCGCATATGAGCCAGTGACAAGTAACAAAGTTTTTAAGGGTTCCATATCCTTACTTTCGTTTCGTATGCAGGTAAAGGCTGGTAAGTAACTAAAAGTTATGATTATTAGAAAGGCACTTTCGGTCATCGCTTTAAATATGTTTATTCGGGAGCACTTTATTATACCTAAAAGCTTATTTATTGAGTGAAAACGAAAAGAAAAACACCAAGCCATTGTTGAGACGTCAGCTTATGGCTCATGTGTAATGTGCTAGCAATCAAGGCCTTTCACTTTACCGTTTAGGAAAGTAAAATGCGCAATAATAGCAGCCTGTTACGTTCGCGTTCTACGATCGAACGTGACTCCGAAAACACTTGAACATACATCGATACAAGACTGTGAACTAAAGGAGCCTCATTAATAATCATGTGCGTATGCGTACGTCATTATGGTATGTGATAATATTTATTTTTTTCTATTGCAAGATACGAAAACAATAATTTTACTATTATTATGATGCAGTCGTATTTCAAATTTTGATTACCTACTTACTGGATCAACATTTAGGCTCAATTCAGAAATCCCCTGTGAGTTCCTCCAGCGAAGGGGATTTCTGAAGTTTTTGTCCAAAAATCCCCATAGCGGCCTTAGTACTAATTTAGGAAGATTTGGCTTATAGAAAAAAAAAACAGTACAGCCCCAAAAGATTTCTCCATTAACCGAATTATTTTGCATGACTTGCTGTAAAGGAAGGAAGTACTATTATCTATTCTGTGGTAAAGGGGCAGAGTGCGTACCTTGTCCCGTTAAGTAGGTACCTCGTTGGACATTGATGAGTAGCTTACTACGTGACCAAAGCGTTGCATAAACATGGTCTAACAGTTAGTCGTTTAACAGGTGCTTATGAGATAAATGTCATGGTCAAGAGAAGGTAATTTTATAAATTCTCTTTTAAAGGAATATAACTACAAATATTTAGACTTCTAGCCGATAACTCTTACGAACCTTGGTTTTGTACCTAAGTAAGCTCCTTTCTGTACCTTTATAGGAGACTACAGTACTTTTCTTTTCTTATGAGATCAAACATCAAAACAAACGAGGTGTATACCACCGCCTTTAAAAGATCGTAAAGCTGTGTGATAGAACCCACACATGATTCGTAACGTAACATATTACGCAAATGTAAAGTTAGGTACACCTTAAACAATAGCACCTCTAAAACTGTGTCAAATAAACTGGTTTGATGTGCTAAACTCAGGCCAAATGGCATTTTAATAAATTCACAATGACCTTGTTGTGCAGTAAAGCTGTTTGCGAAAAATTAAATTGATTTTTCGTATCAAAACAGTTTCAATAAATAAGTTTTCCAATATTTAATGTGATTTGTCTAAGGTCATAGGTCATCTCATGTTTATTTTTCTTAGCTTTCATTATCAGCATCCACAGCCCGACCCACTACTGGGCATAGGCCTGCCCAAGGTTGTGCCATCCACTGCGGTCCTGAGCTAGTCTCTCCCATTTACGGCCTGCGACTTTGACACTGTCGTCCCACGTTTCTGTTGCCGCATCTTGTCCACCATTCAGTAAACCTTATAGTAGTGAATATTATTTGCACTAAGGAGTTTTAAAACCTCAAAAACCTGGAGCGTATTCTGTTATAGTAGCAGTTACTAATTTCCATTGTCTTTTCCAGCGAAAAAGAATGGCGTCGTCCAAAAGCTGTCTTCTTCGCCTGTGGCAGTGCGAGCCCGCAACAACTCCATCGCACCACCACCCTCTCCGCGAAAGCCTCCACCACTGCGTGTGCCAGCTCAGAGGCCCACCACTTTACCTACCACTAAAGGTAAGTCTAGTGTAAGAACTATCAAAAGTAGCTAAATTGTTGAGGTAAATGTAGACACTGGTGTACGCTCGTTTATTTTCTGAACTTGGCTGACGCACTCCCGTTTAGTGGGGATATTTTGATTTATTAGGATAGATTGATAAAACTTTCGAAGGAGATTTTGAATTTGTCCGTTTTTCTGAATTAATCGGATTGGTCCTATGGTTACCAACAACACAACGTAACTTCAGTATAGTTAGACCGTGTTTCGTCTTGGCCGATCGGACCCAAAAACACGGTGTAACTACATATTCCCAGATTACGAGGGGTTAATGGTAACAGGTTAACGGGTTGTGCTACTTGTGTTATTGCGACACTTAAATGTGACCATGTACTATCCTGGATAGATTTGTTCATGTTTAGTACAAGTGCTGCCATCTTGCGGTCTATACTTCAATGTTACACACGTGCTGCCCTCTAGTGGTTAGTTGACTAACTGCGTTTTCAGCCGACGTTGGTTGTTATCGAATGTGGTTTGAACGGTTACATTGAGCTTTGCTGTGTTGGTCTTTCAGTACACCGATAGATGGCGTAGTTTTTGGAAACACTGGAAACTAGAATTATTTACTTTTTATGTTATCTTTTACATTTTTGGTAGTTAATAGATATTCATATTATGCATAGTAGCTAGGTATTGAATAATATATTAACAATGTTCAATGTTCATCGTATAAGAAGGTAAAAAATAGTTTGCCAGTTTGGTAATAGCTGATTAGTGTTCACGAAGGAAATATTAATTACCTCCAGGAAATCCAAAACAGGTCTGTAGTTCAGTTAGGAAACCAACCGGACAGCAGACAATGTGGCCATAATAACAGTTCTGGGTAGGCACAGTCTAATGCCTATCTACCGTGAACTATGCAAGTAAGTGCGTGCTGTTGTGAAACTGTGCATCATGCACATTTTGCAAATTCAGGGTCTAACATTTACGCATAATATTGAAATAGTGGAATCTACAAGTAAATTAAAATAATAATTCTCGATAGGTGTAAATTTATTGGATTTTATTAGAGGATAATAAAATATACTTTTTTTTTGATAATTACAAAATTTTGACGTTTAAGTAAATACAAATAAATATAAATATCCTTGGACATTAAACACAACGCCCTCTAGTCCCAAACTAAGCAGAGCTTGTACTATGGGAACTGGATTGCTGGAAATAGAATACTTAGAAATATACTTCCATTTTTTTTTGTAAATAGGTACGTATGTTTATTGATACAATATAGTAAATCGTAACAAAACCAATATGTTTTATTAAAAATAAAATGATGCTATTAAATTTTTTATAACCAACCATATTTTGCTTTTACATATTATTTAGGTATGGTATTATAGAAAAAAAATATCCTTAGTCCCTATTTAATGACCAGATTGTTTGGTACCTACCTAATTGATAACTGTTTATAACTGTCTGATACCTTAGAATCCAGAAGTAATGGGAAGGGAAGTCGTTGGAAGCATTGAACCTGCGACGGAAGTCAATATTTCAATATTATGCATGCAGAGGCGATAGCACATTTGTATGTAAACTGCAAAAAATAGAAGCAAACAAAATAAATTTGTATGTATGTAAATGTATACTGCAAAAAATTCAAGAAAAGTGTTCAAAACCAGTAAATTTTAAAGGAAAAGTTTTCTATACTAGGGTATTATTAAGCAAGCTTTTTCACCATCTTTTATTTTATATGTACTTAGAAGAGATAAATAATCTGAAAAGCTCAAGATAGGGAACTACTGAAAGTCTAGGGAGGCAATGTAGTGTAGGCTAATCTAATTCATTTGGGAAAGCCTAGTCGGACGATATCAGACATTTCCGAAAGAGATTTCGAATTCGATATTAAAAATCTACGGAAGTTTCAGATATCGATCTGACAAGGCTTTCTCAATGAATAATAATAACCCTACTTTTCTCAGTATCGGGACAATGTAGATAAAATAGAAGGCATTAGTACGTATAACGTCTTATAGGCGTGATTTTCAGAAACCTAGTCCCATATTTACTCAAGCATAGATTTGAGTAGTGATTTTCATACAAAAATCTATGCTTGTATGCAGTAACTTTCTTTGAGTATCTATGCTGTACATCAGCATACGAGCCCTAGCATTGTTACGTACGTTCATAACTATTTTCTTAGTAAGTATGTGAGTTTTATATAAGAACACTGAAAAAGGCTATTTCAAAACAATTGTTTAAATTGTATAGAGTTCACACCAAGAAACTAATTACCTGGCGCGGTGCTAATGCATTGCAAACATCTCATACTTGCATGAAGCAAAGATGGACGGAGTGATAAAAATAATGAGCCTTGTATATGGTACGAATTTTATAGCTTTATTTGGTAAGTATAATATTAGTCTTTACAGTTTATTTTACCTATGTACTCCTAGGTATGTGACCAAATGTTAAGAGTCTTTCATATCATTAAAAAAATCGTAGAATATTTTGGTCAGGAAATATCTGATATGTTAGTTAGACTATCAAACATGCTTCTTTATTCTATGTTTCTATACCTATCTTAAAACTGCAGGATTTATAATACTTAGGTACGTGTAATCGGAGGTGTTGCGTATGGCTGGTTTTTTAGTTTACGTCTTTCATAGATATTTTCTTCTTTTGTTTATGGCATCTATGGTGTCTTGTTTCATTCAATTGTTTTCAAAGTACTGAGCCTGAAATGGATAAATCTTCGAACACAAAGTTGTTTATGCGTGCAGGTTGAGTGGTTCGGCTCCTCCACAACTTTGAAAGCGCTTGCGCTCGGGCAATAGGTAAAAGAGCGCTACACTGTCACAACGGACCGAACTGTTAAGGCAATTGCTTGCCACCCGCGTTTATCGTCATCATCAGCGTAGTTACCGAGCGAAATAAATAATAAAATAAATTAAAATGTAAATGACTATTATCTGACTGAGTCAGGTTAGTTACTGTTGCTTAACCGTTTAGCTGACGTTTTAAGTCGTTCGTCATTTTGTACTTTTTCACGTGGTGGTTCAAAATGGGTCCGCTTCATAAGTTCGTGTCGTTATTTCATTCGGATAACAAAAATCAAAAGAAATTGATCAGCCAAAAGATATTTTCGAGTGAACTCAATATTTGCAGTGATGATTTCAAAAATCAGTGGAGAACTCTTAATGGATACCAAAGGACTATCAAGGAAAATGGTAAGGCTTTCAAAATTGTTTTCAGGGGTTGAACATGCTATTCAAGCAGACGTTTAAGGGTTAGTAGGTACATAAACTTGAGATTAACCTGAGTTTATTGATAGTTCAAGGTTTAACTTCGATTCTATATAAAATTACATTATAAAAAAAATATTTCTTTCATATTTTGTCGTGATGCCCGTCCCAGTTCTAACCACAAGAGAAAATGTGTATAAATTCGGTCTAGACTTCACTTCCGTTCCACGCTGGTGCTTGTGGCTTTTTCTTATACAGCACATTGATGTCTTGAATCAACTAAAAACCTGCTTTCATACTGTTTTCTTGTACAAAGTAATGCTTCATCATTTTCTTCATCGAGAAATTCTTTATTCAGTTTTTCTGCAGACGTCGGCTATTTGCTTTTATGTTTTATATCAGAATTTGAATTAGAAGAGTTTAGTTTAATTTCATTTTAATGCAATTTTTTTTATGATAAAAGTAATGGAACAAGCTGATAGCTCACCTGATGTTAAGTGGTAACTTCTACCTATAACAATGCATTACCTCACAGAGCAAGTCCAATGAGGACGTGCCCTGTAAGGCAATGCACTGCGTCCATCACTCTGAGACGTAAAGATCTTGAAGTCTCATGTGCCTGTAATTACACCGGCGCCCTTACCCTTCAAACCGGAACACAGCAATGCGAGCAATACACGCAAAACTAGCTTCTCCAGAATTTTGAGATAAACAAAAACCTCATTTCAATAGAAATTCAATTGTTATTGTAAACTTAACACACCAACAGAACAGACAGACGTTGCAGTTTAAAAACGTAGATGTGTATATAAAGTTTGCAAAACATACGATTGCACATGGCATGGATCATTATGATGGGTATAAATGCACTCATTTAACCTTTAGATTTACAAGAGCGTGCATTATTGGCATTAATGCATTAGAGTGCTGTCGGACAACGGATGTGCATTGCCATTTATAAACTATGCATTTCGATGTGGGTGGTATAATTTCTTTTACGCGGCGCCTTTTAAAAAATGTTGCGTTTTTCATTTCCTCAGCGGATTCCACGTTTTAGAACTTCGCTCGTTCTTATTCTTCTTTACACTATTCAGTATCGCTTTTATATTAAACAACTACACTTAACATTGGCATTACCTATGGAAATATCACTTTATAAGAAATAATAAGATGATATATTTGAAACACGTGGTATTTACGTAGTTATTATTATTATTATGAGCCTTCGATGTCCCACTGCTGGGCAAAGGCCTCCCCCCCGTCCCTCCACGCTGTGCGATCCAATGCTGTGATGATCCATTCGGGCTGGTATTTATCTAGTTCATCCCGCCACCTTGTTCTTGGTCTGCCGCGGCGTCTTGGTTCTTGTGGGCGCCACACATTTACGTAGTAGTTTATAAAAAAAAGGATATTTTAAATGTTAACTCGTTGATAAGTACGTGCACGATTAGTAACTTGGATACGAGTCAAACAACTTGTTAATTTCGGTTATCGACGGCCGCGTTTCGCAATGCGCAAATTATGCGGAAAACGCAAAAACCTGACAAATTACCAAGAATTACAGTTGAACTTGTGAAAGCGACTACTCGTATAGAAACTCTCTAGTTAACTTTAGATGAGAAAAATATATAAAGAACATTGTAATAATTCTTTCATAAAAAAGAAAGTTGCGTTAGTTATTACAGCTTCTAATTAAGCCGTGTGCCGACAGTTTCGTGATTTGCATATTTTACGTATGCACATTATGCATAGGATTTTGCGTATGATGTAACGTATCAGAATCCGAAATTTCCGCTTCGGTTGCATTATGGACCGGTATATTCGTGTCAATACACTCCGCGTGGGTGCAGATTGCTGATTCTTTCAATGAAAGAAAGTAGTTTTGTTCTGAGACATGGTGTGGGAGGATTCTGAAAAATTGAGCAATGGTTTATTGCACATAATTATAAACCTCTTTACACACCATATACGCTTCAGCACGCGTAATTAGCATTATTCGATGTTCACACACATTTACTAGCTTATTATTTTTATATTTCGGTCTAGGCATATACATAACAAATCTGTGAAGTTTGTTATTGTAATTAGGTAAGACAAATATTAGGTCAATTTGTGTCAATGTCCTTTATGCAAGGTGATGAAATGTGTCACCTACGCTGTTTTGCGCTCAAGCCCCATCCATCACCTAGTGACAAATGACGGTAGTAAGTGACAGTATACGTAGGAGTTTCTCCTATTTTGGTGTGCTTAAAAAACACTAAGTGAAAACAACAAATGATGCAATGTTTGTTTTTCAAATCTAAATCTATCAATTTCTGAGTCTGCGTCTTCGTTACATTTCCGACATGATGCGTCGTTTGCTGTTTCATTAAATCAAATCTATACTATTTGACCTCTATGGTATGGTGGCCGTCCAACTGCGACGCCATAGGTGTGGTTTCGATTCTTCCTGCAGGATAAAATTATGACAAGATCTTACAATAATGTTCCCGGGTTGGATTGATTGAATGTTGTGGTACCCGCTACCCGCTACTTATAAAATACAGAAAAACGTAGTAAATGAGAACCAAGATTCAAAAATGTCGTGACGTAATTTTTTTCATAAAGTCAATCCTTGTTACCCAATGATCTCCCAACCAAATCAGTCCAAATTCTTTGCTGTTACCAATCAAGTTGGCACTGCTCATAATATAACAGTTTTTTCTCTTTCGATCGAATTTTAAAATGATTATCTATGCAAAATACAAAACACGGTGTAACTATTCTGAACTTTCGCAGAATAAAGTCTGCAGTCGGATCAAATAAATTCTACGAAATGTTATCCTAACCTAATTAGTATTATTGGATAATTCAAATTAAAAAAGCAGTTCTACGTGCACCTTTCATCGCCCTCGTAGTCAAAGCGTATCTCCGGGAATACGGGACGGGATTGACACTCCCATGACAAAATTTATTGCTTCCTTCATTCTTTATTGTACGTAGAAGTTCCGTCTGGTAGCTACGAGCAGATTGAATGTTCCGAGCTGCGATATCTGCATTTATTAATCCACTATTTATTGTTCACAATCTTTTGTGTTGTTTCCTTAACAAATGATAACTGAAGAAACGAAATAGTTTTTATATTTTAGTAAATTCAAATGTCACATTCATAACTAACTCCTGTGTTAAAATTCCACAATCGCGAGACCATAAAAAAATCTAGGTTAAAGTACAAGTTACATAAAAGAAGTAAAAAAATAAAAATATTTTTAAAATAAATGGATACACGAGGACAGGATTTTGAATATACATTTCTCAGCACCATTACATAAATTAGTTGGAATATAAAAAGCTACATTAGCTAATTACAGAAAGTTCACGCAAGTGAAAGATCGAGTTCAGCCATTAGCACTTATGCTTTGAACTGGCGAGTGTAGATTTACATCCATTTCGGGAGTTCGTGCCTCGTTATACTCGTACGGAATGCAATCTCGAGTCGAGATCTCGCCTGATAAGTCTGTGTCGAGATTTACCATTCGAGATCTCGGCGAAATGCTTTATGAGACCTTGAAATCTTGAAAATATTACTTAGATATGAATTATTGTTGCATTTTGAAAAAAAATTGGTATTTAAAGTTGGGATATGAAGTATGTATGTGTTGTTATATTTTGTAAATAAAATACAGTCGACCAACACTGTAGAGATTTTGAACGAGATTGAATCTCGAAAACTACACATAAGTTCTCGCTAGAATCTCGATAATGAGAGTTCGAGATTGCATTCCCTAGTTATAGCCACGTCACCAATTAATGCATTTTTAACCGACTTCAAAAAAGAAGGTTATTTCCACAACGAAACTTCAAACACTTCCTTTATGTGAATTTTTATGGTTGTTTAATTACTTCGGAAATACTTTAGCTCTGTGAGGTAATTCTGTTTTGTGGGCTGTTTTATATTTTGTCATCTTTGCTTCCAAATTAAACAAAGCTGTAAGTTATATTTAGATCTTCATAGTTAATATCCAATAATAGACGTGTTACTATAAAAAGTGTACATGTATATTGAGTCACTTTTTTATGCAATTTACTTTCTTTTGTTTTTATCACTTTCATTTCTTCACGCATAGTTCACGCGGAGTTCCGTGGCTAATGGTGACCACACACCTTTAAGTAAACTTTACAAACCCAGGCCAGGCGTGTAGCCACCAGCCATTAATCTATATTTTATAACAACGAGGTCTTTTCGCAGCCATTCTACAAAAGTTGCTAATAGGTAGCACTACAAAATGAAGGATTTGATCAGTCACCATCAGTCAAAAGCTAAACATCTATCTACATAGTGATTACTTCTCACCAAATATACCTTTGACACTAAAAGGAATTAAAAAAAAAATCTCTACGAACGTCGAAGTCTTACCTATACGGAAGTTTGTGGAATCATTTAGCAACAGTTGGAGCCTACTCAACAACGTAGGCGTGGTCCGTTAAGCAAGGTGGGTTGCCTAGGTCTTCAGTGTGCGTTTGCGCAAGCATTAGTGCCCGAACAGACCACGCGTGAACGGTGCAATAAAAAGCAAGCTCGTATAAGTTAGTGGCTAACTCTGGTGATGGAGTTTTGGCCGCCTTAAGGCCTCCGTCATGGCTTAACGACTGCTAGAGCCGGGACCGACAGTTTAACGTGCCCTCCGAAGCACGGAAGCGGTCAGATGTAAATGCCACTAACGGTCACACATCCAAATAGTGACCGCGCAGAACATCGCTTAATAAGCAAGCTTCGCCTCGATTGCTTTACGGTGCAATAGAAAATATCGAATGATATGATTGAACGAGAATTATGAGACGAGCTGCGTCCGCGCATTCTTTTGTTTGCGATGGTGCTATTTCAGAGCCAACCATGGAAACGTGAGGCCAAATGATACTTCATTGAGTATCTTCGTTCAAATCTCTGTATGAACCGTTGGTCTCTATTTGTTTTGTGATTTATTTATTTATTTATTATTTTACTTTAATTAAAACGGATAACTTATTACATTAATTAAAGAAGAAGGAATAATAATAAAATGATATAAAACTATGCTCGGGATATCTCTACAGTGATAGAGATTTCAACGGATTAACAAGCAATTAAATTTTACAAAAACTTTAAACGCCCTGTCTATGAAAATGTCCTTAGACCTCTTCATTATTGCTGGTCATCATCAGACCTAAGAGCATGGACTCTATAAAATCTGAATACCTACATTGATATGAACTAAATGTTTCAAACTGCAATTATGCCCGAGTTTCTCTAAAGACTGGTTTTCATATCTGATGAATATCCTCATCCGACACAGCTGCACTAATTATCACCAAACATGGTTAAGAAGCATTCCAAATCAACCAGCTTACTTACAAAAAACAGCATTAAAATCGAAGCCCTACTTTCAGAGCTATGGGGGCACAGATAAACCGACAAACAGACACACAACGCCGTCAAACTTAACACCCCTTCTGGTCGGCGCGCGGCGGTTAAAAAACGGTAAAATCAGAAAATCAGAAGTCTGTACTCCCTTTACCCTGAAATATTCTGGATCTAGTAACTGTTTGGAAAGCCGTAAACGCTACACGCCTAATAAATCTTAATACACCATTGTTTCTTTGCAATTGATATTTCAATGACATCTATTCTACATTGAGTGAAACCGATATAGATTCTTGGCTTATGTTTGTCAAACGATGCGTGGTGAATAGATTCTGAATGTATGCGTTGTATGTATATTAGCTAATTAATTATCGATTGGTTAACATTCTATGTATTGGAACCTATGGTCTATCAATATTGTGGTAGCGATAGTTTCTAAACTATTGAAGTGCTTAGAGATTAGATACAAGACTAGCAACCATTTAATGTAAAAGACGGTGTGGAATATATGATAATTTCATAAAAGCTAACCTAACCAAGGACAAAGGGGTTAGTCTCAAAATTCACTTGATTTGGAAAATTTAGAATCAAAGGGATTTTCATACTTTTCCGTCTCTGGCCTTCTTGGCAAAACTACACCGTAACAGCTATATTTTAATTTAATACCTACCTACGTTTACATTATCAGAACTCTACATGTTCCTCAGATTTAGTTTCTTTATGAAACGAATTATTTCCCGAGAGTTCGATTCCATTTTGGCACCAGCATCAATATTATAAAGTATAGCAGTATATCAAATCAGGCGCGAGTGGCCAGATGCGCATTTTATCGTTTCTGGCTAGTTTTCAAGTGCCGAAAACCCATTAGAGGTATATTAGCTGTGTGATAAGAATAGCCCGACGATACAGGTGGAAATATCATGTTTTTTGCATTAAAAGCAAGCAAGCTCGTATGAGTTATTGGCCAACTCTGGTAACGGAGTTTTTAGGCCGCCTAAGGCCTCCGTCATGGCTGAACGACTGATATAGCAGATATATATTTGCATTGTTATTATATTAGCATATATAAATATAACGCTGTATGATCTGTGGCATATGTAGAACTCGTATAAGTACTTATACTTACTTACTCGCAGGGTTTGAACTTAGTTTGATCAGCACGCGGAATTTGTCTGATTCGATGAAATACTGCCGTGAAAATACTAAAGCGCGATACAAATAATTGTCTGCTTCATACATTTGTGCCAAGTATTGCTTTTTGTATCGAACCACAGAAACGTTCTATAGAAAACGATATTGACAAGCAATTTAACCTTCCGAAGTTTTCGGTAGTGGCTTATTACACGCGGTACTTATCGGCATTTATACCACACCGATAGGTACCGATAGTCAACTCGATATTTTTACAAACTCGTATTGTGCTATCGATTCAAATCGAACTCAAATCAGCACGTAAGCATGTTACATATTATTATGCAAAGGTTACATTTTATATTTATTATCATTGTTATGTAATAACGCGTCAGATGCTATGGAGCCGAAGGCGAAACTACTTTTTATTTCGACCGTTGGTTTGTTGCTCTGTGCGTACAGTGCTACACAAGTATAAGATGACACTGCAGTAAAATCGGTTCAACAATATCTTGAATATTTTGTAGTGAAATGTAGTTAATAAGTTTCTTCTTATGACTGGTTATTGATGTAAAACTGAATACTATAGTACTGAAACATCGAAAACTCTTTTATTATTTGCGTAAAACCTTCTTACGTAACCTTCTAGTTGTGTGGTGCTTTATGATAGGGCAAACTAATTTGAAGGCCCATTAACCAACATTTCAGTAACCGATGATAGTGATTAACTGACAGGTTGTAAACACCAAATTAACCTAATGTTAGTAAAAGTGCTATGTGGTAACCGTTTAGTTTATTTAGCTCAGTTGATGACGGGGATAAACGATTTACGATAAAAAGTAGCTCTATTTATAGGTCTCTTTATTAAGTAAAAATACTCTTTCGCATTCATGTAAAAATCTGAAATTAAATATATGTATATTCAAGAGTATGACCCCACACGGAATTGTCTTTTGGTATTCGAAGTTACTGGAATAGTTATTGGTTCTCAAAGACACATACCAACATTTCAGCTGGCTCATTGGTCATTGAGAGGTTGAAATATTGCAAGACTAAAATGCACTGAAAAAAATACCTGAAATGTCAACAAGCTCAAAAAGTCTTAATTTCTGCAAAAAGCTCTTTTGATGTCGCGTCGTCATGCAAATCATAAAGTACCGTTCCAAAGGTTCAAGGTGCGTGGATTCTCTAAAAAAAGATGCACAAGTCCGTTTTTAGTTCTATTCATAGCCAATTTGTCATATCAAGACGTCCAGGGCCGGCACGCAGACTTCAAACCAACTTCCGTCGGCCGCCGCCGTAAAATCCGAATAGCCGCCCTTGCTAACATTGTAAACAAACAATTTACGAATGAAATGCCGAACATAGTCTTGCGTGGTCTTGGCTAACTTTGTAACCAACCGCTCACAGTCTTGATAGCAAAACAAAAGAAGTATTACTAACATTTTCGTTCTACATACATGGAGAAAAGCAAATCTGCATGTTTTTCTTTTCTATAAGAAAAAGTGCTGATTTAGCCATCGGGTGGGCCCACTGACTAATCAATATAAATAAACATTTGTATCGTCGTAAATGTCCGTACACACTCGTTTTTAAAACTTGGGGCCTTCGAAACTACGCGGTAACGTCTCCAGACGTCTTTGTTTAGAGACAGCTTTCCATTACAAAAAGTAGGTAAATATTGGAGTAATATTATCATGTTGCATAATTTTGCACTACAAAAAGTCATCGAGGTGTGTATGCAAAACGCAAACGTAATGTGCAAGATGTACTCGAAAGTGAGAGTCTCCTAAAGAGCAATACTGCTTCATCTGTCTCCGTCAATTAGTATTAGTGCGCTGCACGAGCTCTGTTTGAATTAATGCGCGCTAAGAAAGCTGAAAAACGAGGATCTAAAGTGTTACTCAACGCTTACTCCGCTGACTCAACCTCTAAAGTTAGGTCATGCGAGTTATTATCACTGATCTGAAGGCGACCCCACCGTTTACCTTCTAGTTTGTATCGATTCCAAGCAGTAAAGGATTTCGTATAGGTTTTTGAAAATATATTTCTCCTTAGCTTTTATGTTTTTGTTTGGTTCTAAAACAAAAAAGAATAATATACTTAACCAATTGATGAAATTATTTTAAATCGGCAAATAAGTCGTAAGTATTTGTTGGTAAAATTAGTTTACAGAAATACCAATACACCTGCACACATGCATCAGTTCGCCAAGTCTTTTGTGGCCAAATATATTTGGCAGAGTATGCAAAAATCACTTTTACTATCCTGTTCTAATTTCCCTCTGAGACGATCGTCCCACAGAGGAACTCCTATCAAAAGATTCTCAAAAAGGGACATCCTGATCGTTCTTTCAATGTCACCCAAATCGATCAGCGGTCCATCAGTCTGGGATGACGCGCGGTTCCGCCCTCGTTTATTTATGCACCTTTCATTAGTTCTGAACTTCTGAGAACTGTCGGAACAGTTTCAGAACATTAAAACCAGTTGTGGAAGTGACGGTTTTGTATCGGAAGCTGGACTTTTTGTACACTGTCTTCAGTTCTTTACTGTGTATGTTACGCCCCAGTTTTGCGTACAGAATGGCTAAATTAGGGCTATTGGTTTTCTGGGTAAAACAGCTCGATGTATTTATTTTAGACCATCCTTTTCATTCTGACTTTCAGGCCCTTATGCCGATGCAGAAATCGTAACTCAAGCATAGGTTTGAGTAGAGATTTTCATGTAAAAAACTATGCTTGTTTGCTATTGCTATTTTTTTCAATCAGCATTCAGCCATAATTTTTGCGCATAAAGGAGGTTGGAAGAAATGTATTTTACAGCTTAAAATATTTATAGGCCTATAGGTAAGAGTATTATAAGAGTACTAGCCGTCGCCCGCGGCGTTGCTCGCGTTCTACCCTTTAGAGTGTGACGTTTCAAAATTCCTTTCTTAATGCACCCCTACACTATATAAGGATACTACCCTTCAAATTTCATACCTGTAGGACTTATAGTTTAGGCTGTGCGTTGATTCTCAGTCAGCTTCAAAAGAGTTTCATATATATTGATGACTAGCCGTCGCCCGCGGCGTTGCTCGCGTTCTACCCTTTAGAGTGTGACGTTTCAAAATTCCTTTCTTAGTGCACCCCTACACTATATAAGGAACCTACCCTCCAAATTTCATACCTCTAGGACTTATGGTTTAGGCTGTGCGTTGATTCTCTGTCAGCTTCAAAAGAGTTTTATATATATTGATGTACTCGTAGTAGTTGTGTTTCTTTCTATTACTGACTCTTTATTTTGTGCTTCGCTTCGTACTTCATAATAACTCAACTAAAAATTAGTTTGTTTTACTGTAATTAATAACTCCGTAAGCATATGCTTGTCCAATAATACAGTGAAGGTTAAAAATACATCGCGTAAAACACGTTATTCTTTCCCGATCGCTACAGATTACAGTATAAAATACAACTAACATTAGATTAATGAGAAACGCGTGTGGAAAGGGCTTAATGACTTCTTTATTTTTAACATTGTTTCGAAACAACACAGGTTCGTAAACAACGGCTTGTTTATTGGTCACTTTTATTGGCATAGTTCTACACAAAATAAGGCCTGGAACCCACTGACGAGCAACTAAATTCGTACGTTATAAACTATTGAAATCGTGCCCAGATGTCACACACGTATGATTCACGAAAAATGAACCATGCAATAAAATGGTCTATAATAAAATAAAACAAAAGAATGCTTCACTTGTGTGTTCCGTGGCTAACCATCAATGTAGGACACACTTATTAACCTCCTATTGTTCGAACGACATGAATAATTAAGACTTCAATTAACATACTTACCAAGATAATAAAGATATTCTACTTGGTAAAAGTAAGGCTATGCCAAACACGTTTTTTATACGCTGCGCGGTGATCCTGCAACAGAAGTCGAGCTGGGACCTTATGCACAGTTTGCGGAGATTTTACTCATATTACGTCATATCTCGGCTGAAAACTCGTTTCAGCCACTAGTGTGTCGAGTTTACGAGGGATGACGTCATTTTGACTACATCCCTATTAGACTTAAATCTTTGCCGAGTGAACGGAAAGCCCCTGACGTTGACCGGCAATAACACTCGAATACGTTAGGTTTACGTTCCAAACTTGACGTAAACTATATTTTTGTATAGAGATTAAGCAGCGCCCATAGCGGGTAGTTTAGAAAACTGATGATTCTCCATACAAAATTATAGTTGACGGCACTTTGTAGTAACTAGTTAGTAATTAACACACTAGCCCCAGATTTGTTCGTGGTGCTCCCTCAGTATACCACCTCTGGTCAAGTTGCGGGTGTAATAAGTTAGGGTAATTTGAAATAAGCGCACGTTTTCCGACGGATGTTTACGAATACCGACCAAAACTGTTCTCACTTACATGCATAACTCAAAGTTATTGTAACTGAAAACTGAAAGGCACACCCGGCCTTTTCACGTTACAACGGGTGCAGTGCAGAATAAAAGGCGTTTCAAATGCCACCGTAATTTTGTTGTAAAAATAGCCCTGATTGATGCTAATTTACTTCTCAAGCATAGATTTTTCCTCTACTCAAATCTATGCTTGAGTAACGATTTCCGTATCGTATAGGGGGCCTAGGTAAGTAAGGTGTGTTTGCGTTCGTTTATTTAAATCTACAACAAAAAAAAAGTGTATATTCATCATCATCATCATCATCATCATCATCATCAATATCAATATATATAAAACTCTTTTGAAGCTGACATAGAATCAACGCACAGCCTAAACTATAAGTCCTAGAGGTATGAAATTAGGAGGGTAGTATCCTTATATAGTGTAGGGGTGCACTAAGAAAGGAATTTTGAAACGTCACACTAAAGGGTAGAACGCGAGCAACGCCGCGGGCGACGGCTAGTACTCTATAAAAATATGAAAGCCTATAGATTCATTTCGTTCACACTTTGAATATAATAAAATACAGCGATTTTATACATGTGAAAAGATGAAAAGCCTAATATTAACTTTAAATATTGAACCAACAATGCCTTAGAACCAGCCCAGTCAAGTGTTTGCGATTAAAAACGAATACAAGTCGTAAAATAGTTCGTATTTTGGAGAACGTCAAATAAATTACGTATTCTATGAGCGTAGTGGAAACGCTATCAAATACCTGCGCGTGCGCTGTTTGGAAACTTTGGCGTAGATTTTGGACGGCTTCTGTTACGTAGTGGGTGACTCCAGTGCGTTAGGTGGGTTTGATTTCCCTAGTAAACTTGCTCGCTTGACCTGAAAAATGGTCGTAACTATCATTTAAACGTAAAACCTCAGATGATAATGGCCCGACTAAGTACCACGTTACCTAGCACCTATAGATTCTGATATCCAAAGCTCAGCCGCCTTACCTGCAAGTGGGTAATGCTAAAGTTATAAAAATTACGACTAAAGTTCTGGATTTTTATTATCTTAGCGGTAAGACTGGTCAAGAATATGTAACGGTCGGTATTTTCTTTAAATACTATTTTAAATTTATTTATATCGATTAGCGGTGGAATGTTTTCTTACTAAGATTATTCCAAGTATGTCTAACTGTGGTAGATCTGGCGCAAGTGTAAGGTTTCAAAAGATCAAACAGTTAAGGATTTGGGCAAATTTTGTTGGAAACTAGTAACATTAACCACATCAAGCAGTTTATTACAACTTCCAAGTTCGGCTGGTATACTGGGACGACATCTACACGATACTGAACTGATAAGTTGCCTTAAAAAATATCGTTATCGGTGTCGACACGGTTTGATTCTAAGACTCTTATTCCGATTTACTCAAGCACTGATGCAGACTCAAGCGATAACGATTTCTTGATCAGCATACGTCCCTAGTATGAAATGATCACGAAAAACCTAGCAATATGTTTTAAATCATATAACATTTCGGTAATGTAGAGCACAATAATTATTTCCTACGCTCATTAAACTTATCTTCTATAGATAAAATGTGATTCATTTCAAAGCTTGACTCAGGTAACGCTGGGGGCTTGCCAAAATTATGAACTCTACTGTGCGGAGATGAAAGGCACAGCGTCGTGGGAAGTAGATATCACTTTACCGTTATTTAAACTTGAACTCATTATTTTATACACTTTTTTTGTAAAACAAACGTCTTAGTTGAGTTACAGCCGTTGCATTTGTACCTAACCAATCTATCTACGTGATTTCAGGCTGAACTTCATAACTTGCAAATCCAGTAGTAGACTATTATTGCAATTATTAGGGATCTGTCTGTAACAATCATAGTACTAATAAGATTAATTTGTTATATTAATTGAAATAGTTCATTTAAAAATTGAATCTAGAATTTTATTGAAGTTACTTTACCTAATAATTATTTTCAATTCGTATGTTATGGTCACCTTAAAGCTTGGTGTACACCGGTAAAGTAAACAGTATAGTCACTTAGCATTCTACTCTACTGTTCCAAAAGTAGGGACTTTACAAATGTTGTCTACATCGGTGTAGTTCTGCTAGTACTCTATTTCTGCGTTCAGTACTCTACTAAGATAAGATTTACGGTCGCGTCATGTAAAAAGAACGATGGCGGTCAAGCTGCGCATTAACCGATTTTGGGGTCTATTTGGTGGCATGAGGCACCATTTTCCCATGCTCAAACACACCCCCTCCGCTGTTTCCAGCGTTCTTTTTGCATGACGCGTACTATACTCGTGTGCACCAAGCTTGGTAGAGATCGTTTAGCTATTACTAATTACTAGCTGTCTACAGGCACGTGCTAAGTACTGACATCACAACGTAGGTAAGTAGGTGGGTATTGTTACACTGTACCTTCCTTCCTACTTATAAATATTGATACCGCACGCTAACCTATCATGATAAATGATTTCTACGGAACACTACTGCATGCACGTAAATCATGGTTTGCTTAGAATTTTAAGTACCAAACCCAGCCCAATGTGCGTAATTGTATGCTCTGTTTACACTTGAATAGTGAATACATACGAGATTAGTAACCGAAATAAACTGGATCGGACTAGCGCCTATGTAGCAAACTATGCGGAGCATAAGAAGGGATATGTTATTTCAAGCTTTCAAATAATGGCCAACTGGTAGAAACTTTTAGAACTTTTGAATACCTGTTTCGTGCATTATTTTAAAACATGGCTTTTGTTATAGCGATGTCATTTATTTCTGCAAACTACGTATTTTCCCAACTTTTATGTGATAACACTGATATATTTCCAATTCAAGAATGTGTTTCTTAAAGTACTTGAATATAGAGAAGTACATTAAATAACCGCGGCCCCCGGATTTTTGAAAATGTCAACTTTTGTTTTTTTTCTGTCTTTATTATTACCCTTTCTTCTATTGACTGGACAATCACTGTCTATCGAGCTACTAGCCCTGTGTCAATCAGCCATTAGCCAAGCAATAAACACCTGTCACGCAACGCCTTAAAGCACTACTGTAATGTGCAATGGAAATTAATTGCACGCCCATGTTCACATGGGGTTAACTCTAACTAATTTGATTGAAGTCATAAAGGAAGTTTATATCTTCTTTCTAATAGAATTCTTCCTCAGTTTCCCTTATCGCGTAAGGTGAGATTATTGACAAAATAATATTATTTTTTAACCTAAAAGTATCACGAATTCACGAAGCCCCAATAGTAAATTTGTAAAAAAATGGCAATCAACGTTTTTGAAGTAAAAAAACGTTTTTTTGTTACAAATCATTTACGATTAAAACTGAACATCACACATGTATCGTATTGCATTGGAATTTAGATCTTTTAATTTTTTTGTTCTACTGAATAAAATTAGAATTCACAAAGTTCTATTGTTCTCGTACTCGGCGTAATTAACTCCATAGGTTATCTTATCAGCTATGGGAACATAATCAGTAGCGTCTGTTTAACATAGAATAGGTCGTTGCTTTGATAATTTCTAATGATTAGCATAGCGCGGTGGATAGATGACGTCACTGTCGTGTCGGCTGGTCTCAGTTCCAATAAGGAGCTCTAGGTATATCTGAACTCGCTCAACTTTCATAATAAATACTTTAAAATATTTTGAATTTTTAGGACTGTAAGTAAGTAAACGAAACCTGCAATGAGGGTCTCAGTGAAAAAACAAAAGCCGTAATAATTCAGGAACCGCTGACTCCCTTCATCAATGATCATAATGAAAATTATTGTATTAGTGCCAACCAGCGAGACTCGAGTCAAAACCTAACTGAGAAAAACAACTAAGCGTTTACTTGTAAAAGTACCACTAAAACAGCATGTACGCGTATTCATCACTTTCTTCGCATTTGATTATCACCTTACGTTGATTACCGTATTAGAGACTCTTATAAATAATTTCCATTAGAAAATAAAGGAAATCTACCATAAAATGAAGGTGACCTAACACCCAGCAGCAAGCGATACCAGGCTAAGATGTTGTGATTATGATGAAACAGCAAATGAGAGGTTCTCGTGTCATTTTCTATTCAAGCAAATGCTAATATGTCTGAATTAATTACTTAGTAAACGATCTTATTCATACAGCAGCTGCACGCGCGGGTGCGTAGAGATTGCGTCTGAGAGATTCTAACTCTGAAGCTATTGTTTTCTAGGAAACGGCGGCCGCTATTGCGGCAGTAACTATATTACGTGGATAAACTGAAACAGATTGCAGAACGCGTAGAATAGTCTACTCGTGAAAAAAAAACAACAGAATCTGTATGAAATATAATCTGGGCCTTTTGCTCACTTCGGCGTATACTATTATATAATCTGTGCTTCGGCAGATACTTTATTGTAATGGGGATGACGTCGAAAACTCGATTCACCGCCGAGATAGGACGTCATCCCTATTAGATTAAAATCTCTGTCGAAGTCAGCTTACGCCTCTCATAGAATCTGACATCTTTGTAGCAATTTCACAGTTACATCTAATGGATATCTCAATGAAGATTTCAATTCGAGTTCAACTTTTTATAACCGAGCCAGCTGCTTAGGAAACCTTAGTTTGAACGTAAAGAAAGTTGAGTTTTCCAAGCCATGCATATGTATACCGTGGTGGGATGCATCGGACCGAGACCGCATCATTCGCTAAACATTTTAGGCAATACAACTACCAGGTTTCAGAATAGGTATTGCTCGTTTTTATGTAGAGTAGGAATTTGTAAAGCAGTCAAACAAGAATACGGTCCCACCAGTTGATTAGATGATTGGGATTTCTGGAAATGCGCTGGAACCTGATAAGATGAATTCTTTCTACAATATCCTGGTACACTGTAGAGTACACGTAAATGACTTTCCACAATTCACCACACTTTGTATGAAGTTGTGCAGAAAATTGTTAGGTACCTTTAACCACAGATCACATAATACTACTTTAACTGATAGAAACACACGCAGCCAAGAAGCATGAAAAGAGAGTATAATATTAGCCAGTATTGACCTGAGAAAAATATTTTTGATTGAGTGGTGTCACTGGTGTCCATCGGTAGGACCAAGAATCAATTTCGCGGCCAAGAACGGTTTCGCGAGCATTTATTAGTTAATGCTTTCCCCACAACTCACGCTAAATCTAGTTGCATTAACAATACTGCTACTGTTGCCGTTATCATTCGTAAACAGTACCTATTTCTTAAACCGTAATGCATATAATTATAAAGTTGCTTTTCGCTTGACAAGTTAGTTTGATATATTGGTGGCACGCGGAACTAACGGATGCACTTATTGAAGTATTCTTACCGCGTCGCAATCGGTTTCCGCTACGTTTGTTGATGCTAGACGAGGCCCATTGTCCACCAACAAGAACGAGTGGTTAATAATGACTTTTAGGTTATAATACTACTTGAAACATTCTGCTATACTCCAAGACATCGATAGGAGATCGTTACTCCAAAACACGGATTTAATCATTAGAGTAAATTGGTGTTAGTAATTTTCACCATAGCATTCACAAAACGGAGGCTGCCTATGTTTTTGACCCAATAGGCAGCCTTCGTTTTGTGACTGCTATGGTGAAAACTAAAACTGACAGCTAAACGTGAGCTTGGAGGCATGGAAAACCATCTTTGTGGAGTCTGTGTTGACTGCCCTAATCGCATATCAAAGTTACAGAAAGATTTTGACAAGAGCTTTTGATAAAATTGACCAAAAGAACTTATTCCCACGACAAAAAAATCCCAACTAATACCAGCGTCAAAAGATAAACAGTCGTTAAAAATCTGTAAAAGTGTTGGTGAACACTGAACAGTGCTTTAATTGTCGTTCACAATTACAACCGTACTTACCTATTTAGTAGCACGCAACCGAAGAATACGCCAATTGTTCTCCTAGGTTACAATGGAGGTTCTTGATAGCCTGGCTGGTAACAGTCCGAGGAACGACTTAGCATGTTTTGCGATATTGCTGAATTTTTGCAAAGGGTTTTAAAAAGTAAACAGTCTGTATTGTTGTAAATGTAAAGACTAAAATTCAAAGTCATATACTTTTGTACAGTTTTCTGTGCTTGACTTGTTCTCAAGTCTATAGATACTTGACCCACGCTTCAATCTTGACTTTTTGTGCTAAAGCTGTGTTGAAAAATATGACTCTTCCAATCTACAGTGAAGCATAACCGTTGTCTTTCTTCGAAAAGGCTCGTGATTTGCTCCAGTTTGTGCTCGGCCATGACCAGACAACTGAGTTACAGCACCGCTGGTTCCGGAACCTTAACATTAAATTTACTTTATTATCCTTTCCTGTGCGAGTTAATACAATCAATGCTAAAATAATTACGGATATTGTACTATGTGTAAATGAGCTTAATCTCTCTGCGAGTCGAAGTTGAAGGATTTTATTTAATTAAGATGGACTTTAAATTTATTTTGGTTGGTTCTTTTTTTAGGCAAATAGTTATAACAATATATAGTAAATTATGTTAATATTTACTTTGTTCCTGTTAATGTTGAGAAGGTACTTTTCTATGTAGTTTATTACTCGTTTGTATTTTATTTTCGGTTAAATATTAGTTGGATATTACTCTTATTTAGGATTATGGGGTTTGTCCTGTTATCTTTTATCACCATGTTTATTCGTTAGTGCGTGGGCATGCTTCGAGTACCTTATTGCGTAGTTAACATGACGTAAGGTTTTTTTGGTGGTTTTGCGTGTTTAGCTATTTCGAGTAAACTATGTACCCTGTAGAGCCTCTGACTAGAAACCAAAGTTTTACATATCATATCGTCGCGAGATATTCCTTAGAAAACCTCGATAAATAAAGCACTAATTTACATTCATTATTTAATTTAATTTATTATTTAATACTTTATTGCACAAAATTATAAATTTGTTACAAATGGTGGACTTAATGCTGAAAGCATTGTCTGCCAGCCAACCCAAACGTGGTGGTGTGATGAGGAGAGTAGTAGTTAGTAGCACCGACAAATATTATTAATAGGCGCATATACATACATATACCTAAAGATAGTATAGTTATAAAAAAGTTTCCTTGAAGAGCACCAATATTTTACTTGGAACTTCAAATACTCCGAAATTTACGGGTCCCCAAGTTACTGTAGCAAAAAGAACGGTACCACCAAGTTTTGGCCTCATTTGTTTTGCCAAGAAAAGCTGCTATAAACTTGCGAATCGGCGTGCAAAAGTGCAAGTAAGGTGTCTCAACTTTCTTTGCGACAAGTGCGCGCCGGCGCGTTGACTCGTTCAAAAGGGAAAAGTTGTGCACGAGGTATACCTACATATTACGTATGGAATATGTGTTCACGGGGTGCAGTTCAACATTCTTAATAAGAGCAGATTTTTCTGTCTTGTTCGACGTGTTACACAAGCCCATACAAAGTTGTTGTATCCATTTGAACGCTTCCTATATAAGGTTTGAGTTCCTGATCAAACCTTCAATTACTCTTTTAATTTCCTGAAGAATTGTAGAAAATAGTGCTGGAACACAACGAACCTATTATCCACCTCTTTCTTTAAATTTTGCCCATAGAGGAAGTTCTGTTCATTTAGCTATTAAATGCTACATATATCTGGAAAATAAAGTTTTTTTTTATAAGGTGCTATATTGATTGCAATTGTTAGCCCAAAACAAATGCCTAATGTTAGGTGGAAGCCAATGCAAAATCCAAATTGTAATACTTTTCTTTAGTTAAAATAAAGAATGTGAACTGAAGAAAATGGAAAACCGGCACATTTCTGCACCGAAGAAGACATTCAAATCCCGCACGCATCAGCCATCAGCATCACGTCAGTCCAACACGGAGCGTTACTCCGAACGCACGTCCTTCCCGTACCTATTTACGTTTCGTTTTACGTTGTGCGCCGGCGGCGGCGGCCACTGGTACAATGGATGTACGCACTGGTGAAGTGTACAAGTGTGGTAGAGGAAGTGCAATGAGCGATGCCTAGTGGATTTTGAGCAGCTATGTTTTTGGACGGGAAAGGTGAGCTGAAATTTTATAGACTCGTCTAGCTGTAAAACGATTAAATACAAGTTTATGTAGATTTCAAGGTTAATTCACCGGGCTGTAAAGATTGAAGCTTATACCTACAAAGATAACTGTTTAATTTTGTCTACGGAAATAGAAAAAGTAAGCCAAATCCAAATTTTTTATCACATCTAAACCTACACCTGATTTTTGTTCTAATAAAGCATTATTGGATAAAACGTAGGTAAATAATGACAAAATGACAAGGTGATGTCCAAATCCCAGTTGAGCTATCTATAAATCGTTTGCAACGGTTTGTAGATAGCTCAACTGTTTCATGTGTATTTTGTAAATATGTATTGTAAATACTGTAATAGTTGTAATTTTCTTTGTGAATAAATACTGATCATGGTACATCCCATGAAAGTCCTGGTGCATGTCAACGTACACATAACTGTTCAAATAAAAAAAAAACATTCCAATCACACAACAGTACAAAACGTTTTGCTAATGTGCGCAAACATGCGTATCGTACAAATCATGAAATTGATTTCCAATCGCTATAATTGCACAAGCATTCGTTACACAAGACCTTTTGTCGACTGATTATTGATATTGTCCACCAATCACAAATGTCAAGACTCTTGAGGAACTTGTCTTCTGCAAACGCTTAGCAAACTCTCTTCTAAATTATTATCTCATCTAAATACATACCTATAAAGATTTAGCTGTTATAATAATTTCATCTATTAAATTTTTTTTGACGAGCTTCTTGGTCTAGCTGTGAATTGCTGATTGACCTGCAAAAGGTGCTGGTTTTGTTCTCGCGAAAGGACTAACTGTAACAAAAATATCATCTTCCGTTTAAAAAATATATACTGTTTGGAAAATTTAAGTGTCAGTGGTACTATGTTATGTAGCATCTCAATACATAAAGAACCTACTTATAAAGGTTGTGGTGTAATCTTTACAGACAACAAAGATCAATACCAACCGAACAAATGCTAATTCGAAACCTTCTAGCTTACTTCAGGTACATGCCTAGGTATTTACGATGAGGCAGACGCGTGCCACTTCAAACCAGCTTATAATATAAAATGAACTTTATCATGTCAGCTTTAGATCCAGTATTCTGCATTTCGAAATGTGCTGAAGTAGACTCGGCCAACAATTTTGCAAACTTGTCAAACGAAATTGAGTTGCGACGTACTGGTTCTAAGGTTCGATTTGTATTTTCTTCCTCTTTGTGCGTACCACTTAGGTTGGTAAACATTTTATAGTCTCATGTCTTAAACTTGAGAGCAAACGACCTTGTCCTCGCATTTCCATGATTTTTTTTCCGCCGCATTGAAATTATCGGTACTAATCGTACCATTGTCTCCAAATTTCATGGCACCCTTTGTCACATAATTACCATTAAATAAGACCTACCTATCTATGTAAACAATGCTCTTAATTTGTGAAAACTAGTTTTACTATGATAAACAAACATCTAAATAAAGTGAAAACAAAACCCAAAGAAAAAAATTTTTTTACACAACATAGCGTCTCTGCTTCTCTCTAACCGTACTAAGCAACTGAATAGTGTTTTGCAATATACTTATGCTTAGCAATTATTATAATTTACTTTCAGAACAAAGGTAACGTTAGCTAGAATTTAATAAGTACTTAAAAACAACATGCCAATCAACTTTTGAGCATTAAAAATTGGCTGAGCGAAGTTTGTGCATGCATATTCAAAGTAACGGTGGCATTAAAAGTCTGTTTTGCATTATTGGAATCGTAAGTAGAGCGTTTATTTCGCCACAAATTACGGTTTTACTCGACGTGAGGTGACGTGGTTATTAAATGGTCAGTGACCACTGGGACCAGCCTTGTAGGTGCTGTCTTCCACCTACACTATTGTGAGTCTTCTTCCTTTTATACGTACATATCCTCAAAAGGGATGTTTAAGTACCATTAGGTTTTATAGCAAGCACTATTCTAGAGAGTACTTTTACGTTTTATTTATTCGTTATCTTATATACATGTAGACAAGTATGTAAATCATGTTCTACGGCGGCGTCTTGTTTACACAATCATTGGTAAAAATTGGCTCCTAACTCTAGATCGCGATCTTCATTGGATGAAAGAAAACCCTGGTTGAACAGAACTTTCATTGCATGAATCTTTTATATCCATTTCCTAACATTGTTCCATCACGATATAACTATAACCCTCACGAAAAGTCAATAATTATACAAGGAAGACAACATAAAGTTACCATCATCGCGTCTGCGTCAATTTTCCGGTCTCACGGTGTATGCCGAACTCTGCGATTATATTTTACCCACGCCTCTTTTACCTTGGTTCGTTTGCATGTTTAATGAAAGTCATAACGTGTGGTATAGTGTTCCTTCCGTGGAACGTGGAACTCGCAGTAGTAATAACGAGAATGGATATAGATAATTAAAAAATTCTGTAGATATGTGAACAATCGTCTATACGCTTCCGTAAATCGTTGGAAGCTAAGCTAAGTTCTGCATTTCTATCTTTGTTCAGATGTTGTCTAAAACTAAGTATTTTGACGAAAAATCAAGATTCAAAAGAATTTCATCTTCTAATTCAGTTTACTTACAGCCTCGTACAAATGAGTGGCTATGACAAAAGGCCGTACAGTTGATTTGGCTAGCTTTTCATCGCTAATTTTTCGTTCGCATTGGACGCCAGCCAACACACACACAATGACTGCTTTCGTCACAGGTTTGGAGGTCACTCAGCTACCTGTAATCATTCACCACTAACATTCAATACACACGATTGTTTTAGAAACTAAACAGTCGCATAAAATATAATTGTTATGGTTGCTAGCTTTTTCATTTCGACTATTAGCTTGGTTCTCGTAGTTACAATAATGATTGCTGTTCACGCCTTCTCGGTTTCAACAGTAACCTTTTTCGATTGTGATCATGGCATTTTTTTTACATAAATCTACTCATATCTACGCCTAAAAAAGGCAGTTTGCTCAGAAGCAGAGAGTTTGTCCAATTCAAATTAAGAAGACCTTTGTCGCTGAATCAGAGCAACAAAGATGTTCCTTGAACGTACTGCTTCATTCATCCGATGTTTATCTTCACTTCACCTCCATCATCTGTTATTTGTCCAAACAGCCTCCGCTTCTAACCTTGAAATCTGTATTTTTGCACTAAAATATATACGAGTGTTTTGCACAAAAACCACTGATTTTAGCGGATATATTCTGAAGTGAAATCTTTTAATACATTTCTAATGTTATTGACGATGAGTAAGAGTTTATTTCTGAGTCTGAGTGGGCGTCAGCACTCCTAGAAAAAACTTTCTTGATTTTTATTGCTACCTACAGCTTGTTTATAGAACAAACTCTTTAAAATTTAGGTATACCTAACCGTCTATGTCAGAAGATCATTTTGATCAACAGATGCAAGTAGTTTTATAAATCCAGTTAATTTTAAAAATACAAAACATGAAACTTCAAACATTGCGTCAAAAACTGTACTAATCTAGTAATCTCTTTGTATGGAAGTGAGCTGAAGATACGATTGTCTTTATGACATTGAAGTCATTGTTATATTCCAGCGGCACCTCATTGTTGGCTGTTGGAACGGAAATGGCGAAATTTTGCACGGACATATTGTAGATATACTTATATTATGGTCAAAATGTTTTATTATGCTGAGAAAAGAACACAGACTTTATAGTCTGGTAGAGAAGGCACTACAAATTTGGGAAGCACGAATGTTCACAGTCCTACTTATCGTGGGGAATCCGCCTTGGAAACCCGTCCGCCTGGGTTCTTTAGGGCTCCTTCCTACTAAGACCTTGTCTTTAGCTGCAGTCTTTCATAACTTCGGTATCTTTCTTAGATCACCCCTACATTTTAGAAAGTACGGAACACCTGTACATCCCTGCATTTTAACCGGCTTAAAAAAAGAAGGAGCTTCTCAATTCGTCTGTTGTATATTTTTTAGAGAGACTTGATATCGACTCGAATCCAGAGTGGATTGAAACTGTTTTATAGTTTATAGTTATAAAATTGTAGCACTGGTATCGACAGGAAATCATACCGCGTTGTTAATAAACTAAAAATCAATGTTTATACTTACGATAAGAGGGAGATATGTTTCTAAATTAGGCGTAGGGACTTTCCACATGTACTTGGAGCATAACGAGGTTACAGTACCTGACTGTAACCTCGTTATGCTCCAGCTGACATCCAAACAACTGCTATTTAGCAGTCAAACTCGCAGCTCGCTTAGCGCCAGGGAGGGCATCCGTTTGACAAGCCACGTCGCCGCGCAGGATTATAAATACCTTGTCATAATGACAAAGTTAATGGTGAAATTAAACTTAGATTTACTGCAATGAGTAAATTAGCTGAATTTTATGAGGAGTTAGTAAATTATTTCCGGTTGGGAGAGACTCTATCAAGTGAAAGTGACGACGATATGGGCCAATTTAGGATGATGAGAAGATATATTGCTGCTGAATGATGTTATATTATTATTGAAAATCTATTCAAGTTACGACTTAACTTGGATGTTACTTGGTTTTCTGAAGTGTGAGTGCCGTGAGTGGCACGTGATCACGATCAGTTCTACGTTTTTTAAATCTGCAAAACATATATTTTGTCTGTGATTATTGTGTCAAAGTTACTGTTATATTCCTGACGCAAGACATAATGAAAATATAAAAAAAAATGTAATACGCACTTGTGATATTTATATACGGACACGTGCCAACAACTGTAACGTAATTGCGCTTATATTTGCTTTGTTTGCAATGTAATAAAGTTAGTGAACAGTCATCAAAACACGTTAAAAGATTTATCGTGAAAGAGCATTGTCCTTTGTTCATTAAGTTAAGTTACTTTGTGTCAAAGGTGCTATAATGTTATTTTTTGTTAATATTTTTGAATGTTCCTCAATAGCAAATAGGAACTTTTTCCAATTGGTAGATCGAGAGGGAGTAGATACGCCATTATGTCTTAAATTATAACTAACATCAGGAATAAGACGGATTATCGTTATGGAAATTCTTTAGAAATGTTCAAATGAGAGTCGTTATACTCCTAGCGATTTTGCATGGGAGCAATATAAGTAAAATCGCAATCCGTAAGGTCTAGAAGACCAATACCTTTTATAGATGTGCCTAGTTCTGCCTAGTTCACGTACTCATAGACAGGTAATTGTTTGCACATTACACGATAGTACACGTCTTCGCCCGCGTTTCCAGTATCGTAAACTGTGTTTTTCATCGGGGAAATATTATCTCGCGGTATAAGGTAGGTACACGCCTGTCTCCCGAATATAAGCTATATCTGTGCCAACTTTTATCCAGATCAATTCAGCGGCTTAGCCATGAAAACATACTAACAGACACACTTTATTAGTGTGGATTTACAAACGCCATGCCTATTAAAATGCATCGCATGTTATTTCTAAATCAAGATAAGGAAACTGAACTGTAGGTATGTTGAATTATTTAACCTACTCAATTGTTTTATCCATTTTAATCATGGAAAATAACGTGGTTGCGCGTCCTTTGTTGCAGACCAATCGTCGCTTACCTCATTTGTGTTGGTATATCAATTGAATGATTCTGCTGCGAATCCACTAGCCATGAACTAAATCTAGACACGAATTAGGCTCATCCTTTGGAATAATGTTAGTAAAGTGTCACGAAACGAATAATAACAATAGTGACAGAAAAACCAAAAATTTCCAAATATTCTATACGCTGGGACGTAGCATCGCCCAAACGGCCAATTGTATCTTTTTCTCTTTTTAACTCCAGGCACGTTTTAGAGTCTTATTTTGTCCCAGATAGTAGCAAAATGCTGATCATGATTTGTATGATGAAACCATTTAGAGAACTTGAGGCTATTAAACTTCAATCAAATTCAAATTACTCGTTTTTATGATGATTGATGGTCTTTCTCGTTATATGATAAATTATTTTTTCAATTAGATGATTAAAAAAAGACAAAACAGAGGTAGGTATATGAACATACACAAAAGCAAAGGCCTTAGTTTCGAATGAGTTCACTCGTTTTACGCTCACCCATTTTTCCCAATGTCATTTGATTCTTCAACTTTTCTACCGCAATCACAAAGTTATATAACCAAATATCGGTTCGTATCAAACGATCTTATCGCTAGCCATTTGTTTTGATGGCACGTAATAGTGTCATCACGGGCACCGCTTGGGCAGATGACCCTTCTAGGGCGGGCGGGCGTCTCGGCCCCCTGACATACATACAAACACAACTAAAATTAGATTTGTGAACTCACAACTACACGCTAGACTAGCGGATTAAGTATTAATAGAGCGAGTAGAAATAACAGTGTAAATGAACTATTGCAAGTGTTGCTAGCCGGAACGGACAGGTATGGATGACCAGTCATCTTTTTATGACTACGATGATGTTTGAAAGAGTTTTTGTTATTACTACCTATCCTGACCTACGCAATAACAAAGGGAAAATATACTGAACACTGAACTGAAATAAGACATCACTCATGTCTTATTTCATAATGATCTTGTCGTAATGAGGTGAAATAATAAGGGTTTTTTTATTAATTTGTAAACTATCAGAAAAACTTAGAAACTAACTATAAAAATAATACTTATAGCTTCAAATATCTAGGCCTGATAGTCATGAACCGTTTTGAAAGAAATTAAAAAAAAAATGTTTATGATCTGAAGTGCTACGCATGAAAACCCACGAGTAGAAGCCAGTGGACCACAATTATGCTTCATTTCAATTTAAACTGACAGAGGTGGTATGACTCAACCACTGTAATATTATCCCGGCCAAGTAACGAGTTCAACAAAACATCAACAAAGTAGTCACACGTCTTGAATTCTGAGTGACTTGAAGTTGAAACTTGTAAAGGAACTGCTTTGAAAAACACCTAAATAAGACATTGTGACTTGAAAGCTTTCATTCACTGGACATTTACCCGTAGTGTGTTGTATGAAGCCTTTGCTTTACTATTCTATTTTAGGTCTGGCAATTTAATTTCAAATAGAGGAATATTTGTTAAATCTGCGAATAAGAATCGATAACGGAACCTATATTTTGATCAAACCTTCAACAAATGCGAATCAAACCACTTTGGACAGTGGATCTTTGATCAGTGGCATACCACCTTCACCCAAAAGCTTAGATTTAAGTTTAGTTGGTTAAAATATATAAAACCACGTCTTGTTTTCTTCTGCTTGTTTCGTATTCGAGAAAAGAAACCTTTGTTTGATCACCGCTTTGCTGCGTGCGGTAAAGTGGTCACACCACCGCACGCAAACCTTGTGTAAAATGGTGACGGTGCACGCGTTCAAAGCTGTGGATTTTACATTATACAAACAGCGAGACGGAACTCAATTTAAGTACTTTACTGAGCCAATAAACCATACATAATATTCACCACACGACTGGCACCAAGACCCGTTAGCCTACTCTGTTACTAGAATATTGATCCGAGTAGGGATGTGCTCGAAGGTGCTTTTGTAGTATTCTTCTATTGAGTATGACCTTACGTAGATGAACCCAGTAAGAGACTATTCGGACATATCGTTATGCTGCCAGTTTCAGGGTTTCTTAGGGCTTTCTTCTTTCTTTAAAAGCAGTTCCACATCTGCCTTTCGGCAGCATCACTCCTAAAAAGGTACGGACTGGTGTGGTGGTGTTTCGTTTCAGTGATGGCCATAATACAGCCTTACATCATTACATACATCAGTTTGCCGACAAATGTCTGTCAGAATACTCGAAATATCAGATAAGTATACAATAGATAATACACATAAATAGTGCACCCAACAAAATCTTTCCAAAAAAAAAACGAATTGGAAAAGATTATGGACAGCTTGGCAAATATAAGATACTTGAAAGTCAGAGTCATATTTCTGGAGTTCCCAATGCTTTATGTGTATGAGGTACATCCCTATACAAACACTTAATCTATGGAGGAGACAAAGCCATTGAAATAACTGCTTTGCCACACGCCGTTGACGACTTTAACGACCACATCAAAGTTAATGGTGTCTTCTACATCTCTGAGGCCATTTTACAAGTGTTATAGGACAAACTACAACTGATAGATGAGGTAGCTTGATTAAATGTAGACATGATGTTAGATATGGATTGATGCACAGCGAGGTTTTCCAATGGACTGACGATATAGTCAAAATTGCGGGAAATCATTTGATGAGAAGGTCCGAAATCAGTTTTGCTAGAAATACAGTTTCCTGGACGGACGTGACGACATTGTTCAAATCGCGGGAAGTCGGTGAATGAAAAGGCCCAAATTTTGCTAGAAATAAATGGGAAGGACCCAGGAAACCTCTGTCTAGCAGTGGATTTCTACAGACTGATATGATAATATGATGAAATTATATAAATATCAATACAACATGATTATTTCAAAATTTTACGCTGAACATAGTACTTCCACAAATAATTTTCAGAGCGACCGATCTTGTACAGCATGCATCCATCAGCTCGCAGCAATATATAATACGTCGTATTTCCTTCTGGTGGGCTCATTTACTGCGTCTATAATACCCAAAATAAAATAAAGTTTATACGTATTGTCCATAGAACTTTATTTCCTAAATTCTTGCCCTAACGTTTCGTCTGAGCATATAAAACTGGTAATTTTGAGTTCTCTTCGCATACGATATTTAGAAACAAAAGACGATAGTTCAAGAGTTCAGATCTAGGTAAGTAGCTATGACCTCTGAACTACCGTTGATTGAATGATACATTATGTAATGTATGACAGTGTTCCTACAAATCTAGAGCCATCAGTCATTGAGTTACGTAGCACCTATTTCAGCGTAGGCGCATCTTTTAGGGATGGTGATGTTTTTATTTCAACAATTATTATTCTTGTATTTGCGTACCTAAAGTAGTTAAAAGCTATTTTATTAATGCCCTTGACTTCATGTTTCATGACTCTTTTTGATAATGTTAGCCGTCGATCATCCTAGCTTTTGTGATCTTCGGAATAATAAGCAGAATTTTAAAGCAAAGGATATAGTGTTCTTATAGAATGTTCCTTTCGATAGTGTCATTTGCGTGAGTAGAATCTCACTCTATACAGGCCAGCCCTTTATGCTTATAATTTGACGTTTCATTTCAACGTGCTCAATTGGTGCCCACGCGCTGCTCGTTGGCTGACCCTCTCCATTCATAAAATTACTATTGAGCCATCATCCGCAATAATTGTGCCTTATGAAGTTATGAGTCCACTCCACTTCAACGCCTATGCACTTTGTACTTACTGGTGATCTAGCTAAGAAAACGCTAGAGGGAATGAAAGTTTTACGAAGTTTCTTCGTTTCTCACCCACAAATCTTGACCATCCCATGAACAGTTTTCTGGTCACATAGCATTGGGAGATGCAAAGTGCATTGAACCCATAGCCAGCTGACATTTGATAATTTTTGAGTTTTTATTACTGTCACATGGCGGAAATGGGCGCCGAATGTTGGTGCAGCTCAGCGCTAATGGCGCGGAACACCGTGCAATGGTCCGCGTGGGAACTGGTTTGAATTTGAAATTTGTAAAAGGAATCGAATTTTTATTCTATTAAAAAAAACTACAAGCTCCACATTGTCATGATACTGGCTGGCTGGCAGCTTGCGAAAGCTTCTTTAAACAATTGTTCCTTCTAAATTCAAACTCAGTCTAGGGCTTCTATGAACTGGCTGGTAAAAGTCAACAGTCAATTGTAATGATTTCACTTCCTATGACCATTGGAAGGGCATTGACGAAAATTAGAAAGCCTTAATGGTTCTTACTTTCATGTAACTCTGATACTATATGGAAGACCTAGTGAATGTGTTCGTTAAACAAAAATCATGGGTAGGTGCCAAGAAGTTAATTATGCAAGAAGTATCTGTTACAAGCTCTGCAGATGAGCGTTCGCTAAAATATCGAATCTATTTGTATTATTTTTGCTACTTATCTGAAACTACCTACTAATATTCCATAATATCTTGTAATTATAATTTTTATACGTTTTATTGTTATATGACACCACACAAAAGTCAGATAACAAAGCAGTTTTCTAGAATGAATTAAATTTTAATTAGAATCATTATTATTGAAATCACCGTGTAAAGATAAAATCCAGCATGAGAAAATTTACCCGCTTATTATCCAGTGTTGCTATCATCCTTTGTTTGGCATACCTATAGGTACCTACTTATTGTCCCTTTCACTCATGTGAACACTATTGTTGCCAGCACATAGGAAATGTTATTACCACTTATCAGCTGATACGTGTACACGGAAAACTTTCTATTTCAGTTTTTATCAGACGCTAGCTGACCTGCCAACAGCTTCGTCTGTGTTTTTCAGACTTGATTTAAAAATGTTGAAATTACACGATGAATATCATTTTTTATGGAAATAAAACATAGCTTATACTACCAAGCTTTAATTTACCTATCTATCTGCAAAAGAATTTCCAGAATCGGTCAAGGTAGTAGGTCCAAAGATACCCCTAGTAGTTCCCCTTGTATTGGTAAACAAACAAAAAGCCAAAGCTAAAACTAACCTTTTTGAAATTAGTATAAAACGTCTTGTAAACCTCTTGTAGGTACAAGAGGTTATAAGTTCAGTCGTCTTACGTGGCATATTGGCTTGCATGGATGTTTATTTTTACGATTAGGTGGGTAGGCACAGGCACTTACTTAGCGTTGTAATCTTACGTCATTTGAAGATGTTTCCTGTAATCTTCGTAACATCTTCGTCCATTAAACTTAGAGAAAGGAATTGTAGGTACCTATACCTAACCTACCTTTACTTCCAGAGTGGGAAAATGCTGGTATCTAATTCTCAGGCACGGTACATGAAATAATTTATTCTTTTATGTTGGTTACATAGGTCCCTTTAGATTTGTTGGTATTTCGTGTGCGTTTTTCAATATTTGACCGCAATTTCAGTGTTAGGCAATGCGGCCGATGGTGTTGGTCAGTAAATACATATTAGTGTGGGTCTAATGTACTTTTCCTTGTTGGTGCCTGGGCCTACCTAGGTACCAAACCAACTAACAATCTTCAATGTTTAAGGTATATTTTTTCACATCAGCAATTAGAATCTTGAAGGGCAATTTTTTGATTGAGGTGTCATTCAAAATTAACCTGCTTGGTTCCCGACAAAACAGTTTATACTCTTTCGGCATATTTAGTAGTAGGCATATTCTGGCTGCATTTTTACTCGTCTACCGAAAACTACGTTAAAATTTTCCATAATATCTAAACACAATTTTCCAATTGTTACAGAGCCCCCTCGAGTGTCAGCCGTGGTGGGGCCTCGCGGAAAGCGGGTGCAAACGCCTCAAGCGACTCGCACGCCAACCGTTCCGCTCGCCGCTCCGCTCCCAGCCCCGCTACCTGCGTTGCCAGACCCGCGCGAGCAGACTGCTGCTCTCGCGCACGCAGCGAAAGGCGTTGAGGCTTTGGGCGTTTTAGTCCAGTACCTTGTATTTAGGGTGAGTGTTTTTATATCTCGTTATAGATATTTTAACAGAATACATTTAGAACTAGGAAAAAACTAATGAAACTCCAACAAAATTGCAGTGAAAATGATCAATGCTGAAATCTTTTTTCGGTGGCAGTTTTCAGATTTGACCGCAGGAAAAGTGATATGCAGATACCTAGTGTTCGTGCTAATAATACAATTTCAAAATTACTGGCTTTCTACGTGGTGTTCATGAATCATGCCGCCAAGAACTGATTTGCGAAATCGAAGTCATCCATAAACATCCGTGAATCTAATGGATTATTGCCAGCTCATGTTACCTGATGCTTTCACCCTTATGGTCGATTTACATATATATTGCTTTAGTTGCAATGTTATCGATTATGTCATGCTTGCTAATACAAACTAGAGCCGAGACGTTAGATCGATTTAACGTCTCATTGGGTATTTTTCATATACCTACCTACCGATTTTTTTAGAGAATCGATGTAGTAATCGATTGCAAGTTTGTCAAATTTTAACTCAAGTTACAGCCACCATGTTGTAAGATAGCTTTGGTTTTTGGCGTGCTCCATTGAAATAGGGAATGTTTAGTACTACAAATGGGCAATTACTCACACGTTTTATCGTTTTAAACGCTGCGAATTGTTACACAAGTTCTTGCTTACACAACAACAACAAATGAAATAAACAATATTACCTAAATGTTATCAATGCTTATATACAACTCAGTTGTTACTAGACTATTGTGTAATGATGTAGCTAAGTTTTACCTACTTTACCTACATACATAATTTATTCTATTCGGCATGTAATTATTTGCCTAAAGGCATTGCCAATAGATGTGTTATGCCAATGAGTTCTTATTTGGAGTTTGACAGTTAATTTTGTGAAGAAACCGTCTTGGCAGAACTGTGGGCGTTTTATTTAGCACAGTTTTGGCTGTCCGTCTTGTGGTCAGGGATTTATGTCTGTGGGTCAGAGCCTGCGGGGCGTATCCGTTGCTCAGTATTACGTTAGTCGTCAATGATTACTGATGTAAGCAACCCTGCCTTCCGATACGTCATGCTCCTAGAGCACGAATAAAATTTCCCCCGTTTTATTGCCCACGCGTTTTAGCAAAGTTAAAACACCATCAGCACAATATCAGAAGAAACGACCCCTGCTGAAGATAAGACTAATATTTCTAGAGAGAGTTTTGAATCGACTTTTTTTACACAATTAAATGATGAAACAAGCCGATGGCCCATCTCATGTTAATTGATAACCACTGCCTATAACGACGAATTGCCTCACTGAGCACATCCAATGAAGACGTGGCCTTACAGCGGCCTTTACAATACCGTTCTACATTCTTAGCCTTTCTATTTCTGGTGGCTATTCAAGAGGTTTTTTCACCAGCAGTAGGCCTTAGAAGATTCTGATAAAATATTTCTGTTCCAGTTGGACGCGTTGAACGGCGGCTCATGGCGTATAGAAGCGGAGCGTTGGCGCGGCGTGGCGGCTGCAGAACGCACGACCGCCGCCCGCGCCGACCGGGACCGCCAGCAGAGGGCTCAGAAAGACCTCGATACCAGTATGTAGACTATCTACTATATCAATTCTGTGCGAGGCTTCAATTGTTTGGAAAAGCACCAGCAAAAACAGTCGAGTTCTTGGCGGGCCTTATGCCACTCTTGATCAGAATTCCACATACCTTTATTTTCGTCTGAAGAATGTGTAATGCGGGATAACATGCCTAAAAACAAAACACGCACGAATTATATCCGGTTTCGACGATAACAGTTTGCAAAAGAATGAGACGAGAGATAAATGACGATACAAGACAATTCAATAGTACTACTATCAAAGAAACTGGGTTTTAAGTGATCATGATCATTGATCAGTTTAAAAATGGTCCCACTGTAACTATTCATCCTGTCTAATTTATATTAGATTGTCTCTTATTATATTAGATTGTCTTTTAATGCGGCATGAAAACTTAAGGCTCTCGAAAGTGATTACAGCAAAAAAGTAACTCGTGATTTTCGTTCCAGTTGCCGAATGCTTGAGCAAGATCTCAGAGCTGGAGGTTGAAGTGTCGTCCAAGGAGGAGGTGAACGCGCGCCTGCAGGCCGCTCACGTCGAAGAGGTTGCAGCACTGGCCAACGATATAAAGGGACTTAAGGTGAGAACCATATACTTAATTACTGAAGGTCGTGCCCGTCTTAAAACACCTTAGTGGAATTAACGAGTTGCTTCCATGCTCTACCTTGAGCCTCTCAGGGACAGTGACATTGACAGGACAGTGACATGGGAGCCCAGTGAACCTTTACCCTGGATTCGAGTTTTCACATTTTTTGAAAGAATATTTAGCATTTTTATTTTAATAGTTTTTCTTGTGTTGTTGTGAGTATTATTGTTTAATTTTGGTGGAATTTTAACCAGTAATACTTAGGTCGTAACATAAAGTGTGAGCCATTGAAATAACTTTACACACAGTCATTGTAAAGTGGTTTTTCTGAATGTGAAAAATCGTTTCGGAACAAGCTGATAGCTCACCTGATGTTAAGTGGTAACTTCTGCCTATAACAATGCATTACTTCACAGAGCAAGTCCAATAAGGACGTACCCTGTAAGCATGTGCCGATGCACTGCGTCCATTACTCTGAGACGTAAAGATCTTGAAGTCTCATGTGCCTGTAATTACACTGGCGCCCTTACCCTTCAAACCGGAACACAGTCCAAAATGACACTAAAATATCGCTTGTCAGCCATTGACGTGTCGGGGATAAGGTTAGATAACCATAGATAGGGAATTTTGACATTTTTTGAAACGACACATAGCACTTTTATTTTAATAGTTTTTCTTGTGTTATTGTGAGTATTGTTGTTTAATTTTGGTGGAATTTTAACCAATAATACTTAGGTCGTAACATAAAGTGTGAGCCATTGGAATAAATGTGTGTAAAGTGGTTTTTCTGAATGTGAAAACTCGTGTTAGGTTTTGAAGAGAAAATCCACCATTTTCTTTTCAAAACAAACGACAGCCGACTTGACAAATGACTTGACTTGACTTATTTATTACAATTTTAACACTTGACATTGGCAAATTGTCTGTCGAAATGACGGACACAGGCCATTAACGAAGAGAAGAAGAACCATAGATAGATAACTCTGAACGTAAATATACTTGAGAAACCATGTCACGACGAGTTGCTTATTGTTTTGCCGGCATGTGTTCCCAGTTTTAGCGTTGTGACGTAACAATATGCAATATGCGTTATGCATGACCTACTAAAGTTTACCAACACATTATCGGGACAAAATTAGTAAATCCCTGTCACTAATATTAATAAAAATACAGAGCTGGTATAAGCTCTGAATAGTTACACCGTATTTGATTGCCTAAGATAAGGATACAAATTCGATCGAAAGACAAAACACTGAAACTATTCAAAGCATACTTTATGGGTAAAATGATAGGTACAGAAAACGAATTGACTAGTCAATTGGTTAAGTACTGTCTACTTATTAGTCTCTTACCGAAATTAAAGTTGATTAACGTAAATTAACCTTGAAGCTACCAGACATTCAAATCTTCCATAATTCGTAACCGCTTTTTTCATTACGTCCAATCATCATCACCATAACAATTTGTAGAATACACTACCTACTGGATATAGCCCTCCTCCATACATTTCTAGAAAGTACACTTTTTACCCTTCTACATCCATCGACTTACCGCGATCCTAACAATGTCATCGGTTGGGGACCGTTCTACGCTGTGCTATTTCATGGTCTATTTCACTCTAGTACTTTTTTTCTATCAATCCCGACTAGTTTACCAACATAGGTACTTAAATAAATCTTATTAGATAACATTTTGCTATACAATATTACAATTCTATATTAAATTTCCAGGATACAATCGACTCCCTGAAACACGAAGTCATTGAGTCGCGTGCGCGATTGCACGCCCACAGCGAGATCGAGCGCACCCTGCGCGCGCAGCTCGAGGCCGCACGATCCGAGATCGACAAGTCGCAAGACGAGTCGACCGAGTCGTACGACAAGTCGTGGAACATGTGCGACGCGGCCTGCGACCCGGTCTGCTGCGAAGCCGAAGATTGCGAGCTGAGATTGAACACGACCCAAGAACTCAGCACGGATGCTAATGAGCTCGCCGCCGAGGTGAGAATTGGATTAAATATCTATTGTTAATTGTTTTGCTGCTGGTGATGTAAGGAAATGAGGTTAGATGTGTGGGGTTCTTTGTTTCAAAGGGGCATTAATTACCGATGCAAAAAGATCACATAGTAAATTATCACATCACACCTCTTACAAATGTAAAGTTACATAAAGCGGTCTGGTAGACGTCTTTCGCCACAACCATTGGCTTAGATAAAAATAACTCCTGTAACTTACATTAAAATGTAATTTCCTTGACTCCGAAAAAAACATCTAAGCAAACATAAATATTACCATAACATGTAAAAACTACAATTTCCAGGTGAGATCACTCCGAGCCGTCATCGAGCTCAAACAAGCCGAGATGGTAACACTCCGCGACACGCGCTCCGAACTGAACCTCGAACGTGAACGCCGCGCCGCCGCCGAGCGGGACGCCATGACCGCACGACACGCCGCCGAGGAATTAAAGGAACGTGCAACCGCAAGGCAGAGGGATGCAGACCGTCTCAGAGACGACAACAGGAGACTGAGAGACGCCGCCGCAAGAGATAGAGACCACGCGGCGCGACTCGCTGCGCTCAATGAGGAGCTGAGATACAAACTCAGGCAGAAATCTCAAGTGAGTTACATAGTTATTGGACGCGGTTCGTCTGGCAGACTATAAACAGGAGACTGAGGGACGAATGGCGTGATTAACAAAGAGCTCATAATACTAACGGCTATTTCATGTGGGTGTGAAAGTTTATGTTATATGGGAACACGCTGCTAAAGAATTTAAAAAACGGGCGACAAATAACTGCAGTTAGTCTGAGAGACAATCAGAGGTGATTCGTTTATTTTTATGAGCTCCAAGAAATAAACTAAAAACTATACTTAAACAGAATCAGACCATACCCTATGTCCGTAGCAAAGAAACGGAACTAACTCGTATAGTAATATTCAACTGTCATTTTAGCGCGGCTTTAAAAAAATGCTCTATCATTGTCACTTGCATGAAAACGAAATGAGATGACAACAGATTTTGCAATCTTTTTAGTTAGTTCAGCTTAAGAAGACCAATATGAATATACCCCTAAACTAATAGCTGTATTGTTATCCAGGTGGTATCACTCCTAGCCGGCGGCGGTTACATAGAGCGCGGTCCGATCCGTACCCGCACGTCGTCCGTCGAGTCGGAGCGGTCCGCGTCCCCTCCCCCCGCGCCGGACACTCCCCCCTCGCCCGCGTGTTCCCCCGCGCCGGACTCGCCGCCGCTGCCAGCCGTCAAGGGAGTCGTCGAGAAACATGACTCCGTCAGCTGGGTGCTGGAGATAGAGGAAACGCCTGAAGAAGTTGCCACAAGGTGAGTTTCAATTTCGAATGTGTTTAAAAAAAAGAAGAATTTTGAGAGGCGGAGACTACAGAAGAAATAAGTTTGAACTTCGAATGTTCTGTTTCAACTTTAGAAAGCGCCTGCAATGCGCTCTCTTTGCTTCAATTTAGTTCCACAAGGTAAGTTTGTATTTCGAATGCGTTTAAAAATATGATGCATTTTGAGAGGCGGAGACTACAGAAGAAATAAGTTTGAACTTCGAATGTTCTGTTTCAACTTAAGAAAGCGCCTGCAATGCGCTCTCTTTGCTTCAATTTAGTTCCACAAGGTAAGTTGGTATTTCGAATGCGTTTAAAAATATGATGCATTTTGAGAGGCGGAGACTACAGAAGAAATAAGTTTGAACTTCGAATGTTTTGTTTCAACTTTAGAAAGCGCCTGCAATGCGCTCTCTTTGCTTCAATTTAGTTCCACAAGGTAAGTTTGAATTTCGAATGCCCTGTTGGAACTTTAAAAAGCGCTTTGGATGTGCTTGCTTTTCGTTTATATACTCGGTTATTTCCTTGCTATGTCCGTGCGAAATTCTGCTTTCTGTTTTTTTTCCGTGATAATTAGCCTAGCTAGGCAGTAGGCATAGACATTGATATATGACTTTCTGATAAACTAAAATGAAATCTTTTTTTGTCCCCATCAGATTGGCAAGGAGATCTTCGTTCCGTACGAGTGGCTCCCCGTCGGGTATGAAGCGCCGTGGTGGGGGTTCCCCTGGTAGTTCTCCTGCACCCGCGTCTCCCGCCCCCAACGCCTCCAAACTCTTCAGGCCGGGAGAACTAGACTTCCCACCGCCGCCTCCACCGCTGAAGGAATCAGCCGGTGAGGCTATTTACATTTACGACGACCGTCAATACTGAACCTTACCCCCATGGTTATAAGAACCACTAGTCGTGATGAGACTCGAATGTGTATCGGACGTTTTTTATTCTTGCCGGACTTATGGATTCATAGTTTTATGGAATGTGGGACCCAACCGGATTTGTCATTGAAGATCCCGATTGTATGAAGCATAGTTTTTGCTAGTGCTTTTTAGCACTGATTGTGAACATTTTATTTATTAGCTTGAAGTTTTCAAGTAGAATACAAGTTTGCTCTTTCGAAACAGAACGTAGCTTAAAGTGATATTATACTTACTTGTATGCTGGTACGATTTGCAAGTTTCATAGATTTATCTTAGTCTTGTAGTATTTGATAAATAGCTGGTAGAGATAATACTTATATTCTATTTCTTTCTATCTGGATATTGAAATATAATGGTATCGATTCTCTTGTTGCATTTTTCTAAACTAACCTAATTTAACAGCGCTAAAAATGTTGCCGTCCCTTTCTCATAAACTGAAACGATAGAGACGGCTATAATTTTAGAGCTGTCAAATTAGGTTTGTTTAGAAAAAGGCAACAAGAGAATCTATACCAATGTTCGTGTTATTCTTAAACTGTATTTATAAGTCCGCTTTTCAAAAAATTCTGGCCTTGAAAGTATGTTATTGCCCTCGATTCTGTTGTTTCATTTTCCTGAACTAACCTAATTTGACAGCATTAAAATTGTTGACATCCTTTTTCTCACGAACGAAACAAGAACACGACAGCTATCATTTGAATGCTTTCAAATTGGTTTAGTTTAGAAAAATGCACTAACAGAATCGGGACTACTATGTTTAATCTGATTAGGCTATGTTTTTATGGAAAGTGTTTATGTACCTGTGTCTTATGCCAATGAATAAAAGTCCGTTTCTAAGCCATTTTTAAAGTTACTTTTACCTTCTCTTGAATACTTATTTATATCTAATCACATTTTTGTTAATCACGTTTTGTTTTCTTTACTTTTAAAATCCTGTCATTTCTTCAGTGAATATCTACTACAGTACCTTGCATCTACCTTTCATTTATTTTTCTACTTTCGTTCATTGGTATATTGAATTCTTGTTTGTTTCACTATTGATAAATGTATGTTTTATGTATCCTGTGTAAGCTTCGAAATAGCAACGGGTTGTTGTCTGATATTACTTAGGTATTTCTAGTTTTAGATTTAGTAAACCTGATATATAGATAAGTGTATTTATTATTGTTTTCTTTCTGTATTGTAACTTAATTATAGTTTATCACGGTTGTTGGAACATAATTATTTTGTACAAATAACAATTTTATTAAGGAGAAATTAACATAGTTGTAGGTGAGTTATGATTGATGCTCGATTTGACGCTGATTATGAGGTTGCTTATGCAAATCTTACTTTTTCTTATTACACAAAAACGCTTTTTATTTTTAAATAGTTGTAACTGATTTATGAAAAAATATTTCAACCAAACCAAAGAGTCGCGTTCATCTTAACTCTTTGAAATGTTCCTTTATTTCCACAACCGATATTGCATGCCTGTGCCTGGGTAAAAAAATATTATGTCAGCTTAAATGATTTTAATTTATTTTTAAGCTAAACGTATTACCATTCCAAATTAAGAATTGTAAGCAAAAATAATTATTACATACATGATTACTGAAAATATTATACAATAAATAGTATGTTAAAATATACATTGGTTTTATTGATTTATCATCATCAATATATATAAAACTCTTTTGAAGCTGACAGAGAATCAACGCACAGCCTAAACTAAAAGCCCTAGAGGTATGAAATTTGGAAGGTAGTATCCTTATGTAGAGTAGGGGTGCACTAAGAAAGGAATTCTGAAACGTCACACCCTAAAGGGTGGAACGCGAGCAACGCCGCGGGCGACGGCTAGTCTATCATACTTTAAATGAGAGCAGAGACCGATTGTCCGTGGCAAAAACAAATAAACGAAAAACTGGTTTTTCAAAAATAACCTGTCGGATGAGTTTGTACCAAAGGGTTAACTGAACAGGGTCATAAAAGTTTGTACTGTTTGAAAACGGGTTAGATTTTATTATGGTCGACCTGTCAAACCAGGTCATCCTCCAAACACACTTCGATCCTAGAACAGCTGAATCTGCAGTGAAACTAAGCCAAGTGAGTTTGGATCATTTCAGAAATATTACTTGAAAAAACAAGTCCGGTCAAGTGCGAATGGACTCGCCAGTTGAGGTTTACGATCCGAACCAAAAGTATGTATATCAGTTTCTTTTACTTTTTCAAAAACTTAAAATGAAAAGTGAAAAATTTATATTAGGCATTATTAGGTGTCATTAGCCTTGAATTATTTTGGTGTACATAAATAAAATAAACGAGTTTGTTCGTGCAGTAGAATACGACCTACCAAGGTGCTTTTCATGAAGAAAGCATGATCAGATCAGTCAGAAAAGTATTTTATAATATTTTTAATGTTCGTTCTACTGATGTTAGCTGAGTTAGCATTTATGTAGATATACTAAGGTATTTCCGCAACTAATTTATATATGATTTCACCCGGTATAAAAAATAGGTAGATCTAGAAACGGCATGTTTGCGTACAGCTATCACAGGAGTGATAGCATTTGGCTAAATAACGGCCTAGTTTAATATCAAATGGCGAATTCGTAATCTCAAATTAATTATGTCAAGGGACGTCCTCTGTGGCGTTTACCAAGTTGGTATGATACCAGCCCCTATATAAAAACAGTAAGCGGCCACCAAAGGACAATTCGTGAAAAACCTCCAAAATGTACACTGGTGTTTTCGTCGTTTCTTTAATAATCATCGGATCCGGTGAGTCTCGAATAAATATTGATAACAATAACAGCTTGGCTTCAAAACAAGAAAGTTTTGAAATTTGAGTAGCGATTTCCGAGTGTTCTTCACTTTCTCTTTCAATTTTGGCACAATGTCTACAGTTCTTGGCTGTTTCTGTGCCTTCAGATCAACTCGGTTTGATTAAATCTGGCCAAATTCTGGCTACGTTATACCAGCACGCGTGATAATCAGTCCACATTGTTTTTTTTTATAAAAGCCATCTCTGGGCTTAAGTAGAGACCACGTTTAGGCAAGCGTAGTGTAGGACGCCCTCCGGCTAGGTGGGTGGCGTGATGATCTGCGAAATGTAGCTAGCTGGCAAACACTGGAATAATAGAGTCTGGCTCAAAGGCGCGTCTTGGGAGAGACCTACGTCCAGCAGTGGACCAATATAGGTTTATGAGGATAATCTGGACCAAAATAAACGTTGCATCCAAATAACGCGTGCGGAATTCCGCTGTGATTTTTCTGCCAGATTTATCCCACTTATTTACCTATGCCCAACTAAAGATGCGCCAAGGTACAGTTCGGAAGCTGTACAAATGTTGCGGTCGACACCCCATCCATCGCTTTGCGCCCGATACAATTCCACAGTGCTCGTACGTGAATGAAATTTTTATTCGAACGTTACTACATTCTTTTGTGAGCGGTGTGTTTTCAATTTGTTTAGGAGTGCGAAAGCCAGCCAACCCTATCGACCCCGATGAAAAACAATATCTACACACTAAATAGTTGTGAACGCCAAAGTTTGTCTGTCAGTTTTTTTCACACTTACAGGGGCCTTGTGCTCAGTTCGGCAGGGATGATTTTACTCCAATAGGGATGATGTCAAAATGACGTCGAAAACTCGATTCACTAGTGGGTGAAGCGAGTTTTCACCCGAGATATGACGTCATCTCTATTAGAGTTAAATCTCTGCCGAAGTAAGCATAATTGCACTGATGCACTGGAGTATGGGCAATGGGCATCGTGCAAAGTATCTGGGTATACCCAGGCTACTTATATAATGGAGTGCCATCTACTTAAGACTAATAGGGTTACCCCGAGAAATTATTTGTTCGCTCTTTCTATTCTCACTTGAAAAAAGAAAGAACCTTAGCTGTCAAAACAGCACAGGCTATACAGAGTGTCCCAGTAATTAGTACCGAAATAAAGTCTAGAAGTAAGAGCTCTTCATTCCAAGATTTGCAAGGGGTTTAACCTGGCCAAAGGCCTATCATGGTATTCCACGAGGTCATCCCAATTTTTTTCGTAGCAGTAGGTACCTACCGGCATTGATTTAGCGCACATACTATTTAGTAATCTATATCGGGGCCAGGCCAGTACGGGGCCAAGCGATTCTAACGAACTTTTTAACGGTAGTAACTACCTAAATACGAGCACAGAATATTAGTACTAGTAGTAGGTATTTACCACGAGGAATGCACCAAGTCCGTGAAGCACCGGTTTTTTATCAAAATGCTTAATTAGTAGGTACGTGCGGATACTCAGCGGGTTTTTGTTTGTTTTTGTGGTGTGTGCCAGTATTAACAGTCTATCAATATTTGCCTGGTTAGGTTTGGCTAGAGATCTCGTTGATTACGGATGTTTACCGTGCCTGGGAAGAACTGTTTATCTCGCTACTACCAAGTATATAATATCTTTCATTTGAAAGGACCTCTAAATGTTAGATAAATATAGGTAGGTAGGTATAATAGGTATGTATGTACTTAGAGACCGTCTCTTCATTTATATCTTTAAAAGTATTTTTTTATTGTAGTGATTTTATAACGATAGACAAATGAGGTAATGCATTGTTATAGGCAGAAGTTACCACTTAACATCAGGTGAGCTATCAGCTTTTTCCATTCCATTTCCAAAAAAAAATAGACCTAGTAGGAGCACAGATTTACTGTAGTAAGGGTCGTGTTACGATGACCTAACTCAATGATTAATAAATAATGGCCTTTTAAAACAAGTAAACTGCTAAGATGATGAATGACGTGTCTTAACACTAAGCAGTTGCAAAATACACTTCACCCATCGAATTTACCTCTATATTACTACCAAGAATGTTATGAAATGGTGAAATTCCCCCCAACCGTTTGGTCCCAGTCACCGCTTTATCTCTTCTGTGGTCACATCGGATTTGAACGGATTTAAATTTCGAAGGCATAGCGGCTTTGGATTGAATGTGTAGCTATCAACCCTACTGGGGATCAGAATTTTGGGTAGTTGTCCCACTTTACAGACCCACCTACTTATTTTACTCTATCTACATTTCTTATTGTGAACATTCCATAACCTACTATTGTGTACCTGAGATTGGTCTCAGGTTTCATGTTCGGCAAAAGCTGATTTCAGAGAAAGCGGTTGAAAACTGGTTTACTTCCTTTTCTAGATTTTTGGTCATATGGACCACTCACCTCAAACATGCCTCAAACCTATCAGACTAACTTATACCTACTTAAGGGCTCTTTCCAAACTACTTAAGGTTTCAATAAATCAAATGGAACACGTTTTTGTTTTGTAGAGCAACTGCTCTACCTATAGTATCATTAGTTCATTCATTCATTCATTTATTTTATACCATAGGATTTCATAGAGAACACCTAAGTGTTAAAATGACCTAACATTAGGTCATTTTTTGTAGGCTGTCGAAACTCTCGAACTAGACTCGTGCTTTCGAAAAACGAACAATGTATGAAACGGTGGTCAAAATTTAAATCACGTTTCTTACAAAACGAGATTTTCAGTGTGTAATTTTGGTAGAATGGGAGTCCCGCTTCTTCTTACGTAAGAACTACGTATTACATTTTCTTCGTACAATTTAAAAATAATAATACCTAATTATTAAAAAATCTGCCAGTTAATAAAATTAAAAGTTGTAAACCGTTCACCAGTATTTGTTGGATTATGTGATGTAAAAAGTAGCCACTGTAGGCAGTTATAAAGGCGCAACTAGAAATAACACAATGGAATTTTCAGGATGGCGCCAAAACAAGCGTATTTTCTGTGAGTCGTTTTCGCGTCGAGTAATTTATTTGTTTCATTCGTCGGACTAATTTTGTGTCGTGTCCCGAACCGCAATAATGTAGGAAACCGAATGCAACATAAATTACTCGACCCAAAAACACGACATTGTTAGGTACAACTCACAAAATTGTAGGACGGTATTTGGTTTTAATCGCACGATATCAATCGTTAATGTATGCATAATAGCATACATGACAGCGGCCTCCATAGGCAGGTATTATGAAAACAGCCGTAAGTAACCAAAGGCTGAGCGCCAACGGATTACCGACCACAGCCATCGGTGGTCTGCGAGTCCTGCGATAGTCACTTTGTTTCCATTTTCATGCATTTTGTAGACTCGGCGGCAGCAACTTGCTACACCATGTGAAACTATAAAAATTGGCTATTGGTGGCCACCGGTGCATGTAGTCGCCGTGGTCGGTGGCTTTGCGCTCAGTCTTCTAAGTAAATACAACTGTTAAAATAACCAAAGTATTTTTTTTTCAGTATTCGGCTGCGATGAAAACCAAGCAAGGATCCGATATTATTACAAGTATGTATCAAATAAATACATAATAGAGAAAATACATTGTATTATTTGAATTACATGTATAAAAATACACTCAATCCATACCCAATTTATTAATTCCCAATCACACCAATCTGGGTGGGGTTAACTTAGTTCGGAGTTTAACGATTTTATATAGACAAAATGTAAGTTTAATTCGAGAGTTATTTTGCTAACCTCGTTAAGTGCAAGTCGGCAAGAGAAAGTTAATGTTCTAAAAACATACTCATGGGTTGCTTTTTTTAAATTTCAGTACAATGAATAACTACACGGAGTTGTGTATGGATGAGGCAGAAAAAATATTTTCTACGTCATGGTATAATCCCCATCTACAGACTGTTATTTTCTGTCATGGATTTACGGGTAAGAAGCATATTATATTTTGACCGCATAATGACAATTAGCGTAAATAATGTATCTGGTTCTTTAGGGAGGTAGGTACCTATGTTATCGTATGCATTATGCATTTTTTGATGCTTTGATGCTCGTACTAAAGAAATCGTTACTATAGCATTTATAGTAGAGAATTCTTATACAAAAAAAATACAGAAAAAATTGTATTGCACATCACATTAAAATTTTACAACTGAAAGAAACATAAACGGCACTGGGATACCATGGGCAAATGAAGAACTGCGAACAAATTTTAATTTTTATAATCTCTTATAATTTTATAATCTTTTATAATTTTTATAACTCTGTTATGATTACGTCCAATAGCATACTGAGGACCTGGTTTATTTTGGAAATTACAATTCACTTGTTCAAAAAATGTTAACAAGTGCAAATTTCAATTTTGTTTTTAATTTTAGGTACCCCTAAAGGGCCGGCTATAACGGGTGTGGTGTCTGCCTACCTTTCTAAGGGAACGCACAATGTAGCGTTGTTGAATTGGGACAAACTAGCTGCCATAGCATTCCCAGGCATAGTGAACTCTTACATAAACTGGGCTTTACCAAACTCTATACAGGTAAATACATACGAAGTGTACTTATACGTAAGGATAATAGCAATTTTTTCACAATTTGAGACAAATTAACAAATTTTTGGGTGCGACGCAAACGATTTTGAGTCTGATTCAGTTGGTGCATTTTTCCCAACTAAACGAATTTGACAGCACTAAAGTGATACCTGTCTTTGCCGTTTTAGTTCATGAGAAAGGGATGGCAACAGTTTTAGTTGTCAAGTTACGTTATGAAACAACAAAACCGGAGGAAAATATGTAAAGAAAAATCAAAGTCCATGTAAAATCGGTAGTACGTCCATAATATAAATAAATGAACATAAAAAATGATATATAAATATGATGAAGTCTCATCAATAGCAGTAGGTGTTATAGAGCTTTTATACAACTTTAATAAACTATAGGTTATATACATACCTACGTTGCGTATCTCATAACTATGTTAGACTAAAATACTGCAGAGACTTTATCGAACAGGAAGTCTATCCAAACTTTACTTTAACAAATTGGCACCTAAAACGCTACTCCGAAGTCAGTAGATGCAACTTTAGTATAAAGTTTCAAGAATATAGGAATTCCAAGGATTTCGCATTCATGAACCAGGCTTTTCGCTTGCCAGAGTGAAATTATTTTACACTTTTAGGTTGTTTTAAGACTAGCTCAGAGTAATTAATAAACTATTCAACTAAGTGCCCTATGTCTGTCTTTACTTTCGACTAATCAAAAATAAAGACAAAACAGAATTGTATGATAGATAGGTTTACTCAAGGATTTCAACCTTTGTAGGTACTTATTATTTATCAAAAGTTACAAACAGTTTGGTGTCTGATTTTAGTCTATGTTTAGTCACTTGATAGGGCCTTTATAATGGAAGTAAATTACGACATTGAACCTTAAATCAATGTAAGTAAGGCAGTGTAATTACAGCCTTGATGTTTAGATCAATGGTCACTGCCTATTAAGAAACCAGAGCTTTCGGAAAATGTGAACTTCATTAAGAATATCGCACGTATCATAATCAATAGATACCCAAGTACAGTCACAGTTAACAGTAGGTATACTGGTACAGTTAACATCATTAGTGAATGATCATAAAACATGGTCATACTTTTTATGCCTGAAAACTAGGTACCTACTTGTCAGCTTATAATAATATTATTTTCAACTGTGATTAATTTATTACAGTGTTCCCAAAATCATGCTTAGAGTCAAGTAATAGGTAGACGAGTATACTCGTACAAAGATACCATTTTGAAATTCTGAAAAAGAGATCAACTTGCGATTCTGACTGTACATAAACACACAATCCCCTGTTATTAAACTCCTCTCAACTTCTGTCCAAGGCTAATCACCGTTTCAAATATTCCGATCTCATTTTCTTTAGGATAGTCACAAACGACAGGGAGAAATAATGAATGATGTGGCTGTATGTAGGTATAGGTACATTCAGTAATATCTGAATATTGAAAAGGAGCTCTTTGACAGATAAAAATCTAGGTCTTGACACTAATGGAAAAAGTTAATTCCATTACTGAAACGAAACATCCAATCATAGAATTACAGTTTCAGCTCTGATCTTTTTGATCCCCTACCCATTCGTAGTGAATCAACAGTCTAATATTATTTGACGTAAAATCCCATATCCGATTGAGCTGAAATTTTGTGAGATACCTACCTATAAAAATAAATTCAAAAGTTACCTTAGCTCGCCTACTAAAAAAAAAACTCCGTTTTACACCGCTTTGATCGATTTGGCCGCCACTGATTTATTAATCTAGTCAATCAGTTATATGTATAACATCATGATTGACTAACTTGATAGGATTTTACTTTCTATATTAATAAGTTCATTTTTAGCACTCAAAATCAGGTGGGGCGTCTGCTGGCTTCATCACTATTTATTATTTAAAACTTTTTCATTAGGCAGCTGTGTTTTCTCTTCATTGCCTAAGATACCACTAACATTTATTGATTTCAGGTAGCCGGTGATTTATCTGAAGCCATGTTGCGGCTGTCAGCAGCTGGTCTAGACATGAACAGGACACATTTTGTGGGGCATTCTTTAGGAGCCCACATTTTCGGAATAGCTGGCAATAAGTGTATGGACAAAGGACTGCAATTTTCTTGGTAGGTTTTGTTACGCCGATATTTATGTTTACTGCAGTATGCAGCTGGGCAAAAATACATAAAATATGGAATGTAAAATTGGCTAGGGAAAGTAATAAGTCATGCACAGATGCGCAAAAACTATAAATAATTTGTAAAGTGAGATAGCCGCGACCACTACATATTTATTGTGTCCAAAAGTTATGCGAAAGAATACCTTCCTACAAAAATTTTCACACCAACTTTAGAATCTACTATCAATATGAAATGTTTGTTTATTTTTTAGCATAATAGCTTTAGATCCAGCTATTGGCTTCGATATGAAGCCCGCATTCCTCAGGCTAAACGCCACGTCTGCCCGATTCGTGGCGGTCGTCCACTCTGACCCGACCAAGTACGGCACCAAGAAAAACATGGGAGTTGTTGACTTCTGGCCTAATTTCAAACCGTCCGCACCTGTCTTGCAGCCTGGCTGTCCAGTAAAAGCTCCAAGATTCTCTGATGAAGGTGTGTTTATAATTATTGATTTATGATAGATAGAGAGCATTTAAAAAAACTATTTCATCATAATCAGTATCAACGTAGTCTCTTCCAAGACTCGCCATTTAGCTCGGTCTTCGTTGGTTTCTTGTGCCTCTCATTTTGGAAGAGTTCTTGGCAGAGGTCACAGTCTGTCGCCCGTCAGCGGCCAGGAATTTGCCGGTGCCGCAACTAATACTCGAATGGAGACCGCGTTTAGGCAAGCGTAATGTAGGACGCCCTCCGGCTAGGTGGGGCGACAATCTGAGACATGTAGCTGGCAAACACTGGATGAGAAGAGCCCAAGACTAGGCTCAGTGGCGCGTCTTCGGAGAGACCTACGTCCAGCAGTGGACCGATATAGGTTGATGATGATGATAAAGATGATGAATGGAAGCTATACCGCCTTCCACCGGTCGTCAGCGCCTCGTTAGTTACTGCAGGATGTACCGCGTGCAGGTTCATATTGACTACTCAGTACTCAATATATTCATTACTTTCACATGGTTTATACATTAATTTTACATAGGTTTTGGATGTAAATAGGTAACTCATATCACAGGTGATATCATGGAGGTTGAGTTCTTGTGTAGCTCCTGAGGTGGTAGAGCTATGGTTCTCATTGTCTTTCCATTTTTTCCAGAGTTTTGCAGTCACAACCGGTCATGGAAGTTACTTGCTGAAGCAATAACAAATTCTGGTACAGTAATTGCAAGCCAAGCCAAGCACTATAGAATGTGGAAAAAATACAATGAAGAGCAACGAAAGGCCAATGTGTTGGAAATTGGAGTGTGCAATGAAAATGCGTATGTATCTGTAGAATAATTATGGTTTTAGGATTCCCATCCATGGGTATATGTATGGGCTAGTATTATAATTATGATCTGTGGTGTCGGTAACGGAACTCTTATGGTATGACTTTGTCCGTACGTCCGTCTGTCACAAGCAGCTATTGAATGAAAAGGTTGCAAAATATAAAATTTGCTAACAAAAATTGTATTAAATTGCAACTCTTCTATTTCATAAAATTTTTTTTTGGTTAGATCAGTTCTTGATTTAGTTCGTTATAATTATGTATGCCCCCTTTTCCTTCATGGCAACCAAGAGGTGAGTGAGTAGGTGAGACTAATTAGAAAATTAGGAAATATTTGGCTCATTTATTTCAATTTATTCATTTATTTATTATAGATAGATATATAATAGGGTACTCATTAACTCATTACTTTTTTAACCAGGCTCCCCGGCAACTACTACTTCACGACGGCTGCCGAATCACCATACGGACTCGGTGAAAATGGACTATAAAAAACACTGACAAAATATTTCTAACATATGATAACTGTGATATTTTAATTAGATAAATTATAAAGTTATTGAATTTAAAATGTCTTACTTAATTAACATTAGTAGGTAGGTATAAAAATGTAAAAACAAAAGTCTTGCGTTAGTGATCCTTGTATATTAAAGAAATACTTCCGCAAATAAGTTTATAAGATTTTCATCAGGGATCCCCACTGGTAGGGATTTCTTGGTGGGGATTTCTGGAATATTCTGGACCTATCTTTAAGTTCCCGTTAGTCATTACTTTTTGTGTACAATAAAGAATAAAGAAAGAAAGAAAGAATATATCAGGGTTGTCACTCCTTCGTAGAAGTAGAGGTGTTCAAGAGGAGATTGAATAAGTTTCTTTCAATACCTCTTTAGGCAAACGTCAATCGCAGATTGCGATTCAATTCTTAGGTAGGTACTGTTTAAAAAATCTGAGTACCTACTTAACTTACATAATTTCTAGATTATCCTATTCTGAGTTTAATTGCAAAGATAAGTCCCTCAATATGATCACATTTCGTATAACTCATTCGGTACAACTTGCTTCTTAATTGGGCATTTGCGTAAGCTTACCCATTTCTTCTATGTTTGCTTTATTCTCCAAATACATATAAACAAACAGGCTCATCCATTTTTCATAAGCAGATAGGGGTAGACATAAGAGTAATATTTTTTTACAGAACTCAGGGCTATACCTATAATTTTATAAACGCTGAATAGAAAAACAGTTGCTTAAAATCTAGCTCCCTGTTAGTAAGAGACCGCGATATTTAAAGAGCTGAATAAAGTTATGCAATGATAAGTAAGCAGGTAAATGATGGAACAAACTGATCTCCATAATTATTCGTAGGTAAGTGTAGCTTTTTTCTTGAGCACAATCGTTTAACATCGATAAGTAAATGATATAATATATACAGCATGAATATTTTTGTTTATAACGAAGTACAAGAATAATTCGTGCAGTGTTATTGGAGTGGATTTCAATTATTTTCTTTAGAATTAAGCACTTTTAAAAAGTAGATCTTCCCTCCATAAAGCTTGACGTGTGCTCTGACGACCGAAGATGAAGAATAACATCAATGATTTCTTGTGAGCGCCATGATGTGTGTAAATGATTTTATTAAATCGTTGATTTACTTCTATGCCTACATATATGCAGTGAACGATCAAATGGTTTTTTGTTCTGTTCATACAATAGTTCATACCCGTGATCGGTTTATAGCTTGCTCTCTCACACTGAAGATATGCCATTTGAAATACAAACGCAATGAATTCTCGGAACAAAACTGAATTAATGAAGGTTCAATCGAAGTAAGGCTTATTTAAATCAGGCTAATTAGTCAGCATTGAGCTTACAGGTGTCTCTCACGAATCGTCTTTACATATGTACTGTACTGTACACCCACTTTCCATTCCAAATATTATGTAGTTTAGATGTTTGGACGTTCAGATATATGGATGTTTTCGTTTCAATCACGCTACAACTGCGTCCGATTTGGATGAAACTTGAATATACATATATTGTTCGTAAGGTACTAGTACCTACTAGTAGGTACTATTTTATTTATAGTAGGTTGATCCGCACATTTGTTTAATAAAACGATGTATTGAGATGGTATAGGAAGGAATAACTAAGTAATTATCTGTTGTAATAAATTAAGGTACCTAGTAGAAAAGTGACTATACCCTATCAAAGACTTGCACTAGCACGTGATACAAACTATAGTGTCCAACATATAAAAGTGGTACTCCAAAAAAAAAGTAGTGTTACATTTTAAAGTTTATAGTTAGATCAATTTCATTTCTATTTTTTGAATCCTCACAAGATAATAATTAGCTTAGAAATAAGATTGATCTGGCTAGAAATGTGTCTAATCATTCTGCTTGTTGGCTTCATTGCAACGTCGAGGAAATTGGTTTGAATGTGGGTTGCGACTGTACATTCATCTAATAGCACAATATGCTGCTAAATAGAACTAAGTACGGTACGTAGCTAGGTAACACATACACATGTACACGTGACTTAGAGCGATGCTGGCATCGCTGTGTTTCGAGGGTATGGGATGGGCGTAGTCATAGTGCAATGCATCACAGAGTACGTCCTCAATGTGCTTAGTGAGGCAATGCATCGTAATAGGCATTGATTACCACTCAACATCAGGTGGGCCATCGTCTTATTCCATATAGTTGTATGACAAAAATGTATCGTTCCATGATAAGATGATAATTTTGATTGGTTTTCTATTCACTTCTCTTAAATTAAGTATCTTATTACAAAATACTTAGGGATATATTCATATTGGTCTTCTAAAGCTGAGCTAACTAAAATGATTGATAAATCTGCTCTCATCTTTTTTCGTTGTCATGCAAGTGAAAATGATAGAGCATTTTTTAAAGCCGCTCTAAAATGACAGTTGAATATGAATAAATACTTTTTACCGACGTATTTCCCAACGTTTGATATTTCGACATGATCTTGTATTTTCATTATTTCCTTTGTACTCTCCGCAATCCACAAAAAGAACTTCACAAATGCTGTTTGTCAAACAACCGTACAGATGACATACAGCCCGAGGGTTTCCTATGAAAAACAGTTTGCAAGGAGTCTTTTAAGCAGAAGCCTCCAGCCCGGAGCCCTTGGGAATGGTGTCTTACAGGACGGACCCTGTTTCAAATTACAGAATACATGCTTTTTCCATTCACTAGTTGGTTTTCAGGGATATATTCGTTCTGTTTTCAAGTTTCGTAAAATGAACGAAGTAGGTAGGTATGTACCTCTTACCTTCTTAGAGTGCTTATCATTTTTGTATCTAGACGCTTTTATAACTTTAGTCTTGCGAGCATTGTTCAGATTTTTGTCAAACCAGGTGATCTATATGCTCATATTCTTAGTGCCTCGAACAATTTTCGCCTCGACTTTACCTCGAAATCATACTTTGGTAGTACGTTATTTTGACAAATCTACCCAAAGTAATGATTACCCTTGTTTGAAATGTATGATCTCAAGCTCTTATTATAGATATAGTAAATAATAAACGTAGGTACGCATCTCCATGGATCTACGGGATCCCTCTTGGCATCCGATTCTAAAATCCATTTGGGTTTAAGTGCTTTAATGAGTTGACGGAATCTTAGGAGCCTCTAGAGATCAATAATACCTATAGCTTTTATCGAGCTACTTAGTTATTTGTAATAATAATTCTGAAATGACTTCCCATTGATGTGTTACGGTTTGAAGGCTCCCGGTGCTACTACAGGCATATATGACCAGAATGATGGACGCAGTGTGGTGCCTCACAGATCACGTTCTCAATGAACGTGATCGGTGTGTAATGCATCCTAGAGGTTACTGTTTAACATAGGATGAGCGTGTTCATAAATTTTTCTAGTAGAAAAAAAGCCAAAGTAAACGAACTGATTTGAAAATAGAGATATATGTCTCATAATATCTTTGTTATCTTCGGTCTTTGTTGGTATTGTATTGTATGGTGTTGAATTATGAAAGGTGTTGAATTATGAATTATGATGGCAGCCGCTAAACTTATTTCATACACTACATTGAAACTGAAACGTTGTACAAACAAATTCGTAACACAAAGCTGTACAAAATAGTGTAATGTAAGTTTAGCGTGTATTTTATGTCAATCACGTATTACGTACTCTACAAAGCGCTCAAAAGGACGTCGAGTTCCGTAATTTTCATTGCGTTTTAACGCTGCTAGCGCTGTGCGAGGGGTTAATTCTGTTTCAATGTAATTTAATGCAATCAATGTCAATATAAAATCTATTTTTGTTTATTTTGTGTCAGTTCAATTCAATGGCCATGATTTAGATTACGACCAATGGTTGCCACGACTTAATCACGAGGTAAATAAGACATTCAAATGCGTAATTTCAACTTAAGTACTTATCCTCCAAAGATTGTCTGGAAGAATCTTTAAGCTATAACCACTTTTATGATTTTTAATTTATTTTGTAATTCTTTTTCTTTTTTTATTAGCTTTGTAAGGTGGACCAGTAAAGAGTTTTTCATTCATTGTCTAAGTTACGCAATTGTTTGAGTCAAAAGGCATTTTCCCAAAAAAATATTTAAATAGGTAAGTAGAGTATAGACCACAAAAAATTTACTCTGTGCTTTCTGCGTTTTATTGAAATGCCTGGCGCATAATGTTAAAACCACGGCGTATTGTCACAGTCTGATATTTAGAGAATAAGGCTGCCTGCACCCGTTCGTTTTGTTGCCGAGCGACGCGGGTCGTTCGCTACATCTGTTTGACAATTTACGCTTTTAATAATAGCCAGTCGGCTTTGAATCGGTCGCGCGAATTAACAGCTGGCTAAATTAAAGCCCTCAAACTTTTTACAGAGTCGGCCGATAGACCTCTTTCGTCCGCACTCAGCCGCAGGGCTGGCAATTACAAAACCCGTCTACTGGAATCTTTGTAGATTTCCTTCAATTATAGTTGTTTGAGATAAAACTGTTTGATCAAATAAATACCCCTCTAGCTAAGTTAACGTTGACAAGTTTCTCATTCAGAGATGACTACAAATTAAACGTAAATGACAGTTCCAATTATAAGCCACGTGACCGCCACTAGACATTTTTGACGTTTACTGTGGTTCTCTAGACATATAAATAAAAGAAGAAGAAGAAAACCATAATGTCGAAAAAAAGTGAACCAGCCAATGGGTTCGATGGCCATAATGCGTCAAAATTGGTCCGTTTGTAACACGACGGAAGAAACTCTAGATAGATAAGGGTAGAGTCTGCAAAAGAGTTAGTGCACAAAGTAATTGAAAAAGTAGGTAACTCAAGTGTTACTTTTTCTAGTTTCAAAAATGTTAAACTTTTGTAAAACGAACTGAATTTATTTAATTTTATTAATAAAGGTACTGTATCTAACTGGGAGAACATATAAAATACAAGAAAGAAAGAGAGATAAACAAAGGTCTTAAATCTAGGTGTTTCCCTAATTATATGATACCTACCAATAAATTCATATAATATACTTATTAAGTTATTAGAAGAGACGAGTTGATATAATTATTCGTTAATATAATATCATTTATGTGATTAATTGATAGGTAGGAATTTACGCCAAAATATTACTATAAGGAGTCTTAAATAAATCTTATCAATCAAATTATATATCGAGTACCTACTCGTACCTTATTTAATCGATATAATGATGGTAATAGCTCGATATACTCATAAATTCATAAATTCATTGACAGGCGTCATGGCTCAGTCGGTAGTAGCTCTGCCTTCCGTGCTGTGGGTCGTGGGTTCGATCCCCACCAAGAACAAACATTTGTGTGTTGTAAACATAGATGTTTGTTCTGTGTCTGGGTGTTTCTATGTATTATAAGTATGTATTTACAAAAAAAAAAATGTACGTATGTATTCTATCAGCCATCTAGTTTCCATCGTACAAGCTTTGCTTTGTTTGGGACTAGAAGGCGTTGTGTTAAGTGTCCGTGAATATTTATTTAAAAAAAAAAAAAAAAAAGGCATTAGGTACTTTGCTTATTACCGAATTCGTATCGAGTTTGACTAAAGTACTTAAGTAATATAATGTAGACGACTTGTGAAATCCCGCGCCGAATGTTTTACTTGGGTACATTATAATTATAGTAGGTAGTATACAATACATAGGTACCTACACATAGGTAATATTAGTTACTGTTATTTACGACTTAGTAGCTATGCTTAAAGAAAATAGTATACATACTTTGGCATATTTTGATCTTTAGAGTAAGTATGGGCAGAAAAACTAAAAATATTTCCCATAATTTTTTTATACCACAAATGTAAACTACAAACATTGTTATTACATAGCGATTTGGTCGTAAAATGATAATTGTAATGCAACTGTTGTAATTAATAATGGAAGTAGCTAGATACTTACCTACTAGGTGCTTCAATACCTTCCTCTTAGACTTGGTGGCATCGTGCACTGTGTATATACCTATGTGCACGTGAATTATTACTATACTAAAATGTGTTTTGTTTAATTTTAGCTTATGTTTTTAGATAAAAAGCCGTCAAGATAGGGTAAATATAATAAAAAAATATTATTAGATATTAACATACTTAATAATTTTATTTTGCATTGTTTGCGCTATTATTATTATGCTATATTTCCGAAGAATAAAGGAAAACCCAAAATAAAGCTTTTATCATTAAATATTTTGTAAATTATTACTTATTATTCAAATTACCATTCACAATAAGAAAGAGTTTTTGTAATACCATCACCAATAATATGTCCAGCAGTGTACGAGCCAACGAAACGCTCCGCCCAGTAGCCTGCCAGTAATTGCAGACCAGAAACTACCTACACAGTGAACCCTAGGACTGCTATTATGATAATTTATGCAAAAGCAGCTGAAAGTGTAGGGTTAAATCAAACGAGAGGCCACATTCAACTTGAACGCTTTTATAAGTTACCCAGTACTTCCGCATTTAACTAATCAAATTGTAGGGTTTTTTGTGCGGTGGAAGGGATATTCCATTTCTATCAGCGAGAAAAGAAAAATAACGGTAAAAACATACATCGGTGAAACATTTAGTATTCCTGAAAATTCTAATCAGTTTTTTGACTGAAAAGGACGTAAGTACCTAATAGGCCGTAAAAGCATATCATAAAGACCCTTTCAATCCAAGCAAAGGTACGTACAAAGGTACGTAAGTACAGTTTTTTTGAAACTGTATTATCGGCGTGTTAAAAAAAAATCTTTTATCTTTTTTTCCATTCTATCTACTAGTTTTATATTTGACATCAAAAAGGAGGACGAGCTGTAACTAGCCTACTTTGTTAGTGTAGAAAAACAATAAAGCTCCATTACAAGGAATATAATACTTATTAAACGTGCAGCAAGATAGGTTAGTATCCAGCCTATAGCGAAACTCTCGAACTAGACTCGTACTTTCAATAAGCAAGCTGTATTCTATGAGTTAGTGGCCAACTCTGGTGACGGAATTTTAAGGCCACCTTAAGGCCTCCGTCGTGGCTTAACGACTGCTAGAGCCGGGACCGACAGTTTAACGTGCCCTCCGAAGCACGGAAGCGCTCAGATGTAAATGCCACTAACGGTCACCCATCCAATAGTAACCGCACAGAACCTTGCTTAACTTAGATAATTGATTAAGCAAGCAACGCCACGAGCGCTTCATACCTTCAATAAAAGAACAATGTATGAAACGGAGGTCAAAATTTGAAGTGCCGAGATTTTCAATGTGTAATTTTAGTAGGGAGTCCCGCTTCTAATTCCGTAAACACAGTGTTACATATTCGTTGATAGAATCCTTTGAAGATTTTGAGTGGAAACTTTCATTACAAAATTGAAACGTAAATACAGGTAGAGTTTCGAACTTTTGGTCAAAACGAACGCAGCGTCCACCGAGTTATTGACCATCGTTACTCATTCTAATGCGAACATAAATTGCGGGCCGCGTCGCTTTATTGAACTACCACTCGTAAGTACTGCATTTGGATATTAGGAGAAAACTCTCCGAAGTTGACTGTTTTCAGTTTAACACACAGACAACTATTACACGATATCGGGCATGCGCGCCGATACCGACGTGTCAGTGGTTCAAACCATAATGTCGTCAAGGTAGATACGGTGGGGTGTGAACGCTTCTAAGTACGAGCTGTACGCCGCTATTGTATTTAGATGTGGCAGTATGAAAACAGCTATAATGTCGTATAAGTAATATTAGTACTCTTTCTCACCATTTCGGTGCCCACACTGCCCCACACCGATGTTTTTGGATCAAACTACTGACATTTCGGTATCGTGTAGATGTCGTTATCGGTTAGTGTGCAAACGCCCGTTGGGTGTAACGTGTAACTTACTCATGACGTGTTGTGTTGAAACTTTCCAGTTCAATTTAAAGTTTTGGCTACTGACGGAATATCATACAAATACCTACAGATAGACAACCCGCCATCTTTATTCCATTTTACATTACTTAATCGCTAGAGTAGAGTGTGGAAATTTCTGACCTGACATAAGTCACGTGACCATTACTATAGTTTTTTTTGGTCCTTTTCTATTCGTTAGATAGAGCACAGAGCACCTGTAGAATTCAGAATGTCTGCGCGAAAAAAAATCAAAAATAGAATAGTTATTTACCTCTTTTCTATTTAAAAAAGTTCCCCCGGGAAACCACTGTTATTTTTCTCATTCGTTCCTATTCTGAAAATAAGGGTATAGCAAGAGCTAAGAAAAAATTAGTGTAGGCTAGGCAAATTATAGACCAGATTCATTCTGTCGGGTAAATTAATTCTCTACGTTTTTAGTTTATGGTCTAAACCCAAAGTTTACTGCAATATATTTCGAGGGATCTTGTCTAAAATATAGTAGTCATAAATTAAACATCCTTCCTAAGATTTGGTTTTACCCAAGGCCTATGTAGGGGGCGTAATAATAATCTATCTATTACTAGTCTCAACCTGCGATGGCTCGCGGATGATCTTATCATTCAATCAGTCCAGTTTGAGTTACAAACATCAAACTATTGTATATTTTACAATATAGTATTATTTACATTCACGGACGTTTACAGCATGGTTTATTTGCAATAACAACAAAATATTTGAATAACCCGGGGGTTAAACTTGGTAGATACCACAGTAGATACTGAGGTTACGGGTAGTATAACCCGGCCGCGGTCACTGAGGTCAGCCGGACCATCGAACCTCTTTAAATATTCAAACGAGAAATGAATCGGAATTTAACTTTCTTGGGAACATTATTAATCGAGGGTCTTCGTCATGAATATGGGACGGTATTTGAGTAATAATTTATTTAATTTACTAAAGTAAACACGTAAATGAAAGTAGGACAAGACCTTCTCGCCCCTACCGTGTCGAATTCAAAACATAATTAGATAAACACGGACAAGAGATCAAATGAGTAGGTAGGTAATTTGAGTATTTTACCTACCTACTTACTCGTTTGAAGTAAAATTCATAAAAGAATTTTTGAGGATAAGTTTTCACGCGCCCTAATCGCCTAAATGAGCTGTGCTGTCGGTCCTGGGGTCAGGGTCAGTTCTAGAGATTTCGTAGAAAGATGTTCGTACCTACTGCATTTTTTTTTTCACTTTTTTTTCGGACGGGCTAGAGTGCTTTTGTAATCATCTGATGATTTTTGACAACGCTACCAGACTAGTCTCTGAACCAAATCAAAATGTTTTTTTGATCCATTATTAATATGACAGCCAAGGAATCTGAATACGCGCTAGGAGGGGTTCGGGTTACCGCGAAGTTTTATGGATACCACAAAGGTTTTACAATGTCCCAAAAGTAATCAACCGAATGGATTGGAATTCGAACCCCAGACTGTTCATTGGTTTGGAATTAGGGCCGGTGATGGCGGAGCGGTGAATGGGAAAAAATGTGGGTTCGAACCCCATACATAGAAAATGAAAATAACAGGTAGATACCAAAAGCCTTCGTAGCAAAAACCTGTTAGTTCCAGTTCAATTTGTACATTTATTCAGTAAATACATTTTATGTCAATAAATATATATTCAATAAAAGCGACCATATATATAGCCTAGCCAATTTGACATTCAACTATCGCTAGAGAATAAAAAAAAAAGATAGGTGTTTAGTGAACGAAAAGTCACGTGACCATTCCCGTACTTTTTGACGTTTTCCCTTGACTAGACGAAAATAGCCGGTGCTATACCGTCAACATGAATGACGTCATCGAAACTTATCTATAAGTATAGTATTATATGATCTGTGCTTTATGTAACAACATTTCTATATGTGATAGCTGCTACATAGCAGTATACCTTGGAGATTCAAGAAAGGAGGATTTTATTGAACTCATTGCACTAATGCTCTGCCTTACGTAGCAATTTATTTTCTGCAAAGATAGATTATTAGCATTGGCTTTCTACCAACAGAGCACCGAATTGTATTAGTACGAAAAAATATTAGGCTCGGGATACACAAGTCTGCATTGAATGGGTCTTGGTAAGTGTAGGTACGTCCAAGACCGCTAAATGGATGACCCACTAAAAAAACCAGCTGAATCCATTTACAAAGTGCGAGGTGGCTTGGAAGAAACGACTTTATACTAGCTCCACAAATACCCTGTGTACTGGACTTTAGTGCTGACTAATTTAGAACGCTGATTTATTGTAAGCTGATTTTTTGTGTAATTTATTGTAAGTATGTATTTACAAAAAAAAAATGTATGTGTGTATTCTATCAGCCATCTAGTTTCCATTGTACAAGCTTGGCTTAGTTTGGGACTAGAAGGCGTTGTGTTAAGTGTCCGTGAATATTTATTGACTTCACTAGCCCGTTTAAACGGACTGCACATTTGCAGTTCATATACGCTTGCATTTTGACCTTCCTATATTCTCTTGTTGTTATTTAGGTACGTGCTATTTCATTAATTTTATAATCTAGCAACTCTATAGTCTTTAAGAAGAATGCATTTGTAAAATGTTGCAGCAGCAGAACTTATCTCCCATAACGCGATTGGTGAAGTCCGTTTGTTGGTGGCCTTAAGACTGTGTACCAGTTTTGTGCCTTGGAATACTATTATGGCAATTGCTTGTCTGTGGAAGGCATTTCTTAATGTTCTCATATTGAAACGTCAAGAGAGAAATATGGAGTCTATTTTAATAAAGAAAATGCTCACATTCTGTGAGTTAATATGTTATTTTTTAAGCCTTATACGTACCTACTTTTTACAGGACAAGTAAGTAAATTAGGTAAGATAGATGTAAAAATAAACAAAAAACTTTACTAACAGTAAAAAAACATACTACAGCTTGAAATCTAGAATAAGGTGATTGAATAATTCAACTAATACTTTAAACAAGAAAAAAACTTGCAGTTTATAAACTCTGTTCATTTCAAATATTTTAGTCAAACCTGCTAGCTTATCTTAGTTAAGCTAACGAGAATTCAAAGCTAAAATACGAGGTCATCTCGTGCCTGGAATAAATTAAAACGTCAATGCGAGTTCACCAGCAGGTTTCTTTTTAAAAATAAAGTCTGGAATTTATTCAAACAACTTAAAAACGCTTTATAGGGTTTCAAAAATATGTCTAAGTATTGAGATTGTTTGTTCCAGTCAAAAGTCAAAGGATCGCTTTGAAACCTCTTGAATCTCTTCTGATAAACACGCCTTCTGATAAAAGCCTATCATGAGATGCAAGTCTGTTTCTTTCATACAGATCTTCACACATAAAGCGGCAAAACTAACTTTCTACTCTCTTTCAATCTCACCTTACGAGCTTTTATGATGTCACAAAAACTTTTACAACAGTTTAGTAATTCAACAGGCGGCTCACGCATGCGCCAGCCCTGAAACCCATCCAGTAAAGTTTTCAGTCGGCAAGTCGGGAGAAACTCGAGCGGATGTAGAGTCACGTCTCGATCGAGTTATATTCGAGATACGCGAAGTTACCATGAACTAGTAAACATGGATTATTCAACATTCGTCGTCCTGATACTGTGCTCAAGTTTGTATAGATTTATTTTTAAATTATTTCTTTGCTTGTTCAGCTCGAGTTTCAGTTGCGTGTCAAAGTTTTCGCTGGATATATAATTTTCTTGTCATTCTGTTTTGATCGTAGCTAGTGGTTACGCTTTTATTCGTACTCTTTGTGTAATTCGGGTACCTTCGTGTTAAAAACAAACCTTTATGCCTTATAAATCAGTCTGTTAATTTAAAAAAAATAGTTTTGACACTGTTTGTACTAGGACTGTCAAGAACTTACAGGTCTGGGTTCATTTCCTTACTAACAAAAAAATTGTCTGAGAAGAAATTCTTTATTTTGCGAAATCTTTGTCAAAGTCTTTGTCAATGTTTTATTAGTAAAATCACAAGGATCATTTTAGAATCGTCTTTTATGCTAGATGATTTTAAGGCCCGTGTGCTGATTTACTGCCTCAACTACTGATACACACTCAAGCATAGATTTTTGTATGAAAACCTACTCAAACCTATGCTTGAGTAACGACTTCTGTATTGGCATTTGGCATACGGGCCTGTGTAGGGAGTTCCTCGCGACAACTTTTATTCAAAGCAAAATACAAAATTTGGAAAAAGCCTATAAAATGTTCATGTTTTGAAATAATATCAAGCATCAAAAAATATGGCAAACATTTTATCAATTAAGCTAGATTGGTATTTTTTTTTTTCATTTTACACCCGGCGGGCTAATTGGCTGATTTGAATGTTGGCCAATCGTAATTGGAGCTGTGCAATGCACTAACGTTTTTTTACTTTTTATGAACATTATGTAAAAATATTGAACCCTCGATAGGCCGATGACATTGACCGCGGAAGTCACGTCAGTGGACGAAAAAGACCCGCAATATTGTTCTTCCAGATGGAGGTCTATGTTCAGAAGTGAACTTCTGCAGAATGATGATGATAATATAGTCCTTTAACAAATTCTGTTATTGAGAATAGTCTCGAATGCCAATGTGCGCTTTAATGTAATTTTTTTGAAGACAAAAGATTTTTAGACCGTAGAAGATCCTAGACAAAAAAGCCAATGAAAGTCTCAATCGGCTTGCAACTTGTCGCTTATTTTACTTACCAACTGTGGACTAAGTAATTTATAATACCTAATATTATGCTCTGACTGTAAGGAATATTTTGGCACCCGCTTCGCAAGAAAAGTCACTGGAATATCTCTAGTTCATAAAATTCATAAAAGACCAGTTTACTGTACAGACAAAATAAATATTGACCTATTCAACCAATCGGAACAGCTACCGGACTCGGAATGATACAAGCCCCTAATTTCCTGTTGGTCCCGGTTCAATAGATTATTTCCTTTTCACTCTGATAAAGTGTTTTTACTACGTTTTTTTATTTTTACACACAAAAGAATTTGTAAAAAAATTACCCAGAGCTTCGAGGAAAATTCACAAAAAATCACTTCATAAAATTCATTCAATTCTTTCATAAAATACTTAGGTATGCGGTTTCCAGTCCATTGGCGGAAAAGCCGTAGTATTTTTCTCATTTTCGTAAGGTGATAAACTTTTATTGTTTCATTGCTTAGAAAATTATTTAATAAAAGAGTTGATCTTAAGAACTTTTTCTCTACAAATCCATTAGCTTATCTTAGCAGCTAGGTGAACCAGAAATACCGTAAGTTCTGATCTGAATTAACAATTATGCTCAAAACTTTTTGGTTCAAACAAACAGAAGGAATTAACGAAGCCAAGTTCCGCCATAACCGTTTATCAAATCGTTTTATTCGACTATGCTCTTTATACAGAGGAGGTAAAGTCTACTTTACGAGCTAAATTGTTATCCGATGCAGATGAATGTAATAACAATCGAGAGGTTTCAATTTCGTGAAAGCCTATAAGAATAATGTAATAATGCGGGGTACAAAAATTTCACTTCATAATATAGCAGATTTTATAGACCCGTTTTTGTTAAGTAAGCAGCATTCAGCGCAATCATGATTTGGATGGGTGACCGCTACGCTAGTAATATATTTTTTTTTCATCTGCCAACCAAGATATTGCAGTATCTACTGCTATGTATACCTACTCGATGAATGAATGAATGAATGATTTATACGCGTGAAGAGTGGTACATAGTAGATCTTAAATAAATTATTGATTCTCACACTTCGCCAGAGAAACCCAGCATGCAAATTTAAGATTACAATAGAGATGTCAATAGCTTTCTAAATTGTAGCGGTACTTATACCTAGCTTCTTACGGCATTTTTCCGCTATGAAAGAAATTAACACATCGTTGAAAAAAAAACAACAATTTGCAGTGCGTGTCAAGCTATAAGACGTTGCACATTGGTCGATAGCTACACCTACACGACACATTTATGTCAGTGGCTTAAAAAAATATCGGCGTCGTGTTGGTGCCGACACAACTTGCAGTGTGAAAACTATGAAATACGAGCCTGTAGTCCAAGTTTATTCTGTTAACTTTCGAAAAGCGAGAATCGAGAAACTCACAGATTTTGTATGAAGAAAAACCGTTTGCAAACATTCCGCTAGTCTGCTTATCGGGTTTTCATACAAAATAAGCAAGTCGCTTTTCGATATTCGTTTCGATCAATAAAACAAAACTTAGACTAAATGTGAAAATAGCCATTTAGGTACATCTAAAGTGAAATAATGGTAGGTAGAATATCAGTCATTTATGTATGCATGAAAACAATGCATTATTCATAAACAACCCATGAATTGAGTGATAAACTATCAAAATAATCTCTTGTCGGGAGATTCCCTAATGGGTCTTACCTTTATTTGTTTTATTCATATTACATAGTTGTTTGTTCCAAGAAATTCAATTTCTCAGAGTAGGTAGTATACTTTAGGTATGTACCTAAAAAAGACTATTATTATTTTTTTTATTTTTTTTTATTATACAATATAGGCAACCGTTTGACCACAATCTCACCTGATGTTAAGCAATGACGTGGTCGACGATGTTACTAGTTAGGTTGTTAAATTCTAGTGTCACAGTTTATATTACGAAAGCCAAGAGTGGCTTGTATAAACTTTTTTTCGTGCAATAAAGTATTCAATAAATAAAATTTGAATATATACAAGTTATTTTCCCCTTTGCACTTTGCACGAATAATAATTCATGCAAAAAACCTTTCAAAACCTAATGAACTCTAATCTTGCTTTTACGACATTGTACTAAGTATTTCAATCTTTATAGCCAACTAAAAAAAAAATGCTCTGCTAAAAGCAAAATCAGATTAGAACAAAACAGAATCTAAAAGTCTGCAGCGGAAATAATCAGTACCAGCAAACAAAGGGATTAAACTTATTTCTTTTGGCGTGAGTTCGAATACGTAGTACTCCTAGAGTAAATATTACTAGATGTGATAAAGCAGGATTACTTTACGTAACAGCGTTTTTACTTTTTTTTTTTTTTTATACAATATAGGCAACCGTTTGACTACAATCTCACCTGATGTTAAAGTAATGACGTGGTCGACGATGTAGCACGGTTACCTAGAAGATACCTATTCACTCTACTCTTGAAAACTTCCAAATTATAGTCATTCGGGAACTATTTCGAATGGTAACAGTAACAGAGTAAATTTATTTAGTAGGGGCTTTCACAGGTCACTTGCGTCTGTAGGCTATATTGGCAATACTTGGTGACACTTGGATATGAAAATACCACTTTGTAAAAATATCTGTTGCAGATTGATGTACTATATTTCATTTTACGGCTTACGGTGTTATGGTTTACGGTTTTTACGTGGCGTAGCAGGTTCGTTGCTCGTGGTAGCTTGAGCAAAATTTGAATATCACTGTTTTACGAGTGAGTTGAGCCTTAAACGATAAAAATATTGTTCAATAGTTTACGCAAATATCCTCTCAAAAATAGAATCTTCAACAATTAATTTAATACATAACGAAAATTTCTAAAATGTAATCACATTTTATAAAGTTTCGTGATCTGTCTTTTACTTAATTGTTAAAAAAACAATAGAAAAGTAACTTTTTTACTGTTTTAAAATAATAATATGCCTGTATCTTGCTACTATAGAGTCGGGGCGGGTGGTTTTAAAATATTCCCTAAAACTTAAATCAGAGTCGAACCCAATCATTATCTTTTGAGATAATCCTATTTTACATGCGTAGGTATCTGTTAGCTTTACTTGCTTGATATTTGTAACATGTACGGCTTGATAAATGCCTATTAGAGTACTATATCTGTAGTGATAATAAATTCTGCTTAAACATGCTGTCTGCGATATTCCGGTTTATGATTAACCGGATGTTACTTGGGCTGTAGATTTAGATCCGCGGCCTCCATTCAAGTCTAAATTATTGCGTAGATCATTTTATCTATGTGTGCTTGGTGGGTAGTTTATCAAAGTTAGAGGAATAATAGTTTCTTGAAACCCAATGCAGCCACAGTTTCTTTTAATTAAAAAAAATTAAATTGGAAAGAGCTTTCATAAAATAATACTAAACCTATTTCTATTCCCAGTAGCAATACTTATTAAAAATTAATATAAAAGAATACATACTTATTTGAAAATCTTATCTGAAACTGGTGAAATACTAAACGAATTATTTTAATTGGCTCTATTAAACTGGGGTAACTCAGAATTTCCCCTTCTCCTTGCTACAAGCCTGCTCGCGTCCAATTATTTATTATACGGTTGCTGAACATGACATTACTAATTATATCGAATTATAATCACCGTAGTGTATAATTCAATAAAATAGCTAATTAAATTTCACTCAAGTGACACCGCGAAATGTGCCTGGGGTAAAATCTACCTACTAAATGATTACCTCGTAACACTACTTCAGCGTCAAAATAATATTTAGTATTTTAATGCAGCAACAATAATGTTACTTCACCACTAGGTATACTATTCAAGACGTAGTTCGTTTTGTAGCTTAGGATGCTGTGCGGATGACACTTATAGCATATTGGAAGACTATTGTCTAGCATAAATGCAGTTTTTTAATTATTTTTCCTCTCTAATTCCACAATAGGTGACCAAAGACCATTTAGAATCATTCTTCTTCTTCTCTTCAATAATGGCCTGTGTCCGTCATTTCGACAGACAATTTTGCCAATGTCAAGTGTTAAAATTGTAATAAATAAGTCAAGTCAAGTCAGTTGTCAAGTCGGCTGTCGTTTGTTTTGAAAAGAAAATGGTGGATTTTCTCTCCAAAACCTAACACGAATTTTCACATTCAGAAAAACCACTTTACACACATTTATTCCAATGGCCCACACTTTATGTTACGACCTAAGTATTATTGGTTAAAATTCCACCAAAATTAAACAACAATACTCACAATAACACAAGAAAAACTATTAAAATAAAAGTGCTATGTGTCGTTTCAAAAAATGTCAAAACTCGTGTCCTTTAGAATCATTCTTTATTTCATAATTTACTGTCATTTTAGCGAAGCTTTATCAAACTGTAGTGTCACTTGCATGACAGTAACGAAAAGATATATGAAAGCAAATTTAGCAGCCCTTTAAGGTAGCGCAGGTTTAGAGACCAATATCACTTAGCTCCTCGCGACTTATTCATTCTATTTAAATCATATCAGAATCTATCAATTTAATAAATTAAATTGATCGATGAATTTTGATAATGAAGTCTCACAAACACCCACTAGATACTAAGCCAAAAATAATTCTCGTCACTTCCATAGTTTGCAGAATAATCAGTTACTAAAATTAAAATACTATTGAATATTTTGAGGGAGAATACCGCATTTAAAGTCTCAAACAATCCAACAAATTTATTATATTGTCCGCAGAATGTGTAGCAGTAAATATAAAACGGATCGAAGTCCCAGCGCTGGTAGAAATGGGCACCGACTTCGTGATCCTGGACTGCGAGTACGGAGCCAGCGAGCCGCTGGGAGTGAAGGAGGGGCTGGTGGTGAAGTGGTTCTTCAACGGATCATCTGGACTGGTGCACCAGTGGATCCCGCCCATGCGACCGCAGGTCATCGGCTTGCTGAAGGGGAAAGTGGAGCTGAACTATAGAATATCTGGTAATTAAACTTGTACACATGTACTTAGGAGTGTAAGACGCCTTACGGAAGAGTGAGGAGAGCTGTAAAATACCGCGCAAAGCAGACGAGAAGAGCCGAAGACATAGCATTGGGAAGATCCCTACTTCTAGCAGTGGGCAGGTGATGACGATGATGACAAGTAAATGACATTATCACGTGAAAGAATTATTCAGAGAATTTCGCATCCTTACTTACTTACCAGTCAGACGTTCTTTGAACTATAAACATATGTACCAACTTTGGTATAGGCCCTTCACATTACACAATACTGTACTTACATGGTTTCAATGGCTATAAATACTACGTAGGTATAAGAACTGGTTTACGACAAGACCACCGTATAAAGCACCCACAAAGCTTGCTAGTGGTATAAAAGCGTGTTTTGTATGGAATGCATCGTGTCCGATCGAACGATCCCATCTATTGAATGGAATGTATGGGATGAAAGCCGCGCAGAGCATGTTGGAACAAGCGAACTTATAGGAAATTACCCCCTTTGAACCGTCGAAAAATGTGACATTTTGCTGTTGCAAAATAAACGCAGGTAAAGCTAACTTTAGAAACGAAAACTAATTGGAATGGTGCAGTTTCCGAGAATTCTGCTGCTTTTTGGATGAATGAATCTAGAATTTTATTATGCTATGGTGTTTGATTGCTTTGAAGCTTGTAGGTAGGTAGATAATTGTATTTTACATCGGCTAATTAGGCCAAAGTCTAGAGTTTAACAGTAAGACATAGTAGCAGTTTGGACTGAGTATTCTTTAATTTCATTAGCATTAACAGCAGTGTTCCGTTTTTCTAAAACTGGACACTAACTAGAAAACATTAACGGCCTCTTAGGGCGCATATAAAGCGGGTTTGAATTCTGCGGCAGTAAGTTGGATTGTATATATTGATGTTTGAGTGATGGTTTTCGGTGTCTTATACAACACAGAGCAACATGAATATTTATATAGAGGGTGTTTTGTATAATTTAAGCTCACTAGATGCGAAAGGCGAAAGAAAAAAGAGTGTTTTTCTCAAAACAAAAAAGCAGTATGAAATTGTATCCAACTAAAATAAGGATAACACAAGATACAAACAAATACAAAGATTACAAAGCTGTGAAAAGCTATAAAGTTATTAGAACATAAAAGAACGAAGCAGGCAAAGGCGAGGCGAAGAAAAACTCGTTATGTTAGAAAAATAAAATGGACTCAAGCTAGAAATGCATATTGCAAAGAAATTGTAGAAACTGTAGGTAATCCCAAAGGAAAGTGGTATACTTTCCTTTACGTATCACAATACTAATTGACTTAGGAAATAGGTAGGTATCGGTTGGAAATTTTACTACTTAGGCACAAACCTTACTCTAGTCTATCATCAATAAAATTTTATTTTCTGCTCTTTCTACACGTATTTTACGTGTTATTTTTGGCAAATGAAGTTATATTTTCTAGCGAGCTTAGAGCCCTACCCGGCACCCTTGTACCATATAAATAAGAACAAAATACAAGGTCAAACGTTACCCACCTTTCCAATACCTAACTTCTATACTTACCTACAACCTACAGACATAATATTTTGTCCTTCGTAAACTATTTTGTGTCGCACCTAAAAAAGAGTCTGTATACGACCCAATACCCTTTTGCAAAAAAAAAACCCAAGTACCCTCATGTTTTGTATTACAGAAGACCCGCTCCAGGCGTACAGGGCTATAAAAATATTGCGACCCACGACAGATTTGAGCGGAAACTACACTTGCGTCGTGTCCACTTTCATGGAGGAGGATCGACAGACACGGCCCATGCTCGTTTACAGTGAGTAAAGCACACGAGAATGGAGAGTTTTCTCGTTTTGTGTTGAGTTTAATTTACCTATTTATGTTTTTGATATATATATATATATATATAGCTTAGTATGTCTAAAACTCTGTTATATTAGTATAGAACAGGAATGAACGAAAAATTCAACTTAAAGAAATATAAATATACTTAATCCTGGGATTAATATAATCTCAGAAAAACAATTAAGCACGTTGTTTTTCTGAAAAAACAACGCCTAACAAATTCGCAGAATTTCAAACTAAGTACATAAGGCATCTTTTATTTGTTATTTTCTCTAGCAGTCCTTAAGCCTCCCCTCATCAAAGTATTTCCATCGCAACAGGTCGCGGTAAGAGCTTCCATTTCATTCAGGAAAAGAGGTACGTGTTCCTGGTGACACTAATCTGCTTCGCTGAGGACCTCTACCCAAGACCGGTTATGAGGATACTGTCTCAGGGGTAAGTTGAACATGTCAGTAGGATTGTATCTAAGTAGAGATACGGTTGATGTGAGAGCGCCACTTGTAGGCTCTACCACAGAACATATAATACTATCTATACTCTTTACCACAGATCATAATTATAATACAAAAAAAAATGTTTTCAGTGCCTGAATACCGAAACGATACATGAAATACTAAAATAAAATAAACATATTTTATTTTGAGTGTCGTCCAATGCAAATGAGTGGGCTCGTTGAGAATTTTTTTTTCTCATCTGACCCACTGGTGGGCCGGCCGGTGGGCTCGATGGGAATAACCCCTTTGTAACCTAACCCATTAGAGGTGGCAATAATGACCTTAATCTAAGAATGGATTCATTATTCGGGCATACAACTAAAAAATAATTTTATTGTTACATTCTGTTGTAAGGTTCATAAAAATATGAAATGGTATGTCAGTAGCTAGGCATATCAGATGATGATCAAGAGAAAAGATTATGTATTTCAACTGTTTGTATGTGTTTTAAGAAAATAGCAGTAATTCCAGTTTAAACCCTAGATATGTTACAGGACACCTTTGAAACAAGCAGTGACGCAAATTACCATGGACTCATGGGGGCTATACACTGTGGAGACAAAGGCGGTGGTCCACGACGATGACGTCACAAACCCCGAGGAGTTCGTGTGCGAACTGAGCTTACCGTTTGCGAACTACACTGAGAATAGAACTACTGTTTATTATCCTGGTAAATATAGCTTCAGGCGAAGTGTAAAACGTTCAATTAGACCGACGATAAACGGAGGATTAACTTTATTTATTTTCAGCCATTTAAGGGTTAATTTCGGAAAATCCTGAAATGTATAATTTTTTTAAATAGGCTTAGACTTTTTTAGAGGTAGAGCTGGGTCAAAGAAAAGGTAGATGGACTGTGTGAAAGAAGATATGAGTAAGTAAGTGAACACCGAGATGACGGCTGATAGAGGAGAGTGGAAGACGAAGACATGTTGTACCGACCCCACTTAGCGTAGGGACAAGGGTAGGAAGATGATAATGCTCTTTAGTCCGAAACTAAGCAAAGCTTGTACTATAAATGTATAATATAGAATACTTATATACATTTTGTTTGTAAATACTTATAATACTTACACCCAGACATAGAACAAACATAATCATTGCCACACACAAATGTTTGATCTTGGTGGGGATCGGACCCACGACCCACAGCACGGAAGCCTGCTAAAACTAAAACTAAAACTACAAAAAAAAAAACCTACCTATCTATCGTCGTATCGTGTAGATGTCGCATGGAAGTTTTAGTGCATTTCGTTTTAAAACTTACAAAAGTGCAGAAGCGACTGTCTCAAGGCAGACATTAGATAGATATTTGCCGACACTCAGACATGCAACAAATATTTGCAGATTTGCTTACGTTCCCGAGGGAATAAAACCACGGTAGATACTTTCTGTCAATTTGTTTAAGCAGGAACTGCATTTACCAATGCGTAGCTGAGAGGTCTTGCCTTCGAACAATATTATAACAGAATTTACTAGGTATAGCTATGCACATTATTGCACATACGACTGTGTATTATCATCAATCATCATCATCAATCAATATATATATATAAAACTCTTTTGAAGCTGACTTAGAATCAACGCACAGCCTAAACTATAAGTCCTAGAGGTATGAAATTTGGAGGGTAGTATCCTTATATAGTGTAGGGGTGCACTAAGAAAGGAATTTTGAAACGTCACACTCTAAAGGGTAGAACGCGAGCAACGCCGCGGGCGACGGCTAGTGTCATATAAATGTGACTATGCTCTCAATGTGGATAGGATGAGGAACCTATGTGATCTGAATACACGTGATGAAACATGAAAACATTTTTCGTCCTAAAGTTTTTTAATAAAAAGTTATTTTTAAGATTTTCGGTTTTACTTGATATTAATTGTGGATTACTTTTTGTAGTTTCTGTACGAAATACATAGACCAATGATTCACTAGAATGCTTTTAGACCCAACATTAAAAAGAAAGAAATATTTTTTTTTTAAGTTCTGTAAGAAAAACATCCTGAAACACCTTTCCCCAGCGAACCTTGCAAACACAAAAACAGCTAAGCAGTAAAACGGCGCCGACTTTAATCCCAAGATTAAGATATTTTAAGACTACTCTTGCTTGTAGTTACTTTATCTTTCCTTAACAAGAAATACTTCTTAGCAAAACAGGGTGAATAAACATCTCCCAAAACCTCCGAAAGGCTGTAAAAATATGCACAACAGATTTTTTTATTTTTTTTCCCCTTAATTTGGATTTAGATTGCATGTCAAATCATTTTTATCCGAATATTCAGTTTATGCCTATTTTAATATACCTAGGTGCTAACTGAATAGTTATTTCCGTTGGCGTTTTAAAATAAAGAGTAGCTAGAATTCTGTGACATGTAGCCGATGTAGGTATATCTAAAAATATTCTGTCTTAAGAAATCGTAGAGCTACGAGTGCTACGCCGTAGGGAAGCGTAGGCGATTGACCTATTTATCCAAAGTTTAGGGTTATGTTGTGACTTGAGCGTAGAACTCGTTAGACGATAATTCATAGAAATTTGTAAGTAATACGAGGTAATATTAGGTATTATGTGGTAATACTTGGTTTTTAGAGCTACGAGTGCTACGGCGTAGGTGGTTTGACCTATTAGAATTTTTGTATCATGTTTAATTTTAAAATCGCAAAGATATACTAGTTGCATTGCGTATCGCAGTCATATTTCTAGATGGAATTTAAAATTATCTTTAATAAAATGTATTTATGTTAAGTGTTCTATCAGCATTTAGTATTATTATATTATTATTATTACATTTTAGTATTTCTATTTCTTTGCTGTAACTATGCATGTTTCTTTATATGGCACAAAATAAACATTTTCTATTCTATTCTATATTCTATTCTATTCTATTCAATCTAGTTCTCATGGTACAAGCTTTGCTTAGTTTGGAACTGGAGAGCATTGTGTGATATGTCCAAGAATATTTATTTATTATTTACCTTAAATGGGTGGTATCAGTAGAACATTTACCCGGTCTGGACTGTTTTTGACCCAAGTTTAAAACTCGGGAGCCATTACTCAAAGAAACCTTGCAACAGCTGTGGCATAGGTCGCACTGCGTCACGGAAAGCAACCCAACTTGTATTACAGTGGAACAGTTTGATTTCAGCTGGGTCGCATTTGATTTAAATACAGTCAAATATCAATAAGTTTATTTTGTTTTATTTATTAAGTTAGTGGTAGAAGTATGGATGGATGGAGTCTATAGAAAGATGAAAGAATATAACCACAGATAAAATAATGTTACTACATAAACCAAGGCACTGTACTGTTCTTCTAAAACAACATGATTCATGATATTACTTTTCATCAAAACCTACAGTCCACTGAAACTCCTCCTTTTTAAAGTCGGGTGGTTATTTTTTTACATTCTTGAACCTGTTGCTGAACTGCTGTTGCTGTTGATGTTCGAATCTGGGAGAATAGAGGAATTTCTTTTGTGCACAGAAGTGCATAAAAAAAATCAATGAAAAGGCCTCATAGGTCTTTAAGCAAACTCTTTTTAGGGTTTAGGGCTCGCGATTGTACATGTTATCTAATTTCTGTCCTTTGTTTTTGTGTACTAGGTATTATAAAACAGTAAAAAAGCCATAAACTAAAGTTAAACATATGGATAAACTAAATATGCTGATCTACTAAATAATCGATTCTGATTTCAAAAATCTAATTTGTCTGTTTGTTTGTTCGCGGATCACGCCTTAACTACTGGACCAATTTCAATGAAACTTACTATTGAGAAGCCCTTTTTCCGGATTGAAACATAGGCCATATTTTAATGAAATTAAATACGTGGATTCTTAGATACAGCTTGACCTCTCTAAACCAAAAGCAGCCTTTGGCACGAGGTTCATCGTATACTGCAGGCTGACAGATATTTTGGTGGAAAGTTTCGCACGCGTACGAAGTCGCGGGTATCAGCTAGTTTACAATAAAAAAAGGTTTTTTTACAGCAAAACCAATAAGTTTAGTAAGCTTACAACCTCAGATCACTAGGGATTCCTGATTCAATTGATATTCCGAATCGCTGAGCCGTCCCGTATATCACACAAATTGATTACCTTTGGAACGTAATTCTGAAACCGTTGAGTGTTATCAAATGTTTTAGTAACTTACTTACTTACTTGTTACCTTTGGTAATTTGCCTTTATGTGTTAGTAAATAACATATTTTTTCAGGTTTGATGCCAACAGCGCATATTGCTGCCATCGAACTTGAGAAGCCACAGGAGCATCAGGCTACTAGTAGGTATTTATTGTTCGATTACTGATAGAACGCAAAGAAAAACAAATTTAGTGTTCCGGTCTAAAAACGGAACATTTATTTATTCTGAACTGGGCGGATTCTATCGGAAGGGAAATTACTGAAGACAGTATAAGAGAGTAATTTATATAGAGGCCTTCAGTTTACAAAGGACGAGTGACACCTCCGGTATTGCTGCCACAAAATATTAATTGGTATTGCATGCAAAGTCTGCTACAGAAATCACTTTCAAGTAGCCCGTAGTCTTATTTGCCGGTTCGGTTGTAAAAAAATAGAGCAGCTCACGGCGAAAATACAACGAAAATATTCACAAACATTCTTCTTGACTTATAACAACGCCTAACTTTACTCATTTACTCAACTTTTCTCCATTGATAGCTAGAACTTTACGAGGCAGTTGGTAACACTGGCTATAATCTAATTTTGAGTCTCGTCCGTATCCCCGAACCTATCTATAGGCATTTTTTTGTAAGTTGGTTGGGTATTACAAAATCTAGTAGAAAATAGTTTGTACTACAGAAGAACACAAAATGTGATTTTTACCGTGTAGCTAAAAATAAGCTTTTAAAAAATTACCGACAATGTTCCGTCGACACGCGGCATTTTTTCGACAATAATTAGTTTTCCCCTTCAATCATTATATAGTACGATCGGATACAAAAGTAGTCAACTTTCTACGTAGGTACCTACGAATTTTGTTATTGTTAGTTCGTAAATTTTTTCGTACTCGTACTGACCAATCAATTTGTCGGCACTGGGTCGCTTTTTTCGTGCTGTGAATCTGATATCCTGCAAAAAGTTAACGGTTTTCTTTTTTTGCAGATGGTCAGATACTGATGCAAGTCACCGCGGTGTTTTATTTAATTTCAATATTTGTACTGTAGCTTTGTAGATACTGTTGTTTCAAATGAAGAGAATATTTTCTTGAAAGTTGTCCACGCTATGCATTTTATTATATTTGTATTAATTATAGCGTAAATTAATGTAAAATTGTTCTATGTACATTTTGTAAGCAAATAAAAATACATAATTAATTGTGCTTTTCCTCCAAGCTAAGCTAAGCTACGTTGCTAAGGATGTGTTTGACATCCACCAATAGGACTCGTTTATATTGGCGGATTTCAAGTTTGGTTTGATACTTACATGATCTAGAAAGAAAGAAAGAAAGAAAAAATATTTATTTTGTTATTTTTAAAAAATTACATAGTGAGTGAAACTTAAAATTAATAATATAACAAAAATGGCCACCACTCAGCATGGTGCCAGGGCAGGATATGTGAATATCATGCCCAGGCGCTGGTTTTCAGTGGCGCCAGTTATCTAGTGGGTTACTCTCGAACACAATTCCAATCCGGATCTATAGATTTTGATAGAAGTCGTGTCATTTTTCAGTACAAAATGACACGAAATCTGTCAAAATCCGGATCCAATTTGGAACGGCGGTGGTTAAGAGTAGATACGGTAGATACTCCGACCAATATTCTACTCTATTTTTAAGATAATTAAAGATTAATATGGCGCAACCCTATTTTGACTTGACAACTTGACAGGGTCACAGCAATTTAGAGTCAGTAAACATTTCAGTTCTACCTACCAAGAAGACAGTTCTAACATAGGTAACTCGTAAACTAGGCACTTAGTAGTGAGCAGGGTAGTAACTAGTTAATGTATTTTAATCTACTGACATTCGCTATTGCAGTCCTGACTAATAGCACAGAATATTAGTACGTAGTAATAGGAAGTGCTCTAGTGGGTGGCTCTACGTAACACATTAGTGGCATTGAGATACATTAGAAGCTGGCTTCAGCATTGCGCGATTGGGGTGAGAGACACGCAATGCTGAAGCAAGCTTCTAATGCTATTGAGTATAGTGTTCTTTATAATATGACTGATGGTATAGTATTACTAGCCGTCGCCCGCGGCGTTGCTCGCGTTCTACCCTTTAGAGTGTGACGTTTCAAAATTCCTTTCTTAGTGCACCCCTACACTATATAAGGATACTACCCTCCAAATTTCATACCTCTAAGACTTATGGTTTAGGCTTTGCGTTGATTCTCTATCAGCTTCAAAAGAGTTTTATATATATATTGATGATTGATGATTGATGATGATATGATCTGTGCTATGGTGTATTGTATAGTATATACTTGAAGTTTTTGATATGGGGAATTTCCCTGTGTGTTCTTTTCTATTATAGGTTTTGACACACACTGGGACAAAACGTGTTTTTTATCGCATTTGGGCTATAAAAAACTGGTTTGGGTAAAAGCGTGCAGGGCGTTAGCTTAGCTTACACTCAAACTACAACTCTCTTTAGTATAACACCAACCACTTTAGTATCTAACTCGCAGATATAAAACCTTTACAAGCGCATCACAATTCCCCCAAGTTTACAGATGGAGCAAACAGGAAGCATAAAGCCAACTCGTTGAGGAAGTCGAGTGCTTTCAGAATGTGCGTGACGCTTCTAGTACTTAAACTAGCTCCGTGTCGGTAAGTGGTAAGTTGCTACAGTATCTCGCGATAAGTTCGTAATTGTACTTTACTTCGCGGAAATGGAGCGAACCGGGCAGCGATGGAAACACGTAGGGTCGTACGTGCTTTGAAACACACAAGGGTGTAGCACTCACATATAAAGCTGATTGTCTGATTGTCACTTGTTTAAGTAATCCTAGTTGATCTGAGCCCGTAGTCTGAGTTTTGTTATGTTGATTTGCGACAAGCGAGAATCGAGAAACTCGCCTTTTTTGTATGGAGAAAAATAGTTTGCGAATCTCCCGCTAGAGCTACAATGGTACAACAGATTAAAATCATTTTTATCACCATAAATTCATTTATTATTAAAAACTTTAATTGTTATGATTTTTGTTTATGATTTGATTCTAAGTCAACTTTTCGTGGGCTCGATGGGAATAAGCCAAATATATCGCAAGTCGCTACTCGATATGCGTTTCGATCAACAAAACGAATCTTAGACTACGGGCTCTGGGACAAGAGTTGCATGATCCGCAATTTCTTCCATTGTCGTGACGTCATGAAAATGATAGTAATGTAACACAAAATTAGGTCATGATAATTTTTTTTTATACAAAAATGATGGAACAAGCCGATGGCCCATCTGATGTTAAGTGGTAACCACTGCCTATAATGAAGCATTGCCTTACTGAGCCCATCTACAAAATGTGCCCTGTGATGCGTTGCAAAATCGCGGGTCGTAAATGGGGGAGATTAGCTCACATTAATGGGGATGCCACAAACTTAGTCCAATACAAAACGTCGCTCAAAAACACCACTTATTAAAATTGCCATGATATTTTTACCTTTTCAAAGAGATCGCAAGAGCGTTTCAGTATTCGGGCGTAAGCCGGGCAATAGGTTAAGTGGATGATGATATCCAAGAAAGGTTAGAAATAAACGCTTGTCTATTAGATTAGTAGAGCTTGAGCCATTTGTTTTCAGTTTGTACGTGCCCTTACGTGGTACACAGGATATTCTGTCGTGTAGAAGCAAGAAATATTGGCAGTATACCGACTCATGTTTATTTCAGAATTACAGAGAGTTGAGGATTCGAAGGTCGCACGTACGGCACAGTTGAAGATAAAACCGTGAATAAATTAATATATAGAAACGTATGCCACAAACTCTTTACTGTTGCATTGTTTTTAGGGACAGATCATTATGCTTTAGGTATTATCAATAATCATCAAAACTCTTTTGAAGCTGACTTAGAATCAACGCACAGCCTGAACTATAAGTCCTAGAGGTATGAAATTTGGAGGGTAGTATCCTTATATACTTTATATAGTGTAGGGGTGCACTAAGAAAGGAATTTTGAAAGGTCAGACTCTAAAGGGTAGAACGCGAGCAACTCCGCGGGCGACGGCCAGTGACGTATAGATAGGGCCTTTTTGATAGAATTCAACTATATCTACTTACCCTCCTGCAAACATTTTTTCAAATCAAATCGAAATCATTTTTTTGTAAACACAGGTATTTAGGATGACTGGTGACATATAAATTGTTAGTGTGCGCTGTGTTTTACGCTAAGGCGTACAAATTTGTCTTACGTAATAAAACGAAATTTAAAGCATAGCGTCTGACTTGGATTAGTGTTTATACTAGTTCCATGAGTTGAGCTAACCATAGATTTGCAACGGAGTGAAGATAGCTCAATTGTTAGATGTGTGTTTTGTAAATATTGTACTGTATGTCGTAATGCGCGGACAGTTTTTATGTGCAGCTTGAAACTAGGAAGAACTCAAGTAAAATTTTATCCTTTTTGAAATCTTATAACACTTTAGCGCTAATGGGCGGGACTATCGCTAAAGCTTTCTGCGAAAACTTTCCACCCCGGAGAATTACGAAAACAAGTTTCATAGCTAATGAGTAAATTAGTACTACCAGTGTTCACCAAAATTATAAACAACGGTTACTGGAACCATCGGAGAAAGTAACGGCTAACAATAAATCAGATTGTTTTTTTTGACATGGATGATCTGACAGGTGTAGTTGAAGGAAGAACGCTATTTTGCATTCATGAAACTCTTTAGGAAACATTACCAAACCCCATTTGAGTACCTACATCTACCACCGTCGTCATGGTGGTATCATCGCACTGCTGCCAAGCCAGCAGTAGGTGAAGCTGGTAGCGAAATTCCACGCGTGTAATTCAACCAAAACCGGGCGGCCGAGAGGTCATTTTAACTGACTTTGACGGATTCAAATTACGCACGGAGCGTCGATTTGTCCCTAGCTGGTAGTAAATAGGTCAGCATTTGAACGGTAGGTTAACATGTTGGTGAAAGCTAGTCGTCTCTCGGAAAATAATTTAAAGAAATCAAGGTGTCTAGTTGAGTGGTTTCAGGTAGCCTACAAAGTATAAATGAACGGTGAAGTGGAGGAGATCGTTCGCAAAGAGTCTTGATTGTGGGTCGAGGGGGAATCAAAGAGGTCTTGGAATAAATTGCTTGATTTGCGATTCTTCAAGTAAAACTTACGAAAGATTACCAAACGTAAGCAGTTTATAGAGCTACTTACTACTTTTCTAGCCACTGTACTCACTAGATGTAATCGACGTCTAGAATACAGGTTGTATAACAAACAGCGGAACTACCTATGATAGTGAAAAAAATATATGCATAATTTTATGATCCGAAATTATTGTGCGAATGATTTTAAATATTTTTTAGTTGGCTTCCTTATTTCATTTAAATATTTCAACTTTAAGCAGAATGCCATCACTCCCAGTCTATACCAAAACAATCTTAAGTTAACCAAACCCTTTAGATACTTCAGTTACGTATAAAACTAGGATTTCTTATAACAATATTCTTGAATGGTAATTAAATTTACACACGCCACTGAGCTAACTAGTTTTAAAAGGCTTCTTAGGGAATCAAAGCAGGAACTTCAAAAGGTGCAGTCTGCGGCAGAACTAGCTGAACATGTCCATTGATGTAAACAGCTTTACACTAGTCTACGTAGAAAATAGTACACGGTTCAAATACTTACCTACCATACTTACAGGTAGCAAGCGGCTTATAAGCCAGCTAAGGCATCGTCAATCGCATCATCGGCGACATCGTGGTCAAACATTTGCCAAAAAAAACCAATGACAAAAAAATACATTTTTTTTGCGCAATAGAACAAAACAAACAAAACTGGTTTATGATTTTTTATATTATGTAATACACTCTACTACTCTTTGTATTGAGTAATATACTCTAGTTTTAAGAGTACTTATCACCCGTTAGGCGTTTTCACACTGGCCGACACCAACACCCACACGATACCGGACCGACATGTCAGTAGCTCGACCAAATCGAATCGACACAGTACGTTACTTAAAAAATGGGTCTCAGAAATATATTACCTTAGGGACACGTATCCGTGAAATGTCTTCTTCTGTTGTTTTTAGTTACTGGGCTAATGGTAAGCTCGTTAAAACTAGCAACTTTTCCTTGAATGATAAAACCGTTTCAAAATAGCTTGACCAATTACCAGTGTGTAAGTCAATTTGAACTACAGGTTGCGCAGCTATATCCGACGCCGTTACTTAGCTAAGAGTTTCAGAAATATTTTTAATTAAAAACCAGCTTGTTCATTACGCATATAGGCCTCTTGGAGCACCTGCATCAGAATATTGAAATATTACAATCTTGGAAAAGTTTTTTTCAGATGAGGTCGGTTTAGCAAGAACAAAGATATAATATAATTATACGAAGGAGTACGCCGTTCTATGTTGTAAATAAGGGGTCTACACCTTTTACAAGTACCTACTCATAGTAAGTATTTTAATTAGTTTACTAAAAGATAATTTTTTTTTTATTCCGTAGTTATGGTAAATGAATCATCAACTACAATCATCTCCACACTACCTACGCCCAGGTTAGTTGCTAGATAATGCTAAATAGCATTAAACTCGCCTCTGTACGATTTTTTAAAAGTGCAATAAAGAATTTTCTAATCTAATCTAATCGTTATCATCCTCAGAAGTCGACTAGACAAGCCACCCTTGGTGGGCTTGAGAGGCTCTTCTATACTCCACCTTCTCCGTGGTGGCATTTTGAGAATATTTCCTGTGTGGGTTAGATACTTGGTATGGTTTTGCCCATGTCACTATCAGCATACAGTTTTTGCTAGCATTATATTATAGTACTATTATAATATAGTTAGTAGGTACTGTAAGTATTATAATGATCTGTGTTTGGGTGAATTTGAGTTCCGGTTTGAGTTTTTACAGAATTACTCCTGATAAAACTTTTATGTGGTAAGTATACCAGTCATACCCTTTTCAATAAGCTTTTAGCAAAACCGCTACAAACCCGCGGGAATTGGTTTAAAAAAGAACGGGTTAAAAAGTACCCATCTAGGTACCTTTACCTACCCTCGGGAATTTCGAAGGCCTAAGGCAACTTTGATTCACCACAGCTACTTTACCAAGGGTTTCAATTTATTGTGCGTGTAAAAAATGAATAAAATAGTTACAGATCCCGAAAACAAAAGCGGTAGAGTTATTGTTTGTAAAAATATGCAAAGGCAGTTTTTTTTTCATGTTTAGTTACCTACTAACGTACGTAGTAGCTACCTGCTATTCGTAATCTAGGTTATTAAAAATGGGAAAAACCTTTTTGTAAATTACTTTTTTATGCTGAGTTTTATTTTAGTTTCCTTTTTTTTAAGAAGAAATAAATTTTATTCATAAAGAAAATTACAACTAATACAGTATTTATAATATTCACAATATTTACAAAATACACATGAAACAGTTGAGCCATCTACAAACCGTTGCAAACGATTTATAGATAGCTCAACTGGTCCAAACCAAATTTTAGTTTCCTAGGCTAAACATATTGATAATGTGGTCGCCAAGTACCTATTTTACTATGATCAGACAGATTTATTTAGGTAGATTGTATCTTCTCTACCGAGCAAGTTTTTCAAACATGACAGCACTGAAAAACACTGTAAAAATAATCAACGCCATCTACCGACAAAGCTACAAACTAAGTAGAACTCTTCTACATTGAGTTCCGAGTTGTGGGTAAACTACTTTTAATGCAGGTAGTAGAGTACCCGACGTATTAGTACAGTGAAATACCACTAGATGGAAGTATTTGGAGAAAGCTCTATGGTATCAGTACCTACTTCAAATTGCTATAATAGCTATATTGGATTGGGACCTCTGTTCATAAAACTAATTTCGTAAATTGTAAATTGGGTTTGAGTAGGCACATTTCAAAATCGATTTTCATTTAATTTAACATGAGTAAACTGCTACTTCTTGTACGAAAGGTAAACGTAATACATATATACTTAGTATTGTATGATCTGTGATAGGGTGAAGCTGCAGCTTTGACATTTTAGCCATTGCTAAAACTACCTAAGACTAAAGTAGAGACCGCCCCAATGGCCTCTCACTTCAAAGTGCGGCTTTGTTGAAACAAGAATGTTTTTTTTTGTACTTTTGGTCCCACTGTGCGAAGGACGATTTTGAAACATTCGGTTGTGCGAGAAAAACGGGGTGACGAGTCCTCAAGTTTTAGATAAGTAAGACCAACTCCTCTGATATTCTGAGGCCAACTCTACAATACTCTACATAAAATAAATGCACCGTAAGTGAGCCTTAAGAAAACGTACACAAAAATAAATAAAGAAGGTATCTTTATGACAAAATTCAACATGCAAATTAAATCATCAATTAAATCATGATTTCGCTAATTTTATCTATTTTAATATCTATTTATGTTAATCACTTTCACCGGTCAAGGACCTATTCGATGATAAAAAACAAAAGTGACGAATCTAGTATGTAAATGATTACTTTTCCATTTCTAAAACCATAAAAGCCTGCATTTATTTTTAAAAGGATTGTTGAAGAAAGTTTTAATTTTGCATAAGTTTGTATTGTCTGTATTCGTTGTTTGTATCTTCGAAACTTATAGTATTTATAACAATATCTTTAGTAAATAACGATAGACTATAATAATATGTTTATTTAGAAACATTTTGCTTAGAGCTAATGATCTTTTACATCAAATATCATTGCTTAGAGCCAATAATATACAATTTTAAAATCCATAATACTTAGGAACCTATACCTTACACTACGCATACCAGCAGCAGCTAGCGTGGGTACCTAAGTACTTAAACATACAAGCCCAACAAAAACGGTGGTCAAAGAGAAGCAATCACAAACTAACGGGATAGCAGAATCCGTTACTGTCCTGCATCCTGCACTTCAAGAACGAGTTATACTGCATCATACAGCTTGAACTTTTGCTCCGATCTCAACGAATTGGCGACCGAGTAATGACGACAAATTCTATTGTGTTTTGAATATAAACAAACATGGCTGGCTGATAATCAACGCAAGAAGCTTTTCAAAGAAGAGTCTTCTTCTTTTTTTTTTCTATATGGCTTCTGTCAAAGTCAAAGTCAAAAAGCTTTTATTCAATAAAATTATTCAAATAATCTGTTCACCTCTGTCCGTCATTTTGACACATAATTTTGCCAGTGTCAAGTGAAATATTTGAAATTATATTAGTCAAGAAAAGTCATTCGTAATTATATATGATCTGTGGTAGTACTAAGATATGTATACACATTTTTATTATTTTTACCATTTCTAAGGTCTTAACAACACAAACTGAATTAACAAAACGACCACAAAGTAAGGCTCTATTTATATTAATAAGGCTTAAAGCCATAAAAAGGGGAACATGGTGCTAAACTATGCTGTACCAGAACCTACAGAATGATCCATAATAAATAAATATTCTTGGACAAATCACGCAACGCTCTCTAGTCCCAAACTAAGCAGAGCTTATAAGGGAACTAGAAAATAAATAAATAGAAGCAAATGTTATGGTTATTATTTAAAAAAAAATAACTAAGTAACTGTATTTATTATGAGTCGATACTTAGTAGCAATATCTACCTAGGTACTTAGAGATCGAAACCGAAAATGGGTAAAATAAAAATACCCTCAGTAGTTAACACCCAATTGAGGTTAAACAACAATCATTGTGTATGAAATTACGCTTTGCAAAAAAGATAATGAAAATGGAGTCAAAAATCTTTCACTAGAAACTTAATATCAGGACACCATGTATAGAAGGCGCACCAAGTGCATCTTGCTCCATAAATTCAAGGTTTCAATGCCATGGGTAATAATAGAAAGAGCAAGGTCTACTGTGAAAAACAGAAAATAAAAATCTGTATTTTCGTTTTGAGTTACACTACCCCATTGCCCAGCCACCTTGTACAGCTGGTGGCTGCTTCACCACGCAGTGTAACTAACAATTACAAAAAGGATCTTTCTTCGTTGTTTTGAGTAAGAGACATCCTGTTTTCTTTTTTTTCTGGTTCGAAAAGTAAATATAAACTTGCCAAGTACAAGTGATACTTAAGTAACTAAATATAGCATGGGGTGAAAGAACCAAGTAAGCTTTTACGATGATAGCTTTTCTTCGTGCCATACTGGCCATAAAGTTTACGACGTGTCAAACACCCATAACAAAAATGTAGTTTCAATACGAGTAATACAAAAATTACTGAAACTCATAACTTTTTCACACTGATTTAATAACCTTCTACCCCTTCGCTTTACTTTTAAACAACCTCGATAAAAAGTGTTTAAATTTTTATATATCATTTAAAATTTTCCTTTCTAGATTCTGGACGATAAAAAAGTTTTTATCCAGATTTAGTTTACCAGACTCAGCTGTCGGGTAAATCGTCAATGATCACAGTACCTATAACATAAATTTTAACAGTAGTGGTGGTAAGTGACTAAGGCCAAAATATTTCCGTCCTTGTTTTTGACAAGTTTAAAAACAGAGACGGAAGTATTTTGTCTGATGAATAGCGTTATTCGGAGGTCGGATCCCAACCAATAGTTTCGTATAATTGCGGGATCATTCGTTTGATTTGCATGACTGACCAATGGTAGAGCATGCACTTAGATTTTTTTTTATACAAATCTGTTCTTCCAGCAATGATCTCTTCCTGCTGAGTTGATTTTAGCGCTGTGGATTTTTTGCATGCACTGCTACAGATTATCTAGTTATAAAACAACCAATTGACCTCTGCCTATACCAATTGCATTGCTTCACATATCACATTCACCGCTTATGTTAACGGTCATGGATTGATGTACCCTCAGCCCACAGCTAAGTATATACTTACCTAATAATGTTTGTGGTGAGTACACCTACTGGATTAAAAGCTTCGTGCTGTGACCTCAGTCTGGGTTTAAAAAGCGCTAAAACAGAACTAGGGTCGTTGTCACGATTCTAGGGATCGCGAATCGGTGGTAGGGGAGAAATAAGTAAGCACGCGTACGTACTTACATGTTCTAACAGTAAATCGTCGCTCGACGCGGTTACTATAGCCAGGAACCTGTAATTGTATACGTTATGTATCTCTACCTAATTACATAGTAGTTATATGACACACTTTTTTAATACCGGTTAAAGTTTTTTCCAAAAGCTCGGGTCAAATCACCTACATGATTACTGACACATCGGTTGCTCGAATAAAATATCGTTATCGTCGCCAAGCCAACACGGCGTAAATGTATGACATTAGCACAGGCGATATCATGTAGGTGCCATTTATTGGCATGAAAACACTCAATGGGTTGCTGTATTTCTGGTCTATATCAGAAATACCTTAATCCATTGAGTGGTTAATAATGACTATTCATTCTTATCCAAATAATCCTCAAATAATCATTCACTTGAATCACCGGAGGCTCTGCGTTTATTTATGTGCTCTGCATCGAACCCAAGTCTTATTATAAGTATCTACTATAAAGAAAGGAGAAAAAACTAACCCATACCGTCGTAGGTAGGTATTCCAGTCGTCTGCCTTGTCGTCACTTGTTATTGATTAGTTTTAAAACATTCCAAGCATGATGTTTTTTACATCCAAGTAGCTCCACAAGCAGGTGATGAGCTCGTCATGCGTAGACATAAAGAAATACTTGGCATACTTCCTTTGATGGAACTCATCGATGGAGATTAAAATTCCTATTGATCCTATTTAATGTTTGTCCATAACGGTACCGCTAAGCCCTCCTTTTGTAATGACATGTGTTTGTGGTACAGTGAACTGACATATTGCAAGTGTCTCTGCTTTGTAACGGGTTAGCGGTTTGTAAGGAAAACAGAAATAAATTGACCTCAAACATTGAGTTTGCATTTGCACCTTGCAAGCAAGACTTACTCGGTAGTGTAGTGACCCGAGTGAAAGAACCAAAAATCAGCTTCGAAACTAACAGTTAGAGATCTTGTTTTTTTAATATGACAACTTCAATCTGGGTCTTTTGAAGGTTAGAGTGAATAGGTGTCTTCTAGACTGTCCTGCTTCATCGTCACTTACCATCAGGTGAGAATGTAGCCAAAGGACAATCTCATATAAAAAAATATTTTGCGCTAAAATATCTACGATAATCTAATTGACAAGGTATGTAATCAAGAAATAATATACATATTTAACATATTTTTATATTAATGATATTCTGTACAAATACAACACCAAACTTGTAACATATCATCATCAATCAATCATCAATATAATATAAAACTCTTTTGAAGCTGACAGAGAATCAACGCACAGCCTAAACTATAAGTTCTAGAGGTATGAAATTTGGAGGGTAGTATCCTTATAGGTACAGTGTAGGGGTGCACTAAGAAAGGAATTTTGAAACGTCACACTCTAAAAGGTAGAACGCAAGCAACGCCGCGGGCGACGGCTAGTTATCTATATAACTGTAAATTGCAACTGTACAAAGTATCGATAGTATATTTTCTCTACAATGCTTTACAATAGAAGCGAATGCCCTGAGGAATCAGGGTATTCGTTGAACAGAATTAAATAGATGTATACAAGTGCTTCTTGACAATGCCTTTCTTTTTCTGATGCCCCGATAGATAAGTTTGATTTCTAAGAACCAGAAGTCGCAAAATGAGAGATGTGAAAAGGAATCGTAGTAGACACTATTACTGGCACTAAAGCGTGGTAATTGTTCGTGACAACACTGCCTAATCTCGGAGCACGTAACTGGACTACCTACCTTGTGGGGATAAGTCAAGATCAAAGCAAATTCTATGACGTATTGATAACAACTAACTGCTAAACTAGGTACAGTATTATATGATCTGTGGTATAGGTACCACTAAACTATATTTTAGTTTGCTGTAGCAACAAACAACGCTGTATTATACTTAAAAATACACTCTACACAGGTTTTTTATTTTTTTTACCATACGCATGGTTTTATTTTTGCAATCTAATTAAATTTATATTGTAATATTAAAACACTACCAATAAATCTGGTAGAGCATTCTATAGAGCAATATATAAAATTCTTTTGAAGCTGACAGAGAATCAATGCACAGCCTTAACTATAAGTCTTAGAGGTATGAAATTTGGAGGGTAGTATCCTTATATAGTGTAGGGGTGCACTAAGAAAGGAATTTTGAAATGTCACACTCTAAAGGGTCTAGATCGCGGGCAACGCCGCGGGCGACGGCTAGTAGAGCATGAATTCGTTGTAAAATAACACTAGATTATAATTATCGAAACATGAGAGTCGATCTCCGAAAATCAAGATCTCTGATTCTTGATTACACAACGAACATCAACAAACACCATTTCTCATTTTATGTTTTCTCCTGTGAAACGTAAACAAGTTTGTTATACATTTCGCGATATCATGATATTGGTCATTATGTCAAAGTAGCGGTAAAATCAAGTGCTCGGTCAAGGCCCGCTCATCCACACTCATTTTAAAAGCGCTCATTCTACACCGGTCCGCAGTAAATGCAGGACGTGGAAATAAAATAAATATTTTGATCGCAGGATAAAATAAAATAATAAAAATACTTATTTAAAAAATAATAGATGGTTCTGTGGGACATAGAGAACTAGGTAAGTTACGTTATGATTTTATTAATTCATAAATAACATTTAAATAACAGGATTTAGAGGTATCCTGTAAGGTATAGGCGTATTTTTTAAATATATTTGTTTATTTTTCAAAATGTAATCAAAAACTTTACGTATGTACCTACAGCGAATTTATTTTAGAAAGTGGAATAAAACCTACTCCAAAATAAAACCGAACTTAAAATCGAATAAAAAAGAGGTTTGCAAAGTTTTTCTAAATTCAAATCACTTTTTTTTCTGTTCCAGATTCAAAATGATACCAATAAAAAGTGTAGTCCTTGCTCTAACAATATTAGCAGTAACCAATCCTTCAAGATCACTGAACATAGACAATCATTACAAGATAGACACTCCTAAAAGCTCTAGAAATGGGCGAATTCTATGGTCATACCGAGAAAACGATACAGTTCTACCAACCGAGAAAAACAAAGAAGCTATAGAACCTTTGCAAACTGATTATTTGGAAAAAGATGGAGCGGAAAAGATAAAGGATCAGAATAGAAAGAAGCGGTTTCTTCTCTGGTCATACCCTCAAAGCCCGCTGGTGGACATGATCATGCAACAGACAGCTTCCGTGAACTACTCTCCAACTAATGCAAATGATCCTTTTGATTTTCTACGTGATTCTTATCCTCTGCCAAAAGGTAAGCTTTTTTACCTTCATTAGTGTTTCTAAAAGAGTTTTCAATACGTACGAATACTAACCCTGTATGCCTGAATTCCAGACACAATAGAAAATCTAGTAGGGTTAAACGTCATATTATTAAAAAAAAAACAAATAGGTAATACATATTTTTTAATTATTTCTTTGAAAAATAAACCTAAATTTAATTGGTATACTATTTCATTTTTTCTCTAATCATATTTGAAACAGCACTTCATTGTTTTATTGAACGAAATAACAAAATCATAAATAAATATTCATGGATATTTCACACAGCACCGTTCTACCAAATACCCTGGTATCCTATAATTAGGGAAACATCTAGATTTAAGACCTTTGATTATCTTTCTTGTATTTTAATGTGTTATCTCTGTTGGATACCCTTATTAATAAAATAAAATAAGCCCTTTCTGCAAAATAAATATTTAATTTGATCTCTTCAATCTCTCATTCCGATTTTTGGCTTCATGTTTCATAATCATGCATCGTATACTTTGCTATCGAGAAAGTCTAGACATTACAGACTTCCCGATCTTAAGTTGTTTACACAATTCCATAAATTACTCGACCTACTTCCGATCAGTTTTCTCCTGAACCTCGAGGGGTTAGAAGCTTACATTGGAAATTGCATTGCCTTGCACTATTATTTATTAGCAAACATGTATTTTTACGACGGGAACAGCTGGCATACTTAGTATCTTTAGTGCTAAGTATATTTTGCTAGCGCGGGTACCTAGTTGAATAGGTAGGTATTTTTATACTAGACACACATTACACACATAAAATAATCACCAGATACCTGTTATATGTCTGATGAATAAGTATAAGTATTATCTTATATCAAACTCTCCAAAAGAGTTTTCGTAGGTACTGTTACAAAAGCTGCTGTCGCGGATAGATACGGGTTGTAAAAGGCCACTCCCAAAAACCATTTAAAATTTTCTATTCTGTAATTTTAGCTCTAGACCATGCCTTATTATCGATTAACTGAAATAAAAAAAATTGGTTAGGTAATTAATAATTAGCGATTTTACTAAACTACTGTATAGTTAAGCCACGACGGAGGCCTTTAGGGGGCCTAATAACGCTAAGTTTCCCAGTAACTCACACAAGTTTGCTTACTTACTTTTGTTGCAGAAATTCGGCTTTTTCAGTCGAATATATGAGGTTAGCAAACCAACAGTTTATTAAAGCCACCATATTTATTTCTATTCTGTGGTAGTCCTATTAGTTTGGTAGAGCATAGTCGCATAGGTGTGATAATACTAATTGAGTTATTTACTGTAGATACGTAATCTTATATTATGCTAAAATATAATTCTGTTGTTAGTAGATTTGCCTTGTGATACAACCATCCTTGCATTGTGATACTCACGTCACTGAGCTTATTGTTTTAACATTTTATAGCGCATTTTTTTCACATTCATAAAGATCTTTGGGATAATTTTAATATCTACATAATTTACAAAAGCTAAACTTGTGACCGTGTTAAATGATGTCATCCTTATTATTAATGTAATAGGTAATTATTTTAGTTTTCACACGGTGCACGTTTGTTTTTAATGAGTAATGAGTTGTAATGAGTTGTACTTCTCATTGGCCAGTGGCCTATACTTACTACTTTATTTTCCTTCTAGGTACTCGCTTACCAGTGACTCTTACTCAAACTGTTAGGTCGTGGTCTCCACAGATTAACTTTGTTGACTTTTACTTAACAGCGTAAGAAAAAGGAGCAAGTGCCAAGGCGTTATGCCGAGTCATAGAGACACTAAACATTCCTTTACCTTTCCTTTTTAGTTATTTGTTCATCTCGTCTTTGTATGTACTTACGTTCTGGTTTGTACATCCACAGGACTGGTTCAGATGACTGGTTCAGGCCCCTATTGAGTTACTAATAGCAACTCTTGGCGGTTATAAAATAATGAATCATAATTAGACTATACATATCACAACATAAAATAAAAGTCAATTATTCTTTTAAAAGAAAAACTTTATCTCAATAAGGGTGCTTTTCCACCAGAGCTAAGCTAAGCTACGTTGCTAAGGATGTGTTTGAAATTCACCAATAGTGATCATTCGTATTCTTATTAAGTTAAACACATCTTTAGCAACGTAGCTTACCTTAGCGCTGGTGGAAAAGCACCCTAAGACTCAAAATTGACCTATGGAATGTATTGAAAATATTCGTTGCCAGGCTTAGAAACTGTCCTCAAACAATTTTATTTCTCCATAGGTTTTTCAAAGCCTCTAGACGAATACGACTACATCATAGTCGGCGGTGGTACATCAGGGTCAGTGCTAGCTGCCAGGCTCACTGAGACGAAGCCCAAAGCCATGGTCCTAGTGCTGGAGGCTGGGAAACCGGAGATGCTGCTTACAGATGTGCCAGCCTTGACGCCGTATCTACAGCTTACTGATTACGCTTGGCCGTATACTATGGAGCACCAACCTGGAGTATGTTTAGGTAAGTATATAATGATTTATTATCACATTTACAGCCTACAGCGTTATTCTAGCAGCGGCGATGAGCTTGCAGAAGAATACAAAGTAAAGTAAAATGTGGGCATGTGCATCACGCTAAAAACATCATATATGTTTGTGCATTTTATATTTTTACAAGGCCTCTGCATCACTTCCCATATTATATCCTCAAAAAATGTTGTTTGAGGTAAAGTACTAAAATATCTGAGGGAAGTCGGGCTTCGCAAGTTCTAGTTTATTTTATCTTGTTACAAGGCATTCATTATTATACAGCGCTGTGTACTAACTCAGTAAGTAGTATAGATGTAGAGAAAGTCATTAACCTCAGAGCGTGATTCTACACTTTCCAGATATGATGTTTTTCATTCAAGAAACGTGCAGCAAAGTTTCCTTCAAATTATTATTATACCGCAAACTTTGGCAACCCTAAAAACTTACGAACTTTGTATATTCCGCAGCGAAAATGTTTACTTACAAAATGTAACTTAGATGATTACTCATCTTGGCAACCTTTGTTGGGGTAGGTTAGTGCTCTGGCCCTATAGAGTTTTGGTAACAAACTAATTAACTGTTAGGTTCATTTAATTACAATATGTGTTAACATTACATTATCTCTCTATGATTATTATGTATGTATGTATGTATAGGGTTGGTTGGTAGGTAGATATTATAATTAAAATAATAGTCTACAACATTCGCTCCTTCAACTAAAACAAATAGAAAAGTCTTAAGTTCTATCGGATTTATAGATCACATTATCTTCTTCTTCGTACCACTTATTTACAAAAATATCAAATAAGAGACAAATTCTCAAATCAAATCATAAATTTCTAGGCAGTGAAGAACAGCGATGCTATACTCCAAGAGGTAGAGCGTTAGGCGGGTCATCGGTCACCGACTACATGATCTACAGCAGAGGACGCCCTCAGGACTGGGACAGGATCGCTGCTGACGGCAATTACGGATGGTAAGTAAATATTACTGTTAAGCATCAGGCTGGATTTTTTCTTATCTAAAGAAACGCAGACGTCTGCGAAATTACTTTCAATAGGTTTTCAATAGGCTGTAAAATGGATGATGAATTTTGAATGATACGATTGGTTATAAGTTATACCTACCTCTTGGCCTAATCTACAAAAAGACATGGTCAATATTTACTGGTGTCAGGTGAAAGTTTGAGTTGACATTGCACGCATAATTTTTTGAATCGATGGTAAACATCACAGAGGAAAGTTGTTCGAGCACCCATATTTTTAGTCGCTCTCTAGAAAATATCAAGTTACTAAAAACCAACTACTAAAAGTAGCGTAATATTATGATGCTAAAAGTAACTTTATTCTGGTAATAAGACTATCAAAATGCTCTGTTCCCACACCAACAAATTTTCATGCGGAAGCGTGAAAAGTTTTAAATGGAACTTTACATACGAAAAATATTTATAAAATGATAAGATAAACTTTCCAAACTTGAATTAGGCTCTTCGCGAAGTGTGTTAACTTAGCCGTTTCCAATTTTCTACCAACAGGTCCTACGAAGAAGTTTTACAATATTATAAGAAATCGGAAAGGTCTGAGCTGAAAAAATACAAGAACGCCCCTTACCGCGGCCGCGACGGAGAGCTCAGCGTCGAAAATGTTCCTTTTAAGTAAGCTCATAACAGTTATTAATTACGCTATTAAAACTCCTCAGTAAAATAAAAACTCTGGATTTTATATCATATATTTATCGGTGTATACTTTCAGAACCGGACTAGTTGAGGCATTCCTGCAAGCCGGTCGGAGTCTCGGCCATCCCACCGTCGACTATAACTCACCGGATCAACTCGGGTTCGGCTACGTCCAAACGACCACTAATAAAGGCCACAGATTGAGCTCAGCTAAAGCCTTCCTTCACGACCATAAACGGCGAAAAAATCTGCATATTTTGACTGAGGCTAGAGCCACTAAAGTTATCATCGAACCGCAAACAAAAAGAGCTTATGCAGTCGAGTACATAAAAGATGGTAGAAAACACACGGTTCGTTGTCGCAGAGAGGTAATTCTATCTGCAGGACCGATAGCGTCTCCCCAGCTTCTAATGCTATCTGGAATAGGCCCTCAAGAACACTTACAGGCATTAGGAATTCCAGTCATAGCAAATCTGCAAGTTGGACGGCATCTTTACGACCACATCGCATTCCCAGGAGTAATATTCAAACTGAGCACGACTAATGCCAGTCTCCTTGAACCTAAAGTCGCCACTTTACCTAATTTAATGCAGTGGCTGCAGTTCGGCGACGGCCTCTTGACGACTCCTGGATCGGTCGAAGCTTTGGGGTATTTGAAAACTTCGCCGTCCAACCTAGATCAACTCCCAGATATAGAACTAATCAGTTTGGGAGGTTCGATCAACGTGGATGCCGGAGGAGCATACAGAAAGAGCGCTAAAATTAGCGACAAAACCTATCACACTGCGTTTTCCCCATTGCATCACCTTGACACTTGGTCAGGTGTACCAGTTCTTTTGCAGCCAAAATCTAAAGGGTTCTTAGAGCTTCGAGACACTAACCCTAGCTCTCATCCAAAAATATACGGCAACTATTTGACGGATGCTCAGGATATGGCGACATTACTGGAAGGTATCAAATTTGTTATTCGATTGGGGGAGTCAGAGTCTTTTAGAAAGTATAACGCCCAGTTGTACCTCCCTGAATACCACACCTGTACAGGTCTTGCCCCAGGTTCTGACTCATACTGGGAATGTGCGGTGAGAACTATGGTGGTGTCAGCTCGGCATCAAGTAGCCACATGCAGAATGGGTCCTCCAACTGATGTTTATGCTATCGTAGACCCTGAACTTCGAGTTTACGGAATAGAAGGTCTTAGAGTTGCTGATTCTAGTATTATACCCCGACCAATAAGCGCACATGCAAGCACTCCTGCGATTATGATCGGAGAAAAAGCTGCTGATATGATCCAAAAAACGTGGTCTAATGTTGTAGTGTAGAACTAAGTGTAATTTTAGAATTAAACCGACCTATTAATTTCTAAGTGTATTTAATAAAGTATAGTTTAATTGAAATCTTTTTATTTGACTTCCGTTACCGCTGTAATAATTATCTAACAGCCTAGAAGGTTGAAATGAGATAAATCTTTATAAGATTCAAAGTATCATGTCGATGTTTGCTGACTACTTAAATATTAGATCAAAATAAGAGTGAGAAATTGCGGTAACTTTTTTTTGTGAAAAAAAAATCAAGTGCGGTGTTTTGATCATATTATAATTTATTCCACTATGTTCCACGAAGTTAAAAAAAAGACTTACAACATCACGTTTTGTATTCCAATAATTGTAAGTGCAATTAATTTTTGTAACAATAAGACAAAATACCGCACAAATCCCGTAGGCACATCGTTTGATTTCATTACTTTAGCAGAAGGCAAAGGGTTTGTGCACCGTCATATTTTCCGCAAATAATAAAATTAATGGTTGCTCTATACAGATATCCATTAGGTTGGGTATTTGGGGTTGGCTTGTGTGCATTTATTTACCTTTGGGATGCGGAAACTTTGCGGTTTGCTTCGCACCAAAATAAATGTGAAAAATACGTTATTATATTTTATACAAAATTCGCAGTTTAATGCGTTGACGCTGGGGAAAGCATTTTACAAAAAATCCTTCAGTACTGTGATTCTTACTGATTTTTTGTAATATGCTTGCTTTTTCTTGAGATCGTGGACTTTGCCACTTGGCTTGAGAAGACGCACACGTCAAAATATGTGAAAATGGTCACGTAACTATTTGTTGAAATTTAATTTCAATAGGTACCTACCTAATACCAACGTTTTGATGGCTAGAGGCACAGTAAAACTCATGTATTTTACAATAAACATACCATAAAATGAAATAAGTGAGAATAATATAGGGCAATCAAGTATCGAGTCGAGAAGTCAGAAATATCAGAGAGACCGAGGAAAGTCCTTGACAAAAATGATGCTTCAGTTTAATCATTATTATGTAGATTTGGGACAAAGCTCGCTGCCGTGAATTATGTCACGACCCTCCTCGACTGAAGGTTCGTTTTTGATACAAGTCGCAGAAAAGAATACTTAGAAAAGTTATTATTGGGCTCATAATTTTGGATTATAGTGCTTGACGACATCCAATTATTTAAGTATATTCAATTTTCCACAGTCAACATACAGTTAAAATATTTTGCGATTATTTTGTGATGAAGCTTTCATAAACGTTATTAAATTCTTTGAAAATGTGAATAAATCAAAAGTTGATCGTGTATTCTGCTAAGCAAACAACAATTTTGAAAATTGATTAAAAGATTATGAAATGGCCAATGGAGATGACAGATTGAATACCTGACCCTAAGAAACTATAACAACATTTAGTTACGGCCAAAGTTCTACCTAAAACAAAGCGTAAATGAGGAGTATTAAACCCAAGTAGCCGAAGTAATTTCCACGTAAGATAGCTACGTGCGACCGCTTGGCAGGTGCGTGCGCGAAGCTGTTACCAAATCGGTAATTTCCGAGATTGGTACAATAAACTGTTGTGCTCGGAGTATTCAAACGTTAAATTCAATAACGGCTGAATGAACTGAATGCGGGGTTTATTTGCACCCCATTGGTTTTTCAGAAATTGGCAAAACGTTGTATCTACCTGGTAAAGTAAGGAAGCATTACCTTTAGGCATAATAGGCGTTACCTTTGCAACAGATCATATAATACCATACTAGTCCTTTGCTATGATTATCCTATCAGGCTCGGTAGGAATGAACTATAAATAAATAAATATTTTAATAAATAAATATTCACGGACACTTAACACAACGCCTTCTAGTTCCAAACTAAGCAAAGCTTGTACGATGGAAACTAGATGGCTGATAGAATACATACATACATTATTTTTTTTTGTAAATACATACTTATAATACATAGAAACACCCAGACACAGAACAAACATCTATGTTTACAACACACAAATGTTTGTTCTCGGTGGGGATCGACCCCCGACCCACAGCACGGAAGGCAGAGCTACTACCGACTGAGCCATGACGCCTGTCGACTGATGAAATATGAACGATGTCGAAATCAAAATTAATCCCAAAAGAATCACAAGAAATCACTTTTAACATTTTAAACTATACTTACCAAAACATTAACTTTATGATATTTTAAAGTGGAGTGACTACCTAAATAGAGTGTTCAAAAAACGTCTTGAACACGAAAAACTCGAGTCTCAATTTATGTGTAAAACCATTTTCGTCTTTCATTTAATTTTAGACCTGCATGTATGCAGAGCATTTATCAAGCACTTGTTAGTTAAAAATGCGAGCTGTAAATTTGTAATCCATTTAAAAAGAACCCCAGCGCTGAATAGCGCTTAATTACCGCCTTTTTCTTTTATTTTGATTATACGATGAAGTCTAAATGAAGAGTTTTTTACGATACGCTGGAATAGAGCACTCCCTCTAATGTTTCTCCCAAAAATAACAACTCGAATCTGTCATTTTGGTAAAGTACCGTTTAGAAATATCATATTTTCAGTTCATAGTTCATTTTTAGCGATTGTACAATATCAACTTGGCTAAAGAGGAATCGCTACATAACACTCGTAGCGTATTTTCGGCAATTGTCTAGCTTGCGCTCTCACAATATGATCTGTGACTGTAGCTTTTATTTCAAAAAGTAAGTAGTGGTATGGCAGCGATTTGTAGGTCGCATTTTTTTTAGCTAGCGAATATTTAAGCTACACTTCAGCCAAAAAAAAACGAAAGCTTGAGAAAAAGTTTGGAAATTTACAGAAAAAAAAAACTACTTTTTGCAACACTTCTTAAGACATCCCACTTTTCCTCCCACTAGAATCAATTGCAATCTAGCAGGTACCACACCTTGTGGAAACAGTATACCCGAGGTGGGTTTACTTTAATAACATACAATTAATTCCCTTCTAGGTTGATTGCAAGTAGGTGTCGCGTAGGTAGCGATTTCATTCATCTTTTTACCGAGACTGCCGGCTTAATTTCGGGTAACGGAAAACTCAACTCTATGAAACTTTCGTACCAAAAGTTTTCGATAAAGATTGTTTAAAAATGTTTTTAAAGATGGCTTATACGCATTTTAAATTTTGACCGCAGGTACTTACGTTTATTTAACTATTTAATTTGACAGCTCTAAAAGTATAGCCGTCTTTGTCGTTTTAGTTTATGAATGGTTTAGAGAAAGTCATTGTCATCATTGTGTCACAAAATAACAAAAATAGCATCAAAACTTTCTTATTTAAATACCCATCTATTCTTAGAAGATTGTTATTTGAAAAATTTTAATCACACACATGAAATAACTCAACAGTGACTGCTTTACTGCTTTTTACTAAAACTGCCTTTTACATAAACAAAGTCTGAAAAACATGAAACAATTGCACGGAAAACAATAGAGATACAGCACATGCTACAGAGTTTTAGTGAATAGAATTCGAGTTTCAGGCGACACGAGGTAATTCAGGCAGTCGATGAATGGGTGGGTAGCGCAGTCGCCTACGCTCCGTCAAGCGCGCGAACGTGAATAACCGCGAGCCCCTCAACAAGTGAGCAGGCAACTTAACGACCCTCGCTTAAAAAAAAATATAAAACTTTTTGAAAATAGAACAATTAAAAATTTGGATTTTGGTCTCAAAAGTGATTTTGTGAAAGTTTGAGTTATAACATGGGCGCACGTAGCGCCTGAATTAGGAGCCGGGTGCATAAATTACTTAATCTCCTACCTTTACCTACACATTTTACGGTAAATTATGGAATCCTCGATGCGAAAGCGTTTAGAAGCTTTTAGGAAGCTATGTTAACTTATCTCACTTTTCCCCTTTTCTTCTAAAATTATGACTTTTAGACTCTAATTTAAAGAACTCTTAATATTCTCATTTAAACTTTTATTTTTAATTCTTCAAACTCATTTCGAAGCACTAAAATTTTTATTGCACAAGGCACACCATAAAAACTTATATAGTATTTTTGTCATTCAAGTTATAGTAATGATTTGCATAAATACATAAACACATGCAAGGTGTAAAAAAACACTCCTGAAAACGGGAACTATAAACTATATCATCGATTAGTTTCGATTGATACAAGTTGAAAACGGTCAATAACTGCAAAAACTGACTTTTGTCATGCCCTGGGTTCTGAATGATAATAATAACCAAAATTTCTAATATATGGGGCTAACATTAATCTCTTTTTCTTTTATTTATGGCCTTCCTCTCTCATTTCACCAAACAATTTTGCCAGTAACTAATGAATTATTATAAATATCGGCTGTAGTTTGTTTGTAGTACTAGTATTCTAGTAAGTATTACCTATAATGATCTGTGGCAGTAGTATCAACACTTCGGATTAGATAGCATAGGACATTTTGAAAGTGTCAATGTGAAATTCCGCAGAGAAGCTATGCTGTCTGCATAGAGGCAGCCATAATGTCTTCAGTTTTCAGGAATGTTTTTTTTTCACCCTGCGTGCATTTTATGCGTAAAGTAAGTAACTATATTTAGATCAAAATATTAGATTTGGACATATAAATATTCTTGTGAAAAAGTACATTACAACTATTTATGACAGCGAGATACCAGAAACGAACCTTCTGTATTTTTGACTGCCACACTCAGAGACGTTAAATTATAATCAACGCTTGGACATCTTTTACCAATGAGTACTGACGAACAGAGACACTCCTAATTTTAACGTCTCTGTGTGTAGCGTCCAACCTCCTTTAGATTAAATATTGATTTCAAAAGATGCCTTTAGCGCAAATGTACTCCAAAATTACACAAAAAGTAAAAAAGAAAAGTTCTCACCCCATTAAAATGACAAAACCTGAAAAATATTGTATACAAAGAACCCACTAGAATATTTCTTAAAGAAATTTCACTCGTACATAAAAACAGTAAATGAATATACGAGACAGGATTGCGGGCGTACAAAAACTGCGTTATAAATGCTTTAGAACGGCTGCTATAAATTAATCCCAGCTCAGCGGTATGAAAACTTTCCCACAATTGTACAATACGGCAAAGTTTGCATGCATTAAGCATTTACTGCCACCAACACGACAGCTATACGACATCCTGGGGAGCAAATCTCATACATTTTGTACTACTCTAGACGCTTTCACACAGTCTACGACAGATATTTTTGTTTGAGCAACATATATATCAGCATGTCTGTATCGTGCAGGTCTCGTGCCAATGTGCAAATGCTTATTAATGCGAAAAGTTGATTTATATTACATGGTGTATGTTACTTTTACCTTTTTGATCTAGAATAAGTTTTATTCTCCGAACTTTTCATAATGCAATGTTTAAAACTTACAAATGCAAAAAAAAAAAAAATCAGGGAGCTTCGTATTTTCTTTTATGTTTCCACATTTGCACAATATGGTGGATTGTATATGTATGACCAACACGAAACCTCGTATAAAAATGTACTAAAAAATACATGACAATTTCTGTAATAAACCGAAATTGTATTATGAACCGAGTCTTGTGGGGTAAATAATTAAGTATCTCTCATTTATTAGTGTGACCCTTTTCAAGCCTTTGAATGCCCGAGAAACACTGTCCGTGATAATAATTTTTGGAACCTATATTTTTCGTGGAACAAAAGCTCACCGCTCTCAGGTGGGTGAGTTATTTTCAAAGCTTTTTTGTAAAAGTATTTTTTAACGGAACCTTATTTATAAAACCGGCTACGGATACTAAATAGGCATTTGGTCGTTGGCCGGAAATAAGCACGTTTGCTCGCATTGTCAGGTTCGCGTTTGACAGGCGTAGCAAAACTCGAACGAAGCACGTCGTCGCTACGAATTGCTACCATCACAAATACTTGCCTATGTGACAGCAGTTTTGAATATAGATCATCCAAATTCTCCACCGATCATTACTTCTCACCACCGGTCATTCTCCATCGTGCTAAGGTCTAATAAGACGTGACATTGGCGAAATTGCGGGCAACACTGCAAAGGCCATAGACAAGAATTGAATTGAATTGATCTTCTTGTTGGACTTCGGAACCACTAAAAAGGGTAGATTTGACGCGTTCCCGCGAAACGATGTTAGACAATCAGCCCAATGCATTCCGAACATCCATTATTCCATTTATTTTTGCTTGTCTTAAACCTGTAAAATAACGTCTTTTTACGCCATGCACCAAAATAAACTTCACACAGTCTCAACTGAGTTAACTGAAATAGCACATCGCGACACCACGTCTTCTCCGAGTATATTGCTAACTCAATCAACCAATAAAGACTATGTACACTAGTGTAAGTACAGTCAGTATCAGAAGTAGATCACTTTTTCAGAATTTCAAAATTATGCAGTGTAGGTCTTACCTAATCATATTTTTTTTATATTACCTACTACTTTTAGGATAGAGTTTTTACTAAAAAACTAATTAAAACGTTCCTAGTTTTCAGTCATAAAACATTATTGAAACTTTGATCCATCATCATTTACCAAAACAGAAGTAGTACCTACTCGTACAACTAACATCAATAAAAAAAACATGACTGAATTCCAAACGTTACAGATCATTCGATTTGCAAAATACATACGTAGGTCACCTATTCTTACCTAGAAATCCAGCAATGTACGTTGTTTGCGTACACCTTGCGCCTGTCCGGGCACCACTGACGTGGTACGTGGCGCCATTACACGTAGACGTGAATTACGACATAACTGCTCGAGTTACGAGGAGGTCGTATGGCCCGTATAATGCGTCGCGATAGATTGAAATTGGCACGCTTATCATCTCGCCTTCGTGATTGCATTTTTTTATTGCAGCTATCTCTTAAATAATTGATTGCATTACTGAAGGAACATGACTTTATTTCATTGGCATAAAGGTGCTATTTCGCTAGAGTTAAGCTAAGCTACGTTGCTAAGGTTGTGTTTGACATCCACCAATGGGATTCGTTTAATATGAAAAGAAACGAACCCTATTGGTGGATTTCAATCACATCCTCAGACTGGTGGAAAAGCTCCCTACGAGTACAACTTGAGAGTTTTCCATAAAATCAAAGCTAAATATAAAGCTTACCCTCAAATGCAACTATAGGTACATGAGTCCTAACATGAGACTTACAATGCATCACATGGCACGTCCTTAGTGGACGTACTCAGTGAGGCAATGCAGCGTTATAAGCTATGGTTACCACTTAACATTACGTGGGTTATGAGCTTGTTCCAATATTTAGTTCTTATTTTTTTCAAGTGTTTTGAGATACATCACAAATGTCTTAAAATTCTCAAATAAAAAAAACAAAAGATAAACAGTTTTTACAGTTTCATTTCGTTATGTAAGGTATGTGTGTGTATGTAAGGTATGTATGTACTTCAAAACATTTTCTAAAGTAACAAGGCATTTATTTAGGATCCGTTTTCATATCTTTCCTTCCAGCTTTCGTTTTCTCTGGTCAAAGGAAAGGGTGTAAGCCGGTTAGAATCCCGATACCCATCCGAATCCTAAGCTCACGTCATAACACTAAAATGTTATGAATATTGTGTTATGAAAATGGTACATTTGTACGATTTATTCGCAAATGTGAATAATACAAGTACCACTTTGTTGCAATCAAATTTACTTGTGGACTAACTATAATTGTCATTTCTTATCCAAATAATAATTAAGCTTTTTTTACAAGATTTTCTTTTGAACCCTATAAAACTCAATAAATAATAATAATAATAAAAAAAACCCCATCGAGCGCACTCATTTGCATAGTGGGCTCGATGGGATTTTTTTCCCCATCTGGCCCACCAGTGGGCCAGTACAATTGTCATAGAGATATTTGGTCAGCTTGTTGGGTTAGATTAAACCACGGTTTCTCACGACCACGTTTTAAAACTACTTGCACAGTGGACTCGTTGGGAAGTTTTATCCCATCTTGCCCACCAGTAGGCCAGCCGGTGACCTCGATGGGAATAACCCTGCAAACGGCAACTTCACAGGATATAACTCCAAAGACCTTTTATATCAAAGACCTTATATATTATTTATGATGTATTTCTTATACATTGTTGTAATAACAAAGCCATCCTTTGGCAATCCCACAATGCTTCTTCATGTTTAACAGTTCATATATACCTACTCGCATACGCAGTCAGCTTGCAGTCAAAGTTTTATTAGATTTCGTACCGGCTACGGTTACTAACTTCCGTCACGAAACCAAGTAACTTCTGAATGGAAGGTTTTCTATGCAATTATTTGTAAAAAAAACTTGTCATTATGTATACTCACAAGGTTTTTTCTTGACTATACTTAGGTAGTTTTAGTTTTTGTGTTTAGTGATGTACTTATGGAATAGATAGGGTAAATAAAACTTTGAAAACAATTAATCCAGGTTTCACCCACAGTCCTTTTTCATAAAAAATCTGTAATTATATTAGAACTGTTTAGAGTTGTTGTCACTTTGATGTCAGCGAAATGATAATTTATGTTGACTTTTAAGAATAGTGTTCAAATTTATGAAAATAACAATCCTAAATTTATTTTATTCTTATGAATGTGTCTTGTCTTGTGAATTGTTTTATTCTTATGAAAATATGCAAATGAGTCTTATTTTTTAAGTTTTTTTTATTAATGCATTAATAAAATAAGCAGCGCAGCAATAAATAAAAAACACGTGAACGGAGTCAGTGTTCTAGCTATTACTAGAAATATAAAAGTAATTTTACAACACTGCTTCAAATTGTTTACATTTTCTAATCCATGTAGTCTTCGTTCTGACTTGCTACGAGAACTCTCGTAGCAACCGCTACGAAACTACGACACCGCGCCAATCACAGTACAATATAGATTTCTTAATTAAATTTTATTTCTACAGTACAGTCCAATACCTTTTATTTTTATGGTTATCTTCACCTCAACAATTACTGTTTTCTTTGTGGCATCGATACCATTGAACTTTAAGAACGGATCAAAATACACTGGCTTTTTAGTTTTTTGTTTTCTTTGGACTGCGTGTATTATCTTCTAAAATATAAAACTCTTTTGAAGCTGACTGACAATCAGCGCACAGCCTAAACTATAAATCATAGAAGTATGAAATTAGAAGGGTAGTATCCTTATAGTATAGTGTAGAGGTGCACTAAGAAAGGAATTTTGTTGCACCCTAAAGGGTCTAAAATTAGGATCAAAGATTTTAGCCAAATAATGCGTATGCTGCTACCACGCGAGCAAAGCCCCGAGCGACAGGTAGTATTTTATATCAGCCAAAAGAGTACTTGAAACACTATATAAAACCTAGTAATCTAACTTTCGCGGAAGTTAAAGAGTGTTTATGACGGAATACCTATAGATGGACAAAAAATCAGTTAAAAACTTTCATGTCACCGTGTTGCGAGCTTATAACATAGATAACTCAAACATAGTCAGCGGCACGCAGAATGGCCAAAACCACAGAATAGTTAGTAGTACAGTACACTTAGTCTCACTTCGGGAATATTACTAAATAAATTGCAACTCTCACTGCAATAAAATACATTTTAATTCACACAGCACTGGATGCTACAGTTTATATTTAGCATGCACGAGCGAGCAACGCACGCAACCTGATTGACGTGTATGTTGTTCTATTTCATGAAGGTGTTTTGGCTATGTTTGTGTGCGTAAGCTCTCGAGAACTCTATGCCGAGATAGAATGAGACAGAGGCGTACGTTTAGTGTATGTGCGTGATGAAACCAGAAACAGCCAAACCGCCAAACTGGGGCCTTCGTGAGATAGAATAACTGTAAGCACTGGAATTACATACATTTGGTCTTATTCATATTGATCCTGTAAAGCTACTCTAGCAAAAATGGCCGCTAAATTGTTGTTATATCATACTTTTTTAGTTGTCATGCACAGCGTGGAGCGTTTGAAAATGACGGGAAATTATAAAAAGACCTTTAATCTCATGTGCTTTGTTTGCCGGGGTTGTCTGGAAGAGATCGCTTTTATTAGGCATTTTTTTAATAAGGCAGCTCATTTTACTGTGTGTTTTATGTTTCTTGCTGTACTTATGTAATTTATCTTTGTGTACAATAAAGTGTTTATGTATCTTTCTAAACAAACTTCGTTCATACCCAAGGTGTGGAGTGCGCCAGGCTTGCCAAAACGAGGAATTTGCGTGAGGCGTCGCGTCACACATTGCCAACGCCTTGTTGCCAGTCACGCGATGTGTCCGTCCAATTTTACAAATGACCTAAAATAGTTTCTGCATACAGAAACTGGGGGATTCATATGAGATCCAAAATGTACACTGTAAGGTTCAAGATATAGTGGTCTTTTGAACCTACTGTATAATAATGTATTGTATCAAAGATACCACATACTTATGAACAGCGAATAAATTCAATAAAAACTAGGCCCCTCGATACAAATACCAATTTACCATAGATGGACATCTTATTTTGTTTTTGTACTTATATTTTTTTGCCATTACGTACGTTAACCTAAAAACTGTTAAAATTATACTTACCTACATTCAGCTGTAAATCTCGTAATTTTGTCCTCCGCAATGCTGTCTTGTTTAACCTTAAATCAGTGAAGCGACTTCTACGCAAATCAAAATATACACAAACTTTGTCAAAACTTTTGTAACTAACATAATAACTACACAAAAAACACTGTGTATTTTGCTGAAACTAATACTAGACATCCAATCAAAACTTTTAATTAAATCAAAAGTTCCAACTATGTTTCTACATAGCTGTTTATAGTTTGATAGATAGCTTTACAACTATATACGTAGTAGGTACATAGCTTTCACCTTGAACGTGTTTCATCACGAAGGCTAACGTGTTAACACAGGTAGGTATTAAAATTAAAACATCGAATCCTAATCCTTCTAATGCCTAATTTGTAAGCATTTCATGATATTTAATAAATTTATTCAAGAACTAACACGTTCAACTACCAGGAAAGGTGTAATGCCTAGTTAATGTAGTTTAAGTAATTGAATAGTCTTTTGGGAGTTGCAACCTGCACAGTGAAACAACCATAGTGAGTACCTAAGCATATGCCGCCTTACTTACGATCGCTGCGTAACTTTATTCAGCTGTTTAAATTATTGCTGTCACCTACTAACAGGTAATGTCAAACAGTGACAGAGCTAAACTTTGGTTCAACTGTTTCACTATTCGTCTGTGATAAGTAAGGCCCATGGTGTCCATACATTGCTGTGTTCACAAGGTTCACATCTCAGAATATTGGTTCACATTCACCATTGTTAGAGTGGCGAGTACCGCGCGGTTCTATAGGTACACGCAGCTCAAAATAAATGGGTCGCATGCGGTTTTGAAAATACCGCGACCGCTTTGGCTGCTGCATGTGACTCCGAGTTTTTACTCAAAAAGCACAAAATATAAATTTATTTTGTTGGTTTCCAAAGCGTCATAAAAATAATCCTGAAAAAAAATCAATATTGAAGTCGATAGCGGCCGAACGGTTTAATGCTTTCTCCATGGCACAATCACTATCATGTAGTGACCACAATCGGTTGAATAACATTTATATTACCAAAAAAAAAGTTAATGTATCAATAACAAGTCTTACAGTCTCAAGAATCCAAAGAACGTTTCGTTCGTGAATCTTTTTGATAAAATAAAAAGCCCCTCTTGGAAAACGGATGGCTCCAGACCAAGCTTAATTCTAATTTCGGTCCGTTCTGACGGATCTTTTACGGTGCAAACAAGTTTTACGTTCTCTCGAGGCCAGAACAAAGATCGTAAGCGCTGGTGTAATTAACGAGCCTAAACTTTTCTTGCGAGGAATATCGGAGCTTAAGCATTTAATTTGCGAAACCTCCAATTATTGAACACTTTTAAAACCTTGCTAAAATGTTTATTACTAAGCCCTGATTTTTTTTAATACTAAAAACTTTAATACAAATATTTTTAAATAAACCTACTAAGTGGTTTATTTTCTCATTACGATTGTAAAACATATTAGAGCATCCCAAAAGTTATGAGTCGAACGGGATTCGAACCCGCGACCCTCCCATTGATAATCCAACTACGCTACCGACTCATAACTTTGGAGGTGTATGTCGTAGTAGGTATTTCTAGCTGCTTGAGTGCACACTAGTGCGATACCTACACCGACCAACAGTCATTTGTTACTCGAACTAAAAATATAGTCGTCGCTGACGCGGTGTGAAAGCGTCTAGTACTAGTATAGATCTCCAAGATATCGTGTACTTGTCACTGGCAGTGTAAAGACGCTCATATCTAAATAAACAGTTTTCATATGAAAAGTGTTGACAATGAGTTGAAAAGTGAAATCAAGTGATAAAGTATCAAGTGGACAGGACAGTGTTTCAGAAAGTACCAAAATGCATAGTTGATGCCGACTGAGTGTTCGCCTGAACAAAATGGCGAGTCGGCGGAATGCGTACTGGCTATCAATCCTGTTCAGCGTCTTGCTTCTCGGTCGTGCAATGGCAGGTAAGAAGCTTTTTTTATTACAAAACTACATATTTTAACAAAGGGACCTTGGCGGTAAATTCTGGTCGGTAAATTCTGGTCATAACTGAGCATATTGAATAAGTCCCTGAAGTACGTATGTTATACAGCAATTGAAAATAACATTTTTTATCTACGGACTCGGAGAAACATTCGACCAATCTCATTGGATGCGATGACGTCAAAACTGTAGCAGAAAATCGAACAACTTTGACCTGAAACGCAATTCTCGAAATATAAAGATCCTATCTTGCATCCATTTCATAAAAAACCACATCATACGCTCAACTTTCAAACTATTATATTCGTAAGATGATACAGTTTTTTCCCAAGGGATGATGTCATCTCACCCAGTAAAGTCTATATCGAACGCTTCCCCAAAAATTTTCAACAGCTTGACATTGAGCGTACTAGTTTCACTGATCAATTATTTATAAGATACTAGGATGCAATGTCGTCCAATGCAAAGAGGAATAAAGTAAAACTTTGCTTAGTTCGTAAAGCCGTGCTCCACTTGCCTGTTTGGACAACAATCGGATTAACTCGGACGTGGATGTATTTTCAATAGTTTCAGAGATTCAGTAAGTATCTACCTAGATATTGTAAGGTTTATTTCTATAGCGGAGGGCACTGCTGAGTTAGAGCAGTTGTTTATTGATCTTAAGTTAGAGAGGAAGTCTTCTTAATACAATCTACTCGTAGCAATAACATCATTAGGAGGATTTTGTTGGAATGCCATAAAATTCACCCAAATTGGCTTCAATTTTGTGACTCCTATGTTACAAAATGAAATGCCCATAAAATTCTAAATATATTTTTACTAGATTTTATTAAAACATTTACCCTAAACATAATAAAACCATTTGAAAACAGAAATGTCTTTTAAAGGATACAATAATTACAGAAAATACTCGTACTTATATCAACCTTCGGACTGACCTGGCCATAAGGCCAGCTCGGGTGCCTCAATTAAAGTATCATTATTTAAGTGTAGAACATGATGAGTGAGTAAAAGTGCGTGTTCGTCAAAATACATTATAAAATATTTACTAAACTAATGTCGGTTTTAATAGGTTTTCATATCAGAGAGAGTTATTGTACCGTGAAACAGTACACGGCATCGACGACACGAAATTTTTGAAATTGAATATTTCAGAATTATTGTATTTTCTACAACAAGTACTGGTGTTTTTTGTTCATCAATAAAAAGAGTTTAAAAACTGGCTCAAAAATCTATTCGGAAATCGAAAACAACATAAAGGCCGTTCAGTTTTATTTTTTTATCCGCAAACCGAAATCATGGATCAAAGCCAAGCCCCTTCAAAAGCCTGGTTCAGCCACACCTATAGGTGTTAGTTCCGGCGCACAGTGCAATGCATCACAGGCACTCTGGTGCACTCTGGCACAGTGGCCAACTCTGTTGACGGAGTTTTTAGGCCGTCATGGCTTAACGACTGCTAGAGCCGGGACCGACAGTTTAACGTGGCCTCTGAAGCACGGAAGCGCTCAGATGTAAATGCCACTAACGGTCACCCATCCAAATAGTGACCGCGCAGAACGTCGCTTAACATTTAATCGGTGATTAAATCCATTAAATTAATAATTGTGTAAAAATTATCTTCTAAATTGTTTTTTTGTAATTAATAGTCAGTATGTAGGAAATCAAAGGCCATGAAATTGGGGTTGTTGATCGTCAAACACCGAGTTCAAATATAAACACGCCGCGCGCCGTCAGGTCACAAATATTTGCTCTGATGCAAATACATCCTTCGTATTTCAATCAGCTCCATTCTCTCCTGAAACCGCTGTTTTACGAGATATTGCTACAATTTTCCATTTTGTGGTTGAGCGCAGTGTAGCGAGATGAGATTTTTCACACCTCTGACTTGAAAATTGACTTGGTTAGCTTTGAAACACAGCGAGTTACAATATTACAGCAATTTACCGATGTATTTCAATTCCCACCGTATTTTTCCTACTCGCGGAGGATATTGCTTTTATTAGAAAGTGATCACGCTGTAGCTACGGTGTTCTATAATTTCTAAGAAGACAACAGATTTTTTTTGGAGACTAATCGTATATCTATAATTTTTTTATTATCACTTTTCGTCATTATTTCCTTTTGGCTCACTGTATTTTTTTACAAACTTTACTAAAGATATTTTTTATTAGCTAGCACACTTATATACATCACAAAATACGTTTTTATGAATATAATTTTAAAGATTCTGATTAAAACACTATGGGATATGTTTAAAAGTAATCCTATTTAGAGACTAGCCGTCTCCCGCGGCGTTGCTCGCGTTAGAGTGTGACTTTTCAAAATTCCTTTCTTAGTGCGCCCCTACACTATATAAGGAACCTACCCTCCAAATTTCATACCTCTAGGACTTATAGTTTAGGCTGTGCGTTGATTCTCTGTCAGCTTCAAAAGAGTTTTATATATGGAAATAAATCATATTCTACGACATCTTATCCTTCAGTTTTACGAGTTGTTATCTGGCTTAAATCATCTTGTACTATATTGTCTTCCCAATTACCTTCCCATACCAACACGTCTTTATCATAGTGACAGCACGTGACAAGGGTAGTGCATTCTGTAATTAATTACACTAGCAACACTTACCTATGTTGCGTTCACACAGTCACCGTTTGAAAGGCAAAGACATGGCGTCTAGTCGACAAGCAATTTGCTAATTGAAGAAACCTGTAGTACATACAATTTATATTATATACTAGCCGTCTCCCGCGGCGTTGCTCGCGTTCTACCCTTTAGAGTGTCACGTTTCAAAATTCCTTTCTTAGTGCACCCTTACACTATATACTACCCTCCAAATTTCATACCTCTAGGACTTATGGTTTAGGCTGTGCGTTGATTCTCTGTCAGCTTCAAAAGAGTATAGTGTGGGGGCGCACTAAGAAAGGAATTTTGAAAAGTCGCACTTTAAACGCGAGCAATTGGTGATTTTACCTTCTACCACAAGCAGCATCCTTGAGGATTACCCGTCTGGTTAAAAGTTTTTGTATTTTTTGTTATTAGCCACTAAGATAAGGTAAGAATTATCAATAACTTAATCAGATGTGTTTAAGTATGGTCATTGGTTTTTTTTGTATCTTAATTGTAGGAACACCAGGGATACAGGGAGAGAGAAGAGGTTCCATAGCAGCAAAATCGTTAATAAATATTTCGTATACCTACCCTATGTATAACGTACCTACCAAACAGTAGGTAGGTACGTAGGTTGGTATATTGTACGGTAACAGCCTTAATTACATGCAGCAAATGTGGTTAGTCACCGCACGCTAATTTTGTTATCAAACCTTAACATGATATCAATAATTTCAGATTACGATAATGTAGTTTTTAACCTCCTGTGTGCCTGAATTTCAGACACAATAGAAAATATTCAAAATATTATTTTAATTTATTTAATTCATCTCGCATAGACCCGCGTTCCAGCATACAAAAGCTTTGCATATTCAGTTCATTATTAGTTTTTAAGCTTCCTACTACTAACAAAAGGGATTGTTTTTTGTCCGAAATAAAAAACTTTTGATTTTGATTTGATGTTTTGATAATTTAGTGCAAAATATGTATTCGACTACCTTTTGGCATAAAATTTCCAAGAAAATGTTATATGTGACTCACTTACTCACGAAACAAATAAACATTCAATTCATTCGATCAGAAATTCCCAAAGATTTCTAAAAAGTTGTGTTTTTAAGTTGCGAAACGAGTTTTCGAAAGAAGACTATAATACTACGACTATAATTTTATTGTAAGAATGCCAGAAAGTTGCGTAGTTCGTAGTAAAAGCTTGGTGTTAATTTCAGTCAAATTGTTTTAAAAGAAACTGAGCCAAAGCTTACACTAATTTGTATAAAAGGTACATTGCTCAGCAAAAAGTCATCTCGTCGAGTTCGTTTGCTTACACTTAATCCGAGGCTTTTCAGTGAAATATTGTCATACTTGACTCATTTTGAAACAAAAAGGTAAGTTCATTTTTTGTGAACAAATTGTTCTTTTTAAAACTTAGTCTGTTATTGAGCCTGCAGGTTTTACGATAGTAATGAACCTTCTTTGGTTTCATTAACAGTTTTTTTTAGTGCACCATTTTTTTAAATGGCTGCTCCAACGCTGCGAGCGCTCAACGCGTTGAAATATAATAACATTGAGCTAGTTGGGTAATTAACCGTCGACTCAACGCCCCAGTTTCGATACTAGAATCTAAGATGTTTTGTAGTGTAGACACGTTGCTTGTAATCTATAAATGGCAATGAAAGGTAAGGTAATTGCCCCACTTTTACTTATAGCCTAAGAGCCAGTGAACCCTAGACCTTCGTTATTTTATAAAGGCTGAAAGTTTCTCAGTGCATGCTCCCAACACAGGTAAGAACCGATGGACCATCATGAAGTTTGGCTCATCGTGGCTTTGGCAGGCAAGCGGTACTATATTTTCTAGCAACTGTGTAGCCTAAAGTACTTACTTTCTTCACTGTATGTTGGTAAAATAATACTTGCGCCATTATGATGTAACGATTTTGGCGTATAACGGTGTAACCTGTCTAGTGATAGAATGTCGTTGGCTGGAATCCGTTTTATTGCCTTCTAAAGTTTTGCGATACCGCCTACCGGATGCTATCTATTATTCAATAATAGGGATGGGCACTTTCATAAATAGCTTTTTACACTATTAATTTGATTAGTACCCGATTGGTTCATAGTCAGATGGGTTATTTTTATTTGTAACTGAGTACCTATACTCATCTAGATATAACAAGATAGTGTAGTAATAAGAAAAGTAGTGTATATGCAAAATTATGTTGTCTCGAAAATCCCGGGATTAGATTTTGAATTCCCGGGATATTCGGTTCCGGAATGAACCGGGACTATATCCTAACCTACATAGAACCACTACATAACCTATTACTTCTTCTTCTTTAATTGAATGCATTCTTGGTTCTACACGTGTCAATTGACAAACCAAATTGAACTCTGACTCGTAGCTCTGTTGTACACCAAAAATAATAATAATTTATTATTAAGAGCCTATAGTGTCCACTGCAGGGCCAAGGCCTCCCTTACTTCTGTCCAGTCCTTTTCTATTTTGGGCAACTGTGGACCAGTCCTTTAGGTAAAAATAATATCCTTAGAAAACTGTATGATTAGATAGAAACAAAATACTTACTGCGCGTTTACGCGTGAACCGTGTTTTGCTTTTGTTTTTACGGAACATATTTTTATCCTCTCGTCGAAATGAATCATTAAACACGAGGGAAAGGAAGCGTGCGGTTGCTTCTATAAAATATTGCCGACGATTCCGAGCGATGAAAATTATCGGTAGGCAGACAAAATTATCTTTTCTGGGCTGTAGATATAACTTAATATACGTACTTGCTTACATATTTAGTATTACGTGTGTATGGTAGACGAGGAACCTGCTTGGAATAATGTTTTGTATTCTTGATTTCAAATCGGATTTCGGTCCCATGATGACACGTGTACCTAGTGTGAATATGAACAAAGTACAAGTAACAATTTTTTTATTTCCTTATATTAATTTTTGGTATAATTTTTCAGTTTTTCAGAAGTGTTCAGTAAATTGATTGAATAATGTTTGGTGAATGACGAGGTCTTTTTTTTTTAAATTAACTTGCTACAGATTCATCGTCTACTAAGCTCCTGCTAAGTCATTAAAGTTAGAATTATATCGCCTTAATGAGCGACCTCGATCAGCTAAGCTCGTTCCCTTAATTCACGCCTAATCAGACGCGAAATCAACTTTGTAATTTCACTTTCACAAGTATAACCAGAAATCGTTTAAAATATTAATGGCATTTGGTAAAATTAAGTCCGGATCCGGAACTCTTTCGATAGACGACCGTTAATCCATATTAATCACTTTTTTGTGGTCGAGTCGAAAAAAACCAAAGAAAGTTAAGTCTTTCGTTTTTGTCGGATTTGAAGTGAATTCCTTTTGTTTTGAAGGCACAGATTTCAAGTACAATTTGAAGAATCCTACAAAGCGCGCCGCGCCATTGCAATTATTTATTTATGTTTTAAATAAATAAATTAGTCTCTTGGAACTGGACACCCAATAGAGAATCCGTCTACTGCAGTATACTAAATTAAACGAAGCTGTAATATCTACTTGCTACCGTCGTTCTGAGGTTTCTTGATCAGCACCCACTATAGTATTCATTCTGTGGTTCGAGGAATATCATAAGCATTAGTCTAACGAGTCTTTATATAAAAGTATTCGAAACGGTGCGACAATCAGAAAACTTTGCCGGGAAAGTTCATTTTTATTCTGACGGGTTTTGGTTGGATTTCCACCAAAACTTTTGTTTCTTTTTATCATAGCTTCAGCGTCGATTTTGCATTCTTTTAAATATATATTTAAAAGAGTTATTCGTCAACTCGTGAGCGTGAAACTTGTCGGCGCTGTAAATCGAGTAGGTATTGTCAGGGGCTTTCAAATCATCGACGGTCCAAAAACAACGTGCCAGTCATTGGCCACCTACATACAGCTGGTATAAAATGGTTTGGTAGAGCAAACACCCACGCACGAACAACTGCAAACATAGTATCTAACTATGTACATACCAGAAGGGTTGGTAGTATTTTGACAATGCCCCGATTCTGTTATTTCATTTTCGAACGAACTTATTATTTTAACAGCACTAAAATGGTTACTTGTAACCTGTAAATGGAACCTGTTTGTCACAGAAATCCAAAAATTCCTAGAAATCACTGATTTGGTTCGCTGGTAGGTACACCAGTCACGTTACTGGAAGTATGTTATTATTGACTAAATTATGATATTAGAACGCAATTACGCTCACGTCACATGAAATCATTTCCCGGAGTTCTGTTGGGCTTATTTACTTATCTTTTTAATATTTGTGAAATTAGATTTATATTAAACACCTAGTGACTATTATTCCTAGGCACGGAAGATATGATTCAGATCTTGAGGTATCAATTACTATCGCCATTTAAGACACGTTAGATCACACTAGTTTTTGGCAGTTTCTGGGAGGTTTTTGACTTTTTATGGACAGCCCAAGTAAAGGCTCACATCTAAATACATCCATAAATCATCGTGTTATTTGATTATTTATCAAAGGAATACCAGCTATCTAAGAATATATTTACATTAATAAAGTCTGGGACTGATACACAATCCCAATTACAAGCGGCCTCTGTGGCCTACTCTATGGTAGACTGTTGGTCTGGAAATGCTTATGACAGAACCACACGATGCGGTATTCACGTAGCGATGATTGTGCGTTGAGCTTTACACGGATGGTGCTATAGCTCGTTTTGTTTCGTCCGCGCTTTGTAAAACTTTGGTGCAAATCCAGGCTTCAAATTCAAATAGTTTTTTCAAATTCAAGGCGCACCATGTCTCAAAGCATAACTTTTCCTAGGAACATAACGCCACAGCGCCAGCACCGCGTCTTTAGGTTTGCATTCATGTTTTAATAAATGTTTTACTGATCCTTCTTATTTGTGATTCGAAAACTTTTGTAGCGTGGGCCAATAAAAACCTAGAAGACGCAAAGGTCAAAGCTAAGATCACTAAAACAAAAGCAAAAGTTGCAAATCGAAGGTCAAGAATTCTCAGACAGCCAAAACTCATTCGTAACTAAACTTGTAAGTTTGATGGGTTACAGAAATAAGTTTTAAGCCAAGGATGATTCAAAATCCCAAAAGAGTGCTTACGGAAAGTGGGTCGGCTTTACTTCTGTTGAAAATACTGAGGGATCTCGTTCCGCTGTGCCCATCTTATTTTACTGCGCTGAGCTATGTGCGTAGAGAACTGCGTGTATCAAGAAAATTATGGTACCAGCGGTTGCTCGCTGGTAGTAAGTAAATAATTCATTCTCTTCTCAAAATGTCAACAAACTAGGTATACCTACAAAGTATAACCACATTTATATGAATTAAACATCTAAACCAATTCTTTAAAGAAACTTGAGCATGGTCCCGATGCATGCTATCATAGAATACAGTTTAAAAAAAGATAATTCAGATAAAATCATTACCTTAAAAACTACGAGTAGATTCCGAGGTAATTTGGACAGGACCTAGGTAATCATAAGTTGTACCAGTGAAAGGAAAATGATTGAGCTTGCAACGTGACTAACGAGATATTTACGAGTCACCGGGGCACTAGAAGCCGTGACCCGAAACTAAAATAGTTTTTAATGAATTCCTTTCAAAATATAGCTTTCTGAAAAGCACGATCCAAAACTGTATTAAATGAGTAAACGATTTTATTCAGCTCACGTTTGTATAGTTACATTTGAACTGCTTCAATAGAATATGTGTATATCTCTAGTTCGTTGGCCTATCTATAGGTCAAATAAAATAAGATCGACACCATAGCAAAGCTGATTGGACAAAATGAATTAAAACATAGATTTCGAGACGCTACATGGATCAATCAGAAAAACAGTGCTACCAGGTTGAAAGCCGATACCAATATTTTGTTCGGGCCATCAGCAACTCTGTATTGCATATTATGTGTTATATGCCAGTGTGCAAACGCCCAGGGGGTCAATCGCGCTAAGTTGTAACAGCTCATCAGTTACTGTTACTGTTACGTTAGGGCCGATTTACACTGTGAATCAATCTAGTTGAAAGAACTCCTGGGAGTCAATCTCTCTGAAACACTGTGAAAATCGGCCATAACGTAACAGTAACAGTAACTGGTGAGCTGGTACAACTTAGCGCGATTGGCCCCCTGTTAAAATACCTATTCCAGTATAGTACCCCTCAAGGGTAACTCAAAAGCATCTATGATAGAGTCATCTATTTATATTCATCGCCCCAGTTTGGCATCAGCGACAGTATTGTTGCAAGTCAAAAGCGTTCTAATAGCATCGCCAGCTTCATCCCAGGGGCAGCAGCACGAAATGCATTCAAATGAACCATCCCCGTATTCTCGAAGACGTGACGAAATTGCGGTTATACCGGACCAAAATAACAATGCGTTCTTGTGCTTCTCCTTTCATTTTTTTCGCTCCTGTTTATTTTGATGGACAGTTGGAGAACCTTCTTCTTCTTCTCTTCAATAATGGCCTGTGTCCGTCATTTCGACAGACAATTTTGCCAATGTCAAGTGTTAAAATTGAATAAATAAGTCAAGTCAAGTCATTTGTCAAGTCGGCTGTCGTTTGTTTTGAAAAGAAAATGGTGGATTTTCTCTTCAAAACCTAACACGAATTTTCACATTCAGAAAAACCACTTTACACACATTTATTCCAATGGCTCACACTTTATGTTACGACCTAAGTATTATTGGTTAAAATTCCACCAAAATTAAACAACCATACTCACAATAACACAAGAAAAACTATTAAAATAAAAGTGCTATGTGTCGTTTCAAAAAATGTCAAAACTCGTGTCCCTTGGAGAAACTTTCCAAAAGGCAAGTGAATAAAAATTTAATCGGGAAAGTCACTTGCAGTCTGTCAAAATGACAGACAGAGGCCATAAATAAAAGAAGAAGAATGTGGATAAGGATCGCGGGGGGTGTGTACGTCAAGTGTTCACCCGCAATTAAGATGTTTCCTCAATGTTTCTAAACTTCTTGCATAATGTTTGTAAAATCATGGTGCATATTTAACAATGTACGCCCCATAGATATGCTGATAAAGAAATCGTTACTCAAGCATAGATTTGATCGGAGATTTTCATACAAAATGCAAATATACATTTTTGTATCCGGATCAGTGCTTGAGGATCATACGGGCCTTAAAATGTGAACAAATAATCTCACAAGTCCTGTGAAGTTGGACCACGTCCGGCAAGATCACACATGTTGCCATTTCTGCTGTGGAAATTGAGTTTATTTTACCGCTCAGCGCATTTTCATCGCAATTCTGAAAGCTCCTTTGCGATAAAGGACTCGACTTGTTCGCGGCTCTAACTTTGTTGTAACGGAAACAGCTCATAAAATTGTATTTCAAAGGTTGCATTAAGTTTGTCACCTTTACTTCTTATGTACACGTACAATTCTGGCTTTATACAAACAATAGAACCCTTTCTTGGACGGTAAATTGAATGGCGTGGGCTTGGCTACACCAAATTATAATAGGCCTATTGTTCTAGGGAGCCTGGCCTTCTTCCTTTAAACAAAATTACATGTCACACAGTAAACCTGAGATAATTTCGATTATTTGAGGCTCGCGAAATTAAAATGTGATTGTTATCTGTAGCAGGTAGAGCTCCAGCTCTACCATTATGTACTCCCGAATTCATAAACAGAGGTGGAACATTTGAACAAACTGTTTCACCAGCTTTCGTCTAGCGCAGTGCATGAATCTACCACCAACAGCAACAATACCAACAGAATTGGCCCCAGAACCTACTCTGAGACGCACCTAAATCTCACAGGCCTGAAATTGCACACCAGCACCACTTCAAACTGGAAAACAGCATCAGTGCTTGATCTTAATGATATGAACTATAAACCGTGCAATGATGGTTCTATTTATTCATTTTGAACTGTGTACGACTCCATCCTCACTGGTGTAAAAGCACTACTTTGTGGTCTATCGAGCCGGATCGGATCACTTTGCAAAAATCCAGCTCTCACCGGTCCGATCATGCATTTTATATAAACTAACAGATTACTGACTAAACTGCGAGCAAAACTGTTGAAGATTTTCCTCGTTTAATTTGTTACTATGTCTAGTATAAGCGTAACTGATGATTGGACACAAAATTCATAAAAAAATATACATAGGGAGTTAGTTTTCATTTTATTTTTAGGTATCTAGGTAATTCTTTGTGACGTAGTGTCAACCAATTTATGTACTACTACTACTAGTTTTTTTTTTTTTTTTTTTTTTTTTTTTTTATGAGCTATAGCTAAGCATTTGGCTGCCAGCACACCTGGTGGTAAGTGTAGCTGCAGCCTAGGGTGGAGCACGCTTAGCTATAATCCACCTATTCACTCTTTTCTTGAAAATTCCTAGTTTAAATTCCTAATTCCTAGTTAGTTATTTTGAATATCGCTGTATGCATTGCTAGAATCAATACCCTAATCTATAGGTACTGAGCTATTTACTAACTAGGTACTATAGAGCTTTGCTTTCTTGTTTTTTGTAATCTCTGGAACTACTAAACGGATTCTAAATTTTCAAGAATATAGCTGTGACGATCCCAGAGTAGCATAAGCAACATTTTATTTTTAAATGAAGTCGAAAAAACGGGCAATAGATCACTAACATTCAAAGGCTCTCATTTATTCCTGCAGCATTTTCACATAATTTCCTGAAATTGGGATACACCGCGGATCAACATGGCGTGCACGTGACATTATTATGATTATCAGGATTACGTATGTAATGAAATACAATTTTGAACCTTGGCATCTTGATACATAATAATTAATTACATGTGTTTGACATCAAAACCATGTAACGGTTGGGAAAACATTTTACTTAAGCGTTGGCGCACACCTGACGACAAGACGTCGTTGTCGTGCCGGCAGTGACATGAAAATAAATAATTCTTTTAAAAAGCATGCTGTCAAAAGAATTTTTTCGTTAGGTTTTTCTGCATACGCTGTTTTCGTTACAACGACCTTATAAGCTGAAATAGCTTTTAAGAAGCTTTTAATAGGTTTTAGAAATAGTTCTAAAACAGCTTGCTTTTCAAAAAATATTCATTTTCTCTCCCTAGCTACACGACGCGACTTGCCTTCTGATGTAGTTTGACGCTAACAGTAGTGGTAAGAATAGGAAATCTTCCGAACGTTTACACCAGTGTTACAGAGCAGTGTGAAGAGAGAAACAGTCGGCTTGCAGGTAGTGGAATCAAATTGCGCTAACTAGCGAGCACGCCCGAATACATTCGAGGTGGCTTTCGCTAGTTTCTCATGTGGCTTGTAATTCAGCATATTATTGCAATGTCAACTGTGGCTTTACTCACCACTATTGGTTTCCTTATATAAACAAACAAGCTACTCACGGTTGCTTGGAAGAAATCGTCTCTGGCGATAAAGCCGCCCATTCTACGACCGGTTTTTAGATTTGTATGTATTCGTTGTTTACAATAAAGGATTATCTATCTATCTACCTTTTTTTATTTTATTATATCTGTCACAGTGATTTTTATGATATCCCAAGAAAATCCCAACCATGTTCTTTCTAAGTAGATTTTATTAACTACCTACCTTTAGAAGAAAAGTAGACTATATATTATTTTAAGTTTTTAGTACTGAATACTGTACACCAAAAATATAGTAGCAGTCTAAGCTACTGGAGTACAAGGTACGTTATCATGAGGCAGTCTTGAATATGACTAGACAAGATGCCGCCCGGCACTGAGGGACACTTCTGTTTCAATTCCGTGAAAGTGTCTGCAAAAATTGTGTTAGGTAACAACGCGCAAATCCACCGGCATCTGAGAACGTTTGCACACTGGCCGATAACCACATCTACACGATACCGACATACACAGTCGAACGAACCAAAATATTAGTGTCGCCGACACTGTGTAAAAGCGTCAGTAGGTTTTACTTACAGTGGCATATGAGATTAGCTCTGCGCTGATATCGTCTATAGGTGTCGTATCGGTCGCACTGTGAAGACCGCCACAAACAAACAAAACCAAATAGTAGATACAAATACAAACGTACTTGAATATTGCTGGGATAAACTTGGAATTGCATTCTAGGTACATGCTTGGATTCAGCGATCCCAATTTATCGGGTTTTGGGATTGCCACGCGGGAAGGAGGCTAAAGCTGTTATGCACATTCGGTCTTTAATTTACTCCGATTCTGTGTAACATGGAACGCAATTTATGTTCCGCTTTTGAAATATTTAGAATTCACCACTTCTATTTACTTCCACTAGGTACAGACAGCATCAGAAGCTAATCACTTTTCAGTATTTCAGAATTGTTTATTATTGACTCATGTACAAGCCCTATGTACAGCCGCTAAAGAACAATGTTATTAACAAAGTCAAGTGTCCCATATTGTGTTCCAAATGGTAAATAAATATTGACTACTATACCTATATGACTAGGTACGTCTTTTTAGATACATTTTCTCCGTTTTAACCATAGAAAACTAAAGTGAAAAGTTTCTGGTTTTCAGTCAAAAAAATACTATTGACTTTGTCTCACGATTATTTAACTTTTATAAAAATATACTCTTTACCCCTAGGGCTGAATTGTAGAGCAAAGTAAGCTCTGGCATTTATAAAAATACTTTTGCTAACTTTAGAACATGAATGAATAATTTTAGCTACTGCCAATTAGCGAAGCTGTTCCGGGATTACTCTCAAAGTTTCAGACGCAACTGTTCCGTACTTTTCAAAAGAAAATGACAGCTACGAGATTCAGAGAAAACTTACTGCGAGTATTCTTTGAGGAATAGAAAATATAAACTTCAAAGGATTATTTCGGAAACACAATGAACATTCCTATTCGATCGTCCCGGTAGGAAATAAAACTATGTCATTTTATCTTTTATGTTGGAACCAAACAAAAAATGTTTATTCCACTGGGTATACGACCATGATGGACACTCAAACTAATAATAAACTTTGATATAGATTCACATTTGGGCATGATGTTTGACGTAGGTTGATAACCAAAGAGAATGCAAAATTGATAACATCGTAATTTTCTTGTGCCATAGACAATTGGGCATTCTGCAATCGCTAAAAAAATATAACTTAAACATACCTATTTATGGAAATTATATTTTTCAACAAAACTGACACCAAAAACTCCATATTGCTAGCGTATATTACTTTTTCCATATTTTATATTCTTAGTGTTGCGGTGCACTGAATTTCATAGAGAATTTAACCTATTTTGTGTGCCTATTGCCAGTTAGTACCATACCCGTTCCCATTTTATCTGACGCGCAAATAACGAACGAATCAATGTTCCCTGCTCCGTATTCCACAGCGCACGTCCGCAGAGTGACGTTTGAAAATAATGTATTTATTAGAAAAACGTACCAAACCTATTTTTAGAGCCTTTGGTTTTTACGATTTCGATCAGTATTGTTTTACACATTCACCACTGGTAGGGATTTCTTAGGGGGGATTTCTGAATTATATAATATATATCAAACTTACTTATTTATATCAAACTTTTTTTTGGTTTGATTTTATGATGACAAATAAATTGATACACAAATAGACAATAATGCCCCATATGGGCCACCAATTAGGGTTTTGAGTTACCCAGCGCAAAAATACAGAAGACACGTAATATATAATGCACGTATATGTACGTATAAGACACATCTAGTTCCAAAAGGTTTCAATAAAATTCAAGAAAAAAAACATTGGATGTTCTTACACGACAGACGATAAATAGATCTGTTCGAAGAGACTGTTTCGCGTTTTTTTAAATAATTCAGCAACTCCTACAGCTACTGTATTTTGGATTAAAGCCGTAAGCCAGTTACATTATTAAACGGAAGACTGTGAACTTGTCTTTGAATACTAAGTTGGTATCAAAATACGTATTCAGAGTTTTACTTTTTAAAAAATCAAAGTTAAAAGTCAGTACTTGTAGTTAAAAAATTTACTTCTGCATGGTGAGATCTTTGTAGAAAAGTACCTACAATATAAAAAGTTTTTTGAACATACTTCGAACACAAAGCAATGTTCTTTTCTTAATTATTAATAATAATAACAAACAGTAAAATGTATAAGCAGGGTACACTAACATCTGCATAGTTTAATCAACTTAGGTATGCACCTATTATACATTATATCAACTTAATTATTAGGAAGTAAACCAGTGATTTATTCCATCTTGTTCGCGAGAATATGGAAATGTAAGAAAACCCTGGCTCTGGTAGGATGGCGACTCCATAGAATGAAATTGAGACAAGCCACCAACCTTTGACTGCAGATGTCCGCGTAGGTACCGAGATGCCGGGTTCAGAGATTGTCCAGAGATTATCCACAGCACTGTTTAGCACTCCGATCGATGAAGCTAATGACCGCCGAGAGATTCGAACCCCCACTGACCGAATCTTAGCCGTATTTTTGTTAATAAATTTAAATTATAAAATTAAATTTAAAATTAAATTTAAAATTAAATTTAAAATTAAATTTAAAATTAAATTTAAAATTAAATTTAAAATTAAATTTAAAATTAAATTAAATTAAAATAAAATAAAATTAATTTAATTAAATTTAAATTTATAAAATTGATACAACGTATGCGCATTGCGCAGTTTCGCACACGTTCGCCGCCCATACCGAATTTTCCATCTTGCTTTGTTGCGATTTTGTCCCGAGAGTGGCGCCACTTTCTATGTGACGCCATGACAACAGCGCCGTTTTTGGCCGCATCCATCCACAACCGCGGATCGGTGAAATGCCGCCAAATTCAAATTAGGGAAGCGCAAACACATCTAGTCCTACTAGTAGTTCGATTATCTAACTGTTTGGACAAAAATATTCCAAATTGGTAGACTGATTAATCTAACATTTTGGATACACAAATTTTATTCCAAATAGAACTACTATTCCATCCAGTCCTACTAGTAGTTCGATAGACACTTACAAGGTCATATCGGGTAGGTACCATCCCCTAGTCATTCGTAGGGCCAAAATAATTTATTTACAGACGGAAGGTAAGTAGTAGGTAAGTACCCACATAGGTAAGTACCTACATTCTCCGACAAGGTGGGGAGACGATCTGCGAAATGTAGCACGCAAACACTGGATGAGAAGAGCCGAAGACCGGGCTCAATGGCGCGTCTTGGGAGAGACCTACGTCCACCAGTGGACTGATATAGGTTCATGATGATGATGATGTTCCACATCACATGGGGTTGCCACTTTGTGAATAATGGGGTTACCAATGGCATGTAAGCCAAGAAACCCACACCTAATCACGACACCATAATTGATAGATAGGTATTAGCCTGACTGACAAGGCAGGGGTCGCGTGACCTACTGTCGATCGCAACAGCTTATCAAGCCTGATACAAGGAGGTATCACGTGATATAATAGAACAGGAGCTGACTGTACAGAACGCAACGTTGTATGGAGAAAGTTTTTTGTTGTTACTGACATTTGTAGTACCTACTCTAGTTGATCCGATAAAGTGTGTTTATCCCTATAAGAAACCGAATCGACGGGTACTAAATTTTTTCTTTGTAAATTATCCATATTCTCAGTGACTGTACATATTCTTTTTCAAAATTTTTGAATGAAATTCAACGTTTTCCGTTAGCTGCCCTTAGTACCATATCTCAAAAGTCTATAATTATACATATTTTATTTTCTATTCATATTTATTATAACTAGCTCATAGTAACTTCCAGTAACTTCAAGACACGGAACAAACCGCTATGGTTATCTATCAGATAATTCTTTTCATACCAAATGAGCTGTATGGTTGGTTTAGTACATGTAGGCCGGAATACTGAAATGTCACTCAAATTTAAGCACACCACTTAAAATGGCTCTGCCTCTGTTTGACATTACTCATTTGTAAAAGATGGCAATAATTTAAGCGTGAACTTAATTTAAGTGGCGTTTGAGTATTCGGCCAGTATTCTATTAGCAATCTGGTTCTAATAGTCCCCAGCTTTGCTTAGTTTGCGGCTAGACGGCGTTGTGTGAAATGTCTACAGATATGTTTTGAACTATTGACTCCCGTACTACAAGGTTCGTGTTTATTGCCGGAGAGGAATGTCTTCATAAACATTTCCGTTTACAACACAGTAAATGTCACTGGAGAATAAAACACAATTGGGTTCAATTGATAAAACTGTTTCTTGGTCTACAATGTCGTAGCGACACGGCGTAGGCACGCTACGTCGTAGAGCTTGCTACGCTGTCAGTGCTACGTTGTTCAATTCAAAAGTGTATTTCAAACGGTTTTTTTTCTGTCTAACCTGCGACTAAAAGTCGTGCTATTAGAAAATTATATCACTGTGCCATTGCTTAAATTAGAAAGAAATAAATAGTTCATAAAGTAAAGAGGCAACATTTTTGGATATTTTTAAGCTTCAAATATAATTTGAAAAGTTATAAAAAATACTTTACGTTCCATTGTGAAAAAGAAACCTGACAAAACGTCGGACGCAGGCGATGGGAAACCGCCGCTTATTCGTTCTAATTGGAAAATCTGGAGTTCACAACAAAATGTGAAAACTCAAATAGCCATTATTATTACCGGTAGAAAACATAGTTTATTTATGTGCCTTGATATTATATGCAAGAAAGGGATACCTTAAAAGACTACAGACATTTTATTGGTAGGCAGAAAATATTTATTCAAAAAGAAATTCCGTCTAATACTGCTTATAATTTTAGAAAATACATACCAAATAGACCTATCTGCAGACCGTCGCAAACGATCTAGGTACCTAAAATATAGATAAAATAATCATTATATTAATTATAATACTACGAATTTTAACATCAGCATTAAACAAAGAAAAGTCTGCTAATCAATTCATGCCTGTAAGTTTTTACAAGTAAGTAATCTTTCTTCAGGTAGAATGTCCATCTTTTCGTGTAATTTTGTTAAATCCACGATCACTAATAGCCCGAAGTGCAGAGAAACAAAAAGCCACATGTGACGAGAGCTGACTGTAATTACACTCTCTGGGGGTAAGCACAAGAAAAAACGGACAATCGGCATCGTAACGGTAGAGTTCCACTGCGTGTTGGCTCTGCAACGTCTGGCCGTCAAACTGTAGTTGACGCGCAGTGTGGCTCAAATACGTTAAGTTCACGTAACGATTGTTAGATTTACTCTACTCGTGCTGACCTCCTTGGACAGATGCTCATCCGAGCTATTAGTTCACCTTTTATGTGACACAATGGGGGAGATTTATCGACATTTTCTACTTCGGTGTTTTCTTCAAAAGCTTTGTTTTCGACTTTGAAATCTTTCCATTGTTGAGTTCACTAAATTGACACAATATTATTAAAAAAATACGTTTAAAGTGACCACAATATCGCTATGAGCCGAGTAGGTATGGGCCCTAATTTTACCTACTAGGTTTTTTGCTACATAGGTACTTAGACCGGTTTAATTATTTGTTTAGCAAAAGTTCCCTTCAAGGAGTTAAGAACTATCTAACAAGGATAAATATATGATATGGTCATGGATAAGTCAATTAAATTATTGTAGAATAGCCCTACTAAAAAGCTGAGTACTTAAATGAGTTTTCTGACTTCGTAAGCCTACGTGCTAACAATCAATATGAAATCAAAATTTGAATAATGTATGTATGTACCAACTAAGTATAAATTGATAAAGCTCTAATGCATTCAAGCCATTAAACAAGTACTCAGTACAAACAAGTTATAAACCTACTATAGTTGAAGTTTATTTTAGTCGGAAAATTATAAAATGTCGCTGATAAATGTCAGGCAAGTAGGTCAGCCGAGGTGTACGCGCGAGGGTTTAATTTAATCAACGTAGCTATTTGTAAGTTTATACGACACACTACTAGACTCATGAGGATAGTATACTGGGAAAGCCTAGGCTATCTAAATGTCCCAGGCAATGCAGCATCCCGTTCATCGGGCATGGGTAAAAAGTGGCCCCTGACGCTGTATAAATCATCTAGATAATTGCATCTGCAAAGGCCTGTATATTTTTTGAACTAGGTATGCTCATACTATCTTCATCATAATATTAAGCCTGAAGAAGTTCACTACTAGACGCAGGCCTATAAACTAGCACCTGCATTCGACGTGACGAGATCTGATTTACTGATTTATTAAAAAAGAAAAATAAAACAACCCTATTGGTCGCCATTGTATACTACATATTTTGTGTAAGTAAAATAAAGAATGTTTTATCTATCTAATGGTGGGTAATTCTTACTCAGTTTAGGTAAAAAAACCATCCTGTACCTCTATCACGAACAAATCTGACAGTCGCCGCGTTAACGTATTCGAGTTATATTGCGCGTCAATGCCAGCTGCAATGGACTGCCAACCGTTGTAGTGTCACCGCGCAGTGTATCTCGGATACGCTAGCGTTACGATACGTCTGCGATTGTCACATTTATTCGTGATCAAGGCACTGATTCATGTTTATACCAAATATAAAACTGCACCAAAATGAAGTAAGTATGTTTTATAAAATGAGTTTGTTTATAGCTAAACTTTATGGACAAGATTTTACAACTTAATCCTGTTACTGTGCATAACAGTTTCATGAAACTTGAGTTGAGTTTACTTAGATGTTATGTTAATAAATAATTGTAAGTCGTTCAAACTAACTAAAGCCTGGTTATAACTGTTGTTAGTGACTTTTATTACTTTATTCAAAACTCAACAAATAATATTAAAAAGTATTCTAAATCTAGCCTCGATATCATAATAGTACATTATGGTACTAGTGTGGTACATTGGTGATTACCGCCGAGGTGCCATTGTGACCCGAGCCGTAGGCGAGGGTCTTAAGAAAGCCGAGAACGGTAATCACCAATACACACGTGTATCATACGACGTTTTTCAACACACTTGTGAATAAAATAACAATAAAATAACTATAATTTCAACAGTGAAAACGCGTTGTGAAAAATGTTTCGCTATGGCGGGAAAAATTTATCAGTTTTCCTATGCGCGCGCATTGCGATCGGCCACAGACTAAAGGGATGAGGTTTTTTTTTTATTTATTTTCCGCGCTTAGGGCTTGCGCCTATTCTGCCACGTAAAAAATAGGGAATTTAAAGTTTTCTTTTATTACAGAGAAAACAAAAGTTATATTTGAGTGAAAGTTTTATTTATTAAACACGTACGAGTTAAAATTATCTATTTAAATAAGAAGTTGCATGAAATGAGCAAGCAATAGGAACATTCATTTATTTGTTCTATTGAACACGATCTTTTTTTTGAATAAAAACTTTTTTAGTAACAAAGCTACTCAACCAATAAAATTAAAAAAAAAATCTATAACTCACTAGTGAGTTATAGCAATGAAAAAGTCACAGTTTGATTATGGGTATCATTATGTGCCTAATTGCGGTGACCATAGAGCCACTTTATGAGCAAGTGTGTTGAAAAAGTTATAAACTACTGCATCGTGATCCTTTTATAATTTGATCGGAAGTTGAACGAAGTTAAATTGCATTTTGCGTATCATAAAAGTTGAAAAACAGGTGTATCCGAATTGTTATTAATATCTAGACTAGAAAGAGTTTGAAGTGATATTAAAGAAAAAATAAGAGTTTTATATACAGGGCGTCCCAAGGCAAGGTCTGCCACAATACATGGAGGGAAAGTGTCTTAAATAATGTAGATAGAAAATTTTACTGAAAGAAGACTTTATTTTGATTTTAAAAACAATTTATATAGGTATTTATAGATGCACATCACTGAGACTTCGTCTAAAGTTCCTATTAGTAACTAGTTTACTTGCTTAAAATATAGTAACACAGAAAGTATGAGCCTTAGTAATGTAATAATTAGGAAAGCTATCCCTCTAACGATATTATTTTTATTCAAATATATGCGTAAATTGAACAAATGCAATAAAAAAAGTTGTAGCGAGGCTCAAAAAACTAATAATCAGTGAAGCATTCACAGTGAACATAGAAAATATGGTGACGTTCAAAGGATTATACTGTATATAAGTCAAAACGTCAGTTATCTTATCGCGGACATCGGGATCTGAAAAAAATATATCAATACAAAACCAAATATAAACGAAAATTACACGTGTGTTTATATAAAAAAAAAGTACTTTAGTATTTTCAGCATTCTGGTTCCCATAGCTTTGCTTAGTTTGGGATTTGATTGCGTTTTATGAAATGTCCATGGACATTTATTTAATTAAATTAGAGAAACAAGTTTACCTTGAGATACCACGTAATAGTTGATTAACAATTTTCTGATTCGGTCCCCTTCTTTCACGATGAGTTCTGCTAAAACGGATGGAGTGCAGCAACTCAGAACAAGTATGATACTACACACCAAGTTGCTCACTATTGGCTACAAACGAAAAGAGTTAGATATGATTTTTTGCTCTAGAGATATTAGAGAAAAAAAAATTATAAAACTTACCATACCAAATGGAAGCGTGCAGAGCCGGTAGATGATTGGGATCAATACTGCTATTACGGTGGGGAAACTTAGAAAAATCTGCAAAAGTTAGGTATACTATGTTACCTAATGTAGTTAGGTACCTACTAAATTATTAACCAGCGGGGCTAGGATGCACACGCGATATATTTGTCTACTCGTTCTGTCAAACTGAAGGCATTTTGTACCGTTTTTTTAACTCAAAACGCGCCTTTGAATCTTCAACTTTTGACACTTTCTGCGTAACTATTATCTCGTTTTTAGAGAGGTACGACGAGTAATAGTCACGCAAAAGTGGCGGCGGCAAGGCGCGTGTTGCGCATCCTAGCCCCGCGGGGTCCTATCCACACTTCGGCAGAAATTTTACTCTAATACCGATGACGTCATTATCTCGACCGAAAACTGGTTTCATCGACTAGTGAAACGAGTAAATTTTTTGCCGAACTGATCATGATGACCCTAGGCACGATTGAGAACTTACCAGCATCTTAGAATAGACAGAAATTGAAAGTAAGCACTCTCTGAGACCAGAATAAGATCCGATGAATGTAGTCAGGAATAATAAAGTTTTTTTTATTTTGTTTTGGTCATTAATCAGTGACTTGTTAAACTTTAATTCATTTACAAGTTGAATTCGTAACATTTTAGCTTGACGCCACATTATTTCAAACTTTATTATCAACATTAGGTGGCTCACGTTCAAACCATATTTAAATATATTGGTTGCAATTATTTTGAAATAAGATTGAACAAATACATATTCCAAGTACATATCCATGTAAGTGCCACAGAACAGCCAAACAAATGACGCTAAACTTATAAAAAAAGACACCGTAACATTTGAAGAACATTCCCAATAATCGATACTTTGAGACTTAAATTGTTCCATAAAAGTAGATATCTCATCATTTTTAGAAAACACTGACACCAGAATACTGACGTAATAGTAAAATACTATCACTGAAACAGCTATTGCGTCATATAAATTAACTAAATAGTAGAAGACCAACATAATATGGTGAGAAATAATATAACCAAGAGCAACACAGAATACTTTTGTGATGTAATTAAAAAAAGAAACAGAAAAATATTTAGAATAATAACCGCCGATAATTCGTACAAACAATATGAATTTCATATTTATAATTTTTCTTTTGTATCGGAATACTGTATTGTGAAACGTGTCCATCTTGTGGTCGTCAAGTAAGCAATGCGCCTGCTTATTGGATTTTCAAAGAATTTCAATTACTTAGTCAATTATTTTCGATTGAATGATAATAATGCTTTCAGTATATTAATTCGTGTGCCTTTATGTTAGAAAATTACTATTTAGCTCACTCGCTCAAAATGTATACAGAAATAACGTCATTTTATTCTGAGTATTAGTTAAGGGAAAAAATTTTTTTACTAAGGATCCCAGCAAAAAAATAAAGTGATACCTTTGATAATACTGTGATACTAAGTAGGTACAACCAATAACATCTTACTAAGTAATATTATACAATATACATGTCAAAGCTTATTGATCGAGTGAGCGAAGCGAACGAGATCTTAGTGACAACTTGGACAAAAATGCTTTGTATGTTTGTATGTTAGTTCGACGAGATCTTTTGAACGGCTTATCCGATCTTCACAGAATTTGGTAGGTATACGGATAGTAAGTACTCATAAGTTTTACTGGTTTGTTAAATGAAGTAAATCGGTCAAGGGGTCGTGAAGTTAAAAGGGACCAAAGGGAGTAAAAAAAAAAAGTCGTACAATAATATCAAGTGGGGTGTCATATAATAGGGTTTTGTTTAGACATTCCAAAAACTTTTTATATTGACTCTAGGTCTAATAGTTTTTGAGTTGTTGTAAAAATTATAAAATTGGCAAACCCAGTATAACGTGAGCTGCCATTTCTTGGAGTTTCAATGATTTTGTAGTTCAAGTAAGACTGGTACATAGCTAGACGGCGATTTCGAAGCGATTTGCAAAGTTTATTACAACCATTGGTCAATACAAATTGTTTGTGTTTTATTAACCTCTGACCATCACGAGATCTCAGTTCGGGGCGAACTACTAGTATATTTGGATGTTTATGTGTTAGACGGGCATACGAGCACTAAATCACATAAATCGGACTAAAATAATTCATGACCATTTCACACAACGTTCCCAGTCCCAAACTAAGCAAAGCTTGTACTATGGGAACTTAGATTGCTGATATAATACCTACTATCAGCTACAAATCTAAATACTCTGATAGGAACATCTTCTACTAAAGACTACTGGGTCAATAAAAGCCGTCAATCTTTCAGAATCCAGCAACGAGGGTCAAATAGACCCCAACAACGAGGGTCAGATTCTGATGTCACGGCTTATTTATTACGCGCGCCTAGAAATGTTCCGTGATGCTGTAATTTCGGTTCAGATTTCACTGTAAATAATATTGTTTTGGCGCGGGTTTTATACTTCAGTAAGTACACATAATGTTATCAAAAAGATATATATTTATGGCTAGAAAGACTGGTCTTGCAGACCAGAATGCAGCCTCAGTAAGGGCTATTGAGTTGGCCAATCATCTATCAATACAGCGTCAATACGATTAAAAGAAGACGCGCAGATAATTATTATTTAAGAGCTATAGAATAGAAGCCACTTTAGCTAATGGACTAATTATTTTGTGTAAAACTTTTGTACAATCTTCGGTAGGGGTTCATTGGTTCGCATTAGCCGATGGGATCTTCGATCAGTTTTACGAGGAAAGTGGAAAGAATTATCGCACGTATTTGTTCATCGAGAGAGAATAGAGATCTTTAGGTATACATTGCTTCTTTTATACTGACTTCATGCTTGCGAATATTGTATAGCCATTAAGCAAGCTAAAATATTGCGATTCAATTTTCCGATTGTTTGAGCCTCTACCCCGCCCCCTGGATCTGCTAGTGGCATTATCAAATGTAGGTATCACATGCCTGCGAGTCCCAACAATCAGCTGGCAATGTAAAGGGCACCACACAATATTTCAAACTCCTAAAATTTAAACTTTACTAATTAAGTCAAACTTTATTGCGAGGGCAATATATGCACGCAGTAATGCTGTAGGTACAGTATTTTTCAAAAGAGGTAATAAAATAGAGGTGGAAAGGGATGCAGTCAAAGACGGGCCCTGCCCCGAAGTGTGCGAAGTCAGGCTGCGGTTGATGATGAGTTCTTCAAGTATGGACTAATTTGTGCGGAATTCAGTCCACGATACTACAAATTCACCTCAAGCTTCACATTTCAAGAGCGTCTACCTTCTTCTCACTTTCCCTGAGGTTCCATTTGTACTATTCCAATTCCATTCCAATGTACCTACCTAGATATTAGACAGACATAGGATAACTTCACTTCACCTTTGGGAGTAAGTCGGTATACCTCCATTGTGTTCGTGCTTGGATATAGATAAAACGAAGTTTAAACTTTTGCAGAAAAATTCAAAAAAAGTAAACCTTATTCGTGAAATAGGTCGTTTGTTTTTATGCGTCCACATTATCAGTAATTTATGCGGACTTGTAGCTATTTTCGCGTAGAGTAATTAATTTCCACGTACCTACCCCGTAGATGGGCACAGGGAAGGGTATAATGCTTCCCCGAGGAGTTACCGCCGCCGGCGCGTTACGAAATAGTTAGATCATAGTGATCTGCTGTGTGTTTGTTTTACATATATACTTACTACAAAGTTGACGTAAACTATTTTATTGTATTGAGATTGACCAACGCCCCTATTAGGGGAAAGTTTGCAAAACTGATGATTCTTCATACAAAATGACTGTTTAATGGGCTTTGCAGTAAACGTCTAACGTACTCACTAAGCACTCTCTTTAGTTGGTAGATACATTTGTGTAGTATTGCTCTAAATAATAAGTAAAGATAAAGATTACTTTTAAGACAGGCGTCATGGCTCAGTCGGTAGTAGCTCTGCCTTCCGTGCTGTGGGTCGTGGGTTCGATCCCCACCGAGAACAAACATTTGTGTGTTGTAAACACAGAGGTTTGTTCCGTGTCTGGGTGTTTCTATGTCTTATGAGTATGTATTTACAAAAAAAATGTATGTATGTATTCTATCAGCCATCTAGTTTCCATCGTACAAGCTTTGCTTCGTTTGGGACTAGAAGGCGTTGTGTACTTGTGTTAAGTGTCCTTGAATATTTATTTATTTATAAAGTTTATTATTATAGGTAGGTATAGTATACCAGAACTTCATCATGGGTCGCATCATCTCGCAAGTCGCTTCTCGATAATCGTTTCAATCAATAAAACAAAACTCAGACTGCGGACTCTGGTCTTTTCATTTAGTTCAAGCTCTCTCCAACCTAGGTAGTACAGTTAGCGGCTAGGCAGTAAACACTTTTGAGTAAGTCCCACCCGTTGCCGCGTAATAAAGTTCTAACGAGCGCAGTTATTTTTCTGCGAACTGTATCAACATTCTTTTGTATTTTCAACTCTATGCAAAGTACACAAGGTTGAAAGCTCAGAGTTTTCTTACCAATGTAGGTAAGCGTATACCTTCTTATCCCGGTAATGTACGCAAAACAAGAAATTCCGCGTGAAAGCGCCGCCTTTTACATGACATTCTTTATTTATGGAAGCGCACGCTCGCCCTACTTTACGAATGGATGTCCGAATGAAAGGTACACGTTTGTGCCAAACATATGCAAAAATATAAATTGAACCTGTTTTTATCAACAATAATCTACATTTATCAATAAAAATGTAGCCAAGCCTACGACTGTTAGCTCCATAGTTCATAATAATCAATATTTTCTGCAAATAAGACCTACTAGGGTACTAATCCGGTACTAAACCAAGAACATCTAAAACAAACCGTTTGTCCGTTGATACTTTGATAAATGAATAAAAGAAAAAAATTGTTTATTCCTATTTATGGGCTCAGTCCGTAATTTCGAGAGACAATTTTTGCAGTGTCAAGTGAATTATTTGAAATAAAAAACAGATGAAAACGATTCAACTGCGATTCAGCTGTCAAGTTTTTTAGTAGAATTGAGCCCCTAGCTCATATTTACCCATCATTTAGTAGGTCCCAAATAGGCTGTTTGAGCTCGCCGGTAAGTCACCCAACATCACCTGACCATCAGCCTAGTAATGATACTATGTGATTAATTATTCGCATTCCCTAAAAGCTCGACCTTACTGCTCTCCTGAAATCTACACGTGGCCGCGGATATACTAAACCTTACGTTTTTAGAAAAACTGTACACGTCATTTAGCGGCCGTAGATTTGAATGAAATACATTGTTTGTAGACCAGCTTGAGCTGACGTTGTTTTTCTAGGTAACAAAGCTTAGCTTACAGTCTGGAAGTATGAAAAAGCGCGTCATACGAAGCATAGCTAAATTAGCTTTATGTAGGAACATGTAGGTACGAAACGTATTGAGAAATAAGGGTTATCAATTTTATTTGAGTAGGTACTTATTTATTAAAAAAAAAACTTAAAAATACAGTAAAAATTAAGAAATCTTTTTTATTATTACGGTCTCTGTAGAGACGCTTATTAACTCTAGTTTATTGTCCAACTCAAAAAAAAAACAAAGCACTGTCGCCTCCTCACCTGACTGGCCCAAACTGTTTCCACGTGTATGCACGCACCGTTGCTACCGTATTTGCACCGAAAATACACCCATTCTAAAATTCGAAAGCTGCCCAAACACGTACACCCAAATGTAAATTAACTTCCAAACATGGACACAATGCACTAGTTTTAACGGGCATTTAATATGCATCATTTTCAGCACAAATCCTACTATTAGCGAAATCAAACACAAATCCTGGACTTGAATATATAAAAACCTCATTTTTAATGAACTTTTATAAAGTTCCTGCGGCGTAGAGGGTGCTACGCTTAGTACTTGCAAATAGGCACATTATAATCGTTTACAATAAAAATTACAACTATTAGGTCCCGCTGTTTGTAATAAACCAAAAATTTCAAATTTTCACTGAACATTTGTCTTGAGAAATACGTTAGTATTGATATGGTGTTGACGGTAAAGATTTCATTTCTGAAATTGTAGTCTTTTGTATATTTCGATGTTGGCTTGTATTTTCAATTTTCATTTTAATAAACACTTACTACGTTCAAAAATGCATTTCGAAGTAGATACAAATTAAGTTTAATCGATGTGCAAACTTAGTCCACCGGTTTGTGTTTGGCTTGGAAGTCCGTCCTGTTTGCTCGGTCCGCGCAATCAGCGCAGCGACTTGTCTACACATAGACTAAGCTCCCTGACTGAGTTTACAGAGTAGAGGTGGCAAACGTAGTGAGTTTAGATCTACAAACGGTATTCTTTCGGTAGCTTAACCTTCAACTTTGTACCTTATACTGAGTGTAATAAATAGACAACTTCAAAGCGCGAAAAAAAAAAGATTTTGCCAAGTAGGTATGCATTTTGTATGGAACAGCTGTTTTTTTCCCGCTAACACTGTCGATTCTATAGAAAATGAATGTATTGTCTGAGCACGTCCACTAAGGAAGTAAGCTGTGATGCATTGCACTGCACCCATCACCCAGAGATATAAATGTGTTATTCTGGCACTCAATACGATAACATTCCCTGCGGTGGGAGCTTAGTCTAACAGTATTCGCAGATACTTTCTGATGCAAATGGTAGAGACCACTTTAAATATTTGAAACAAGTTTATAATAGCACAAAGCGCAGCAAAAAATTATGATTTTTGAAATAATGATTTGAATAATAAAATTAAATAAAAAATTAATACCTGGAAGCTTGAAGCTATGAAAGACTGTCCTGTTATATCTTTAAGACATAGCATAACAGTGACCAAGAATACGTCATCAAAAACGTAGATTTTAATCATACTTAGTTTTACTTAGTTGTGGAATAAGAAGTCCAGGATAAGTAGTTTCCGAGATATATATAGTGTAGGGGTGCACTAAGAAAGGAATTTTGAAAAGTCACACCCTAAATGTTATAATACTAGGATCAAAGATTTTAACCAAATAATGCGTTTCTTGAAAATTTGTACATAGATTTCTCATATAAATTGACTCGAGACGTGTTTCGGGATTTTTTTGATTTTTCTAAACTGTTTGTATGCTGCTACCACGTGAGCAAACCCGCAGGCGACAGCTAGTTACATATTATACAAAAACATCACTTTTTACTTTACTACCAATATGTCTGTCTGTGTAACCTCCCTGTACCTTCGCTAGATAAATAAATAAGTTATCAGTCTGACAGCAGGTGAACTTCACCAGTGAACTTCGTAACCTGCTAACAAACCCCGAAGCGGCCAGAACATAAAAGCTGTTGGTGAAGACGTCAGGAATTCATTAATTATAAACATGAATAACGCTTTCCATTTAGCAGTGTTCATTTATCTCCATTGGGCGAGCGTTTAGTAAACTTCATCAACTAGATTGCCAGTCTTGTTGTGATTCGAGAAGTTCTTGCTGTGGGAAAACTATTGTTTGAACACGTTCATTTGATTTATTAGTATATAACATGTTTTAAAAGAAATACAGCCCCGTGTTTTTTTTAAATAGCAGATTTGCAAATTTTTTGATAGTTTAATCCGCGGATTTTTCTGCTGTCACACTGCGTTATTATGATATCGATCTAAGTAGATAGAAAAACCGAAGGTGCTAAGTATAACTTGGTATGAAGGTTTCTTCATGTATTTTGGATTTTTCTACGAAATTCTCCAAACATTTCTATTAGTATGAAATAGGAAATTGTTTTATTTGCAAGTAGAACCATTTTATTTTTCCTCATGAAAATGCCTCAGTATTTCCGTGACAAAATAACCTGTCCGACGTTTTTGTTTTGTGTGATTGATTGCGTACTAATAGCGGATTAGTTTTGTGAAGTTTTAAGATAGGGAACGACGTAACTACATTAGTTTGTTTTGCTTTTGGAACAAGCTGGAACAAGCTGTTCCAAGTTTGGAACAAGCTGATAGCTCATGTGATGTTAAGTGATAACTTCTGCCTATAACAATGCATTGCCTCACAGAGCAAGTCCAATGAGGACGTGCCCTGTAAGGCAATGCCCTGCGTCCATCACTCTGAGACGTAAAGATCTTGAAGTCTCATGTGCCTGTAATTACACCGGCGCCCTTACCCTTCAAACCGGAACACAGCAATGCGAGCATCACTGCTTGGCGGCAGAAATAGGTACGGTGGTAGTACTTCCCCGGACGAGCATTTATTGGTAACATAGTGTAGTTTTGAGTCAGAATGTTAGTTTTTTTTTCATATTACCATATGCAAAGTTTTCTACGAATGTTTTAAGCATAGGATAGTTAGTTACTAACTGGAAATACCCACACCACCATTCATAAAAATACTTAAAACATGAAATCGCATAATTTTGTGATAACTGTTGTCTATCACTGAGTTTCATCATTCATGGTTTTATATGCGTAAACTTGGCCACTTAGGCATATAAGTAGGTAAAGTTTTGGTTCATTGACGCAGGGCACAGATCATATAATACTATACCGCAGGGTAAGGAGAGATAACATGAGTGAGTGAGTGAGTGAGTACCTGCACCGCGTCCAAGTGCCTAATTTATATGAACACCGAGACACGGTTATTAATCAATGTCCCGTGGACCCATAAATTCTTGTGGGACTCAAAGTTTAGTGGTCGTTTAGCGTTGCAAACAGTCTACGTAGCAAGGCACAGTAAGCATCAAAAGTTGATAGCTTTTTCAGAATTTCAAAATGGACTTGAAGGCATAAGTCATTGAATTTTCCTAACAGAAAACTTAGCTCTATGAAGTCATAATAATGGTAATATTAAGTACATTTAAACGACTTTAAAAAAAGGTGTTTTATTTATTAATTATTATAATTGTAAAAATAAGATGAAAAGTTGCAACTTTTAATGTTCTTATAATTTATTTATTTCATCATTATAATAGTAATGATGCTGCCTGTACGTTGTCATGTTAATAACTTTAGTTGCCAGCGGACCCATTAGTTATTGTGCTGTTGATCAAGTTGGCGGGATAATTCAATTTTAGATTTACCATAAACTAAGCTGGCTTGCGTACTAAGTCAGCGGCCAGTGGAGAGCATAAACAAAGTTTTAAAAATAATTCATGGCTATATGGCTATCATTTTTTTGAAGAATTTAATTCTTTATAAGTATGGTACTTTGAAATAAATACTTACTTTATAAAATATCCTATATCCAAAGAACTTCAGCAAGATTTGCTGACTGAAGTTCTTTAATGCCGCTGCTAGAACTTGGGCGATAGCCAACTCAGGTACGTGCACTTCTCAACCGTCTGATTAAACCTCATTCACGTAGAAAATCATTTTTTGTTTTTTACAATTTGGCTAAATTATTAATTGGTAGAATTTAAATAAAAACAAGAACGTAAAGACTAGAATATTAAACAATAATATCTCAAACGGTGAAGGAAAACATCGTAAGGAATACCGCGGCTTAGACAGCTCCGCACGAATTCCTGCGCCGACTAGGCTGAGATGATGGAGACATACTCATTAGTAAAGAAATATTTAACAAAATTAATTTCGGTCGAGTTAGTGACCAAGTCTGGTAAATTATGTACCTCAGGGGTGGGTATAACGAAAGTTTAAAATATACTAAATGGAGACATGTTACGAATTGATTATTTTGCTAATTTCCTTTTTGGTTGAGTATCAATTCTATTTTAGGACTCTGTATTACAGAAGCAGTGAGAACAACCTTATAGTATTTGCTAAAAAAATATTTTTGTTCCCATTAATAATGCCCCCGAAAAAATACCCAAGTTAAATATTTACCGCACAACCTGCCTCGATGTAAAATGTAGGTTAGAAAGATTACCATAACTCTGACAGTGTTTCTTTTCCAAATCCATCTGCTCCAACTTCTTGTTTACGAGAATAAAAGGTAAATTCGTCAATTGATTGATAGTAACCTCCTTTGACCACAATCACACCTTCATTTACTTTCGAGTGTAGAGTTACATTGCTTTGTTGGTAAAGTATTATTGTTGTTTAAAAAGTTATCGCAAACATTGTATTTATACGCTTATTTGTACCAAAGTGTTTTTTTGTGAAAATAAATACTTTTTAGTCTATTTGAAATCGCTGTGCGTCGCGTTGCTATATGTTATTGCCCTTATAATAGGCAATTTTATAAACTGTACAACATAATATTTCAGTCACCAGCCTTTAGGCAAGTTAAGTAGGTAGACAAGGCACGAATATAGTGTTAGCAATGCAGCGTAGAATCAACCTCTTTGAGTTATAATAGTTATTTGTTATACAAGAGTGCAAAGTTGCTTTTTAACCGCGTGTTCAATTTTGATGACCGAGCAATCGAAGGATTCTAATTTTGAATCACTCGCTGCGCTCGTGATTCAAAATTAGAATCCTGAGCGTTAGCGAGGGAATCAAAAGAGCACGAGGTGAAAAATCTTTGCACTCGAGTGCAACACGTAACTTTTCATTCCACCTCAGCGAGGAAATGACTAAATGCAAAAAAAGCTAATTGAAAAAAGAACACCAAGAAGGTTCCGAGTCTGAGTTTTTAACAAATTAAAAAAAAGTTGTATGATATATTCGGCACCATAGAGGTAACAGTAAATAGGTTTAATGTTTTTTTTAATTCACAAACTTATTGCACACGATGTTCTAAATTCAATTTACTTTATCCTCTAGAGAATAAAAACGGCTTTTCCACTCAGATATTGAAGATTAAAAATACTCTTTCCGAGATGGTGGGATGAAAAGAGTATTGGTTCGCGCTGACCGGCAGTGTTTGAAAATGGAAGACCCATGCATGACACGACGAGCGAGGGCAGCGAGACGTGTCAGTCGAAAACAATGAAAAATAATTGTGGATGTGGAAATACGAATTATTATGGAAATACATACTATGATTAATACACTAAAGCTCTGTTTATTACTATTGTAGCTTACAGTAGTAAAGGTAGTATTTTACCTTACATCGATTTCACTAGTTTATAACACCATCTCGTGAACGCCACCCATAGTGATTGATTCTCGAAACACGCAACTGAGACTCGGAAGGATTAGGCTGAACCTTTCTAATGGTTGCTATTACTCCAGAAGGTAAGGGAACCATTTAGTTCCTCGAATGTGAGAAACAAATCTTGGTGTCTGCTGCCAAAACTAATAACTAAGGTTCATCGTATCGTTACGAGTTACATTGCGCACTAGTCTTCGACATTCCTCAAGAGGCGCGTAGAACGCTCAAACCACCCGAGCATTATAACGGTATAATCCAATAGTCACTAGCAAAGTTTCGCTTATTTTGTATTTCGCAGTAAACCTTTACGTGGGCTGCAGGCCATTATCAATAAGTCAGAATTTGGGCGACTGCTCCATTTGTCATCGGAAAGTATTTCTGCGCAATCCATAGTAGGTAGGTAGTGGGTAGTACATAGGTAAGCTAGGGGAGGAAAAGTGCGAATTTTACTCTACATGTTCCTATGATTAGGGTTTATTTATAGACACGTTTTGGCTGATCTTATATTCATCATTCATAATATGTGTTTGACATTATGTTATTGAGCCTCTAAAAGTCGACCTCGAGTCTAGATTCTGGCTTTCTTTGTCTTGGGTAAAATACGATGAGTAGGTAGGTAGTTAGTGTCCCCCACAGAATTTATCGATGTGAAGAAAGTTTGCTGACATTCGGTCTACGACTTGTCAAAGATGGTTTACAACGGTTTTGGAACGCTGGAGCGAAACTCTATCATAAGACTTGATTTTTTGTAGGTACCACCTTTTATTTTTTACTTTCTGTTGGTTCTTTACGTTATTACTTTACAACCCATTAGCATCGGATAAGCGGTTCGAAAGTTATGCTCTAACAAACATACATACAAACATACAATTCCGATTCGCCCAAGTTACTCAGAAAGACGTTTTTGGCGTGACGAGACTTGGCAGTCCACACGGGTTACTTTAATATTATTATCTATCACCAATTTTGGGCCAAAACTAAGCCTTATTAACATTAGTGTATCCAAGTAGCACAGGCATAACCAGGGTTGGAATAAAATAGGTGGCTAGTAAAGTACATTTATTATAATTTCTCCCGAGAGAATGGTTTGGTGACACGAAAAACGTTTCGCGCAAATTGGCTGTAGCTTTCAACTAATTAGACGTAGAATATATACGTGGGTATACTAAGTACCCAATTGTAGCTTCTATGTTCTATGGCGTTCATTTGTTGGGTTTTAGCAGTTTGTTACTTTTAGGGTTCCGATCCCGTAAGGCCGCAAAAAGAGAGAGACTAGCTCAGGACCGCAGTGGATAACACAAACTTGGGGAGGCCTATGCCCAGCAGTGGGTAAAGTCGGGCTGTAGATGATGATGATGATGGTACCGGAACCCTTGGTGCGACTTTGTCCGTCCGTCGTCCGTCTGTCACAAACCTTATTATCTCAGAAACTACTAAAGATATTTCGGAATAGTTTTCAATAGTATAGATTTATAATATGACTTATGCTGAAAATAGTCCAAAAAATGACCATGCCAGTTGTTTCAAAATTATTGTATAATATGAATCATTTAACTTTGAATGACTGAATGAACATAATAGGGCGTGCAGTTATGGATTGGATTTACATACTCCACCTATAAACGATTTGTTTGCACAATGGTAAACATTGTTAATAATTTATCTAAAACCTTAAAATTCTCCAGCAGCGGACGATTTACATCAAAAATTAACGGCACCGCGTTATAAACGTATTTAATACCCAGCAGGTAGGTACGTACAGATTTATGAACGTGATCTGACGATCAAAAGGAAGGAAATTGCGATAAAATCATTTGACCTAGATAAAACTAAATACCTCGTCCGATAAAACGGAACTAAAATACAATTAAACTGGTATATAAGATGATTGATATTTAGAAATAAATACCTTGAGTTCTACAGAAAACTGGTTGATATTTTGAGGTGGTCAAATGTAGATTACACTCGTACATAACCACACATACAGAGCCACGATAATATATTGTTAATGTGTGTACTTAGATATTGTTTTAATCAATAACACACTTTATCATTAACCCTGCGTCGCCTACGTCAATCCAATTGTACGCAGTGATTTTAGTTTAGCATATGAACCCCAAAAAGTCGATGAAAAAATATCGGTCACTTCTCACTGATGATATTATTGACCCGTGTTAAACAATGAAAAAATACATTGTAAAACATCGAGTAAAAGCCGAGGACAATAATTGAGAAGCTCGTTAGTACGATATCGCGAACTCCTTGACCCGAACATTTCAAAATGTTGCTGTACAGCGCTCAGGAAGCGTAAAAATGTATGCTAAGTTCTGATAATAAATAAATAATAATAAATAAATATCCATGGACAGTACACACAATGCCTTCTACTAATGGGAACTAGATTGTTGATAGAATACTTATATAAATTTTACTTATAATACATAGTAACACCCAGACATAGAACAAACATTTATGTTTGCCACACAGAAATGTTTGTTCTCGGTGGAGATCGAACCCACGACCCACATCACGGAAGGCAGAGCTACTACCGAGTACCGACTGAGCCATGACGCCTGTCAATTGGAGTTTGAAGCGTCCTGATGGTGACGCTTCAAACTCCAAGTGACTCCTCAGAGAGGTCAAGATCCGAAATTACTTGCGTGACGAGTTTGCTATTGATTTTTTAACTAACATTATTTTTGACTATTCGTGTACCGTCAAAGTTACATAACGCTACAAGCAAAAGAGGCCATTGTAATCATCATCACAGCGGAAAAGGATAAAAAGGCCCGCGTAGACTGACTAGACTCTCGCTGCGATGTCGTAGACTGGCTACGCTTTTGCTACGTCGTAGACTTCATTTGCTACGAGTACGCGTTCGTTTGTTATAATTATATAACATAAGAAGTTTGTGTACATAATCTCTCAAAAGCCAACTAGGTACATAGTATACAAAGAGAAAGTTATGAAAAGTTACATGTTACACTTTCTATGCTTTTGCTACGACGCTCTTTGCTACGAATACTCATATAAACGCATACAAAAGTTCGTTTGTGTGTATACATGAGCTCTCAAAAGACGAGATAACTAGTTGCATTGTTTACAATATTAACCATCTGACCTGAAGTCCCTAAGTCAGCAACACACAAGCTATTTGCATCAAAAACAGATACAATCCGTGTGGGACCTCTCAGAAAGTGGGTCGAGAACCACACTCTTCCACCGCGATGTGAAACAATCTAGATAAGATTCAGTTGACGTCTATGAGCCTTATACTCTAGCCTACTCAATTGATCATGAATTAGGATGGGAATATTCTCACCCCGATGTTGATTTACTGAAATCCCAACTGGTGGGACGTCTTAGTGGGGATTTCTTAGTGGGGATTTCTGGAATATATCAATTTTATTTCTCATTGGTAGTTTTGAATCAGTAGTTTATGAATTAAGCACTTGAGCAAGTTTCGTGCTATAATTTATTTTGTGGTCGAGAGTTAACATACCTAGATGGTTTTGCACTATTTAAATCCAAATATTGAATTTAGTCGGGATTTTTTTTTTTATTCTCTGATTTCGATTTCGATCTCTGATTTTGATTTCTTACGTCTTTGGGATCACATATTGATACTTGGTGACTGACAGGGTTTTTGTAATACTCTAGACAAGCGTATGTATCTACCTACTCCACTTCATGATGCATCCTCATTTTGTATTCCAATTCAGTTTTGGAAAAACGGAACACTTATTTACTATGCCAAACTACATTAATAATGGAGATTGGTTAGTTAAAAAAGATTGTAGTTACCCAACTTTTTGGTGGACATCACGACTGTCTGTTTAGCGTTCTTTACCTGATGATGATGGAGATATCTTTACCTATGTAGGTATTCTAGGTAACTACATAAGTTAGGTCAAAGCCGGGATGCTCAAAGAGAAGATGGATTTGTTTTGTACCACACGCATCTTCGTGCTTCGCAAGTTAGGTACAGTTTCGACCCGTTTGCGAGTTCTATCTATTATTCAAACACCAATGTCTCTCGCCTCCCTCTGGCTATTACCTTTACAGTAGACATGTTACTTCTGTTCCAATGCTACAACTTTATACAATTTATGGCCAAAAAAAGGACATTTTTCACACCCATGAACGCCATCTATATATAGGTTAAACAAACTTATTTATATTGGTATTCTAAAGCTCCGTCAGCTAAAATGGCTGCTAAATCTGCGATCATCTCTTTTCGTGTTCATGAGAGATTTTTTCAAAGCCGTACAAAAATGACAGGAGATTAGGAATAAAGGAAAGTATATAAAGAACCTAAGAAACGAATTAGTACTTCAGCTCACCCACTCACAATGTTTATTCTAGATGCTCTAAGCCTTGTAGGCTATTGCAAACTATATTTAGTATGGTTGGTATTTACCAAAACCAAATGTACTTACAACCGTAGATCTACTGGCCATAATATACTTCCCTCAAAGGTTTACAAGACAAAGGATTTTGTTCATTGTCTACTTCCAACTTCTCGCGACTTTGACAATGTTTTCGCGGTTCATGGGTCATAATAACTGTACAATGTAGCTGAAAATAGAATTGGCTTTTGAATTTTTATAGGACTACGCAATGAAGGGCAAAAAAGTTGAAATAAGTCGTCGTTGACTTTTGTTGACCTACTTCCGAAAATGCTGGTTTTACGGCTAGGCTTTGGTGCTGTATGACCAGTGACAGTTGCAACTAGAAACTGTGTTATTATATTACATATGCATCGTGGAAATCCTAGGCGCCATTAAGATTCGTCTGTTCCTGGCAAGATTAGCCTGAAATGCGAAATAAATATTCATGAACAATTCACACAACGCCATCTAATCCTACACTAAGCTAAGCTGTACTCATCGAAACAGATTGGTAATAAAATACTAACATACCAATACCAATTTGTTTTTTAAATAAAAACCACAAAGCAAAAAACTATGTTTTGCCATCACACAAAATACGTTTCTCTTCGGTGGGAATTGAACCCAGGCTCACAGCGCAGAACGCAGAGCTATATCTACCTACCAACTTGAATAGTAACGTTCCAGCTCAATAAAAGCAACCCCTTATTTTGAGTCGGTTAAAACAGGTGGCTACTGGCTACACATCCTCACTATGCCCTAGAGGGTCGTGAGGGCTGGCCCTTTGCAAACCTTTTCTCCAAGATGTTCGTTGAGCAACATTTATGCGTATCCTTAGTGTCGTTTGAATATTAGGTATTTTTACGATATCTGTGTTTTGATAGGCTTTCCGCATATCGATGAACAATAGAATAATTTGGCGTTAGTTTCCGTTTATAATATAACACATGGGTACATAATAGATACCCACTTAATGTTTCACGACTGATAAAACGTAGAATATTTTTCAGTGCGTACAAAAAACAAATCAAAAGACCCATTATTTTATATAGCCTACTTTGCATAGTTCCCGTGAGAATTTTTTTCCCATCTGGCCCACGGGTGTGGCTCACTTTGTGTGGGCTCGATGGGAATAAGCAATAAGCTTACGATATCGGTAACCTCAGTTTCAATAAAAAATTTGCTATAAGTACTTACAAAATAAGTTTTAAGATCTTCATAATTACATTTTAATTTAATTTGTCACTAAGTATCATAAAAATTATCATCCGATACAATAATATTCCAAATTCTCACAATACAATCAAATCAGAGTAACTATCGAAGGTATACTTGCTGAAAGCACGACTACGAGACTTATTGAAGTCGGGTTTAGTAACTTCCGAACCCAATTAAGAGGCGAAGTTCCTGATAAGTTTGGTATATTGTTCCTATTCACGAACAAAGTCGTATTGCCACATCCTGTTTACGGTTAGGTATGCCCCAACTAGTGTAGATTTTACCGATGTTGTAGGGAAATAAAATAATAATGGCGTAAGGTTATGGCCGCGTTATGGCTATTAATTAAAGTACTTAGGTTGATTGGGCAGTTGAGAAAAAACACTGGTATATTTATGATCGATCTTTATGTATAAATATTGTTTTCTTTCAATTATAAAGGACGCAAACTTGAAGAACTTGAACTTTAATACCTAATAAAAACTATTTTATTATTCATCGCAGAAATGCAAGCTTGCGTTCTAAGTTCAGATGGAGGTGTAAAATTGTAAAATGCTCAATTTATAATTCAAGTCACTTTTAAAAGAACAAAGAGCAAGCGAAGATATTTTACCCGTTGTAAACAGCTATACCATTACTTTCCTTTAGTTGCTACATTCCTAGAGCCAGCGTAAAACAATTTTGTAGCTCAATTCGTAGGTAAACTTGTAGTGACAGGACAGGCGCCTGCTACGAAAAACGATAAACAGTTCGCGATATTGAGTTATATTGAGTTACACTCCGGGGTCCCTTTGTGTGCGGCATTTTTCGAAGTGGCCACGTCAAAGGGCAGTTTACGCAACTTAAAACAACGCAACCGACCTCCCGCTCAACCCTTCTTTTCTCATTTCGCACAGTAGTCACCCAGGCGGCATCCAATCTGTTATTCAAACCTTTGCTAAATATTCCGCGGCTAGATATGGATCTAAAAATTATATTAATCCCAGACGCTTTGAAAGATTCTGACTTGTAAAAAGCATGACTTGAGTACCTATAAAGATTTAAGAAAATTCTTGCGGAAAAGATACCTAGATGAAATATTTATTGAATAGGTATAAGTAAGTAGGTATGTATGCTTTTTTATGTTTCCGCTAAGACGGCTGTCGGAAGTAACAATTAAAATGTTTCCTCATGTAAAGTCTCAGGGTACCTACAATACCTACCTCTTTAAAGTATAAAATTAACCCTTAGAGACAGAGAGAGAGAGAGAGAGAGAAACATTTATTTGGCACACAACACAGGTACAACACAGTAAAATAATAATTACAACTTAGAAATACAACCTTTAATTACACATCGAAAATAAAATTACATGAAAGTGTAATGACTTAATAATCATAGAGTCAAACCATTTATTTCAGCCAGTTCAATTCATCTTACTGAAAAGCTGAAATTATGTCTAGGGTATCAGTTTACAAAAAAGGTTCGTAATGTTCGGAGCTCGTACTATTTCTAAAACTACACTCGAGAGCATTAATTCTAGGTCTTCTAAAACTATCTTGGAATTTATGGATGCTAGCTTACTGAAATCATGCAAGCTAATAATCATCAACCTATATCTGTCCATGGGTCTCTTCCAAGACACGTAAACAACTACTTTTATTTAATAGTGTAAGTAACAAATTGTCTATCCAAAACAATTTATTTCAAAGATAGTTTTCATAGTTTCAAAGACATTCAAGTTTTTATAGATGACCCGGAATTTTTGCTCTCGACTGTACTTGCGAGTGGTATCGAATTTCTATTTAACTCGAGACCATAAAACATAGGTACCTATAGAAATTTATGGCGCTTAGAGCTAGAAATGCTTAGCAAAAGCTTGTCTGAATGCTGTCTAGACGTTATTACTTTTCATAAGTTTTCATTGAAGAACTAAAGAATGCTTACCTACAGTCATTTTAGTTGGTAGCGGACTTACTTTTTATTTTAGTGGGTTATTCACCATTTACCTTTTCAAAAACATGTTCCAAAGACATATTGTATCTCTAAATGCTACGCTATAAGAAAAAGATCTGAAGGATGTTTGACTATTCTCCAATTTTTTGTAAGCATGTTTCAATCATCATCGTCATCAACCTACATCAGTTTACTGCTGGACGCGGTCTCTCCCAAGACGCGCCATTAAGCCAGGTCTTCGGCTCTTCTCATCCAGTGTTTGCCAGCTATATTTTGCAGAGCATCGAACCACCTTGCCTGTGGGCGTCCTACACTACGCTTGCATAAATGCGGTGGCTTGATTGGTATCGAATATCTCACTAGATCCATGATGGGTCTGGACAATGGATCTACTGAGATTGAAGGCAATTTTCTCTGGTGGAAAATTTAAATACTAAGCTCACCGGCAACATAGTATAATTTTCAGTTACCTATTACTAAATGATTAGTTCAAATCAGTGCCTTGCAGATAACACGCGACACTATGACCTCACCTACTGTATACTTTGAAGTTATTTTGTGCTAACTGAAAATGAACTTATGCATTTAAATAGGCACATTCCACGAACAGTTTCTGTTAATGCATAAGCTGGTACCGTCAACGACAAAAAAAGAAGTGAAAAAACTCAAATATTTCCGGCACCTTTAAATATTTGGCTTTTGATTTATATTTATTTTAGTCATTTAAGATTTCCAACAAAAGATACACACTATTTTAAATAGCCGTATGTCCACACAAAACTACTCTCGGTAACTTTTTGTTGGAAATGAAGAAAAATATCACAAAAAAAATACTTAAATTGTTATTTTATTAGTGTGGCTGACTGTAATATAAGTATAGTGCCTTCTGGTAAGATCGGCGTAATAGTAAGTCCGGATGCCAAGCAATTCGGCTATATTTTTAAATGATAATTTCTTAGCTACGTGATTTATCCGAACTTAACATTACGCCGATCTTACCGATCTTACGTTTCTTTCATCCTTATCACTTATCAATTTATATCATGAAATGTAAGGTGACTTCCTACATTTCATGATATAAATTGATAAGTGATAAGGATGAAAGAAACGACCACCCGAGTCCGCTGTAGCGTTTGAACTGAACTTATTTATTAAGTGTAAAAATGTACATTGACTGTACAGCACCTTACCTTAAATAATAATTCCTGGTGATTGTCCTATCGTGACAAAAGTTTATAGTCGCTAGTCGCAACACACAGTCATTTGTATTAGTTTATAACGAACCGGGTTTACGATGTTTTTATGAGGAGTTATTTCTGTATAATTTGACGAGATAGAGTTAGAATTTACCTTGGTTCTATTGTTGTGAATATTTTATCAGAAGTTTATTTTAGACGGAGCATTGAACCACAATTTTGGTATAATGCACATTAAAGTGTATCTTAGATAACTTTAATATTCATTGGGCCCGTTTTCTTGGTGCATTTTCTAGACAGCACTAAAATACTAGCTGCCTTTGTCGTTTCAGTGCATGGATGGCAATTATTTTAGTGCACTCAAATTGTGATTAGGACTATGAAATAACATAGAACCGGGGGCATTGTTTAGAATATTTCATACAAATTAGCTTTATATTAAATCATAGCGGTTTATTTGTTTGATTTGTTTTACTTAGAGCAAATAATAATTTTATTGTTTTATATCATGTCTAATGTACATAGGTAACATTTTCGTTTATTTTACGTTTGTCAGATCTAGTCGCACGCCAAAACTTTTGAAGCGTTCAGTCACTATAAAAAAGGTGGTCTATGGTATAAAAAAGTAGAAACCGATCCCAAATCATTTTGGAATCGGATTCCGTGCCGTATATTTAAAAAACTTTTCATTAAAAAAAAAATGCATAGATCGAACTTGATCTTCCCAAAGACAATATAACCTCTAAATTGCATTGTAAACATGCTTATTATACTCAGGTAGCTTCTTCTTCTTTTAAACCTATATGGCTTGTGTCCGTCATTTCGACAGACAATTTTGCCAATGTCAAGTGGTGAATTTTAAATAATATAAAAGCCACAAACCAAGAAGTTGAAGTTGAAGTCAATTTAAGTCTTCGAAAAATGTGACGTCCCAGTCTAGGTCACGGAAAGTAGACGTAGTCCCACCGTATAGCACCCTCAGAGCCCGCTATTTGTCACTGACAAAGGCGAGTTGTTTACGTACCCTTCTGACAAAACAAAACACTGGAGACCAATTTACTTTTTGACAATGTACAAACAGTGAATGGGTCCGAGGTCCCCAAATATAGAAAGCTAAAAATTTATAGTGCGACACAGTTGGAAAAATCCTGGTTTTGTCTTTACCACGTAGTTTCATCCGAACCGAAATTATTATACAGGGTGTTACCAGACCACTTCCGAAAACTTGGAGGTTCCAATCAGACCATGATACTGAAAACATTAAGCGAAAAAAATCGCGAAAAAAAAAATTGACTTGACTATCTCTTTTTAATTTTTTTTCTAGTTACATACACACAGTACAACATAATAAGACATATCTACCTAATTATCTCATTAAAAAAAGCAAAAAAACAAATAAAATAAATAAAGCAGCAATGTACACGCAGCACGCCGATTACGTCTACTACAGCATGAACAGCTGAGAGTTCATCGCGGGTCATTCAAGTACGCGACGTGCGAGCGACCTACGTTAGTACCTACCTACGTTAGTAGGCACTTACGACACAGAATAAATAATAGTACTACGCCTCGACCTTACCTACGTGAATGCGTACATTGCGGGCTGGCGAAATAAATACAAATCTTTAAACATTGTTTTCTCCGGCTATAATTATTTTTCAGGATAACTGATTTTTTTTTGGTTGGATTTTGGTGTGCTGTAGCTCCCCCTTTCGTTTTCGGAAGTGGTCTGGTAACACCCTGTATAGGCCAGCTTATTCACAGAGTTCTTTTCTAAACCGACCTATATGCCTAGTTTAACCTTGTTATACCTCTACTGACGTATAACATTCTTCTAAGCCAGCGCTTAAATATTTAACCCTCATACCAAACTCTCTAAAATATAAAGTAGTATTCGACCACGGACTGCGTCTTGAAAAGCGAGTTCTTCGCTCCATTAACGTGGGAAAGAAACTTGAATGATAATATATTTTTCTGACGGCTTGTGTGCGTGACCTGGGTTTGGCCCCTTATTCTTAAAGGACCTACCAGAAAAATGCTGCATAAAAAGTAATCGCACTGTGCTAAAAATCTGCCAGTCAGTAAAACTATAAAACCGGTTTGCATTACTTATTTTAAGCCTTTGAGAGTACTAGTAATTAATTACCTACTTTTTTTACAACTTATTAGGCAAACAATCATACAGCCCGCCGGGAAGGGGGATAGGAAACCTACTAAGTGCCTATATATATAAGTATTCTATATTATTTATATAGGTATATATTTTGAGGTAGTATTAGTAGCGCTGACTTTGGACTATCATGCGAGAAGCTACGTGAGACGAATGCTCGGTCATACGTCTACGTATAATATGGCCAATTCAATTTGAAACCTAAGTAAGATTGCAGATTACTGCGAATACCAGCTTGAATCATAATAAAGCATAACCCGAACTTCATTTCTTTTTGCGGCACATTTGGAATTTTCTAAATAACTCAACGTTTTACAGTTGCGAACACAGCATCCGTCTACCCTATCACATCGGTAACTACTTGAACTTGACAAATAAATTAAACTTAAGACTATCCTCATCTCTATATTATTTCTTTCTCGCAAAATATTTACAAAAAAGGTTTACTAGTTAGACCATAGACTATATAGGTACAATCATCCCAAAGAAAAAAGTTGTCTCAGTACCTCTATCACGAACAAATCTGACAGTCGCCGCGTTTACGTATTCGAGTTATATTGCGCGTCACTGCCAGTTCGACGGCCAACCGATGTAGTGTCACCGCGCAGTGTATCACGGATACGCTAGCGTTACGATACGTTTGCGATTGTCACATTTATTCGTGATCAAGGCACAGAAACCTTTATTATGTGCAGAGAGTACATAATATACCTACCTACATACTCCACAGCAGCAAGGAACTTATTATTGCAGACCATAAATATAGTGCCTGATGTAGAGCGTAGAGTACCTACTTCTACTGCCATTTCATGTTTTATTAGGTTCCTCAAACTGACTGCCGCGTCTCAGGTGGCATTATGCTTCAACTTGAATAGGTTATAGTTTGTCGAATAGGAGCGATAAATAAAGCTATTGTGAGGCATGCAAGCCTTTGTCAAACGTTCCTTATTTTTCAATACTTTTCATGAAATCTTTTATATAGGCGGCGGCGTTGGATTATAAAAAGAGATTTCTAGATATTCTAGTAAGGTCTGGATTCTGTAAACGTGAAGGTTTTAAATAAAACTTGCTGATCGGCAATAGAAACTCTCGAACTAGACTCGTACTTTCGAAAAACGAACAATGAACGGAACTCATTTGAATTTAGTGCCACAGACAAACCAGAGACAACCTATTTTACAATCCGAACAGCATTACCTACGCGAGTTTTTTTTTCAATTCTTTCTGACAGTTACCATCCAGTTTTTTTGTGTTCAAAGTTTGGTAGCTTACCTACAAGTTTTACACTGAAGGTGGGTAAAACAAAAACATGTCCAATGGTCCATCTAATATAATCAGCTAACAAACCCAAAATTACAATAAACAGTGGGCGAGACCGGGAGCCCTAATGTCTCCAGAAATGTAATGTTACGATCGAAGCGTTTATGTGGAGGTATTATCATGATGTGACATTATTACAGAGGAAAATGTTCACGATAAATTATGAGGGATAACATTACACACACAACTAACTGTTAATGGGTAGAGCAAATATGGATTTTTTTGTCGGTGTAGCGGTGTTAATAATTTAGCCGGATTTTTTTGAGACTCAATATAATTTGTTTACGAGAACAGTTCGCATTGCTGTGTTCCGGTTTGAAGGGTAAGGGCGCCGGTGTAATTACATTCAAATGAGACTTAAAGATCTTTACGTCTCAGAGTGATGGACGCAGTGCATTGCCTTACAGGGCACGTCCTCATTGGACTTGCTCTGTGAGGTAATGCATTGTTATAGGCAGAAGTTACCACTTAACATCAGGTGAGCTATCAGCTTGTTCAATTACTATCATCATTAAAAAAAGTTCTCCTTAGAGAAAGCCCACCGAGTAATCCACCCTGTATTGCATTGTACTCTAGTTGTAGCAGGACCCATCAAATAGGGATACAAGACCTTCGATAGTGAGCATGATGCCAAAAAATCTTAGGCTGGTAGGGAACCACTAATATACGCTGAAAAAAACATAAATTCAACATTATTTGCTGAGATGAAAATATAGAGCCCCAAAACAATCAAACAAGATCGATTTCATTCGGTGAATGATAAGCTCGGATGCTGTAATATTCTGATTTGTATGCTGAGGCTTACCTCGGATCGTTGTGTACCAACTGCAGTACTGAAATCATAAACCAGGCAGACAGTAAAACTTTCGGCAGAGTTCACACGGCAACTTTCCTTACAGTGAAGTGCTAAGGTAAATCATACGAATTTACTTACTTCGAAATGTTCCTTTTTATTGTCGACTGAGTATAAAGGTAGCTATAACGTTTACATTGTACTAGTCAAGCATATTGTGTGCATAGAAAATATTTTAGTGGTCAAATAACCATAAAAGACTTTTGGTCTAATATTTTTTTATTTTTTAATAAATCTGCAATTGTTTTTGCAAAAACATCCACGTAAGAAAAAATATCAATGCTTCTTCCGTAGACACAATAATTTGGATACCTGTAGGGCTACTCTCGACCACTATCGTTCCAAATTGGATCTGAGTTTTGACTGATTTCGTGTCATTTTGTACCGAAAAATGACACGACTTCTGTCAAAATCTATGGATCCGGATTCTAAAAGAAGAAGAAAGAACTGTGGTCGAGAGTAACCCACTAGCAGCAACTTTACCGAGAAGAGTTGAGAGGAAAAATGAATAGAGCTAAACCTATCGAAAAATTCTGTGTGAACGTGGAAATCGTTAAAGCGAGGCAATGGTTTACGGCACGCAAGGATGCGGCATTCCGCGAAACACCTCCATTCCACTTGATTGCATATTATATTTGATCGCCAGTTCTAAACTCCATCTGTGGATTGTGAGTTAACCCGCACACAACTCTCCCTGCTGGTAGAACTGGTGGTAATAGCTCTGCCTTCCGTGCTGTGGGTCGTAGGTTCGATCCCCACCGAGAACTAACATTTAACTTTATGTATGGCAAACGTTTGTTCTGTGTCTGGGTGTCACTATGTATTATAAGTATGTATTTACAAAAAAAAATTACATATAGGTATTCTATCAGAGGTCTAGTACAAGCATAGGTTCTGACTTTTACTAAAATATGTTTACGGAAAACTCACAAAACTAGAAAGATCATTGCTTTTACAAAGGATTATACGAGAGGCTTGCTTTTTGGTAAATCTGTAGTAACTAGAGCGAGCCAGCGCGGTTGCAGTCCCGGTAAGCCTGGGATATCACGGAACGGACTAACGATTGACCAAAAGGCTCTATACTTTAGGTACTCACTTTTACAAAACCACTGATGGACCAATTTATTGATAACCGATTACCTATACATTTTAAATTAATTATAATACCGATATTTTCCAATATTATTAATGAATCTGTTTCGACTGAAGGATTATGAACACTGCCAATACTGCCATAATACTTGTACTACCTAATGACCTTTCATACAAAATGACATTGTTGTTGTCACTCGGAAATTGTTATTGGGATCGATTCAAGGTTCAATTTACAAGAAACGAAATATTTTTCAATCGACTTTCTGCAGTTTTTTAAAACGTGTAATGTTATAGATCTTGATATATCTGGAATATTTAAAACTACCTAATAACTCTACAATATTTACCAGTTTTGTTCTACTCTACGGTAAATAGAGAAGTAGTGGTAAATACTGGTATTTATTGGCATGAAATATAAAACCTCAACTTAAAAATACATACCTAGTTACCTAGTTAGATAAAGGTTATATCATGAGTAGTTATACTTTTAGGTACCTATACCTAGGTATCGGACGAGGCGAAAACAACATCGTTTCTTAGACCGTTGGTTGTAGAGCTAAGGCAATTTCTGAAAAACGTGACAAAGGTCATAAAAAGGGCCCTTTCCTTCCGAGTTGGTAACAGCGTCTTTTCACATTCGCGAGGCCTCTGAACACTTACGTGGTTTTATCATGAATTCTATTATAAAAGTCGGAACCGCCTCTTTTACATAGTCTCATTATTATTGTCCTTAAAAGAGCCGGGCTTTTCAATGAAGTGATTGGCTCGTTAGAATTTTAAATATGTTACCATTACCTTAACTTACACTGAAAAGTACCTTTAGTAACAACTGGATGTATGTGATTAGCAAACCAGGGCGACTGTGAACATTCATGTTGCCAGTATTGTTTTGCATTGGTAGTTCTCTGTTAGAAATGCAGTACCAAAAGTTCCTCGTTGGGGATTCAACGATAGAAACAAACTGGTTTGTAATACATAGAGTTCAAGCCTTTGATTTTTCCAATTACCCGTTCCTACCTTAGTTTTCCAATTCTACTCGATCTCTCGAATATTTTTCAGTTTTGTTCGATTTTAGGTGTATTTTTTTTTTTGATAAAAGTAATGGAACAACCTGATAGCTCACCTGATGTTAAGTAGTAACTTCTGCCTATAATAATGCATTACCTCACAGAGCAAGTCCAATGAGGACGTGCTAAGAACCACCTACTAAGAATCAGTGAATAAAGACGGTACCTACACGCTACTCCGTGCCGGAGCCCCGGGCCGTTTGAATCGACGTACTAGTGCTACTAGTTTTAAACTTTGTTTACAGGATAAGACATCAAATATTCGTAAAATATAACCATACTTTTTCTGTTCCAGTACGTGGTGCCGAGGTGCGCGTAGAACTTCAGATGGAGCGCTGGGCAGCTCGAGGCGGTTCAGTGCGACTGCGCTGCGTCCACGACGTGCCTCCTCACCTACTAGACAAAGTAGTCTTCCTACGCCACGGGACCAAGATCTTCCAGTACATTAAGGATAGGAAACCGCCTTATAGAAACTTCACAACGCCTGGAGCGGTGCTGAACGTAAGTCATATTTTAGAACTCAGATAAGAGACGTCTCGTCTTTATTGGGAGGAATAATCCAAGGGTTAATTCCTTTTGGATTGGATACTTGTGTTCGAGATTGCAACTGTCTGAGCAACGTAGGCACAGCGGGTGATCTGACAGGTCAATTGCTTCCGTGCTTCAGAGAGCACGTCAGTGCTGTTACTATAGCAGTCGTTGGACTATGGCAGAAGCCATTGAGCAGCTTGAGAAACTCGTCAGCTAATTTGCACACCCGCAACTGACCGACATTTCTCATCTTAGATACCTAACTACTTCAGCTCAGCTGTCGTAAAGCATCTGTAACATTACCGCCTCAACATGAAATAGGTACTCAAACGTGCTAGCGCTACATTTCCGAAATTTTATAGATCTTACATAGTTACAACTTTGTACCTTGAAATAGTTGCACTAAACAAAACTGTGTGGTAAAATTGGGCAACACACGAAATCCAATGAAAGTCGACTTTGTCCAAGTAATAAAAATCGGCCATTCGAGAGCAAACTGCGTCCCCGAAAATTCAGTTTCAATAGTTATTATTCAATCCTTATTCTTTTGGGATAAACGAATAAGGTCCCTTTCGGCCTGGTAAAACGGGATGTGAGATTTTGGTCACAGCCACGTACTTTCATTGTGAACGGTAAAGCTTGGCTCTACAAGTTTTTCCTCGACATTTTCGCGTTTTGGTCGAGCTGAAGAATCTTTCATGCTATAACTATAGGTTTTTTCTACTTCAATGCAATTTTATAACGTGCAATGACGTGCATCCATATAAATACAAGTCAATTGGTTCTACCACTTAGAACTTTGGCTTGTATGCGTTATCTTTATAAAGTTTGTTTTTTTTGCTTTAGTTGTAAAATACCTAAGTTACCTAACTTACCAAATACCTAACTTATAACGGATAAACGTTTATGCATTCACTCATAAACATCCTTCTGTCTGCTAATTATTATCCTCATAGACAACTTAGTTAATCCAAATGACCTCTGTTACCTTTTGATCTTCTGGATGACTCCAGTTAATTCCAGTTAGGTAGGTATATAGAATGAAACTGTGAAGCGAGTTTCAAAAACAGTTTTCCCTTATTATTTTGCTGTCAAAATGCTTTCAGCTATAAAACGAGATTGGAAGGTTCAAATTATGATGTTAAACAACGTTTCGCGGTTGTAACCGAAATCGATTCTAAATTACTGCCGAGGGGAGCTAATTGGCGGAATGTGGTACATTTCATGCCATTAAAATATTGAGGTAGATGTTGTCAATATACTTACCTACTTATTACTAGGTATACCTACATAAGTAGGTTGGTAGGAATAGCCCTACAATTGCCTACATAGACACAGTGACGCGTTAAAATGTTTTCAGTAATAATGAGTGGCGACAAATTTCTATTCTATGTGGTAATTATGAGGTAGGAACTTCTTCGATTTCGGTGGATATTCCGGGATTTTCGTTTAGAAATTAGCGGAAAAAAAATCATTCTTCATAATTGAACTTAGCACTAACTTTCCAACCCTAAAACTTGGTCCGGAATTTCCGGACGTGAAGGAATTGCGAAACTTTTGCTGGATATAAAACGTTTATTTTTACCTAATGAGATGTCGCTTTATGCCCGATGACGTCAAAATACTTTATCTGGAACAAAGAGTAAATTACACGTATTTTTGTACCCACTAACTTAATACAAGCTAGTGGATATTGAGTAGGTACGTGGTGGACGCGTGGAATTTCACAAATCGAAGTTTTGTGGGCACAAGAATCCCTCTCTCGCTTGCAACGTATTATGAATTTACGATGGATTTTTCATACATATTACACACAATTCGAATCACTGACAAAAGCACGACATCGGTCGCCATTCATTGCTATTTTGTAGGTATGTATAAATCATTCGATCACTATCTATACAGTTTTGACGACAATACACTCCCGCAGCGCTGTTTGCAAACTCGATACGTGTCACACGTATAGAATCTATGAAATATTAAATCCCTTTTGAATTTCGATTGTAGTGAGGATTTCATGTAACATCGAATTCATTTATAAGCCAGGGCTGCCAAAAAGAGAAAAAACGCAGAATATTACCGTATTTTTTTTTTAAACGAAAGCTGGTCTCTTGACGGACTCAGAAAATAAAGATAAAGGTAAAGTAGGTACCAAATCCAATACCTTTTCTTTTATCAAACTTAGGTATATTAGGTATCCGTACCTACTATAGACCTTCTAGTAAAAAGATTGCAAAACTATCTGAATAAAATAATGTTACTAAAGTAAAAGGCTTCAATATCTTTGACTTGCGAGTACGTAAAGTAAAACGTGCTGTACGCGGTAGTTAATTTTCCGCGCCAACGTCATTGTAGGGTTACCATATAAATGTAGATTTATTTGTTCTCAACACCAGTGCCTTGATCACGAATAAATGTGACAATTGCAAACGTATCGTAACGCTAGCGTATCCGAGATACACTGCGTGGTGACACTACAACGGTTGGCAGTCGAGCCTGGCAATATAACTCGAATACGTTAACGCGGCGACTGTCAGATTTGTTCGTGATAGGGGTACAGGACTGATAAAATGCTAGAAAAAGGATAAATAAACGTAGGTACACTTTCGTTAGCAAAATATGATCATATTTCTGCGCAATCAGTAATTGCGCCGAAATAAATTAAATGTGTAACTTATTTGAACTGAAACGTGCTGAAGCTGCCAGAATCCAGTGGTTAAATGGTTCCAGCCTTTGAGCTTGTGTCACATCTCTCCGCACAGTTCAACACGACAAAGTTTCAGAAGTGATTACAGTCGTGGGACGTATTTTATATGAGACGTGTAACTGTCCCTGTAAACAACGTTCGTTGATGGTTCAACCCAGCTTACTAGTTGAGAAAATAAATGTTTATGTCCACTATTGTCTGGAACCTTTGTTTTTAAAGTAACTTTATACACTGGTGACGTCTCTATTTTTTTCAGACAATTTATGAAGCACACAAACTGCCAGTGGTGTGTTTTATACAACTACCGAAAAATATACATACTTTTTACACAATATGTGTATATTATTATGCAATGTAAAATTTTTTTTAATTATCTACTACACATTTACCGAATTAAAACTTTCAGAAGAATAATACGGTATTTTTTTTTGTACCAAACTAATCTAGGTGAATGAATGAATGAATGAAATGAATGAATGAAAATACTTTATTGTACAGAAGGTGAGTAGGTAGGTACAGAAGGTACGTAGGTACCAGTTTGTTATAATATCAACGGACTAAAAAAGCATAGGCTTTGTAATAGGGTCCCTTTCGCACCCTTTGGAGTACAAGGCTCTAAAAAGGATAATCGTTTGTTATGTCCCTCTGCGGAGGTTTCGTAAAGTTCGAGGTAATTTGCCTTGAATTTGGTCAGGAAATTACCTACCACTTCTTTTTGAATACATTAAGCCGGGTTCGTGACACGATAATTTGAATATGAAACTTTCTACGAAGTTAGTAATGATGGCCATCTTAAAACATTGCGTCAGTGCAAAACCGTTTCTATGCCTTGTTCGTGAACTTATACCTACACATTTAAAAGTAGATAAGGAAATGTATTGAATATGTACAGCCTCCAAAATCTTTGTACTTGCCTACGAACACGCTCACATAGTAATAAAATATGAATCTCCATCGACAGTGTCACGTTTCGCTTTAATAAAACATCTTGCTATTCCGACATCAATAAAATGATGGTCACCGTACTGAAGTCGGCTGTAGGCGAGCATTCGCCTGTTTGCTGCCTAATTGTATGAGTAAAGTACTAATGAATTAAACGGTTTCTGCCAACATCCTCAGTGGCTCGCGTTACTAGTAAAATAGTAGGCGCCTAGATAGATAAGTTAAATGAAACTAGGGGTTTTGGTTTATTACCAAACGAGGACTAATTTATGCTGGGAGGCCTGACACTTTTTACTATGTTTTATTTAGGTATGTGCATACAAAAACTTTATTATCTTCCGTAAATGTTTGAGGTTCCTTGGAAATCGTGATTACAAATCCTATACCTATGTAATAATACGAGCGTCTAGATTTTGAGCTCGGAACCGAGGCTCTCGAAACCGACTTGAATTATGATTTTGTTATCTATTAGGTGTTTGTGTGATGATAACCTAAAAATAGACAAATACCTAGGTATAAGCAGTTCATAATCCACTGGTATTTTGCTATAATTAATCAAGTAATCGTTTTATTACTGTTGTTACGTCGACGTAGTTAACCGATTATAAAAAAGGGTGAGTGCGGGACACTTGGACCCGTTTATAAACTAACGTACTTATAAAATGTGTCTGTTTTTTGTGTATGATTGAAACGTGTACAACACGATGTACCTAATCATGCTTCTAGCGTTCACTAAAAGCCAATCAATTACGCCGAAACATTTTCGTGTTCCATAAGTACACCTATACTAATATGTAGGTCATTGTATAACTATACACAGGATTGTTAGGTATATGAGTACATTACATCTACGTAATGCAGAAGTGCACTGAAATTAATTCGGCGCTCCATCGCGTTTTGGGTAACGTCCGGCTTTAGGATACATCCGGATACGTCATGGCCGGTAGATTACCGATTTATTTACTAACAAAGAGAAACAGTGCTTTGAACCATCTAAAACACTTTAAATATTGTTTTGGTGTGTTCGTTTTTGTTGAACATTTACCGTTGCCTATGATTTTTCTACGATTTATGAATTAGAATACCTATTAGGAGGTATAGACGTAAAAGATGTTAATGCGATCAATAGGTAAGTAGGTACTAAGGCCCTGTCTAATCTTAGAAGAAAGATGAAGTTAGCAAAAATATCTTATAACTTTTTCGAACGGTTTCAGCTGATTTAAGCGGCTTTTCCCTATTTAGCAACCCTAGTCGCATGCATACCGCTCGTTTCGTAGATGGGCGTAACAGGTCGACCTCACTTCTAGGTCACTCTGGCTTGGGTGAATATAGGTGAATGCAGGTGCACCCAGTGATAAGTGAGAGATATACCCCGCCGCAAACCTGTCAACTGGCCATGCTCGATATTGCTGTTTACCACACAGTTATGTTTTCAGTTCTTATTTGTTTTCATTCACTACCATTTTTTTGTATGTTATTCATCTCTACAGTTAGTTTAATATTCTCCCAAGGGTCAGAATTGAAATGGTTAGCTATAAAACCTACCGTTGATTCAAATCAAACGATTGTAGATTTAAATGTGTTTTTAAATGAGTTGTACCTACCACAGAGCAGAGGACCTTGTTTTGTTCTTCAAGTTTGTTGCTGGTTGGATAACCAGCAAAAAACTTGAAGAACGTATATTCATTATATTTCCGTTTCTGATGTTTTTATCTGTTTCAATTAGATATCTGTAGTTTACAAGATATCAACAAAAAACTGCTAATTCACGCATTGATATAACAAATAGCAAAAGTAACAACTCAACTAACTCCCAACCAATCATGTGTGCATGTGAATAAATAAAGCTTCTTTTTCAGATCGCGCTAGCAACAGAGAACTCAATCATCCTTCAGAACTTGGACTTCGCAGCAAGCGGCAGTTACTCTTGCGAAGTCTCCATGAACACACCCATTTACACGAAAGCCTCCACTGAAAAGCAGCTCACTGTGTTCCGTAAGTCACTGCTTATCTGTTTTCTTTTTTCAAGAGACACTTAGCGCACGAAACACATCCCGGGTGTAACAATCTACTGAATATAGGTACGCTGAAAAATCTACGCCCGCGGTCAATACAAAATTATGTCCAAGGATGTTCAATGTTCATAATTATGACGGTTTCTGCTAAGAAATATCAGTATTTCGCGTCAAACTAGTTATAAAGAGCCCAGTCAAACCAAATAGCGTCAAATTAGGTAGTTTAAAAACATAGGCATTCAATAGGTATTCAACTATTGACGCAGAATTAACAGAGATTGCAAAAAAACTACTATTTCGTTGATTTAATCCATCGAGAATCGTGATTTGAAGATTTAACATATGTTTCCGAGACTAGTTTTTACACCTTGTATTGGATAAGGTTGTAAGGTAATCAGACCTTAATTTAGGAGGTTACGTGCAACTTTTTTTGGCAATCTACCAATGAATTTTTCGTGACCAACGCAAGAATTAAATATAATCATCAGCCGTTACTGTTTCCGATCCAATAAATAAAATACGGACGTACGATCGAACAACGAAATGGATATCAAAATAAACTTTATTTCGCAAGCCGATCATTCCGGATATCCACAATATTAATTAAATTGCATCTCGTACAACGACATTCCGTAAATAAATTAATATTTTAGTGATATTTGTTTGTCGTAGGTACTACAGGATTAAAAAGCTGAGTGAATTTAATTTGGTTATTGTGACATGGTGAATTGATGTCAATTATAATTTTCATTTTATATGGTCGAAATAGTTCAATCTAAAAATGAAACCACCACTTCGGTCATTCAAATTGAAATGTTACAAAATCCTTTAAACGAGGATTATATTGAAACATCGGATGCGTCAACGTAAAAAAAACTCGGTGAAGATGCATTCTTTTATGAGTAGACGGATTCTACTAATACACATCATGCATGACGGAGCGCGTCATCGCCGTCATTACATAGCGTATTTTAAATGATTTATTATTGTTCACTGATTAGCAAACCCTTATCTACTTCATTTGTACGCACGTACAGAATACAAATAAAACCTTCGGCTGATTAAGTAAAGTTTTGTAATAAACTAAAGGGAAAGGTTTTTTTAATGAATGATCCAAACTCCACCTCTATTGTTGTAATAGGCCAGTGGAGCAATTACTTAGTAAATAAGTACCAGCTTAATCAGAGTGAATTCAATTGCACAGGTTTTTACAAATGATGGAATCGAGTTCCACGATTTATTTAAGGGTCTGACTCCCGACTTCCATTTCTATTATTGGAAGTTGGGTAGACATAATAAATCACAATTTATACTGTTACTGAATTTGGCACGAATTCGACGGGAACAGCTCTATTAATTTCCAAGGGTTAAGGGTTCCAACCCAACTCAACTAATAAAAAACTTTATTGTATGATGGAGATTGGTAGGATGTTTTATATGAGAAATTTTGTGTCGCATCAAACTTTTTCACGCATAAATACAAATCACTAGGGATTTTAAATCATAGAAGAAAACATAGTTGCTGTAACTTAGCTTATTAAGTTATCAAAATTATAAATAAAAATAGCAGAAATAAAATCCAGTACCTAATCTAATTCGGTAGGTAGGTACCTATATCAAATACCTAGAGCCTAACTATACAGACGGGCGTCATGGCTCAGTCGGTAGTAGCTCTGCCTTCCGTGCTGTGGGTCGTGGGTTCGATCCCCACCGAGAACAAACATTTGTGTGTTGTAAACATAGATGTTTGTTCTTTGTCTGGGTGTTTCTATGTATTATAAGTATGTATTTACAACAAAAAAAAAAAATGTATGTATGTATTCTATCAGCCATCTAGTTTCCATCGTACAAGCTTTGCTTAGTTTGGGACTAGAAGGCATTGTGTTAAGTGTCCGTGAATATTTATTTATTTATTTTATACGTTACAGAATAATGAAATACAAATAAATAGGTATTTAATTGAACCAATCGAAACAACCACGCTGACTAACCTACATTGATTAGGCTCTGAATTTGCTTTCACCGGATAGATCCAATTTAGAGAACTCGAACTTGAATTAATGAAACGCTGTGACCGCTTCGTACATATTGCAGAATCTGTTTTGAGGCAGGATTGGTGAAAAGTTGAACTCACTCCGATTTTACCAACGCGTCCAACTTTGTTATTATTTTTAGGAATAGTTTTGGGTATTTAGTATACGGAACGTTTTCAAAATTAGTCGAAACAAACATTTATTATGGGATTCATAGAAATTGAAGGTGATTTGCATAATTATCACATGTTATATTTTCCGATTAAGCGAAAGAGTATGTAGTAATAATACACTCTTGACAAAAGCGTTGTACCTACTCGTACCAGAGACATCTCCCTTGGAATTAAGAGTACCTACACGAAAGATAGGATAAGAAACGCGAGAAAGATATACGTGAACTAATATCCCCTACCTGTCTCGTAACTTTGTGGATAAAACAGAGATTATACCTTAGAATGTCTGTAGTTGCGAAACCGCATTCAACTAGGAAGCTGGTTTTCGGCTCTTGGCCAGCGGATCTTCCCAAAAAGAATTGACGATACAAATCACTTTCAAAATATTTATTTAAACAAGTGTTTATTTGGCTATTTTTACCAGATACTGGGAAGCAAGTATTAAGTGTAAATGTGCCTTAAGGTAGCTCCTAGAATGCAAATTAGACTACGAATTTAAATGTTATTATTACATGGCTCAAGTTTATCTCGTGCTTGTTATTCGAGATTTACAGAAGTGCTCGTAGGCACCTCAGTAGACAAAATCCTAAGGTTATTTTTACTTAAGTTGGCTTTGTTCCAAGTAGGAAGAATGAAATTTATAAGGCTCTTTCATTAAATTGCTGTTAGGGTACCTAGTGTACCTAATGCTGTAGGCAGATAGGTACTTTCATTCTACTACTTATACCTAGTAGATTACTTGTTCTTTATTGTTCAGGCGCTGTATTGTTATATAAATTTTTGTAGAGTAACAATGTAAAGTACACCTAATATTTTAATCGTAGCCTTTGTTCTGTTAATTCCGAAGACTTATTTTGAAGAATTTTATCTATGTACCTACTTTAGAAAATTAATTTAATTGAAGCAATAAAACGGTTAACCTATGATTATTAAAAGAGATTATCTGTCCTACTGCAAAATAAAATAGATAAGATTTGCATTTATAAACACCAACACACGCTAAATTAGTACCTACAACTAGTATAGACCGTCCAAAATGCGCGCGGTTCTAGTCTTGGCCCTATATTGTGTCGGCGTGTGGAGTGAGGAGACCGATTACACAGGGTGGCACGGGAGAGTCGGCGTCAAAAATGCTCAGAAAATTCAAGAAAGCGAGCTCATTCAGCTTTCGAACCCGATTGTCGGAGGAGCTATCGCACCAATCAACTTCCACCCATACCTCGCTGGACTTGTCATAGACGTATGGGGGCTGTCTTCGCCGTCCGCGTGCGGTGGATCTCTCCTATCACCCACTAGAGTCTTAACAGCCGCGCACTGCTGGACCGATGGCAGGTTCCAAGCGTGGCGATTCACTGTGGTCCTCGGCTCACCGTTCCTGTTTCACGGAGGTCTCAGGATACCAACCTCCACGATCGCTCTTCACCCGAACTACGATCACCGAACATTTGCGAATGACATCGCTATGCTGTATCTTCCGGTTCACGTGCCGTACTCCAGCACGATCCAACCTATTCAGTTACCGTACGGAGGGTTCCAGACGTTCGACTACACAGGAACTTGGGCAGGCGCTAGTGGGTACGGGAGGTATTCTGATTCGACCAATCCCACCACGAGCACCATGGTGAGGAATGTCCTATTGCAAGTCATAGCTTTAAACCAATGCAGAGCTTATTACGGTAACGTGGTTCTGGAATCGAACATATGCACGAATGGTTCAGGAGGAGTGGGGATCTGCCAAGGTGACTCTGGTGGCCCACTGACAGTTTCCAGCAACGGAGTGCCGATATTGATTGGTGTGAGCTCGTTCGTCGCCCGAGACGGCTGTGAACTAGGATATCCGTCTGTGTTTGCCAGTGTTCCTCGATTCTTGAGCTGGGTTCACGCACACTTGTAATCATACCTCAAAATGATTATATGACCTTACAAGAGCTGTAGTGGATAATCAAATAAACAAACGTGTCACATTAATTTTGTCCTTTAATTTTGTTTGGGAACTGCTCTAGAAGATCAATTAAGAAATAGTTATTTTCACAAATATAAATGCAAAATGTTCATAAAAAGTAGTATTATTTATTTGTTTATTTATAGTTCCTAGGTTTCTAGGTAGTTAGCTTATTTGATCATTATGGTAAGCAACATTAAAGTTGAACCAACGCAAGGTTTCATCTAAAATTCAAGTCATAAACAAGCGCAAGTCAATGTTGAATTTGGAGAGACAGGAAATTCGCTAATGGATGACAAAGTTATAAATTATTTATAGCCTAATATTGAACACCCGCCTTCAATTTATACATTCAGCTTACCGCAATTAACGTTTACGATAATTTACGGCGATCGACTCACCGGTAGTTAAATAATAGTTGAGAACACCTAACATATCCCCAGTAGATAAGTAAGTACCAAATTTATCCAACCACGCCACTAATTTTGCTCATACGCATGTTTTTTTTTAATGATTAATTTTGTTTACTTTTTAGAAAGAGCGTTGTGAAGAGTGAAACACGTTGGTTTTAGTGGTTGGTAGTTGGCTTTGCTGGACATTTTATTTAAATTATAGATGAACTGGTCACAAATCGACAACCCTAGTAACCTACTTTTCTAAATGAACCTTTTCCCCTCCTTAGTACAGGGTAATCATCGTTTCAATCAACCGTTATCCGCAAAAAGTCCGTCTCGGTCCCAAATCCACCCTTCGAATTCGAGTTACCCCAAAGTTAAGAAGTTAAACGAAAAATAAAGAACTTCAAATCTGATTATGGTTGAATTATCCTACCTGTAGGTAGGATATTTTAACATAACGTGTGCAATAATTTGATAGGATAGACGCGAGATGAAAAGGGGCTTGCTTTTGCATAAGTTTAAGGGTGGAAAGATTGCGAAAAAGATAGGTAAGCAGATGTGAGCTGAATATCTAATCCGGACATGAACTGATCTGAGCAAGGTTTTGAAAGATAGCAGTTCTCCCGTGGCGCTCACGCTTCTTAGAATACCTAAAAGCTACGATATTTTACATTAAAATGATTGGTGTGAGACTGACATTGCGGTTAGGTAGTTTGGATACCCAACAGGGTAGCTCAGATTCACAGATTAGCTAAACTGAATTCTATCTTGTCTTGTATGTTTCGTCTTATAAGTTAACGATTGCTTGTTGAGATTTACGTTGCGAGACTGATGTTTAAAAACATTAAGACTATAGAGTTTACCTATTAAACTAATACCTATAAACATTGTCATTTGCCCGATGGTCAAATGGCATCGTAGCACTGGCTGAGAATCACTGGACAAGACTCGCAAGGGACCGAAAAGAATGGCGTAATAAAGAGGAGGCCTATACTCAGCACTGGGTGCAAACGGGCTGAAATGATGATGATGATGATGAAACATTGTTAAGTTGTGATAAAAAATCATTTTCGTATGATAACGATTGCTGACGTATTCTGAAACATACTTCATCCACAGATCCTCAAAAGCATCACCCTCGTATCGACTTTCCCATCCGATACCTGAGCTTCGGCGAGACTCTCCGAGCCAACTGCACCACCGCGCCTGCTCTGCCAGCGCCGCACATCACATGGTTCATCAATGGGAAGAAGGTAGGTAGATCTTGCTTCGTATATTTCTTAACACCAAAGACAGAATTGGCTGGCAAGACATTACGAAAGGTGATATTTAGAGGGAATTACGACTCTCAACCATGAGCTAGTGTCATATAACACTAGGCAGGAAGATGCATCGGTAGAGCCATTGAACTATGGATTAGTTTATAGTATAAGCCCCAGTGAGACCCTCACTATCTACATTTATTACGACTACGCGGAACAAAATGAGTCGTTAGTGGACTAGACTGGTAGAGACTTCTCGAAGAGCTGGCACTTTTTGTGACTTTTCCTGATTAGCCGATATCAAAACGACGACTACGAATATTGAAACTAGGTAGATTCGTACTTCGTAATAATAAAACCGATAAAGTTAGGTTTTTCAAAGAAATACAAAGATTTTTTCGATTAACCCATTTGGCGCATATACTCTAAATTGGATCCTAAAATATAAACTTAGCAAGTGCCAATCATAAAACCGAAACACCAAATCGCTGTACGAAGCACTCGAGACGTCGCCCCGCTGTTTTAAAGACAAACATTTTAAGTGTACCGTAAAACAAACTGTCGTTTCAGATGGACGAGCTCGTCGCCCACTCACATAAATTCCGAGTCCCGTTGAGCGAGCGGAACGGTAGACGAGGGTTACAGAGAACCTTGGAATACGAGGGGGAGAGCACCCCCACTCCTTTGGTTGCCCTGACCCACGCTTCTCATATCGCGACCCGGCCGCCTGGATGTAGTATTAAAGATCAGGTGAGCTATGTGAGCATGCATACAACCTGTGAGATAACTCAAACGCAGTCTATGGCTGTCACTCATTCTCATTCATTTTAAGTTCCGCATAGGTAGGGTTTAAACTGGAACTAATCAATGAGTACTTCCATTAATATACCTACTAGTAACTGTTTGATAATGCGTAGTTTTTCTATCTTTTCTACCGCTAACTTTGTCTTGAACAGGCGGGTTCAGGGCGTTCGGGCATAGATAACAAATTTTAATCGTAGTAATATTGGCAATTGCTGAGAACCTAGTTAAGACAGTTGTTGGATTACGTTGCTATCGTTGGTATTCTATCTAGTCAGCGTAGCAACTGCTACGCTTCGTAGACCTGTCTACGCTCTGACAGACATACGGGTCGAACACATCTTTATGCAAGTTCCATCAGTATCTACGTACGTACCCATCAAATTTCAAAGGGCTATAAATTTGACATTTTGATACATACTCGTTTTATAAATATCACATTCCTCTCACTTTCAATTCAATTAAATTCTTGTCTATGACATCCTCTCACTTTCTTATCCACGCACTACGATTCCCATTAGCCTTTGGCCCCTCTAGTGTGAACGTTTACTAGAACGAATTATTACCTACACTGAGGCCGATAGAAGAGAAGAAGAAGAAGAACCTACATAGGGTGGACACATTCAAATACAATATTCCTCGTAATATGTGGGGAAACTGGAGCTTTAGTTATTTAATATGCCCGACAGTTATGTTTCGCGGGGTAGACAATAAATAAGTATTATTTAATAAACCAGATTTATCTCCTTGCATTAATGAATTCCCGGCTAACGATGACGATATTATTAAATAATACCGCGTTTTACTCACTGTGTTGTGTTGTGTCTATCTGAGCTCAAGGAAATTACTTTTATGCAAATCAACCATTATGTTTACACGTGCAAAGCTTAACCACTGAAAGTATTTACCTATATTTATCTATGTTTTGTAATATATTGGTCCATATAGTATGTTCACATTACCTAACAGGAAAAAAGGGTGTGTCAGAAGTATTTATTCCAACTAGCCGTCGTCCGCGGCGTCGCTCGCGTTCTAGACCCTAGTGCGACTTTTTAAAATTCCTTTCTTAGTGCGCCCCTACACTATCTATGGAACCTACCCTCCAAATTGCATACCTCTAGGACTTATAGTCTATAGGCTGTGCGTTGATTCTCTGTCAGCTTCAAAAGAGTTTTATATATATTTTCCAATGACCTAAAAATATCCGTACTTTTACCTATAGGCTTCCACCCGGGTAACATACGTATAAGTAGATATACATATAACATCGGCCTATAAATGCTTGTATTCAATACAATCTTGATACAGTTATTATGGTTCTTTACATGATCAATCTTTGAACTTCCAGGTAGCAGAACTCCAAGAGCACGAGTTCAACGTAATCCGGACGACGACGAGCCGGCACAAAAGCCGTAAGCCGAACAAAAGGGATCTGCATGTGACGGTTTCTGAGCTACAGCTGGTAGCGACCGGACGGCTGGAGATTACGTGTGTTAGCACTATCCCGGAATTCAGAAGCATTGAAGATAAATTTGCGGATGTGAGGAACGATACTGTTATAGGTGAGGTGGTGAAACTACTTGATCGATATTTCAACCAGTCTTTTGTAGGTAGTAATGTAAAGTTTCGGACTTAATCGAAAGGCGAATCGCTTTGCCTTATCGACTGAAAATCAGAAGCCGAAAGTTTAGACCTAATTTTCTTTTCGTAGTTTTTAGCATGACTAAAATATTTGAGTTTAAGAAATGACAAAATATTTGGATGTCAAGGAAATGTGAGTAAATTATACCGCGAGTTCCTAAGCAACTTAAAATTTCATTCGGGACCTACAAATCAATTCGGTGTTGTGGTTATTTCCCAGTCATGTAACCTGCCTCCGCTAAGCGATCAAATAGGTATTATAGGTACCAATGTTCTCTGTCGGTCCTTCACAGAGAAACGACTTATCAAACATATCAATGTCACCTTCGCAAACAAAGCAAGTCACTATTTTGAGATGGGTTTCGAAATGTTTGCATTATAGGTACGCGGCTTAGATTCAGATGCTACTATTTCGACGTTAAGTTCGTAGGCGGAAAGCTTCGTGTTATATCAAGAGATATGTGAGAACTGTCTCGCGTCTAGGGATTTTTTAAATCTTTGCTGCAGGTACTTTAGAACAAAAGTTAAGTTGTATTTAAGGTTTAACTTATTCTTTATTGTTATTTTATATTTCTCTGTGAATACTTTATTAAAATGTGCTTACTCTCTATTATTATGTACCTACAATAGAGTTGTCGTTTTAGGTTGACTGGTTATGATAACGTCTATATTAAATAAACAATTTGAATCTAATGTGGTTCCAATATGTCTAGGTATAGGTGTCTTACGTATACCAGTCACCAATATATTTTTATTTCTATTTTCAGTTGACATCATCAGACCATCGACGTACTCCCAGCCATCAGCCAACCTCACGCTACCAGAGTCCAACACATCAGACGCAGCAACTTTATTCTCATCATCAATTTATTTATTACTATGCTTACTTTACATCGCTCTTTAGTAGATATACATTATTATATAAAACGGGCTGTGATAAAAACATATGTTCATTTAAAATAGGTACATTTTCGCGTGTGATATTTGTTATAGCGACAGCTGGATAGTTACTAAATTGGACGAATATCACATGTTGTGATTCCCATATGTACCTAGAAAAGATTCTTTGACGATAGCTTGGTTTGACCATGGACTAAAAAAAACTAATCCGTAGTCTGACCGCACCAGTAGGTAATGGTCACTTATCTGCATTGAGGTTCCGTATTAGTTATTGTTATTAAAAGCAGCATATATCTGGAAACTAAATCATCCTATCAGCCTAGTCTGCTTAGTTCACAGGGAAAACATAGCTGATACGTACAAAACCGACTACTTATTTTGACTGGTTTTTCTCGACGTTTTCCTTCACTGTTTGAGAGTACTGGTATTGCGCACAGGGGTAACTATTATTTTGGTATTACCTACACCTATATAACCTCGAATACAATCGACAACCATAGGATCGAAGACCATTATAATTTAGGGCTTTATGGCTGTTACTATTAGATCACCAGTGCTTGCTACATGGTGCCTACTAAACTGCCATTTGCTAAATAACTATCAACTGTCCGGCTTTGTCTTATTTCAAACTGCTGAGCTTGTGAGTAATAAATAAGTACCTATTTGATTTAGTTCAACTAATAGGTGTAAGTAATTCTGTATTTTTATTTTTTCAAATGTTTTATTTTTAACCTTATCAGCGTCTGCTTTTTGAATTTTCATAATTGTGCCTAGAAAAAGAGCCGCCAAACTACTGGATACATATCAAATTACTCCTTGGGAGACTAGCGTAGATAATATATATGACGAAATTATAAGATAGACCATACTACATAATGATTAAGCTCCAAAAATACTGTAAAATATTTAGTAAAATAATTAGATACGAAGATATTAATGTAAATAGTAGTTAATTTACCAGATAAAAATTACTCAATGAATATACGCAACGAATAAGAAGGAAAATAAAACTAAAAACAATTCAAGAGTTGAAATTACCTGCTGCAAGAGTTAGGTTAAAGTAGATATTGTTGAAATATATCCAAATAAATTAATAAATTATCTAGGTAAGTTGGCCACTTTATATAAATTTTAAGGGATCAAAGTAGGCATAGATAAAAAAGGTAAATATAAAAACACATCTGTCAATCCTCGCAGTAGATCTAAGAAATCAACGAGTAGATGTAGGTAACTCTCTTTTTCCTATTTAACGAAAAAGCGAGACTCTCTTCAAGATGAGGAAGTAACTACGAGTAATTATCTCAAGTATTTAGCCTTTTCACAATTGCCGATAAGAGGCTGCTATATGTATGTAATGTAGATAAAAAAATTCAACAAGTTTTGGATACACTATTAGGTACCTACTCAATTCAACTAACTAACAACTGCTTACAATGCTGGATGGAATGGTGACGAATGATTTTTGTAATAGAAAATGTTATGAAAACAGAAATTATTTCAAACGTTGTAACAAAATAGATACAATTTAACTTTCAAAGTAGCATATAAATTTCATGAAGGCTAGAAGCCAAACTGCTTCTTTGCAACGCGATATTCAACAGAGGCGATTGGGCAAATCTCTATGGGAAGAAACCATGGACTGATAGCGATACCAATGTTGTATTTATGTTGAAATACCTCGGCTGTACATTTTTCTAATCCAATTTAGCCGACATTCACTCAGTCTTTAATAAAATTATACCATAAGGACTATGTATAATATACATGTCGCATGTATACTATACATGCGACTTTAAAAACGGGAATACTTGACTTTTCGTAATATTTCTTTTGATTTTGTAGGTACCTAGACAACTGCCTGGAATGGAACCCAAACATATCAATAGTTTTTAAGTACATTTTTGTAATCTGATATTATAATAATCTATTTAAACTATAAATACTTACCTACATGTTATCATACAAAACACAATTCACTATTTTGCCCTTCTCATATTTCTTACTTTTAAGTAAATTATCGAATTAAAAAGGTTTTGAAAAATAAAATTCAACCGGAGTTGTAAATACATGTGAATCCTATAAATTGTGTTTTATTTATAAAACCCTCTTACCACTTAGAATTGGGGGAAAAAATAGAAAATTTTCATATAGTTTAAACTATTTTATTTCAAAATAACAACATCTAAGTACTTAATTTACAAAAACAGACAACATAGGCGTACTTATATTACTTAAATATTAATTTATAGATCACGTGTTAGGCAAAATTGTTTGGAATTCAAAAGATTTTTTATATCACGGATTTATATTGTTTAATTTTAGAATAATTATAGTAGTTATAAAGGAATCACGATTTTGTCAAATAATTAGGTATACATTATAACAAGATGTATTTCCTGAGATTTAAATAAAAAAATAGGATTTACTTTAAAAAAAATATAAAGACTCATAGGCTGAAATACTCAAACGTCATTCAAATTTGAGCACCACTTAAAATTGCTCTGCCTCTGTTTGACATTACTCATTTGTAAGAGATGGCAATAATTTAAGCGTGACTTAAATTGAGTGGCGTTTGAATGGCGTTTGAGTATTCGACCAATAAAGTCTTCGAAAGCGCCAAGTTTACAGTGCTATTATTGTTTTTAACACAAATAATATATATTATTAAATCGTCTTAAAAATGAGTAAAGATACAAAAAAATACTATTCCGATACAACTTTCGTGGGTTTTGAAACCGATACTAAAATATTTTTTAATAATAATAGTTGTGATTATTAATGATTTATAACAGGCAATACTCACAAAGACTAGTAATTATGTAAAATAATTTATGTGGTAACTATGAAACCACTTAGAAGTATAAATAAATAATTCGTTGATTAGGATTTGGAATATGTGCGATCGAGGTTCGAACCAACATCGTATCATTAGTGCAGTAGTTGCTTACTACTATTAGCCTTTTTTACTTCCCTAGAAGGTGTAATTGGCATACAATTTTTAAGACCTGAGGGCCTAGTACGAGTTTTCAGTGTATAGCCTGGGTGTGAAACGTCTAACGCCCAGCACACCAGTGGGCGCTACCCAAAACCTACACCAAAACTCCACCAAAACTCCTTCTAGGCCCTCAGTTATTGTTTAATAGATAAGGGTTCGCGTGTCATTGTAGTAAAAGCTTAATAATTTAGAATTATCAATGCATTTAGGTATCGCTAAGATATTTTCTAGTAACAATCTTTTAGTTATTATTTACTATCCAGTTGATGGACAATCTGATTTGAAACTACTTTAGTCGCTACGGAAGCATTGGGTATCAGAAAGCGGTCCATATCCTTGATAAGCAGATTGTCTCCATCCGGAACTCCATACTTGAACGTGATCAGTTCTGGGTGCCGCTTTTTGGCAGTTATTTTAACAATCGTGGACAGTGGTCTTCGGGACATAATCTTAGCCGCGCCCCGCTTGTTAGGAATGTCTCGTAGTATTATTAAATGCGTTTCGGTAACCACCAAATAAGAATCGTGCATGTATCCGTTCAGCAACACCTCTTGGCATTGAAAGCTGTCGACGATATTGTGTTCTTTCAAAAAAGTGTTTATATCGACTATCTCTTCCAACGAATCAGATTCTGCGTAATCTTTTCTGAGACTGTCCGATCTGGAATCGTCATCTTCATCGTTAATGCTGAACACTGGAGGGACGTTGCGATATCTCTGCTCCTTCCGATCGCCGGCAGAGACGTGCCACTCACCAGTGTTTACATTGGAATTAGGATTCACAATATATTCGATTAGTTTTCCTTTGACTTCCTGGCTCTTCGCTTTCATAGCTGAAGAGAGCTTACTGAACAGCTGTTTCGCTGGCAAGTTTTCTTTCACTTTGGTCTGACGTAATTCAGCTCCATCATTGTTATTATTCGGCGCGCAGACCAAACATGCAGAAGGGTTGTGTTCTTCTAAGCAGTCAGTCATATGAGGACCGAAATAATCGTGAATAGCCACGAAGCCTCCATCAAGCATAGAGACATGTTTTATATTTCTCTTGAGGAATGAGGCCACCACCATATGCGCGTAACTGTCTTCTTCAGCCCTACCTGACCCAACAAAGCAGAGATGTTCACCAGCTGCTAAAGAGCCAGCCGCCAAAGCCTGTCTTTGTGCATTGAGCAATCCTTGCACAGCAGTTTTGAAAGCTGTTGGTTCTTGCAACATTAGGTTGCAATCCAGGTGAAAAGCCGTGGACAGGTGACCAGCGTTATACTGTTCAGAAGGCCGACAATCAACCAGGAAGAATTTTACATTATCTATGTTTGAGTCTACAGTAGCACTTTCAATCAATTCATGCACAGCTACTGGAAGACATAGAGCTTGAGAGTAGAGCTTGGAGTTGATTTCCAGATTTTCCGAAAATAACACTTCTAGAACATCCTCTCGGAATGACTGAGGGGTTTTCAATGAATAATAACGCGCCAATGAACAGAAATCTGACACGTCATTTGCTTCAAGATCGGCTGGCATGCCAATTAAAGTTTCAATTATAACTGATTTATCATCATCTTTCATTTGGAGCAACTGTTCTCTAGCATTGATGATCATTATTAAACATAGGAAAAATATGAAGAAAGGATCAGACCTTTGGAAGTATAGATCCCACATGAAAAGTACCACTTCTAAGGTACAGGTTCCGGCAAAAAGAGATCTGAGCCATGGTAAGCAATACTGTTCTGGGGTTATTCTTTTTGTGTCCAAAAATGAACAGAGCTCGGGGTCGTGGTATTGCAACACCAATCGTAAGATATGAAATGGTACACCATTTTTAACACAGCCATTGGGAATGTACAGTTTTATAATCCTTTCAAACAAATTGTAAGTGTCTGCTCTGGGCAATTTTAAACTTAACAACGGTAATAATAACTCAATCCATCCGTTGTTGGATGTGTACGCAATAGACTTTGATTTACAGTAAAATGTGATTATAGACTCGATGTCGGATATAACGGAAAGTTTATCATCATCATCATTGCCTAGTTTTTTTACAAACTTCTTTACATCATCCCTAAGATCATTTTGGTTTGTTAAATCAAATATTTCATCAAATGAGAGTAGTTGGTTACTTGCATCTTGACAGTTGAGGCACAGAAGCCAGACATCGGGACGCATACTGTCAGGGATTTTCTTCCCCTTTGTGAGGGAGTTGATTTCATGTGCAGTGCAGCTGTCCAGCAAGGCCGACTCCAACTCAATCAGCCTGAAAGTGAGAATATAAACTCAAATACCTTTCTAAGTTAATTACCTACTTTAGGTTGATGTCTGAAATCTTCTAGGTGTAAATTTTTGAGCACATTATCAGTGTAGGTACCTACAAATGTATCTGTAAAATTGTCATGTAGAAAATTAAGAACTCACAAGTTTCTTATCTCCTAGGTATCTACAAATCTGCTGTTCAAGGTAAGTACTAATTATTAGGTGTAACGGTTACCAACTCACCAAGTACTGTCGTCTTCTTCACTAGCCATCGAGAATTTGGTGATTTACTCTTTGTTGATCGCTATGATACGAACCTACAGAGCTGAAGGCAAACAATACATTCGTTTCTCAATATTTCACACGGATTAAATTATGTTTGATAGGCTTTGAAATAGGTTTTAGCAATCAATAGCAGGTACCGATACCGATACCTACTAGGCTCAAAAATTCGTGAATAATAACCAAATTTTTAATCCAAAACAATATGTACCTACCAAAAAATCGGATTTTTTCACTATTTGCACAACATTGCTCGTAAATCGTAATAAAAAAAAATATTTTCTGCTGTCTTTGTTAGTTGTCACTGTCAGTAATTTTATAAATATCAATGTCATGTTAAATTTTCTTCTATCTAGCATTGTCATTTCCGGAAAACGGCGCCCATTCTGTTATTGCATTTTTGACATTAGCATTATTTTTTATATTCTATTATTATATATTTTTCTTATTTTTTGGCATTAGCGAACTCGACACTGGGCAGAATTGTGACAACTAGCCACAAAAGCCACAAACTAAGAAGTTGAAGTTATTGCATTTTTATAAACTAAACTATTTTGACAGCACTAACAGGAGACCACCAGACGGCGGAACGAAAAATGAAATTCAGTTCATGAGAAAGGGACGACAACCATTTTAGTTCTGTAAACTTTCGTTCAGATAAATGCACCAACAGAATAGGACCCAGTACCTATAATATCGATCGAACGACGAAAGCTTGAAAGGAGCCAAAAGGAGCGTTTGATTTCATTCTCAACAAGTTATTTCACTATTTCTCTTCGCTTGCTCGCTGAGGGAAGGCAGGCCGAAGCTTGCTCTTTGCGCAGAGCACTTTTTTCTATGTGCGCAAGATCACTTTTTTTCCATTAAATAAAAATGACTTGCTGATGCTTGCTGAAAGTCCGACTGAAACCTGAAATCTTACAAAATGAGAAATTTATTCCCCAACAAAGAAGCCTTCATTGTGTTTGCTTTGTATATCATTCTGTTTGTTTTTCAAGGTAAGTTATCCGGTTCTAAAGTTTTCAAAATATTCAAGTTTTCCTCTTCTAAAAAATCCAAAATTATTTTCTAAGCCTATATTTTGCTTATAAATACATGCTAGGTATACCTACTGCATGTGTACCTACTATTTGTCCCTCTAGTTTTATTTTGAGTCTTAGTTTTCAATAGAAGCATTATAAGATAAGATTTTACGACTATTTTATCACTGCGTGCCTGTAAACATTACTCTTTACAGGTGTTTTTGTGACAGCTTCGAAAACAGAAAGTGGGGGATATGATTACAATACTACACTAGTTGTGTTCCTATCTGAACTGCTAAAGCTAACCATATCAGCAGTTTTATACACATACAGACGGACTGAGTAAGTATACTTATAGTTAGAAATTGTAGTTTAATAGTGGGTACACAACACACATAATGTAAATGCTCGATGAGCATGTTTGGCTATCTACTTATAAATATGCTCGACCCTGCATCTACACATCGAACATTTGTCTTGAGACTTGCATGGTAAACGCGTTCATACTTTCTCGAGCATGTACAGACATGTGTATGCTCCTGAAGACCATATAGCATGGCCGGAGCAAAGGGAGGCCTATACCCCAGCGGTAGGTCAAGCCTGGCTAGGGATGATGATGTGTTTGTTACTTGTTTGGGAGACTTGTTTTCGCAACTAGGCTACAGCTGGGCCTTTTTTGCATGAGTTTCATCGGACATACGTTATTGCCAGCCACACTAATAAATATAAAATACCCAGTAAAAGTTAAATGAAAAAGATTTATACACTTATGGCCTATCTTATAAAAAGTTAGAAGAGACATTATGTCTTGTTTAACATACGTAATCAGGACATAATGTCTACTCTAACTTTTTATAAGATAGGGGGTCATTTATTATTGGTAGAATTAATTCCATGGTACTACCTAAATCATTTCCATAAAACATAAATTATCTTCTAATTCTAATTTGTTATGAGGGAATGTTGTGCTTAAATTATCTTGGAACATGGAATGTTTTAACACAAGCCTGCTGTCATTTGTTGTGAATTAAAACTGGTTTTCATTCTGAAGGTAACAAATCATTCTTCACAGAAATAAATGAAAAAAACTAATACATTGTATCCTACTAATATTATAAACGCGAAAGTTTGTAAGGATGTATTTGATGTATGTATGTTTGTTCCTCTTTCACGCAAAAACTACTGACCCGATTTGGATGAAACTTAGAATATATACGTAGATATTGTCCGTGACCTGTAGAGCTACTCTTGACCACCGCCATTCCAAATTGGGTTCGGATTTTGACAGATCTCGTGTCATTTTGTACTGAAAAATGACATTACTACTGTCAAATTCCGTGAATCCGTATTGGAACTGTGGTCGAGAGTAACCCACCTGGATTAACACATATGCCACTTTTTATCCCGGAAAATTTATGGGACGCGAACTCTTCAGAAATGCCTAGAAGATTTTGCATAACAAATTGCACTTCTAATCCTGCATTGACGAAGTCGCGGGCACCAGCTAGTTGATACATACACATAGGTATTAGGTAGTAAGTGGTTAATGTACCTACATAGCATGAACGAACATGCCTTGTGATACCTCTAGCTTGTGTAATGCAAGGTCAAGGTTATTTGATTAGTTTCACTTGTACATTTCACGTTAAATAAGCATTGAACTTTTAGTATAGGTACAGACAGAAAAATAAGATGTTGAACAAGAAAAGATTGTTCAACTATTTTTTTGCCAGATTTTTTTATTACTTTGCAACAGTTTAGGTAAATCTTAATACTAATTTCAATGATTACGCATTACTTGGATCTTACAAGTTAAATTTCTTAATCGACTTATGTTGCTGACTGTACTTGAAGATGAGATTTAAGTCTAAAACATTTTATTTTTTTTAAATATTGTACAGAAGGCATAAGAATCATGGCATAGAGTTTCAAACTTCCATGCAAAAAATAGTCTACACCAACGGTTTAGACTGAGGAAAAAACTAGTTTAATAATAACTAAAAAACTTAATACGAACCAACATGCAAAATAACACAACATTTACATTATCAGTTCAAAGTAGATGAGACTTCCTGTCCAGAATCATTTATGTTAGCATGGTCAGATATAGGGAACATTTAAAACTCAAGACAATGGACCTTTTCAATCTATTAATATAACACAATAAGTAGTGATAGAGGTATTCAAGGGTATTCATGATTCATTATAATAATATGGAAACTTCATTGAGTTCAAACGATTTTTTAACAGACTTCAAAAAAGGAGGAGGTTCTCAATTCGTGTTTGTTAACTCAGTCATTTCTGAACAGATTTAAAAAAATCTTTTTTCATCTGAAAGGGTATACTTCCAGATTAGTCCCATAAATTTTTTGTCAAAGTTAGTTCAGTAGTTTGGCAGTTAAATAGGAATAACTGGAAAAACACGTCATCCACGTATTTTGCTTTCCTGTAACCTTTCAATGGTGTTTATGATCAATAAAACAAACTCAATGAACTACCATCATCATCATCTAATGATGAAGCTGTATCAAATTGAAGTCGGTTTTTTCTACTTTTCAAACTTATAAATTATCTTTTTTTTTTCAGAAACCAGCCTCATCTCCTTCGAGCACTGTTTGTGAATCGAAAGCTTCTATACTACTACTTCATACCGTCACTGCTGTACTGTTTTTACAATAACTTGGCATTTGTAAATCTCTCTCACTATGACCCCACATCGTACTACATTTTACTGCAGTTTCGAGTGGTCCTCACTGCTTTACTGTTTCAGGTAAGAAAACCTCTGTTACACAATAGATAATATCAATTCTGTTTGCCACTTTATTACCTCACACTAAAGTTTAAACTGGCATTTAAACACTCAAATGACAAACCCAAATTAATCATTTAATAATCAAATTCAAGCAATAGTTGTATAATAAAATTCGTAACTACATGAGAAATAAACCTGACATAGAATTTTTAAAATATGCGAAGGAACATTTTTTAGATAAGTTATTATAGGTAGGTACCATTGACAAGCCTTGGGTGATAAACATTTTATTTAATGTTATGTTCAATTTAGGTATGTATACATACATACATACCTATTCATTTTCGTTTTAAATTATATTAGTATTTTTAGCTTACCTACCTACTTTAATTGAATTAGGTACTAATTCATAAGATTGTTGTTAATAGACCTTTTGACGTATCTAAGAACAATGTGATGTGCGTAAGGAGAAATAAATTGAAGATAGTGGATTTGTACCTGCCTATATTTTCATTAGATCACTGATAAGAGTAACTATAGAATAGAATGGAATATAATAGAAAATGTTTATTTTGAGTCATATAAAGAAACATGCACAGTTACAACAAAGAAATCACAATAAAAATTAAAGTCTAATATATGACAACAAAATAGGTCGTCACTCAGCATAAGATAACTAATCAGAATGTTTATGTTTTCAGTTCCTATTCAAGAAAAACCTGACGCCGATCCAGTGGGTATCACTCGCGATTCTAACACTAGGATGCATAATCAAGAATTTTGATGCTGCAGCCACCAAGTCAGGAGGCGACACTGATCTCTGGTCACAGATATTCAACATCTACTTCTTATCCATCAACTTCCAAAACTTTTGCTCATGCCTTGCGGGAACCTACAACGAATACCTACTCAAAACGAAAGGATCTAACGTTGATATATTCCTACAAAATGTTTTCATGTACCTAGACTCGGTCTTGTGTAACTTGATAATGTTGATGTTTAGGGGCGAAGTAACATCCTTGTTTGACGACCTGGCGCCTTTATCTGACACATTTGTTATTCTCATCACTGTCAATAGCGCCATAGTGGGAATCGTAACTAGTTTTTTTCTCAAGAATTTGAATTCTATTTTGAAAACTTACGCCAGTGCGTTAGAATTAGTTATAACAGCGGTCGTATGCTACCTACTGTTTCATATTTTGATAACAGTGCATACAGTTATATCTATATGTTTAGTTAGTATTGCTGTGGCAATGTATTTTAAAAACCCTGTTAGTAATACGAGTACAAGTTTAGAAGAATCTAAAGACAAGATTCCACTTTTAGAAGTCAGTACAAGCAAGTAATTTTAATTAATCAAACAATTTGCGCAGTATTTATCACACATAGGTCCCGACACGGTTTAATAGCTCTAACCTTAACGGAGGGGTAGGAGGAGGGTTTTTTTGCCCAACAAGATATAGAAATTAGTCTCCACTTTCGCCGAGAGCTATAAAACCGTGTTGCCTATATATAATATGAATATCTACTATAATTAGTACTACACACTTCAGTGTGGTTTAAAATTACATACCAAATCTTAGTTTAGTTACCATTACGTATTCTACAACTTATGTTATAAAAAAATGGCTGTAGGTACATAGAGATGTACTAATATAATACTTTATAATTTAAGACTATGCAGAGTATGCAGTATGCATGCATGCATAAAGGTCCAGTCAATAACGACGCGGCGACGAAACGAATTTGTTTGCCTCAATAATACGCTGCTAGCAAGCAGGATATAATATAGCCTAAGCCTTAGGCTGAAAAAAGTTAAAGTCCTATTATATACCTTAGGTTCTAAGGTATATATCAGCACTTTTTTTCCGGCTCACACGAAGCGCAAGCTTTAATTTTGTATATACTTACCTAAGTAGGTAGATAGGTACTTAGAACAAGAAGTTCATTCCTTTAAACTTATTTTATTTTATCAAGGTAAAGTATGGATCCGTGATGTGCACCTACGTATCTACTATATTGTAATTTGATTGTATTAGGCAAAAAATGTCTAGGTATATTCGAATCTCAAATATTTTAACTGTAATTTGATAGTACAGTTAGCAACATAAGTTGATGAACAATTTAAGATTGTCCAAGAATTAGTTTCGTAACTTTTGCAAGAGATTAGGTAGGTACCTACCTACGAATTGATAGAACTGCTTTTAATATTTTGCGACAAAAAAGTACTTGGATTAGCAAAAATCTTAATTTGTTATTCAAATATAAATCAATATAATAATACTCATGTGATTAGCTAGGCGAAAAGTGGACTTCTACAGGCCGATATGAAATGATTTAGCTAGGGAGCAACTGCACTATTTTACCAGTGACGATGCTGACTGTACGCTCGTAAACAGATTATTATTCAAGTATAGTAAACATCAAAAATTATTTATTTATTTATTTTTATTGTGGTCGATAGATCCTAGATTACTGTCTACTATAATTTATCTTGTTTCATTTCTGATACAGTATTGTTAAGACCTATAATTTGTGTTCTATGATGCTATGTACATACATACCAGTAGTATTTATATGTTTAGTTTGCACAAGTCAATTTACATCGTGCTGGTAACAAAATTGCCTCATGATGCCGTACCTTCGGCCTCATAGCCTTGGCTCCTATTCTGACAAAAAATCCAAAAATCTATGCTTGAGCAGTGGTAGGGTTGACAATTGACCTGTGTAAAATCGCCCTTAGCGATTTAAGTAATTAAAGAGTCAATAAAAAAAAATCATGTAGTAGCAGTATTTTATTTACAATCGATGTATAACTACATTAAATCACAGTAATTAAACAATAAGATATTGCAACGCCACATTACATTTCCTACATCACTACATACTATGTTATTTACTCAACTTTAGGTCAGTAGTTATTTACCAGGGATTCGTGGGAACACATACTGTAGAAATATATTCTAGTAGAAAGGTAGTATAATTAAAATACTGGTTTTCTCTCAAGTCCTACCAACTAAATAAAAAAAATAAAGAAACCTATGTAGGTAAATAAAATATATAATGTTGAATTTGACCAAAGTATTCTGTATCAAATTAATTGGGTAGATATCATTGCACTACAGACATCTCTCAAAACAACGTACTTCTGTTAAAAAAAGAAACATAATAGTCTCAAAGTATGCTGCATAGACCTGACTGACAGAAAAAAATATGTCACCACAAAATATACAACAAAAGAAAAACTTAAAGAAATATATAAATAAAATAACATCTACATCTATACCTACTTACAATATACCTCAAATTTTGTACCAATTAAGTGCTATAATAATTTACTATCAAATTGCCCCCTTTTCAAAGCTTCTAATCATAGATGAATAAAAACAGGTTTTTTATACATCTATGTTTGCTTCTATATATAATGCATCTGTTTGAAAAATATAGATGTAGCTTAAACTAACAATATAATAAGGGCACTTATAAATGGACTAAATGTTGTAACACTAATTTGCATATACTGGAAAGCTTAGTATGTTTCAATTACAAGCTCAGTTTGATTGCATTAGCTAAAACTACTTGTTTGTTGCTTTATCCACAAGTTTTTTTACTTAGAATTGTTAAAAAGCCGGTTGTCATAACCATTTCATAACGAATTAAATGTAAATAGCAATGAGTCGATACTTTTTTTTTTATTTGATGCTATTACTTTCAGCAATTTGAACTCTTTATCAAATTACCTATATTGGCTTGTAGAGCAGAGTGGTAACATATTTCTTTCTGTATCTGTGGGTTGCTGATAACACCATGACTCCATCTTTTATGGATAAAGCGTACAGATGATTCAGCATCACATGGTTTGGTTCAGGCAGTAATGTTGGTTCACACTGAAACAACAAAAAAACAATGATACCATGTAGTTATAGCTAGGTAGGTAGCAATCATAGTTTACCCATGGATATAACCTAACAAAATGGGTATCTATACATTTAGGTAAACAAATTAAACAAGACCACGAAATTTACAGTGGCACAGGCACGCCCCTCACCCCTGTAATGGACTGACTTCTGTTCTTTACTTATAGATAGTTCAGTATTCATTATTTTGACATGCGATCCCCAACCTACATGTTCCTCATCCCTGTTTACTTAGTGCACCTGGCTGAATTTTTGCAGGTGAATTAAGTATACCACCCCATAAATTAGCAGGAAATGGACTGACTTCCATCGTTTACCTATAGATAGATAGGTATTCTTTATTTTGACTAGGTACTTGGAAAGTTAGAAGAGGTAACTTACAGAGAGTGGTGTGTCCTTATTGAGAATAACTTGCAACAAATGCGGAGGTAAGATTGGAGGGCCCGATACTTTCTCCCAAGGCTTTGACTGGGGTATTTCCTGAAACCAAAGAGAAAAGTGACAATGGCATTGCCCTGCAAATTATATTATTATGATGTATTATTTTAGTACCTGACCTGATATTTAGTTACCAAGGTTAGTATTTACCTGTGAATACTCAGTTTGTGCACTACTGTGGATTCCTTCACTGTCCTTTGCAAGTGCTTGAAAAACTTCAAAATCGGACATCTTTACTGAGACTAGATTATTCTTAGATCCCATTCCATTGTCTATTACTTTCTGTAAAAACGAAATGTTTTAATATAAGTTCATGGTACTATTAGGTAAGTATATTCACAAAAATAAGTAAATATTTAATGTAATTCTATCAGCAATCTGGGTTCCCTTAGTACAAGCTTTGCTTACTTTGGGTCTAGTCTAGAGGATGTTGTGTGAAATAGCCATGAATATTAAATTACATATTTTTATTTATTATGTAGCTGCATTATTACACCGACAAGAGCTGAGATCTTAAGTTAGAAGAAGAAGGTATGAGAATGAGTATTTACAATTTATTGTTAGTATAACATCACATCACACAAATGCTATTAACTATGGGGCCCACTTATGAGTAACCACAGACTGAATATGAGGTGGATGGATCACAAATGGCAAACTTAAAAGAAAAGGGTCATTACACAACTCACAACTGTAGGGTCGTGGCGCCATTCTCCATCAACAAAATACTTATACTGGTGTTCTCCTTCTGGTAAGTCAATAATAGTCACAAAATCTCCATGGGATTTCACCATTGGAATCGTTTTCCACTCAGTAAATGTTCCACTTATGAACACCTGTAAGAGTAAATAAAACATTGTCAAGGGCAAACAGACCAACAGATAATGGTAGATAGCAGTAATAAATTAGTCAATTTTGTCATGAAGTAAACCAATAAACACCAAGGTGGAACAATCTAACCTGCTTCCCTCCTCCTTCCCATTTGAAAACGGTTGGTAATACTTTGAGTTCATCTATGATGTTGCTATTCTCCTCTGTCAATGTGTTCGACCTCGGGCGGGGACCACTGTACTCTACTTCGCTTTCGGGTACAGCTTTGGTGTAATACGGGGCTCCGTCTTCAATGTTATTTTCGTCATCTCGACCAGTGCGGTCATCGTCTAACTTTTTGTCGAATGTAAAAGCCTCTCCTTCTTTGATTGGTGATGATGGGCCTGCATCGGACACTTTTGCTGCTGCGTCCCGGTGCCATTCTTTAGGCTGATTACTTCCAGCATTACCCATTACACTTTATTGTTTAGTTTTTGGGAAATATTTCAACAAAATGAAGAGATCTTTCGCGCTGCACCAAGCAGCTGTTTTCATTTCCGTTTGACATTGATTTTACATTGACATGACAAACACTTGACGTGCAATCAGCTGTTCAAAATGACTTGACTTGACTTATTTATTACAATTTTAACACTTGACATTGGCAAAATTGTCTGTCGAAATGACGGACACAGGCCATTACTGAAGAGAAGAAAAACGTAGTGCGAGAAGACATTATAGAAAGTAGCTAAGTGTGAAAGAACCAAAGATAAAGTTTTGTGAAGTAACTAATAACTGACAGCGATTTATTACACCCGTATCTTAACCATCCAATCATCGACGTCCATTCCGTAACGCAGCCCGCCCGCCCTATAATTTAACCAATGAGCGCGCCGCGTGCGCGGCAGTCTTGCTCTCCTATGTCTATGGTCTTGCATGATTGCTTGCTTAGTTCATTCAATCAATCAAGTCTTTCATTCATTCATTCAACCAATCAACCAACATTCAACGTTCGTAGTTGGCTGTATTTTGTTTGTATTTAGGTTTTTCGTTCGTACCTACTTCTCTTCGCATTAATGCCCCAAATTCCAATCTCTCTCGACGTGAATCGATTTCATTTTATATTAATTTTGCTGTATGTAGTGTTCTAGCGATTACGGTGACGTAAATAACGTGCGGCATCAGCCTACTTTCTGCGTGTAAAAATAATGAGTGATGAAAAGCAGCCTCTACTTACGGGGCCTCTTGTTCTAACTGAAATCAGTGAGCCACAAGTAGAATTAGAAATTGATCAGTCGGTTCCTCACGAGAAAACTAAGAGTGACTACCACCCGGCTTCAGAACGATGTCTGGAACATCCTACTTCAAACTTCGATACAATGATCCATCTGCTAAAAGGAAACATTGGGACTGGTATACTAGCCATGCCAGATGCCTTCAAAAATGCAGGCTTAATATTAGGTAAGTGCCTTCCATACATTTTCAGTAAAAAACTGTCTGGCACCTTATAAGTACGTAGGTAGGTAGTACCACCTACCTATTATCTTTCCAACATAGGCTATCATTGTGCGGAAAGTTTTGAGGGCCCTCTTTCTCGTTTTCCTGCTTTATAGCCAACAATAAATAAAACAGAAATTAGATGCTTAAGAATTTCCTAAATTATTCAAAGTTTCATCTAAATCAGATCAGTAGTTTATGTGTGAATGAGTCAAACATCCATACATGTCAACTTTCTCGTTTATAATATTAGTAGGATTTACGAAACCATCTTTTGTTTATAGGTGTCTTTGGCACTCTGTTCATGGGGGCAATATGCACACACTGCATGCACATGCTAGTACGATGTTCCCATGAGCTATGTATCCGGAGCCAACGACCAGCCTTGAGCTTTGCCGAGGTTGTAGAAGACGCTTTCACCTCCGGACCTGTTTTGTTGAGACCGTTTGCCAAAAAAATGAGGTAAGTCCAGTTTTTTTTGGATTTTCCTAGGTACTTTGGTTATTGAATAATTCATTCCCAATTATTTAGTGCTAATAAATATGCTAAGGTGATCTCTAACCAGTTGATGGTGGTTTTATGGTAATATTATACAAACGCTATGAGTTGTATTTTAATGTGCTTTCATAACAACTTATATGTACATTATATTATTTTTACTGGGTTATGAACACAATTTTTACTAAAAACTGGATATTTAATCTACCATGATTTGCGAGTTTGATTCCCGATCCCGCCTGCCAATGACAGTTAGGTACTTGCAGAATTCAGTTCAACCTGTGAACAAGAGGCATGCAACTGTGCCGAAATATCTAAATATAATTGAAAAAAAAAATGTTCTATGTACCTAATGGTTTTAAAGGTACCTATCTACTAGTATGTAACAAGCTTAAAGATTGATATTTTGTTAAATAATCTGGCATTTAGTGATTAACACCTAAATTACCCTTGTCATACTTAAACTGGTTGAAAACCAGTAAACACTTATTTATTGAACTTATCTAAAATTGTAAGACAAACAAACAAAGGAAAATTACGACTTTTTATCGCGTTTCTGTAATTATTTCCCTTACATAATCAATAATTACTTAGTAAGTAGTTATAATTAAAACTTTCCTATTTATGTGTCAACATTCCCAGCAGGAAGCAAATAATACAAGTTTTGATAAAAAATCTTTAGTTATTATTCATAAAAGTTAATGTATGTAAGTACCTACTTACAAACCTACTAGACGTCTTACCTTATTGAACCGAAAAACCTCTGGGAATTTTTATTTCTAGGTATAGGTAATAATACGAACATTTTGTCTAGAAAATCAGAAGCCTGAATCAGAAGTTTACGTCAAGCAGTACCTAGATGATGATAATGATAATTTATTTATTCAGTTAAAAGTATATAGCTATAGATTACATACCTAGATGATTCAATAAAATCATCTACTTAAGCGACAATCTAACTCGGGCCTTTCGTAGCTTATCATCTTCTAAATCATCATCATCATCATCATCAATATATATAAAACTCTTTTGAGAATCAACGCACAGCCTAAACCATAAGTCCTAGAGGTATGAAATTTGGAGTGTAGTATCCTTTGTATAGTGTAGGGGTGCACTAAGAAACGAATTTTGAAACGTCACACTCTAAAGGGTAGAACGCGAGCAACGCCGCGGGCGACGGCTAGTAGATCTATAAAATCATTTGGCTATGATCTGCATGCAGCATGCGTGAATAACAAAATCTGTATTGTTTCAGGAATATTGTCAATGTATTTCTGGTCATAACACAACTGGGATTCTGCTGTGTGTACTTTCTGTTTGTCGCTACTAACCTAAGAGATACGATGGCCATATTCAAAATAGAATTGAGTGTGCATTTCTACTTAGTATTACTCTTTCCTTTTATCCTGGCTTTGGCTATGGTGAAGAATCTTAAGTATCTAACGCCGGTTTCCCTGCTAGCCTCGATTATGACCGCTTGGGGCCTTGTGATAACATTCTACTATATACTACAAGATTTGCCAAGGACTGATACAGTGAAGCCCTTTGCAAGTTGGCATCAACTGCCGCTGTATTTTGGAACGGCGATGTATGCTTTTGAAGGCATTGGAGTGGTGAGTTTCATGCACGGTTTTTTAGATAACTCCCATGTACCTATATTTTATCCAGAGCTTACGTGATGCTATGCTAGTACAAGTATTTATTGAGGTACGTAGGTACCGTTTTTCTCACATTATCAAAAAGTTTAGATAATTAGTACGTAATACATATCAAGCGATAAAATATATCCAAAATATAAATAACCGTGCATGCTAAAAGCTTAGTAAAGGTTATGGTCATTCCTACCTTACGATAAAACTGACGCCAACCCGAGCCATATCACTTTATCTGCTATTTGGCAAAGTAACCCACTATTGATTGATCGTGACGTCATACAACAGCCTCGTACTAACACCAGACATACCAACGCGTAGGTACCTACCCCATTCTCCACCCACACAATTAATAAGCGCAGAAAGAGTAGGAATGAAAGGAAACCTCTATATTAACGTATTTACATAAAAATGCTTTCAATTATTGATGGTTGTGTCGTATACTATGTTTTATTGTGAGAAATAGTAATCCTACTAATATTATAAACGCGAAAGTTTGTATGTATGGATGATTGTTACTCTTTCACGCAAAAACTACTGATCCGATTTGGATGAAACTTGGAATATAAATTGTCCGTGACCTGGATTAACACATAGGCTACCTTTTATCCCGTAAAATCAACGGTATCTAACGGGACGCAAACGAAGTCGCGGGCGGAAGTTAGTTTTAATATAGGTGAACTAAGTCTGAAAAACGCACCCTAACTTGCGAGCAGGTTAGTAAAGTATTATGTAAAGCTGTGTTTACATTCAATGCAAGTTCGTTTGTATGACCTTGCCGTGTTTTCGTCGATAGATAGTCTTACCTATAAATGCGATATACCTGATGTATTGGTTCTAAAACATGCAATTCATGAATGCAGGTCGACGCGATTTACACGATAACAATAATTCCATTATATCACAGACATTGCCATTGTTTTATTTGAACAATTATCTCATGAAGCTTAGTAATTCCACGGTAATATAGGAATATTCCTATTATCAACTTATCTAACGTAACCCAGATGTTTTTCAAGGACTTGAGTTATCGCATGAGTTGTTCAAATTTGAACCATAAAACTTTTGTACCAAGAACGATACCTATGTCTGTTATCTCTCAACGGTCTAACGGGTTTACTTACCAAAGAAAGTCTGTGGTTAAGTTCCGCTATTGGCCTAATTATGAGGTTCAGTATCTCGACAAAGCGTCTTTCTAAACAAAACGATAGTAAAGAAAGAGAAGTCATTTATCATCATCAATCAATATACATATATACATATTAAAACTCTTTTGAAGCTGACCGATAATCAACGCACAGCCTAAGGCCTAAACCATAAGTCCTATAGGTATGAAATTTGGAGGGTAGTATCCTTATATAGTGTAGGGGTGCACTAAGAAAGGAATTTTGAAAAGTCACACTCTAAAGGGTCTATTTAGAACGCGAGCAACGCCGCGGGAGACGGCTAGTCAATCCATAAAGAAGAGGGCCTTTTATCTTAATTTTTGTAAAAAAATTATGAATTCCACAGGTTTTACCTTTGGAGAACAATATGAAGACCCCCGAAGCCTTCGGTGGATGGACCGGGGTTCTAAACACTGGAATGGTGATCGTTGGTGCCCTGTACACCGCTATAGGGTTCTTTGGATACCTCAAGTATGGAGAAGCAGTGAAAGGCAGCATTACATTGAATCTACCTAATTCATTGTAAGTTTGCATCTAAATTTAAATTTTGTTACCTATTCAAGAGGAAACACTTTGATAATTATGTTTTAATACTAGATGAATCTACGTGCCAGATTGTCGTATTTTCTACTGATTAGCTACCACCTTCTGCGCCGTAACCATTTGGCTGTGTGATCTGAAGGCCTATTCAGTTTCATCAAATACCGATTTTGAAAGATCGTCGTTGTTTCTACGGATTATCTAGCAACGTTCTACGCCGTAACCATTTGGCTGGGTGACCTGAAGAGCTATGTTTCATCAAATACCCGAAAGATTCCTATATCGATCCGAAAAGATTTTCAGATCTATTTAATGTGTTGTGGTGACCGCTAGTACTTGTACTAATATTCTGTACCGCTAGTGACATTTGCATTTTTGCGTTGTTGCTGTTCTGTGGATAATCCAAATACCGTTACTTTCTAGATCCTTTTATTTTTCTGGTATAGCACCTCTGTGTGACTTTTTACTCCTCCCAAATATGCAATATTCGTTTCTCCCACGTAACCAAAACCATACCTTAGTACATTGCAATAAAATTGATTATTTTCAGATTAGCGCAAAGCGTTCGCGCTGTGATGGCGGCCGCCATATTCCTGTCGTACGGCCTTCAGTTCTACGTACCAATGGGAATTGTATGGCCGTTTGTGAAGTCAAAGCTTACGTCAGAGGACGCGTTGAAGCACGGAGAGGCGGTCACACGATTCGTACTTATATTGATCACATGTAAGTAACATTCTAATTTAACCTGATTTACATGTTTCTGATGAAAAATACCGGAATGATCTAATGGCACATCAATTGTGTAACTTTGCCTACAACCGCATAACTGAGGCATTATACTCATTTCGGCAGAGATTTTAGTCCTATTAGGATGACGTCATATCTCTGCCGAAAACTCATTTCATTCGTTGAAACCAATTTTTGTTGCCATTTTGACGTCATCCCCATTAGTATAAAATATAAATAGAATATAGTTAAATCTCTGCCGAACTAAGCATAAGGCCCCCTGGTCTTCTACACGTGTTATGCGTATGTATTTACATGCCTTATGTGGAATTAGATATCTCGATAGATAGATCATTGACTACTTACTACCTACCTATTATAAGAAGTACCACAATATAACAGACGTTTGGTTCTTAATAAATTTCATTTAATTTACTTACTAAATATCATAAATGCATATACATACAAAATACTACCTGCGTTTGTTACTTCCTTGTATCTATACACCTATAAAATATATGATTATCGCAATGAGAACAGAGACCCTTCCTTCATAATTTATCAAAGGAAGCTTGACCTACAGAAATGTCATGAGGTTATAATACCAGTTTTTATATGAATTATTCTAGAGCAGTTTAATTAAACGCCCTAGTTCGGCTTCATAATTACATTGTAATTGATTTCACCAAACTCATTCAATTATTTGATAAAAAGTGTCCTAAAAACCCGTCTGGTCGTTAGGTTATCTTCAACAAACAAATCAAAACCACAGCAAATGAGCGCATTTGTCACTCATTCCGATGTGGTGTTCACGCGAATGAATAATACAGCATGTTACCTATCCTACTAGTATAAACAAAAAATATTTTTTTACGGAAAATATTTCTATCGCTCCATCGTCATACCTACAAAAGAAACGATATAGCAGTTATAAAATGATTTGTCTTGTCTGCGCTTCAGAAGAAATAAACGTTTAGTTAGGGTGTTCATTCTAAGCCTGTTATTAGTAGTCTAAGTACATTTTATCTAGAAAAAATTGCGGTGTTTTTTTTTGGATAATTTGAAGAATGAATAAGAAAATACCAAAACTCCTCTTGTTACAAAGAATATCCATCCAATATTTGATGAAATGTAAGAGACATTTATGCCATGTTTATGGCAAACAAACAAATTCAATTTCATCCATTTATTTATTTATTTATTTTTCCATCCTTTTAAGAACATTCTGTAGTTATATTGAAGCAAACCAGATATGCCTAATCGTTTGTTATCATATAATGTCGGTTAATTAGCCTTATATTTCCAGTTTCTGCGGCAGTTGTGATTCCAAACTTGAGTGGAATAATTTCACTTGTTGGAGCATTCAGCAGTTCAGCCCTGGCGCTGATCTTTCCTCCCATCATCGAAATAATGACATTCTGGCCCGATCAGCTGGGGAAATATGACTGGAAGCTGTACAAAGATCTACTGATCATACTGTTCGGCATCACAGGATTCGTGTTTGGAACGTACACGAGCGTGGAAAATCTATTTTTACATTAGAACTAGATTTTTAAACAGAGCCGCTTGACACATTAATAAGTACAGGCAATTTTAATACCCTGTAGATTCTACAGAGTATTTAATACTGCTGTGTGCAATGTAACGTCTACCTACAGTGTACCTAAAGGTTACATTGCGTGGCAATCACAACTCAATTTGAGAATGCTGCCACGTTATGACGCAGTGTAAAACTACTAGCTATTGTACTCGTGGGAGTATGAATCGACTGCGGTCATGCGCCAGAATATTGCCAGTCCATGGCATAATAGTTCCGATAACTTTTATGAAAAGGACCCAAGAATTGGACTCGATTAACCAAAGATTTATAAAATGTTATGATATCCATGACAATAATACGTAGCGTATGTTAAAAGCTTTTTAAAAGTTATGTTAGCTTTGAAACTCTGCGGTTAGTATTACTCGATCCAAATATTAGATGAATTTAATTTATTTTACGCTGCTATTAGTATGTATTGAGCTAAGCTTAATGTATTTGTACAGAGAATACTTAACAAGATAAAAAGTGAGTTTTAAAGTGATAAATGCGTTTTGTAGTACTTAGGTACTTACTTTTACCGTGTTCATGTATTTCAATGGAGCTTAGAAAATAAAGGGTTTTAATAAGATCACTCTGTAAAATTCGTAGGGTTAAAATACCCATCAATGAACTACTTTTCTTTTAAAACCAATAAGATTTCGAGTGTGGTCTTATTTAGTACACCCGGTATAGATCATTATTGTAGTTACAAATCTACCTATATTGTTTGTTTATACGTGAATTTTATGCTTTTGTTGATTTTTTTTAGCTAAATTATGTGCTAGTTTACATTTATTGCATTTAATGTTATTTCATACAAACATTTTATTATGAAAACTATTTTGCTCTTACAAGCACAAAATGTATTGCAGCATATATTTATTTAGAGAAATACATTATAGGTTGTAAAAAGATAGCACATTTTAATCTATGACATATAAACTATTTTATTTAGTTTAAATGTTTTGTTTCTGGGTTTATCTTTTAACAACTGTATAATTATTATGATATCATTTATTTACGCGGGCTTGAATCTGATCAAAGTTAAAACCTATAAAACAGAAAACGCCCACCTGCTGTGTCACCACGGAATACCTAATGTACCAACGCAGTCACTGTGTTGGCTACGGGTAGTAACTAAAATATCTCTTTATAATATAATTTACATAAATGATATAATATCTGTTTGTATTATTTATTTTGTATAAAAATATATGCCGTAGATGCTTTAATATTATTAGTTACCTCCTAAGGTATGTATTTGTACCTGGAATTGATCTCTTAAGCTGAAATTATCCTATGAACATTGTTCACTGTTTTAAATAAAATCTCTTCGAATATTAGCATGATATTTACAAAATTAGTACATTATTCTAAGCAACATTATTTATTATGGTCTTTTAAAATATAGAAAAGTAGTTGCCTACCTACATAAAACTACCTAGAATGTTACGTGTAGTTTGAATGTAAAAATTGTTACGACTTGGTTTTAATAGCTTCATTCAAATCATAGCGATATTATGTCAAAGTATAATCTGAAATAAATTATATATTTGAATGAGCAACAATAACATTTTTTGTCCCTCCCAGACTTACACTAGGGTACTTAGAGCGAGCCAATAAAGAAAGTAAAGTAAGATTGTAGGACGTAGGTATGTACCGTTAGAATATTATTCTTCTATTAGATCGGTTAGGTACGTCAGCGAATATTTTATAGTGGTGGAATGCCGAGCAAGCGCCACTTTTTTATATTTTGATTATTCCATTTGAGCTCATCCTGACTGCCCGCCCACGTAACTTCTTGACGCTCACTTGCAGTCTTCGGCAACTAAATGTTCGTCTTTGGTACTACTCACCACGAGATGGCGCTGTATGATTCTGTTCGAGTTTAGTATGTAGTGCCAAGCCTTTGGCCTGTTTTTTAATCTGTCTATAAAGTAAAGTAAAAGCCATATAATGGCAATAATTTCAGAACCTGAACAGATGAAACTGGTCTATTTTTGTCTATGTTGAAGTGTCCAAATGTCATTCACTGACAACAAATTAAAAAATGTCGGAATCGTGTCAAGACGGTAATTGTCATGGAATTATTGAATGTGGGCCTGATGAATCACCTACGAAACTTATCGTCAATTACATTCCCGAAGTCATGACCCAGGATATGATGTTTTCACTTTTCTCGACCATGGGTAAACTGGAAAGTTGTAAACTGATATCCAATCGAGGGTATGGGTTCGTCGAGTACTCTTGTCCTGAAGACGCAATCAAAGCAAGAAAAGCCTTCAACGGGCTCCTAATGCAGAACAAGACATTGAAGGTATCGCACGCGTTGCTCAACCCCGAGCTGAAGCCTCCCACGAAGCCTGAGGCCGACTGGAACCTGTACGTATGTAACCTGCCCAATGAACTGACCTTGCAGGATCTACATGGTCTATTCGCACAATATGGCAAAATAGTGAATTCACGCATAGCGGCCGGTATAGCATTTGTTTTATATGAACACCAGTATGAGGCAGAACGAGCGATGCAAAATATCAATGGGTCTACCCCTCCTGGTTTTCTACATCCACTAACAGTTAAGTATGCCAATAAAAGTAATCCTCATAAGTATAAAAATAATAATAATAATTTTGTGAAGGGTGCCCTCATGAAACCGTTCCATTGGATAAATCATTTCAATGCAATAGGAGAGCACAATTCTCCGAGCACATGGTCCATTTACATATATAATATAGCAATGGAAGTGGAGGAGTTGACACTGTGGCAGCTGTTTGGTCCTTATGGTGCTATTGTATCTGTAAAGATAATTAAGGACCATCAAACCAATAAAAGCAAAGGGTTTGGGTTTGTGACAATGAGGAATTACGATCAGGCGGCAATGGCAATACAAGCACTGAACGGGTACGTCCTGCACGGACAACCTCTCTCTGTGAGTTTTAAAACTCAAAAGAGATAATGGTGAATTATAAGACTTATTATATAACTATACAATATCAATACAGTAAGGATAAGCAAAAATACCTTATTACCAATTATTGGCATTAACAGACACTGCATATGGCAATAGTTTTAATCTTAATTCTGTGTACACTTTAACTTTAAGTGAGTGGTCATTTGACTCTTGTTAAAAAATAAATTATATTACTTTGAGCTATCGACATTGTTAAGTTTGTTTATTGAATAATAATTTATTCAGTTTGCTCGTTAAATATTTCAAGTTTACTAGAAGTTTAAGATTTGTAATTGAAAATGAATGTTGTTTTCGAGTTCAACTTAAGTTGTGAGCTATTTTGCTTTCATTATTTTTATCTATTATTTAAGTATAATAAACCATTTGAAAGAAAGTGCTTTTACAAGATCTTATTAATTCTTAAGCCACATTGAGATGTTTAATCAGCTACTAGTTTTAGTTGTACACTTTTTATAACAATGATGTCTATTTAGGTAGTGAAAACGAAATCTAGATTATATCATATTTATACATTTAGTATAAAAATTTGCTGAATAAAAGTTCATTTTCACAATTTTATAAGAGAGTTTTGGTCTGTGTTATCTGTTTCACTATAAAAGAAGCCTTTTATAAATAGAGTTGCCAGTTATTAATATAGAACAGCTTTTTAGGACAGTTTCTCTTTATTTCCTATTCTTAGTAGTGTCTTATTAGAATTAGGTATAGTTACTACAGGTACCTAATAGAAATTAAAAGTAATTTTCTTTCTTCCTAATATGTAGAAGTGGTTCAAAAAATATTGTTTTGTTGCATAATAAGTAAGTTACAAACAACAATAGGCAGGTTAGGTCACCATGACATCATAGTTTATGGCTAATTTTCAGTTTTACCGTGTACAACGCCCCAACATTATCATCAGGCACTGTAGACACCCTTGTAGATGTCTGGGAGTTAGAGTCACGTCATAACATTATATGAAGTAGTTTCTAACTTAGCTAGTAAAAAATTTTGTTCGTAAAAAAATTATCGTGAGGTCCGATTCCTACCCATTTCGTAGGTAGGTACCTAGAGAAGTAGCGTGGTGGCAACTCGTTTCGCAAAAAAATATACAAGGGATCACCTCTTCTGAGATACCTATTATTATTTATTTTTATGATATGGCCCATCCTTAAATAGCATAATAATATAGTAGATAGGTATGTATGTAATCTACATAACCATAATAACGACCACAGAGTACTTTTATAACGACTGGCCCCGGAATTATCAAGTTCATTGGCCAGACCACTACCACCAATAAGATCAGCGGACTTTAGATGACGTCACTTCCTAAATTGAACCACAGAATACAGTGCACGCATGTACACATTGTACACGCACACAAATCAAAGCCTATGTCTTGTACAGCGAGATAAGTAGAGGGTGCCCACAAAAATAGCTAACGTATGTAGACGTTATCTACGTTCACTAATGTAGACCGAATCTATTGCTTAGTACCTTACCTACCTATGCAGGTACCTACTGAGGACCTACCCAAAATAGCAGCAAAAAAAGTGCACATAGTAATCGCTTGTTTCAAGTGAATATAGGTAATTAGGTATACCTATTGCTTTTTTTAGGGACCTACCTATTTTTTTCGATCACCTTTGTTACTACGTAGTAACTATCTACCTACACACACATCTCATTTTAATAGGTACCGGAAATGCCAATTCATATGTGACCGAAGTCATCCTTTAGCTTCTCAAATCCATCTGTGTTTTATTTTTATGTAAGTTGAAGACAAACGGGCATACGGCCCACCTGATGGTAAGCGTATATCGTCGCCTAAAAACACTGACAACACTAGGAGTATGTACAACTAAAACTTTTAATTAGGTAAGTACCTATTTACCAAACGTGGATTCGAGTAACCCACTAGATGTAATAATTAGGGTGAAACTGCCTTACTTTTGAATTGCTCGGACGAATGTGTAGGGTTATAAACGAGTTTAAAAACCACCATTAGCAAAAACGTAGGCCGTAATCTAGCAAAGGGGTTTAGAAGTTGGTACCTAGATACCTAAATGATGTGTGTGCCGTTGCAAGTAGGTATATAGGTACTTGAAAGAAAAGTTTTCGGGGTACCCAACTGCGCATGCGTAAGTGAATCAATAGCCGCTAACACCCGCGTGTCACGCAACGTAGTTAATCCTGCGAAAAACAAAATAGTTATTATTTTCTAGGATTATAAACTGTGGTCGTAGGTTTACAGTGCATTCGTGTGCCGGTGCCACGGCCCTGGCGAGCGCCGAGACTCCGTCGGCAGCGGGAGGCGTCGGCCTCGCCGTGAATAGCAAGGTACGCTTATTTTGCCTAAAATAACTCTAATTGCTACGTTTTAGTATAAATGTGTTTAATCTACCATTCTAAGCTTATTGTTATATAGGTTAGGTAAACCTCTACCACTTCAAGTCATAACTACTTTTGAGTTTTTATAACATAGCCTACCTTAATAGGTAGTACCTAGGCATAGAAATTAAATTGAGTGACCCAGTTTTTAAGTATTGTGTGTTGCAAGACATCGCTGCGGAAAACAGTTGAGTCAGCTTCGGTTTTCAAAGGCAGTTGACCTACTTAGTTACTTAGTAGAGCTAGAACTTGGAATCGAGAACAAACTGTTTTTAATTTTCTCAAGATCGACAAGAGGGTCTGGCTTCATAGATAGGTTGTACTTGGTCCCAATCTAGATAAGAGTCAAGACTCTAGGTACGTACTACAGCTTATCTCTTGGTTAAGTAAGGCTAATATTTTCAGTCGGGTAAGAAAAATGTGGTTTCCACCCCAGGTGTATCCAAGTCCGGGGGCGGCTCGCGGGGTATGGGCCCTGCCGCAGCCGCCCCCCTGCACGATGGCGGCTGAGGAGCCCCTGCCGCCGTGCTCGCCGATCTCGCCGGAAGCGCCGGCAGCGCCCCCTCGCGCTATAACCAGCCTGTACCACCATTCTGACCTACACCAGCTGATATTTGAAGCTGTACGCTCAGGGTGAGCTACTGTCGATCTTCCAAAACCCAGAGTCTAAAAATATGGTCCCAATAACTGAAGATGATTTGGTGCTTTTTATGACATTTTTACTTGCGTGCTTCGAGATCTTCTACTGGCACCATGATAATAGTAGGTAGGTACCTACCTGTTAGGGTCTTGGTGACGACGACTTCAGTCAGGTTAGGTACTTAAAAAACCTCAGGAAACACCAAACGTCGTCACAGTCCGCTCATCGGCTGATCGAACTTTCAGGGAGGTGTCGGAAATCGAGCGGCTCGTTGAGAAGCTAGGTGTGGAAGTGCTGAGCGCTCGCGATCAGCATGGGTACACTCCAGCGCACTGGGCGGCACTGGACGGCAGCGTCGCTGTCATGCGTTATCTCGTGGAACGAGGCGCGCCTATCGACCTCTCCTGTCTTGGAACACAGGTCCACAATTTTTTAAACGATTATGTACACTGAATCTGTCTGCCCAACCTTATAGCCCAGCAACATTAAAACTGCTCTACCTAGTGATACTGAACTTCCTCAGTCGGGTAATGACGATGAACCCGAGGAACTGATCCAATATCTTATAGAGTCGTCACAGTTGAACAGGTAGGTACATACCTGTAAGGATATCGTCTTTTGATGTTTTGAAACTTCTAAGATCAATCCTGGATGGAGGATGATGAAATAACTGCGTGTCAAACCAATTTTATTTCGTAATATTATATTTTATCCTTGATACATATCTCACAGGGCCCGCGACCGATCCATTGGGCTTGCCGCAAGGGACACGCGTCTGTAGTCCAAGTACTGCTGCAGTCGGGGGTGGCAGTTAACGCTGCTGATTTCAAAGGTATCACACATCCCCTCATCATGCTATGAGGTGTACCTACCTATCAGGTGTGCAATCAGTCTCGAATCTTATGGTTTTCTGTTCGTAACGCTTTTAACATAATTTTCACTACCTACCTAATGGATATTGTTATAATTGTGAGATTGGGATCCTTTGCAGGATTAACTCCCCTGATGACGGCATGCATGTACGGTAAAACAGCCACAGCTGCCTACCTTCTCGGCATGGGAGCCGCGACCAGACTATCAGACATCAACGGAGATACTGCCTTGCATTGGGCTGCGTACAAGGGCCATGCAGATCTGGTCAGACTACTTATATACTCGGGAGTACCGCTGCATTGCACGGATAACTTCGGATCCACGCCTCTGCATCTGGCTTGTTTATCAGGGAATTTGACTTGTGTACGGTTGCTATGTGAAAAGGTAATTCCCATATTTAGACAGACTATCTTCAGATCTGTTACCCTAACTCATGTTTTAAAAATTTGATGTTCTAGGTAAAAGCAGAACTTGAGCCACGTGACAAAAACGGCAAGACGCCATTGATGCTCGCTCAAAGCCACCGCCACGCGGAAGTCGTCAAACTATTACAGAAAGAAATGAAGCGTAAATCCCATTGGATGCCACCTCTATCCGAACTCTGGGCATTACTCTTCGGTGGTGCTGGAGACTCTAAGGGACCCCTCCTCTTCTTTCTTATATCAGTCCTCCTTTGGGGGTATCCGATGTACGTGATTCGCTGCATCCCCCTCACTTGGAACACGCTACGTCTATCCCATTATTGCTTTTTGTATTGGAACGCTTTAATGTGGATTAGCTGGGTGATCGCGAATCGGCGGGATCCGGGTTACATCCCGCAAAACTCGGAGACTTACTACAGGGCTATCCGACAGATACCTTACTATGATAAGTGGAAGAAGAGAAACGCGATTCTGTCGCGACTTTGCCATACTTGCCGGTGCATGAGACCACTTAGGTGAGTTTGAAAATAAGACACCTACCAGTTAACATTAATTGTGGTTAGCCTAGGTACTCAGTATTGCGTATTTGCGTCTGACTCAGTGGCTCGGATGCAATTTAAGTCTGCAGGAACTGCCGAGGATTTTATTTGTTCCTGGTCTTGCATGGTCTATGTATTCCTAAATATGTAGATATTTTTGAAATTAAATGGGACACCTAGGGTTCACGTTTTTACGTACATCTCACAGAAATTAAATCCGAACCGAATAGGAAAATGAATTAACAGAACGTACATACCTATATGCAGATAAAGTACCTATCCAAAATCGACTTCGAACTTTTCCATATCAAAGTGTGCCTACCTATTTATTCAAATGGACCTATAATATCCACCCACCAAACAGAGTGTTTTAACACTCTGATAGTGGAAGGGAATTTCTCTCTTTCCTCTTGAGTACAACTAACACAAGTCTATCTAAAAAATATATTGCATAAACCATTCAAAAATATCAATTTCGGGCGTTAAAAAGATTGTAAGCGGTCTACAACGTAAACATGAAAGTCTCGTTTCCGGGAGTAGTTTTTTTATACCTTGTAGCCACCTAGGTATCTAGGTACCGATGGTGAACCCAATCGGAATGCCGTTTCTACGCTAATCTCTGCCCAAAAATGAGACTTCCATAGAACAAGATCTATGATACTTTCACTGCTCAGACATTCATAATCATAAAACTGATTTATCATCGGCTAAGTGATATTAAAACTACTTGTCTGATGCGTTTCATGCACAATAGAAATCTGAGTCACGCTACCCGATGTTCGAGATGGAGAACAAAGTGAAACTGCATTTCATGGTTAGGTATGTATGGCACAGAATATTAGGTAGGTACCTACCTATCGTGTAAAGAACATACTGAAAGCAAATAAAACATAACTGAAGAAAATTAAACCAAATCTAACATAAGCTACATAACAAACCCATTTAGGTAGGTGTCTTCCAAGTTCCTATACATATACCTACTTACAATAAACCTGCACTTTCTGTCTAGAATCACTAAGTATGCTTATTGTCTAATAATAATTCATTTTGCCTGTGATGAATTTCAGAGCAAAGCACTGCCGTATCTGCAAGCGTTGCGTTGCCTACTTCGACCACCACTGCCCCTTTATTTACAACTGCGTGGGCGTTCGGAACCGCATGTGGTTCTTCCTGTTTGTAATGAGCGTGGCCATCAACTGCACCTTGTCCATCTACTTCGCGTGCTATTGTCTTCTGCTGGAAGGTTTTGGCCTGCTTTATGTGCTCGGGCTGTTGGAGGCGATTACTTTCTGCGCGCTTGGATGGATCCTCACTTGCACTTCTGTGAGTTATTTTTTTTTATTTCCCCCTCTTTTTATAAATGGGTTATTATGTATGCCTTATGTTGGTCGATGGAGAAGGATGTATCGTTCTTCTTAGATCGACCACTATAGGTAGGTACCTACTGTCTCCTACACTGCCTAGGTATAACGTCAGCGGTCCATTAGGTGGAAGCCGTTCTGTGTTTCTTCCCAGTTGTCAATTCTGCAGAGCATATGCGGACATTATGCGTGTATTTAATATAAACATCGTTGTTTTTTCCTTTTACAGATCCTTCACGCCTGCATGAACTTGACTACTAACGAAATGTTCAACTACAAAAGATACCCGTATCTACGCGACAAGCGGGGTCGATACCAGAACCCGTTTTCACGTGGACCCTTTATGAACTTGATCGAGTTTTTTGTGTGTCTCCCTGACAAATGCGATGAACAAGACATCTTCCACGAAGAGAGCATTTGATGCGAGAAAATTCAGAAATGTTTGAGATCTGGAACGAAAGGACACGCCCTTTGATCCTATTCAAACTCAATTAGGTAGTCACGTGATGATCACAAGTGGTTCAAATTGTTAAAAATACTTTTACGCTAAGTTTCGTCTTGTCGGCTTAAGCTTTTGGAATAGAATTCCATTTAGGCTAGCATATTTTTAAAGTTTATATTTATAGGTAGGTACGATTGTTGTATAAGTGCAAATCATTATAATTAATTACATTATGCAATGCTATTTAAGATTAAAAATCCCCTAAATACACGCTTTATATTTTGTTTTCATTTACATAATAAAGCCCATAGCGATTGATTAGCATTCTAGTAATTTATTAAATTAAAAAAGAGAGTAAGAAAAAACATAATGAGACAACATTAATTTATTTCAACTGAATGAAATTCTACATCAATAATTATAATGACAATCTTTTACGATTACGAAATTGTAAAAAAATAAAACTTAGAAACTACACATACAACGTTGAAACACAACACTATCTTTTCTAAAGCAATGCATTATTGGAGAGTTTCTTGACAGATACAGCGATTACCAAACATAGAAAGCTATAGTTAGTTACAATTACGTTTACTTTTCATTTCATTATTATTACCAGCATTTGTAAAGTGAAAATGAAAAATAGAACAAATAATTATACAATAAGGTACATACCTAGAAGATATTTTCGTAAATCTCTAAGATAAGAGGGTACTCAAGACTGTCCTAACGCTAGTCACATTGTAAAGTGCCAGCACAAAACTATTGTAACAAATTAATTTATTGTTTGTTCAGTTGTTCGGTTATAACGTGAATAAAAAAAACTTGCCTAAAACTACTCATTACTGTAAGGAGAGACAAATCTGACGAGAAAATCACGCGCATATTTACAAGAGTTGATACCACTGCTGGACAAATCTGAGCAAGTCACAAAGATCGTTTGAGTTTTTTCTTAAGGTACATTTATGAACAATATTACGTACGAGCGCGACATTCTGTTAGCTTTGTCTCCAACCTTACCCACAAACCAATAGTAAGTATAGTTCAAAACTATCCATCTCATAGCCATTAGATCTTTACGCATACCGCTTTCCTTCTTCTTAAATGCAAGATAAATCCATCCAAATATCACATTCCTTACAGTTCAGTCTAATTCTAAAAAAATAAACAAATGTACCTTAGTTCTGATTTGTTCTTTTCGTATGAGAAACAAAATTAAATAACTGACACTGGCATCATAGGTAGCAGTAATTATAACTTAAATGGTAATTTTAATATTAAACCAACATTTCACAAGCAAAGTATGTATGTAGTTACCTATACAAATACATATTTAAAGTTGGATATAAAGTTGATCTGTGGTAAATAATAGCTAAAATAAATAGCAGTTAGGTACTAAAAAAGACTTTGTACGTACATTATTGTTAGTAAGGTAGTATTTAATACTGACACATTTGTTAATAATGTACCTACCTGTAATATATCACAATGTCGCGGTTATATAACTCCATTTATTCATTTAAATAAAATATAACTTAAATAAATCGGACATCCGGTGCATCATACGAAAAATACAAAACTTTTCTTCTAATAACTTGAGCATTATGAGCAACAAGTTTTTTTTTAATTGTCGTATTCTGCACCGGATATACGAGTTTACTCTCTCACTTTTACATCTAATTTTCAAAAAATCATGATGCCAATGTGTACGCTAAATATTAAACACAAAAATAAATGGCATAAAACTTGGAAGATACCATTTGAACAATACCCATTGAAAAAATATACCATGATTGTTCTTAGTTTGCGCTTATTTCTTATGGTTCAATGTAATATGAAAAGACGTCAATCATTACATATTCATAATGCTAGCACTTCACTTGGCTTTGCAAATATTTGTGCAGCGCCAGCATAGTTCACAAACATAGATGTCGAAATATTTAAGCTAGATTAACAAACAAATTACTAGAAGCTGTGGAATATGGAAGCCATTTTATAGAAGACTGTAGATAACATTTTATGACTTAATATTAGATGAGTGTTTAAGTGAAAGTTAACGTGCATTTTATGCCATTTTACGAGTAATTCGAGTTCGCATTCGAAAATGTTACTTTATTTTAATCATCCTTCGGGTTGATACGAATAGCTGCTGCCACTTCGTCTTTAGAATGATCCTTGTCTCCCCATCCCCAGAGATTGTGCGATCCATCGCCTGTACGCTTCACCCGACTTTGCACGATCTGCTCCGAAACAGTTTTCATATCGTAAGCCCAGCCGATTTTAGCGAAGAAGTTGATAAATGCAGTGGTGAAGTTCAGACGAGTGTTTCCGAGCTCAGCGGTCTTGTAGTCCCACGGGAACGTGTGGTGGTAATTATGGAAGCCTTCTCCGAGAGCGAAGAGAGCCACACTCATATTTTCTGACGGCTTGATGCTTTTATCGTAAGGTTTGTCGCCCCATTTGTGAGCGGCTGAGTTGACCAGCCATGTGACGTTGAGGATGAAAGTGTAACGGAACATGGCGGCCACGAAGAAAGCGTTCAACCATGTCTCGTTCCATAGGTACACGGGCAGCACGGTCGGCATGACGAAACAGGCGATTGGCATCAGAAGCAGGTAGTATCTGGAAGTGAGAGAAAAAATGTAAGCTATCCTCTTCTTCTAAAAAATCAATCCTAATAATATTATAAACGCGAAAGTTTGTGAGTATGGATGATGGATCTTTGTTACTCTTTCACGTAAAAACTACTGATCCGATTTGGATGAAACTTGGAATATACATTGTCCGTGACCTGGATTAACACATTGGCTACTTTTTATCCCGAAAAATAAACGGGATCCAACGGGACGCGAACGAAGTCGCGGGCGGCAGCTTGTATAAAATAAAATAAATGTATCTTATGTCATTTATTATCAGATCACTCTTGACCAGAAATCAGTGACACCTGTGTTGCATATTGAATCATAAAATTGTCAACAATAAAATTGTATGATGCAATATTTATGTATTATAATAAAAATCGATATAATTAAGAAAAGAATGACAACTAAGATGTTGGTAGGTAGAGGACCGTGGAGGAAAAACACAAGGACACATGACGTGGGACAAGAACAATAATATTAGGTAGGTATATCGATGGGCCCTAGAAATTCCTCGGAAATTCCTAACGGCAAGATATAGAGCGTTATTTAATTTCCTTGGCTGATAAGGTAAAACTATTACAAAAGGGAATCGCCTGTAATATAACGTTACTTTAGCTTTTCATTGCGCTCCATACATCTCAGTGCTACTCAAACTCCAAGAAGTCTAAAGAAAAAGTGTAAAATAATTCCGGGCTTTTATCGGTTTAAAACTAAATGTTTTACTAAATGAGTGTGTATGACTAAGTATAAGTACTCATATAATCACGCACGCAATACATGTGAATTTGGCCAACAACCACCAAAGAACCTCGCAGCTTCTAACTGTATAATTAACTAGCTGCTGCCCGCAACTTCGTCTACGTCATTTACAAATACTGAGATTACGCGTTGAAAATTAATTTCATCGAAATAAAACTTAGTATATGACACTCAGGGATAATAGAAGTTACCAGCGATAAAATGACCAGTAGTTTTAAAGATTACCCTTTACAAACGAAACTACAACGTCTAGGTATAAATGTAAGTACTGCATGGACTGTTCTACCTACCTACGGGTTATTCTATGCCACTCACGGCCTCCAAAGAATAAATCAAATCAAAGTTCAAGATCTGAAGGCCACCACTGTGTAAATCAGATTCTTGCAAATATTTAATTCCATTGAACATGACAATGTTTGGATATTGTTGTGTCATCGAAACTTTAATTCGGTATGTTGGTTTAGGTAATACGTAGGTACCTATTCCTACCTGTTATTTCGAGTCCATCAAGTAATGGGATTACCCATATGTATGGATTACCCATTGATGGTAGTCATGGCCTATGAATACAATAGATGTATGAAAGTATATATGAAGGACATAGGGCTAACGACCTATGTTTTTGTGTAGAGTATAACTTCCATACAACATATTTTGGCAAGCAACAAATATAATTATGGTGAAGTGACGCACGAAAGAACCAAGTAGGTACATAACACGGAAAACATTTAAATTCCAACTAAATTGTGTTTTTTGCAAAAATGTTGTTTTTTTTTTACCTATGCGACCGACGACGAGAACAAAAACTAATGAGAGATTGCGGAAAGAAAAATTGAAATGTTAAACAACAGTTAAACTAAACTCAGTCGGTATAGATTTTTTATAGTCAAAAATGTCTAAACACACCGAGAAAAAACCCACTAAAAAGCGTAGTGGTAACTAATTAAACGGTACATGGGTAGTCCGATTTTTATTTTGTTGTTTCTAAATTTTTGTAGCTTTGTGTTGAGCTATTTTTCGATTCACCCGCTAATCGACAAGCCGCGAATCAACCATAGGGGTCTTCACTTTATTCCGTTACTTTTTATCATAAAAATATATCGAATGTGTTTCTAAATACCAGCCATAGAAGTACAAACTTACTTCTTCTGGAATCTGAGGATGGGATCAGCATAAAGGTCACTCAGGTCGAGTCCCTTGCCCTTCTCCTTCAAGTCCGGGTGTTTCCTTACAAGCAGCCAGCCGATATGCGAGAAAAAGAATCCTCGGGTCGCGTTGTGGGGGTCTGCGTCTGTCTCAGAGTACTTGTGATGCATCCGATGGTCACGAGCCCAGTCCAGAGCAGAGTCCTGGGGAAGATGGGTTCAGTCAGTATTTTTTACAGACTCAAAAAAGAAGGAGGTTCCCAATTCAGTTTTTTTTTATCTTTGTTACCTCGTAAGTCCATCCTTTATGAACCGATTCGAAAAATTCTCCAGATTGAGCCCATAATTTTTTTATCAAAATCGGTTCAGTAGTTTAGGAGTTAAATAGGAATAACTGGAAAAAACACGTTAATCCACGTACACGACATTGCGTATTTTGTGTATCCTGTGACCTTTCAGTGGTGTTTATGATCAATAGAACAAACACAATGAACTTACTAGCATTGATGATGATGATATTGTATCAAATTAGAGTTGGTTTTTTTCAAGTTTTTAAACTTAGACGAACTGGAATCTACAACTACCCAATTTATAAATCTAAAAGATGTTTGACTTTGAAACGCACATTAGATGATGCAATATGAGATTCGCTTACGTCGGCTTTTGCCTCTCAGGTCCTCCGATTGGTGTTCAATTGATTTTAGTGTAAATAGGGTTTAGCTGAGGCGATTTAACGATTGTGGAGGACGACAAATTTCTACGTAGGCTAAAATACTAATAGGCTTTGCTCATTTGTGCGTAATCCTGTCGTTTACTTTTGGTAAATACTTAAATGAGAAAATAAACAATGGCATCCTTTAACTATTTAGGTAAATTATTCGGAATATAATGAATAATTGTATAGTTTTTTTGGTTCTAGAATAATTCTACTTTGTCAAGCAAAAAGTTAATTGCATGGCGGTGGATGTGCTAACTAGGAATGATGACAAAAACCATAGATCTTTCTGTTTTAGAGAAATTCCTAAGAGTTATTCGTCAGGGGGGTTAATATCGATGGTAGCGGACTAAACGTATGGGGTGGGTTGAAAATGTGGAAAATCTCCTTGGTTCGTAACTATCCTAAAAGTTACCATTGCAATATAAATATTATGGTGCGAAGGTACTTGTAACTAGCTGTACATATAGGTACTTTGTTATCAGGAAAATGCGCACCAGGAAAATGATAAGGACATGAGCGTCTGACTTTTTTGGATTGCAAAAGCACGAGGCTATTGCAGTTGTATTTTTATAGTTTCCAAATACGATTGTTAGACATATGTAATTTGGACTGACAAGGTGACACGCAAATAAATAAGCATGATTTACATCAGTCTGTAGAAGACCACTGCCCTATTTATTTTATTTTTAAAAGAATGTCGGACCTAACAATGTCGTTGGTTCATCGGGTGATTTCTCTACATGTTTTATCCTAATAATAATCTAGCTTCCGGCCGCGACTTCACCCGAGTCCCGTTCGTCTTGTTAAATTTAAAAAAGGTAGCTTGTTGAACATAATCCTAGTTTCATCTAAATCGAACCTGTAGTTGCAGCGTGAAACACAAACATCTAAACTTTCACATTTATAATATTAGCAGGATGAGACATTCCTTAGTTCTTCTTATGTGTTATATTAATATAGGAACAATCTAGGTAGGTAGACATGTGCATTCAATGAAAAGGCAAACAAAGAATTAACGATAGCTCCTCTGCATAGATAATGATCTGCATCACAAGTGTGAATAAATAGCTACTTAGCTCTAGGTCATGTTACTTTGTTTAGGTACGCTACTAAATTAAGTACCTAGTCATAAAATTAAATTGTTAGGGCATGTGACCAGAACATTGCATCAGTTTATGACGACATATTCTTAACAACAGTGTCATTAGCCGGTTTACTCACTGTGTCTGGGTGTTACTTTGTATTTACAAAAAAATACGATCTATTTATTTATTTTACACACAATCAAGTAGTGCTTAGCATTGTCTACCAGTCTACCTGGGCGTGCAAAAAGATGGACTTGTAGGTACCGAGTATGTAAACCGGCGACTACTACTCAAAGGCTGTACTGTAAGTAGTCGCAGTGTTTTTTACTGCACAGAAAACGCACGTGCGCTGCGCGACATTGTTGCTAATGTCAACACAAGTCATGTATCGAGTCAGCAATGCGATTATCGATGTAGTCGCGGTATGAATCGGTTTTGAATTAAAGGTTGCCTGACAACATGACTGATTCGGTGCTTAAATTAGCGCGTGTGTTTACTGCATCACAATAACAACTGAATCGCGATTGAACCGCGCGTACTAATGCTGCTAAATCTTGCTGTGTGTAACCACTCTAATTTCGTGAGTACTTGTTACTCAATAAAATAATAATTGAGCTGTTTAAAATACCGTTCTTTCCTTACAGTTATTACTAGTGAAATGCAAACTTTGCTTCTTTGTTATTTGTCCTACTTAGTGCTTGGATTAAATTTTCTGGCATTCCTTTTTAGTGTAACCCTTCAAAAAATTTGCTTTTAGAACTTTCATGGAGTTAGCCTTGCAACATTTTTATGTACCTACAATGACCTACATGTTTGTATGATAAATGAAAGCAATGGCTCTCAATTTCAACACTGTGATGTAGACATATCAGCAAGAGCCTGTTCTTACTGCGAAATTGAATTGTCAGACGAGCTAAAACCGGGGATAGTTCAAACAAAGAGGTTTTTACTCACCAGGTTATATGGATTTTGCTGATATTATAAAATTTGATGTTTATTACCTTTGATTCCAGACTAGAGGGGTGTTAGTGTATAAATTAGTGCATACCTGGAAGGCGACAGTGTTGAAGAAGACTAGGATGACTCTCAGCGGCCACTTTGCTTTGTATGACTTGTGAGCCCAGAGGCGATGGGCCCCAGCCGTGATGCCCAGCCCCGATATCACGTACAGAATGTAGGCTGCAAGAGATCATGTTATTGTTAAAAGGAAGGCTAGCTCACATAGCATCTTGTATTATTGGATAATGATGGGGTATTTTGCAATTTTTTATTATTATAATTCCATCACGGAGTTCTTTAGTGCTGTAATAAATTTCAAATATTTTTAGACTATCTTATCAATTATCAAGATATTATCTCAATAGGTTGCAATACTATCACACATCTTTCGTTAGTTAACTTTAGAGGTCACAAATAGGACACAATAGTTAGGTACCTAGATACAGGTAGTCACGGTTTTAGCGCTGATACCTGTTCGGCTGTGCAAAGCACCTCTCTACTTTCACTGAGCGCTATGAAACAGAACACCACCAAACATTCTACTCACCAAAAACATTAGTTTGCCATTTCGCCGAAAACATGAAGAGATATCCTCCGTAAAGAGCCGCTAAGTGCAGATACGCGAAGAGTATGATGTTTCTCCACACATATTGCTTTGGCCGCTTGTCTGCTTGTTGTATTGGAGCTCTGGAGAGCGCCATGTCGGGAGTTGCTGCATCGTTCTCGAACAAAACCCCGTTCACATCAGACGCGTTCGGAGCCATGGTTTTGCGTTGTTGCACACTGTAAACAAAAGATTAGATTAGGCTTATCTCAGATACATGTCTAGATGGTTTGGTTTGTGTTTACTTTACCTAAGTACCTAGGTAAGGTACCTACCTATTTTCAGAGCAAACTTTAATTTCGCCCTCAAAATCCATTTTGCCCTAAAGCCTGCAGCCCGGAGCTGCAGAACGATCAGAAAACATACAAAAATTACAAAATTCGCGATATCGATCGATCCAAAAATTAAGAAAAGTCTGTTTGACATGACATTGACATCTAAATCCTTTAGAAGGTTTGGAAGTATTTTTTTATGGTCTCCTCTCCATGTCTATAATTGTTTGCAGGTGTTTTGTTTTCCAGGCGGCGGCGCGGCGGCAGCCGGGCGGCGGATTATTATAATTGGTACCTCGTGGTACTGACCTCTATTTAAATAGAGGTCAGTATATTTCATGTTTTCTCGCGTGCGTGTCTCAAGTTTTGATATGTTGCGTTCACACTATGCCGCAGTCGGCAGGGAAGTGGGCACGAGCATAGTGTGAACAAGATAATGCCTCTGTCCCGGCTCTAGGTCCAAGTTCATGCCCTGGCTCTCTAATGAGAATAAAGGCGATGTTGCTGTGGCAATAATGCCGGCAGCGGCATGGGCATAGTATGAACGCGGTAATACCCTTTTCGTTATATTATTTTATACTTATGTACCTAGATGTTAGGCAAGGCACCTACCTACCCTGCCTATAGTAAAAAAAGTTGTCATCGGCTGGCGCGTGGACGCTGCCGCGCGCGGCACCGGACCGGATTATTCTTGTTTTTTTATAAAACTACCCTATATTTTTGACCATGCTCTCAGAATAGTTCAAGGCTTCATAAACTTTTATACCGCGTTAACACTATGCCATTGCCGCTGCCGGCATTCATGCCGCGGACTTATTGCCACAGCAACAACGCCTTTATTCTCACCAAGGAGCTAGGGCATGAACTTGGCGATCTTGCTGTGGCAATAATTCCGGAATTAATCGCGGCATGGGCCTAGTGTGCACGCGCTATTAGTTGTCTAGGTACGGGACGGGTCTATTTGATTTTCACCAACACTATCCCCCTATCTTATAAAAAGTTAAGAGTTGACATTATGTCCTGATTACGTATGTTAAACAAGACATCATGTCCGCTCTAACTTTTTATAAGATAGACCATAATTAGCTACGTACTTACTACTTACCTTTTATTAACGAAACCCGCTACGTGCCGGTACAAAAGTGGTAGGTACCTATACCTAGGTATACCACTTACCACACTAACCTACCTAGGTACCTACGAAAATATTCCGATATAGGTAATAAACTTCAAAATATTTAGGAAAGTCCAACAATTTTTTTATCTAGGTAACAATTCCAAGACAAAGAGTATTTGTAAATTATCGACCTAGGTAACTTATTAGGTAGGTACATAGACCTATCTTACTAGTCGGAAGTCCTTTCTTTGACCTCGATTAGTATAGCATCGTGCCATCTGCAATTGCAAAGCAAGCGAGTGCCAAATTCTAATGTTTCTATAAACTTATGACAAACATGATAAACCCGAGTAAAACAATAGAATATTATAAAAATTGTTACCTTAATAATATTAACAGAACTCCAGTAATGCAGCTAAGTTGTTTTAAAACAGATTCACCAAAATAATATTAGGTAATAAACCTAACACACGATTTTAATTTATTTAACACAAACACGACTCCACGTGAAGTTAACTAACCATTGACTGCGAGTTAGATAAATATTACTAACGTTTTATACTTAGGAAGTTAGTTATCAATAAATACGGTGAGTAACCCGGCGAGACCGATAACTTCACGTGTCGGACTGTGAACCTCTATTTCCATTCACGCACGCTTGAGGCTGATGGTAGTTAGGGGCGAGCTTCGACGCAGTGTGGCCAATGTGGTGCCTCGCCGAACTCTACTGGTATTGGATGCCGAAGTGGCGCGATTGTGAGACCACGTCACGTGACGTCACTGCCACTGGCTCATCCATCTTACTAGAACCACGTATTCTGTAGACCCAGTGGTAACCTGTCTACGAGCGGTTGATCACATTCGCAAGCTTCATCGATAAAATGTTTAAGTCTCTTTCACATCTCTACGAGATAGGTACCTAGGTGGTACCTACAATACTTATTAATAATTTGGTAGACCAAAGCACAGATCAAAGTGCGGCCTAACGAATATATGCACAAACTGATTAGACCGAATGAACATTGGACACGTTGTTGGTAAACAAACAATAAGCACAGAATAAATAATAAGTACCTAGTAGACATGTAAATAATACTACCAGCTACTTGTTGTCCCAGACATGTGCCTAGATAGCTACCTATATCTAGCAACGGCCACAGAAGTAATGTCTAATAATAGGTACGTACAGAGCTATAAAATACCTATAGCTACGTTAGGTACCTACCTAGGTACTCTAGCGTCCTAGGTATCCACCTAAAGGGTTAAAAAGTTTTATATTACCAGAGGTATTAGGTACTACGTAGGTATTACACTTCCGAGCTGCATTACCTAGATACCTAGTACTTGCCTACTAATACGAGACCGCTAGAAGAGGCTAGAAGAGGCCGCCGACAACTCCAGGCGAGTAGGTAAAGCCGAACCTGAAAATCCGATGCTTGCTTTGTATGAAGCTGCATCTGTGGTGCATGCAACCCCTATTTCATGCACGCACACATCTCAATACGTAGGTAGTAGGTTAGTTACCTACCTATACGTATACAAATAAGTATGTAATAATGATGTAGTATCGAACACGTGTTTCAGTGCACTGTGCACGTGTAATACACGAGTGTTTTTCCTACGACCAACTGAAAACTTCTTTCATTGTGGTAGGTAGGGTTATCCTGGGTCGGTACGCTATCCCCACACTACCTTGCCGCATCCCTGAAATGCGGTATTGGTGTCTGTGTGCAGATTCCCCCGTCAACAAAAAAAAAGGCTATAGGTCGACCGTAGCATACTAGGTACTTACATATCGACATACCTCCTTGGACATACCATAGATACCAAACTAGGTGGGTACATAGTGTATTTAGATGATCTGTGGTACATTCAACATCATTAGTAAATCATGATGAGACAAAGTTAAACCTCTAAGCTGACTGTTCCTACAACTTTTCAAGATCTGGATTTTAGGCAAAAAGTTATTAGATATAAACCTACCTACCTAGGTTATTTATCCTAGTACCAACTAGGCTACCTAAAAACTTTTCCATGCGGGAAACGTCTAGCAAACCCCAATGAATATAACAAAAAGTAGTTTTAAAAACTTTATTGCTATAATAAATGTAAACAGTTTAAATTCAATCGTCTTCGCGCGCCATAAGTTCCTCCGGCCAAGTCGCGGTAGCTTTTGGAAGAAGAGATGAGGGGCACAGCAGCAACTCCTGGATGGAGCTCAAGGTGTAACTGCCGAGGCAGTTCAGCACCCATTCGAAGTTCACAGGCACGATACTCAGTTCCATTGCGAGATCTGAAAAGAAAGTTTCAGTAATGTTGTCTTGATTTTGGGCTACAAGTTACGAATCGTACACATTTTAGTGCAGCTGACTGTACTTTAATTATTTTTTTATGAATACTAATAAGTAGCTCTACCAGTGTGTCATTTTTTTGTCGCCATTGTAGATACATGCTGTTTAGGAGTAACTTTTAACTGTGGTTATTTTTGGCAATTTGTTTATTTTGACTTTTCAAACGAAATAATTTTTTATACATAGTAGGTACGTAATAAGTTTAGTAAAAAGTAAGCAAGCAAGTACAAAGTGATGCTGCAAGACCTAAAAGATGATAATCAACAAACACGTTATTAACATGAAGTGATTATCACGTGGTGCCTCTGTGCGTGGTTCACACTCACATTGCATCAGTACAATCTCACTATACCTCTGGACTTAGTAACTACTGAACCTATTATACATACTTAGTTAGTTGTTATTGGGACAATCTTATGTATTTACTTAAAAGTGTTCTTTGTATTATGTTCCCTTAGTACAAGCTTTGCTTAGTTTGGAACTAGAGTGTTGTGTGATACGTCCAAGAAAATGTATTTATTTATTTTGTAGGAATTAGAATCATATTATTATACTGAAAGGGCTACTTTTTCTTCAAAAACTGTCTATACGGTTTGGGTGAAGTAGAGTTAGCGAAAGTTGTGTACAGTCAGTATCAAAAGTTGTAGTAGTTTTTTGATTGTTAACTTTTTTTTACTCAATCGTAGTGATGAATCTAAAATATTCTAGTAAAACAGAAATTGACACTGACATTTGATGTTAGTTGACAAACAAATTTTAATTTGAAACGCTAGCAAATAGCGTCCCGAAACCAAATTAAAATGTTGAAATAGCATGTTGGCGATGTGCGAATCGAAGTTGAATACAATTACAAAAATTAATGATTGCTAATATATAATCTAAAGCTGTTACAACGTAAATTACGTCTTTATGAAATGGGGATTAACAGCTCTGTATTTGTTTCGTTCTCTGCTGACATATTGGTTTTATAGAAAAATATATTTATTTTTTATAAATACTCTTGGACATATCACAACGCTTTCTAGTGGTTAATATCGATGAGTATTTAAACTCCTCGTAATTTTCGGGAGTGGTCCTGACTAGTGTAGGGTAGAGTATGACTTACAAATAAAGCGGTCTTCTTGAGTATTCTCTGGCTCAGCTAAAAGGATCGCTGGCGCTTTGCTTTTATCCGTAACCTTTACTTCTTTCACCTCGGAGACGACAATGCCACCCGATGATTCCAGCATCTCCTACAATAATAGACGAAATAAGAACAAATATATTATTATATTCATTCATGGACATTTCACACAACACCCTCGTGCCAAACTAAGCAAAGCTTGTAATATGGGAACTACTGATGGAATAGGGAGGTACATGTAAAGTACTTATAATGCATAGTAACACCCAGACATAGAACAAACATCTATGTTTGCAACACACATTGGTCAACAGGAAATGTTTTTTGAACTAACCTAATTTGACAGCCCTAAAAATGTTGCCGTCTCTTTCTCATAAACTGAAACAACAAAGACGGCTATAATTTTCGAGCTGTCAAATTAGGTTAGTTTATAAAAATGCAACAAGAGAATCTATACCATTCAATGTTTGTTCACAGTGGGGATCGAACCCACGACCCACAGCACGGAAGGCTATTACCGACGGAGCTTTGACGCCTTTCGAATTATGACAACAATAAGTTTTAATTGGTTCAATGAACCGCAAACGAATAGAATGTACGTTCCATGTTGTTTATGAATTCGAGGGGAAGTGATAGGGCGAGCGGAAAGATACTATTGCGACTGTCTAATAAATAATATTCCATTAGGGTCGTGACCCCAATAGAACATTATTTATTACACTTCTCCTAGAAAACGGAAAACGGTAAACATCACCTCAAAGTGCAGAGTCTGAGTTTCACTCTAAACTATATCATAAAAGTCGATGATCCGAAAGGGATTGTGTAATTTGTTTGTGAATAAATATGGTTAAAGTAAAAATAAGTAGGTTGAACATAAGTAGTTTTAAGAACGTTATTAAGATTATTATAGTATAGGTAGTAAGTATGTACTTACTAGAAATAAAGGCTTTTTTATTTTTATTTTATTTATGGTTAGAGTAGCTTATCATATTAAAAACCCTGTATAGAGGTATACTGCTGAAACTGCACTAGCCGCGGCGGTAGGCAGCGTTACTAGTTAGTTTAGTTACTATCGTATTAGCAGGAATTAGCGTCGATTCTGTTGTTGTATTTTTATAAACTAACCTAGTTTGACAAAGCTAATACTAATACCCGTTATTTTCATTTCAGCTCACGACGACGACGCTTTTTTAGCGCTGTCTAACTAAGTTAGTTTAAAAAAATGCAACAATAGAATCAACAGCGTTGGTTGCATGCAAAATTTTAGAATTTTGCACATTATGAGATATTTTTCTTGTGTCTTAAAAGACACTCAGTCGCTTGATTGTTTATATGAGACCGTACATACTAGACGATATTTTTCTTATTTCGGATAAGACACGCGCCATACACAATTCTTCTTGTCTTGTGTTCGTGTCTTATAATGTACAAAGGGCCTTAGGGGGCGACTCGCGCCGCTGCAGATTTCAAAGCTAATCTACCTTTATGTGCAGTTGCATCTTGGTTTAAAAAGTAGTTGACTTTGTATCCGATTTTATAAGCCCGCGTCTGTATCACCGTCATGCGACAGCAAGCTTGCATTTATATTGCGTCACAATAACAAAATATGTTATGATCATAAAATATAACATATATATGACGCAAGTAAAGTTAGATACAAAAGATTTTCCACATAATTATTATGATGTGAGAAATCTTGAAGGATAAGAAATAGTTATACCTATACCCACGCACCAAGGAGTTCTGAGTAAAAGCCAATTAGCATAAGAGTACGGACACCATTTTGAATAATAGATCTAATTACGGTCGAAATTCTAAATTCATTTAAAAAAAATTGAAGCTACTACCTACAGGTGTATCGTGCTTAATTATCATGGTAACAACTTCGAGCCTTTTAATCTAACGCTTTACAAAGCATTATAGAAGCAGTAAGTTCGTTTGAGTTAGTGGCCAACTCTGGTGACGAAGTTTTAAGGCCGCCTTAATGCATCCGTCGTGGCGTAACGACTTCTAGAGACGGGGCCGACAGTAACGTGCCCTCCGAAGCACGGAAGCGTATATACAACTAACGGTCACCCATCCAAATAATGACCGTGCAGAACGTCGCTTAATTTAGATAAATCGGTGAAGATTGACTAAGCAAGCCTAGCTACGAGCACTAGGGACTAGGGACGGAGTGGTGTTGATATATGAAAGAAAGGTGCTAGTGCTGCCACAACGAATAAAAATGTTGGCGAGATAAAATATAATTACTGGTAGAGGTAGGTACCGTGTATCATCTAACCTTCAGTGTGTCCACATCTAAAATGCTGAAAGGCTCCATACAGTAGAATGTAAGACCTTGAAACAGCTTCTTGTTCGCGACGCGAGATCGCCTTGGGCCCGGCTCACCCGTGCTATCTAATGCTTCGTACATTTCCTGAAACAAACCGCTATTCAACTCCTATTCAGAAAAAGTGACCTACTTAGAGTTTTAATCACTTATAAGAGTTTTCAGTAAGTTGTCGAGAATGTCCAAATACTTGAGGTCTCGATGTCTCGATTCAGGGCTGCAGCGTCGACAAATAAAGTAGTATGGATTCCGGCTCATTACATTAATAGTTTAATTTTTTTTTGTATAATTTACTTGGTTTATAAAAAGAAATTTTATTACCTCACCCACAACATTTTTAGTTTCCAAGCATTTGTTCACCCATTCATTGGAAACTATCCATTTTGACGCAGCCAATGCACACATGTATTTTACAGATCTAAAATAAATAAATAAAAAAATCTAAGACAAAACAAAAAAAAAATTATAACGTCTACAATCCCCCGAAAAAAAAACACCATGTATTTGTAAATAAAATATAACATACTTCTGGGATTTATTCTATTCATAGAAAAATCGAAAAGATATGAAAACAAAAAAATCTAACATCTACAATGTCCCGAAATGAACACCACGTATTGCAAATAAGATATAACATACCTCTGTGATTTATTCTCTTCATCGACCCCTACTATTAAATGCGTCAAATCCCTCGTATACTTTTCTACATAACTCCATTTGTACATAGAACATAATGCCCTCAGCCTGGCTACTTCTCCAGACGACAAACACGATCCCGCTATACAGAACCGCTTTCCTCTACCAATATTCCTACTTATAGGCTTCACAATTTGAGTCGTCGGCGTTTTATCAAAAGCATTTCTCATAAATTCTTTTTCTTGCGTAGTTTTTGCCACTGCATCGTTTGTAGGGCAAAGAGTTTGTTCAGGATCTTCTTCGTCCATATCATTTTCAAAGTTCAGCGATTTTCTTGCTACAGGAGTTGAATTATGCTGTATGTGATTGACAAATCTGTTTATAGTCAATGGTGTTTCTAAAGTAGTTTTTCTTGTGTCGATGACTGTAACATTGCTGGCGCCTTTTATTTCAGAAGTGTCTAATAAGTTTACGACGGTTTTGGCTTGATCTACAGTTCCATTTGGTACTATAGATTCGGTCGCGTTTATTCTTTGCGATGAGTTGTGGTTGCTGGCACTGTTGCTTTTTTGTTTTAACTTTCCAAAAGATGTGTTTCTGGAATATGAACCATAGTTTAGATTTAAAATAACGCCACCGCGCGACTGATCGAATTTTATCTTTGAACAATGCAGTGATTGGGTGGACTTCTTGGAATTGGTGGAAGAGTTTGTTATTTTTTCCATGGACTAAACAAGAAACAGAAAGAATACTTAGGTACCCATTTAGTTTTTTGTCAACAAAAGTGTGTAGGTACCTACCCTAAAGAAACTTTTATACCAACTATCTCTGCTACCTATGTTGACTGATAAAAAAGCACTCCGCGAAAGTCGTCGATAAGCGATTAGTTGCATAGGACTTTCCAAAATTCGGCAGTCCGCTGTAACCTGTATTGAATATTGCAAAAGTCGGCAAAGTGCGAAAGTCGGCACTCCGCGCCTAAATCATAAAAAATAGCACATAGTAACCTCTCGTTTATCTATCATGTGAAATGATCGTAGTATAAGTACTTACTTCTGTGGAGTATCTTCGACAACACTTTCGGAATCATCAATATTGACAATATCAATGACTTCGCTTTCATGAGCGTCTTCTCTCCTATTCATGACTGGTGTCAGGAAATCGTCTGTGTTAGGCTGAGGTTCTATAGCTTGCACCTAAAAATAAAATATAATGAATGACGTGTTTTTTCTAGTAATTCCTATTTAGCTCTCAAACTACTGAACCGCTTTAGATAAAAAAATTATGGGACCAATCTGGAAGTATAATACCCTTTCAGATAAAAAAAGAATTTTTCAAACCGGTTCATTAATTATGGAGTTATGAGGTAACAAACGTTAAAAAAAGTACAACCAAATTGAGAACCTCTTCCTTTTTTGAAGTTGGTTAAAAATAAGCACACAATGTTACCTGTTCTACTGTTGGCACTGAAGCCTTAACCACATCTGCCTTCTCCACACAAGCAGAGAAAATATTTTCACTCTCTTTCTGATTATGAAAATCATTTGATTTCATTGTACAGTCTACCAAAGACATTGCATTTTGCTTCCGTGTTCCTTCGGAAATAGTTTTAGTACTTTTGCTTTGCGTCTTTCCTTGAGTTGTGTGCTTGCTAACAAGCTTTTGACTGACAATGTTCTGGCTTTTAATTTCTTCCATGTCAGCATCAATGTTTGCAAAAACTTGACCCATTAGACAGTCATAATTTAGGGATTCACTGTCAGGCTGGTTCTGTTTACTTTGCTTGGACAAATCAGCATTATTAACCTCTCTTGTATCATTAGTCAGTTTTTGTTTCTTACATGCAGGAAGATCATCATTTCTATCTCCTCTATCCCTCTTTTCATTCGCTTTCTGCGTTTTGTTTCTATTGTGAGCTGTAGATATAAGGATTTCTGAAGGAGTAGTATTTTTAGTATCTTTTAGTAGCTGGATATTTGTTTCTTTCACAGTATCACTTTCAAAAATATCTAGATCATTCAAGTATGATAAATCTTCGTGGTTCATTGGGTCTGGTGTGTTCCTTTGAGTTTTTAATGGCTGTGTTTTAGGCTTGGGTGTATATTTCTTTTGAGTAACATCTTGGTTTGATTGAGGTTTAGGTGTAATAACTCTTTGAGAAGCTTTTTCTGGCATAATTGATACACTCTTTGTTTTCTCTTGGTCTTCCATCTCTGCACACTCCATGATATCAGATAGTTCTTTTTCAACACTTTCAGTTATTTCAAACTGTCCTGTTCCTGTGTCAGCTGATGCTGTATTTTTCTTTGCTGATGCAGATTTCACTGAAGACCCCAGCTTTTTGATTTCAGGTGTTGTTTGTGTTTTGTTAACTTTGTTATTGCCTTGGGGGATTTGCTTGTGTTCAATGTTTAGCTCACTGTTGCTATCTATGTTTATTGAAACATTTCTTGTCTCAATCTTTTGTGGAGATGCATCATTTGTTTCTTGAGGATGCAAGGTTTGTACTTCTCTATCCGTGTTAACTTTAACTTGAACATCATTCTTTTTTTTTATCAAAATATTTGTTATGGTGCAGCCAACTTTGATTGTGATTTCAATATCATCATTACTATTGGAATTGGATTCTATGTTATGATTTATAGTTTTGATTGTATTTACTTCTTTTTGTACTTGATCAGACTGCTTTGCTGTATCTGGTGCACACAAGGCACTTTTCTTATAAAACGGCATTCTTACTTGGTTTTCATTAACAAGTTCTTTAGTTTGTAGGTTGATTGAACTCTCGTGAATAGGTTCAAGGACTGACTGACTTATATTTGTTGACATCTGATAGGGTATATTATTGTTTGCAATACTTTTTGCATTCAGTAAACTATCTACAGGAGATTCTTTTGAGTTAGTCATTTCATCATAATCACTGTGATTTGAAGAAACAACTTTTGTCATATCAATACCTGGAAGATCATTGAGAGTCAGTTTTGGAGTGTTCTCATCTATGTCAATAACCTGAGGTGTATTTGCATGTAGCACAGTATTGAGTTTCGCTGTACTTTGGGTCTTTTTGCACATTTCAATAGAAACATTCAATTTGTTTTTGTTTTTTTTGTTGAGTTTACTAAACTCCTTTCTCATTTTCTTCACATTATTCCAGTTTTGTTTGGCGTTATTAGACTTTTTATCCATTTCGCCAGTACAGTTTTTTTGGGCTTCTTTTTCTAAGCTATTGTTATTAGTGTTAGGGTCATTAGGATCATTATTTTTATGGTCTCTTTTCCTGGAGCTTCTTCTAGGGTTATTAGCAGTGTATTCATTATCATATCTATCATCAACGTAAAAGGGCTCGATGTCCATAGGTCCTATGATATTCTCTTTGTTCTTCTTTAGTTCAGCAGCTGGCATACTTTCAATTTTATCCCAATCATCTTGAGGTATTGATACATGGATAATTTTTTCAGGACTTGGTGTCTTTTTAGTTGCTGTGTGAATTTGGATCTTGCTTGATGATACTTTTAGGTGATGCTCTTTCACCTCTCGTGAAGAAAGGTCTGAACTCTGAGCTGGTGCTGAAAACTGGTTCTGTGAACTTGCGAGCCAATCTTTTACATTCTTAGTGGGATCATTTTCTGGTTCCATATCATCAGTGTCCAGCAGAAATTCATCTACTGTAAAGTCCAATAGATAGATAGATATATGTCTTTAGAACAAATAAAAACATATTATAGTCTATGAGAGCATGCTTAATTTTAGAATGTTAGTCTAATGAAAATAATGATGTAAGGATAAGACAAGTGTACTTACACTTTAAATTAAAAAGTTTTTCAAAGGTTTCGCCCAGCAATTGGGCATGTTCAGTTAACTTTTGAATGGGTTGGTTCAGCTTTATCTGTTTTCTTTCAACTGGTAAGGTGCAAAGTGGACATGATTTTCGACCCCGCCAGCAATTGTGGCACAAAGTATGGCCACATGCTGCAGTTTCGGGAGCTATATAGTGTTTACAACTGAAAATTTAAATTATTTATGTAACTAAACTGCTATAGGCTTCAGGCACTGGTCCTAGAATTATGGGCATAGATTTTATGTCTGTTTTAAAAAAATAATCCTGCAATAGGGAACTTAGAAAGGTACTTACTTATTAGATTGTGAATGGTTTGGTAGTTATGTAAATAGCAGCTCTAGGAATAGGTACATACTAAAAGCAGGCTGATCTTCAGAGTAACAGGTTCAAAACTCACCATTCAAGACATGTTATGTTGTCAATTTGTAGAGATGTTAGTTTGGACAATTTCACCAAGTCAATTCCTGCTAGATTCATAGTAACACATCCAAATAAAGCTCATTAGCTAAAAAAAACAATAAGCATGTTAGATGTACCCCGAACCAAAGTTGAAGGGTATCTTTATTAAGGTAAAGGTATTAGGTTTACCTGATGCTCTGATAGCTTACTTCGCTTACTTATTATCAAATCAAGACGCTTGTTTGTTTCTAATTTTAATGTAAAGCGTGTAAAGTAAAGTACATAACTTTGTAAAGTAAAATAAACTTGTTTTGTTTCAACTTCTTCTTCTTGGTTTATGGTTTTTTTTTCATTTTAGTTCAGCCTCCACTTCCGCCTGCCTGCCTGCTTCCGCCTTAGTGCTGCCAACTAGCACACTGCAAAAATTTTGTTGTTGTGCTTTGCGTTTCTACCACAGAAAAACATGTTTCACAATCCTTATGTACAAAATCGTATATTTTTTGTTAACCAGCTACATCGGTAAACATCAATACCTTGTAAGTGTTGCGACATTTGAACACACAATCTATACAAGAAATCCACACATACGATTTGCACAAGAAACCTGTTTAGCAGTAGTGGAAACGAAAGTGCAACTAATCTTTAAACCTTTACTTAAGATTCACACAGTTTCTTGCAGTGGTCACCGACAAATCTTTCCATTACTTTTATTTATTTATTTATTGAGGATTGCCAACAAAAGATACACAAAGTAACAATAGTTTCATATTTCATTGTATATTTATTTTTGTGAAAATGCAAAACCAAGAACAAAACCAACAAAACAGATCGTATGTATAAATCCCATGTGAATGTTGATTTTGAATGGTTTTTGGTGGAAACCCACATTTATTCTTATGTCATGTTGTCAACATAATGTCAATGTCAATTTCCTGATTACGATACGATCTTCTTTCTTTTGTCTATGGTCTACTCTATGGGATAGTGAACCGCTTCGCCCCCCACCGCCCCGCCCGTCGTCAATAAAGGTGCCGAAGGATTTTATCAATTTATTGCTGAAAATTTAACTAGAAACCACATAAAGTAAGTAAGATTCATGGTGAAAGTATTCCACGTTATTCAAATACTTCAGTACGCCTCCTAGCCATGAACTTTAGTGCAATTACAGCTTCACATTATTACATAATCTGTTCTTGTTTTGGTACCTCTCATTGAAAAAGATTCTCCTAACTTCTATCCAACGAATCGGTAAAATATCTAACTCGATTTGGATACGTTAGATAATGGTACTGTTTCTATTTTACTGTTACAAAACTCATTTTTAAGTACTAACTTTGTGACTATTATTATAGGTTAACTTCTACCTTCAAGACGACCTCTTGAATATTAGAGTGCTAGCTAAGATATTCACTGATTTACAGAATGTCTTTTGCATTCCGTGGTGTCCTTCGTACGGCAGTCAGGAGGCTCCAGGCCCGCAGCTACGCAGATGCTCCTAAAGGTGATGAAATGGCACTTACCTTTGCTGCTGGCAACAAGGTACATTTTCAGTTTTACTATTTACATTTTATATGTGCTATAAAACAAAAAAATATTTATAGGCTTTAATAAGTAATAGAACAAGCAGATGACCTACCTTATGTTATGTGGTAACCTCTGCCTATAACAATGAATTGCCTCTCTGACCATGTTCACGGAGGACATACCCTGTGAAGTATCAGACTGCATATTACTATACTTCACTAAAATTCACTATCTAAGAATTATTATTATCAAATTTGTTTTAAGAAATTGTATCATTATTTGCAGGTGTTTTACAACAAAGTTGTTGTGAAGCAAATTGATGTTCCCTCATTCAGTGGATCTTTTGGTATCTTGCCTAAACATGTGCCCACACTTGGTAAGTGAACATAAGCTTCAGTCTTGTCTATACTAATATTATAAAGAGGAAAGATTTGATTGTTTGTTTGCATTGAATAGGCTCCGAAACTACTAGACCGATTTGAACAATTGTTTCACCAGTGGGAAGCTACACTATCCCCAGGTGACATAGGCTATATTATATTTTTAACAAAATTAGGGATCCTTACTAAAACTCCAATAGTGTAACACAAGGTGTAAAAAAAAACCGTAACCTTTGTTAAATACTCATGGGAAGCCGGGACAGTCTGCTATTATATTATAAACAGTATAAAAGTATTCACTAAAAGTAGTATGTAGTGCAAGATTACATTCTGCTTATTTGTCAAAATTAATAATAATTTTTAATTTGCAGCTGTCCTTCGACCAGGTGTGGTCACGGTTCTTGAAAATGATGGCAAAGTGAGCAAAATCTTTGTATCCTCTGGCACTGTCACAGTCAATGATGACTCTTCTGTCCAGGTAAGTTTTGTTTTACTTTTTTATATTTTGTATGATAAAGAGCATCTCAATATTGCATCTATTGAATTATCATGATAGATTACGAAAGTGTTGGAATGTTGAAGTATCTACTCGCTGAAAAACGCTACTCGCCAATAGATGGCGTTGTGCAGCGAATCTGCTTCCAGATTTCTCATTTGTAAAATTGCAAAAACGGCAAAGCTCCTTGCATTCTTTTTATTTAGGTAGTTGTTTTAGCTTGATCAGCCTGAATTAGTTTTGTTCTGGTGGTGTTGAATACAAGCCACCCAGCCCTCATAGATTTCTAAAAATAATGGTTTTGTGCCATCTTCATCCATAAATCTCTATCAGTCTAATCAGTGGGGGACCATCCTACACACTAGCCTTTCGATTTGTGGTAGCCTCTTAAACCTGAATTTCCCAGCGGATATTATCTGTATATCAGATTTATTGAATTAATGTATGTGTTATAACAGGTCCTGGCGGAGGAAGCTCATCCCCTGGAGAGTTTGGATCGCGGCGCGGCGCAGGAGGCCCTCAGCAAGGCACAGTCAGAGCTCAGTTCCGCTGCCAACGAGCAGGTTTGTAACAATTTATACAGACATACAGCTACTTTTACTTGTTGGGCGGACTGTTTTAAACGACCAGACCGCTGGGCCCTTTTTGAAGTTCGATGGTTTTTGAGGGTGACGGTCGCTGGGACATAACACTATCTAGAACTTACTACTGCTTACTCCCTTAATTATTCTGGATCCTGATTAAACAATGAAAAAATAAAAATGATGATAAAAATAGTGAATTATTCTCTTCTGGTTAGTTCGCGATTTTTCTAGCAAACTTATACATTCTGCTCCACTATTTAGCATGTTGTATTTTGAGAATTTTGTAATGTCCTAAATTGAATGTTGAATTTATATGTATCTAAGCATCTTACTAATCTAATATGGTGCAGATACCTAAATTAATTAACTCAACCATTAATGATCTGTGACTCAACTTAACTTTATTTGGGCATGCCTATGCAACTCCTGTCAGATTACTTCCAAACATTTATCAGTCAGTTTAGGGAATGGAAAGAAAAGAATAGAAATGAGCTCTTAGCTTCAACCTGCCTTCAACTTGTTTCAGGCTAAGGCTGAGGCAGCCATCGCCGTCGAAGTTGCCGAGGAAATCGTGAAGGCCGCGTCTGCGTAAGCTCTCAGTGCAATACCAATCAAACTAGTGTTACAAGTTATTTAATTTAAAATTATGTAAAAATAAACACCTCCTTAGAACTTTTCCTTTTTATTATACTTGCAAATTTTGAGGAATCCTGCCTATTTTACCTACTATGTTAGGTTATCTTGGTGTTAAAGTTAAGATTTGAAGGAAAAAAGATTGGAAATAAAACAGCAATATACGGTTGACTTTTGAGTAGTTTATTTAACACAAATCCAACACTTTGGTACAGTTAGTTAGTTGCGGTTAGCAATATTGTGTAATAATAACCATAAAACTTAGTTCCAACTAGCGGCAAACCAAACGCACAAGTACATTAGCAAACCATTACAATAACTTAATTTTATTTTATTGCAGCCAATCATTTCCGAATGAAGATATTTTCGTCGAATTTTATCTTATTTCAAATATTTTAATTTGTTCTCATAATTTTATCTAAGTAATTTTACTTATTTTCGAATTTCTAATTGGAAGGTCAAGAGAAGATTCTGTTACTTGGAAGTCGCCAAATACCTAACTACAAATCTACCTTGCGAAGCGTACACGACAAATACACAACAAAAGGGAAACATCTAGAAAATGACGTATTTCGCGTCTTAATCCTAATCGTTTGCATATTATAGAAGGATTAAAATTACGATTATTAAAATGCACCTTATTACTCTAAGATAATAATGAAAGTTATAAATTCCGTGTTAGTAACAGTGTCTGTGTTTTCAGTTTCGAGTCGTTATTGAGCCGTATGTCGACTTTATTAGGTAACTTTGGTTATGGCATCTTGTTTACGCATAGTATGTGATTGCAAAGTTATTATTGACACCTTCAACTTTCTTAATTTATTATAAGTTATAATGAGTAACTCGTGTAACTAACTAGCTACGGATTACATAGTTTTTACTTCAAGAATCGATTAATTACTAGTATATAAAGAAGATTATTATTAAACCTTATTCTAAGTAGTTTACGCTTAAATGCAAATCAAAACAATCAAACTATAGTTTTTCAAAAAAATACATGGCAATAACGTAAATAATAAGCACTGTAAACACCAGTTACATCAAAAGGAAGCATCGTCACAACCGTGCGGTTGTTTTTAAAATTCTACAATTATTGGGATAATTTTAAAACCTACAAGTACACCGGTATAAATTAGTGTTATTTCATATCAAAATTAAAAAGGGGTAAAAATACAAAATATCACAATATTACATGTTGAGCTTAATTTAAATCGGAACATTACAAATCACCCCAAAACCAGCAACGACATTGAAACTTTATTTAAATTAAGCTGAACAAATAAGACAAAAAAACTTAAAATTACAGTTAGTCATAGTAAATGCGCTGGAGTTGGGTTCACACTAAAGTCTTTGTAATTATTTAGGACAGGTAATGTATCACACGCCACCTATACTTATTTAATTCAAATATATCCATTTTCTACCACAACCATAATTTCTGTATGTTTATTGATAACACTACGTTGCGACGCGTGGTGGGTTCCTACGTGGACAAGGAAGGTAGACGCTAATTTGTACTCAACCCAACTCCGCAGTTTACAAATACCTAAAAGCAATGAGTAACTTCCAATGGCACGAATGTGCGCTTTTAAAAATTAAAACTAAAAAGACGAAATCCAGCCAACTAAGTTGGGATAATTGTAACGTAAATAGCAACACAAATCCGCGACACACGAACGGTTAGAAGGTTTGGCACATGGATCACCATCTTGCTGATGGCTTTCTTGCTAGAAATTAGTATAAGGAAGTGGCTAATGAAAGAAGCAGTAGAAACGAAGGGGGTCAAGCGCGAGCCTGCATCAGCAAGATGGTAATGGGTCCAGTAACTGAATGTAAAGGAGCGAAGTGTGTGTCGCTTTGAGGGCTGTGGCTGTGAGGGTTTGACGCCTTACAGGTTACACTGCCACAGTATCGTAGGCTGTGAGTCCCCCCCTCCCGTGGACTGCTTGCTGGGGGATTGGGGTGGCTGCTTCTGGTCTGAAAACGTCGCAGCACACTTCAACAAAACGCACATACTCTACTCACATCTAGGACAAGTACTCTTAGCTCATTTCAAAAAGTAACAATCACAAAGTTACATGAAGTTATATGAACAGATAGTGCTCTGGATTGTTCTATAATGGACATTTAGCTATGTGCCAGGCAGGCAGTTCTAGTCTATCGATGATGGACTATTTTGGAATAGCTTTGTTTTTACAGGTCGGCTAGAGCATTTGAGCTATCAGCTAAACTGGGAAGAATGGTTACATGGTTCAAATAAAAGGGTTAAATCATTCATCGGTTACGGCAGAGCACAAATTATAAAAAAAAACAGCCGTACAATTTTGTCTTACCATAAGTTCCAAACAATCACAATGTGCATAGATATAGTGTTAGCCACAAAAGGTTAATGACGTAACATAAAGACAGGCAAAGGGTTACATACAGTAAGTAAATTGTTTCGACATACTTGGACTCACTGTTTCCTGTTGATCATGGATGCAGAACATAACACATGCTTAATAACGAGCATAGACTATATTACCAATACTTTAATTACGTTAGTCTAGTCTATGACACGATCACAATATTTCGTGCTAGCGCTCACACAAGGATTCGGCTTAGTTAGGTAGATTAGTTTCACTGTGTCTGAGTACACAAAATATCAAAACATTCAAACATTTTGTAAGGAACCTAGATTTTGGGTTTGGGCAGTCTTGCAGTGCGTTAAGGCATCTTTGCCGAGCACATTGTCTGTTCTTACCTCTGATTACTCCCTAGACTAGTACAACCTGAGTACCTACTACTAGTAGTACAAGACTAGTCATGTGATAATTCATTAGGGAAGTATTGTGTGTAGTATGGTGAGAACCCTATGAGACTAACCTGTCAATGAGTTTCCTCATTTCCTCGGAGTGGATACCGTCCTTGGCAGTGTGGGCCCTGACTGCAACAACATACAAGTCACGACGCGGTCTACGCTACGAGACGTGTCTGCCTTCTACCGGCAAGTTTACGCACAATATTCATTTATTTAAATTTTATTGAAATTGTTCTATAAAATTTGTTTAAGTATTCAAAAATCTCGAGATAGGCACTCTTAGTTATCTCGCATTCTTATATTTTATTCGGAAATTGGAGGGTGGTGAAACGTTTGTATGAATATTGTACGAAACTTTGCACCTCCAAGAACACATACTAATCTACACAACCATTAGAAAATAATTGTTAACACGATCACGTCTAAGCATAACACAGATTTTTATCGTGTCGAAAGAAAATTGATTTCCTAAGAAATGTGTGACTTGGCAAAAGTAATATCAAGAAGAGTGGGCTCAGAAGCGTGCCTTGTGGACGTTGATGTGATGTGTACAACTTTGATTAAATGATTTGTAATAAAACAACGGTTCTATTAGTTTTGCCAAGCATTAGAAAAGAAGAAAATTTTGAAACGAAATAGAGAGTAAGCCAATTAATTACAAGAAAACTAATCTTGAAGCCTTTTTTCAAATTAGTTAATTACTCATTTTGCATGCTGTCAGTCACAAAAGTTAAAACATAAAAGAATCAAAATAGCTTGATTCAAATTTTACCGTCTTCTGCTACGTTGACACCCAAGTGTGCGTTAACCAATTTCATATATTAATTTCCAATTCAATTTTATGATTATGGTGAAAGAGATGATAATGAAGGGGCGTCAACAAAACTCTAAGACTAAAAGTTGGGTACGATTAAAATCCAAGGGGATGGGGTACAACGGGGTATTAAATAAAGGATAAAACAATATTTTTGATAATTAGTTTGGACTGAGTCTAGGATAAATGATTTGACGAATATAAGCGCATAATAATTATGAAAGCTATATTGTGCTACCAATGGTTTTGAATAAATAATAATAATAATTTATTTTTAATATATTTATGAAAGCCGTTAAGGCAATGCAGCTGATAGTAAATCTTTGTTAATTCTGCATAACTTTATGCACTATCAAATAAAAAAAAAACAATGCTGCAATTAATGCAATTGCATTATATCGCATAGTGATATAAATTCATCACTTTTAGGAATAGTCAGGCCATTTTAGCCTGATAGATCAGATACGACGAGAAAAAGTAGTCTGGTTGAGCCTGTTGATAGCATCAATATTGAATTTCTTTAATTGAACTTAGTACTACGGAGAGCTGAAATAAATCGGAAATCCAGTAGTTTCAGTCGTAGACAAATGTCTATCAAGGCTTGGAATCCTTACAACAGAAACGTTAACGTAGCAACATTGCTCTGTGCCAGTTTTATGCCATAACAACATATAGTAACGTACAGTCAACATCATTAGTGAGCGACGATGAGACAAAGTTTCAATAGTGTTTTTTGACTAATATCTACTAACTTTTATCTTCTTTCACCAACGATGATTAAGAAAATTAAAAAGTTAATCTTGATGAAATATTACAATACTAAAAAAATATCATAAGTAAGTACTTTGGATGGTGACTGTACTTACTGACAAATTTACTTTTATTTATTAGATTGATTACAAATATAAATATACATTGAATAGTAATGGCCGATAGATAAACATTTCTAAATAAGTCCGTTGACTTACCAGGATAGTTACGGGGCTGGTCACATTCGGCTTCAGAGATCTCGTTGGAGTCCTTGCTCTCGTTGAATGATGACGAGCAGTTGTTGTCGGCGTTGGCATTGCGCGGCGGTGGTGGTGGAGGCTCGGGTGAGCCACACTTGCGGGTACCTGCCGAGATCACTGACACACCATTGGGTGTTAGACACATCTACGTGAAGGGTAGGTGAATTGTGCTGCTAGTTTTTAATGAGGTTCTCAAAAGTGTACTTTAAGAGAAATACAGTTGTACTAAAATTAAGAGATAAATAGGCGAGCGTACAACCTTCTAGATGAGAACATCACAAGTATTTATTTATGGGTGATGATTGAGAGTTTTCTTTACTAGCTCATGACTGAAAAATCAAGAAGAGTTTTTGGTTATGTAAGGGGAGAGAATATTAAGAGAGAGAGAGAGAGAGAGAGAAAGAGATTCAACAGATCACCCTTTATTATTTATTTACAAATGAATAATGAATGGGGGGATATTGGTAGCTTGGGGAGCGGATGATTTGGATACTAAAAGTAGGGGATCTAAACTCACCAATGCTGGGACGAGATCCATAGTGGTCGGAGTAGGGGGTTCCGTAGGCGCCGGTGTACTGTTCGTCTTCGGGAGCGCAGCAAGCAGGCTCGTCGTATTCGGGGCCGCAGGCATACATCGGGCGAGAGTAGCGAGCACGCTGTATGTAAAAAAACTCGTTAGTTCTAGCTGGTAAATTCTTGAGGCAGTTTTGACTAAAAGACCTTCCCTCTCGTTTTATGCTATTAAACTGCGCTGATTTTGGTCTGATGATTTTGGGGACATGTGTTGTCTCCCAAGCCCACCTGAATCCGCTAGTAAGGCGATACGAGAGTAGCAGTTCGAGGACAAAATGATCAGTTTCTTAGAAGGTGCATTACAATAGACATTGCAATAGACTTACGTATTGGTCTTCTTCGGCGCAGGTAGCGGGGTCGTCGTACTCAGGGGCGGTGGAATAAATGGCGCTCTGTCCTCCTTGGGAATTCTTGCGGGCATAACGGCTGTTGGCACGGGGCTGGAAATTTACAGAAATATTCATACCAAAACCAATTTTCTGAGACAGTGTAGCAAATTCTGTGGATTGACGTTGTAAATATCGTGGGAAGTCGATTTTTACGATATTTACAATGTTAATCCACCTGCGCCATCTACAGAATTTGTCTGATCTTTCTGAAAAACCCACTGTTAATATAAATGTCAAAGTTTAGATGTTTGTTTTTCAATCACGCTGCACCAGCAGGTGGTGTCGTTCTGATGGTGTTGAGTGGAAAAGCACCCTTAAAGCTTTGGGGGTGCATTCCCCCCCCGGGATTAGCTAGTGTATGTACGTACCATGCTCTGTGATCCGGCACGCGAGTGCGCTGGATGATGCGGGTGTGGGTGTGCCAGTGTGCCGGCGTGCGCGGGGTGGTGGTGCGGGAAGGCGAGCGCCTTGCTCGGATCCATCTCCTCACGGAACCCGAGCAGGTGGAATGTTGCGTAAGGGCAGATCTCGTCTTCCATACCTGGTGGTGGTGAACACATGTTAGTAGTTTCATTTTGTTTCTGCTCTGTAGTGTCATGTCGGTGAAAGGGGAATATATTATTGTGTGTGTATGCGTGTCATGGTCTTGACGCGCCACACGTATATCGTATCCATACATTTAGTATGATTAGAATTATACTACTAAAGCGCAGTGTGTCGGGACGATGTTTCGGGCTTAACTAAAAACTTAAGTTGGGTTAGTGACTAATCCAATAATGTCAAACAAAAAGTAATAATTAACACGTTCCCTGTCCCCATACAAAATGATTTGACAACTTCATACGTCCTAACGTCGTGGCCCCATTAAAGTTGTGAACCCATAGTGGAAGCACGGACTCCTGAAAAAAAGCTTCATGGCCCCACATTGGGGTCACCTGGACAAGGAACGTGTTAACAAACCCGCAAGTAAAATAAAATATAGGTTAGATAAAAGCTAGTAAAATATAAAATACTAAATGTCATTCACAAACCATAAATGCTGAACAATGTAGTTTTAAAATATAAATTAATTACCTGTATTACTTACGTATTAGCAGGCGAGGTTAGTAACACTGCAATCCGATAACTCCTAGATAATTTTATTAAGGTGGTTTTAAAATCGTGCAGTAACAATATATCCGGTGCTTGATTCAAACAGAATGTGACTCGCTTTAGGTACTTTGAATCAAAGCATTTTATTTTGGTTTTATTCAAAAGAGAGTCACATTAGAACATGCTGTGATTTACAGCCGTATTCTCAAACAACGCTATGGATTCGGTTTTGTCGCTTAAGAGTTTTAAGGTATCAATTTTATTCAAATAACATGTGGATCAGCCACTCTACTGTTTTTCACAAAATTCTAAATAGAAAAATACTTAGAGGCGATTTTAGTTGGACCATTTAGGTAGTTATATCATCATCGCTTATCATCAGGTGAGATTGTGGTCAAACGTTTGCTTATAAAAAGTAAAAAAAAAAACAGTTATTGATTCCTGACTCCATGTAAACATTTAAAAATCTCAATCCGACTTTGTTTGTACATAACATCTTATACCTTTTCTGTTTTGTAAGGACTTATATGTTTTGGTGAGATCATTTTGTTGATTCCGCAAAAGCTGTTAGATCCTAGCGTTGTTTGAGTGTAGCAAGCTAAAGCAGTACCTGTAGAAATAGTTTCGCCGGAGCCGCGACCCATCATCGGCCTGCGAACACGCTCGTAGTGATGCCGGCGCGGGTCCCACGTAGAATGCGCGCCCACTGAACCACACTACCGTTACCCGGAGCACAGACCCAGCGAACTAAAGCGAACTACGATCAAACTTCGTCTGCTTGTTTGATCGGAGTAAACGAGCGAAGGCTAATAAAGAGCTGACCGAAACGGGCAGACAAAACTATTTATGTCATAGGTATATAAAAAAAAAAGTTATCGAAGAACGCTCTCTTCTCGTATTTACCGATCATTATCATCATTATCATTATTAATATATATAAAACTCTTTTGAAGCTGACAGAGCTGAACGCACACCCTAAACTATAAGTCCTAGAGGTATGACTTTTGCCTTATATAGTGTAGGAGTGCACTAAGAAAGGAATTTTGAAACGTCACACTCTAAAGGGTAGGACGCGAGTAACACCGCGGGCGACGGCTAGTTTATTTATAATTTTTTAAGACTAAGTGAAAATTATTTGGAGCCCATCAGCGAGTTCCCTTTGATAGCCTTCGCTTGCTTCTTTCGTTGGGTCTATGCATGCATTAGCATGCGCACTTGGCTACCGCGCTTTGTACATCATCTCACCTTTATTCCACATTTTAAAAGTGGGCACATAACATATTATCTGGTAAATTGTTTATTCTTAAGGTTCAGTTTTAGTGAGATGATGTTTCTACACGAATTCTCTACTTTCTTAGTCTAGAGTCTAGACAGATCACTGAATTTTTGGAGGAGTAGAGTAATCGAGCCGACTATGAAATGGTACAAAATGAATTAAAATGAAACATAAGACGATTTTACAGCCAAAACCACGGACAACAAGTATTAAAGTTGCCTCCACCTTACACATTCACTAGGTACAAATAACATCTAGAATTAAGAAATTGGATAAAGAAATCGTGCATAAAAGTAGAAAGTTAAGAAAAAGCAAAAAAGTATTTGAAAAATTCTAACTACCTTAACCAATAAGAAGGACCTTCTACGAATCTTTTCCCATATTTAAAACGGAGACAGAATACATACCCACTCGTAAGACAAACTTGTGTTTGGACGTAAGATGAAGTAGCTTTGAGCGTAAAGCAAAGTTGTGTTTGAACATAAGAGTTGTGTTCGAACGTAAAACAAAGTTGTGATTAGACGTAAAGCAAAGGTCTCTTTGGCCCTAAAACAAAGTTGTGTTTGAACGTAAAACTTTATGTTTGGACGTAAAACAAAGTTGTGTTTGAACGTAAAACAAAGTTTTGTTTGAAGAACGCCAAAGTTGAATTTGAACGTTTTATTTAGACGTAATGCGTTTGTAAAGTTGTGAGTTGGACCTAATACAAAGATGTTTGAACGTAAGGGAAAGTTGTGTTTGAACATAAGACAAAAAAGTGTTTGAGTAAGAAAGTTGATGAGATCTCTTTTATATGTATCAAAAATACTTACTGATAACAGCCTGGCGTTTCACCCTATCGCAGGTATTGTAGTTAGATCCGGGTACAGGGGGTAGTTTGCGGTTAGGGGGTGCAATGTATCCGAGTTCATCGCGCAGACCGCCGCGTTTGTCGAGGGTACCGCCGCCGCCGCCCATTGCAGCTTGAGACGCGTTGTACACAGCGTCGTCTGTATCATACAATAGGTACAATGAAAGTTGGTAAATACGGGTAACAAATTGGGCGATTTTGCGAGGCGGAAGAAATTCATATTCGTAGAAACTTTGTAATCTAAAAATTAAAGTGTTTTTTTAAGTCAAACTGGAATATTACTAGGGTATTGCTATCAAGGAGTCTTAATGAATTATTTTTAGATTAGATGGTTTGTTTCTTCGATGTGCGATTATAATAAATCACATGTTTAAGTATGTTTGTTAGCACGTAATCATCCATGTTGTATAACTAAGGAATTGGTGGTTTTTTTGTTTTGATTATGAACATCTAAGTTTACTAGTTGATAAATGTATTAACTAAGTCGTTTCATAACAAAAAGTTACAATTTATCTACAAGAGGTTGATTATATGAATGCAGCAAAATATATTAATTATGAATTTGGATAGATAAGACAAAACAAGACATGGGGTGATTATAAGGTTCATGATTCAGATTTCGGATTAAAAATAATAAAAAAGCGGTGTGCTATACATACAATAACCGTCCTTCTGACCTCGCAGGCGATGCGGGGTGTTTCTGCGCGCTAGAGTGAGGCAGATCACCACAACGCCAACTATGAAAACAACGATTGTCGCCAGAATCGGGACTAGAACTTCCGGTTCCAGCCAAGCCTTCACCCAGGGTGGAAGTTCCTTTGAACCACCATTGCCTGGTAGGGGAGCGATGGTTCCTATGGAAAAAATTTAGGTGTGAAAGTTACCTTTATGGGGATCCCGGGCGCCTTTAACAACGCAAACCACAACAATAGCGATGATGATGACTAGTATCGCTGCTACCACAGGGACGATTAGATTTAGATGCGAGAGGATAATCTTGAGGGTCTGTTCGGGGGTCAATGAACCTCCGCCGAGCTCGCGAGCCGGCGCGATCGTACCTGAAATGCAAGCCTTATGTTAGAAATAATAGGGTAACAAATAATAAGGCGATGCATTTCAAGTACGAACGTAGCTGATACTAATGATTTATAACTATTTTGTTGTTTCTCTTAGGTACCTTTATGTTTGTTATATTTTCTATGTCTGTTCTGTTTTCTGTGTGTATGTCAAATAAACAATATATCTATGTAATGATTTCAAAGTTGACTTTTTTATAACGTTTATTCCCGTTCACCCCACTGGGACAAATGATCCCAGTGATGGGACGAATGGAAAGATTTATAACAGTGACAGAATAAGCAAATAGCCCACCTGGCGTTAAGCGGTTACATCTGTCTATAACGAAGACGTGCCCTGTGAGCCATTGCACTGCCCTAGCTAGAAAATATGTCGCAACTTTTTTGACCTTTCTTGTCTTCTAGGCTTTGGTTGCGTTATTTATTGTCTTATTTGTCAATTTTAAAAATAACAAAATAAATATTTTTCTTTCTTTCTTTCTTTCTTATTTAGACAGGCCATAAAGTTTTGCGCGATAATGTATATGAGATGATTCGTAATGTATGAATAAAGTATAGGTACCTCCAGTCATGGTTAGAGTAGCGAATTCGTATTCAGCGACGTTGAAGCCAGCGTTGTTGTGGGCGGAGATTCTCAGCACGTACCAAGTAGCAGGTTCGAGGTCTGTGAACCACACAATAAGTAAATGATTTGAGCTTATTCGTTCAGACACTTTTGGTCAGAATACTAGGGCTTAGACTAACCAAGAACAACGAAGTTTCCACCAGGTTTCACAGCGTTTGAGATTTGGTTCCATTCGGCAGCGCCCCTGAAAATGGAAAGACAATGAAAACATAATTCATAATCGCCACAGGTACCTAAGTATATCACTGGCAATCTAGTTGTAATTCAAAAATGTTTTTTTGTTAATATAAGTAGGTAGTAGACAAACAGGCACACCGCTCACTTAATGGTAAGTGGTCGTATTTATGATACATAGTAACACCCAGACACAGAACAAACATTTATTTATTTAACACTTTATTGCAAAAAATTATAAATTTGTTACAAAGGGTGGATTTAATGCTGAAAGCATTGTCTGCCAGCCAACCCAAACGTGGTGGTGTAATGAGGAGGTTGGCGTGCGACATTACAGAGAATAATATCTTAAATAAAAATCTTAAAAAAACATCTATGCTTGCCACACACAAATGCTATACTACGTATGCTTACTTCTTCTTGTTCTCGACTACGAAATGGCTCATAGGACAGCCTCCATCGAGCCATTGCTTGAGATGCAGAGTGACGGAGGACGAGCCTACTTCAATGAAATCAGCGGCGCGAGGCACGGGCGGCTTCGAGCCGCGAGTGCGGGCTGTCACCACGTCTGAAGCCTCGCCTGTGCCGATACTGAACAAAAATGCATGTTTATTACACTAAAAGCAAGCTCGTATGAGCTAGTGGCCAACTCTGGTGACGGAGTTTTTAGGCCGCCTCAAGGCCTCCGTCATGGCTTAACGACTCCTAGAGCCGGGACAGACAGTTTAACGTGCCCTCCGAAGCACGAAAGCGCTCAGATGTAAATGCCACTAACGGTCACCCATCCAAATAGTGACCGCACAGAACGTTTATTGCACTAAATATATATATATCTATCTTATAAAAAGTTAGAGTAAGTATTAGGTCTTGATTACCATACGTAATCTGGACATAATGTCAACTCTAATCACTAGTTCTTCTCTCTAGTTTTTATAAGACAGGAGGATAATTTGTATCGTGTCATTCTGTAACAAATTAAAAAGAACTCAAAAAAGCATTCACTTAAGGGTTGAACTTCTAAATATCCTGTTTTTGAATCTCTCGATTATGCAAAAAATTGTATCGGTCTTATTCCAGAACAGGGACTAAAGAAAGTCACGGTTTAAACGTCAAGGTTTATACAACCCGGCCGAATTAAGCGGTGTAGCGGGGGAAGTATCGAGTTCCGAGCCAGGTGTCATGTTAATTCGCCCGGGTTGTATAAACCTTGACGTTTAAACAGTGACTTTCTTTAGTCCCCGTTCTGGAATAAGACCGTATGTGTTTGTGTATGTTTATAATATACCCGTTGTAAGCCGTAACGTAGAGTTGATATCTGGATCCGCAGAACATGTTTTCCAAAGTGTAAGTGTCAGTTGTGCTAGGAATCTGAAATAAATGTAAAATGTCAACCTTTTTTCCTAGACCTAGTTTTATTATTAGGTATTTTATTCAATTCACAATAACATAGTGTAAAACGCTCCACTTTTAATTGAGCAGTTCCCTTTGCCTGTTCCAATTACATTATCTCAAAGAACACGTCCACCGCAGGCGTCTCTAAAATTAGTATCATAATATCTAGCTGCCTGTATTTACATTTTCAGTCTCTAAATTCCCAATCACCTTTGCCTATACATATTTCGAAGCACGTCCACCGAGGACGTGTCCTAAATAAGTTAAACGTGTTATATCGCACCTGTACAGTTTCCCAGTCACCGAATTCCTGTTTGTAATGAATTGTGTATCCAGCGGCGATCTGTTGTTCGACATCTGGAGACGGCTTGATGCGAAGAGTTAGAGATGATACTGATGATGACGCGATGCTCAGTTGAGGTGGGAATGGGGGTGCTGGATAAAGAAAAATATCAATTGTGTATTGTTCTCTTAAGAAAATCTGTTTTAAATATCATCTTCTAAATACATTATTATTATTATTATTATGAGCCTTCGATGTCCCACTGCTGGGCAAAGGCCTCCCCCCCTTCCCTCCACGCTGTGCGATCCAATGCTGTGATGATCCATTCGGGCTGATATTGATCTAGTTCATCCCGCCACCTTGTTCTTGGTCTGCCGCGGCGTCTTGGTTCTTGTGGGCGCCACTCTGTGGTTAGTCTGGCCCAGAGCTCGTTTGGCATGCGGCAGACGTGGCCGGCCCATTCCCACTTAAGCTTGGCAGCTTTGGTTGCTATGTCTGCGATCTGAGTTCGCGAGCGTAGTTCTGTGTTGCGAACTCGGTCAATTAACCGTACGCCCAGAATACTACGCTCCATCGCACGCTGGCATACTTTGAGCTTGGACTTTTGGATGTTGGTCAAAGACCAGGTTTGCGCACCATAGGTCAGAACGGGGAGGATGCATACGTCCATGAGCTTACGCTTGAGCGATAAGGGGAGCTCACCTTTCATCAAATCTCCCATAGACCAATAGCTTCTCCAGGCATTTTCGGTTCGCCGAGCGATCTCCTTATCTTGCCTGGCGTTAAAGGAAACTATTTGGCCTAGGTAGATGTACTCCTGGACGTATGCAAGTTGTTCGCCATCCACCGTTATCCTGGTCTTAACGCGATTAGTCATGACCTGAGTCTTTGTCCTATTCATCCGGAGTCCAACCTCAAGGCTGGCGGAGCTAATAAATACATAAAACTCTTTTAAAGCTGACTTAGAATCAACGCACAGCCTAAACTTTTAAGTCCCAGAGGTATGAAATTTGGAGGGTAGTATCCTTATATAGTGCAGGGGTGCACTAAGAAAGCAATTTTGAAAAGTCACACTCTAAACTACCCTAAAGGGTCTAGACCGCGAGCAACCGCCCGAGCCCGAGCCAAAGGTCGCTCGGCGTTGAAGATCTTCCCTTTTCGTAGGAGGTTACATATCTTACCGTGTTCTCCTCACTTGGAATGGCATTGGTGGCATTGGTCTATGTCCAACAGTGGACTATCTACAGGTTGATATGATGATGTTAAACTGTTCTTACCCAGGACTGAGAGAGTGTGGGTGACGGTGTCTGTTCCGAACTGATTGTCGACATGACAAGAGTACTCTCCTGCATCTTCCCTCGCTACTCCGGCGATCTGTAGGGAACCTTCGGGCAGTTGACGAACGCGTTCTGAAGCCTCCAGGGCATTGCCTTTCACCTGAAGCAGTTCAGTTGTCAATAAAAGCAAACCAGCTCGTATGAGTGGCCAAGTCTGGTGACAGAGTTTTTAGGCCGCCTTAAGGCCTCCGTCATTAAAGACTGCTGAAGCCTGGTCCGACAGTTTAACGTGCCCTCCGAATCACGAAAGCGCTCAGATGTATTTGCGATTAACGGTCACCCATCCAAATAGTGACCGAAATTATTTGATGTGGCAATGGGCAGTACATATAGCTCGCAGAACTTACAATCGATGGGGAGAAAAGGTTCTCAAGTGGCAAATACGATGCGGAAGGCGAGCCGCCCCCCATTAGCTTACCCGGTGGATGAAGAAAACACAAAATTGATCTTTCTAGATGTCTATGGGTGATCAGCAGCAGTGCTGAACATAAGCCTCCCTTAAACAGGCATATATTTTTTTTATGTTAAAAGTAAGACATACCTTCCACAAAATGTTAGGGGGAGGTACTCCAACAGCGAGACACGGTAGTTTGACATCTTCCTTGTAAGTGGCGGTGAATGACTCATCAAATGACGCTATCTTGGCGGGTACTGTAACATTAATACAAATTATAGAAATGCTACAAAATTAACAGCATTTTAGCGGCTTGATTATCACAAAATACTTCTTTTCTCAGTGGCTTTACACAATGTATGAAATAGTCATTTGGCGTTCAGTAATAAAACAATTGAACCTTACTCAAACTGGCCAAAGATAGAATCGCTGAAGAAAATTCAACTTTACAGCTCAGATAATAAGTACCTTTGTCGCTAGGACTGCAGGATGCGGTGGCTGAGGGTTGACCTTCTCCGATGATGGTAGACGCGGTCACCCAGAAGTCGTAACGGCCGGCCTTCAGTTCAGTTGCGGAATAGCTGGTTTGGGAAGCGGGTACCTGTAATAAATGGATCTTTGTTAGCAGGTTTGTTTTAAACCTTTTCAATATTTTTTATATAGATGGCTCGAAAAAAATCAGATATTCCATACAAAACGCATTATCTTCTTCGAAAAAATGTTAGGAGCTTTATGATGATGACGTCACATCTAAACCGAAAAATCGTTTTATCCACTAGGTACCACGAAACAAAGTTTTCGACATCATTTTGACGTCATCCCTTTTTGAATAAAATCTCTACTGAAGTGAGCGTAACACTTTTGTTCATAATTTAAGGTTGGAATATATCGAATTTCTAAAAAATGTTACATGGTACGGGTAGGTAAAATTTCAAAGTGTCGTTACCTTGTTAGGATGAGGTTCAGCGTTCTGTGCTTGAGTGTACACGTTGTAGTGAGTGACGACACCGTTTGGCTGCGCTGGAGGCCTCCATGATACAAGGATCGAGTCTTGTCCCATCACTAGAGCTTTTACTGCGCGTGGGGCTTCGGGTACTGAAAACAACCGCGAGATAAAAACAATCCTACGCAGAATAGTTACGGTTACAAATTGAATGCCTTTATCTTTATAGAGATTACCTCGGTGGCGACTTCAATCGAGGAATACATAAAATAAAATAATAATTAAGTTCAGAAACTAAAACCCTACTACTGACAATCCCGCTCTAAAATGTATGAAACAAGAAAATATTCTCATCTGAAATTGCTATGTACTATGTGATATTTAGAAGATAGGTAACCATACATACATACAGACCGTTTAAAATTATATAGGTACCCTCCTTTTAGCTTCGTCGTCGTCGGGTAAAAATAAGTACATCTTGTTATAGTTACCATCTTGTTCAGTTTGGCAGTGGATAGGGGAAGACCGTACGCCATCGCCGCCATTAGTGGTCGCGAGTACTTCCATGGAGTAATTGGTGAACTTCTTTAGACCGTGGAGGATTGTTTCACTGCTTGCCGTGATTTTGGTGTCTTTTGTCTTCTCGTCTGGAAATATTTTGACGAATGAGGAACACAGCAGTCGGTAAGAGCTATGGGTAAGTAATTTAATAATAATATAATTCATTTATTTCTCCTCACAATAGGTTCTTATTATCACATTTTTTTATCTTAGACGGGAAGCTTATATAAAACCTGAACTGTGAGGGACTGGTGCCTGAAATAGGTTTATAAAAAAACCTGTGCTACAGGTAATTCTTGGATAAATGATAAGAAAACTATTACCAAAGTTATAAAATGAATACTTCATGTAATATTATCTGTAACAGCACTTATGGCCTTCTATAGACATGTTGACTCTCATCTCAGGTATGGTATGATGTTGTGTTGAAATCGATACTATCATCAAAATCAGTATAGCCCAAGTAGCACGGAAGCGCTGTATAAAAACTGAATCACTGTCCACAATAGAATCCTTAGCTGTACAAGTCTGCTGAATAACAGCGTTAGCAGCGCTGTTTCAGCCGATATAACTCTGATTTGGGCACAAATTAAACAGCTATAAGCTAAATAACTGTAACTAATTGCATTATATTAGCATTATTTGAGCATTATTAAAGGTTACAGTCACCCAAAGAGCTGAACATTGACTGATTATCGGAGTGTATGTTACCTAATTATACAGAACAAAGTACAGACCAGGATCTTTTTATCGCTTCTATGGAGTTGAGAATTCACATTGTCAAAATTGTGAATAATTTTCACGTTGTCGCCGCTATGTTTACTAAATAAACAATTTGTGAAGTTGTTTGTGACTGCTTATACCTAGTGTTTTGTGTTCCATCCAAGTGAAAATAATATTTTGCTCGGTAAGTAATATCTTGAGTTTTTCTTCTATACGCGTAAAATTCGAATGGGAAAGCATATTTATTGTCAAATATCATATGAATATAGATGTAAATTTTCACGCGCTCTCAAAACAACACTGTTTACTTGAAAATAATAGTATAAAATGGGCTGATGATTATATAAAATAAACAGAAATATTTTTATCATGCAAATGTAATTTGACAATAAGCTGTTTACTTATAAATCTTTTGATTTTCTATTTAAATCCAGTTGTTATTTTCGTTCACTAGACAAAGATATATTGTTAAAATGTTCATATTCGTAGGCTGTTCATAGGTTACAACAAAAAAATGGCAGACAAGCAATGTGCACTCTAATAATCACAATTAAATAGCATGGGCTGTTTGAGTGTCCACTCGTGGTACATATATCAGCAATGAGCTGACACGAGTAGTTCATGTGTGAAACAAGTCAGCCACAGATTCATGAAAAGCTTAATAGTGGGTAACTTATAAGCATTAGTAGACGAATTGCATACGCAAGTACAAGTATTCAGCTCTCAACGGGATCATGGGTTACATGTGATCTATTTTATAGCAGTTTGTTGTTATTTAGCATCATATAAATTCACCCATAGTGATAATGTGGGCTATATAAGTGCTATTATAAGATTGCGTGTAACAAGCTGATTAACACTATTAGAGTTCAACTATGTGCAGCAAGACGAATTATATCATTGTTATTTGGAGTCACGGTATAACTGATTGCATAATAGTACTTCACATGTTCTTTCTTAAAATGCAAGTGTTCTAAGGGTAAACCTGTGGCCTTTAATTCAGAATATAACTCATAAAAATGCTTTATTGCAGCTGGATAGTACTAATAGCTGTGTAACACTGAACTGTAACACTTTTTTAACGCTCGCAATAATATAGTGTTGTCTCCGTGACGCCTAATAATGTTTTTATACAGGCGAAGGCGTATTTTTGAGCTATTGCAGTTCGAGTGTACTTTAATAAGTCTTCATAAATGCTAAAGATACCGATGTGGACATGAATTACATCTTATAATGCAGGTTTGTGCTACTTGGGAGGAGTTCATGTTGAAAGACGTGGATGGTCTAAGCATTCAAATAACTACTTTGAACGAGCTTAATAATAGTTTCGACAGTTCATCTAACGTTTTAAAGTATTCTATATCAAGTACCTACCTATTCAATAATTTAACTAAGATTTTAAGCTAGACAAACTTTTTTGTAAGAGAAAATAAATACTTGATTTATTATTATTCTAGTTACTATCATTCTAGTTACTAGATGAATGAGAATATTGAAAGACACTTACCATACCAAGTCTCGCTAGGTCCATAGACAACTTTATAAGCCTTGATGAGTCCATTAGCGCTAGCTAAAGGAGGTGATACCCAGGAAACCCGAATAGTTTGAGCAGTTAGAGTAGTGCAAAGTACATCCTGAGGTGGGGCTGATGGGGCTCCTTCAGCGGTGTAGGCCTTGATCTCAGAGGTCACTGGCCCGGATCCCATCTTGTTGAATGCTTGGACAACCATTGAGTATTGGGTGTAGGTTCTGTAAAATAGTTTGTGTGAGACTGTTTCAAAAACCTCTAGGCGATTGTACCATCAATAGTACTGCCTAATGGTACTAGTGGGACCAGTCAGTACAGTTCGGTGCCAGTTGTACCATCAATGGTACTAATGGGACAAATCGGTGCCAATTGTACTATCAATGGTACTGCCTAATGGTACAAATGGTCCGGCGGCGAACCACAGTAAAGTGATCATCTATCACTTTGAGACAAATATGTGAATTGAGCCTATAATTTTATTTCCTTTGAGAGTAAGTTGAGATCTTACTTGAGATTGAGAATGTCCAAGTGGTGTTCCTTTCCAGATTCCTTGGAAATGTCGACGGTTTCGAAGACGAATGACTTGTTGCTTGAGGCCAGTTTGTATCCGACATAGTATCTGCAAATATATTTTCAATCAATAATAGTCAAACTCTAATAATCGGAGTTATTCATATTTAGTAGGTCACAAAACTCACGAAAAACATTCTACGAATAGGTACTATAGACGTCACAAAAACTGATACAAAAAAATATTGTGAAAACTAAATAAACTGGATATTTATTATTTACCCTTGGAGTTCGCCATTCCAGTCCTGGGGTGGGGGAGGCTTCCATGTAACTCTCAGGGTATGCTTATCAACAGCATCGACCTTCACGTCCTGAGGGGGTCCAGTAGGGGCTTCTTCAGCGGTGATGATGGTGACGGTTTCGGACGGTTCTGAAGTACCGAGTTCGTTTTCAGCTACAATGCGAATGTGGTAAGCGGTGGCGGGGCGAAGGCTGAATACACCGGCTTCGGTCGTGTCTCCTGGTACGAGAACTCTGGAAAATTTAGAACGTTATTGCAAAGGTAAATAGAGTTCAATTTACATTAATAATTTTTGGCGCTCTTTTAGTGCGCCAATTACAAGGTTCAATTTGCAAAACAGTTTTCATCATACTGGATTTTTTATACCTTAATAATGGTTTATCATAAAAGGAGTGACTAGTTATCGAAATGATGAGTCATACAGAACTGGGGAGGAAAAGATGTTGCATCTACCGACCTCATAAAAAGTGAGAGGACAATGATGATAATGATAAAGATTACGATAAAAGTCTTTTTAAAAGTGGTAAGTATCAACAAGTAGAAGATAGTAGAGCTATGTTCAGTTACTTCCATACCTATTATAATTAAAATAATTGTTTTTGTATCATGTGTCTAGGTCGTTGGTCAAATTACCTGTCAATATCCTTGTCCCAGTTACCCTTAGCGCGTTTGTATTCAATAAGGAACTTCTTGATGGGAGAGTTTCCATCGTAAGGAGCGGCCCATGACAGTTGCACGGTTCTACCAGATTTGTCCAGGACTTTAAGACCGTATGGGGCTTCAGGTACCTCTAAAAATGTACAAAAGTATCCAAATTATAAAGTGTATACAGTTAACCCTCCGACAAACCAATAGATTATATTGTGTTGTAGGTTTACCTTGAATAATCATGTTGATGCTGGTATCATCAGAGCCAAAAGCGTTGGTCGCGACGCAAGTGAACAAGGCGCTGTCAGATCGCTCAGTCCTTCTGATACTAAGATCGGAAACCACGCCTCCGGGTAAAATCTCTTCGCGGATCGTGTAGCGAGGGTCAGATTTAGGTTCGAGACGCTTGTTGTTCATGTTCCAGATGATACCGATTGGCTGGAGGGAATATAAATGTTTTAGACACGGCTGTTAACAACACTGCGAAATTGGGATGTGTTTAATCTTTTCTTCAAAAGAATGATTGACATGGGAACCGAAATCTTTGACTAACCTTTTCTCCTTTGGCTTGGCACTGCAGAACGGCTGATTCGCTACGTCTAGCAGTCTGGTTCCTCATTTTAATTTCAAATTGGGGTGGGGCTACAAAAAAAAACTAAATCATTCAACTGCTCTGACAGCGTTTGTATCGACCAAAACTATGAAGTGTCAGAAAATGGAACAAAATTTTTATCTCATTTAATATTATAGTGAAAGCATTATTTATAATGAAAATTCCATTGGATACGATTCGGCTTGCTACAGATATAGCCGAAGCAAACACAGCGATGCCCTTCTCAACAAGCTTGGTTTGTTTATAATACCACTTTGTAACAGTTGATGTAAATAAGACATACCTTGGACGCTGATGAGAATAACGGCAGACAATCCAGATCCGATTCCGTTTACAGCTTCGCATAAATAATAACCCTCATTCGTCTTTTGGATATTGCTAACGGTCAGTGTTCCATCCTCTACCTTTACATTGGGGTTGTTAGGTTTAAGGTCTTTGTAATCGCCAGGCGTATCTCCTAGAATAAAAAAAAAATAAAGTGTCAAATTGTATAGCTTCCATATCAATATTGTAACTGATTCAACTTTCAAATTATCTTAGTCTGCCTCATTCGGATATTCTTGAATATGTTTAAAGTTTTCTTCATAACAATAATTGCTTGTTATAGAATCATGGACCTTGATAATCTGATATCTTACCTTCAGCCCTCTTCCACGTGACCTGGGGCTTGGGGAAGCCATCGGCTTTGCATTCGACCTTAGCGTCAGAACCTTGGGCAAAAGCCTTATCAGTCGGTTCAATAATCCAGCGAGGGGGCACTGAAATAGCACCGGTATGTTATAGCAACTGTCGCGGGTCTCAAATGAATGAGTGGGATTAAAGATTTACTTTATGTAACTTTACAAAAAATGTGCATTACACTTGAGAGTGATGTGACTGAAATCTGTTTTGTAAATATTTCGTCAGCACTTTAAATAAACAAGTTCAAAGAGATGTTTTTAAATAATCTGTTTTGAAATTTATAAAAATGGGGCATTAGCTAAGCTTGGAAGAACTCAAACGTTTTATATACTTTAATAAGCGAATAAATCAATTTATTCACAAAGAAAATAACAACTAATACAGTTTTTTTACAATATTTACAAAATACACGAAAATAAAATTTTAATAGTATTTGGTAAGTTCGTTGATAAAAAGAGTATCAATGATGAGCAACTGGTCTATCAGTTTGAGTTTTTCCAATCCAGCGATAGTCAATTTCACAAAAGTATCTAAAGCTCCTTTAACGACTGTAATATTGTTGTCTACGTAGTTTTTCTACTTTTTTTTGATCGCTAAGCTGTCGCTTTAGATGCTTTTTTTACAATTAGCAATTTTGAAACCAAAGCACTTCAATCTACAAAAATAAACATAAATGGGACAAAAAATATAATAAATAAACATAACCAAAAAGCTCCATGCTCAATATTTTGCAACGCATATTATTTGATTCGTGATGAAATAATTGTTTTACTTTTAAACACACGTAAAATAACACAAAGGTTTTTTTTACTGATTAAAAAAACTATTTCGCCACGTGTGTTTAAATAAGCCAAGCATTAAGCACATTAAACGAAATGGCCGATATGCAAAACAATGAATGAAAATAATAATACAGACAGGATCCCAAGGAAATGGATATGGTAAGTAAAGATAATGCAGAGGAAGGAAGAAAAGGATCGTCGATGATAGCCGCAGCCGGTTCCTATTCACAACATCTAGTAACCGACTCCTACCCACTGATGAATATTAGCCGATAGCTATTCATTGTTCCTAATAGGTTAAACCAATCTATGCACTATTGACAATGATGTATATTGGAACTCATATTGATCCAATCAGAATTTATAATTACTTCCGCACTGAACTGAATTTTCAAACAAGCATACAATATTGAAACTACGCAAAGCTAATATCCGTGCTAGGAATGAAGGGTACACAGATGCGAGTGGTATACCATGGACTTCTAACGAGGCAGTAATGTTGGACAAGCCTGCAGCATTGCGCGCGATACACGCATATGTGCCGGTGTGCGACCATCCCGCTGGGTCAATCAGAAGCAACGAAGCTCTCTGCGCTATTTTAGTAGCCGTAACACCGGTCTTCTGCTTCAAGGGCTGCCCCTCAAAGTACCACTGAATATCGAGAGGCATATCGCCTTCCGAGACCAAACAAGTGACTTGAGTCGCCTGTCCCGCATACAGCGGAGTTTCAAACGAAAATGGAACTATACGAGGCAGTACTGGAAACAACCACAGAAAATTGGGTTAGAGTATCAATTGGCAGGCAATGTTAGCAAAATAGGTGAGGTCGAAGAAAAGATCGGTGACGGTGACGGATTGGTTCTTTGAGAGTGCATTTTTGTGATGTTAGTTCCCGGTATTATAGCAGCGCAGTATAATATGGTAGACGTGCCGTTGACGACGAGTGTCGCTGCGTGCTCGGCTCGGCCGGCTGCGTTTTGTACGATGCACGTGTAGTTTCCCTGGTGGTTCGCGCTCACGGAGTTGATGGTGAGAACAGATGCACGTGGGCCTAGAGGCGTCGTCGTGATGTCTCTTTGAAGGCTCGAGTCTATAGTTTCGCTACTGAATGTCCACGAGATTTCAAGCGGCATATCGCCTTTGGTGGCAACGCAGTTCACTACTGCGGTATCTCCCGGATTGTTCGGAACATCACCAAAATTGAACGGCATGATCAACGGTGGAACTAGGACAAAATATTTAAGAAAATGTAGCTAGAACGTAAGGTAATTAGATATGAGGGGAGTTCGAAAGCAAAATAAGAGTGATAAGTGGTGTTGTTTCGCACCCTTTACGACTAGTTCTGTGGTATGAGAAGCTACACCCGCCGCGTTACTCGCAGTACAGTTGTACAGTCCCGCATGTGTCGCGTCCACTGACTCTATCGTAAGCACACTACTTCTTCGGTCAACATTACTGACGCGGACTCCAGGGACGGAATTAGCTGACATGTTATTGAAGGTCCAATTGATACGAACAGGTTGGTCACCGTGGGTGATGATGCATTGAAGCGCAAAATAATCCCCAAGAAAAGCTGGTTCCGGACCAGCAACAAAAGGTGAAATCTTGGGAAGAACTGAAACAAATATTATCTAAATGACAAAATAATGGATGTCTAGCACCTACGTCATAATCGACTGACCGTATACTATGAGATCTGTTGAATGGGTATTACGCCCCGCTCGATTTTCACCAACGCATGTGTATGTTCCTGCATGTTTCGCGTCCACTGATTCTATTATGAGTATACTACTTCTCTTTGAATTAGTCATCGTATAATCATTATTTCTTTGGGATATTAGCTGTCCGTTAACCATCCAGGTTATAGTTAGAGGAAGATCGCCCAAGTTTACCGTGCATGCCGCTTGTAAATACTCTCCAACGTTTACGGGCTTCTCGCCGAATGTGAAATGCAGAATATTTGGGGGGACTGAAAATATTAGATCAAAAACGATGGAAATGAACGAAAGAACAAAGGGAACTGAAGAATAACAAAGAATAGTTAATAAAGAATTGTGTAAACTAACTAGTTTAATCACTAACTAGTGATTTTGAAATCTAAGCACCGTTAATAATCAACATTGAAGTATAGGAATCGCTTCCTGCATCATTTTCGGTAGTGCAAGTATAGTTTCCAGCATGGTTATGCGCAACCGAAGGGATGCTCAATATAGCACTTCTTTCTCCAATATTGAATACGGTCACTCCCGACCTTGGTTTTATAGGTTCGCCATCAAAAAGCCATCGCAACTGTAGTGGATGATCACCCTCAACAACTGAACAAGGGACGGTTACAACTTGCCCGGAATTCATAGCGACCTCCCCAAAGGAGAAGGGTTGGACCACAGGAGGAACTAAACAGAAAGCAAATATATTTCGAGGGCATTATTTATCAGTACCGATCACTTCTAAGGGAGCTGTGTGGCTTGTTGTGCCTGCTCTATTTGTTGCTGTACACGTGTAGTTGCCGCTATTAGCTCCCATAGCATTAGGGATATCGAGAACAGAGACGCGATCTCCTAATGATGTCGTCTTTACTCCCATTCTGCGTGTTACGGGTTTGCCTTGAAAACTCCACGAGATATTCAGAGGAATGTCGCCTTTCGAGACATGGCAGTCGAGATGTACGGATCCACCCGCAAATACCGCTTCGTCCAATTCGAAAGGCTTGATGTGGGGAACGACTGAGCAAAGAAAATATTTAATAAAAGTTAGAGTAGAGGTATTATGCATGCTGCGAATCTAACAATAATGTACCCTTAACGTTAAGTGTTGTAGAGTATCTATCTTCTCCAGCCTTATTTTTGGCAATACAAGTGTAGTTCCCACTGTGTGCACCGGTCACTGATGCGATGGACAGAAATGAGGTCCGCTCCGCCATCTTCATAGTTTTAATGTCAGAATGTTTCGGTAAATCTTCGCCTTCAAAAATCCATGTAACTGACATTGGCCTGTCTCCTTTGCTTGCATGGCATGTTATTTGCACGGATTCTCCATAGTATATTGACTCTTCGATCTCAAACGGCATAATGTGGGGAGGAACTGATCACAAATAAGAATAAAATCTAATTTAATCTAAACGTGCAGCATCTAAACATTAATTTGTTTAAGACAGCTATTGGGGAAGGGACCTAGTAAGTAAGTACCATGAATGTTGACGAGAGCAGAGTGATAAGCGCGACCAGCTCGGTTACTGGCCCTGCATGTGTAGTTCCCGCTGTGATGACCCATCGCAGTCGGAATGCTTAAAACCGAAGCTTTCTCTCCCAATTTCGTGGTAGTTATACCCTTGTTATTGTGATAAGGAATCTCATGACCTTGAAAACTCCACGATATTTGTAGAGGTCGATCTCCCTTTGAAACGTGACACGTCAGGTGTACCGATTCGCCGGCAAATATAGATTCTTCGACTTCAAATGGAATGATGTGCGGGACCACTATATTTGAAAATGAAGCTTGTATTTCTAGTTAAAGGATACGGAAAGGGGTAAAACTAAAAATTGCAAAAATGCAAGCCTGCCATTCCTTAGGAAGGTTTCGGTAAAATACCAATAATTTTGAGTATCGTTGTATAAGAAGTAGTCCCTGCGTGGTTCTTTGCTGTACATGTATAATTTCCACTGTGTGCACCAGTTACAGCCGGCAACATTAGCAATGAGGATCGGCCGCCAACTTTCGTAAATGATCCGAGTTCGTTAGACAGAGCTTGACCGTTAAATTCCCAATAAACATCCAGAGGTGCGTCTCCTTTCGATACGTGACACATCATTTGGACAGATTCTCCCGAGAACAACGCTTGATCGACGTCGAATGGCAAAATGTTCGGTGTAACTGTGTTAAATCATAAAAAGGATGAAATAAATAAAACATGAAATGAATTCAAGCGCACTCTGCTCATAGACATTTTAACAGAATTCATGCTGATTCTGCCAACATATCATAAGCATCGGATCGCTGCAATGGAAGTAGATGAAACTGACCATGAACATTAACGACAGTGGAGTGATTAGTAGAGCCGGCCTTGTTGGTAGCTACGCAGGTGTAGTTGCCGCTGTGGCCGGCAGTAGCCGCAGCGATGGATAGAAACGAAGTACGTGATGTCATTTTAGTAGTCATGATGCCGAGATGCGAAGAACTGTTTTCAAACCCATGAAAATGCCACTTGATGTCAAGTGGCAAATCTCCCTTGGATACATGACAATTGAGCTGGACAGATTCTCCAGCAAACACCGACTCGTCCGCTTCGAAGGGTACGATGTATGGCAATACTGTTAATCCAGAAAGCCGAAATTAATGCGGAGCAAAGCGTGCAACGTGCTATAAGGCGAGGCCACTGGGCAGCTAATGGTGAGAGGGATACCATGAACGTTTATTGTGGCAGAGTGAACTGCTAGGCCGGCACGATTGGCGGCATTGCACGAATATTCGCCGCTGTGGCTTGATGTCGCGCTTGCGATGGTCAGCAGCGAGGTTCTCTGACCAATCTTCATGGTAGTTATTCCTTGATGAGAGGATAAGTCCTCCCCGTGGAAGTTCCAATTAATTGTAAGTGGAGTATCCCCCTTAGATATGTGACAGGTCAACTGAATAGATTCCCCCGCAAAGACTGGCTCTTCAGCCGTGAACGGAACGATGTGTGGTGGAACTGGTGAGGATAAGTTAAAATAAAAATAACAAAAAAAAACAACATGAACACATACGAAAAAAATGTGTACCCTGAACGTTTAACATAGCTGTGTGGTTGGTGCTTGCTACAATATTAGAAGCTGTGCATGTGTAATTTCCGGAATGTCTCTCTGTTACGGCTGGGAATGCCAATATAGAACTTCTGGCTCCTACTTTAGTTATCGTTACTGCATCATTGCTTTTAATAGGGCGGTTTTTAAATAACCACGTAAGTTGTAACGGCATATCGCCCTTAGGAATGTTACACATTACTTGTATGCTTTCGCCATAGAAAATAGCTTCATCAAATTCAAACGGAGATATTATCGGTGCCACTGAAATAACAAGCATAGAAATTCCTCATAGAATCTCTACTGGATCCATAGTTGAGCTCAGACAGAACAAAAACCTTTGGGGTAAGATAGAACAGAACAGAAAAGCATAGTTTATTCAGCGAGACCGTATACCCTTGACATTGAGCGTGGAGTGGTGGCTAGATCTTGCGACAATATTGGCGGCAGTGCACGTGTAATTTCCAGCATGTTTGGCCGTCACCGCCGGGATAATGAGAACAGACCCCATGTCCCCAACATTCATGATGTTCAGCCCCGGAAGTAAACTCACATCTCCGCCATTAAAAGTCCACTTGAAGGTCAAGGGTTTATCTCCCTTCGTAACGTGACACATTACTTGTACTCCCTCTCCGTAAAATACTGATTCGTCGAATTCGAACGAGGCTATCACAGGTACCACTGAAAGGTTACTTCCGAAATAATTGCGATGTGGTGTAAATCGTTTAACCACATTTATGGCCCGCCAAAGTTACAAGGAAGGACAAGGATTCATTAGTATAAGGACTAACAACATAATGCACAAAATCATAGTTTACGTGAATAAGTAGTTCGAATAAATAATTGATACCGTTGACATAAAGTTGGGCAGTATGATTCGTGTTCCCTGCATCATTGTTTACCACGCAGGAATAATTCCCTTGATTTTCATGTGTAACCGACTCAATGCTTAGTTGGCTAGTACGTTTAGTGGTGGCAAGGTTCACTCCTATTTCTCCCGACTTTATGGGTTTTCCATTAAAATACCACTGTATTTTTAATGGAAGATCTCCTTTGCTAACGGCGCAAGTAACCAAAACCAATTCTTGAGCATTTACGGGTTCCTCACCAAATTCGAAAGGCATAATCTGCGGAGGGACTGTAAAAGGAAAGGGTTTAGCAAAAAAGCTCAAACATAGATGATACGTAGAGAAGAAAACAAATTAAAAAATGTAGGAAATATTAAAAGAATGTCGTTTGAAATACCATTAACGAAAAGTTGGGCCGTATGATTAGTCGAGCCAGCCTGGTTCTTCACGACACAGGTGTAATTCCCCTGATTGTGATGGCTCACTGACTCAATTGTCAGCTGACTCGTGCGCTTGGTATTAGTAAGCATAACGCCATTGAGTCCAGATTTGATAGCGTCGCTGTTAAAATACCATTTAATATCGAGAGGCAAGTCTCCTTTGCTGACAGCGCAAATAGCCACGATCATTTCCTGGTCGTTCACAGGTTCGGCTCCGAAATCGAAAGGTGAAAGTTGTGGTGCGACTAAATAACATCAAAAATTCATTTCTCACATATTGCTTTACAACTTTTTAATATACTGTTGTCTTTGTATTACGTGCTCTTTTGCCACACACTTCACCCGTACATCACCAGATGCATTTTGGTTAATAATAACGTAAAGGAACTTTCTATAAATGGTAACCACCCGGACATTTCAAGGACATAAAAACACAACAAACTAATAAGAATCAGTAGGTATCGTGCCGAGAAAGCAAAGCGTATAATTTTTAAGAAATAATGATAATCCAATGGATACCATTAACACTGAGAGTGGCGCTGTGGGTACTACGACCGGCGTCGTTTTCAGCGATGCAAGTATAATTTCCAATGTGTTCGTGTTGAACATTCTCTATGCTGAGAACAGATATTCTCTTTCCATTCCTGTTGATTGTAATACTGTTTCCAGAGTTCAGTATTTGATCATTTAGCTGCCAATGTATTTTCAAGGGCAAGTCTCCTTTGCCAACTGTACATATGAGTGAGACAGTGTCGCCTGCGTTGAGGATGTCTTCCCCAAAATCAAACGGTGTGATCTGTGGTACGACTATAAAAGTTCTTTGTCATTATTTGAAATCAATTCTGCGATCCCCTGCGATGATATAAAATCCCTAACCAATTCGACGTTCAGACATTCATTTTGACAAATCTAACGAGGATTTAACGGGTGTGTTCGGAGGAGTAACTAAACAGATACGGAGAAGCGAAGCATGATATAATTTAAATGTTTTAGATTAAAATACCGTTGACATTGAGCACCGCACTATGGCTGCTGACACCAGCCTCGTTTTCTGCGATGCAAGTGTAGTTTCCGATATGCACGTGCTGGACGTTCTCTATGCTTAGGAGGGAGATTCTCTTCCCGCTTCGATTTATCAGAATGCTATTTCCCGAATTCAACACTTGATTGTTGAGAAGCCAATGTATTTTCAGCGGCAAATCACCCTTTCCGACCGTGCATATGAGTGATACAGTGTCACCTGCGTTGAGGACGTCTTCCCCGAAATCGAACGGTGTAATTTGAGGCACCACTAAAGAAATATCAGTGAGTACTTAATTAATTAGAAGTGCGATATTTTTTTTAATCTGATCTCCTGGTTGTTTGGTTTTGACTGCAAGTGAAGGGGAAAAGCTTCTCGCAAAACTAACGAGACACGAGGTATAAGAGTAACAAACTATGGAAAAATAATAAAAACGTGCGAATAAAAAGCGAAGCGTATTTAAAATTGTATGTGGGATACCGTTGACACTGAGCACCGCACTGTGGCTACTGTGGCCGGCTCCGTTCTCGGCTATGCAAGTATAGTTGCCTATATGCTCGTGTTGCACATTTTCTATGCTAAGAATCGACATTCGTTTTCCATTCCTGTTTATCAGGACACCGTTTCCCGAGTCCAGATTTTCATTATTCAATTGCCAGTGGATTTTAAGTGGCAAGTCGCCCTTTCCAACAGTGCAAGTAAGGGATACCATATCGCCTGCGTTCAAAACGTCTTCCCCGAAATCGAACGGTGTCACCTGCGGTATAACTGCACAAACATTACTGAAGATTTCAAGCAAATTAGATACAAAGGTACACAGTAAATTACACTTTGTTAGTTGTGCTTGTTTGTGACTAAAGTGATATTAGATTTTCACGACAAATAAACAAAGGACCTTTTTGGAAATCCGCAAAACAAACCAAGGTAGTGGATAGAAATAAATACCAGGGATAACAAGTTAATATCAAACTATAGAAGCATAAAGATAAAGCGATTTAGTGAACATAAGTACCATTCACAGCTAGTTCTGAGGAATAATTGGCATAACCCGCACGGTTGGTGGCGGAGCAAGTGTAAACTCCTGAGTGAATAGACGCAACGGCGTCGATTGAGAGACTGCTTGATTTGTGGCCGATTTTGATGACTGTGATACCCTGAATATTTTGAACGGGGTTCCCATTCAAAAGCCAAGTGATATTGATGGGAGCATCACCCTTAGCGACCATGCATTGCACGCCAACCGTGTCACCAGCGTTGGCCGGCTCCTCTCCGAAGGTGAAGGGATGGATTTGGGGTAAAACTGTCATAGGAAACTACGGTCAAATCCTGTTCTACTACTGTTAAAATACCAACTAAGTACACAATAATCCTTAAATATTTAATTAACCATTGACTTCCAATCTCGCACTATGGTTTACGTGACCAGCCAAGTTTTCAACGTGGCAAACGTAAACCCCTCTGTGAGTGCCATTCACGGAATCGATGTTCAGAATAGACATCTTCTTGCTCATACTGCCGATCACTATGCCCAAAGTGTTGTCTTGTGATATCTTTCCTCCGTTTAGACTCCAAGAAAAGTTAGCTGGGAGGTCTCCCTTATTCATAACGCACTGAACCGAAGCAGTGTCGCCCGCGTTGGCAGGTTCATCGCCGAACTCAAAGGGTGAAAGTTGGGGAGGAACTGTGGTGGACATAATAAAGCATTAGGTTGGAACTACGAAACGAAAATAACTAATGAGAGAGCGAACCGTTTACGCTTAGCAGTGTTGTGTGGTTCGTTTGACCAGCGTCGTTTGTGATTTCACAAGTAAAGGAGCCCCGATGAACCGAGGTTACTGCTTCTATGTTCAGTATCGATGTTTTCTTGCTAATTGTTGTAAGGACAATGCCGAGAGTGTTGCGTGCTCTGATTTCTTCCCCGTTGAATAGCCATTTGAATCGAACCGGAAGGTCGCCCTTACTCATCACACAAGAGACAGACGCCGTTTCTCCTTCGTTCAGTATCTCTTCTCCGAACTCAAAAGGGGTGATTTGCGGTGGGACTGAGGTAATATCACATGTTACTTTGGGAAGTCAAAGGGATTTCAAACAAATTGAGAGTATACATAGAAAGCAAGCCGATGGTTATTGAGGAGTGTACCGTTGACTTCGAGAACGGCGCTGTGATTAGTGGAGCCCGCTCGGTTGGTCGCCACACAATAGTAAGTGCCCCTGTGTACGCCACTTACGGAGTCTATGTTCAGTATTGAGTTCTTTTTATTGATAGAGGTCAAGACAATTCCCAAATCGTTTTTCGGTTTTAGGAGCTGTCCGTTGAGAACCCAGGATATGTTCAGGGGTTGATCTCCTTTGCTGACGGCGCATGATATTGAAGCCATGTCGCCAGCATTAGCCGGCTCTTCTCCGAACTCAAATGGCAACATTTGCGGAGGTACTGTGTAGAAACTGCTAGTTAAACTAAAGGGTGTGCAAGGGGCGTGTGTGGCAAATGATGTAGCTTTGGCGGGCATAAACATCACAACTTCAAGATCAATATTTTATGGGTACCTAATAAATGTTCATGTAATTGAGTCACCTGAAATAAATATTATTAGTGTCACATAAAACTAAGTGTAATTATGAAATTATTTGCTCGCTTCTTCTTTGTTGATGCTAAATAAGACCCGCTTTCTAATCTCCGTAAGATGCCAGTCGCGGGTTCGAATACCACTTAAAAATATTACTCATAACTTTGTCTGATATCACGAATTCGATTCCTACTTAGCAATATCTTCTCACATGGTATAAAAATCTTTTGTGATATAAATACAGTCAAAAGTACAAATCCTAAATAACTTTTGGTACCTATTAGTATAAAAAAAATGTTTGGTGAAGTATAAACTTACCCATAACTTGAAGTTCGAGCGTGCCTCGGGCCGCATATCCCTGAGAGTTCTTAGCGACGCAAGTGTAGGTAGCTTCATCGCTCATACGCTCCACGTTTTCGATGACAAGTGTGCCGTTAGGGAAGACCTTTTGTTTGCGATTGATTGGCAGCACACTGGATGAGAATCATTATTTTAATATCGTGGTATGGATAAAAAAATAGTTTTTCAAGATAATAGTCAATTGTTGCGAATATTCGGAGTATATATGTACGTTAATAGACTAGAGTAGGTATGCTCTAAACTCAATTCATTATACAAAAGTTATCAGAAGTAAGTAGTTATAACGCATATCATCTAGTAGTAGAGCTTTGTCAAACTAACTAATAAAAAAGTACTACTATCGTGTTTATTTCTACCGTCAAGCAGTGATGCTCACATTAATGTGTTCTGGTTTTAAGGGTACAGGTGCAGACGAATGGTGGACACAGTATGTTGCACAGGCACAGTTATAGACATAGGTAAACGCTTACAATTAGCAGGGCTGTCTTTATTCCATGAAATGAGAAAAAAATTAACACAGAGAGAAAAACTGTTAAGTACTTACCGTCCTTCTCGCTCCCAAACAATAGAGTCAATGGGGTATCCAGCGACAGGGCAGTGAGCAATGAGGGTATCTCCAGCGACCACGGGGCGTTTCTTCATGGGACGGACAAACGGAAGGCCGTATATGTTAACGCGAGCCGAGTGAGAAGCGCTTCCAACCTAAACAAATCATGGTCCAAGTCAGAGTCAATGTATTTAATCAGTCATATCACAATACTTTGAAATATCATAGAGAATATTATTTTTTACAAAAAGATATAACTTTAAATGTTCCTCAAGTTGCTCAATATGACTACAACTTTCTCTTGTTTTAGATTAAGTACAAAAACTTAACTCAAGATCAACGATCTGCGCCATGCATGATTGATGATCGGTGATCGAGATTCAGCCAACACTACCAAACTAATCGATCGATTCGTCTGAACGATAAACAGAAATATAAAAAACTAGCTTCCGCCCGCGACTTCGACCGCGTCCCGTTTGCTCGTGTTGATTTTTCGGGATAAAAAGTAAAAGCCTATGTGTTAATCCAGGTCACGGACAATATATATTCCATGTTTCATCCAAATCGGATCAGTAGTTTTTGCGTGAAAGAGTAACAAACATCCTTACAAACTTTCGCGTTTATAATATTAGTAGGTAGGATAATGTATACCTTGCTAGAAACCACGCAGGTGTACAATCCACCGTCGTTCGTGTGAACCGAAGAGATGTTGAGATGAGATTCGACGTTGCCATCAGCAGTGACGAATTGTCCGATCTGGAGGCGATCTCCGTTGCTCATCTTCTCACCGTCAAGAAGCCATGTGATGTCGGGAGTTGGGTTACCGGACGCAACGCATTTCAAACGCAGGGAAGGTCCTGAACGGAAGGTCTGCTCGCCGAAACTGTGGCGGATCAGGGGTGGCTCGACTGTGAATCCAAATGGCATACTGTTGAATTCATAACGTCCATGTGCAATAAAAATGGCTGCTTTTTAAATTTATTTAGGCTAAAGGGTTAGTAAAGCTAACGCATAAGCAAATACTGTTATTAAAAATATTATTTTCACTAGAAACGGTGTTTTTATCTTTATTTGTTAGTGATTACTTCCCGATATTTCGGCACAGTTGCAACAAGATCAAACACACAATGGTCAATATCGTGTTTTTAGTGAAAATTATGATTGCCAGTGTCAAAAAATAATTTTATCAAACAAGTCACAGCATAACACTGAAAAATATAACTTGAAAATTTTAAAAATATGCAAGATACATACATCGTCCTCCAAGTTTCAACTCGGCACTGGCTCCGGCACTTTCCTGATCGTTCCTGATAAAGCATTGGTACATTCCCTTGTCTTCCTTCTTTACAGATTCAATTCTGAAAATAAAACAACAGGTATAGACTTTTTTCAGACCTTATGAGCTCCTGGGGTATAGATATAAAAGTGGCAATAGAAATATACCTGAGCATAGGATCGTGATGCTTCATGTCCTTTCCATCCTTGAGCCAAGTGATAGTCTTAACGGGGTTTCCTTCGTATCTGCACGTGAAAACAGCGGGGCGTCCAAAATCAACAGTCTGAGTTGCTGGCTCAACGGTTGCCTTCAAAGGAGCAGTTACGGTTAGCACAGTTTCAACCGATTCACCTGCAAATACGAAAAGTGTTTTATATATTCAACCATCTTCAAAAACATTGAAGTATTTGAAAGTAAAGCAACTCACCTCCAACAGAGTTGTTGACAACGCACAAGTACTTTCCAGAGTCCTCAACTTTGGCCTCTTTGATAATAAGGGTTCCAGACACTTGTTTTACTCTTTCATCGAGGGTAACGGGTAATTTCCTGGTTGTGCCATCAACAAACTTGTACCATCTGCAACAATAGAGAAGGAGTTCAGAATTTATCTATAATATTCATAGATTAGAATAATCAAATCTACTAGAAGGGTTATATTATCACTAAAAACCAAATGATTCGGGAGTTCAATGCGTTAACTTTTATAGAGCCATCACCCACCTGAAAGCAGGAACAGGAAAACCTTGACTAAGACAAAGCATGGTTCCGGTTTGCCCATAAACAATGTTCGATTCTTGCAATCGAGCACTAGACAGCTTTGGAGGTAAACTGTTTGTTGGTTCTTGAAGAAGAAAAAGACAAACTAAGCGATGAACTAATTAGAATGACTAGCGCGTGAGGATATCAGTAAAACTAAGAGTATTAAAACGAAATCGCTCCCCTAGACACGATTAGCTCAGTACAAAAACAAACGATAAGCTAGCAAAGGACAAAAGCTACCAAAGACCGTTTAATTGGAAAAGTTAAAAAAAGTGCAACCTTGACTCACGATAAGCACAAAGTAAAGATTTAAGCGCCTGAATAAAAGCAAGAACACCCTGACACTTACCAACAGGTGTCTGCGCCGCTCAATCGTTACTTTGGCTGAGGACCGAATAGAGAGGCGCGGCCGGCCGCGGATCATCACGCCTTCATGTCACTGTGGCGGGGCGGCCGCCGCAACCGACATACTGCAATAACAACGCACATCAGTACATTGAGATGATATGGTATGACTACGTGATGAATGAACGCGTGAGGTGCCGACGGCCAGCCGTGATCGAGTTCAAGCCGTACCTCATTAGGGGAGCGGGAAAAGCCTGTGCCTCGCAAAGAAGCGCGAGTGTGTCGCTCTCTCGACCTACTTGTCGATTGAGCCCATCGCCCGTCACCTTCGGCCCGGTCCTACCGGTGGGCTCTGGAATACAAAACCGACCTTGTACTGGGCTGGGCCTACTCACCTAAACAAGGGCGCGGGGAATGCCGCGACTTTACATGTCAAAAACACCACATCTTTTTGAGGCACGGTCACCACTTCCCACCCTTCAAAGGTCTTAGAAGAATCTTTTCTAGGAGCGATCTTATTGGTTGGTTCTGCAATAACAGAGACGACTCTTTATCAAACATCAGCATGGAGAGTACACAGACACTATGAATGAGAAGACTTTTCAGAACTCAAATAAAATCGCGCCTAGCCAACACCATTGCAACCTGACCATATTTAACTTTTATAAAAAATACATTATTATTAACACCTTTCCTAGTTTGATCAACTTACCAACATTTATTTATACTAGCTGATCTCCAAGCACCGGGGGTAGCGGAACTGTAGGTAGCTGACTACTATACGTACCATAAATTGCTATTCCGCATCGAGTTCAACAATTTGCAAAGAGAAGGAACGCCAGTCACTCCATCTATCGAGTTTAACTCGATTCTGTTTGAGAATTGGAGTTTATTGGTTAACTTACCTGAATACAGGAGCCGGATATGCCGCTACTTGACAAGTCATAAATGCTGCTTCGTTTTTAGTCACGGTGAAAAGTTCCCCACCGTCAAAGCTCTTAGTGGAATCTTTCCTAGGAGCGATCTTATTGGTTGGTTCTGTAATAACAGAGACGACTCAATAAACAGTGCTAATCGAAATCCGAAATGTGCAAAATGAGGACTCCAGGAACGAATCGCGCCTAACTTGCCACACCAATGAAATTAGTGAACTTACTCGTCCGACTTTAGTTTGTAAAACATGGAGTGTCAGCCCTAGAATGGCAACCGAGTCTACGTGGTATTTACCTTGACATTGGTACAGGAAATCCTTGCGCTGGGCACACTAGTGCAAGAGACGAATTTATAAGGTAGTGTAAAGTAGCCTTCGTTACAGTGATACTCGGCGCAGCACTCCCAATCGGCTCTAGATAACAAATTTAGGTGTAACATTTTACAGATGATTTGAATCATACATAATAATGTAGAAGTGAACTTGCCTGAAATTGGGGACTGGAAAAGCCTGAGCTTGACACAATAGGCCAAAACTTTGGTTAACGCTCCTTACAAAAGTTGTGCTACGCGCGTCCGTAGAAAATGTAGGCGCTTTAGATGCAACCGGCTCTGCGATAAAAACAAAAGCACTTGCCTGAATGTCGGGGCTGGGTAACTTTGAGCTTGACATAAAAGAGCAAAGCTTTGTCCCACGCGCCTTCGAAAAATACTTCCCATTGAATCAGACGAAAAAGTTGGAGATTTTGCACCGACGGGTTCTAAAAGTTATTGTTGGAAATTATTAGTTTTGAACTTGCCTGAAAATTGGTACCGGGAAAGCCTGTGCCTGGCACAGTAACGCAAAACTTTGATCTTGATGCCTCTTTAGAGATGAAAGGGCTGACTCAGTAGAGAAAGAAGGGGCCTTGGATCCGACTGGTTCTGTACAGAATATTTCGAGATGGCAGAACTTAATAAAATCGCATATTACTTTAAACTTGACTTGCCTGAAGTTGGGTACGGGAAATGCCTGCGCTTGACACGACATAGCAAAACTCTGACCCTTATGTCTCGTGACCGCAGATAACGTAAAGTCAGTAGAAAAGGTTGGAGGTTTGGAACTTACAGGCTCTGAAGAAAACAATTTATTATTGATTATTACCGACTCACCTAAATAAAGGAGTAGGGAATGCTTGTGCCTGACAAAGTAAAGCAAAGCTTTGTCCTACTTCCTTGACAAAAATACTGCCTTTAGATTCAGTTGAAAACGAAGGCGCCTTCGCTCCAACTGGCTCTAGAAAAATATTGAACGTTGTCAATGGCGATCCGGTCACCTACCTGAAACTTGGTTGAGGGTACCCTTGCGCTTGACAGAGCATTGAGCCACCAGAAAGAGCTTCAATGTTATAGTTGTAAGAAGACGCGGAGGTCGGAAAGGCAGGAGCTCTCGCAGTTACTGGCTCTAAACCAAAGAAAAGTAGCCTTTATGCTGTCACTCACTTGAACATAGGAGCGGGGTGAGCTTGAGCCTGACATAAAAGGACAAGAGGTTGATCTGCCATTTTTGTGAGGGTAGTACTTTTAAATTCCAGAGAAAACGACGGTGCTTTAGATCCGATAGGTTCTGTGACAATAATAGTAACACGCGTAAGATAAATCTCACCTGAATATTGGGACAGGAAACGCTTGTGCTTGACACAAGAGCGCAAAGTCTTGGCCGGTTCTACGAGTGATCCCAGAAAACTGAACGTCATTCGAGAAGGTAGGGGACTTTGAGCCAACCGGTTCTACAATATCAAATAAACATTCATTACATTCACCTGTATGATGGCACTGGGAAACCTTGAGCTGGGCACAGGATATTAAGACTCTGTCCGACATCTCTTACGTACCAAGAGAATTTATTATCAGTAGAAAAAGTAGGCGACTTCGATCCGACAGGTTCTAAAATGTTTACATACAGTTATTAATTAAATGATAACTAATAGGGAATGATGGTAGTTTAGATACCTGAATTGCGGGACGGGATATCCCTGTGCACGACAAAGTAATGCTAAGCTCTGTTCCGTAGGTCTAACAAACCATGCTAACTTATCGTCTGTAGAAAAGGTCGGCGACTTCGAACCGATGGGCTCTGAAAATTCGAATGAACAGTAGACATTCATTACTCTCACCTAAACGCTGGTACAGGAAAGCCTTGAGCAGGGCACGTTAACGCGAAATCTTGACCCGCCTGAATTTCGAACCATTGTAACTTTGAAATGCTTGAGAAGGAAGGACTCTTGGACCCAATTGGTTCTAGAAAATTTAATAATAGGATACCTGAACATGGGGGCTGGGGATCCCTGCGCAGGACAAAGCAAAGCGAAGCCCTGTTCAACGTCCTTTACATACCACGCCATTTTGAAATCCGTAGAGAAAGTAGGGGCTTTCAGGCCAACAGGCTCTAAAACAAATGCGTCCGTATTAATGAGTTTGAAACTCACCTAAACGCTGGAACCGGGAATGCTTGAGCCAGACAAAGCAAGGTTACACTGGAAGTCACTTTGAATTCCACAAACTCGATAGTTTTGGTTGGAACTTTTGGTGGGGCGCTATTAATGGGCTCTAGAAAAGAAGAATCCCGTAAAAAAAAAACAGTTTACCTGGAGGAAGGAAGTGGAAACGCCTGAGCAGGACACAACAATGTCACACTAGCATTGACTTGCGCATTAAAACCTCGAGAATTATCCATTGTAGGGAATTTCGGAGGTACTCTTCCTACAGGCTCTGAATTCAAACATATTGGTTGGCTAGGTTTACATTTTAGAGAATAAATGTTAAATGACACGGATACATAATATTTTACCTGAACATTGGGACAGGGAATGCTTGCGCAGGGCAAAGTATTGTTACAGTATTATTGGAAGAAACCTCTGTTATATCGATGACTTTGGTTGCAACTTTTGGCGCAGCGCTACCCACAGGCTCTATGAAAAAAGTTTTGTAAATAATCATACTAGATTTATAACTTTAGTACCTGAACGCTGGGGCAGGGTAAGCCTGGGCTGGACATAGAATGGTGATGCTTTCGCCTCCGTTAGCATCGAAAGCTCGCAATTTATCACCGGTTGTAAATTTTGGAGAGACTTGGCCGACCGGTTCTACAGAGAGACCAAAAGAGGTAAGATTTAGAAATTCCTAATAAGATAATATTTACCTAGTGAGAAATGAATAGAGAAAACCTGGGCTGGCACTTGAACTATACCCCGTTAGGGGTTGATTCAGATTTTTTAATTAAAAAGCATGATTTTACCTGAACATTGGAACGGGAAATGCTTGTGCCGGGCAAAGTAATGTGACAGTATTGTTGAATGAAGCCTCTGTTATATCAATCATTTTCATTGCTACTTTTGGCGCGGCGCTGCCCACAGGCTCTATGAAGGAAATAAGTGTACGTAATGTATAACTTAGTACCTGAATGCTGGGGCAGGGTAAGCCTGGGCTGGACATAAAATAGTGATACTTCCTCCTCCCGTAGCATCAAACGCGCGGCTTTTATCACCAGATGTGAATTTAGGTGAGACTTGACCAACCGGCTCTATAGACCAAAATGGTATCATAAGACAGTATTCTATTCAGATTTTACCTGAATAATGGGACGGGAAACGCTTGCGCCGGACACATAATCGTCAAACTGCTGTTACAAACAGTACTAAAACTCCTTGAGCTGTCCATCGATGGAAATTTCGGCGGAACTCGACCCACAGGCTCTAAAGACATAAAATCTAGATAAATAGTGTACCTGAACATTGGAGTGGGGAAAGCTTGTGCCGGACAGAGCAAAGTCACACACGAGTTCGAAGAAAATGTAAAGCTGCGTCCGGTTTCCATCGATGGAAACTTCGGCGATACTTTGCCCATGGGTTCTGTTAGTAGAATGATTATGGTGTTGGAATTTGGTAAAGTAAGTACCTAAATGCTGGAGCAGGGAACCCTTGCGCAGGGCAAAGTAACGGAACTCCATCTCCCATGTTAGCTACAAACGTTCGACTTATATCTCCTGTTGGGAATTTCGGGGATACTCTTCCCATTGGTTCTACGGAATAAAGATTTGAATCTATTACCAAGTGACTATAAAAGAAAGTATTGGTGTAATATAAAATTACAAATGCTTACCTAAACATTGGAGTAGGGAATGCTTGAGCGGGACAAAGTAGAGCCATGCTTTGGTTCGCATCATAGTTAAACAGTCTACTCTTTTCTAAGCTCGGGAATTTCGGAGACACTTTTCCCATAGGTTCTGCGGTAAAATGGATTCGCTATAAAGAAGGAGGTAGAATTTTTAATATTTTTAAGAAGAATATGACGAAAAATCCTACCTGAAAATTGGGACAGGGAACGCTTGAGCTGGACATTGTAATGCAAATGCCTGGTCTTTCTTGATTCCAATCATTGTGCTCATCACGACTGATGCTAATTTTGGAGACACGTGTCCGACTGGCTCTACAGAGGTAGGGTCAAAGTGAACAATGAGAAAGTAACGTTACCTGAATAGTGGGGTTGGATAAGCCTGGGCGGGACACTGCAAAGCGTAAGATTCGTTTTTCTTTACTTCAAACATAGTGCCTGTTAGTACTGTAGCGAACTTTGGTGGTACACGGCCGACCGGTTCTAGAAATGTTGAACAATGTTAACTAGCACAGAAACGCTACCTACCTGAACACGGGGACAGGGAACGCTTGCGCAGGGCATTGCAAAGTAAACGTGGCGCCGGAAGTTGTGGCAAACATCGCTCCGATTTGTGTTGTAGACATTTTTGGTGGTACGCGCCCTATGGGCTCTGAGGAATGACGCAAAAGGCGTTAATGGAAAGTCTTACCGGTACATGGGCGCAGGAAAAGCCTGTGCGGGGCAGAGCAAAGCGATGCTGGAGGACTGGTTAAACTGGAAGCCGCTGGTCGTCTGTGCACTAGCGAACTTGGGAGGCACCCGACCCACCGGCTCTGCGCATGTTGGGAGAAGGAATCACGGACAAGCGACACCAAATATATTCTGGTTGTCGACTGGAACGACAGGCCCTAATCGCCCCTACACTTCTCATAAAGGACGTTTCTATTTTGACAAACCGCGCGAGTCAAGGCTCTGCAGGGTACCCTATCCCAACATTCAGGCAAGTTATATTTTTATTAGGAAGCTTGAAGACCCAATTATATGTATTTGAGTCTGCAAGCTTTGATTCATGTAAATTCAAGAAATGTAGCATTTCTTATCATACACAAAATTTTATTTTCCTTCACCAAAATGTTTCTAGGTGTCTTTGTGTCACATTTACGTTACAAAATACTACATTTCTTGCATAAAAAAATAGAAGTATAAGTTCTAATGAAATATTGTCATGAATCCACAAGTTATCTTTAACTTATTGCGTATGTTTCATCGCTGGCTTCAATTCTATTAGGATGACAATATTTCGTTTGAATTTTAATGAAGTTAATTTAATTTTCATTTAATTTTTCACCTAAAGTTATTATTTTTTCTGACTGCACGTCGACAATGGTTTTTATAAGACGTAATATGTTGTATTGTATTGCTCTACGTTATTTAAAAAAAACCAAGTTCCATTATTACAAATATTTCATAAACAATAACTTTAGGCTTAACATCGCCATTAATTCACTTTTATTTTTCAAAGCTTTATTAAATACATTGCTTTAAAGACAAAAGAAGCTGAAACATCAAACATGAATGAATCGAAGCTTGAACACTGAATGAATGAATTGATCGCGAGTTGTAAACAACTAATACTTAAAGGACTTACCCGTGATGACCAATCGCCCCTTGGTAGCAGACAGTCTAGTTTCGCCAGTAAGCCTGTGCTTCGTGCGACATTGGTAAGATTTATAACCGTCCTCGGGTCCGACATCTCTAATATGTAATTCTCCTGACGGAAGCACTAGGTATTTTCCCTCTGAAAAGTTATGACAAGTTATAGATACCAATCAATCGCTAAAATTGACAAATTATATGTCTGCCACAGCGCAACGTAAGGTTGCGATTACTTATAAATCCATTGCATGCATGTTAGCCTAAGGAAGAAAGGAATCAGGATAGAGGTAGGCTGTGAAGCCCATGGAGCCACGGGATTCCGTCTTAGGAGCACATCCCTAAACCACTCAAAAACTAGATTTTAAACAAACCCAAATGCCTTAGAAGGAAAAATATTTCGGCTGAGTCGGAGGAAATTGGTCACGTAACTAAATTGAAATATACGAATTGTGTATATCCCATTTCTAGAACTTGTTCTTTACATTCAGCAAAGTTTTCATACCATCATAGTTATGAGCAGATTCGAGTTTGATCTCAACGTCCTCGCTCTCTTCGCTGATGATCCATGAGTTGACACTCACATACTCAGAGACAAAGCTCGGAATGTGACATTTTAAGATAGCACTATTTCCCCTCAAAACATACTCTTCCATCAGATTAACGGCGTACGCCTGAGAAACCACTGAAACAATACCATTTAGGTGTAATAAACACGCTGGAAAATCTCCACAATAGCGTTCCCATCCTTTAAATCTTAGGAGTGAAAATAACATCCTAGCTAATAACAACATGATAGGAATAGGATTGGGTAGGAATGAAGGATGGGAGAGGTTTGAAAATAATGACCAACCTAAATCTGTCGTAGAATCTAATTTGATTTCTTCCTCTTTATCATCGTTGGAAATTATCCATGAATTTACTGAGACGTATTCAGAAACGAAGCTTGGAATCTGACATTTCAAGATGGCTGCGTTACCGCGCAAAACGTACTCCTCCCAGAATTTCACATCGTAAGCTTGGGAGACGACTGGAATTGATAGAAAAAAATGCAATCAATCAAAAATGTAATAACCTCTGATTGATTCCTACGACGACGCTTTAACGAGATAAGGGCGGGATCGGAAATGAAGAAGGATGGTTGAAGTAGTGGAGTGTTACCTAAATTGAAATCAGAATCTAAATTAATTTCCATATCTTCGACATCTCCTTGTGAGATGATCCAGGAGGAAATGGTAACGTACTCTGTGACGAAGCTTGGAATATGACATTTCAGTATAGCAGCATTGCCACGTAAGACATTTTCTTCCCAAAGATTCACTGTGTACGATTGGGAGACCACTGAAACAAATAGGCACATTGCCTCATTCATTGGGTGCGCTTTACTTATAGAGAAAAATAGCGAAGCTACTAGTTTTTTTTCAAACGAAACGATGAATCTATTTTACGTCAGAAAGGGTATTTTAACAGGGAATGGTATGAAGGATTTCGGTTTGCTCACAAACAAGATTGAACTCATAAGTATACCCAAATCGAAAGTTTCGTCTAATTTAATCTCCACTTCATCGACATCTCCTGCGGATATTATCCACGACGAAACCGTAACGTACTCCGTGACGAAACTGGGTATGTGGCATTTGAAGATCGCCGAATTGCCACGCAAAACATTCTCCTCCATCAAATTTACAGTGTACGCTTGTGACACCACTGAAAATATTCGTGAGCTTCATAAAATATTGGGTACAGAATGAACAGGAAGGAAATGAAAGGACGTAGGGTCGATAATATGCGATATATAAAAATACCAATGTCGTTTGAATCAGCCTTGATTTCCAACTCCTCGGCGTCGCCCTCCGATACTATCCAAGACGACACGCTAACGTATTCCGTCACGAATGTAGATATGTGACATTTAAGAATAGCTGCGTTTCCCCGCAACACGCTTTCCTCCATTAAATTCACGGTAAAAGCTTGCGACACCACTGCAAAATCATGGATGCGTAGTTTATAGGCGATAACAAAAAGCTTGACTAGCGAAGGGTTAAGGATTCAGTGGGTATGGGACCGGGATTATAATTAGCTGTCCATTTTTATATGGGTACCCTCATTATCAACAGTGCGATCAGCTTTTATTTCGGTCTCCTCATCCCCCTCCGAAATAATCCATGATGCAACCGACACATACTCCGTTACAAAACTTGGGATGAGACATTTTAATATAGCTGCATTGCCCCGCAACACATTTTCTTCGACTAAGTTGACCGTGTACGACTGAGATACAACTGAGAAACGAAAACATGGTACCAAAATTAGATTAACTAGGCCATTGACTGTGAAAGTGGAGAGGAAGCCAAGGAAGTAACTAAAAAATTCATCTTAAACGCTGAAAAATACCATAGCTGTCGTTAAGTATATATTCTCCTCCCTCGGTATCGTGCCATGAAACCACTTGCACATGGTCGGTTACGAAAGATGGGATATGGCACTTGAACACAGCAGCGTTACCGCGAATCACGTAAATGTCATACACTTGCGACTCGTAGAATTGATTCACAGCTGGAACATTTACATGACGTTACTTGTTACTACATTGCTAGTTCAATTGAAGTCAGGGATTCGGAGTGCGGATAGGGACAATTGGGGCCGCGGTACTCTCGATTACCGTAATTGTTCTCGGAGCCGTTGAACGAATATGTAGTGTCGGTATCGTCCTTTGCCATCGTCACCCATTCCACGACATGAACATAGTCCGCCACGAATGACGGAATAGAACACTTTACAATGACAGAATTTCCGCGAAGAACGTCTTCGTCGATGACCCGAGGCTCATAATTCTGATGGACAACTGTTGAACGACACCAACTCCAGTAAACAGCATTGATATGGATAGGAAATAGGAAAATATGTTAGAGTATCTGGTTAAAGACAAGGCATTCACTACCGGAGGCGAAATTTTTATTTTCATCAGCGTTTACGGTATCGTTGTCCATAATCCAAGCCTGCACGTGAACGAAGTCAGCCACGAAGGAGGGCACTAAGCATTTCAGAATAGCGGTGTTCCCTCGCAAAACGAACTCGTCGTTGACTCTAGCCTCGTATACTTGCAGTACCGCTGTGGTAAACAATAAAATGGATAATTTAGGATTGGGGATATAAATTTTCTAGCTACTGTTGTTGGTTACCCTCGTCATTGCCAGGGAAATAGTTGCCACCCTCGCTGTCCATCCACATTTCAACAAACACGAAATCTGACACAAAGCTGGGCACTTCGCATTTCATTAAAGCTGCGTTCCCGCGAATCACATATTCATTATCAGCCTCTGCTTCAAAAGGTTGTGAAACCACTATACAAAGAAAACCAATTCTATTAAAAAACAAACAGAATAGTCAAGGTGATAATTAAAAGACAGTGGTAAGGGATAAAGGAATAGTTTCTAGAAAAAAGTTACGGAAAGGTACCGGGCCCGGTGTTTGTATTGTTTATGGTGAGTATTTGTCCATCGTCCATAATCCAGGCCTCCACATAAACGAAGTCGGTAACAAAAGATGGAATCTTGCAGTGAACAATAGCAGCGTTCCCTCTAATCACGTACTCGTTTTCGGCTTCGGTCACGTAATACTGTGACACGACTGAAGAATAACAATTAGATACTTAGTTAGGAACAAACAGGTATGAGGTGTGGGGACATGCGTTTAGCGGGTACGGGATGTGGACGTATTGTTTAGCGAGGCCATTGATACCCATTTTGTCAGAGTGATTTATAACTGTCCCCTCTTCGTCGATCCACGCCTCTACCTTCACAAAATCAGCGACGAACGACGGTATGGAGCATTTCAAAACAGCAGCGTTGCCTCGAATAACATACTCCTTTAGAATCTCAGCTTCATAGAACTGATTTACAACTGAAAGAAGACACGGTGTCTCAGATTCAACATGGCATCTTGTAAGGAAAGGATAATGGGAGCAAGGGAGATAAGAGTTGTTACTTCAAGCTAGAGTACCGATATCATCGGTTAGCAAGTATTCTCCGCCGTCCGAGTTGATCCATGCTTCCACTTTTACAAAGTCCGCGACGAAGGAAGGAATGTTGCATTTCAGTATAGCCGCATTGCCTCGAATCACATATTCTGAGACAACTTCAGCTTCATAGTATTGCGTTACCACTGAAAAACATGGTTCATTCTCAACAAGAAAAGGAGAGGTGAAAGGAATGCAGGAGACTGTATTTAGTGACACATAAGCGAGTACCGTCTTCGTTCTTAGATTCGCCGAGAACAAAGGAGTTGCCAGCTTCGTCCTGCCACGAGACGACGGATACGAAATCCGCTACAAACGACGGTATAGAGCACTTGAGGAGAGCGGAGTTACCGCGAATTACGTACTCGTTGTTTACTTCCGATTCGTACTGTTGTTGAACCACTGTGTGTTGATAAATGATAACTCAGAGGATTGGTACATGCGTTTAATGGCTTGATTTACATTAGGTATTTGAAATTTTAGAAAATATGAAAAATGATTGGTAGGGACGTGCGTCTAGCGCGGTGGTTATCGTGTGTGCAAGATGGCTGCTGAGAGGGCGCCACCGAGCTGAAGACCACGGCCTGCGCTCGGATCATAGCAGCAGGTCATTGTTATGAAGTTGGCGTTAACAAGGTCCCGGCCTTGGAACACCCTGTTCCAAAGTAGGTAGCGGTACGAGTCGATTGAATCCTCTTCGTATGCTTCCATTTGATGTCATCAAATCTGCGATGCGAGCAACCCCGTCGTTGCCTCTATGGAGTTTGGTGATACGTCCAATCAACCATCGATTTGGCGGCAAACGGTCATCCTTTACGATCATCATGTCACCTTCACGCAGCTCTGCATTGCTTCGATGCCACTTTACTCTTTTTTGAAGTTCTGAAACGTATTCATGGTAAAATCGGTTCCAAAAATGTGCTTTCAGCTGCTGTACTCTCTGGTATCGTGGCAATAGCTGAAGTGAGTGATCCTGTGTCTGTGGAGAGGGAAGCATAGTCAATGTTCGTCCAATTAAGAAATGTGCAGGAGTGAGTGGGACTAAATCAGAGGGATCTGAGGATAGGGGTGTGATAGGTCTGGAGTTTAGTATGGCCTCTATTTGTACTAACAACGTGTTCATTTCCTCATAGGTTAAGTAGGCCATAGATAAAACTCTTTTCAGATGATACTTGATTGATTTTACGGCGCTCTCAGCCATTGAATTAAAATGAGGGCTGTAAGCCGGAGAAAATTTGAAAATGATAGAATGCTGAGCGGCGTACACACTGACATCTTGATTACATTGTTTTAAAAATCTGGCTAAATCATTACATGCGCCCACGAAATTGGTGCCGTTGTCCGAGAACAGGTAAGCAGGGCGACCTCTGCGTGCAATAAATCGATTGAGCGCTGCAAGAAAACATTCTTTTGTTAGGTCGGTGACTAACTCAATATGTACAGCTTTTACAGTAAGACACACAAATACACAGATATATGCCTTGATATGTTTACAGCCTCTGCCTTTTTTGTTCGCTATCAGTATGGGTCCCGCATAGTCAACTGCGGTATTTACAAAGGGAAATTCACCTTGAACGCGTTCCTTAGGAAGATTTCCCATTATAGGCTGTATTGTTCTGCCTGAAAATCGAACACATGTGTGACAGCTGTGAACAGTTTTCCTAGCAAGGTTGCGACCACCTATTGCCCAATATTTATGCCGAATAGATGCTAACAAAAGTTGCGGTCCAGCGTGCATTAAGCTTGTATGATAGTATTTGAATATGAGTTGTGTGATGGTATGTGATGCGTGTAGCAGTATTGGATGTTTTGTGTCGTAATCATAATTAGAATTAGACAACCGTCCACCGACTCTTATTACACCGTTTACTTCTTGGTAAAACGGATTTAGTTTGACAAGTTGATTTTTAATTTTTAATTGGCCTTTTTTTGAAAGAATATTATATTCTTCAGAAAATGACTCGATTTGCGATAATTTACATATGATTAGCATAGATGATTGTAATTCTGTGATTTTTAAAGGTCCTAATGATTTATTGTGTGCGTTACGACAATTATTTAGGAATCGAAGTACATACGCTGTTATGCGTTGTAATTTGTTGATGTCTGAATATTTATGTATGAATGATGTGTCTGTCTGTAAATCATTTTGTTGCGTATCGGAAGTTAAGTGACATTGAGTCTTGAATTCTGGTAAATCCGTTTCATTTATTTTAGTAGGATGATGTGGCCATTGGCTTTCTGGTTCTGATAAAAACGATGGACCGTTCCACCAAAGCTGACTGCTTTGAAGTTTTACAGGCTCAAGGCCCCTTGAACCAATGTCTGCGGGGTTCATACTAGTAGGTACGTATCGCCATGATGTGGGTTCAGTGGTTTCAACGATCTCATTGATTCTATTTAAAACAAACATTTTCAGTAAATGTGTATTAGAACTTTTTATCCAACCAAGAACAATAGTAGAATCACACCAGTAAGTGCTGGATTCTACTGAAAGTCGAACGCAATCAATAACCTTTTTTGCTAGTCTAGTAGCGAGCAGTGCACCGCACAGCTCTAAACGAGGCATAGTCATTTGCTTTATTGGTGCTACCCTACTTTTAGCGATTACCAAACGAACTGAGATCTTGTGATCAGCTGTTACGGAACGAAAATATATACATGCGCTATAAGCGTTGATAGAAGCGTCTGAGAAGGCATGCATTTCTACTCTGATTGGTTCGTCACAAATAACGTGTCTAGGTATTTTAATATGATTCAAGTGTGACAATGTTGATATGAAGTTTGACCATTGATCGGCTACTTCCGTGGGAAGTGGTTCATCCCATGATAACTTTGAAGCCCACAGCTTCTGAAGTATTAATTTAGCCAGCAGAACTGACGGATTGATGAGACCTAGGGGGTCGAAGATTTGAGAGATGACAGACAATACCGTTCGTTTGTTATTCACCTTAGGGAACTCGATATCTTTGACCGAATATACGAAACAGTCATCCTTACATGCCCATAGAAGACCTAATGTTTTTGATTGTTCGTCTTTGCTAAGGTTGAGCAGTAAATCGGTGTTAGAGTTGCCATGCAGTTGTTCAAGTATCAATGAATTATTTGAATGCCACTTACGAAGATGAAACTGCGCACCTTTTAACTGTTCAATGACTCCTCGGCACATTTGTACGAGATCTGATTGATTATTGTGGCCAGAAATAAAATCGTCAATGTAAAAATCATTAATGAGTGCCTCACTTACGGAAGTGTTGTCACTCAGCTTACCTAGCTCGACTATACATCTCGTAGTTAACCAAGGTGCAGATGCAGTTCCGTAAGTTGCAGTTAGTAACTTGTAAGGTTTAATTTCTTGTGTCTGGTCAAATCTCCATAGTATTTGTTGTAGATTATGTTGTGATTCCGTTACGGCTACAATTCTATACATTTTTTCAATGTCAGCGGTTACTACGTATTTGTGTTGGCGAAATCTGGTTATGATACTTATTAGATCATTCTGTACTACAGGACCTACAAGTTGAATGTCATTGAATGATAAGCCAGTCGTTGTAACAGCTGATGCGTCGAAAACAACACGTAACTTTGTAGTAAGACTTGTTTCTCGCAATACCCCATGGTGTGGTAAGTAGTTTTGTATTGTGTTATCATGATGTATTGATGTGTTTTCAGACATGTGTCCGAGATCGATGTATTCTTGAATAAATTCTGAGTATAACTGCTTGAATCTAGGTTCTCGTTTGAATCTTCGTTCTAGTGATAAAAAACGTGATTTTGCTTGTTCAAAAGAATCACCCAAGTCACTAGGAGGCTGTTTAAGCGGTATAGTAACTACAAATCGACCGTCAGACTGACGAGTCGTGGTTTGCGTGAATAACTCCTCACATTGATGATGTTCCTTGGAAATGTTATTACTGATCGGTGTAACTGTTTCAATTTCAAAGAACTTAGTGAGTTGATCTTGAAAACTTGAATCTTGAATATGGTGACAGTGGACTGTATAATTGCGTGATGATAGGTACTGTGAATGAATGACACCCGAAACCAACCAACCTAATCGTGTTTCACTTAGAGTTGGTTTTGTTTTACCAAGCGAGATGCGCTTACTGCCTAATATATCCCAAAAAATGTCGGCTCCCAGCAACATGTCTACCTGTGACGGCATATTAAAGGTAGGGTCAGCCAATTGTATGTGACTCGGTATGTTGAGTGTTATGCAATCGATCTGTGTGATCGGCAATGATTGTGTGATGTGTGGGACAACGAAACAGCTGATGTTAGTTTTGTAAGTGTCATCGTAGCATGATGAAATGATAGCATCACAACGTTTTGTGATATGTGATGTTTGATGGTTCAACCCCTCGACAGAGGTTTGTGTAGAATAAGTTTGCAAATTAAGTTGTTTAGCAAGTCTTTCCGTAATGAAGCTAGATGTACTTCCATTATCAAGCAGCACTCGCACTGATTGTGTGTGATTTGACTCATGGTTTGAGACATTGATGACAGCTGTTGATAATAGTACTAGGCTATTGTTTGTTGAGGAAAGTGATATATTTTGTGGAGTGATATCTGATTGGTTTGATTCGTCTGTGGTCTGTGAGTGAGAAGCAGCGAGCACGACGCTGCTCGGTTGAGAATCCTTTGTCTCAAGTTTAGCATTCTCGTGTAAAAGTGAGTTATGTTTTTCTGCACAGATAGTACATGGGCCTGAAATGCATTCTCTGCCGCTATGACTTCGCAAGCAATTTAAACACAACCGTAATGATTTTACTTGTTCTATGCGTTTAGCAACGGGCATAGCCTTAAACTTGTAACATCTATATATGGCATGACCGTGTTTACATATCGGGCATGACGTTTTTGGTACTTCCTGATGTGTGCCTAATGTTGGTGATGATGAATTCGTAACGAATGCCTTACTCTTAATGACTGAACTGTCACTATGTCTGCGTTTATTGTTTGATTGCTCATCGACTGTCTCCAACAAATCAGCACGTCCCTTTAAGTAGGTATTGAATTCTTTTAAAGTAGGAATTCCCTCATTTTTGCTGCGATGGACTTCCCATTCACGACAAGTTACAGAGTCTAATTTGTTGGATACAATGTGAATTATAAGTACATCCCAATGTTCAGTAGGTAATTTTAATGTTTTTAATGCCCTAAGGTTTTTATTTATGTTATCAATCATATTGCGCAAAGCTTTAGCAGATTCCTTACTAATAGGTTCGATGTTGAAAATAGATTGGATATGATTATTGATTAGAAGTCTGCTATTATGAAAGCGTTCACATAGCAGCTGCCATGCGATTGCGTAATTATCAGCTGAAAAATCAAGGGACTGAATGATGCACGCTGCACTATCTTTCAAAGCTGCACGCAAATAATGAAATTTATTTATATTAGGTATCGATTTATTATCGTGTATGAGTGAGGTATAAGTGTCGTGAAACTCTAACCATTCTTGATAGCGACCAGAAAAGCTCGGCAAGTGTATGACAGGCAATTTAAGTGTGGGTCTACCTGCAACCGCTGTACCTGAACCAGTCCCCGATGCGCTACTGCATACGCTTGCTTCCGCGTTGCACGCAGAGGCAGCGTGCTTATCTAATGCATCTCGGGCAACGGCAATAGCTCCATAATATTGAGTCTCAAATGTTTCTCGCTCTTTGTACTGCTCATCTGGAATTTCAGAAAGGTTTTCTATGTCAGTTTGCACGGCATCATATTCTGAATAAAGGGAATCGAGCTTGGACAAACGAATATTTAATTCGTTGATTTGAATGCTACTAAGCGATGTGCAACAGCTTAGCAATGAATCTAAGTATGATTTAAATTGAGTTAGCTTTGTTTTATAGCTTGCTCTTCGCCTGATTAATGATTTTGAATCCATTGTATGCTAAATGCAAGATTATGAAAGTAAATATATCGATTACTAATAGGGAAGAAAGATGATTAAATCACTAGATGAAGAAAGAATTACAAGGTTTGACTATTCAATGAAACTCACTGCAAATTTTATGAAATGATGAAAAAGCTGCAGAAAATTAGAAATAAGTCGTAAATATGCAAAAGAACGATACTTAAATTATTGTAAAAAGGCGTAAGCTGCGCTTGAATGACTGTTATTGCATGCCACGCACAAGGTCACGTCCAAGGACGAGCGCCTGCGCACGACTCCTTTGTTGCTGGAATGTTGCAAAAAACACGATTATTTTTTACGCTATGATGATTATACCTACTGGGAAATGAACAAACAAATGTTTGTACGCATATTAGGCATAGAAAAGGGAATGGTATGGTTTAACTGGAAAAATGACTTTGATTTTGTGTAAACTGTAAATTGATTCTAAGTGATAGGTAAGTAAAGGAAGGACAGGGAATAACTTTGCACAGGGAGTAAATTGGAACGAACTCACGACTTTTGTTACCCTTCCTAGGATATCACTTCACTTTTTCTTGATTGTCCACCTGGCAAGTTGTATGGAGCTTGCCTCCGTCCGTTGATTATAACCCTCTTGAGTGGTAGTAATCCTCGCTGATTTGCGAATCCGGCTCGATTGGACCAAATTGTTGATAAATGATAACTCAGAGGATTGGTACATGCGTTTAATGGCTTGATTTACATTAGGTATTTGAAATTTTAGAAAATATGAAAAATGATTGGTAGGGACGTGCGTCTAGCGCGGTGGTTATCGTGTGTGCAAGATGGCTGCTGAGAGGGCGCCACCGAGCTGAAGACCACGGCCTGCGCTCGGATCATAGCAGCAGGTCATTGTTATGAAGTTGGCGTTAACACTGTGAATATAATTATTTTTAAAAGGATTGGAAGGAATCGAGGTCATTAGATGTGCTTTGAAATAACCGTAATTTTCGCCGGGAAGAAAGTCTTCGTCGTCTGTATGCCAAGAGACAACTTGCACGAAATCGGCGACAAAGGACGGAACCTGACACTTCAGCAAGATGCTGTTCCCCAATATAACGTACTCCTTGTTGACGTCGGTATCATAACTTTGGGCGACCACTTGATAAAAAGATATGGACAAATTATGTAAAAAAAAAATTGTATAAACCTGTAAAAGACACCTGTAAAATCTAAAAAACCTGTAAACATTACAAAATAAAAACAAGTCAGTAAGGTTAAGCTCAAGTAAAACACAGTAGGTACTTTAAACGTACTCGTAAATTTGCAATATATAGGCAACCTGTAAGTAATCGTTGTAGAGAGCTTTATCTTCAAAAGCGGAGAGCGATAACGCAAGATTCTTTTTACCAAAATTTTTTTAAAGTTTACTCTATTTAGATGTTCTATGAAATTATACCCAAAAATAGCTTGGGTGCCTCATAAGCCGCAGACCATAGCATAATCTCTTAATGGTCTATAAGTTACAGCATTTGGAAGCTTCATTTAATTGACCTTATTTGGCCCCGAGACATAAAGGGCATCACCCTATGACGGCCAATCAACCGTTTTATTCGTCCTAACGTGCTCGCTGTATAAGCTTTAATGGATGAATAACGAGAGCTACGTGGACTCTATTAAAGTTACAACATATTTATTCAGCCCTTTTAGTGCTCCAAAGTTTCACAAGCCCGTACAGCTTTATTGTTTTAAGGCTCGTAATCTGATAATGAAATCGTTAGTCAAGAATGTGTTTGAGTAGAGATTCTCATACAAAAATCTATGCTTGAGTCTAGATCAGTGCTTGAGCAGTAAATGCGAATACGGATCTAAATGAAACATTGATTTACGACTGATGGCCTTTTGCTATTTTACAGATTTGCTTTCATCTCAAGTATTGTTATGTAGCGCTTAACACTACTATAGATACTATAAGTTAAATGACAAGAAAATTGACTCTAATGTAACTAAATAGATTTTCATAAGAAAAATGTTATATTCGAAAGAAAAAGCAGCTTAAGAAAGCCCTAAGTTATAAAAGTATAACTTTTACCAACCATTGGTTAGTTGTCATCAAGCGTTATCATATTACAAACGATCTCAGGTCACGATGAGTCAAGAATGAATATATTATGATCATGTTCGAGATGACATATTTATGTTCACACTCATGGTAGGCATGGATTTATGATTCTTTAGTTGTTAGATGCGTTGTTTGTATCGTCACAAAACGTATAATATACAGATGCACTATTAAAAAGTAAAGAAACTGAATAAATATTTAGGAACTTTGCATTATCGCCCTCTACATAAAGTAGTGTAAATAAGTAGGACTAATGGTGTGTTGGCTTTTGTTGGCCTATTAGACACAATCAAAAACCTTTTATTATGATGTAGGTAAAATTCATAAAAAAAACATAAGATAGAATTTGGTTGTCAACAACATTGATTACTTTAACAGGATTCAAATCAATCAGTAAATTTAAAAAAGAAATATACAGATATTTACTGGTTTACTTATGCAAATAAGCGTATCTTGTATCTTGTACATTTGCTCCAGAATACTCGAGTGTGGTAATCTTCTTTTGCATTCTCAAACTAAATTAATTTGACTAGGCTATCTTTGTTGTTTCACTTTATATGAATGAGACTATTTCCTCTGGTTCATTTAGCTGTCAAAGAGAGTAAAACAACAGAATTGACACGATGTAACATTGGCGTATGTATGAACTTACCGGCTCTAACGTTGACATCTCGAGAATGGATGGTACCAACAGAGTTGCGGGCCAAGCAGGCGTACACCTGGGCGTGGACCTCTTGGCGGTAATCCTCAGCGCGGAATGGCGGGAATAGCAAGTTACCATTCGCTTGCACCTGTAGAAATAGTAAAGGTAAACCAAAGATTCAATAAAACCACGAGGTTGTGCAGGGAATGGAATCTAAAATACACTGCGTGGATGCAATGATTTTACTGCGCAGAGTAGCCGTGTTGCCGCGCCGTGTAAATCAGATCCGCTATCTATATTATCTTGACGCCCCCTGCCCTGCCGGGTAAGTCTATTTGACATATTGTTCAATTCTGGGGAGTCAGATGAAGTTTTTCTTCTCCTATGAATAGGAGATAAATTATGGTAGAGTCATCAATATATGGCTATATATCGCTTGACATATAACAGAATGGTTAGCCCCAGTTCTCGTTGGGCTCGGCACGGAACAATAAGCTGTCATTGCGTTGCACCTGAACGGAAAGGGAATAATTTAAATCACTTTGACATCATTGTGTTTGTGATGTAATGGTGCTTATACAAGATTTGTCACTTTGTATGTCACGCTTGTGCACACGGAAAACAACTTAGTATCTAATGACTGGAGCCTACTGAAGTAGATATACCATTTTGGTAGAAGTGTTAAAAGTATAATTTCTTGACTGGAAGAGATGCAAACAAGCCGACTTAAAATTTTATCAAGTTTGATGTGTGTTCACTACTAAAACATCTTGATGGTAGGAGCTTTTATTATAAGGTGTGATGAGTTTTAAACAAAAATACATATGTACATATATTGTATTTTTAAGCGCCTAGCATTTTCTTTTCCAACAGTACATAGTATAAAATAGTGGTCCAGCGGAACTTTTTGCTAGGTAATTTTGTGCCCATGAAGCCCATTTTACCACCATGTGTTAGATAAGGCAATGGACATTTAATACGGACGGTGGGAATGGCCAAAAGCCCTGATTGAGCTCAAATAAGGTTTCTATCTATATCTCGCTGAAACTTATAAGAATGGTTTGACAGATAAGACACGTCTGAACTCGGAAATCCGCCCACATTCAATGATATTTGACGCCAAGTCATCAGTAGTGTTGCAATACCATAGTTAGGTGCCAAATGCTGTTCACATGTCAAGGTGTCATGGAACTAGTCGCAATCCAGAGACGTTACCCACAGCTTTGCATTTAGCAGTGTCCAGAAAAACGTGAAGAATCAGGAAATATAAAGGCAGTTTATTTGACAAGCGCCTTTTCGAAGAGAATCTTTTTCGTAGGAAAGTCATAGTCTCATGGAACTAACCTGTCGTAATCCAGGGACGTCACCCACAGCAGTTCCATCAGATCGCACCCAGAAAACGTCAGGGGTTGGGGATCCTCGGGCCGCGCATTCGACGGTGGCGCCGGTCGTATTGCTGAAGTCAATTCGGTTCGAAGGCTCTTTCATGAATATGGGGCCGATGGTTTCGTCCTCGCAAAGCACTGGCCCTAGGAAGAAAAAAATACTTTTTATAATAGGTATATCCTGTCCGTATCAATTTTCTTGATCGCCTTCTTCGTACTGCTAAAGTTAAATCGTGACTATAATATGGCGAGTTTAAAATATAGTTTTATTGTCGTCGTGCCTACCTATCCCTTCTAAACTAACAAAACTAATGTATGCGTGGCACGTGTGTGCACGCATGTGCATCGAAGGGAATTCTAGTTTATTTTCTTTAACGACTCGTTTGTTATGAAGGTAAACTAAACTTCATAAATCTTTATAAGCATCGAGTTTTGTTTTGCAGTCTTCATAGCATAGTTCTCGATTTTGCTTATGCACAAACTTTAGAAACATCTATTTACAACTATAGCATGTTGTAGTACCTACATAGGTACGGTACTTGAATTCCGTTACCGAAATAGTCGAGGATTGGATTGAATAGTATAATTTTAGCTAATCAAGCTGCTTCGTGTTGATTTTAAAGATTCACTAAAAGGGAGAACGGTTTTGCTCGCTTGACACAATTTGTCTTTCATCTCGACGCAAATCTGCTTGAGGAAAATCTGCTGAGCTGCGTTTGTCGCAGTTCTCAAACGCGGTTCGAGCCAGTCCTTCGCTCAGCCTACGAGCGCTCGACCCAGTTTGTAATGAAGCTTGGAGAATAATACGGAGCAAGTGTGCGACCTCGCTAACGACCGGCTGCTACCCGGTGGAGTGCATATGACACTTCCATTAATTAGTGATCTCATTACATAGGCAATAATAGTGCTTAGTGACCTTTTTGTTCTCGGTGCACTTATTTCTGACACGCGATTGGCCCATTACATTAGGTACCCTCGATCGTTCGGTCAATATTATTGTTGTATCTTGCCTACATAGGTGGACGTAGGTTAGGTACATTACCCACGATAACCACGACTTCTCAAAGTGAAATATGTAAGTGCTTTACTATGCTTATCACAGAGTTGGGTGCTCGAGTTTTAGCCTCACTGACAAACTCTAAAACTGAAAACACACCCAAAAGGCAAACAAAAATTTGAATAGACCTAATTAATAACAACGCAGTGATTTCAATAAACGGTTAAAAATTCAAAAGCTTTTATTCGAACCACTCGGTAGTCGATAAAAAATAGCAACAAAGGGAACAAAACTCGAGGGCGTGAGTGGTCGACAGATGCGCGAGAGCGCACGCTTCTGATTGGCTGCACGACAGATGTGCTTCTCAGCCTGATCAAGCCGATGGACCAAGACGAATAGATTGTATGAGGAATCTTTTCATACTTCGAGAAATCTTATGATGCACGTGCAGGGATTGAAATTAGATAACAGCATTTAATTTAATGATAGCTAAGCCACTGGTCTGACAGTCAAAGTGGTAGTCACTTATTCCATTTCCAGCTTATAAAACCGCCATTAAACATTTGCTTTATTCTTTTTGCTTTGATATCTCATCATTCAAATTACGACTTAACTCTACTTTCATAAATATTTGTCGTATCTCTTTCCAATCGTCGTCACCATAGTTTATATCGCCTAAAATAAGGTGATATAAAGTTAATTGATTGATACGGTGTCAGATAAAAACAGTACAGCTGATAATTTGTGTACATTCGTTTATCAGATCGGTACCGTTTGCAATAGGTCAGTGTCGCTCAACCGGTTCGCTCTATTTGAGCTCGTTGTTTATATTACTTACGGTTTGTAAATACGTGTTATTATTGACCTTCAGCAGGAATTCTTAAATATTTTACTTGAACTAATTAAAAACGGCACTGGAACTTGTAAACTCAACTTCTGAATACATAATCTCATCCTGAACACTTAAAATTTAATGAATTAATCATCACACTCATTGGCTAGATGCTAAAGCATCCAAGCATTGATGATGATCACGCCTAAGTACTAAGGTCCTTTGTTTTTATAATTACTACAAATTAACATACAATAGTATAATGACGACTGAAAAAACAAGATTATAAAACTACAACTGCGACGCAACCACCCGATACATTTGTGTTCAACCATTCAAAACTCTCAAGTAAAGCACTCCTAAGTAAATCCGATACATCGTTTAGCTTCGCCTAAACGTAATATTCAAATTCAACAAAACTCTACCTGTCTTACTGTTAAAGTTATAGTGCAATGACCAAGGTAATGCAACTGATAACAAAGGAATTTGTGTCACGCCAGAGGAAAAATGTCTACATTGCTGGTTATGAATTTTCACAGAGTTTAGTTTCACTCAACATTCCATCGTCAAATTGCTTTTACAAAAAATAGTTGAGCACGCCACAAACTAACCAGAAATACTACAGCCGTGTCAACCGTCTAACAGCGTGTCGTCCCGATTTGAATACTAATTTAGAAAACAACAACGGTTCCCGATGCTGGCGCTGACATGCAATAAACGATTTTTATGTTAGAAAAGAATTTGGCTGAGAATGCATATTTTTAATACCCAATTGACAAAGAGAGATGTTATAACGTCTCTAAGTTCAATGACAATAATTTACATAATTATAAAAGTTGCAAGACGTTTAAAAACGAAGCCAAATCCTGTATGACTACTGAATCACCGATTACAATGATATGGGGAGAGTAGGGATATTTATAGGAGCTAAAACAGCAAGCCCAAACTATTAGCATTTGAGTATGGTGTGAAATTATGACTTCATTGCCCGTAAAGCGCGGTCATTCACCCGCCAGAATTCCTCCTAGCTGGCTACCGTGTATTATCATCCTTATCTTTATAGACAGTTTTCTTGCAACATCTGGTGGAGCTTCAAGTCTTGAACTATTAAAAGACGCGTAACGCTTTTAGGGCTACTAAACTTTTGAAGCTGCCGACGTCATAGTCTCTCATCACTATATTACATACAGGTCCCGTCACGGTTTAATAGCGCTCGGCGAAACTGGAGGGGAAGTGGGATGGTGCTTTGCGCAAACAGGATATGAAATGAAGTGTGTATGTGTCGTTTGGTGTAACAATAGATAAATAATACCTACGTTAATTTAAAAGTAATTCTTATGTTAATCTGTATTACATAATCTTGTCCACTTGTCTCGCCTACTCTATAATAACCCTAGCTTTAAAATTAATGGTACTTTTGGTTTGACATCATTACAACATAAAAACATCGTAGTATTCACCTACGCGTGTGCCTACTCAATGAACGGCAAATTCAAAGATTCTAAATCTGTTCTCTGGCTTCCCAAATATATTTTAACTAGTAACTTGTACTAATAGTCTGTGCTAGTAAGTATTAAGTCCAGCATGACTGAAAACTCACAGCAGCGAGGAGCATGTACAAGACAGAGGTAGAGAGAGTCAGTAGAATTGTTGTCTCGTGAAGAAACAGAAGAGTCAAAATGGGTACAAAATGCTATACATATTTTTTTTTTTTTTTTTTACACAACGCCTTCTTGTCCCAAACTAAGCAAAGCTTGTACGATGGAAACTAGATGGCTGATAGACTACATACATACATTTTTTTGTAAATACATACTTATAATACATAGAAACACCCAGACACGGAACAAACATCTATGTTTACAACACACAAATGTTTGTTCTCGGTGGGGATCGAACCCACGACCCACAGCACGGACGGCAGAGCTACTACCGACTGAGCCATGACGCCTGTCAATATATGACGCCTGTCACATATATAATACTGTAGGTAGGTGCCGTAGCAAAATATATGTGGTAGTTTTTATTAAATGTTTTTCAGTGTCACACTGCAGCTGCGGTATCCGTTATCTGTTTTAGGTGTTGCATAAGAAAGATTAGCCATATGTCGCTTTGTTGTGTGTAGGTGGAATGCGTAATCGTATAACACCAAAACCGAGGTCAGCTTAATTTGTAAACTGATGCTCCTTTAGATGAAACTGATATATTTAGTTAGTTTAAAAAGTAGCCCCAGACGCTGAATAAATCTAGATTAAACAAAGGCCTGTTTGTATTAAAGCCTAGAAGAGCTTTTCTAACAAATAGCCATTTAATTCTAAACTAAGTAATTGCCACGACTATTTGGTCATTACCATTCCGTGCCATGTTCAGATTGCTGTTACGAGCACAACCCACAAAAGCAATCCATTTTGTTACTTACTATACTTATGTTACTACGGATACAAAACACACAATACCTATGTATTAATATTCAAAATCAAAATAAAATATGTAAGTATTATTAGTAAAATAACAAAAACTAATAGGAACATAAGGAACTGTTTTTATAATGATTCACTATATGCCAGTTGGCTACACATCAATATCATATAAAATCTAAACAATAAAACGTGGGAGAATGAACCACAGACTATTATATACTTAGTTAGCTAGTACTTCGCTAGTGCTAGGTAGCTTGAAGAAGTTAGTAGTATAGTCTAACTATGAGAAAACATTCGCAATTCCCCTGTCATCATCATTGCTCTCGAGGAAGCTATTGTCCTAATGTCTTATTGATGTGGCTCTATGAATCACTACCCTATGATTTATACCATCGACGTTTCTGCTTCTCTATATTTTTTACTTTTATTCGAACCTTCATCGTTGCACTGCTGGGCAAAGGTATCTTCTTTATCCCTACTTATCTTATTACGAAAGTGTTGATGGTTGAATGTTTTAAGTTAGATCACGCTCAGTAATAGCTGGACCGATTTGGATGAAGCTTGGATTTATCGTTCGTGACCTACAATAAGAATAGCATAATATTTAGGGCACTTTGGATCCATCCGGGTATCGAGTAGCGATGTGTGTGTAGATCTTAATTCATTCGCGTCTATGTAGTTAAGAGCTCATTCGTTGTACGTTGTGCAGATGAGTTTTATTGTAATTTACAAACTCGTAGTTCAAGTACCCACTTGACATTTTAATGATGCCATACGCAAAATAATAAGTTTATATAAAAGAAATGTTTAAAAAAAAATGTATAAGTATTCTATCAGCAATCTAGTTCCCATAGTACAAGCTTTGCTTAGTTTGGGACTAGAGAGCGTTGTGTGATATGTCCAAGGATATTTATTATTATTTATATTCTAATTTGCCCCGTCGACAAAAAAATCAAGAGCTGCAAGCTTTGACTGAGTTACACAGATAAGCATCATCTCGAAAAGTATGTGACTAGTGAACAGCAATGTGTTTGGTCCATGTAATTGGTTTTTTAAATGTTCATCACATCCAATGACCTATTTTACAGCGTATATGACTCATTTTAGGTATAGCCGCAATGGTATCATTCGTAGAATAATGTTTACGTTCAAAACATCGTAGATTATAAAAATTGCAGTGAATCACGGTCGTGACCTTCGGATCCGACGCGCCGGATCGAAAGGCCAACGTTCTTGGAGTTTGTGTGAATCTAGCTCTTTTAGTTTAACAGAACGGCCTGAACCCGACGACCTCGCCCACGCCACGCTATAAACAAGAATCTTTACGATAAGCCGGTAAGTAGTGATCGATTTGAAAATGATAATAATTCGATTATTGTCCTATTTTACGGTCGTTCTCGATATTTTATCCACCAGTGACCTAACATTGTAGTTAGATAAGCTATTTTGGGGGTTTGACTTAGAAATAACAGCGCGCAGTGTTAGTATTGTGCATGCTGTTGGATTTTTTATTGGAAATATCAAAAACAAAAATATCGTTATTGGATATTGTAAGAAAAATAAGGTAAGGTAAGACAAAGAGAGACGCAAGAGTGGTCTAGTAGCACAATACCTATATTAGATAGGTGTCTAGTCTACCTAATTAGAGACAGAAAACAAAAGAATAAAGAATAAATGTTAAGTACTGCACAACAAGGATACTGATATTTTAAGTTCTTTTAAAGCCTGTCAACTGTATTTGAAGCGAAACCAAGTCAAACAACTACAAACCGGTCTAAACATTTATGTAAACAATCTGACAGAAAACGCAGATTACACCTGAATGAAACACACTCTAATTTTAACACATCGTCTTCATTTAGCGAACCTAAATATTTACATAGGTAACTAGCCGAAGCCCGCGGCGTTGCTCGCGTTCTACCCTTTAGAGTGTGACGTTTCAAAATTCCTTTCTTAGTGCACCCATAAGGATACTACCCTCCAAATTTCATACCTCTAGGACTTATAGTTTAGGCTGTGCGTTAATTCTCTGTCAGCTTCAAAAGAGTTTTATATATATTGACTAGTGGTTGCGTTGCGCGCGAGCTGCAAGCAGCTCGCGTCTTTTTTTTATGCCGTATTTTTATCAAAAACCCCTCAATCTCATTCGGATACCCCGTTGGAACGAAGTCAATCCATTATAGTTTTGCAAAAAAAATCTACATGGCCGCCATCTTGGAATGCCCACCCCTAATTGCAATAAAAACGCATTTAAATATTAAAAAAGTGTAAAATTCCATTGAAACCCCTCAATCTCCTTCGGATACCCCGTTGAAACGAAGTCAATCGGTTAAAGTTTCGAAAACCGGAAATGACACGGCGGCCATTTTGAATTTCTGAAATGTCATAATTTTTCTGAAATATACAGGATATAAGCTACCTGTCAGTGAAAGAACGGTAGTCATACCTTAAACTTGGTAGAACAAAGTAAGTCGCCAAAGTCGGGTCTGACTGAAAAATTCAAACTCCTATAGCATGCGGGGTTGCCAGCTGCGGGGAACGAAAATGATCAAATGTCATTTGGGTGGGCCCAATCTTGCCAGCTAGTGGAAATTTCGATTCAAAATGTCGTTATTTCTACTTTTCACGTTCCCGAGGGAAAGCGGGGAAACTACCCTAAAAATGGGGAAAATTTTTCAACCAGGCAACACTCCTCTACCAACTGCACAACCGGTCCATACAATTCATCCAGGTAGGGGGTTGCCAACTACCCGATATTCCGGTTTGAAAATCGTCTTTTTTACGAAAATCGTAAACTTTTTACAAAATGGCCGCCACGCCGTCCGCCATCTTGGATTTTTGAAAAGTCATAATTTTTCTGAAATCTCAAGGATATAGGCTATCGTTCTGCATAATCGGTGTTGCCAGCTTTTGAGTTTCGTAGAACAAATTAATCCGCCAAAGTCAAAAAGTCCCAAAAACTAAAAAGTTGCAAGTCTCTCGGGGTTGCCAACTAAAAGTTACGAAAATGGTCAAATGTCATTCGGGGGAGGCCAACGCTCCTATGCAGCCCAAGTCTCTATTCAAAATGTCATTATTTCTACATTTCATGTTTTTGGGGAAAATCTCGGAAATTACCCGAAAAATGGGGAAAATTTCTAAACCAAGCAACACTCCTCAACAAATCACTCAACCGCTCGGTACAACTCAACCCTCTAGAATGTTGCCATCATACATAAAAATGGTTTTGAAAATTTAGCAAAAACCATGACTTTTACAAAATGGCTGCCACAGCCTCCGCCATCTTGGATTTTTGTAAAGTCATAATTTTTCCTAAATCTCAAGGATATAGGCTACCCACCTCCGTAGTCGGTGTTGCCAACTTGTGAGTTTCGTAAAACAAAGTAATCCGCCAAAGACAACCCTAAAAAGTCGAAAAATTCAAATCAAAATAGCGCGGCCGCCATCTTGTTTTTTTTTTTTTTTCACCAATTCCCCAAATCTCAGCCTACAATCAGTCGGATGACACGCTCGGACGCCCTCTATCTGTCATAGTTTGCGAACGCGCAAATCAACACCGGCGCCATCTTGGATTTCGAGAACCGCTATAATTTTCCTCTACTCACTTGGTGTTTATACACATTTTCGTAGAACATCATTGTGGTGTAGCTCCACTCCTTCTGTCTCTCAGGGCATGTCAATGAGTGAGTGAGTGGTAATGTAGCTTTATATAACTATAATTGATGATTGATGATTGATAATAAGCTCTTTGAATAGTATAAAACTTTATTTGAATACTACTTTTCTGGATACCCACGTTTACGTAAAACGTTTTTTACGTTTGGCGAATTTAAAAGTCACTGTATTTTGTATCACAAAACCAGTTTCTTTAATCGCATGGCACTTAACAAGCAGTTGTGTTCAATACATTAGCTCAGACCAGATTATGCAGACGAGAATCAGAACCTGCTCTATCATGCGATCAAAATAAACTTCATTCTCTCAGGGCCTGGCGTACTGGAATTATTCCACCGCATGAAAAAGAGTGTGTAGTACAGATTAGGACTGTGAGACTTGTGAGTTATGACGTGCAAATATTAGTTCGTTGCCCGGCCGGTACATACTGCTACTCATTCTGGGGTTGTATCGACCCGTGACGTCAGGCGACCCCTTCTGCGCCCTATCCCTGAATGCTGGGCTCTGGGCATAACATTCTACTACAACAATTTTTAATAAGGCTTATTGCCTGACATGTTAATTTATGTGCAAGTTCAAAAGGGAGCAACATGAAAGGCATAGAGTAGAAATATTCGCCCTTTACGAAGCCAAACAACATAAAAATGAATTAGAGTGCCAAATAAATCGTCTGAGTGTTTTCGTCGATTAGGTAAGTCTGGTCTAAGCCAATTTGTAAACCGTTTTCTTTGATTGAGCAAACTATGCAGTCAACTCTATACATTACCTACGCATTTTATGGGACTAGCAAAATGTTTAGGCACTTCATCTGTAGTACCAAATGTTGATAAAGATGATTATGTATAGATATTTGCTACTATTATTTCAATAAAAATGCAATTTCCTTACCTATAACGGCCAGTGCCACGAGGGCGACAAATCCGGTGAGTGCCATGTTTAAAGTCACTTTGTCACTTCACTGATCACTAGTTTCGTTCACTAGCAACTCGAGGGAAAAACACACTAAAACGCGAAGTGCCGCGACGCGGCGGGCAATGCCCGAATCTGAAACAAACAAAAACACATCAAATAAACGTAAAAACTAGCAAATTTGAAATAGGTTGTCGACTCTATCGTAATGTTTTAATAACGAAGAAAATACTGTAGCCTTTACCATAGAATGAACACAGCGAAAGTAGAACACTCCAACCCTAGTTATTTGCTGTCCCTGTGTAATTTATTTAAAAGGGGAGATTGTAATTGCAGACGCACGCGACGAATTAATGGAATTACCTACTTGGACGTGCCAGATCTAATATGGCGCCAGAATACTGCTGTAGTGCTCTTACTACATAGCTAACGTATCCTATGTCTAGTCTTTGTTCAGTTCTCGTATCATGAACAATTGATACCGACGAAATCATGTCCTACCTGATGCACGTCTAATTATCGCGATGTCTCTTCGCCATACATATATTATGTGATGCAAAGCCTTTTAAGAAACACAGAACTTTCAAAAAATCTTTCTTACAATTTGTGAAACACTGTGTCCAATGCAAGCTGCCAAACCACAGAATGTATATAACGTTTCTACCATAACTTTTACTGTAAAAACACAATATTTGTTTGGTATGGGTGGTATGTTTGGTATGCATTTCGTATGCACTCAGGTATGAGTGCATACGAAATGCACAAGTAAAGGTTATTTGTTTTATCGACTCTACCAAAAATAAACTTGTAATATTGACCTCGCCGGGTTGTAAATGACAATGACATCATCTCAATTTGTTAACTTGGTCAATAACTGTGACTATAGCAATTAGCAAGTCTTACAATCGAGCAGACACTTCCTCTGCGCATGTCCATTATCGCTTCGCCAATTTCAAAGAGCTAGGACATCTAAATTATGGTTATTGGCCTACTCTTGTAATTATACTGCACGGGCAAGACCCATAACGTTATTGGATATTCCGTATTCTACAGCTATAGACCTAAGTACCTAGAAACATTCTCCCATAACTTAGCATCTACATATTCGAATTGGCATGCATTTTGTAGAGCTCTACGAGTTGTGACTGCAAATAAAACAGTAGAGTATTCTAGTAGACAACTAAGAAATAAACTGACGGAATTCAAGTATCACTTTACAGTACTTTGTAAATCAAAGTCATTGTGCAATCTACAAATACATTCCTATAAGCATATTCTCAATACCATGATGTATTTGTAAGGTATTCGGACTATTCGGGTGTTATGTTTGTGTGAAAGTCCCATGCATGTTTTCTATTTGATTGACAGACCATCACCGCCACATCAAAAAATCAAACAAACTGATATAAAAAGTGCTAGATTTGTGGTTATACAAACTAGAGTGTTTCCGTTTCAAAGTTCAACAGTAAACAATATATTTAATGTGGGTACCGACTACCGAGTAACCTCATGCGCGAGTGACGGAAGACTATTTCGGGAACCATTATCCAGAAATGGACGCGCGTTCGTGTTTGGATTTAACGAGTGTACGTTTCGGTAAGAATCCAGGCAGATCGGTATCTTAAGAACGCTGTTGTTAAATATAATGCTACTACCCTTTGGTAGAGGCATGCTACGCTGTTTAGCAGTCAAGTTTAGGAATTCAAAACCCGCGTTACCTATAAAATATGGAGTAAGCGTTCTAATAAAACTCGAAGAAGCACGCTTAGTTTACCAGTGTTCAATACGTGAACATAACGAGCTAACTGAGCCTGATAGTAGTAGGTAGTACCTAAATTAAAAAGAAAATATGAATGACTACAGGAAGTAGCCCCTCAGATTGTCGAGATAAATCCATCCTTCTTATTGACAAGTCTGAAGAGTTTATAATTTATGAATAAAACATTGTTCCTTTTGAATATAACGCTTATAATCGTCTCTATAATTGTAAATGTATATAAAACGAACAAATATTTGATCTCACGACCCCTGCATCAGCAAAATCGTTGGGTGAAACATTTTCAAGAGTATAAGACCGCCTATGTAGGCATTCTGTAGCTCTTGGAGAGAGTAATCGATTCTCCCCATGCCATACCGTCTGGGATGCATGCCCCCTCTCCCCACCCACTGAAAGATGGCGAATTCTGTACATCCGTGGTCCCCCTTCGCCCATCCTCCTGCCAGACCCGTCCTACGCAGGATGTGACGGACATTCGTCGCAAGGATAATGGACATTAAACGTTCAGTTCAAATGGAAGGAAGGTCTGAGTGCGCAGAATTGTTTCCACTCAACTCAAAACCATTAGTTGCTATAGAATCAACATTTTTATTAACACAAACTACGTGTTTAGTGTTTCTGAATGTGTTCCGCATGTTCTTATTTCGGCCAGGAAGCGTCAACCCCAAATGAATAAAGTAAAGGGCGACCGTTTACCTGCCGATGTCGGCATGAAAAAAAAACCAGCTGTTTTCATTTTGAGTGTTTGCACCTGCCATCTCGACCGAACTTGCTTCTCCGTACAAACCACCATGTGTTTCAAATTATGTAAAGTGCATTCTCAGAAATAACTGAGTAGCTTTGGATTTGCTTACTATAAACATGGCTAGATAGATACAAAGTAGTATGGGTGGGCTCTACTAATGCATTCACTCGTCAACTTTTGATATTTCATTTCGTCTCGACGGATGTCTGGTTTTATTTCAAAGTACGAGTAAGCAAAGAGTTTCCCTCTTTGTCTAAATACTAAACTACGACATATGACTTCATACAAAATCATCTGCTCTAGTCGCTTAGTTCTTAAATTTAGTCGTTCTGAGAGAAGGCAGCCTACTATGTAGTGGTCTGGGTCCGCGTGAAAAATACGGCACTGGCGTTTGTAATTTTTGGGAGTAGGTAGAGTTCCAACTGAATTGTCACCCTCCGTCCGTGTCAATGGGAAAAGGTCGATGTGCTAGAAGGGCAGGGGAATGCCGAAAATCGTATTAAGCACGCTCTATAATCCACAAACGTATTTACGTTAGTATATTACAGATATCAAGATAATGAAACTCCTTGAATCGTACCGAATCGCTGCAAAAGTATAGCTTCCGGTACCTAGGTAATCAGTGTTTTTTTATTTTGTTTGTTAAACTGGGTAGAGTTGCCAAAATTATCGTCATAATATTTATTTAGTTTAACTTGCTAAGTTCTCGCGGCCCCAGCGGAAGACCAGCGCAGGTTGTAAAACCTGCACATGCTGAGATGGGGCCTTTTTGCAACATTGTATATTTAGGCACAATTCGTGTCCTAAAACGTGTTTAGTTAAATTGTGTGTTTTATTCTTAAGTTTGTGTTGCAAATAAACATTTTGTATTTGTATATCATATCCCTCCCTCAATGAAATGAAAAAATAGGGGATCTCGACTTTATCACTAGGCACGGTAGACATGGGCATTGCAATCCCTAAATAGGTTACGTTTTTTAGAAGCTTACAATTTTTCAGTTGATATTCGTTCAACATCGTGGTTATAGTTGTCAAGGACAAAACCTTGACAAAACAAATAAAAACTTGCAATCTCTAGCATCCCACCGGCTAGACAAGTTCGGACGTTTATAAATATCTAACAAATGCTTTCTGCGCTCTGCATTATACCTATATGGAGAGACCGGTTCTCGTCTGGCGAAAGCGTCGTTGGAATAGAATTTAGCTAGAATAATAGTTCCAGAATTTCAATTCTGAATCCGAACAATTGTTCTTATAATGAAGCTCAGATCCCTTTGGTACTGACAAGATTTGTCGTATTAGAATATGCGCCTTTCTTTTGTTCTAAAATGTTGAATGAATAGTAGGTATATTTGAATCGAGTTTCTTTATTTTGACAAAATATACAAAGGTAGAGTACTTTTCTATGGTAGGTACCTACTATGTTTAGTCTGTATTTTGTGGTGATTGTGCGCATCATGTATTATTTTCAAAGCTCCAACCTTGTGGTTAGCAGTTCCTACAATAACATGTCCCTTTTATATTAGCTGCTATGATCCAGCTACCTTGGGAGCTACGTTTGTCTATGGACCACGTGCTTTGCTTGAATGAATCATTGATTAGTCAGTGCTTCTTACAGGGTGTAAGAAAAACGCTCTAATGTAATTTTTTCTTCCATATGCATTTTTCATGGTACCTACATTTTTTATATATTAGCTAAATAAGATTATATTGATCGAGATATCCATCCATGTTCTCGAGATATCCATCCACGAAACTCCTTTCATGATGTGTAGTGTAGTGTAACAGAGTCTTTACTCCTACTCATCTCTTTCCTCCTATATTTTTTTATAAAATACTATATACCTACCTAATTGTATATAGATTGATTGATAGTAAAATTCTGCATAAAGGTATCATCTCAAGACGCAGTGGATTCCCTTTCAAACACCCTTTAGAATTTTACGAGTGTTTTAATGGGTGTATCAAAATCGATAAATTGCGAAACGTGTTCAACCGCGGTTTCTCAATATCCGCCACCCACCACCTTTTATGATACTTAAACCTATTGAATGGAACCTTAGTATGAATTAAATAGTACTATAGAACTAACCATGAACCAATCATAACCGACTTATTCTGCTCATGAATATGGACATAATAAATCGCTACCACCGGTTAGGTAGAGCACACTTTTACGATTTACAAGGTGCGATATTATTCATACCGCGATAAACGAATCAAACATAGAAGTGTTGGTTATTATCAAAACATTTGCTACAAATATAGTATCAGGAAGGGAAACATTAGACAAGACGCGATACTGCGAGCCTCCCGGTCAAGACAACATCGTTATCGATCGCGGTCGCGCATTCGGCGACCGGCGTTATTCGCAAAAACCATTTTATAACACAAAAAGGTGTTATAACTCAATGGTTATGGATAGTACAATGGATTGGGATGGTTACCTGCACGTAGGGAGCGACGACTAGCGTAGCACCCACTACACAAGAAAACCACTGCACACGCGAAATGACGAGCGGCACAACCGACTCGCCCGAGATACAAACGCGGTATGAGTAACTTGCCAGGCTCGATGCCATTCGGAAGAGAGAGCAGGATGTGTTAATACGTAAAATGCGGTATCTGATAGAGATGGAGCTACTTTTACCCAGGATTGCAGGACTATATGCGCGCGCATCAGGATATTCGTGAGGAACCTTGTCGAAGAGAAATACGCATGTCCACAAGACAAAGGATCTGTCTCTGTCCCTTTCCAACACATTTGTAATCAGTCTATATGAAATCGAACATATCGTAAGTTCAAGAATTTATCTGCAGGTGAATTGAATGTAAATGTACTCACAGACTCGCGAGAATCTTCCGTATTCGTATTTCATCTGTTCATAAAAGCTCTGTTCATACATTTCTACATTTCAGCAATAGTATTAGTTTTCAATTGCCTGTGAGTGATGAAAAATATGGTTAGTATAATGATATGAATGGGTCATTAGTAAAAATAGATAATATTTGAGATAAGATAGTTTTATTAAAAATATAAATATTGGTTAAAATAACAACAATTTTAGTTTCACATCCCTTCTACTGGCAGTTGATTGTTTGTAGAAAAATAATCTTCTAAACATACAAACATCGTAATTTCTAATCACTAATATCCCTTCACACAAACTCATAAAATATAGTCGTTAAAATAAGTTTTTTTTTTTGTTTTAAAGCCTTATGGGTTTTGAGACGGATTCTGGCTTCAAAAATAACATGTGATAAAGTCATTGTGTGAAGAGACGAAATAAATATTATGGCACAAAACGTAAATTCGATAACAGCAATTAACGAACACTCCATTACTTTTAAATAATATTAGTTTAGGTAGGAACCAAGTTTTTATATTATTTCGAATCTCCAATGACTATTGAATATTATTCTTTTATCAACATGACATAATTATTTATTTATAGCGATTATTGTGTCTACTTCACGACTCGATAAACATTTTTTTTTAATCTAATAGTTACCTCATCAAGCACTTATACTACAATTCAACAGTTTTAAATAGTTCTTCATACATTCTAATCTACAATTCTACATATTTGTATTACATGAATATAGTTAATAAAAAATTTCATTAACAACTCGGCACTTGGAAAAAATACTCAAATACATAAAAAAGATAGGTATGTAGTACATTTTAATAACTTTAAAACTTGGTAAGAGGTCTGGCAATAAATATACTACTCATATGTTGGTAAGTATAGAATATGGTATACGATACAATACCATGTAATAAATAAATATATAAATAGTTCAAACGGGTTTTTATTTAACTTCACTATACTACAAAATTGATCGAGTTAACACTGTACCAAAATACAGAGAGCTAACTACTCTTACTGAGGCAAAATTATGCTTACTGAAGATTCAAACGTACCGCCCGCATAGCATCAATTGCAGTGTCTTTACAGACACTCTTTAGCATGAAAATTAATCCTCAGCATTAAAAAATCCTTCGAAAATATAAGCTTTACTTAGTTTGGTACTAGACTGTGTTGTGTGATCTGTCGATCTGTCCATGAGTATTTATTTATTGGTTTTAAAATAGCGCCAATGAGTCTCAATAAGTACGAAGCTAAGCACTATAGCTAGCTTTTTAACATTAAGCAAGAAACAAAATAGTTTTTTTTTTAAAACAGGTGCTGTATGCCTAGATTACTGCTGAGCCTACTCCATTTGTCAATTTTTGTGTAGGTACCCATCGAATGTAAAATATGTTGTACCTTTTGTTTGGCAATAAACTTTTTTGTATTGTATTGTATTATTGTATCAGATTTTCTTTTTGTGATTTTTTTATACCGAGGATAAATTCAAGCTAAGTTAGATGCTACGATTTACGGGTAGTTTAGGCGGACTCGTGTGGAGCGGGGAGCTTCTCCCAAGAAGGCTCCACGCCCCAGATCTCACGCGCGTACTCGGCGATAGTGCGGTCGGACGAGAACTTTCCAGAAGACGCGATGTTCATTATCACCATCTCGGCCCACTTCGCTTGGTTCTGTTGAAAGGACAATCGGTTAGTTAAGAAACCGCCTAAAGGCCTCTTCAGAAGTACGTAGTATTCGCTACCCAGAGCGGTAACTAAAGCCGAGTGGGTATGAGGCAATCCTACAGTTCAAAGTTTCGCTCTAGCCGCGGAACTCCATACAAAATACCCGGCGGGATACAGCAGTATTGTTACCGCTCTGGGTTACGAATACTGCATAGGTCTGAACCGGCCTTTGTCTGTTCTACTTCATCCATAGAGCAAAAAGTCTTCACGGAATCCACTGAGATGAATCCGAATTATTCGTCACACCTCTACTCGGATATAAAAATCAAATTCGGCCTCATACAAAAATCAGTTGCGTTATACAGAGGTGTCGCAGTTAAGAGAAATGACAAGATATTTCTGTAACCTGAGAGGCAATCGTTGTCGCAAAAAAACCTACCAGGTTTAAGCCTGGCATGTTTTTTGAACTGTTTTCATACTAAATCATAGGCATTCTGTGACTAAACAGTGACATTAGCACGTTTCATCGGGTTTTTTGACGTCAAAAGCCTCTTGTTTTCGTATATCCGTCACTTGGCATTATGCTGGGCAGCGAAAGCAGTCCTTGCGATATGGGGGCTGTACATTGCCGCTTACATACCTGGTACGCGTCAGACACCTCCTGCTGCGCCGCGATGTATGAGTCGAAGTCAGCGAGATGCAAGAACCGGTCGTGTTGTAGTAACACGTCGGCGATGTGAGCGAATCGGCCCGGCTCGCCCGGTGAGAAGAAGCCGCTGCGGATTTGTTCGATGCACTGACGCAGTTCTGGGTTGCGCTCGTAGTAATCATACGCGTTGTATCTTAGAACAAATAAATATAACTTTATTTTTAGAAAAGATACGCTTCCGATTAGTACTGATTTGGACTAGTTGAGCTAAATCGTTTGCAACGGTTTGTAGATAATTCAACTGTTTCATGTGTATTTTGTAAATATTGTAAATGCTGTATTAGTAGTTTTTTTAGTAAATAAAATATTACTATTCAAAAAGATAATAAATAGTAATAAAATAAGAAAACCACACGTTCATACAATTATACAATCCAACTACCTTTTACCCACGATTTTGTACAAAAAATATCTTTTCTTTATTGTGAAAACGTGAACAAAAATCACAGTACAATTTGCGTAACTTTAATCCTTCGACATTTTAAATCAATTCAACACCTTGTTTTGTGACTAAGAACTCAGGCTGTATAAAATTATCTTGATTGACGCAAGAGTGCCAGAAAAAAGAAGTTGAAATTTTATAATGCAAGCTTGTGTTTATGTTCATAATGCTAGTTACCCCTTCTTCTGCAAAGCGTCAACATCATCAACTCGCATGCCGAAGATGAACAAGTTCTTTTCTCCGGCTTCCTCTGCCATTTCCACATTGGCTCCATCCATAGTGCCGACGGTCAGAGCGCCGTTTAACATGAACTTCATGTTTCCAGTGCCTGAAGCCTCGGTACCGGCGGTGGAGATCTATAACAAATATAATTTTTCTAATAGCAATTCCGGCAATGCGCAGGCAAGAGGTCAATTACACAACTGCAGAGGACCAGTAGCTTACTGTTTCTGTGAATATCACAATTATTCACAACTAGGTTCTGCCCGCGACTTGGTCCGCGTCCCGTTTGATCTTGTTGATTTTCCGGGGTAAAAAGTAGCCTATGTGTTAATCCAGGTTACGAACTATATATATTTCATGTTTCATCAAAATTGGATCAGTAGTTTTTGCGTGAAAGAGTAACAAACATACAAACTTTCACGTTTATAATATTAGTATGATAGTTATATTCAAAATCGTATTCTTTTGATTTTTCTTTGTCATTCAGCTGTCCTCTTCTTTTATTTATGGCCTCTGTCCGTCATTTCAAAAAAGCAACTGTCAAAATAGTACACCCAATCAGAATGACGGAACAATTGGCTAAATGGAATCGATAAATTAGCTATTATAGTTAGTTTTGTGATTTGACCCCCAGAACCCCAAGAGGATGCATGCTATCTCTGCGCTAAATAGTATCTCAATCGGGTCAGCGTGGTTCGCTATGAAAGCGTAACATACAGACAAACACTTTCGTAGTTAATTAAAAATTGTTTTGGTTTTTTGTAGTTCATTTGATAGTTTCAAATAATGAGATATACGACAGAATAAAACAGCGGGTAATGCGACTTTTGCGCCAAGAGTACAAAAATAATCATTGCCCTTAGAAATCACCTTGAATAATCTACGATCTCCTTTTTAAAATAAAGTATGACTTTACGACCTGCTTTATAAAAGAACTCTTGTTTTTTTTTAAATATAATATAGGCTATGTCACCCGGGGATAGTGTGGCTTCCCAACGGTGAAAGAGTTTTTCAAATTGGTCCTCTAGTTTCGGAGCCTATTCAATGCAAACAAATAAATTCCTCTTTATAAAATTATAGATTAGTATAGAAATAGGTACCTGTTCTGAAAGATCCGCAGCAGGCATAATTCTCTCGGCGAGGGTAACGCGGTAGTTCTCCAAGTAAATCAGCTTTAGTTTGTCACCCACGTCAGGATCGTTGTTTACCTGACAATGAACAAATCAATATATGTATAAAGCAAAAGTATTACTTAGCTGGACCGCCCTAGAAAACGTATTTTTTTTGCGATAAGACAATGTTATACTTACTTTCATACTTTACTTTGCAGGTAAAAGGGCTACTAATAATTTTCAAGCTAAAATAAACTGAACGCAATCGCACTTTTGACTAAATCGAGTTGTGACTTTCAAACGACATTCGCACTGTCGAGAGTTAAGAGGGCAATTTTCTTGTTATGATGTAGATACCTACTTGTTATAGTCAGGCTAAAGAACTCTGTCACAAAAACAAATCTAAAAGTGCCAAGATGCTATCGGTTTATCTAGATTGGTGTGGTGAAAAGAGTAACTTACAGTGTTGCCTACAGCACAAGCCAAGGCGATGATCTGCTTAGCAACGTAGTAACCAGGCGCAGCCTTGCCTCCAATCATAACCGTCCTGGGAGTGATCGCGGCGCTCGGATCACGCTTGATACGGTTGTACAGCGTGATCACATGCAAAATGTTCAACAGCTGACGTTTGTACTCGTGGATTCTCTTTACTTGCACGTCGAACATCGACGCAGCGTTGATTTTCACACCCGTATCTCTTTCGATGAGCGAAGCGAGCTTCAGCTTGTTTTCCTGCTTCACTTTCATAACCGCGCGCTGGAACGCGGGGTCCTTCGCAAAGCGCTTCAAGTCCTGAAGCTTCTCCAGGTGCACGGTCCATTCTTCCCCGATCTTGTCGCTGATGAGGTCGGACAGGCCCGGGTTGCAGAGCAGCAGCCACCGCCGGGGGGTGATGCCGTTGGTTTTGTTCTGGAACTTCTCGGGCCACATCTCAAAGAAGTCGCGGAAGAGGGTGGCTTTTAAAATATCAGAGTGGATGGCCGCGACGCCGTTGACCGCGTGAGAGCCCACGACGCACAGATGCGCCATGTTGACTCGCTTCTCTCCTTCTTCTTCAATGAGGGACATGCGGCGCATGCGATCCGCGTCTCCCGGCCAGCGCTTCTGGACCTCCTGAAGATGGAGGAAGTTGATGTGATAGATCAACTGCATGTGTCGCGGCAGGCAGTTCTCCAGCATGGACGTAGGCCAGCGCTCCAGAGCCTCAGGCAGTACCGTGTGGTTGGTGTAAGCGCAGCACTTGTTCACCAGCTTCCACGCTTCTTCGTACGAAACGTTCTCTTGGTCGATGAGGATCCGGAGAAGCTCTGGGATGGCTAGAGCAGGATGAGTGTCGTTGAGCTGGATGGCTACTTTTTCCGGTAGGCTGTCGAAGGTGGTTCGAACGGCTTCGCGACTGCCGAACTTAGAGGACTTGTATCTGCGGATGATGTCTTGGAGAGTGGCAGCGCACATGAAGTATTCTTGGCGCAGACGCAGCTCCTTCCCTTCGAAGAAGTTATCGTTGGGGTACAGGACCCTGGTAATGTTCTCAGCTACGTTACGGTCGAGTACGGCCTGGATGTAGTCTCCTGAGTTGACTGAAATAGACATTATTCATTTTTGAAAGGATTAACGATTATGCGAAAATTTGCAGAGAATGAGAATACTCACAGAACTTCAGGTTGAAGTCAATAGGACTCTTCGCAGACCAGAGGCGCAGAGTGTTGACCACATTATTGTTGTAGCCGGGAATGGGGTTGTCGTATGGCATAGCGAAGACCACCTATAAGAAAAAACGTTTTTTTTAACGAAAGTCGTTCTTCTTATGAACATTATACTTTATTTTCCATATCTTCTACTGTTTTTGAATGGATCATTCATTAGAGAGAGATTATTATAGTTTGAACCATAATAGCGGAAACCACAGATCAGGGATTATTGTGATAACAGGCGCTCTATCAATTCTATCAATAACAAGTTGCCTTAGCTTTCATTGCGTCGGTCGATGCACGGTCAACTACATTGAACCCGGCATGACCTTCTTTTGATCTTTACTATTATTTATCAGTGGACCATATTGCTATGCCTATCACACGTATTTTCTTAAAGAAACTCAGCACTATATTTTTTGTGAGCTGAACCGCATGCTGTATTCTGTTGTATATGTAGTATGTCATATAAAAAGTACATAACGCGAGAAAGTAATCGCGCACGCTGTAGTAGTTTTAATGAATGATTTTTATACGAGTTTTATCTTTTTTACGTCATTCTTGATTACGGCACTATAGCGACTGATTATTTGATTATAAGCTTGTTTCTAACGCCAACGGACTGTCGTCATCAAGACGTTTCAAGAGTCATCAATACGAGACGTAATCTCATTTCATTTCGAATAACTAGGACAAAATATGCTTTCTGGATTTTGTTTTCTCGATATTCTGTTTTTAAAAACTTTTCCACTTTGCGTATTTTGTTCACCCCAACTAGATATAGCTTGAGAAATTAATAAAGTGTAAGGTACGCTAACAGATATGGCTACATTATCAGCATTCACGTTTCTATGTCGTGTTGAGCTTCGCTTGTTTTTCGTATGTGGATTACTCTTATGATAAATCATCCTGCAGATACTCGGAGTTTAACAAATTAATAGGCTTACGAGTGTGATCCCAATGAAAGGTAAACATCCCACTCTAATCTTGACTTTAAGAAACAAAAACAAGAGCGCTAAGGAGAAATAAATTACATAAATTAAGTCTTAGCGAGTGGTAGTCCAAACATTACATTTGGCACTTGCAAACAATTTAACTTTCCGTTTTGACACCTCTGGTGTTGCAGGCCTCTGGTGTTCATAGACGGTAACCGCTTACCATACGGTGAGTCGTAAACTTCTGTGCCTACTTGGTAGTATAAAGAAAGTCTCCTGAGTTAAACACTCACCCACCCCTTACTTTCCTCCAATCCGTGTGACTGCTGTACTATTACTGACCTGTGTGTCAATCCACTTCTTGCCCTGAGGGGTGTCGACGACTCGTCCGTAAAAGTTGACCGGTAACATAAACTCTGGTCTCGCCTTCTCCCAAGGGTTTCCGTAGCGAAGCCAATCATCCGGTTCCTCCTGCTGTTCACCATTCTCAATCTTCTGCGCGAAGATACCGTATTCGTACCTGATACCTAAAAAATGTCGAGGGTTTTAGAATTCTGCAACGTAGTAATGCTTGGTTACTCCAACATGAGTTTTTGACAGTTTTTCGGAATATTTTACGGCTGGTAATTCCACTCAGCTTTCTCGCACAACTTTCAATGAAAACCACCCTAACATTGCTGTTGCTGATTTTTTTATAAATAAGAATACAATAATCTATGTGCTGTAAACCGCTCGCGGTCTAGAGTTCCTGAATGAATCTTAGAGGAGACCTAAAAAAATCAAAAGCCACGTAATTAAGCACCACGTTTATCTGGATTTATGAAGCATTGTTTATATTCTCATCTTTCGGTCAAGAATTTGTTCTATTTACTAGAACAGAGGATAATGTTAACCCAGCATGGACGGAATGGCTCCTTACTCTCACCAGTAAATTCTAGCAGGCCAAGGTCTAGCCCATTATTTCAACTGCTTCAAGTGAGATCGTTAATTAGTAAATAACTAAACAGCCAACCACTTCAATAATAAAACAGAATACCTATCTAGATCTAAGCAAAAACTAAAAGGATTTATTGATTGGAGCAGAGTTCGCGATGCGATTTTACGTAGAATCACATCAATAATTATGTAATTGTAGTCTTATAGAAATAAGTGTTGTTTATTTAGAGGTAGGCTAATTTGAAGGTAAGTAGAGGAGGTAGATAGGTACTTACATAAATTGTCATTTGTTATTTGGATATATTGTTCTACCGTGCTGCTAATATTGATTTAACCTTGACATAAATTGCAAACTGGTTTGAGGATAAAATAACCAGACCAAAAAGTTTCATCCCACATCTAAAATAATTTGTATGGGAATTGTTTCGGGATGTCGCGTCAACAATATCGGTACCATTTTTTTTTGCAAATAACTGGATAGTATTTAAAGGCAGAATTGAAGCACATACAAGTTAAGTTTTCATAAATGAAGTAGGTATGTAGTTACATAAATGTTTCACGGGGATTCCGTTTAAACACATTTAAAGTTGGCGAGACGCCAGTCCTCGCGTTGTCCACCATTTTAAATGAGTTCATGATATGAACGGTAATGTCAAGCATTTCAATACAATTCTGAGTATTCTGACCCCCAAACTGAGTACAAGCATGAGTTTAATTTAGTTTTATGCAAGTTTGATTTGATTATAAACAAGGTCAATATTTGTAAACAATTTAATTACTTGCCTACAATAACAAACCAGAACCTAGAGTACCTATGAGGATATTGTAAAGGAAAAAGAAAGAGGCAAAGTTTTCCTGAAGATTCAATAAGTTTGATTATAATCTTAAATATTTTTTTTATATTCTATTCTATTTTTTTCAGCTAGCATTGCTTATCCTGAAAGTTTTTTCATCCATTTAGCCTGTTTTGTTCCATGTGATGAAATTAAAAACGGTCATATGCACAACTTTACCTCTAAGCAAGACTTAAAAGATATCCTGGTAGCTAGTAACAAGCTACCTTATCTAGGGTTGTTAGTCCTCTTTGAAATTAAGTAAACATATTACCTACTAGCCTAGACAAGCTGCTACATCTTTTATTTAATAAAAAAGTTTAACCCATCTAAAGTCATATAAAAAATTAAATTTAGAATGAAATCATATAAACAATTGAACCATAAAAAGATACATACCATATCCATATGCTGCCAGGCCAAGAGTAGCCATTGAGTCTAGGAAGCATGCAGCAAGGCGGCCCAAGCCTCCGTTACCGAGACCAGCATCTTCCTCCAACTCTTCTAACTCCTCAATATCCAAGCCGAGCTGGTATAACGCTTCATCCACTGTTCCTTGGATGCCCAGGTTGATCATGGTGTTTTGTAAAGAGCGGCCCATGTAGTACTCCAAAGAGAGATAGTAGACACGCTTAAAAAAAAATATTTATACTCATACAATCTGAATTGTTCATATTTAAAAAAAAAAAGGTTCTGGTAAGAGTATTTACCCACCTACCTATGCATGGCAACACCTATTACATGAGATAAAAAACAATTTTATTAGTTCAATGAACTCAATGATGACTATTGCCAAAAATATAACAAAAAATAACCATATCAACAAACTTTTTTATATTTTTCTTATAGAAATTAACCAAATATAGTATTATTTTATTGTTTCTAATTTCTTATGGTACCTAATACATAGAACTTAGGGACAAAACGTAATACCTATTTACCTACATACAGAATATTGTGACCAAATATTACCTTGGGGTCTTTTTCATAGTAATATTGTTGGGTGCGGATCCACCTTGAGACCAGATGGTCCCTGACAGTGTGTGCCAGGGCGAAGTAGTAATCCCTCGGCGTCGCAACATTTCTGTCCTTCACTAGGGTGTAATGGACATGACGGTTGAAGGCCTTCTTCACCTCCGTAACATTTTCAACAGCTACTATTCCGCGCACCGAGATTTGTTTGCGCTTATCCGAATCAGACTGTACGCTCATTTTTAATGTTTATTCCCAGTTATTTCAAGAACGTACCGTGTAGCCGTCAGACCCTGAAAACACAGACTGGACGGAAAACCGACCGAACCGGCTCGCGCGCAATATCGGTCACCTTGAGAAGGTCAAACTCTTGAAAACAACCGCAGATTGAAACCCCGTCAATTTTTAAATAAAATCCAGTAGTTAGACCTCGTCTTTTATAATTTTTCTTTACTGTGGTTACCAAGATCGAGCTCTAATATTTGCTTGCATTCAGAAATAGGTATTTTATTATTGTTATTTGATAGAACAATCAGATTTTTCATTTATTTTTTTTGAAAAAGAGAGAGAGAGAGAAATAAAAAGTGACAGTGACATTACTTTAACCACTGACAGCATGTCAAGTCATGTATATGTATGTCATTGTCATGTCATATCTGGGAGAATTTTTTCTCTGTGGATTGTGACAACTGACTGATACAGGTATATTATGTACCTACCACCTACCCACGGGAATTATCTATCTACCTACTTATGTAACTAATGCAGTAATCAAATTATTTATGTAAAATGAACCCATTGATATAAATAAAACGGTTTTATTTACCTTTATCAATGGTAGGTCTTACCTACCTATTGATAAAGGTAAATAAAACCGTTTTTGTGATTCTTTGGATACCAAAGAGAATAACTCATTTTGAAATACTTAAATCAACAGAACTTAATCATGGCATTAATTGTAATGCTTTTATTTAACCAGCAAATTTTCTCATAATACAATCATATTTTACAGGAGGGTAATTCTTATAGTACCAATTGCAAGCTTCATTCTGGTATGGACGGCCAACTCTGTAAAATAATAATACTTAGGTACTCAATGCATTAAAAGTTTTAAATCAAAGTTAGAAGTACCTACCTAGCTAGGGTAAGGTTAGGTAAGTAGGTACCCTACTAGATACAGCTAGGTATTTAATCATTATACTAACTCGTCCATCAATTTACGTATCTCTCCAGAAGAGAGCGATGCGGCCACATCAGGGTAATATCGCCATCTCTTCTGTCCCGGATCCTTGGCCCAGGCTAGCTGGAAAGGCGTGAGTCCTGGCTTGTCTGGCTTACGACAGTCACGGCAGTGTGCACTTACCGCTTTCTGTAAGTAGGTGAACACAAAAGCTGCAAGATGCCAATAATGAAAGGAAGGTAGGTACCTAGGTACCTTACCTTACTTACCTACCTAACCTAACTTTATATACCCACCCACTTTATATACCCAACAACGGTTTTTATCAAGGATAAGAACGAATTAAATAAAAATAAAGAAAAGAGAGAAGAACTAAACAGTTCCTACCGTTCTCTCCCCTTCTGGTTGCTTCAATCCATCGCAGGCATGCTGCCGTCTGTATTTCACGCAATCGAGGTCGTATTGATAAGAACGCGGGAACACATCTTGATGGACTGTTGAAGTATTGGTTACAATCACATTTTGCCGGTAGTAGGCACCCTACAGACTGTCCTATAGAAATGATAAACTTTGCAATGCAACCCTGACTTGACTACTACATTTCCTGACGACTAGAGCGAGGCGAAGAGGGGGCTGTACTATGGTTCAGTCCCACCATACGGTACAGTTGGTCCATCGGGTGGGGACTGTACCTACCGTAGTAACTACCAATGACGATGGGAAGTGGGTGAATGTACCTACAATGAGAAGGCTTGAAATCTGTTAAGCTTATGTCAATCAGTGAAATTCTTCAGACTAATACCTAATAATGATTTTCAGATATAAACTGGATACCTACCTGGTCTCACCATCTCCGTGGTCATTCCGTAGCTGTAATAGGCATCGTGGAGGGTGTAGGCGTTAGCGCCCGGTTTGTCCACCCAGAAAGCTTTGTCTCTCTTTACCATCTGTTCTATTACAGCATCTGGGAGTTCGTCTATTGTCGGCCTTTAGAAATACACCAAGTTTTAGTAGCAGTAAAGCTCTACCAGAAAGAAGTTATCCGGAGAACGACTACCAACCTACCACTGATATATTTCTACCAGCAAGTTATAGTGATGTTCGAATTTGTGAAATTAAAGCGATTTGAAGAACCCCTAGTGCATAAAGAAGTTAGGTTCCCAACCTTGGGGGAACTTCAACCAGCTCCCTAGTCAGTGGCTGCAGGAACTTGCCAACCGTGTTTTGGGTCTGACATGGTGGTCTACCGGGGGTCAGGTCTTCGTTAGTTAGGACTGTTAACGATACTTTGTCCAACGTGTATCTGCGAAAAGTAAGACAGCGAGATAACAAAACATAAAAACTTACATCGTCTATAACGTGTCTTAAACTTGTGGTTAAATTTACGGAAGTACCTAGGTAATAGATCTGTATTCCCTGATTAAACTGAACAAAAACTTACTTATCAGGGTCGTATCCACCGAATTTGGAAACATTGCTTCTTGGGTCTGAAGGATGGCGAGTTTTTTGCATTATTATAATTATTTAGTTATGAGTTTTGTAAATTATTGTAAGAAATGTTTTGTGATTTTGCGAGTTTTGTATTCAAATTCAAAACAAAACCCCAACCAAACACCAAAGCCAAAAACTTCAAATCTGGTCTGTCACTGTCATATTGACAAGAGTCAGAAATATGTCTGAAAATAACCTACATACCTCACTAGTAAGCCAGCCTCTTTTAAATAAGTTTTTGTGGCTGCGAGTGGCCGCGCCAGGAAACGAAACGAATTGCCTAGAGAGAAATGAAATAACCTTTAGCAGGTAACAATTTTATATTATAGATGCGAACTTTAAACAGAAGCATACAAAATAGCTTAAAAAATAACTTTATAATAGCTTATAATCAGATATATTATTTTCTCTTAAACATGATCATCTTTGATTTGGAGGCAGTGGTGCCGATTCTGTCATTCCATTTTCGTAAACTAACCTAATTTGACAGCGCGAAAATGACACCCGTTTTTGTGGTTTCAGTTTATGAGAAAAGGACGGCAGCATTTTTAGTGGTGTCAAATTAGGTTAGTTTCGGAAAAGGCATCAGTATGAGTGATGTATAAATATCTAGATGTCCTTACTAAGTCGCATAACCATTATACCAGATATATCTGATGAGTCACTGCAGTGTTCATTTATTTCGCAACCATAAAGTCTCGAATGTAGCGCTCTGGAGAATGCAATAAATATCATTTAGCCTAAAACACCCAGCATTAAATTCTCGTTAATCGCAATCACTTTTTATACGAATTAGTCTTCTGAAGCTTCCAGCGCAAAAGAAGATAATTGACAAAACTTGAACCAACCACTCGATTTCTGCATGACATATTATTTAGCATTATTCTCATTGTAATATGATCAGATCTTTTTTTTCTTTCTATTCAATTTATAGAAACCGTTTCAGAAGTCAATAGCCCATTTTTTATTCGTATTTTAGCTTATTTAGCTGTCTACTCGAATAGGGGAGCTAGTCGCCGGGCACAGGTAGACTTGTTCTGGATACAAATCCCCTCGGATTCGCAACGCTTTTACCCCCGCTGGTGAGGCTCGGTACTCTAATTCTCCTATTAGTGTGTTGTCAGTGTAAATTGCCCATTCGTCTGCACCGCGAATTATTCTGATTGTCACCTGGAAATAAGAAGTAAAGAAGTCTGTAAAGAAGTCCCTGAAAGAGTAGTAGACCATGTCCCTGAACGTTGTAGAAAAAAAATCATCTCATATAATATTATGTATGCTTACATGTGTGTAAGGAATAAGTGTGGCGGTGCGCTGACGTCGCTCCGGTCCCCAGGCGCCGAGCCAGGCATTTAAAACTACCAATTGTCTATCCTTTTGTGGCTCGTCGTATGCGCGCACATTCGCATGTAAATGCACGTTGGGGCGAGGCCACTCGCGAGCCATGTCCATCAAATCGATGCAGAATGAGTGCAGCATCGGTCTGAGCCTGGAAACAATTTGAAAAATAAATCCACGTATAGGCGATATCCTTCTAAATTATAAATGCGAAAGTTTGTATGGATATAGGTATGTTTGTTTCTCTTTTACCCAAAAACTACTGATCCGAATTGGATGAAACTTGGAATATGTATTGTCCGTGACCTGGATTAACACAGAGGCTACTTTTTATACCCAAAAATCAACGGAATCCAACAGGACGCGAACGAAGTCGCGGGCGGAAGCTAGTCAAAAATAAAAATGTCGTTGAGTAACTCCTTGTTTTTACTAGCAAAAGGAGGGTAACATGTTTACAAGTTCACCTTCCATAAACAACTAGTTGGTGCCCTTCAGGCACTCCATTCGTCAGTAAAGCTATAACATTAGGACGCCATTTCGGCTCCACTCCGTCCGGCGGGTTGTCTATACTTGTCCTTAGGCATACCTGAAAGAAACCGATTGGATACTATTACAAGCAAAAATTACCAGGCTATTGTTTTTATAAATAAATAAGCTGATACTGACGGAAATTCACTACTAATACAAAAACAAAAATTAATCGACTATTATTTTTAGGCTGATATTGACGGAAATTCAAACAATTCTACCTCGTCCTCTAGCCCCAAACTAAGGAAAACTCGTACGATGGATTTTTGAAGTTTAGGTAACATTTAGAAACAATAGAGACATTAAAACTTATGCTCATCAGAAGTATCACAAAATGTTTGTTCTTGGTGGGAATCGAACCCACCACCTGCAACGTAGAAGGCAGAGCTATTAACAACTGACCAGTGAGGCTATTAATTCGAAATTGTTACAATCCGTCAAGCTAAAGCCAAAACCAACAGGCTACTATTGGGTAAAAAGTTGAAAAAATTCGTCAGAGGTCCACTTTTCTTTCTTTTATTCTAATTCTTATTTAAAAAAAAATGAGTGGCGGTCATTCACTACCCACAAAATTACCTACAAGCTATGTGTAGGTGCATAAAGGTCAATAGCAGTAGGTCATCTAATTAATTTCAATTTATCATTTGCCCCCGATTCTGTTGTTTCATTTTCCTAAACTAATTTGACAGACCTAAAATTGTTGCCATCTCTTTCTAATGAACTAAAACGACAAAGAAAACTATCATTTTACCCCTTTATTCATACTCAACTGTAATTTTAGCGCGTCTTTAAAAAATGCTCTATCATTGTCACTTGCATGACAACGAAAAGAGATGTCAACAAAAGCAATCATTTTAGTTAGCTCAGCTTTAGAAGACCAATATGAATATACCCGTTAGTGGTGTCAAATTAGTTTAGAAATATGCACCAACAAAATCGGGCATATGGTCTAGTTACTAGTATACTCGTAACTTTTTTATCTAGTTTGAAACAAATAGGTTACCACTTACCACGGTCAAAACGCCTACCACACTCAGAGATGTTACTTTTAGGTAGGCACTTTGACTAGCGGTATTTCTGTTCATTGGAAAGAGATGTCAGTAGACTAAACGTTGACTATATTTTAACGTAAGTCTATGAATGTGGCAGAATAACTCTTTTCGGACAAGATAATCAATCGTTTTAGTCAATTGATAACAAGGACATTAACCGAAGCGTTAATAGCATGCGATGTATCTAAGTTTTTTTAGGTGATTTTAGTAATACATCCTTCCTACTAATATTATAAACGCGAAAGTTTGTACGAATGTATGGATGGATGTATGTTTGTTCCTCTTTCACGCAAAAACTACTGATCCGATTTGGATGAAACTTGGAACATATATTGTCCTTGACGTAGATTAACACATAGGCTACTTTTGTCCGTACATACTGCAGAGTTATCTATACATAGCTTATTTATCTTACTGAATTCTAATACACTTGTATCTACCTAACCGTGACTCATTTTAAGAAGGATAAAAAAAACTAATATTTATCTCACGCTGACGCATAGTCGGATGTTTCAAGATGATAATTAAAATGCTAGTCACTTCAAGGCTTTGGGAAAACTGAACTGAATAATTTACTCCCATAAGTCGTATGCCGTGGTTTTGGTGCAAATAACTGCAATAATCCGAGCTATATCTTTAATTTTTGCTTAATGTTTGCTGTAATAGTTATGTTTTTTATTGTGCAACCAAATAAACGTTTTCTATTCTATAAAACAATACCAGTCAGTAGGTAGGTATACCTACCAGTCACTTGCACCGTGTTGTCACGTGGCATTGGGGGAGCATTGGGTTTCAATGCACATAGGTAGCTTTTAGCATTAGCAGATAGCATTCTGAATTATGTGAGTAATGACACCAAAAAATTACGTACCTCGTCTAGTACCGGTGCTAAAGACGGGTACACATCAGTCTTCTGTATCTGCAAGGCCGCGTCTCGTATGCCAGTCACTTGCACCCACGTGGCGTTTAGAGGGCTCGGGTTTCGGTGTGCATAGCTGCAGTAATGTTCGCCGTCCACTGCCCATAAGGTCTCCTTTTCGTCGACTAGTATTTCTATCGTGAATTGTCTGCCGATTTTAAAGGGGAATGATCTGAAAAGATTAGGAAATATTGTTAATTGTTGGTTTAAAGTGTTTGAATTCATTGGTCTTTATTATTTTAATTTATTCAAATTTATACAAGCGTATTACCTACCTATGTTTTTATCAAACATCAACGAATACCTAAATGTAGTAACGTATCTACTTCTAGCATATTTACTATCAATACGATGACTAAGCTAATGGTTAGATGCTTCAAAACACCTCAACTAGTAGGAAAATTGTCATAATTACAATGTCCGCATTTTGTGATTACAATAACTAGGCACCTACGTTGTTTATGAGAACATTTCTCACACCCTTGAGCAAGTCAAGTAGAATTAAACCACGACTATTTATGAACATTATTCTTCGTTAGAAGTACTTAGGAACTTCATTAGCAGTAAAATTAAACCTAAGATCGTAAAAAAGTGTGTGAGAATTATAAGCTAAGTATGTCACCTTTTTTATATTGATCCATTGTGTACATAACAGTCATTCAAAATTATTAAAAAACCATATACATATAGCTATTGCGTTACATGAGTAATATCCTGTAGAGCGATAGCCGATAGAATTTGCGAGCGAAATTACCTACCAATCTGTAGTAAAGTAGGTATAGATAAGGTATAACAACGTAGACTGACCTCTTTTCTGCTCTACGAATGTTCGAAGCATTTACTGCTTTATACAGTGTGAAAATGGTAGGAGGTAAAACTAAATTATTCGCGTAGTCATGTACAGTACATTACTGGGGCCTATCTTCTGCCGGGAACGTATGAAATAAATGAACCTACTTAGGTCCTCATTTATATTTTACCTTTTGGAAGCAATAAAAACATTTGTATTGTATTGAATTCTATAATTTTACTGTGGTGTACGAGTATATTCTATCAGTCAAAATTGTAATAGACTTGATAATTTGAACTAGTGGAGCCCCCAACAACCAATCTGAATAAAACCACTAAGTTTATTTTCTCACACTGAAAAACTTGACGTGCGCGCCGTGGGTTTCCCAAGTACAGTGAAGTTATTGATTATACCATTGTACCCGACCGTTGACTGACACGCAATCAGACATAACTATACTATACACCCTGCAAAGAGCTTTTTTGACCTAAAAAGCACGATGGCCTTTTGGAACAGCTGGCTCCACAAAGCCGAACTTATTCCATTTTGCCGTGGACTCGATGTTCGCATTAGTGCGAGCTAAACCAGTAGATGAAATAGGCCCCAAATAACCACCCTTAATGGGTGATTTATATGTCACACATTGTAAAGCCTTGAGTTCAACGTCATCTTTCTAGCAGGTGCGTTTTGTACACCAAAAGTCATTCTAAAAACTCGAAATGACCGTTCGGGATAATTAAACCTGTTCTAAAGATATACCACAGAATACCTAAGAAAGCAATAGTAAGGAAATACAATGAGTGTACCTGTAAGCAGTAGTTTCTTCCAACCCCCACTTTTCATGACGACGGGTGTTCCTCACCACATAACATTGTGGTAGGCGCACGTTGAAGTGAACCGTGATATCTCCACGAGCCTCCGGATCTCCGCAGCCAATGTTCACTGCAAACCTGGATAAGATGAAACATTGACTGATAGAAAAAGTTGAATAACATTTAAGTAAAAACGGAGGTCTTAAGGCGGCCTAAAAAATCCGTCACCAGTCACGAACTTAATTTTAATAACGTTCAGAGCCTTTCAGTTCGGTGTAGGTACCAAAACAAGGCTTTTGGGGGTATAACGAACGTTACACGTTGTATGTATCGGTAATTGATAGAATGATCAACCGAAAAGATACTTTTGAAGATAAGATAGCACTGAGCAAAGATTATGATATTTGGGATTATGAAATACAGTCATGAGTAGCATGAATGCGGGTCTATTGTTGTTCCAGATAATGATATATTTTTTTGTCTAGCTGGCCCACCCACACTCGTAGGTAGGTGGTAATCAAATTATACTTTACATATAAAATGTTTCAGAAAAAAATTATCATAATTTGTAATGAAAACGTTAGAATTTCGTTATGCATAAGAAGGTAGTCCGGTACCTTATATACTATTTAATTTTCAAAGAAATCGTTATTATGACATCAGTGTGGTTTGGTTACTCATCACCTTCGATCAGCAATACATTGTGTATTACTGATCGAAGCTCACCACGGTAAATCTTCATACATAAGTTACAGCATAATTTCGAAATGGTAATTATGACAGCAGTGGTTTAATTACTTACCATGGTAAATCTTCGCAAGGCGTCCCTGTGCAGACTATGTGGGACCCTATGGATAGTGGCTCGTGTAGAAGCTGGACAAATGTTACCTCTTGTGCTTCTGCCAACTGGTTCTGTAAAAGACAAAATAGGTATTTCATATATCCTTGAAATCTACTGTAATATGCAAAATTGTTAGGTACCTAAAGACTTAAACCATGTTCTCACGAATTATACTTTTTTGAATATTAAAACAGCTAGGCATTATTTAAATTATCAAGTCAAACAGACTAATATTAAGCTGTAAGTATATATATCGGCATTTACGGTTTTGTAGGCTGATTATGGTAATGATAAAGTACGCCACGAATATTTTATAGTTTTTTCCTAATATTTATTGTCCCTATACTTACCCAGATATTTACCTACAAGAAGTGATAGGTTTAGGTATGCCATACTTATTAACATTAGTTCTGCTAAATATACCTAAATAACGAACTCTAGATTAGGTATACTTTTGACATTTACCTACTTAACTCGAATGAATGAATGAAAACGCTTTATTGTATATAAATAACACCGAAACATATTCCTATGATATAAACAAAACGGGTTGTATTAAATGTACAATGGGCGGCCTTATTGCTCAATAGCGATCTCTTCCAGGCAACCTTTGGATGGAGAGGATTTGAATAAATCGACCACCAGATCACACCTTTGGTGTCAAAATACATAGGTATCTACCTAATTATTTGTCAAGTAAATAAGGAGTCAACAAACCATGCACGTATACCACCGTATCATACGATGAGGTCATCAAGTATTTCCATCAAATACCTACCTACCTAATAAACGATCACAGACAGGACTTAATAAGGATAGCCCATTGTGTTGCTAATTAAGAATGCATATAGCAACATAGGATATAAATACTTCAACGTTATTTATAAACTAAGGCAGATCCATAGGTACCAAAGGTAGCAGAATAATGCATTGTTTTTATAAGAAGTAAAGTACTCAATCAAGCAAATCTTTCCTTTACAAGAGGTCGCAGTTCATACCTCATAAAAAACCAGGCACCGACGACGTGCGACGACGGGTGTTATGTTCGTTTACTTATACTTACATCGTACCTACCTAGTTATCTTTTTTTTTCTGTGACTATGCTAGATTTACCTATGTGGAATTATGAATATTACATTTGAGCCGGAAAATTAGTGGGTATCTGGGAAATCCAAGATCAAAGCCACAGTGACATCACCGCAACCTTGTCGGACATTCAAAATAAATTCAAAAACTTTGAGATTGGTAAAAAAAAAAAATGTTTATCAGAGTTTACTAATTTACCTAGGTGCGCTTAATTAAATCAACGATAGGTACCTAGAGGAGCGTAACGTGTTTTTTTGTAAAAAAGTGTAAACAAAAACTCTAAACATAAGATTTCATTGTCAGATATTTATTTATGATAGTACCTAGGTACTTCCATTCCACCCTGAAATTATAGAAACAGTAGATTTTTTATCTTATAATTGATTCAGTTGAATGAGTTCGAAACTTCGAATTACAGTTCTAGAGGACTTGTTTGCAAAGATAACGTAGCAAGAAACATACAACAAAAACTATGAAGTTACCAATGAAGCAGGTAAAATATCCTCATCATCACTGTCGGTCCGCGGGCGGCAAAACAGCCAGCGGCAGAATGCACCACACCCACATTTCTCTATCAAGCGAACCATAATAATCACAAAACTGACACAGTCACGGGTTGTTCTTCACTAATCCTACAGCTCAATACACCCGCGAGAATATCATTTCTGTAAATAAACGCTCGAGTGCCGCGGTCTGCGAGTTTGTCAGACACGTCTATCTGGCGCGCTACCTACCTCAAAACTTTCAATGCGATTCTAACCAGCAAACAGGTTGGGCGGTGACCGGTGACTGTTTGTTTTGATTTCGTCACTGCTGCGCCTACAATTAGGTGAAGGCATCTACCGCAATGTAAGTATAAGGTTTGCTGTAGGCACAGTGTTATGATAATGGATCGAGGTGTTTTACCTCATTCATTCAGTACCTACTTATGTAGTGGCATGCACCAATGATGCGTTCTATGCGCGCTCTAATAAATTGCTGCGTCTTGCCCGAAATTTCGTTAAGAAATAATAGTATGTACTTAATAAAAATTAGTCAGCTTAATACCATGAATTGTTTTTGAAATTTAGGTAAGTACGTACTACCTACCTAAATAGGTAAGTACTTATACAAGTTTATTAATCTAAATAAATGGTAGTCACGAAATTAGAAATATTCAAAATGTAAACACATCTTATGTTAATTCGACATACAAAAAAATGAAACCGTTTTTCATGGTAGGTAAGTTAGGTATTATTTATCACAAAACAAGAGGTAGGTAAGTATAGAATAATTTGGGCCAAAAGTGAGCACTAAAGCATAAAAATAATTTAATTAAGAACTTTAACTTACATTGTATTCTGTGCCTATATGTAATTAACTAAGATGTTATTAGGTTAAAATTCATAAAACCTAATGGATTATTGAATACCTACATACCTAAACTAGATACTGTCATACTAAGTTGTACTAGATAAGTTTTCAGAGATACATAGGTAAAGGGGCGTATAGACGCAATAACAACAAAGAAACTAACCTCAAAATCCAGTGCATCCTCAGCGAAGTCGTAGTCGATGAAGTCCCGTGGCGTAAATCCTTCTTGGGCTCCATAATCCATGCTTACACAGTTCACACATGTCATCACTTCCTAGTTATCTCGACACGAACACCTAAGCACTAACTTTGACTTTACGCCACCGAAGCACTTGTGATAACTAGTTGACATTTCAGTAGAAAATCGATAAGACTGCGGGCGAATGAGCTTGTTGGTGTCGCATTATGAAATCTGCCCAACCATAACATGATACAGTTCAATGAACGGAAGACTGTTGGGATACGTGTCCATACTAACTAACAGAACGAACCTTCACAAGGAAGGCATAAGGATCGTATTGTCCGTATCCAATTTCTATCTCTTATCCACTCGCATTCAGACGCGGTGAATAAAGAGAGACGAAAGATAGATAAAAAATACAGTCCATGTATAAACAACAATAGATTAGCGAGATGAGGCCTTGGTGTGCCAGTCTCATTATGCAAATGAAGATAATGGATGAAAAGGTGACTAAATACTAAAATAGCTTCCAACCTTGGTGTCGGAAAACATGGAAATATTTATAGCTGCTTGATTTTCGCATCGATCGAAGACATTTTCATTACAGCTTTATATCGAGCTTTTACACGAGCGTAAAAGCGTAATTTTTATGAATTTGTTAAATCATTGAACACATTTGAAGGTTTATTTAATGTTAATAATACATTTTGATTGTAGTTATTATTTCCTGTTGTGTTATGCTTGTGATTGTGCCTAGGGTATAATTTTATATTCCTTAAACTAAATTATTTGTACCAAATTAAATTAGGTACCTATGTTTTTCTACAACCAATAACGGACAGGTATTATAACTACATAAAAAGTCATATTAAATACAGACATCCATTTTATTTTCTTATAATATGAATAATATGATTATATGCTTAAATACTTAACATATTATTATCTACAGTATTATTTTGTGCCGTGTCTTTTTTGGGGGGTTTCCTGAAACAAATTAATTTGAGCTGGTAAAAATAAACTAAATTTTTTAGATAATTGTAGGGATACAATATTAGCAGTATTTTAGTTTGGGTATTTTTGTCACAAATATATTTTTAAGGTAAACTTATCTACCAAGTTTTATTATTTTATTTTAAAAAAGCCAAATTAGGAAAGAAAAATATTTTGGTTTAATCGAAAGTTGCAAGATAAATAATAGTAGGTACGGATAACTCTAGTTATGTGAAATCGTCGTACTTGCAAATCTCAAGTGAATAGACTGAAGATCAGTTTTTACGGATTCGTATCGGATGTAGTTCGTAAGAGTTCAATTAGAGTTTTTTTATGTCCGTATTTTCACGGATTCGGATCGGATAACCGCTCTTAGAGCTTTTAAATAGAACCCTAACGTTTGTTCACATAACTACATCCAACCGTGAGCAAAAATATATTTCAGGTTAATAAGCAAATCTCATATTATTATAACTTATACTAGGAGAAAATTATGAATATGGAGACACTACTGGGTGTTTGCCATCCATGCCATTTATGCACTGAATACGAGCTGACCAACCTCTAGCTAAATGCCTGTACGGGCAGATTGCAAGAAACAAAGAAGATATGAAAAAAAAAAAAATTAGCTAACATTCTGTGGGTCGTGGGTTCGATCCCCACCGAGAACAAACATAGATGTTTGTTCTGTGTCTGGGTGTTACTACGTATCATAAAGTATGTATGTATTTACAAAATAAAAATGTATATAAGTCAGCAATCTAGTTTCCATAGTACAAGCTCTGCTTAGTTTGGGACTAGAGGGCGTTGTGTGTAATGTCCAAGAATATTTATTTATTTATTCTAATTCCATGTTCAAGCAAACTGACCTTTTCAGTTTCACTGGGTGGCCGTTGTAAAGTTTCCTTTCCCGCTCACCTCGTGTGCGTTGTTCCCCTGTAAACAAAAAGCTTTCTACACCCGTCCATTACATTGTTTAGATAACTGTCAGCTAATGAACATTTAATTGCGTTGGATACATGCCAAAGGTCAATGAAAATAAAAACCATCGTTTCCTAGAACTTTTCAATAATCTATTGCTGAAATTTATCGCCCGGAAAACAGCCATTGGGAAATGGTTTTACGTATTTTGAGGTCGCCTCAATGTACACGTTTGTAACCATGAGTTATAAAATGTAGGGACAGTTTAGTTCCTAGTTTGTCACTACTAGAATGCGAATACGAAACATAACGGTCGAAATCATACACCCTCCTTTTTGCTTCGCCGTAGTCGGTTAAAAACGGATGATGAAAATGTTGGTGGAATGATTGTTTTCGTCCAGTTTCGTCACGATTTTTGACCTTATTTTTAGTGTCTAATATTCAACGAGCGACAAGCGTAAACTGACAAGAACTGCTGATACTCGAATCATTGCTGTCGAGAAATCTCAATGAAATAGGTACTCAATAAAAAATATTATTTTTAGAAATTATTTAGTGATAAAAGTGACTGTGCCTATGCCTATGTCTACTTACATGGTGAGTTCTCACATGCTGCAGTAATTTGGCTCTCGTGGCGTATTGCCGCGGACATTGATCACAGGCCGCTGGCTCGCAGGATCTTACGCCGCCTGCTATTGTTTGCGTTGCTAACTTCTCTGCACCTGGTTTCAAATTGTACTCTATGAATAATTACTTAAAAAAATCCACTAACGATATCAATTTCTTCGGAGTTTCAGATTTTATTTTACTCTTGTTTTGAGCTTGAAAAGTACTAGGATTAAAGTTATGAACCCCAGCATGTTTGTCGGTTTTTGAAAATACAAATATCTAAGCATTATATTATTAGTAATTACTAAACAAGCTTTTACGATATTTCATAATTATGCACAAAATAAATACTGCCATGAAATACGGTATTATCAGCTCTGTATAGGCACTGCTGAATATATATTATGAGTTATGGTATAACTAAACGAAGATTATGGCATTAGTTGCATACTCAACTCATACCGATGCGGAAACATGACTTGTCAATGCACATAACAAACTACGCCCAGGTTAGTTGGTAGATAATGCTAAATAGCATTAAACTCGCCTCTGTACGATTTTTTAATGCAATAAAGAATTTTCTAATCTAATCTAATAACTTAATACTGATCTACATATTTACCTGGATGATGTACTGTGATATGGCGGTCCCGTTTTGCTGCGCTCCGGTAGATCTTAGCACAAGCCACACAAGGATAGTGCCTCACCGGCCGCTCTACTTTCGACGTCGATACTATTTTATGTGCGCGCCATAAGTGGTTAACTAACATGCCGCGACGCTAAAAAATACAATTTTTATGAAAGTTGTAGTCTAATTTAAGAGGCACCTTGAATGGAAAATTTACCTACAGCGTACAGTAGTGAAACTAGATAAAATGCATAAATAAACATCTCAGATTTACGATGGTTTGAGTCGTTTTACTGTGAGGTCTGTCTTTCAGTCCAAAAATGATAAAATATACTTTGGGCAGTAACCTTCGTTGTAGGGACAGGAAAACATTGTTAGGAAGTCTGATGAGGTAACCTGCCTCATCTCAAAATCATATCCTGTATATCAACCAATTGGACACGAGTTTTTAGTCAAATTAATAGAAGCACACCTTCCTAAGAATAATTTGATGTCTGTACGCCACAGAATATTGAATTAGGAATTGAATCTGCGATTATTACTTAACATATTACTGTACATTTAAAAGCATTAACCACATTAGTAGAGTAAATCAACGTATCACCGTAGCAAGGTCGTGGGTTCTTTTTAAGAAGCCAATAACCTTTTATATCTATTTATAACTGTATCTTTGCTAACTCGTAGAGCTATGTTTTACTCATTATATAAATAACTGCCATGTTTTGTCCTAAAATAAACTTATTACTTATAGAACAAATTAACTAAATTACAGGATAAAACTATACTGACTCAGGACTAGTTTTGCGAATAAACAAGGCTTATTGAGTAGCTGTTCAATGACTGTTGGAGTGTTTAAATATTATTTCGGAATGTTTACAATATTCACAGTCTTCACAATTCTTTGAATGATTTATTATTTGTAATTACACATAAGTATTTGCTTGGAGTATGTGATTTTTTGGCTGCAAATCATAGGGAGTAATAAAGTCTCCAAGAACCGGTCACAGAAACGTCGGTCGACCAACAGCGAGATTGGCAGACGATGTTGCGAACATCGCGGGCAGGACATGACCTCAGCACAGGACCGTGAGCAGTGGCACAGACAATGAGAGGCCTATACCCAGCAGTGGGTGAAGTCGGGCTGTGGATGATGATGATGATGATGACTAAAGTCTCAAAAGCACCGTAGTGGGGAAAACTTAATGGGGATTTTGAGACTAGCCCATTATTATTGAATAGAAAAACTATTTATTTCTTACCTTAAATCGTTTCGAATCACACTTTTCACAAGTGTAGTTCTTCTTTTCTGATTTATTTTCCTGAAAGACATGAACGTAATCAGTAATAACTTTTTACACCAACCAATTTTCATAACTATTTATGTAAAATTCGATTGTCTATGTATGTTAGTTCATTGTAATTTGATTGTAATAACGATTACCATGAAGTTCGATTCGATATACACGTCTGCTTATTATTCAAATATTATAAGTACTTAGGTACCGTTTCTGAAGCGTTCTCCGCCGAATGCTCTTTGAGAAAATGTTGCGCCAGTTTATCTCTATTTTTGAAGATTTTTCCACATGCGCACTCTAGCTTTCTTGTTGGACAATCTCTGTAACAAAATTATATAAAAAAAAATTAACAAAGCATGTTGACTATCTAATAGAAACTTATCAAAACGACGTGATAGATCACGCGTCATTTGATCAGCTACTTCGAAATAATTTCCTATTCAAATAAAAGTGTTTCTTGAATGAATATTTACCGTAAATGCTTACGTCTATTCCCTTTTATTACTGTTCTACTGCAATAAGTACATGATTCTGGTGCAGATTCTTTAACCTGCAAAAAAACAATGAATTAATAGTTTTTAGTCAAACATCTATAATCTATGGATAAGTATTTTTTTAACCAAAGTCTACAAACCTCACTGTTACTTGGTTTAGCTGCCGTTATGAGTTTAGAGACACTTAAATCATTGCTCACGGAAATTTCGTCTCTAAACGTAATGTCATAAGGATTAAAATCGTCAGCTCTTGAGTTGCTGGAAATATCAAGGTTGGAGATTCGATCTGTGTCGAATAAACTGCTGGAGAAATCAAGACCATTGGTAAAGTTTTGGAAGCTTTCCTCGGACGGTATTCGAGTTTCTTCGTTATTTGGAGTCGAGTTTAACTCGGAGTTTGGTTCTGTGGTATCCCTGCAAAAGTTTTTTCTATACGAAAACGCTTGAAAACTAAGTTGAAGACCATACTTCTATTCTATTAACTACCATCAAGTAAAATACATCAATATCAATAGATTTTTTATAAAACGGTCTCCAAATAATGCACTTTATAATAATTTCTAACTTGAAGAAAATAATGTCCTTTAAATAAGAAAAGGATCTTTCTACAGCTCAAATGCAAATTGAAATAAATAACTTACGTAATTTTTTCTTTTTCTTTACAATGCTTGGATATATGGCGTCGTAATCTGTAAATAAAATATGGCGACGGAGTTATTAAAGTACCCAATAAGGGTATTGAATAGAATTTTAAATGAATATTTTATTCTTACGTAAATAATCTGCTGAAAATCCGTCTACATTTAAGACAGCGATATCCCCGACGAGTTGAAATTATATCATCCTGTAATGAACAGTTATTTACATACAATTAATACACAATATCGGAGTAACACTACCTACCTTATCTTATAAAGCTCATGCGCACAGAGTACCTACAAACTCCTAGAGAAACCTGCTACGAGTACTAAGATATCTCTGTGAAGCTAATTACCTAATATCTCCACAATTTCGATACGTTGAAACATTAGGCTATGACGCATTTGCAGGCCACTCTACAGTACATTAACCACTTTATTATTTAGTTCAGTAGGTATTATCGTAGTGTTTTGTGTAGTAGCTTTTGTTATTATAGTTAGTGTATGTATGAGAAACTTACTTTGTGGTAAACATCTGCATGGCGCTGAAGTAACGACGCCGATGGGAGCGCGCGATTGCATTCATTGCACCACCATTGTTTGGGGTTCGATAATAATACTGAAAATGTATCAGAAGTGATGTAGAGCTGGTCTATAATAATACGTAATAATATGTTACTTAGACTCTGGAAGACGCACATTATCAATATTACCGCCCATTATATTTATTACAAAACATGTGCATTGATTTCCAAAAATTATTTTTACGCGGCGAGAAAAGTTATTATATTGTCTGAACGACACAAAAGTTAAGGCTGTTTAGTATTTATACAGTGGTTCTCTCACGAAGGCGGTTTAGCTGTATTTGTAGTTGTGCATGCACATACATCAATCGAATGCCTCTTCTCTTTCTATCTCAGTATGTCCGAATAGTCCAGAGCTTACGCACACAAGCATAACCAAACCGCCTTCGTGAGATAAAAAACCTATACCTGCTTCTAAATCCAATGTAGGTACCCCAGTAGGCAGTTTATGGTCCTCAGCGTACTTCTTGCTATACCCCAGTTTGAGCGGTTTCCTTGCGTTTATAGGTTCTGTTGTAATAGCATATAGTTGATGGTTTTCTTGGTAAAGCCATACATTTGCTTCAATACCCAGCGGGAGTAAGCCCATCCAGTTACATTTATCTTAAAAAATAAAGACATACCTATACTAGGATACTATACTACACGCAAAACTTATACCGTGGAAAGTTATCATTACTACCAACTGAGCTGTGCGAAGCGCTCGTGGCGTAGCTTGCTTAGTCAATCTTCACTAGTAGTCAACTATTTAGATGGGTGACCGTCAGTGGCATTTACATCTGAGCGCCTCGGTGCTTCGGAGGGCACGTTACACTCTCTCGGCTCGTCGTCGTTAAGCCATGACGGAGGTCTTAAGGCGGCCTAAAAACTCCATTGCCAGAGTTGGCCACTAATTCATACGAGCTTGCTTGCTTTACTGAGTTGTAAGAACAATAATTACCTTTATCTGTGACATCAATGTGAACCGTTACATTATCATTCTTTAGTAAAAACACTGGAGCATCTGATTTGCTTTTTAACTCATCAACTTGTGCTGGAGTTACCACTTTATGGATACCTAAAACAGATAGTTTGGATGAAGTTAGGTAGATGTATGATATTGGGAAGATAACAGAGAGTAGGGGGGTGTTTACATATTGGGGTTTTAGGCTAGTATTTTGATGAGGAGGTATTGTTTACCTTCTACAGGTCCAAAACGAATGCGCGCAGGTAGAGTCCTTCTTGGAAATATGTTGTCCCTTCCTCTTATTTGAAGAGCAGTAGGTAATACTGCAATAGCTCGTTGAGGAACTCTGACATCTGATATGTGAACTGAAAAATTTAGAAATTAAAGAAACCTTCTAGAACTTTGGCCTTGAGAGTTGGAACTGGGTTTGCTGTTTTTATTAGAAAAACTGTTGACGAAATCGGCTTTTTATGAGCGCCATCACTCCAGCCTTTACTTAGAAACATGTTTTTTCCGCTTATTTGGACTTTCAACTCACCATAATTCTGCACTTTCCGCTTAACAGTTCTGGTATGCTCATCATCATCTTTTAATTTTACTCCAGCATCTTTCTCCTTTGTGGCAGCTACATAACAAAAAGTTGAGTGTGGTTTGACTTGCAACGAGCTTTGAACTTCCGATGTTATGTTCAGATAATAATCGTTAGCATTTGATGGAGAATTTATGAAACCTGGATCATTAGAATTTGACTTTGGTCTAGATTCATTTAAATAATGATCATTCTGAATAGCGTCTCTTTTTGTAGGTGATTTGTTTATTGTGCAATTTAAAGGGTTTATCAATTCATTGATAGAATGGTGCGTTGATGGATTTCTCATTGCTCCTGGAATGGGTTTGGCTGCTGCAGGGTGTAGTGCAGAAACTAGTGGTTTAGTTTGAACAACAGATGTATCTAGCTTTGTACAAAGGCTAAACTGTGGGTAAATCTTTGTTCTAGTTTCATTCATAACTGGTATGATTTGGTTTTGAACACTGATAGCATGTTCGGGGCCTATAAACATTTTAATTATTAGTATAATTAGTACTCTACTCTTTCAGCTTTCTACTTTATAAATGTTTCTCACCCATAAGCAATGGCAAAGACCCTTCTGCTATGAATACATGTGGTAGCATTTCTGGAGTTAAATCCTAAAAAAAGTTTCAGGTTAAATCCTGTACTTAGTTATTACTTATAAATTTAGTAAAATCACAAGGATCATTCAGAATCATCCAACATTATTCAAGAGTCATCTAGTACTTACATAAATACTAGATGACTCTTGCAACCTCGCTGGATTAGTGATTGAGTGAGCAAGGTGAATGAAGTTCTTATGGTGATTCCACATAGCCCGCCAGCCATTATTATGCAAAAGGGCTATTAGAGTCAAAATTGGGTAAATTGGCATTGTATGTTTGATAGAGCATAACTATCTTCATAGAATTCAAGCCTTCTTAATTTGAAACATGTCCTAAGCACTACATCATATTTTATATGTAGTGAATAATTATGGATGAAGAGTAGCCCGGACTCTGTAAACATCTTTAGTAGGTAGGTATGTTTAGGTACGCGAAGGCGACTTACTTTCTCCAAAATATGTAGTGAACTCATTTGGGAGTTGTTTATTCCTTCGATTCTTACGACAGAGATCTGTGATGCAGCACTGGGGCAATTTACACTGTTAGGGCGAAAATGATCTGGAAAAAAAAGCCGGTTTAAATAAATAAATAAATAAATAAATATTCACGGACACTTAACACAACGCCTTCTAGTCCCAAACTAAGCAAAGCTTGTACGATGGAAACTAGATTGCTGATAGAATACATACATACTTTTTTTTTTGTAAATACATACTTATAATACATAGAAACACCCAGACACAGAACAAACGTCTATGTTTTACAATACACAAATGTTTGTCTGTAGAAAGAAGCTGTGGTAAAACATGTCCTTTATGTTTTAGGTAGGTAAGGTACTACATATAATTAGCAGTAATTGAATTTTTATTAGCTTACTCATGATGGTCCGAGTATATTTTTTTCTATGGTCCTGCACCGCACTGCACCTGACCTGAACCAATAGGTAATGTAGGTAGCTAATTAATACCTAATATCCTTTATAGATCAAGGACCTATGCACACCAAACAACTATATCATAAGCAGCTATGCAATGCAATCCCTTGTCCCTTGTTTCATTGCTTTGTTTTTATTTTGAGATTCAAGATTTAGATCAAGAATCGGACAGAATCGGATTTCCTTCGCTTTTGACAATGTTATGTTTGACAACAAAATGACATGACGGATTGAGAAGGACGATATGGAACCACGGACACGAGTTTTAACATTTTTTGAAACGAAACATAGCACTTTTATTTTAATAGTTTTTCTTGTGTTATTGTGAGTATTGTTGTTTAATTTTGGTGGAATTTTAACCAATAATACTTAGGTCATAACATAAAGTGTGAGCCATTGGAATAAATGTGTGTAAAGTGGTTTTTCTGAATGTGAAAATTCGTGTTAGGTTTTGAAGAGAAAATCCACCATTTTCTTTTCAAAACAAACGACAGCCGACTTGACAAATGACTTGACTTGACTTATTTATTACAATTTTAACACTTGACATTGGCAAAATTGTCTGTCGAAATGACGGACACAGGCCATTATTGAAGAGAAGAAGAAGAAGAAGAGAAGAAGGACGAGTTTTGACATTTTTTGAAACGACTACATAGCACTTTTATTTTAATAGTTTTTCTTGTGTTATTGTGAGTATTGTTGTTTAATTTTGGTGGAATTTTAACCAATAATACTTAGGTTGTAACATAAAGTGTGAGCCATTGGAATAAATGTGTGTAAAGTGGTTTTTCTGAATGTGAAAATTCGTGTTATGTTTTGAAGAGAAAATCCACCATTTTCTTTTCAAAACAAACGACAGCCGACTTGACAAGTGACTTGACTTGACTTATTTATTACAATTTTAACACTTGACATTGGCAAAATTGTCTTTCGAAATGACGGACACAGGCCATTATTGAAGAGAAGAAGAAGAAGAGAAGAAGAAACATGGAACCACAGAAAACAAAATCTTCTTGGGACATACACATGAGGCATTCATTTGTTTTCCGAGTTATTTGTTTACTCAAGCTGAGTGATTGAATGAACCAAATGGAACACAGAAATGGCTGTATATCAATGGAAAAGAATATTATAATAAAATCGTTATTTTGTCCAATACATACCATCACAATTTTTGCAAAAATTAATAACATTAAAAATTCTGGATTATAAAATCGTTTAGATCCTTTTCATCATTGCTCATCATTGCTCTTCGACATTCAAACCATCATCATTCATGGTTTATAAAGTTAATAAAATAGTCTCCCGAGAACGAATATTACACACCTTGACTCCATGGCGAGCGTCAGAACCTGCTCCACAAATTTTCACTAAACATTGCTAAGTACCAATAACCAGATAAATCACCCTTCTTACACAAACCGCATTCAAATGCAGCCCTACTTTTAGAGCACCAACAGACAGACACACAGCAGCGCCGTCAAACCTATAACACCCCTTCCGTTTCTCGGATTTGGATAAGATTGTTTTTTCTGTGATTGAGAATGAATGAAATGAATGTTTATGAATGGTTTTAAAAAAAAAGATGTGAAACGAAATCTTTGCTGGTTCATTTTTTATTTTACGTGATTTTTATCAATTTTCGCGACTATTTTCACATTGTATGTATTGTGGCTGGCCATAGTTAAAATTATGTGCTAGGTAGAATAAAAAGATTAAACAAAAAGACAATCAAACCTGTTCGTATTTCGATTCACGTAGCTTGTGTCGTCGTAGTGGAGCTGGAGTTTACCTATGTACTTCCTAGCACCAGTCCAGCCTCCTTCAGTCCAAATCTGAAATAGGTAGTTTCCTAACAAAGTGCTGTTTCTGCAAACATTGTTCTTGTATGACGATGAGCTAACTACTCTCATGCTCTGGACAAAATAATGCCATGTATGCTCCTGACAATAGAAGGAAAGAAGCAAGAGATGTTATCTATCGTAGCAATTCAAGCCTTGACTTGATATACGGCGAGCATCCGTCCGGGAACGGCTTGCGTCGTGAGTATGGGAGTCACGGTTCGATAGATGTGATTGGTGGTGGCAGTGAGCGTTTGCCTGCAATGGTACACAACTACAACGGCGTGCCTGCGCCTGACAAGCCTCCGGGCTTCGGGCGCTCGGGGGATCGTCTGGCAGACGACCACACAGACGGTCCCCCTGCTAGAGCCAGCGCCAGCCCTAAACCACGACTCAAACTCAATAAACTATGGGCCGGAGCAGGGGCTGCACTCTCACGTCAAGCGTTGGATGATTCATCAATATCAGTTTTGAGTGATGGTACGAAGAGAAAGCAATTTGCTCACTATGACTGTCAATCGTTGATGGCCAATCTTAACTATGCGGCTGAAATACGAGGGGCCCTTCTGAGTCGACGCCGTAACACAACCACTGGTGCCTCTGCAGCATCCTTGCTGGCAACACGGGGTCTGCCTCCAGGGGATGATGCAGTGCCTGACCCTGGAGATGGAAGATCAAATGAACTTCTTGAAAGCTGTCCTTTCTTTAGAAATGAACTGGGAGGTATGTCTGGCTTTATTTAACTTTATGTGTAAGTTTATATGAGGTATTTAAGATTAGTCAGCTCATTACAAGTTTTTTTGAGTCCATGTATCAAATGCAGGTGGTTTTTCCAAGCTGTGGTTACTACTTACTACATGACCATTGTGTCATCTGTGAATCAGGTGACACACAAATTCCGCTCTCACACTTGACATTGTTCTCAGATCAATGAATAATGCATCACTTATGCCTAATACCATCCCTATACTCATATATAATATGCTATTACCTGAATTTACGCATGTGTGCTTTCAAAGCTTTAAGAATTCCTCATGCATGAATCATCAGTTGAAAGGAATGTGATAGGTTACTTTGCATAATTTTACCTATTTGATTGGATATCTTGGATATCTGTTGGTTGTTAGTATGAATGGCTCAATCCTATCTACATAACTGAATCCTGATAAAAAATATTTAGAATCTCATTAATTTTTTGAAGTTTTATATCTACTACTAACCACAGTTGTGAAAATAGAATTTCCCTTGCTACACACAATGAATGCAATAATTACGCTAGCTTGTGTAGTGGTGCATGAACATTGTGCACCTCACAATCATTAGCGTGTGATTTACAAATACTCAGTTTTTTACATTTTCATTATGTTCACAGTCACAAGTCAAACAATAACCAGATAGAGTCTATGATTTATGCAGATAATTATCCACAGAATACCTGTAGAATATGCAAACCTCCTTCAGTAGGGAGTGACGGATGGCAGTGTAAAAAAATATTTAGATGTTTTTTGAGGAGAGGAAAAAATAGATTTTAGTGTAAAATAATTTTCAATTTTAATTTACTTGGCCACCTTACCTTCCCCATAATTAACAATACCTATTAGGTATTTGGATTATTAATACTAGCATTTTTAATAAGGTTTTTCCCATCTTCACATTTGTTCTCATTTACCTAAATGCATTTAATATTCTGTTGTCCTCTTCTTGTATTTTCCCATTTCGGTCAATCATTTGCAATCACAAATACTTGTTTATTCCTAATATTATTTTAGAGAGATTACAAATAATAATACATATACCTAAATAGGTATACCTATTTTGTTTTAATTTTTAATAATGCCAGAATGTTTTTAGCTTTAAATACCTCCTTCTGTTGAGCTTAAGATTGAATTAATGTCAGCACATAGGACATTTATGTAATGGCTGCCAGGTTTTGAGCACTAAGATGAAGGATTGGATATTTCAGGTGAAGAAGAGCGTTGCGTGTCTCTATGTTGGCGTACTGCTCGCGGCGCCATACCGGGTCAGACGGGCGGGTGGTATCGTCCCCGAGCAGCTTACGGCATCTCCATGCTTGAGTTCCAACCAGGACAAACGCACTGGCGGAATGGATGCCCCTTCGCACGCTCACTGGCACCAATGCCGATCGAGAGCCAGGATCTTGGGGCCTCGTATTATAGAAACTACTTTTATAATCATCGTGAGTTTATATTGATACTTCCTTTCATACCCTCTTATTAATAAACTTGATGTAAGCGTGTGGGATTTTTTTTCTCTCGGTTGACCAAACTTGTATGTGTGTTACCTCCTTAATGTAGGTAGCTAGTTATTATTGTGAACATCAGCTGATATTTCCGACTATTGCATTATTCTCGCCAAAATTCCTTGTTTGTTATTTTCCTTACATATTCATCGTTTCCTAATTTGATTAGGAGTAGTGTATTATTGATATTAGGGCTATCTCGCTACAGACCAAATTAATTACCGTGAATCTATGTCATATTCCAGCCCATCAAAACTGGTTCGGTATGGATGAAACCCTCGGCCCGGTCGCAATATCAATAAAGAAGGAAAGGGTCGAGCTCCGTAGAGGAGGCAGTGATGCATCAGCGCCTGCGTCACAACTCGCCTGGCAATACCGCCTCATCGTCAGAACTTCAGAACTACTCACGCTTAGAGGGTCTATTCTAGAAGATGCACTACCAACCGCAAAGCCCAGTAACAATAGCGCGACTTATAATACCAAAGATGTATTGGAGCACGTCGTTTCCGAGATGCAGACCAGTTGTTTGAGGTAATTTTAGGTTTCATATAGTCATCATCATCATCCACAGCCTGCTTCACACACTGCTAGGTTTGTTTGTGCCATCCATCACAGTCCTGTGCCATTCTAATCCATTTTCGTATAGAAAAGTACCATCAGATGTCTCAATATCTACTCGAGAGTACGCAACTTACCTGATTTTGTAACGAAATAAGCACGACTTTGCAACACTTGTGCTATCATCTGCCTAAGTTGTAATTTGACTTGATTGAACTTACTTACAGACTTGGATTAAGTAGTAGTGGAGCTGAAGAACAACTACTACGATTAGACGAACAGTGCGTCACCCGATCCTATAAAGTCGGCGTAATGTACTGCAAAAGCGGCCAATCCACCGAAGAAGAAATGTACAACAACCAAGAAGCGGGCCCGGCTTTCGTTGAATTCCTACAAATGCTCGGACAGACTGTTCGATTAAAAGACTTTGATAAATACAAGGCGGGGCTCGATAATAGAAGCGATTCTACAGGACTGTATTCAGTGTTTGCTACGCACCAAGGATGCGAGATAATGTTTCACGTGTCGACTATGCTTCCTTACACGCCGAACAATCGCCAGCAGTTGTTGAGAAAACGGCATATAGGGAACGATATAGTGACAATAGTTTTTCAAGAGCCAGGTGCGGCGCCTTTCACTCCGAGAAACATTCGTTCGCAATTCCAACATGTGTTTGTGGTCGTACGGGCAATGGACCCGTGCACTGAGAACACGCATTACAGTATAGCCGTAAGTCGTGCCAAAGAAGTGCCTTTATTCGGACCGCCTATCAAAGATGGCGCGGTGTATCCGAAGAGCGAAGCTTTTACCGAGTTATTGTTAAGTAAAGTAAGTATATCTATACTTTTCTATCTTACCTTAATTACTATTGAGAGGTATGATCAATAATGGATGGTATTTTCAGGTAATAAATGGCGAGAATGCCGCGATTCAATCACCAAAGTTTAGTACAATGGCAACGCGCACCAGACAAGAGTACCTGAAGGATTTAGCTAAGAATTATGTTACTACTACCACTGTTGAAAGTGGTCAAAAATTCTGTAAGTATTCTACAAATATTACTTAGGTACAGTACAGTACAGACGCTGGATCTTGGCGATCGTGAAGTTAGACGTCGATGCGCATTAAAGTTTTTTCGAACAAACTCCACCATTGTCAAGATCCGCAGACCGTCCACGCAGAAAATCTATAAGTATGTTAGTTTTTCGGACGGTAGGTACTTAAAAAATGAAATGCACACTTTTCAATTTGTTTCAGCATTATTTTCATCCCTGCTTAGTAAAAGTGGCAGCAGTTCAACAAACAACAACACAGTGTTGACTCGCGTCGATAACTGTACCAACGATGTCCTGGTCGGCGGAGCTTTATGTTATCATGTAAGTTTCCAAAGCAATAGCTAATGCTGTTATTATTATGAACAATCATCATCAATCATCAATATATACAGGGTGTTACCAGACCACTTCCGAAAACTTGGAGGTTCCAATCAGACCATGATACTGAAAACATTAAGCGAAAAAAATCGCGAAAAAAAAAATTGACTTGACTATCTCTTTTTAATTTTTTTTCTAGTTACATACACACAGTACAACATAATAAGACATATCTACCTAATTATCTCATTTAAAAAAGCAAAAAAACAAATAAAATAAATAAAGCAGCAATGTACACGCAGCACGCAGATTACGTCTACTACAGCATGAACAGCTGAGAGTTCATCGCGGGTCATTCAAGTACGCAACGTGCGAGCGACCTACGTTAGTACCTACCTACGTTAGTAGGCACTTACGACACAGAATAAATAATAGTACTACGCCTCGACCTTACCTACGTGAATGCGTACATTGCGGGCTGGCGAAATAAATACAAATCTTTAAACATTGTTTTCTCCGGCTATAATTATTTTTCAGGATAACTGTTTTTTTTTTGGTTGGGTTTTGGTGTGCTGTAGCTCCCCCTTTCGTTTTCGGAAGTGGTCTGGTAACACCCTGTATAAAACTCTTTTGAAGCTGACAGAGAATCAACGCACAGCCTAAACTATAAGTCCTAGAGGTATGAAATTTGGAGGGTAGTATCCTTATATAGTGTAGTGGTGCACTAAGAAAGGAATTTTGAAAAGTCGCACCCTAAAGTGTCTAGAACGCGAGCAACGCCGCGGGCGACGGCTAGTAAAATATAACGCACGTACAGTTAGTACAGTTTGACCATTTTCGGAAGAGCATTGAAGATTGTCTCTCAGAAAAATATTAGCAAAAATGTAGAACAGTACCTAAAATCGTCGATAAATCTATCATTTCTTTAGTTGACAAGACTATTTTTAGTAGAGCCACTAATACAGGGTGAGTAAAGGAAAGGGTTGGGCAACATAAGTAAGGTAATTAATAATTATAGCGAACATAGTTATTCGTGATCTCTGTAATTTTAAATTCCCTGTTGATTTTTGTCACGAAATGGGATTGCTTCAACTTTGTGACTCAAACCTCTGTTCAATTATGGTTCTATTGTAATGTATTATGACCAATATTGATATTATTTGCAGGTACAAGTGCAAGATGAAGGTGCGGGTGGTGTCCTGTTGGAATGCATAATGGGCGTCTCCGCCGACACTGTCGTTATTGTCGAGAATATTACAAGGCAGATCGTGCTTGTTATACCTACCAATTGCCTTTTAGGTAAGTACATTGAATCTGCCCTAGGTAAACATATAAACTTAAGTTTAGTAAAATAAAAATATTATTATATAGTTTAGTTACTAAAGTATATTATAATAATAAGTGCCGCCCGCGGCTTCGTTCGCGTCCCGTTGGATCCCGCTAATTTGTTGGGATAAAAAGTAGCCTATGTGTTAATCCAGGTCTCGGACAATAATATGTATTCCAAGTTTCATCCAAATCGGATTAGTAGTTTTTACGTGAAAGAGTAACAAACATCCATCCATACTTACAAATTTTCGCGTTTATAATATTAGTAGGATAGGAAATAGGATTTACTTCAAAATGAAAGGGTTGAATTACATTGAATTCGAAAGTACATAATTGCAGTCGTAAAAATGATTCATCCCAAAGCGTTTAGCTTAGACAAAGAGGAAACCATACTCCGCCTAGGTAGACGATGATTAGCATAGGATATACAGGGTTTGATGCTACGTAACTTCCAACTTTTTTTAAATTACTTTTGAAAAGATAAATACGTACGTACATAATGGGATCAATAACTTGTGTAAAATGTTTTTGGTTGTATTGTTATAGGATGGGTGACGAGTGGTGGTTGGACGCGTGTTTACTATCACCGCGGGGAGAGCGTGCGGGTTCGAGGCGGGGGCGAGGCGTTATTGCGGCGGCTCGCCAGCGTCGCGCCGCACAATGCACACGCACTCTCTGAGATAACGCTAGAACGAGGCGCTGCATCACAACTGGGTACGTATTGCATGTGCGGGACCGGAGCGGTTCAACAGCGGGGCAAAGATTGATAAATTTGTAGCGGCTTTTAGCGCGCCACATGAGAACTATCCTAGATCACGTCGGGGTCACCAATGAAGAGAATACGGTAGGATGTGTGTCCTCCTACGAAAAGGTAATATCTTCCGTGTCAGTCGGTGCCGGGTACCCGGCGGCTTAGTGTTTGGGCTTGCCGGACAAATAACATCGCCGCTGGCCACCTGATAACCGAGATGTGTCAAAAGCGGCTGACAGAGGAGTTATCCGACACGATAAAATTAGACAATTGCAATCGCATCGTAATCCAAGATACACTGCGCCAACGATAGCCTGATTGCAGAATGTTGCACCGGTTAGCATACTGTTATGGCAAAATTTTCGTGGCCCTAGAGATTGCAGAATGTTCCTCTCTAAATTTATACAAATCCTCTCCATCCATACGTTGCCTAGAAAAAAATCGCTATTTAGCGATAAGGCCGCCCATTGTACATAAAAAATATGCTCCGCTGCTAGCATGTATTTGGCTGCTCGCATGTATTTGCATTTTCGATTTATCTCAAAGAAGGTTGTCAAAATAATGCTTTAGTTTCCAAGCATGTTTGAGAAAACTATATTTTTAGTGTGTAATTTTGGTAGAATGGGAGTCCCGCATCTTCTTACGTAGGAACTACGTATTACATATAGTTTGATGTTTGTGCAGGTTTCCACGTGCAGCCGGATGGGCTGGTGACGGGAGTAGAAGGCGGCGGTTGCGCGGCGCGCGCCGGCATGCGCCGCGGCGCGCGTCTTCTGGAGGTGTGTCGCGCGGCCGTCGTCGCGCTACATCACGACCAACTCGTCGATCTATTGAAGACTTCCGACCCAGTCACGGTGAGAATAATGTACACGTCATATACATCTTTCAACAAGCAAAAGTCAACATTTTCTGAACCTGATACTGTACCGCGGAGTGCTACATGGATGAGTTCAACGGCGAACGCGCATACAAATTGTAATAGCTGTGCCCTTCAAGGTGATTATGAGACTTATTGGCCGGAATACTGAAACGTCACTCAAATTTGAGCACCACTTAAAATTGCTCTGCATCCGTTTGATATTACTCATTTGTAAGAGATGACAATCATTTAAGCGTGAATTTAATTTAAGTGGCGTTTGAGTATTGGGCCAATTGTTATTTGCAGCTTCGTTTCCCGTCACACTGTCATAATGTATAATTCACGGACCGCGTGATATTTGCGATTCGCCTCGTTGAGTTCACCCACGTGTGACTCCGCGTTATTTTCTATTGTACTTTTTCGTGTTAACCTCCTTATACTTCTTCTTCTTCTTTTAAACCTATATGGCCTGTGTCCGTCATTTCGACAGACAATTTTGTCAGTGTCAAGTGATGAATTTGAAATAATATAAGTCAAGTCTTCGTCAAGTCGGCTGTCGTTTGTTTTGAAAATAAAATGGTGGATTTTCTCTTCAAAACCTAACACGAATTTTCACATTCAGAAAAACCACTTTACACACATTTATTCCAATGGCTCACACTTTATGTTACGACCTAAGTATTATTCTTTAAAATTCCACCAAAATTAAACAACAATACTCACAATAGCACAAGAAAAACTATTAAAACAAAAGTGCTATTAAGCTGTTTCAAAAAATGTCAAAACTCGAATCGTCCTTATACTTTCCAGGTGACAGTAACATTTGCGTCTAGTTCAGTGTGTCAGTGCGAGACGTTGGTCCCGGAGTGTGCGCGAGTGGCGCGGGGAGACGCACAGCACCCGGGCCGGCCGCGGCGCGCGTACGAGCGCGGACACTCGCCGCCGCGCTCTGAGAGCTCCGGATACGGCACCGGTGAGTATCCAGAGGGCCTAGTACGAGTTTTGGTGTGTGAATCTGGTCTGCGTTTATATCGCGCCAACATTACTACATACTAATGTATGTACATTGTACAGTGCTGAGGGCCTAGTACGAGTTTTCAGTGTATAGTGTGGGTGTGAAACGTCTGACGCCCAGCATATCATTGGGCGCTGATTTGTATGGAGACACTGAGCGGATTCTTTGAGAAGCTCGACATGCGAGTACGGCCTTGGTGTAGACCTAGCTTCTCAAAGAATCCGCTCAGTGTCTCCATACAAATGCGCCCAATGGTGTGCTGGGCGTCAGACGTTTTACACTCACACTATACACTGAAAACTCGTACTAGGCCCTCAGCACTGTACAATGTACATTATTGTACATACATTAGTATGTAGTAATGTTGGCGCGATATAAACGCACCGAAACCCATATTATTAGTTGTTGCCTCGAATGATCTTCGACTCTATGAATATGGGCAAGAGCTTCCTCCATGAATCGAGATACACTGCGCGGTGACGCGAATATGATTCAAATATGTGAGATGTACGTAACGTGGCGACAGATTTTTTAGTGAGTATTCTTGGCGCAGTCTGTGGGATGACCCCATAGTTTTAATGCGTGGCCCTGCACGTCCAGTTCAAAGTAACGCACTTTGAGTGCTCCGTATACCTGATGCAATTTGCAGCGTGTTCTGAATGTTTAGAACACCATGATTATTACCTAGTAGCGTTTGTCTATCAATTTAAAATAACTGTTTCAGTGGTATATAATTAGTTTATTTGCAGGTGGTTCAAACCGCAGCGGTCGTCGGTCTCCGGTCGCGTCGCCGCTGTCGGAGAGCGCGGTGCGACGTCGCTCGCACGCCGACGCCTCGCCGCGACACTCGAGGAACTCTAAACGTGTCTCTGGCAACACCTCGCTCACTGTCAGTACAACAAACACCTTCTATTAAACACACATTAAAATAGCTATAGTAAATGTTATCAAATCAATAGACAAAGTCAAAGTCAAAAAGCTTTTATTCAATAAAATCTCACTGATCACTTTGAATCGTCATTACGTTTTGTATGATTAGGTATGATTACATTTTTTTTTTATTGGATGAGTTTGATGAGTTGGATGAGTTTATTGGACGTTTCCATTCATAGCCTAATTCAATTTGATCCATCCGATGGCTTAAATCTTTGGGGATGGTGTGGCGTAAAACGAACTCTATAGAATACTCTGGGAGATACTTACCGAAGTGAAACATATTCTAATTAATATCGAAAGTCTATTATTTATATATTTTTTTAAACAGGAAGAGCTCATGCGGCTTATGGATGCAGAGCTAGGTCAGACACCGAGATCAAACAGCGCCGGGCATCAAACACCCGTTACTCCAGTTAATAATACTGCCGGAGTAACGGGAGTAACAGGCGTGACTGGAGTTACAGGAGTTACAGGAGTGACGGCTCGAACACCTCCGTTACCCTTACCCGATGCTACAGCACTTGATTGGGCCACACTAGTACATACAGCGACGCGAGCTATGTTGCAGGTAACTTTCTTAATACTTTAAAATAGCTGTCTGTGGTAACGAGAGTGACTAGAATAACGAGAGTGACTGACGTAACGAGAGGTGAATGTAGTAACAGCCTTGACTGAGATAAATAAACCTTTGAAGATGTAAAAATGTCCTCTTATACTTAACTTGCGATCTCGCAATATTGCTACTTGAGATGTCAAGAAGACTCAAATATTCTAATACTTATTTAATTTTAGATATGTGAAGAAACCCAGTACCCATCTATAGAGAATGCTGACTCCACTCTAGAAACCTTACCGAGTGACACTGTCAATGAAAGCTGGTCCGAAATCATACCAGTAAGTAAAAGTATCCCGTTTGGTTCCATATTATTGCCATTAACGATCATAAAATAAACGTTAGTTATGATCAGTTTTAATTTTAAATTCACGATCATCACTAATCTCATTCAAGTTTGTACCGGATTGCTAGATCTCTGATTAGATTAGCATAGCATGTGAATTGAGATATTATGTCTAATAATATTCATACACTTATGATGCCATTGGTATAAAAAAGTTACAATTTGCAGTCTCCTGAAATTATACCAACATCAACACCACCGAACACATCACCCACCGATCAAAACACAGGACCAAGCAACATCAGCGGACGAATCAATGGCGCAGGTCATGCTAATGGCGCAGGTCAATCCAATGGCCCAGCTCAAGTCAATGGCGCAGGTCATAGCAATTGTGACTGCGGATTGGCCGGTCGCGTTGCAGCCTTAGAGTTAGAAGCAGCCACTTCGCAAAGGCATCGACATCAACTCGAAGAAGAGGTTAGATACTAGAGTAGATATTTTATTAAAGCGTGATTCCTTACTGAAATATCTTCCAATAACAAAATTAATCAGTCACTAAACGTGACTGAACTATCCTGTAACGTGACTAACGGACCTATTTTCGGAAGGGCATGAGTCAAATAATATCAGTGAGCAATGCAACGGCGCAGGTGCAGCCAATGGTGCAGGTCATAGTCAATGGCGCAGGTCATAGCCAATGGCGTAGGTTATTTCAATGGTTCAGGTCATGTCAATGGTGCACGTCATGGGTTATATTCTTTAACAGTACATTCAAGTAAATGTTTTATTCGCAGGTTCGACGTCTGCGGCGTCACAACGCGAGATTGCGAGAGGAATCAGCGCGAGCTGTGTGGCAACTCAGACATTTCACGCAATGGCTCAAACGTACCGTCGACCGACAGTGACAACCCTACACGGAAACACTACGGTATTGTCCTCACAATGATTTTTTATCACAAAAGTTCAATCGCCTATTACGAATACACTCTGAGAGACACTGCGCTAGCTATACCGGCTATCGAAAGACAACCCCACATAGAGACACTACGGTTATTGTATACGATGATATTCTATCACAAACTCTCGCATTTCATTAGCTAGAAAAAAAATCTGCGCTTTTTGGCAACCCTGATATTTCACGCAGTGGCTCAAATGTACCGTCGGCGTCAATCGTCAATTAGACAACCCTACGTCTGGATCACTATAAAAATATGTACAGGTACAACGAAAAGTCAATTATGTAAAGTACAAGTGACAGCTACACCAGACACCACAGTTAACTTTTCATGTGAAGAGTTAATATTGAATTCTTCAAAATTAGAATTTTAAATGCAAATCGATTTGGTTAAGTACAATTTGCGTTGTACAACTCTAAATTGTAAATCGGTTTTTTTTCTCTCGGGTTTTTACCATAGATAACAAGGGGTTTACCCAAAGAATTGATCAACTAAGTACATAGATAGTGGCGATAATGTTCAACATATTTTTATCAGATTTTATTAATTTGGTTGTCAATACAACCTATAATCGATTTAGAGATTGTGTAATTAGCATACGGATGAGTACCTATACAATGACTTACAAATCTTACAATACACTGTTGTAAAAATCATTATTTATTGAAATTGTTAATGATTACTGGTGAAATGCCTGTAGAATACGTCAATTATTATTATAACTCGACGGCTTTGCTAGATTTATGCTTAGCATTTAAGAAACTTATAACACCAATAATATACACAGATCTTATGATGTTACTGTAAGTGAAATATAAAATTGCGCTGTATCTTATGAATTATGTGCCTTTTCTTAGCTTCTAGCGAAGCGTTTGTTTTGGCGAAACTTTACGTAGTTTGTCAGTGTTTATCCTTCTAGTCAAGTGGCAATCCCAAGCGCTAGCGTAACACACTCGTAAACAGGGGTCTGTTGAAATAATTTTGATTTTTACATCGATTTTGTTAAACATTTTTGAGAATTTTGATTTCATCCTAACCTTGGTCGAAGGAGGGAATTCAATGCAATTTTTTGGTTTGTATGATGGTAAAATCATATTTAGGAACCGGGTTTCGAGCTTACTTCATGTTTTATTTCCCTTCCGAAGTCAGCATTTGCCGGCTGAAAACGCATAGAATAACAAAACAATCCACAGAAAATGTACCAGGGTTTGTCAAAGTCAAAAATATTTTATTTACATATCAAAATCACAAAGATCATTTAGAATCATCGTATAAACTTTGTGATTCTAGGTTCCAGTTCTAAAATTATAGTATTTTTTGCGAACAAACCAGAAATTGCGATACTATACTACACATAAACAGTATAATAGGTATTATACTACGAAATCTCGTAAAAGCACCAGAAATGTCCGGAAATGTTAGGTGTCTGACTGGCTGCGTTTAGTCGCTTTTGTTATTTCAATACTCGACTGCACTTGGATTGCAACTTGTTTAAGAGGGCTGAATAATACTGTGTATTAATTTGTTATAGATTAATTACCCACATTTATTGTTGACGTGTGACTCAGTGTTACTGATATACATTACTAACCTATTATAAGTAGGCATTACATTTGTTTATTGGAATAAAAAAAGCTAGTATTTTAATGTAACTTGTTGCGTTGTAATTAGAAAGTCTGAAGGGTATACGTTCTGTTTAGATTCCGATATTTTTCTTTTATGTTAAGTGGTCGTGTGTTGCATTGTGACAAGAAACGGTAAAGTTGCACGTGTGTCTTGTAGGTAATATTTTTTTTGTTATTTTCAAAATAATAACACTCGAAAACTGTTCTGACTGTGACTGTATAGTATTTTTTTGGCAGCTATTTAGAAAGATTTATAAAGTGACTTGTGGATTTCGATGCAGACAAAATATTTTTTTGATACTTTTTTTTATAAATGTAGTCTTATACTTTTTGTCCATTGATGCACGGATGATAAGTGTAGGCATAGGTTGCCTCCTGACGCTGCATAAATGATCTTCAATAAATGTAAAGGCCTATTATGTAAAGGCCTATACTTTTTGTAGTGCGTAATTTTATTTGCACACTTATTTATTTGATTACATACTGTAAGTGCACGTTTACAAATAATATACGCGGTTACGTACGTGTAAGTAGATATAATTACTCTGTTTTTGATAGATTTGAAGCCTGCCAAATATTCATTATAAGAAAAACTATTGCATTTTTATATTCTTCAATATAGTTGAACCGAATTCACTGAGCAGGTTTTTATGTTTTCAAAGCAATCAAAGTAGTTTCATTATGATTGAGTTTATTTTATTCAATAGGTATTAATAAAATTACAACTAATACAGTATTTACAATATTCACAATATTTACAAAATACACATGAAACAGTTGAGCCATCTGCAAACCGTTAGTTGCAAACGATTTATAGATAGCTCAACTGGTCCAAATCAGTAAATCAGTAGGTATTAATTAGGTTCGTGCTAATGCCTAACTTATCATTATCCTGACTGCGATAAGAATGATTTCGCTTGGGTTAATCCAATTTCGGCGGATTGTTGTTGTCCTTGAGATAGGGAGTCCAAATGTCCGAAGATAATTATCTCTTGGCATTTAATCCTTCGATGGCAAAAACTGACTCATCGAATAATCCTACTAATATTATAAACGCGAAAGTTTGTAAGTATGGATGGATGAATGATGTTTGTTACTCTTTCACGTAAAAACTACTGATCTGATTTGGATGAAACTTGGAATATATATTGTCCGTGACCTGGATTAACACATAGGCTACTTTTTATCCCGAAAAATTAACGGGATCAAACGGGGCGCGAACGAATTCGCGGGCGGCACCTAATGTTAAATGGATACATTCATTATCTTTGCAAGACTCATATAATTTTTTTAAATTTAGGTTTAATTTATCAGTAATTAAAATGAGAGCTTTATTAGTTATAGATATTATTTTTCTGTTATTTGCACGTCATGAAACTTTTCAATATTATTATGGTCCGTTAACCAATGCTTCTAATTATCATGATTTTTTGGCAAAAATATGAAGTAATTTTTTTTTGTTATTTTAAATCACCTATCTACTGAATTAGAAAAAAATTATAATGACTATCTAGCATAATTATATGACCTCCTTTGTTATTTGGTAAAACTTGAAATATTTGTAAGATTGAAGTTTTTGTCGCGAATAGGGTGAACAAAAACTAAACTTGATTTTCGTACACATGCATTGGGGGTTATAGCATGTGTCTATGTAGTTACGGTAACTGAACGTCTCTGCGTTACGTGCATTTTATCGTATATTTATTACACGTATTTCCGAACTATCGTAAGTTTTATTTCAAGATGTGCCTTCTTTCATTGTTGCATTGTATAAAGTATGAATTTACTATTGTTTATACCAAAACAGTGAAAACGTTGTTTGAAATATTTTATTGCAAAAAACACCGTTAATTGTTGACAAAATAGTTATTTTTATAATTATAATGTTATGTGCCTAAAATTTAAAAGAACAACGACGTTTACTAATTCTACGAAATAATGTTGCATGACTATATTATAATATAACTTATTTAGGGATTTGTGTAACTATTTATTTCATGACAGTTTCATACAGGGTGTTACCAGACCACTTCCGAAAACGAAAGGGGGAGCTACAGCACACCAAAACCCAACCAAAAAAAATCAGTTATCCTGAAAAATAATTATAGCCGGAGAAAACAATGTTTAAAGATTTTATTTTATTTGAGATAATTAGGTAGATATGTCTTATTATGTTGTACTGTGTGTATGTAACTAGAAAAAAAATTAAAAAGAGATAGTCAAGTCAATTTTTTTTTCGAGATTTTTTTCGCTTAATGTTTTCAGTATCATGGTCTGATTGGAACCTCCAAGTTTTCGGAAGTGGTCTGGTAACACCCTGTATATTACTCAAAAACATTGTTATATTTAAAAATACCACCTTAACAATTATAATATAACATTAACCAATTTAAAGTTATTAGAGTTAACGTTCCTTTTACACCTTTTATATTTTTATAATTATTTATATTATTCTTAAGTTATATAATTCCCATGCGTTTAGTTTATAACTCATAACTGTAGATTTTTTTTAATTCTCCGGACAAATTAATAGGGAAGACTGGCATCCCCCTATTACCTATTATAATATTATCTGATGAAGGAGACAAAAAATTGTAATCATAAATGACTGTCATATTTTATGCCTAAAAAATGTAAAAGCTGATGATGAATATATTTTTGTACTAACTTATTAAATTTTTATGTCTATGTTTCGGTCTCGGTGTTATGAAAATTCTATCGCAAAAATCATGACATGACGTTTACCAATAAAATTATGATTATTTTTGTACTATGTGTAATCCCACCATAAGTTTAAGTGTGTTTTTTTCTAAATTATTAAATTGGGTATCGTGTTAGGACGACAGATTTTGTAAATTTAATGATTTAATGTAATTTTGTGTTACATCAAAGACCCGAAACTCTCCTTCTTTTATGTATGGCCTCTGTCTGGCATTTCGACACACAATTTTACCACAGACCCGGTCTACGATAGCTATGTTTGTTACGTTTATTATTACGTTTACAAGATCTGTGTGGTTGTGTTTTTGGCACACATTTATTTAAGATTCTTTCTATTTGTTTATACGTAACCAAAGCAATTACTTTTAACCTCCATATTTTTGAAATTTGGAATTTTTCATTACGAACTCCACGTTTATTTTAAGTAGTACTAGATAATTTTAGTTCTTTACATAATTATGTAAATTATTATAATGGACATTCCAATAAAAGTAATTATATACCAAATAAGTTAAGTTTCATTAATTCAATTTACCTAGTTAGGGCAACAGATAAGTTTTATTTTCATAATCATTTTAGGACACCTTGTACAGTAGGCTAGTACTAAGGCAATCTTATCTATAATTCATTGATAATAGTCTCCAAAAACAATAAGTACCTAATGTACCTAGGTCTTAATTTCGTAGTATCTCTTTATCTTTTAATTCTGTAAAGTTAACATCACGTAAGTACTTATGCATGGAAATGATATTGATAACGTTGATTGTATAAAAACCTCTGTAACCGTGTTGAAGGCACTGTGTTTCAGAGCAGACTCAGACAGACAATGCGTGTCCTGATCCTGTTGGCCCTTGTGGGTGCCGCTTTGGGTAAGTCTTCGTCGTATCTTAGAAATAAGCTATTCTAGGATTTGTGAAAAAACTGTTAAAGTATCTATCCTGTATGAAAGTAGATAGCCGGCTTGGCGGACGACAGGTAAAAACAATCGCCTATCGCTTCCTTCGAGCCTTCAATTTATTAGACCAACAAAATTTCCTTTATGCCATTCGCCCTCTAAAAAGGTTATTTTATTCACTGAAAACATTGAATAAAAAGCACTTTTACTCACTGTTTTGGTGTTTGAATTTAGAAAACACTAATATATTTGACCTCTATCTTGTTATTGTTTTTGCGCAAGGAGGTTGGATATCATTGGCTATACAACCTCCAATCTTTCTATTTCTCGTAGTCATGGTATAAAGTATAGTATGCAACTCTTGAATAAAACGGATTTATACCGAGGGCCATGAACCAATACTATTATTTTCTTAGGCAGTACCGCTTGGCACTACTAGTAAAGTGAAGGGAATTTCACTTTCCCGTGACACTACTGGTAGTGCTACGGGTAAAAGTACATTTCCAGTGACTACACTGTTGCCAGTACACCACTACCTGGGCCTTATGCTCAGTTCGCTTGAGATTTTATACTCTGCTAAAATGAGCAAGGGCTTGTGTTAATTCGTCCAAGGGCATTGTCGTTATTTCACGGTGCGTGGACTATCTTTGACGTTTATTCGTCCAAGAACACACACAATCATGTTATATCTTGGACAAGTCTTATATTCACATATTTGACTACGAATCTAGATCTTATGAAATGAAATAATGCAGTGTTTTAATGTTCTAATAGTTGTATTTTGGGAATTTACCTAATAAATGAAATTTTACATAATATGTAGGTACCTACCATGAAATCGTGTTCACAAACTTTTATTTCACAGCGGTCCCAAAATCCGCAACTCGCATCGTGGGCGGTTCGCCGACCACGGTCCAACAGTACCCTTACATGTCTAACATGCAGTACAACGTGTGGAATATCTGGTGGATGCAGGCCTGCGGTGGCTCTTTACTGACCCCCAATGTAGTGTTGTCAGCGGCTCACTGCTACTAGTAAGTATCTATAAGATAAGATAAGTTTAACCTAGTTGGCGAGTGAAGGATTTCGAAGTGAAGAACGGCTTAGTTTAGTGTCTCGTTTTGATGAATGTGGAATCAATAAATGATCTGACGAATGTGGAATCTGGTGGATGTGTCCTAAATCTCTAAATATATAAAACTCTTGAATTAAGCTGACTGACAATCAACGCACCGCCTAAACTATAAGTCCTGGAAGTATGAAATTTGGGGCGTATCTAGTAGGTATCTTTATATAGTGTAGGGATGCACTAAGAAAGGAATTTTGAAAAGTCGCACCTTAAATGGTCTAAAATTGGGATCAAAGATTTTAACCAAATAATGCGTTTCTTTTATATACCGTACATAGAAGACCCTTGGAAAATTGGTACATGATTCCTCAAATAAATTGACTCGACACGTATTTCAGGATTTTTAAAGTTTTCAAAACTATTTGTATGCTGTTACCACGCGAGCAAAGCCGCGGGTGACAGCTAGTGTTCTATGAAATGTCATAGAACATACCTAGCTAGGTATAACTTCCTTCACAACCTCAACTCGTCGTTTCCAGCGGCGACAGCGCCAGCGAATGGCGCGTGCTCCTCGGGACCTCGTTCGCGTCCAGCGGCGGCTCCCAACACCCGGTGTCATCCCTCGTGCTCCACGCCGACTACAACCCCTTTACTTTAGACAACGACGTCGCTTTAATCAAGCTCAGCGTCAGCGCTATTCTGTCAGACTCCGTCGCAGTTGCACGCATCCCGGGAACCAACTATAACATCACTGACGGATCTGTGGTTACTGCTGTCGGATGGGGTGCACTTTCTGTGAGTAATTTTTATAAATCCTTTTGATTTTAAGCGGTTTAAAAACAAAATTAGGTAACTAGCAGATACACTATTATTCCAGAGTAGCTTTTGCCCACGATTTTGTTCGCGTTCCGTTCGTCCTTTCTACCCTGTTGATTCTATTTGGTTATTTGGGATAGCCTTGGTTACGAACTATAATATTCACCGACTTACAAACCGTACCTTACTTAGCAAGTTTAGTAAGTTACTATACCTCTGGTCATACTGATGCTATGGCTCTCGCTTCGTTTGGCAAACCATAATGAAAATTTAACGTTACTTATGCGTCCACTAGATCAATGGCTCAAAATAATATTCGTAACTAATTGTTTATAGAGCGGCAGCGGCAGTTACCCTGAGCAGCTCCAACACGTCGACATAAACGTGATCAACCAGGATTTGTGCGCGGAGCGCTACGCCTACCTGAAGACTCAGCCCGGCTTCGAGGCCTGGCCTGAAATCACCCCCGGTATGCTGTGCGCTGGTATCCTCGATGTTGGCGGCAAGGTAACATTCTTATTTTTTTTAATCGATCGAATTCGTACCTTGCCTAACTTTTCAGATGTTTAGGAGGAAATCAAAGTATACCTATATTATATCACAGACCATATAAACTAGTACTTATATATTTTTTTTTAATGATAAAAGTAATGGAACAAGCTGATAGCTCACCTGATGTTAAGTGGTAACTTCTGCCTATAACAATGCATTACCTCACAGAGCAAGTCCAATGAGGACATGCCCTGTAAGACAATGCACTGCGTCCATCACTCTGAGACGTAAAGATCTTGAAGTCTCATGTGCCTGTAATTACACCGGCGCCCTTACCGTTCAAACCGGAACATAGCAATGCGACCTAATACTATATATGTATATGTACCTAATACTGGACAGTGGATATGGTGAAAGTTTACATTTATTTTCTTTTACTTTCTACCAATCAAGTTACTACCTAATATCGGACAGTATCTAACACGCACACAGCTAGGGTGAACTGACAGGCGTCACAGCTCAGTCGGTAATAGCTCTGAGTTATGGGTCGTGCGTTCAATCCTCCCTGTGAACAAACATTTGTGTGTGGCAAACAGATGTTTGTACTTTGTCTGGGTGTAAAAAAGTAGGTTTTCTACGAGCAATCTGGTTCCCATATTTCAAGCCTTACTATTATTATTATCTTCAATGTTATATCGTTTTGTAGGATGCTTGCCAAGGTGACTCAGGCGGTCCTCTCGCCCACCAAGGTGACATCATCGTTGGCGTCACCTCGTGGGGCTTCGGCTGCGCCCACGAGACCTACCCCGGTGTCAACGCAAGAGTCTCATACTACTCCGATTGGATCGTCGCGAACGCATAGTTGCTTGAGTTGCTTGCTATGTGATATACACCAAAAATATTTTTAATAAAAAATCTTGTTTGAAAAAACATTGTTCATTTATCTATTAGTCCACGTTTTCCTGCATAACTCCTATTAGTAGATCGTACATACAGGATGTCTCTGCTCGAGATGTTTCTCTGTCCAGTTGCTACTCTGTCAGAATTCTACATCATTTCAGAAAACTTGAGCTGGGATAACCATATCACGGAAGTCAGTAGGAAAATCTTTGCGTCCATGCATGCCTTGAAACGTATGCAGAACTTTCTTCCTTTTACAGCCAAAATAACTCTCGTCAACTCACTGCTGCTTCCAATCATAGACTACGCCGATGTTTGTTATTCCGACGCCACGGAAGATCAGCTTAATAAGCTGGAGCGCTTATTGAATGTCTGTATTAGGTATGTCTTCGGACTGCGTAAGTATGACCATATCTCCTTCTATCGCTCCCAGCTGAAGTGGCTCAAAATCCGTTTTCGCCGTGATACTCATATTCTCTGTCTTCTTTACAATACTCTTCACAACCCTATGTCCCCAAACTATCTCAAAGAACATTTTTTGCCTCTCTCTTGCTCTGACCGTCCCTCACGGTCTTCTCAACATCTACACCTCAAAACTCCTGTTCATAAAACTTCCTTCTACACTAACTCCTTTACTGTCAGTGCGATACGCCTGTGGAATTCCCTTCCAGTGGACATCCGTGAATCTGCATCTTTGGGTATTTTTAAATCCAAATTATATCACCACTTTCTATCAATACAGATCTCTCAAAAAAATTGAGCAATATATGTATATAATTTTAAGTATAATATAGTATGTATGTATGTATGTGTATTAGGTAGTATATTTTATCCAGCTTATATAGTATGTTTTGTAGGTTAATGTAGTTTTAAAGGCGTTGTTTTTTCTTTTTAAAGTTTAAAGTTTTCCATTAGAAGCACTACCATCATCTCCACACTACACCCAGGTTAGTTGGTAGATAATGCTAAATAGCATTAAACTCGCCTCTGTACGATTTTTAAAGTGCAATAAAGAATTTTCTAATCTAATTTTCTAATCTGTCCAGCTGAGAATCTGTCCACAGTTGCTCTGGAGCCTTTCCATCCGACCTCAGACTTTATTTGGTTCCGATTTTGAAACTAGCGACAATGCCTAGGGCCATAGTTGGCGCAGTATCATGTGCATTGTTTACTGAGCCAATAATCTTAAGATTTGTTACGTTGATTTGCGAAAAGCGTGAACCAAGAAACTCGTAGTTTTTGTATGGAGAAAAATATCATTTGCAAATCTACTATTAATTACCAACATAAATGAAACAAGATAGTAAAGAATACAAATTGTTTATTTAACGTAGACGTTACCATATCTAATCGTAGACCGAAAACGAAAACTATGGTAAGAAGTATCCTAAGTAGAGAAACAAACATGAACATTTACTTATAGAAAACACACGTAATTATAACTAAGCGTTCACTTTTTTAAAATAATCTAACTAATTAATCCATACCAAATAAATATATCGTATAGATACATACCTAGATACGAGTACCTATATCCTTTTCACTGGGAACATTATCCACAATGCATCTACACTCACTCAGAAAGGTGAAACAATAATAAGCAAGACCAAAGCTTTTCAGTAAGAAGTAGGTAGGTACCTATCATAAAATCTATGCTTATTTTCATTCACAACAAAACTCCGAACACTTATTAAAACAGGCACGGGTACCTAAGTACGAGAAAATTACACCAAAGTTAAATAATCAAATAAATACCTGTGGTTTGTATATTGAACATGCTTTTGACCACTTTTGCAGATCACAGGACTTAATATTCAACTGACATTTTAGTGCGGCTTTAAAAAATGCTCTATCATTGTCACTTGCATCACTTGAAGACACAACAAGAAGAGATGACAACAGATTTAGCAATCATTTTAGTTAGCTCAGCTTTAGACGACCAATATGAATATACCCCTATCAATCATCATCAATCAATATATATAAAACTCTTTTGAAGCTGACAGAGAATCAACGCACATCCTAAACTATAAGTTGTATGAAATTTGGAGGGTAGTATCCTTATATAGTGTAGGGGTGCACTAAGAAAGGAATTTTGAAACGTCATACTCTAAAGGGTAAAACGCGAGCAACGCCGCCGGCGACGGCTAGTATAATAATATGTAAACCAATATAAGTTAATCATCGTGTCGGTCAGTGCCCTGTGCTTTGTCAACGGTGTCGGTACCCCTACGTCCTGAATCACCTTCCTTACGACTTCCTGAAGCGGACTCAAAGCGGGTTGTGCGCTTGCGCTGCTTCGATGATCGATCTGTTGCTACTGTTGATCTCTGGGAAATGATGTAAAATTTTACTAAATTATTTAGGTAAGTAATAGTTACTATAGATAGGTACTAGCCTACTATAATTAGCCTGTGTTACCTTCACAGCTTATGCACCTACCTAAATCTAAAAATGTTAGTTGACTGCGCTACCTAAATTTGAAGTCAAATAATTTAATTCATTCATTCATTCATTAAATTCTAAATGATCTTTATCGTTTTACTGAAAGATCTTTGACTTTAATTTGTTTCGTTCATTCACTCCGTTCGAATATTGCGATTCAAATGGAAAACGCATCATGGATTATCCGACATGAAGGCGTACATGCTTTGTCAAATTTTACCGATTATCTATGCTAAGCTACGTCATGCGCGGTCACTATTTGGATGGGTGACCGATAGTGGCATTGATATCTGGTTGAGAGTATAGAAAAAAAACTCACGGAATCAACCGACATGGCGAGTTCGACTTCTTGTTCGAGCTTCGCTGCTTCTTCAGGCGTCACGAGCTGAGCCCGCAGACAATCCACTGCGATCTGAACTATACGCTGCAAGTCTTCATCAGGAGCTATTACTCCACAGTCTAAACACCAAGACCGGTACATCATACACCTATACACATGTCTGATATTTCTGGTAACAGAGTTATTAGTTTATAGCCCACCCTTACCTTTGGTAACATCAACATGAAATAAACAATTTGTATTTGTATATCTCAATTACCAATTCGAGAGTAGGGAGTAGGTACCTAAGACTCGTGTAGCATTATTCCTATAAACCTTGTGGTTTCCTTAGTGCTATAGTACAAAATAAGTTATTATGTACTTATTTTTAAAACAATAAATAAATTTTAAAAAAAAACCTATGTACGTACCTATATTTTACTTTAGTTTCGTAGTTTTTCAATATACCTCCTAAGGTTTCCTCAAAGAGCGCGACGCGTTATTTTACAATAATAATATTTTACAGGTACCTAGGTAATTCTTATAAAATTTCACATAAAATAATCGGGTACACACAAGGGTAAAAGGTAATACTACCTACTTATGTAATATTACCTCTGATGTCGTCAACGACGCTGAGGATATCGATTCGCTCCAAGGATTCCGAAGTCAGCGGATGTTCCGCGTCAATTAGAGAGTTTACCAGTGACGTCATTGTTTCATCCGTTTCTGAAAAAATTATTATTTGAACTGTGATCCTTTTATTTTTATTTATTTTGAGTTCGAAAAACGGATTACCTAAATGATCCAAAAGTATTTGGATTTTGAAAAAAAGTTTTTTCCCTAAAAACTTGATGATTGGGTCACAGTTTACAGTCAAACCCGATCAAGTGACGCTTAGTGGTTGATAAAATCTATTACAAATTGAGTGTTTTAATCATCAGAAAGAATGAAAAGCTCTAGAGACTCCCACAAACCACCTAATATGAAATAATAAGCCATATGCTTTCCCTCAGTTGCTCCAAAAAAATCAGTCATGTTAGTGTAAATGTACCGATTTCATCGAAACGCGCAGAATGGAAAAGCGCTGCCAAAGCCGGGCCAAGTCGCTCGTGCAAAGGCTCTTTTGTATCAGCGATGTCTTTGAGAGCCGCTTCTAAGGATTCTATAGCTTGTTGTGAGTTGTCTGCTGCGCCTTCCATGGTTTCCACCTAAAGAAGGAATTCACATATGACAATGCATACAAGCATCAATCAACAAGCTAGGTATAAAAAAATATAGAGTATTTTTTAAAAGCTTTTTCTTTAGTAGGTAAACCACAAGCATTTTTAAACGTTTAATTTTGATTAATAAAGGGTAATTTTATGATCTGGAAAAAGTATCTAACTTTTAATACTAAGTGTATTAAAAGTTACAACATAAAAATATTTTGCCATGACCGACATGACGGTGACGCCGGATTTCCTCTGAAAAAGAAAAGATTCTAAACATAATGTGGTTCATTATTCTCACATGCTTCCTGATGAGACGATCAGCCAAGGCAGCGAGTGCGTCGAAAGCTCGCGTTTGTTTCTTGTAATGGCTAGGATCGCCACCATACTTTAGAAGCCATTTCTTTACCAGTGTATCAACCACTTCGAAGCGAGATTTCGCTCTGAGAACATTGTGATAGTCTCAATTTTCTGTGGACTTAGGTATCGAGGTATTATGTGCGTTATTTTTTTACAGAACTTAAACAATTTGAATAGCCTCACGTAGGTGATTAACTTGACTCCCTTATAGGCGTTAAGAATATGAAATTAGCAAGATTGCTCATGGAAATTATGGAATAGATACCTAAAGAACAAAAGCTGCTATTGATGTTCCACCTAAATGCGTCACAAGGACAGTGTGCAAAGAAGCAATGGAGAATAGTGTAGATACCTACTTAGACAGACCAATGCCAATACATGACTACAAGACCAATAAAAGAGATTGCTGGTGGTACTTATATAAAAACAGTAGTATCTACGAAAAAATCGAGTTAGATGATTTCGTAAAAGGGGACAAGAAAGAAACTGATATCAAATCTCACCCAGATATGACATCAGGCAGTTCATTAGTTAGTTCTTTCAGTAATTCATCAGCATCGTCTCGCGTCACTCGCATGGCATCCAAGCAATCGTATAGAAGCTTCATCACATTTATGTCGTACACCAATTTGACTGTAGAACCCAGTGGGGTGCTGGAAAAAACATGTCAACTTACCTTTGAAAACCAAAAATGCACATTTACCATTGAGGAAGTATTACTATCGTATAGAGAAGCTATACCAAACCAAAAACGTGTCGCAACTTGAGGCGAGCGCGCCCCGCCCAAAGACAAGTATTTGCTGCAGCGCTAAAAGATTAGATGTCGTCTAACCATACTATCAAAACATGCAGCGCTAGATCGCTAATAGAGTATAGTTTTCTCGCGACCAAAACGTCGTAAGCGCCGTGAATTTCGGGGCGCTTACGCGTTTCGTTCAACATAGTGTAACAAAATGTCGCTCTCATAGATTTTTTCACCGCAGAAGGGACACTTCAGACAGCTTTTGTACATACAAAACTGAATTTTAATGCAGTACCTATGAATATTATATTTCAAAACGTGAAAAAATTTACAGTAAATTCAAATGAATTGTTAAGCGTTTAAAATCATTGGTTTTAAAATAAATTGGTATTTTATACAAAAAGTAGGTACATACCTACATAGGTACCTATTTGCACTAACTAGACCCCACGCCTTATCTCACTCTGCCATAGCATTAAAGAAATATAGGTATAGTAAAGCTTTATAATGACGATTTCAAAAGATAGCTACTTTACACAGTACCTACTACATATTACTGATCAGACAGACGGCATAGGCCGAGTAATATGAGTTTAAAATAATTAGTTAAACCTTAGTCACCAACCCTTAGTAGGTATCCTAAACATCCCATCTGTACGAAGCACTTTTCATAATCTATGATTTTCAAACAAAATGTCCGTACAATAGAAAATAATCTACAAAAATTAATTTTGGTTAGTTCTAGTTGATATTCTTTTTACTTACTGATTATAAGTCACGCCACTATCTGTTTTTTCACAGTCGATTGGTTTTTACACGTTTTGAAAACGCAAGACGGCATTTTGAATTACTTTTTATTCGCATGCGGTCACGATGGTTGTTGGCGAGCGACTAAATGAGTTGTTGCCGGTCGGCAACAACTCATGGCGCAAACTTGTTGTTCGCGGCGTCTGTTCCATACGCTAGTAATATTAATTCAATGACATTTACTCAGAAATCTTACCAATGACCATTGACCATCTCTTAGTTAGGTCATTGAAAGAAGCCTGGTGAAACTCTCGAACGGACTTGTCCGAACTTTCTAAAAACAAATGATGTAGGTACGAGTATACGAAACGGATGTTACAATTTTAAATGTGTTTCATACAAAACGAGATTTGCAGTCGGTACAAATATTTTTTTGGTAAATAGAGTAGGTAGTATTCCCATTTTTTTAATTCAGTGCTACATATTGTTTGGAGGTGAGGTAAGTATGTCCAAAGATGACAAGTTAGACGTTTTTGCAGAAATCGCTGCACCTACATAACAGTCTTCAATATCACATAACTTACATTATAGCGTAGGCCTAGGTGCATAATTATACGGCGCATAATAATTACATCAGGCAAAATTTTATCACAAAATTATTGTCCTTCGCTCCGTTACCACAAATCACAATCAATTAAGTTCCCTAAGAACGTAATTGATTGTGATTCAAATATCAAAAAATCTTCACGGCGGTTACTTACATGGGAAAATACTTTTTCTTCTGCTGCCTGCTAACCCTGGGCACCATGAAGAGGTAAATCTGGTCTTCCTCTTGCTCTGAAGGGGTTTCTACGGGATGAGCTTCTATGTGAGACAGTGGTTTCAAACGAAGACTTTGAATCTCTTCTTTGATGTACTGCAAAATTAATAAGGGGACCAGAGTTCTTCTAGAAAATCATAATCATAGTCTTAAGAAGTGCAATGCTGGACATAATAATATATAATAAATATATAATATATAATGCCCAAAACAATGCTAGTTTCAAATGTCGTTAATTCACCATTTTGAAAAAACGACTCCTCATTCGGATTTTTTTGTTTCTCATTTGCCACTGTAATGAAACCCTTAGCAACTCTTCACAGAATACATGAGCTAATCTCATGTATTCTGTGAAGAGTTGCTATGCTTAGCCGTACAGAAGCATGTTACCTATATATAAGTTTGTGGAAACCGTCAACAATTTGTGGAGATGAGAGAAGTCTATCTAAGTTCTAAGAACCTGGATAAAGTCACACAAACCTTGATCTGTTGAAGCTGTTGAGCTCTCACAATACGCAAACGCACTACATCACGTTGATATTGCTCCGGCTGGTAACCACCTGCCATAATGGACGGATCCTTTTTTGGCTGCAATTATGACGAATACTTAGGTAGAATATAGCTCTCGACGTGACCACTCATGAAGGCAGGTCAACATTAACTGATCACAATGTGTAAATTTTGATTTGAGAAAAAGCAAGAAATATTAGATCAAACTAAAGTAAAATTAGGTCTAACTAGCTATCGCCCGCGACTTCGTTCGCCTCCCGTTGGATCCCGTTGATTTTTCGGGATAAGAAGTAGCCTGTGTGTTATCCAGGTCACGAATCACGAACAATATACATTCCAAGTTTCATCCTAATCGGATCAGTAGTTTTCTCGTCAAACAAACATCCATACATTAGTAGGGTAGGATTTACAGTATCTACCTTCTGTGGTAAAACGTCTGCTTGCAACGCTGCAGCCATTCGAAGTCTGTCGGAATAGCGCTGTAAGATTTGCAAGTACTTTTTCTCCAGTTCACTGTGACGTTCCTGAAATGAGGGGAAACTTTGGAGACATTTGCCTCAGCAAATACCTACCTACCTACCTACTAATACCAAAATCTCCAATTTAGTTCGAATTTGTACAAAATAATCTTAAAACGGTTAATTTACTCACTCTCCAAGTTCTGAGCTGGTTCAAAATCTGCGGGATAGCTCCTAAAGTGGCAGAAAACTTGTGTCGTCTTGCCATTTGTCTTAGCAAATCATCTAGAGTGCGGTCCACTTTTCTAGGCTTGCCCAATTTACGGGTCAGTACGTCACGCATCTTGGCTCGAAGCTCTTCAGCTTGAGACTCCATGGCTCGAAGGTCCACGTTCATACGGAAGAGATGGGTCCGGTTAACTCTGGGATCAGGTTTAGTTAGTGGAAATCTTTATTGGCTTGAAAAGTGGGACTACCTACCTAGTTAAATTGATATGAGTTGTTGGAAATGAGCCTCCATATAGATTTCTAGGAAGAATGTTTTACAAAAAGATTCATATCTATTCTGACCGGACAATATTGTGGTTTCATTTCTCAATAGCTTACAAAAACTGATGTACCTATTTGTACTTATTGTCATTCTTACAGCTACCTTTACAGGGTAATTCGATGGTGTAGTCATTTCACTTATTCTGACAGGAATTGATCTTACTGAAACTTGAAACAATCTGTAAGGCACTAAAGTCAACCAACATTTCCAGCTGTTACCTACTAACGTTTGTTTCTGCTTCTGTACCTTTTTTCCTCTGGGAAGACTATAGCTCTCGACAATTTCTTGGAACCAGTTATTTAGGCATTAAAGTCACCCAATACTCCTAGTTATAATTTACTAACTTTTGCCTCTGCTTCTGCTGTTTTATCTCATCCTGCAGTTCCAAGACCCTTCGTCGCAGCCTCGCCAGCATTGCCTCCGGAAATACCACAGTTTTCGATAGTCCAGCGGGGCCAGTGCAACCTCGCATTGCTGACGCACGGATTTGATCGTAGCGTAGTACTATCACTTGGTCTACGTCATTCATGCAGCTTTGTTTTTCGAGCTACAAATTACAAGAAGCCTAAATAATGTTCCCTTAGCGCAAACATTTTATTTCTTCTTTTGAATTCTTATTTCTCTTGATGAGGATTATACACAGTAGAAGCGACTGATAGTATAGATAGACAGTCATCCATAGATAGATCACTTACTGCTGGATATAATTATGCTTTTCATATTTTGTAACTTCCATGATGATGCCTGTAGGTACCTACTGTTCTCACCCAGACCACCTCACCCTATTACTATCGGAGACTTTGACAATATTGTTTACCCTTCTCGTTCCTGACGCTCTATATTTTTCGGTTACCTAATAATAGCTGGTTTTATTACAAAATAATCATCATCATTTCCCTGCCCTTATCCCACGCTAGGTGGGGTCGGCACAACATGTTTTCTTCTTCCACTCACTCCTATCATTCGTCAACTCTGAATCTACTCCCCTAACATTCATATCCTCTTTCACACAATCAAACCACTACAAAATAATATAACTAGCTTTATAATAAACTCTTACCATGAACTCCCTCAATTCATTCTTCCTCTTGTCCAACTGAAACGAAAGCTTACGCTTCACTTTATTGTGAGCTTCGATGTCCTTACGCAGCAGATCTACTAGGTGATCTTGCTCCATCATTTCCTGCTCATGTTTATGTCTGTGAACAAATTCGCATTTGAGACTCAACACTTTCAATTCAGTAAATTGTTGAGAAGTTTTTGTTTAAGCCAGTGAGAAAGAAGCTTTTGATGGAATCACTTCTCGCAGGTTTACCCAAGGTGATCTAAGTTTTTATGATAGTGAGGGGTCTGAACAGAATCACTTCTATATTCATTTTAGAGTCTGGCTTAGACATCATAATTGCAAGGTGGATTAGAGCTAAGTAGGATTTGCTTAAATGGTAAATAGAGGTTTTCCAAAAGTAATGCTGATGGATATACCTAACTGACGTTTTGCTGATATAAAGAAATTTTAAAAAGAAGTTTTTTCTCTTGGACGAATTAATTCGTCCAAGTTTTTTCTCTATAGCATTTGCACCTCAGTATTAACCTACAGAACTACGTTTGTTAGTTAGGTAGTCTTGCCTAAAAAGTTTGTGATCAAACTAGAATTTGCTTCTTTCTCACCTAGTATTCCTCAAATCATAAGTTTTGTTGTAAATATCGACATCGCAACCTTCCGGACAAATGTTAGGATCGAGTCGTATTGGGCCTATGTCACGGCTGTCCATACTACCTTCATCTTCTTCTTCACTGGATGATGATTCTGATTCAGACTCAGATGATTCTGAATAACAAATTAATAAATACTTTAAGTACAAGATACAACGACGACTCTTGTGTTAAATACTTCACTACTTTTCCTTAGGTGCAAGAACCACTTTATGTATTTTATGTTTCACTGGTTATTTCTATTTCTATAGTGTCTTCTTCAGGATCAAAGTGATTTAGACAGTTTTAAAAGTAAGTGTGTAAGTACCATCATCATCACGATCGCGTGGCGCTCGATACTTCTTTTTGAATATTCTTCGCAAGAAATCTGCGAACTTATTATCCACAACCAGCTTCTTGAACTGCCTTTGCAACTCTTCACAGGATAAGTTCAATTGTTCTTTGTTCGCTTGGTGTTCGTCGATACGGTGTTCGCAATCAATTATTTGATCTTGTACGGCTCGTACCTAGTAGATATTCATATATGTAGTTACCTAGGTTTATTTATTTAAAAAAAGCTAGCGGATTAAGCTGATGACCCAGCTGAAGTTAAACATCAGTTACCTTAGCCTAGCCCATAACAATGAACTACCTCACAAAGTACATCCCATGATGACGTGCCGTACGAGGCCGATCACCATGACAGGTTAATTACCCAGACTAAAATACCGTATTTTAACAAAGACTGGCCTTGCGCATCAAAGACTAATTTAGAAGCATTGATTGAGTAAAAGCAAATTTAACCTGCATCAACTTTGCGTACACTCTTTCAGCTAATCTGTCCTCGTGAGCTTCAAACCGATTCAAAACATTCATTTCGCGATGCATTTGGTAGAGATGTAGTTCCAGCAGTTGATTCTTTTCCTAAAACATTATCCATATCATAACACCGAGGACGCGATTCCGGTCGCTTTGTATGATTTCCTTGCAAACTAAGGCGTTAGGGATTTATTATCAGGAATTCTTTCTTCTTTATGTCATACTTTTACTTATTATTATTTATTTATTATTATCATCTATTTACCTTTGTTTATGTCATAAAAATCTAAGCTTTAATTTAGTAGTTATACGGATCTGTCAGTCACATTATAGATAACTTTATAGGTATTTTGAAAAAGGCACGGAAGATTGTCTACTAGAGTTTTTAAACAAAGTTTTGAAGTAATGACAAACCTGAACTCGTATGCGTTCCCGTTGCAACTGTCGTAGACGAGAATCAAATTGCTGAACTGAAACTGTCGCATCTGCTAGCAACATATCTTGTTCGTAAAGATGTCTGAAATATCATCAATATTATTTTCCACTAAACCGAAAGGCAAAGCGTAAGACAGCACTCTACCAGATGGACCGACGATATTGTAGGTTGCGGGGACTTGATGGATACAGAAGGTGCAACGTGATTCTTCCCAGGAAATATACGGAGGAGGCCAATGACCATGTCCAGCAGTAAGTAGTAGCTCTTCAGTCTTTAAATTCTGATGATTATGATAGGAATATTATTTTGAGTGAAAACTGTTGGCGACACTAAGAAATCAACTGACCTTTCTATACGCCTTTCACGAATCTCTGTTTCTATTGGTGTAGACTCCATGTCAGGTCGCACTTTTAGAAGTTCCCAGGAAGCAACCAAGGGTCGAGTTTCTACAACAAAGATACTTTTGCAGAGCAACGACTAAGTATGATTACAAAATGCTAAGCAAGCAAGCAGGCGTAGTGAAATCTAAAATGTTCAACAGGCTTTTGGACATAAGAGAAAGGAAAGGAGACATTTATTTTGGGGATTTAAAGCTATTGTTTTATTTACCCAAATAGTGATGATTTTACCTGACAAGGGAACAAATCGAGCTATTTTCGGCTGTCTCATTCTAGGTTGTGGGTACAATGTGGATTTCCTGCGTTCTTGCACAACTGACTTTTTTCCCATGCCACCTCCACCGGTGCCTCCTCTCACTGCGATTTGTATTGGCTCTGGTTTTATCTAAGGAAAATATTGATTAACAATAAAGAAAATGTTTGCGAATTTTGTCAGGAATGACAAAATTTGTAAACTTAGAACAAACTCCCAAATGTATGTGGATGTGTTTTCATAATATCTACCTCAAGATTCTTCTCAGGGAACTCGAGGTCATCTTCGATAATCGGTAAAGCGGGAGGCTGTTTAGCCATTTTCTGAGGAATCTCCACACGGATCTCCCCAAGCCTTTCACCGATTTGTTTCATTCGTTCTACTAAATGCACTTTGTGGTCACGAAGTTCTAAAACCTTGACATTAAACTCGCGTTTGTTATCGTAAATCTGAAAAACATCATTCAAAATGTGAATTTCCTATTGCTTTCTTTGGATTTATTCAATGGCTCCAGTGGTCAGTCATGATTTTACTAAGTTTAGTGCTGTGGAAATATCGGAAATAACAAAACCGTAATAGTATGATCTGTAAAGAAAATTAAGAAGGTGTCTTAAGAAGGTGAAGTACTTGCAGCCCGTCTTGCTCGTAACTAGGTACATCCCTGAGACATTTTCAAGATATTTTTAAATCTTACCGTCTTTTTTCATCACTTTCAGTATTTCCTACCTCTTTCCTAGTCAAGCAAACGCGTAGCTGAGTGTTGTGTCCGGGTGGGGCTACGTAATCGGGCTGCGTCTTTAATAATTTGTTGCCAATAGAAGCCTCTGCTTCCTTCAGGGCTTCTGCTGCTCCGGGAGGCATTGCATGAGGGTCTGGTTTGCGGGACAGGTGTTCTTGCCACTGTGAATGATATATGACTAGACTAACTCACCGTTGCTACTACACCCAGCCTTTACTTCTACCAACAGTAAATGCAGTACCATATTACTACAGTACGTTCTTATAGATTGAAAGGTCTGTTTACGTACCTCGATAAACTGAATATGATGCCGATTTATCCGCTGTTGGTAGTTTCTCAAAGCTTTCTTAAGTGGATGCGGTGGCCTCGGCGGTAAGCCTAGCAAAAACGACGCTACTCGCGGTGGACCCCATGACGCCTTCCTCGCTGCTACCTTCCGAACCGTAGATTCAGCTCGTCTATTTAAGTTATTATATTTAAAATAACAATTTTTAAAACGTTTACGTAAGCACCTTCCAAAAGTGTTGACAGTGCATGCAGACAAATTTATACTACATGTGTCATGCGTCATGCAATATTAGCAAAAACACCCACTCTCCGTAAATTGGACTTACTTCAACTGGGAGTCGGCTAGTTTCACCAAATCCATATCCCTTTGGTATGCGTGTATAAGAAAGTTACAATTTAATAAAACACGTAGGTAAGTTTTATAGTTGGGAAATTAAATTGTGGTATCATTACCTTCCCCGTAGAGCCGCTTCAGCCATTTTCTGATACACTTCTTCTAGCTGGTTGTAAAAAGCTTTGGATAAATTCTTTTGACGTAAAGGTCTGATCATTACTGCAGGATCTCTGAAAAAAAAAAGATTCAGGTGTCATTGTACATTTTGTAGAAATATTACTTTTGAACCCGGTATTATAACAATTATACAATTGTGTCCGTACCTTATAGCTTTCAGAGTGAACGGAAACACGTCACATTGTATAATGTTTCTCGAATACATCTTGTGCAGGGCAAGGTCCGAAGCCTCCAGTTGATGGGCAATCTTTCGTCGAGTCAGAGCCTTAGCATCATCCAGCTCTCTTTCTTGAACTAGCAGCGGACGCGGGTCGAGAGTCACGTCGATTTGTTGGGAAGATGGTAAAAGCTTGTTGCTAAAATTGGACATAAGTAAAGCATTGGACCGAGACGCTTGCTTAGTATACAAATACACAGTGTAATAACTATAGTAAAATGAAATGTGAGTGACTTGTTTTGAAGTTCCTATAGCCAAAAACTTTGTAGCACGTGAAAGTGTTTGTACCTTTCCTCAGTACAAACATTTATGCCGTGGTGTTTCACAAGGTTCGATATTGGGACCTACTTTGTTCAATAGTGCTACAAAACACTCACGCTTTTATGAGTTTATTGTACTCTGTAGTTAGTTCAGCAAGTTGACCTCTGACACGTTTCTTGTGTGCGTTGGCGATTGCCATCATTTTGTCGAATTCTTCTTTTTGCTTGAGCTCTTCATGAGACATCAATTCACCCTCTATTGTACTGGGCTCTTTTACTTTGTCCACTTTCTGAAAATCAAATCCTCATCAGTTAGGTATTTATCTAATTACTCATTTATTGTATAACTGTTTGAGGTATATCTTACGGGTAACTCTCCAAGTTTTGGCAATGCCGTCGTGGGCAGTAATGGCTCTTCAAAATTGATTTCGTATGAAAATATATTTCCATCCGCACCGCTTGTATAAAAATGTCTGAAAATTATACAAAAATTACAATTTATACAATGTTGCTAAGAATACCGCTATGATTCTAATTAACAAAAATAAAATATGTATCGTTAAAGATATAGGTAGGTACTTACTTCCCATCAGCACTAATCTCGAGACATGTTATGGCTCCTGTGTAGAAATCATGCATGGGCAAATAGTAGTTGTCGAGGAAATCAATACGTGGAGTTGGTTGTTTCTGAAATTATTTAAGTATACTTATTATTATTGATTATTAGTTAAACCCAGAATAAACTGATGAACCTTATGTATTATTAGTACTACGAGTAGTATCTATAGTGCCTAACCAAGTGTAACTTCCACGTTTGCATCATCAGCCATCGGCCCTCTTTCGTAGTCTATTCTAATAAGTATAACAACCGTAACGTATAGGCTACCTCTTCTTTTGCCAGCCGCCTGCCTTTCAGTTTCTTGAGCAGTTTCTGCTGTGCCATCATCCAGGTCATGTAATGATGCTCGTCATTATCGTGCTCCTCAGACGGCATCTTTACTACCCTGATGTAGCCTGTGTTGGTTCCGATTATAAGATATCGACCTTCGCAACTGTAAAATTCAAGTATTTTGCATAATGAACGCTTTAGATTTATGATTACTAAAATATAATCTATATAGCAGGTTGCAAACTGTCTTTAAAACGTGAAAAATTTCGTGCATACTCACACAAACTTTAAAGAAGTGATATCATCGCACCAGGCGCCTGGGAAGGGTCCGTATTTCAGAACCTTGTTTCCTCCGGGCTTCACCAGGAGTAGAGATCCAGTGCCTCGTTGCACAACCCAGATGCCTTCTTCGCAATACTCCGCCCAGGTGATCGTCGTGCCTAGCATGCTTTCGCTTTCCACTAGAATCCAGTAATGGAATAGATTCTTCGCAAAATATAAATAGAGATGTACATCGTATATCTACACATCATTGTAAAAAAAACGTTCTATGGATCTGAATTTTCAAGCATCAAAAATAGTAAGCTAGAATATTTTTTAAAATAAAAGTAGCTTACTCAGTTCAATTTCTCCAAGCCACACATCTTCTTCATCATCGTCTTTATCCTTCTCGGCTTCTTCTTTAGCTTTGAGAGCTTCTTCGTCGATACTAGCAAGATCTTCTTCAGTAGGAAATGGTCGGTTACGCATACTATTAAAGCAATATTCAGCAAGTCAAAGTCAAATATCTTGTATTTAGTAAAAATCATAAGGATTATTTAGAATCAAGTAAAAAAATGATTCCTGTACGTTGACGGACAGAAGAATATTTCGGAATATTTCTAGTACTTACAAATGTTTTTTTACTAGAGTTTCCTTATAAGAAACGAAGTCCAGTTTGAAAGTGGTTATTAGTGAGTATTTGCGCACTTCGACATCGGGTAACACAGCCTCCATGAGGAAACCAACTTGGCCGCAAAGTAACAACACTCGTTCCTAAAAAACAATAAAAAAATGCTTTTTAGATCAATGATTTCACACCACAGAATAAATAAATACTTATAGACATTTTACACAACGCCCTCTACTCTCACACTAAGCAAAGTTTGGATTTTTTTTTGTAAATACATACTTACCAATAGTATCTAACACTAACAGCCAAACATAGAACAAACATCTATGTTTGCTACACACAAATATTTGTTCTCAGGGGATTGAACTCACAGCACGAAAGGCAAAGCTATTACCGATTCAGCTGTGACGCCTATCTGAAACCGCAACATAGAAAAACGAACCTCATCAGGTTTCCAAGTCATGTACTCCACATTATTCGGCGTTTCAATAAACCCAAGTCTTTGTAATGTGAACGGTGTACCAAGCTCCAGCTTATACATAAATATCGTCGTATCTTTGCCACAGGTGACAAGCAGTGTTCTTTGTTCGTTGATGGTTATTTGAGTAAGAGATTTTGAATGGGGTTTTAGAAGCTGAAATTATAACCAAATTACCACATGCAAAGTTTACACTAGGTTTCTAGGTGCAGTGTTTGTTCCATAGAAATCCAAAAAAAGTATTTTCAGGTCATGGTACGATTTTGTAGATTGACACACGCGGCGTAGCAATTAGTCTACGAACTTACTACGACATGCTACGCTGTCGTAGAGGCACAATGCGAACTTACTACGACGACGTGCTACGCTTTCGTAGACCCACTCTCAAATGACGTAGCATTAGTCTACGAACTCACTACTACATGCTACGCTGTCGTATACCCACTATTACCCACGCTCAAATGATGTAGCATTAGTCTACGAAGTCACTACGACAATGTACGCTGTCGTAGATCCGCGCTCCTTTGGCGTAGCAGTATTCTACAAACTTACTGCGACATGCTACGCTGTCGTAACTTAGGTCTCCAAACTTTCATGATAAATGTTAGTAGCTAAGACCTACCAAACCGTCTACGAATATAGCATGACGTACCACATATGGAGAATACAGCACAGAAAGCATAAGCTGAAAATAAGCAGATTTGATTTGACTGAAGTCAGAAAGAACTTACCGATATAAGGTCCAAGACGTCAGCGTGGATGGAGTCATCGCTGTGGACGGTTAATGCAGAATGCACGCGCACATCAACCATCGTGTTCTGAGCTTGCAGTCGCTCCGGGTGCAATAGTAGCGTTCGCATAATACCGTCCGCGAAGCCTACCATTATTATACGGGACGTTGCATCTACCTAAAATATAAAACCTGGCTTAGATATTATGATAAATTCTTTAGGTCCCTTCAGTAGTTAATTATACTTTTATCCCTAGAAGTCTCAGCAAGAAATTGTGTTTTATTTTACGATACATCATAATTTCAGTGAATGATAACACTTACGTCAACAGGCGGATACAGAAGACACGTCACAGCAGTGGGAAAAATATATCTCGCCAGAAGTACATGAGTTTCCGTACTATACGCCATAAGAGCGCCATCTTGCCCGGCCGTGATTAGTATAGGATGAGTACGAAGGGCTGCCATCGCGACAATCCCACCAGCATGACAAGTCATTACTTTACGATGGTTGCACTCTATCTTGTCTATTTCTAGCTCCACTGTCCAGATGCCTCCATTGCCGTCCTAGTGAACAAAATAACAAAAGAACTAAACTACTGCTATAACACTACTAGTACTACTACTTTTGTTCTACTACTAGTAGGACAAAATAGGATATGCTAAGTGCCTATTTCACCATCTTGTGATGTATAAAATTATCTATCTTTACTTTAGACCAGTTAAAAACTAGAGAGCACACACACAGCCTGGCACACCCTCTCATACTCTTAAAGCGCGTGCACACAATGCCCATGCCGCTGCCGGCATGAATGCAGCGATTAATTCCGGAATTATTGCCACAGCAACATCGCCTTTATTCTTATACCGCGTTCACACATGCCCGTTACAGAAGGGTGTATCCAGAAAAAGGAAGCAGATTTACTAACCTGCGCGTACCAGTACATGTCTTTCTGATGCTTCAAGCACATTATTTGACAGCCAGGAACCTACGAACACATTTTTATTATTCAAAAAGGCAAACATACAACCTTTATTTGTATTCTTCATCTAAAATGCCTTTGTCAAAAATTTTGGTTTTCCTATAAAAAGAAAAACAAAAATATAGCGCCAGATTAAGCGTCGCTTATTGGTTGATTCGATTAGCGCAAAGATGCATCTTTAATTCCAACCTATTTGGTCGTCGACCTTCTTGGTTCAGGTTTAACTATTTTTCAATAAATTCTGCTTGACTGGCTGTATTTTTTATGTCTGCAATGTGCTCAGCGGCGCGTCTTGATCTAGCTGAAATACAAGATGAAAACGTACACAAGTCTCGGCGACGGGATTGAGTTCGACATAAGGATCCTCTTCGGGAGGGTCGGCTTGTTCCACCGTATCCCAGTACCATGCACGCACACATCCATCACGAGCTATAGTCGTCACTTCATCTCCTGCTGGACTCAACATAAACTGGATCTAAAAGTTCCAATATTTTAAAAAATGCAGTCGACTTTTATTAGTCAAAGTTTTAAAAATTATCCGTGTGCAGGGGCCTGCTCAATTCGGCAGAGTTTTGTTACTCTAATATTGATAACGTCATATCCCGGCCGTAAACTCATTTCACTGACAGGTGAAAGGCGTTTTAGACGTAGATTTGACGTCATCCCTACTGGAGTAAACTCTCTACTGAAAAGAGCCAAGGCTCCAAGGCCCCAGCATACCACAGGCGCAGAATGACAGGTTTTCCGTCCTCGCTGTGTCACTTCCACCTTCACCAAGCCAGCTTCCCAAACCAGCACATTACCCCACTCACAGCCAGACAGCACCTAATGGAACACAATTATTTTAAATATTGTTATCAATTGGTTTTTTCCATAGTGTTACTCTATTGGTTAGTTCGAACCAGTCGTATCCATGACATTTGCAAACCTTTTCATCGGGCATTGGATAGACACCAAGAACATCGCAGATTTCGGTTTTACCGAATCGACCTAGTTCGCCCTTCAATTTCAGGCCGGTAAACGTTTCCGCCATCTTCCAAAACTTGATATGGGCAGCGCCTAAAATACAACACTTTACCTATAACAGAGCCCGCAGTCGGAGTTTTATTTGATTACCTAAATTGTGAGAAATCGTTTTGTGCATAGGCGTTTGCTTATATTTTAAAGTTGATTCTTCGTGTCTTACAACAATTTGTCTTAAATGGGTGCGTAACTAAAGTTTTTATGTGATATTTTTACTAGACTATGGTCGTGGTCGTAACATGCTATGGTTGGTACAAAATGAGGAGCTTCATAGTATCTCCTAAGCTACGTGACGCTGTCTCGCGAAAAACTTCGATGTGGCACGAGGTAGTACTCGTGTGGTGCTACTTGCTCCGTGTGATCTCAGACATCAAAGGATACTAATAACTCAATGACTTTTCCTTCTAAATGGGAACTTACTTTCTGTTTTTACGGATGATAAAACCGCAGCTGAGTTTTTTCGGGTATGAAGTTACTAGATGACCTACCAGCGGTAGTAAGCTGTCCCGGACAGTACGGAGAGAACATGACGCCATTTACGTCAAAAGTGAAAGCGCTTGTTCGTAGTAGGATCCTATGACGCTTCCATGTCCAAATAGTGAGGTTGTAGTCTGGCTCCTTGCCAACTGACGCGAGAAGCTCGCCGTCTGGGCTGTGGAACGCAAAATTATTCTTATTGTAGAATAATGCAGATGTAAATATAATTTGAAAAAAATACTGGTTGCCCTGTTTTGATGTGTGAATCTAAAAGCAGGTATGCTATTTAATTTATCTGGGTCTTTACCTAAAATCCAGGATAGAAAAGGCATTTGTTGTTCCATCCCTGAGGACGGCGTCTATTTCCATCTGAGGCCACGTGTACATCAGGATCAGAGGGTCCCGATCACCCTCCCTGCCTTCTGCTATCGCTATGCGGTAGTTCGGGTCTTTTCTGTAAGACTGATTATTAATTATTATTATTCATTCTTTATTATTATAAATAACTTTGTTGAAATAATCTCTCACCGAAAATTGACTAGAAGTGATATACCATTAATGGGACCAAGTTATGGTGAAACCACAAAATAACACCCAATTCTAGGTTTTCTGCGTTTTAAGCGTTTTAGAATGTACCTTGGTAGGTATATATACCTACCTAGGTACCTAGGTACATTCCAAAACGCTTGGTGCGGAACTCGGGTATTGCTTGGCAAAGTTCTGCCTAGGTACTAGATACCCATTTTGGTGCTGGCAGTAGGTACACAGCGTTTTCGCGATGAGTGCGACTTAGATTTTGTATCATATCGCCATAATTAAGCACTCCGGGCTTTTACTTATTCGGTTTATGGTATAGAGTTGGCAACATTATGGGGCGCGAGCATAAAATTAATCCTTCAGTGACTAAGGTCCGTATTCGCATTTACTGCTCAAGAACCGATCCACGCTCTATCTACCTATGTGCTTGAGTAACGCTTTCATTTGTAGAGTTTTGTGTAAGGTTACCGTAATATTTCCAACGGAGCCCCCAGTAGTAGTTCGCCGGAACCACGTCTGCTTTGTGTTGACGTCCAAGAAGGTGATAATGCTGCCAGCCGCATAGCAGACCACCGTCTCGTCGCACGCGCAAAGGTTGAAGTACTTATGGCAGTCGTAGCCGTATGAATGTCTTTACATGGCTCAGGAATAATACCGTTTTGTAACTAGCAATCACCTCCTAGGTAGATAAGTAGGATAAGCACGCAGGAGACTTCTGCATGCCTAGTAAACCGTTAGCTAAGTAGGTACTCGTTCGTTACATACGAGATCAGAAAACTTCGTTATAGGTAGGTCCTACATGGTATATAGGTAAGGTAGGTACTACGTAGGTACTTAGGGTTAGTATTCTTGACATTGATTATGTAGTTCCTATATATGTATAGGTACCTACCTAGATAGACCCTATTACGATTAGGTACCTACATATCTAGGTATATTATGTACGTAGGTAGGTAACATAGATACCTAACCCGTCGATCGTTGCGTAGGTAGATACAAATTCAAACATGCAAAGGATACTGAAATTCAAACAAATCCAAAGGTATTGTAGAGTCCAATGTGTTGACAGCGCCGGAGTGGAACTCATCGGGGTCATACTCGGTGAGGATCGACTCATCTTCAACCTCTTCCTCTTCCAAAACTTCTGGGAGTTCCTCCTGGGCTGGTGGTTCTTCTTCTTCTTCACCTAAATGTAGCATAAAAAATAGGTTTTTTTATATACCTATGTTAGTAATACTTATTTAGGAACGTACCTAGGTAGGGTCTAACTACGAGACGGTTCTCAGTAGGTAGGTACCTATATAGGTAAGGAAGGACACACACACAACAGGACATACCTACCTACAGAGCGAAAGTATGGGCTCCTTGTAGGACTTCGGAACCCTAAAAACTCAGGTGGTAGGTATACCTACATACCTAGGTATTATAGGTGGTAGGTAGGGTACCTACCATAAGTATCTAAAAAATAGGTAGGTAGGTAGGTAGAGGTAGTGTACTGTTACGTTACCTTCCCCAGGAGCTTTTGGTTCGTCAGCCATAACTAGGTAACTGTTTCAAAGTATTTTTTGCTGATCTGCTCTTATAAATATTTCGGTATCAAAGAGATTTACTGTTGTCAAGGAGCTGTCAAACAAACACAGCAACCAACAAGCTTGCAACCAAGCAACCAAAGAGTTTTTTCCCGAAGTTATTTCTATGCAACCAATCGTGCATAGAAAAAAATGGCAGCGCGCAGCAAGGCTTTACTGCTTGCTGAGCGCTGCCATGACGATTGCATGCCCTTGCAAGAGCATCAATCAGCAGGGGCCATGCAAAGGCAGCAACGGCTGCAAGCAGCATCCTTACCGCGATGCTAAAGCCCCGAAAGCAAAATGGTCGGTAGGTAATCCCCTAGTAGGACATCAAGGAATTTCAATATAGCGTCATCTGTTGGTAGGTAGTAGGTAGGTAGGTACCTACCTAATAGGTTTAGGCTTTGCCTCCTCCCCTCCTCACCCATTATCTATTCAGTTGCGTTTACACTAGGCCGCAGTGGGCAGGGAAGTGGGCTCGTGTATGGTGTGAACTATAGGTGTTTAATATTTCTTTCAACTAATGAAAAAAACGAATAAAAAAAAATAACAATAACATTCGTTAAAAAAAATGGCGGTGTTCGAATATTTTTAATAACACATGTTATTTCACTTCAACACAAGGTGAACGTATGTAGGTAATATTTTTATTATTCACTTTCTTTACTGCATTGAAATTTGAACCTACGCTTGCTAGATATAATGAATAATTTTATAACTCACCACGAAAATTATTCTTTCATTTTAATGCATTGAAATTTGAACCTACGCTTCCTAGATATAATGAGTAATTTTCATATTTTCATTAGAGTGACCGGCCTGAAGGTATTCTTTCATTTTAATGCATTGAAATTTGAACCTACGCTTCCTAGATATAATGAGTAATTTTCATATTTTCATTAGAGTGACCGGCCTGAAGGTAGTGCTATGTGCCGGGAAGCGGCCGTTTAATTTCATTTCCGGCTTCATCTGCATTTTTGACTGTGTACTCTATTATCTATGAGATAAAGCTCAATATAGAATGAACCACTACTTACGATAATTAAGTCGTTTAGTGTATATTTAACAACATTGACCTGCATTCAATTGTATGCTTTAAGCTGGTTAAAATAAAACACAATATAATTTTTATCCAAGGATCATGAATACAATTGTTATTTTTGGCAAATTGAATGAATGACAATGATTGAATGAATGAGACCTAAGAGACGAAAATTTATTTAGACTTGCGATTTGCATTTTTGCGCCATCGTTAGATGGAAGAAAGTGTTTGTTTCGAAGTCGTATTATGTGAAAAATGCCGAGAATAAGTTCGGATATATGGAACCCACAGAGTACTTTATGGAACCATTTCGATCAATGTGCGCACCGATGCGCCGGTACATTAGAATAGAATAGAATAGAATAGAATAATTTTTGGCAATAAAAATTATTCTATTCTATTCTATTCTAATGTACAGGCGCGGCGGCGGTGGCGTCGCAAAGTTGGCTACCTGCAAATACTGCAAGAAAAAGTTTTTATTTTATTGAAATATGAAAAGTAAACCTGTGTAGGATGCCCTTATATTTCTTATCTGTGGACCGTTCGTGTGAAGGGTGAATGTTTTTGTCTATGAAAAATTGTCTGTGCTCGCTCTCTGCTAATATCAATCATTCACTCATGCGTATCTCCATCGTGCTAAGGTCTAATAAGACGTGACATTGGCGAAATTGCGGGCAACACTGCAAAGGCCATAGACAAGAATTGAATTGAAATAAATTTATCTAAGCGAGTTTATCGAATATTTATTCAAATAAAATTAATCATTAAAAATAACGATATATTTTTTTATCGCTATAACATTAACTAATAAAAAAAATTAACCGATTTTGACACCTCTAGTGTGAACACGAACATGCCTCTATCCCGTCTCCCGGCCCAAGTTCATGCCCTTGCTCCCAAATGAGAATAAAGGCGAGGTTGCTGTGGCAATAAGTCCGCGGCAATAATGCCGGCAGCGGCATAGGCTTAGTGTGAACGCGATATTCGGCTCGAACTAGGTACATAGCATTCAAATGCGAATGGCCAAATGGCCAATCATAATCTTATGTTCTCTTGTAGATAATAACGAGCTCGTGTAGCTACATCCTATGGCTAGGACTAGGTATAAATCAAGTTAGCAAACTTGAGAATAGGCCATCCGATCCGCATTCCGGCTCCGGGATTCCGGATGCAATGTAGTCCCAGCTTGCTGGTTTGTACCTCCTTTGTCTATGGTTCCTGTAATAATCTATGCTTTATTTTGTTTGCTTGACTTGCTTTGCTTGCTTGCCTTGCATTGTTGTGTTTTTGTTTGTGATTGTGATGAATTTTGGTTCGGGTTGGACTATGAACTTTGGTTTGCGTTTGAGAAAAAATAAACAGCCTGTGTAAACAACTAATACCTTTAGACATAATAATGTCGCAGTCACAGAGAACTGCAGTGATTAATTTGTACAAAACTGTGAGTATCAGAAGATTTATATCTGATTCTTCACTGAAGGAAGACAGACAAACACCTTGTACTAAAGTAACAATCTATTTATTTGTTAAAAGTACCTACCTAGCCAACGCGATTTTCTCCAGTTATTTGGCAACTTCCCATAATCAATGCATATTTATGCTCTTGGCCTACCTTTCCAAATACCTAACTTTCTGGACCTAGTGGTATCCTAATTACCTACCTACTAGGTACCTGTTACAGCTATTAAGTACCAAGGTACCTACACATTTCATTTATCTGTTCCAGTTATTATACCTTGGACGTGATTGGCCCCAAGGCTATGACCTCTTCAGGAAAAGATTACACAAAGTTTTCTCCAAGAACAGTGAAGAAACAGACCCTCAAAAGATAAGCATCATGATAAAGCACGGAGAATTTGTAGTGAAAGAGATTGAAGCACTTTACATGCTAAAGAAGTACAGGGCAATGAAACGGAGGTACTATGATGATAGCTAACTGGTATGATGAATATTTAATTTTATCACAGTCTCCTTTTATTTATTTTCTTTAGAGAAAGTTATATATATTTGTAAAGATTGATTAATAAAGCTATTGGGCCATTATGGCAACGAAAAACAATTAATTATTTAGGCAAAACCTTATGTACTTATTTATTTAGTACCTAAGTTTAAAGAATGAGAATACCTACGTAAAATGAAATGCCTTAGAACCTGTGATAATTATAACATAAAAATAAAAAAATAGTGTAAAAATGATGGATCAATAAAACAAAACAATCTATGTAATTAATGTATTATAGACATTCTTTGTTTTACATAATTCATTTCTATGATAAACTCTATTTAAATTATCAAGTGTTGTAATAAAATAAAATATCTAACATTTCTAAACAAAAATGTTATTAAACATTTAACGCAATATGAATCCGAAAATGTTTTTTATTTAAATGGCGAATGATATGATAATTTTATCAATTTCAGAGATACATAGTTATATACATTTTAATGTTTGATAACAGTTATCACTTTAGGTCATACTATTGCTCAGTGCAAGAGATGTCAATGCGACCCTGCGTAAGTTAATCTGACAACACGGGTAAAATAACTTTGATTACATGGATACAATATCTAATTTAGCAAAGAAGTTGTAACAAACAGCAATAATTACAACAGCACAACACATTCAACACCAGCTAATATGATATTCAAGGTGTTGAACAATATAACACTTCAATTTAATGACATTGAAAACTGGATTAAATATTTGGTATTTTCTACAATTAGCCTACAATGTCTTGGTCAGTTAAGAGCCCATTGAAGAATTGATATTTCAGAAAGTTTATTGCAATCTACTTTGTTTTAAAATGGCTGTTGTCCTTCTTCATATAGAAACAGCACTCTGTTTCTGGATTGAGAAGAATAACGGTCATTTCAAATTATGTAGCATCGTAACATTCCGATTTTAAGAGGTAAAGCCACAGAAATGTATTTTTTATTTGAGCTTTTTTGTTTGTTAGGACTTTAAGGGTAGTAGGTGCCTCTCCGGCTTTCCTCACCCCCAAGTTTTGCTCTAAACTTGTAACAATTTTGAACTTTCGGTTCAAATATGTTCAAATATATTCAACGGACAGAATAACTACTAAAGAACCACAATAACCACGTATTATATTGTACTATGTTGTTCCGACTTATAGGCAGTTATTGCAAGAAAAGGTAGGTAGGTAAAGTAGGTAAATACCTGGATCAGTTAATTTTAATATTATTCTAGCGATTATTCACATACTTCGTGGCTTTTATTAACAATATTACAAAATGGTACTTATATAATTTATTTAGCGATGGAATGTCTATATTGTCAATTCTACTGAGGCTCGATCACTCTTTCAATCTGAGATTATAAAGTTGAGTGTTTTTGCAACAGATTCATTTACAGCTTACTTTTTTAAATAATTATTGCATCTAGGTACTATTTTTTAAACTACGTACATTATCAGAAATAATAAATAGGTACTTACAGAAGTACAAATAATATTTTAAGACCTTCTGGGGTACATTATGGGCTTGAAATAGTTATAAAATAATCTAAGAGAATAATAGTTATTAACTTGATTAAGTCAACTGGCAATAAATCTGTTGCATTTTCCTTAAATACATCTTATATTACATTAATATATAATTTAAATTTATTATTAGACTGTATGTACTTGAACCACAATTCTATTCCTACTCGTGTTGGTGCACTTCTAATTTTACATGAAGCCCGTTTCCTTTAGTTCTATATGTAGATAATTACGTGATGGTGAAATTTAACATGTGATTATATTAGGTTATATACACAATAATCGTACATTTGAGATCAACAGTAAAGCCATGGCTAATTACATTTCGAAATACTGAAATAGTTCATTATTTCAATCATATTGTAATTTGCAAAGTTGATAGCACACACTAATACTGAAATAATAACTTATGATTTATATTGTGATCTAACTCAACAATACACAATCGAATAATATTTTTTTAACTTTGTTTTACAGTATTGTTTTGGATATTTAGTCTTATTTATTTTTGACTAGTTTCGATGACACACACAATTACTTAAAATAATTAACATCCTCTGAAAACTGAAATAAGTAGACTATGTATTTCTTTTAACGTTAGTAAAACAATGACACATTTATAAATAGTTATTAAGTTGTCATGCCTAAATAATAAAATATATCAAGGTACCTATACGATAGGCCTAATATTCCCCCTGAAATGAGAAAACTATTAAAAATATTATTTTAAACACAAAATAAGTCATACCTACTCTGACATGGGACAGTTATACAAGAAGTTCTTATCTCAGGAGGAACACGATTTGGTTAGATTATAATAAAAGGATATAAATATTTTAACACTTACACGATAGTAAAATAGAATGTAGTAAATTTAACAGGTTTCAACTTATTTACAAAGTTTTCAGAATTTAGATAGATAAAGTATAAGTTAGTGGGGTAAACCCATGGTTTGCGAAAAATGTTAGCCTCCTTGTAACACTCATAATTTTTGGTTACAATTTGTGAGTAAATTGAAGTAGCTTAATACTTTTAAATAAATAATAATAGTTCTGAAAATAATTTCAATATCGTGCATACCTAGGGAGGTACTACGACGACAAAAACGGGAAACAATAGCAAAGGAATTTTACTATAGGTAAGTATTCTATTCTACACACTCTTCACATGCGTTACTTATTGCCTGACTCTTAGCAAATTAGCCACACTCGAGTATTAAGGAAGAAAACCTCTACGTCTGAATCAACAAAAATAATATGAAAACGGTTGGTATTTTAAATCGTTTCAGTCCTAAGAACGCTGCTGACCGTTTAAATATTTATTTACTTACAGTAATTTCATAAACAGAATACGATAAGTAATACACTTCATAATCGGTTATATGAAAATGTATCAAATAGAGAGAATTGCAGAGTCAAGGCAATTTTCAAGGTTTTCGTTAAAAATAACACCATTATCCAGTTGTAGTCCGTTTCTTCTTCTCGAACTCTTCTTTTACGTTGTTATTCCATCCTGAAATGAAAGATTAGTTACCTTTATTATATTAACACTCAGGTTTTGTATTTACGATATGAGTACATCGGATTAGCCACTAGGTTCTCTGTGGCCCAAGTGTTTAGGGCCTCATCTAACCATGACTCGAATAATTTTTTTGGACACCGAAGCGCTAGTTTAAGAGGGCAATATTATGGTTAAAACTTTGTTACCTCATCGTCACTTAGTCCTTCTTTTCTCCATCCTCGGGGTCTTTTAGGGTGTGCCACTGTGCGATGGGGCGTCGGGGGCTGGCCAGCATGTCGGACCAGTGGCGCAGCTCGGTGCCGGACGCATTGTATCCCAAGCACACCTTTCCGATAGGCTCAGACGTACCGATGCGATCGTAGTCGACCACCGTTACCACTAGATTCACTTTCTACAGTACAACTTCAAATTAGTAAGGTGATTCGACTTATATAGCTCTATAGCGCACTACTTAGCAGCGTGAATGATATAAAATGCCGACAGTAGAGATTGAAATGAAATCACCGAAGTATAGTCATTGATCTTAGTAAATGAGTGTAATAGTAAGTTTTGGTGCAAAGAAAAGTTAGTCACCCTAGACTAATGAAAAACATACGGAGTACTATTTATAGTGGAAGCCTATTATTGTACTACAACCAATTATGTTGTGCTTATATTCATACAGTGAATCTAGAAAAGTTAAATATTGACAATTATTTTGTCATTAGAATTGAAATGCAGCTATTTCGTAGTTTTAGTTCAATGTTATTGCAGCGTTATGACCTATATATTACAATAGGTACAATCTTAGTGATTGTTATAAATAGTAGGTAATCACGAACTACACGACAGCAAGCACCATCAACATGCAATTGGCTTCTATTAGCAAACAACACAAATAATAGCATGCATAGTAAAAAAATAAATAGTTTTCATAAATAAAATTACTGAAGCGGCAGACTAAAACTAAGAGAAGACAAAAAATGAAAGAAATGCATAAGAAGAACGAGGGTCTGGATTCCTCAAAACCATAAGTAATTACAATTTGAAGTCACCAAATTGCAATGCAGTCACGAGGGGAGATTATTGAACACCACTTCGCTTAGGAACAACAATTATTCAAGGCAGTAAAATAAGAGCTAACTGACAAAGTGAAAACCTTTATTTGAAACATTTAGTTGCACATAAAGGTCAACATTTTGCTGTCGTTAACGCCAAAAGTACTGACTCTGAACAATACGTCGCAGGAAGGGAGGTAGATAGGACAGACGCTAACATACGACAGTTTAAATAAAGGAAGTAGCAAAACATCGAAGGACAACTACTAACAAACTACTAACGAACATAATAATAACAAGATTTTTTTTTGCTATTTAACATCATTTTCGGTCTACATACTCGGATCATTCATACAATTTGTAGGAATTCTAGGGATCAGGGAGTGTGTTAATATATCACGAGTAAATCGCATAATGATGTCACATTTAGATAAGTATAAAAAAGTACCCAGAAAAATAATAATAAGGAGTTTATGCTTAGGAACAGGATTGGCATGGATGCAAGTGGTGTGCCTACCACCAATGTATACTGACAAAAACAAGTACACAACATCAAATGGCGCACAGTATAGACAATATCGAACGAAGAACACTCTAGTAACGATAGGATTATCGATATCTTAGGATCACAGAGGCTTTCTTTATTCTTGTTGTCCAAGCCGTGCGCTACAACATCGATATTTTGATAAATCTCGGCTCGCACCTGTATTTGTTCGAATGGTACTTCAAAAGTAAATGACTCGTTGTAATAGGGATTCAGTGTGCATTTCTTGATGCTCGTTTTCTTCTTCTTGAGACGTTTGCCATTTTGCATGAGTGCTATCTTTACGTACGGATCTGATGTCGGGTCACGTAGTTGCCGGATATGAAAAAAGATAAATAATGTATTAGTTCGAATATAGAGTCTGAAACGTTCTTTGCAGGTGTTAAGAAATCTTTATAGAATGCTGATTTGCCATAGATGTGAAATCTACTAAGTACAGGTACTCTACACTGATCTAAAAGCTGATATACCTAGTTTGACCAATTTAGTTGAAATAGCATGTACAAAAAAATTGTGGTTGCATTGCATCCTACAAAACAATATTTAAAAATTCACCGTAGTTTGTGAATGGTGTTGAAAAGCAAAAGTAATGCAGATATTAATATAACCAGATGTGATGTCCTATAAAATGTCAATCAGTTTATTATGTAAAAATAATAAAATTAGAGATTTAGTAAATAAGCACAAATTATACTTGTAGGTAGGTGTAGGTAGGTAGGTACTCACATTGTGCACATTAAATGAAACATGCACATAATTTATAGGTATGTATTTTGTAGGTATATATTTATTATTTCATGTGTTCTAAGATCTACCCTGAGAAAAAACACAAAGATAAAAAGTACCTAGGTAGATTGTTTATCAACTTAAACCCCTGTGAAATTAGAAATAAGTGTTAGGTAAATGTGTTTGTTCAGTTACTGCATAATATATTTCAAAAATAAAAGCGTACCTGATAGACCGCCGACGTCCATTTTCTTCAAGTTCTTGGCTTCCAAGATTACTACGGTCAGTTTGCCAGCCGTCGGTACATAACGCAATGAGAAACAAATGTCTCCCAACTTGTTATCCTGTAATATGCATTGATAACTTAGTTTGTAAGCTTACACACATGCTCTACTACGACAAAAAACATAAAAAAATATCATTTAAATCTCGGCGTCCACGAAAAGGGACGAAACAAATCTTGGTGATTCTAAATTCAGTTATTTGAACTGTGTTGTTATAAAGTCGTTTATGAACTTGGTATCTAAAACTAGCTTTCGCAGAGATTTTTATCAAGTATTTTTTATTATAATCATCAAATACAAAATTATATATTCAATTTGACGTTTTAGGTAGGTACTCGTAAATTAAGAATGTTTATATCATATTTTTTTTAAGAATCTAGACAATTACTTGTGTAGTTTAATCGGATGTGAGAATGGAATATTTTGTAGGATTCAATTGTGTGAGGGATGCGTCCAGAGAACGGGTTTGGAAAGCTGTTTGTAAAACATAGTAAAATATAATAATATGGGCCATAAAAAACGCGGCTTAGGGCGGATCGGGGCACTCAAAATCTTGTTACACCAAAGAAAAATAACATAATAATAGCTCCGTGTAACCTATAAGCAAGTTTATGGTTGTTGGAATATCAGCAAAGAATTTCAGTATAATTATTAGACAACGTGCCAAAGATAAGGTATTAAAACTGAAAATCTGTGCTGTATTAAGTTTGTGTTTAGAACACAATTGCCCATTAACTCATAAATACTTAAAATCATAGCCTCGAAAATATAAATTGGAGATTGCATCTAGACAAACGCACATTTGACGAACACTTCCATTGCGTTACATATAACGTTTTAGCACATAATTTATCTAATATAAAACACATTGATAAATCTAGACGCACAAAACAAAAAATAATACTCATATCAAACCTAATATAAAGCATTTTCCGCTGAAATATATAATATTATATTCTTTGTAATAGAAATAGAAGATAAAGAGTGTTAATCATTACGATCTGTTGCCGAAATGAAGCCAATTTAAATTTTGTGACACCCAGCTCAGATCATCAAAATGCTAACAGTATTTATTAGTTGCCTATTTCTATGTAGCCTACTTTAGTGTATAATAATGTATATCCTGACTCAACCCTACAATATAAAAATATATAATTATATTAAGTTTACCTTGTAGAAGACTTACCATTTTAGAAACAGATCGCAATTAGCTAATATTCATACATAAACAAATAAAACGACACATACCTAGTAGTCCACTAAAGACGACTCTTTACCTATATCAGTATTTATGAGCACAAATTCATTACGATGGCTCCGAGATCTTTAGAGGACTATTCACTATTTGTATACTTACATACAATATTATTCACTACGGGATGTGCAGCCACAAATACATTTGACTAGTAAACATTCATTTGTACAATTAGCATAGTGCCTGTGTAGGTTTTAAGCAGCGCGTGTTACAATAATGCAGTTGGTGTCAAAAGTGCTCTTAAATTTTAGGTATTTCCTATACATTAGCGCTTATAGAGATGCACCTAAATCGATTTAATAACCGATCAGTATGAACACTTAAGTTCGTGGTCTTCTGTATATAACTTTAACTGTGTGAAATTACGCTATGGAGAATTATACTGAACTTACTGAAGTCAACATTTATGGAACAGTACAGAACAATATAATATAACAAGTACCTAATGTAATAGGTACACTGAAATAGATTAGTTGGAAATTTCATCTAATCAAAATGATGATATCATTAATATTATCACTAATTTTAAGGATCATGAAAATCTAGAGCCGGCCGGTTATCAATTCTTCATACTTTATTTTATTAATTGTAAAATCAAATATTTGCACCATGCACATCATTGTAACAGGTACCTAGTTACCTACCATGCAGGAGCATACATTGGTTCAAATGATTATAGTTTAGTTAAACAGACTTGACTTTCCTTGTTTACTGTTCAGGCAGAGACCTGGAACACTAAAGTTAATCATCAGAAAGTAAAATATGAAATGATTAATATCGAGTTCTGAAATTATACAATGACATGTCCTCGATAGGGGTGTTAGCATTCAGAATTTTGATTTGAATACGTATTGCCCAAAAAAATTAATTGAACGAACCAGTGTAGTCTTCTTGTAATATACAATACGTTTTTATGTAGCCAATCAGTGAGTTTTTTAACTCTGAGTTATCATTTGCTTTACCAGTCAAAGCAGCTTTATGTAGATAGATATGTAGATAAAACGTGGTAGCACGACAAAACAAATGATAAGTCAGGGTAAACGTGAACACAACATTTAGACGAACATGCAACATTCCCCAGCCGCAGTATTAAAATAAAACAAAAGTGTTGGATGGAAAAAATAAAAGATATAAACAAAATAATACGTGGTATGAGAGGCGATATTAGGTAAAAGATAAACTTTTCTTTTGTTTAATTTTATTGTTTTATGACGATGTGCCCTACCATCCTACTAGCGTAGAAGGAAATTAATCCACGGTCACTTCTCTTGTTTTCTCAATGACGAGGTTAATACTTAATTCACCATTCTTGCAATTCATTTAATTTGTATATTATCAGTAATTTAGCACGCTTGCAAATTATCACTTCAAACGTAGTACAAATAATTTTGATGTGTCACAAAATAATACTTACGTGAATGATCATTTCGTTTTGAAGCGGCATGCAAGATTGTTCAGGACACAATCAAACACAGCCAAGCAGAGCAGAGAAAATATGGAGAAAAAGAGAAAAACCAAGTAAATACATTTTTGCTGTCGAAATTAATCATTATCAGAAAAATAAAATACTCAATCCATAATATTGAGGTTCCTTGACTCCAGGCGATGCTGTGCAGCATCACTTTGGAAGTGTCTTAACGCTATAAATGATATTTGTGTGACAATATTACGATGGTCAAGGTTCCTCTATTGATAAAAAGTGCAGTAAATTTTTAAAAATGTAAACCATTCATTCGACGAACAATAATCAGTTTCACAAAATAATCACAACTAAGTCAGTGTTCCAATATGAAATGCCTAGACAATTCAGTTGTAAAAAAAATTTAGTATTCGTCGAATGAATAGCAAAGTTATCGAAATTAATGCTGTTCTGCCAAAACACAAAACGAATAATGATTTGAAATAAAATCGTTTAAAAAGAAAGGAATATCTTACGTACTTACTAGGTCAGCATGTCGGAGTTAGTATTAGTACAGTATTATATGTAGGTATGTGTTTTGCCAGCCTAGCCTAAGCTAAGAAAGATAAAACTCTTATAATCGGATCAAGTTTCTGTAATATAGAGTCGTTTGTTAAGTATTCTATACCTAAGTATTGTTTATTCCCTAACATATCGCGTGCCTGAGTGTCTGCTGATGTGACCTGGGTGTATCTGGTTAAGTTTTTCCAATCATGATTTGGTGCAACATTTTGTGCTATCTGCACAAGTTCCCATATTCTCTAAAGCTATCTATAAACTAATAAGTATAGACGTAAATGTTAAGACAGTAGGTATGCTAAGTATATTTGATGTGCTCGAATAGATAATGTAACTTCTTTGTAAATGTTATTAGTTTGTTGAAAGGCATAGATTGTTTACTCTAGGTTAATTCTCTAACTGAGAGCTATCATACGTACAGGCTCAACTGACTCTGTAAAGGCATGATCAATAGTATAAAAAGTAAACATTCACTTAGTTTTGCGTAAAAAGCTAGTGTGTCGTCATCAGTTTTTGTGCTCAATGACCATAAATTTACATTTTTACACTTGAATAGGCATTTGTAGTAAGAGCATAGTATTTTTATAGGTGGAGCATAGGTGTGTGAATGTGATCGCACCTGTCCACCTTCGCCTTCAACGCTCTGTAGCTCACGCCATTCCTCGATGGTTTGCGCCAAGTCCACTTGGCACAACGGTACTTTCACTTCACCAATCTGGTCATGTTTTGAGAAGCGATCGAAGTCGAAAATAGCGAACACGAGGGTCTTGTTCATAGCATCGGCATACGGGACGTTCTGAATAAAAACAAGTGTCATTTTGCTAGTCTATACCTAAATACATAAATAAAAAATAAGCGTGAGCGTAGGCTTAAAATTGAACTTGCCTTGAATTGGAAGATCTCGTTGAAGACAGGGCTCAGAGTCTTGCGGTGGACCTTGGTCTCAAACTTCTTTTTCTTGTCAGGAAGCAGATACACTTTCACATAAGGGTCAGAAGTGCCGCCCATGTCGAGTGCCGGCAGATCTTCAGCTTGGATAACAGTTACAGACAGGCTGTTGCTGTTAAAGTCATACTCGAGCTGCAAAACATGCAATGCTGTTAAAACTTTGCGAGTAATTTGAGTCGCCTCGTATGATTGTCTGAGCAAATAAAAATTAGTTAAATCTGTAAAATCCTGAACGTACTACAGACTAAGTCATAAATGGTTAACGAGTTAGAGAGTAATGACATGACTAAAACAAAACTGGCTGGAACGAAGAGTGAGGACCACTAAATGTGTTCACATGGATTTATACCTACTCAATGAATGAATTAACGTTTATCTGCTAGTTGAAATATAGACAAAAAGTATCGTGCTAAATGTGGGCTAGATCGTGTTTTTTCATGAAAAGAACGAATGTGAAATCCATCACCTTGTGTTTTGAGAACCAAGCACAGTGCGTCTAGGTGGGTCTTCATCCTCCGTTGTTTTTAACTTTTCTCTACGAACCTTGTATTGAAGTTTTCCTAACTTCTGTTCTTCTTTCTTGGAGTCGCCGTCGTCAGGCTCCTCAGCGTTCTCCGTTAGCTCTTCCATGTCCGGCTGAACCTACATGCACGTCCCGCGGCAAATTTCACATGAAAATTATATTTCTTAACAATAAATGGCCATGAATATCATCTTCAATAACATATTGTGTATTAACTTTCAATACAACTTAACTAGGTACCTTGTAGCAAAACTATTTATATTTCTATTGCTGGCAGACAATGGCCGTCGGGTTGTTTAATATTATTGATTGAAGATAGCATAGTAGGCGTTTTCGGTTCATTGTTTATTTTGGAAAACGAATCTTGAAAAATCAAAATACTATCGTCTCTAACTAATCGATGTGTTCAATCAATGTAGCGTCTTTGTTTATCATCCATCGTTCTTTCAACTTTGAAATTGTAAACCGGTAACCAGCTTCCTGTATCCACGAGTGAATATCAAACTATGCTGATGAATGAAACATCTGTATGAAACATTACCTTCTCCTTGTATGCCGAACCTAGAAGTTGAACCGATTTGAGGTCAACTCCCTTCATTCCTTTCTTGCCATCCTTAGAGCGTCTCTTGCGGAAACACCGCCTGATGCAGCAGAAGCATACTCCGAGCACCACCACACCTACACCTGTTTAACGCAAAAATTTAATTTAGTGGATCTACTCCAACGCCCAGTTTTTTAAATTTACCTATGTTGGGAGCGATAGATTAGTTTATTAAAATTTTGACTAGTGAAATCTTTAGGTACCTATCTATTCAACTTTTTTTTACGAGAAAAAGCAAAGTAACAAACTGATGGCTCACCTGATGTTAAGCGATTCCCTCTGCTTATATAATAACGCATTACCGCACAGAGCAAGTCCGTTGAGGAGGTGCTCTGTGAAGCATTGCACTACATCCACCACTCTGAGACGCAAAGGTGGTGCCTGTAATTGTTACTTTAGTGCCTGGCAAGAATATGCATGGCATAGCATGGCATAGTTATCAACTTTGGAAATTCATAACTTCAAATGAATCCTTACCAACAAGAATGGCGACGAGTTGCCAAGTCTCCATGTTCATCTTGCGTGCGATCTCCGCAGTCTTCTCGCTGATGGACTCTTGCGTCGGAGCCATGGTCGTGTACCCCGACGACGTCGATCCAGACTCGGCTGTAGTTATATAATATCACGTAAAAAGAAAGCCTGCCTGTTTGATTTTACATTTGGTTCCTCTACAATAGTACTTTGTTTTTGAGAGTATCATCAAATAAATAGGTAATAATAATAAATAAATATCCTTGGACATTATACAAAGCGCCCTCTATAGTCCCAAACTAAGCAGAGCTTGTATGTACCTATTATGGGAACCCTGTCAATAGCTTTATAGAATTGTTACAAATTTCATAGATAACTGAATTTCAAATTAAAACAGTGATTCAGTTATATTTAGTTAATTCAGTTATATTAAACAGTCTATTTTGTCCTCATTCGGTAAATTGTAATAAACAAGCGTACCAATCTGCGTTCGAACACGGTTAGGAAAAGATTAAAAACTCACTCATCTCAATTGTTGTGGGGGTCATAATATCTTCGTCTGGGTTTTCCGTCGCGGCTTCGCGGCGCCACCGGAGCAAAGCTCCCAGCAGTGGTGACATGTCTGCAACAAATACACGTGAAAAAACACAGCTACAACAAACAAAACAAAGACTACACAACGAACAGTCCTGTGAAACTCTCGAACTAGACTGGAACTCGAGGGATTCCAGTAGTTCCCAAAGTGGTCCAGATGGACCCCCAGGGGTCCACGGGAGACTCGTCGGGGGTCTATCTGGGCGTGACAAAAAAATGAGGATTCACAATTCGTAAGCGGGGGTCCACGGAAATTTATCTGCCTTCGATAGTGAAGAACTAAAATATTGGCTTGACTTCATCTGTCAATGTAGGCAGATAATATTTTAAAAAGCTGAACGACTTTTACACGTAAAAACTTGCATATTCCATGCTCAGTAGGTAGAAAGTGTCGAGACTTGCAAAGGGACGAAATACGACTTGTGGTGTGTGCTTGTCGAGTTTTGGGAATATGGTCGAAATGTAGCTGCAGGGGGTCCACCTAAACCACTTAAATTTTGAAAGTGGTCTATGACAAAAAAAGTTTGGGGACCTCTGGATTAAACGATGCATGAAACGGGCGATCGAAACTAAAAGGCATTTCATACAAAACAGAGATTTATACAATTTTGGTAGAGTTCCGCTATTTTTTGATAAATAAATCTATTTTACAGCGGCAAGGAACGTTTTGCTAAGATTTAATGAAGTTTACTTTTTAGTGGATCTATAAACTTTCAAAATAGCGTCGTCGAAACCTTCCACATTGCGATCTGCAATTTTATATTTTCTAAACGTTACAGGTAAACTTTTTCGAAACCTAGCCTTGCTTTCCTATAGCATGTTTAAGGCAAGAAAGCAAAGAAAGTTAGGTCTAGACCTAACTTTCCACTACTAACTTTATGTAGGTACCTAAACTACTTTAGATTTTCTTTTATTGATCTTTTCCTAGCATAAGTAAAGGTTTAGATTAAGAACTGTTAACTCCTGGTAATTTTAATTTTAATATGACACAGAAATATTAATATTTCAATTCACCCGTTTATACCTTCTTGATAAATCTTGGGCATCATTTGAATGTATGGTACTTATAATGGTTCATGTTCTACGGCTAGCAGGTTATGTAATAGCTTCCTTTATTTACGTCGAATTGTATACAATATCGTGAAAGCAAAATTACCTTCGTTATAGTAAACTCGTCTTTAGATATATTCTTTACGCATCATCAACAATTCTACTCAGTAATAATAGAAGGTGAATTGTGAATTTACAGTCTGAAATCGAAATAGGCGTGAAATTGGATCATGGATTCCTTTTAAATTGAAGGCTTTGCAGCTCTCATCCCTTCGTGCAAGCCATATTGGAACGTATAACCATCTATTAGAGTTGGAATGTGTTTATTGGATGTCCGGGATGCTTGACCTAGAATTTCCTATTGTTCCTGATCATGACACTCAGTTATTTTCTTAACTCTGAGAATTTTAAAATATTTACCAGAATTATAAGACGAAAGCTATGGCTTACCTTCTTTTTAGATTTCAAAGTCATTGGAATAATACATTTACAGTAAGAAAATATATTACGAAGAATAGGTTAGAGTTACCTATTTACTTGAAAGAGGCAGCCGATGGTGTATGGGAGATTAATTTAATGAAACATGATTATTTATTTCTCACTAACTAGTAGTACCTATGCCTGTAGTTAAAATAAGTCACTTAGGGTTAAGAGAGGAAAATATAAGGATGCTTATAATATTGCTGACTAAGAGTCAAATCCTGATATCTAAATTTAAACTGACCTATAACACGCCTACACGACTTTCCCGTTGAACAGAAGTGCCCTCAGCGAAAACGTAAACCATCATGGCTGGAGCCGAACACGGAATCCAAAATGGATGGGATTTATCACTAACCTTTTGCTTATTCCTCGTCACGGTCAAATGTCACTTATCTCTGCAATTCTTACAGTCGATCAATGGTCACTTTGCACAATTTTTGTACATTTCTGTCGAAATTTATATTCGACTGGAGTCTCGGCTTTAACCGGAGTGAGGCTGGCGGAGGTGCGCGCGCACGCGATCGATTGCCGCTGCGCGATGCGATGCCACTACGATCACGGTTCCTGGCCAAGTCACGATGTTTACGTCATTCATTGCGTACATTGACGATTTGGCTTAAAACGCTAAAAGCCTGGATGTATGAAGAGTGCTTCAGAACTTCTAATGTACCTACCACAGATCTCAAAAGCCATTCGATACGTAGCGGTTTGGGGTTTAGGCAAGTAAGGGCGGGAGGTACATATTTTATGAAAACCGCTTGATTACTAGACTACCTAGGTACTTAAAAATGGTAGAGAAATAGATCTTAAATCAAAACCCAATCGAATGAAATTCAGGGTGGATTTTAAGTACCTCTTGAGTTAAAAGTGCCTTACTACGTAACGCCTCGACAGATGCTCTACCTACAGACACAATTTCAAAAGCTGGCCTAAGCTTAGAGCTTTAAACTTTGCTAATGAGAGGACCTAGTGGACGCTTAAACTTAACTCATTGAGAAAATACTTTTTTATTGGAGTTTGGCTTACAACTACCTAACAATACCCACCTAAACTAGACTGATTTTATTTTCAAGTAAAACTTTGAGCGATAGAGCATATTTTTTGTTTATTTATCCGTAAACAAAACTGTGATGAGATTGACTCTTGAAAACGCATACATCATCACTTAGCAAACGTGTGGTAAAAAATATAGCAAAACTAATGAACGGACTCCGTACCCCCAAGAACCATCTGGTAGAAAGATTAATCCACACTCCAGTAGGTTCTAAAATCAATATACTTCTATTCATAAGACTCCCACGCATTTACGTATTCTATGATAATGATTGCAGTGAACAGAGATGGTGAACTTTCAGAGCCACATTTAACTAGACTGGAAAATGTACCTTATATTGACTATAATAAAGTTGATAATTTAATAAAGTACATTAAGACCCAACCGCAAGAAAACTATTTGCTTTCGTAGAGGGTTCGTAGAGGCATCGTAGATGGTGCGTAGAAGTGAGCTACGAAAATTATTTCCTTGTGATTTTATGGCACGTAAACTAAAAATATCTCCTCTGACATTCCTTGGAATATCTAAAGGGGTAATCAATGACGTCCAAGAATTATATTTCCCAGCAATGTTTTGATTCATGTAGATATGGTAAAAAACTATTTCAGCTTATTGTATCCACACAGCCTTACCGCGATCTTTATATCGTCGGTTCTTCGTCTCTTATGCTTAACTTTTTGGTTCATGGTTGCCATTTGAGAACATTTGTTTGCGCCGATTAATGAACAATCCTACGACAAAGACGAAACAAAACCAGAGGAGACACCCTCTCAAGGCGTTAAGTAAAACGAAGTTATCCAGTAATGACATCCTGCGCGTATCAGCCTGCTCAAGATAATAGCCCAGTTATGGAGATAGGCCGATAATAGTCCATTAGCTACTGCTCTGAACTTTCATTAACACGTTAGTTTCTGCACAATATCTTGTGGTAACCAGGAAATCTGGTAGAAGAACCTAGATCGTCGACAGTTCTCAGAATAAGCAAGTTGAAGTGATAGTGGGTTGGCCATTTAGCTCACAGAACTGACAACCGCTGGAGAAAAAAGGTTTTCACATGGCGTACACTTGTGGACGTGCACTGTGAGGTAGTTAAGAGCGTAAGTAACTGAAAAAATACATTTAGGTTTCTTGACAAAACAAAAACCCAACAAATATAGTGTGTTTCATGGCAAACGGCAAAATATGTGCGCAAACATGTATTTTTTATAAAAATATAATATTATGGAGAAAATTTTAACCAATCGTGTTTTTAAAAATACGTAAAAGTATAATTTTTTAGTATCCCAAATATTAATTTGACTTACAAATTTTGAGATACATAACGATTTCAAACTACAAAATTGTAAAATGTACATTCTTAATGCTTGAATATTAGATGATACATCTTCCTAAAACGTAGGAAGATGTATCATCTAATATTCAGGCCTTTGCATTTAGTCTAGATTATATACAGCGTAAGTCATCTGCTTGTTTTATTATTATCTGTCATACATAATACTCTTTAGTTAGCGAAATAAATTATATTACACCGGTAAACACTTTAAAACAGAAATTAATTTCCCGTGTTTTCATAAAGACCATACCGTCATTTTGCACTGAAACTTCGCAAACAACGAACGTGTGCGAGACATATGTTCACCATGCTCTGAAGCAGACAAACACTCATAGTCATGTTCAACGTCATCCAATTACGGAATGAATACATAATTTTTTAGATCGTTGCTAGAAACGCATTTTTATAGCCAATAGCTACGAGTCCTCTGCGACTACGTAAATATATAGCGTGTTCTTTAATTCAATATGCGACTCCTCTCTCTCTCTTTCCACTGCACGCTTATATTAGTCTCAGAACTAAGTATATTATATAAGATTACTCTGTAATTTATCTCTTTTTTTTTTAGCTCTAGGTATATTCGATTTTCTTGTGTCAGATGTCCACCGAATTTCTTCGCAGAATCGAGTTGTTTGGTGACATTGCCGGGAAAGGAGGTGATAAACTGGTGACTACTGGCAAGGTTGAGAGGACGAGGTTCTATGCGATCAGGTTCGCTCAACACTGCATTCTTCCGTGATGCTATCCGTTCTGCAGGACATAGATCCCACTGAAAGCGTATTATACAGAAAGGTCCAATAAGTTCCTACATAAAGGTCACGACCCTCAACTGTGAGGACATCGATGCAAGGAGGAGGAGCCAGTTGCTTTAAGTATTTTTTAGTAGAACAAACTCAACAGAACATCAATCAAATCTATAGCAAACAACGCCACGAAGGTATTGTAATGTCAAAGAAACCTGTTTAATAATAACAATATCTCTACACAGTAGGTACTTATTTATTTGCAATGTGTTCCTCTTTAATCAAATTAAATAAATAGTAGTTTGATATCGTAATATAGCATCCGTGGGCGAGATATCAGTATATTTGCAGGAGATAACCGAAGTGTCATGGACAGTTTTTTTTATTTCTTTCATAAACAAAGCGGTTGTTCGCTTTGCTTATGAAAGAATAAAAAAAAATTGAAGGCGCAGTGAACGGCCCCCACTAGATGGAAAGTCGAATTAGTGTAATCGCTAATGCTAGACCAAGATTAATATCTCTCTGGAATTCTATGAGGGAGGCCTCACCTTTATGCATCACAGAGCACGTCGGCAGTGGATATACCCAGTTGGCCGCGCATCGTTACGAACCATCGGCTGGTCCAATTCAATTATATAGGTAGCTATATAAAAAAATCATCTCATCTTACGAAACAGCCTTATAATTCCATAGTAATTTCGTTTCCATGCAGATAGCTTCAACCACTTCAGCGAAATGGAACTTTGCGACGCCAATAACAAAAAAAAAATGGAACTTCATAGTCAAATAGAAAGAGCAAAGCTTCTGTAAAAATGTCAATGCTGAACCGCTCTGATGGCGGGGGGTGGCGATGGGCGGGGCCAAGAAGATCTATTATTAGGGCATCTCTAGATATCCATCCTCTTCTACAATTTACCTTCTTGTTTCCATTGAAACATTCGGGCTGCCTTTGGAATTCGACATCATAATACTGTTGAAAATTATTTAATTTATAATAAACCGGGATTGATATCGAGATAATAAAGATCATTGAAAAATTACCTAAAACGATTATGACCACCCGTGAACAAGAAGAATGTACCTATAGCTCAGAAGCACGGCAGCACAAAACAAAAAGTATGTGAAAGCTGAAAGATTCTCGTGGTTACTTTAAAAAATACGATTGTCTTTTAGAAGCCTCTAGGCTGCTGCATGAGGTCAAGGTCACACTGAGAGTGGACGTCGCAAATTCAGGTGGAGGAAAGGTAGGTAACCTAAGTACCTTATACTATTGTACCATTGTATGGTACTTCTAAAATAACGATTACGAAATATTTTATCCTGTTGCAGTTTACGCGTGCACCTATTTTAGTAACAGGGACAAAAAAATATGATTCATAAACAATTGTATTTGGATCATAGCTATTTACCGAGATACATTGTTTAAGGTAATTAATCCTCGTCAAAACCATGACACAAAGTAAGTACCTACCTACTTACCTTATCTAATGTATGTGCTCAGATTTAATATTACTTTGTCCCAAAATATGATTTCATATTTTTCAGATATTATTTTACTAAATTTCCTTATTTACCTGCATGTTATTATTAGAATCACGTATGTGGTAAGAAAGGAACTCGATGTTTTCAAAGCAAATGCATGCAAATGCTAGCTGCATGAAGTAGAAGAAATATGTCCGTCTGGCATTTATCGACCAACCGATCTCGGCTTCGTTTTGCCCACCCCTGCTCTAGTGTTTCTATTGTGATATCCGTTTTACGTTTTAGGAAAATTCTTATTTGAATCAGGCTTGTATCAAAATGATATTATACAATACACACATATAGATATATAATATTATCTTTTCTTTAAGCTTGGAATTCTTTACAAATATGTAGTAGTAAATATTGACTTACCGTTTAGGTAACTAGGCACTATAGAAGAGTTATAACAGCACTATGTGGCAATCCCATCACGGTGGACCACAGAACGTATGGAGGCTTACCGCACGCCTTCCTCGGTTTACGCGCAAAACCTGACTGGATTGGGGCGCTGCTGTCGTTCAGTCAGCTTACAGCGATTTCAGCCGCTGAAACGCTTTTGAAAACATGCTGAAAAATACAGATTTTAGAGTAATATCTGCCGTTACTTTTTTATGTAAAAATGTACCTATATACTAGTATTTGCATAGATTTTATCTCTTTTACGTTGGGTAGTTCTTTATGGATTTTTGTTATCGTAGTTGCAATGCGTGGGAAAACAATAGTGTTATCTTTTAAATAGGTACCTATAATATACAGATACGTGTGTTTTGGCTGTCAGATTGCTAACATTTTTGCATGTTTTTGTGCTAGCATTTTGGTTGAGATAATTTCACCAAAGTTTGACTTTTGTAAACTTTCTCTACAGACTACAAACTAGAAGTTCTAATATCCTTAAGACATCTAATGTAAATTGAGAGAGTGGATAAATGTGTTTATTTCTAGATTTACAAAAATGTGGAAATGAAGGCATTTGATACTAGCGAAAGTCTTAAACTGTGCTTAATAAAACAAAAGCGCTTAAAAAGCTGCTAAAGACAAATAACACCCCGTATAATTTCATTGATTTCGAAACGCATCTTATCGTTAAATCTAACTTTTGACCTTAAAATATTCAATGCAACTAAAGCTCACGAGGTCAAAAGGCTTATCCACGTGATATGAAACATACAAAATAATGGTAGATTTGGTATTTGGAAGTTCCGAACTACTTAAACCTTTATGGACTTGTATGTACAGAATCCCACTCCCGTTTTGATTTTGCTAAAAAGAAAACAATGAAAAAAATCATCTTAATATCTGAAAACGAACCGAAATTACAATGCGTATTTTTTCTACTATTTTAAAATCTATTTACACAGCAATAGGTACTAAAATCAGTTTTGTTTTATATAGTCAAAAAAATAGTATTTTTATTCTGTAGGTTAAGTATAAATTTAAATTAAATAAGTATTGCGTAGATTATTACACAAAAACAGTATGGTAAACCTTGTACTGCTTTTAAAGCCTTCAAATTGACTAATTATGTGGGCTGCAGAGTGATCCTCAAAATCATCCTTAAATAAGCTGATCCGAAAGTAGGTATTTCATTTTGAATCATATTCGATTTTTTTAATATTATTTTCGGTATAATAATCTTCAAAAGTGGTAGATTTCTTGGAGTAGGTACAACCAACAACACAAGTGGCCCGACTACCGCTGTCCCAAATAACAGCAATAACTGCTACAAGATGGCGCTAGTATAATGCGAGTGCATGCCCTCTACCAACGACGTTTCTAGGCATATACTATCAGAGCAGTGGTTTGGTTCTTCCAAATATTTTAGAACAAGAAAAGGTAAGGTTGGTTCATTGTTTTGTAAGTGGCGCACTCTAGTGACGAGTATTGCTGTTACATATACTTTAAATATTGCGCTGTGCATCACCACTGAAAGTTTTGCCCTGAAAAATGGTGCTAACCTTTGTACCATTGCAGTAGGTTTAGTTCTGTCTCAATAGATGTCGCTAGTAGGCTCTCCAAACTTAGCAAAAATACAGATCTTTGAAATAAGCCCTCGCTGAGAGATGTATAGGTAAATTTATATGAAATCCTACCAGTTAGACTCAGGAAAGATAACATTGTTTACAAGCTAGCATCAAACACCTTTTGCAAATCAAATCAGTGAAACTCTTCTGCTTCATTGGTTTTGTTCGTAATTAAACTGTTTGATTCTATTAAAAAAGTTTTGAGGCAAAAGGGATGAATTATTAATGCAATTAATTATTTGTTCACTGGGCTTATCTAGTTTACCTAAACTTTGATTAAGGCTGGATCCAAAACAAATAAGTATTTATGAAATATTCGATATTTTGCATAGACAATAGACATTTCAAGTAAATCTACTCCTATATACCTACATATTGTTAAGTTTGCGTTTGATGAAGGCAATATAATATTGTGTAAATGAATGTGTCTTATGGGATAGCCCCAGTTATTATTTACCCTTTTGCAACGGATCATAATAAGTGGTGGGTAAGATGGATTGTATAGAATAAAGGAAGACACCTGCCAATCTTACATCCTTATTATGTAAATAACTACACTGATAAATTAAAAAAAAATATATTACAAAATTTGCTTAGTTCGGGACTAGAGAGCGTTGTGTGTTAAGTCCAAGATTTTTTTTAACCTAACTCGGGATGATTTAGGCTGCTGGGCAAAGGTCTCCCCAAAGACTTTGAATGTTCTCTATCCCGAGCTTCCTCTCACCATCTTCTTTCAAAGATGAATATTTATTTATTTAATCTGGTAGCTATTTGAACAACTGATTTATTTTATAAATAGGTATAACTACTCCATCATTTTCAGTAGGCACATGAAAATATCAGTAGTTTATCATGATAAAAGCTGACGCTGAAAACCCTCTGGTCTACTTTATTATCTCGAAAATCCTCGAGAATCTTTTCTATTCTCACTACATCATTATTCTCAACCACGAGACCCTCTACGAAAAATATTAAGCGATATTTAATATCGGCCTGTGACATTATGAAGGGTATACTTTTATACGAGTTTCGATAAAGCCAGACTCACACAAATACATAACCGGCCGTTGGACAGTTCAACTTAACCATTCTTTTGTTGAGATTTTCGTAGTGACGTTTAAACTCGATGAACTAATCTCCCGTTTGTGTATTGGTGAAAACGGACATAAAAAGGTAAAGTTATTTGGAATGTCAGACCAAACGTAGATTGGAACTCCTACCCACATTTGTTATCAAAATTGTAGCGATTTATTATTCCTTTGTTATCTCCCTCTTTTATGGATAGTTTCCATCTATCGGAGATAAGGAATATACAAGATCGACTACGTTCGAAGTGCATGTTGTTAGTTCGGTAAACAAAAGAACTTATGAGGGGAAAAGGCCCGGAAAAAAATCATTTACCGATTACCAAATCAATTTTTTTCTCACTTAGGTACACTATGTAAAAATACATACCGGTCAAAATCATATAGGTACCCTCCTTTTTGCTTCGCCGTAGTGGGGTAAAAAAAAAGAAACCTGTCAAATCGAAAACTTTTTAAAATGAACAAATGACTTGACTTATAAGTATTATTACAATTTTATCACTTGACACTGGCAAAATTGTCTGTCGAAATGACGGACAGAGGCCATTAATGAAGAGAAGAAGAAGAAGAAATGTTTAAAACTTGAATAAAGTAAATTGTAGATTTTTTTGTACAAAAAATTGTTCGGTCACTCAAACTGAAAATTATTTTCATCCAGAGAAATTGTTGAAGTACCTATCTACAAGGACCGTAGGCGATTAGGGCCAGGGTTGAGATGGTAGGGAATTTCTGGGTCGTTCCCATCGCAATGTCCCCCGACAGTCTTTAGGATCCTACCCTACAGCATATCGGAACACCTTCCTTTCAGCAGAGCTTATCGTAAAAAATAATTTATTTGCGATGACAAAACATTTGAATAAATAAGGATGTTTACATTTGACTATATTGCCTACTTTGCTCTACGTGATAAAATTAGTACTTTTGAGTTTATCACACTAGCTTGGTTGGATTTGTAAAATAAATCTATCGGTTCGCTGAGGCTTTTATTTATCAATATCATCATCATCATCATCAATATATATAAACCTCTTTTGGAGCTGACTTATAATCAACGCACAGCCTAAACCATAAGTCCTAGAGGTATGAAATTTGGAAGATAGTATCCTTATATAATGTAGGGGTGCACTAAGAAAGGAATTTTGAGAAGTCGCACCCTCAAGGGGCTAGAACGCGAGCAACGCTGCGGGCGACGGCTAGTGTCTCTATATAGCTGCCGTACCTATGGGTCATAAAAGTATAAACTTTCGAGCATTAGTCGACCGCATCGCTTGGTTAAGAAACGAAACCTATAGCTACAAACTTCTAATCGTAAACTTGGGTTTACAGCAAATTACAAAAGTCCAATTATATTTAACATTCGAAAAAACATTGCTGCGTAAATAAATATTATTTCTGAAAAGGAGCTCAAATTAGTGTTATCTCGTGTCGCGTTCCCGTGAGCCTGGCACATTCGTGCAACGTCATGAAATGCATGCACGTCGCAAGTCGCAATATTTCAGCGACGTTTGAAACTTTCAAACAAACGCTACGGGTAAAGCCGAATATCCACTAAAGATGTAATATCCTTTGATTCTCACTTCTTTACGAAAAACTGCCTGAGTCTCACATTAGTTTTTCATCCTTAGGCTTGTGTTTAAGTTTTTTCCCTATATGCCACAATCGAACCAACCAGCTAAGTAGTTGTATCATTGAGAAAGAAAATAGTTGACCCGTTTCAGTTCGTCAAAGTCAAAGATCTTTATTCAGTAAAGTCACAAGGATAATTTCATTATATTCATTATGAAAATATTATCTGCTCAGTTTTGACTGAAATTGACGGTAAATATTTGATCTGGGTATCGGATTCGCTAGTGACTTGTGCCTGCTATGGGTCTGCTAAGATCTACGTACTAACAAGTGGTCAACCTACGAGTAATTCATGATACTGTCACTCCATCTTTATAGCGTGGGTTTTTTTTTGTTTATGTTTTAAAAGTTCCGCTTAGCTTTGCTCAGGTTGGTAAGCCTTAACCTAGAGATTAATTGTGATCCTGTTTCTCTTGCAAGAGACCAAAACTTAATTTTGTTTCTTTAACTAATTGCTTACAGCTAAGCGTCAGCTTAAAATCTTTCAAACTTTTAAAGCTGATTGCTTTAAATATAAATGGAAAGGACTGACTCTATCCTATCAAGTAAAGTATTGTTTGGGTATTGAACTAGCGGCACTTTTTTCACGCGATGTGAAATATAATGATATAAAAGAAACTATGCATGTACACTCTGTTTTATTATACGAAAAAACATGACAGAAAAAATCTTACAGAGCGTTTTCCTATTCCACTCGTGGAAAAACCACAGTGATAGATAATTTGAAAAAGGCAGGGGTTCAGCTAAGACTTCCGACAGAAACTTTCACCCTGATTACTCCGTTCTGAAATACATTTGTTAAATCCCTTCTCGTCCATCGGCCAAGAACTGACGCGAGCGAACGTCCCGAGATCTTATTAGAGTTTTTTCTGGGACGGTTGAGAGGATGTTTCATGATATGATTTTAATTATACGGTTATTGTTCAAAAGTATATTTCATACCTTTTGAAGTTAACTGCTGTGACTTTACATTTGCCGTGGGTTAATTATTATTGATCTTATAAAACATTAATTACCTACCTTCCGATGTCAGGTAAAAAACAAGCTTTTCCCGTTACTTTTCTTGTATGTTGTTTCTTGAAAGAGATAGATAAGATAACATGTGGGTACCATGGTAAATCACAACGATATCCCTTTTCTATCTAAATTATTTCCATTGCACCCATGATTGAACTACTAACTACCTACGTACAACCAAACTGTTTCATAGCCGTGCAAACAGTTCTATAATTAGGTAATCTATTATGATGTAATTGTGACCGTCATCGCAAAACCACATATCGTTCATAACTATAGAATTCGCAGTGACCCGGTTTAACCTTACCTACTTAATACTTAGGGCCGGTTTTTTGATCCCTAGTTAACTCAACTAATTGTCAAATCTGGATCAACGAATAGTCAAATTTGGACCAAATTTGACTATTAGTTGAGCAAAAAACCGGCCCTTAGTCATAAATAACGCAGGCTAATTCTATTAACTTTTTTATTTATTTATGAATTGATACCTAATAATTTAATTCACGCTTGGTTGTACCTAGGTACAACGAAACAAAAGCAAGATAGCAGGTAACTATGCTGGAATACTAATATTTTGATGATCTAATTACAAAACAAACATCGGTTAAGTAAAACCGCGACATAAATAATTATGATGTATAACTTATTATTCCCTTGTCGCTTGTCGGTACTCGGTAGGTATGTCGACGCGACGGTATAGTTAAAGCGTTGTTTCTACCTACAGAATGAACGAGCAAACGAGCATTCGTTCGCTGAGTTTCATTTACCGTGCGAACATACGAATACAAGAGAAGAAAGCCTTCTTCTATTATACGACCACACTATCTTACTACCACATGTTACCGCATTAGCGTGAAAATGGTGTGGTTACACTAGAGTTCGCCTATATAATAAGCGTGCAATACGCTCAACCGCCCTGAACCAGCGTAGCTTAGCTCTGGTGGAAAACCACCTTTGTTAAATTATGGCCATAAATGAAGGCTTTACCATTTTTTTTATCATAATAATAATGGCCGTAACTATTGGTATATCACGGTCGTGTGGCCCCAGGATTATAGACCTTCTAGGCAAGCTGTCATAGGCAATTGAAAACTTATAGGTAAATGTATGGAATGGTCAGTTTCTTCCCATAGTTACTTAACTGGGCTTTGAGTTAATAATGCTGTTGAAAGAGGCAAGCAGCCGAGAGTCTGCTTTATCCCCGTATGCGGCCAAATTGTATAACAATTTATGAAGTGGCTGAGTTATGCGCAATCAGTATCGCTTTCACCCCGGCCCCGTGTGAATGGACTTGAAACGAGCATGATTCCGCTATGTAGACTACCCCTAAATAAGTACTGCATAATTTTTGAATCTCTACAAAATTAAGGCACATTTTCTGACTAAAACTAGCTATTTTTTATAAGTGTAGAAAGAAGATATTCCACAACAATCGAATATAATGAAACCTTCTTAAAGTAGTAATAAATTAATACCTAGTCGCCACTCTCATTCAATGTACCTGCGTAGATACTTATTGACCAAGGGGGATGGTATCAGATCGGGTCAAGTTATTCTTTGAAAAGCGCCATTACAGGGTTCCTTTTATCCCCCCTACTCTAGAGGAAAGAGTGTTACAATAGTGACTTCACTGTGATTTTATCACCTCGCCTATCGAACCACTGTGCAGGACAAATAAGCACAAATAAGGACAAATAAGCAGGACACAGATTCTACCAAAAACCGCTCTAAAAATCTCTGTTTTGTATTAAACCGTTTCATGCATCGTGTAAATCACACGAAGATTCAAGAGTTCAAGTCAGGATCATATTGTATGGATTTGATAAACAAAAAAAAATACTACTTGAGAACTTTTTTTTATTTTGTTTGTGGTTGTAGTAATGTGTTTAAAAAATAGAAAAAAAATGTTCTGTATATTTTTTTCGTACCTAAAAGCAACTTTCATTTTCTCGCTAAATCAAAATTGCCTCCAGTGATACGTGCTTATCATTTCAAGTTGTATCTATCATAATGTTAATTAAAATCTATTCCAAAGCGTTTCTCACCCACCTAATCTCAAAATGAACTTGTTTCCTTCGTTTTTATTCAATCTTCTTTATTATGAACACCGGCTTTTAATATATTATCTGCTTTTACCTGTATCCGAGGAACCCCAAATTAAATTGTAACATTGAGCATTTGCACAATGGCCGATACCTACACCCAGACGATACCAAGATGTTAGTGGATCGAACAAAAATATCAGAGTCGGCGCCGGGTGGTGTGAAAGCGTCTAGTAATCTTATGTGATTAGCTCTCCGCCGGTATCGTGCGGTTGTCGTGTCGGTGGCAGTGTGAACGCAGCCTATCGCAAGGCAAAATCTATTTCCGACGTGTTTACAATCTTCGTTACGTCGCGACTCTATAACAGAATTGAAAACTTGTCGGAAGCAAGCGTCATGAACAAAATCTAAGTGAATTTGTCAAAACGTAATAAGCTTTTCGTAGGTAAGTCGTCTATAAACTTTGAGCCAGGGTTTCGCAGTGGGTAATTGTACGCTGCTGCATTGTTGGGTGGTGGCATGAAGTACCAAGTCTTTTGAATGTGATTTTTAATATGGTTTAAACTTCTTTACAACCTTAAAGATTGGTCGTGTTCTCACTGAAAAACTTGTAGGTAAATTTTTTTTTCAGTAAAATTACAAGGATCATTTAAAATTATCTATAAACTAGGTGCTTTTTTCTTATGATCCTTTTTACAAAGAAATAAAACCACAGATAATACTTAAATGCTGAAGTTTCAGTGTGGTGCTATTTCAACATAGTAACGCTTCAATGTATATGGTTATTCTTGTTTATATGCTAGTTTATCAATGTTGTCCAACCTGAATTAACTTAAAATTAATAAACTAATTTTAATTCTGTTTATGTATATAATGTTTGCTATTACCTAAAATAAATAGGTAAATTAAAAAAAAATGCAATGGGTTTCAGTAATATCAAGGAGGCATAGCGCTTCACCACACACAGTAGATACAGTAGTATGTATAGGTACTGTATACTTCAGTACCTACTTTTACTATCATAATAAAATTACTAATATAAAAAAAATAAGTTCACTATTTATCTTCCTAACATAAAATTTTGACCAACAGCGTTTCAGTATTCCTCCGATATCAGCTCCATGAATAAAATTTGAGTGCACGTTCGCAAGGAGAGTTAATTTCGGAAACTTATCAAACATCTTGTCATGCTCGGAGCCATTCACCCGAAATGATTTATGTGAAACCATTACACCCTTAACGACAAACATAAAGAAAACATCAAGCATTCGGCTCTGCGGGAAGATCCGCGGATCGACGAACTCCAGATCAATTTATAATAGAGACTAAAATTTTCGTTGAAAGCCGCTATCCGATTACCTAGGGGATGTATTCCATACGCGTATTGTTTGGACGCGCCGAGCTGTAAGCTTTTAGCGGATTTGCAAAGTGCGAATGCACATTTGCCAGCTTATCTTGTTATTTTTGCCGATGAGAGCATCTACTATTATTTATTTGGACTTTTATAGGTCAAAAGTGAAGATATTTACCGTTCAAAACGTTTCAGAATTTTTTTAAAACGTTTCACGCATATTTAGATACATAATTAAACGTGAAACAAACCTGCGTAAAAGATGATAAAAGTTCTCATGCACTCATATTGATGCAAATACAGTTATCGTAATATTATTAATGTTATTATTAATTATATTATTATTAATATTTTAATATTAATAATATTATTACGTATTTCATTCATGAATTGGTATAATATACTAATTCATGAATGAAATACGCCATCGTATTCGCTTTCATTAAATCCCGTCTTTGTACTTTTGAGCACCGCACCGATCGTTATTTCTTTAAGAATTGGGATCAAAGCGAGTTTGAATTTGATTTTGCTTCTGGCGCTTATTTAAAACGGATACCAATTACGAAATATCGAAGACTCGTTTATAATAAACTCTACAAAGTCGTATGCAGTTATGGCCGCTCAATTTTGATGCGATCGCTATCTTTCGTAATTTGCGAATTATCTGGGATCACGCGCACTCGTGTGATAATCGACAGGCGGCGGCGATCTCGCCTCGACTGACTTCACTCGCCACAGAAAATACCTAACCTAGTAATAGCTAACTAAAAAGTTTCACTATCTTGCAACAACAGTCGTAGATCAGATAGATGTACTTGTTTCAAAACTGATCTGCCACCGAATTACCTTATAAACGGCACTGATTTGGACAACGTGCCTCCCTAGCCAACAGGCCAATGGCCATTCTACAATCGAAACACATCAAAATGTACGAATGTATAAAAAACTAGCTGATACCCCTTCGTACGCGAAACCACCAAAATATCTGTCAACCAGTATACGATGAACCTTGTAGCAAATGGCTGCTTTAGGTTTAGAGAGTTCAAGCTGTATCGTCTTGGATTTCAATCAAATATAGCCTATGTTTCAATCCGGAAAAAGGGCTTTCGGATGGTATAAGTTTCGTTAAAATTCATCCAGTAGTTTAGGCGTGATTCGCGAACAAACAAACAGAAAAACTCGATTTTCGGAATCAGAATCTTTTGTTTAATAGATCTGCATATTTAGTTTATCTATATCTTTAATTTTAGTTTTTGTCTTTTTTACAGTTTTATAATAGTACTAGCAGTTGCCCGCGGCGTGGCTCGCGTTCTAGACCCTTGAGAGTGTGACTTTTTAAAATGGCTTTCTTAGTGCACCCTTACACTACATAAGGATACTACCCTCCAAATTTCATACCTCTAGGACTTATAGTTTAGGCTGTGCGTTGATTCTAAGTTAGCTTCAAAATAGTTTTATATATTTAGATAGAAGAAGAAGATAGATAGATAGATGACACTATAGAAAGCGTCAACGAAGGCGCACTTCAAGCTATTTTCATTCAATAGAAGTAACATCCAGTTTACATCTCATTTCATGTTGAAAGTGATACCAATTTGAAGTGGTACAGGCCCGACTTGCCTTCAGATTTATGACGTAATAACTGAAGATCGAACGGGTACCGTTATACTTACCGAGAAGTAATATAGACACACCAGCTTTACTTGGTCTGTCTTCGATGAAAATATTGGGAACAGACGCGTTTGAGTAAAATAAAACAAAAAAATGTGGTCTACCTATATTTTCTACGGTGACAAACCATCTGAGATGTTATGGTTGATTTCTGCGGCAGGGCAAATCCAAAATATTTTATATTGCACAAAATAATTTCAATCTCCGCTTGCATTTTCACATGCCTATAAGTTTAAAATACCTGGATAATTAAGAACTAAATATCTACCTACCTTTATCTGCTTATTTTAAGTTTCATTCAAATAGGTTTTATAACGTCGCAAACATCTAAATTTCATTTCCTAATTTATTTTGAGACATTTTTTGCTAAGTGACAAAACCCAAAGTCATACCGATGTTCGTAACTTGATCCACAGGATTAGCAAACTAGGCTAAACTATAAAAACAAAATCCCCGCGCCATATAAGAAGAGTTAAATAAAGTGTGTAAAAAGACCCCTAACTTTTACGATTGGCGTTTATACCATTTATAGCTTACTAAAGATTGACGGTGTTATCGCACGTATGCGATGCACAAAATAAAAAGAAAATTGACAGTGCAGTATTTTTATGTCTGCGTGTATCAGGTTCGTGAAAGTCATAGCGGACCACTACAGTTCGCCCATTATGAAATAGTTCGAAGTTGTCGAAGTTATAATAGAATATTTGATATAAGTGACGTGTAAAGCAATTTTAATAGGCTCAGGTACATAACTGCTTAAAAAAGCCAACAACCAACTCAATATTGTGGATCAATTGTTAGTTTCATCATTTTTTATCACGAAAATACGTAAGTTTCCCAAGTATCTGAATCTGTAGATTTTGTACGTTTTTCTGTTTTTACGACACAATTTCTGCATATTGTGTGATCAGAGAATCGGAGTATATCAATCATCAATCATAAATATATATAAAACTCTTTTGAAGCTGACTTAGAATCAACGCACATCCTAAACTATAAGTCCTAGAGGTATGAAATTTGGAGGGCAGTTTTCTTATATAGTGTAGGGATGCACTAAGAAAGGAATTTTGAAACGTCACACTCTGAAGGGTAGAACGCGAGCAACGCCGCGGGCGACGGCTAGTCTATTAATATACTTCTTGTAAGTGACCTTGAAGGAATTGTTGTTTTGAGTATTAGTTAGATACAAATCTTTAGACCTCGTCCTAAATAAACAATGAATAATATAAATGTTTGCTAATAAAGGCTTGAGCTTTTGATAGAAACAACAAATGTTGATGCTTTAATTAGTGCTGTAACCACAGTATATACCCTTAGTGTGCCCTAGTGTACATCTCCTCTGTGACGGTATTATCCTTGGATCTACTTTTTGTCGTTGCTGCACATGAATGTTAGTAATTCTTAACTAAACTATATAAAAAAATAGGGAACAATTTCAGTATGATAAAACAGACCAACCACCGACTGGGAATTTTATTCCAATAAAATTTTTAACCTTTCGTTTAAGCAGTCCGATATTTACCGTATACCAATAGCCGACTCATTCTGCTGACTGGACCGAAATTTATGAATTTCGTTTCGGTAGTTGACCCAGTTAACGATTTCCAACTACCGACTCAAACTTGTTTTTAATATACAGATGAGAGTTCGCAAGTGTAGCTGGCCGAAGTAATGAATATTCAAAAATAACCGTTACGTAAAAAGAAATAAAAATTTACTTTTCTCAGCTCGTCGTCGACGATAGCAAATTGTTGGGTAAACTCAATGTAACTTAACTGAGATTTTCGTTGACCCTGGCTACCGAGAATTTCCTCGCTAGCTTTAATACTGCCATTCGGACGGCCAGAAAGGTTCACTTTTTGTGTCCGGGCTTTTTCCTACAAAATAATATAACATTAATAAGTCTCACCTCCCCTTTCACTGTGAGATGTCACGTATTTAGGTCAGTCCGGTGTTCGTGCTGCCTTGATAAATAATATTCAAATTAGAAAATGTACGTAGTGGCTATCCATTTGAACGTGACCCGTTTAACAGGTACAACGGTACGAGGTTTGGTTGACTGACGGACAACTTTTATAAGTTTCCAAAGCGACCTCACCGCTTCGGAATGATAATTTGTAACTTTTGAAATCATCACAAGAGTTTGAATATATCTATGGCTAGTATAGTATTATATGATCTGTGCTATGGGGCTGATAAATGAAGAGGCCTTAATTATAAGTCAGGACCAGATTATTTTTAAAATTAGATAGTGTTTATTTCTACATAATATAAATTTATTTATTAAAATCACAAGAATAATTTAGAATCGTTTTATGTACTAGGCACGTATCAGTTTTTAAATTCCTATCCCATATCTTGTAAAAAGTTAGAGTAGACATTATGTTTTGTTGTATGTCGTATGTATGTCTACAATAATTATGAATCAAACTAACTTACCTAGTGCCGTTTGATTCCAATTATGCGAAGGTCTCGTCCGAAGACCATTATTTACTTGCAGCATTACGAGTTATGGTGCTGTCACTGTCACACTTCAGATCCAAGTCATAAAATACAAAACCTCATCTTCTATCTCGCTCTCCCGCGCCCGCGCCCGCGCCCGCGCCTGCCGCTGCGGTGTAATACTCCTGTAACTTGTCATTACATTCAGAGAACCCCTGATACACCGTCTCAGTAGGTAACTTGTATTTTACTTTTCCGCCCTAGTGGGTAAGTATGTTAAGTTGGGACGGGTGGGATCGTAATGGTCTTCGGACGAGACCTTCGCATAATTGGAATCAAACGGCACTAGGTAAGTTAGTTTGATTCATAATTATACTTCAGGTCTCGTCCGAAGACCATTATTTACTTGCAGATGTTTAGAGAAAGCAAGCTCTTATTCCTGACTCTAGCGAAAAGTAAAAATACATAGAAATCTGTAACTTTGACTATTGATATTTTTTATTCTATATCAAAAATAAATTCAATATAAACTTATCACAACAAAATACAATGTAAGAAGAAAATAATATTTAAATACTTATCTAAGAGTTACTAACTAATTAGCCTTCTCATGATACATTTATCCTTATCTTAACAAAATTGTTAATACAATAAGTGTACCTGATTAAAGGTTATTAAATATAACTTCAGCGAAATCATTGTCAACTGAACTAGTAACTTCTCTATTATAATATTTCAAAAATACATTTGATGAATTAGACCAACCAGCAGCCTTCCGTACCACCTCCAGGTTAACGCCCAGCCGGTGCGCAGCCGACGTCGATGCGTGGCGGGTGCTGTGCGCTCCGAACACCGACATGTCTATACCACTGTCTGCCAATACTTTTTTCACCCAGTGGCTAAGAGTTTGTGAACAAACCTTTTTATGGGGTTTTCTTACGCTTATGAAGAGGTGATCATCTGCATCACTGCTGCGTAAGGTTGAAGTTTTATCAATGTAAGCTTGTAAGACAGTAGCAGGACATATCGATGGATTTTCGCGGATGAAAGGTAACCTGATTAGTGGTTGAAGGGCCCCAGGTCTCGATGTTTTGATGAAATCTGGTATTTTAATTAGAATCACGTCATTTTTTACAGAAATATTTTTTAATTTGATTAAACTTAGAGTTTGCATTCTCTGTGCAGATGCTATTGCTAGCAAAGAAATTGTTTTATGTGATAAAGTTTCTAAAGTAATATTATCAGTGTAAGGATAATAATTACATAAATAATTTAGTACATCATTGGTATCCCAAGTGGCAGCGTATTTGGGTTGAGGTGGTTTTAATCTATACACACCTCTTAAAAATCTATGTATGCTATCATCTAATGTTATTCTTGATCCTAAAATGATGGATAGAGCAGATCGATGCGTATTTAATGTACTGTAACCGGCTCCATCTTCGAATTTTTTAGTTAGGAAGGAAATAACTTCGGTACTTGTAGAATTAAATACATCATAGTTGTTATTATCACAATATGTCCACCATGATTTAAGAGAGGAACTATACTGGCTAAGAGTCTTTTCTGCAAATGATGCCATTACAATAGTTAAAGATGACTCTGGAATGCCTCGAGCTATCATCGCCTGCCTGATAATCTCGCCGCCACCAGGACAAGATCTGCGTGAAGCGGGTGGCAAGTTCTGAAAGGTGAATGTAACAAATATTTATCAGGACCAAAATAGATTTTCTTGGAAACAATTAGTTTGGTCCATAGCGGAAACCAAGGTTGTAAAGGAAACTAAAACGCCTTCCGCTTTGTCCGCTAAAATTTTTTGTAAAACTTTAGCTATTAAACTGAATGGAGGAAAGGCATAAAAAGATAGATTTTTCCATGAGAAAGTAAATGCATCTACTATTTCAGAATAAGGATCAAGTTTCCATGATGCGTATCTTGAGCATTTGTAGTTTTGGGAGCTTGCAAAAAGATCAAACTCGGGTGCACCAAAGTTATTCGTTATTTCGGTAAAAGCTAGTTCTGCAAGTTCTCATTCGGTATCGATGATAATTTTTCGAGATTCCCGATCAGCAATAGTATTATCAGAAGATTTTATATAAGATGCAAATATGTTGATATTTCTTAATTCACACCATTGCCAAATAGTGCGTGCTAAATCGTTTAAATGTGTATGTTGTTTACCGCCCATGCGGTTTATGTAACAAATAGCAGTGGTATTATCTATCCTTAATAATACATTACAATCGCGAAGTTCCGAAGCAAAGATCTTGAGACCATAAAATGCGGCTTTTAGTTCCAATGTGTTGATATGCAAGGAAAGTTCTGATTGCGTCCAGTTACCATGTGAACTTTGCTTATCACAAGCTACACCCCAACCTGTAGTTGATGCATCGCTGTATATTTCAAGACAATAGTTGCTAGACAGAATAGGACTCTTAGAACGTAAAATATTATGCTTCCACCATTCTAAGTCATTTTTCAAAGAGCTTGGTATTATCATTTTCTTATTGTAATCATCCGAGTTTCCTAGGGCTAAAAACTTCTGTCTTTCGAATAGCTTGGTGTATATCCACCCATATCTCACAGCAGGACACGCAGATGTCAATAGCCCAATGAATTCTGCGAAGTATCGAACAGTACATCTTTTAAGTTTTAAAAATTCGATAGCTTTTTGAAGAATGCGCTGTTTCTTCTCTTTAGGAAGGTAAATGGTCATATTCTTGGTATTAAAAATGAAACCTAAGAATTTACATTCATTTTTGGGTGTTACTTGACTTTTTTCAAAATTTATGACAAATCCTAAAGATTGTAAAACATCCATTGTTTTTCTGACATTACTAACGCATTCGTTGTACGTCTGTCCTATCAAAAGAAAATCGTCCAAGTAATTTACTGAAATTAGACCCTGTGACCGTAAATACTGTAGAACAGGTTTCATCAGCTTAGTAAATACAAAAGGAGCGGTGCATAGACCAAAACATAAAACATTAAATTCATAGAGCTGTGATTTCCACTCGAAGCGAAGCTTTTTTCTATGATTTTTCTCAATAGAAACTAAAAAGTAGGCGTCCTTTAAATCCAGAGTTGCCATGAAATGATTTTTGCTTAATAATTTTAACGCTATTCTAAAATCTTCCATTTTAAAATGTTCTAGTTGAACAAACTTATTTAGATGCTTCAGGTTCAAAATAAAGCGATGTTTGCCATTAGGTTTAGGTACCGTAAAGATGGGCGATAGGAACTGACCTTCACACGGTTCACAAGTTGATATAAAATCAGACTGAAGCAAACTCTCAATACATTGATCAATTATTTTGATTTCAGGTATAGATTTAGTTAAACCTTGGTAGGAAGATAACTGTACAGGCTCGCTTTTAAAGGGAATACTGTACCCTCGAATCCAGGATAACACTACCGGATCATCAGTTATGTTGCACCATTGATCATAGAAATATTGCAGCCTGCCTGCGATAGGTACCTGCAATGGTGAAGTCACCGCCTCGTGGTCCTCTGGCGTGACGAGTGGCTCCGACGATAGGTGTCTCGGCGCTGGTCCCGCGTAGCTGCTGCCGGCTTCCTGGAACTGGGATACTGGCGCGGCTCCCCGGCTGCTGGTCGCGACATCCCCCTCAAGTTTAAAGCACCCCGCTGTATTTTTCTTGCGGGAGGCGGAGGTTTAAATGGACCACGCTGCACTGCGCTATATTTCATCTCTGCCCCCGACTGGGAAATAGCTTTGGATGATTTCAGATGATCCGCAAGGTTAGCGCCGAATAAAGATTCATCAAGCTTTGTATTCCGGACAACATCTTGGGTCTTCTTGTTTAGGTTGTTTATTATTGCATAACGTCTTGACTGCGACTCCCGATAGTGACTGTCGCAGAGTAATCTTCCAGCGTCACTCAAAGGTTTTATAATTTTTTGTGCATGAGGTAGCACATCCTTTGATGACAAGGCCCAATTCAGTGCCGCTCCAATTGCAGATAGACAGCTAGACAGCTGATTTTGCTTGCTTTGACTGAATAAGTCTTTTTTAACATTTAAGGGTGATAATGCCGCCTCGATCTCTAGATTAAGCTTGGGCGCCTTCATGTTGATGCAGTTCTCAGCTGGTAAGTAGTTTTTCAGAAGATCTACCTTAATCTCTTTGGGCAATCCATTCGTTAAAATATGTGACCACCGGGCAGCGATATCAGTGTGCAAGTCATCACCATGTTCTTTTTGTACTGAAGGATCTTCACCTAATATTATTAAAATTTCTGGGTCGAGAATCTCTTCAGGTTTATCCTGAATAGCTGAGGCAGTCGGTTCCGACGCCGGTCCATCAATTTCAATTATCTCACCCTGCTCCTGAAGTACATTTTCATCTGTAAGAATATAAAACGTAGAAGAAAAAGCTCAACACGATTTACGCGGAGACTTATGTCGACATCATCATGATACGTTAGTACAGTATGTAGGTACTAGGTGGATACAACAGTTTTATAAAAAAAAAAAAAAAAAAAAAAAAAAAAAGCCTGAAAGTAGTATAATTGACCAGTAATAGATAGGTTTCTATTGCTCGACACGATTTACGTGGAGCCGCAGTCTGTACCTTTTAATCACAACATGGTATACATGCGGACATACTTTTTGTATGTAGGTACTATATTCAACGCGATTTACGCGGAATGACTGCCTTAGACTTCGACTATAGAAAAAAAAAAAGGTTACACGATTTACGTGTAAAAATTTGTCCTTATGCAATAGGTATGCATGCTCGTCACGATATACGTGTGAGAAAATCTCAACTCAACGCGATATACGCGGAGCGATTCCAAGGTAGGTACGATTATTTGTATGCAGCAATGTACTCAACACGATTTACGTGGAGAAAATAATACGTACTCTCAACATGATATACAAGTGAGGCCTTGGTAGGTACCAATCATATTCCCAACATCGAACCAAAATTTGAATATCGAACACCGTTTTTTGGTGCGGGTAGGAGGTACCTAGTCTGAGGATATCGTGATAAAATTGCTTATATTTTAGAAATGCAGGGTTTACGTACCTTGTACATCCCGAGAATTATCATTAAATTCTTCATCATAATTTATGTCCCGGTATGGGGAACCCTCACGGTAGGAATGATCCGAGTCTGATGACGATGAACTTCTCGGTCTTTTACATTTTTGTAGTTTGCGTTCCAATTTTTTAACTTTCTTTCGAATACTTCGATAATCACTTTCATCGAGGTGCGAACGCTTTCGTTTTCCCATTTCAATTTTACCTAAAAAACACTTTTTTGGAGAAAATTAAAATTTTTTGTGTGACAACGGAAACACAAAAACACGTAATGACAAGTTACAGGAGTATTACACCGCAGCGGCAGGCGCGGGCGCGGGCGCGGGCGCGGGAGAGCGAGATAGAAGATGAGGTTTTGTATTTTATGACTTGGATCTGAAGTGTGACAGTGACAGCACCATAACTCGTAATGCTGCAAGTAAATAATGGTCTTCGGACGAGACCTGAAGTATAACTTTTTATAAGATACACTATTAAAGTACAGCCAATAGAGTTTAATATAAGTGGTATATTTTCGGTTATTTGTGTTGCTTTCAAATATCGACACTCATATTTCACAAATAAAATAACGATTCATCATTCTATCCTTGTTGTCCCTTAAGCTCTTTGCCGACAAATACACCCGCTATCAATATTTGTATATACACATAGGTATAACTATGTATAGGTATGACTTATATGACGTATAGGGTAGAATAGCAATGTTCGCGGGGTTATTTCCTTCGTATACCCTTTATTTGCATTGGAGCGAAAATATTTAATCAGCCGTATAATCTTAGCTTTCCCTGTGCTTTTGTGGTATAAATGTACCTATATACAGTAATATACACTGTCAACCTCGTCGGTTACAAGCTGAATAATACGCAGGTAGGATCTACCCTGAGCCAGATGTAAATATTATTATGAATACGAACTTTATTTGGCATATGAAAGCAAAAAAATACTAGTGCTATCTCAGTACATACATACCTTCATGCTTTGGCTACTGTCAAAATGTACTGTTGTTTTGGAATCAAGTGTGATTCATAGGTACTCGTAAAATGATGATGAATTGATCAACCAAATATAATTTTATACAGATCATTATATGAGCAGCTCTACAAAAAGTGAGTATGCGTTATTCAGTTTCAATCTATCGATTTTACTTGAGGGTTGTTAGAAAGCGGGACTTTCGCGATTTTCCGCACCATTAGTGATGTGACAAACGGCGGTTTGTAGTCACGATGTCGTTTTCGTCCATTACGAGATTTCAAAGATCGTACAATCCCATTCGCTCTTTTAACTTCGATCAGATATCGCACTTATCTTCAGCGTGAAATGCCATACTCTGAAATAATAAATTGTCGAGTCATTTCAAGCAGAAAATAAATTATTCGAATTTATGCTCAGATTTGCATTTTCAATAGTGAAAAGTGACTTATATTTTCAACTTGTAACGAGTCCACGACGCCCGCCAGGCACTTCTTGAAACGAGGGTTTCGGCATGTGTGATTTTTCGCGCTCTCTTATTTCTGTTGCCTGGCGCTAAAAGTGTCCGCATAATTTTAGTCATAGTGTGCTACATGAAAAGCAACTAAGAGGCGGGAGGGCAGCGGAAGGACGCGCCGCAGCGCAGCCACTGTCACTAACCGTGACGTCACTTCCGTCCTCCCAACCCGAATTATTTTAACGCCATTAAAGCTTTAGAGTACTTCTCACCAATTACATTACGGACCTTTGAAGCAGGCCCGTTATACTGCAACATGTGAACCACCTCGACGCTCAATAGACTGCCGCTGTGAATCGACTGAATATGAACCGATGTATGCGATGCATTGCTTTTGTAAAGCTCACATTTACCAGGCATTGCACATATTTTTCAATACTATGGCGTATTGGTATGGTAATTATTTCAAGTTTGTATAGAAACGTTCCTTTTAATATTTTCCTACTGATGTTTTATAAATAAAATAAATAAAACATTTCGCGAGAGTTAATCTACGTTGAATAACATTAATAAATGATGACGTAAAAGTACCTTTATTTTCGTATTTCGAATAAACAAACAAAAAGGGGAGGAGACGAGCTCAATACAAGCGTAAACACGAAATGGCCAGTAGACGGAAGACCGATGAGATACATGACTTGAATATCGTTAGTTCGTATGGATTTATTGTGCTTACATGCGATCTAGGTGCGCTGTTTTCTGGACGTTTTACCAATAAAACAATATATCTGGGTACGTTTTTGTTTAGATGTCTTATACGTTATATAAAAAGTTGTCTTATTCAATTGAAAAATTGTAAGTAAATCTACATTTACACAGCACAATGTTAAATAACGATCCGCTTGTAGGTACCAGTCGCAAAAACACGTGAAATAATGTCACAAACAGCCCGGGAATAGAGACACACGCCCGCGTCCATCATTTTCACTGTGAAAAAGTATCACGTGCGGGTAACGCGACGTTGCACCGCCGCCCGCCGCCCGCCTAAACGGTCGCCTAGCGTAGTAGCCTCGAAATAAATAAAAAAGGTGATTTAGGAAATCCCGACATGACTCCGCGGATTTATACAGAGTGTTCCAACGCAAACTTTTCCTAGAGGTCATCAAAATTCTCCCCTCGTGCGGACGATTGAATGTTATGGGCCGCGAGACGCTCTCCTCTTCTGAGTTATAGGTTGTTACCCCCTGACATGCTTACGGTACTGATTTAATTCAATGATTATGTTGTGGCCGCCTGCAGAATATCTCGCAAGGCCTCAACTTCTTTTTAGCTTATAAAGACCGACTTATATTTTGTTATGGCTGAAGTTTTTGGTTTATAATTACAAAAAGAAATTCATCAGCCAGCGGTTAGGTACTCCGTTGAAGTACTTTTCAAAAATTAAAAAAGATCTTTATATCTTTATGCAAATTATCATACTTTTTTTGAAGAATTTACGCCAAAGGCGCCATAGGTACTCGTAGTTAATAGTATCAAGCACTACTTGGCACGTGACAGAAAACATCTGTGCGAATGGTGCGTCAACCACAAAAGAAAACATGTTGGAAGGGTGTACATTTATAAACTGGATCATCTCTACTATGTCGCTATGATAATAATATTCGTATGCATACATATAAAGTCCCGTTCAGTTTAGGAGCAGACAGAACGAGGAGACTGGACAACTTGTACAATAGCCGTGTACCACACAATGTCAAAACTTGCAGCGCTCGTGCTCAATCATCGTAGAGTTGTTTCATCCCCGTGAACGTGCCTTTAGATGATGCTCTATTTGTTATAGCATAGGTACAGACGGTAGTACACAGCAGGTATATTTGTATAGTGCACAGTGTACTGTAGGTTGATCCTATCCTACTTCCTACTAATATTCTAAACGCGAAAGTTTGTAAGTATAGATGGATGGATGGATGTTTGTTACTCTTTCACGTGAAAACTCCTGATCCGATTTGGATGAAACTTGGAATATATATATTGTCCGTGACCTGGATTAACACATAGGCTACTTTTTATCCCGAAAAATCTACGGGATCCAAAGGGACGCGAACGAAGTCGCGGGCGGCACCTAGTAAGTAATAATTATTATCGCCCGTTATTGACCTTATTTAGCATCTCTGTGTGATAGGAGGTATCACATAGATTCTTGTCCTTCTTGAAATACAAATAGTGGTATACAGTGCTGAAATACATCTAAACATTTACCTATACTATTTTTTTCTATTTACCTACCTGAAAAAATGGGTGTGGATTATACCATCCATTGAGAGATTTGCGAGAAATAAAATAAAAATGATACAAATAAGCATTTGACAACACACCGACATAGTATTCCTGCAAATTGCGATAAATGTATTATGTAGGTACGTACAGACTCTGATGAACTAATTTGCAAGGGGACGGCCGAGGAGGATATTGGCCCGCGATTTACACAGAGACAGAATAAACAGTTCTATAACTACAGGGATTTCGTGAACACCCTGTATTAACATGGCAAGGTTATTTGTTTGGGATCGCATATATTATTTTAGCCTAGTGGAATGTTAATGTATCTTGAAAGTTAACGGTGATCGGGGGAATAAAAGATCACGATCTGTAGGTATCCGCATGATATAATTTTACAAAATATGTACCTACTTATATTTATTGCGCAGTTCACAATACCTAATTAGAAAAAGGAGTTTTTGTGCACACGGAAATAGATGTAATTTTTATGGAAAATCCAGATTTTTAATGTGAAATGATATTTTTTTTTTCTTTAAATGAACCTATGCAATTTCAGGGTTGACGAACAAAAGATTCTTTTTTTAATTTCAAAGAGGCGACAAGTTAGTGTCCATGTAGTGAAAGAAGTATATGAAAACTTATGGAACACGGTGTATAACATTTTGAAAATCCTCTAGGCATAAATTATAGCCTAACGCTCACCTAGTGTAGTTGTATAAATTGGCCTTATCGTTCAGGTAATAACGGGAGCTCCATACATTCAGCCAGACAGCCGCATGTCTCACTCTATGGTTAGCAAGCCAAATCACGCGATACTGCATTTATAAATGACGTAGTTATGAAATTACTAGCCGTCTCCCGCGGCGTTGCTCGCTTTCTACCCTTTAGAGTGTGACGTTTCAAAATTCCTTTCTTAGTGCACCCCTACACTATATAAGGATACTACCCTCCAAGTTTCATACCTCTAGGACTTATAGTTTAGGCTGTGCGTTGATTCTAAGTCAGCTTCAAAAGAGTTTTATATATATTGATGATTTCATATCATCTATAGAAATGTAAGGTACATTTTTCTATCATCTAGAGAGTCCATCTAAAGAGAAATCTACGAAACAACAATAATTTCACAAGTCGTAAGAGATAGGTATATTTTAATCTTTGTAGAGTACACGCACCAATATTCAATTCATTTGTACCCATAATTCTCAAGACGTACGTACTCGGAATTAATTTGACGAAGGGTGGATTAAGATGATCACTTGCTTCGTACCTACGTAATCTCCGAGGCCCTATTTTTGAACAGTTGTCACTCCCTTATGAATTACTGGCGTTTGCCGACGACTGCGATTGCGTAAATAGTAGTTTGGTATCCAAAAAATATTATGGAAGACTTAATATCTAATGTTATCTCATTAATACGACTATTTCTTATATACCTATATACGAACTATACTAACTATACCTACTTGAACTTGGTTGAAAAGATTCATAAATTAGATGAGCAAGTATTTTTTATTTATAAGTGGTAACGACGCAGCACACAGTGGCTAGACCTTCCTCTGGACCGAGACAGCTGGAGAAAACTAGAAGAGGCCTATACCTAAGAGGGGTCCTAATTTATTTTTATTTTTTAAATAGGTATCTATGTACTATCACAAAATGTAAAAGTTAGGAATAAAGGGCGTTTTTATTTTATGTTATTTAACGATAAACCTACTTCCTTTGCCGTAAAATGTGCACAAAATACGAACAACGAACCAGTCACGAACAAGTAAACGAATCTCAAAATTTTAGCGCTTTGACAAAAATCATTGATCTCCGCATTCAAACCCACCTTAGTTCCCACTGGGTTATCAGCTCAACTACAATACTCAGCAAGCTACTACCTACTCCATCATTACCGTAACATTAGCGTGGTATCTACCACTAACGTAGTAAAGGCTACGTGATCGCTCCTATCAGATTGAACTATTCGACTAAAATGGACAACCGCAGGCAATTACCATAAATAACGTGTCACATCTAAATTAATAAACGTTTGGATAATAAATCACACTTAATTTAACGCAATGCGGGAATTACACGAACCATTACTGTAATCGACTTACAATTACAAATTTTAAAGCATAATCAATTAGTTCTAAAGTATGCTGTGCTTACTTACACCGCGTTCACACTATGCCATTGCCGCTGCCGGCATTCATGCCGCGGACTTATTGCCACAGCAACATCGCCTTTATTCTCACCAAGGAGCTAGGGCATAAACTTGGCGATGTTGCTGTGGCAATAATTCCGGAATTAATCGCGGCAATAATTCCGGCAGCGGCATGGGCATGTGTGAACGCGGTATAAGAATACCTAAAGGCGATGTTGCTGTGGCAATAATTCCGGAATTAATCGCGGCATTCATGCTGGCAGTGGCATGGGCATAGTGTGCAGGCGCTATTAGAGATCAACCACATAAGAAGACAAAGAAGGTTTGTAGAATAAATGGATATATTCCGGAAATCCCTACTAAGAAATCCATACCAGTAGGGATTTCAATTTTATTGAATATTCTGTTGTAAAAGATGTCGTCTAATATAAATTTAAAAAATATTATATACGTTATCATGACCGAAACGGGCCTGGATTAAATCGTCGTCATTAGATCTTGACAGAACAACAAATTTATCAAATTAGAAAGAGAAATTAATGTTTTACTAACTTACTGTTGAGCTTTGATCGAGTAGTTATTGTAATTAAGCATCTACTATCCCAGTTCGTTTAGGAAACTTAATAATTATTTTACTGAATTCAAATCCCTTTTCAATTAAGAAACTTCAAATGAGCGGGTGATTTTCATTGGAACTCACTTTATTAGCTTTCGCCAGGGTTTTTGCGGAACAAAAACAAACGTTCTATCACATGAATATGTATGACTCTACATAGGCGCTCATGAGCTTCACACACCTACATGGTTAAACGTTCGCCTTTATCAAAAAGTTTGGTAAATTTTTGGTAATGAGGGGAACTCCTTGTGTCACTCAAAAAAAACTCTTGAAGCCTGCGGAGACTTCATCAGACCAAAACAAAAATGTTTATGTAGAGTCCACTGAAGCCTATTTTGAAACTATATTGCATCGAACTGTCGCGAACTGCACGCCACGGTCCATCGGGTTATGTCACTATACGCTTTGTCTTTCAGTTTGTGGTTGACATAGCTTACTTTGAATTTATTACTCTAGGGCTATAAATTACCTACCCTGTTTAGTCACGGTCGCTGCTCTGCTCTGAGGCAACATAGTATTTACTTTAGTACCTAGATCCATGTACATAAAATAAATACCTAGCTATAGGTACCTAAACCTATTACACAATTGTCCAAATATCAGTAGATATCGAAAAAGATATCTATTAACTATAAACCCAAATTTGTTTAATGATAAAAAGCCATCGAATAAGTAGATAGTCTAACCGATGTTAAATGGTAACCTTAATAAAAGCACGTACTAAAAAAACTAAAAACTAAAAAAAACACTTGTGTAATAAAACTTCACTATAAAATCTCCAGAGGTACTTTTTATCCCTCGTACTTCGATTCTAGAAAAACTGACATCTCCTGGTACATTAATTTTACATCTCTTGGTCTATGTACGATGCTAGAGGATGTCAGCTTTGCTTATGCAGTACACCTTTCACAGCCTCCCCTCTAATATGTTTACATTAGCTACCATTGATCAAGTACCTATCGATCAAGTGAGCGAAGCCAAGCGAAGCGAAATCAAGTCATCCATTAACGTGAGTAGCGAGTCTGAGTTTTGTCTCAAAAGTCGTGGATCGAAAACTTAACTTTGTATGGAGAGGAATGGTTCTTGATGCACCCGCTAGGGGCGCTTATCGTGAGTTCATACAAAAATGTGTTCATTTTGACGCGACGAGACCGAGTTAGTTCTGTTAAAAGGTATAAGTAAAACCACTTGATCCTCGATTTTTGAGACTGAGACTAAAGCTTGTATTACGATAAATCGTTGCTCACTCTAGTATTGATTTGAGTACTTATTTAATTTATTTTTAGACTGTTTCAAGCGAGATACTACTTCAAACATTATAGGTAGATATTTTAGAAGACAAAGTAGCGGACCTCTTTTACTTTAGGTACAACCAACTCTGCTTTCGGTACTAAAATAGAAACCATTTTATCGTTCAAATTTAGGTGCCTAATACAATAATTTATTTATATACCTAGTAAGTAATAGTACATTATGGTACTAGTGTGGTACATTGGTGATTACCGCCGAGGTGCCATTGAGACCCGAGCCGTAGGCGAGGGTCTTAAGAAAGCCGAGAACGGTAATCACCAATACACACGTGTATCATACGACGTTTTTCAACACACTTGTGAATAAAATAACAATAAAATAACTTAATTTCAACACTGAAAACGCGTTGTGAAAAATGTTTCGCTATGGCGGGAAAAATTAATCAGTTTTCCTATGCGCGCGCATTGCGATCGGCCACAGACTAAAGGGATGAGGTTTTTTTTTTATTTATTTTCCGCGCTTAGGGCTTGCGCCTATTCTGCCACGTAAAAAATGGGGAATTTAAAGTTTTCTTTTATTACAGAGAAAACAAAAGTTATATTTGAGTGAAAGTTTTATTTATTAAACACGTACGAGTTAAAATTATCTATTTAAATAAGAAGTTGCATGAAATGAGCAAGCAATAGGAACATTCATTTATTTGTTCTATTGAACACGATCTTTTTTTTGAATAAAAACTTTTTTAGTAACAAAGCTACACAACCAATAAAATTTAAAAAAAAAATCTATTACTCACTAGTGAGTTATAGCAATGAAAAAGTCACAGTTTGATTATGGGTATCATTATGTGCCTAATTGCGGTGACCATAGAGCCACTTTATGAGCAAGTGTGTTGAAAAAGCTTTTAGGTACTGTATAACTTACTCTTGTAGACAATTTTAACTTTATTGAAGCACCAGCGACTTACAGTTTTTTTTTTTCGTCAAACCATACTTACGTCGGTGTTGTATGTAGTTGTTTTATTTTATCTCTTCAATCGCAAATACTTTTTTTAGCTCAATGATCATAAATACTTTGACTTAGATATACCACCTTATACCATGTTATTAATAGACTTGATGTAAGTTTGCAATAGTTACACCGTGTTTTGTCTAATTTAAATCTGCTTGTCAATGTCAAAGAGAAAACACGATGTAACTACCTACTCCAAGCTTACATCGAGTTAATTAATAACAAGAATGTGTAAAGGTCGCTGTAGTGAAACTTCGGCATTAACGTTATATTTACTCTTTGGTTAGTAACCAAGTTAAAGTTATGAGTACGTAGCTACTTAATGCACTTTTGAATATAAACAAGAAGAAGTTACAGCTGAAGTTTGGCAACAATGCAGCAGCGCGTTCACTCGACTATTTATTATTCGAGGTCTTAGACATTTTTAGACTAGACGCACTGCTCGTGATCTTTGGCAAGCGAAAAGTAAGGCAGTTGCCTGACTTCTACTTTGCACACTAAGCAGCGTCGTGGATATATGCTGTCTGCTACAACTGTCAGGGATATATGCATTTATCTCATTTTGGCCACAGGTGAAGCGTTTAAATAAATAAATATTCTTGGACGTATTACTTCTTCTTTTTCTAGGTCTCTGGCCAGCCTGAAGTATTTACGAGTAAAAACTCTACCCTTAAGAGTAGTTTTATGGTAAAAAAAAACCAATAACACACAATTTTGAAAAAGTGATTAACTTCTATTACTTACTATATACTATTATGTATATTATTATATAAGGTAAAATAATACTCAAGCCGTTTTTATAAAACAATGTGGATGGCATAACGCGTCTAGATATAAAAGGTCATTGTTCGGTGTTCTTTAAATAAAGTGAAATATGAACTTCATTAATTTGAAACGAAGCGGATTTTTTGAAGAGGCATTGTCACACAATTATGAGGATTCTTCCTCTTTGCTGTGTTATTTCATCTGTATTATCTTTATGTCTGAATATTAATATTTCTGACGAGATTATTTCTAAAATAATCGCGAAAAATTGTATTAGCGCACAAACAATTTATTCACATATGCGGGTATAATTTGATCAACCATTGCAAGCTCTAAAAGAAATGAGTAATAATTTAGAAGTAACTACATTTCAATTCTTTCTTTTTCTTTGAGAGCCTTCTTGTAAGTGTAACAAAACTCTTTTGCTAGATCAAATTAGCGGCATAGAATCAACATCAAAGAAAGTTATGTAGAGCAACGTTTTTGGGGTAGTTTAGAATAGATTTCAATAAAAATTGGTAAGGAACCAAATTCTAGCGATTTGTATATTGAACAAATCCCATTCACTGCTATTTACAGCAGTGTAATCCATGGTTAAGTTAACCAGCACTATGTAACTTTCCTGTATGTTTGCTGAGCATGTGGACAGACGGTTAGCCAATAGCAAAGTTACCAGAGCAAAGTTTACCAAATAGTATTACGCGTGGGGACGACACAGTTCCAAATAATATGGTATGCTATAGGAAATTAATAGTGTCAAAAACATATTTTGTTCTTCAACAACCACAATGAGTTATATACATTAAATAGTCAACTAACTAGGTACTACCATGGACTAAATATATTAAGTCTATGGTACTTACTACTGATGGCAACAGGCACACATTGTTCATCACGTTGATTATGCCTAGGTATAGGTATGATTAGTTTTATTTGAACGAGTGTGGCTACTATATGAAAGCTACTAAGCTTTAATTTTTGATATAGGAAATCTCTGTCACTAAAAAACCGGTTTCTGGTAGTATCACTATCACTATCACACTCAGGTTGTGAGGTTGTGGAACAATCTTCCTGTCGAGGCTTTCCCTAGTGACTACAATATGGGGCACTTCAAAAAGGGTGATTTAAAATTCTTCAAGGGTCGGCAACGCGCATGTGATACCTCTGGTGTTGCAGGTGTCCATAGGCTACGGTAACCGCTTCCCATCAGGCGGGCCGTACGCTTGATTGCCTACTTAGTAGTATTAAAAAAAAAATTGTCAGAAAGTCAAGACTGAAGTTACCACCCACACCTATCATTTAACCTCCTTCGCCGTCGACGTCAACGTCATCTCAAATGAAGTAAGTTCAAAATCTTGTAAAATAACTTGTGTCGCCGACTGTAACAACTCTACCACTTTATACAACAAGCTTTGCTCAGTGACTGTACTTGCCAAGAATGAAACACCTTTTGTTAGAAACTTGGTTTTGTTATAGTTAACGCTGAAGTTAAGTTGCTAAGAAACTGTGGCCAAGGTAGTTCTAAATTAATAGCTATTTCATTTAACTAACTTTGAGGAAAAGAGGTCTCCATTCGTTTGATATATAGATAATGGTGGTATTTCTTAGTACGTACTATTCAGCTTTAGCAGTAAAAAGTAGTAAAAAGTGCCAAAAGTACTATGAAAAATTACAATATTTGACCGTATGCAATCAATAAGCAAGCAAGCTCGTATGAGTTAGTGACCAACTCTGGTGACGGAGTTTTTAGGCCGCCTTAAGGCCTCTGTCATGGCTTAACGACTCCCAGAGCCGGGACCGACAGTTTAACGTGCCCTCCGAATGTAAATGCCACCCATCCAAATAGTGACCGCGCAGAACGTCGCTTAACTTAGATAATCGGTGAAGATTGACTAAGCAAGCTACGCCACGAGTGGTTCTGCAATCAATAAATAAATGAAAACCAGTTTAGAAAATTCGTTGAACTTAGGTCATTAAAAAATAAGAAGCCTTATAGTTAAACGAGTACACTAGTCCCTTCTTGATCTCTCGGGATTAGAACTGGTGATCCCTTTTTATAGGCGAGCAGACTAACTCAATATAATATGCGTTTAGCGGCGGTTTTACCACAGCAATTTGTGAAATTCGAGCTGTGGGACCGTTTACCACTCTCGGACAGAAATAGCTGGCGTATTCCTAATCTGACCTCTGCTGCCGCTATCTGTACCACTATAGAGAATTTAGGACTAGTTTGACTTTAGTGAATCTTTAGAGGGTTGATCGCAAAAGTCAAGTAGGTACTTATAGCTGCTCTTGGCAATTTTTTCTTCCCACTGCTGGTACAGATCTTCCCATAAGACTTCCAATACTCTCTCTTGGCAAATTATTAAATAAATAATGCACCTGCTTAATTCGATAACCTTCTTCATTATCCTTGCTCGTGTTTACTAATTTTTATTATATTCAAATTTCAGTGTTTACCTATGCATCTTAAGAAAATTAGGCAAACCATGGATTTTAATAACTCAAAAGTTACGAGCTGGATGGAACTTGCGACCACTCCGTATACTGATGCACCATTATAAATAAAATAAATAAATAAATATTCACGGACACTTAACACAACGCCTTCTAGTCCCAAACTAAGCAAAGCTTGTACTATGGGAACTAGATGGCTGATAGAATACACACATACATATTTTTTTTTTGTAAATACATACTTATAATACATAGAAACACCCAGACACAGAACAAACATCTATGTTTACAACACACAAATGATTCCTATTGCTATTGTTATACGGCGAATTACTTCCATAGATGTTTTTAATACACCAAAATATTAAAATACATCAGAATCCAACTGGAATCAGTTTATTTGAGTTAGGTTGGGAACACACCTAAATAGTCCGGTGGACGCTATAGTTCCGACCTTGCGGGTGTCCGAAGAATGTTGATATTAGCGAATTCACTTGGTAATGAACCTTGTGCTAATTTTATTAATACCTTTCGGGACTCACCTAAGGCCGGTAGGCTCTTCTTAAGTTATTATAGTGGTGTACGTTGTGGGCTTTTACTTGAGAATTATTGTTGAAGTACCTGCCAAAATAAGCCTATAGAGCCAATGCTAGTTTTAATAAGAGAGTTTTATCTAGATAAATAGGATAAAAACAAAATATTAGACCCTTATGCACGGTGAGGTACCCGTTCAGAAAATATGTAGTAAAGTGCCTACTCTAGAAGACTGCGTGTAGGTCTCAAAATACTATTGTATAACTAGGGAGCAAAAACAGCAGGGTATAGCCCAAAATAAAAATAAATAAGCTTGTTTTGTTTACAAACGTATATTCCATAGATAGCTATGATATGATATATTTCCAGCTTTAATTTCAGCACTAAAATAAAACCAAACTTACAATGATACACTTGAAACAAAAAGATGTTTCCACCTAATTTTTTTTCCTACCTAGGTGTAAAATCTAAGAATTGGAAGTGCAAAAGTCGCTGAAACTCAATTTCAATAATCCTTTACTATTGATGAGCTCCTGGAATATCCAAAATGAAAGAGACGTCGGGATGACGGGCTGGTACGTGACGACGCCTATGCCACTCGCAACCACACAGACTGTAAGGGAATTTCAAATGTGGAATAAGATTTTGAATGACATGCTCAGTTTATTCCAGCTAATGGAGAGAGATGCCCAATTTTCTTTTAAATATGCCTCAACAGTCTATCTGACAAAAGTATCTATAGAAAGGTCTTCAACAACACAAATAACATCTTTTGTCTTTCTTTTGTAGGTTTTTAAGACTTTTCTTTATTTACGTGTCAACATTCTCAAACTATTATATTCCAATAAGTAGCAACTTTTATTAAACTTGACTTGAAGGGCTACAATAGGTATGGTTAAAATTCCTGCGTCGCACCTTGAAGTTTCAACTTTGTTGGTTGAGTTTTGAGCGTGACGTCAGCAAGCGAAAACAACACAGTATCTTCTTGGTAGCAGTTCGTAGGTCGTTCTTGGTAGCACCGTGGTATTATAAATAACAGACGAGTTATCTAGATAGCCTCAGTGAAAGGCCTCTGTTCATAGAACTATGCATTCTGTGGCGAGACGACGATTCACGCCTGTTTCTTTCATTTCCGCTCTCGACTTCGACTCTTCCTGCTCATAATGGACTATGACAATTTTATCCATAGGTACTACAAATGTAGAGTTTAATATCACGTGGGATTAATGATTGTTCTTTTTATATTTCATGGATTTACTTTTCGATTTGTGAATCTACTGTTTTTTAAACAAGTCTTATTTTGCTCTGCACTTGAGACTGGAGAGGTATTACTTACGAGATATCAGTTTAACCACATCGGGTGCATAGTTAAAAAACTTTTGGGCTGAAACGAAACAATTAGGTTTGAGAATGTAGGTCAGTATAAACACTGTTATGAACATGACAGTTCTTTGGGCTATAAAGACAGTCTTTGTGCACTTTACAGATTGAAGGGTTTCTGTTGGCTAAGTTCTACTGAGTACCGCAAGGAAATTGAATACCAGATTAATATGAAGTTGTTTGGTCTGAAAGCCCCTATAATGTCTAAGTTTTACGAAAGGGAAGCTGTGACGTCACATCCGGCTGAGGAGACAATGCCCGCGGTTACACTCTCGGCAAAAGTGCTAGACATTCATTTGCGCCTTTGTACACAACTTGAAGGAAGCTGAACTTTACAAAAAAACTTTGAAAGAGTAAGAATTCTCGTGATGTTTTAAAAACTATGACATTGCAGACGTGTTGCCTTGTTCGTTTACGTAACTGTTTATTGTGGCTGGCCTCGCACTCGATTCGTATAGCTCTGCGTGCTTTCTGCCCTGTAGGTTGTGGGTTTGATTCCCATCGAAGAAAATACATATGGGAAAAACCAGCTGAGTAACGATTCCTAAAACATAGAATAAACTTATGAAGGTACTTACTAAGCTTCGGACGCATCATTACAAGTATCACGCAAGTATCATTCAAAATAAACTTATCATATTTTTAAAATACCAGTCAGTAAAGTAACAAAACTAAAATAATATTTGATTGTATAAACGCAATTCACGTCGTGTTTACTATTTTCCTGTGTGAAACATTAATATGTACATGTTTAAAGTTTAAGTTTTAAGTTAAGTTTCTCTGTGTACAATAAAGAATAAAGAATAAAGAAACTTAAAACTAACTCTCAACACCATCATTGTAGCACCTGTTTTGAAACATTGTGACTAAACCTGAAACAGGGACCAGCATAATTGTTCAAATATTAAACATGTTCCGGCAAAATTATCGCCACCACGGATATAAAATTACACGCATACGTAAGCAACCGTGTCATGTAACTAGAGTAGGCAATAGTTATAGCTCATAGAAGTTTCACTACACCGTGACGTGAACCAGCCGTAACTTGCTTCGTTTCACACTTCTGACCAATAAATAAATATCCTTGGACATTACACACAACGCTCTCTAGTCCCAAACTAAGCAGAGCTTGTACTATGGGAACTAGATTGCTGATATAATCCTTATATACACCCAGGCACAGAACAAATATCTATGTTTGCCACACACAAATGTTTGTTACCGGTGGTAATCAAACCCACGACCTACAGCACGGAAGTCAGAGCTACTACCGATTGAGCCATGACGCCTGTCAACTAACTAATAATTAACAATAATCGAACCTTTGCATTTAATCTATATGATTTTTACGGGGTTCATTTTTACCCATGCACACTCGTATTTGCCCATATTGTCCATGAACGTGACGCTGCAGTTGCTAAGACATTAGTTTTAGTTTTCCCAACACCTAATCAACCAATGCCTTTTATTTAACGAGCGTCCATAAATAGTTATGCTGGAGGAACAATCTTCACAGATAACCAATTACCTAACCTTGGTTATCTGCAAGAAACAAGTGTATTTTTAGCACCGCGGATTGTGAATCGGTGGTTATATTGACCATGATGGCTTATTTTATGAAGAACGACAGTCCGTGTTATAAACAGGCATTGGTAGACCAGGCTAGGGCTTTTGGATAAGCTCTTCCGTGTTGATCCCGGATTCGGAAGAAAAGATTTCACTTTTTAATGAGTCTGTGTCACGCGTAGGTATGTATGTGTGGCTGTACTCTTAAGTTTAAAGTTAAATGAATAAAACTCGTTAAAGTAAGGTGTATAACACTCAAATGAAGATAAAAAACCTTGCTTCTGGCCACGTGATTCGCTTTAGCTTATTAACTAAGGCAGACTAGTATGTATTTTTTCGGAAACCACGTTCTAGTGACACAGAGTTTCCACGAACCTTCCAGAGACCCCATTACTGGCCACGGTCTGCGAGTACTCTGACATAATCCTACCTATAATACTAACCGAAATCACTACTAAACAGGAAAATTCACTATTCCTCTTATAAACAAACTCTTGGCATAAATCTAAAGCTAGAAGAATAATGCTGAGACCTGCGTTGATAGCGGTGACGTCTTTGTTCCGATATAAAAGTAAAGAAGTAAAAATGGAGGTAGAATTTTTCAGAAACTATAAAAAAGTTCTGTACTGATAACGTTGTCATAACGTCGTCACGAAAGCAATAGGACCACGTGGGATATAACTCGTGGTCCCATTAATGGGAGGAAAAAAAAGGCAGTAGAAAGCAATAGGTCCACGAGAAGTCGTGGAACAAAATAAGGTACCACGATAAAACACCCGCTTGTGTACCTACTCCTTTCATATAACACTAACTCCGTCAAAAAACGGATGACGCTAACCATTTCAATCTGGCTGCAGAATCTGCGGATATTATTATATTGATGGAATTGTCAGAAATATACCTGAACAGTGAGTATTGTTTTTCGCAAACTATTGTTGAGCCAACAATAGTAGTAAATGGAGAACTATTCTGAGAAGATACGATTCCAAACGACGACCGGGAAGAAGTCCTTGTCATACGTGGCCGAAATAGAACGACACGATGGAATAAAATTGAACATAATTTAATTTGTAGTTTTAAAGTAAGTTATCCTATCGGAAAAAAATATTTATTTGTATTTAGAATTTTACTGTGACAACCGTCGAATTCAACTGACTGATACTTTGATAAGAAAATCAATATAATAAAATGTATTAACAAAAAAAATGTAAGTATATGCAAATATTCTATCTGCAATTTAGTTACAGTACAAGGTTTGTTTAGTTTGACTAGGCGTTGTGTGAAGTTTTTTTTTTAATGATAAAAGTAATGGAACAAGCTGATAGCTCACCTGATGTTAAGTGGTAACTTTCGCCTATAACAATGCACTATCTCACAGAGCAAGTCCAATGATGATCCAATATCCGAGAATAAGTAAATAAATATTCTTGCACATTTTACACAGAATATTTGTTTCTATATATTGTCGCATCGCGTCGTCCCCTAGGACAAAACGTGAGTGTAGACGAGCAAACCTGCAGGAAGGTATTTGTCGCCGCTCGGCGCTCCTTCCTTTCATCGTTATGATTAATGACACGTTATTTTTCATTGAAACAGCTGCTGCGTATTTTTTCTACTTTCACGTCTTCTGTTCCATGACGAGTACCTATTAGTCACGCTCTGAAAAGCTCTCGATGTGGATTTTAAAGCTGTTTTTTTACTTTGTCTTCGACATTTGAACGCGTTCCGTCCGGTTTCAGTTCGACTTTTTCGTGTCCCACCATTAGGTACCTTTCTGTTTCTGTTCGTTTTATCCTTATTTTTGCTGCAAGCTTTTTGCGTTGAGAAAATCCGCGGAAGAGGGGCAGGCAGTATTTATTTCTATTCGGTGGCGTAGATAGGTCGCACTCGTATAACATTTCAAAATTACTGGGTTAGTTCCTTTTTTTTTCGCTTGAGGAGTATTTTTTGTTTAAGTTCTTTAAGTTTTATTCAAATGTAAAACAAAATAGAAAATGAAATTAACTGGAATTACTTCCTGTATATTATATATCTACGTCATATAAATAATGGTCCAGTGTAGTCGATAATTTTAACCGTATCTGAATATTTAACCACACAGTAAAGTGAATAGAAAAGCGGAAACTATTGAATCTAAATTAGAAACTATTTTGAAGCGTTTGTGTTAAAGTTTTAAGAGAATCGTTTCGGAGCTTATTCGTAGCAGGAATTTAATGCCGTTATACTAAACTATTAAACTGCGCTAAACAGAGTTAATCGTAAAAGTACTGTAAAATTTTCACGTTATAAATCGAGACGTAATAAGTTCTTCGGTTACGGTTGTTAACATACAAAGTTTAGACAATTTTTATCACAACGATCTAGAGCTTTTAGTTTTTACCACATTGGGCAGCGTGCATTAGTGTAATTATGACGTTTTTATAGCAAAAAGTGCATCTCAAATTTCGACGCAATTATGTGCGGCTCCTGATAATTTTAAAAAGCCAACAGACTAGTGATAACAGCAAAATATTCGTATGATCACTGGCCTAATCTAGGTCGTACACTGTAGTTACGGATTCTCGCATATAGCCTAGGACTGGTCTACGGCGTAGCGTAGCGTAGGCATGATCTACGGCGTAGAGGCAATGTTTCAGTTTCCAAATCAGAAAGTTGCATTGCAATTTGGCGCTCCAGCTCTAATTAATTTGTCAGTGGCAGGAAGGAGATGCACGGGAGTCACCTGTAATTGATGATGCACGTTGAGGCGCACTGAATCACAACTTTGGCTATAATTTCCAGTGCGGTCTCCGCTGGGGTACACTCAGCTTCATACATATTCATCTACCTGCAAACGTCCTTTCAGTTGCCAACTGAACTATTCACTATTTTAGTATCCGATCATTTAACTTGCTAATTAAATAAGTGCGGCAAAACTTATAGCAACTACTAAAAGGAGCGAAAAGAAAATGTAAAGTTCCTTGGCAAGAATTAACAGTATCTCGGCTTTTAATGCGTCCTCCATTTGCGACAAGAGCCTCTCACGGTATCTGATTTGGCAAGGTTTTAGTCCACGTTAGGTCAAATTAGTTACAGCGCCAGGAAGCGGTAGTCAAGCTTCGCTTGCTACTAACTAACGTGGAGTCTTCATTAGAGTTTCGAAGTTTTACAAGAAACCTTCATAAAATCGTCTGATTTTCTTCTAAGGATATTATAGCTAGCTCACTTTTCAGTGTTTTCCATTGTGCTCGATAGTTTTATGCACATTATGTAATTATAATTTCAAGATGTACGTTTCAAACAACAAAAAGCCGATTTCCTGGTGCCAAACCGAAACCATAGATTTAATAAATTGAGATGGTGAGTGTTTATTCACAAGTTAGCTTGGTTTCACAAATACACAATATCTAACTTTTAAATGTAAAACGCTAGTCTGACTTCATGAAGTTCTGGCTTCATGAAACCGCGAGTACCAACATAAGAGATTTACCGCATAATGCAACCAAGTTTTGCAATACGTCAGACTTCTTGATAAGTTGGTACTTATTCCGAGTTTGATAAATCATTATCATCAGCAGTCTGATAAAGTTTGCCACTTTAACTTGCTATGGAAGTGACGGTGACTTTGTTGCTTGAACATAATGTTTTTGTTTGAAACTTGAAGCGTAATCGAAAATTTAAAAAAAAATACAACTACTATTTTGAATTCGGGTATGTACCAAATGTAAACCTTGGACGTGCTAGTGACTATCCCTTTTAAAAACTCTCATACGATATTTAGTAAGTGCTTGTGATTAGATTCCTTTCTTCTCATCCTTAATTATTGTTTGTGTTCATGTAGGTGGTTCAGGCACATACATACAACACAATAATTATAATGTATATTTAAAATGCAATGCAATGTGCAGAATATAACATTTAACAACGCTTATTTCAGAGCGTTAACGCAATAGTTTTATCTCGTTCGTTTATCTCTAATTGGTCTGTCGTGATTTTGGCACCTTTGATAAATTTGTCACTACGTTACGTAGCACGATACCTTTTTATTTAATCCCGCTTTTTTGGCCACTTTAAAATATTAATTAAATTGTAGCGGGTTTTGAAACCATCGCTGAAAATAAACAGATTATAGTTTTTTCTTGATTTTATGATTTAAAATGTGGCGAAAAAGTGAATGTCTATTTAAAAGTTAGAAATTATTAGTAGGTTAGATTAGTATACCTACGAGCATCAATAATCAAAGTACGTGTGCGAAGTCAAACAAGTCTGGAGTTATTTTATGACCCTAGTGCATTAGTCAAAACTTCAGAAAGAAACTATACGTTTATAGTGCGTCTACAGAGCCAGAAACTCCAAAGCATTTTTCCAGCTCTGTTTACATACCTCATTATTATTTTAATTAGACTGTGGATTAAGTCCAATAAATATATCGTAAAATACTTACCTCTACCACAGATCATTATAATACTATACCCTCTACCTTTGAAAGCAGACAAATGCTGTTTTCGACAAGCAATGACAGGCATGTTACAGTGACTCAGAATGTAACATGATGATGACAGATTACGACGCCAAATTGTATTTTTACTATTGACTCGTTTATTTTGCGAGATAAAGCTTATTTTGCCTTGCTCGCGCGGCGATAAAGCTAGTATTTTCGTCTTCTTCTCTTCAATAATGGCCTGTGTCCGTCATTTCGACAGACAATTTTGCCAATGTCAAGTGTTAAAATTGTAATAAATAAGTCAAGTCAAGTCATTTGTCAAGTCGGCTGTCGTTTGTTTTGAAAAGAAAATGGTGGATTTTCTCTTCAAAACCTAACACAAATTTTCACATTCAGAAAAACCACTTTACACACATTTATTCCAATGGCTCACACTTTATGTTACGACCTAAGTATTATTGGTTAAAATTCCACCAAAATTAAACAACCATACTCACAATAACACAAGAAAAACTATTAAAATAAAAGTGCTGTGTCGTTTCAAAAAATGTCAAAACTCGTGTCCATACTATACCCTCTACCTTTGAAAGCAGACAAATGCTGTTTTCGACAAGCAATGACAGGCATGTTACAGTGACTCAGAATGTAACATGATGATGACAGATTACGACGCCAAATTGTATTTTTACTATTGACTCGTTTATTTTGCGAGATAAAGCTTATTTTGCCTTGCTCGCGCGGCGATAAAGCTAGTATTTTCATGAAATGCTGACGAGGTTCTAAATCTAATTTAGAATTTGAAGTGCAATTGGCAGCAAAGACGTCAGCCGATAGAGTGGCTGGCCATGTCGCGATTTCGCAACAAACTAACTTTGTTCAAAATCGAGATTCGGTCAACTTTGGTCAACAACTTGACTCGCCCGACTGAAGTTTCGAGAGCTGTGCTATTTCGACGGCACGGTTAGTTACACTAACTTATTCGGAATTAGTTGTTTTTCAATCTGAACTAGTTTTCAGGTTTTTAGTTTATTTAGAGGATACTTCGTGTTGAGTGATTTTTTAAAGTTTCCGTTAGGTTTTGAGACTATCTGCTTTGATTGCTACAATATCCTGCTTGCGGTAGAAATGTTGTAATTATCTAAGTTTTTTAAGTAAACGTTTCGTTTTCCGAAGAATGCATCAGTGATATGTACCAAGTAAAATTATTCTTGTAAACTCTACACAGTTTCAAATATTTCTTTCAAAATATCACAGAAACTACCTAAACGATCTGATGCAAATTGAGCCTGTCTACGCACCTGTACGCACTTTTATTACACAGGTTGTCATCATGAAAGTTTTCGCGCCGCGGTAAACATCCCCTTATCACAGAATATATCTCTAACAGTTAGTGGAGACATTGGGACGTGCAGAGCAATCCAATTTTTTGAACTGATAAAAAAATGTTTAGGCTGACTTGAATAAATTTTGTCCTCAATATTCTGAGGATGAGGTCATAGTACACTCTAGAGAAAACGCAATGCTCAGATCTCTTAAGTATTATTTGATTACTGAGCAAAATTAGTACGAGTAAGTCACTACTTGTACCACACATGACAAAGTATCAGCATACTCTCTCAAATAGTGCTAGAGAAGCGTCAAGGCATAAACCTATTATATTATACCTATATATCTGTATATAGAATAGTCAATATATTGGTTCGTATGTTATCATGTAATGTAAGTGGCAGGAGTTTTTGAAAGACCGCTACTGTTAAGTTAGTATATTTCCATACTGTGCCTGAACCTTTCATTCAAGCATTACTCACTCAGTGGGTCACAGATGGCGCACTCTGCACCGACAGTTTCGTGTACAGAAGCGACAATTTAAACATCCTCAGCTAACTTTCTTGCCGGTCTCCCTCACAGGAATAATGTGAAAACTTTACCTTCTTTTTACCACTTGCGCGAAGCAGCTTCGAAATTGGTTTATTTACTGCTAAGGCCTTGTAATGATGAAATAATCTTTTTAATTAAATTGTTACAATTTTTCATATCTTTGGCTACATGAGGGAATCGGTTCTTACGCTCCATTAATGCTCTACCTTTAGGTTTGCTTACTCAAAACCTAATTTTTTATAAAACTATTACATACTATATTATTATAGGTAAATAAAGAAAAGGTATGAAGTTTATTCACAAAGAAAATTTCAACTAATACAATATTTACAAAATACACATGAAACAGTTGAGCTATCTACAAACCGTAGGAAACGATTTATAGATAGCTTAACTGGTAAATAAAACTTTTGAAAAAATACACAAGTACATAGTTTCATGTTATGTCAATGGCAGTAAATCGTATTGAACAAAAAAGTATTTTTCTAATGATTTTTCTTTTCCATTGAGGTTTAATTTCAATTTATTATTGCTAAATTAATAAAAGGAACATTTTAAACTTTCAATCAAGTCCCAGAACGCAAAAGCCTATTAAAAACAACTCGCATTTTACAAGCCCATAAATAGCAGTAACCACACGTAAAAGCTATTTCATACTTAGACGGCTAAGCTCCGCATCCATCATCGATAAACGATCACCGCCGTATCGCTTGGCGACGGTAAACTTACAATTGGAATAAATACTCATTTTTTTATGAGTATACCAACTCACTTGATATTTAGCGGTAACCTCTGCCCACAACAATACATTGGAACACCGAGCACGCTCTCATCGATAGATTGTAATGTGTGTCGGCGATATGTAACGATAATAAAGCTCAGTCTTTTATCTGCTTCATTGAATCGGTACCTTACCTACTTACTAATTAGGATCAAAATCAGCCTTCCGCCGATTCCCCAAGTGTGCGTGCTCGCTCAATTACTCCTGACCATAATTGGTATTTGCGCTTATAATTGACTAAGCTCACTGGGTTTATCATTCAAACACTTGTATTACCGCTTTGTATCAAACCCATCTACCGAAAATTTAGTTCAGTACAATAATTATGGAGCGTAGGAGGGCGTAGGCGTTTCAAACAGATAAGTAATACGTGATTTGATAAGCATCATAATGCTTTTTCCGATTTCTATTGATCGAAAAAGGCTGTTTTCACACTGTTACCGATACGACAGATACACGATATTGCTGAAGAGCAACTGTCATATAAACGGTTAACTATGCTGCTGACGACGATATTTTAAGTTCGAGTTACTGACATGTCGACAGCTATAAGTCCTGATGATGATATATTGATGAGAAAACGGTGCAATATGTGTTCTTATTTATATCAATACTAGCTTCGGCCCGCAACTACTTTCGCGTCCCGTTGAATCCCGTTGATTTTCCGGGATGAAAAGTATCCTATGTTACTTCTAATACCTCCAAGAATATGTCTACAAAGTTTCATGATGATCGGTTAAGTAGTTTTCGCGTGAAAGCGTAACAAACAAACTTACATTTATAATATTAGTAGGGATTTCATGAAGGTACTAAGATCTATCCGGTAGTTATTAATTATTTGCAGAGCAAGATACTGAGTGACGAATTGATATTGTAGTTTTAACAGAGTCATCATCGCATCCAGTTATAGTGGATGATAAATTAAAATGTCAGTGTAGATGACTGATTTTCCCGTTGATCAAGGCCCGAAAAGCGATCTAACAAAGGTTTATGAGGCCTTGAGAGTAGGGCCAGTAGGCACCTCAAATCGTAATAGATCATGAAAGCGCTTGTGCAATTCAATTTTGAGTTGACAGGTTCCAGACTGCGGAGTAAATTTCAAATGGACTTTGTGAGAAACCATCAAACTGGATTCCTGCAATAATTGGATTCTCGTGTACCATAGTGCTGATGCCCTGTTCAAAGACTACCTACGTTACATTCAGTCAAAAACTGTCCTCGACACTGTAGTAAGTACTTGTAGACATTTATTTTGCAAAAGAGATGAATAAGCAGGCAACATCTGAGCCCACCTTGAATATTCGAGCTGTGTGTCACGTTTGACGAGTCATAAGGCAATACTTAACAAAGCTACTCGTAACCCGAGATCTTTGGGCTACGCACTTGCCGCTGCTCTGTGTATGGCGATGTTTTGTTACCTAAGCGTTGCCTTGTGTTAAAGATCCTTACTTTATCTGTTTCATCATTTTTTTTATTCCATGGAATCTTTTTAACTGTAAATAAACTTAACTCAAGGGATTTTTTTTATAATATTGTGAACTAAGTGCATGTCCTTTTGATTACGACAAAAATTCACCTCGAATAAAATAAATTGTGCAAAAGAGGGATTGAAGTAAAGTACTGAACTAACGTAATTTTATACCGAGAGTACGAGAAATTGTCGAAAATGGAGGATTTAGGTCACTTTACCTACAGTCCTTCTCAAGGGTCTCCGTCTTGGGAGAACAACGTTTACCTTTGTAAGCATTAACGCACCTTCGAGTATTTAAAGTACCTAGGTATGTAAATACGAGGGCAGTAAATCAGAGGGAATAGAATTTGGGCAATCGTAGCGAGCAGAGTAAACAGATAAGGACTCGGGACGTTGATATTTTATTTGGTTATTTTGTTTGTTAGTAACTCTGTGTTTCGTGTCCTTTATACTAAAACTTGTGCCTACACAGGTCCACAATTTTATTACAAATAAAACAGATTTGTCTCAATCATTTCGACCTTCTTCAAAGGTCAGAGTAAATAGGCATTTTCCTGAAATCCGGCGTTATAGTCCTTTTCTTTTTGTCATGATTTTTCCGGGTCTCAAACGGGATCAGGACGGGACACTAATGAGGGAGAATTTAATGAACGTTATTATTCACACATTTGCCTTTTTTATTTTCGAAGACTGAGATATTACAATTGGCTACGTACCATTCCGGTTCCGGTTTGAAGGGTAAGGGCGCCGGTGTAATTACAGGCACATGAGACTTCAAGATCTTTACGTCTCAGAGTGATGGACGCAGTTCATTGCCTTACAGGGCACGTCCTCATTGGATTTGCTCTGCGAGGTAATGCATTGTTATAGGCAGAAGTTACTACTTAACATCAGGTTTTTCCATTACTTTTATCATAAAAAAAAAACCATTCTGTCGGTAAATTGGTAAGTATTATGCCTATTAGGTGTTTTCTATGCCATAAAGTTTGAAAATCACAGCCAATCAGTCATCGTGAAATCTCAGACAAAATGTGTATGCTCATCAAAATATATATTTAGGTACATATAATAACTTATTGTTTATTTGCATTTCTACATTGTAATTAAACAAATGATTCAGCTTGCTTTGATCGCATTATCCTACCTATATTCATGAGTTACGTATAATAATATGACTTGACATTGTTGATTGAATATTTCGCATCAATCAATAGACAATCAACAAACTATCATAATAATCCGAATATTTCGAATCTCAATGTTCAATCAACAAACTATCAGAGTAATTCGAAAATGCAAAAGCAGTATTCATAAATTTTTTGTTTTGTAATGTAATACACGGACTTGTGCACCTTTAGGCTGCAGGTACACTTACGGTTATAGTCACGACTACCGAATCCAGGGGCCTACTAAACTCTCAGTACTCGCAATGGTCAGTTGTCATCACGACGTCATACATAGGTATTATTTGGACGTGTTTAAATATCATGGTCAAATGTAAAATACAAACTTCATATATCAACCACCAGTCGTTGGCCTCTCGTTTTAGTCGGAAGGTGTGCGTGTAGGCTTAAAAATGTTTTTTTAATCTAAATTTATAGAATTTGACGTAGTTATAGGAGAGGGCCATAGGTGGATAACTACGTTAAGTACTCTCCTATAACTACGTCAGTAGAGTACTGACCTGCCCCAAATGCGAGCTTACATTTACCAACAAAATCGGGTACGCAAGTCACACTAGAGCGCATCAACGGGCAGAACAACAGAGCCCTACATATAACCCGAGTTAAATATGCCTGTCCAGAAAAAACGCAGTCGCCATGGCCGGAATGGGCTAGGAGGACATCATCATCATAGAATTTGACCTGGTATCATTCGTCATTGAAATCGTCCGTGAAATTTAGGGCGTAGCTGAATCACAAGAGTCCTTTGATAGAGCTGCACTGAATCGTGTTCATTGATTACGGCTGATTGCATCACTTGTATCTTGGATAAATTTCAGTGTGAGGGTTTAGAGCGCTTATTCGTATTTTTATACAATGATGAATACCTCATGATAATTTTATGTCAAACTAAGACTTGTTACGATTTATATTATAAAACGTATTTTTTCTATCTTTTCTTTTGGATAAGTTTTAATTAAGTATGAGCTAATTAGAATTGATTTCTATAATTATTTTGTGTGTGTATTAGAATCGAGTTAAATTTTGTAAATATACGTTATTATAGCCCATTACCTAAACATATTTTCAGTTCGTCGTACATTCCCATCGATTTCGTGTACCTTGTAAGGCGTCGGTAAAGGTAATTACTTGTCATAATAATCATTTCAATTGTAATACGCCAAGTTTTCATAGTATCTTTAGATATTTGCGTAACTATAATGTGGGGGAGGGGGAGTAGTCGGTGTCTGGCTCCTCGCCAGCGTAATCATCGCTGAATAATAGCTAAGCACTTGTATTTGCGAACCGTTTGTGTTATTGCCAAGCAAAGTGTATTTCCTATCCTATTAAGAGGCCGGTAAACTTTGCCAGAATTTCATTTTTCGTAAAATTCGTATTCCGTAACATAAAACTTGTCTTATTTATATTGCGATGATAATCTGTAACTTGATGATATAAATAAACTGCGTCTATGAATCTTAAAAAAAACAAGATAAAAATAATTGTGTTAAGTAGGTAAGTAGCAGCTGTGTAAATATGGGAAAATTCTATTTGCTTAAATTTAATTTTAAGATAAAACAAAATGAACACTTAAACATAGAAAAATACTATTCTAATCTAAGCAATGTCACAGTATCATACAAATGTTCTCGAATTTAAAGTTATCTTGGTATTACGTTTGTGTGGGAAATTCGTAGTCGGAGTCCTCTTAATATTCCGAGATTATACAAGCAGTAATGGCAGTCAGCCTAGTCAGAATTAACAGTGTGATCCAATGGCCGCTGGTTTGCATGTATCAAATTTATGTGGAACTATAATTTTCTATCACAAAGGATCTAGCATTGCGTTACAAACAATGCTAGCACATGGCCCGTCAGTGACTTTCTATCACAGAAATAAAATTGTCACAGAGAAAAGTGAACGGTCTGAAATAATCTTGTAACTCTTCTTGTTAGGGTTCCGAAATTTGATTGGGGATCCTTAGTTTTGCCATGTCCGTCTGTCTGTCTTTTCGTCCGTTTGTCAGAGGTATATTTTACTCGCAGACTTTAGAACCTATCATGCTAAAATATTGAACAGTACCTGCCTCTTCCAACGCCTAAGTAATAAATTAAAAACTTTCATCAAATAGTTTTTCCGTAATCCAAATATAATGTGTAACTCGAGATTGATATCGTTAGATACTTTTTTCAAGTTTTTGCAGTATTTTAATATACAATTGATTTTAGAAATTGTATTTTACTTATTTCATGACAGCCCGAATAAAAATGTTAAAAATAAACTCAACTAATCAGTGGTCACATTTTGATTTGCCTAATTAGTAGTACAACAGATTTAATTAGGTCATATTAATTGCGTGTTTTCCAATGCCGCGCCGTTTCAACGAAAACAATCAACATACGAGTAAATATGCCATATATTTCAATTTATGATGGATTCAGCATGTAGGTGACAATCAAAGTATTGCTGTTCTTCTGGCACATTCATCAATCTCTTTATTTTGTCAGTCACAGACTGTAGTCAAAAGTTATTTGACAAAGAACAAAAAGCGGATAACCTTCAGGGTATCAGATTTCTGAGCCTAGCAAGTTTTAGGGAAAGTCGGACCTTTCCCCAAAACTTGTAGTGTGATAAAACCGTCACAGCGAAAAAGTAAATTTTATGTATCATACCCGACTCGGAAAGGACAACTTCCCTACAAGTTGTGGATATTCCCCAGCGTACTGGAACTTGTGAGATCTTCATATAAATGGAGAACGTTACGTCCGCAGTGGAGGAGTCAATCAATCGCGCCATCCGCCTGTGTAGCGGCAAATCGAAAAATCTCCAAAATGTCTCTGATTTTGTCAACGCGATGCGGAAGAAATACGCAAAGCTACTGCCATTGCTACTTCACTGAGTACATAATACACAGTTCGCTGTCAAAAAACAAAGATTGCTCCCGTGCATCGCAGACATCTCAATAACTCTTAGTACTCCACATCCTTGAGTACCTATGACTTATACAATAGACTACTTGGCAATCGGCCTACTTCTTGCAGTTTTTTTTAATGTTAATTTGTAAATTTGTCTGCTGCATGTTCCTTTAAACTCTGCTCCTTCTTCTTACATTTGCTTTAATTAGTAAATGTCAAAAGAAACTTAGTCAACACGACCCAACTGTCTCTGTAAGAGAATATGCGATGTGAAACTGCATGAGCTAATAAAGGACGAACTTTAGTTGGTCGGGTAGTTCTCACAGGAGTTCCGTTTTCTAATCGAATTGCACTTTCAACTCACTTGTATTGCGCCCTGGTTTTATTAAAGCAACGTCACGAATCTAAAATATACTAAATACTATCACAAATAGTCAACAATTCCATTACAGACAGCACTTTTGATACACCATCGGGTTTTTATACTTCTCAGAGTGAGTGAGTTTGTCATGAGTTCCCTTTTCAGTGTTATACTATCGACGTATCTAGTAGTAATGCTTAAAAATGTGCTTACGTTTCAAACTTAGCACCGTTTAACCGTTCCATTTTCAGAACGCCAATGCAAAGTTCATTGTTCAAACTGTTGTGATAAATACCTGCTGTTTTGAATTAAATTCGATTTGAAGTGAGACAGGCCTGGATTTGTCAACTCGAATAAATAAAATAATGTAAACAGAAGCACTCGAGTTGACGCGGCTTTCGGAACATGACGAGGTATTAATTGAAGCTGTTTTCGCGTTGCTTCCTACTTGGCATTTCCCAAATTTTCTTACTCTCAGGGGTAGGTACTAGGTATGTTCCAATTTATGTAATGCGTGAATGTTCACGTGTCATCTTCATGTACGTATGTTCACTTAGTTTAAAGGGGTTTTCATCTTACAGGCTTTTTTTCATCCTATATAACATAAGACTTTTTTCATTTTTAAAATATCTTTGACATTATATCTTACTGGTCGGAGATCGTATTTATCCACAAAAAAAATTTATTGCATTTATTGTGTGGTAGTAGTATATAGGCGTCCAAACATTGCGAGAGTTACACGTTTCAAACTTTATGATTTTATGTAATATTTGCGAATCGCGAAAAAATAAGTCGATTCGACGCGCTCGATAGAAACTTGGCTAAAATACTTTAAGAGTTAAGTTTATTTTACTGGTCAAAACTATACCTACTATTTCAGCGAAAAACTTATAATTTACATTTTAAAATAATAAGGGCTTATCAGAGTGCATACATTTTCAGCTCATTTGGAATGCAAGCCGAGGCAGCCATTACGGGCGCAGCGAATGTAGTTAGGAGTTTAATTAATCAAGGTACCTACATAGAAGTCCACAATTCACATGGTCTACTAGTTAAATATTAATTGAAGTTGAAACTCTATGTTATTTTAGAAACTAAATTCCAGACGAGCACAATAGGGTACTCACTTGTCTTGTGTAGTAATTCATGATTTGTCTTTCATGTGGATAACGCCTACTAGAATGAGAGGATGGTATATTATGTCACATAGGTGCTGGGCAAGCCTACACTATTAAAAATAATGTCCCAGGCACTGCCGCGTCCCGCACATCGGAGCATGGGTAAAGTGTAAGTAAGTAAAGTGACCTCTGACGTTGTATAGGTAAATTATCTAGATTAGATAGATGAAAAAGCCTGTGTCTTATAATTCAAAAGTGGAACACAAAATATAAATATTGGTTGTTCACTCAAATGTCACAACAATTTCGTAAACCAACTCAAAGAAAATGTTATCCTATAATGAAAAGGGAGACAAAACTTATTACAATGTTATTAATTTCGTTACGCGGCTGTCGCCCGATGTTGTCCCTGAAATATTGATGGCCGTGTTGATTACAAAATATTAAATGAAGTTTCGCTTAAAAGGGCTCTTTTACGGTGTAAACTGAGCAGCCTCTGCTTTTTGCTAGAGCAACAATATTTTCAAAAGAAATCAAAAGCAACGAGCAACAAACTCCGTAAACTAAACAAGTGTCACGTTTTACAAGAAAAGTGGGATAATTTTTTTTCGATAAAATCTTTTTTGATTGGTATCGATGAAAACCATGATACTATATCAGTTATTCAGTGTTACGACTCTACCTATTTGGAGACAAAGAAAGCTTCAATTTATGCAAATAACTAACCATGAAGTATCCATGTGACTTATAACAAGATTGTATTTTATTTATTCGGTAGATTTTGATTACTTTTCTACTCAGTTTACTATATTCCGAGGCTTTCTATTCGATTGTGGAAAGTCATCGTGGCTCGGAGGCAGGCACTTCCTGCTTTCTCCGTGAAAACGTTCGGAATCAGCTCAGATAAGCCAGAGTTTTTAATTTTCAGCTCTTCACGAATAAAATATGAGACAATCGCCCTTGAAATTTGAAATGGATAAAAGTACCTACTTTTTCAGGCTCTGCCTCGACCTTTTTTACATAACGACGTTGAAAATCGAAGCGAGGGTATTCGGATCCCACCTCCATACCCATCTAAGGTACATTTTGGATGCTTATTGAAATTCATTCCATTTTGAAGAATAAACGTTTTCAAAATGCTTCAGTTTGATCGGTAATGAGGTCGTTGATATCAGCACCAAATCGAATGATCCTCGAATTGAATTTTGGCATTAGCATAATCGCATCTGATTTGTCTGTATTACTTTTATAATAAGCCTGACTAGAATTTTAAAAGCAATCAGCGCAAACACTTATTACACGCCGCTGTTATTATCGTCACCGTGACGTCAGTCATGAACGCCAACGTAAAATCTTCTAAATATATAAAACTCTTTTGAGGCTGACTGACAACCAACGCACAGCTTAAACTATAAGTCCTAGAGGTATGAAATTTGTATGGTAGTATCCTTATATAGTGTAAAGATACACAAAGAAAAGAATTTTGAAAAGTCGCACTCTAAAACCCTTGAAAATTGGTGCAGATTCTTCAAATAAATTGACTCGACACGAGATTCAGGATTTAAAAAAAAATTTCAAAACAGTTTTTAGCTGATAGGCCCCCGCGTGACCAAAGCCACGGGCGACGGCTAGTCATTCTTAAAAGTATCAATCAGCATCGTGACGTCGCTGACAACGATATTTTTGCTTGAGCCACTGAAATATCGGTGTCGTGCTGGTATTGGTATTGGCCAGTTTGCAAACGCCCAATCAAAGCAGTAAAAGCTACGTCGCTCCTTTATCCAAAACGCGTTAATACACACGACACTAAAACTATTACGAAAGGAAAAAATCTTTAAAAATAATACAATTTGCCTCAAGGAAAAGAACGCACTCAATGCGAAAAGAGGTTAGGAAATTGAAAATTGTGCCGCGGAATATAACTCCATTACTAAGGAAATGAGCTACGTGCGCATGTTTCAGAATTCCTCCCTGACTCGCGAACCGGGTAAGTTTCACCTGCGAATCTGCAGCTATATCAATGCAGAAAATTGTAATATTTAATATCGTTTGCTTTTACTTTGCAGGCTCTTTGAAGTTTTTGCGATGGACGTCATTATCCGCTCACCGCGTCGGTGTGGAATGAAAGCGCATGAAAGCATGGTAGGTGTTTTCGACTGTTAATAAACCGTGCAATCATCATCATCACAGATCACCAAAATATATAGTGAGTTTTTATCCACCCTCGCAGTTTTTGGTCTATCAGTTGGGAGCGTTTCAACTTCCGGTTCGTAGTAAACATTTAACTTTTTTCATTGCTTTTATTGTACGAGATATTCAATCATGCAATAGTTATTTCATATATGCACAGTGCCCGTACTATTAAGTCAAGCGTAAAGTGTTCGATATCTCGGGTTCATACCTCCGTACATCAGTATGTCCACTTGCTTGGCTAGTTATACTACAAATAAACATACAGTAGGCAAATGCACAAAATAATTATTATTACTGTTTAAAATTATACCGCAAACATTTCATAAACAAACACGGTAAACTCTCGTTTAATTATGTTAAAATAACGTCATAAAACATGATGAATTATCAACTATTAGGACTAAAACAAAACGAAATTAAAACTTTGTGATGAGACAAAACTTCCACCGGGCAGCAGATGGCAAAATCAGAGGCTATGAATAAATTTACCTAATGGAATTAGATTGTGTTGGATTGGATAATGTAACGCTCACAAGTTGGAATGTGCATGTTGAGCTGAAAAAACGCTCGCACAGCGGTTTGTGCGATGTGCATTCGAATTTTGCTAATAGCCAAAGTTTTTGGGACAAAAGAAATAAATTGCTGATTTTTCTATTTCTGTTAGATAGGATTTTAACTTTATTCGGTAAGGTAATATGAACAGTATGAAGTTTTTTGAATGTATGTTTTTGAAAAATGTGGGACAGTGAACTGCATTATTTCTCTTGGATTTTCAGGCATAAATTAAAAAAATATGCTCAAGTATTGATTGAAAATGCAGTAATTATAGATATTTGATTGGAAAACAAAAAAAACGATGGTTGAATTTCAGTTCTCATCCTTGAGTTACAGTCTTCAGCAATGTTTATGAATACAGGCTTCTGTGCTTATGTAAAGCATTGCTTTCGCTGCTCAGTGTATGAACGGAAGCACTACAACGTAGAGTACAATTACTGGTTGCTGTTTTTACCGTAAGTAGCTTCACAAAATAAAGTACAATAAAGTCTAGTTTATTTGATGAAAATTACTTTTTCTTCGAATTGAAAAAATAAGCTGGCATAATGAAGTTGCTAGTTGTTGAAGTAAATTGTAAAGCTTAGGTTTTCTTGAAAACGACAATCGTTATAATGAGTACCTGTGATAACTATTTTCCTTTCGAATATAATGCATACGATTCTTTTTCTTTCTTCTTTCCGTTTAATTGCGGTTGTCGGTTTTTTAGAAAACCCAGTCTACGCCGTAGGGATAAGTCAACGCCGTAGGCGCTGTAGACAATGTTGTTGAGTGAATAGCTGTACTATAATTAGTGGGTAAGTATAAAAAAATATATTCACAAAGAAAATTACAACTAATACCGTATTTACAATATTCACAATTTTTACAAAATACACATGAAATAGTTGACCTATCTACAAACCGTTGCAAACGATTTATGGATAGCTCAACTGGTCCAAATCAGTACCAATCGGAAGCGTGCCCAAGACACTGGCTGCATTGCCGCGCTGAATAGCAATACTGATACGCCGGCCTAGATAATCACCAGCCCTCGGGTCACGCGTTGTACTTGATTCACCTGTGTGCATCTACAAATTTACAAAGATACTTAAACAGTGCCTTCTAACAACAAATTACCTCAATGTAATCAACATTACAGAAATTACTAATTATTATAAGTACAGTTTGATTCTTTTAATTTCTAGTTGCGTTAGCGTTAATGAGTGAGTGTGCCAATAGTTAAGCTAGCCGACCACATAAAAAAACCTTTAATTCAGGCAACATAGTACAAAATACAAGCATAATCTTCCATAATTGTTATTAAACTTTCATCCAATTTAAGCACTAACTGTTTGTGAACTTTATTAGACTGTTAAATTGATGAATTCTGATGCTTTGTTTATAAACGAGTTTATTGTTTATTTGATAACGTTCGGTAATATCGCGAGCGTGTCGACGACGGCGCGCCACAACAGATCGTCCTAATGAGAAAAGTTGGATAGCCTTCGTGAGGCTCAGTAACAATGCCGACACCCTACAATCTCGTAACGCTGGACAATCAATTCAAAAGCTTTTTACAACCACCAGAAAGCCGACTTTACAAACTTTTTTGTTTTCGACACTTGAGCTTTTTGAAATTCTATGAAAATGAGTTATCGGATCTTTTGGTTAGCCATCTAGCAATGGTATTTTTTGTGAGAAAACCTTTTTCTTTTATCGGTTAAATTGACATTTAAAACGTTGAATTAGAATACAAGAAACGGAGGCTTCATTCGTTAAATGAATCAAGCGGCTGATCATTTATCCACTGAATGAATCAAGGCCTTTTAATTGAAACGGTATTTTTAGATTACCTACTTAAAGGCGATGGAGATAAAATGTACACTTTGTGCAGATATTTTAGCGTTAGTTTAATTTGTGGGGTACTTCAAAATAATATTACGGTGTATTTAAAAATGTCTATCCTCTCATTAGGGCTTTATTTTTGACTTGAATACCTGTGTATCGGTCATTGTCCGTATTCTCACTGGATCCACTCAAACTAAATGCAATGGATCGTGCATTTTACTCAAGTTTCTTTTTGCTAGTGTTCAACAATATTGACTGACTATTTTAATCTAAGTTTCGGATCGCGTGTGCTAATAAATAAGATTTATCAAATAGTATAAAGAAAAATATAAAACTGATCGTGCACTGCTGTCAATACTTAAAAATATGTATAGTCAGTCAAATCAACTCTGTCAAGTTGATCAGGCAAATCTTTTTTTTTTTGAAAATAATTATTTACTTACAGTGTATTTACCTATCAAAACTGTTGTATTTTTTAATGCAAAATTAAACATTAACAGTGTGATAACAACGAACAGTTTACAAACATTTTCAATAAATCGTTACAAATAAAATACAGCAGCCGTCCGTCTCCGATAGGGGTCCACAAAGGGTTCAATAGAAAGGAACAATATTGCTTAGCTTTCTTTTCGAGTAAGAGGTAAATACCAAAATATAAATTTGGCCTGTCAGTTCCTGCCTCAGAGGCTGTCCCTTGTCAAAGCAGGCTGCTCTGTCACCATTGCGGGTTCCGCACCCAAAAGGTGCCAACTGGACCAACGTTTTTGCTTCTACTCAATCTCCTAATCAATAAACATAATACGGGTTTGGACCAAATTTTGTAAACATTGCTCAACTTGAAAAAACTCTACTCGATTGTAGACAATATTTTAATTTAACCTGAGGTAAGTACTAGTTTTTAATCTGGAGTAAAACTTACTTGACATCGATACAGTTGACCTTACAACTTACGACTATTTAAATCGAGAAACTCGTTTATTAATTTCTCAGATATTGATCTATAGATGCTTACAAAAAAATGTGGGAAAAATAATTTGTAAAAGTGTTCTTATTGAGTACGGACGGACCCCTAAGAACGTAAAAGTCTGTCTAGCACTTGACCGATTTTTAACACGGATAATTTCACCAAAAAAATAAGAATCTATAGTCCGTATTTTGATTCATTGTTTTGTCAACAGAGCTTACTTTATGTTTTGTCTTTTTTAACGAAATCCAACGATGATATTAATATTTAGTTGTGAGTCTAATCTCGTACTTATTAAACATTGCCTAAAAATAGCCATGTCTATTAGTTACTAGCTAAACAGGGCATACTTATTATTCTTTTCACAGATTTTTCCAAGGCGTAAACGGTAATCTTAGAAATATAAATCTAAATTTGTGGTTGTAAGGTATTCTTCATAGCCTCGGAAGCTACATACCTAGTTAGTTTTTATATATAAAGCGTTGTAATCAAGATTTAACGCACAAAGTTATCATTGAATTCCAGCTAAGCATAGCTCGCGATTTCCATGAATTCTCAGTGGGATTACAATATATTGCGGCATTCATATTTTATGATTTGTGAGCAACTAATGCGCGCATCTAATCATGAAATGCATTCTAACAATTACATGGGTAGGTAATGCAGATGTGTAATGCTTTGTATGTTTAAAAAGCTATAATCGCTTTAATCCAAAGTCTTATCTTATTTTGCCAGCCATAAGTAATAGAATTTTGGGCCAAAGTTGAATTGAGCGATTCCGCAAAAACTTTGGGCCAAAGTTGCCATAAAAGGATTGCAAATGTGCAATTCTGTTATACGCTTAGCAATAACAGCAATAACTATAAGATCGTGGTCCGCAGATTTTGTTTTAACATCTCAAAATTACCTAAACAGGGAAAGGCAGCGGACATTTTCTCTATCGATAAGGGTTTCTCGGATTACTTTACCCTAGAGAGGTACTGCCAATTTCACTGGAGACGACTAGGGTTAGCATTAAATTAAATGAATGAATGTCGTTTTACTCCATGAGAAACTAAAGGCTGCTGTGTGCTGATATTGGCTTGTGTATAAATAGCAGTTTTATCAAGCCCGGAATAAGGAGATGTTTTATACCGTTGAAATAGGGTTAATTATTTGAACAATAGTTATTTCAAGACAGCTTGATATTAGCGCTGTTTTTTTAAACTCGATGTACTAGCGATAGTTATACACTGGTCTCGATTTGTTTGGAGTTTTGTAAAGTAACCTTATTTGACAGCTCTAAAATTATGACCGTCCTTGTCGTTTCAGTTTAAAGGGATGGTAACATCTTAGTGCTGTCAAATTTTAGTTTAGAAAAATGCAACAAGCGGATCGATACCACTGTGTGTATTTTGCATTGACAAGCTCAAATTTGATCAATAGAGACAAAACACCGTGTAACGATTCCAAGTTTACATCGAGTTTATTAATAACAGGGTGTATGTACTATACTTAGTTATTTTCCGAATTCATTTTTTATTTTGCCTCACGTTTTAAATAATTTACATTTCAGTTTCAATGCATAGGAAATTATCCTGTGAATAAAAAACACTCACGAACCATTTATAAAATATCGTAGGTATACTGAAATTTTCAATTGAGTCCAGAATATTATTTGCTTCGACCAAACGAAACGGTAAACAACAAATTTTATTTGATTCGCACATACCTATATATCAGGGGCGTGGACAGATAGCTATTTATTCGAGTATTTCAGAATGTTTTTTGACTCACAAAGCTAGTGTTCGCAAAAAAAAACAAATCATTCGAACATCCAGTGAGCTACAAAACGATAGTAGGTACACAACGCTACACTGAATTTATGAAAGGAAACAATACAGTTAGGAATTGTATTCAAATACTAGCCGTCGCCCGCGGCGTTGCTCGCGTTCTGGACCCTTTAAGAGTGTGACATTTCAAAATTCCTTTCTTAGTGCACCCCTACACTACATAAGGATACCTTCCAAATTTCATACCTCTAGGACTTATGGTTTAGGCTGTGCGTTGATTCTCTGTCAGCTTCAAAAGAGTTTTATATATATTCATTGATGAGGATGATAATTGATGATTACTTTTATTAACTTAGAGCCAAAAAATACTAGTGCCAGTAGTCTAGTGGCCGCACCTTTTGATCTTGAGCTCCTGGCTTAAAATCCGCTTTAAGAAGGGTTTTTTTAAATAAAAAACTACTTTAAAAACTAAAACCGGTCTTCTGAAAAATCACGGTCTAAAAAGTATGAAATATGTTCAGAGAATAGCTGTGGTCAACCTCCTTTTTGCTTCGTAGTCGGGTAAAAAGCATCTGCGGTGATTCTGCAACCTGGTATTGAAACTGGAATACCCAGGTTTACCAAACTTTCAAAATGTGAGTTTTTTATATGCGTCTGACTACCCTGTTGGACTATGGACCTTCTGTAGATACTTTCATGAGTTCCCAGAGAAAGTTTTAACTTCTTTGTATATGCAATAGGTAGAGTCACAGATCATATAATACTACTAGCTGATACCCGCGATTTCGTACGCGTTCGAATCTTTCCATCAAAATATCTGTCAATCAGCATACGATGAACCTCGTAGCAAATGGCAGCTTTTGGTTTAGAGAGTTCAATCAAGCTGTATCTAAGAACTCACGTCTTTAATTTCAATAAAATATAGCCTATGTTTCAATTCGGAAAAAAGGCTTCCGAATGGTATAAGATTCGTGGAAATGGGTCCAGTAGTTAAGGCGTGATCCGCGAACAAACAAACAGACAAACAGATAAACAGACCAACCGACAAACTCGATTTTCAGAATCAGAATCGTTTATTTAGTAGATCTGCATATTTAGTTTATCCGTATATATAATTTTAGTTTTTGGCTTTTTTACAGTCTTATAGATATATATAGATAGAAGATAGATAGATAGAATTAATAGATAGATAGATTTATAGATAGAGATAGATACTAATAGAGTGTATACTGCCATAACAAACTTAATTTGTCTATATTTAAGAGTGTACAAGGTATACTAAGGACGAGACGTGTCGGCAGGGGCAAGTGGGACTCCAGGGTGCTTGTAGGTCCTCATAAGTCCTCGTAGATCCTCATAGACCCTCCAGTCAGCCGAATGCCTGATAGCGCACGCATCGCCGCGGGCTCAAGGCCCTCTGTCGAGGACTAATGCGATATGTATACGACCAATGAATATAATAGATGGGTTACCTTCTTCAGACATTCAAAATTAAGGTCAACTTATGTTTACGTAGACTTGTTTCAAGTAAAGTAGTTGACGAAAAGTTTTTTTAATTTTTAACCTTATTCAGTTTTATTTATAACATTTTCCGGTTGACGGCGTTGTCTGTCTGTTTTACTGTTTCGTGTTATGCAAAAATAGGGCTCTGATTTGCTTGTTCGGACGCGGTTTTTCGTAAGACAGCTGATTTTATGGGACTGTTCTTAGTTATGTTTAGTAAAAATCAGTGCAACCGTTTCTAAGTAATGAGAATATTTAAAGCGAAAGTCAAAAAATCATTTATTCGGTAACTTCACAAGGATGATGCAGAATCGCCTTATAAACTAGATAAAGACATTTAAAGATTGGAATTTTTGCAAAATTATTTTCTTACCTTGTATCAACTTCGAGCGTCGTTACACGAGAGAAGACGATATTTTTTTACTAATCTGATAGATATTAATTCTATCCTCAAGTAAAGCTTACGCAATATTAATAAAATTAGATCGAAATGTAAGAAACATAATATGTGCTTTGAAAACAAAAATAAGGCGCGTGTTAGAAATTCCTTTGATATTAGAAAATAACATTGCGCTTGCGTATTCATCTTTATAATATAACATCATTGTGCGCGACCCCTCGCTCACCTCAAGTGTTACTTAAAAGTACACTCGAAAACTAACAGAGTGTACTCGTTAGCCGCGTGTGAGAGGAATTGGCGACAGAAGTGTTGTTAACAATGTTCAGTGGTGATGTATGATGTCTGTCTGTTCTAGACTAGACTCTACAGTCTCCTCTACTAGTTGACAGGCTCTAACGCGAAACACATAGAGGACGGGTGCGGTCTAGTGCGCGTATATTGCGTTGCATTTATATGAACAACACATAAAAAAACTTTTTGAAGTTATACTTCTAATGCGACTTCCAACTGACAGCGTACTAGTGCGTTCTAGGATCCGACCAAACTTAGCCGCGTCATCTAGTTATGATTTAAGGCAACATGAGCATAAGAACCTTTTCTAACTAAATAAGTACTGCATATTGGTTAAGTACATAAAAATAAATACTAAATTAATTTCACATTAAACACAGAGCGAGAGTGAATGCGTGGCACTCGAAGTATAACTTCTTCCGTGCGGAGGTACTCCACGCACTGGTTTTTTTTTTAAATCGGTTCTTAAATAACAGTGTTCGGAGATAGATAACAAACATTAAAAAAAACCGAATTGGGAACCTCCTCCTTTTTTTAAGTAAGTTAAAAATGAATGTCATTTTCAACGCGTGCGCACGGGTATCCTATCTGCGCACGCGTTCTGTGTGTTTTATTTATAGAGAAAATAAAAGTATAATCAAAAGGTATGATAATGAATGACATTAATTTTTAACTTACTTCAAAAAAGGAGGTTCTGAATTCGGTTTTTTTTCATTTTACCTTAGAACTCCGTCATTTATGAATCGATTTAAAAAATATTTTTTTATCTGAAAGAGTATACTCCCAGATAACTGGAAAAACACGCTATCCACATACACAACACTGCGTATTCTGTGACTTTTCTGTGGTGTTAACGATCAATAAAACAATCCCAATGATCTTCCAAATTGAAGGTTATTCCAGTTTTTAAACTTATGAATTATTGTCATTTTCTATTCTCTATCGATTTTAAAATGTCTAGGTAAACTACCTGTAACTGAGCAGCAGGCTTACCATGAGCTATTAAAGCGATTCAGTTCGAGACCTAAACTGGATTGTTTCACAATTTTGTACCATGACATCATTTAGACGCGCAGTTTAGGTTACCGCCAAAACAAAACCTACATTGAATCGCAAACCATGATTTCGTTCATTCAATTCGTACCATGACGTTTTTTCACGACCTAGACTGGTTTGCTTATCTGTCAAAATCTGCGATTCAATAAAAGTTACTATTTTCGTACCTAAACAGAATTGTTTTGACTGGTTTTTGACTTTTTTGTGTAAAAAGCTTGTGAAAATATAAATTCAGTGAATCTAAAGTTTCTCAGGGGTAATTGGTGCTCAATACTAATAATAAAGGAGTGCTATTTTGTGATAATCTTTGATCTAAATTTGTAATTTTGAGATGTCGGACGAATTACTTTTTTTCGAGTTTTTTGAGTGCGACTATGAAGATAGATCTTCACAAAGAGTGCAAAGACTTCGTAGAAGGCAAAAAATTCGCGAACAAGCTGCTCCCTTAGTGCATTTGGACGATACGGAGTTCCTAAAAAGATACCGCCTTTCGAAACACCTAGTCAAGGACCTATGTGAAGAACTGAGAGGAAGATTTAAAGTTTTATTAAAGCCCAAAGCAATATCTCTTCTTTTATTTAAAATCTCCCAAAGTGCCTCAAGTTGGTTGTAGCTGACTCTACGACGCGAGTGTTCACTGCATTAGAAAAAAAACACTTGAAATACTTCACAAACCTAGGTAGGTAGGTAGGTACTGTAAGAAACGCTTGAGGAATATGTATGATACTCAGATTCATGTTTCATAAGCATGTAACATTTAGGTAGGTACGTGTTACAATTTATTAGTGGAATTACTCAAAATAGATAGCTACATAACACAATATTACTCACGTCATTATAAAAGTTTCCAATCAACGAAATAAAATTACACAGTAAAACTTTTAGGAACTCACGTAAGCAAAATCGAATATACCGCGGTATAGGTGACGACAGATAGATTCGTTCCGAAACATGTAGTAAACTATGTGTGTGTTCAAAATTCTACAAATCATCTTTATTTGGTACAAATTAGGTGCCGTTGCCCAAAAATTTGTCTAACATATATTTTCTAAAACAAAGTACTTGTTTCAGATACATCATTTTGCCTATAGAAATAAAATCAAGTAAAAACATTATAACCGTAACTTTCCGTAAAATTATATGATTTCATTTCTGAACGAAGCTTCAAATGCCGTCGCGTGGTAAAAACAGACCAGAGACAAAATGTCATTCGTTCAACGATTCAAATACGATCGAGTACTTTAGAGGTGATGGTACGAAAAAAACGCGATTCAGTTTAGGAACCTAAACTGAACTGCATCGGAATTGAGTCGCTAACTAATAGGTGATGGTAGGCCTGCAGCAAAATGCGAAGTCAAACAAATTAAAAAAAACCCATAGTTTTAAAAAAGACAGATCCAACAGTTGTAAACGCCGATATAAACTAAACCAACAACTGGCGCCTACTTTTGCAAGAGTTTATTTATGCAGTGCAAGCGAACGTCCCGCAAAACGTTTTAGCCGCTTCACAAAACATACTATCCTAAAGTTTTCAATCGAAAACCGCAAATGCAAGTTAATTTGAAATTCCATTCTGTGCGGTCGGAAGTAACTATTGGTCAGGACTATCTTTTAATTTAAAGTAGGGGAAAGGAAACTGGGCGCCGTTGGCTCAAGGCAAAATACTCTGAATGTGATATTCTTGTAATAAAATAAATTTTTTTATAGCTAAGGTACTAATGAGGTCATTGCTTCAGTTTATTATTTTTGCAACGGTCCTAAAATAGTTATAAGAAAAATAAAAAATATTTTTATCCAAACCATTTTTTATCATTTAGTTTTTCCATTCCGTAGGAAACGATATCAGAAAATTACGCAGCCCCATTGAAGTCCAAATTCAATTTTCAACGAGTCACGTTTAGCATCTTAGGCATGATTACATCTTTTCTTTTGGAAGTTACTTTTTACGAAGAATTTGCTTGCTCGGTCGATACTTACGTATTAACTAAGAAATGTTGTGTGGATGGTTACCCTTTTGATGCGAGTGATCGCTGTTGGTGAGACCTTTCATCTGAAATTTTCTATGTACCTAGTCCAGTTAATTGATAAAAATGTATGAGCATGTTCATTCCGACTAAAAGCGGAAGATTCTTTCAGGCAGATTTTTTTTTATATATATAGGCCAATTGTGCCCTGTCTCCTTTAAACAGAGGAAATTTAGTCTCCAGTTTATTCTGGTGCGGTGAAAGCAGGTGCGGACTGGCCCGGAGCTTCGTAATTAACAAAACAAAGGCTTTTCACAGCGTTAACAGTACTTGATGTTACTGGGTATATTATGCCAAGAACGCAGCAGATTCTTTTGGTTAAGCGGCTCGCGAGTTATGGTGGTTTCAGACACCTGGGTACTTTGGAAGCAAAACGAGGTTACAACTAATTGGGTATTAAATAAATTCTACTTGCCTTTCGCCGCGGCAGGCTAGCATGATATACGTGTTTTTGTTGTTAGCAAGAGTTTTATTAATTAAATAACAAAATGAATAAAACTGAGAAAAAGAAGACACTGAATGGTGAGTGGTAATAGTTCCTATGCAGAAATAAAATCCCTTTCCTTATAAAAACAAAGGACACCACAGAGCACGTCCCCTAAAGATACCTATATCCAAAAAAAGTATTTGTTTGTTTTTCTCAGTGCCGCGAAACGACATAAAATCAAGGAAAAGAAAACGAAACGAGTTAATCCAGGAGTGAGACTGTATAAATTAAAAGACGAAGGAAAATCCTTTGTAAATATTTAAATAATTTTAGTGCTACTCTGTATTTTCTACTTACCTACTCTACTTGTTGTGCGTAGTAGCAAAAAATAAGTGAATGCACACTTACAAACATATTTTGCGATTGAATAAACTTTACTTCGCAAGTCGTACGGAGTAAATTCAAACTGCAGACGAACAAGAGTTACTATGGAAAGCGGACAAAGGAAGAACAGTAATGGGATTCAATTTTTCAGCGCGTTTCCATCTCGGACACTATATTTTACTAGTCGTCTCCCGCGGCGTAGCTCGCGTTCTACCCTTTAGAGTGTGACGTTGCAAAATTCCTTTTTTAGTGCACCCCTACACTATATAGGGATACTACCCTCCAAATTTCATACCTCTAGGACTTATAGTTTAGGCTGTGCGTTGATTCTATGTCAGCTTCAAAAGAGTTTTATATATATTGATGTACTACAATGTAAGTTGCGGATTTTGAAGAACACAGTAAAACTTATGTGCTTACTTTTACTGTTCAACTATTCTAGCTAAATTGCCATTCTACAACTGCTAGAGAAGAGAAAGCGTTAAAACGTATGGAAGTAGTCAAGTTATAAACACCACATGGTGTTTGTTTTGATAAAGGACAATAGATTTGATAATAAACCGCTAAACACACAGAACGCGTGCGCAGTTCGAGTGAAACCCATACAAATTCAAGCGCCCAACCCGCTCACGCTTTCTGTGTGTTTTGCGCTTTAGTACTTTTCACTTGAGTAATTTGAAAAAATATTAATCATTTTATACTAGACACCGTTACAAACGTAATAACTTCAAAGGAGCCAGTAAAAACTATCACGAACTTTGCTTTACATTTGAAAAGAAGTGATGTTTGAATACGGTTTAAAGTGAGCTGCTCTTTCCTGCGTTTCAGAAAATAGTTTGTGCTATCTGTAAATCTATTCAATAGTGATTACGGCACGGTGTTCGCGTGGCATTGTCCCATTAATCTTGTCAAACGAGAATGAAGTGGTCAGACGTAACCCTCATTTCTCAAAGCAACGACGACTAATTAATTACCGTGAAATTTCCTATCTATGCAAATGAGAGCCTCCCCGAAAAATGTTTACTGGATGATTTTGACAAAATTATTAAAATTGCGAAGTTATGATGTCAAATGCTGTGAAGAGAAACAAGTTAATTCATTTATGTATGATAAATACAGCGACATTATGCAACTAGTCAACTGTGTCAATTTTATGAAAGGATTTTGGAAAGTTCTCATTTTGACTTACTGAAAATTTAGATTTGTATACATCTTGCTGTCGCTGACATGACCGTCAGTTAAAATCAGTGTGCGGGATGGTGTGGTTGTAGCTGGGTTGTACAAAAATAGAGTGTAAAAATAGCGTAAAACTGTACGGTGTCTCCATACCAGCGCTGTCAGACGTTTTACGCCGGCTTTGTACACCAAAACTCGTACTAGTCCTTCAGAAGAGAATAGAAAAGGTTTTACCAAGACTAAAAAAGCAGTTAGCCTGTCAATTGTTTTTAAAGTTAAAAAAAGCTAAAACTACCTACTTGTTTCAGATTGTAGCTTTATCGTATTTGTGGGTCTTGCATAATTGATACTGTAGGATGAATAACCGGACACTCAATTTTGTGTTTAGGCATCTACTTTAGAACATAAAACCCTACTATACAAATACTTACTATACCTAGTAGTAGTAGAGCTCTTTGTTAGAGCTCGTCCGGGTAAGTACCACCGTACATATTTCTGCCGCCAAGCAGCGATACTCGCATTGCTGTGTTCCGGTTTGAAGGGTAAGGGCGCCGGTGTAATAACAGGCACATGAGACTTCAAGATCTTTACGTCTCAGAGTGATGGACGCAGTGCATTGCCTTACAGGGCACGTCCTCATTGGACTTGTTACTACTTAACATAATTACTTTTATCATAAAAAAAAACCTACTTTGTCTCTATATATTTTTATACTGAGGTTCATAACACTTTCATCAATCATTGCAGATATAAAGGTATAAATTCCTATACCGTTACTATCTCCACTGTGTAATATCTATTCTGTGATTGGGGTAAAGGCGCTCGCGGTTTTGAAATGGCCGCAGTTCCCAGACCCGCTCGTAACGCCCCAGACAATTATAATAGAGCGCACAGGGAATTAGCCTCAAACTTCATTTAAATAAAAGTAATAGTGGCCGACAGAATATTCGGCTCTCGCTTCGGCGAAAGCTGACTAAAATAATTATCAGATGCGTTGTTGTAGCTGTTTTCAGTAAAAATAGCCGTTGATTTAAAGAAAAACTCAAAAGTAGAAAGTACTTATTAGGATTTTTTTCATGTCATATTCATTTCATGGTTATTAAAAATTCTCTGGAAAATTTGTAGCTGGTTTAAAAAAATATACGGTTTTGAAAAATGAATATTTCAACTGTTACTGAATATGAACTAGCAATCGAATTCGGCTCGAGGATTTCGGCCAAATTAAACCAAAGCCGAAACCGAATATTCTCAGAAACTTGAAAGTTTGTAACGAGTAAAAGAGATTGCACATTGTATAGCTTAATTCGAATGCAAAAGATTCCTCTTCTTTATTCTTATTGCCTATTTAATTTTATAACGATAATATTTAGCTTTTATGTTTTTCGCTGAAATTGTTATTTTGAAGATAAAAGTAGAAATAACCACTCGACTTGTAAAAATCTAATTAGTCATAGGATCGTAATACGCCTCAATTGTGAATTTGAAGCACCACATTCAGGCGACAAGGCTCGCTAAAATTATATTTCATTGACATTTAATTCAAGAGGGACCTGAAATTATTAAGTAAGCTATTGAAATTTGCTGTTATTCAACACTACCTGCCTATCTCAATGTGAGTGAAGCCTTCTTTATATATCTAGGACACATTATTTCAATGCTGAAAAGGTTATCGTAAACAATTAAATGTACCCATTGTGTACATACATATACGTACGTACATATACTAAACATTACTTTTATGTATCTTACTAACTAAACAGGTAACTAATCTCACTTTTTATTTACTAGTTGTGAAGTAAAGTTAGGTTTAAATATAAAAAAAGCAATGTAGGTTAGTGCTAAAAGAAAACTGCGCAACGTTGGCTTCATTTTCTTGCAAAGTTGAACAGCCTTACCTGATTACATTGCAATATTTGTAACGTTGTAACGGCACAGAATGCTTATTTCAACGCTTTTACAAGTTAATACTAATGAAATAAAAGCCAATTCAAGGTTTCGCGTCAACGTAGTTTGTTTGATAATTTTTAACTAGTCAACAAAAGTGACAATTGTGATTTTGATGGGGGGCTGGCAGTTTTATTCAAAGACATCATTTTGCCAAATACTATGTTTTTTTACTTTATATTCACAGAATCCAACAGTTGAGTTACTAGTATATTATACGAGATTTTAGTAGAAAATATGACGTCAGATAACTTAGCGCCATTTTCGAGATTATAATAAAATCCTAAATAAAGATATCGGTAAATATTTTTTATTTTCCATGCAGAATCTATCGTTTGAATATTATGCGTGTATTTTGTTAGACCCTGTATTCCTACGTATAATATTCCTGTGGTGAATTGCACCTTACTCTTTTTTGATATAAATTCCGTAGTGCTAAGCGGTGACTCCTAAAATTTAAATGTAAAGGTAAATAACTTTCAGCAAACCTCTCATAGTAATCTTCAAAAATGCAGACTTCTTTTGTGAATGCCAAAGCGGCAAGTTTAGCAAAACGACCGTTTGAAGATGCAGTCCCTACCCAACTAGCAAGAAAATATTCCTCTTTTACATCTGTGAAGCATCGGATTATTCTGGAGACTGGTGTAGAACGTTTTTAAAATAAAATTTTATGAATGTGGTTCAATCGATCGTATATTTTTGATGTGATCATAATCTTGTAAAACTCATTATATTTGTCATTCTTGACGCGTAATTCGATTATCTACAGAGAGTAAACGCATTTGAAGCATTTTTTAGGCAAGATATCATAGGGTTTGTAGCAAATAATGTGCGCCAGACCAACACTGGCGTCTTTAGGTTCAATTTGTTGTTTGTGAATGTGGCCTTTGGCTGAGCGCGGTCCGTTTATCGGTCCCTAATCCCAAGTTAGGCTTCGGCCTGATTTCTTTGGCTTCTAATTGGAGGGTTTATTTTACGACTGATACTGTTAGATTCAGATAAAAACGTTAACTTCTTAGCAAGTGATTTGTTATAACCGTAAATAAGGTATTTCGGCAGTCGTCATTGCTTTTTTTTAGCTACATTTTTTAAATTCAAAGATATTTTCGTTAACGTCAATTGGTACCTTCATCTATTCAGTTAATGAAATGAATCTTTTAGAATCGTGTCATACACTTGGTAATTTTAAGTGCTTGTTCCTCGCGACCAGACCATAAAAAAATGGCGAAAAAACTTCATCTTATTCGACCGATATTTTACTCACAAGATCCTAACTTAACTATTGAATAAAAAATACCACTGACGTGTAAAGATTAGTCTAAACTTTAACAGCTATCTTCTGATGAAAAAGTATTCTGACCAGAGTGTTCTACGTAGATTGAAGGACGCACCTTCCACATTCTCTGATACCGCAAAAGCTAAGTTAAAGTGGCTTCACTGAATATTTGATGCTCGCACTAATAAACTGTAAGTAAACTGCGCGATGAACTCGCTGTTTGTGGTATATTATTTCTAAGCAGGGCCCTATTCTAGGAAGCATCAGTATACTGCTGCATGTGAGATTTGAAATGACATTGACGCCATCAGTGCCAGATGGCTTCAAAACACGCTTTATCCTTGAAAAAATGGTATTTTAAGCTAGTAGATATTAATACATACATATATCTAAGATTTCAAGAGAGTACTAGTTATTAGATAAAGTTAGACCGCATTAGGTACTCTGCATAAACGACTTTAGTGAAAATATTAAGGTTAGAAAAACGTAAAAGAAACATTGGTTACTAAAATCCTAAAATGTAACAAACTCATACCTCAACTTAGGACTCAAACACAATCCTACTCCTACTAATATATAAACGCGAAATTTTGATATCTGTATGTATGTATGTTTGTTTCTCTTTTAGGCAAAAACTACTGCGAAGATTTTTATTAAACTTGGAAAATATATTGTCCGTGACCTGGATATAGGTTACTTTTTATCCCAGAAAATCAACAGGACGCCTAGTCTTCAGAAACGCCTAGTACAAGATTTCGCATAGAAAATTGTACCTACGATCTGCGTTGACGAAGTAGCGGGCACCAGCTAGTAATACATAATAATACAAATCAGTGCGGCTTGTAATGTCGTGGCAAGATACAGGTATTTTTCTTACTTTATGACGTAAACATAGTCAAATAAAAAAGGAATAATATATTCCCAAATAAAAATTTTACGATATGTTCCACCAGCTTTTCACGTGTCAATCAACACAATTGTTTACCAACAGCTTGCTGGCACCAGCTTTTAATCTCAAAGGAATTCCGAATCCTCTATGGCATTGTTTGTTTGTTCCTGAATGATTTTGAGCAGTGTTTTTTTGACAGTTCAGTGAGCCTCGCTCAATGACACGATACTGAACTATTCAAAGTTCGCAACCACACCAATTTATTTTGCAAGCAATAAAGCAATGAAGGGTGTCCCACAAAATAGTTTCAAGTAGATGTAAGTAGCTAGGCACCCGCCAGTTGCCGCTGGAAGCTATTTACTCGAAACCCCTTTATAGCCATTTACTGGCTTCATTACTGGGATGGTTACATAAAATAGATGCTAGAATACGAAAGGAAAAGTTCTACCTTACAACGTGCGGGATCAGCTAATTTACGTAGGTAAGCATTTGGACTGACTTCTATTATGTTTGCAAGTACCCCTTGAGCTTAAACCAACGGAGGGCGGAGTAGTACCGAAACTTAAAAAAAATAGCGTAGCAGCTACGGCGTAGCCTTGTAGCTTCCAGTATAAATTGTAGTAGAAAAAAAGGGAAAATGTGTACCCTTTGCGAATCGTCTGATATCTCGCGATGATTCCGTCTCCCCTAATGGACATACACTCAATTAGCTTTTACGGCCGCGGCGCCGTTCAATTTAACGCCTAACAGCAACCGCATTGGACCACGGACCTATTTATTTTTATTGACAGCAAAAACACGCGGGAATTTATTATTTATCTTGCTTTTAAATGCTTCTTTGTTATTCATTTAAAAATGTTTATTATTGCTGTTGTAAAAATGTTGCGTGAAATTGGTCATAAACGTATTTTAGATACCTACCGTAAAATATTTTATCCAATGTCGCACACAGTCGGAAATGGGTAGTCGTAAATTAATTACTTTAAAAAGTATGATTCAATCGATGAATGGATGGATGTAATAAATGTTACGGAATTGCATGTAAATAAACTTAATCTCTTTCACTCAAACTATTAGGTTACATCAGCATTTTGTGTCTACAAAATACAAACCCTTTTTAGTGGAAAGTTACTCACTTACCAAAACATCATCATCATCTTCTTGTTCTTGTCCCTTTATGTTGGATAGGAAATAGTCGGCATGTATTATTCGTCCGCTATAACTCATCGTGACCAAAATAACGATTAACGAACCTATAAAAAGATGAGGTATGTCTGACTACCTGCGCTTTGCAATAAAATACCTTCTGCTTTTATCTAAGTTAAATCCCATTGTTATTCAGTAATAACTCACCCTTTCTGTTAATTAAATTAATAAAATAGGCTAAGCAAATAAAATAACCCGCCCAATGCTCCCCATACTGTAACGTCATTCAACGAAGGATCCATATTGGTTGTTGGCGGCACACAATGCGAAATTAAAGGGTTGGAGTGTTTCGTGGTTAATTTTACCCTTCCGAGTTAGGGTTGGCTTTCAAATTCGGGCTACTATGCCTTTTTACATTTTTGATTTTATTCCCAAGATAGGCCTTGGGTTGATGGTTTAAGTTTAAACAAGCCGTGTTTTAGCGGTCGACCGAAAGAAATGTCTGGGGCTAAAGTATAAAGTCACTTTTTTAGTTCGGGCGCCGACGGGAGACAGTTTTCGGAATTGACTGTCTATTGTATATTTTTACAATGAGACCCATGCCGAAGGCAAACGAACAATTCCTCACCAAAACTTCCTGCAAAGAGCAATGATCTTTGACATGAGAAATCATTGGCATTATTGTTTTTGTCTACGTTAGGTTCATAGAGACGGATAGACTTTTATGTTTTCTATTCAATACATTTTAACCCCTGTCAATATTTGTCAACAATCTAAAAAGACAACTTTATATTTTCTTCGCTACATTTTCCCAAATTCACTTGGTACTTCCTTGAAATCTTATTTTGGTCAAACACTTTCAATTATGAAAATTCGCATTTTCCTATAAAACAATCAACCGACCCCAATTTAGGTGGGGTTATGAGCTTACTCTCCTGTCGGGGTGAGAACTGATGTAATTTATAATGAGGGAATAAGGATTCATATTTCCATGTTGAAAATTGTAAAAAAATACTTAAGGTATTTTATAAAAGCAGGAATACGTCAAAGTTAAGTATGTAATAAAGATTATAGTACTACAAGTAGGTAGAGACATGGTAGAGTAGTTTTTATGATCTGTGGTACAGTCAACATTGATGGTGAAACAAGTTTTAAAAAGGTTTTAACTAGCATTTCTTGTTTTACTTTTCCAACTGTGATTAAGAGTTACCTATGAACTCTGCAAGGAAAACCTTTTTAATATTGGACAACATCATGAAAGCGGCACCCTCATTAGAAGTCCTCGTACTAAAAAAGAACGCTTAAAAATCCGCTCAGCAAATGTTTTATAGACTAAAATGTTTTGCTTGTCCAGAATAGTTAGATTTTTTCTCTGTTGCACGTACTTAAAGAGAAAAGTATCTACCTACAGCTCACCACAGCCACTTTATTAGGTACGTGTGAAATACTAGATTCGAAGAACAAAAATACTGAGTAAATCCAGCTTCATTCTCAATTTAAATGTAGATTTTGGATGTGGTATGTTTGATAAACTTTGCTAATAAATGTTAGAACAATCATTTCACCAGAGAGAACGGTGGAGTGGTCGCATTACTCAACTGTGAATAGTTGGAGGGTGCCATTCACCAGCTCCTCGTGTGAACGGTATAGAGGGAGGTGATCGTTTACAGATTCTAATATAATGACATTTAACCCAGAAGGTAATTCTATTAGTAAAATCACAGTAAAATGAAGTAAAATGATTATCAAAATTTGATAGGGATGTCATAAAAGTAAACAAATGGTATTTCATTTTGTTACTTTTAGAAACCCTCAGGATTAGTTTTTTTTTATATAATACCTATAGGTAATCGTTTGACAACTGTCTCATCTGATGTTAAGCGACGGTGCGGTCGGAGATGTAGCACGTTTACCTAGAAGATACCTATTCACTCTACTCTTAAAAACTTCTAAACACATATTTTATAGTTACGAATGCAGCTGCCTGATGGTATAGCGATGGATAAAATTGAAAGTTTTGGAAGATTTATATACTTTACCACTAGTTAATAAATTATATTTTAACCAGAATCATATTTCAGTGCAATCTTAAAGATATTCAGTTTAAAATGCCAGAAAATTGAAATTGAACACCGAGCTACATTTACTTCGTAAGTAATTTTACCCGATATCGTTGTAAATAAGCTTTAGTTAGCAAAGGAATGGGCTTGAAGATCGCGGATCTTGAAAATAAGTGGATGGGGAAGACCAAGATTGTTAGTACTGAGTATCTTTTGAGGCACTTTATGCATGAACTTTTTTGGGTTGATAATTAATATCTCAAAAGGTTAATTACTTATGGAAAGTAGCTCTTCATAATTTAATTTATTCTTGTTTATGTTTGGTAAATGATGACAGAAAGTAGAATCTAAAACTCTATCTACTGAGAGAAATCAGAGTTTATTTTCTGTAACCCGTATTTACGTTGCAGCGTTGGATGAATGCGTACAAATATATGCCCTATATACACTCATCTATTTATGTATATTTTATTTTAGAATTCTTTAGTAAAAAATATATTTTATAATAAAAACATTTCGGAAAGAAGTACCAAATAAAAAAAATATATTAAAAAGCTTACTTATAGGAATTACAAAACCGGTATTTGCCGGATAATCTGTAGGATTGGCTGTTTTATTTTTCACATTCAATGTTATGGCACAAAAAAGCTCTGGGCCGCCCACGGCACGTAAATCACACCAACAAGTGTGGACCGGATGCACAGAGGGCCTAGTACGAGTTTTAGTGGATAAAGCCTTGAAAAGCTTGACGCGCGAGTGCGAAATTTGTGTAGAACAAGCTTCTCAGAATCTGCTCAATCTGCTCAGTATCTACATACAAATCAGTGAACACTCTGCTGAGCCCAAAACTCGTAGAGTGTGTTTTGACACCTTATATTAAAACCGGTATAGTACGGTCAGTTTTTTTTAAATTGGATTCTGTATGTGTATCATGTCTAGCCGTAGTAAAATGTTATCACTAAATATTGCGATATTCGGAGCGCAAAGTGTCGTATAAAAAAGATGAAAATGTGCTGTCTTACAAACCGAGTTTAAAAATGATACCACTTTTTATACGCAATTTAATCCTTAGGAATTTTGAATTGCAGTTTAAAATAATTGATCGCAACGCTGCGCAGATGCTGTCTCCTATCTCGGTTCTAAGCACACTTGCCGCGAAGTTATGTGTAGATAGATAATTGGTAAACTTTGCCGTTAAACAGGTGGGTTTCATCACTCTTTACTTTTCGTACGTTTAGAACACGAAAAAATTATAAATTGTATCTATTTATATTGCTGTAACCTATGTTTTATAATTGCAAGTTTTTATCGCTTTTTGCAGCAACTTTTATAGCTCTCTAAACCTAGTTACGTACAGAAACTTTACGTTCATTGGTTTGGTACAGTTTCATAAATTTTGTAATAGTTGATAATATTCAGCAATCATCACGCCAATGCACTTCATCCGTAGCAAATCGTTGCAAGTTACATAGCAATTTCAGGTACCTATGGAATAAATTTCAATTTTCAATTCGTCTTTTCGAATAAACAAGTTACTGACTGGCACGAACAAATTTAATGAGCAGTTAGTGAAATATACCAATTCTTTGACTGGAACACAGCTGGTTTACAGTTTTGTTGGTCAATTGGACAAAAAACTTACAACTTTAAAAAGTTATGGTCTGCAAAAACCTTTTTCAGTTTCTCCTGGCTGTGAAAGTTGTGAGAAAAATAACATTGTCCCAGCTCGTTCCAGCAGTCTTAAGAAAGGTAGGCGCTGGTACATTTACGTGAACGGGGCCTTCAGGGAGGGTTGAAATAGCGCATATTGCTGTTTTCATACACTCGCACATATCAATTCTTATTGTATCCGCTACAGCGTCGGAAGTACGCACGGGACAACACAATGCCCAGACGTAGTAAATTGTACATGCGTATACCGTACAGACAGGCTTTATACAAATATGTCATAAACTGGAGTTGTGACCATTAAGTGTATGTTTTGTATGCTCAGAGCTTTAGATATTAAAAAAATATGGAGTATAATTTTATGCAGACACATCCTTCGCTTTCACAATTTCATACAAATATACCCAGTGTATGAAAAGTGAAATTGTTCTTTAACTGATTAGACGCGTAGTGTATGAAAACATGAATTTGTACTATATTTGCAAATATCCGGCGCACTAGCGCATTCAGGGTGTTGTAAGTTGCTTGGTTGCTCAACCTTCCCTCAAAAGCGGGTGTATACAAGGATGGACCACGGAATAGGGGAAAGTCAACAAAATCTTATCAAAATCTTTGACAAAACCCCTCCGAAACCATCCAGTGTTTCCCTGGATCCTACCCTGTGAGGTATTTGGATTTCTCCTACCATGTTCAGAGCACAAGCAAATGAGCTTGCAAATGCAACGTACAACTAACCATCCGGGATATATAGTAATAAGGTACGCTATGTTATTATGCTGGGCCTGAAATGTTTGTATAGTGTCTAATAAGTACTCCTTAGTACTTGCCAGTATAGCTCACTTCTGGACAATTTTACATTGACTAAAGTAATTGTGCGACAGTAATTCGATCACATAAAACATTGAGTTTGTGCAAACTTAACAAAGTAGGTATTTAATACATTTAGTACGTACTAAATGGATACCAATAATAATGTTTGTTGCTACTTTTTCGGTCTTCAAAAATGTTCAGCAGTGAACTTCTTCAAGCTATGATGTTGGTAATATCCGTTTAGAACTGCCTCAAAATATAATCGAAATACATTTTCAATGATCTTTCTAAACTCGGATAGAAATAGTACCGAACAAAGCCTGTTCTAGCAAAAGGCGGATTCTACTTGTTAGCTCAGAAGTATTAACACTAGCGAGTATTACAGCACTAAAGTAATATCACACTGAAGTTTGTATGAATATGGCAAACGATATAGGGCGCTTGCACACTGATGAAACCTACACGATACCGATACGTCAGTGGTTTGAATATTTGACATTATTTTCCGTTCCAACTATGGTTCTAGATATCTGCAGCTAGTTTGCACAAAAAGGCACTCTGCATCTTAAATAGATACGGTTCAACTGCGTTTTAGCTTTCCTATTTTGATATAAAATAACCTAAACCAGATAAAAAGTTACGGTGGACCTGCATTTCATTCAGCTAACACGTCTGCTAGTGGAATTAGCCGCCTTAAAATATCACCCGAAATATCGTCGTCGGCGCCATCACGCTGTGAAAGCGTCTAGTACTAAAAATATAAAATTAGCTCTGCGACGATATCGTGTAGGTGTCGTATCGTCAGCAGTGTGAAAACAGGCATAGGATTAGACGTAAAGCGATGCCTTTCGCAACGGAACTTCTATCTCCAAGGACTTGGCCTACTTATCAGCACCTGTTAACTGGTAGAGTTGAGGAAACAAAAATGTTGCAGTTTGAATACAAGTTTTTTTATATTTATAGTATTTATAGCCATAAGTATAAAAACCGTGTTGGCCGAGTAAGATTACACCTCGACTTTCGATCCGAAGGTCGTGGGTTCGAATCCCGGCCGTGCATAAATGCATTTTTCGTTTCGGAAAATTTATAGGTATGCCCATTAACACGAGTTTAACGGTACAAGAAAACATCGTGAGGAAACCCTTGGCTTAGTCAGCTCCGCAGGTCCTACCTTGTCTTTCCTGTGAGTATGGCTGACTATGCCGAGAGGATGGTATAGGTGCTGGGCAAGCCCTTACTCCATCTAAACATTGGCCCAGGCACTACAGTGTCCCGTTAAGTGTAGGCATAGGTTGCCTCCTGACGCTGTATAAATCATTTTCAATATATGTAAAGTAGCCCAACCATTCGCGTTTCCTCGGATTTGGGAAGCATCGGGGACGTCCGGGTGGAGTTTACGAAAAGCAGCTAGCCATACACTGAACTGAAAATATCTAGAAAACAAAAGTTCTCATATAACGACCATGGACCGGCCTGAGAGACAGACTTCAATGTTAAGGTCGCGGAGAAATCAAATCAAATCAAATCAAATCAAATCAAATCAAATTATTTAATCAATTTATTTCCAGCAGTATATTTTCTGCATGCTGATTATGATGATGATATTTATAGTACATGTGCAGTTGAAGCCTGCCAATGTTTCTAATTATCTAGATGGCTAATTAAATTAATTAAATTACTCTTTGCTCAGTGATTAATTATTAGCTATTTAATTGGGTACTGTTTGAATCGGACGAAATAAGTCATCAACTTGCATTTAATTACGCCTAATTAAACTTTTTTGGTAATTTTTTCGGTCCTAGAGCCAAAATAATCATGACACATGACCTCTTAGGCAAGTTGACATTTTAAATTTGACGATAGAAAATGTATGTGAACGACATAAATGTGAAATACAAAAACGATGAGTTATAGGTAGGAAAGTAGGTAATTTACATTAATTTTTTGAAGTTTTCTACTCTCTAGAAATTGTATAGAACATTAGCTTGATGCAATATACTGCAATAACATTTTAAATGATTGCTACTAACCAGTAATTAAAAATTAATCTTTTAGTATCAGTTTGAAATACTTTCACAAGTCGACACGACACTCGACAGTCGGTATTGCGCGCCCCCGGGGGGTGACGTCAAACTTTGACCGCGGTAAATCTTGGACAGCCTCGGCTACATTGTACCCTCGCGTCTTGTTCAACATTCAGACAGTTCTCTTGGGACAAATGGTGAGTTATGACCTACACAATGTATACAAAGTACTTACAACAAAGGTTAGGTTGGTCGGTCGCAGTAATTTTAGATGAGGATTTATAAAACAAACGCGGTACCCAGAGATAAGGAAAACAGTTTGAACGGATTATGCTCAAAGCTTCAATAATCAAATCTAGCATTGTACTTTGTTCGTTACCATCATAAAACACATGAGAGTCACATGACAACATCTAGCGAGAACAAGAAACAAAAAGGTACAAAAGGTGTGCGACCGTCCTATGCAAATATCCAGTTTGCAGAAAGTAATCACTTAGCCACATGTGTTAAATCCAGCGAGCGTGCCTAATTTACCTACATAAAAACTTCACATAACCACTTATTAAGAATCTCAATACAGAATCCGGAGCACCTGGCAAGATATTACAAAAGAAAAAAGAAAAAACAAGAGGGCCATCATAGCGAGAGCAAGAAACAAAAAGGTACAATCGTATGCAAATAGGTATCCAGTTCGCAGAAAGTAATCTCTTAGCCTCACGTGTTACCTCCAGCAAGCGTGGCTAATTTCCGAGCTGCCGGCCTGGCTTTTAGCCCGCCTTCCTTCCGCTGTGTTTACGCGCGAGCGCTACGCGCCAGAGACCTAAACGAGGGCACTCCGACTTAATGACGACCACCGCCATTTTGGTAACGACGAGTGACATAATCATCCCGCGTCAAAATAACGTCTCGTATGAAAATTTAATTAAAGCACAGAATACGTACATAGAGTTCTTCATAATTAAAGGGAAACGAAAATTAATACAGCGACCATGTTACTTTGAGAGGATATTTGGTTCGCTTCTTTTTGTCAGACAATGGGTACGCACATCGAGCCCATTTGAATTCAAATTCTTTCCTATGACGTTTCTTCATGATTCTATTTGACTGAAAGAATATCTTGAAAAATACATTGATCTTAGGTCTAGGTAGGATTTCTGTGTGTCACACTGTTGGTGTAGTAACAAGTGACTGTTCTATAAAGCCGTACAAATGCCAGTCATAAATCAACTGTGATTTCACTTGAAAACTTTATGTGCGTTTGTATTGACGTCAGTAAAACGAGCATCTTCCTATCTCTAATAAATATTCTTATTTTAGAGTCTAAAATAAGAAAATACCAACGCAGATTGCACCAAAAAGTCCAATAATACGAAGAACAAAGGATTTTTAGTAAAAGTTTTAGCCGAAAACCGTTGCAGCTATCAAGTTCAATTCTAGAGCCGATTTTTGTGGGTTTTATTTTAAGGTATTGCTTGTTATTCGTTTCGCACCAACATCCGCTTTCTAAGGTAATTACAGATTAGGCGTATTTTCAGTGCATATAAACTCGGCCTCGTACCAAAGCCGTGATGCACATCTCGTTTAAGTGTAGTCGCGCTTATAAGCTCGTATACGATCGTTCATGCGTATTCTATGATGAAACGCGAGGCTACGCGTCTACACGAGTTTTACACACACGTGCTAAGATACGCTCAATTCAAAAGCGTTGGAAGTATAATTACTCTGGTATAGTTTTCTCGAAAGCTCGCACAACTAATTTTACACTAGCTGATACCCGCGACTTCGAACGCGAGCAAAACTTTCCATCAAAAAATCTGTCAACCAGCATACGATGAACCTCGTAGCAAATGGCAGCTTTTGGTATAGAGAGTACAAGCTGTAGCTAAAAATCCACGTCTTTGATTTCAATAAAATATAGCCTATGTTTCAATCCGGAAAAAAGGCTTCCGAATGGTATAAGTTTCATTGAAATTGGTCCAGTAGTTAAGGCGTGATCCGCGAACAAACAAACAAACAGACAAACTCAAAAATTTTCGGAATCAGAATCGTTTATTTAATAGATCTGCATAATTTTTTAGATTATCCATAATTATGTTTAATTTTAGTTTTTGGCTTTTTTACAGTTTTATAATAGTATAGATAGATAGATAGATGAATTCGATATACCGGAAGTAAAGTACATCTGCGCCGACAATGTATTGATTACCCTCGCAATAATTTGATTTGAGAATTGATATATTCATGAAATAGCTGAGGAACGTACACCTCCGCTGATCCAGGATTTGCTAAAGGAAATTGAGTTGTAAGCTCAACAACTCCGGGATAAGGAAACGCTTTCGACATAAGCCGAGCGAGACATAATACGATACTAACGCATCTTTGCTTTACGACTATTACGTACAAGTTCAATTTTATTGCCTGATACTTATTGATGTAGGTTTGCGTACGCAATTTACTATAGTATATGCTGCTTGGATGAGGAGACGCACTGCTTATTTATCCCGACAAGTGGCGCTTGTATTTTGGTAGTGTCATAGGCGCCCAACTTCATGCAAAATATCAATAAAAATACATTTATGTCTGTTTTTACATCATCATTCTTGTCATCTTTTTACACAAAATTAATCAATTTTTGTGTAAAAAGCTGACAAGAATGAAACATACCTTCTGAAAAGTCCATAGCAATGAACAGTATGTTGTCGCAAAATGTAGTACCTTGCAACCACAAAACACGTCGATTCAACTTTCGTGAAAGGGTCGCGCTCGCGAGACCCGAAACGATAAACTTGTGGTTTCACCCCATTTTACTTAATAAAAGTTACTCTATCTATATCGTATAGGTACCTATATGAGTAGAGTAACCCTTTTACGAATTGAACTCCACGCACCAAACGTACCACTACGTACACACCGTATTTGTGTACCGTATTATAAGTACCTAGTACTTGTAATAATACTCGTTATTTTATATGCTTACTTAAAAAATAACAAAGTAAAAAGTTTGATATAACACGCCACGCTCACACTGGACGCTTTTGACTCGGTTGTTGTAGGAGAGTTGAATAGCACTGTGTAATTAGTAGCTATAGCAGTTAGACATATTCTTGGTAATCCAGTACCCAGTACCCATTCATAAACTCGACATTTCTGTTCCGCGAACTGGTATTAAGTTGTTTTCCCACAACTTCGTAAGCTTTTACACTTATCACTACATACGAAAACTTAAAAATTTAAGGTCCTTAATCCAGTGAGATGCAAAAAAAAAAATTCACTATTTACAGTCGCCAGTGTGAACGTAGCTTTACCTTTAAAGTCTAGAATCGATAGCAGTAGCTTAATCTTGTATGAAATCAAAGGCTCCGTTCCAAGAAAAAAAGATCATAGAGCTTTTGTTTTGTGTGAGCCAAGTTGAGAATATAGAACAACTTGTTTGTTTATGTTGTCTTTACGGTACATGGAATGTTTTAATTAGCTCTTTTGAAATCAATTTTTTTTTTGTTTTAATATTATCTACACAGCTCTCATTAGATATATCAATTTTATATCTGGGGGGCAAACGCTGTCTCATAAATATCTGCCAGGTTTAATTAAGCCTGGAAGGTTTTTTCTACTGTTTTCATACTAAATCATTGGTATTCTGTGGCTAAATAGTGACATTAGCGCGTTTCAGCGCGTTTTTTGCCGTCAGCTTCTGGTTTTTGTATGTCTGTAGCCATATCGCTTGACATTATGCTGGCAGTGAAAGCAGTTCAGGAGCTTACGATATGGGGGCTGTAGACGTGATCGGTGCAAATGAATTGATCAGCTTTGTATAAAAGCGTTCACTTGCATGACAGAATTTCCGATAAGTACTTCGTTCAATTTAATTTAAATTGTCGGTACACAAATTGAGACACATAAAAATATTGGTTTACCACTGCGAACCAATTAACAAAATTGCGATAATACAAATTATATCTCTCATCCACGTCGAAAACAGGTTGTTAGTGCCGTCGGACTAGCTTTTGAAGCCGATTTACACATCATGAACAATACCGACTAGAGTTAAACTTCTCGTAGTGTTGCTAAAGCAAATCACAGTAAGTAGTACCTACTACAAATAACCATAATAGTCCACGTGCAAAAGTCACCCATGAGTATATCCGAAATACAACAAAAATATGGGTAGACTAGCCGTCTCCCGCGGCATTGCTCGCGTTCTACCCTTCAGAGTGTGACGTTTCAATATTCCTTTCTTAGTGCACCCCTACACTATATAAGGATGCTACCCTCCAAATTTCATACCTCTAGGACTTATAGTTTAGGCTGTGCGTTGATTCTCTGTCAGCTTCAAAAGAGTTTTATATATATTGATGATGATGATGATGATAACTCTTTGAAACATGTTTGAATGAGAGAAGAAAGAAAGAAAAACTATTTAATTACTACATTAATAACAGGAAATATTACTAAAAACTATCGAATTACTACGAAACATAACTTAAAAAAGTACCAACGAAGATAAGCAGTTGCTACATAGATACAGATATTCATAGTGGTGGTCAATAGACCTAAAGCTCAGTATGTTTATAATTTTTACATGGCTGTATGCTTTCTATGTGACAACAGTCATAGGTTTTCCACGTGATTGATAACGGTTCGTTATTTTGTGGTGTTTTGTTTATTTAATTAATGTTTGAACCGCCTTTTGCATTACTAACTCGGATTCAATGATGGACTTTTAGCCTAAAAGTTTTAGGTACTTACTCGTATATACAATTAATTTACATGCCATTTGGTGAATAAACCTTGAGTCCTAGCGTCAAAATTTATAATTACTCTACCTAGAACTAATTATACAACATACAATAATATTTTCACAAACAGTTTCGTGCTGTACGTATTAAAACCTTAGTCTGGCTGCACTTAGAAATTAATATCGTAACTCAACTCCTAAGAGGGTGCAACTGGAGCTGAAGTTTAAACGGAACTTACGAAATACCTCCATGCATTTAGAAAAGCAAGTATAAAATCAATTTCTCCTAAACTGAGCGTCAATTCTCTTAACAAAGATTAGTTAGTAAAAATATCATTGCATTGTTGTGACATTTATAAAAGTCACTGTGACTTATGACTATCTAAAAAAACCCAATGATATTTTAACTAGATTTTAATTAGAAGAGAATTAATTACTTTCAGTACCAAAAGATTCAATTTCAAAATGGCTATTCTACCAGCAATTGATATCGAAATGGTCTATTAAAGTCTTTAAACACATCGAGCCCGCGGGACGCTCGTTTATGGATTTCTAAAGGAAATTAAATGGTCACGGACCGAGCTCAAGCTTTGTAAAACAGTATTTTTTTCAGTAGAATAATTAAACAAGGTCTTTCTGATACAAAATCTATCTAGTAGCTTTTGTACTGTAACAAAATTACAAGTCCTTTACTTACATCCAAGTGGAATAGGGATTAAGTGCGTGAGTATAGAGTTGTGGATCTATTACTGGTCCGGACCAAACGAACGTCCGTGTTCGTCTCGCTTGCTTGTTACCCTTCGCTTGATTTTGCTCACTTGGCGTTGGCATTGAGAAAATCTGGTAGTGAAGCTTCCATTTTCGTGCTCACGTAAGATTCAACTTGTTTGATCAAAGCCATGTATCTATTCATCGTTTAACTACAGCATACGAATATTTCAAAGTATGTTTCACAGCGCAGCAGTAGGTTCAACTTCCCAACGTCCGAAACTCCCCATTTCAGATTTGAAATGGAATGCCAGTAGTTAGGTACTCGGAATCTAGTCTAGACATTCATTAGAAAGGCTTATTCCCATCGAGCCCACCGGCCGGCCCACTGGTGGACCGGATGGGAAAAAAAATCCCATCGAGCCCAAAAATACCGTACCTACCCTAACTGAGGACTTGGCCACTATGAAATTACATATAGGCAACATTTAAATGCGTGCTCAAGTAGGCATGTAAATAGAAGCAATACTCTTGGTCGTATTTTTGTGTTTGAATCCTAAAATAAAGCTCGTTATTTTGGCTGTCATCCAAGTCCTTGTTAAGGAAACTAGGGAATTTCGAGAAGCACCATTGTTTCTTGTTGTGTACTACATAAAGGCAGCCCGACATCTTAGGTAGATGCTCTGTAAGGCGGGCGCCGTACACTCGATTGCACAAACTAATGAGTGCTTTTCAATTCGACGCTTGACGAACGCGTTTGATTTGACGGCGAGAAGCGGAAACGGCAAGTTAAATTGCTATGAAATAAGTATTTCGTAGATACCGTTGGATACCGATTTAAAAGAAGTTTCCAGTCCGTAGCCTCAGCTTATGAAAGTTATCACAAAGAGTGGTCGTACCTGGACAGTTTTGTCGCTACTTCAAATTGTATTTTTCTGCAGTCTTCATATTTAGGTATTAAGTTTGCAACTTCTCCGTGAAACTATCATAAAACTGTGTTTTGCTACCTTACCTAAACTCGTTGTAAGCTCGGAATAGTTACACCGTGTTTTGTTTTTTGCATTGACAAGCTGATTCAAATCCGGTAAATGGACACGAGTTTTGACATTTTTTGAAACGACACATAGCACTTTTATTTTAATAGTTTTTCTTGTGTTAATGTGGGTATTGTTGTTTAATTTTGGTGGAATTTTAACCAATATTACTTAGGTCGTAACATAAAGTGTGAGCCATTGGAATAAATGTGTGTAAAGTGGTTTTTCTGAATGTGAAAATTCGTGTTAGGTTTTGAAGAGAAAGTCCACCATTTTCTTTTCAAAACAAACGACAACCGACTTGACAAATGACTTGACTTGACTTATTTATTACAATTTTAACACTTGACATTGCCAAAATTGTCTGTCAAAATGACGGACACAGGCCATTATTGAAGAGAAGAAGAAGAATCCGGTGTATGTATAGTTGAAAAAATATAACAAATCTCCCTTTTTTGTAAATTATTAAAAGCAGCGAGGTAATAGACTCAATTTATCTGCTTTGGTTTTTCGAAAAGCGTCATGTTAAAAGGCAATTCCGCAAAAGAGGGCCGAGTCGAATTAATCACACTTCGTCTTCTGTCCATCGTGGCTGTAATTTCGAAGCCGAGAATTACTGGTCGGTGGATATAATCTATTAATCTATAGTAGTACCTACCTTAGCAGTAAATACGTAAATACGCAGCAGGTTTATTTTTCGCTCGTTCTAAATAAGCCTACGACGAGGTAAATAAACGGGACATTGTTTATTTACCTCGTGGAGACGGCTTGATGGATTTTGACGAATGATGTTGGGTTAAACTCGCCTTACATGACCGTGGGGTTAAAAAAAGGTAATATTGTATTACAAAATAAAGGTTATGTTTATTTTTTAAACACTTTTTTGTGCCTATTTCCAATGATGTATAAAAAATCTTATAAAATGTTTTTAGTAACAACCTACATAAACCTAAATTAATAATATTCTAAAGACGCCAACAATAAGTAAGCCACTGCTTTTTCTCAACAAACATTTTCAGTGAAATCCACAAAGTTAAATCTATCCCGCGGAGGTCTAACGTTTCTTCAGCGCCATTAATTTTTTCTTGCTTTTTTGTGCTGCAAGTTCAAAAGTAAGTTGTGATTAAAATGGCATTTACCCTCTCTTTACCAGCTTCTTTTTCTGCGGTATTAAATTATTTTTATTCTTTGATAAATGCAGCTTTTCAGAATTGAAGCCGGATTTTCAGGGGTTCGATAAAACATGTAATCGAGTTGAGTCCTGTAAAATTCCACTTGTTTCGGTACAGCTTAGCATCGTAAGTGGCTCATGTTCTTTTTTAAACGAGCCAGTGTGTGGTGCTGAGCACGAATGATCCTTATTTGATTGGATCTCTACGACAGATTCTGAATTTGAATTTTATTTCAATCATGCAGTATTTTCATTGAAATCGACACGGTTTAGGGAAATACGTGGAGATGTAAGCAAACAGCAGTCGATACAATCGTGTATTCAATTTGTGCGAGGATTACTGTTGCTTTCCACCCTAAATTTTATTTGAGCCTCCAGTGAAGGTAAGATTTCGTATTTTCTTACGAGATTTCGATTTGTGATTGCGTTCAAGGCTAAATCTAGAATAGCAATTTATCTTCATATCTAATGTATTCATGATATTATTGAACCGAATGAAGCGTATAAATAGATTTATAATATTGTAGACTGGTAGTCCCAAAAAGTGCGATCAAATTATTATAGTTTCGATTCATTTAGTTCGAATCCAAAATATTATACCAAGAAAGTTACTATGACTTAACCGTTTGAGGCAATAGTTGAACTAAGAGTTATAATACTAAAATGGCTATTTGGAATATTGCCAAATCATCAAAATGCAAAGTACAGGCGCCGAGATAAAATATAAATCCCATTCGTGACCGGTTAGCCACTAACCGTTAAATAAGTATAGTTTTATAGCTAGACCGTTTTAAGAGAAATAATATAAAAAACATCCTACAACTTTTATTTCCACAGTTGGCATTCTCTATTATTTTCAACACTATTAAACTGAGTAACCTATCCGGAAAAAATTACAGATTTTTATCGTTACTTCTTTAGTTTAACTACTTGAACTTGGCACTTGTTCACTTGTTTGTTTCGAAGATGTTGTATGTTCCAGAGACTATATTATTTTGTTCTTGCATATATCATACTTACATATCTTGCATTGATACTTAGTTGAGATAACACCACACTGGAACATCAGCATTTAGACAAATTTTGTTGTAAGAAGACTCATACAAAAATCTGTAGAAACCAGGCCGTATATAGTTTCTAGTCCGTTCTTCTAGACTCTGGTCGTGACAAACTAGCACCTAGAATCATTCTAAATTATCGTTGTGGTTTTACTTAATAAAAGATAATTTACTTTGCTCAAATTTTACTATCTGATTTTAGGAGTACTTGTTCAGAAGAACTGAATTTTAAGATGGTTCTACTTAAATTTGTAAAAAATCACAAGCAGTAGGTAGCTTTACTTTTTGGGTAGAGCCTGTCTGTACACAATACACAATGCATACTGTATCTATTTGCTAACGCTATTTGCATCGTAAACTATTACAAATAACGGTGATTAGTACAGTCACTAGAACCACTACCTACTTGTAAACAAAAAATATAAGTATATATTTCCAATAGTAGGTCCTACAAGCTTGTGCTTAATTTGGGACTAAGAGACGTTGTGTGAAATGTATAATTATGAATATTTATTATACTTGCACAATATAAAACCTTAAACTAAACCTAAAGAAAATTTTTCATACAACGATATAAATGAAATACAAAATTCATAATGTTTCAATGGACTTCTACTTGGTTTTTTGACAAACGTTTACAGACGTATGTCTTTGACTGTACCACGATTAGATGTGGGACTTCTGACGCTGAGTGCACAACACACATTCTTGAGACGTCGCCGATGGTAACCGCACTACGGCCACACAGTAGACACGATTTGAATGCTTTCAACAGGAGGGGGAAATGGGAAAACCGTTTTCCTTATTTCCCCTCTGTATTCTCGCACTATTCCAACTCTGAGACTCTCGCTTGAGTCACCGAGCGTACACTTATATATGATTTAAGAAAAATATTATATTTGCGAGTGTATCGACAGAGTGCGGCAGGTGCAGTCAGAAGCCCATCTACACACTCAGTCTTTCTTACACAAATTGTTTGCAAAAGTTTGATCTCAAAATGACAATGTCCGTAGCGTTCATATTTTGTGCTAGGCAGACCTCAAAATAATACACCTATGAAAAAAAAGCTGTCTAGGTTCGGTTTGTTTGCTTCCTAAAATTACATCAAATAAAGCTTCAAAGCAAGTAAATCGACGTATTTCTATCGTGATCAAACTTAAATTGAATTGAGGAATGTCATGAATAAGTAAAGAGACTTAATTCCATCTTCGAGCGTTATTTAAGAATACGGGCTTTAAGAGGCCTAAACAGTTTAAATCCTTTAAATACAGCTCTATTCAATTCAGAGCCAGAGTTCGCTGAAGTGCTGTGTTAAGTAAGTTTCAAGTTAAATAGCTAAGTTCTATACACTTACATAAAGTAAGCAGTTAAAACTTGGGCAATACAGTTCTCTTGAATACTCACGTGGGCAAAGGGTATGCTCATTTTGAGTTATAATCTACGTGCTAAAACCTTCAAAAGTGACATAAAGCTGTTTTCACACTTGCTTTCGTCTTGCGTCTTCTGACACTTGCGACCCGCAATTTATTTAGTTTTACGTCGTTGTTTTAATACAAGAGCTAGTGAACCCCAGACTTTCGTTATTTTATAAAGGCTGAAAGTTTGTCAGTGCAAGCTCCCAACACAGGTAAGAACCTCCTCATAAGCGGGTCATCTAAAACGCAAAACATCAAAGTAGCATAAAACCTAAAATGAAGGTCTGGGGTTCACTAGCTCTTAGGCTATTTGCATCAAAAGATCTTTGTATAGCAGTTGACATTCGTTTGCTGCAAGCGAATACGCTAAGCTGAACAGTGCACGCGTCGCATTCAAGACTAAGACGGGTACCAGGATTAGCATCTAAACGTGTGCACTTCCAAATTACACACATAATTCTAACCAGCAAGCGTTCCTGCAAGCCGCGCCGTGGTACTTACGAGAATCGCGAGTAAATGTAAGAAAACTGCAGTTTTTTGATAATTTTTACCTAATAACAATGGTCTAAAATAACAGTATCAACACCCAAAACATAAAAAAAGTTATTCTGCCTGTTTTTACATTCATGATTAATATATCTTTTCATAATTAGTGTTTTAAGGTTTGACTATTATGACTATACATACATAATATATTATAGTTTGAAAACACATGGGCTACTGCCACATCTACTAATATACCCGTACCGTCGTAAAACATAAATCTCGTGTGACATAAATAACTCGTTATGCGGTTCCTTGTTGGTAAATAAGTTTAAGTTTTCAAGCCATAAAGTTTAAATTTACAAACTCCTATGATGAAAATATTAAAACATTTCACAGTTTGTTGATACCGACCACTGTGTTACTTATTAACTTTCAAGAAGTTGATTTTTTATGCGTTAGTTTGTGAAAAAGTGCCCATCCCTCCCCTACTATCAATAATAGTGCGTTTGTTCCTAATTACAATTATTTAATTTGTTACATCAGGTGAGCTATCAGCTTGTTCCATTACTTTTATAATAAAAAAAAAATTAAATACTAGGTCGTAATTCTATATTGTGTTGTGATGAATCAAGGATTTAGGTACACTGCTTGATAAATAGAATTTAGATCACACACATTGTCATTTTCATGATATTTCCACAAAGATTTATTAAGAGTACTACAAAAAAGAATTATAGGTAATTTTATTATAATACCTTTGTTGTTTTTACAAAGCTTCAACAAGGCTGAGCAGTGAGCATTGTGTTGAGCTTAGTTCTACGTTTACAATGTAGATTCGATCAAGTTAGGGCTTCTCAAAGAAAGCTATTGTAAGGTTTATGCTAACCCGAAACGTGGTGTCATAAAATAGCTTTAGTGTTGTAACCGACCTTTGTCCGACACTAGGTATATGTATTGGAGTGGATTCTAATCCGCATCGTGTTAGTTTATGAGATGCACTTATAGGCTTAGAGATTCTATTTATATTTTTCACGAACATCAAACTATAAAGTCGGTTCTAAAATTATATATTTTTAAAAAAAGTATTTTATCCAGCCGCGGAATTTGCTTCATAACTCAGAATAGAATATTTCCATGTGAAAAAGGAAGTCAATAAATAAGGAAAATAAATTGTTATTCATTTAATTATCCTGTAGTTTTCCCATGAGAGCTAATAACTCTCAAATATTACCAAAATAACGTGGCACCAAATTTTTTTTTTTATGATAAAAGTAATGGAACAAGCTGATAGCTCATCTGATGTTAAGTGGTACCTTCTGCCTATAACAATGCATTAGCTCACAGAGCAAGTCCAATGAGGACGTGCCCTGTAAGGCAATGCACTGCGTCCATCACTATGAGACGTAAAGATCTTGAAGTCTCATGTGCCTGTAATTACACCGTAATTGTATTAATTGTTTGAATAGCTAGCCATCTATCCAGGTATTAAGGTATTATGACAAATTTTATTTGAACCCGGAGATTTGGCAAGTGCTCGAGATATTTCACCGCGGCCCGCCCACCCCGGCACTGTTCCGCTGCTTTTGTCGTCATATAGCACTAAATCTTGTGAGGTTCTCTTAAATTTAGTTGCTTTCTTCTGCAAATATTCCTCGGATCAAGAGCAATATCTAGCATTTTTGTGAAAGGAAACTAAAGAAAAATTTTCTAGACGCGGGCTATAGAAAATGCGCTGAGTCTTTTTCGCACATTACGAACCTTTCCTCATACTTATCTCTTTTTATTCAGTCCATTCATGAAATTTTATTTCCGTCCTTTTATTTTATAAAAAAAACGGTTGCGTAGGTATTTTTGTTCATGGAAAAGTAGCATGCCAAAAGGCGCTCTGTATCCTAAAATAAATATTCCCTTAACTTTCCCTTCTCACGCCGCGATTTGACGTGGGTTAATTACAATCCATTGTTACCACTAAGCAACCATTTTATTATTTACTCCTTTATCGTTGTAATGCTTTCATCAACTCAACTTTTCCGAGTTCAACATTATAATATGGAGTACATTTGGGGAATATGTCGTTTTCCTACGGAGTCGATAATTTCCGACGAAGGAACTTAAAATGTAAAAAAAAATACTTAGGTCCGACTACCTTAGCTATAAGTTTCTGTTAGTAACTTAATGTAGGTATAAGAAAATTGTTCAACAATTTTTCAAAATGTTTCATAAGCTGCCAGCTTCACTCGTGTAGTACTCTAGTCTATCTATACTATAGTCTACTCCACATGCTATTTATTATTGGATGCACACCAACTTTATCTAATATGCCTTTAGCATAATCGCAGCAGAATTTATCCCAGTCGTAATATTCCATGCGAGATTTTATTCGAATAATATTTGCTAAAGCTATTAGGAAACACGGCGTACTAGAGCCGGGATATAGAGAAAGGGTATTCTTGGGATAATATTTTTCGCTAATGCGTCGTGCAAGTTCGCGGGTACGTCCTCGACGCTGTCGTGGAGCCGGCGAGTAGCGATAATTTTACGAAAATGGCCGCCTTGTCGACAGCAGAGCCTTCCTACGAGCCGGGGTGAAATAATAACCGCATTATGATTTTAGACAGGCCACCGCTTAGAGTGGTTTAAGGTGACTCGAAGTAAGTGCCTTTGTTGGCCACTGTGAAAAATGTAATCAGGATATCCGGCTTTTTCTGTTGTTTATTTTTAACTTGCGTACATTCAAATGTGAAAATAGGAGGGAATTTACATTTTGGATTTTGTTTTCAAGTAATATTTATTCAGCCTGGGATCGCGGGAAAGATATTCAATATTTTCAAACATTACTGGCAACTAACTTTCAGGCTTCAATAATTAAGTAATACTTGCTTAAGGTGGCTAGGTTGTCTTTTAAAACATATTATTATGGAAGAAAAGCAGGTAAACGTGTTACAGCCAAAATTAAGCCTAAACACACAAAAAGCGTGCGCGGAATGGGCGCGGGTACGGCGCGGGTCGTGTGCTTTTTAAATGGTTTTAACTCGCGTTCTGTGTTTTGTCGTCTATATAAATTCAACCAAATTAGCGCACAAACGGCCCGCGCCCGACCCGCATCCGTCTTCTATGTGTTTCGCGCTATAAACTTTTTCAGGACAATATTTAGACTTTGCATACTTTTTTTACACAAAAGCAGCTCAAACTGTTTAGAAAAGACACTCAAATGATAAATTATAACGTAGCCCATATTTCTAATGATAAATAAGTACAAAGTTGGTACCGCATCGATGCTGTTAAAGTAGGTAACAAAGAAATTAATTTCCTTCGTCTCGGCTTTCAGAAGTAATTATTTGAAAACAGATTGCGCCTGTCACTAGAAAAGGCGCGGTGTACGTACAGACTTGGACACTTTTCTTAGAGTAGAATTTTACACTTTTGTTAAAAATCAATCACCATATTTATTAGTTTTATACTGATATATTTATAGAAAATTTTAGATTTTAAACATTTTAGGAATGTTTTGTTATAAAGTTTGCGAGAAAATAATATCAGTGGATGAAGGATGCTCTTGATCGATTGGTCGGTAACGTGTTTTCAACATTTCCCGACTCAAATAAAGACCCTATACTATAACCTAACTTTTTGTTTGTTTTATACAACCTGTATAATATAATCAGATTTTTTAAATTTAGAAATGTCGTAACCGTACCTACTATACCACAATATAGTAGAGAATCAAATGAGATACTCAAAGTTTTTCAATTTAATTTGTGTTTGATGTCCTTACGCCCTTCAGGGCCGGTTAGACGTGCCTAAACAAATAGAAAAGCCGAAATAATTCTCACGCGTGAGTTTATTCAGGGCAAGCTAATCAAAATCAGTTAGATTCAGACCACGCATGAATTATTCGGCTGTGTAAATTGTACAGCTGAATTTGAATATCACTTTTTGTGGGTTCATTTGCTAGGGAGATAAGGTCGGGTTGCATAATAAAGTAGCTAGTATTAAATTGTCTGTAGGTAAGTAGTTGTGCAGAGATCGGGCGTTTGCACACTGGCCTGCACCGATACCTACAGGATACCGGCGTCCGACATGTCATAGTAGTTCCAATATAAATAACGTTGTCGATAACGACATGATGTGACATAGCACAGCGTCTAGTGATAAATGTATGAGATTATTTCTCCAAATCGTCAATATCGTGGCACTGTTATAACAGCTATTCTGTGGTGACAATATTTTTTTGAGGATAATTTCACATAAAATTAAAGAAAAAGTTATGACCATTGCAACAGGCAAATGCTCAGTTGCGAAGTAAAAATAGAGTGGTTTCGATTCGCGCTGTGGGGACATAGTAAACTTGCATTTAGATGCTCCGCATAACTTAGCAATAATGTGAGGGGAGTTGAAAACTGAGCTGACCCAACGGCACCTGTTGCTCGAAATCTATATAATAATACAAAGTTACAGATTGGCAAAACAAAGTAGAAAAGCACGAGGTCGCCATTGTCTTTGCAATACCTAAATCAAATTGTTAATTCTTTTGTATAAAAATGAATGAACGAGACATGTAGTCCTGTTTTATGTATTACTAGCTTCCGCCCGCGACTTCGTTCGCGGATATAAAAAGTATATCCTATACTTCTAATACCTTCAAGAATATGTGTAGGTACAAAGTTTCATGATGATCGTTTAATTTTCATAACAAACTTACATTCACATTTATAATATTAAGTAGGATTATGTAGCGTGTTTAACCTATCTAGACCAAAGTATATCTATTTGGTAGGTATCTTAAAAAGGTTACTGGTACTGACTGATCGGTGATCGCTCCACTAAAAGCTTAGTTGAATCGCAAACATCACCTACGTTCCTCATATTTACTGTCTCTACATAATGTATGTACACACACCCAAAATATGAATAAATCTTTACTCAGATTTATAAAGCTCTTCTCCATACAAGTAGCATACTTCCGACATTGTCAAGCAAAACTTTTCTTTCTTTGTACAGAATACTAAAGTTAAAACGTTTTCTGCCATAACAAAATTAATTACTCATTGGGTGGTTTGACACTGTCCCCGATACGACACCTAAACGATAAAATGGAGTAATCTCATACTATTTTTCAACGTGTCGCCAACGACAACGATATTTCTGTTCAAGCAATATAACTGACATATCGTGTCGTGAAGGTGTCGTGCCGGTGTGTAAAAGCTCATTGCGCGTACCTAACGTAAGGGGTAAGAAGACCACGCGTTTGAAACAAGCTGTGCAAAAACTTGTGTGATTAATAGATGCAAGTTCAAATGATAAATTATTCCGAAGTGGAGAATATACTTAACAAGTTTAAGTTTATTTAAAACAAAGTGTGGTAGTTAGTTTTGAACTACGTACCTAAGCTTGAACGCAGGAGTACCCTCTAGCCAAGTTGACATCTGATCTTAGATGCTAGGAAATAAAAAAAACTTCAGTCCCTCTAGCTAAGCAAACCAGGTTTCGTCTGAAAATCAGTGCCGCACTGTGCTTGTGTAGGGAATGTCAATTTCCCTATCTAGTTAGGTGTAGCTTAAATGCAGAGACAGGACCCCTTTCTTTTCATAAAAAAAAAAAGTTGATGTAGTTGCACTAATACCTACGCTACATCAACTTATCTGCGTGCGTTATAATTATACACGAATTAGATTACTAAACTTCTAAAAGTCGAAAAAATAAGCTTCTCATCCACAGATTCTGGTAAACAACTTAAGAAAATAGACAATAGAAAATCTTTCTTAGTGGAAATATTCATAAATATTGTATGAGCTACTCATAACCACAAGCTAGTAAAAGGCAGTAATAGCCGCAAAGATCTTCCCCCAACTTGCCACTTAGAACGTAGCTATCTCGTCTCATGAATAAGGTAGATAGCAAGGAAATGCTGAAGAAAACATTTAACACACGAGTGTTATGCATACGTTTTACACATCCACACGCACCCTTAAATGATATCACTTGTTACCTGAACATTACCAGAATTTAGCTTTTTTAACCAACTTGAAGGCTCGCATGCTGATTTACATGCTCATACATCGAACCGACAATCGTTGGAGCAAACTAATACTCGAGTGGAGACCACGTTTAGGCAAGCGTAGTGTAGGACGCCCTCCGGCTAGGTGGGATGACGATCTGATTCATGTAGCTGGCAAAAACTGGATTAGAAGAGCCGAAGACCGGGCTCAGGGCGGCTTGGGAGAGACCTACGTCCAGCAGTGGACCGATATAGGTTGATGATGATGATGATGATGATGACATCGATCCGGACTGAAGCATATATTATTGTGCGAAATCACTTAGTTCAAAATGTATGCTTGAGCTACGATTTCTCTATCAGCATACGGGCCTAAGACTTTAAAAAAATAATTTCTCTATTTTAACGACCAGTATAATACTTAAGATGAAATATAAACATTTTAAAAGCAGGAACTAATAAAATGTAATTCATAGCAAAAGAGGTTAGTAAAATGCTTCTACAAAGGCGCTCCCGATTCTATTTTTAATATTTCATGATGAATTTCTGTGCTAGCTTATTTATAGCAAAAATATGCCAAGTGAAGCCTCGATAGCAACATAACAAAGAACTTTAGGCTCACCCCTTTTAATATCTAAAATATAAAAGTATTATGATTCATACCCCGTTGAATATGCAAGAAATCGAGAATATTCATGGCTGGCTCGTTAGCGTCGACCGTATTTATGGAAAGTATCGCATTTAATACGTAGCCTTTATAATATTGGTGAGCTTTTATTCTAGCTACGAAGAGAAGTATTTAAAAATGGTTATTAAACATTTTAAACTGATATATTTTTACTCTATATTTTAAAGTACAAGAAAAATATTCTTACCCTATAACTATTATTTTCTTTAGCTAAACTAAAATCCATGCGATATCTAGTGCGATGTGCATGACGTGCACTTTATCGCTGGTAGAAAAAATGTCTAGTGCTCTATTTCTGAAAACGCGGGTTCAGCTAGCCACTTTATAAATGTGTAGGTCCGGCTCAAGCGAGCGCAAATCCGTCAATACACCGCTGCAATCGTTGACTGTCGTGTTGCCCGATCGGTCAACATTGCACGAACGTATTCGAGTTACACTGCGCGGTGTCGTTGCAACGATCTACAATTGAGCTATCGTTGACGGGCAATGCAACTCAAACACGATTTACGTACGTATCAGATTTATTCGTGCTTAAGTGTGCCCAACAAACCAAACCAGTTTACTGTGCATGTAACCGTAGTGGAATACGCAGTCGGTTCACAGGGCATTTGTAATGATTGCAGGCACCGGGAAATCTGTAGGTGAAGGTATGTGTCATGTTACTTACGTTTCAGATGGTTTCAGTGATCTGTCCTACTCTCACAGGCAGACAAAGAATTCTAAGACTTCTAATAAATGTATTTGTATTCTCAGACTTCTAATAAATGTAAACGATGTTTTAATATATTTTTCAAATCATAGCCGTCCAAAATAGGAAATTTTAATAGCTATTACAAAAGAATTTTTAGTGTCCTTAAAACTCCATACTTGCCAAAGTTAGTCACTAGCTCAAACATACTTACTCTGATGTCGTTAGAATGGACAAAGTGCGCTGTGTGGTTTGGTCGTGAAAATTGGGTTGAAACTCCAGCGGGTCTCACGTATCTTTTCAAAATGAATCAAACAAGTTGATAAAATTACAGCGCTGATTTCTGGGTCGATAAGGAACGTTACCTTCCATAATAATGAAGACAAGTGTAATCAAAAGGCGGAAATTAGTTCAGAAAAACATTTTTTTGATGTATTATAATTAAACAGAACAAATTATAATTACACTCTTAGATACGTACGAGGTAAAAGACGTTTTTTGATAACACGTCAAAATGATTTTTCGTAATATCTTAAAACGTTTTCCTCAAAACACGAAGAGAAATGGTATCATTAATCGAGCCATCAAGCTCTTTTCAAGGAAAACCCAAGCTTCCACAAAAACATGTCTGAAAAAATTACTAAATCGCTACCTACATATTCAGCTTTCACTTGCCGTTCCTCTCACGGAAGAGTATTACAGACTTGGATTGGAGCTGGGAAATTCTCCTGGCAGCGAGGCAAAAAAACGGAAAAGAAATACAAAAGGCGCAAACCGACAAGATTACTTCAAACCTCATGACGATGAAATATACACTATGCTGTGAAGGAAATAAGGCTCATATAAAATCGTGTAATATATTGGCAGACATGTTCGTGAGCTTCATTTGGGCAAAGGGAGGTCAAACACTTAAACTCCGGAGATACAAGATTGCCGACGAGTTGGGCCAAACGAAGCAAGCCTTATGAATCGCTTTCGTGCATGCAAGGGGGATTTTTGAGAGCCCTGTGGAGGTTGCCAAGCTAAGTTCCTATATTTCGTGGAAACCTCATTTCGTGTACGTTGATGTTTTGAATGCTTAAAATTTTAGTCCATTTTAATGAAGTTGTGTACAGAATTAAGTTTTATAAATCTCTAATATCATGATTTAGAACAAACAAAGCAATTTGCTCCATAATATAGTTCGTTGTCTGCTCTGTTGTAACGTGTTTTATAATATTCGGGTAATTATAAAATGTGGTCAAGTAATAAGGAGCTTTCTTGTGGTCATAAAACCCAGCAGATATAACTAAAAGTGCGTATGGGTGTCATTTAGATTGGTAGGGTAGGTTTGAAACTCAGCAAACATTTCTTGACGTAGCGGAAACATATTCCACAGTCAGATACACCACGATACAGGAACCGTTTGAGCAAAAAGAAAAAAGATGGAAAAATGTGTGAAAAAACCTTTTTTCTCTTCGAAAGGCGTGAAGGCGACGCATCACCTATTTCTAAAGGAGCGTAAATAAACGCACGTTTAAGAGTGCGTCTGAACTCTGAATCGACACATACGGCTGTCCCCTCAATGTCAACAGAAGACGTCTCTATTCAGGATCAAAAGGATAACATCGCTAATTTTTCCTTTAGAAATGTTCAGTGCCTGTGAAGAGTGGCCATTGATCTTTTTTTTGTTATGTGGTCCATTTAATAAGTAAGTCTCTTGTCTTAATTATGCGTAGGTAGCTCTACGTTACGTATAGTTTTCAGTTTAAATAAAACAACTAAGTAACCTAAGCTAACTACTTGGTTGTGAAAACATCCTTTTACTGTTTTTTTTTTGTGCTGGCTGGTGCCAAGGAATATATAACTTAACATACATTTAGCATTTCTATAATCAGGAAATGATAAGAGGAAGGTTTTCGGTAAATCGAAGCCATTGCTCTTATCCCCAAAACTTTTGCTTTCGAACCCATGGAACAAAATTCCGGTTCAGCGATAACTTATGGTTTCTCTGAATGTGTTGCCAGAAGTTTCACATGTGTGCGTGTACAAATTAATGTGGCCAAACTTTTTTCTTGGGTTAGGTAAAATTTTGTTTTAAAAATTGTTTGGCCTCTTGTATTTTATAAGAGATTTGCAGGAATGTCGACCGTGCCTGAAAACAAACGATTTATTTAACTTCATTAATAAAGAACGTTGATTCTAGTTTTGATATTCTACTCACATTTCAAGCACTTCAAAAAGTTTAAAAAAATAATTAAGTAGTTCTAAAATAATTACATATTATAAAAGAATGACTTTAACATCTTTTTATCTCAGCAGATACACACCCACCCAAAGCCTTCTAACCTGTCTATCTCGCCTTTACGTACACATTATCTGGGTGTGTGTATGTGAATGATAGCTACCAGTTTGAAAACAGAGAGAGATATTACAAAAGTAAATCAAACCTTTCCATTAGTAAGTTCTAGAAGCTAGCTAAGTTGTAAATCTCGCCGGCGAACGAGCATTAATCGTCCGCAGAGCACAACTAGTTCCTCTAATTATTTCCTCGCCTTCGACCCTCCGGTTTTGTCTCCCGGTCATAGAAGAGAGAATAGTACTACTGTGCAAATACCTCACTTGCAAATCAGAAGGTGCCAACTCGCGCGCACTCGCAAGTTTGACGCTCGCGAGTTGACGAATAACTCAAACTTCTATATTGAAGCATGTTTGTAAACAAAAAAAAATTTAACCCTGATTTAACTGAATAAATGTAAGTATTGAATACTTACATTTATTCAGTTAAATCAAAACGATTTATAGGTACAGAATCGTCATAAAGGCCTAAGTATCGTTACTTACAAGGTGTCTGCCATGTGCTGGTTTTTCACGACGAAAGGGGAGTTTACTAGTATTATAAAATATTGTAAATATAATTGCGATTTTCTTGGGATCCCGATCAAACCGCAATGATATTATTGGTATCAATTCTATTGTTTTATTTTAAAAATGAAAATGACAAAGACAGCTTTGTACTGTCAAATTAGTTTCAAAAAATTTAACAGCAGGGTTTACTTAAAATATTTGGTATACCTCCATAATAAAATCTATAATGCTTCTCTTTTTTTACAACAAATAAAGGGAAAAAGTATGATCTGTTTTTCTCTTCGGTAGAAAGAAACAAGTGATACAGGCTCAAGATAACGACACCAGGATCTTTTGACTGGCGCAAAACAGAACAAGACGTTTGCTTCGAGCAGTGCAACGGTTCAAGTACAATGTTTTACGCAAACGATTCTTTTCGAATGAAAATTCTCACAAAGAAATGCTTCAATGAAATTATTTCGATTTACCTTGCTGTTTTAATAGGCAAAGTTTTTTTAATTTTAAACTAAAACAACGAGAAATATGTTATACAATAGTTTTTTTTTTATTAAATAGTCTCACAAAAGTGCATTGCAACAAATCAATATATTATACTTATCAATATATATAAAACTCTTTTGAAGCTGACAGAGAATCAACGCACAGCCTAATCTATAAGTCCTAGAGATATGAAATTTGGAGGGTAGTATCCTTATATAGTGTAGAGGTGCACTAAATAAGGAATTTTGAAAAGTCGCACCCTCGAGGGTCTGAACGCGAGCAACGCTGCGGGCGACGGCTATAGTACTGTATGTATAGTATAAGTCGTAATTTGCTTTGTGAATAAAGTTATATTGTAATCTGTTACATTTAATTTAAAGTCCATCCAGCCATTGCTGCGTTTACCACACTACGTTTTCTACGAAAACAGCGAGAAACATATTTGGTGCGTTTGTTTATTTTGTGTTGCGTGTGTCATTATTCATAGGTACAATTTGTTTCGCAACTGAATCGCCGAGGGCGCTGCTTTACCTTCACCTGCAATCAGCAAGAGCACTCTACATACTCGTACCCTGTAAACTCGTAGTATTTCTTTCAGCATTCTGATATCTTAATATAAATTTTCCTATGTATTTTTTATCTGTTTATGCGCATTACCACAATATCATTTTGTATATTTCACCACAATCTCACCTGGGGCTATTTATGCTCACTTTGGCAGAGTATTTACTTCAATAGTGATGACGTCATACTTGGTCGAAAACTCGTATTTTCGACGTCATCATGATCAGAGTAAAAACTCTGCTGAAGTAAGCATAAGGCGCCAAATGTTATGTGATGATGCGGTCGACGGTTTACCTCATTTGCCTAGAAAAAACCTATTCACTCTCTTCTTCCAAACATTCAAATTATAAGTATTTGGAAACGCAGACGCTGGCAAGATCGTCACGCCTCAATGAGCACGTCCACTGTGGATGTCTCCTGTATACATGTTTTTGTTATGGCTATCATAATTATGGGAACACAATTTTTTGTAACCCTTAGACTAATTATTTGTTCATAATATGTAAACCCGTATTGGATGTCCTCATCATCATCTTCCCACCCTTGTCCCACGCTAAGTGGGTGTTCTATTTTAATAAAATAAAAAAAATAAACCACTCCTATACTTAGTTAGTCGTTAGGTGTAACAAACAAGATTGATTTTTATATTTCAAGCATCACTAGGATAAGATAGAGCTTCAAGCAATCATATTCAATTCATAGTGCTTACTAAAGCTTCCTGAATGTACACAGTTTCCTATCACTCAAATATTCCACAAAGAATTCAATAAAATATACACATTGTACGTAAATAAAGTGAATTGTAGTGAATCACAGCAAGAACTCGTTACGTACCCAGAGCAACGTTAAACCAACTCTCGATGTCAAAGCAAAGCTATTAACTGAGTAAAAGAAAATTCTGGCCGCAGACATGTACAGTCGCAAGCATCAATGTTATTGTAAACAATGAGTTTTTGTAAAAGAACAGAAAACAGGCGGAAATTACATATTTGACCGACATTACCTTGAGCTGCCACTATCTGGAAGATTCTAAGACTCTGTGACCTCGCAGAGCTCATCCACTGACAGCGAGAACTGTGGGCTCTATGTTACAGTACAAAATTGTATTATGTGTCTTTGGTAAGGTCTAGGATACTCTACCAATTGAAAGCACCTCAAAAATGAATGGCAAAATGATGCGCTGAGACATACACACACTTGAGTTTTTAATTTTTTTTTTAATTTAAAGGTCACTATGTATTTTAAGTATGTATTTACAAAAAAAGTATATAATGTAGTATGCATTCTATCAGCCATCTAGTTCCCATAGTACAAGCTTTGCTTAGTTTGGGACTAGAAGGCGCTGTGTTAAATGTCCGTGAATATTTATTTATTTATTTAAGTTAGCGAAGTAAAACATTTTGTATTTTGTATAAAATGTTTGTTTTACAATTTGCAACATATCATTGTCAGTGACTGTACGATACTCGTAACAAAACAAATAACTTAGAGGAGCTTCCTGGAAGCGAAGCCTTATTTAATGGTTCCATGTCATTATAAAAGATTTTCTAAAAAGTTTGTTTTGTCTGCGTGCAAGAAAAAAGGCTCAAAATTTAGTTCGATGGACAATGACTCTACCATCATCATCTCTGCCCTATGCATATCACTTTCTTTGTACATATTAACCTATACCTCCTTTATTGAATTATCTTATAAGCCAATCTGGGGTCTTATGCTCATTTTGGCAGAGATTTTTAGTTATTCGTCAACTCGCGAGCGTGAAACTTGCGAGTGCGCGCGAGTTGGCACCTTCCGGTTTTACCAATTTTTACTCTAATAGGGATGACATCAAAATGATGTTAATAACGATACGCCAACGTCGGTGAATCGAATTTTCACCGAGATATTATTATGACGTCATCTCTAATAGAGTACAATCTGTTGAAGTGAGCATAAGACCTATGCTCTTAACCTATACCTTCCAATTGTTAAACAGAGGTCGAACAATCCGTGAAACCAGTTTCAACCAGTTAGCGCAGCCCTGCTTCCGCCTCTAGATCTAGAGTAACGTTTATGAATTCGAGGGATGTCATCGATCCATCATTGTAGATGACCCGAGATCTTAGCTGAGCTAACTTTTTAGAATTTTATTGCTGACGCTACACTAGTAAAAACAAAAAATTATCGGATGGACACACACTGTTAAAATGTCGCGTTTTCAGACACCAAAAATATCCTACAGTTCGACGCATTTCTATGCTTTATAGCGATTTTTTGTCAACGAACGATCACCTCACGCTAGTTTCGGACTAGAGGGCGCTATGTGAAATGTCCAAAAATATTTATTTATAAAGGTATTTTTATTTGTAAACATTACAAAGTTAGTTACATAAAAGTAGTTGTTACTTAATTAAGTAGTTATTACCTTTTGTTTAATCACTCATCTAAATTCGCAACGTACTCGAGAGCTTTGGACTGCATGAATCAATAAAGGCAAGGCAAAGAAGCAAGTGAGAATAGTTCGTGCAACTTTACACTTAAACTTTTTCAATTGTGAGTATATTGAGCGCATGCTACGGCGAACAAACACAGTTTAGTCAGATTACCGGCGCGAATTTCAACTTTATTTTGTAAGAATTACCCTACTCTGTGTACGTGTGCCCGATGGCTTATATTGAAAAAGCCCAAAACTATTTTTCGGTTAAAATATTTTTTCTTCTCTTATGAACACAGTTCCCTTAGAATAAGATTACATTAGTTTAGTAAAATAATTAGGTGGGTAAAAACTAGTGACAAAGCATGCAAATATGGTCAGTGCATCTTCTGGAAATCTATAGGAGGTAGCAGGAAACTTGTAGATATAATGATAGTGATAATAGGGAAAATAAAGAGAATCTTCACGATACAGTATTCGAGCCGCTTTTTGTTTTTAAAATACCTATGGAATGATAATTAATCCCTGGTGATGTTGTGACTTTAATAGCGCTATTGAATAATTTAGCAGATTGACACAGGATACTTTTTATCCCGAAAAATTAACAGGACGAACGGGACGCGGACGAAGTCGCGGGCTGAAGCTACGATAACTTTGATGCTGACTGCTCCATTATTAATCGTAGTGATACAAATGACAGAAGAAAACCCAGAGAAGTTAAAACTGCATGGAATCGCTGTGTGTTTATTTATTTAAATGAAACTGTACAGCTTCATTACCTTAAGTACCTACTCACTTGTAACGAAGTCCCAACGAAGCATGTCGTTGCTGAAACGTGGATTGAGAGCCGGAACTGAAACTTCCCCTTGTACCCATATCTCATGTGGCTACATTACCTACCTACTCGTAGCATTAAGGGTAATATATCGCCCGGCAATCTGAGAAGAGGATTTTGACAGCAATCAGTTCTTCAATGCATTTTACCGAGATCACATGATAATTAACTACAAAGAATTTAAAGCTGTTTTCTTCGTTATTTAAGTTTAATATTTTGCGGTTTTCAGTATTATTTGGCATAATTTTAACAAAAAGCTGTACAGGATAAGAACAGCTCTGTAAAACATTCAAACAGACAGACGAGCAAAAGTTATACAATCGCTAGAGAATAAAAAACTTATCCAAACGTGGAAATTATATTCCAAAAAGTCACGTGTTTATTTCCATACATTGGACATTATTATATTCTCTAGCCTAGCGATTGTAAAATGGAGAACTTCGAGATCTTCGAAAATTGATAGCGTGATTGGTTTAAACTGGTTAATTTTACACAGAAGTTAATAGCACTTGTGCAACGTAGCGTAGCTTTCAAAAGTGATTGTATAGCTTGCTGGTTTAAAGCCATATCTGAATGAAATGCGACAGATGTAGAACGAGTAAAGTCGGACAAGCGCGAGTAAGCTTACACCCTGGGAATAACAAGGCTTTTGGGAGTTTTTTCAGTTTATTGGCGGTTTGCGCACTTTGCGCTATAGACTGAACCCGAATAATGCGTAGGTACATCTTAGGTATATAAGTATAACACTTTATTGCGTTTAGAGACTTGAAAAAATGTACAATAATAATTTAATTTATAAGTAGGTATATTTATTTTTTTAGCGATTGTTCTCCCACTGCAGAACAAAGGCTTCTCTTTCCTCCTTCGATTTCTTGCGAGTATAAGCTGTTATACGCCAAGTTGACAATTTCGTATCTATATAGTTCATCGCATTTTTTCTCCTGAGCCTTCTGCGACATGTTTGGCGTGCACGGTGACGCGAATAATAATAATAAATAAATAAAAATAACTATTATGTATTAGTAGAGAAAATTTATTGATAATGCGAGGTTGCATTTCAATTTTTTAAGTATTTTTTATAATACCTACCTATTTGTATTATAACGTAGGATTTTGATAGCTATGTTTGGTTGCTTCTACAAATCGAATTAGAGCTTCTAAACCAGATGTTTAAAAGTTCTAACATTCAGCTGGCTCTGACAAGGGTCGTATCAGACCGACAGATGGAAAACAAAGTGATCTTTTTCTTTTTTTAAGGTGCGGAACCCTAAAAATGAGTATAACATATGGGTGTACTTTTTCAAAGGCTCTTTCTCGTAAGACGCAGCATTTTGTGCTTGTAAGTGTGCTATAAAAGTAACTTGTACGAATAAATATTGTTGACGAAAATGTATATGGGCGTCTATTCGTCCCACAAATCAGAGAGCTAAATGGAAATTTCCCTTTGCTTACATAGCAGAGTAATAATAATAATAATAGGCCTTTAGGTACATCTATTATTGAAGATGATTTATACAGCGTCAGGAGGCAACCTGTGCCTACACTTAACGACACACTGTAGTGCCTGGGACAATGTTTTAGATGGAGTATAGGCTTGCCCAGCACCTATACCATCCCCTACGCCTAGTCAGCCATATCCACAGGAAAGACAAGGTCAATACGTGCGGAGCTGACTAAGCCAAGGGTTTCCCCCCAAATTTTTCCTTCACCGTTAAGCTCGTGTTAATGCGCATATAAATTTTCCGAACGAAAAATCCATTGATGCACGGCCGGGATTCGAACCCACGACCTTCGGGTTGAAAGTCGAGGTGCAATCCCACACGGCCAACACGGTTTATACAGCTATTATATACAGATAGCAGAGTATACAGGGTGTTAAAAGACTACTACCGATAGTTTAATCTGAGCTATGAAATACTATTAAATATTCAGTTATTATTCCTATTACTATTTACTCACGTTTCTCAACTGACAGATACTTACTCAAAATAGTGCGAATATATTGAGGAAGTTTCCTAATTAGTAAAATTGCATGGTCTTTCTTTCCAGTTTTTTAATTATGATTTTGGAAGACCAAACATGTAGAGTAATAAAGGGAGTATAGTATTAACAACAGTCGCTATAGGGCTTAACTACCACATATCCTTTGTAACTGATACTATTGCTAAGAGCAGTGCATAGCCTTAGGGATAAGGCTATTATATTTTGGTATACAGTGAATATCTAGAGCCAACGTTTTACACCACATATCAAGTAAAAGAACGGTCGAGCAAGTCAAGTGTGTCCGTTTTGAGTTTCTCACCTTCCATTGCGCCATTTTTTGGTCTGATTGTGACAACTGCAGTAACAATGCAGCAATGACACTTGTAATCTAGTGTGTATCTACGTTTGGTTCTGTCAGACATGTTTTGTAAATGTGTGACGTCTACGATATCATGTAGTTACACCCTGTAGCGTAGGACTAGGATGAAAACTTAGGACAGAAAGTCTATGTACCGTGACTTTGAATACCAGCGATCTTTGAGTTATATCAGCAATCTAGTTTTCATAGTACAAGCTTTGCTTAGTTTGGGATTGGAGGGCTTTGTGTGAAATGTCCATGAATATTTATTTATTAGAACTCTGTTTTAATGTCAACTTTTTTGTTGTAGGTAAATAATATTAAAAATGAAACCCTTTTTTTTATGAGTTTTCGAAAGTGATTTACATTTCGCATACCTACAGTGTAAATGTGTTTCTGGTAGACAGAGTTTCAATAAAGTTAAACACTAGCATGCATTTACAAACTCGACGCAATCTGAACTGTAGGTAACATTGAAGGTGAATAAACGCTAAACTTGAAGCATTGGCATCGTGATACGATGCATTCAACGTTGGAATATTGTTTCTCGCATCGGGATATTGTTTTGCCATCGCACGGAGCAGAGTCATAGAGAAACCGTTCCACTTCTCACCACTTTGGGTGGCTTCCCACTGCCACCGACACGACATCTACACGATATCGACGGAGATTTAATCTCAACACATACATTTTAAACACGCTCTCACGTTTCGGCGCCGACACCAATAAATAAAGTGACAATTGGGACATTTTTGTCCGTATATTTTGTCCGAATCGTCACTAAGTCAAATATAATATCTTCATTGCATAGGTACCAAGAAAAAGAAGCAAAAGATATTTATGTTAAAATTATGAGGTACAATGGGCGGTCTTATCGATATGAGCTATTTTTTTCAAATAATCTTTGGAATATTCGTGTCGGAGTCGATATCGGTCAGTGTGCCCTTCCACCTACGGGTAAACTAAATGGTGGTGTGCAATATTTGGAATTCTGTTTCCAGATTCTTTAGATAGTGTTTTGTTACTGAATCAAAACAGTTTGGTTTTTATGTAGTAAAAAAAATACTTAGGTTCAAAGCAATACACAAATCGGAATCGAGACACGAAATTTTTTGCACGAACTAGTTTTGGTGGTCAACATAATTTTTAACAACGTTGATTCGACTATTCGGTTTGACTGAGGTACATACTTTTAGATAACTGACTTGTTTCAGAGCGTAAACGGGCCACCGAGCATAGCCACCGGTGGCCTCCGACTGGCACTTTTTACCTATTATTTTTCACATAGCAAGTGGCCGCCACCGGCCATACGTGTGCGGCGAGTCTACAAAATGCATGAAAAAAGACACTGGTGGCTGTGATCACAGGTCCGTTTGCGCTCAGCCTTAAATTTACCCCTCTATAAATATTGACTAATGAAGACATTTATTTTTTGTAGCATGTTCCATCCAAAATAACTCCACATATACATTTCTTTAAAATAGAGCCATGTTAAGCTTATAGATAAATAGACAGGTATTCGTGCAATCACGTTGCTGTTTACGTAAGGGCCGTGATATTTGTTTGCGAAGCTCTCGAGGACTCACCTGGTAGCTCGCGCCGTTACCCTAATTCCCAAACGGAGCTGAATAAGCGTTTGATTGCGTTTCGATAAACTCTTCAACAAACATGCCTTGTTGCCAATTGGCACGTTTTGTATTATGAAATTGCTCGGTGTGTAGATAGATATTCGGTACCTACAAAATTTGGCTTTGTTTTTTTGCTTATATACTAAGAAATACTAATTGTGAATAGATTTCTTATATCTTTGAGATTCGTGTATCATCATCAATGTAATATATAAAACTCTTTTAAGGCTGACTGACAATCAACGCACAACCTAAACCATAAGTCCTAGGTATAGGTATGAAATTTGGAGGGTATTATCCTTATATATTGTAGGGATGCAATAAGAAAGGAATTTTGAAAAGTCACACTCTAATGAGTCTATTTAGAACGCGAACAACGCCGCGGGCGACGGCTAGTAGTGTATATGCATATATAATACTATAGTGTATATATAATACTAGCCGTCGCCCGCGGCGTTGCTCGCGTTCTACTCTTTAGAGTGTGACGTTTCAAAATTCCTTTCTTAGTGCACCCCTACACTATAATATAAGGATATTACCCTCTAAATTTCATACCTCTAGGACTTATAGTTTAGGCTGTGCGTTGATTCTCTGTCAGCTTCAAAAGAGTTTTATATATTTAGAATAAATGATTATATGATCTAATTGACAATATGTCTTCACTTATTAAAAAATATTGAAAAGCAACGTTATTATATACTTACAAAAATAAAGATTTGAAATATTGAGTTCTAGAATCTACAGTCAAAGTAAAAAAAATATTTAGTAAAATCACAACAATTATTTCAAGATCATGATTATTTTACGTATGCCTTCAAAAGCATTAAAAAAGTTAGTATTTGTTGTTGTTGTAGTTATATTGAGTAATAGTAATGTGCTTATCTTTCTTTTATCAACATAAATCTAACAAGTGTAAAGCGTTTTCCATTGTACTCGAAACACTAATTTTAATCCACAGTCAAGTCTTTTGTACCGTACTTGTTCTCAAGATTAACACAACAAAGTCTCGATCAATTGTTAAATTATAATCTCGAACGAATTCAATCACTGTCATCCGTTTTAATGGCTCAGAGCGTTTGCTTCGGTCCAATAAGAGTTTTCAATTAAAACTGGGAAACCGATTGAAAGCCTTTTGATAGGCAAGTAGCAAGAACCTCGTGTGGGATCCGTTTAAATAGATTTTGCAATTAAAATGAATGACAAAACCATTAAATTTGATCCCATAAAGCTTTGGAATCAAACGTGAATCATTAGTGCTTAATCCAATTTATTTTGTGCTCAAACTCGGCTGTATGAAATCGGATTTCAACTTCGTAATTTTAGATTATAGTCTGCAATGGTTTAGGTGTGAAGAGTTCAAAAGGTGTTATTGGTTGCATAATACATTTAAAACTTCGTTGAAATTTTAGGCACACTAGAGGTTAATTCCACTAACGATTTTTCACGATGATTTGTCAGCTCAAACGCAGCTGAACCGTAGCTTTTCCTCTATATTTAGGCTATTTTGGTCCCGACAGATAGATAATGCTTTATTGTACACAAGGATTAGGTACATACAAATTTTAAAACTGACTATGTATAGTACAATGGGTGGCCTTATCGCTGAAAGCGATTTCTTCCAGGCAACGTAGACGGCAACGGCAGACGTTCCTCGTACAACATAGTTTTTTGTTGCTATAATTTCCAAATAAAAACATTTTCAACTTTGCTCTCGACTGAAGGTAAATAACAACACTAGATTTTGTATAGCAAACAGCTGTAAAACTTTTAGTGTTACGCTCATACTAGATGCAGCAAGCTAACCGTGATTTGTACCGTGATACAGACAACTTAGGAGCGTATATCCTAAACTTTACCTAAAACCGTTTTGCAATATTAATGTACAATACGTGGCAATCTTACTGATGCTGGAGCGAAACTAAACAACTGACATTATAATAACTGTCTTGCTCTTATCTAGTTACAGAAACGATTATCTTAATATACGGTATGGGGTTAACGAAATAATGGTAAGTGATAAAAAGTGAGCAGCTCCGCCTTAAATTTTGGTTATTTAATCGATAAATCTTGATAATTAATCGCAGTTTATCGTAAAAATTATAGTTGCTGTACACCTTTTTCATTCATATAAAAACGGATATTTGAATTAAATGAAAATAAATGCAGTGATTGAAACCATTTATATGTTTTATTAAACCTAAAAATAAAACAGATAAATACTCTCGTATTGACTCATGAAAAAATGAATTAAATCAGATATTTTTTTGTGGATTTATTCATAAGTTTAGTAAACAAACATGACATGAACTTCCCCTTCCTGCTTTTCTAAAAATACTATGTTTTTTTATTTATGTAACAAAATTCGTATTTATTATAGGACATGGAACAATGGCTCATTCCAGATTTCCCCTGCGTGAGTCCCCTGCGTGGGGAATGGTTACAACTGGAGACTACCACAGTGTCTCTATTATTTACACAAATTAAGCTCTCTATGCAAGCAACATCTGGTTCATATTCATACCCAGTTGCGTACAGCCCAATCATTGTTTTCCCACGTCGTTCACAATATGAAATGTAGAAACTGCTGACGATGAGGTACCTACTATGTCGTTAAGATACCCAGAAAACAACATTGCGTACAGTATGCGCCAGATAAGAGGTGTTTTACTCACAATTTATAAAATAAGTTAGGAGCAAAATATCAGTAAGTTACGTGCGGTGCGGATTTCGTGGTCGGTTTTTAGTTTTCAATTTATAATTGTTTTTAATCTATTCCGGTCCCACACTTGGTCAAAGGTCTCCCCTAAGAACTTCCAGTTTTCCCTCGCCCGGGCCTTCTCCCACGATCTCATTAAATTCATTAAGATAGCATTAAATTCTTTTAAATAATTGATAATTGGGATTTAAGTTCAAGCTAAAAAGTAACTGTAAACGTTACTTTATAAATTACTTTATTAAAAATTGATAAAAAAATCCTGGCTGTAAACGAATTTAGGTTTTTTCATGAACTGAAACTTTATTTTTATTCTACTTTACTTTAGCCCGCGTATTTGGGATAAATTAATTTCGTAAAAACAGTCGAAAATCCGTTTTTAAGTGCCTTAGTAACGTCAAACCTGATCCTCAAACACATGTTACATTACACAGAAACATAGATGTTTGGTGTATGTGACACGAGCTATGGTATCTCTGGGGCCCTAGCCAAGTTGGCATTCCACAATCGGTGGTACAAAGTAATCAAAATGTACCTATGGAAATGCCATTTCCAAACAAAGAGTCACGTGACTATACTTATATTTTTTTCTATTCCCTTGCTGTGGAATTGTACCTTGCCAACTTGCTAGGCAACTGGTAGGTACAATGCAATACAATATTTTATGATATAGGTAGCTTACCACTGCTTTTCACTGAGGAACCGACCGACGAGAAGACGACCGGTAACTGGTCTATACTGATCAGCGCGGCCATGGATGCTTACCGCATAAGGTCCTTAAACTGTTTTTGATTTCTGAAACAACGAAACTAGGGCGGCCTAAAAAGCTAATCACCCGAGTTTACAACTTCAACTTTGTTTCTACTAAACGAAGGTATAGTTTCCAATGTACTTACTAAAAGACAAGCATGTGAGATATTCGTGAAAGCCACTAGTGGATAGGCTACAAACTCCATTATTCATAGTACCTATCTGTGACTCTCTCATATTGTGCGGTGACTCTCTAGAGTAGCTTTTCTGAACTTACCCCCCACTATTTGTATTAGAAAGTACGGTCAACATGATAAGTAATACAAGAGGAGACAAAGCAACTACTTAATTAGTACTGGCACCCACAAGTGGGCAGTTTGTTTGTACCATTACTTATTTCATACAAAAAATAAGAAGTATAAACTATCTTAGAAGTTGTGTCATGGTAAAAAGTATGATCAAAAGCTGAAATGTCACCAACTTCTCTTGCTGACTATACCCATCTTGTTTGACTGATATTGTGCGGTGACTGTAGAGTAGTTTTCCGAACTTACCCACAATATTATGATGTACAACAAAGGTTAGGTAGTAAAATGTTTCGATAACAATTTTGTGTTCGCCCCGAGCGCTCTATTTATATTCTGTGGTAATAGTACAAACATTACGGAAGCGACGATGCGATAAGCGATGAATCGAGATTGTTGAACTCGATACTAAGCAGTTTCAGGCGCTTTGATGGTATTCTAAGTTGATATTATTTTTTCCTCAACTTGTACTGATATCATCCACCAGGTTCATCAGAGCGATCCGTGGGTTAGTAAAGTTATTTTGGACGGTCTTGAAAGTTGAACGAAACGTTTTAGATGTTGATTAAAATATAATAAATTAATCTTAGAAGTATGTGGTGCTGTATATAAATAAAAAAAGTCATGTGTTCTTTCAGATTTTATACACTAGGTAGATTTTATACATTATGGATGGCATTTATAATATTATGAAAATTGTAAATACTGTACTATAGCCTTTATTTTCCTTGTAAATAAAAGTAGTTTGTAATTTCTTAAAGAAGTTTTACGGTGAGTTCATTAAGCTACATTCTACTAAGCCATACGTACCTAAATATGTTTCTAGGTACGTATACGATGTAATAGAGTAGTCCTTAATTTCTACACTTTACCTCGTGGTTTCGCCAAGCTTAATACTCATAACTAATCCCGGTCCCACGGCGCATTCAGCAAGACTACATAAACGCGGCTTAATTTTAACGTTTTACTAAAGGAAGAGCAATAAAAACCCGTTTATATTCACCTCGGAGAGTTGGGAGGTCGAAGGAGCTCGTAAATAATCGGCCCATTCAACTGCTGGCTACATTCAATGGGAAAGCCATCCCATAAACGCGGGCCTGTATAGAAATAACAAAGTTAAAGGAGAAAGGGGAGCGTAAAATCAATCAATCCGAATTATCAAGCAGTAAAGGCCAGGTTTCGGAAAAGGCGTGCTCATGCTCACATGTAGCTGTTGCGTGTGTTGCTTTCTATTTTCAACCTGATTTTTATCAAAGTATTATTTTCTTCTCAAAACTGGAGGACTAAAACCAGTGGTAAGGGCCTGGACGCCCCTTGCCGGTTGTAATTATTTTGAAGACAATACGGTGGATTTTTCAAACGCCAAACCGGTGTGCCATGGCGCGGTACGCACACGGTGGTAGCACCGCGCTGTGCAGTGTTGGTTCCAGACTGTTAAAGGTGGAGATTTGTCTGCACGTTGAAACCAATGTTGACATGATCTTTTGAAGTAAGTATTTGCTGCAGAATGTCATCTAATAAAGTGCCAGGACTATACTAGAGTTTATATAATGATGGCCACCAAATTTCCAGAAACGACAGCTTCTCCGAAACTGTAGGTAATCCAATTATTTTATCTATACCAGTAATTAGTGAGTTTACTCCAAACACAAGTGATTGGATCTGGCTGATTCAACCAATGTATGAGCTCCCCTAATTTAATTTGGTTCAAAACTGTTCACAAGAAGGAAATAGAAATGAAACCAATTCTCGTAATGAAAAGTAGACAAGATAAGTTCCGTCGCTCAAGATATCGCAAAATTGTATTCCCTATCGTGGGTATTACTTTTTTGTACTGTTGTACCATACATTAGTAACATAGTGACAGTTTGGTAATCTATTCCGGGGTCAGGCAATCATGGAGCCAGCCATACCAGTTCGATAAAATTCGATCAAGTTTCAAATTAAGTTATGTGAATGTCTTTTACATTATCAAATACGCAATGTGCTCAAGTTTTACGTTTCCTTGTTGGATTGGAAAGTTGTATTGATTTTTTTGTCCGAGGTTAGCACCAATACTTAGTTTTATTTAGCAACCACATGAAAAACTCCACATACAATATTGTCAATGGCCCTCACATTATCAAACACACAGTGTGCCCAAGGCTTACAACGTTTCCTTGCTGGAAAGTTGTACTGTTTTTTGTCTGAGGTTAGCTCTAGTACCTAGTTAATAAAACACCAGACCAACACAGTATTGGTATCAATTCTATTGTTGCAGTTTTCTAAACTAAACTAATTTGACAGCGCTTTTGTAGCTGTCTTTGTCGTTTCAATTTATAAGAAAAAGATGGCCACATTTTTAGTTAGTTTAGAAAAATGCAATAACAGAATCGATACCATTGTCAATACAAAACTACGAGTCCAAAACAACCTATATATTAATATTATAGCATCTAGTAACATGATCGCGAGAATCAAACCTGCAATTTACGAACTTACAAGGAGTATCTTACTGCTGCACTAATCAATATATATAAAACTCTTTTGAAGCTGACAGAGAATCAACGCACAGCCTAAACCATAAGTCCTAGAGGTCTGAAATTTGGAGGGTAGTATCCTTATATAGTGTAGAGGTACACTAAGAAAGGAATTTTGAAATGTCGCACCCTAAAGTGTCTAGAACGCGAGCAACGCCGCGGGCGACGGCTAGTCTAAAATATTTGAATTCTTGGATTAAGTTATCCTTTTTTTCCGTGTGTACTACACGGAAAAAAAGGCCATAAAAATAGATGTAAATATTATCGCCTCTAGAGACTCAAAGAATATATTCGTTATGAAAACCTGAATTTCAGTAAATATAAACGTGCCATCTTCCACACAACACGCTGCAGCAGAGATCATTAAAATAATTACATACCCAACCTATATTTTTCGTTTCTTTAGTGAGCTTTAGGTGTGAATTAAAACATCAGTTGAAATAGAGGACGACTTCTTTTTAATAACACATAATTATGTATATTTTGTCTATTTACGTAAACTTTTACGTACGTACTTTTAACAATGTATAAGACCTTAGTAGAAAGCATTTTGTCGTACGGGTTAAGTAGCTATGGTCGTACTTATAAAACATACTTAGATCAAATTTACAATATTCAATACAGGTTACTTAAATTTGTAGTTCCTATTAAAATAAAAAACAGATACGCAAGGGACCCCATGGGGCTTTTTAAGTACTGTGGTATTATACCCATACATAAAAAAGTAGAACTTAACCTGCTCATTGAACAGTATTTTCGTACGGAAATTCAAGTACCTAAATTTCATACAGTTACCACTAGAAGTGTCACTGCAAAAAAACTTGTCAAGCCAAAATTTAGTAATGATTATGGTAAAAGAACTTCAAACTATTTGATCCCTCACCTTATTAATAAACTTCCCATTGAAATTAAAAACAATATCTCTTCGAAAAATATTAAATATACGTTAAAAAAATATTTTTTAAATAACCTTAATTCATAAAATGGAGCATCCTTTGTAGGTCGAGCGCATTCATGCCACCTGTAAGTGGGTACCTACCTATCGTTTAACCGCCTGCGCGCGCGCCCCTCGCCCGCTGCGCCGTGCTTTGCTTTTGTTCTATTCGCATCACCGATTACAATGTTATCTTGTCAGTGTGGTGTGTATGCGCTCGTTCATTCGATATTCATACCTACGAGAACCTAGTGTCTAGACAAACCTTACCTAGGCTTTAAGGCACTATTTTGTTGATAATATGAGTACATTTTATAAAAAAATAATAAATAATAAATAATAAAATATACAAAAAAAACATGTGTGTAATGCACACGTGGTATAAGTGAAACCTTCAAAAAGACTTTCAAATCACAACGATGCTAAAGAAGTTTTCACTTCAAAAAAGTTGCAAAAAGTGAACGAGTTTGCTCGAGACTTGAACCCACGCACTACGAGCTAGTCTCAATTCTATCCAATCTGTTAAACCGCTTGGCCAGCAGTCTCCTTTAACTGTGTACGAAAATTAGGGATCTCTCTTCTCGTTTCCTCGCATTTTCGTTTCATCGACTTTCAAATAACGGTGCTAAAGAATTTTTCACTTCAAAAATATGTTAAACATGGCAAGAATAGCATGCTTAGGTAGGTATATTTATTTCATCAAACATAAAGATAAAAATATTTGAGCCAAACTTTTTATTTTTACACCTACGCCGTAGCTGCACTACGCGATGACTGCTACGCCGTAGCAGCTAAGACAGCCATTAGCGGACTATCAAATAATCTGTAGATTATGGACAAACTTTAGAGAAACGAGTTTCAAATGAGTTACAATGTGGTAAGGAAATATGTACATAATAATATCTAATACATATCTAATGGTGATGGCAGCTCATTGGGATTGTTTTATTGATCGTAAACATCACTGAAAAGTCACATGACAGCTAATTACACACTGTCGTGTACGTGGATGACATGTTTTTTTCAGTTAATCTTATTTAAAAAACAAATTACTTAACTGATTTTGATGAAATTTTATAAGACCAATCAGAAAATAATATATCCTTTTAGATAAAACAGAATTTTTCAAATCAATTTATAAACAACGGAGTTAACCAAATATTTAAAAAAATGTTCTAATAAAATACAACCAAACTGAGAACCTCCTTTTTTTGCGTTGGTTAAAAATACGAGTGTAGGCACGAGCGTGAAACGATGTTGAATTTGTTGGACCAATTTGCGCTGGTGTCGATCATCGCCGAATCCTGTCGAGTGTGCGTCACGTTGAGCCAAACCAATTCTCTTCAAACTAGTACATTGGCTTTTTGGTTTATCTACGAGTAGGTACACCTACTTTTCTTTGCTACAGATGGAATATTATCTTCTAAATATATAAAACTTTTTTGAAGCTGACTGACAATCAACGCTCCGCCTAAACTATAAGTCCTAGAGGTATGAAATTTGGAAGGTAGTATCCTTATATAGTGTAGGGGTGCACGAAGAAAGCAATTTTGAAAAGTTGCACCTTAACCACGCGAGCAAAGCCGCTGACGACAGCTAGTTCTTCAAATAGCTGATAGGTAAGGGCATTTTCACATTGCCTGCGATACGACATCTATACACGATATCGGGGGAATACAAAACAGTATTAGACTCTTCCATATTGTGTTGTTGACGACAACGATATTTTCCTTCGAGCAACTAATATAACATGTCGTTATCGCTTAGGTGTCGTACTAAAAATTAACTTGTTATTAGAAAGGAAATCTTATCATATGACGTGCCTGCTAGCGCGTAGTGCAATACATTCATTACTCACTATCATGTTTATCAATTCATTATTCATGTATTATTATTATGAAAATTTCTTACCAGATAAAACTGCTTCTAGACTTTAAAAAAATTGCAATTAATGATGAGCACGTATTTCTCAACTTTACGCTGAAATTCTCTGTGTTGTGGTTTTCAGAAGCTTTGCCGCTACGATAGATGGTATTAACCACTTTACTATCAACTTTAAGAGTAACCAGAGTACTAACGCTAAATTATTTCCTATACATGCACACCTCAACCCAACACCCAAATACTTGGGATAGATAGATAGATAGATATATACAGGGTGTTACCAGACCACTTCCGAAAACTTGGAGGTTCCAATCAGACCATGATACTGAAAACATTAAGCGAAAAAAATCGCGAAAAAAATAATTTACTTGACTATCTCTTTTTAATTTTTTTTCTAGTTACATACACACAGTACAACATAATAAGACATATCTACCTAATTATCTCATTTAAAAAAGCAAAAAAACAAATAAAATAAATAAAGCAGCAATGTACACGCAGCACGCAGATTACGTCTACTGCAGCATGAACAGCTGAGAGTTCATCGCGGGTCATTCAAGTACGCGACGTGCGAGCGACCTACGTTAGTACCTTCCTACGTTAGTAGGCACTTACGACACAGAATAAATAATAGTACTACGCCTCGACCTTACCTACGTGAATGCGTACATTGCGGGCTGGCGAAATAAATACAAATCTTTAAACATTGTTTTCTCCGGCTATAATTATTTTTCAGGATAACTGATTTTTTTTTTGGTTGGGTTTTGGTGTGCTGTAGCTCCCCCTTTCGTTTTCAGAAGTGGTCTGGTAACACCCTGTATATTCTTTATAGCACACCAAGAAAAGAAGAAAAACAATAAAAGAGAAATAAGTTATAAGTATGAGGTACAATTGGGCGGTCTTATCGCTATAAGCGATCTCTTCCAGACAACCTTTGGATGTCGATTAGGTAAGAACGGGGCGCACATCTTTAATACATCTTTAAGATACCGTAACTTTGCAAGTAGTTAGCGTGTACTTAAATAAGTATGTTATTTTCTAATAGACAGCATCTAATCTACCTAATATATAATCTTTTGTTGTATGACAAATGAACCTTTAAGTTTATATAAGATGTCAGCATCATCATCATCTGCAGCCCGACTTTACCCACGCCACTTTCCACTTCTTCGACTTCCCAATATCTGTGCCAATATTGTCAAAATATCGTCAATTCCTCGGTCGGGGACCAAATTATACGGGTGTATAAGCCACGACGGAGGCTTTGAGGTGGCCTAAGCACTCCGTCACTAGAGTTGGCTACTAAGTCATACGATTTAACTTACTTTTACAGTTGTGTTCCAGTTGATTTTAAGTTAATACATAAAAAAAGTTTTAATACTCAGAAGTAATGATATATCCAATGTCGATGTTAATATTAAATTCTAGTGAGATCTTCAGCAATTGCAATATGAAAAATGTGTAGGTAGCCAGACATCAAGAAACCTGCCAAGCACAGGCACAGCCCGTTCGCAGACGTGAAGACTCACTTGATATTAAATTTTTCAATCGACGTCTCGTATTGCATTTGTACCAAAATAAACTCTTTCAAAAACAAACAGCACTTTAAATTGTTTATAACAACTTAGTAGGTATTTTTGTTTTATGAAAAGTCCTTGGATGTGACCTTAACTTTATAATCAAACACTTATACGTAACTAGATATAAAGTTTTTTTGTAATAAGACATTGCATTAGGGTGTTCTCTGCTACTTGTAATAGATAAGAGTACTAGTACTAGTACGAGTAACCTAGTTTTGTGTAATTTTGTAAGAATATAAGAGTCAACATAAAATGAATTATCAAAGTGAGCATCATTGCTTGATGGTCGTAATAGTATTCCCCAGACGAATTCTTTCACAGAGAGCTGTAGAACTAAACTACCACGTTCAAAGCAAGTTAAATCTAACCAGAGCGCTGAGATTCCAAAAATCATTTCCTATTCGGATTTGCACAAACCGTAATTCAAACTGAACTCACAAAAGCCCATCACAAATTACAAACTAATCATAGGCCGCCAATTGGCTGGTCGAGAAAGAGGTTAATTTTCCCAATCGCAGTGGCGAGAGGCTGCCTTTGTATAGAAACCAGTTCAAATGAACTCTACTGTTTACAAATAATATTGTAAAAAAGTAAAAATGAATCCACATGGAATAAAAGTTCTATAAACCTATCTGGAAAATAAAGTTAGTTGTTGACCAACTAGCTTCTACGAGACAATTGTTATAGAGAAGGTACCTATACAAAATGGCTGGTTTTGGTTTAGAAAGTTCATCCACGTCTTTTATTACAATAAAATGTTTATATGTTTCAATCCGGAAAAAGGGCTTCTGAATGGTATTCTTTGACATTGGTCTAGTAGTTAAGGCGTGAAACGCGAACAAAAAAACAATAAACTCGATTTTCGGAATCAGAATCGTTTATTTAGTAGGTACATCTGCATTCCATATCTTTAATTTTAGTTTTTGACTTATTTACAGTTTTATAGACACGTTGATACAATAAGTCATGCTATTACGCCAACTATTATTGCACCCACGTTACTAACAAGGATGTCTATTAACAAGTGTATACGAAGTTCCGGAAAACAAGCGCCGGCAACCCGCTTTCCGAGTGAATGTAGCGCAAATGTTCCGCCGGTTACTGCCTCCCCACCAATTAGCTTTTACTGCCCTTGTGGTCCGATAACTACTCCACGAGACTTATCTATCGGCCGATCCGAGTGTTACGCCCTAGTAAACACCCGTATATACACGTTCTGTCTTAAGTTCTTTACCCTGAGCACGAGTTTCTGATCTATTGCCTTCTAGCCTTTTGTAAAATTGAATGGATGCAAATACGTTTATTTCTAACTAAAACCCACTACGCGTTTTACAGTAAAAAATCAATTAAATTGGTGATACCTGTATAAGTATAGAAAAATAAGAAAAAAGCGTGCCTATTCTTGGGGAATTTTAAGCTGTTGGACCATAATTGGGGCGTGTGAAAATAATTGGGCCGTTTGATAACAAATATCAAAAAGAAATTGTACGAAATGTTAAAACACATTCTACCGACACGACATGTACTCATAAACACATTGATACAGCATACGGGCCAAAGCAAGCAAGATAAACAAATGTTGCTTGCTTAGGCCCGTATGCTGATGTACAGCTCAAGCACTGATCCGGACTCAATCATAGATTTTTGTATGAAAATCTCTACTTAAATCTATGCTTGAGTAATAAATAATAATAAATAAATATTCACGGACATTTAACACAACGCCTTCTAGTCCCAAACTAAGCAAAGCTTGTACGATGGAAACTAGATGGCTGATAGACTACATACATACATTTTTTTTTTGTAAATACATACTTATATACATAGAAACACCCAGACACAGAACAAACATCTATGTTTACAACACACAAATGATTTTTGTATCAGCATAAGTATGGGCCTTAGTTTATTATTGGGTTCTTTGTGATGCTTTCAAAATTAAATCTATCGTCGTCAACAAAAGATTGTGTTCAAGGCACATAGATTGCGATAATTTTGCGCAAATTCGCAGTTAAATTGTGCTTCCGGTACGGAGATAGCTAGCCGGTATCTTCTAGTAACCATTGTCACAGAATTCACATTAATAATAACAATTGGGGTTTGTGCAAATCATTTGTCACTTTATAGCAAAATAATAAGACATTCAAAAATGTTACAAATAAGAAGACGAAGTTGAGTTATTCTACAATCGCTAGAATGAAATATTTCAATAATTTATGGAATCGCGTGATTTAACATCCACGTAGAGATTTCACATTATAATCATATTTTTATTTTTATTCTATATACTTGTAAGCGTATTTTTGACTATGTAAAATCACGAGAAATGAAGATGTCAAAAATATATGGAAAAAAAACGTCATCTTACTTTTTATTGTCTTTTTATTTATCTTGACAGGCGTTATGGCTCAGCATTCCGTGCTGTGGGTTGTGGGTTCGATCCCCACCGAGAACAAACATTTGTGTGTTGTAAACATAGATGTTTTTTCTGTGTCTGGGTGTTTCTATGTATTATAAGTATGTAATTACAAAAAAAAATGTATGTATATATTCTATCAGCCATCTAGTTTCCATCGTACAACCTTTGCTTAGTTTGGGACTAGAAGGCGTTGTGTTAAGTGTCCGTGAATATTTATTAGTTATTTATTTATTGTCTAGCAATTGCACAATGTTATTTCTAGCTCTTTTTGCATTTCTCATTATGGCCAATAGCTAAACCGGCTAATGGTCAACAATAACCGCAAGACTTGTTTAGCAAGGTTTGACCCAAACTAACGCATTTACGAACAAACAACATAACTAAAAGCTTACAAACAGGAGGTTCGGGTTATTGTGGTCCAGCTTGTTCGCTACATTTTTACAGGATAAGTTGTGAAGTTGTATGGGAAATACTTAGATTGCTTAGGCCGGGGTTGACCAACTCCAAATAATGCTATTTTTTACATATTTCCGTGCTTGTTTTTGACAAGTTTAAAGTAGAGACAGATAGTATTTTACCTGGCCAATATTATAGTGGTTTTTTTATACAACTAAATTAATTATTGAACAAGTCGATAACCCCATTACGGTGCATTTCCTCACTAAACACATCCACTGAGGACGTGCCCTGTGACGTATTTCACTGCGCCCATAACTCTGAAACTCTGAGCGTTAGGTCGAACCCGGTCTTAGTGCATTAGTAAAACCACGGGCATATTGAGTTTTAGTAGCTCATTGCACATGCTGTTCATAAAAAAAACATTGGCTTCGCTATCGACTAGATTCATGGCCATTTCACACAACACCCTCCAGCCCCAAACTAGGCAAAGCTTGTCATTATGTGAAGTAAGGAGCAACTTTTTATTTCAATCAAGGTTGTGGATTCTGCCAGGCTATCGGTGGAAAAATTGCTGTTAACCACAGAGATGAATAAAAATTGAACGCGGACATGTTCATTCCCAGCAGAATTCACTGCTATAAATAGATAACATAGAATGTATTCCAGCAAACGGAACACATCAAACCACACCTTTGGCACTCCCAAACAACAGATATTACGGCGTCTTTATAAGGCCGATAACAAAGGAACGAACACAGAACATTTCCATCTTGTTAGGTTTCTACAAAGCGGAATTATTCAAGAAGTCCTAAAGGAGTCGAAGGGACTCGCCAGGACGACTCAATTGTGAAACAGAGTAAGATCGGCCGAGGGTCTCGGGCTTTTACGATCCATATTATTGAGCTATAAACCATAAAGGCTCCCCGCTTTGTAAACGGTAAAACAAAACGCAGGCGACCGCATATTTCTTGTTTATTCACTACAAGTACATAACAAGCTTTTTATACTTTAAGCTCACTGGGAACTAAGCTGTAAGTTCAAGACTTGGTTGCGGTACTAGGTCCTTATACTAAGAATTTTAGTAACTGACTTTAAAAAAAAAATATCTATTTTTTTCATAATACTGCTTCGACTTTTCTTTACTATTTAATAGTTATAACGTTTTTTTAAAGAGAAGTTTACTCTGTTGTAGGTCATTTAAAACTACCTGACTTAAGTATATATTTGGGTGAGGATTACCCAGTAAAATATTACGTTTTTCCCGACCAACGGCCGAATTAAATGGGGCTAGTATAAATTAAGGTGTTAGAGATTAACTATTACAATAAGACCCGTACACTCGTGTACGATTAATGGAAAGGTAAACCATGTTATAATGGATAATACCTACTTATTTTATTATTGTTTACCATCCCGTATCATCATAGCCTCGTATAATCTGCGCATTAGCTGTACCTACGCTCCGTTGATGTTATTATAGTACGTTAAAGTGGATCCATAACGTTTACCTATAAAATGTAGTTGGAGTGTACATACTCGTAGTTGCGGTTTACACGGTATTTTGTTATACATTGCTGCCAATCAGTGGTGAAATTCCAACACGATAGGCGCTTATGTAGTAAGGTATTGCAAGTTACACAAAAATTTCATTGTAAAATGCCAATAAAGGCATCACGATTCTCATTTCCGCATAAATAAGCAACGGTAAAGAGTCATATAGGGACTGCAATACGAAGAAAAAATACAAGGGGCAAAATAAAAGAGTTTCAGCTCTAGCCTATTCCAAATGCAAATCTCTGACGTTGTAACGGGTCGTCTCTCTTGAAAAATAAGACGTAGGCACAGATGAAATGGTAAGAGCTATCGTACAGAAGGTTCACTCGTCTCTTGTACTCGAAGTTTATGGTTTATGAAGCTGTAAGATTTATCGATTTCAATGTGGGTTTAAACGTTGAACGACGAAACATTGAGAGGTAAAAAAAGTATTCCTAGAAGTGGCAAAACATGTTCACAACAAATCCTTTGGGGTTTGCCAAATATATTACCCTTAAATTTCGTGAGCCAATATGCGTGCAGTGACAGGTGGTAAAACGGTGTTGTCGCTTGCTTTCGTTGACTTGGAACATTGAGGCGGCTATTGCGCCCTCTATAGTATTTGTGCGATGTGTATCGCTCAGGGTGCAAATGTGAAACGTTACACGAGATGTGAAGCGCCGACAATATTTATAAACAAATTTACTTTCTTATACAGGATGTTCACGAGCTTGGAAACGGCGCTTGATCAATTTTGACCTACTTGCAAACTTGAAATTGGATACAGTACCTATTCATTTTTCTCCGCTTTTGTACAACGTTGAACGTACGATACTCAAATCTGTTAAAGCCGTATCGTGTGCTCGTGAAATTGTTACTATCAAAACTGTGATTACTTTTTCATTTAATTTTATACCTGCAACAAAATGCTAAAAAATCTATTAAAAAAAATGCCAGACTGCAGTTTATATCGTGTACGTTACACTTTTTGCTATTTTGTCCGAGTTTGCAAAAATGAAACTCATTTTAAAATATCACGATAGAGCTAGCGGATGTCATGTTTACTATATTTTTTTCATTTTGTGTGTATATGCGTGTCAACAAGTACCATGTGAGCGCATCAAGATAAAGTGAATGCTGAACGTTGCGTATTTTTTTTAAAATAAAATTCTGTTTTTTTTAGAATATACCAAAGAGACAGACACTGCTTACACTCATACCCAAATATACGCTTTCGCCCGGAAAACATTACCATTCTTCGGTTCAAACGGGGAAAAATCAAGGTCAATGTAACATTCCGTATGTGTGGAATTTGATAGAGTTTGGGGGCGAATCCACCGTAAACTGCCCTTTACTCGGATGACTCTGCTGAACAAAGGATACGAATCACACAGGTACGTTTTCGGTAAAATTGATATTGCTTTTACCCCATACGTACCATTGAGTTACAAACACAAAAGAGCCATAATTTTGAAAATCATGTTTTTGCGCTACGCAGTGGTATGTTTGACGTGCGTTGCAGATGGCACATGCCCTTCAAAGATATTCGGCGGTCAAGTCGATAGAGTTATAGATGGTTATACTCGTAGTTAGTATATTAAATGCTCTCGGCCTCCTCTGAGCACAATTGTTCCATTCCATTTACTGAGTGCCAATACATCTATTGTATAAAATGTAGTCGCGTTGTACACGCCTCCGATTCAATTCGACAAATTAATTGGGATTCTTCAGATACCGCCAATCAAAATATTGAATAAAATGTTGTTGAATTCGAAACATGTTTAGAGTAGTACCTCTCTTTTTGTAGAACTTGTCACGTTTGCGTATCACGTAATCCAACTATTACAAGATAATGTCGATAGACGAAACGCTACTCCTGCTAAAACCTTTAATATGCTGCATATGCTGAGTTGAAACCAGTTTGCAACTGTGTATTTATTTATTTTGTCAATATTATATACTTACTCTAAGTGATAATTATATCATGTTAATTTCCTAGTTGCAAATAAACTCTTTGATTTGATTTGATTTGATTTAATACCTATATTAATACAAAAAATGGGTCATCTAGCCAAGTAAGTGTAAAAACTACTAGAGAATTACATTTTTGTTTCTAACGACTATGTTACTTGATAGTTGATCATCATCATCATCATCATCAATATATATAAAACTCTTTTGAAGCTGACTTAGAATCAACGCACAGCCTAAACTATAAGTCCTAGAGGTATGAAATTTGGAAGGTAGTATCCTTATGTAGTGTAGGGGTGCACTAAGAAAGGAATTTTGAAATGTCACACTCTAAAGGGTAGAACGCGAGCAACGCCGCGGAAGACGGCTAGTATTTAAATAAGAGGGTTGCTCCCACGAATTTCATTAAATTTTCCAATCCAATGATATAATTTGAAGTTTTTTATTTTTTAGCGGACGTAGAACATCTATTTTGTTAGGGTTGCTAAAGAAATGTATAGCGCACGTCACTGTCGATCACGTATTTCATTGATACTTATTTCGACACCAATTTATGCACAATGCACACTCGTAATGAGAATACTGAACAGTGCTACTAATTAAAACCTTATTACGATGGTGGTGGGAAAGAGAAAATCGATACCATCAAATCGTTTGAATTGAAGCGAAATTCTCTCCATACATCTAGTAAAAAATATTATTGGGATTTTGTTGGAATGGAATGTCATAAAAGTTACAATATGAAATCCCAAAAAAAGCCCAATTATATCTTTGTTGTTGTATCAAGACCGTATAATAGTTAAACTTACACCAGTCACCAACATACTTCTAAAACCCGCTTCAGAATTCAGTTTCGAACAAATTGAGTTCTGCGTTAATATTGCACATTAGCAACAACTATTTAATTTAACCACTAAATGGGGAAAAGAGGGGGTGTTATGAGTTTGAGTCCATAGTGCGTCTATGACCTCGTACTTCGGAAACTAGTGATCCGATTTCAAAGTGGCTTTTTTCGTAAGGTTCTATACTTCGGAAATGGATCCATATTTGGTGTTCAATCGTTCCGCTCGGAAAAGATTTCAGCATAATTGGAGTTTCAAATAATTGACTCATGTTAAGCATTCAGATTTGACAAACAGGAGTCCACTCTAGGGTTCACATAACCAGCAATGTTGGTGAGGCTCTATAAAGCTTTTCAGGGTCAGAAGTTTTTTTTTAATAAAATTAACTTGTTTTCTATGTGTTGGTGAAGACAAGGTAACCCGAGTGAATTTTGGAATGAAATGGCTTTATAAAAATATTACGGCAACAAATTGTGCTATCCATCAAAGATTCATAAAGTTACTACGGTGTTACGTAACGTTATTAATGGCTATAATACTATAGCCGTTTTTCAGACGAGACTGTAATTATTGGCTAGCATATTTTAGTATTTCATAGCATATTATTTAAAAACTTTTGAGGTATAAAAATTATGTATTTTTAAAACCCCTGGTGTTGCAGGTGTCCATGGGCGGCGGTGACTACTTTCCATCAGGTGGCCCGCCTGCTCGTCTGCTAGTTATAACATAAAAAAAATATTCTATAGAATGTTTTCGTTTCATAGGACAAAATTAATATACGTAAGTATAATCAATATATATAAAACTCTTTTGAAGTTGACTTAGAATCAACGCACACCAGGTATGAAATTTGGAGTGTAGTATCCATATATAGTGTAGAAAAAATGAAAAAATGCACTAAGAAAGGAATTTTGAAAAGTCACACTCTAAAGGGTAGAACGCGAGCAACGCCGCGGGCGACGGCTAGTATATTAATAAAGCAAAGTGGTGATATTTACTAAACACTAATATAACTAAAAGATTTGAAAACGTCAAAATGGTTTATGAGTGCACTTCGAAAAAAAAAATTCCAGAGTTTTGATTACGATCATGAATGAGAGAATTACTATAATAGCAACATACCAAATATTCAAATATTTCATTTGGCTGCACTTCCACCCACCGTTCTATAACTACCGCTATGACGGTAACCTATTTTTAGAAAATGAAAGTTCTACCACTCAGAATGTGGCTTCTGTGACTCCATCTTGCGGTCCTAAGCTGGCCACATATCAGTTTGTATAGGGATTAACAGTTAATTAATATTACGTCACTTCATTCTTCAGATATAGGTATATTTAACAGGTAGTCCTTTAGACCTACAAGGCAGATTCGCACGAATTTTATAGTTGGCAATCGATTAGATCGATTTCCGCTCCTTTTTTTTTTATGTCTGTGGCAACACTCCCTTTGCTAGCCTACCCTACCCTGCCTTTCGACTTTATTCTTTTTTCGTGCGAGGCAGCTTGCGCACGGTGTCCGCTCGCTCCCTAAAATACTTTTATTTAAACTCAACTCTCTTGCAACAAAGTACAGTTATGCCTAAGAGAAGTTATGAAGAAAAAATGGAGCGTTATAATTTCAAAATAAGAAGACTCGAAGAAAAACAAAATAAAAAACGCCAACGAATTATTTATTCGTCTGATTCGTCGGAAGAAAATTCGGGTAAGTCAGTGTTAATTTACTAAGAGAAGTGTTAGTGTGAAGAATAAAATACACGTAGTTTAGCCTGGAGGTTGACCGCGAGTTAACACGATGGTAATTTGACCTGGAAGTTGTCCGTGAGGCAACACAATGGTACCTAACTTAACCTAGAGGTCGCACGTGAGGCGACACAACGGTAATTAACCGGGAAGTTGATTGCGAATCAACCCGATGGTATAGTTTATTCTTAAATTACTGATTGTTCATTGTGAAACGTTCAAGAGGCCCTTTCATTGAATTCATTATTAGTAAAACTCGAAAGTTTAATTTTTTCAATGTACCCTCAGATTATTATTTTTTTTCTTTTGTTGTATAAAATTTTACCAGTCTCGTTTTTTTCTTCATTCTAGATAACGAGCTATTACCTGCCAATGCAGATCCCACAATGTCATCGCAGGATAATAATATACAAGAAGACCCTGAACGAGCCATCTTGGATAATCCTGAGGAGTTGAACGTGACTCCTGATCTGGATCCTGACGTTTTATTGGCTCTTGGAGACCCAATAGAAGTCATACCTAAATTTGGTGAAAAAATCCACGAGAAACTGGCACTTCTATGGCTCCCGGTACTCCGGAAAGGGCTAGAAAAAGAAGTTAAAGAGAAACTTCTAAAGCAGTTTCAGATACCGGAAAACTGCAACCTCTTGCAAGCCCCCAAACTCAACCCCGAGATAGCAGCTGCAACTACGGACATTGCTAGAGGAAGAGATAAAAAAATCGAGGCCTTTCAGCAACAGTTGGGCTTAGGCATTACAGCTCTTAACCGAGGCCTTTCACTGCTTTTAGAAAATGATACTGAAAGAGTGAAGGCCATTAAGCTTTTAAGTGATAGCTCTCGCATTCTTTGCGACCTTCACCACGTAGAGACTGAAGTTCGCAAGAACTACGTTAAACCGGTACTCGATAAGTCGTTCCTGAATTTGATTCAAGAAGAGGAACGAGATGATACTCTTTTCGGACAGAAACTATCTGAAAAAATCAAAGCTTCAAAAGCGATAGAAAAGCAGAGTTTGCAGATTAAAAAATCTGCCCCTGTTAAACCGACGCCTGCGACATCCTCCACCCAGGCAGGTACTAGCCGTCCACGGTTCCAGGGAAACTGGTCCGGCCCTCCTCGCTACACGACGAGCAGGGGGGGGCGAGGTGGCTTCAGGAAGCCGGTCCCAGCCAGCCGCAGGGTACCCCAAGCGTCTGCGCCGAAGCAATCAACTCAGCCCCAGAGCCAAACCAAGCCACGTGCTCCGGCCCAACAGTAAAGGTACATGCTGGTCGAATCCAAAAGTTTTACTCTTGTTGGCTCAAAATAACTTCTAATCCTTTAGTACTTAACTGGATTCTTGAAGGTTATTCGATCCCATTTTGCAGTAGCGTCAGACAAGATCATATGCCTACTAATATTTTGACACCCAATGAGGAGCTAGATATGACAGTAGCAATTAACAAGTTATTAAACTTAGGAGCTATATCAGTCTGTAGTCGCTCTCCAGGAGACTTTATTTCAAGCATTTTCCTAACTAATAAGCCCAATGGTGGCAAGCGGTTCATTCTGAATTTAAAGCCACTAAATAAATTTATTCAAAAATTTCATTTTAAAATGGAAGATCATAGAACCGCAACAAAGCTGATAACAAATAACGGCTTTCTAGCTACCATAGATCTCAAAGAAGCCTATTTATTAGTACCAATTAGTGAAGAACATAAAAAATATCTTCGATTTATGTATGATAACACAGTTTATCAATTTAACGCCATGCCATATGGATTATGCGCCGCGCCTAGAGTGTTCACAAAAATTATGAAGGAAGCTATGAGCTACCTAAGGCAGAGAGGTCACAAATCAGTTATATATCTAGACGATATTTTATGTATTGGTGACACATTTAGCGAATGTTACACCAATATGACTAGGACTCTAGAATTGCTTAAATGTCTAGGATTTATTATCAATTTTGAAAAGAGTGTGCTAACACCACAACGAACTTGCAAATTCTTGGGCTTCATGCTCAATTCTGCCGATTTGTCACTCTCCCTACCTTTAGATAAGAGAAATAATATAGATAAGCTAGTCAAAAAATACTCTCTATTGCCCAATTGTACAATTAGAGAACTCTCACAGCTTATTGGGGTATTGGTTTCAGCTTGTCCAGCAGTTAAGTACGGATGGCTGTATACTAAGACCCTCGAACGACAAAAATATTTAGCTCTACAAAAATTCGATGATTATGAAATCAAAATTAAATTATCTGAGGTAATTTTACCAGATTTGGCATGGTGGAATCGGCACATCCATTTAACATCCAATCCCATGAGACCTGACGAAACGTTTTCACTCGAAATATTCTCAGACGCTTCTAGAACGGGGTGGGGGGCATACTGTAATGGTAAACGTGTAAATGGTGGTTGGAAAGATGAAGAACTTTCTTTCCACATAAATTTCTTAGAACTCCTTGCCATATTTATGGGACTTAAATGCTTTGCCCGCGATGCTTCTAGCTGCAGCATTTTACTGCGTGTGGACAATACAACAGCAATAAGTTATATCAACCGCATGGGGGGAATCCAGTTCCCACACCTTAATGACCTGGCTAAGACAATTTGGCAATGGTGCGAGAAGCGAAATATATGGCTTTTCGCATCTTATATAAATACGAAAGATAATATTGAAGCGGATGAAGAATCCCGTAAAATAAACATTGACACAGAATGGGAACTATCAGATTGGGCCTTCCAAACGATAGTTCACCAACTGGGTCAGCCAGACATAGATCTTTTCGCTTCACGCACCAATACAAAATGTGAAGTCTATGTTTCTTGGAAGCAAGATCCAGACGCTTTGACGGTGGACGCGTTCACAATAGATTGGCGATTTCGTCAGTTTTATGCATTTCCGCCCTTTTCACTTATACTGAAATGCATAAGGAAAATTATTAGTGATAAAGCCACAGGTATTTTGGTTTTTCCATACTGGACTGGACAACCCTGGTTCCCTCTTCTCAAGAAGATATTAGTGTCCGAAATTATATATTTCAAACCTAACAGAGATCTTTTGCAATCGCATTTCAGATCACGACATCCACTGCACAGGAACCTTACCCTGGGAGTCGCGAAGCTCTCCGGGTTGCTTTTACACGGCGAAACATCCCATCAGTAGCTTTAGATTTAATGTTATCATCCGTTTCAGTAAGTACTCTAAAGCAGTACAATACATCGTACAAACTTTGGTGGCAATTTTGTCAGATCAACAGCATAAATATATTTGATCCTCGTCTAGCTAATGTTTTAACATTCTTAACCGAACAATTCAATTCAGGAGCATCTTATGGCACTATAAACTCTCACCGTTCAGCGTTATCATTGCTTCTGGGTGGGAATATAGGGTCTGACGATAGTATAAAACGTTTGCTTAAGGGTATATACAAACAGAAGCCCTGTATTCCCAAATATGTAGGGACCTGGGACCCCCAGACAGTATTAAACTATATTGCCAATTGGTATCCAAACAGAGAGTTAAGTTTGGATAAATTAACCAAAAAGTTATGCGTTTTGCTGGCTATTTGCACTGCTCATAGAGTACAAACTCTTTCATTTATTAGAGTGTCAAATATTAATAGATGCGCTGATTCGTTGCAAATTCCAATTTCCGACATCATAAAAACCTCTGCTGTAGGTAGAGAACAGCCTGTATTAGTCTTACCATATTTTAGAGAAAACCTTAACATATGCCCAGCTACAACCCTGGATGACTATTTGTTTATGACATCAGGTTTGAGACCAAATAATTTAGATAACCTTTTACTCACCTACAAGAAACCCCATAAGAAGGCTTCTTCTCAGTCCATTAGTAGGTGGATAAAACTGACGTTGGCGGAGAGTGGTGTCGATGTGGGTGTGTTCAGCGCTCATAGCACTCGACACGCTTCCACATCGGCAGCGGCCTCCGCTGGGGTCTCTATAGACATGATTAGAAAGACAGCTGGTTGGTCCAGCTCATCTCAGACCTTCGCTAAGTTTTATAATCGTCCCGTATTAGATGAAGGAATTTTCGCCAGATCAGTTTGCTCGTTAACTAACGGCAATCAGAATCAATGATGCAATAAGTATTAAAGTAGTTACGTTTAAGTTTACAGATTAAACTTTGTTGGTACCTACCTCATTTAATTTATTAAAATTATTATGTTAAAAACTTACCTAAATTGTTATTATTAGAATATAAATGATTAGTTTTTTTTTGTTACTGTTTGGAAATTAAAATTTATTATTGTTTTACAAACAAGTGTTTTATGTACTTACCTATTTACATAAAATAGCATACTCTGAACATCTACCTGTTAAATATACCTATATCTGAAGAATGAAGTGACGTAATATTAATAGATGATCAAACGAACTTCCGAGTGAAGTTCGATCACTATTATATAAGTCACTTCATTCGAAGATATAAAATCACCCTCCCAATACATAGGCCCTAATCCCTATAAATTATAATTCCCTCTCTAAAGAAATGAAGTCGAAAGGCAGGGTAGGGTAGGCTAGCAAAGGGAGTGTTGCCACAGACATAAAAAAAAAAGGAGCGGAAATCGATCTAATCGATTGCCAACTATAAAATTCGTGCGAATCTGCCTTGTAGGTCTAAAGGACTACCTGTTAAATATACCTATATCTTCGAATGAAGTGACTTATATAATAGTGATCGAACTTCACTCGGAAGTTCGTTTGATCATCTAGTAGTTTACTACCAACTAAATATTCGGTTCCGGGCTGAATCTGGAATTGCAAGCACATTTACTAAATGAGCTTTAAGATGCACCTTGAGAATGTCATAGTTGCTCTAGCAAAAGTTTTATACGAGACTCAAGTAACTTAACGGTGATTTTATATAACCGGCTAATTTGATTATCATGGTTTTAATTTACCTACAGATATGGCCCATCAGATGTTTTTTTTTAAATGGATACCCAACACAGGTTTACATAACACAAATCAACGTACATTTAAAAGGAAATAAAACAAGTTGCTCCCATAATTACAGGGTCCCACAGCATGTATATAAGAACAAGCAAATTATACAATAACATAAAGTAGGAAGAATAACAAAGTATTGGTTCACATAAACAAAAGTAAGCTTAAGGCAATTAGGTAAGTAGACAAATAAATGGTAGGTATTTAACGGTACATAAACAAGACAGCATCTATAACATGTTAAGCAGTTATCTTTATTACTGCATTGTCTCGATGCTACGATGCTAAGTTTAATGTACCAGAAGCCTCCAAACCCAGCAATGCGAGCATTTGCTTGGCGACAGAAAAAGGTAGGGTAGTACTTCTGCGGGCGAGTTCTTTCACAAGAAGCACGATAATTCCCTACGAAGTTTAAAGAGGCACAGGCGAGTGGTTTTTGTTTGACAAAACTGTCAAATTTTGCTTGTCAAGCAGACTGAATCTTGTCAAAAACGCACCACACGCGATCCCCTGCGTACACGTCCCTGTTGCAGGAAATGGACTGAATTACCTGGTATTTCTATAGCTAAGACAATAATAGATGAACATAATCCAGTCCAGGTTCTCATTATGCTTAGACACTGCGCTGTCCTAATTGACAGGTGAAGCGATACGCGATACGCGACGCATTGATCGCTATTCTATGAATATAATCTACTGGGAGTCTGGATCTGATATCCAATGCTAGGATCCAGCAGAATCAAATCACAAATACTAATTTGTTCAAAGCATACCTAGTCAGTTAGCCTCAAACTGAAGTCTTGAGATATTCTGTTTGTACGCCACAATCAGGCAAATTAAGACGGAATAAATTAATACGGAAATATGTTAGGTATTTTAGAATGTTATTTATTGTATTAAAAAACATTGAACTACTCATATGTACTTATCTAAAAATTAGAAACTTTTGAATACAGTGAAAATAAGTAAATAAAACCAACTACTGTTTTTTGATATATTCAAGAAATCCCCAGCAGTAGGCTTATGGCTATATGCTAATTAAAGAAGACCTAGATTTGTCAAATAAATTATTGATGAAAAATAAGCCAAGAAAGCATTAGGAGCTAAATTCTTTGATTAGGAGGGTAAGAAGTGTAACCGCACTCAATTTCTAAGTCCCTCCTACACAGACACACATTATAAAATTCCGTATTCACACGATACATAATGCTCAAAACGTATAAAGCATTAAAATAATTAAATTATGAAGTCTTCGCCAAGACGTTTAACGTCCCACATAAGGCAGAACGACATAATTAAGTTAGCTATTTGTTATGCCGCGCCACGTATTCTCGCTATTGAGAGGACGTGGAGCGCTTTTGAAAAACAGAAGCGCGGTATGCGTCTGTCACATGAATTTGACTGCAGTGTAAAAAGAGCTTTACTGCTCTATATTTGCTACCGAAATATCTCCGTATTTACTTATGCATTTACTAATAGAATTTATGCAAGGATATCTAATAGAGCTTTTTATAAGAGTGAGGCCCTGACTTACTGCTCAAGCACAGATCCGAAGTCAAGCATAGATTTTTGTATGAAAATTTCTAGTCAAATCTATGCTTGAGTAACGGTTTTATCAGTTTATGGGCCCTAGTCTGGGAAGTACTACTAGACAGGGACTTGGTTTTTGACGAACGTTAACTATTATTAGCAACGTTACCACTTAGCACTATTGATCTAGAAAATCTTGTTCTTCATTTGTTTATGTTGCACTATTTATTTTGTGACTTTTGTCGTAGAGATAATGGATACCATTAATAAGAAAGTTTATTGACTTCCTCAGTTAATTTCAGTCGTAACTCGAACATTGGAACTGGAAAGATAGTTCAAGAACAATAACAACTATGCAGTCTCAGATCTCTTGAATCATTCTTTTGTATTTTACTTTGTAATTAATCATGTTGGCTATTCTTCCTCAGAGCATTTTCTCAGCGGTACCAGCTGAACAACTTTGTTTATTCTGCAGTACTAAGCCTGCGTCACTGGTAAACCACTTTCTGTGAGAAATGGACCTAAGTTTTATACTTTAATACGATGTTGCATACCAATACGAGCAACGAGAAATAGACACTACAACCTTTAGAGTTTATGAAGTAAACGCAAGAAAAAAAAATTAGTAAAATAGGCTGTAGTAAAATGACTTCGTGGGTGAAACTATCACGACCATAGGAAAAGCATGATGGTAGACATTACATTAAAGTCTAGAGCTAATGAATAATTTATAAAAACTTGAATATCGTGGAAACCATGAATGCTATGAGCTTAGTAAAATAAATTGTGATAGTACTCTTTAAAACAATAAAACTCATTGTTTGATTGCATTAACATCAGGTGGGCCATCGGCTTGTTCCTTCATTTATAGTTGTGTAAAAAGAAAAAGAAATATTAGCTTTCATAATTTGAATAAGTAATTTCATGGTGTCCAAGATAATCAAGTTTTTATAGATGACCCGGAAATGTTCTCGATTGTATTATATATTATATATTTTAATCACATTTTCATGAGAGAAAAAAGCAGTAAGAAGTTGATCGTCTCACATGTCACAGTGAAACATTTTTACAAAACTAGTATTTCTTCAGTGCTACCTCTTCATTGTTACGTAGAATTGCTTAAAGTTTCTTGAACTAGATAAATTAGCTTAGAGTGGCTGCCGCTGCACCATCCGCTTTGTTCTTATTATTCTGCAAACTATGCGCTTTTGCAGAACTGCTTATTTTTTATTTCACTTACACCTTACGAATAAGCTTACGATGTGTGTGATACTTATTTTCAACTTTGCAGCGTTTCCCGGAAAATGTAGCAAGATTGTGACAAGATCAAGATAAAATCGTTTGTAGATTATACGAGATGGATTGCAAGAAAATAGACTGTCCTCACTGCTTTCAGGAGGGCAAGACTCCTAACAATACAAGGCATCACTTTCGCTGCAAGAGCATGAAAGAGCTATTTAGAAACTTAATAAACATGTTTTAATGTAACCGACTCGTAACCAAAATGGTTTAAAGTGTTTTGAAATGTACATATGTATAGAAAATTGCAGTTACCAAGCCAACCCATTGCCTCCAGTACATAATGCTTTGAGCATTGATTAGAACCACTAACCTGTTTAGCTGGCAAACGTAGTTATGGGTGCAGTCTTGTAGAAAAGCTTCCGCTCGTTCTACCAAAATCCTGGAGTTCGAAGTAAATTAATTTTGAATTTTAACTGTACCTAACTGTAATTAACTAGTACTAACTGTACTACGTATTGATTTTGTCTTTCCTGTGGATATGGCTGACTAGCCTGAGAGGATGGTATAGGTGCTGGGCAAGCCTACTCCATCTAAACATTGTCCCAGACACTACAGTGTCCCGTTAAGTGTAGGCATAGGTTGCCTCCTGACGCTGTATAAATCATCTTCAATAGATGTAAAGGCCTATTTATTATTATTATTAACTGTACTACGGGAGTAGTTGACATTGTACAAACGCTAGAAAATAAAAAAAAATTGAACAAAATGTATGGAAATGACTTACTATGTAATGAATAGAAAATTAATCGATTAAAATTACAGATTTTGTCTTGAGCGATAAGTCATGTAACCATTCACATTGTTTTGACATAATTATCCTACGTTCTACGTTTGTATAATATCTACTTGGCCACATTGGCTAAAGTAGCTGGTTAGAAACGAGAAGTACTAGCAAGTAATCTTCTTTCCAGGCAAATGCACCATTTATATGCGTTGTCGTGCAAGCGTTAACTGATTATACCCACAAAGCAAGCCTATCTGGCTTGATTAACTGGTATTGTACCCTAACTAGCGCGATATGGTGCTGTGACAACTATTAGGTACATGAATGATGATTCAAGATTATGTTGCATCCAAATAGCGAGCTGTATTAGAGCCAGGACCGTGTAATTGACTTAGTTCTAAATAACATTGAAGTTCAAGTTTTTTTAATTTTTTTAACAATTTTTGTTCAAAAGTTATTCACTATTACGGGTATTTAACTGTAGGTTTTGAGTCAAGTATATAATGAAGATTGAAATAAATGTTAGTGGACATTTTACACAGCGCAAAACAAAAAAAAAGTCAAAAATTCTTATCGTATATTTCCAATAACTGATAGGAAAGACAGCATTAAAAAGCAAAATTCTTTTTAGGGGTCTCGCTTGGTTAGTTTAAAAACTAATGCTCGAGGCGCCAATGTATAATGGAATACCTCATGTGCTCCTAATTCCACCGTCAATCCTGACTCTCGGAATGAATCAGGAATTACATTACACAAACAGATTGGCATTGGCTGACGAAGTTAAGTATGGTTCAATGAAATACTGTCTTTTATGGAACACGAAAATAATGCAAAAGTAGCCCACAATGTCCCCTAGCGAACCGATCAACCTGTTTTGACTAATTTTAACTTCTTCTTCTTCTTCTCTTCAATAATGGCATGTGTCCGTCATTTCGACAACTATACCAGATGCAAAACTGAGTGACAGATATCGGTAGGGTTGACAAGTCCTGTCACAATAACTACTGCACTTACATTACATACTAGCATGTTATTGGTTGAAAGTCTAGTCTGATAGGTTAGTATAAATGAACATTATTTCTCACAAATCTATAGGTATGAATTTTGCAATATCTGGCTGCATTTCAACGTGAGGGGAACGGAGTATCTACAGGAGCGTGCAATTTTAAACTCGACAGTCTGTACCATTCGACGCGAAAGAAAAATAACCTGAAGCTTTCCCAAGACACCGTCAATATTACTTCTAGCGGTAAACCGATACCCAGTGAGACAAAATAACCTTAAATTTCCATTAGCTTGTGGTACGGTGACGGCTAATCCTAATGCTCTCAAGCTCGTATTAGATTCACTACGGTTGACTGGTACCTACTAAGAGAGGTAAGCAAGAAAAAGACGACAGTTGCTATGAAATCGTAACTGTACCGTATCGAGTTACAATGCGTTGCAATGCCAGCTAGATTGAGGTGCATTGCCGCGTTTCTGCGCAGTGTACCTCGTGCATGTAATAATTTCAGTAATTTTTGATGTCGATTCAATACCATCGCCCAGTTAAATTGGATTTAAAGCCACGCTGATGCAATTGGTCGCTATTTGACGCTTTGCCACAGACTCGATGACGACTTGATTAGATAAAAAACTAAGTTGAATACAGCGCTGCAGCGTATTGTAATACTCGTCGATCGAGTATACCCAGTTATAGTATCGATTTCAAACTTATAAATAATAAATAAATAAATATTCACGGACACTTTACACAACGCCTTCTAGTCCCAAACTAAGCAAAGCTTGTACGATGGAAACTAGATGGCTGATAGAATACATACATACACTTTTTTTTTGTAAATACATACTTATAATACATAGAAACACCCAGACACAGAACAAACACCTATGTTTAAAACACACAAATGTTTGTTCTCGGTGGGGTTCGAACCCACAACCCACAGCATGGAAGGCAGAGCTACTACCGACTGAGCCATTCTGCGATTTCAGATTTCGACCAAACAGTTTGACAATTTGCCAAAAACTTTTTTGTCACATCCCCAAAAATTTAAAAGGATGTCTACCCGTGATAATTTTTTCATTTGTTGTTCACTTAGAGAAACTTTAATTCAAGAAAACCTCAATTCTCGCCTCTTAATTTATTAATAATTTTATCGTCGACTGCCTAGCATCATGGCTTCACTCGCATCATAAATGAAAAGGATAATCCATTTCTGTTTGAGCATGACACGCTTTCACAAAGAAAATCTTATCCATAGTGCTAATAAATGTGAAGTAAAGTCTAATTATGTTTATTTTGCTGCTCAAGTCAATACTTCTCAGTCAAGCTACAGTCAACTTTAAAATAAAGTAAGATTTAGCAGAAATTGCTTTCTAAAACAATAACAATACATCTTCTAAATATATAAAACTCTTTTGAACCTGACTGAGAATCAACGCACAGCCTAAACTATAAGTCCTAGAGATATGAAATTTGGAGGGTAGTATCCTTATGTAGTGGAGGGGTGCACTAAGAATGGAATTTTGAAACGTTACACTCTAAAGGGTAGAACGCGAGCAACGCCGCGGGCGACGGCTAGTAAACAATAAATGTGTTTATCTTTAGCATAATTCGTAAATATTTTGACCGATGAACTGAATAATCAGTCATCATCATCATCATCATCATCATCATCAATATATATAAAACTCTTTTGAAGCTGACATAGAATTAACGCACAGCCTAAACTATAAGTCCTAGAGGTATGAAATTTGGAGGGTAGTATCCTTATGTAGTGTAGGGGCGCACTAAGAAAGGAATTTTGAAAAGTCACACTAGAACGCGAGCAACGCCGCGGGAGACGGCTAGTTTTTTATGTAACGCTATGATCATTTGTGACGTTAATATGACGATTAATATGACATGATTCCTGTTTTTTTTATGCTTAGTACTAGTACCGTGGGTAGATTGCAGCGAATAGCATAATTTCACCTCGTTAGTATTTCCAAGCGTTATTCTATTACCATCCGATTCCATGAACTTCTTTGAGAGCCGCTGGCTTGAGAAAAATCTTTTACCTAAAGTAAATTACGAGGACTCCAAGAGAAAATATTTAGTAACTAGAATGAATGTCTCGAGTGGATTCAAGAGCTTAAGTGAATTGTTTCGTTTGCGTCTGTGGAATACAAAGTAGTAACTATTTGTAAAATACCTAGTAACTAAATATTATTATTTGTAAAACCCCGTGTAAAATTAGTATCAAAATAGTATATTTCAGCTTTTCTAGACACGTTGACATTCTGCCACTAGAGAATAAATATCAAAATTAGTTGAACAATAAATTACGTGATCATTCGGAAATATTTAGACGTTTTCTATTTCTTTTTGTTTAGTTTGTAGAATGTCGACTTTACATATATCCGGGAGTAAAATCTTACTATCTTACAACATAATTACAAAATATTACAATATTATCATGATAATATTTAGAATATATTATCACGCCCGTTTTCATTATAAGGCATGAACCACTTTCTGCTTGTTACGATCCGAAATACCTCTTTTGCTTATACGAACTCACTAGACATCATCATCCTAAATAGGTAATTAATTTTGCGTGATACACTTCATTAATTAGGTGAGTAACTTTGATCTTAATCATTATCATCAATATATATAAAACTCTTTTGAAGCTGACATAGAATCAACGCACAGCCTAAACTATAAGTCCTAGAGGTATGAAATTTGGAGGGTAGGTTCCTTATATAGTGTAGGGGCGCACTAAGAAAGGAATTTTGAAAAGTCACACTCTAACGCGAGCAAAGCCGCGGGAGACGGCTAGTTTAACTATAAATTCGTTACTTACGTTGCTGACTAAAAACCAATGCGTGCAAATTATAGTTTCAAGACATTTGTAGGTTATTTTTTTTAGTAAATAAAGGGTATTATATTCCAACGTAGAAATTCTGTGCTCTTATTCCCCCAAGTTTTATTTAAAAATTAATTTAAGTGAAAGGGACATAAATACCTAAAGTTTGTTTTGTTTTTTTTGTAAACTACACTATGATTTTAATGATTTTTACAGCACTGCAGTCACTACAATATCAACAAAACAAACAATAAACTAAACATAAACTTCATCGTGTAAGCATTATTTTGTTATTCTACAGTACAACTCATAATTCTCAAACTCGGCAGAACTATCTACGATCTAAAAGTCCAAGTAACATTAAACTTTACCGAGACCTTAAATCATGCCAGTATTCGTGAGTCGTAACTCGTAAACACAGTAAAAGGACTGGATGTTTAACCGTCTCTCAGCGAGCGCACAGCACTTTATTTTAGCGTCATCAGAACTTCCCTCGGCTCACACATGAATTCGGGGATAGACAAAGAATACGCGATGAAAGAGCCTTTCATACTGCAGGCTCTGCTTATGTTGCGATAGCGGCTTAATATCCACAAGTTTGCGAACTTCTGAGTGTACGCGTGCTCACAATAGGTCTTTAGCGACGGAGTTATGTTTTAGCTTCATCATTTACAATTCGCGGCTATCATAGACAAATATTACTACATCAAGGGCACGTAACACAAAACTGTTAATGCAAACTGCTTTTTTGTGTTTTGAAAATAGAAAACTCAGTCAAGCTCCACACAATGTAATTACTGGGTAATTCTTTCGTAGCTAGTATTGATGCGCTTTGGGTGTCTGCGTTATTTGTGCCGTTTTCCTCAGAGTCGTTTAACAAAATGACGGGACCTTTTTATCTTAGTCGGGCTGCAATTTGTTTCTCACTCTATTTTCTTCAAACCGCAGACCGACCGAGCAGTTGCTATTTTGAATATCCCTTTTCTCCAAAATTAAACAGTATTAGTCAAGTTCCAAATGTATGGGGATTTGGGGAAACGCAATAATTTAGAAACAAAATACCTCGATCCAACGTACCTTTGCCTGATTGGAAGAGGTAGATTTAGAGAAGAATAACAACGCTTTTCAGATTCAGTAATCATGGAATATCCCCAAAATAAATAAATAAATAAATAATAAATAAATATTCACGGACACTTAACACAACGCCTTCTAGTCCCAAACTAAGCAAAGCTTGTACGATGGAAACTAGATGGCTGATAGAATACATACATACACTTTTTTTTTGTAAATACATACTTATAATACGTAGAAACACCCAGACACAGAACAAACACCTATGTTTAAAACACACAAATGTTTGTTCTCGGTAGGGATCGAACCCACGACCCACGCATGGAAGGCAGAGCTACTACCGACTGAGCCATAACGCCTGTCAAAAAATTAGTAGTTTTGCATATTCTTTTGACAGAAATAATGAAGGTAAATAAGTATGCTTCGCTATTAGGTAACCATACTTAATGTTTACAATATACTAAGTACTTATATTCAAAAGTTAATTCCTTTTATGCAACTTTAACTTCCCAGAAACTTTATTATATTAGTTTTGAAGCAAAAAGCAAAAAGTTGCATAAAAGTACTCGTAGCAAAAACAAAATTGAAGTCCCAGAAAAGGTCCAATATTATTATGTCCATCAGGCTCTGTCAAAGCGAATCAAAAACATTTTTGTGCGAGCGTACGAAACAGCAAATTCAGGACCTTCGTATATTTATATCTACACTCTCCCAATATCAATCTGATTTACTTCAAAAAGTGTCACAAAATACTTGTATCTACTTCAATTACTTCTGTGATCCGCAAGAAATCGAAATTGAAGTTTTCTATTCAAACCGTATTTTTAGATTATAACTAAAATCGATTCGGAGTTTCTGTGGTTTTCAGGGCACTTCAAAGTTGAAATTTAAATTATGGCACTTAACAGAACAAAGGCTGGCTTGTACGGTAGATTTGATTCATTCAATTATTAAAACAATGCAGGCTGGTTCATGAATTGGTAATACTTATTTGTATTCAAATCCATAAAAGCTGTTCCACCGCCACTCATACTATAGTGCCTTCAACTTTACAACGTTTCAATTGAAATATTTAATAGTAAAAAAATAAACAATGAGACAAAGAACGAAGACTTTCGCTTAGACCTTCATCAGATTCCTCTAGAACCTCTACGAATATAAAATAAAAACTTAAACTTCGATAAAACTTCGTAGAGGCTCTACGAGAAATGTTTTTCTCGTAGAGCCTCTACGAAGTTTTATCGATGCTTGAAATAAAAGAAAATTTCTAAAATGATACTGACGCTATCACAAAACTCTACCTACACTACACTATTATTGAGCAGTGGAAAGATATCAAACTTTTTAGGCCAATTGTCAGTAGTAGAGCCGTTGGCGATGGGGAGTGGGGACAACTGGGAATAACCGAATAAATTGCTCTTTCCTCATCATTTTGATTTTACTTCCTGCTTTCATTAGTTTGAAAGCTTTTGGTAGTTAATTCTGAGATGTAATAAGCTTGCAATTGAACAGCCACCCCTCTAAACCAAAACACATCAACGTGGACATCAACTGCTTGACGAGAAATATATAAGTAATACCTAAGTAGTAATAGTTCTTTCCAGTACGAACTTTTTTTAACGGGCTGCTAAACCCTGCCAAGGAATATTTCATGTTTCTAAATAGAAACTCCCTTAGGCTGGTGAAGATGATGCAATAAAGACCGATCTCCCGTGATGGCACGGCCGTAGCGGAGTCGTAATTGGTTCAGCTGTCGTCGACCATTCCTGGCGTATTGCGACAGAACTTCAATATATCGTCTATCATAATGTGATTTACACAAGTTTTAGTAGCGTTTTGATACGTACGAGACTTTTTGTGGCTTTTTAGGAGCTGGAGTTTCGAAACTGCTTGAATGTTTTTTGTTAGACTTGTAGGTTAGATAGGTTCGAACCAAACCGCGGCTAATAGTTTTCTAATGTATGTTGCATAGATTCACATTGCAATCTTAGCCATCCAAGATATTCTACTATTATCAATTCAACAAATAGTCACGGGACCATTTTTAATTTTAAAATGTCAACAAGAAGGTTTGGTATCTTTTGTACTCTTGAGGCGCAAAAATGCCAAAGTTACTTATCGTACCTATCTAGGTAATCTTTAGATCTCGTTTCTGAAAATTAGTTTTATAAGATTTCCAATTAACTTTACAAAAACCTTTTAGTATAACCTAGTTTAGCTAGATTATACTCTGCGGTTGATAGTTAGCCCGTAGTACATCCTAATCCAATATTTAAATTGTTACTAATCCAACGGCTGTTGTGTAACTAAGTAACCACCGCAATAGGCTTGTTTATCAGCACGTGCTGATAATGATAACTATCACCCACTAACCCCAGTATTAAAATTACCTCCTGGCTTCGATACATACCAACGGGGTTTGTGAAACTTTATAACACAAACAAAATAACAAACGCGTTTCTAAACCCAAACATCCGGATCCAATTTATACGTTCGCAAAGTTTGGCACCACATCCTTAGCCAACAACTCGTATCCTCAACAAACGGTCTCTGAGGTATGTGGTAGGTTTTTTGCTCGCTTCAATCTCAGCAAAGCGAGCGACGGCGGCGGCTGGGGGGTTTACTTCGTTTGTCGCGATATCGCTCATAAGCGGCGCTATCTCGCCGCGCCGCCGCTTCTATTCACCCGAAATAGTACCTCAAGGAGTTCGGTAATGAGTTCCCTTGAACACTGTTACTACCTCCTCACTATTTTTAACGATGCCATTTTTGAAAATTGTCTCTATATGCCGTCTACATTCTGCCGTCTGGAGCAAACAAAGACCATTGAGGTAGTTTTTGCTCGGGGCGTAGTGAGTAGGTACTTACGGTGACTTGAGTGTCTATTATGTACCTTTGAAAAACTCAAGTAGTGTTTTAGTGTGCGGATCGACTAACATGTTTTTACTAACAAAAATGTATGTGGACATATTTCAGCAGCTTCACATACTTAAGAGAACTCGCTTGCTAATCTACGTTGTAGTACAAACCCGTGTATTAATGATGCTGTTGTTACGAGTGCTAACTTAACATACAACATAAATAATAATATACTAGCAATTCCAACAAAGTTCGATGTTGTAGGTACTCGTAACATTGTTGTCAAATCACAATGCTGGAGTTAAAAGTTTAGAGGCAGCAATCTGGCTCCCTAAGTGGCGTTTGAGCCATTGCTGGCTTCGGACGTTCCACCCGGCCCCGCTAACTAAGGAAAGGTAAATTTACATTACAAACGAGCAAAATACGAAATCTACGTACGAGCAAACGTCCTTGTGTTTTCATAATAAAGTGCTCTTTGATTAAAGTTTAATGTTATTTCAGTCATCTTCAGGTGCAGGGGAAGCTGCTTCATACAGTTTTTTAATTAAATTTCTGTCGTAATTTTTTTTTTTAGGCTCTGCGAAATTAAGAAAAACACTGTCGCATTGCATCGCTTTACAATAAGCCCCAGAGCCCTGAGTCTATCTCGGTGTTGTGTTTTCTTGCTATTTTTGGCATTCGGAAACGGATTCGCAAAGTGAAAAATTTTGTATGAAAACCGGATAAGCGCCTCTAGCAGGAGATTTGGGAACTGTTTCTGCGAGTCTATCTGACGTCTATAGACTCGCAGAAACAGTTCCCAAATCTCCTGCTAGAGGCGCTTATCCGGTTTTCATACAAAATTTTTCACTTTGCGAATCCGTTTCCGAATGCCAAAAATAGCAAGAAAACACAACACCGAGATAGACTCAGGGCTCAGAACTTTGTGCGGTATAAAAATAAACCAAATAGCGTGTTGCGGTTAGGTTTTGATAACTTAGAAAACACTAAGTCACGTTTCAGTAGATACAATATTGAGTACGTTTAACCCCTATAAAATACTAAAAAAGAAAAGTTACTTACTCCAAAGTACCCACCAACTATAAATTATTTCTGGTGTGCTCGTTTATTATGGCCATAAAAAATACGAATAACCCAGAAACCTGTGTTACGAAAGTTTTAACGAACATTTTTCGGGCACCTCACTTCACAAGTTAGAAAGAGAAAACATCTAGGTATAAGAACCAAACTTGTATATTATTAGAGCATGTTATGAGTCCTTACCCAGCGTGAATATTGAAAGCGTCAGCAAAATCTTGGCAAGTCAAAAAAATTGGTTCATTTTTACGGAAAATAATATGAAACATGGCATGAATTGAAAAAGTTTGCCGAGGAAAATCCGCTACGACGCAGACACGCTCCATTGTTAAAAACGACACAGTACTTTTTCAAAAAGTCCGTATCCGGATCGCCAAGTTACACTCACATCCAAGCGAGATGTCTCAAAACTTGTCCTGTCTTTTTCGTAACAAATCTGTAAACTCGTATCAAAGACCATGCCTTGTTCTCTCAAATAAAAATATCTATACCTATTACGTTATCACTCGTGATAATATCTGCTGTGTTATGATTACCTAGTTTCTGCAGTTTATCATATCATCGACTTAAAAATTAAAGCGACCACTGGTAGTGGTGTGCGCCAAACGTTTGAGCTTTATCGCCCGTCTCGCCGCGGTAAGACTTAAAAATCCAAATGGATCGTCGACATTGAAACGAACCTAAAGAAATATTTATGGAGTCGAATTTTAAATGTGTTCGGGAACGCAGCCGAGGTTCGTGTATCGCAAGCAGAGATCGCCGGCAACAAATTGCGGTTGGACGAGATAAAAAAGGTCCGTCCGTCATTTTGCTAAACGAGCGGTCGGAGTGTGCCGTGGTCGAGCAGTAGCCCAAAAAACGACGGCAACGACCCTCGGCCGGAGCTAGCTATGTCTTCTACGAAAATAATACGAATGTCAATTTCTATTTACGATATATAGGTCCGACCGAACTCCCCGTAACTTGTACCGACCGCACTGTAAGACGGAGCTAGTCAGGTTATGGACCCAAAATTGAAATAAACATTTGGCACACTCGTTCTTCGCACGGCAAGAATGTGAATGCGATGATTATTCAAATTCTGATAACATTCTTTTTTATAGCAAAATGCTTTTTGGTTGAAATCTTCTATTTCATGAGCCAATTCAGTGGAATAAACGGCAAATATTTCTTTAATTTGCAGTTTAGGAGATTTCATTACTTTTCCATCTCTTTTCTAAGTAAATCCTTAAAATATTTAGACTTCAAATTATTACTTACCACGATCACTGCTTGGTACGAGTATCTAAGGAACTGGCTAATGAATTGCACGACTTTGTATTTTTCATTTGTAAACAGTGTAAATGATTGATTTTTAAACTTTTTATCACTTTGAACGAAAATCTATTACAAAATTGGGCTACTCTCATTAACACAGTAATTATAGTAACTAACTCTTCATGCATTTCCGTTTAATAATCCAACTGTGTTCTAATTATAAAATCAGAACAGCTATTATAAGCTTATTTAGAATAAGCATTAGTTTCAACCTAGCTAAGTCAATTATTGTCTATTTCAAAATATATATTATTATTATGTACTTGAAACGAATATAGAAAATTTGATATAGAAAAATAAATATAATGTCCGAACAATTTTACCTTACCACTTTCAAAACGCCAATAAAATCAGAAATATTGATTTTACAATAGAAAAAGATGCACAAATCGCAACTGTGCAACTGAGCTTTTTAGCCATTGATCTGTTCCACGGATTTACTGGACTAATAACATTAAATCAACGTGGAGTTTTAGCGAGAATACGCAACGGGGAGCGACGACATCGTCTCGGAAAGGCAATTTACAACAACAATAAAAGTATCTCTTTTATTGTCGAACACACAATTCGCCTGGACAGCTGTAATTGCGAACTCTCCTAGTGTCTATTGGTCTCGTAATTTTCATTCTACTGGTACTGTCTGTCCTGCAATGGGACCAGATGGTTCCCTTACAAAAATGCGGATTTAATTCGGCTATCGGACGTTTAAAGTAGATTTATTGATATTATCACACTTACATTTTGAACAGTATTGACAGTTTTGATAGGCGTCATAGCTCAGTCGGTAGTAGCTCGGGTTAGTTTGCCTTCCGTGCTGTATGTCTTCGTACGGAAATTCAAGTACCTAAATTTCATACAGTTACCACTAGAAGTGTCACTGCAAAAAAACTTGTCAAGCCAAAATTTAGTAATGATTATGGTAAAAGAACTTCAAACTATTTGATCCCTCACCTTATTAATAAACTTCCCATTGAAATTAAAAACAATATCTCTTCGAAAAATATTAAATATACGTTAAAAAAATATTTTTTAAATAACCTTAATTCATAAAATGGAGCATCCTTTGTAGGTCGAGCGCATTCATGCCACCTGTAAGTGGGTACCTATCGTTTAACCGCCTGCGCGCGCGCCCCTCGCCCGCTGCGCCGTGCTTTGCTTTTGTTCTATTCGCATCACCTGATTACAATGTTATCTTGTCAGTGTGGTGTGCATGCGCTCGTTCATTCGATATACATACCTACGAGAACCTAGTGTCTAGACAAACCTTACCTAGGCTTTAAGGCACTATTTTGTTGATAATATGTGTAACATTTTATAAAAATAATAATAAATAATAAATAAAATAAATAATGTCGTGGGTTCGATCCCCACCGAGAAAAAACATTTTGTGTGTGGCAAATACAGATGTTTGTTCTGTGTCTGGGTCTTACTATTAATATTATAATATTATAATATTATTAATATTATAAGTATGTATTTACAAAAAAAAGTATATAAGTATTCCATCAGTAATCTAGTTCCCATAGTACAAGCTGTGCTTAGTTTGGGACTAGAGAGCGTTGTGTGATAAGTCCAGCAATATAAATGTCCAGATATATAATAGTACCTAACATACAATTAAAATAACCTTCCTATACTTAATTGACATAACGCAATCAGTAACTGATCAATACGTATAGAAATAACATACCTACCTATTATCTAACTATTTCTACAGTTTAAGACATGTTGAAGTTTCTATACTTAATATACGAGTAAGTATATATTTCTCCTTGAGGTAGGTAACTAAGAAAAATTTTAAATACTTGCTTCTACAACTATTTTTTTCACCAAAAGTGCAGTGTCGATACAGAGAATCATTTCTATACATATAGGTAGGGACATTATTAAATGCATTTTGCTAGCTTCTCTAGTACCTAAGTACGTTGTTTTCTCAATGTTCACCAATCACCACTACGCGTTTTTTTTAGGCTTCTTCTTCAAAAATACTACTTACGAATCAATATAGCAGGTAGAGTACACTCGAGCACAAAGCACAGCTCTCGTATCGCAAGCTCTGAACTGCGTTCGCTGCCCAGCATAAGTCAAGTGACGTGGCTACAGATATACGAAAACAAGAAGCTTTTGACAGCAAAGAACGCGCTGAAATGCTGAAATGTCACTATTTAGTCACAGAGTACCTATGATTTAGTATGAAAACAGTTCAGAAAACCTGCCAGGCTTACAAAGGCAGCACACCGATCGCGCCCCAGTTGCTCAAGGTGATGGTTTCGGTTATTCCGAAAATATTACCTACTTACCGAATATATCACTTACCAACCAATACAGTACTTTATACTTTAGTAGTTAGAGTACACTCGAATACAAAGCTCAGTTGCTTAAACGAGACGGTTTCAGTTATTCCGGTCCACGTAGGCTGCATCAGTGGGGTCAATGAACGCTACACGTTCTAAACCTGCCGGCACTATTATTAGAACCTATTACGGGATGTCAATTTGATCGCTCCACTTTAGTGATGTAGTCCCATTATAGTGATATTGTACACTTTGTTTCATGACGGTACCTGTTCATGAGACACGGTTGAAACTTAGATGGCTTTGAGGTATTGACACAAAAGGGGTCAAGTACGTCAAAATTGTTTTTTATTTATTTAGGTATTTATTTTTCGCTAAGATAAGTATCCAATAAGGTTTATGATGCCTAAAATTTATCAACTATTTATTATACCGTGAGGTTATTTTTTTTTATTATTTATAAAGAGTATGTACTGGTTGTCTAAATGTCTAGTCTTAGTAGTATGTAGTGGTAAAAACTTGCACATATAAGGCAATTTCAATAAATATAACAATGCTTTTAATGGGGATCACATACTTAGTGGGGATTTCTGGGGAAAAATCCAGAAATCCCCACTGCTACACTATAGCATGCTACGACGCAACTAGTGAGGATTTCTGAAAAAAAAAAAACCTTTTATCTCTACTAGTGGGGATTACTTAATGGGGATTTTTGGAATAAACCACAAATCTTCATAACTCTGACTAATAACTTACCGATGAAATATCCAGTTTTAAGAAGTAATTTTCACAATTCAAATAGTTATGTAGGTGACTGTACACGATTGTACGTGTAATTACATCGTTGCGCTCCTGGAATTGTTGCTGTCAAACTATACCTATTTCCCAATTTAGAACATTATGACGTCAAGCATACGATTAATTTTCGGTTATCATCTATAGTCCAAATAAAATAAGACTGATACTTTTTGTGGCCAAAGGTTCTCAAATGACGACCACAATCTAGAAGGTTAAGCGTAGCTCACGCCCGATGGCAAGATGATACTGAGAAGGAAGACGGAGAAAATTCAAACTCGTTGTTTCCAGAAATCTATGGGAAGTCCTTGATCAGAGGACTTCTTCAAGCTTTGATGATTATGAGTTTTTTTTACGGTTGAAGTATCGAAAGTATCAAAACATTTTGACCACTTCACACTGCCATGATTTGAAAAGTGCTACGCCGTAGCACGTACTACGATTTCGTAGCGGTACAGAACTCGCGACTACAAATAAGTCATGGAATACCATTTCCCCAGAGAGTCTCTTTCGCAAAACGTTAAACGAAGGTTCGTATTGACATTTCGAGTTACACTACACGGCATCGACAGCTTGACTACGGAGCGTACCGCGTCGCTGCGCAGTGTAATTTAAAATGTCAATACTAACTTTTGTGTATCGTTTTGCAGAGTACATGCCTGCCTTTTGGTCGTTTATCAGGTCAGTGGTTTATACTAAGCCAATTAGCGTTAGTCCAATAGTCCAATGGTAAAGTCAGTGGTATGATGTATAAAAGTAGTTCAGTATTATGCTTCTACCAGTATAGTTTTTTTGCAGTGTGAGGTCCCAAAAATATATTACGTATTTTTGTCTTTTTTCTCCTTAACACAAGTTCCTACTTACTGTTTTTCTTTCTAGTTTGTATAAGAACCTCCAACTGTCGTTTCAATCGACGAATAAAGCTTGCAACTGATAAATACTTACCAAACTACTTATTGTTCAAACGTTGAAACCAAAATACTTTGAAACGTTTGCATTCTGAGTTTCCAATACTTATTTGTAGAAGCTTTTGAAGGGAGGATTTCGAGTCGCTGTTATTTATTGAGTAGCTCATTATTTCTCAAGATGCAAAGAGAAAAGTACCAGCACTATCGTAATAAATAAACAGCAAACGTTTGTATTCTACTGTATCGTTAGAAGTTGAAAATTGAAACAAAATATGGATTCAATGCCAGTACCCTACTAAAATAAAATCTGTTGATTTATTCTAAATATGACCATACTAGTAGAAACTTTGATAAAAAGCTGTCTTTTGACTTATTTCTCTAGAAGGTTTTGGCTAGGATTTTGTAACTAGTATAGCCTAGTATTCAATAAAAAGAAGGAACTTTGCACATTAAAAAAAACTGCTTATCGAACGTAAAAATCGTATAGCACACTCTTCAGCTCAGTAGATCTTTTTAACACAAGTAGGTATGTGTTTAGAAAATGTGTAACCGATATCCTTTTAGAGTTAAAGTGTTGATAAAGTTTGTTGTATACGTTTCAGGTTCTTTTCTTATAAAGTACATAACCTAAGTTATTGTTATGACTGCTCTCTTATATTAAATCTTTTTATATAAAGTAAATCCGTTATTGGATGTAAGGTTTATCTTTAAGATGCTAAACAATTCGCCTTTAAGATCTGTGGATTTTGTGATTCTAAATAAATAAATAAATAAAAATAAATAATCTAGCTATTTGTATAGCGTCTTGGCCAATCAATCATACTTACTGCTTATAAACTATTTTGGAATTAAACTGAAACCTTCAGAATAAAGTGAAATTAATTTATTTCAACATTAAAAGAATGCTCGTTCGCATTTCACTTAAAAACAACGTTACCGTCAACATCAGTTCAATTATTTACAATACAATTACATCTAAAATGTTGTCTAATTGAAGTATGTTATCATCAAATGATTTAAAATGTTGAAAAGTTTATATGGTACCACTGGTTATGAAAAATCCACTAGTTTCGATACAATAATGTCTTGAGCCACTCGGGCCGGGGTTGCTGGGGCTTGTACTCCGGAGGACTGAGAGCCAGCGGAGTCGCCGCGTCGGCGAGTGCTACCGACGATGAAGTTTCAGTCACGGCTATGCTAGGCTTCCCTTTCAAAATAGACCTCAGCTCATCGCCTTCTACTGCCCTCGACCTTTGCAAATTTTCTCTCGTCTCCTTCATCCTAGACAGTTGTTCCCTTAAGGTTCGGTATTCCTCCAAGAATTTCTCAAGTTGCGACGCGCGGAAATCATAGTCCTCCATCGTGTGGGCGGCGCTCGCTCGTGAATAATCTCTCAGACCGGATAAATCGAGTAATGGAGTGGCGGACGGCACTGCAGGCTGCTCCCTCGAGGGCGACGCAGGGAGGCTAGGATTGCGACGCATATGACTGCTGCCCGCTGACAAGTCTAAAAAACTATTTGATCGCCGGCTGTTGGTTCTCTGTCGGGACTTATCGTGTATTCTGTTATCGAGAAATGTGACTGAATCGCCGCCGGAACTGTTTCTCCGGCTGCTTAGTAGAGGACTGCGGCTGTCGCCGTCTTTTCTTCTAGGCATTGTGTAGAAGCAGTACGGATCATGTTTATCATTGCGTAAATACGAAGAAGCTCCTAACGCGCTCATTTCTATAAGGTCTGGGTAGTTTTTCTCGCTGTCGCTGCCGGAGAGATCGTTATCGAGCCGGTCACGTGTGCGCGTTCGCGTGCAATGTCGCGGATTGTTATTGTACCTACTATTCTCTGATAATATTTCAACGTGAGGGTTTATGATGCTCGTTGAGTTTGAACTCTGCACGGATTCGGAAGTTTCATCAGACCTGTAACAATGGAAAATAGTTGCTAGGCGTAATAGTACCGTGAGTCACGCGAAGGATTTATAATGGTACTTATATACCGGAACCAGTGTAGGGACACTATGTATTTCAGTGAATTGTTATAAAAATCATTTATTTGATGAACTTATGATGTTAATGTGATTAGGATTACCTTAAGTTATAGTCGCTGAAGCGCGGTATGTGAAGATCGCGTTCTGGTATGTTCCTATTGGCACTCGGCTCGAACTCTACTCGTCGCCAGCCGGCTCCTAGCGGCGGAGTGCCGGACCGCTCCCTCTCGTCACGCAGCTCTCCCCTCGCGTACCCTTCGTAGTCATCTTCCGGGTCATGCAATGGCACATTCCTATAGTCCCCGCGCTTACGACCATTGTCCGAAGGTAGCACACGAGGCACTTCCGCATTGTTTTTTATACTAGCGTCTATTTTCTCGTAACTCTCTTCGCGGTGATTGTTTGTCACTATTTGTTCATTCCATCTATCTAACCGTCTTTTTTTACGAGTTTCGTACGCGCACAGCCCTACCAGACACGAACTTAGCACTATTACTGCGGATACCGCCATTCCCGCCATCAGAGCACGTCCACCGAAACTTTTACTCTCCGGCTTCTTGTCTACAGCTAAACTTAAAATCACCTCCGCTTTACCAGCTCTATTTTCAGCGTTGCACGTGTATGAGCCAGAGTCTTGGATGTCGGCAGATTTTATGGTTAAATTACTAGTTTGACCTTCGCTACGTAACATAAAAGCTCTACCGGAATTGACATTCGTCGTACTGTTGCCAAGCAGGCGTCCCGCGCGCACCCAGCGCACGCGCGGCGCCGGCACGCCCGTCACCCGGCACACCAGCGTCACTGCGTCTCCCTCTAGTCCGTGGTAGTGACTTGTCATGGCACTCACTTCGGGCTGACAGGCAAAGTCTTCTAGGTCGAGGCGATCCCAAGACTGTGTCATCAGGCGCGGAGGTAGAGCGCAATCCGGAACAACGGTCGCTGGAACGTTCTTCCTAATCATCCAATCGCGTAACGGTCGCAAGGCGCAGGTGCACTCCCAGGGATTATTTGCTAACTCCAAGCCTTTAAGCGTCCGTAACGATGCCAACACGGCCACGTGCAGCACTTGCAGCTTATTTTTGCTCAGTTCCAAATATTCCAGTGAAGATTCCAAGCCTGCGAAACCTCGCGGCTCGATCTCTGATATTTTGCAGGCGCTGAGAGATAACCGCACTAAATGCGGCAGTGCACTAAAAGATTCATCTTTAATTTTCACGATCTGATTACCACCCAGTCTTAGCTCTCGTAGTTCTCGGATCGACTCAAAAGAGTGCGAGGGGATATTTTCTAGGCGGTTGCGCGAGAGGTCTAGCTCGACCAGGTTAACGAGTGCTCGGAAAGCGTGCTGGCGAATGATACGAAGGTTGCAGCTGGGGATGTAGAGACGTTGAAGATTGAGCAGGCCGGCGTTTGAGAAAACGTCGTTTGGGAGGATGGGTAGGCGATTCTCGGAGAGGTCGAGGAGCTGTGTGGTGGGGTCGAGACGCGGCGGCACTGAAGTGAGCGAGGCGCGCGCGCATAAGGCGGACTCCTTGCCGCTGCGCCACTTGCACTCACAGTGGCGCGGGCAGTCGGCAGAGGCGGCCGCCGCCAGTGCCAGCACCACCCACACCCACATCGAGCGAGCGCCAACCGCCACCTCACCCTGCGCCACACCGTTCGTCTTCAGCCTCAAGCGACATCCCCTAAATTGCGTCCGACCTGTGAACAAAAACACCTTATTAATATCATGTCATTAGTAGCAAAGTAGAATATGCCAATTGATAAAGTGAACTATCAACACTAAACATATTACTAGGAATCGTAAAGCTATCCACGACTCAACTCAAAATGCGGAAACGGCTTTGAAAGTTGCATTTTGCGCTCGAACCGGAAAGAGTTTCTAAACTTGCAGAAGTTATTGTCAGTTTGATGAAACTGGTGCACGTGTTAGGACAATAGGCAGAGTTGTAGTTGACATAGGTAGGATATGCTATCATGTCAGTAACGGAATAAAAATCGAATTGGATATATACGGCATAGCCATGGCAAAGCGCACTAACAATTCCGTAAAGCCATCATTTAGTTTCAGAAGCTGGCATCGCCGTCGGTTGAATGACGGCCAATGCCGTACGAGTGACTCGACTTTACTCAACTGTAGATAAGCTCAGTCGTAAAACTGCGTGCAGTCGTACTTGTTAACTGCGAGCGTGTCGTCTAAACACGCCAGTAAAGTCCGTCTGTGCTCAACCTGAAATCAAATACGCCTTCCTACAATTTTGAATAGTTAAGCTTTCGTGCCAAGTATTAGTTTACAGCTTTGCGGCTGTTATGCAAATACGAATGGGCGCCTAAAGTACCCACAGCCATTGTTTCACCTCGTAGCCTGACACAGGTACTTCGGTATTGGTATAGTCACAAGCCTTTGCTTTGAACCCGGTTTGTATGAGCACTTCAGATGGGCAATATACATAGGTATGGAGATGAGAAGACGGTATCAAAGAAACATTGTCGCCATTGTGCTTGTGCCACCGTTTGCACGTTTATATCCAGTACCTAATATTCAGATAAGCCAAGCAAAGTGTTTTATAAACTAATGCCGTCAAATTAAGAGCTCGCGCACATTTAATATCTGTTGTAATGTGTTCTTTTGAGTCACGCAATGCTCGCGTGCTCCATATTTCCACATGCTGTTTTCATTATAGCACGATTTTGCGTAGACCGCATACATTTGTTGACTCTTAACCTTTGTAATAAACACTATATTATAACACAAATTTATCACATACTGCGGTTCATTTTGTTTCATTCCGTGAGGTCATGATGTACATTGTGGGCGTTATTAAATAGATAGTAATAAAGTATAATGCATGGGAAATTTTATAGTGCATACTGGTAGTAGCCATTGCCAACGTATAACGCACACAGCTTATTGTATCAATCATCCACTGCCCTGATTGCGGATTAGTTATGTCACGGGTAATATCAATGCATTTCTATTTTATGCATTTCAACTAAGCCACACTGATTATTTAGTGCACTCTCTCACAACTAGCAAATCAGCGTGTGATCTTTAAAAAACACGACACGGTTACGTGAAACCGGTTTTCAGCGTTTATTATTTACAGCTCTATCTATCACATTTGGCAGTGTTTCAGCCGTGAAAGGTTTTCGATACACGTCAGTCAATACGGTAGGCTTCGTCACAATATTGTGTAGCGGCGACCATTGACGCCATCGGCATTGTTCCGATAAATGGATGTTCAAATATATTTTTTGTATCGCCGTATTTGCGATGATTTTCCTCGTGTTCAGTACCGATACATCTAAGTTGCGAGGGGGAGCAAGATCAAATTACAAGTAACAACTATCTTCCTTATTGTTCTCTGATTTATAAAATGGCTATATTGAGTAGCGGAAATAAATATATTATTTTTAAAGGCTATTTTCCTTTTGTATGCAGTTGTGAACCTGCAATGGTTCAATGGTTTCAAGTGGATTGGTGTTCCAGGTGTATATACCACGGTAACCCTATTTTACTGAAGCCAATTTATGATAGTTTGCCTACTTACGAGTAGTTTATCTATAAAAACGTAATAGGTTCTCGTACTACAAAATTATTCAAATCAAATCATCAACATAACCGTCTTTTTCTGAATAAAGATGAAACGCAAAAAAAACCATTGCTGCAGATTGAATACTTACAAAATATTCGAATAAGAATATCGATGACGCAAAGTAAATAAGGATCAAATAAAAAATCAATCAGCACGAGTTTTAGTGAGGCCCGATTCCTTGATCCCTAAAAATCTGTGAATAATTTAACATCAATTGGATTGCTCCGATGCTTTCCTTAAACTTCTGATTGTTCTTTGAGAGTCCATTCTTTCAAAACTCGCTAAGTAATTTCTTATAGGCACTCCGTCTACGTTTACGGATGAATTCACATTTTTGTGTTATTTACAGGCAACGGAACAGCGTCAGTGACGTAGAAAAGATACGAGAAGATAAATGAACACATACCTGTGCCACAGCGGGATGTTAATAACCCATTAATGGGGATTCATTTCTTAGATATTTTTACATTCTTACATTCTATGATACACTTACTTACATAGTTATTGTGAAGACGTGCAGCTATATTTTTGCCTTGACTACACACCTAGGATTTGTTCAAGAGCCTAAGCAGTGAGCAATGCATTTAAAGTGTAGTGTTCAACATCCACTACACTGTTAAGGCCCATTTACATGATGCCATTTTCTTGTACCTTCAAGAGAAACCATTGAATGCTTTTAAATTAATGAAGCACAATAATTGACATTAATTGACAATTATAATTGACAGTTTACACGAGGCAAAATTATACAAGAATTACTTGCATGTACCTGCTTATACCTAACAAAGTTTTGAAGGAAAACTTGTATCTTATATTAAAAGTGGTATCAAGTAATTAATTGCTTCAATTTAATTGTATGCAACAGCCAAGAAACTTGTATCATGTAAATGGGTCTTTACTAGTGCGATCAAGTTTACGTGTGTGTGTATAATATTTTATTTATCATAAAATAGCTCTTGATAGGTACTGTTGGAACGTGCCTTTATCCACGTCCGATCTATTCAGTCTTTCAGTTATTATGACAGTACGGATGTGTATGAATAGACCTTAATAAAAGTAGCCCAAAGTTGAATATGCCGATTATTTACGAGCTCGCCTTCGACCTCCCAACTCTCCGAGGGGTATAAGCGTGGTTTTTATTGCGCTTCCTTTAGTAAAACGTTAAAATTAAGCCACGTTTATGTAGTCTTGTTGAATGAGTGCGCCGTGGGACCCGGATTAGTTATGAGAATATTATGTTTTAACTTCCGCTGTGGTTTTGAGCTACGAGATAAGATAAATTGAGTTAAATGATGTAGCTGGGAAATACATTCAGCTTTGTATGAGCAATTTCTGTTATCTTTTGAACTCGCAACTTAAAATGAGCGCATGTAAGTAATCGGAAGTCGTATTTTGTGTGTATAAAGTGAGTTACCATGGTATTTTCATTACTTACTTTATACCAAAAGTGGTATATTTTGAACAATTACACATAGCTCTTATCTGAAGCACCTACTAGGAGAATTTTGAGTTGCCTGGGTACCTAGCATAATATCCTTATTATGTTTATCACTAGGTCAGAACAGCTGAACTTTAAGAAGTTCCAATTATGTATATTAAATTTACTATATAATATACGTATCAGCATTGCTATTCAGCGCGGCAATGCAGCCAGTGTCTTGGGCACGCTTCCGATTGGTACTGATTTGGACCAGTTGAGCTAACTATAAATCGTTTGCAACGGTTTATAGATTTGTTTTTGATTTGTTTCATGTGTATTTTGTAAATATTGTGAATATTGTAAATACTGTATTAGTTGTAATTTTCTTTGTGAATAAATTTTGCCTTATTTTTATACTAAATATAGGTAATATATATAATATTTATATCAACAAATTATAAGGCAGCACCAAGAGTATTATAGCTAAAATGGACAGCTAAGTTATATCAGATAATCATGTTTAGTAAGCGCAAACGTCCCCTAATGAGTAAAACTACCTAAACAAATTGCCGTTTAACGCAAGCCAAGGAATTTTATACCTTAACGTGAAAGCATTAAGGTGAAATCTATGTTTTAAGCAAGCTGCCATCACGATGACGATGGGTAAAATTTATCTGTAGAGGGATGGAGGAGGAATACTAATAACTCTCTGTCGTGAGCTTTCAGATTCGGCACAGTTTGATAAAATAATTGTTGTACATCTTACAACTTCAAGATATGAATGAATAAATGAATGAAGAACACTCAGCTGGAATCAGTAGCAGTGCGATAAGCAATGAACATATTGACACGTTTTAATGACCGTAAATACATTTTTAGGTAACACAAATGGACAAAAACATGAGATACATAACCATGTATAAAAAGACGACACCAAATAGAAAATACTAGCCGACGCCCGCGGCGTTGCTCGCGTTCTAGACCCTTTAGGGTGCGACTTTTCAAAATTCCTTTCTTAGTGCACCCCTACACTATATAAGGATACTACCCTCCAAATTTCATACCTCTAGGACTTATAGTTTAGGCTGTGCGTTGATTCTCTGTCAGCTTCAAAAGAGTTTTATATATATTGATGATACAAGTATTTTAACGTAGCACTTTGTAGCACGTAGTACAATGCTCGAATACCTACTTAGAAAAAAAAAATCACACTGAAAGTCCGCTTTGAACCAAACACACAAGGATTTGTTAGGTACTATAGGTAACACAGACGACTCCGTTCGACAAAACTAGTCGATCAATCAAACACTTTTTCATTTAATTGCTTGCACCAAATCCACATTGCACTTTATGTCAGTGCAGTAAAGTTCATTTAACGTTGAATTTTGATATTCTGACACCAGAACGCTTCAGCCTTTACAGAGGCAGTCTAATCGAGTAGTGGCTGCCTTTGTAGTGGTCGGACTGAGAGCTAGAGGCTGTGAATTCGATTGAGCGAACTAAAGAGGAGGTTGCCTATGACGGTGCTTTGGTATACCTTGCTTTTTAAGTATGAGCCCGTAGAAGTATGTGTACTTTTAAATCGATTAGGTAATCTATGAAAAACTCCTTTGAGGTTTTTAATAGTCAATAGACGAATTACTCGTATGTCACACGCACGTTGTTTTTGTTCAACTACTTATTACTAACAAAAAATATCTTAGCGAATGACCTCGTAAATTATTCTTCTATACATTACAATAGAAAATAATGTCTGCGTTGTTATTTTAATAAAAATTTCTTAAATCTGAAAAATGACCGACATAGAGAACCTTCAAGACCTCGCGTCAGAACCATAAAACCGTTAATAAAATCTATAATAAAACCCACAAAATGTGCTTAACCGATATAAAAGCTCGGCGGGCGTTCCAAATAAAATGAGCCAGAGCGAAAGGGTAAGAAACTATAACTCGTTGATATAATATCTATGGATTATAAGTGTCTACTTAGCTACTATGATATTGATATTTATAGGGCATGCGCCGTTTAATCGGCAAACAGTTTTAATAAAATATTTTATTTTATTTCTACAGCTATTTTCGTTATTTCTGTTTATTTGTGAGCCAGTTTGGTTAACCATTTCATATATGGGTTCCTTTTTTACAATTTAAGCAAATGTTTGACGGGAACACGGCAAGGTTAAATATTGTGTTAATCCAACGTTAATCTCGTAGGTACTTTACATCATCGCACGAGCACAATATTACATTTTTCGACCATTTTGAGGAAATTAATCTTTAACTAAATAAACGTAAAAATCACCCGCAGTGGCAAAAAAAATACATTGTAAACTGTAGTACAAACACAGGGTTACTTCCACAAATATACACATGAGCTTTTTGTCTAGATTATTGTGTTTTGTTTTTAATGTTCCAAATTCAAAAATACTAAAATTTGATAGTATCCTTATTTTTTATTTTGTTCTTTTTTTTTGTTGACGTACCGCCCTTGTTGCTTTGGTTTAATAGAGACAGCATCATTTTATTATTGTTATTTACTATCGAAATAGGTTAGTCTAGGAAAATGAAGCAGCGGAAAAGCCAACAGCGTCCGTGTGTTATTACAAAATATCTTCGAGACCCTCGCTCTGTTATCGTATATCGAAACCGAAGGACCATTTGTTATCAATGCCGGGCCTATCGTTAATCTTCAGATAATTGTGTTTACTTAGGTACGTCCTTGAAATGCCACACAGGATTGAAATTCTGAGAGCATATAACATCAATGAATTACAAGTGATATCTTAAGTTTAATTTATTCTTTAGTTTTCAATATAATGTAAAATCTTTCGCCTACTCAGTGGATTGTAATATCTAATGTATAAGTATTGTGAACTACATAGAATAATGATTATTTTTATGGTTTGCTTCAGTGATCTTTGCTTTGCTTATTAGACAGTATTTTTTTAAAACAATGTAAATGAACTCACCTCAAATTTTTACTAAGCTTGGTCTTCGGTTGCTCGCCGTTATCTGAAACAATTTTTTTTATTATTATTACTAGGTGCACTTATATTCATGATTACGTCATACTAGTTTTATGTGTGTAGCGGCATCTATCTCGCTACATGAGAACTATCCTAGATCGCGCAAACGAAGTTATCACGGAGTTTGAACATACGTAATACTACCGAATACCATCCATTGGTCCTCGGACCCCGAGCCAAAGGTCGCTCGGCGTGGAGGATCTTCCCTTTTCGTCACATATCCTACAATGTTCTCCTCATGTGCATACTCAGATTACCAACAATATTCTGAGTAGGTGTGCATTAGGTTGACTATGTTACACCTAACTGTAGGTCTGCTCTAGTATGTACCTAATGATAGATAGAAGTGTCCCTCTTTCCCAAAACTGGACCGGACACTAAAAAATTAGAGCCATGATAGTGCTGTGCTACTCACAAAAACTTACCAATCACCAAATTCATAATTCTTTTTTCAAAATCTCAACAATACGAGTTCATAACAAAACATAAACACTAAACAGTACTCCATAAAATACTAGGGTAGTTTCACTGATTTTTATTTAAATCTTTGTTTTTTTTTAAACAAAAACGAAAAAAAAACAAAAAAATATGACGAGGAAGGCAATCAAAATATTTTGAAAACTAAGTGCTTGCAGTGTACTTCCTCGTATCTATAGCAAAGTCGACAGCTAGAGGCCTATCCAGAGCATAGTAACCAAGTCAATAATATTGTGAAGCCTTTGTCGTACCGAGACGTTCGTTAGGATAAGTTCCTGTTTCTACGGTACAAAGGTACAGTCAACGTCAAAGTAAATCAAAATCCCATTTCAATAACATTCCAGTTCATATACACTAGGGTGTATACGGTGTGTAGAGACCATTCTTGAATAGTAAAGGCTTATGCACCCTATTATCTTACTGCTACGTCATAGATTGACTTCATCGAGACAAATTTTGAGGTTATGACTAATCCAAAATAGAATAGCGATCTGCAAAAGTACTACTTCAAACTAAATATTTTTTCTCTTTAACAGGAATTATTCGGTTTATAAGTATAACTAGTTTTTGCTGTTATACGGAACTGAAAATCGGGGTTTAAAGATGTCAGCATGTTGATTACTCTTATACAGGGTTTATCGTTTTTTTTTCAGCATTGGTGGTGATCCACTTTAGATGCTGACTGTACTTTCAGCGGCAGTTATGATATAGTTATAAATAGAACTATACCTTGTTATCTATACTCTGAAGATGGACACTTCAGCAAACAGAGACAATGGATTCTAGGTATCGTTCTACTATATTAGATTAGATTAGAAAATTTATTCATCGCACTTTTAAAAAAAAATCGTTCAGAGGCTACATTCAGGACTAAAGGTACATTACACATCTTACGAGTGGTCTAAATGTAGGTCAATTTAAAAAAAAGATATTGTACAAACCCACTTACCACTGCTTATCCAACAGTAGCCTGTTATGTTATATTTTTTTCAAAAAAAGTTTTGTGTTGTCTTAAGGTATTTAGACAGGTGCTTTATGTTTCAGTTCTTTCAGGATAAATGCGTCAAATGTCCTAAAAAGGTCCGAGGTAAAAATGTATAAAATCATCATCATCATCAAGCATCATCAATATATATAAAACTCTTTTGAAGCTGACAGAGAATCAACACACAGCCTAAACTATAAGTCCTAGAGGTATGAAATTTGGAGGGTAGTATCCTTATATAGTGTAGGGGTGCACTAAGAAAGGAATTTTGAAAAGTCACATTCTAAAGGGAACGCGAGCAACGCCGCGCGTGACGGCTAGTACACAATACAAATATATGTGTTAAGTACTTTAAAAAGAAAAGTAATCTTAATATCTACTCATAAACCTGACATATAGTACCAAAGAATCATAGAAATACTTTTTTTATTTTGTTCTGGCTTTACAATACTTTTCCTAGTCACTTTCATGTCAGCAAAAAGAAATTGTATTTATTTTTAAAGCCAGTTTAACTATTGCAGGTTTATAAGACGATGAGCAGAGGTTATTCTAGATTAGGCAGCTCTTTGGCAGCTGTGCTTGTGTTGTGGGTCACCGCTCAACCACAGGGTCAGTGGTAAACCGAATCACTAGTAGATATCCCAATACACAAACCAATTCACAGATTTCATAGTTATTTAGGCCGCAAGCCACAAGCCGGATACACCAAACAAGTGACTATAGGTTTGAACACTCGAATTCTAAGCCTGAGTTACCCGAAGTTTTTTGGCTTTTTACTGACGTCGAACACTTAGCTTTAATTTACTAGAGCTTCACTAGCGTCTAAAAATACCAACCCATTTTTGGTAAAAGTTGGTCCTAAGCACATAATATTTTATGAGACTGTAATTTCCTTTGTGAAGTATTTATATTTACTTTATACATTTTAAGCACGCCCACCTCTTTGTTTTTTACCTGACAATTTCGTGTGGTGTAAAATGTTGCTTAGCATTAAGTACTCCTTTTTTACTCAACTGTTTAGTGAAAAAAAAGTAAATAAACAAGTCGTTTGGATAACAGAGAAACAAAAACTATGCGTTTTTTTCTTACTTCATGTGTACTACTGTATATTATGTATATAAAAGTGTTTGCACACTAGCGAATCTGAAACCCACACGATATTGGTATGTCAGAAGATCGAACAAAATTTTTTTTGTCAACTCTTGTACTCTTGTTGCTCCTATACTGCGTGAAAGCGTTTAGTACTAAATGCATGTATGATATCCGCCGATATCATGTTGGTAGAGTTTATCTTGTAGCTACATAAAAGCATTCTATAAATATGAAACCAACATTCGAACCGGACGCGTCAGTCGTGTACAACTGCAGCCATAAAAACCATCGAGCGTGTTAAATGTTAATGTCAGACAAATCGTGGGGAAATGAAAAATGAAAATGTCTGTCAAAAATATCAATCTTGTTCCCAAAACAATGTAAAGTCGGACATCGTTCATTTGATTTTATACGGCAATTGGGTATCTTTTTTATTAGCAGTCGCGTGCGGAGTGAGTTGGGCTATTCGCTGGTGTAATTGTAGTGTGCCCTTTTGTAGTCACGCAATCGCGTGTCAGACTGGAGCAGTTTGCTGCCCACAGTACAGAGAGCATGCAGTGCAAGCAATAGGTACCAATCCACTTTTTATCCTCGCTCTGCACACAAAGCTCATTGCAGTTGTGCTAAATAAAACACATGAGAAATGACAAGTGAATGCACACCTAAGGGCGTTCGTCATTTGTTTTGACAGAAAAAAGGAGCAAATTGCACTAGCACTAAATCATTTTACAGTTTGGCTATAAAATTTTGATATACACAAGCATTTGTGTTGCGACTTCGTAGAAAAATGAAGTTTAGAAAACAAGCGGACCAGCAAAACGGATCAAGCTTTTTTAAGTTTCTTTACTGGTTTATGGCTGTATTGTGACCTACCTCTCTATTCGGGCCGTTCGATTCCATTGAACAACTTTATTGGTTTCACCCACAATGCTATGTAGAGCCGACATAGTCCTCCGGAATCACAGACTGGATTCCGAATCCAGTGTTATTTCATTTCAAATGTTTCAATGGACGACGAAGTTTGAATTTATCAAACTAATTTTTACGTCGATTATACAAAAAGTATGTGAAGAGATGCCCACCAGTGGCTTGGTGGAAGCCATTGATGATAACATTATGTGTTTTAATCTATGTGGTCTGTAAAAACGATAGCCGTTTTTGTGAAGTACCTACTTATTTTAATAAAAATAGTCAACATTAAAATCAAGTCTTGTTTCGATATTCTTATTATAAGGTTTCAATCTCTTTTTACATAAATAACTAAGATAAGTAATAGGTACTTCTTCTTAAAAAAATCATATCGTCAGTTACCAAAATCTTAATCGACGAGCGACGCTTAAGATTTCCCCATTTTACGTAAATGGTTACATTGTCGTTTCTGACTGCTACGATTCAGCTAAAGTATGACAATAGCGGGATTTGTACTGTATCAATAGACATGGCTAAATTGGATAGAAAATGGATGAAAGTCCACGTTTCTTTGTAGTGCTAGAGCTTATAAATGTTCTGTGAAATAACCTATGTCTGATGCAGACCATGCTCACCTTCACAAGATACAATTTTGTTTTACAATGTACGTTTCATCAATTTATATAAAACTCTTTTGAAGCTAACTGATAATCAACGCACAGCCTAAACCATAAGTCCTATAAGTATGAAATTTGGAGGGTAGTATCCTTATATAGTGCACTAAGAAAGGATTTATGAAAAGTCACACTCTAAAGGGTCTATTTAGAACGCGAGCAACGCCGCGGGCGTCGGCTAGTGTCTTATAAAATTGGTACATAACTACTTAGTAAAACTTTGGAACTATTGCCACAGAATAGATATCATTACTATATATTTTTTACATCAAAAAGTCTTCCACTAATTGATTGATGTATGCGAGCTCCTAACTAGATTATTTTCATGTACTCGTGCTTATACCAACTTTACCTAACCAAATAACGGTTTGATAAAGGGTTTGAAGGAAGGGTCAAACAGTAAAACTAATTATTTTTGACGTGTGTTTACACTAAGCTGCCATCACTAATACCTATAACGTAATGTTTGGATGTTTGTAACTGACAGCCAACACAGCATCAGAACATATAATATATATATTTATTTATTAGATCAACAACACAGTGTATATCAATTTCAGGGCCGTTGTTTAATATAAAATTACCTATAGATTAAAGTGCCACAGCAATTATAGGCGAAGACAATATAATTAGAAAAAGTAAATAATCGACACTCACTCACAACATTAGTTTTACTGAAAATTATCGATATCATAAGGATTGATTTATCATTTGACATACATCTTTGAGTGCGGTTGTATGTCATACTTAAACGGCTGCATCATTTGTAAGTATAGTTTATGCTCTCCAATAGAATAAACTTTCTTTGATTTGGTACCACGCAAGCAAAACCTAGTGGTTAGGTAGGAACCTAGCTAATAAAACAAGTCCATAATATATAGCGTCTATCAGAAAGTAAGTTTCAGCGTTAAATATTTATAAGCCGCTTACTCACTGACACTTTATTTTGCATTGTGTACAGAAAATTGACTGTTAAATTTCCACACTGATCCAAACAGTTGACAAAAAATTGTAAAGTCTGGAACAGTCTGGTCTTTAAGCTTCTAAGCCAGTTAATTACTGAACGGTCTGTTATGTGCATTTTAGTGAAGCTTTGGTGAGCAGCGGAAGCGAGAAACAGAGCGGAACAGAGGCGACCCAGCACTTACGAGTAAGTAGGTATCCAGAGGAACTATATTAATAATGCGTAAAGAAATACTAAACATTAATAATTGAGTGTAATTGTGTTAACTGAACACTCAAATTACTGTTGAGAGCGTAGCTCAAACACTATTTGCAAACTAAAAAGTAGTGAAGTAGTAGTAAAAAAAAGTGGTTCATTCATATCATCGGAGTAAAAAATAGTATTGCAATGCAGTCGTATCATAGTGTTGACCAAAAGACCAAAAGTTGAGTATTTTGTCATCCAAAATAGTTACTACGCAATTACGCAGTACTCACGTCAAAAGGTTTGAAAGTTGTGACCGAGATTATATCAAAATCCAATCACAATCCAGTTTCATTCAGTCCACTTTCACTACATACGTGAAAAATGTATCATTCTGATTCTTCAATAAGTTAGCTCGGGCACCCAGAATTATATCTATTCTGGATTCAAAATATTACGAATCAAGCTAACGTTTTCCCACCGCGCGAATCAAACCCGCGAGTTTCTCCATCAAACGTAGCAAACAGAAATATTACTTATATGCACAGTATTTATTATTTTGGTTGTGTGGTTGTGGTTTGTGGTTTTATCGATACTATAATGGAAAAGTTATAAACCCGCTACACGTTATACCTACATAGCACATAGCCTTCAAAGCGAGTAGGTATTGTTTTTATTTTTAACTTCGATCACAATTTGATGAGCTTTTCATTATCGCCAGCGGTTAAGCTTTGTGTTAAAAATAACAACTAAAGTTTTCATTTACCAGAAATTAATTGAACGAAAAACATCAGTGAGCGACTGACTAAGTAAAATATGTTTCTGAATTATTTATGGATCGTCAGGCATGGCATATTAATTTTCGATAAACAAAGAGCCGATTCTCTTAAAAGCTAGTGTAAATACTGTGATTTTGTAGGGATTTCATAAAACTTTGGCTGCCATTTTGAGACTTATATGAAATCCCAACCAAATCCCAATTATATTTTTACTTTTACTGAAAGATTCTCTGTCTGATTGAAAAGCAGAGCATTAATGTTTCTTTCCATCCGTATAAGAGTTTAAACTCTAACAAGCTTACACTATTAGCTTTAAGGTAGGTATATCTACTCTCAAACCATTATACCAAATATCGTTTATGACGTTTTTGGAGGGGAGTCAGAGGTGCATTAACTTTACATTTTGCCATAATGGTCCAGTAGAGCACCTGGTACATGGCAGTATATTACTACTGTTACAGAGCTGATGAGTTTCATAGGTACCTACCTAAAACGTTATACGTCAGCCAAATAAAAGAAATTAGCCATAAATCCCCTATTTATGGCTCATTTCTTTATGTATCGCGTGTAGTCACATCAGTATCGTACAACAAAATAATTCGGCCATATTTGAGATTAATTACTCGTGTTGTCGGTGGACACTAATGTCGTCGACGGATTACGCGCCGCTTGACGAGGGTCAACGAACTGTATTTGTGGACCTTTTTGTCTTGTGGATATCATACACTGTAAATAAGTTCCTTTTCATACTAAAATAATTCTACAAAATTATATTCAGAGATAACATTCAACATCAAAATAAATAAATAAATCTTCCCGATCTCTTGAAGCTCGTTTTGAATCGGGAAGACGCTACCGTTTTGTTTAAATAGAATAGAATAGAAAACGTTTATTTTGTGTCATAAAAAGAAACATACCCATACATAGGTTCAGCAGGTTAAATTATGTTTTCTTTAAAAACTCGGACAGATAAGTCCTGTCGAGGCTTTCCCTAGTAACTACAATATGGGGCACTTCAAAAAGGGTGTTTTAAAATTCCTCAAGGGTCGGCAACGCGCATGTGATGCCTCTGGTGTTGCAGGCGTCCATAGGCTACGGTAACCGCTTCCCATCAGGCGGGCCGTACGCTTGTTTGCCTACTTAGTAGTATAAAAAAAAAAGATAAAATAACTATAAATTAAACATATATATATGCTTAGGATTTTCAAAGCCAGATAATAAAATCGGAACCCTATAGTTTCGACTCTACATTTCGTTATTTTGTTTATATGACTCGGTTGCTACCCTTGTCATACACTAGATTGGGGTTACCATTGTGTAACTAAACTTTTTATAATATTTGAAAAGAGTTTCAGAAACTAGCAAATGCCAAATTCTTTGTATTCTGTCTGTGTCTGCAAATAGAGTCACATATATATAATATCGCTTTGTAATTTTTTTTAAGTCAGATTTTTCTACCTATTTTATAAATAAATATATATAAATGTATAAGCAACCTAACGTGGTTTCCAATTTTGCTGCTCTATTTTTAGTATCTAATAGCTAGTCTGATTTTACTATAAAAAAATACATGTCGTAGAGCTTTCTAACAACATGCCATCTTAATTTGAAATGTCACAACTACTTGTACCGAATGCTGTCGGCAGTGACAAGGGTCGGCCGGGACTTGAAGGCCAGTACCAATGTCTGCTGTTATGGAGTCCATCCAATAGCATATATTTTAACAAATATATTAGAAAGGTTTCAAGCCACGTGTCTTACATTCTAGGCCGTATCTAAGCTGAGAGACCACTGATACCATAAACAAATATTCAACTGAAAATAGACAGAAAAAGTCTATTTTGTGCCACAATAAAAAACATAACCATTACAGTAAATATTAAAAAAATACGTATTGTATTCAACAAAGGCCTTCGGCTGTTCAATCAACGATGTACTGCAAAAAATCTTGGCTCACTGCTCACAAGGTATGGCAAGCGATGTACGAGTGTGTGTAAGTGATAAAATTAGCATATATACCACAGCGTGCTTAAATATTCGGCATAGCTACCTGCATGCCAAAAGACCTCTTGCCGTGCCGTCATGTTTATAGACGACGGCCTAAGTTTTCTTTCGATTTACGGCTCAGACCCATCGAGCCGTAAATCGGATGGTGACTTTTCTTATTATAAAAAACATCCATGCTGGTTATCTGAATATGCGGTTGCATGCTATGATACATAGATGATATCAATATATGCGGCAATACAGTGGGAAAGCGTATGTAGGTACTAAATTTATGAAATTAGCTATCTGTTGATGTCGTGTCTGTGGGAGATACCATTTAATTACTTAATAGCTTTGAATTAATTTTAAACTCAGAAAAAGTTTTACGCCGTTCCGTTGTTTCAATTTTATTTTCCAGATAATATTTTCAAAGTTTCTTAGGAGCTTGTTATATAATAAAAGAGTTTCAGGATCAAAACCACGATTAAAAGATTACGTTCTACCTTACACCATCAGATACGATTTAGTTTTTTAAAAAGTAATCGCGATAATAGTACATTATGGTACAAGTGTGGTACATTGGTGATTACCGCCGAGGTGCCATTGAGACCCGAGCCGTAGGCGAGGGTCTTAAGAAAGCCGAGAACGGTAATCACCAATACACACGTGTATCATACGACGTTTTTCAACACACTTGTGAATAAAATAACAATAATTTCAACAGTGAAAACGCGTTGTGAAAAATGTTTCGCTATGGCGGGAAAAAATAATCAGTTTTCCTATGCGCGCGCATGCGATCGGCCACAGACTAAAGGGATGAGGTTTTTTTTTTATTTATTTTCCGCGCTTAGGGTTTGCGCCTATTCTGCCACGTAAAAATGGGGAATTTAAAGTTTTCTTTTATTACAGAGAAAACAAAAGTTATATTTGAGTGAAAGTTTTATTTATTAAACACGTACGAGTTAAAATTATCTATTTAAATAAGAAGTTGCATGAAATGAGCAAGCAATAGGAACATTCATTTATTTGTTCTATTGAACACGATCTTTTTTTTGAATAAAAACTTTTTTAGTAACAAAGCTACTCAACCAATAAAATTTAAAAAAAAATCTATAACTCACTTGTGAGTTATAGCAATGAAAAAGTCACAGTTTGATTATGGGTGTCATTATGTGCCTAATTGCGGTGACCATAGAGCCACTTTATGAGCAAGTGTGTTGAAAAAACTTTTTTTGTAGTTTATATTCAGTAAAAAGTCGTAACAATCCATTCTACAAAAAATAGTGAGATTGTGCATATATTTATGCAACTTGTGCAGTGCAGTTCAAATTAATCAACTGTAAAAAAGGTTATTTTCAATGAACACTCGTTCAGTCACGTTCTCGTACTGCTTAATCAGTGCATAACAAAGAGACAAAACATTTAAAAGTCTGCATTTTGTTGAAACACAATTCACTAACAGTCGTGGCTCTCTTAAAAGTATTGCATGCACGCGACTGCAAACCCTATTATTAACTGTCACTAGCTCAAATTTCGAATGAAAGGGCGCTGTGCTCTGATAGGATTTTTCAATTTAAGAAATAATATGCTCTTACTTGGACATGACGACGTCGCAACAGTTTTGTGACTAACCGAGTGGTGAATTTTAGCGAACATTGGCTGACCGCCGGATTCAAAAGACACAAGTCCATAAAAATAGAGCTTTTTAGACCTAGCAATAATACATTCATATCGAGAATGTCGGGTGTAGTGTAGACCAATCCAAAAATTTTGGAGGTTAACGTATTCATCAAGATGAACAACTTTTCTTATGAAACCAACAGTGTTACCACAAAAAAAACTGCTGTTTCATACATTTATCAGCTTTGAATTTTTTGTGGTACAGCAAACCTTAAAGACATTAGTCATGAGACTTATTGTTAAAGCGACTAAGAATAACAGCTTTACTCGGAAGGAAACAGTTAAAACTGATAACCTTATTATTTTTAGAGTTGGTTACTAAAATCTGAGCACCTGAAACATACCAACTAAACTAAACCAATCTGTGACGCTGGACGGCATAGAGCGATACGATTTACAAGAGGGCAAGCGGCAAATGTGACTTTTCATCCAGGCTTTTGCGTATCTAACTGAGAGCAAACTGTAATTCTACGTACTAGGTTGGAACAAAAAGGACGTTACGTATTGACGTTTTACGTATAACGTGTTTTTAGATGCCGTCACGTTGTAATAACTTTTTTTAAGTGATGTGTTTTTAGGCATAATTATGACATCTTGATATTGCAACGCTCTATGGTTGATCCTAACGTTAAATTAAAAATAGCATTACTTGGCTCGATCTGAAACTAGTGTAAGCTTTGAACCTACTCGTTTATTTATTGAGCCTATATTTCCGTCTAGTAAACAGTTGGAAAATTATACAGTTTGAATGCGGCGTACCGCTAATATATTACAATACAACCGATAAGCGTAAACATCATTATGATAGCTATTACCTCATCTAGATTATACCCTAAACATGAATATACAAGGTACTTACTTCAAAATATGTATCTACGTATTGAGTTATCCCAAAAGGGTTTAAAGCAGTAAAAATATTACATTGGTCACTGCAATTTACTAAAAAAATATTATTGGGCGTAAAAAACTTGTTATGAAGATAATTAAATAGAGTTTTCAACGTCGAACAAAAGTTAGAGGTTCAACCTCTTTCGACTTACTATAAAGAATTAGAATCTTATTTACTAACCTAACATCTATGCTTCTAAAGCGTGCAGGTTCAAAGGGATTCAAACTCCTTTTTATCGGCTTCAAACTACGAAATTAGAAGGTTTCATGCTAACGTGCCAGAGATTACTAACATCTTTGTTTGAAAACTTTTAAAGGCAGCGTTTTAAGCGATTTCTATAGAAGTTTTTGATGAAAACATTTCCTTCTGAGAATATTACTTTTACAGTGGAGCTCGTAGGTACAAAGCTTGCTACATTTAAGGAGGTATTAGTAGGTGTGTTTTGTTTTATTTATAAAAGTTAGGCCGTCGTGTATCAATAAAACCAATTTTTAAAGAATCTTTAAAAAATGGTTTTTAGAAATTACGAATTAGTTTTCGTGCTTTCTAAAAACCATTTTTTAAAGGTATACTAATAGGTTATAGGTATAGATATTATAATACTAAAAGTATAGCTATAGATTCACAGTGTATCTGATTTTCAATAAGGTCGTAAGTTTTAACTGCAAGGGATTTTTCTTTGAATACCTATTGATTGTCTGATGATTTCCGAATATCTTTCGAGTTAACTTTGACTAATTCTACACAAGCTACAAATCCTGCACAAGTTTCATCTAAAAATTGTTATTTAATCAGTGAATTTTATTTTTACAGCCAGGTTCCACATTCTTTCATGTTACCGCAATGCGTGTGGAAACATGAAGTTGTAGTTCATTTTTCGATGCACGCAAGGATAAAGCCAAGAGATAAAACCACAGCGGAACTCTATTATTAGTCGATAACTACTAGACATACACGTGTACAATCTCACAGAGCTTATAAACTAACTCGTAAGCAGGCTAAGGTGATTGGAAAATAAAGCGAGTTGTATTTCTAGTTGATTGCTCTTGGTAATACCTCAAGAAATGAGAGGTGAGGATTTTACTAAACAGTGCCCGTACTTAGTCTGCATTGTATTCCGTTCAATTTGCGAAAAGTGAAATCCACTTGCTTGTAGTTTTTGTATGGAGTAAAATAGTTTTCGGCAAGCGGTGAATCGAAAACTATTTATACTAAGACAAAAACTGCAAATTACGGCTTAGTATCGGCTTAGTAGTACGTACAGCAATATAGAAGTAGACAAGAGAGAGTATTTTTGCATCTATCTATTTGCAGCTATGGCAAGATCATGTGTACCTACATTATGTAGTTTTATGAGTATTATAATATACTAATTCTTATGAGGCATTAAAAGTAAGCTTCTATGTAAATCACACTAATAACATAAATCTCATTTGTGCAGTTAAACGTCCTTTGAAGAATAAAATTACCATTCTACAATTCTCATTACCTTACCAACAAACAAAAGCAGGGAAGGTGACCGCTAAAAAATAATAAATCACCAAAAATACCTGGCCCTTTACGAGCTACAATATTTTCCGTTAGATATTTTCCTCAAATAATTTCTTTATTTATTAACAGGGATTTAGCAATTTTCTTAGCATTTCTTTTAAATGTTGCCAACTTTATGCTCAAAGCTGAAAGGATACGATTCTACAGAGATACGGACTGTGTTTGACATTAGTTGGACATTTCAGGTAGGCTAGTTATTCTTCAGACAGCCTTCTTTATATATTTCAAAGAAATTGTACGATAAAATGAATGGTTTTGAAAAGCTTTTGTAATCGTGAAGCGTGAACGTTATGTTATAGCTGCTGGCTCAGCCAAAAATATGCAATACTAATAGAAAATTCCAAAAAATATTAGCTACCTACGTGGCGTATTGTTATTGTTATTCATATGCAAACAATGGCTTTATGGAAAATTCTTTTAGGAATTTGTAGCAGTTTAAATCAAAACCATCAACATGAAAATGTATTTAAAATTCGTACCTAATTCTAACCCGTAACGTAGGTGTGCCTCAAGGGCAATAAGAGATTCGGTGAAACCACAAAAATGTACGAGAGTTAATCCAATTCCATCCAATTACTTACTGGAAATTCTAATTCACGAATAGTTGAGTAGGTACTCGTAAAAGTGGCAAGACCAATTTCTTGTCATTAAATAATTAATATTTAGAAATATTCATACTGCAGAAACCAAGCTTACTAATTGTAAGTTTTAGAACCAACTTTGAAAACGTGGCCTCTTTCACTTACGTAGAACCCCGTAGAAGCCGTTGAACGCTGAATGAGGAAATTTCAATAATTCAAAGGCTTCCCTTTGATTTTATATCGCCAACAGGAACAGAGACTAATTTTAATTTAAAATTTTACACTAAAAGAGCCTTGGCTCAAACGCGAGACCGTCACACCTCTTAGATGTAATATTATTTCACTTGGCGGAAAAGTGTTTTGTTTAAAGTGTAATTTTAATAATATTATTGCGATGTTTTTTCCAAATATAAAGTCTAAAAATCAAGCATCATGGGACGTTCCAAATGGTAGAGAGTAGGGTACATTGTTGCAATGAGATTTTCCCTAGAAGCAGAAATCAATAAATCGGCATCAAACAAAAATATTGAAAGCGTTATGCCATTCAAACCACGCAGTAGAACGTGCTTTGTTTGCAAATATTTGATACCTTGACAAGAAAACACAAATCAAATTCTATAGTATCCATTTAACTATTTTAACTGTCGTAAATATAATTTAGCGCTGAGTTATGGCTGTTGGGCTGTGGTATTTTATTATTGGTTTCAAGAACCGCCATTATAGTCTAATGACTGGTGACCACGAACTTTTCGAGCCAATGAATTGTTGAAGGTAAATCTTGGGGCAGCGGAAACCATTTTTGGTCTTTGCAACAATTCCAATAAATTGTTTTACAATTCGCGCTTTACTTTACATTTCAGAAATGCCTTAGGGGTACCCAACCACAACACCTAAAGGCTTTAGAAAAGTTTTACTCTACGTAGCTCATAAAAAACTTTAACAGTTATTTATAGTACTTGTACTTAGGTAAGTAAATCAGTAGTAGGTACTAGGTTAATATACATTTTGAATCTTTTACCATATGATAGTAACAGTCTGAAAAATTCAATAAAAAAAATACAGTATGTAGACAATTTTATCTACTCTTATACATATTTACAGTGAAAATAATAAAGAGAAAAGATGCAAGGACGCGTCAAAGAAATAATAAACTTTATGTTCGCCACATGCTGTACAAACCGCCTATTTCAACAATACTCAAATCTCTCCCCGAGTGCGAGATCACGTTACCCGGTAATAGAAAACTTACGCGTGCCCACGTACCTCAAGGCTTTGCTTCTAGAAATGCGGCGACCGTTACTAATAGCAAAAAAGTTTCATGAAATTTTAAAAGAGAATTTAAGCAAGCTTACACTGTAAGAAACAAGAAAACACTGTAAATGATTCAGCACGCTGCTGTAGAGTGATCCAAATGATCCAATATCACTGGCGTTGACTTGTAACCGGCCAAAGATAATGCATACTATTGACTGCCGCGTCGCGTTTCATTACGGTTGTCATTATAACGGTAAGCGGATTTGTAGAAATCGAAATTGAAAGCAAATAGACCCACAAGCCTTGCGGGTAATAACACTAGCAAAGAAAGTTCTTTGCTAGAAAGTTCTAGCGTGAATGGTCGGCTTAGTCGTGAAAGGTGATGCGGTTTCACTAGTTCATAGTATACAATAATTACAACCTTCTGATTTATACATTTGGTACATTTTAGTTTCAGAATCAAAACCACACAGTACTTACTTAATTTAATACGAACTCAGTAAACAAAACCACAGAATATCTTATACAAAACGAACTCATGTATGACATGGAACGCCCTTCGTCATTCCTAATCCGGCCCCTGTATGGGATGATAGCCGAATAGCGTCAGAGAGCCGTGCAGCTGAAGCTTTCCTATGGGTCTACTGCTATTGTTTAAGCAGGAGTATTGTGCATGGCATGTGGTACTGTGAGCTAATTCATATCACGCTACACCGCGCCGAGACCGGGCAGTAACCGAGTCTTACAATATGTAGTTTGAATTATATATGTAAAAGGGTATACTGCCAAAACTAAGGGGTATTTCGCTGGGATATGAAAGTGATGGAACAAGCAGATGGCCCACATAATGTTAAGATGTAACCTGTCCTATATCTTAATGCATTGTGCATTGCCTCACAAGCATGTCCATTGGTGATGTGCCTTGCGAGTTATCACTCTGGATCCATCACTCTGAGATATCAAGTTTTATTTTTATAAATGAGATAGAATGTCTTTTAGCTACAATCTCTGGTGTTAAGTCTCATGAAAAAGCAAGAGAACTATGATACTTTATGACTTTTATGACATCCCAACAAAATTGCAGTTATATTTTGATTAGATTTTACTATAAGGAAATGAATCCTCTGTGCGTTATGCGTTGTACTCGTAACTCGAGTTGTCGAAGAAAATTGATGATCTTGTTGTCTAATCGTCGACCTGTCGCAAAACTCGGTAGTCGAACGAATGACCATTTTCAACTACTTACTTATAATTATCATCATCATCATCAATATATATAAAACTGTTTTGAAGCTGACAGAGAATCAACGCACAGCCTTAAACTATATGTCCTAGAGGTATGAAATTTGGAGGGTAGTATCCTTATATAGTGTAGGGGTGCCACACTCTAAAGGATAGAACGCGAGCAACGCCGCGGGTGACGGCTAGTCAATCATACAAATAAAGTTTAAACTAGTCAGGCGGCTCGGACACACTCCGGCCCCGGCACAGTGTGGCATGAACAGTTAGAACGGTAGAGATGTAGTAAGTGGCCTAGTTACAGCTTTTGTCCTATCTAAACAGTTGCTGCTATGACACTGTCTTCCTACCCACTTGTTTCTGTGACAAGCAAATGTGAGTTGAGTTTCTCTTGAAATATCTTGCATAAGTTATACAGTTACATAAGTACCTACCGGTGCTCGGATAAAAATTTATGTAGCTATCACCTAAATAAAATTATAATAAACAGAAAAAAGGGCTAGTGGCGCTATTTATCCAAAATACCTAAAATTCTAAAAGCTTATTGTGTAAAAGATCCAAATTCACGAATACCAAAGTCTACAGTACAATTTCGACCCTGTTACTAGTGTTTAATTCGCTTGAATGCTCACAAAATAGAGTTTTGTTTTGCAAAAGGTTGCGTAGAAAAATATATTTACCCCAAAAAAAGTTATTTGGTAACACAAAGTAGTCTAATTCGGTCACGCGCGGCCGCGATCAAATTTATCTCCTATTTTATAAGAAGGCTTCATTTGCCTGTCTTTTTGCGGAAACTTTGCTCCCCGGAGATGTTTTGAGGAAAACGCCTATGAAACTTCTGAGATTTCACGGCGAAAGATTTATAGTAACTCGTACAATCAGTATTTCAAGCATGATTAGCTTCGAACACACTTTTTATTCTTCTGTCTGCGAAAACGCGGGGTTTTTTACAGTTCAGCGAGTACAAAAAAACTGAACCTTTTAGTTGAGTTCAAAAAAATATCTTGCGTCTTTTGCAAAATAACAAGATCCTTTTTAATAATAAATTTAAATATTACGTCACACCGTACTGTCACTACCTGTGACATAAGAGCAGGAAGATGAGGCGATATTATTAAAAAACTCGTAGAAAAATACATTAAACTTCAAGCATGCTCAAGTGATTTTTGTAGTCAATTAAAATACATCTTATGAAGCACTTAATTAAGTATAAAATCCAATAACCTCTAACATCAATGCTTCTGGGACAAAATTAATTGGATTTCTGAATTTTACTTAGCGAAAGAAAACGAGCGAAAACTAATCATCTTAGCGAAATAATAAAAGCTTTATCGGATATAGCAAATAGAAAAGATTTCCAACTGAATGTTTCCGATTTATCTAAATATATAAAATCTTACGTGACTGACTGACTAAATGACTATCAACACCAGCTTGAACCAATAGTTTGATCCAGGTCTGCAAAGCTTGAAACTGTGTTTTACTGCTACAAAAACATCACTGTATTACTAAAGCTATTCCTAGAACTCAACTTGTGCCTAGCGGCGTAAATAAGAATGTTCCCGTATGCGAACCACTTGTTTACACAAATGTACTCCGAGTTATTACTATATGAAACACCAGTTTATTCCCAGTTCAGAAGACATTTATTTATATTACTCAATACCTACATGGATCCATTTTTAATATGCGATAACTGCTTGATTTTTTTTTATTATACCATAACAGGTAACTGCGTTTGACTACTATGTCACAGACACAAATTTAAAACTTCGGGCACAATTACAGGAGAGTAGGCTCTAAATATCTGCATTTTTAGAATTTTCAGATTCAACACTTTTTTGCTATAGTGACACACACAATATATCTACATCAAAATAAACCCTTATCATAAAAAAAAAAAACGTTTCGGCGCACAAAACTTCAGCCTGGCAACCAATGTTATTTGATATTCAAACTCTTTTCAGCTAGAAATAGCCTAAAGTGCAATAGCTAGTTATCTGTCCGACACTTGGCTACTTCGTTACCGGCTAAGGGGATTAGCGAAGTGTCCGGCACGCCAGGCTATGTTTACATCCATGTATAGCACGACGGGACACTTTCACACCGGTGATGTTGGCAACCCTGATCACTGAGTGCGACTTTAAGATCACGAATGTTCTCTAAGAACTTTTGTATGCCACTATTTGCTGTGGGATTTCAATATAATTCTTTGTGTAATTGGATTCTTGATTATGTCTAAGTGGTGGTCCGCGGTGTTCCAGAGATTGGTTTACTAGTTCATGCCAACCTGTCAAGTTCCATGCATGATTTAGGCCGGAATACTGAAACGTCACTCAAATTTAAGCACCACTAAAAATTGCTCTGCCTCTGTTTGACATTACTCATTAGTAAGAGATGGCCATAATTTAAGCGTGAACTTAATTTAAGTGGCGTTTGAGTATTCGGCCGTAAGCCTGTCAAGCATTAAAAGCCATCATCTCTGCTGCTTGAATAAAAACCGATTTACTTTTCAATAAACACAGTAGAGAGGAAAACTAGGTAGGTACACTGAGCGGTAACGCAGCAGACGCATTCGCAAAGCGAGAAATTTTGTATAAAAACCAGATAAGCGCCTCTAGCGGGAGATTTGGAAATCGTGCAATTCCCAACAAAATTTCTCGCTTTGCGAATGCGTTTGCGTGTGCTATATAGTCGAGTCGAAAGTCAAAACAAATTCACAGACTCGGGGCTCTGGTTACCCTGCATTGTAACTTCTACTGTTACTTAACACCGTATTATGGAATTAGAAATCGATATTTTGAAGGTATAATAAAACTAATCACGCTACAATCAACTTTACACTTACACACTTTTATGTTCCATACCAATAAAACCTGAGAAATATATAATATGTTTTCAAAAATTTACATGAAATGGTTTATAAAAAGTCGGTGGAAAACGTAACACCGGGCAGTATGTCGAACACTAATTAAATAATAGTCACAACTCTCAGGTAACCCGATAAATTGAACAGTCCGATAAATACAGACTCGTCGACTAATGGAATTGAGGCGCTGTTAACATTTTCACAGAGGTACAATATAAATCTGCACTTACAGGTAAACGTCATCATCATCTTTGGTTGTATTTGTGTAGAACGTCGTTACCACAGATCATATAATACTGTCGTTACTAAACAAAAGTAGAGTTATGAAAATCTAGGGCTCTGCAGTTGTAGCAGCTTCTACGTAGAATATCTTATCAAACTGGACTAAATAAAAACATAACAACTTTTTAGCAATCATTTCATTTAAAATACAAAATTTCATCGTGGTATGACTCGTGCAAAATAGCGAGCGAACGTTTGCACAAAACAAAAAGCTTTTTTCTACGAAACATTACCAGCGTAGAATAGAATATCAATATTGTAGCAGGAAAAAGTAATGAAAGTTCACAGATCGACCTCCTTGTATAGTGAACCGAAAAGAATATGATAAATGATGTGTCAAAAGATATCCCGCATGAATTTGGGCGTGCTCACTGGTTTTCTTTAAAGATGTACAAAAATGTAAACGAATCTGCGTATACGTAGAGTTAGCGCGTAGGAACACTCTCGTAATGTGAGCACGAAAAACATAATTTGAATTCGGGATCTCTTTGCTGGGATTTAATTAAGCAAGGTGCCACGACCATACCAACAATTTGTATGTGGAACGAGCGAGCTCGAAACATTTTTTAAATATCATCAACAAAATGCTTTATTTTTCGAGAGTTCCAGCGGAGTTTTTTTAAGCCGACTAAAAGAGGGGTGTTATTTGAGGTGAGTCAGAGTGTCTACGTTTGCCTGTGGCCCCGTGGCGTGAACGAAAAGGCTTTTTTTAAATATTTTTTTTCAACACACTTGCTCATGAAGTGGCTCTATGGTCACCGCAATTAGGCACATAATGACACCCATAATCAAACTGTGACTTTTTCATTGCTATAGATTTTTTTTTTAAATTTTATTGGTTGAGTAGCTTTGTTACTAAAAAAGTTTTTATTAAAAAAAAAGACCGTGTTCAATAGAACAAATAAATGAATGTTCCTATTGCTTGCTCATTTCATGCAACTTCTTATTTAAATAGATAATTTTAACTCGTACGTGTTTAATAAATAAAACTTTCACTCAAATATAACTTTTGTTTTCTCTGTAATAAAAGAAAACTTTAAATTCCCCATTTTTACGTGGCAGAATAGGCGCAAACCCTAAGCGCGGAAAATAAATTTAAAAAAAACCTCATCCCTTTAGTCTGTGGCCAATCGCAATGCGCGCGCATAGGAAAACTGATTATTTTTTCCCGCCATAGCGAAACATTTTTCACAACGCGTTTTCACTGTTGAAATTATTGTCATTTTATTCACAAGTGTGTTGAAAAAAGTCGTATGATACACGTGTGTATTGGTGATTACCGTTCTCGGCTTTCTTAAGACCCTCGCCTACGGCTCGGGTCTCAATGGCACCTCGGCGGTAATCACCAATGTACCACACTTGTACCATAATGTACTATTATAAAGACTGGTTCGAATAACGAATTTTTACTATTAAAACTTATAGAATGCCCCATGCTTTTTTACTTTATAGTTTTACCTGTTTAATTTTTTTCTGTTTTATTTTATAACTTGGATACTTGAATTTGTATAATTGAAGTGGGATTTATTAATGACTTACATACTCTTGAATTTTGGCAAAGTATAATAGGTATCTAACCTCCCGACTACGCGGTCATCATAGGTGAGAGCCTACCTAATTATCTTGACCTCCAAAGTACCACGGATGGAGGGTTTCCTTTTATTCTTCAGTCTCTGCTAATTAAACAACCATTGTCTTCTATTAATTGAATTACCGACACAATGAGATGTGATAAAATTATGCTTTATATTTATACGTCAGGGTACAGGGACCAATTAATATTAGGCATCATCATCATCCTGTAGATGTTCATCGCTGAACTTAAGTTTCTCTCACGCAATTACCAGAAAGAGAGATTTGAGCTCTTCTACATCCAGCAACGTCCCATCCTTCACGACCTTCGACAATATTGGTCTCATCGGGCGTCTTACGCTACGCCTCCTGGTTGATGGTTGCACTGAATAACAGTAGGTAGATCCGATAGCCTGTTATGGAACGAAGAGATGCCAAAAGGATTCTGATGGCCATTTATTATGCATAAATAATCCCTCCAGGGAATAAAGTCATCATTTTTAATCTTAGTAACTAAAAAAGGTTGTGATTTTTTAATTTCATTGTAATGCTTTGGTTTTTATCGTACAAAAGATGCATTCTAAATCTAAGACATTGTTTCATACAAAACAGAGATTTATAGAATACTTATTAAAGTGTTAATTCCGTTTCTTTAGACGTAGCAGTAAAATTTTTGGGTATCACTAAATTAAAGTAAGATGTACGTACATGATAAAATGTTTTTATTTTTAAATTTTTAAAGATCGTCTCCCCAAGGTCGAAATAAATTAGACAGACAGACACGTGTACAAAAAGCCTCAAGAGTTGTGTAAAATAAAATAACATTCAAATCCTAAGCAAACCCTTTTGGTGTAAGCACAGTAGATTAAAGCATTTCAACATTTTCAACGCTTTATTCCCATCATCCTAATTAATTTACTAATTTATAAAATGAAACAAGAAAGTTTGCTACCTAAATTTTCATTCATCGAGACATCTTAGATCTTTGTGATTCAATTACCGACTGATTTTAATAAACTTGAAGTAGACTTGTAGTATCAAGTTCTAGACTAGATGTTTTCTAAGTACTCGTACTAAGGCCGAGACTGTGGTGGCGGGGGTCTCAAATAACTTGTCAGTGAATTTAACTATAATCAGTGGCAATCACTACAGAAAAAACGACCTCTTGTGTTTTTAGAATATTAACTTGGCTAGGGAGGCTGGAGATCACAGCTAATGAGCAAAGCCTAGCTCAAAATTACGGTTACAACTTAGATATATTCTTCCTCGAATTTTTTCGGTTTTTAATTATCTCAACCTAACGGCAACCTAAAACCAAACTCTACTTCTAGGAATTTCCTCGTCACTGATTAGCTCGGCACACGCTATTTACCAAGCTAATATATCCCTTATTCATCACCACATAACGTTGTTTGACTGCCGACAGCACACCAACTTAATTGCTGAAAATAATGTGACGAGTCACCATAAAGCACTGCTCTAATTACGGTAACACGCTGAGGCATTACCGAGCCTGTTTTACCTTCTAATTGAAACGTTAATTTTAGTTACAGTAACTTTGGGTAGATATAATGAAATAAATCCAAGAATTATCACACAGTTTTGCTGATAGTGGGTTTGGCAGAAGTTTACTTGGAAGCCGGGAACGCTATATAACGGTGTTCTGAATGTGGAGACTTGTTTTTTGCGATTACTCATACCCATGTTGAACGAACTTATTCCAGCAAACTATGATGTTGCATGCCAGCGTGGTTAAAGTTGACGCTACTCCTTGTATCTTTTTTTATTTAAGGCCACAAGAAAGTCTCCAACATATTTTTTTTTCTCCAACATTTGGCTACTAGCACACCTGATGGTAAGTGTAGCTGCAGCGAGGTGGAGCAGGCTTAGCCATAATCCACCTATTCACTCTTTACATAGGTACAACAACAACATACGAGTAGTTAAAAAATCCCACCGTCTGAAGCATTGAATCGGTTACCATATGAATCCACTGAAAGAAATTTTAATGTTCTTGGAAGAAAAAATAAGTCTCATTTACCACCTTACAGCAAGCTTTTACAAACCAAACTCCAACCAGATTAAATTGAAGACATTAAAATATACGTTTATTCAAACGAGTCCGATTGTAAATAAGGACGGCTGGCAATTAGCGAATAATGTTAATTTCGAGCTCCTTCTAATCAAATTAATACAATTACTCGTGCGGCTAGCATCCTGATTAAAAAACCTCTCAGTTGGTTACACAAGAGCTTTACAGTAATCAATTCAGCCGTAACACAAAAATACCTCCGTTTATGCAACATAAAAAATGTACAAAGTTTTTATTGTGTCTTACCTCAGCAAATGTCATACTTTTAGTAGGCCGCCTCAACATATTCCCGCCTTAACTTAATTTTCACAATCCAATTTCACTAAACTTCAAACACTTTTCACTAAAACTTAAAACAGTTCAAGTTTCGAAACAATTTTCCTCGATCACGATCTCGATTGTAACCGAATAATTTTGTATTTAACGATGTTACATAGATTTGGGAGAGGGAAAAGCGACGCGCAGTCCTCTCTAGTTGCATGTGAAGACTGAGTTTCCGCCCGCCCAATCAGCCGAGCTTGCCCGAGTTTTCTCGATCTCCCCCGATCTGGAAACTGAACTCGATTCATGAAACCCACTCGATGAAGTGGTAAGTTTTTACGACTACCCGTTGGCGAGTGCGGTCGGGACCAATATAAAAGGATTGTTTGACACCTGTTCCTGATTATTTTCCTTTATTTTCTCCGTTCGATTTGTGAAACGCTCGAATAAATTAGGTTCTTCGGTTCTACCACTTCATTAAACATCAGTCCCTCAGTCCCTTCCCTTAAAAGTCTACGCGTAGGTTGCCCTAAGTTTAACAGCCAAGAAAGTTTGATTAGTTGGTTTCACAAAGGAACAATCAAGTTGAGCGTCTCTAATTCTTCAAAGCGATTTAAAATAACTAACGAGCAATTTCTGGACTTCCTAGAATTCCCGGGTCCTGATCAGAGAGCCATACTTTCTAAATCAACAAGCTCCTACTTCCCAAGGTTTGAGACCCAGTTTCATCAACAAAAGTCAATTTCAGCTTACTCAGCATCCATGACAGTTCAGCCATAACGCGGCTATTTTTGCGCCATTGTTGTACTTTGTAAGAGCAGTCATAACAGCTGATCCCGATTTTATTGCAAGCGCCCGGGTGCAATATCCACTATGTGCCCACCTGTCTAAAGCTGGGATTAACCCCTCTCTTCGTGCGTATCACAGACTCGAACACTGGACTTTAAACTGGCGTTTACCTTGGCCTGTGTATTTTGATATAAAAATTATTTAATGTCAGGCGTAAATTATTAAAAGTTCCAGGCTGCATTTTATTTTGGCCGAGGGTATTTTATTGTATGTATCAGACTCTACCTAACCTAAACAATATTTTATCTTGACCATGTTCCCTGTGAAATATACAACAGTACTAAGTGAGATGTTGGCAAACGTAGATGGATAGAAAACTACAGTGATAGACCTCAAAAACCATATTATACTAAGTCTCAGAGAAGTCATAAAGACAAACCTCTTTTAAGGAATTTGCATTGAAATGACCGTTTGTGACTGTTTGTGATCGGTTGTCCACGCGATGCGAATAGCCAACATCGGAAAAGGTGACATCGTCTGACCTCAGACATGTCGGTAGTCGTACATTCCTTCTTCCAAGGTGGATTATACGATCAACATTATGACTTTCACGGAAAACTGGGTTACATGTTTTTTTTTATTGGATTTTACTACCACTGTGACATTTTACAGAGGGTTAAATTAATGTAGTTTTTTATATTTATAACTTTTGCGCAGTACCTTAAATCACCTGAGACAATACTTTTGTGCTATGGTCAATTGGTCACTTGTAAATTAATGAGTTGGTAATGTACCGTTTTTCAAAATATTCGATGTGGCTACAAAGTGTACCAAAGTACCTACCTACTTCGAAACCAAAAAGTTTACACTTCACATATAAGCTACAACAGTAATAAACAGAGCTTTAGTGTATTAATCATAGTTCTTTCCATAATAATTCGTATTTCCACATCCACACTTATTTTGCCATTGTTTCCGACTGACACGTCTCGCTGCCTTCGCTCGTCGTGTCATCCACGGTCTTCCATTTTCAAACACTCCGATCAGAGCAAACCAATACTCTTTATAACTCAAAGAGGTCGGTTCTACGCTGCATTGCTAACACACATAATATGTCTATATATGTCCCTATTGTCCATATCGCCCATTTTATTAAAACACCAATGCAATATAAAGTAAAAATATAAGTAAAAAACAAAGCCTTTCAAAATGCCAGATATAAGACACTTTTAAATATGGGCTTTTCCTTTGGTACTACCAAAGTAAGGTAAGTCAATTAATGTCCCTGTGACAGAATTCTATAGTGTCCAAACTGTAATTGGGTGTGCATGTGCACTTTACACTTTAGCATGAATAAAGTGTGCATTGCATGCATTTTTAAATTCGTTTATTATCCACCACTAAGCTGGAAACTTTTATTTCGGTTATAGACACTCCAGAAACATTACAGCAAAGCTAATTTAGTAATTTCCTGTTATTTGTGGTCTATGGTCGGTAAGTTTTTCTATAGAAGTGAAATTCCGTATTTATGTTCGGAAAGAGACTAGTTATCTGATTTACGGACAGAGTTGTAAAACAGCTATAGAAATAAAAACATTCATTTCATTGAAAATTTTATTTTGTAATATTTCAAAAGTTTGTTATAAGTTTGCCAGCGTTCTGTCTGTCTGTTTGTTTGTGACCTCGTAGATCAAAGTGAATTCTGATTTGAATGCGGTTCTATTGTATTGAGTGTGGTCATCGATAATACTAATAATAACTTATTATTAGTAACCAACAGGGTTTTGCAAGTCATGGAATGCCTCGAACCTGCACTTTTACGCCGTAGCCAGTAGGCACCAACTGAGCAAGAAGTAGTCACATAACTTTCTATACGACCAATTTTACGCGAACACGTTGCAAAAGTCGTATAAATGAAGGCAATATATTTTAACCCACTTTTTTAAAGTACAGTTTTATTGTCAAAGTATTTTTATTATCTTCGATATTAGGTATTTTATAGGAATCGGCTATTGAGACAGAGAGAAAGGTATGTGCACGTCTGCTTCATCTAAAATCATGTCTCATGTACACTTCGCAAACTAAATAAATAAATAATTAATATTCTCGGACACTTAACACAACGCCTTCTAGTCCCAAACTAAGCAAAGCTTGTACGATGGAAACTAGATGGCTGATAGAATACATACATACATTAAACTATAAACTATGGAACCTATGTAGAGATTAATAGTGAAAAGTTACTTTTTACTCGTTTCACTTTATGAGATGAGCTGTATGAAACGCCACGCTGAAAGGTGAATCGCAATAAATTGTCTGCAGTAAATGCAAATGCGTGTTTATTCGTTTAAAGTATGTTTATCACAAAGTGCTGTCTCTTAATAAATACCAGCCCAGAAAGTTTTACTACCTACTTCAGACAGTGGAACTTGATCCAGACACTCGAATAAAGCAAGTTGATCCGTATCATTGCGAACTTAATTCCGAAGAAACTTCCGGAAGGCTCGAATCTTTTGAGCGGATTCAAAGCAGTCGAAAGTCAGTTATCACCCACCTCACAAACTCTGCTCCATTTTATTAAAATTAGAGGAGAAACTACAGATTGTAATTAGTAGGTAGAGTCGATAACTTAATATTATATTCAACTCACAAAATATCTTAACTTTCTACACCGTTTTGCAATTTTTTTTTATGTGAATTAGTAATGGAACCGTTAACCATTTAACATAGGGTGGGCCACCACCCACCCTATGCTAAATGGTTACTTCTGCCTGTAAAAATGCAACAGAAACATAAATATAAAATTGCCTGATGGAGCAAATGATCTGAGGACATGCCCTTTGAGACATTGCACTGCGTCCATCACTCTCAGATGTAATTATGTTGAGTCTCATATATCTTACTTAAGTTAGATTATCGGTGAAGATTGCCATCTATTACCAAGATTATTATTGCCATTATTAAAATTAAAATTGCCTCGCCTTATTAACTGAAATCAATGATGTTTCAGTATTCAACCCACTATGCCACGAGAGCTTCCAGAACTTTTAGGAATAACAGTCAGACCAATACAACTGGGATTTCATAGGCATCATAGTTGCGCCGGAAGCTCCCATACCATAATTGGAACATAATCCAACTTTCAATGTAAAGTGCTTATTATGAAACTTTATAATTAGCTCGCTGTCTGAGCTACTTTCAGCTCGAGGTGGCTAATTGACGTGCATCGGTACGTTCCTGAACTAAAATGCATGAGTTTTGTATTTTAATAATGCCTAAGTACTTAGTACCCATGGAATTCAAGTACATACTTACCTAGTTATAATCGCACGATTCACCGTGAGTACTTTGTTCATGTTGCACGGGGAGTATTTCAAAATGATTCTTATGGTGTTGTGAAGAAATAGTATTTTACTTTGATGTAGTAGGGCGCACAGTTTTAGATTAGACGGTCTCTACTTAGTAGCCGCAAGGTATTTTACTAGATTCTCTATGTAGAGTTAAGAGACCATGGGTGTCCATGTCCACCTGTCCAGGGAAATATAGTCATAACAATCGTCTATTGCAGTGGGTGGTAGTTGGTGCCAGTCCGGTTCGTTAGGTCGATACCTCTCGTCCTGATTGGACGTCCCCACTGACTGTCTTTATTTAATGACTCGTATACGAAGCTAAATACAACAGTTTCAGTCAGTGACATACACTTTTAAAATTAATGTTAATATTATTTAAATAATAACTGATGTTTTATTTTATTAAGATCTTAATAGAGTTTGAATTACGTAACGCACAAAGATAATAGTAGTGATTATAAATTGTTGCAATTTTATATTTTGAAAGTCCCATTAAATTGTTCTCGGAACCGGTGGCGCGTAGCAATTAACGGTGAGTCTACGAACCTCTACGTACCGTAATCCAATGTGAAATCAGTAGATACGAAACTAAAGGTCGTCGTGATGATGATGTTCAGGACACGCGAGCAGCAGCATAATAACATGACTAATTGGACTAATCATGTAGGTACCTTAGTTTACTTTGAGTTTTACTCTACTCTACTAAAATAATAAATTATGGTGGCACTGGCAATAGCGAAATGTGAATGAACAATTTTAGCTCTTCAAAGTATCTGGGCAAAGACTATTATTTAAAAAAAAAACTATTTGGGCAATGTCCCGACATCCAAAGAGGTTAGGTACTTACCTCAAGCTTTTTTGGCATACTGCTTGTGTTCGGTCAACGGTATTTGTTCTACAGTATAATGACATGAGAGTTATACTAAACTTTATTGTTATACAAAGCTATGTACCTACATAATTATTTGTAACATAAATAAAAATAACGAAAAATAAAAGGGCAAAATAAAATAATTCTGAACCTGACGCAGTTTCTGATAGATACACAATATTTACCACCAAAAACACCAGTACAATTTGTTAGATGTAGAGTAGGCACTGAAACTTCCTTGAGGGCGGACAGGGAATTCAAAGGGCTCCTTAAAGCCCGGATTTACATTGGAAAATTATGCCCCAATCTCTTGGAATCCGTCCACATGCGAGACGCTGTTTTAATTGTGTTTTCCGAGACTTCGCAAACACTAAGTTACATAATTCTTTGAAAGGATAAAGACTTGAACTGTTACATCTACTTCGCGTTTACGATACCAAAGTAAATTTCTTAATTATTAATAAATAAATGTCTTTCCTAAGCTATTCGCGTCATAAATGATCTCGTGAGAGTAAATTAGTGTTCTGTGCATATGATTCGCGTGCAATTCGCGTAAAGAAACTTGGACACAAGCATATTTGAGAATAGAAAACTGTCAAGATCCGTTGATAGAATTCGTTTTTTAAGGTCAAAGAAGTAAAGAAGATTTTTTTTTTTTTATAAAATACCAAAACAACCACCCTATTTTGACACGAGTTTTGACATTTTTTGAAACGACACATAGCACTTTTATTTTAATAGTTTTTCTTGTGTTATTGTCAGTATTGTTGTTTAATTTTGGTGGAATTTTAACCAATAATACTTAGGTCGTAACATAAAGTGTGAGCCATTGGAATAAATATGTGTAAAGTGGTTTTTCTGAATGTGAAAATTCGTGTTAGGTTTTGAAGAGAAAATCCACCATTTTCTTTTCAAAACAAACGACAGCCGACTTGACAAATGACTTGACTTGACTTATTTATTACAATTTTAACACTTGACATTGGCAAAATTGTCTGTCGAAATGACGGACACAGGCCATTATGGAAGAGAAGAAGAAGAAGAAGATTTTTTTTTTATAAAAAAGCAAAACAACCACCCTATTGTTGTACTTCTCAGTCATTTTTACAAAATAAATCCCCAAATAGTTCAGCTTCAATCAAAACAATGATAATGTAAATAATTCGTTGATACACTATATTTGTTTTAATGAGCGCAATTATTAATTAAACTGTCGAACGGCGTGTGATGGGTTTATAAGTAAACATAGTGCATTTCCTGTGTTTACTTTACGAGTTTAGACATTCACAAGAGTTTTTGGTACGAATTTATTTATATGCACTTCAAATGATTGTTTGTCTGCGATATGCACCTACTTAATAATGTACCTAAACAAGGAAATCTGCAAAGAAATATTTAAAAGTCGGGGATTAAAACCTTTTTATTATGTCTAGAGAATAGATTCTGATCACAAATCAAAATGACATTTTGATTTGTGATCAGAAGTCTATGTGTTAAACGAAGAACCACGTGACTTTTTTACATTACACCATACATTTTTTACCGTTTTCTAATCTTCAGTTTTTAGGCGACCTACTCCTGTGTCCAACAATGGACTTGGCCTCCGCAGGACGACATGACGAGGATCCTTTATGAGTCTATAGTAAAACGGTAGCACAGAAATTAGCAAATTTATGAGGCAATAGGCATCAAGTAGATAAATTGAACTGAATAAATAAACATTATGAGGTTGTCTAATTAATTTAAGGTTATTCCCATCGAGCCCACCGGCTGGACTACTGGTGAGCCAGATGGGAAAAAATCTCATCTATCCCATCATCCCCACGCATTTGCATAATGGGCTCAGATAGGAATAACCCTTATTTCTACCACACGGTCATCTTATCATCATCATCAATATATTATATAAAACTCTTTTGAAGCTGACTAATAATCAACGCACAGCCTAAACTATAAGTCTTAGAGGTATGAAATTTGGAGGGTAGTATCCTTAAGTGTAGGGGTGCAATAAGAAAGGAATTTTAAAAAGTCACACTTTAAAGGGTCTAGAACGCGAGCAACGCCGCGGGCGACGGCTAGTAGCTCAATAAAAACTAACGGCACAATTGAGTTTTGAATTCTAGTTCTTTTGTATAATAATCTAATAAAATAACTTACTCTCACAGGTGACAATAATAAACGCACTCTGTCGAGATCCACTCAAGGATGCTCTCAGAATTCCGTAGCTACCCTTTAGGGCTTCAACTACTTATAAACGCATGGAGACGTACTGACGCACTGCGTGTCCGCGGCCGCGGTATCAAACATAAAAAAAGATTAGGTAAGATAGGAAAAAACTTATTTCGTATCGTTTTCACCATGTTTACAGCTTTTAGTTGACCTAATACTATGATGACAAAAACTGTCGCCAATTATCATAGTTTGGACAACATTTTTACAATATTAGTGAAATCTACAATGTTTTTAACTTAATAGTTAAAACCAGACTGTATCCCTTACTTCAATTTTAAATGATTTGGGTACCTAATGCCTATAGTTGTTCAAATGATGTCCAAAGTTTTGAACTCCACTATCGTTTTTACTTCGTGATAAGGGTGCTGGTCAATGTCACTAAGTATATGGTATAAGATAGCTCCAAGAAGTGATTGCGTGCGGGCACACGGAGTGAAGCACTCCACTTTTGCTCCTTCAGACTAGCACCTCTCTTCACCTTTTTTATAATCAAAGGAGACCAAGTGCCTCACATTTTATTGAACATCTTTTATACAAATCTGATTGAAGTTTAGCTTCTTTCTTTGCTTTCTAAAGACTCGTAGCTATAAAGAGGTAGGTATATAAGTTTTGTTTTGTATATTATCCGATGCATGCGTACAAATATAGGTACACAAATGAAATTGAGGTAAGTACATTGCTCAAATGCAAAAAGTTGTACTGTAAGCGTTGGGACTTCGTAGCATATTCGTAGCTCATTCGTAGCATATTTGCAAACCATTTGTAACTCGTTCGTAGCTCAAGCGTAGCGCACGTAGAGCTCAGTGATAATTTATGCGTCGAGATTATTCCTAGGAGTTGCAACCTGAAAAAGGGCTCATTTGTTCCCAAAAAATCACTGAATAAAAGTATAGCCATGATTCTGGAGATGCATGAATATGAATAAGGTCAAAAAACAGGACAAATGTCTACAATTTTAAAAACAATAAGGTTTATCCAGGGCGGGCACTCAACCCAAAACCATCACTACAAAGCCAAAGGTATGCTGCCAACTGGAGCTACTTAGCCATCAGTCAACCGTAAACTACAGGAAAACCCATTCATGTCAAAACAAGGCTAATCTATATAAAATTATTCTAAACTGCTGCCATCACACTTATCACACAGAAACTTGGCTCATTGCAGTAACAGCGACGAAGTAATTTCACCTGAACGAGTCACATGTAACCGATAAGCCTAACGACAGTTCCGATTTAGTACCCACAGAGTGGATTCGACAATCGTTTCGAGACGTGCGATCGTTACCAAATAGGTAAGTAGCTAGCTATTTGCAAATCTGCGGGACTTTTGAAAGAGCCAGAGTAGGTTCCACCTGAGACACGTTCCAGCCTATTCCGGCCTGCACACATATTCCATGCTTTTACTCCTAGTAGCGCTATCTAGTTTTGTGAAGCGTAGGGAGTATTTTTTTATAAGAGCGTAGGTAAACTGTGTAGTTTTCACAGGACATAACGTTAACTAAATATAGCATAGAGTGACATCTCTCGATTATAACTGGAACTAAATTACAACTAGGGCAGTCTTCTTCTTCTCTTCAATAATGGCCTGTGTCCGTCATTTCGACAGACAATTTTGCCAATGTGAAGTGTTAAAATTGTAATAAATAAGTCAAGTCAAGTCAGTTGTCAAGTCGGCTGTCGTTTGTTTTGAAAAGAAAATGGTGGATTTTCTCTTCAAAACTTAACACGAATTTTCACATTCAGAAAAACCACTTTACACACATTTATTCCAATGGCTCACACTTTATGTTACGACCTAAGTATTATTGGTTAAAATTCCACCAAAATTAAACAACAATACTCACAATAACACAAGAAAACTATTAAAATAAAAGTGCTATGTGTCGTTTCAAAAAATGTCAAAAATCGTGTCCTAGGGCAGATCTACTACATGCGATGCGAATCAAGCAGAACCATGACAGAATAGAAAAACATGACATTGACATCAGAAAAAAAGTCATTCAATCCAATCCAAAACTGTAAAAAACTAAAAAAGGAAGAAGAAGATTAGACATTTTGTTTGTGAAAAATTGAAGCAAATTGAAGAGACGAGAGACGCTATAAAATCTTTTCAATTCTTTCTAGAAAAAGTACACACGCATAGTATTCTACCTCAATGTTTTATCTATTTTTCGGTTTGCTAGAAACTATTAAATCGTGTTTATTTTCAGAGGTCAAAGTACCATTGACGTCGGATCGAACGAAAGTGCGCACCAAGAAAGGAATTTTTATCGCCGGCAGTTTCGACGCTAAAGAAAAATGAGTGATTTTCCCTTCAGTGCCGAGCAACTGGCTCAATTGAAGGCGTTCATCAGTGTTTGCCAATATAATCCAGCGTTACTTCACCATCCTAAATTGGAGTTCTTCAAAGATTTCTTGGTTACCATGGGGGCTGTGCTACCGCCGGCTCCTAAATTCAACGCCAAACCGTCTGGTGACACGTGAGTTATTTCTATCTTGTGTTTTAAATAGGTAAGGTAAGTAAGTGTAGGTAGAGGTCGCGTCTAAAAAGAACGCTGGAAAACAGTGGGTGGAGGGGATGTGTTTGCTCATACAAAAACACTCGCGCCATCAGACCCCCTCCCCCTCCGTCCAGCGTTCTTTTTGCTTGACGCGACCTATACATAGGTTTAGTCTCAAAAATAGGCTTAAAATTGCGAACTTTCTTCAGAAAAGGACTACTATTACTAGGTACCTACCTACGTATAAGTACTTATTATCTTCATGATATTATGTAAATGTTAGCCGTACTTACTTACTATGTAAATTTTAATGAAAATGTTAGCTGTAGAGTTTAAAAGTGTGTATACTTAGCAGCTCCACCAACAATACTACGACGCCTGAAGAACCAGTTGCTTCTGAAGAATCGGATATGGAATCAGATGTAGAGCTTGATATGGAAGGTACCTACTTGACATTTTATTTAGAGACAAGCAACATTCCCATAAGCCGGGTTTACACAGTCAAAGTTGACTCAGACCGAATGCACTCCTATGTCTACTCGGACGCTACTCGTATTGTGCAAACATGCAATCTGACCGCACTTGGACGACGGCATCATGTTCACATGATACAAGTGGTGCCTGAGTAGACATCAGAGTCAGCAAATGGTCTGAGCCAACTCTGAAACCTGTTTGAAAACCTGGCTTTTTAAATTGATCACACAGTACATATTGAAAAGTCATTGTCCTTTAATTTTATTACTCTTCACTCATATAGGTAGGTGCTTTAACTTGTTTTGCATATTGATTTTTATCTTCATCAATATATAAAACTGTTTTGAAGCTGACTGATAATTAACGCACAGCCTAAACCATAAGAACTACATTGAATTCTGATATGAAATTTGGAAGGTAGTATCCTTATATGTATAGTGTTGGGGTGCGCTAGGAAAGGAATTTTGGAAAGTCACACTCTAAAGGGTCTAGAACGCGAGCAACGCCGCAGGCGACGGCTAGTTGAAATAAAATACTAATCCAAAGCATTATGTTAAATAAACACTACTGCAAACAAGCAATGACTCATAGATTAATAAAATCAAAAATTAATACCAAACTTATTCAAACTTATTCTTACTGCATATATATATGGAGGAGGACTTCAGTAGCAGTGTACTTCTACAGGCTGATATGATGATGATGATATTAGCATTCAAAAACAGCAATAAAACATCTGGATTACAAACCCAATTTTTTTTACATTTTCTTTAGGTGTCACTGTATCAGAACCTATGGATGAATCTCAAGAGATGGGTGATGCATCAAAGGAGGCGACAGATGAAGAACGCGACCAGTCAGATGAGAAACGCTCAGCGGCCATGAGAGCCTTCTCTGAACAAAAGTTTGATGAGGCTATCAAGCTTTATACTGAAGCTATACTGCTTAACCCGCAAAGTGCTCTGCTCTTTGCCAAGAGAGGACAGGTAAATTGTTGTAATTGTGACAGACTAGCTTTTGCCCGTGACTTCGTCCTCGTCTCGTTTGATCCTGTTGATTTTCCGGGTAAAAAGTAGCCTATGTGTTAATCCAGGTTATGAATTATATTAATTATTTTTATTTCCAAATTTTATCCGAATCTGACCCATAACGTGATTGAAACACAAATATCCAAGCATCTAAACTTTGACATTTATAATATTAGTGGGATTTCTATGTGAGGTTGCATCCTTTAGGATCTTAGGACCACATCACACTCTGCAAGAATGTAACATTCTACACTCTGGCTGTTTTATATGCTCAGCCTTACATTACTATCTGATTAGCTCTGAGCTTGATAGATGAGGAAATGGGAAGGTGCTTTGTGCAGCGAAAGAGATATCACCCACCACTTTTGCTTATAACAGAAATTGTCAAGATGATAATGTAAAATTGCAGGTGTACTTGAAGCTTAACAAGCTGGATTCCTGCATCAAAGACTGTTCACACGCTCTTGAGCTGAACTGCGATAGTGCTGCTGCTTACAAGTTCCGAGGCCGTGCCTACAGGTATCTAAATCATACTAGGATATTTGGATAAAAACTTTGATTACAAAAAAACTCGAAGTTACCGGTAGATAAGCCGGTAGATAAGCTAGATTATACAATATAATAAAGATGCGTTTTCTTTTAACTTCGCAACAGCATTACGACTGAGTGTAGGTTATTTAAAATTGCATGTGCCTAGGTGTTAATTTTTGGTTACAACAGTGTGCCATCTGCTGCTCATTTACGTAACATTGTTATCTCGACTACAGGCTTCTCGGCAAATTCGAAGAGGCATCTCACGATCTTTGCGAATCTCTAAAGATCGACTATGAAGATCAGACCAACGAGTGGCTGCAAGAAGTCAAGCCTAATGCGGAGAAACTGCGTCAGCACAAACTCAGCGTTCAGCGCAAACAAGAAGAAAAAGTGGTTGGTACCGACTTACTTTTACCTAAGTGCTTCTATTCAGTATGTAAATTCAAAATAATAATTTAGAATCATCTTATAAATTAGGTACCTACCTTTTCAGTGTTATATCCTGCTAATATGGTACCATATGCCTGAGATACTGCAGTTTTGAAGGGATCTCGGACAATAGTAGCTTCAATTGTTTATGTTGAACCTTTAAGATTCCCTAACTAAAGTCATACAGGCTTCGAGGTTGACCAGGATGAGAAGGATGACCATAATATAAAAGAAAGTAGATTATGTACCTAATTTTAATTCGTCGTGGGGGAAAGATATCTGTACTGACGTCCCGCGTAGGGGTGTATTGTGCATTGTCCCCCTGCTGACCTCACCTCACCCCAGCCCAACTCCTTAAAGTAACGGAGAAGGACTTTGGGTTGATGACAGCAATTTTCCAGCACCCCCTATGGTGTTGTGGATTATGTACCTATTTCCGAAGTTATTTTAAACAGAAGAGGTTAGGTACTATCTTTAGAGTATTGTGTCTGATGATGACCAGCATTATTATAATGAAAATAATGAATGAGTTTTTAAATGAATATTTAACTATATTTTAGCACCGCGAGAAGATTCGTCGCGCCCGCAAAGCTCAGGAGGCGCGCGCCAACGCAGCAAAGGCTGCAGCGGAGGCTGCTGGAGAGGAACCGTTCCCGAGCAGTGGCGCTCCGCCCTTCGGCAAATCATTCAAGAATCCGAACGACTATGCCAGTCTGTTATCAGATCCGCTGTTCATGGAAGCTCTTCAGGTACCTTTTAGGCAAAAAATGTTTCAAGGCCTGTAGATATTTTAAAGTTCTAATTCATGAGTCTGCACTATATGGACTCCAACAGCGTGGTAGATCATTTCAGGCTATAGTGGACTGGGTGCCTCCTTGCTATTTTCTAGTATTTATTGATTCACAATTGTTTATTCTGGTAATCTGTATGTCCATCAGGGTATACAGCTACGTGTATTTACGTTGCTACCCTTTAAAAAACAGTAGAGGTGAAGATTATTAACCTTAACGTGAATGGGAACTTTATACAAATATAATTTGCAGGATCCAGAGTTAACAGCTGCATTCCAGGATGTCACCATGAACCCAGCTAACTTCGTTAAATACCAGAACAATCCTAAAGTTATGGCTTTTATTGAGAACCTGCAGAAAAAGTTTGGAAAGAGCGAGGGAGGTTTTCCAGGTAAGCATAACAGTTTAAAAAAAAATTATGCAAGGTGTAGGTGATCTAGTAATAGCAATCTCTCTTTTTAATGCCGGTATGTACGCGATGCCAGATGGTTTTATATTGAATTGAGTCTAATATAACAAGTATTTAGCCCACTTATTATGAAGCTGATTTTCTGTACCTATATTATACATATATTGTGTGGTTGTATGGTTCTGTGCTATTGAATAACCCAGTCTATTCTTGCAGGTTTTGGTGCTCCTGGAACCGGAGCTCCTGGCCCTCAAAAACCCACTGACAATGATGATGTAGGTCTCGACTAAAAACAACACACTTGTCATGATTCAACATTCATTATTACATGCATTTATATTTCATTCTTTAATACATGTACTTTTGTAACAAGCACACATGTAAGTATTGTGCTTTTAATTCAGAAATAACTTAAGTATTATTCTTTCATATAGAATAGAATATTTATCGATCATGGTCTTGTTGCAATAAATTGAAGATTTCGATGAAATAAAATTGTTCCATGTTATGGCCAAAGATGAAAACCGTTGCCATAGAATGTTTTGATTTTACGGTGTTTGGTAGATTTCAGAATATTGGAATTGTATCATTTGTACTAGTAGTATGTAACTAAACTATGCACCAATTTTATTTGATTCATCAAACTGTATGAACAAATTTTAATATTATGGTGTGTAATTATTATCCGTGGTTTGGTTTCTTCATGTCCATATAATTGTGTCCAATAAACAGTAATTTTAATTATTATAAGCTTGGCCTAAGATTTTGTCAAAACTGCATTTTATAATATTTAATGCCTGCGTTGTGGAAATATCACATAACTTATATGGTCTGATAGTTTTTATTTTAAAATGTAATGGTTATTAAAGATTATAAAACAGATGACTTGGTTTTTTTAACTCTATTTTGTCTATCGTATTTTGCCCTAGTTTTTTAAAACCTATGAATTATGTTTAGTCTTTATTTTCGGTGTCTTCAAACAATATAAGAGTGAAACACACTGTACTAGGTATACCTATTTATTGAAATAAATTCAAACATCATTGATTCTGCCCCAACCCAACCTTATTTTTCTCTCATGAAGTTTCAACCACGATGGCATGCTTTTAGGAAGTGGCTGAGCATTAGGGAACCTCAAAGGAGGTTCAGGCATTTTGAATGGATCCTCATTCTTGAGTTTACGAAGTAAATATTCTTTGTTTATCTGTTTAGGGTCTCTGTATTTGTCCATGTACAAGTTGAATGGTTTTCTTCGAGGGAACCATTCCTGTGGTCTTATGTATGGTGCAGGGAAATCATATTCATACACTGAAAAGAAATAGCATTAATGAGCTTTTTCATTAATAGTTGCAAGTTCCTGCTCATAGTCTGAAGACTGATCGCAGATTACAATAGAAAAAAAAAAAAAAAAAAAAAAAAAAAAAGTTGCAAGTTCCAATAATGGAAATAGCTATAAATATTTACCAGGTTCCTTAATTTGTAGCTTAGAATGGAAGAAATCTTTAACAGAATTATCCCAATCGCACTGGTAGAATGCCAGACCTATGGGAGTTATGTGGTCTTGATATTTTTGATACCAATCTCTGGTTACAAAAGTTCTATCACTGAGAGGTGATGATGATGTCACTGAAAGGAATTCATCATTATTATCATGAAAATAGATTATTTTATTGTGATGAGATTGAAATACATACTTTTTGGCATTTCGTAAGACACTCTTCCATCCTGCTTGTAAAGAACAAAGACATATCTATGATATCCAGTGCCTTTGAGAGGGAAAGGTTGAAGGTATTCCATCAAAGTGTCACCCTTTTCAACTGCATTGCCAGGAATGTTTGCAACTAGCCAATGGACACATTCCTTTTCATTTTCGGTCAGATTTCCATCCAAGGATGTTAGCGCTAGAGTCCAAAGAGTATTTCCATCTGACTCATAGAAAACAGTAGGAGCTTCTAATGCCTCTGAAGGCTTGATGACATTGCCTGAATAAACTGGCATGGACAAACCATTTTCGAGATCGTAAGTTATATCCAAATCAAGATATGGAATGAAATACCCTTCTCCATATAGATGTTCGAAAATAGAGTAGTGGTCTGCAACCTGCTTTTTGTGTAGTGGTCCATTTGTTTTCAACCACTCTCTCCGTACATCATTGAGGTCAACTTCAAGTTTTACATTACGTGCTAGCTGTTCCATGACTTTGTCATTCTTTATTTTTTTTATGTGCTCCATTCGTATTTTACGTATATCGTCTGCGGAGTTCCTGAAATGATAAAGGTCTGATAAGACAAGTTTGAGATATCCTTTACAAGATTTAATGGAAAAATATGTATGAAAGACTTCCTGAGATCTCTTTTAGTGAGATCTCTCAGATTATTGAAATTACAATGTAGGGTAGGTACCTTAGCTATAGGTAGGTACCGCTCATGAGCGAAATCGTCTAGTAAGTAGGTATAGGTAAGTTGCCTATAGATTTGAAGACTTACTTTGGTTTAGGAAAACCTATATCAGTTTTGAATGTGTACAGTTCATCTTTATAGTTTAGCTCATCTATTCTCTCCTTTATTGTTTTACAGTAGATTGGTGCTTTTCCTCTAACTCTATGGGCACATCGGAGGTGCTGCAGTTGAACATTGGTTATTACTCCTCGGAACGTGTTCAACATCGTCGCTGAGCCTATTTACTTTCAGCAGTATTTTTATTTCTCCAGTGACTGTGACTGTAACCAAAACTGTATCTTATTTTTGTGTTTTTTCAACTAGTATCATATTATTATTAGGTCTCTCTAAATCTAACCTAAAAACACAACCAATAAAAAAGTACAACATTTGCACAGAAAACTGACAAGACAATGACACATGACAAAGCAAAATTTTACATCTTGACAATGACAAATTATGACAAACCAAATAGGTATTATGTTAAGACATTTTATGGGCCGTATGGCCTTATGCTATACAAGGCTCTCTCGAGCTAATCGGACTCAAGCATATATTTTTGTAATAAATCAATACTTGAGTAATGACATCTTTATCAGCATACGGGCCGAAGTCTGTGATGTGCTGCTTGCATTTGTGGCACTGTGGCATTTTGTGTATTTTCTAAGATTTTCTTCTTTGCTTATTTGAATGAGAGTGAATGAAATGAGTGTACGAGTGGAGTGTGCGATAAAGGTGCGATATATTCACTATCTATCTCTCTCTCTCTCTCTCTCTCTACGTATTAAAAGGGTGTGCGTGCGACAAAAACGAAGTGAAACAAAACGAAAAAATATTGATTTCTATACTGTGGATTTGCAATGGATTTGTTTCTGTAGTTACGTACCCTGTGTATCTTTCCTTACATTTCTTAAAGTTTTTTTAGAAATTGAGTTATATCAACCGACTATAAAGGCTGATCACTAAAGATTTGAGATACTACGGCACGGGTTTTCGTGAAGCAATGTGTGGTTTTCTGTAAAAGATAAAGTTAGAAGCCATTTACACCCGACGAGAAGTCACGTAGGTACTACGTACCTATGTACCTACAAGGAAAATAAATTTCCCGACCAACTTCTTTGAATATTTCTGTGATGCTACGATGCTCTAGCAACGTTTCAGTGTAGGTAAGTCCTAACCAAACCCTATTACCTACCTACAATATGGATACAAAAAATATCCAGAAAAATGCCATGCAAAAAAGTGCAGAGTTTACTTTCACTCCGCCTCCTGAAGCACCTGTATTCGAGCCTACTCTTGAAGAGTTCTCAGATCCCCTTGGCTACATAGCGAAAATCCGCCCGGTCGCAGAAAAAACGGGAATCTGCAAAATAAAGCCACCATCGCGATGGCAGCCACCATTTTCATTAGATGTCGATAAATTAAAATTTGTTCCTAGAATACAGAAAGTCAACGAGTTGGAAGCCATAACGCGATTGAAGCTTTTGTTTCTAGAAAAAATTTTAAAATTTTGGGAACTCCAAGGCTCCCCCCTGAAAATTCCCATGATCGAAAATAAAACTCTAGATTTATACTGTCTGAAGTTTTGGGTGGATGAAGAAGGCGGATTTGAAAAATGCGATTCGCCGAAAAAATGGCGAAAAATTTCTCATGCCATGGGGTACAGTCAGAATGCAAATACCATAGTCTTCTTAAAAATTAACTATGAAAAAATCTTGCTACCGTATGAAATATTTGAAAAGAGTAAAGCTGATATAATAAAAACTGTAAAAAAGACTGAACTTAAAGAGGACACAATGTTGACATCTAAAGAAGGAATTGATTCTGATGTGGACATTATCAAAGAAGTATCTATAGAATCCATAACTAAGTTCAAATCTGAAATTAAAGATGAAAAGCCACATACCAGCATTAAAAAAACCAAAACTGGATCAGATATAAAACCTGATATAGGTGCCACTAAAAGTAGTGTTGACAGCGATGAGATTAAATGTAACAGGGAATTAAGACGTTTAACTTGCTATGGGCCTGGCCCTAAAATGCCTGGACTAAATGATGAAGAGTTTGATATAACTAAATCAAGGAAAAGACCTCGTTATGATATGGATCCTTTAGCTATCTATGTGTGTGCACTATGCCAAAAAGATGATAGAGAAGATTTGCTTTTAATATGCAATGGTTGTTCAGACACATACCATACATTTTGTCTTAAGCCTCCACTTCGTTCAGTGCCAGATGGAGACTGGAGATGCCCCTGTTGTATTGTCCAAGAGGTACACAAACCTGCAGAAGCTTTTGGATTTGCTCAAGCAGAAAGAGAGTACACACTACAGCAATTTGGAGAAATGGCAGATAAATTCAAGTCTGATTATTTCAGCATGTCTGGTCACCTGGTACCAACTTCTGTAGCAGAAAAAGAATTTTGGAGAATAATATCATCAGTAGAAGAGGATGTGACAGTAGAATATGGGGCTGATCTTCATTCTATGGACCATGGCTCTGGTTTCCCAACAAAATCTTCTTTGAACCTCTATCCAGGAGACCAAGAATATGTTGATTCTGGTTGGAATTTAAACAACCTGCCAGTCTTAGATGGTTCTGTGCTTAGGTTTATCAATGCAGATATATCTGGCATGACTGTACCCTGGATGTATGTTGGGATGTGTTTTTCTGCATTCTGCTGGCACAACGAAGACCACTGGAGTTATTCAATAAATTACTTGCATTGGGGAGAAGCTAAGACCTGGTACGGAGTACCAGGTGGTAGAGCAGAAGTCTTGGAAAATGCTATGAAAGCAGCAGCCCCTGATCTTTTCAAATCTCAGCCTGACTTGTTACATCAGCTAGTCACCATAATGAATCCTAACATATTGATGGCAGCAGGTGTCCCAATATACAGAACAGATCAACAAGCCGGGGAATTTGTAGTAACATTCCCCAGGGCGTACCATGCTGGATTTAACCAGGGATACAATTTTGCTGAAGCTGTGAATTTTGCTCCACCAGATTGGTTGAAAGTTGGCAGAGAATGCATTATCCACTACAAGAATCTAAAACGTTTTTGTGTCTTTTCACATGATGAACTGATATGCAAAATGGCATTGGAAGGTGACCGCTTAGACTTGGACACAGCTTTGGAAACACAAAAAGAACTTGTACGAGCAACTGACGATGAAGGTTCCATGAGAGCTAAAATTTCAAAACAAGGACTGAAGAGTGCTAGAAGAACTGCTTTTGAGTTGCTGGGTGATGATGAGCGCTTGTGTGAAGTGTGCAAAACTACTTGTTTTCTTTCTTCAGTTTCATGTAGTGCTTGTAAACAAATGGCTTGTTTACAACATACCAATGATCTATGCCTTTGTCCATTGGACAAAAAAACTTTATTTTATCGTTATGATATGGATGAATTACACATTATGCTCCAGACTATTGATTTTAGAGTCAATAGTTTTGACAAATGGATGACTGAAACTAAAAGCGTTTTGCTCCCTACATGTCCAGATATTGGACGGTTACAAAAGTTAAAAGTTTTGATTGATGATGCCGAAGAGTTGAAAATACCAAAGTGTACAATGCTGTCGCAGTTGAAAACCGAATATAATAAGGCAACTCAAAATGTTGAGCTTATTGTAATTGAGTTAGATGATGATTAGGAATTAGGATATATTGTAGCCAGTATATTGTGGTCTAGTACAAAATAGTGACGATGTAAATTTTCATAATTTTGGATTAAAGATCAGTAGATAAAAGACAATTTTCATTAAATACCAGTTGTATGACGGGTTAGTCTCAGTAAAACTTGGCAATAATTATACAATCTGTTAAAAATGTACAGATCCATTTGTCATGGTTTAATATAGGTACCTATGTATAAAAAAGTAATTAATTATCCTACCTATTAATTTAGTATCTGGTTACAATGTTTCTATCCCACCAAGATAGTAAATTAATATTTAAAAATGTATATATCATGTTTAACTGCATTAACTGCTGTAAGCTATCGGTAATTAATTAAGCAATTCTAAATTTACAGAAGCTCATAATCCGATGTTGAGCTTTGAGAGTTATGTAAGATGTAGCCTTATAGATAATTACTAAGGTAGCCTAGGTTCGATAGGTACCTACTTAGTTCACTTGATCATAGAATTATGAAGCTAAGGTTAGTGTTTCCAAATTTGTTTTAAAGAAAATCACAGTTTCGGATTTTTTTTTTACTAAATACTACATTATTATTATAATTAACTATAGTAGACATATTTACTGTGTACCTAATAAGGTCAATTTGAATTTAGTTACTATATTTATTATGTAAAATATTGTACCTTGACTAAAGTGAGATCATTACCTACTTGCTTTTATGCTTAGAAGATGTTTGCTTATTTTTGTAAAGCGTTTAGTTTATGGGTATGTAAGTAGGTATCCAACCTCTAATATAGTAAGCAATTAGAATAAGATGGTTCAGTAAGTATAATATTCTGTGTGCTGTGTGTGTAGCCGTCAATTAAAAAACTTCTACCAAACAAGATATTTATGTCATTCATTTGAAAAACTTAAAAGCATGATTGTTGTGTAATGTAAGTATTTATTGTTGGATATTGTGATCTCATATTTACTTTCTTATACCTTGTACTTCTAAAACTGGCTACCATTATTAGGATGTAAATTAAAACACCTACCTACATGATAATGTTAGGTAATAAAATAACTACCAATTATTTAGAGACATAGGTAGGTACTAAGATTGATAAGAAACACTAAAATCCAGTGAAAACAGAAATGCTTGAAAACATGTACCAGGTATGTTCCTAGGTAGGTACCTACCTTTTTTAAAATGTTTCACTGCACTGCACTGCACAGCATTGTTCATTTTTACGTTCATGATTTGGAAGTTTCACGAACCATGTTACTATATTATTAATTCCTAAGTTATGTAAAAAAATAGTTGTTTATGTGTTAATCTTTTTCATGGCCCTTGTGGCACTAAATTGTTGAAGGTGGCGAGGTTGAAGAACCCTTAGCTTATACTTTTTGGTTCCAAGACCTCGTGGACTACAGACTTCTATCGGCCGATAGTAGATTTGGTCGGGTTGGGATGCTAGTACAAACTGGGCCGATACTGGAAGGAAACGTTCAAATATGTGCACTTGCATACGTCTTCGAGCCCGACCTAGGTAACTATCAGCCGACAGAAACTCTGGTACTGAGAGGGATTTTAATTTTTAGATAAGTACTGGGTTAACTTCTATTAGTGCTTCTAAAAATAACCTAATTTGACAGCACTAGAAATCTACTTCTTAATTAATAATTAATTAATTCGTCCAAGTAGAAATGTTATTAGGTATTTCTTTTTCATAAACTGAAAAAACAAGGACAGCTATAATTTTAGCGCTGTCAAAAGGTACTTTAGAAAAATAACAACAGAATTTACACCACTGTTTATCAGCATAACCTATTTAATCTTGTATACCTACAGTCAGCATCAGAAGAAAGATAAGTTATTTCATAATTTCAAATATGTTTATTACTGGTTCTAATCATAATTTCACTTCTAGGATAAGTAGGTAAGTATAGGTTTTACGTTTTAATCATAGTTGGAAAAAGAGAATGACAAGTTGCTAGTTTACAATTATAAAACTTTAAAACTCATCATTCACCTACTACATATTGGTATTGACTGTACCCCCAAATCTTGCCCTAAGGGCGACTATACATGAGCACGTGTATGGCCCCATTATACCCGTACCTATTTCAAATGCCACGCAGGCCTGTGTTGTAGTGTTCTGTGCATGTCTTTATTTCTTATTGTAGATGTACACAATTTCGTAAACAGAGTATTTTTACAATAATTCAACTATTTTATGCCAATACGACTGAATTTTTAATTTAAATAAATAGTATGTAACTAGAAATAACGACATAACAAGGTTAGTTTAATTTTAGTTATTGTACTGTGATTTGATTTTGCTGCTGAAAAATTGACTTTATTATGGGATGTACCTACCTACTTAGGTACTTGTGTGTGAGTATTATTTTGAGATAGATATAATTTTAATACTTAAGTTCAGAATATAAAATTCTTCCACTCTATGCATTTTTTTATTTATTTGCTAGTACCTACCTACATACCTTTTAGAAATAAGTAAAACTCATAAGTGGGTAGTTGTGCATGTTTAATAAAATTAGCAGTGAAACTAAACAATAAAATTATTAAAGCAGTTATGTAACATTGTATAAAATAAACATATTTGGTGAGTAACGTGATTTAATCACAAATACTAAATAATTATTAATGAGTAAAGATTACCGAGTGTTGCATTGAAAAAAATAAGTAAAGAAATATCTTTTACCAAACTAATTTACTTACAAATTGTATATAAAATCTTATTAGGTAGGTACATACATCTCTAGTAAGTATAATTTATCACAACCTATGAAATTTAGGTACGTTTTCGTATTTCTAATACTGTTAAATACCTGGAAGACTAATGAATAAGGTACTTTACTATCTAGGTGTAGGTAGGCACTTTACGCGTAACACAATTTCGCTTATCTGTGCGATACAAAGAGATTCATTATTTGGTGCCTACGAGAAACATAAGTCAGATTATTAAACACCTTACCTACCTACAGATAAAGTTACCATTTTAAAATGTTACTAGTATTAAGTAATAAAAGCAAACGTTAAAGAAGACAATCTCCCGTGAAACAAAAAGCTCCAATAGGCACAAACAGGACAAGTTTTTCTCTGTAGCTACACCATAACCAGCATTACCGATACCTATACATACAATACACTGGCAAACGCTGGATGAGAAGAGCCGAAGACCGGGCTCAGTGGCGCGTCAGAGACTAGTCAGTCAGAGGCTCCGAGACTGATGATGAGAGTTGATGATGATGATGATACAATACACACGTTAAGTATATACTTACTGCTCAAAGGAGTATAAAAATATTCAGACTATACAGTATAATAGAATGATTATAATATTCAGTCTTACAAGCTATCATTTTGATACGAGATTCGTATTTTCTTAGGGAGATAGAAATGCATTGATTTATAATAAGTACGTCATAGAAGCACCTGTGATTAAATTATTCACATTAGTAAAAATAGCTGCCTAAGCTAAGCATAACAAAAAAAGCATTTTATTATAAAAAACATTGAAAAACAGAACAAACAATAAATAAGCTACAGCGACACTGGTGTCAGGATTTGGTTTCTATGTTATTATTTACCTATTCTTTGATTTAAAGATTATTTCATGTAAAACTACTGTTGTATAATGCTACAGTTAGTAGGTTATTAAATTACTAATACGTTATAAATAAATTATAAAAAAAATATCAAGGCCTGTAGAACCGAAATTGCCCTGGGGCCTTATGCTCACTTCGACAGAGATTTTACTCCAGTAGGGATGATGTCATATCTCTGCCCAAGTCGGCATAAGGCCCCAGTTCGCTTCAAATTCACTACAAAATAAGTACGCTGCCAAAGAGGCGTTAAAAGATTTCAATTAGGTACGTTACGACTACACTATTTTTCTTCTGTTTTAACAATCATCACATTTTTCAGACTTGTTCATATTTTGTTCACGCGAAAATCCCAATCTTTTTACGCTCTCGGCGAAAGTGCAGGGGATTACCTGTCTCTCTCTATCTTATATCTTTCGCTGCGCAAAGCACCCTGCCACTTCTCCAACCCGACGTTTGCGGTTATAGCTTTTAAACCGTCTCGGAACCCGTACATAAAGTACATGGATCTAATACTGTAAGTACTGATAGAGATTCTACAAATAACCTACTATGATACGAGTATTAAAATCTTATTAATATATCTATGGTAGACCTGACAACCAATAAGGGGCCTCGAATTGCGACCGTAAAACAAAGTGTAGGAAGTCTCAAAATGAATGCAGAAGGTCCAAATTCGTGGCTGGCTGATATGATGACGACTATGGTAATAAATACCTTTTTGGGCGTACGTTACCCGTAAGCTGTGACTTGATCACGATTAAATGTGACAATCGTATATGTTTCGTAACGCTAGCGTATCCGAGTTACACTGCGCGGTGACGCTCCAATGTTTGGCAGTCGAGCTGGCGTTGTCACGCAATATGATTCGAATACGGTAGGTTTACGTAACTCAGCGTAAGTATTGCGTGTGATGCAGTGACGCAACCAGCATTTTTGGAACAACAGCATTTTGTTGTGTAAAACTTAGTTCATAGTAGGTGTGATAGTTTCTTTCATTTCTCTGCCTTTTGTTTCTATAGGCAGCAGTAAGCAAGCGACAGCCGCCAGCAACGCTGCTAAGGAGTAAACGCCAGTAGCAATGGCCACAGAGTTTTTGAGAAGCACCTGAAAAAATAAACAATATAGGTACTTACATAAACAAATTTGTTGATATAAAGGCAAGCAGAGATGGGAAAGTTCTGGTAGGTTTACACAGATATAAGGGCACTTGAGTTAAGCTAAGCTACGTTGCTTAGGATGTGTTTGAAATCCACCAATAGGGATCGTTTGTTTTCATATTAAACGATGCCTATTGGTGGATCTCAAACACAAGGCGTGATCCGCGAACAAACAAACAAACAGACAAACTCGATTTTCGGAATCAGAATCGTTTATTTAGTAGATCTGCATTTTATATATATAATTTTTTTTGTTTTTTTTTTTACTGTTTTATAATGGTTAGATAGATGGCGTGATAGACACATCTGATAGAAGACGCTCGGACAGCAGAAACATCAGTGTAAATCTACCTTATGCTATTAAACTTATGAACCTGATAATCGTTCTGGCGCGTTGCGTCACACAGCCACGGGATACCCCCGGCTCCTTTTTAGGATTTTGCAATTTTTTGTTTACTTTAATTACCTGTGCAACGTATGGTGTGATCATAGCTCCCAATCTCGCTACCCCACTGCAAGCTCCCACTGCAGTTGACCGTAGTGATGTCGGGTACACCTATAGAAGGTCTATCTTATAAAAAGTTAGGGTAGACATTATGTCTTATTTAACATACGTAATCAGGACATAATGTCTACTCTAACTTTTTATAAGATAGGGGGTTAATCTTTATCATTCTAAAGAAAACTACTGTTGGGTATAGATGGTTCTAAACAGAAAGAATTCGAGTCGTCTCGATACTAAGGAACAGTTCAAAATCGTTACTAAATGGGGGTCACCCTTTTAGATTGCCTCATGGGTTTTCAGTACTAAGTGATATGCATGGGGATAACAGACACGAGTCTATTTGATTTTTACCTAAATATAATATAATATAGTATTTTTATTTAATTTTACCTCAGGCGTGTAAACGTATGCAGCTTGAAATAGTCCCGCTATTATGCCTCGCGCCAAAAATAATACGCATGTCAGGAATGTCCGACTGTAACAGAAAATATGTAAAATAATGTACGTACACTCATACAACCATACCATGCATACTATATTACACAATTATATACCATGTAGGTACTCGTACAGTGTTCATGTACAGTCAGCAAAAAAAGTAGATTAACAAATTGAGTTTTTAACGTCCAAGTACTTACCTAAATGCAGTTGCAAAATATTATAAAGCAGTCATATTACCTACCTTTTAATTATTTTTTTTCTCTACAACTTTATTTGTCAATAGCCTGTAGGTACAAAATGAAAATTGGAAAAGGGCTACTTACTTTCCATTGTAGATCAAAACGCAAATACATATTGCGAAGATGACAAACTGCGTGGCCATAGTCTTCTTACGACCAAACTTCTCAATAATGAATATGGTAGCAAAAATACCTGAAAAAAAAATACTTATTTCGAGTTTTGTTGACTGTAATCATCAATTCATGTCCCAACTGGGACATAGAGAGCAAACGTTCGAAATTCAAGTGCGCGGTGAAGTGACTTTAGTTGCTTTATAATAAGGTTGAAAATACGGAAATGGAAATCAGATTTATTTATAAATCATTTATTTAAAGTAGGTGCGTGCATCCATATGAATGTATTTCTGTGATCGGTGAGTCTTTACTGCGTGGTGATAAGGTTGAACACGGCACTAACCAGGGAACTCCGCGAGCGTAGTCCAAAGCAAGTCCATATAGTCTGTAGTCGTAAGAGGGCGACAATCAGCAGCGCAAGGCTCCTCTAAAGTGCCCGGCGAAGTTTCAAACAGTTCAGTGGTCATTAACACGAGGCCGTAGTAACAAAAAGCGCATGACATCCTGAACAAAAATAATATAGGTGTTAGCGGTTTTAAAAATTGATAAGAAGGAAATAATGAATCTCGGTCAAAATCAAAACGGATTTATTTAGTAAAACTGTGAGAATTCTAAGCGTTTGGGTAGCATGTCCTTAGACGTGTCGTTGATAAGTATTATGTATGATTATTCACAGCACCAGCCTATATATCGTCAACCCAACACTAAGAATATTTTTGTGTTTCAATTTTTTTTTTTTTTTTTTTTATTTATTTATTGTTTTAAAAATACATTATAACTTATTTTGTACTATAGCACTAGGGAAACCACAAGGTTTAAATGAATAATGCTATATTATGAGTCTTGGCGTCGATAGCCTTACATTAGGTAGGTAGTTACTAGATTAGATAGATAGGTAGGTAGGTAGCTAGCAAAGTGCATTCCATTTATTTAGGTAGCTTGTTTTAGTTAGGTATTTAAGTAGGTAGGTTGATTAGCTTTTTGAAATAGTAGGTAAGTATTATTGGTACTTTTCAATATTAGCTAGAAAGTAGGATTTTAATTTAAGTTTAATGTTCTTAGGCGTAATACTATTAATAAGATCAGTAGGTAGGTTGTTTATTAACCGAGGAACTAGATAACTAGCTGTCCTCTCGCCGTATGCATTTCGTGCGCTCGGCATGCACAACCGGTTCTGTGCAACTTTCCGTGTGTATACAGGGTGCTTAACTTCTTGTTTGAGTGTTTCATTGAAAAAATGTTCTTTTAGTAAACTATATTTGAATTGAATATGAACGGGTAAAATTTTACAATGTCTAAAAAGGCCTATGTCATTGTTATGGAATTGTAATTTTGTTTTTGTAGATACGATATTTTTAAGAATTTTTAGTTGGAGTCTATATATTTGATTAAGATATGTGGTGTAGGTACGACCGTAGCTGCTTAGGCCGTATTGAATATAAGATTCAGCCAGAGAGTTATATAACATGAGTTTAATTTTGAAGGGAATACGATTTTTAAGAATGGTAATATTCGCAAAAAACTGTCTTAATTTATTGCAAACGCGCTCGATATGGCTAAACCAGTTAAATTTTTTATCCATTGATAAACCGAGGTAAGTCTGGCTGCCTAGAACCTCTACGCAAGGGCAACTGCATGAGTCTGTAGTTGATGCATGCAAGCAGCCATGCTCGTGCACTACTATATTATTGAGAGGGACATTTTTTATGTAGGGGGATTTGATTACTAGTAGTTTAGTTTTGTTAGCATTTAGCACAAGGCCAGCATCGTGGCACCATCTCGTTAGTACATTAAAGTCTGACTGTAGGCGGTCACAGGCTTTTATAGGGTTTTCATCAGCTGCCACAAGACACGTGTCGTCAGCAAATTGATAACATGTACATTTGTTAATGCAATTACTCATTTCATTTACATATGATAGAAAGTGAAGAGGGCCCAAAACAGACCCTCGGGCGGTGCCTTCTGTTGCAGTTATGGGTTCACTATACGTATTATCAATCTTAACCGTAGATTTCCTATTCTGTAGGTAATTCTTACACCAACTGAGCAAAGGGCCCCGTACCCCACAGGTATCTAGCTTGTCTACTAGTTGGGAATGGAAATGAGGGTAGTTAGAACATAAAATAGAGTAGCAAGCTTGTGATTTTGAATTTCAGTTTATAATGTATTGGTTAGTCATTACAGAAGCCTCTTTGCAAGGTTAATTACTTTCTAAGTGGCGAAAACCCTTTTTGGTTTGAAATGAGGGTAGTTACCAAATAAACCAGAGCAGTAGACTCGTGTTTCTGAGCTGCGGGATGAGTAGATGTTTGAGTCGCCCTCGCTGGCCGATTCCTACCGAATCGTCACACACTAGTCGGCCTAGCAGCATTGGTCTGCCGTTGTCTCGGGCTATCTGAAAACAAAAAAAAATTATAAAACGTTATACATATTATGTAATTTGGACCTAAGATATTAGTCATGTATTTACCTGCTCGAGTGTAGCCAAAGCTTTATCTGGTTCCCCGCTCGCAACGTGAAATCTCGCCGATTCCGGCAGCCACTGTGAAATTTTGGGAAACTTTATTGGGCATAGCTCGGTTATGGTTGCAGGAAATTCCCAGGCTCTTTTTATACAGCATGTATCTACAATGGCGACAAAAAATTTACACACGGGTAGAGCTACTTAAGTATTAGTATCCATAAAAAAATTGTTAAAGTACAGTCAGCTGCACTAGAATGTGTACAATTCCTAATTTTCAATGTAGGGCCGGAGCATTGTTATGGACTTTGACGGTCCCAATACTAAATAAATAAGTAAAATTATCAACTGTGTTCATAATTTTTTCGTTTTTATCATGTAAATGTCTATTGCAATACGGTGACACTAGTTTGAAAGTTACGAATCGTACACATTTTAGTGCAGCTGACTGTACTTTAATTATTTTTTTATGAATACTAATAAGTAGCTCTACCCGTGTGTCAAATTTTTGTCGCCATTGTAGATACATGCTGTATATCTCTGAAAATAACCTCAAAATGCGTCATTTGCATCACTTTATTAGGTACCTATAGACGCCTAGCTATCAGATACAAACATTCACATACCTAATAGTTTGGATTTACATAACTTACGGGACATATCATTGCAAAGAACAGCAGTGGAATGGTTGAGAGTGCCAGTAGCCAGTGCACGCCTAATGTAGGCATCACCACGAGTGCCAACGCCACTTCCAAACATGCGCCTAGCGCCCAGAAACACTGGAATGACCACAAAATACGGAATTACATTAAAATATACACAAATCGTATTACTAGTCATTCCAAAAGAAATGTTACTTTATTAAAATACATAGAAGGTTAATTTTGTAATATCTACTTACATCAAGAAGCACCACACATTTGGCTCGCTGCTTTGTTGGAAGGAACTCTGCATACAATGTCACGCTGCAACACAAAATAATATTGACTCATTTTGCAACTGGAATTACAGCTCAGTTTGGCCTTCTGTGCGTGGGTCGTGGGTTCAATTCCCACCTAGAACAAATATTTGAGTTATAAACATTATGTCTGGGTGTTTGTTTATGTATAAAATCAAACTAAAAATTATGAATGCCAAAATTTTGTTATCTATTTACTTTTTTATGCAACAAAATGTATGGCCAATTTAAATGAAACTTGGAATAGATATAGTGACTTGTCTGCCTTATATATAACAAAACCAAATGGAAGTAGATATCAAACGATTGGTGGTTATTCTAACAATGCTGCTTATGCTGCCATTGTGTACAAGACAATCTAATAAAACGCGAGAAGCCGTTTTCAGTGATCTGGCAGTGGTATACTTACGATTGCGGGACGCATCCAATAGCGAATCCTACTAAGCCTCTAAGAAACAGCAGCCAGAGGAAGTTTGGCGCTAAAGAACTCAACAAGCCGTAGTAGAAAAGTAGTACGCCGCACATGCTTAGAGCCTGAAAAATTAAAAAATATTTACAAACTAGCTATTTCAAAACTGTGAACGCCCCGAACGGCGGACATCTACACAAGTGGCGATAACAATAGGCCTTTCAGGCCGCAGTGATATCACAGCCGCTAAAAGGTAATAAAAAAAAATTAAAAAAAAATCGTCTTTAGCTTTTGATGTCTTGGCGAAAATTTTGTTTCACAAGCAGACTACATACACACACATCCCTCACCGTTGCAGGGAGTGGACTGACTTATGTAGTTTACTTATAGCTTGGATTCAAGTTTTTAGTTGATTTTGTTGATTATCTAAATATAATTATACAAGCTTCCGCCCGCGACTTCGTCCGCGCCCCGTTTGATCCTGTTGAAAGTAGCATAAATTTATATTAATACACATTACAAACTATAAGTATTCTAAGTTTCAACCAAACGGGACCAGGAGTTGCAGCATGATTGAAATACAAACATGTAAACTTTGAAATTTTATTATATTAGTGAGATTAGGCACTTACAGTTTTTCTCCCATATCTATCACTGAGGTTACCCCAAAATGTGGAGCTCAACATCATCCCAAGGAACACTACTGTGGTGGTCAATGCCTGCTGGTATCTGCAAAAAAATATTATAAATTAATCTTTAACTAGTATTCTTATTTGTTCCTGTGTTGTATTAACTATACAATTATCATAAATGTTAAGGATTAGGTTTATTTCATTTCAAGCACATATAAAAGTAGCTACAATAATAAAATTTAAATAATATATTTTTGTTACACCTGTATGCTCTAGTACACTGGCCCTTTGTGTGTACTAAGCGTTGGCGCACACCTGCGGGCCTAGCATGCGCACGCGAGATATTTGTCATGTCGTTCTGTCAAAATGTAAGCATTTTGTACCAGTTTTAGAATTTTTGCATTATCTGTGGCAATGTTGTCGACAAAACGCGCCTTGAATCTTCAACTTTTGACATTTCTGCATGACTATTATCTCGTCCTCAGAGAGATACGCCGACTAAGAAGTGTCAAAAGTGTACAATAACAAGGCGCGTTTTGTCGACAACATTACCACAGATAATGTAAAAGTTCAAAAACTAGTGCAAAATGCTTACATTTTGACAGAACGACATGACAAATATCTCGCGTGCGCATCTTAGGCCCGCTGACGACAAGACGTCGTTGTCGTGTCCGTAGTAACATGAAAATAAATATTATTTTAAAAAGTATGCTGTCAAAAGAGGGTTTTCGTTATTTGTTTCTTCATAAAAGCTGTTTTCGTTTGTAACTTTTATACAGTTTTGCTTTAGTTATAACTGAAATAGCTTTTAAGAAAGTACATATTGTAATGTAAAAGCTTTTAAAAAAACTTTCTTTTCAAAAAATTAATTATTTTCTCTCCCTAACTACAGACGCGACGTCTTGCCTTCTGATGTAGTTTGACTCTTACTTACTACCGGGTATTTGTGAGAAAGTTTAAAAGGAAGTGAGAGTGCAGTGTTTGACACAAACTCAATACGAGAGTAAAAACTGACATTACACATCATAGTTATACAAAAACATTGCCACTCTTATAGAGCTTGTATAGCTAACCCGAGTTGATGAAATTGGATCTAGTTAAGGACACACAAGATTTATCTTTACTATCTGGATAATGTTGAACTTACTTGCTGATGTTCCATTCACAATGCAAGGCTGGTGATAAGATGCTCAGTATAGTCATCTCCATAGAGTCTGCCATCCAACACAGCCCCGTGCACAGAGATAATTTCACTTGAAACCAGCCAAACCCGAGGGCATTCACTGCTTGGGTTACAGTGAAAGTATCTGGAAACCAAATGTCGACTTTACAGGTGGGCTATTTGGATTCATTTGGCAAGGGTTTTCAGATAGATTCAGAGGAAAACTTAAATAACATTTAATAAACCTCCTTTGGGTTGGCTGGCAGACAATGCTTTCAGCATTAAGTCCACCCTTTGTAACAAATTTATAATTTTGTGCCATAAAGTATTAAATAAATAAAGTTTTCAATATTGATCTAATAGATACCTAAGGCTTATTGAATGAATCATAATATCGCTAATAAGATTCATTCAATAAGCCCATCAGATTTCACTTATTACTTTCAGTACATAACTATTTTTTATATGTAAAAAACTTTTTTTAAACCAAGGAGTATAAAATACTTTTCTAATTAAAAAGGAGGACAGGCTTGCTCAGACTTATTGACTAAAATGCATGACATAACTGAAAATGTTATCAAATTCTACTTTTTTTAGCAGGTAGTAAGTAGGACTTACAGGTAAGTTTAGAAAAGTTAAGAGTACAGTTTCGTGAGTTTGTGCATACCATCAGGCACCACCGACACTGAAGCCATTTCTATCTCCTGAGGGGGCGGCATTGCAAGCGCCTGAGGACGAGGGCCCGCATTCTCATCTAAATCCTGATACCCTTTGGAACGACGCATTGTAACTCCCGGCTCCTTTTAAGAAGTAGAAACCTCGCAAACTTCTGACGTGGAATGCCGACTAACGGGAGTAAGTAAAACAGTTAGTCCGCGATTTCAATCATTTTTAGAAAGCTCATTGATATATTTAGATTATTATAAACTTGGTCAATATACAGCCGAAGCCACTAGCAAGTTTTACCACTTATAAAACTCATCATAAATTTGCTAAATGTACAATTATTTCCTAGCGTAGAAAGTTTTGAAAAGTTTATTTTGTTTGTTGATGCTAATCTTCTTCTTGTTTGTTATTCTTCTATCTATCCATCATTTCATATCATAGACAAAGTATGTCACTGTCAAAAATATTTTATTTGTCAATGTCACATTTTCTTTTGACAAAGCGCCATTTGTTTTCTTGGTATAGCTTCTCAGCAAAATATAGTTCTATCTTTTTTGTACAGATGGCACGAACGACGAATTAATTGCAATTTTTTGCGCCGTTGTAGTGCTGCTCAATATCTACTCGGCTGAAGCAAAAAATGCTCTTCTTAGTTTGAAACGAACACAGATTTTCTTAATATAATGGCCTAAAACCTGTCTCAAGATAAGCACAAAACCTATTCTGGAGTCTCGATTCAAACCTGAGCACTGTATCAGCCTCGTTTTTGCATAGGTACAAGATCAAGACAAGTCGGCCTCTACCTACTACCTACCTACTTATTCGTACCTACGTTATAAATACATACCTAATTTACTTACTATGACATCTTACTATTAGCTATGAAGAAGTATTTTTGTGTTTTTATTACAGCACGTCCTAAATCTATTTCTGAAATAGTATAACACATTGGTAGGTTTTATAAATAGCCGGTTGCCCACGGTTTTCAGAAGCATTGATTGAGATTCATGGTCAATGAATTTCAATAGAAATGGTTTCCTGCGAACTCAATAGATTGTAGGTACTTACACAGCTCCATCCCCAGGTACGCACGTGGGCGAAAGGTCAAAGGTATGGAACATTTTGTTTATCTGCACAACACAATTTTAGTTTGAATTGAGGTTTTCTAGCTAATGATAGTTTTGCGGGTAACATCACATGTTATCTAGTTTCTTTATTAGGTACCTACTTGTACCTACTCCTAATAAGATGGTTACCTACTGCAATATCCACCTACGAATCAAAGTGCATTGAAATAGGGCCATTATTCTGTCTAGGAACTTCATGATTTCAATGATGCACCGCGCGCCGTTGCAAGCACTACACTTATGCCGTAGCAAAAGCTACAAGCCGTAGCGTATTGAATGAATTTTTACAGGTTTTTTGGTAAATTTCAGTGAAAAACAGCTTTCCTAGGATTTTTTATTATAACCTCACCGATTGACATGCTTCGCCGCTGCCGTAGCAAGCACTGTATTTTGCCGCCAGCGTAGCACTCGTAGCAAAGTGCTACGACTGCTACGAGCCCTTAAAATGGCGCGAATAATGCAAATTGCTTGTGCTGGTCTCAGCACATTTTACCAGTCAGTGTAACTAACTGTATTTAAATTAATTTGTTTTGGCCTTGTCTTTCTGTGGCTAAAGCCACAGGCTAAGAGGATTGTGCTGGGTAAGCCTACTCTATCAAATACTGTAATAAATACATATCATATCATACATATATATTTATTACATATGTAATAAATACATATCAATCACCGTTCATAGACACATAATTAAAAAGTGGACCCTGACGCTGTATAAATAATCTAGATTATATTAAGCAAAGACCTGATTATTATTGTACTAGCTTTCGCCTACGACTTCGCCCGCGTCCCATTTGATCCTGTTAATTTTGGGATTAAAAGTAGCCTATGTGTTAGTCCAGGTTACAAACTATAATATTTCAAGTTTCATCTAAATCATAATATTAGTGTGATTAAAACACACACATCCAGACATCTGAACTTTGACGTTTATGATAGTTGTGGATGGAATGGTAAGTAAGTATAATAATTATAGTACCATTATTAAATAAAATAAATAAATAGGATAGGACAGTAGTACATCGAAACAGCATTAAGATAGTAGGTTCGAAAGCCGTCTATGTACCGTGCCTGTCGTATATCGCACCTGACAGTGACATGGAAGATCGGCAGCCTATCGCGGCCTTTCAATCTGACCCACCACCGACCTACGATCTATAATCGTTAATATAGGTCGTGCATCGCTGTAACTAGGTCGTTCAAAAGTGTTTTTACACTGTAAATGGGCCAAGGCACGGCACAGGTAGATGCAAGTTAGCAATCGATTATGACATCGATCAAATTATAGCTTAATCGATGAGATAATCATATTGAAATCTAGGTAATTTTATGGTAGCTTTACTTAAAAATTTTGATTCTCTCGACTATATTACAAACAGAGAAAATTAGCCTGAGTACAATTTAGTAAGCAATCGCAGATTGATGACCTGATTCCAGACACAATATTTTTTTGGTTTTTTGGCTGGTTTATGGACAGACAAGAGGACAGAGAGGTCAAAGTTAAACATGTAAAGTTCGATTCATAATGATTTCTTTATTCATTTTCAATAAGTATGTTCATACAACTTCGTTAAAGTTTACTAAGAACTATCTTATAATGCAGTTACATTATTAGGCGTTAAATTTAAAAAAATACGGTACATTAAGGTTTGTACAAAATAGAGATACATAAATAGCCATGCATTCTCAAGGAGCTATTTTGACAAAAAATGAGCAACATTGTAAGTAGTAAACCTGTTAGGTTTGCTTGTAAAATTCTATTTCTACATGAATATAAGATTATTTCAAAACAAGGAACTCTGTAACAACTTGAATTCACTATCCAACGTGTTGTATGTTACATGACATGTTTTAACAACAATTTATTTACCTTCACTAATAATACTTTTACAGATCTACTAATTGATATACATTGTTACAAACTAAGGAAATTAAAAAATATTTTTTTCTACACCAAAGGAAAGTAATTTGACTTTATTTGTAGTAGATATGTGCTTTAGAAAGATATATAATTATCAAAAGTTATTCTATTTAATGCAGCCAAAAATGTACGAAGGATGGCAGGATGAGAACCATTATTTTACTTTACAAAAGTTTTATGCAAAAATGAATAATCGTACGAAGTTTTATTTTAATAGTTTTTTAGAAAAGGTCTTAGACCGTCCACTTTAAAATCGTTACATAAAAAGCTGTAAAGCTTAAAATATCACGTACTAACCCTCTCGAGAGAATCATTTGCCTTAGACATAGGTATACATAACATTCAACTTTGCTTTGCAAAAGATTTCTTGTATTGTCCGCATATGTAGACCGTATTTTTTATGAAGATAAAAAATATACCTTTATTACCTGAAAGTAGAATCGGTTTTGGATCATAGTTACGAAACCTCAATAGTTACTTAGGCCTTACTAAGTTTATTCGTACTGTAGCTTTCAATTGAAATTCTTAGGTAGCAGCGTTTTGTTGTTAGGTAAAGATGTTGATGAGTAATGTTTCGATTTCTATCTACTTAATTATAAACAAGTCCTAAATAGACAATTATCTACAAGTATTTACAATGCACACAGTATTATTGTGCGATATTCATAGCTGCACGTCGAAGGAGCAAATTTTATTCACTATTTCTAGTTTTCACCTAGATTATTCATGCATTACAAGATAGACATTATTTATTCACGTGGGATTATTATAGTCACATTTTGTACGATCATTTACACAAATATTTTAGATCATTTCCATTTTAAGTTAGTGGAATTAAAAGATTTATAAAAGACTTTGAAATTCCTATCGGAACGGAACTACCGTTTAGCAAATCAAGACAAGATTGAACGACGAAACAGTAGGAAATTAAAAATATGTTTTTGTGTGTTTGATGTCCTGTAACACGACTGAATAGTCGTTATTGAAATTTCTAAATAGGTACTCTACATAATATTCAGTCTCATGTTAGTTGGCGATAATTCAGATGTTCTTTGATTAGGTTGGAATACGATGTTTTAGGCCTCGCAGTTCTAGGACTAAGTCGGAGTCGCCAGCGATGAAACGTTTTTCGATTCTTCGTTCGTTTTGCGATTCCTGTTGACAAAGAGAATCTGTTACTATGTGTGTGTGAATTGGTAAACTTAGTCATTGAAGTGTTTAAGTAAGGCTGCTTGGTTGGAGAGCTGTAAATAGGTGGTTGCGCCTTCCCCGCTCGGCTGACCCGGCCCCGCTACTGTGTCACCCGTCGCCACCCCCCGGCCCGGCATCGCCGGCTATTTTTAGACTTCGGGGTTGCCACGGCCTCACGGACGGCGCGCATGATAATATTTAATACTTATACGACTCTATCTTTGATATCCTACTTTAATAAACATGGAATTCTTATAGCATCGTAAAACTTACTTGTGAGCGTGTTTTAGCAGATTTGGTCGCCAGTAGTTGCGTAATTGTCTGGTAGAATTTGTTTTGTTCCTCCTTATTTTGGTGATGGGTTTGGGCGGGCCGCGGCACCATCACTTCGTCCTGTCCGACCTTGGGTGTTGCCGGCGTGCTGGTGGTAGGAGCTGTCGTGGTGACGCTTCGTTTATTTCCATTCCAGTTGATGAAACCATCATCAGCAGGGTAGTCTTCATCTTCAAATTTCGGTACGGTTTTCGGCTCGTGGTAGAGGGGTTTGCCAGCTAGTGCTTTGAGTTCTCTCTCATCTTCGTCTTCAAGGTCCCTTTCCTCGTACTCAGGGACCGCGAAGGCCGCGCGAGCATTTTCGCGTCGTCTTTGTGCATCTTGAGCCATTTGAGTTAGGATAAGGTTATCGAGGAAAGCCGCATTGACGTCATCGACGTCGTTGACTCGCCAGTTGGGCGCGGAGTCACTCTCGAACCATGTTTCCTGACCGATGGGCAGTGCCTCCATCCTCTCTTCTTGCTCTTTAGGGATCTCGTTGGGTACAACATTGCCATAAGGGTCATGGTAATATGGATACGGAAGTTGACCGTGTCCTTCAGAGAGGCTCATTGCAGGCGCATCGTAGTAGTATTGAACTTTTGGTGCATAGAAATATTCATCATCATTATATTCTCGTGGATTTTGAGGGTACATAGGCCAATTTTGCATGGGGTATGTCTTCGCTTGGGCTACTAAGGAGCCGAGCAAGAGTGTCAACAGCCTAAAACAATTATTTAGCGGTTATTACGGTCGAAGGCAACAGCAGGTACTTAAGTACGTGATCGTACACACAAGGGTAGATTATTTAATTGGGACACTAAAATATTATTTAAATAATTGCACTGCACTAAACTTTTTTATATTTGGAAAATTTTAAATAAATTACTATTTTAAGACACCTACCTTGAAGTTGCAGGATGCATGCTGAACAATCACTTTTTTCGTTGTTACTTCAGGCACTGCTAGCTCACGACTGTACGTGGGAGGGGAGGACCGGGCGGCTTTATAAGAGGGTCGCCCACGCACCCGCCTACACGTTCTCAATGAAACAACCCCAGCACACCGCCACCCTTGCCCCTCCGCTACACCCCCGCAACTACCCCCCAAACCCCTGGCCCGCGGTATTCTGCTATTGATCGCACCGCTACAATATTCATCTTACTCGTTTTGCTAATATTTTACAACCAAAATGTCGACTTGCTCTGCCTTCATCAATTTAGCCTAAGATGACTCCAGCAAATGTCTATGTGTTCTAAGGAAAGTTGTGGCGTCAAACAGAAAAGCTATTTTTACAACCCGACATGAAAAGTTATAAGGGTAGTTACGGTGATAATTTTCCATGCGGCGCGTGGGTCGCCGTGACTGTCGAAGCACGTAGGTGCCTACGTCGCGTACATTGATTCTTTGAGTTATATTTAGAACCATGAAATTCGGTCGTTCACAAAGTTAATTATAGAAGCTTTATAGATTTTAGAACATTGTTCTAACTAAAAGCTACGCAAATAGAAAAGTCGTTTGGTAATAGATTATTTGTACGGCTGTATACTAACACAAACTTAACTTTCCAAAATCTTTTTACAATAGTCTAAATTGAGACATTCAAATTATAGAATATATTTGGGACAGATATGTACATACGAAAATAGTTTAATATGAACCTAATTGTTTTGTGAGACGCATTTAAGTTTGGTGTATTAAGTAGGTATGTAGGCTTCTAAGTATTATGAGTTGTAGTATCATTAACGTAGCTATAACATACAGTTTTATGTGTTGCGGCTAGCCACATATTTTCAGACTTAAGTATGCCTCCATTCATATTCAGGGTTACGTCATGGCGGGAGTGTGCAATTCTACATTATAGTTTTTCGTTCGCCGCCGTCGTGGCGCGGGGTTTTTGCTATATCATGTATTTATTGGAGCAGCCCACACCAAAAATATATGAATAAATATATTTTTGGTGTGGGTTTTAAAAACGTTTCCTTTAAGTCGTTACAGCTTGATCGTTTTTAAAGAATCTGGTCGCCGTGACCAAGTATCGACCCTCTAGTGGGGAAAAAATCAGTTTCGAGATTACTAGTACATTATGGTACTAGTGTGGTACATTGGTGATTACCGCCGAGGTGCCATTGAGACCCGAGCCGTAGGCGAGGGTCTTAAGAGAGCCGAGGACGGTAATCATCAATACACACGTGTATCATACGACGTTTTTCAACACACTTGTGAATAAAATAACTATAATTTCAACAGTGAAAACGAGTTGTGAAAAATGTTTCGCTAAGGCGGGAAAAATTAATCAGTTTTCCTATGCGCGCGCATTGCGATCGGCCACAGACTAAAGGGATGAGGTTTTTTTTTTATTTTCCGCGCATAGGGTTTGCGTATATTCTGCCACGTACAAAATGGGGAATTTAAAGTTTTCTTTTATTACAGAGAAAACAAAAGTTATATTTGAGTGAAAGTTTTATTTATTAAACACGTACGAGTTAAAATTATCTATTTAAATAAGAAGTTGCATGAAATGAGCAAGCAATAGGAACATTAATTTATTTGTTCTATTGAACACGATCTTTTTTTTGAATAAAAACTTTTTTAAGAACAAAGCAACTCAACCAATAAAATTCAAAAAAAAAATCTATAACTCACTTGTGAGTTATAGCAATGAAAAAGTCACAGTTTGATTATGGGTGTCATTATGTGCCTAATTGCAGTGACCATAGAGCCACTTTATGAGCAAGTGTGTTGAAATAGTACATTATGGTACAAGTGTGTAACATTGGTGCTTACCGCCGAGGTGCCATTGAGACCCGAGCCGTAGGCGAGGGTCTTAAGAGAGCCGAGGACGGTAATCATCAATACACACGTGTATCATACGACGTTTTTCAACACACTTGTGAATAAAATAACAATGAAATAACTATAATTTCAACAGTGAAAACGAGTTGTGAAAAATGTTTCGCTATGGCGGGAATAACTAATCAGTTTTCCTATGCGCGCGCATTGCGATCGGCCACAGACTAAAGAGATGACGTTTTTTTTTTTAATTTTCCGCGCTTACGGTTTGCGCCTATTCTGCCACGTACAAAATGGGGAATTTAAAGTTTTTTTTTATTACAGAGAAAACAAAAGTTATATTTGAGTGAAAGTTTTATTTATTAAACACGTACGAGTTAAAATTATCTATTTAAATAAGAAGTTGCATGAAATGAGCAAGCAATAGGAACATTCATTTATTTGTTCTATTGAACACGATCTTTTTTTTGAATAAAAACTTTTTTAGTAACAAAGCTACTCAACCAATAAATTTTAAAAAAAAAATCTATAACTCACTTGTGAGTTATAGCAATGAAAAAGTCACAGTTTGATTATGGGTATCATTATGTGCCTAATTGCGGTGACCATAGAGCCACTTTATGAGCAAGTGTGTTGAAAAAACTATTATGCCTTATGTTATAGCGATAGTTACAAGTGTTCAAAAATGGTGACTCATTTATATTGCTAACTATGTTAGTATAATTTTATCTTGCAATAGTTTTTCACAAAAATACTATTATTTTATTGAACAAAAACTAATCCTCACTTAGGCACAGAACAAAAAACTAAATAATGGTTAATTTATAGCCTACAATATATTTAACACTAGACTATTCTGTATGTTAAACAGCTCTGTTTGGCTACACACTTGACTGAAAGTGCCAATAAAGCTGTATACGGAGCGCATACAACTTTCAAAAGACACCACTGTTATTTCGCAAAAGTTTTTTTGTAGTTGACCAAATAATTAATGATTTTTTTTCATTGAGAATATTCTCAAAGGCATTACCTATAGGTACATATGCCACATATCTAGATGGTTTCGTAATCCCACTGAGGAACAAAGACTGTGGAGTATAGGGTGCTGGGGTGTTACGGGGTAGGCTGTAGGGGGATATCGGGTGCACTTGCAATAGGTGCATCGTCAGGTTTGGGCACGGATGTCGACAAACAAGGGGTTAACGACCGCGCGGCGCCTCCGAGACGGCGGTAAGTCGATAATATCCCTAAAATTAAACTGCACAAAGAATAACCACATTTACTTTACAAATCATATTAGTTTGTAAAAGAAGCAATTGTTATAAAACTGGAAATATAATAACCGGTATTTCCGAGACGTTTATTTGTTAGGATTTGACCATGGCCTAGTTTAGCGCGCAACTAGATTTGGATGAAACATTAAATATTTATAGTTCGCAACTTGGATTACTATATAGGCTACGTTTTATCCTGGAAAATCGTCAGGATCAAATGGGACGCGAATAATGTCGCCGGCGAAAGCTAATACTGTAAAAATCTTTTGCTACTCGTAAAATGCTGTTTATAAAATATTTTTAAAATACATAAACTTGATGGCCTTACATTCAAAGGTAAAACTAATATCAGTCTAAATAAATATAAAAGGTGTACTTCGCCAACGAAATAATTTATGAAAATACTTTTAGATAATGTATACATTGTATTTTCAAGCTTTCAAAACCAAAGCTTGCTTACACCCACATACCATCACTATAAAACAAAAAATCTAAGTAAATAGTTTTATTTTAAATGTATAATAATATTTTGGGTTGGCAGGCTTCGTAGACACTGCTACGGGAGCTCTACGTTGCTACGAAACTGTAGAATATCTTATTACACAACTTTTAAATTAATAATTGGATTTTAACCTAAAAAAAATTCAGAGAAAAGAACAATATTGCTACAAACACGTGATACGTTACTGGTAATGAATTATTTATGTACTTTGCACGTGAACGATCCGTGGCAAATGTAATCAAAGAAATATAAAAGGTGGTGAAGATAGGTACTTCAAGGAAAAGGTATACCTTAATGAAAATAGGTAAAGGTGCAAAGCTCAACGTAAGGTGTGATTTCCACTTGATAGAGAGCGGTGTAGTGCATTCCATCTTTTTCATCTTTTAATTATGACCTTCTAATAGGTTTAGGGACTGGGTGGTCTATTTGACAAAATTATTATCCAGATAATATATATAAAACTCTTTTGAAGCTGACTGAGAATCAACGCATAGCCTAAACTATAAGTCCTAGAGGTATAAAATTTGGAGGGTAGTATCCTTATACATATAGTGTAGGGGTGCACTAAGGAATTTTGAAAAGTCGCACCCTAAAGGGTATAAAATTAGGATCAAAGATTTTAACCAATTAATGCGTATGCTGCTACTAGTTATTCATAAACATTTTAACACCAGACATACTAAAAACATCTATATTTGCCACACCCAAATATTTGTTCTCAATGGGGATCAAACCCACGTCCCACAGCACGAAAGGCAGAGCTATACCGACTTAGACGTGATCAGTATTTTGCTTCCGTAAATGGCGTAAATATCCAATGAGTAAACAGAACTTTTAGTTTTCCGACGTTGTTTTTCTAAAAATAGTTGGAGACAGTCTGCTGGTGTACAAATGAAAACCTACATCTACTAACCACTATACATATAACCTACATAAAACTAATCGATGCTATCTAACCTTTGACGTCAATAGAATTAACAAGTAGGCCGTACTTGGTAAACTCGATTGAATTGGTTCTATATTTTTACCAAGAATTACTTAACTACTATACGAACAACTCAGAATACTTTTTTCATTCTAGCATCTGTTGCGTAGGTAAAGTTTCCGATTCGTCGGTCCATCGAGTGAGGGCTACCAATCCGAGTTGGATTATTAGTATTTACAAAAAAATATGTACATAAGACATAAGTATTCTATCAGGCAGCAATCTAGGTTCCCATAGTACAAGCTTTGCTTAGTTTGGGCCCAGAGGGAGTTGTATAAAATGTCCATGTCCATGTATATTTATTTTAATACACAAAGTACCTAATCAAAAGTGGAACTTTGTGACGTCAATCCCAGTTATTTATGACTGCGAGACGCAAATTCTTGGAACTTACCTAACTGTGTTTTTTCCTGTGACTTTTTTAATTTTCATGTACCTAACTTTTTTACCTAGGTATACGTAACTGTATTTTTCAAGTTGATCTGTGTCTTGACCGACGTTACTCGAAACAAGTACTTAAAACCTAATTACTTAAAACAAACATGTGTGTGATGGCAAACATAAATGAGTAGGTACCTATGGATTTACAAAAAAAATTGTGTATCAGCAATCGTTCCCATAATACAAGCGCTTAGGACTAGAAGGCGTTGTATGAAATGTCCAAGAATATTATTATAGTTTATATTTTATACGTTCGTTTTCAAAGAACTTTCCATAATTAAGAAATCTACGCATTATCTAGGGCGCGAACAGGGCACGTGGCTCTATCATGTAATGCTAAACAGAAAGTACCATAAACAACCCTTTTGTATTTTTTTAATTAACCTTTCCTAACTTAACTTTTTACGGATTCGCAACCTCGTGACCGTGTTTTTGTAAAAATAATCAATACTTCTTACGGTTTCTCCGTGATTATTTCTTAGTTTTCTTATGATTGGAAAAACACAGTTTGCTTAATAAAGGCAGCTATGTCAAGCCGACCATTTTATACATTAAAATGCTAAATCCAGCTAGTAGATGATTGTGAGCTCAAAAACTAACTCTTCAGCAGTAAAACAAAATAAAAAATCTCATGAGTAATAGAGTACTTGCTTCGAATATACTTAGCAAAAACAGAATTAGAAAAACGGAAGACCAGGCTCAGTGGTATGTTCTTGGCAAATTCTTTCGGTTCCGTTTTGGTTCCATCTTCATCATGCGAACCTCTAATGAATGGAACACATTGCCGGCGTCTGTCTTTCCTGATTACTTTAATCTGAATGTATTACAAGGCAATAGTGATTAGGTGTCTTCTAGACCGTCTTGCTCCATCCTCGGCTTCATCTTTGCTTAACATCAGATGAGATTGTGGTCAAACGTTTGCCTATAATATGTAAAAAGGCTGATTTATATCTGTTTTCCGTATAGGTAATTTACGACATTTAAGAAAACCTTGTAAATACTGGGACGGAAACTGCACTTTCTAGTGTTTTAAACAAGATCGACCTAGTTTCCCGACCTGGCATAGATCGAGGTCAACAACACCTGAGTGATAGTGATGCCTATGAGATTTTGAAGTCTACTCTCATAGTCAAAACTAAGTAGGTACGTATATTTATTGCCAGTCACAAGTTCATCACAAAAGGAGATTCGGATAACTGCATAGTATTTCAGGGGAAAAAATCCAAGTAGGTTGGTTAGAGTAGCTATTTTGTAACTGCTCAATTTGCATACTAGGATTTTTAACACATTACACTATTCCACCCAATCGACTTAAAGCTTAGTGCTCAAAAGTGGGATCATTTTATTAAAAATGCTTCCACTTTTGAGCACTTCCTTTAAAAATTGTTTTTCCTGCTTATCGGTCGGGATTTTCATAGACAATGGTGGTGATTCTGTTGTTACAGCGAACTAACTAAACTTACGTTGAAATATGTTTTCTATATTGTAAGCTAAGGTCGAAATTAACATACCACCTCAATGAAAATTCCACTGACAATTTTAAAGCTGGAACTTTTCTACTTAGCTGCGGGTACTTTTACGTCAAATTAATCGTCATCGACTAATATTTTCCATGTATTATTCATGCATGAGTGTTTATGCTAATTTGAACCTGTATAAACATTTTTAGATAGTTTTAGTTACTTAGTAAGTGGCAAACAACAGAATCGACACAATAACTTTTACAGCATCTTAGGCATACCCAGAGCTTACCAGACGCTTTATGAACAAGAACGTTCATGTCTCAGACAGCGATATCGTTACCATCTTATCTTATCTTATATCATTTGGGTTGCGCAACCTTAGGAAAAACAAATAGTACCTTGGAGCTGGATCGATTGCCTATTTATAGACTTCGGCGTTGGATGGACGGAGCGAGTCAGTACCCGGATTATTATGACCTACTAGTTTTCTTCAGATTTTTTGCATGAAACCTGGATAAAACTCTGTCGATTAAAAGCTATACTGGTTATTCGGTCTTACCCAAATCTGTGTTACAAAAAAGACAATAAAGTAACAAAAACTGCAAATCTTTTTGAATTTTGATGTGTTCTGCCTTTCTTTGATTCAGGTATGTAACGTATTGGCGTAGTTAATTACCTAGGAGAGGCCATTTTGCACATCCAAGCACAAAAGTTTTTTTTAATAAACACGCCTACATTTTGCAGTAATTTATTCCTTCTGATAAGTTGCGAGCCCATCGACGCTGAAGATAATAGTACCAGCATAAGCCCACGCAAAATACAACCGCCCACCAGGTTCTCATCGTTTCTTTCAGCTTGATTTCGGTTGTAAATAGAAATGTTATATTCTTGGTTTAATTAAATACGGGTAATTGGATTATGGTTTTTCTTTCAGTAGGTACTTACCTACAAACAACTATTAAAATACATAAATGTTGGGTATCTACCTACTTAGATAATTAGTAGTAGTCTTATTTGCTAAAAGCTTACGTAATATTATTTAGAATTCTAGATATTATTTGAATACAATTGTGCACAGTAACCTAAAACAATTGAGTCCCAAAATACTTGCGTGTTTCAACGTGTGGAAGGTATAATGACTAAATAGATCTAAGCTTAAATCCATTCATGAATGTAAGTACGTCAGCAGCCAGCCCAGTGGGGGTGCGCCCCCCAGCGCACAGCTCGGGAGCGAGGGCTGACGTCAAGCGTGCAACAAGTATACCGATATAAAACGTAGGTGCCTAGGTATAACACCAAGGCTATTTTTAACGGAGCCCAAAAAGGTTTAGGTGCTTCTTCTGTACCTAACATAATAGCCGAGCAGTAGGGACAGGAAATGGAGAACATTAGCTTCTTGAAGGGTCTTTTTCCATTTATTTTCGTCTGGTAAAATGTCACCATGTTTTGATTTCAAAACTGCACGCATTATTCAAAGTGAGATTATCATTTTGAAACGTCCGGCTATGCGTCACAGTGAAGGAACTTAGGAAACTTAGGGATGTACTGCTTAATGCTTACAAACTGAAAAATTTAATGCAAATTGCGTTTTTGAGTGACACATTTCATCCTTTCGAGACGCTGGTGCTCTTGCAAAGGGTTAGTTTCGCTATGCACGAGTCCCGCTTTGCTCGGATTCTAAAATACCTAAATAATAGTGCTGCTATGCAAATTCTTTTCAGGGCCCTATTTCTGGCCATTGACCCGAGTGAACTACATTAAAATTAATATTTTGAGGTTACCTTCGTTTATTATATTTCATGTTAGAAGCCTAAAAGATAGTGGGTAGCTTCCGTAATTCAAAGATTTCGTACTGAGAGAAGGTGGTGGGTGTAACAAAAAAATGTTTTCTTGAAGCATAAATTATGAAAGAATATATTTAGTACTCTAAGCCTGTCAGCTACAGACACAGTGCTAGAAAAAAAAAATCTTATTTCAGTAAAGTAAACAAATTGTATAAAAATTAAATAAGTCTTTACAGGACGCTGTAGTAGTTGCCTCATTATGATCGTCCTCGAAATAAAAAGAAAGTAAAGTACAGCCAACTAGAGAACCTATTCTGTTTCACTAGTTTAAAGTTCTGTTAAAAAGTAGGTAATTATAATACCGTTTCAGGTAGAAACATGAACGAACACCCACGCAAACCCGGCAGCGCTCGGTAATTTCGCGCAGACTTCAGGTTAGTGCGCAGATCTAGTTTACTTCATCCGAACGAAACAGTTTAGAGTTTGATCACGCTAAGTCTGCAACACTTAAAGTGTGGCAGATTTTGAAAACCTATAGTTTCAGAACACTCTCTGTAAACTGGGAGAAGGTCTTATCAACCTATGTACCACCACAGTACCACGAAAGCTACTAGGATCCGACCACGCTAATTTTCGTACAATTTAAACGTCCTATAGTTTAAAAAACCATCCGTACTTGCCGCAAAAATAATTTTTATTTATTTGTCTGCGAAAGTTCATTTGTTTAATTGCAAACTTGGCTTGTGATATACAAAATATATTTTTTGGATTCTTGCAGAACTAGCGTGACCTCTTCTATAATCTTATCCATTCTGTCGTGAATCTGTCTTTTCGTTGAAAATTCATTAGCAACCTACTTCTTATTCGTAGCGTCGTGTACAGTCGCTCAGAAAAGTTCTTTGCCATTTTCTTAGAGCCGGGGATTTATTTAATTAGTGAAATTAAAACTAGAATAAGTAATTGTAGAAGCATGAAACAGATAATATTAGAGTAAAAGCGATATGCATGCAACCGGTCACTAGTTTCACTATAAAATGTTAATATGCCTGGACGTGTTTTGGTTAAATTCTCCAGATAGACCAAATTGCTTAAAAATATAGGGGACCAAAAACTTATTAAATTTTTATAAAAATGTTACTATTTGTTCGTACTTAAATACTGTTATGAAATCCTTAGAAAATGATCGGTCCGGTACATGGTAGGTAAAAAAAAACACCAAAGTAAAGGTCATCCGAGGTGTTTTAAATATGCGCCATCTACTGGCTGCGCTTTTAAATAATTTGAAAGCATTTACCTACAAAAGCTAGAGTAAACTTCAGCGCCGACACGAAAGCTCTGGTTCATACTGGTTAAAAAGGTTTTTAGAAATTCCGGTAGAGGGAACTACGAGTATTTTATATCCATAATAGTATTATTAATGTAGAGTAATATAGACATTTTGTACTAAAATGTACAAAAATTATCGATTTTATAAGCACAGATACGAAAAATTCAAGTTTCATGGGAAAATAAAGTCCACGCCAGTATCTACGCAAACAAAGTTAGGTACATCAAAAAACTGCCTCTTAAAGGTTTAATAATAACTGTTTAATTAATTTTTCTCCTTAAATTATTAACTGCCGATTAATATTTTATTAACACTAATACTTTTTACGTTGTTATCGAGAAAACGGGTCGCTAAATAAATATGCAATAGCTTTTCTGCACATATTTATATACCTATATATTTATAGTAGATATTTTAGTAGTTTTCTTCAATTGCAATTGGCATTTTGCTTCCTACGCACACATGTACATCTTCTTCTAAATATATAAAACTCTTTTGAAACTGACTGATAATCAACGCACAGCCTAAACTATAAGTCCTAGAGGTATGAAATTTGGAAGGTAGTATCCTTATATAGTGCAGGGGTGCACTAAGAAAGGAATTTAGAAAAGTGACACTCTAAAGGGCCTAGAACGCGAGCAACGCCGCGGGCGACGGCTAGTACCAATATATTTATAGTAGCTATTTTAGTAGTTTTCTTCAATTGCAATTGGCATTTTGCTTCGTACGCACACATGTACATACATTACAGTATATTTGTCGTAGCAAGCAAGGCACTGAGCTCTACGATAAGGTCTACGGTTGCGTGCGCGCACCGCCATAGATTAGACATAAACGCGCTCCTTGCTAATGTTCTTTCGAAAATTAAATATTGGTAAGTTATGTTTATTTTCATTACTTTATCATTTTTGTGAGATAGTAAATAGTTTTAAACTTCAATTTTGTGAATAATTCGAATTTTAACGGTTTTTTTTGTTAGTTTGATTAAAAAATATTAACTTTATTCTATTTGTTTTAGCATTACCTAAGTTTCTTCATGAATCTGAATACTTTTAGTATGGAAATTTATTATATTTCATACAAAAAATTTGTTTTTTTTTGTGAAATAATATCAATATGCTACAGCTTACAATTATAATCAGTAATGGTACACAAATACCAAAAATGTAACGTCTACCTGTGTTCCTGTGACCTTTTCCCGGAATGGTGAGTGACTCGTATCGAACAATAAATAGTAGAGTCCTTCGGCCGCCATTATCTTGGCATCATCATCACGCAGCCACAGTGGGAGCTAAAAGCTGCGGAGAGGACCGGGGGAAGGACGCGGGGCGGCGTGGAAGCCTCCCTCCACCTCGGCTGTCAGTGCCGCGCCGGCTACGACCACGAAGCCCGCATCGCGCCGCATCGCGCTTCCGAACACACTGCCGAACGAACAAAACACTAACTGAAAACAACTTTACCATTGTGATTTGTGACTATAAGTGAAGGTGACCGGACTCGTATTAACAGTGTGTTTAATAGACCGATTGATAAGACAGTAGATAGTGTAGTGTCACGTGTGTTTACCAATGAATGTGACGGCGTAGGCGCAAGGCGGCGAGTCGCACTCTCCGTGAGATATTCGTGCGCGCGCAGGTCGTCGCGGCCATGCTGCATACCTGAGGCGAGCGAGCGCGCTAGCCTGCGCGAACGGGACACAGCGACCGCTCCCGGCGTGAGTCGACTTTCGCTGACCAGGAACCGACCCTGCAATGTTTTTGCCAGTGCCATGACGAGGATGGGGCGATGGCACGTGGCGCTGGTCACGCTGGCGCTACTGGCCTGGCCGACGAGCGCCGCTGAGCTGATGCAGTCCCGCGCCGTCGACACCGGCGTCGATCTCCGGGTGCCTGAGGATCAGCCTATAGGAACCGTCGTCGGAAGGATCCCTACGAAACCTGGCTTCACCTACCGATTCAATGAGCCTCCCAAAGAGTTCGTTCTCGATCCTGTCACTGGTGTAATTAAAACTAATGTTATTCTTGACAGGGAACATGTAGATCGCTATGCGTTTGTAGTGCTTTCGAGTCAACCGACGTATCCTATTGAAGTGCGGCTTCGAGTGACTGATGTTAACGATAATTATCCTGAATTCCCTGAACTGAGCATAGCTGTTGCTTTTTCTGAGAGCGCAGCAGCTGGGACTAAGTTATTACTTGATGCCGCGACTGATAAGGATTTAGGAGAAAACGGCATTACTAATGACTATCGTATAGTGGATGGTGACAGTGAGGGGAAATTTAGATTGAATGTTACCGGAAACCCTAGTGGACAAACTTCTTATTTGCACTTGGAAACAACCGGCAAATTAGACAGAGAAACCACAGATTTTTATGTCCTCAATATATCGGCTCGTGACGGAGGTAATCCTCCAAAATATGGATATCTTCAAGTCAATGTAACCATTTTAGATGTGAACGACAATCCACCGATATTTGATCAAAGTGACTTTTCTGTTTCTCTCAACGAAAGTGTGCCTCCTGGAACAACGGTTTTAAAAGTGACCGCCACAGATAGTGATTTAGGAGACAACTGTAAAATTACTTATGAAGTGACTGACACAGAAAAACAATTTGCTGTAGATCCCGAATCAGGTGTTATAACGACAATGAAAAAACTCAATTGTCCAAAGTATTGCAGTAATACTACTTGCAATATGACCTGCGTTTTGACTATAATTGCGAAAGATCACGGTGTTCCGCGACAAGATGCACGGACATATGTGACAGTAAACCTGATTGATGCCAACGATCATGACCCAGTGATAACATTCACGTATGTTCCACCTACTGCAAACTTTGCAACTGTTGACGAAAATGCTAAAAATGGATCACTAGTGGCTGCCATTACAGTGACGGATTTGGATGCTGGCCTGAATGGAATCACTAGCATAGAAATAGTTTCCGGTAATGAACTAAATCATTTCAGGTTAGAAAATTCTTCTAGTGTTTATATTGTACATGTCAATGGCGTGTTGGATAGGGAAGAAATCAGCAAATATAATTTGACAGTGGTGGCTACAGATAGAGGGTCACCGCCACGTACAGCGACGTCCTTTTTAGTTATTCATGTAAATGACGTAAATGATCATGAACCTGTTTTTGAAAAATCAGAATATTCGGCAATACTTACTGAACTGGCTCCGTCAGGAACTTACGTGGCTAGCATTACTGCAACAGACGAAGACACAGGAGTCAATGCAGAAATATTTTATGACTTTTATGATGGCAATCAGCAGCAGTGGTTTTCTATCGACCACTTGACTGGACTTGTAACAACTAAATCTGAGCTTGATCGTGAAATACAAGGAACAGTAGAATTGAATGTTTCTGCTAGAGATGGTGGACCAAACCCAAAATGGGCGTATACCAGGCTAAAAATAACTATTCTTGACGAGAACGATGAAGCACCAAGTTTCCCTCAAATACTGATAAACGCTTCAATGGCTGAAAATATCAAGCCAGTAAAGGAAATTCTTATTTTAACCGCATCTGATTACGATCAAGGAACAAATGGTTCAGTCTCATACTATTTGGCATCAAGCATAGAAAGAAAATATCCTAACACGTTCACGTTGGACCCAATCACTGGACAGCTCAGTACCATTGTTGAATTAGATAGAGAGGAAATTCCTTTTTATGAACTGCCAGTTATTGCTAAAGATCAAGGATTTCCGCCACAATCATCTTCTGCTACTATTTATCTCAAGGTATCAGATGTGAATGATAATGATCCAGTATTTTACCCTCAAAGGTATATTGAAACTATTAGTGAAGATGCACTACCTGGTACTAATATACTTCAAGTAAAAGCTTACGACTTAGATGAAGGAGAAAATGCAAGAATTACCTATAAACTTGAAAGTGGAGGTGGTGGCTATTTTGACGTCGAGCCATCGTCTGGAAATATAGTTTTACAAAAAGACTTTCACATGGCTCCAGAAACAATGTATTTATTGAAAATATCTTGTAAAGATAAAGGAAACCGAAAAGCTCCACAAAATGCAATAGTAGAAATTGTAAAAACATCTCAAAGAAAAAGGTTACAGTTTGATGGGTATAATGGATACACGTTCAAGATAGTAGAAGATGAAGGCCTTTTTAAAGCTAACATCGGGAGATTCGTTGGAAAGATAAGTGCCAGAATTTCTAGTGACACAATATCCTACTATATTTTAGAAGGAGATCCAAAAAATATCTTTAAAATCGACGAAAAGACGGGAATCGTTACTACAGCTGCTAATGTAGACCGCGAAGAAAAAATTACTTATCACCTAAAAGTCATGGCTAAAACCGGAGTGGCATTTGGATTTACCACAGTAAACATCTCCGTACTGGATGTAAACGATAACTATCCTATTTTTATTGAAGATAAAGATGAAATTCATATTCCAGAAAATATTGCAGTTGGTCAAGAAGTTTATTTTGCAAGAGCAACTGATCGTGATTCAGGATCTAACAGGACCATTTTTTATACCCTGAGCTATAACCTTGATAACTACTTTCGTATCTCAGAAACCACAGGTGTTATCTACCTAAACAGGCCAATTGCGAGTGAGCCTGGTAGTGTATTATTTGTCGAAGTTACAGCAACCGATAATGGAACTCCAGCTCTGGCTACTAAACATTCCATATCAGCCATTGTGGATGACGTAAATGACCATACTCCGGTCTTTGATCACACGTCGTATGAAACATCATTATTAGAATCTACGTTAGTCAACACGAGGTTCTTTGCTATATCAGCTTCAGATGCAGACCTTGGCGCAAATGGAAGAATATCATACCATATAGCTGAAGGAAACACGGATGAAAAATTTGGTATATTTCCAGATGGATATCTATACGTGAAAAGTTTACTGGATCGAGAGGAAAGGGACTATTATTCACTCACTATTATTGCTGCTGATCAGGGTAATCCACCAAGAACGTCGCAGGTCCCAGTCGTAATACACGTATTAGATGAAAATGATAATAGTCCTCAGTTCACAAACACAACCTTTATATTCAAAATTAAAGAAAATGAGCCACCAGACACATTTGTAGGTAAATTAACTGCAACAGACAGAGATATAGGAAGGAATGCAGAGCTATCGTTTTCCTTGCCCATAGCACAAAATGATTTCAGAATCGATTCCAGAAATGGTTTCATCAGAACGATAAAGACCTTTGATAGAGAAAGCTTAGCTCAGAATACTGGACAAAATTACATAACGCTCACAGTAACGGTAAGCGATAATGGAAAAATTAAATTATCAGATTCCGTAAGAGTAACAATTTATATCACAGATGTCAATGATAATGCTCCTGTTTTCAAAAGAACCCCTTACAAAGTTGAAGTTTCGGAGGGTGCTGCTGTTGGTGCTTCTATTATGAGAGTATATTCCACTGATGCCGATGAAGGCTTAAACGGTGACATTTACTATAAACTTATTGGAGGTGATGATTTAGAAAAGTTTTCCTTAGATGAAGCTACTGGCCAGCTACTCGTAAACCGACCATTGGATCGAGAAACTACTGATCGCTACCAACTGAAAGTTTTGGCTCATGATTCTGGTCAAACCATACAACTATCTGCTACTACTATGATATCAGTGGTGGTGTTAGATGAGAACGATAATGCTCCAGCGTTTACACAGACCCAAATGAACGTGTCGGTTTTGGAAACTGAACCAATTAACAAAAAGATCATACAATTCCACGCCACAGATGCAGACTTGGGAATTAATCAAGAGCTACAGTATTCTATTACTTCTGGCAATAGAAAAGATGCGTTCTTCATTGACAGCTATTCCGGAGAACTCTTCTTACATAAACATTTGGACTATGAAGATATTACCTCGTACAACCTAAACATCACAGCGACTGACAACGGGAACCCTAGTTTGTCGTCGAGTATTTCGTTTACGGTTAATGTGATTGACGCTAACGACAATGCACCAATATTCACCAACACAGCTATTGTGCGTCAGATTAGAGAAGGTATTCCCAAGCATACCCCTATAGTGACAGTGACCGCAGAAGACCCAGATTCAGGTTTGAATGGCAAAGTTTATTATTCGATCACACACCAAGAGCCTAACGACAACAAGCGACATTTTGCAATAAATAACGTTACCGGGGTCATACATACGCTATTGCCCATTGATAGAGAAAGCATCGACACGTTCAGAATAACTGTGGTCGCATACGATAGAGCCGAGCCGCCCTCAGCGAGACTATCTGCGGAGAAATTAGTGACTGTGATCGTAGAAGATATCAATGACAACGCTCCAATATTTGTTTCGATGAACGCAGCCGTCATAAATTCAGAGAGGATGGGCAGAAGCGCCAGTCGCGGAGTTTTTATAATGAACGTGTTGGCTCGTGATCTGGATTCAGGAACAAATGGACTAGTCACATATAAACTCATACACGGTGGGAACGATTTATTCGATTTGCATAGAAGCAACGGGGCATTGACTCTGAGGTACCCTCCGACGGTACCTGAAGCTAGATGGAACCTTGTCATAAAGGCAACAGACGAAGCCGTGCTAAGTGAACAAAAAAGTACAGAGACCTATGTCAGTGTTATAATGGGGGGTACGGAGTTAGAGGGTGTTGTTTGGAAAAACGTTGAGTCTGTTTCTGTGGCCGAGAATGAACCCGCAGGGACAGCTGTGTTGAATTTGACTAATAACTATAAATCGGGCTTAGAATACTACATAGTGAATGTGACAGGTGACGGTAAACAAGTGGACAGGTTGTTCGACATCGACTCCTCATTGGGAATTCTGTCCACTGCTGTGTCTCTGGATCGTGAAGTTGGTGTCGACCGATATGAGGTGGAGATCTGCGCAGTTTCCTCGGGGACTCCGCTAAAAACTACAACGACTAAGGTGAGCGTGTTTGATTAATTCGTTAAGATTGGATCAAAGTTGGGAACGAGAAATAAATGAGTGCGAATCGCGTATCCTGACAGTGAACTAACCATACTTAGTTAGTTAGGTTTTCAAAGCGCACAATCCAATTAACCGGCACAATCGTCGGCAGAAGACAAAACATCGGCACCGTACTGTTGTTGAAATAAAAATAAATTGAAAGTTGCTCGTTAGCGTATGTCGGCCGGCGAAGTCTAATCGGGGGCTCTAAATTACGATAAGTCGCTCCTCGCGAACGATATCAGAAACACTCGTTCTGAATCCTTTCCAAAGATTATGTATAAGTAAGCGAAACATAACTTCACTGGTTTCGTATCACTTCATTATAATTAAGCACCGTTCATTTCATCATTATTTTGAAATGACTGAGTTCTTTTGATTATTTTGATCTCCAAACAAAAATATGAAATATAACTTTTTGTATTCCTAATGCTTTGACCTTATTATTATGGCATTCATTAGCATTGATGTAATATACCAAGAAGGTCCCCTAGATGTCAGTTTTTCTAGACCTAGCTGATCTTAAAGCAAGAAAAGATGTTTTACAATAAAAAAGCGATGCGAATTTATTTTATTATACTTTTGCATAAAAGGTAACTTTACATAGAACATTTGACCTCCGAACCAAAAAAATATAAAACTCAAATTCAAGTGTACGTTTTTATGTCTCCGAGGGAAATAAAAAGGTACCTTAAACTGGTCTCCAGCTCGTATAATCTCGTCGCCTTACGCTTACGACTCTGCTCTTCACCTTATGACGAATAAATGTTGAACTTGGAGCCATAGACAATGGCCTGGTTGGGAAGCAGCACACTCACCTTAAAAATACTCATGTGTCATATTCAAATGTGCAGTTTCTGTTTTATGTGCCTTTTATTTGACACTTCAAGTTTTTTTTATTATTTTATAGCTATATCAACACTTCATATAAAATCTTACTCATTTGCCTAATAATAATGTACAAAGATATATTTTATGGTTTGTAACGGAACTTGGCCCATTATAAATCGGTTGCCTAACAATTTATAGACAAAGTGACCAAATTTTGAAGTATATTTTAAATTCAGAAAACAGCTAATTAGGTGTAAGTGTATCGCGTCATTGACATCATCTGGTGGATCATAAAACTGCTCGAGTTATATCACGTTGACACCACCGTTATCTTGGCCGCAGTCGCCCGCCGCCGCCGCCAGCCGAAACGACGAGCATACCTCGCTCTCATGTTAAATTTTAAAAAACTGAGAGAAATAATAAAAGCGTATTAGCTCTGAGCACACTTATTTGAATGCACCAATCGAATATCTGGCTTAATCAACGGAAAACGATTGGCCGATGCAAGTGAGAAGTATCAAGTTTACTATGCAATATATTTTCATAAAATGGTACTTCTAAATAACTTTTTTATTTCAAAATACTCGTAGCTACAATCTCGTATAGCCGGTTGATTTACACTTACTTAGGATTTGGTTTCATTTTATTATTATTTGCATCTCATTTACTGTAATACTGGATTGCACATAGTCTCCGGTTATTTACAATTTAATGAAAGTGTTCAATTATTATGTAGAATTAAGCTGGTTTTTTTACAAGTTTTGTGGAATCTACAGAACTAAAATTTAAAAAATAAACCTACGTATCAATGGAACACTTATGATATTTTAAGCGTGGCATCAAATTTGGTTTAATTTGATAATGACAATATTAACTGAAACAGTTTTATTTTTACCTAGTGTCTTGACAAAATCAGGGACATGAAATAACTACTATAACAACTACTTATAAGCACTCTAGACGCCTATGCATTTCCAAAGTTCAAATAAAAATACACCGAAATTTTAACCGTCCGCGTTTACGGAAACAGCTAAACTAAATACTCCAAAATCATCCCCAAATTAGGCTTATTTCGGGTGCACCAGCAATCAGTAACACCAAAAGCGCATTAAGAGGCCGCCGGCATACCCCGCCTGATTTATACAACTTGCGCCGACGTCGCGGCCATCGACTCACCTTAGTGAACGTAGAAAATACGTTACTGTGACACAGGTGCCATTATTCCGCGCAATACTAATAGTTCCACGTAATAAGTGCCTTTTTTACCTTTCAAAGAAGACACTTTACCTGATATGAGCGTAATAAGAAAGACTCGTGATATTCAAGCAGCATCTTGGCGTTTAGGATCTCATTCATGCAAGGTGTAATAATACCACTCTTAAATACTTTCGAATGGTTAAAGAACTGATAAATATAAACAACTTTGACTGATTCCGATTTTAGGACGGGTTTTTAACCGAACTTATAAAATCAAGAGTGCTTACGAGCGCAAAATAAGCAGATGTTATATAAAAAATGCAAAATGCCTTACTGGTCAAAATGTATCGAACAGCTGAATTTCTTTAAAAACTTCAGCAGTGATCTTAATAACCTGTCATTTTATAGCGGTTCCATAAAGTTGACTCATTTTTGACAACGGAAAGAAATGGCAATATTCCTATCGACTATTTCGGCTAGCGACACTCTGTGACCAATATGAATTCATGTTTTATCCGTACTAGTTTCTACGATTATAGTACAGTCAGCTTTCTCGGAGTTGTACAGAGTGAGAAGTTAACCACTTTTCGGAATTTTAAAAATGTTTGAAGCTCTAATCATAGATTTTTGTAATACTAATTGAAATATAGAGTTTGTACTCCATTGTTGGAAAAACAATGAAATATTGCTAGTTTCTGGTCACCTCCGTTTGAAACTGCTTCATCGTCATTTACAAATGATGTTAATATATAACAAAGTCATGAGTAAGGGCACAGCTTACCCATGACTTTGTGCTTATTTTATTAATAAGATCGAGATCCCAGTCGTGACCAGTGGTCCAACCACAAACTAGGACTCCTAGTACTGGGCGTGTGGATTACGGTCCCACAGACACCATGACTCGAGGCAAATTCTTGCATCTAAGTGCTTTAGATATTTGCGCAGGCGCACTAAGAATTGTTAGACCAGAATATCTTTGGAAAATATGCGCTTTACACAATCAGCAAAGCTATTGTGCAAGTTGACTTGAAGTACCTGTGAGTGCAGAACTCATAAGATACATCTTTTTTTCTTACTATTACCTATATCAATTAATAGAACTTGAAAAGAAGCTCTTCATGAAAAGTTTAAACATGATTTTCGTTGATTATAAATAAAATAGTTAATTAAGCTCCAGTGTCCAATAAAGCGTAAGATAATATTTATGTTTGCTGTTAATTTCTAACTTAATATTACCTTTACTGGAATGGTAACTCATATTAAACCAGTTTCCAGTTATTAAATAAAGTATAAACTTTATAAAAACTATGTTTTGAACTCTCAAACACTTCCTACTGAATATTATATTGCTGATGAAAGTGCAGAAAAACTCACGCTGATTTTTAACTTTTAACATTTTAACTTTAGCTATTAATATACAGGCTTTTCCGAACCCAATCCTTTTGCACATAACTCATGTTGGTATGTAAATTGTAATCAATGGACGGAAATTACATAATAAAAACAAAAACTTAATGCACTTTGGAGATATGGAGACTTTTTGGGAACCAAAAAGCAAGAGGTTTGATAACGCTGGGGCTTCACTGCGCCACCCAAACTCGTTATCAATACCCTGGAATGCATTTAGGCCGGTTTAAACAAACGTTTATTCTGTTCACTGAAATAATCAATGGTTATCTTAACCACTGGTTAAGTTTTCTGTCATCTGTCAAAAAATACCGGTGTAGAGCCATAAACCAAGAAGTTGAAGTTAAAGCTCATGGTAAAGTCTGACGATAGAGTTTTCCGTCGGCTAACATGACTCTTGATTTATGTCATGGCTATACTAAAAATGTTGCTAAAGCTTGAAAGCTTTTGTCATGGATCAATAACTAATAACATCCACAGCTTAGTATCCTCCGAAACATAAAAGTGTTCACAAATCACTAGACAAAACCAAGAAATATCTTTCATAATAGTCTACAAAATTCAGACTCATGAAATGTATCAGCCTATTCAAATGGCAACTGCGAAGAGTATTGCTCGTCGCTCACACTTATTTAATAGCAAGTTTTACGGGTGATTATTGCATTGGTGGAGGCCGTTTTGTTTGTCCGAATCGGCACGTCCGATTCGGACAATAAATTCATTGATAAAAAACAAAACGGTAATAAGTTTAAACAGCATCAGTAAATTGGGCAACATCTTTCTTACCTGACACGGTTCAAGAGGAACACACAGTGGTTATAACGATACCGTATCGTCAAAGCTAAAACGTATCGTTAAAGTCAGAACATAACTTCATTCGTAAGCTTTATGAACACTCAAACGATTCATACGATAGTAAAATTATATAGCAGTAGGTTTATACAACAATAGTTGTTATTATTCTGACGTAAACAGATTTCTTGGTCATTTTGTATATCACTTTTAGTGATTGTGCGTTTTTTTTCGCTTACAAAGTTAGAGTGAACTAGCTCCAAGTCTAGCTCACTCAAATAATATCTAAAGATCACCTGTTTTTATTTCCAACCTGCCAGTAAGTAGGTAGTTTACCATTGTAATGCTGTAGCGTGTCAGAAAGAACCATACATTTTTGGAAATTGTAAATAATGTCGCTGTAGTTATTTAAATTTAGTAAAGCAAAACAAAAGCTTCATACGTCAGTCGGCATAGCTCTCTTTCCGTGCTGTGGGTTCAATCCCCACTGAGAACAAACATCTTATGTATGGCAAGCATATGCATTCTATGACTTGTATGTATTTACAAAAATTCTATCAGCAATCTGGTTCCCATATTACAAGCTTTGCTTAGTTCGGGGCTAGAGGGCGTTGGTGAAATACCATAAATATTTATTATTAACACTATAGATGAATTGAATATTTGCAACGCCGTTAGTCGATATAGTCTTTAGGTATCGTAATAATGGAATTCTAAAAAGGAGCATCAACTTGAGATTTTCACATTCTCTTCACCGTTTTAATCACGATAGGCAATGATTTATTAAGCTTTTCACGCAAGTAACAGTTAGAGATGTCAGTCACTGCACCATTTACGTTGGTTTCCGGCATCAGCCGGTCAGGAATATCACGGCATAAGTGATCGCAATAAATCTATTAAAAGAAAATGCAGCTTCGCGTCTCCTTTTTTTTTTAAAGAAAAGCGGAAAATTTTATACTTTATAAATCTCTCAGTTTTATTAATAAACTAAGGGTAGTTTGACGGGGATGGAAGATGATTTTGCATAATCTAAAACATACATATCCCCTTTATTTCTTCTCAATATCATGCATACCAATTTTCAGATCAAAATCGGCTCGGCGCGCCTACAAGTACCTATTAGCGCACCCGCCTACCAAATTCTAACCCTATTCGTTTTTCCAGACAACACAGAAGGCGCTGTGTGAAATTTCATGAACATTTATTTAACATATGATCAGAACCACTGCAGCAGGTAGCTGATTATGTTTTCATATAAACATAATAATATAATTTGAAATGCAGAAATTTGGTTGGTACTTAAACTTTTGAAAGATATATTGGGGTTTGATTTACGTGCCAGTTATTGTTATTTTATTAGCCGCTGCCAATAACATTTTTAAACGGTTCCTTTTTTATTGTAATGCTTTACTGGCCATTACCGGTTTTATGATTTTTCGAGTCCTTGAATTTTTTTGATTGAAACATACCTGAATCATGTAGATTTTGTTACAAATTAATCGTAAGTACTGTGTAAAATCGTACTGTGTGAAAACCATCAACAAGTGTACCTACACAACATCAAATTAGCAAATATGGATTTACTTCGTATAAACCTTGCTCAGAATAAGAATCCCCCAAAATAAATTTGTAGGTACTCAGACTAAATTGGGAGAAAGTACCTAAGTACTAAGAAAGTTATCCTAATAAAGCAACATAAAAAAAGGTAAACGATCTAGGCTATGTATGTATCTAGGTTTCTTTGCCTGGAACGAAATAGAAAATGATGGCTTGATACGATTTCACTAAGAGATCCATTGATCTACTTCCAACCGTTCAATAATTATCTACGTATCTTAACATGTGTGTAGTTCATGTATGTTAGGCTTAGATGTTTTTATAGTGTTAGATGCGTTACCCACGATGAATAGCTAGAGGAAAGTAAGGTAATTGCCTGTCTTCTACTTAGTCGCGCATCAAGCTGCGTCGCGGCTGCATATAAAGATGTCCAAGTGCGTCTCTTTCGAAAACAGACGTGGTGTGTGGCAGCTTTATTTAATAGGACTTTCTTCTTTTTCGCGTACCGACTGACTAGTTATGCATTGGTATGAAATTTTTTGCGCTATTTTTTGGTGTGGTATACAAAAACGGCGCAAATAGTAAACACATTGTACACATACATATACACGTCTACTTAGTTTTGTAAAATGTTGTTTATAGTCATATGGAATACTAGTTGTCCCCCGCGGCTTTGCTCGCATGGTAGCAGCATACGCATTAATTGGTTAAAATCTTTGATCCTAATATTAGACCCTTTAGGGTGCGACTTTTCAAAATTCCTTTCATAGTGCGCCCCTATACTATATAAGGAACCTACCCTCCAAATTTCATACCTCTAGGACTTGTAGTTTAGGCTGTGCGTTGATTCTATGTCAGCTTCAAAAGAGTTTTATATATATTGATGATTGATGATGATGATGATTGTGGCATGTATGTAGAGTATTGTGGAATCTAAGTATCATCGCGAATAGGAATGCAAAGAGAGTGGATAACGGCGTGCCAATTTATTAATTAATTTTATGTCCGGTATAAAATTAATATTGTCCCTCTGTGTGGCATAAAACTTTATTGAGGTGAATGAACGATACAGTTTCACAATAAACATTTGATGAAGCAATTGTAAGATCATAAACCCTTTTTGTATGGGACTATCGCAAAAAGTTTTTTACAAAACAATAATTAAAAAAAATTATGTGTAATCATTCAAATAACATGCATAAATGTTTTTTGATCCAGCGAATGATTTAAGAAAAAATATGTTGTATCAGGCTAATGATAATTCTCAAGTTTGTATTAAAATTTTATTGAATAGATTATTTTTCTTATGAATCAACAATATGGCAGTGATTGCAGTAATAAATAACGAGCTTAACATAAAAACTATTATTTTAAATTCCTTTAATTTTAAAATCAGCCTCGATCAGTCATTAATTTTTTTATGAAAACGTCACCTTCTGAATATGACGGAACTATTCACCAACCTTAAATTCCAACCAAGCCTTAAATTAGATAAGCATTTACTAGTGGTACAGCTAGCTATTCTTCTATGATTTGCAATCACAATATAATATTGTTTCTTGACAGTCCCTCGACTTGGCCGCTTTCATATTTCTGCTGGCTGTATTGACCAGTAAAGCGTGACCTCTCCCGCCTCTCTCATACATTCCTCAAGAAGGCTTTTGCGGGGAAGATGATCATGCTGTCACAGGCGTCGCTTAATTGGACACTTTATCTGTGTGTATGTGTGCATTTATGTAAGGTTGAACCGGTTCAGTTTGTGGCTCTACATGCAATGCGTCAATGTGTGTGTACGGATAGTTATGAGAGCGACCGTGTATGTAGTTCATAGGTTTGTATGAAGTTTATTATGATTTGTGTATCATTGACGGAGGCGTGATGGGGGTTTAGTTGGAGCGGACTTGTACCTGTCGTCTTTATTAAGTTCATATCTTTAGTGTCCGAGTGTGTAACGATTTAGAGCAATATTGTATACCATAAGAAAACTCACCTTTAGCACAGACTGGTTATTGTTGCTGGAAATAATTCAATATCCATTCAAGCCGACTAATATAAAGCTATATGCAAGTATCAGATATATAAATTTAAAGGAATTGTACCTATTTGAATTTTAGATACAAATAGTGCCGATTCTGTTATTTGCCACTTATAAATAAAACTAACTAAAAGTACATATTTAAGGTACAATAGTTCTTAATATGTTTAATACTAAAGTTCAAATTAGCATAAACACATGACTGACAATCCTAAAATAATGTAACAGCTTTTACGTATTATATGATCTGTGCTTTTACGTGTTTGCTGTAACAACGGTATTACCACCAAATATTAAACAAAATCCAAGCTTATAACTTATTAGTAGTAATGCATTTTATTCAGATCAGTACCTCTATCACGAACAAATCGGACAGTCGCCGCGTTAGCGTATTCGAGTTATATTGCGCGTCAATGCCAGCTCGACTGCCAACCGTTGTAGTGCCACCGCGCAGTGTATCTCGGATACGGTCGCATTACGATTAGTTTGCGATTGTCACATTTATTCGTGTTCAATGCACAGGTCATCTGAATCTGTGGAATTTTAATTTGAAACGCTACAGTTGTAATGATTTTACGTTCTGGTTCTGTATAAATGATTTTGGTGATAAAATGACGTAATTGGATGTAAAGGCACTTCGTTATTTACGATTCCATTACCGCTGTGCCGATGCGTCGGAATCCCGAAGGGTTATGACCGATTCGTAAAGTGACAATAGCTAGAAATGGCTCTTCCTGCATAGGGCTTTCATCTTTAACTATTTATTGTTTGCGACATTCTAGAGTACTTTGAATTGATAAAATTTAATTGGCATCAAATACTTCGCGAAAGTAAAACCAAAATTTATTTTTAGTTCAGCCATTACGGCATGGAACTTCTATACATTGATGATAAACTAATAATATAAACGTCTTTATGTTACTAAATAATTTATGATTATTATTATCATTAATATATTTTATTAAAAACAATAATATTATAATTAATGGCTGTGATAGCTTTTAAGTGAAAATCACGCGGCACCTGTAACTAAAGGCCACTAACATTACGCCTCCACGATTTGGTTGCAAAATTGATTTTCTGATGTTATCTAACCTCCCGAGGGAACGCTGGATAAATAAATACTTTACGATAATCTCCGCAGATCTGAGACAGGCCAGAAATTACAGGCACGGCCTCGATATTATTGCATTTTAATTCCAATCTTGGACACTCCTCAGTCGCATTACGGTTCGAAAAAAAAGTGTTTGATATGATTTAGTGCGTTATTGTACTCATGCTAAGACGTGAGAGAGAACTTTTGCATTGAATAATTACGGCTGAAGATACACGAGCGATTATAAACGAGTAACATACCTTAGTATACTTACGGCAAATTTCTACGCACGACAGAATTATCATATAATTTAAAACAATTCAATATTTTTAGACCATTTCTAAATTATTAAGTTATAACTGATTAGCAATTTTAATTTCTTATTATAATAAAATTATTAGACGCTGGAGATAAAATTAGTTACTCAGTTTAGAAAATGTAGAGCGTAAACGAAGCTTTGCTGTTTGTCATGCATCTATCAATCGCCATTCGTCAAGCAACTAGAGTTGCTCTAAAATTGCCCGTGTGTATAATCTTGTGTCAAATATATTTTGAAAAAGAAACAGCGTGACCGGCTGATCTTGATTTTGGGATCGATTATAAATAACAATTATGGGCATCGTTTTGACATTTCGTTTTGTAACGCGTGCTGTTATGATCGCAATTTGATTTTTTTGTTTTGCATTTTTTACAATATTAACAGACTTCGTAGCTGTTATGTAATTTGACACGTTTTATCAACTAACCCTCGCACTCATAGGGCTGCCACTTCTTCCTGAAGGTGCCTATTTCACTATCTTATCATTCATTTTATAAATATATCTGGTTCTATAGAGTTGTCACATGGATACATTTTTCTGTGACGGATAGGTAAAAGGCCCATTCTCAAAAAGTTTCCTGCACAACAAATACTTACATGAAATATAAGAACTATTTCAAGCTTAGCTACATCGAGTTCATTATTTCTGCTGACCTATGGTTTTCGTAATAATGATGAAAGATAACCCTACTAAAACGAGGCACAACATATACTGTTGATGTGTTATATCCAATGAAAGCACCTGTAAAACTTCAATATCAGGATGTCACAGTAATAAAATATGTTTACAAATCGTCTAATAAAGGTGTATGTGCATTAAACGCTAATCCTTTTTGCACTCGTAAGATAAAATGTAAGCTGTATGGATGACGCAGTTTGCGTCTTTCGCACTAACACAGAATAAATAATAATATAATCGTTCAGAAGTTTCTCCCTGCAATTTTACAACACCGTGTTTAGATCAACTACACGTACGATATTGCAACTTAAATCCTGCACCTGAAAGCTCAATTTTAGGCACTAGAAGAGGCCAACCGCTTACAGAAATACGAACACATAAAATGCAGTTTTGTGAACGCGGTAGTAGGTAATCTGTTCATTCGGAATTCAGCGTGATAGAGTTCATTTTACAGTGGCATTGCCTCGGAGTGACACAGGGCTGGTCTCGTTTAGTACATCGATAAAAGTTGTAAAATGCAAATGGCACTAGTGAAATGTTAAGAATCTTACGCCCACGCCCAGGTTTAGCACCGTTATATTATTCACATCGGCGTTTTCACACAACTCTGGTATATATTTGGATTGCCTACGGATTTATCTCTAATACTTCAACTCTTTATGGAAAACCGAGCTTGATATCGGAGATTGATACGATATTGGTTTTTCAGTCGATATTGAACTTTATGTAATTTGCGGTAAGCTTAAAATGCTTTGGGGTTCAAAGTGAATGGGAAATCGTAAAGTACAGGTTAAAGACAATAGAAACCAACTTTAGCTACATTTCATCCTCTAATTGTAGGGACGCAAAGGCCGACTGTCGATGATCAAGCGCCTCAAACGGCAGCTAAACGCCATTTTGTTACTAGAGTTGGAACTTTAAACATCAAACTATCGATATTGTATCTAATATAAAAAAATAATTGGTTTCTAATTTTTATGTTCAACGTATCTATAAAGTTATTAATAAAACAAAATAGCGTTAAAATGAAATAGGCTTACCGCACGGCTGCCCAGACTCTACTATGAGAACTCAAGCTGTTCAAATACAATAGTCAGAGGGAAATCCAATAACATTTCTGTGTTATTACGAGTACCTATCTATATTTGTTTTGTTTTCAACGTATTTCAAAATGCAACTTGGCAAAAGTGAAACAGTTGGTTTTTATTTCATGCCATCACTGATGGTTCCAATGAAAAAAAACTTGTACGTTAACCCTCCGAAGTTTTCGAGAAACAGGCTTACCCAGTATAAGTACCTAAAGCATTTTTTTTCTTCCAAAAAGCAACCAGCTATCGTAAACATAACAAAAAGCGTATTAACGTAGCGTAAAATTTCAATCGTGCGCAGAGGTGGCACATCTCTAGTTGGAGGAAACCGGCCGTAAAAAATATTTAATTTGGTTAGCGCGTAACCCGTAATTACCTTACATAGTTCTACCCACAGTCTGTGAATAAATTCATTGTCCGATTGGCTTCGGAGATGTTTATAGTGCACAACAAATAGAAAAATGCCATGAGTAAGTACACGGGTGGTTAATTAATTAGTTATCTTTTTTGTTTCTTTGTTATTTAGTTAAACTTTAGCCGGTTTGTATTTTTTAGCTTTTGAGATGAACTTTTTACGAATTTAGCTTTTTACCCGAAATGGGTAAAATCTTTTTTATACCGGACTCTAAAAGTACATTTCGAAGGGTTAATGTCAAATTGTGATTGTTTATAACTATACTCCAACCCTTCAAAGTATTTATTGTAAGAAAATTAAATTAAATTCTATTGCTAATAAAAGCGGAATATCAAGCTTCTTTTGTTTTTCTGACATGCTTTTGTTATAATTAAATAAGCTTACATTACACACAGGTCTTAAACAAGTGTGAGAAATGTTAGGGGCTGAATTAAAGACTCGTGGCGGTGATGGTTTCCCCTCCAGACAAGCGTCACAGCTCAGTTGGTATAGCCACTATTATACAATCTGTGGTATATATCTGCCTTCCACACTGGGTTGTAGTTTGGAACTAGATGGTCAAGAGTATTTTATTTATTTAGGTAAGTACCATAAAATAGGGATACAAATTTAAAACTTCGGGCACAATTACAAGATAGTAGGCCTCGTAGTCCCTCAGCGATCTCAAGATGCTCTCTTGTTTTGGGTAGGCTTTCAAATTACTATAGGCAAAAGCTATGTACAGTTATGACTAAGAAAATTGATAAAATTTGGGAAAGATGTTATTGAGTGAATAAAATATCTGCATTTTTAGACTTTTCAGATTCCACAATTTTTTGCTGAAGTAACTTACACATCTAGATCATCATCGTCATTATCGTATCAGTATCATGAATGACAAGACTACCAAAGAATAACCAAAAACTTTTGAGATTAGGATATTTTGGTTACTGTTTATATTTTTTATTATTATTAAAAATGCATTTTGGCAAAACAAATGGTTAAGTAAGGGCATATAAAAAGCTAAGTATCCTGATATTCATGTATAATCCAATCTTTACTAATAAGCCTATTCATCAGCATAATTCAGTTAAGTGAAAAGATTGGGGGCTTTTTGTTCATCGTCAAAAGAAGTAGGTACTTGCAAAAATAAAAGGCATAAAGAAACATAGCCTTGCGCCGTATAAGGGCAGGGATATTGAAGATTTGTGAGAAATATTATCTATCCATGGTAATTGGGATTTTATAAATATTTAAGTAATTAAAACTGGCATCTCATTTCCACAAGGAATATTTTAATATTAAAATTGATTATATATACGGTATAAATTTCTTTGTGTTCATGTCATTTTATCTCGGTATAAACACTAGCCATGCCTACTTATAATTGTTGCATAACTTTAATCAGCTGTTTATAGTATTGATATCTCTTACTAATGAGTTATGCCAAACAGTGATATGGAAAAAAACACAGCAAATTTTAATCAGATGTTCAACTTATTCAGCGTTTATAAGTATAAGTTTATAAGTATCTACTTATTATGCGTCCGATTGATTTTATACTAACGCATTATATAATACAAATAAAACAAACAAATCAACTTGTCCAACATGGTGATGCATTTAAAACTGGAACAAAACGGTACAAATCGCTTACATTGTAGAAAAGTGACGTCACTTCCTCGATTTTATTCCTTACCATAAATTAATTCCTTTTACCTGCAGCAGGTAAAGATGCACGTACCTTTTTTTGTATTTCCACAAACGAGCACGCTTTTATATTCAGTTGAATAGAACTTTTGGCAGTAGAATAACGCATTCTTTGTATATTTTCTTACTTAACAGCAAAACAAAGTATTGGATAATGTCTTAATTCTAGGAGAAACTTGCAGCAACTGAGTATAACGGCGATCTAAAGATAAAAAAGGTATTTAAAAGTGTCTCTCGGTCTACACTTAATGACACCGTTCGGACACAAAACAGGTAGATACGAATACCAGTTCGAAAAATAAAAAACACTTTCTACAAAATGTTTGTTATGACCTATTTTTCTGCATATGTAACGTGTAAAAGATGATATAGGAAGGGATTTAGGATTTCACTTGTTTAAAAGGAATTCCCAGTAGTTCCTAGTAAATACTGAATCTGAAAAACTTAAAAGAATACTATACGGATAGAAAAAAACGCGACATTCACATCATCTTGTTTCGTATTGCACTCACCGCCATGTCGGGTCGATTTTGACAGTTACGCATACAAATAGGTGTTCAAGTGCAACTCATCGCGGGGCAAAATTCCTGAGCAGTTGAACACCTTCACGGTAACTGGTTTTCTCATGCACCACGTAAAATGCTAGAGAATTGCTCTATCAATAGTTCTTTTACGCGACTTCAAGTTTCACTGGTCCTTTGTCGGTCGTTCTTTTTTGCCGAAAACCTGAATCTGCGGAGAGGTTTACCTAAATAAAAATAATAGTTGCCTAGGCGTTGGAGATACTTACATTGTGTAACTTTTAATAGCACTGAATGTAGTTGAAAGTTTTAAATAAACTATTTCTGATATTGAAATAAGTTACCTTCAATAGAATAACATAAACAGTTTTTGATTAAGTACCTAATTATTTTTGATGAACTTGAAATAATTAAAAGGTATCGCAATTTAAATAATAAATAAATAACTTTAATTAAAAATGCATGAGAACAACACTGCTCTATTTAGTCTTGCTTTAATATCTCTGGCTTCGTAAATAAACATCTTGACGTTTACGACATAGCTTCATTTAAACTATAAATAATTATAAGTTCAAGTTCCAAACGGTCCTTAAATCAAGACAATTTATGTATTAAGACGTCTCACTGGGATTATGGGAACAATAACTCTAGAAATGTATCATTTGACGGCAATTTTATAATCAACGGAACGTGCTTCGGTCTGAGACGAATAGTGAACTGGGCCATTTTCACCAACACGAATTATGCTCTCAAACGACATCCGTGTCGGATTGGTTGAGAGGCGTACTGAGGTGCATCAGGTTACGAGTCAGGTTTAAGACAAAAGACAAGTTTTAACATAACCATACGTAGCGTACACATTTAAATTTCCAAACCCAAATTAAAAGTTATTGCCCACCAAATAGAGTTTAACTTAAACCATTGAGAATGAAAAAGCTCTCTACTACTGCAATACGTTTGTCACATTAGTCAAATTGAATAAAGCACAGCAAATTATTTATTTGTCGTTAGGCCAACCCTACGAAAATGAAATCTTGTAGACCCAATACATAGTTGCATGTGAATGCAGTGTCACGGGCCGTGTGATCCAACACTCGAAGATGCAGCTCGGCATTCACTGCTCATCCCTATAACGTAGCTGGCGGCTACAAAGGTGCGCCATAAAACGGGTCCCATTTTATGACCATTTATTTTGTCGAACTTCGACATATACTCGTACCTAAGTGTTTGAAGACATTTCTCAGTCGGCCACTGGCGTGACTACTTCGTCTTATGCCATTCTTATTATAGAGAATTGCACTATTGCATAAATTTTATTGTTGTTTTTGTACGCAGTTGGGAATGGTAACTTGCCAGGAGTACTAACTAAGGAAAGTATTCAGACTCAACTGAGTGAAAAATGCTCCAGAAATAAATGAGTTAAAATATTACGATGAAAATGACTTTGTACAAGTTATTATTATATAATGACTGAGTTATGTTGCAGGTGCACATCAGTTTACATTGTCTGAAATCAGTCCTTTAGTGTGTACCTACGTTTTAGATATACTACAAAGTTCATGTAAACTGTACTATGTATTTATAGAGGCGCTGCTTTTCAGAAGGAAGTTGTTATATTCGATGATTCTCCATCCAAATATATAGTTTACGTGAACTTTTAGTATTGCGTAAACTGTACACACTAGGGGAGCGGATGACGTATCTTGATAACATGTCATGTTATTGTTTAGATCAAATGCGTTTGGAGAATCAGCTTCGATCGCTAACAAATCGTGCTCGTAGAGAGTAGAGGGCCAGGCTATCTGCGGAGAAATCTGTAATCTCGACAATGCTGTATCAATATTCATGCTTAAGGTCGCGACTCTTTACTATTTGCATAACTGCGCAATGCATTCTCTCGGCTGCAACTGTTCTATTGTTTTATGATCCAAATGACCAGGCGATATGGGTCCGGTCACGATAGGCTTGTAAATATGCATGTTTATGGGCTTCGATACAAATAAATGGGAATTTTGCAGCGTCACATTTGCAATTACTTAGAATTTACCGAGTAAAAACAGGCTTGTTTGCTTATTTTATAAACGGTGCGAGAAGTGGTGTGCAACGAAATCACTCTATAAAATTAATAGGTATCCTTTATTGCCTGTGTAAATGTCACTGATAAGGCGGTTTTATTTCATTCGATTTTCTTGCATTTAAAATTATTTACGGGAAATCTCTTGTCCAATTAATTTTAAGATCATTAACACAGCGTAACATGCTAGTGTTTTGTGGGGAAGCTCTGATTGTTGAACAGTGAATATAATGACAGTGAAACTGTTTCAGCATCAGGAGTAAAGTGCAATAGGCAGCACAATAGCACAGGCTCAAGATAATTCCATTGTATGGGAGTCTTAAAATAATAGCTAAGTCTTGTTTTTTTCGTTACAGGTAAGCCTTGCCCGGAGCTGCCTATAAATCTGTCTGTCAAGTATGTATAAATGAATTGATAGGGATATATATATATTTAAAGTAGAAAAGTCTACCTTCTTATTTTTATTGCTTCGGTTTAAAAAAAAAAAAAAGCTCGTTGTACTTCATAATCAAGTTCTTTAGTTGTATCATCGGTTTTTCTCGCTTACCGTAAAATCTGTGTAATCCAATACGTATTGTATGACATTTCTTCGCAACTACGTACATAATGGTTTCTGTGCCAATATTTGGGAGTGTATTAATACCACTTTTGTAAAATTACGATTTATTCACAAAGAAAATTACAACTAATACAGTATTTACAATATTTACAAAATACACATGGAACAGTTGAGCCATCTACAAACCGTTGCAAACGATTTATAGATAGCTCAACTGGTCCAAATCAGTACCAATCGGAAGTGTGCCCAAGACACTGGCTGCATTGCCGCGCTGAATAGCAATGCTGATACGCTTTTGTAAAATAGTTGCCATAAAGTTGACACTAGCAGAAAAGGCTGTAAAGTAGCTATTTAAACAAATACAGCGTACTAAAGAGGACATTGACAAGAATCACAAGCTTAGTTGCACGATAACGTACGACCTGGCTCCGCTTGTAATGAAATTGTAAAGCTTATTACATCGCAATCTTATTTAGGCCCTTGTTTGTTCATCTGTAAGAGTTATAGCACTATTTGTATTGGACAAGATAAATGAATGGACGTGTACTGTGCAAATTACTAATAGAATCACTTCTGAGGAATAACTCGAATAACTTTGAATTTTTATTTAACATAATGATTTTTTTTTCTTTTTTGCCGTCACAAATACCGAAATTCAAATAGCTTTCTTAAAGTGACTCTTTATTTACGCTTTAGGAATGTATCTCACATTATTGCCAAAAATGCTAACTTATTCCTAGTTCTCTTCATTATAAAAGTTGTCTTTTATTTGACGTATTGCTCAGATAGTGACAAAAAATGTATCGTTATTTTGAAGAAAAAATAGTACGACGTCTGAAAGATAAAATTTAATTTAACGTTGCAAGCGCCATCCTCTCATGACGCAGTTCACTTGATCTTGATTTCCTCTGCTAAAATTCTGTATTTTTTTTATAAATAGGGCTAGGCCAAACACAAAGAGCAAAAACAAAAAGTCAATTAAAAATTTACTACAGAACAAAAGTGCAATCCCTTGTTCATGAAAGAACCTTGAAAAACTGTAGCGCCTCCAGCGGCTGCATGCTACTTCTACTTATTTTGACGTGTAATTGAACAGCTGCGTGAGTTATCATGGGTCGGTTTACTGTAGTATTTTAATAAATACCTCGAATGCTTATTTAATGCGAAAATTCGTCCTTTGGTGAATTTGTTTAAGGACTTGTCATGCGTCTGCAGTTCCGAATGTTGTGAAGTCACTTTTCGCAGTTCTTATAACTACACAGATATGATTCATTCCATGTATCTCCCGTGATACAGAGGCTTGCCTCAACCAGTAGTGCCATAGGTAGGAAAAACTTATATAACTAACACAGCAAAACAAAAACTAGTAGTTCATAAAGTAGCGCCACTGGACCAAGACTGCCCCCTTGAAACGCCCTTTGACCAATATACTGATGTTTCGATGCTACACGCTCTTTACCAGAACTTAAAATTGTGTAGAAAATATCAAAAGTAGTAACTAATCAGTTTTTATTGTATCTTTTACACGTTTGTAAACTTTTATATCTTTTCCAAGATCTTTAGAAATAATTGCTTTCGAGAAGCTGTTTTGAAGAAATATTGGCAAAAAGGTTGAGCATTATTTTTTTTATCGTCTCATGCATTTTAGAACTCATCTGATTTTGTCTTGCTGAGTAAAATAAATTAACTTCAAACCAGTTTTAGATAGGTACTTTAGTTTGTGACACTTCTAGCTACGGTGAAGTCAATGTGTTTTCAACATAATGTCTATGAACGTTGATAACATTGTTTAGGACGCTTATGGTAGATGCGCTAGAGGACTCTATTACCATAATCAAAGTAACTAATGAACTTCCCAACTTCGAAACTTATCACAGTTTAGCTGCAACATTACTGCGGCGTTTACTTTATATGGCCATATTCATCGGTACCAAAGGCCATCTACCATGTATAGGAGTTACATGCGGGTCTAACGCTGTGAGATCTGCTTTGTCGTAACATAAGGCTATGTCGCTTATAGAAGCGCAACTCATTTTTACTTCCTGTTAAGTGCACTTACATGATTTACATGTAAGTTTATCTAATAATAGGATATGGTGGTTAAACTGACATTAGTAAGCTATGATATCACTATGATGTCTGTTTTTATAAAATACTAGCTGATACATCTGTCAACCAGCATACGATGAACCTCGTAGCAAATGGCTGCTTTTAGTTTAGAGAGTTCAAGCTGTATCTAAGAATCCACGTCTTTGATTTCAATAAAATATAGCCTATGTTTCAATCTAAAAAAAGGCGTTCCCATATGGTATAAGTTTTGTTGAAATTGGTCCAGTATGTGGCTAAGGAGTTATTCGCGAACAAACAAACAGACAAAAAAACAAACTCGATTTTCGGAATCAAAATGGTTTATTTAGTAGATCTTCATATTATTTAGTTTATCCATTTAACTAATTTTAGTTTTTGGCTTTTTTACAATTTTATAATAGCATAAATAAAACTCCTTGTTAGATTCACATCTATGGTTGCTTATACTCTAGACCACAAGACCTCAGTTTTGTCATAAATTGCAACTTTATTTACGATCAATATCTTTCTCTGATTTATAACGACAGTGCTATTACGATACAGTAAGAACGCATGACCACCTTTTGTCCTATTAGGTAGACGAAGCCCTAAATCAATTGCTTTGAGCTCGATTTTAATGCCTTTTGTGATCAGATATCTACTATTAGATAGTTATGACTCACCATCACCGCACTGATGACCAACGTGGCCAACCCTTTATTCTCAAAGCGGAAGTTTCTAGGGAGCAAAGCATATTGAAAGCTCATTTTTAGTTTATAAAACCAAACGCACGCAAATTATCTCTATTAGACCGTTAGAACTTGACCTAGGTACATGTATAACTTGAAAGTTACAGTGTCTAAAATGACTAAAGTCAGCGAATAAAAAATTGATACTAAAAGTTTATAGGAATTTACGATCAGGTTTTTAGCATAAAAATTTTTGTCATAGAGGCTGTTATAGGAATAAATATGAACATCTGGCTGTTCCATACAAAATGCAATATCCACTTAGCAAAAATGTATGGAATAACTGATTCTTTATTCGCCCTTACACTGATGGTTCTTTAAGAAAAGTTGTTTAAATTGATAGATATTTAAACCCCCTGAAGTTTACGGGAGTAGTCTTATTACGGCAGATGCATCCAAACAAGTTTCGAAATGAAAGTTTCATGTACGTACGTATTGAACAAACAGGTATAAAAGAAAAACATTTTGTCTGATGACGTCATGTTTCACAAAACCACATAAAACAGGCACCAGCAAAGTGTCAACATTGATACTGCAAGCGCATTTGAGTCGCGATGAGAATGTTTAATACTTATTTAATTGATACGTTGCGTGTTGAGTTATAGTATCTGATCTCTGTACTGCAGGCAATTCTATTGGGCAATTTATTTATATTGATTTCCATACTATCGTGCGTATCTATAGATAAGTCTTGACTACTTTATGCGCTTGCACTAAAAGGCTTACGGGTCGTATATAATGAATGAAATGACTTACGCTTATTGTGACTTCTTTGATAATTTAAGAGTCGCCGTTTCTAAAATAACTCCTACTTTTGATTGAATAAAGGTGTAAAAGTTTTAAATAAAATAAAATATTAAAAGAAAAAGCTCACAAATGCCCCACCTAAGTTAACATTCAGACGTCTTGTGACTACTAGACGTCTAAAATGTATAGAAATGGTCACGTTTTGTGCAAAAAAAATATATTTTTAAAGTATTTTTAGTGACAGCTGTTTTACCCCCTGCAGTAGAGTTTTTAAATAATCGTCACCAGCTAGAAATAGAAATGTAATAATTTCTTGAGAAAAATAAATCCTGTACAAAGCTAAACCTAACGTACTGATTTTAAAATATCACAATAATATACAGACATGCGCTATCTACTGGGAATGCCAATAGCGTGAGAACTGGCCATTGCCACTGCCAAAGTATTCTGAATACGTTCAATCCACGTCCTTGATGCGTGACCTGTTACTGAATTACTAATAACGAACCACCACATAGGTAATAATGTATTGTTACTTCGCACGGACGCTACGTACAGTGTACACTCACCCGTCGTATCAGTACCTCTATCACGAACAAATCTGACAGTCGCCGCGTTAACGTATTCGAGTTATATTGCGCGTCAATGCCGGCTCGACTGCCAACCGTTGTAGTGTCACCGCGCAGTGTATCGGATACGCTAGCGTTACGATACGTTTACGATTGTCACATTTATTCGTGATCAAGGCACAGTTATTAAAAAAAAAACGCTGCGACGCGATCTCGCTATGATTGTATTCTAAACAATAAGTTATGGTGACGTCCTATTTTATCTTGATCAAATACTTGACGGAAATACTGACCGAGTAACCATTCAAAATAATTAATTAATATACACGGAATTCTTGCACGTCGTACTTTTTCCTTATAGAAAATCCAAGTCAATTCTATTCATTAAATAAAATAAGATTCCCCAAGATATAATAGGCTCCAAAGTGAAGGAGGTAAAAACGCGTAGAACAATAATCGCAGTTAAACGAGTTAGATGAATAAGCCGTATCCAACGCGATTATGGCACGGCAACATCCCGAAGCTTCCGATGATAGAATGAAGAATGCGATTTACGTATAGAGAGGTCGATGTGTGTATATAAATTAGCAGACGGAAGCCGGGTAGTTAGTGTGGCGGGCGGGTTGTCCTCGTAGCTATAAATCATAAGTGCGCAAGCGACGTTGGGCGGACCATGGGCGGAGCGAGTGATTTTTAAACGGTTTTTTGAGTTTGACACAGCCAATGCACGAGTAATTCGGGCATCCTTTTCTGGCGGCACTCCGAAATGACGACACTTTTTCGTTAATTAGGACAACCATGATTACCACTAATTTTCTGGACAACAAACTCCAGGAAAATATTATATGTAACAAGTTGCGTTGCTAAATGTTCGCGACTAACGTTTTAGTGTGTTATTTATAAATATTCATATTATTATTATTTTTATATATTTGTGTGCTCGTATGATTAAAAAGTATTTATTTCTGAACGGATTGTCACCGTATTAACTAATTAATACCCCCGACGTCGGTCGCGAGCTCAGGTACACTCCGTCCGCAGTTTTTTGCGCGCTCTCATTTCTATTGTTCTCAGCCGGATCACATGATGTTGCCCTTAATTCCTTCTCACTGCTGCATGAGCTCTGAATACTGATTGACGTAAAGGGTTAGTGACATACCTGCATGTGTACTTACAATGTACTCTCGTATATGAAACTATTCGCTTTCTCATGCCATCAAAAAAATGCCCTTGAAAACTTGTAGAGCATTCAACTCTCCTTACAAACCAGCAACAGCTGGGTTTGATGAAAACAGTTAAACTCATGTACACTGACAGTATCTTTATTCCTATTTATCTGAAAAAGGATAAGAAAAAATATACTTAAAGCTATATAATATCGCAATTAAAAGTTTATTATAACGTCCATGCTTGTTTGTTTCTCCTAATAAAGATCAAAAAATTTGTCACAAGCAGATGAAGGTATATTTTACACATCCAATTAATGAAGATACCAACTGTATAGTATGTTGTAATTTGAAACGTTAGGTGATATTGGAATACTTTACAAGAACAGTGATCACCTCGGGGGCGTTACTGTCTACATATTATTATATCAGATTGAAACCAGTTCTTCCTCGCCACTCGATTCTAACAAGAATTTTGACTCACACAAAAATAAATACTGTCCACGTAACATGGAAAAGGTAATAACATCATACCATAATGTTTGCCAATCAATTCTGATCTAAAATTAAAGTGGGTAAGACTTGTTTTCGGTTACACGACGCCACGGTAGTTAATTCATAATATGCTTGAAATGAAAAGCTATATAGCAGTATTTATTATGACATCCAGCAGTAAAGTACAAAATTGATTTTATCGAAGCTTAAGAACTTAGATAGCTGGAATTTCTCCATAGCTCTCTTAATCTGTATTCTAGAAATGTAATTATTGTCATGCAATTAATTAGTTTAGTGTAGTCTCCTTGAAAACAATCCTGAAAAAAAGAGGATTTACTACCATCGCTAAACAGACTTATAACACCTACACTAATGAAATACCCACTACAATCTTGATAATCTAAAATATAATCTAAAAGGGGTAAAAAATGTGTGCATTTACGCCATCTGATACTAGAATAACATTCGTAGCTTCAAATAACCCTTCATTAGACGTAACAAAAAATAAGCTAATTTAAGTAAATACCTATAAGTTAAGTTTATCAAGCAAGACATTATGTTTATGTACTTATGTATTTTAGTTTTATGTGAAACAAGTCTCTAAGAGTTAGTGGAGAGTAAACCTACCCCTATGTTATAAATACAATTTAATAAACCCATACAAATCGTGAAATTCTAGAATAATTACAAATAATGTTCATTCAACTTTCCCTCTTGTTGTGAACTTGTCCACCATATTCAAATTATATTATTAAATTGTAAATTAGCTCTCAAGAACGCGTCGTACATAAAGTAAGTACATACATTAATGCTCTTATTAATAAGTTCAGCATCGTTCGCGTAGAATAGCGCGATCTTTCTCGTTGTTTCGCACTATGCCGCAGTCGTGTAAGTTTACACCAGCATAGCTGTTTTATTAATAACGGCCTAAAGGTTTTACGACAATGGCTGGCTCAGAGATAAGGTTGCGCTTTATTCGTCGAATGTCCCTGTGAATAATAGTACAGATAGGGCCTATCTCGCTGCGAGAAGGATACGTGATTTTTATGGACTCATCTAACTGGTTTATAGACTAGAAGACAATGCTTTTAATATTATGCATTATAATGACACAACGTAATTTACATTTGAAGCATATTTTATGTGGTTCTTTTGTGCGTGCAATCGTAATTCGAAATTTACAATATGATTGGCATACCACTCAGAGTTTTGCACAAATGCATGTTAATTTTTGCAAGAAAAGGACTTCAATAATTAACAGCGATAAAACATAATTGGTATGGATAGTTTCAGAGGATGTTAAACATTATTACAATTCCCAGAACATAAAAATTCCTTACTAAATTAACAATTTGAAAGTCAGGACACAACTTCACAGTATAAATCACGAGGTCTTAGCTAGTCGTATGTCATTTTATTCGTACGTACCGTAAGCAGGCAGTAAAATGCAGGTTATTTGAGTGTATGGGGGACAATGCCGGTACTGGCTGGCCGACGGAACGCGCGTACGCAGAAAAAAAGAAAATGCTCAATAGTCCTCCACGGCCCACACGCCAACCTATGGCCACTCAATCGTTCGTGTTTCTATAAGCACAGGTAAAAGAATAGAGTAGGACAACTTTAGATAGATACATAAAATTCTATTAAATAAATTGAAAAGTCTTTTAGCATGGCAAAGTTCCTTAAACTCCACCACTTCTCAAATTTAGGGCATATTTATATTTCTTTCTTTCAATGGCAAATTAAAAACGCTAAATATGCGATGATCCAAAGTTTTATACGCGAAATTTACAATACAAACAGTGATCATTATTTTCAATACATACTTATTAAGAAAGTTCATTATTTTAGTAAACCAATTACAACTCTGGTTATTTCTTGTTCTATTTACTTGGAGCAATGACACAGCGTTAATTTTCAAGAGATACTTCGATTCTTTAGAAGTTAAGTTCGAGGCACGACCACGAAGCTAACGAGTAACGATTGACTCGAGTGCCTTTGAGTACATAACCCGATGCCTTAATGATTTATAAATAATATCCAATGTACAACAAACAATATTATACTATACTCTCTATAATATAAGTAAAATTTATTTATAAAGCAAATTACGATTAATTCAGTAGGTATTAAAGTATTTACAAAATATACATGAAACAGTGGTGCTATCTGCAGACCGTTGCAAAGTATCTAATAGATAACTCAACTGATCCAAATCAGTACCAAGGAAAGCATGCCCAAGACACTGACTGCATTGCCATGCCCATACCACTTTAATATTATAGAAGGTTCTAAAGCAGTTGCGTTGACTGAATAAAATTCAACGTGCAGATTAAACAGTGAGTCCTGGAAGCTTGTAAAAGCATGCTTTCTCCAGAGGACCAACTATTTCTATGATACAACTCGTAACGGGGTCCAGCGAGAGGTTAAAATTCGATTTAATAAAGTACCTATTGGCTAATTAACCCCGTGAACGCTTTTTTTCGTTCGTTCTTCAAAACGTCATTTTCAATTTTTAACATCTTATAAAACCAAAAGATCTTCATGCTGTAGTGTAGAGTCATTCTGTAAATTTTGTAAAAACTTATTTATTAAAAAATCCAAACATTTGTAAATGCAGTCAGTAGAAAACGCCTACGCAGGTTGTTTAACTAAAGTAATCCAATTTAAATAGGGTTTATCGCATCCAGCGCGACCGTTCAAACAAACTACAAATCAGAGACCCATTTTGGTTGACTATTCAAATATGTAGGAATTTTTAAATTGCATCAATAATTTTACATGAAATATTTAACACTATTGTATTTTTGACAATCAGTACCTATTGAAATGTTGATACAGTATCAAACCCCCACGAATAGTAGGGAAATAAAACCAAAATGAGTTAAGCATGCGATCACGTTTTTACCTCGTCCTATTGACAGTATAAAATATTGTTCCTGAGCGCAAGTACTTAGGTATCCCATACAGACTCGTATTTGTTGTTTAAACAATACATTGCCTACACGACGTGCCTCTCAATGCCTTTCAAGTCGGATTAAGTTAAGAAAGGTGCATTATTAATAACAGCCAATATCTTAGCTGCGGCTTGAAATATCGAATTTACTTTTGCTTAAGCGACACCCGTATATTATGTGACCTAAGAATCTGTTTCCGGATCGAGTAAGGTTTTGTCATTGGTTCGATGGGATTAAGTTTTCTATTTTTGTTGGCAAGATGTTGTAAAATTATTTTGTAACTTTGCCCATACCTTCGGAACCCCAACGTACCGAATACCCACCAAGTAGACGAATACATCTTATCTCAGCCCGAGCCCTGTTTATTTATTCTTCTTTACATAAACTCGCGTGGAATTAAAGTAATTTATAAAGCAAACATTTAAATAAATACGCTGTTAAAATATAATGCGCTTGTAAAGTTGCACTTGGACAAATATTAGTTTCACAAGGGTCTTTAATGCTTTTACTCGTAAGTGTTTTGTAAAACAACGTCTGAACACGTTTAAATGGTATACCTACAAAAGCAGAGCTCCGGATACTCACCTTATCATGGTTATGTAGATTCGCAAGAGCCGCGTAGGGATTTGAAAACAAGCCGTAGACAAAGTGGAAACACCTTGGAGCACGGAATATTTCAATCTGGCAACGATGTCCTGGTCAAACGACCTGATTTATCTCTGAAACAAAAGCAAAGTAGATAGAGGTATTTATGGCGCTGGCACCACCTCGTCGGAAGGTTGTTACTATCTTCACCTCGACTTGAGAACTGGCGCGGTCTTGGAAAAGCTTTTAAATGGTTCGCTCATCTCTCAAGCGACAAAGCTTATTTGGTATGATGCAAGTCTGCGTCTTCTTTTTTCATCTTGTAAGTCTACATAAACGTATATCCCTTGCAATGAAGTGAACTTTATCTAGCTATGGTTCTACTATGCTTCGATAAAAAATACAGTCGAGAGCGAAAACTCCGGGTAATCTATAAAAACTTAAGTATTGTGGAAACCAGTGTAATAAACGGTCTATCAAACCAGTGTGTTGATAGACAGTCTATTACTTCTTAATTAAATAATAATTTCATTAAGATAGCATTCATGGTTACAGAGATATTAAAGTTTTCATAGATGACTCGGAATGATTGCTCTCGTGTATAGAATAAGTAAAGTTACAGTTGAAATAAAGAGTTATACACACACAGTGTTTAGTTATTTCTCATTTAATTTTTATGTGTGTACTTTTAATGGTGCATTTAAACTATTGTCTTATAATATTACTCTATTCTGGCTGCACAAAGTCATAAACTTTCTATTCAACGAGATGAAATATGTATTTTGTTTCATTCACGTACTCTTGTTAGTATTATTTGCTATTTAGTAGGGCTATGTGGAATTTAATTGTTCATTTTGAAGTATTTAGCTGCGTTGTTTGTTACTATTTAAGTACATCAACCGTAGATTCTTGTGATAATTGGCCGCTATTTTTTTATTTATTTATAGACCATGTGCGCTAAGTTGAGCATTGACCTCTAGCAATATTTTAAGATGGACATAATTCACCAAACGGTTAAGTGTGCACAAGAGAGTATATATTTTGTGTACATAAAACGCATTGTCATTGTAACTAATTACTCGAATAAATGAATATTCGCTCACATTCTACATAGCTACAAGTATGAAATGTATTGGATTATTTAAAATTATCGCAGGTACTTAATTTTTGCGGTTTATGAAGTAAAAAAAATCCTGGAATCCTCTGGCGGCACTGGCAGGGGTCGCTGAAGAAATTTTTGGACAACATGTACGTACCTTCGCAGGGGAACTCGCAAGAGATTTGAAATATGCCATCTTTACTTATGCCCTTAACTGTACTAAAGATTTTAGGCACGAGAGGGACAACGACATGAGCCAGTATAACGTATTGGCATGACTCAACTTTTGTTATCTCAGTCAAATCTCTACCGTGGCCGTTAAACTTTAGTGCCTGCTAGGCATTATGGGAAAAAACCGACACATGACATAAATTACTTTTTTGTTCGCTAAGTGGCAAGGTGTAGCAGCTTTTAACTTTTGAATACGGTGAACCGAGCCTCTAGAAATAAAACAAAAAGGCGTTGCACAAAAGATTTGAAAATATACGACCTTAGCACGTCTTTGCAAATATTCTTTGACGGTTTCCTTATTTACCAGAAAATAAAACATGCCTTTGTCCATGCTGTTTGATTTTATTAATAAACAAAAAAACTTGAGAGTACTCTGTACACAGTCACAGTGTTAGGTGACCTAAAAATCCACTTATGATCTGGATTTTTATTTTTTGTTACCATTTTAGTCTTGTTCTATACATTTATAAATAATCTTGTTACAAGTCTTGTAATAACGTCAAAGAAAGACATCCTAGACAGACTCAGCTGTTCGAGCTAATGGAGACTTTAGATACTACCTATGATGTATTTACAGTTATCATCTTCTTCTTCTTCTAATCTAAATATATAAAACTCTTTTGAAGCTGACATAGAATCAACGCATAGCCTAAACTGTAAGTCCTAGAGGTATGAAATTTGGAGGGTAGTATCATTATATAGTGTAGGGGTGCACTAAGAAAGGAATTTTGAAACGTCACACTCTAAAGGGTAGAACGCGAGCAACGCCGCGGGCGACGGCTAGTAAAATTATAAAAGTGGTGTATAATTAATTTGATTATGTGTTTAATTTCAAGGTTCATACAAATGTGGTTATTATACGTTACGCTTAATTTATTGTACCGGTTATTAGTGTACTTGTCATAATTATAATAGTATGATAGATACTAATATATTGACAATGAATCAAATCAATATTCGAAGGCACCTCATATTCAAGGCGCCATAGAACTGTTGCTTTAGGGTTGTCAACAGATTTAGACAAAATAGCTATTTAGTTCTTTGCATTTTGTACAAGTTGAATTTTATATAGCTTAAAAAGAGCTTGAAGAGAGAAGGTCATAACAGATACTTAGATGACGCATATGCAAGTTTTTATAGGAGCAAAAGAAAACCTGTCTTCCGTTCTCCTGTTTTTGTTCTTTGGGCAGAAAAATGTATTGGAAAATAACAATAATTATTATTCTCAGAAGAAACAAACAAAATAATGTTTCTTGTTATAAAATAAACGAAAGCTCCAGTGTAGTGCGAAATTCAACTTAATTAAACTAAGCTAAGATTACTAATTGAGCCTTATTGAATGACCCTAAAGTATTGTTAGTAATAATAAAATTATAGTGCCATACAATTTAAAGGGCATTTGCTAATATTATTTAATAGCTAGGTTTAGTATTATTTATGGTATGCATGGATTTACAGATACGATATTCGTATCGGCGCCGGCTCATGATTTGAATGGCGGGCTGTGATTGGCGGGCGCCGGGTGCGCAGGCGCTCACGTATTTAGGTCACAGCGTAGGTCTAGTCTACTGAGCTTTTGTAACCAAATCTAATTCTGGGGCACAATGAAATCATTCCGTTTATTTATTACTACTGATTATGTAACCGATTATATTAGTGAAGTATGTAAATTTGCATGCTGAAGTGCCAAATTAATAATAATAATAATCGTTTATTTCGAACAATTTACAGTATGATTAAGGTACAATTTAAAAACGAAGAGGCTGCAAAAGTTATAAAAACTGAGTAGCAGCCTCAACGCCCATCCCCAAGGAACCAATGATGGTTTGTTCAGATTATTCCATAGCTACTGTAACTTGTATTTCAGAACACTGCTTGTGCGTTTTAGAAAAGACAAGTTTCTAGTTAGTGAATTGCATTCTGTCATTTTGTAAGTTTTGGAATACTTTTGAGTTCTGGAATTTTGCGTATTGCGTCATTTGCTATCATTATGCATGTTTAGTGCACCTGAATCTAGACTCCAGCATTTTTAGGTCTAATTTTACCGTGAAGTAATAATATCAAATGACCGGTTTGATTCACGATCCGAACTTGAGAATGAGTAAAACTCTAATAAAACAAATGACAAAGAATCCAAATCAATTTTCCATCCCCTTGATATGATCCAATAGGATCAGACGAGCCGTGGCGAGTCAGTATGACGCATTACGACAAGTATTTAAAGATCTAAAATTGACTCTGAAACACTCTGTTAATACATATTTTGTGCTGAAAACTAGTTTGAAATGACAAAGACTTCCATTGATATCAAGCTAAACCGTCATAAAAGCGGAACACTGCGAAGTAAAATGACAAACGACCGAGAAGCTTAAGTTTCTATAGTTTCTCTTAATCCTAATTTAGTTTTACATGGCTATATTATCAGTGATGTGGAACCAGCTTTACTAATAATAAACAAATGACAACTCTAGTGATAGAGTTAAGACACGCGAAGGTGACTGCCATAGCCAGGATAACTTGGCCGTCAAAGTGCAAAAGCGCTCAGATAAAAATTCCATTGCAGCACTCAATAAACAAGCAACCTACGTCCTACGTAGACTAAGTAAGAAGTGCAACTGGTTTTTCTATACATTTTCTAGTATCTGCAGAATTTTAACTTACATAATGGGCAGGTGACAGTTGTTTCCATAAAATCAGTTGTATAAACCGCTTACCACTTAACAGGGCTTGGTGAGAAAGTCCTTAAGACTATAAAAGTTTAAAAAAATAAGGATTTGTGGAAAAGTGCGAGAGGCAAAATAATCATAGGAGGTCTGGGGCACAATAGGTCTGCTCGTCTCTCGGAGGGCACGTATGCTCATAAATACAGCCGCCTTATTATTAGTGAGCATTGTTCGGCGTGAGGTACACTCAGCTCCAGGCGTCAACCAACTACTTGGAAGCTGACGCTAAAAAGTAAAACTATTGAATCAGATTTGAGCTTTTGCTCGCTCCATAAATATGTATTCACGTAGATATAAAAAGCTGTTGGAGTAACGAAGCAGGAACTGCTTGTACTTCTACTTGCATCAATATAATGAAGGTAAACCTGGAGAGCTTTTGAAAGAAAATTTTTGCTAAATCTAGTAACCAATACGTCTACAAAATAATTGGGAACGTCTCAAACATAATTTGAATTTATAGGTACTTACTGGTACGAGTTCCTTGCAACCAAAGCTTAGAAGACAGGAAAAAACTGGCAGTTTGACTCTAGAGCTTTTTTTTATAATCATTATTACTAACCTGTAGAAGTCCACAACTCTACATAATTCACAATCTGCAATTACTTTCTATCATATTTTTGTCTTATTCATTAGCTTGAAGTTCCTCTACCTAAAATGGCTGCTATATCTGTAGTCATCTCTTTTCCTTGTCATGCAAGTGACAATAACAGAGAATGACAGGCGTCATGGCTCAGTCGGTAGTAGCTCTGCCTTTCGTGCTGTGGGTCGTGGGTTCGATCCCCACCGAGAACAAACATTTGTGTGTTGTAAACATAGATATTTGTTCTGTGTCTGGGTGTTTCTATGTATTATATGTATTTACAAAAAAAATGTATGTATGTATTATATCAGCCATCTAGTTTCCATCGTACAAGCTTTGCTTAGTTTAGGACTAGAAGGCGTTGTGTTAAGTGTCCGTGAATATTTATTTTCTAGATGGCAGGTGATTATGAATAAATACTTTTATATATATTTACAGTGAGGCTGACTGTACTTCTAGCTCGTCGGATATCCGACACTCGGTTTAATACCCGGGCCTGCACAATCCACTCCTAAGTAAACGTGGTTCTGTAATTAGCTACGGCATAGATGAATTTTCGATTAATATCAACCCATAACTTTGCCTTTAACAGGTATTAAAGAGCTATTTAATATAAGTTTAAATTAAAATAACGTCATAGCTTCGCCTGACAAAAAACACTTACGATTGTAGTTCTCAATTGTAGATTTCTTAGGTCTGCAACTCATACGCGATAGGTAGCAAGCTCATCATTGTTATTGGTAAAATATATAAACGAGAGTCACCTAACCAATCACATACTAAACTAAGTTTTTTATTTTGTGGATCCAATGTAGGTGCCACAGTCGCAGCAGTCAAGCCTGACACAAAATATTTGCATTATACAAAACAAACTCCGCACACTTATAAAATTACTTAGTACATTTTTGAATTGTCTTCTCTATCTATTGTGATTGCCTGCTGAATAAAATAAAGCTACTCCTCTCCGAGCTTTTTCAAGTAAAATTAAACGAATTTGTATTTAAATCAAACATTAGGACCGGGTTCTCAGGTAGAACGTTGTGGGACGCCAATCCGAATCATTCATCTTTTAATCTGACGTGTGCTATTGTGGTCGGCAGCAGGTATACGTTTAGTGGGAGGCCGCGAGGCTATTTGTAACTTCCACATTTGCCTCACCTACGTTATAATAAGGAATTATTGTGATGTATCGGATTTCAGAGCAAAAACTATCCACGGCCTTGCTGCTATGTAAATATAATTTATGCTACCTCAAAAAACAGCTTGAATACTAGACAATGTTTTTATTTAGTACCGATAGACGTGAATGCCACAAAACTGCTTATTGAAATTAAATAGGTCCATGACTGTACGGTAAACATTCCCTCAGATCTTTTGGACTAGACTAACCTTAGACATTCTCCAGGATCTTGATCAGAGGCACGTCCAAACATAGCTTATCTCTAGACTGCTTTATGGATAGGCTTAAAAGTATGAAGTGGAATGTACTCTTTGACTAGCCTTGTTAACCTTAGGTTAAAAATATGGTTAAATAGTAAAGTAAGCGTAAATAAATCTTTGCGGCTCCATTAAAGGGCAGTCGATTAGAGAACCAATACGACCAACAAGAATGGCTTTTTAACAACGATCCATCAGACATTGGGCGCAGATAAGGCCATATACCTGTCACAGTAATAAGTATTAAGGCTTGAGACACACGGAATAAAAAACAAACGTGTAGGTTAGGTACTAATGGGGTTCCGTGGAGGAAAGTAAAGCCGATGTATCGTAGCCCTAATCCAACGAGAAACATTCCATTGTTTACCTTTTCTAGGACGTATCTATAAACCATCCCTTATGCCAAATAAACGTTTGAATACAAAAAATAGACGCAATTGGTGAAGTAGTTTCAGACAAACAAACACTTACCGACAGAGATAAATGAGACCGAAAAATACATCTACTAAGCACCCAAAATGCAAAAGTTTGTTGAAAGGATGCTAGGAATTGATAATGAAGGGGTTTAAAGTACCAGGTGCGTAATTAGAGGTGTCTCTGATTCAAATTAGCCAGTGCAAATGAAAGCACTCAGTAACAACGAGTGGTCTGAAGCGGAATCTTAAATAGAGAAAAACTACGGCTAGAGATCGCTATCGTATTATTTTATCACCTCTGTTTTCTGCTTTTATGCAGACGCCATAATAAGTGTAAGTGGGAGAAAACAATTATATTATTATAGTGTCCTTATTAATACTGGAATCGTTATTGGTTGTCATATTAAACAGGTTTTGTGGCACCTTTCATGGCGAACAGGGCAATCCTAAAGCAAGTTTAAGGTTGCTCGAGCCTCTTCTTTGCTTCGATTATAATTACGTATTTTTATAGTGCTTCTGTTAATAATTTAATTCCCTGGTGCACAAATATAATATAAGTTCGTGAGAAATAACTATTGATTATTACAGGTAAGCTTTATCTAGCCGTGTTATCTGTGCCTCAGTTTATAAGCAGCATTTTTGTCGTAAAATCTGAAAAGTGCTATAAATAAAACAAATAAAACTTTACTTTTTTATTCATGGTTTGATTTCTGAAATTAGATTATTTTAAAGAGAATTTAAAGATTTCAGGTTTGGTTAGGCTAGAATCTAAAAAAAAACTTTATATATGCTAGTTTTCTAGCTCTTAGATGAAAAACTAGTTACTACTTAGTACTCGAGTAGCGATGAACTTGCAACCTGTCATGTGTTATATGTAGCTGCTGCATAATGCTAAAAAAAGAATATACCGTGATTGCGTCGTCAAAAATTACCTAAAAAAATACAAATCTCTCGTACAAAAGTCTCCCCGACCGTAAAAATCTCTAGAATCTTAGATCTTCTTCATCATTGCTTTTCGTTCTCAGACCATCGAATCATTGACGCTAGTTCATAAAATTTTAATACATAGAGATAAAATAAATGTCTCAAACTCCAATTATGACAGAGATTTCTGAAAACTGGTTTTCAGAGCTGATAAATAACTTAGCATAGCAAGCATAGCTAAGAACCATCTCAGATCAACCAGCTATTTTACAAAAAAACCGCATTGCATTCGGAGCTTTACTTTCGGAGCTACAAGGGCTCAGACAAACAGACATAAGACAAACATATAGATACACAACGCCATCGAACTTATAACAGCGCTTCCGTCTTTCGCAGTCGTGGTTAATAAAACATAATTAAAAAAACTTGAAGATACCAATAGGGATTACAGTCGTGAGTCTATTTATTTGTCAAGAGAAACAAAGTTACTTATACAGAGACGACTTCATCTCGTATTAAAATTATTTTTGAGAGCGTCCTAAAATTTATCGGATAAGCATCTAAAGCAAACTGGTGCAGCGACGAATACGCTTCTGATTCGAACACGATAATGTTCAACTGACAAGTGGAAGCCGAATGGGAGTACCCAAAGCATGTTCTTGTATAAACTGTACATCATGACACGTACAGTTAAGTTATGTTTTGGCAACGAGCGATGCTCTATGTGACCTTTTTACCTAGTCCACCTTTCGAAGTGATCTCTGTGATTTCAGGTATTGATTTTAACCCTTGCCCTTCTCTAGCAAACAGATCTGTTTTATTTCCTCATCTTCCTTACCTACTTGTCTTTTTATTCTGAGTTTAAAGTTGCCGTCTTTATTTAATTGGATTAAACTTTGTCCCTTTATATTAGATATTATTACTATATACCTGGTTAGTATGAGGAGGACCAAAATCAAAAATATTGGAAGGTTAAAAAAACAGTAAGAAAATAATTAACAAAACAACGTAACACTCAGATTCAGATGAGTTAACTACTTGTTCCACCACTTCTCATAAAAAAGAACATAGCGAAGGAATTTCAACAAAACCAAGAATTGCGTGAACTTTTCGATCAGCACTTATTACTGTAGAAGGATTATATTTTATGAGTGCTATCCAAATAATACGAGTAATATAATTTCACAATCCCAGTTTACGTCAGGCATGTTGTGGACTCTTATAGCTGATCATAAAATTGGAATTGCCTAATGAATATGCCGGATTAGTTTAATGACTAGAGGAATATACGGGTTTTGTCATATTAGTTAGGCACCCAGTTGTTCTTTGTAATTACTTTCGACGTAATGCCCGCGGTTAATTTAACTGTTACGATACATCCTTGGTTACGAGAGCTGCACTGATTTGCTAACAAAGGTATTAAGAAAATGGCTACGAATTTGTTCATATTACGCATCAGTTTTTTCTGGTGTATAACAGACTATGAACGGGAAGGCCAAAGCGTAGGACGGCCTTCAGCTTGATGGATCGACATCATTGTGAAGGTCGCAGGAATTCGGTACATGAAAAGGCTCAAGATCATTTAACCTCGAAATCTACAGGAAAAGCATTAATGTCGATGTTGATCATTATAAACCGGTTTGCCGTCACCTAGTTTAAGATGGCTAATGATATAAATTGCTATAATTTTATCGAGTAGGTGGTGACGTTTTTTGCAACCGCTAACTTTCTTTCTAAAGTTAGTTCGCAGGCACTTGAACTTGCTTTTTTGTGCTTATCTACTGGTATTCACTTTTTGCCGGTAATTACGTTCGTGGAACATAAAAGTTTTGCTTCACCGCAGCAGCGAATATAAATCGGCTGTTTCATGAAATATCGAGTCGCAGCCGTGGGCTACACGCCACGAATGCGTCGCCGCCCTTATCTCTGCCGATACGATTTTATACGATATTCCATTTTTCTTTTTCTGACTTTTATGGATCGGTTGTTCGCAGTGTATCGATAATTCGAGATCGGTCTTTTATGTTAAAATTCCTATACAGGTAGCGGTCCGGTCTTACTCACCGGCTGTCTCAAGCATTCAGATTGTTTGGATAAAGTTTCACATTGACGCCTAGCTCACACTTCCTGGGATAAGTTTAGAATTTGCTCAAGTTGCGATCCTTTTCGTATAAAAAGCGTAAAGCTGCGTCGAAACCGGTTGTATGGTGGGTTCCTAGAATGTTCGCTGGCTTCATAACTGGCTACTTTATGCTATTGTAATGATCTAGGCTAGGAGCTGCCACTGCGCACAAAAACACTCGCATTGTCTGCGCTGTAGACCTGTTGCTTCGCGGTCGTCTGTTTTATCACTTCGCACGGCGTCTTTGACTCTTCTGACACTTCCTAGAAAATAATGTCTGTATTAATCCGTATAGCATCTTTTTGACTGACGACCTTTGAGGTTCACTGGTGACTAGATAAAAAACTAAGTTTGTATGCGAGTTAGTGGCCAACTTTGGCAACGCTCGTGGCTTAATGGCTGCTGAAGCTGACAGTTTAACGCGTTTAGATGTAAATACCATTAGCGGTCACCTATCCAAGTAGTGACCGCGCAGAACGTCATCGCTTTATTCATAATCAGTCAAGACTGACTAAGTAGCTATTGATTCCTTAAGAAAATCTAATATATGTAGGGTTATAACTTACTATTGTGTATTGTATTATAAAGCTTTCTCACAGATGTAAGGATATGACCGCGCCTCAATGACGTGATGATAAGTCACAATTTATTAATGGGGTCCGTGCCAACCAACTTTTTTTGCTACCACAAGTACTCATCGTACTATAAATAAAGTAATCATTTCTGTTTTAAACGGAGATGGCTAAGGTGTGAGATTTGATGCATGTAGTTAGCATCAGTCGACGTTTACGCATGATAGCTAGAACAAAATAATAGTAATTAGGTGGTGCTAAGATGTCGGTTATATTGCAACAAGAATGTCGAAGCAACGTAATAAGCTGTATCTGATATGCAAGAGATTAAAAATTCAAAATCTATAATTTTTTGTGTATTTTAATTTTACAAACTAACCTAATGCGCTTAGGAGCTGTTTTGCGATACAATCGCATAATGAGGACAAAAAACGGAGGTCCTGCTTAAAAATTCCTGTTGTGTACACAGTTTTTTGAAAAACTTTCGCAGACGAATTATTCATAATGAGTATCAGAGGATGAAAACTTATTTCAAAGTATTTTATGGCTTATTGCCATATTATTACGACACTTTTCTGATCGCAGATTGTCGCGCCCATGTTCAGAATTTTATAACGTATCTCTTTAAATTTTTTAAAAGCACTGTTTGTTGCTCGAGGGTTGTAGGATATCGATTGAGTTTATTATGGGTATTTTTTATGTTAATGTACTAAATACGTATCTGCATGGTTATGATTGCAGGCAGACGTGTGCATGTGAGATCAAGTGCTCGTATTAACTTCCTGTGGAATCATGATACAATAATATGTACCTATTACTGAACATAGTGATTTGATCATACTTTTTTAACAGTAGTAAAACAAGGATTGAACTAAAACCATTAGAATTGTTAAAAATGTTATCCATTAGAAATAAGTCTACATTATGTAATAACAATTTTATTAGGTATTCTAATTTATCTCCAGCCTCATAGTAAATCAATTTATTGTTTTAATATTTCATAACTTTAATAGCTAAGGATTCAAAGTCAAGCTAAAAAATATTTTTTTTACATAGTAAAATCACAAGGAATTTTGTATCATATCATCATGAGAAGTGGATTTTAAATATAAGACAAGTAAATAAGTATTAGAAGATGTTTTGATTAGAGATTGTTTTTAGCATGCGATAATTAAAAAAAAATGCAGTCAAAATAATCTAATTAAAAATCAGGTTTTTACAACTTACATGGACGTTCAAAACAGAATGGTCCCAATTCTCAATCTGATCGAGAAACGAATAGTTCCATGCTGTGTTCGCAAAACGTTTTATTTTGGCCGTGAACGTTTGTTGCCGTGTCATAACATGTCGTGAGGAGGTTCGTTACACGCCGGTAATGTTACAAGACAAGCAACCGGACACCGTGTTGCGTGTTGCGTGAGGGCGGCGGCGTGGTCGGCCGGCCGTCTTGCGAATACCTATCATAACAATGTCTTACAAATAATACGCTGTTCCTGAAGCTTTTGCATGACACCTACATAACTTTATTCCATCCAGTCCTACTAGTAGTTCGATTATCTGTCTACCCTGTTACCTTTAAATTGGACGCAAGGTTACTGAAAATCATCATCATCATCATCAATATACAGGGTGTTACCAGACCACTTCCGAAAACGAAAGGGGGAGCTACAGCACACCAAAACCCAACCAAAAAAAAATCAGTTATCCTGAAAAATAATTATAGCCGGAGAAAACAATGTTTAAAGATTTGTATTTATTTCGCCAGCCCGCAATGTACGCATTCACGTAGGTAAGGTCGAGGCGTAGTACTATTATTTATTCTGTGTCGTAAGTGCCTACTAACGTAGGTAGGTACTAACGTAGGTCGCTCGCACGTCGCGTACTTGAATGACCCGCGATGAACTCTCAGCTGTTCATGCTGTAGTAGACGTAATCTGCGTGCTGCGTGTACATTGCTGCTTTAGTTATTTTATTTGTTTTTTTGCTTTTTTAAATGAGATAATTAGGTAGATATGTCTTGTTATGTTGTACTGTGTGTATGTAACTAGAAAAAAAATTAAAAAGAGATAGTCAAGTCAATTTTTTTTTTCGCGATTTTTTTCGTTTAATGTTTTCAGTATCATGGTCTGATTGGAACCTCCAAGTTTTCGGAAGTGGTCTGGTAACACCCTGTATATAAAACTCTTTTGAAGCTGACAGAGAATCAACGCACAGCCTAAACTATAAGTTCTAGAGGTATGAAATTTAGAGGGTAGTATCGTTATAGGGGTGCACTAAGAAAGGAATTTTGAAACGTCACACTCTAAAGGGTAGAACGCAAGCAACGCCGCGGGCGACGGCTAGTATATAATAAAACGTGAACTAACAAACGATAATTAGTAAACAGTGTATTGAAAATTATTCACTAAGCACGTGTCCCATGAGACATCGCATTGTGACGACGAGTAAATACTTCTCTGAAGATAAAATTGTGTAATTTACAACGGTTGACGTTCTATTTCCTTCCAACTATGGTTCGATCGATCTTCAGCTTAGCTGAAAGTGAAACGTCACTGTGCAGCTGGATAGCCTAAAAACAGATGAAAAAAAGATTCAGTTGCGTTTTAGCTGACAAGCTTTTAGTAGAATTGAGCCCATGAGTTTATACTTTTAATTGGTGACAGAACTAGCGCTTTAGAGCTTTTCTGATGCAAATAGATCACTTTAAAAACTAAGTAAATTATAGTTAATGGAAAACCGTTGATGCAATTACAGTGACCGTTTATATAAGTAAAAAATAAATACTCATCTAAACTGTAAGGTGGAGGTAAAAATAAAAAAAAACATTTATCATTCTTACGTTGAAGTCTGTATAAGATAGGCGAGCGCAAAAACCATTTCATTGTATGTCTGTAGACTTTGAAGCAGTTCCAGGAAAACGAAGCCTCCAATTTAATAATTTAATTTGCAATGCTACTCTACATTGTAAATCAAACTTAATAACAACTCCGCGGCGGTATACTCACAGGGTCATAATTTTTCACTTAGTTACCGATACATAATTACTTAGTTTTATTCTATCCTCGAAAATAAAACAGCATAACCTAATCGTATCGTTATGCCCCCGTTCCTAAATCCACCATGCGACGGAATGCTGGAGAACGAGTTTTCTATCCGTCCTTGTCGTTTCTATGGCTGTGCTATCTCCGTCCTTGTCGGTGTCTTGTCATTTTCTATAAGTTTTTCTAACATTCTCCGGCACACCGCCCCCTCTATTTCGGCCAAACGCCTGCGCAGCGCTAAGAGCGATAACTTGTGTTTGTTCAACAGTTATGACTATTGTTCGACACACAGATGCTTGTTACGCTTGCTATACCTAAGTGTTTGCTTGCTTAATGAAGCTCTGTTACTTCATCCTTCTAATGATTTGTTTACTTTTAACGCCAGCTGCATAATGCACTACATGACTCCACTATTCCATTAATGCCTTGAAAAATCTCCGACACCGAAGCTCAGATACCTAAAAGTTATTTTAATTGAGTCATTAATTTCTCGATACAATTTCCTGTTCGTGTTAGAATTTGTATTAAACAATTAATGGACGGTATTGGCCGACATAAATTATACAAAACTTTCTTCATATTGTTGGGAGTCATGAAATACGACTGCGTTGAGTATGCCTCTGACCGAAGAGGAAATCTCAATCTAAGTGCACTCTGCGCACTGGCCGCTTAATGCTAACGAGTTACAAATTAAAAGAGACCGAGACGTGTGCCAAAGGTAACTTTATGGGCTTCGCATGTCTTATATCAATAAATTATTAACTACGCTCCTTGTTTGATTTCACATTCATACTTATCAATTTTCATTTCAAAATGAACTTTAGAACACTTGTTTATGGTATAGAATAGACTGGTAGGGCGTGTGAAAAGAGCCATTGGAATTTAATCCATAAAACCGAGTGTTTATGTTTAATTTATGCTAGCAAGGAACAAGTACAAATAGTGGCACGGGAGTAGGTAGGTCGGTAGATACCTATTTGAGCGTAAGTCGGGAGAGGCGAGAATCTAAGTTTTAATTAATACGCTGAATCTAGGCACCGAGTATTCGCTATTTTCAATTAGTCCTCGGCGCCCGGTAGCGTGTTTTGAATTGTGTGATTTAATGGGAACCTGTACTTCCCATACAATTACTAATAAGTTATCAAGTGATGTAACTAGACCCCAATTATAAATTTGGCGGTATCATAGAAATATGTAAATGTTTCGGCATGTTTAAAAGAATTTGTCAACAAAATTACAATTTATTATACCTGAAGGTGACATTTAAAAATCGACCCAGCAACGAAATAGTAATCTTACATTATAAAAAGATATGAAAAACCTCGCACCAACTATAAAATTAAAGCAACACAAATATACTGAAGTGAAACTTAATCTACACCTATAAGTGTGGCTGGTGGTGTACGTAGAGTAAAAAAACAAGAAATTTATAATGTGTTCGTAAAGATATAAAGTTGTCAATTTATGATGAGGGCACCAGTATCGTTGTATTATACAAAATAAGAAAAAGATATTCATGTCTACATTTGGACTGTGGTGATATCTGTAGGTACGGATCAAAACACTCAAACGTTAGTAATTTAAATAAATTATTTGACACCTTTAAGGTGATTAACCACTTATTTCTTAGATAAATAATATTGAATCTTCTTTAGAAAATGTTATTTTAAATCTTTTAGATAAGTATTTCAAGATCATTGCATGCTAATGGTTTGCTAGGATTAGGTATTGATACCACGAGTGTCAGATAAGTATATTATTATGCGAGTACAAGTAAGGTGCGAAGGTGCGTGCATTGTTCAGTTCCAAGCAAATAATTATACAACTAGCTGATACCCGCGACTTCGTACGCGTGCGAAACTTTCCACCAAAATATCTGTCAACCAGCATACGATGAACTTCGTGCCAAAGGCGGCTTTTGGTTTAGAGAGGTCAAGCTGTATCACATAATCCACGTCTTTTTTTTAATATATAATATCTAGCCTATGTTTCTATCCAGAAAAAGAGCTTCCGAATGGTATAAGTTTCATTGAAATTGGTCCAGTAGTTTAGGCGTGATCCGCGAACAAACAAACAGATAAACAGACAAACTCGATTTTCGGAATCAGAATCGTTTATTTAGTAGATCTGTATATTTCGTTTATCCATATCTTTAATTTTAGTTTTAGGCATTTTTACAGTTTTATAATAGTATAGATAACTTGACAAGTGACCTGAATACCAATGATTAGAGATACGGAGTATGCGAAGCTCCGAGAAAGCCTCGCAAGAACTAAGTGGTCAAAGCGTTGTATAAACAGTCACGAGTCGACGCTCAACTGATGTAATTCTCACGACTCAGTATTGACACCAAATAATAATTGTCACGTTGCCTGTCAAACACATTCGTGTCAAACAAAGCCCTTATGAATTTCTCAAACGTTGTGTAAGAAGCTCTATACGCTGGTACACACTGGACAAAACGTTGGCAGACCGGTGACTATATTTTTGTGAGCCCTCAACTTCACCAAGCCTTCAGTAAAGTTAACATTTTACCGGAACTGAAAACTTTGTAAATTGACTGAACTTAAAAACTGTGGATTAATCTAAGTCTTAATATAACTTAACAAACTTAATAATGCTAGGCTTTGGTTGCAAGGAACCGGCACTTAGAGTTACCAAGCTTAATGAAGACTATATAAACCTTGTGATTTTTACTGAATAAAAGATATTTGTCTTAAATTACATTATCTAGTGCACATCCATTTCCATTATCAGTGTGGCATAGTAGTGTATTCTTACGGTTCATTAATACCTCTGCCTAGGGTGATATCTAATATAGAGCGACTAGGCGATGTTAAAAATTAAACTGTTTTTTTTATCTTCTATTCATTTCCAAAAAACCTGAAATAGTAGTTTTTGTTCCAAATGTGAATACAAGCTTGGTCTATGTTCCACCCACTAGATATCACTTACTTTTATAGCGTGATATTGATACATGCCCATACTTATAAACGTCGCTTAACACCTGATTAAAATAATCTCTCTCACCGTTTATTTCTATTAGTCATCATCATCATGTCAGTGTGTAGAAGTCCTTAGGCTTCTGCTATTAGATTTTTACTTTGAGACCAAAAACAACGATTTTGAGCCTTACATGCACAAATAAATTAATAAATAAATGAAGAATTCCTTTTTTCTTTGAGTAAAAACCACAAGGATCATTTTAAAAATGTTTTTTGCCTCGTATTGTATTTCTTATTCTTATTGAATACGTCTAAATCTTTGTTGTGTTGAAATATGCATAATGCGCTAAATATATTACTCGTATGTTTATTACTCATTTATAAGTCATATAAAATAAATATCTGGTGAGCCAAGATACTCACTTGAGTTTAGATTTTCATCTCTCTTTCTATCAAGTGAAAGAGCAAGCTGAGAAAGACTAATTTCTAAATTGAATTGAGCTAAACAAGATGTCAAATCAAGCAATAATTTCCCAGTAAAAACCTGTAATTGACAGATATTTATATTGATTAATTGGATGGTAATCGTATGTACATATTTAGTTGTATTGTAAATTCAAAATAAAATATATGAGGTTGACGAACTTGTGATCAAGTGGGAAGAAAAGCAATAAAAGATTTTTATAGTCCAACTATTCCTCGGCTTTGGCTTACAATACCACTTTGATACGTTGCGCAACTCTTATTGAAAACACACTGTCTTCGGTATTTATTATAATTATTATTTACTCTAAACTATAGGTGGAGTCTAATTTAAAGGTACTTTAGTAACTTTATGAGTTTCATTTGTAGTGAATTTTATAAAAATTATCGTTATTTGTAAAGGGAAATTTTATGGTTTTGATTCTAACATGCCGGCAGTAGTTTCCATCAGAAAAGTAAACACCGTGAGAGTTTTCTCTAAGTTTCTCCTTATGTGTGTCATTGTCTACAAGTTAACCTGAATAGCCGAGCTAACGCCTTACCCACCAATCAAGCGGGTAATTACCATCAAGTCAAAAGTGAGGCAGTACTTACCTTAGTTAACTGGTAGTTACCTGGCGGTTAAGCTTGACTCAGCAGTCGCAGAATCTCTGCGGGTATTGAGGAGGCTTCCGGCGTATGCGCAACGGCCGCTTTCTCGGGACCTCCTACTGAATTGCCTTTTACGCAGTACATAAATATCAGTACTGTGCTATTTTCAGCCACTAGTATTGTGATTTTAATGGCTGTAAATGACTTACAGAGCCGGTGCTCTTTGTGGTTAAAGACAAGGCATTGCTAATGGAATTTTACGAACTTTAGCGATAATTAAGGCTGCTGGTTTTTAAATATTCCTTATACTATTCACTGAAAAGGATCCAAATGATACAATTACTATACGGGAAAAAATTAGGCTACTTGCAGCGCCGTTGTCATTAGGTACTAAAGAACTCCGAAACACAGACGTGGGAGGTATGTCAAGTACCCTTTCTTTATTTTATTCTACAAGTAGGTATTGGGTTTGTGTAAGGCGTGCTATAATTAAACGTGAGATCTGTGTCTGATGAGTTCAACTCATTCATGTTTTCAATTCACACCGTAGCTACCCGCATTTGACGTGACGTTCTGAGTAATGACTTTATGTCGAAATTTGTGGTTCGATCACCACGCCACGCCCCTAATGATGAAATCACATTTTGCAAATTATTCTGAACCCCAATTCTCTTACTAGAAAGTAAAGAAGTCAAAATATAATTCCGATCTTGCTATGATGTCACGAAATACACAAAAAATTATATTCAACTACTAGCCGTCTCCCGCGGCGTTGCCCGCGTTAGAGTGTGACTTTTCAAAATTCCTTTCTTAGTGCGCCCCTACACTATATAAGGAACCTACCCTCCAAATTTCATACCTCTAGGACTTGTAGTTTAGGCTGTGCGTTGATTCTATGTCAGCTTCAAAAGAGTTTTATATATATTGATGATTTTTATGTACCTACTCGACTTCGCTTTGTTCGAAAAAATTTTTTTTTAAATGCTAGGTCTCACTAATCGAATGGTATTCTATAGCTGGTATTGAAAGTATTTTATATGTCACTGTCGTTTTGCAAAAGAAAAGGATAAAACATGTTTTTATTGGAATCACAATAAAACTACAAATCGATATTTTAAAAACTCGCATCTGAACACCGAAAATTAGTTTCTTAATCAGGATGCAGGGTCATTTCAGAAATTTATAGCCTCGTCAATACATAAGTGTTTGTTTCCTTCGATCGGCAGGTAACATATCTTGCACGCAGCGGGGGGTGGCCCAAAGTTATAAGATAAACGGCGGCTATATGTAACCGTATCTATGTTTATTTGGTGTTCCAGAGGGCTAGACGTTTTAACTTTTATTATATTTTTCAATTATACGACGGTACAGATCAACGATCTCAGAATCCTTAGATTATTCTGGATATGTACCTAAGCTGGCAATGCCAGTTTTGTGAATAAGGCCCTTACTAATTTAGCCTTGATCGATAACATATTGGTCCAGTTTCGTGTCTGATTCTATCGGTATCGCGAGTGCAACAGCATTATTCAATTACAGTTCATAGCAGATACCGTTTTATCGATTCAATAAATTATGTTACGCCAATTCGCCTGCACTATAAGTAGACACAAAATTACTGCCAATAAGCAAATAAAAATATTACGATGCGATAGCTGCATTAATAAATGCATTTTATTGTTGTTTAATAAAATTCTATAAGCAGCTTTAAGGCCACATCTTTTTATAGGACACCTTTGTAAATTATGTAAAGCCAGGTCTTACCTGTGCCCTCAGCCCGGTGTTGAATCGATTAGGTCCGTTTCGAACATCATTTCGTCGAGTTCCGTCGAATGACTCGTCCTTACTTTTGTCGCTTGATTGCTTTTTGATGCGGCGATAAATGTGACTTATGTGGTTTTGGACTAACGGACGCATTTGTGTAATGATGGGGTAGTGCAGTTTAGGCGGAGCCGTTTAATGTGTGAACGCTATTATTATGTTTTTTCGACGATGCCTCGACCCGATAAGCGTAATTTGTTAAACTCGTTTGAAAATAATGACAATTTAGTTTTGCATGCCGATTAGTTTTGACTTGGTAGTCTAAAACCTGTTTGTCTATTTTTCAATGTGTTGATGTTTAAAAAAATTCTCCTTAACATAATCAGCATAACTTTAAATTACAAATACAAAAGTGCATAACCTTATTGACCATGTTTGCACCTTTATTGAAATATTGTTAAAATGATAAATGATTTTTTGGTTCCAGGTAATAAATACGAGCATTTTGCATCAAATAGTAAGTGTATTATAAAGTGGTTTCTCTAATGACATAACGTTCATGATTTGAATTGCATTCAATTAAGATAATCACAGAACACTTATAAACAAAAAGTACCTATTAGTTTAGAGGCAAAAGTTTGCCGCATGCCACATGCTCTCAGATATATCCACTCAGGCTAGATCGCCGTTGGCAACGTAGCACAGCTACTAGTCAATCTTGGCCAGGCACAGGCATGCGCCGCCATCTTGGATCCCCAGACGGACAGACGGACGAGCGAGTAGACGCTCGACTGTAATTGCAACGCTATTCCCCTCAGGCCGTTTTTCTATAAAATAGCGAAATACAGGACGCTCGATTGATTCCCTCTGACGTTAGACTTTGTTGACTTTGTTGGCTTTTACAAAGTCGCAGAACCAAGTACTTTGTAAAGGTCATTTACACTGAGATAGTTACATAATAATAATAATATACAACAAAAGTTGTAATTTATAGTTTGATTCGTGATTTGCATAGGTAATAGATAATACCCGTTTAGAGTTGAACAAGGAACACTATGATGCTTATCTTAATTTCATTAAATTGTGCCTTTAGTGCAATGAAATCTGAGTTGTCATAAAACACAAAAAAACAAAAAAAAATTAACATCCCAATAGTTATGAATCAAGCTACATATTTTTAAAACAAAGCTTTACCTATTGAACTCTAAGCTGTGTCAAAAAAAAAGAACTCAATATTGAACCCTAAATTACTCTACAGGCGTAGAATAAAAGTCGTACATGCTCATTTAAAATTTAAAAAGCTTTTCTAAAAGTAAAGTAGGAAAGCTTTATTACTAAGTTTACACATTAAGAATTTATTGAACAACTGCAACTGCATAATCTCACAATTTATATATCTATGATTGCTACAAGAAAAAGATGAATATCGCAATACAACTTGAGCAAAATATAATAAATCTAATAGAAAAGTGTTAGATTTGAACTATTATGTAAGGCACGTAGCAATCCATAAATGGTTTGTAATTGTAGGTGATTGCGGGGTTTTTGCCGGCCGGCGAGCACAGTCGCGATCCAACACTAGTTTTTGCCGCGAGATCCCAATGACATATTATCCATCTTGGATGAAATGGGTACGCCGTTTAACTTCCTACGTGGTTTAGAATTACTCGATAGTAGCGTTTCGTACGTGACTCAATAAATGCTTCTTTGCAAGTTATGTAAATTTTTTACCTTGCCTTATGTACTTTATCTAAAATACGGACTTTATTTCATTGAGAGTATAGTCATGCTTTAATGTAACGTAGTTTTTGTTCCTTTGATTTTATGCCTTAAAATTTATTCTAGAAGGGTTTAGCTCGCAACATTAATTATGTTGCTCGGTTGATGACATTTCTTATGAAAAAAACATACTACCCCTATGCGATGATTATGTTGTGGGTTCGTCTTTACTGTTACAATCAACTAATAACTAACCCCTCTCATTAATAAACTTAATGTTCCTTTAAAATTCTCAGGGTACATGACCTAAGCTATTAAATAAAACACGTATATGCAATCAAAAAATTCAATGAAACGGTAAACAGTTACACCGTGTTTTCTTTTGCATTGACAAGCAGATTCAAATTCTACCAAAAGAGACCTGAGAGAGAGAAATTCCAAGCTTACATCAACATTATAAATTACAGGGAATTTTTAAAACTTAATATGGTGTATTTCTTACATAAACGAATAATACTGCGATAGCCGTCAGCACCTATAAAACACGTTAATTAATCCAAACTAGTATCTTTACACACCCAAATCCAATTTAGAGCCAATTTAGCTACCGCTAAATATGGTGGCGCAGCTTTCGAGATTTCCACAACCAGATCTGTAAATCCTACTTTTACCTAATAACCAACTGAATTTATAACAAATACATTTATCAATAGAACAAAGCCTTCACGAAGGTAAGCTTACATAATACAGTTTCTGTAAAGTTTTGTAAAAAGCTCAATTATTTGTTAAAATGTTTTTTAAGTTTAGTGAGATCGTTCGTTTCATCATCAGTGGCAGGTTTAGTCTTTAGTATATTATATACCATGGTTATTGACGTAATACTTGTTGTAGTCGGGTCAAAAAGTTTTTCATATTTTTTTTTTTCACATAGAAAAAGGTTTCACACACACAGTTTTCAAACCTTAATCCACCACAACCCTTTTTTTGCTAAGAATTATATTATTTATACAGTCTAATTTTGTACAGTTTGATCCAACGCGACTCTCAGTAACCCCTATATCTGTTATATTACGATCGCTAAGACGACCACCGTTTCGTAGAAACCCAGTGTTTCAACTTTCAGTCTAGCCAGACTGGTCTAGTTTAGATTTATCGTGCTTTCAATTCGATGTTTCGATGGTTGCGTGTGCGACATAGGAACGCATACCTTGCATTATGATATACTTCGTCTTGAAACCTCAACCTTCTGACCACGTATGGGTAACGCAACAGCTTGATAACTATTTGATGTTCTTATTATTTATCTCTAGTGTGGCATGTTTTATTCAAGAAATCAACGTCATCACCAACTTAAAAAAGAAAAACATGTGTGTTCTACACAAATACTTAGCTAACTTCACAAAAATATCATAGCAACATATTTGATGTAACACAAAACAGTAAACTTTTGCGTAAAAGTCTATCTACTAAATAAGGGTTAAAACATTTGTGAAAACAACTACATATTTAAGTGTGTTAAAATCTATCAAAGTGTTTGAGTTATTCGTCAACTCGCGTTTGCTAAAAAAACTACAGTTGACAGGATTATCTTGACGCCTCCGAAAAGGAATGGTAAGAGGAAGCTGGGGATAAATAAATAAATAAATATTCACGGTCCTTTGACCCAATGCCTTCTAGTCCCAAACTAAGAAAAGCTTGTACTATGGGAACTGGATGGCTGATAGAATACATAATATACATTTTTTTTGTAAATAAATACTTATAATACATAGATAGGAAGTATTGGAAGTCTTTGGGGAAAAGCAGTGAGAGGAGTTAGGCAAACTAAAAGAAACAACGTTAGGTACGCATGATTAAAGTAACCTAGAGCTTTAAACTTAGAAACTGCTCTTTGGTTGAAACTGATCTGACAGCTCAACATTTTTTGTATCAAAAAGTGGTCGTATTTGGATCACCAAAACAGGATCTTGTTTGTTGCTGTATTTTTTTATTGTCGTGCATGTTTACACTAGTGTAAGAATACAGAGAGGTTAGCACTAGTTGATGAGATGCAAGAGTTTCTTGCTTTTCACTGTGTTAGAAATTATTGCACAATCTGCAAATTATGGCATTACACTGGAGCTTTTTAAAACATTTTATATCGAGCTTACGTACTATACATTTCAAAGGTTAAATGTTTTTGTCAGTTTTTTTTTTATTTGAAGACATACAGTCGTGAAATTGTATAGTATGTTTGGTGCGTTTTATAAGTTATCAAATGATCACGAGTATTTTCTCTTTTGAAAAAAAAGCCTATAATTTGAATTTTGTTTGCTAAAAGACTAGAGGGCGTTGTGTGAAATTTTAAACAATATTTATTAATTTATTTCGGTAGGTTCTCGTGCTAATGGTACTGAGTGTAAGTAGAGCCTGTATGCGGAAATGTTGCACCAGATATAAGTAAAAGTGGTCGATATTCGATTAGGCCGAGAGAGAACGTAATTAGTATACTTTGCATGGGAGGTCTCTCTGATAAATTAATTTGACTTTTATTGGCTTATCACAGTTGGCAAGGCAATTCGTTGCCATTCGTCTTATTAAACTTCTAATGAATTATTAATTACCTAATTAGTTTTTGCTGATTGAATGATCACGATAAAATAACCGCATGTATAATAACAAAAGCTTCGTAATACAATTTGATTCCAATATATTCCTACAACGATCTTCTACGAGTATGTTAAAAATCTTTGCTCTGTAATTTTAGTTTTAGTTTAATTTTAATTTTGTATGGACCTGTGTTGTCTGAAATAAAGAATTAATAAATAAATAAATATATTATACTTATTTTGGATAGATAAAAACAGTCAAAATGAGCGTCATCATTTAATAACATAGCAAAATAAATACCGTGGTAGACAGACTTGAGTTTTCTATTTTTGGATCTAAAACGACTAGAATGTCAACTTGGATATACTTATGGGCTGGTTCCCTCACCGATGTTTTGAAATAATTGACGCAGTAACCCGAAACTGTTTTGTATATTTTACGCGCGGCTCGCGGCCGATAATTTTGATACTCGTTCGCCGTCTGCCGGCTAACGTGCCAGTTATGATTTATAATCCGGCCCCCGATGCGTCCCATTCTGAGGGACAGTGGCCTTAAAAATAAATTTGAATTTGGAATTGGAAGCAACTTTTTAAGCCCGGTTTTATGCGCCGGTATTCGCGGGAGCATTCCGATCAAACTATTCACGTTCTTGATCATACTGGATATCCAAAAATAACACCATTTCACCCTAAAGGGGTATAATAGTTTTATAATAGTACATACTTTTACCATGTTAAAATCCTTTATACGCGTATTTTCAGGAATTATGAAAAGTAATTAAATTGAACACTGGTTTAGGTCTTAATTTTGTTTGTTTTTGAGAACAAAGACATGATCTCAAAGACTAGTATGCTGATTGAGCAACTCAGCCAACTTAAATCTCTAGAACAAGTTATTTAATTAAGATGATTATCTTGTAAGACCCATAAGGCACACGTCGTACGCGCATAAAGCCGCAAGTGACAAACTGTCTATGATGTATTCCACAGTAAACGCTTACAGCCACCTAATTACAGCTGTCACGCTTCAACTAAGAAAATCTTTTGTGCTCATTTCCCGAGCGAGAAATGTTACAAAACGAATATTTTTTTTTCACCGAAATGACTTTAGTGTCACGGTTTTGACCGGTGACGGCTAATGAGAAAGCTTTGTGATCGCTGAGCCAGCCGGCGCTGTGTCGAATTGTTGTGATGTTCTGGTTTCTAAGGGTTGCGGCGCACGTTCGTACTTTGCTTCTCGAAGTTCGATTAACCGGTGGCTGGTCAAGGTTTTGATGGAACAACCTTCAAAAAAATGCAGTGTGAAAATTAATAGTTTGTGTAGTGTTTTCTGATTCAATTCAATTCAATTCTTGTCTATGGCCTTTGTAGTGTTGCCCGCAATTTCGCCAATGTCACGTTTTGTTAGACCTTAGCACAATGGATAATGACCGGTGGTGAGAAGTAATGTTCGGTGGAGAATTTGGATCCAAGCAAAATTATATCTAACCTGATGGCTCCATTTTGTCACCGAGGTCAATAAGGAGGTTTTTCTTTTTTGTGAGTATTGGTGTCGATCTGTGAAGTTACAACATGAACCGACTCGAACTTTTATGTTGTTTTTGAATTTTATTTCACTGGTATAGTACTGTGTGGTTGTTGAAAGTTTTCTATCTCGATTGATTTGGCGCACAGACCATGTATTTCAATCAATTAATCATAAAACATGAACACGTGTTGCATAAATGCGATATTGGGTGATAAAATTACTATAAATAAATCAACAGTTATACGATCGCTAAACTATTGTTAGAGCCCGTTAACTGTTCCGGGCTGTTCGTATCCATCAAAGGAAATTCTATGAAATTGGCCATTGTGTCGGCTGGGCCCATAACTCGAACAAGCTTAGAAGGATTGCTCCTTAACCCTACGCTCGTGATGTCGCCTCGACCTCGGGCGAATCTATTTTGCCCATCATAATCGCTGCTTTCAATTTACGGTGGCTATTCTATTGAGTGATGTATGGCGCTGTTTCTATGTCCTATGAAATTGTTCAACAAACGGCTTGCAATCGTATTCAAAGAGTGAGCAACACAACACCAAAGTTCTGATGTTTTTTTACTTAATAATTTTTCAATACATTGAATAGGTTAAGGTGTGCAATAAAGTATTTTCTATCTTTCTATCTATCTATCTAATAAGAATTCTAGAAATACATTAGTTTTTGTTTATGTATTAATTCGATGAACATACTAAACGCTATTGTATAGTGTGACAAAGTTATCGCGCTGCAGGTTTCCTGCACCACACGGGCTATATTTATTCTTTATTCGTTTACACAATTAATATAAAGACTTACTCGTATAGAAATCACATTAAATAAACTCAGAAGCATTCCGATACACACGGGAAGTATGGAAACCTTATCAATAAGGCGACGGGGAGTCCGATCATATCGCTCGTTGGCTGCGAGAATATCTACACAGAGTTACGAACTTTTAAACATTACATTGTGTCGAAATCGTGACTCAAAAATATTATATTGACCATTTATATCGGTACCTGTTTATATCACGGTAATAGGCGCTTCACTATATTTATGTTTCATCTTTTGTTGTTATTTGTGTCCGAATAAAAATATAACACTTCGATTTATCGAACTATTAATAGTTAACCATAAACAGCGACATAAGTTCAGCTCGTTATATAGGAGCATGTTTAAGGAATAATGTAATAACTTGTTATTATTTTCAAGCGTATATTTATTGTTATAGCGAGTTATCTTGAAAAATATAGCATCCTGGCGATGGGAACATTAAAAACGAAAGTAGTATTTATGGTAAGCTCTAAAAATACCAATGTAAAAGAAATAAAAGTTCCGTGGTTCAAATAAATCTTGAACAAAGATGGCGTCCGGAAAACGGTTATTAGTAAAGTCACTGCGCAGGCCCTTGTTATTCATTTTAGGCAAGTTTCCTTCCGTTGTGATTCCAAGTTTTACGACCACTCTTGCACTATTTATGACTCTACTCTGTCAAACACTTTTACAAAAAGACTCTACTAAGTAAAATTAAGAGTTTTCAGAAATTATTTTATAGTGCATAAAGGTTTTATTTGTGTTTTTCAACTAGGAGTAAGATGGACCGGACCACACAACTTAGGTAGACCTAATTTAAAATTGAACGCTTCTCTCCAGCGCTTTTTTCTGCAGCCGACTGACTTCTCTACTGCTCTTTCACACTGATTCTTACAAATTCAGAGTTTAGCATACGGCATGGTGGTACTATCTCGGTAACTAGTAGGTACTTTCATGAAAGATTCAGTATCAAAGGTTAAACAGGTTAAAAGAAAATGCAATTGTAATGTATTTATAACCTCTTTGTGAAAGCAATGAATCCTTCCAAACAGAGGTTCTAGGCGGTATACATACGATGAAAACCGATACTATGATTTTTTCGTATAACTACGAGTGTTTCTAGTAAAAAGCTGATAGCATCCAAATAACAGTGTATTCCTCAAAGTAAAGCTCTAACTAATTAATCTCATGTGGGCCAGAGATCTTCAGTTTCCCTTCAAAATGCTGGCTGTTGCGATCAGGCGGCCAAAACCTCAGAGCCCCGAGTCTGTGCATTTGTTTTGACTTTCGACTCGACTATAGCACACGCAAACGCATTCGCAAAGCGAGAAATTTTGTATGAATACCGGATAAGCACCTCTACCGGGATATTTGGGAATTGTGCAATTCCCAACAATATGTCTCGCTTTGCGAATGCTTGTGCGTGTGCTATACTCGAGCCGAAAGTCAAAACAAATGCACAGGCTCAGGGCTCAGGTGGCCAAAGCAGTCGTGGTTGGTTCGTTTGCTGCAGCCCCAAAACTCCTACAAAATAAGCTTTTTTTCATCATCACTTCGAGGATGCTGTAAAAACGCTTCAAAAAGAAATAGTAAAAAGCTGTAGCTATAAAACAAATGCACTTTACCGTTTCACCGCGAACAATTTTAACAATACGAGCGCCATAACAGCACTGTTTATTATCTAGACAGATGGACAGAAGTGTGTCGGTAGTAAATAGCTTTTCGTGATAGCGGAGCGGTCTGCGTGTGAACTCTGCCACTAGCTAGTGCTGAGCTGTATTCGCATACAAAAATTATTTTAAAAAAAAATTGCATTGCATTATTGATGGTTATATATTTTTGAGTATTTGTTAGGTATCATTTGAATTTTGAAGTAGTTTTTCTTATATTTGAAACTAGCAGCCCGTCCTGGTTTCGCACGAGTAACATATATTTTAAAAGCACTTATTGTTTCATATCTGTTTCTTTTTTTAAAAGATTACAGTGTATGAAAGCGACAACTTTATTTATATTGTTATAGGTTTCCGTATCCGTAAATCTAAGATTACGTACACTCGTCACTAGTACGAGCCCAGCTCTTCCTATCTCTTTATGGGTTAAGCGGTACGTGGGTCTAATAATACCTATTTTTGAACTTAACCTTACCAACTTTGAAATGATAGCTTCGTTTCGATTTGACCAAAAATATAACTATGATTTTCTGAACAATAAAATTTTGTATTTGTGAAAAAACTTCTGTACACATTATAATCATTAAAAAGGTTAATTTCAGTATGGTTAGCTTCATAGTCGATTCAATTCTTGTCTCTGGCCTTTGCTGCTTCATAGTCCTTATCATCTTTATGGACTAGAAAACGTAGTCGGGTAAACTAATCTAATCCAGAATCCGGAAAATTAAATTAATCCGGACATAGACCTCTCCTATATATTTAGAGGGATACCTACTGTAAATCTTTTTCATCTTTCGCTTTAGCGCAATTTTTACAATATAATTGATGCATTGCGTCGAGGTTTTCTTGCGCTTCGTCTTCTGATTCGCGGTTGGTTTAATCTTCGGATTGTCTCCAACACTAAAAGTACTTCAACATGTTCCAACTGGTTTTTGATTCATTTTGAGCAACAAAATAATTTCAAATTAAAAAAAACTTGCCGCATAGTCGATACAGAAGTGCGTTCAAATAAATTTGAAATAAACTATTCTATTTATAAAATTGTTATCTATAGTTGGCTCCTCCTCTAATGTCCGTTTGTGGCCTGCAGGCTGTACCTAATGTGAACTGTCCGTACAGTGGGGCCCCTAGGCAAAACTTAAAAATTAATCACGCTTTATTAGAAGCCTCGCCGTTTATGAGTGTAACAAGAAAATATTATTCGCAATCATTGTGTCGTGAATAAAGTTTTTTTTTTTTCAAAACACAAATTCAGTCTAGTCTGCAGTCAAAGAGGTAAGTAGATGTAGTTTTACTGCGGAAAATATATATAAAAAAAACACTAAACTTATCCGTGAATTTATAAACAATGTAGAAACTCCTCTAGAGGATTCAGACACTGTGCTAGGTGAATGCTGTGGGTGATAAGTTTTGGCGGTCTCAGTTTCTGTTTATAAATTCGGGGGTTAAGGTTTTAAAACGATGTGGCCCAAAGTGCATCTCATACAATCAACTATTTTAAAAAACTACATAACTATAAAATACAAAGTCTTTCGACTTTGGAGTAAACGCAACGTTCAACTATCAGGTACTATCAGCAGCATAAGTTGATTAACAATTTAAGATTGACCAACATTTTTGGGAGCTTTCCACTGTTTGTTTTGTAACTTTTGCTTATAATATTTAGCAACTGCTTTTACTTGGATTTTAAAAAACTAATCAATTCGTTGATCAACTTAAGCTGCTGACTGTACATCTCTGGCTGTAAATAAAAATTACGACGCAATCACAAGATTGTAACCTTGGATTAGTTATAAAATTTAATGATCTAAACTTATAATATCGAAAACCATGAAACGGCAAAATGGCCTAGTCACGTTGATTGGATTACAATATTGCTGGTAACTCCGTCTTAGCAACTTTGTAAAGTAGCTTATTAATTAAGACTTCAGTTTAGTAAGTATACTTTTAATGTCACCTCATACACTGTAGACAAAATTATATAGGGGTTTTATAGAGTTCGCTAATAAGTCGATATTTTCGTGTCCTGTATGTTTAAGGTTATAAAATATCTCCTAATATGCCTGGACTTTGGATATCGCTTTCACATCAAAATGGCTCGCAACAGAATAAGGGGTACAAGCATTTAGTTATTAATAATTCGTAGCAACACCAACCGTTTCATTCACATGGAATCTAAAAAAGGGCTTACAATGTTTCCCTATCGTGTAGTAGATGATTATAAATATAAAATTGCTGACCGCAGGCCTTGTTGCAAAAGTTTTATTTTATTTTTACGTCATGAACTTTTTATTTTTAACGCCATGACAGCACCATTGCGTGCGCGTATTGGGAACATTGAAAGAAGCTATAAATTGCACCGCACCATGTAAAAACACGCTTTGATATAATAATTCAGATTTAATAACCGAAACTTTCCAATTGATTTTTTAACACTTACCAATACGATGTAAAGTACCTGCTCTCACCTGTGTAACGTGCTATGTTATTATGTTGTCTTGTCACGGATCTAGTTGTAACTTCGACCTGATTTTGCAGCTAATTTATATCGATTATTAAAAGAAACTTCTAACATTATCATTTTCAAATAAAGTTTTCCCTATTAGGGTGCTTTTCTACCAGAAATAAGCAGCTTAGCTCAAGTGGAAAAGTACTCTTTGATGTTTAATTGCTCCAAAATGACATTATCCAGAGACCCCAACCCAAAATTCTTAAAATATCCAATTGTTATATGTACCTACATACTATGATAATTTGTACTCTTTCTTCAGTGAAGCATGAAGATTTGTCACCGAGACACATCCGTCGGTTAACTAGTTTGTAAACATAAATGTTACTCGGCCCGATTAGAAAGTCACTTATCTGTGATCGAGATGAAGATATCGTGCGACTTCGTTTTTCTGTACTCAATTATATTAGTTATGAGAATCAACAAAAACTTTGGCATTTGTTATTGGAGATTTTCTGGCGGCTCTCGTTATCGTCACGCTTATTTTTGATGTAATTTAAGATACGTAGATTAGATATAAATTAAATATGTATCATGATATCAGATCTTTCAAAATTAACAAAGTAAAATTTTTGACTATACCGTGATACCTCTTAGGGCATAAATAGAAATTACATAATTTGTCTCAAATAAAACGCAGTTTACAGATCTTATACGACTGTACTAGGATTAAAAAAGAATTAAATTCAATGTTAACTCTTAATTTCGGTATATTCATCATCACAAATGACGATACCTAAAGACATATCGATTTTTTTAAATTTTTTTTTATATCAAGTACATGCTTCAGCAAGCTCGTACCCGTACACACAAACTAAGATACCTAACGAAACGACTTATCGATTTTTTGTTATTTACAAAAAAATCAAGTATGTATGTATATAATTATATATACCTATTTACTGAATTTTTTTAAGGTTAATATTTTTACGGTTGTATGCAAATGAGTCATTTATACATACTTACTTCTATAGTATCTTGCCAAGGAACCTGTTTGATTGGTGCTGTACACAGCGAGACTGTGGACAAACTAAGGCGATTTCACATTTACATCTAATGGATGGATTTCACTTCTGCGGTTGCATTTCTGCCGTAGCTAAATAACTTACAGATTTATATATTATTTATAAAAAAGAGAAATAAAAACTTGATTTCTCACAGCAACAGTACCTACAGTACAGTAATATTCTGATTTGACCTTTCCATTTATTTTTAGGCTCGTATTCTGATAAATAGACTTCTGAAGCAGAGATTTGAGTAAAGATTCTCATAAAAACCTGTCAGAATATCTATACCTACTTATATTTTCAAGAAAAGAGTGAATAGGTGGATTATAGCTAAGCGTGCTCCACCTTCGGCTGCAGCTACACTTACCACCAGGTGTGCTGGCAGCCAAATGCTTAGCTATAGCTCATAAAAAAAAAACTTGAGTATACTTACGTTAAACTCCTTTTTGATCAAGTTTTCCTACTGTAGTTTAAGCTTTATGAGGTGGTGCAGACGGATTGTCGGACTCCAAATACATGAGATGGACTCTGCATGCGCATGCGCAATAGTACCAGAGCAGTAAATAAAACCAACTATCGACCAAAGCTTGAGATAGACATTTAAAAAAACCAAGTAACTTTCAAAACCTTGGTCAAAATTTTCACAAAAATGTAAGGTAACTATCGAATTTTTCAAAGAATAGGTGAACTTAGTTTAGCAATATATTTTTTGCGTTATTCATGTGCTTTGGTGGACGGTAGACTTGAGTGCACTCAGTAATTAAGTTGGTCTTGATTTGTGGCGTTATCACGCTGTCAGCCATTGGTGGATTTATAACGCTTTTAACCCATTCTAAACCGTACCATGTACGAGTACAAGCTATTTAAACCTGAACCAGCTCCACATGTTCTGTCAGTGGTAGTTATCTACACTCATTGTCATTCATAGTGATTTGGAGAGCAGCTTGATTGTGGATTTTTCTATACTATCAGGTATTAGAAGACCACAGATCAAAAATTATATTCTCGAAGATAAACGTTCGCGTTTATTGACGCAATAATTTTTCGATATCAATCAATCTGATTCATAGCAATTGTCAAAGTTTCCTGTTTCTTCGATTATGCTTGCAATTATTATTGTTGTTATTTCTGCTGTATTGTCTTTTTTTGATTTTTTATACTACTAGCTGATGAAACAAGCAGATGGCCCTGATGTTAAGTGGTAACCATCACCTATAGCACAACATTGCCTCGTAGTCATGCACCGAAACACAGCAACGCTGCTTTGCGGCAGAAAAAGGCATGGTGGTAGTACTTCTCCGGACGAGCCCTTCACAAAGAGCTCTACTACTCTTCATACAGTTTTGGCATGATTTGGGCTACATTATTCTGTTTGCAACAAAAAATAAGTGACGATGAAAACCTACTCACAAACATCACACACTCGGTACTATAATAATGTTTTCAGAAAGTTAATAAATGGCTTTAAATGGTTTCCAAGATTAGAGTTCTTGAACAATAACAGTAAATTATCTCGTAGTTGTTTTAATTACATAATGTTTTTAATTTTCTTTCTCATATTATAATAAGTTGGCTGGTTTGCTAACAACAATGGTTTCACTGTAATTTGAACAAATATTTTTTATAGAGAAAAATATTCTCTTTACACTTTTGTGTCTAAATTAATAAATGTTTTACCTACTACTGTGTTACAAAAAAATTTTTACCGCGTCTTTGTTAACTTTGTCGTTTCTATTTCTAACAAATAACAAACTGTTCAGATGATATCTAGTGAGATTCCTGGTAGCTTGTGTGAGCCTGAATGCCTAACGGACGCGTCCAAACGTAGACTTGGTGTGCCATGCTGACGACCTGGCCCAGACTGTCCTGTCACTCAATCTCAACAGCAGATTATACCCGATTTACAAATAACTGTACGGACTAGGACAGCCAGCAAATATCACACCAACAGTGTCAAGTTTCAAAGGGATGGTAATGTGTACAAATAGATACAAAAAATCCACGCGGAGGCAATAAAATATCAAAAATAAAATCCTGCGTATTAAAAATTACACGTTGGAACTTGGTTTGTGAATTTATGTGAATCGTTGTACCCAATAAAGTAAGAGGTGTCTCGTAAATCTATGCGGGGACGGTCACAGAGACGCCTACGGAGCGCCGCGACTCCTCCGTTAGACGCAGCGCATCAAATCTGGCTCTAGCAAAATGCCTGTGGTTCAATCGTAGTAAATGGTACAGACCTCAAATGCTCATAGGAATATTCGTTCGTTGAAAGAAGAAATACATACCTAGCGAATTTTGGTACCCGATTCTATAAGCTACCAAAGTAAAAACCAGCTACCAAAGTAAAAACCATTTTTTTTGTTCTGAGAAGAAACAAAAGTAAGGCCAAGTAACTAGTAGCAGAAAAACTAGTTAAAAAATCAGCGAATTATGTTATTAACCAACAGGAAAGGAAGAGTTCGAGCGCGTTGAAGTCTTTAGTACTAGTAAAAAGAGGCGAAATGCGTCATAGTACTACTACATACCGTTGTGGTACAAGAACAAGTTGGTTCACTTCCACAGATTCTGAGCTTTTACTATAGTATGAAGGATGCAATAAGAATAGAGGAAAAGGAATGTAGGAACAGAACGTGAGCTCAATGTGCAATGAAGGAATCTAACGCTGTAAAGTTATGCGAACTGTCACATCGCGTCTATTTGTTTCCAATGGCAAAAGATGGCGTCGTCTTACAGACAGGCGTATCATTTATCTAGTATTGGATTAGCACGTGTAACCTTAACCGCCGGCTTGAACGGTACAAATAGTTCGCACCGCGAACCATCTATCCTAGACAAGACACAAAAACAAAGAAAGCGTTGAGAAATACATCGGCATGAACTTTAACTCAGCCCGTAGTCTGAGTTTTGTAATGTTGATTTGCGACAAGCGAGAATCGCGAAACTCGCAGTTTTTGTATGGAGAAAAATTGTTTGCAAATCTCCCGCTAGAGGCGCTTATCGGATTTTCATACAAAATATCTCGCAAGTCGCTATATGCGTTTCGATCAACAAAACAAAACTCAGACTATAGGCTCTAGAGGTTCTGCATGTTGCATTCCATTGGAAGAGCGATTTTGCTTAGTTCATGATGGCTAGTTGTCTAGCTGGTATGTCGACCTAGAGCCGGGACGGTGTCGGGTGGCAATAGGTTCACTTGGGTCAGGCAAATAGGACCATAATGAAATTTGATATTACACGTACAACCTACACTAAAATTTATGATTGTGCAATCATATTAAATTAAAGTCGTGGCAGATCATTTGATGTTGAACAACTATTCGGACGCATAAACATGAATGCTGTTCGCTTGAGTAATTACCTACTTATTTTAATGGGGCTTTTCGTTGAATATGATTTAAAGCATAGCGCGAATACTTTCATAAAAGAGTACAAACCAATTTCCAACACTATAAGAAGGCTGAACGTACTATTGCTTAACCTTTTTAGTAACTTATTTAGTTGTATTTTTCAGTAGTTCTTATTAATTTGCGCAATATTATCCTGTTCTATTTAGTTGTGAATGTTGAACAGTACAATGTATTTAACAGCATTTACTAACTTCAGCCATTGTATTCCAAGTACCTATGTGTCAATAGAATTAGAACGAGTAGTGTGGTCAACACCATTCCTCTGAACTACCTAGACTAGTGCTAGTATTGCTACATAAACCGTGTTCAATGTGCTAGTTTCAGTATTTGAATACTATACGCAATTGGATACCATTATTGAACAAAAAATTGCATTTTGCTATTCATTTTCTATACAACTTTTACTTCTTTTTTTACTTTATATTAGGAAGGAACCTACCATAGCATTTTACTCAACTTTTATCGACTGTACTTAATAATATTTTACTTAGCAGTTTAGCACCTAAACATGATGAGAAAACATTTTATTTGAAAAAGGTTTTATGGAACCTAACTTTGAAAGTGAACAATTTTGAAATACAGAAAAAGTTATCTACTTCTGTTGCTGATTGTACCTAAGGTATTTTCTATGCCAAAGACGAAATAACAAAGATTTTCCTATTTACGCGTTTTTGTATTTTGTTTACACGTAGATTTAACTTAGCATTTTCCTAAGTACTATATAAAATAACCTTTAGGGGTGAAAGCCAAGGCGATAATAATAGACATCAAGGCTAAACTTACATAGGTAAATGTTCGTTGAATATTTTCTCCTAATTTCCGGAACCAGTAATTTGCTTTCTCAAAGGCCCACGGACGTTAAATGACGCTCGTAATTATAAACGATAATGCTGTCTGATTAGTATTAATCTTGTCACTGTTTGACATTACCTATTGAAAAGAGATAGGAAATTATGAAATGGTGATTAGATAAGCATGGTCATAATGTTTTGAAGTATTAAGATAAATCAAATTAATATTCAATACATTATATTTATTTGCAAGGATATACATTTAATAATAGTTAAAGATGCGGCTACAGAAACGTAGGACGTCCGGCGGCGAGATGGGCAGACGACATCGTCAAATTCGCAGTGGATGGCACAAACTTGGGGAGGCCTATGCACAGCAGTGGATAAAGTCGGGCTGTGGACGATGATGATGATGATGATGATGATGAATAGTTAAAGTTTCTCTCTACTCTACTCTAGGTGTTAAATTATATACAACCGACCCGTGCCCGACTTGCACCCGTCCTCAGTGTGTTTTGCGCTTGCTTTTTTAGAAAACCAGGGTTTTATACATTTACGACAACTGTGCTGATAATGACACCCTGTTGATCGTCATGACCCGATAAAAGAGCGTACAGCGTTGCATGTTCGATCCCCGATCTTCACTTGTTTTATTTTAACTGTGTAACTACTGTTTTTTGATCTGTCTGTACCTACCGTTTGCAGAGTGTTTTATTGCCTCGAATCATCGTATACTTATGTAATTCATTATCAGAAGTTCAAAGCTTTCATAGTGAAATACTGCAGTTATATCTTTGCAAATAAAATTTTATTTTAGTTAGATAGATAGATAGTTTACGGGTCAATAGGCTTTTATATACAGTAGAAGAATATAAGCGTAGAATGATTTTAATTGTGCTTTGAAGCTTTTATTAAGTAGAGCTTGTTCGACAAATCGTTTTATGAGTCTGCAAAAGCCTTACTAAGCGTTTTATGACTGTCTTTTGTTTTTGTATGTGTCTATTATTATAACTGCAATAGCGTAAAAAACGAGACGGAAAAGCAAATAATTCGTAGTCAAAGACAGTGAATATAACACCATAAACTAACCAATAGAATTTATTGTTACATGAATGGCGTTAGACTGCGCGTGCGTGCAACTCGCAAAAGCAAATCCATCCCACACAATATCTATCCAATAAATATCCAAAAAGCTTGTTCTGCAAGCATTCCTCGTCCATTGTGTGCCTTACAGATATATCTTGCGTAAGGAGCTTGCGATTGTTGTGAGCTTTCGCTTCTACCCACGCTGCTAAACGCTCGTCACCATTGATTGACGAAGTATCCATTACCGTATTGAAGCGGGCTTTTATCTGAATCGATGGGACGTGAGAAGGAATGGACGCATGATGCTTTCCTTAGTTGCATTCGTCGCAGGCTCGCAGGCAACGGTTTGTTGGCCGCAATGACCGGTTGCCTAATGCAACGGTTGACAAATCGCTCAATTGTCCCGGCTCGGTGGCTGTCGGGACCCGGCTAGTTGGGTGGCGGGTTGCGCAACCAATGCCCACTTCTGACCATTTGATGAATGCCGGAAGACGTCCAACTTTACTGTGCTTTATTGCGATTGGATGGTGGTAAATGGGGAGCTGCGCTGCGACTGTGAAAATATTTCATTATATTGAAAATTGAATTGGCTTTTGTCGATCGTGGCGTGATAATTTTCGTGAGAATTTTTCTACTGTTTAATATTTTAAAATTATTGTTCATATACGCTTTAGAAAAGCAAATGTTTACATTACAATTTCAGATGATAGGTATAAATGTATTCAAGATAATAAGTATTTAGATTTTGTGATTGAGTTGTATAAAACTTTTTAAACTCGGATAAAACTGCAAATCGTTGCTGAAAAAAAAGAGACCATACAAACCCCCAGTAATCACCATATAATGTGTAACAGTACGACTAACTACATCTTAGGAAAAGATCACGCAACTGTGAAAGAGCTAACTGTTCTTAGGCAGAAAGGTCAGAGCGTCGTGGCTTCTACTACGCAGGACCAATTCAATGCATTTAGTTCAATATTTCCATACAATAATACATTGTTGTATGGCTAATTGAAATCAGCCATGTGCCATTTAGATCGTCTGCGGACATGCCTGCTTAATTAACTTATGAATGGGATTTATGAGGCGGACTACAGGACATGCAGTCGTGAATGTCTGTCGCTAATTGCTATATTATTATAGTATGCTCTTGTACTGGGTCGGCTACCATAGAGTAATCTACGAACTTGACGAGTTATGAAGTCAAGTAGTTTTACTTACGTTTCGGATGAAGATAGGAACGCTAATTTCTTGCACTCCAGTGAAAGCTTCACTAAAACTGAATCTACAGTTTAAGATTTCAGGATTCATTTCTGTATACGTACAAAGGTGCCTTTATAAACGCCCTTCTATTTATAAATGGCTTTCAAGGTTGTAAAATAAGACCTATCGAACATTCATAGACTAATGGTTTCTCGATTTAATAAGCTAGAATCTATTATCTTCACAAAATGAATAGTGTTAAAACACAAACAAATCTTAGAATCTGTGTGTAAATGTGCGGCAGGAGGCAGAGGCAGCTGGCTAGGCTGTACATACATAGAGGTGCATAGCTACACCTCGCGAAATATTTCCCGCGATACATCGGCACGAGTGCGATGCGGCGATATCTGCGCGCGCCAGTTCGAATCGTCTATCGAGTCTATGATCGGCTCCGACGAGGGGTCACGCGCGTTAAACGTAAATCAACATATCTCTCGACGGGAGATCTAGCCGAGCATGCGCCCGACCAACAAAAACTCAATTTTATAGCCGTAACACTACACCCGGGAAAAAAGTAAATAAATTGAACGGGAACGAGCGAACGTCCGAGCTTACGGCGATCTACAACGTCCACTTAAACGGCTTCTCGTACCTACTTATCTAGTGTAAAATGTAGCCCACCTTATAATCCACCTTTATCGAAACTTGCTTCTTTATTAGGCCACGATGGGGACATGTGGCGCTTTCTAATTTCCATCATATCAAAAGCAGGAAGCAAACGCGCAGTACCTAGTCAAACCTTTACAGCCTGCAATGATTGTAATTGAACCAGCTATTAGGAAATTCAGCTTCAATATTTATTTCTTGAAAGAAAGCAATAAGCAACCAATATACGCAATCATTACAGATAGCTATCTCAAAACGTGAATTGATGATAAATTAAAGCACATGTAATTAAATCTTGCTATACTAAATTAATAAACTAGTTTGTTGGTCCTGTAGAGTTTACAATAATGCTGTTATTCAGAAACATTGCCGGTTAATTTTGTTATGCTTCAAAGGAAGTGTATCAACGAATAATTTGCAGTAGAAATATCATCTCTATTGCTTTATAGCTAAAGTTCTCGGAGCTGGTTGAGGGAAGAATTCTCCAGAATACTGGGTAGCTGTCGTCCAGCTAAGCCTGAAGATTCGATCTGTATCTTAGCAATTGATTCTTATCAAGACAGTTTTACGCGTCGTGTCACGGTCCTACTCCCGACGGATTCAATGTGACTTTATTTTACTTATTATTTTCATTTGTAAATAACTACGCTCTTATCCAGGTCGCCGCGGTGTTTATTTTTGACATATACTTGGTCGCTTCTCAACGTTGAGAGGGGTTCATAGGTAAGAATTTTCTTAATCGTTTGCTTATACGTCTCTCAACTCTTGAGAGACGCTTGAGAGGGCATCATAAGTAGGACCGGTAGTGATCAGTGGGTTGCTGTTTATATTTTCTGTTCAAATATTTATAACGCAATGATATTATTTCTGTTTAAATCAACTTTGTCAAATTAATTACACAATTAGATATTTATGTTTGTCTACTACTGTACGTTATTATGGAAAATAGTGTATAATCAATGTTTGAAATATTCTGATAACAACATAATTCAGTTGGATTTACGTACATAGTCAACGGCAATTTAACTAAGTAGGTATAGTTTATAGTTAGCCCTTTTAGGCTGTTACAAATCGATACTCGTATTCAAGAACGTAAAAGCACTTAGGTATTTACAAGTTTTGGGTCACTACAAGCAACACCGAATATAAATAACAAATTAATTCTCCAACCAAATCCGCTATTGCTGCAAGCCACTGCAATCTGAATGACAAAATTATTAACAAAACACTTGTAAATTCAAATGAGATTTTTATCGGAGATAAACTGATATCCATCGCATTTCCGTTACTGTAGAGTATTACTTCGAGCTCAAACTAATTTGTGCATTGCCACGAAAATATTTACTGCGATGCTTTATGAATAATTCAAATAAAATACGTTATGTGTGACTGGGAAGATGGTTTAGCTGCTGGGCAGACCTAATCCATCTAAATAACGATGTCCCAGGCACTGCAGTGTTCTTTTCATAGAGCATGAATAAAAAGTAGCCCATGACGCTGTATAAATTATCTAGATTAGATGCAAAGGCCTGATTAAAAAGTAGAAAAATGTCGTAAATCGGTGGTCAAGCCTTTACTAACAGATATCAACATAACACCTGAACCATCCTTTACTTATCACTTTGCATTTGTTTGCCATTTCAACTAGATAAACTGTTCCAACGTATCACTTTTGCACAAGACTCTTTTGGTCGTTTTCCCTGGAACACTTTAATTGCGTTCACTTCACTCACTTACAGCGGAGAGATCGATAACAGAATCTATTTGAAACTCCAGATAGTTGCGAAGCGAGTTTAAAAGAAGTGAATCAGCAAAGTGAGCGCTAAAAGCATCGGTAGATAAGTACAGAATCTCTGGTAGAGACGAGTGATAGCACTAATGAACCCATGTCGCCGTCACACGAGTGGCACGGTTTGAACGATGGCGCGCCCATTAGAGGAAACCTCAAGGCCAGTCGAGGGCGGACAGCTAACCGTAATTATCTTAAACAAACCTAACCAAAAGGCGGATATATCGCAGCCGTACATTATTACCCTTCGTCCACCAACGGTACTCGGAAAGAAGAAGTATAAAAACATTTTCAGCTCGTTCTCAGCTACTAGATGCAGCGCAGCAGTGTTATCTGATAGTGTCGTTTCACAGAACGCCTTACGGAAAGCATTAGGTGTGGTTACTTATTGTAAATGAGGTGTAATGTCTCTATGTAAATATTATTATTTTAGAGGCCAACCGTAATCGTTAAGTAGTGCTTATCTTACAATGTAGATAGGTGGCTTTTTATGTATCGCTTAGTGGCTAGGTACTGATATATGTAAACAGTTGTCATGTCATAGATCGTATGCACGGAGATAACTCGGATTGCATCACGATAAGCCTCGCCCGACAGGAGAACCGCTATATTGATGGATTGCTTTTATAGGAAGGGCCATGGTTGGTAGTAATTGTACAGCAAATTAAGATTAATTAATTGCGCTAAATAGAATTTCAACTAATAGTAATATAATAACTACTGTAAATACAAAAAGAGTAAGTAACAGTTTTTTTGCTGTTGATTGTTTAAGTATATCTAGACTTCCACTTGAAGCAAACCAACTTAAAAGAATTTTTGGACTTTACATCAAAATACTCTGAGTAACTCTAATCTTTAGATTTAATTATTTCCGTCCTTCTTTTTGACAAGTTCAAAATAGAGACGGATAGTATTTTATCTGGCGAATAGCGATAATATATTGATGATGATGATGATGATGATGATGAGGATGATGATGATGATGATGATGATGATGTATTTAGTACATATTTTTATGTGTGCAGACACCATCGGTTAACTAAATAAGATAACTGGTGATAAACCAAGTAAAAACACCAAGATACGCAGAAGAATCTCTGTCACTTAGAACTACTAGCACCTTCGGTGTAACGAAGGGCTTTACAGTTACAAAAATTAGCGTTACAATGTCTGTCTCATGGATAACTTGTACTGGCTAATCAAGTTCTCCAGATTACCATCGATTTAATTTATAATGATTGCTTGATAGCTATGTCTTAGAAGTGGGGCGCACGCGTCAGTTCGTTAGGAGTGTGCCATAACGCCGAGCGTGGAACGGGAAACTATTTTTACCTAATTACAAATCAATTAAACAACCAATCAAAAAATTAAAAGATATAACTGAAGAAGTACTCATAGGTTTCTTGACAAAACAAAAACCCAACAAAGATGGTGTGTTGCTCCAGAGATAAATAACAAAATGTGTGAAAAAAAAATGTGTTTATCAAAAAAATTTGTGTTTTGAGAAAATATTGACCAATCGTATTATTAAAATACGTAATCTAAGATAATAGTTCAAGGTATCATTAACCCAAATATAAAGGTGGTAACTTTCATAGATAATGAGATAAATAACGTTTTTGAACTACAAAATTGCATTGCAGCTTATCCTACTTTTACCCACCCTGTACGTGTTCAGCATAAATCGCTTTATTTAACCAATTCTAAAACATTTTGCAATAGAAGTAGTTCCAGTTTACAATATATCAAAGTTGAACCAGTTTTTAGTTATAAAGATGCTCTAAAATGGCCATAAAGAAAACTCGTATGTGTTAGTGGCCAACTCTGGAGACGGAGTTTTCAGGCCGCCTTAAGGCCTCCGTCGTGGCTTAACTACTGCCAAAAAAATTGCTTAAAATGGCCATGTCTCTTTAAAAATAACAATACCGTACGACCAACTGACAGGCGTCATGGCTCAGTCGGTAGTAGCTCTGCCTTCCGTGCTGTGGGTCGTGGGTTCGATCCCCACCGGGAACAAACATTTGTGTGTTGTAAACATAGATGTTTGTTCTGTGTCTGGGTGTTTCTATGTATTATAAGTATGTATTTACAAAAAAAAAATGTATGTATTTATTCTATCAGCCACCTAGTTTCCATCGTACAAGCTTTGCTTAGTTTGGGACTAGAAGGCGTTGTGTTAAATGTCCGTGAATATTTATTATTTATTTATTTAACTCCACCCTCAGATTTTTACGACAAAAAGTAGGTACAGAAAATCGTTTTCTAGTATTTCTATGCCTAATAACAAACACCACAATGTCGGTATGTTTATGATGATGGTCTCAAACTACTTGAAGTTCATTAACATTCAATCTATGGTAGTAAGCATGCCCTATTTTGCTCACCTCGTAGAAAGTGAGGATGCTGCTAACGATGTCTATGTAGCACGCGTGCTTAGTTGGAAATTCACTAACACATTACTTGTAATGTTTATAAATTGAACATTACACTGATAAAAACAGGATCAACCCGAGCTTTTAATTTATTATTCAAAACTCTGAGCCTTTCTCAGATTATTTACTTGGCGTTTTATCTCGCTGCTTCTTTCTGCTGAGAAATGTCGTCTGTATTATCGAATAAAAGGAATTTTGTTGTTAAAACAAATAGCAACTGAAACATTATTACATGCTTTTATACCACGCAGAGATGACAAATACCAAATTAGTTCACATAAACAGAAAAATGCATTTTGTCCTCTCACTCTTTTCTTTAAACGTAATAATTTTAGGATTTATTCAAATATGTGCTAGCGTTCAGCGAGGGGTCCGGCCAATTAAATATCACGCGACCCCCACCGCGACTTATGATATTTTTGTGGGTACCTGTGTCATCTTTTAAAACGATTCTTAAATTATATAGATTTGCGCTTGAGAGTGTTTGAATAAAAAAAGCGTGTAGATTAATAATAATTAAATTGATTCACGGACGTGCGCCGAAAGTAGATGCAAGTTGCTCTTGAAAAATGATTGAGCGATCCCTAATGAACTTGGTAGGCCCTAAGGTGGAATATAAGGGCCTGGTCTTATTAAACATGAACGTTAAAGTACAATGCATACGTATAAGAAAATAATTACACATACTATTTTTTTTACACTGAAGCTTTACATACAAACAACATTTAAAATAATATTAGTATACTTACTAAAAATTCAATAAAAACTACTTTGACTAAGTATGAACCAAGAGACAGAGTAACAGACGGATATGAAGACAAGATATCTTCGTCAGGATTAGGAACTCTAAATTACTGAATTGCTGTGCCACATTGAGAACACAATAAGCCCCGTAGCAACCCGATTGTGGAATTGCATACAGTCAGCAAGCTCCCTTACTTTTGGCCTCCGAACGAGTGTGAATTATTTTCGCAGTGACGTCTCATCAATTTCAGAGTTACGTATTAACTTTTCGATACGATAATGAACCTTGGATATAATTGCACGGATTTATTAGGCAGTTCATATCGTAATTTTGAATGTTATTTTGATATTCAGGTCTCTGCAAAACGTAAAATGAAGGTTCATTATTATTCGTGCAAAGCAAAGGTGCACTATGGAAAAAATTGGGTATTGATCTGTAAATATTTAGATCTAAAATGATAAACATGTGCCTGTTAATCTATTTTATTAATGTTATGTAGGTATATTTACGAGTATGTAATTTAGTTTTTAAGTTTTAATTGGTTATTCCATTTATATATAGTACACAGTGCTAACTTTTATTTTAACTTTTTATTTGCCTCAAAGGTTTGCTAGAAGAAAATTATTTTTAAGGTTAAGCTTGCCTTTGTACATGTATAACATTAGGATAGCAGTCTGTATTATGTTATTATGGGTACAATAAAGAATTTAATATTTTATTATTTACATAAACATGAAGTAGCAGGCTAGTGATCAATTGATAAGTTCCGCTGATACCAAAAGGAACAACGGTTAATTAACGTTATTAAAACCATGTTTTTATCAAAATGACACTGTTCACTTGTATCCTATACAAAACCGTTGTTTCAAAAACGGTATAGGTAATGCGAGTACGTACGTTCGTTAGCCCGATTTCGAACGGAATCGAACCCGCGCCGGCGGCCCTCGTGCGCTGACAACGATCTCCCCATTGTGTGCTCTAGACTCAATTGATAACATTCTGCTTTACTGTTAACAGGAGAATTTTAATGGAGTAAAAAGTATAGATTTTTAATTATGAAGCTGCATTGTTGCTATTTTGCTAGTACCTCCAAAAAAAGAACTAAATGTACCTATATTTGGATCTTAAAATCACATTCTGATAAAGAAATTATTTAACCACATATCACAAAATGTGAAAAAATATAAATTTTTGGCAGTTTTGCAAAATATTTTGTACTTTATTTCAAACAACAAACGGTATTTGCTTACCTACCATATTGATTTATGAATTGTTCATTGTTATTATTCATCAATTAATTATGATTATTGTGAGTTTGGTCTCAGATACATTGAAAATGAAGTGAAAAATTATACAGATAGCGTAGGCATAGGTACATCAAAACATTGAGTAAATAATATCTTAGCGTAATCAACATTATCCATCAAATTATAATAAAAACGGCAATTGGTTTATAATGTGCCTAGAACACTACACTAATGGAATAGTATTGTAAGCTATAGCTAACGACCGAGGCTTTGGAAACCTTTGGCAATATTTTCGGCTTTTACAAAGGTTACAAGATTATTTTGCTAAAATTAGGATAGATAGATAGATAGAATATTCTTTATTGTACACCACTTATATGTAAACAAAATACCACAATAATATTTGACTTCTTGCCTTGATTTTATATGTTATCAATTCTGTTTGATATTTTTACTAAAACTTGCTAGTTTATGTATAAAGATCAGGGTTTTTATCAATCGAATGCATCTTATCATCTTCATCACCTGGATTAAAAATCTGCTATATTTACACCTTGTAAAGCGGTATGTTGCTTTAAAATAAGTATGTGATATTCGGCGACATGATTCGGCACGAAAAACTAGTCGTATGCACACACTATGTACCTACAATAGATATTTTTTATCCGCGATAACACACCTACACGTCGCGTCGACCGGAGTCCATTAGTGACTGTCCAAACACGATGTCGATGGCTTTTAGGTGTCTAATAATAAATTATTTATGTTAAATATAACTACTTATTATTAAGATACTTGAGACTTGCGAGGCGAAGTTCAACAAACTTCGATCGTGGAGCTTTTGTGCCATAGAGTTCGTAGGTCAAGTTGAAATGTAGAATTAGGAGGAAATGATATTCCAATGATGACTATTCGGAATTGATATTAAATTATGATGATACTTATAAAGATAAATTATTTTTTTGGTAAAAATAGAGCTTCTGGTAGGTATCGTAAAATTGATCGAAATATACGATATTCACACGATATAAAAATGCTGAATCAATCAGTACCTCAATAAGATTGAAAACGTCCAAACAAAGAATACTAGCCAATAGAACAAGGTTTCGCGATTATCACTGGCTCTTACTCAACTTACAGCCAACTCTGAACACTCCATTGTAAGAAATAATGATAAACTAAGCAGTTCCGTCACTAAACTGCATGTTTCTATTGTACAAGCAGATCTAGCTAAACACGAGCTCAATAGCGAACACGGAAAAAGTCGTGACCGACTCTCAGGGCAGGCAGGAGGCTGCGGGCGTAAATAAGCCCCAATCTTAATTATCGCTCCATCGTTAGATGACCGACGGGCAAGCCGAAATCAGCCAGTTGCACCAGTTGCAACACATATCGAACGTGCTCGTAAACTCTGCTAAACGAACATTTAGCACTTTTCTGAACGACCATTAAATTTAACTGATGCAAAACTGGTCAGTGACCTTACGCAGGTTATGAAAGAAACGGTGTCACAGCGAGCTACGAGGTGAACAAAGGACCATTTGCGAACAACTATTTTCTTCAGATGTTTGATAGATAAAAAGTTTTCTAGTAGTGAAATAAAGTTTTTGAACTCTACAATTATCTTTTGCCTCAAGTTTGAACTCGACTGTCATTATCGGCCGTTCGATCAGCCAGCGATAAATTGCTACAACCACCTGTACTATTCGTTGTTATAGAACATTTTGGCAGCTTACAGTATAATTCTTTTGTTGCCACTATTATTCACCGTGATGACTTGTTACTTTTGCATTTGTAGATGGACGATTATACTCGATGATCTAAAACCGTTGGTCGGCTGTAAGATAGTATTGTGATTTGACAATCGCATTGTGCCAATATAAAGTTATGTCGGAGGCGTGTGTCGAGCCGATTTCAAAAGGATTAAATAAACAATTTGTGCCCAAAAATATGTTATGCTTTCATTTTGTTTCAGTTCGTTAATCGTTAGTCGCTTTGTAGTTGCCGCTCTCGGCCTGATCTCAATCCGCGAGCGACGTTGAAAAATTCAGAGCTCGTGATTTTCGTTCGTGTGCTTCATTTATTTGTCCAGGATCTGGGAATATTGTTTGAAACGAGCTCTTTTGCTTTCTTCATCTTTATGATGAAAATTAATAATGTACTTAACAACATAATTCATGATATTCATTTTCAGAATTAACAGAAACAAAATTTTTTTTAGATGACTTAATTCAAATACCTAGGTTTTTATTGCGTGCGTAACTTTATGATTTTCAAGATTCCAAAAATATTATGTGCGACGCGCGTTATTATTACGAAATTATACTATCGATCGGCAATAATACAGGCATAGTGCCCTGCGGTGGCGAATTTAGGAGAAATTGAGGGTGCCATGCGTGCCTTCCCGCGAGCAGAATAATCCTCACATGAATATAATAAATGTTATTTACCGCAAGATCATAATATAGCACACGGTGATCGATTCAACACAATCAACATACTTGAACGTTTTCAAAATCATTTAAATTGAAGGTGTTTCAGTGTCCGTTACTTCCGTTACCTTTAGTGTTTTAGAATTTCATCCATTTTATTTTCACCGTATTGAAAAATGAACAGTTAAATTCTCAGCTTTTTTACAACTCAACTAACATTCAGTTTTTATTTCACTCTTTAGCTTATAGTCTACTAATTAGAATTAAATTCAAGTAGGTACTTAAAGGTGTTATCTTAAGGGTGTCGGTACTCAAGATATCACACAGTTTATGGCAACAGCAAGTGGCAAACTCTTTAATATAAGTTTGATGCTGGTGACGCAGCAGCGTTTAACGTAAACATAGGACCAAATATTCAACGGTGTGCTCAAGGCGATGCAAATTGCGTCGCCTCTTATCGGCGCACTTTATCCGGGGTAGGTAGGTACTTTCGTGCATATTTTACATAATATATCAGAATCTGCCGGGATGCGGTCGGTGTGGGCGGAGTCCATGCCCGCTTGCTAATGCACGGTCAACTGCATGGACTGTTCTTGGATAATTCGCTTGTGTCTAGACTAGGAACATCTTTAGGTGCCGATGTAACAAGCAAGTAACAAGTGCGCGGTGGGAAGTCTGCCTTTGTACACCCGTACTACATAGCAAGAACATTTTCGTATTTTTTTTTATTATTAGTTTACAAAGTCTATAGAAATAATAAACTAGTTCGTGGTGACAGTACACCCGTATTCTGATAAAAAAAAGTCAGATCAAGCAAAAACTTGAGTAGAGATACAAAAAACTACATGATAAACAATTTGATTGAAACTTAGTTTGATTTTACGTTAGAACTATTTAAATGAACAGTAGTTTAAGTATTCGCGTAGACATAAAATAAATATAAGCTATAAAGATCAAAATCTTTAGTTGTGCCCACTAATCTCTGACACCAAAGCATAATTGTGGAGAGTCCCGGGGGTATAGCGGCTCGCTGTGGTCACGATGCACTCTAAACATAGACTCTAGCCCTAAACGATGCCACCATATCCGTTGGCAGGCTGCATCTACGGGTTTGCATGCCCTACCTCTCGGCATCTATCATGTTTTACATAAGTAGGTATTTACTTTTACTACGCGCCAACTATCTTTGCGGTTGTATCTTATATTTAAAATAAGTTTGTTACTTTCTTACGAGTTTATTTCACATGACACATTTGCGCTCGCTTTGCCTACTTATCTTTAGAAGAGACAATTCAATGTAGCAACAAAATGATAACAATTTTGTAACCAATTTAGTCTGAGATAAGTGAACGGTAACCAGTTTTAACTTTCACACTATCCCGAGTACTAGAAGTCATTTGAAACAGTGGATAGATAAGCAATAGCTCCATTTGAATAAAGTCATCGTTGAAGAAATGAAAAGTCAAGTCTTAGTATTACTGTAGTATTACTGAAGTTATCTCTTGAAACATAGGTACACGTTCATTTACTCACACAAATAGAGAAAATAGTAATTTATGTTTTAGTTTGAAATGTAAATTTTGCCTAAAAATAAACCAGTTATTTTAAAAATATAAGGTGAATAATGAAACATCGCGTTCCTTTGGAATGAATGCAGTGACGTGAAATTTCCAAAGTAAAAGGGTTGAGTGATTGATGCACGCAAAATTACCTACAATGCTTCAAAAGCGACAGGATTGTGTGGTCATATTTTAGGGTCGAAATACGGCTGAAATTAAAAATTTACTGCAAGCGCGGTTGCGCGTAATATGTAAGCAAATTGTAGCGTCAGAAAGGAATTTCAAGCATAAAATTAAAAATACTCTTTTTTTTTCATAAAAGTCGACTTCTTTTAAAAATATTTGATGTCAAACACTTAAAAACACTCAATGTATTAAAATTGTATCATAATATATTTTGTATAATGAATATTATACATAAATCATATATTTTTCACACAGGTGCAAACAAAATTTTTAAATATTTAACACACGATCTAAACGATTCTTCGAAAAATACTTTTAGCGTAGTTTCCGTGCTGCGAACAAATGACGGCTATTCATCGTCATCTACATATTATAATTTCTGTTCAACAATAATTTTATCTGAGTTATGAACTAAATTAATCTTGCAAATTAGTGTTTGCTGTTGAACTATCTAGCAAGCCTCTGGAAAGATATATTTATGTTATTCAAAAATGTGCAAGTTTTTGTGTATACACGTATACATGTACTAAAATATATAAAAAGTCATGTTGAATGTACTAAAAATTAAAAATATTTTGTGACTAGTCTTGACCATTTATTGGGACGAAATTTATTGGAAGTTTTATTGGGACAAGAACAAGAACCAATTTCACCTTCAAAATATTGCACTATAAAGTAAAGTAAAGATAATGCTATAGGAAACCTAGACTACTAAAATTTAGCAGTAAATACCAAGTGGCAATTGTTTATCAACCTGGCTAAAACAAAATGATCTTTTGGTAGGTATTGTTTGAGTGAGAGTCTGTAATGGTCGGCATTGCCATTACATCGACAGCGCTTAGATGCAAGTCATTTTTCAACACGCACTACAGCGAAACACAAAGTATTTCCTATTAATCTAGTAGCGAACCGCAATCAATTATCGAAACTTGAGTAATAGCCGAACCGAATAAATTGACGTGCTGTCATTTCTCTTCCTTTAATCGATTATTTCAAACATGAGCTGCGGGGGTCCATGCCACCAGCCTATGCCTACGAACCCTAAGTATTTGGTTTATGGATAATAAATCAGAATACTCTTTGTTTTATGTAATGGATGTTATAGATACAACATTTTTACATAACCACAGTTTTTAACATTAATATAAACAAGTGGCCATTAGACCGGAGACAAGATATTACACGTGGTGGGTGATATTGTGAAGCTGAACTATTCCCATATCAAATGACAACAATTTAGGGGATAGTACATTCAACCTATTGTTCATTTATAAAACGACCACGGAGTGAATGTTTACTATCTCACATATTCCCAAGCGTTATTTTCAAACAATAAATTGTATTAACACGTCACAATTTATATCCTGAAGAGGTACGCTCACACAATCAACTTTAATTGCTGCTTCTCTTACGTGTTGTAGCGTAGGCGTTGGGTGCGGGTATTCTATGCCTCTGTACTTCCTCAATGTGGGTACATTCCTCCTCCGATACAAAGAAAAGATTGAGTCATCATAACAAATACGCACGCTGTCCACGAGAGCAGAGAACTTTCTACAATCGGTTTCTTCTTATCTATGATGGCTCGAATCATTGTGTCCCGAACGTTTCGTGCCTCGGCTCGGCCCATGAATGACGAAATACTGCAGCGTTTTACTCTTTTACTTTTCTGAGTCTTTGTTGACTTGTCGACTTCTCTTCGAATCGTTTTTTGTAAACGTCTACCCGGTCCGTTTGTAAAGCTCGACTCTAACTCGGATATATACCTTATCTAATTCATCGCATCGAGCAATGGTAATACCATTTAATAGCTAGAAGATTATAAAAAACAATGACATGAACAACTTTGATGATCTGAAAGTTTTTGATGATGAGACCAAGGCAGAGCGAGGTTCATTACCGATACGCAATCATTTTGGATGTAATCAATCTTTGCAAAATTTTCAAACAAAAACTCATCAAGCCGAATATTGGAGCCTAAAATGACGTACAAAAAAACGATAGAGGACAAAAAGCTTAAATTACAAGAAACAACAAAAAAAACTGCTCCATTAATCATATTGATGAATGCACTTAGTATCACAGATACGTCTACTGCAATGCGTCTGACAAAGTTATTTTGATTTTCTTTTAATTCGATGCTGTTGATCAATAGGCATCCGAAATCGTTTAAAAATGCAACTCATCTTGAGCTTCGACGAAAAGCTGCTACAAAAACTAGTTTGGATGTTGGTATTTTAAGTAGGTATAAAAGCACCTATAAAGCTCTGAGGTACGTTACTTTTATTAAACGGGTCATCAGGGTGACGAATTTAATAAATTACCTACGTGTCGACTGGCGACTGTCGGATGTGGTATTTTGGAATGTTTGCTGGTTTTTGCATTTCTACATAATTGATGATCTGGGGATGATCACATTTCCACCCACAGTTTAGACACCAATTTGCGTATCCTATACGTGACGTATCCATCATTTTAAAAACGAATCACAGCCCTGAAGCGTATCAAATAAAGAACCGGAGGGCACGTTTTGTCATCTCGAGCGGATCCCAAGATCGGAGTCGCATTTGTCGAGCAGCCATTCATGGGTGCATTTTTAGAATTATTAATTTGGTTCGTGTTCTTATACTGTGTCAAAGTGACCGATTTTGTACCAACCTTATACATAATACATCACCGAGCCTCCTCGTCTGTTTTGTTGGAGCCGTATGCCTTAAAACTTGGTTATAAAGTTGGATTGTTAGTTTTTGTATTGCTTTTGTATAAAAACTCTTCTCTTTTTTGCAGGTGGAAGTCGTGATCTTGGATAAAAATGATAGTCCACCGGAGTTCAAGAACATACCATCAGCGTATATGGCGTCTGAAGACTTGGCACCTGGACAGCGGATCACGACCATCACGGCTGAGGACCCAGACACAATCGGTACCATCACGTACAGCATACAGAACGATGCACCTACTCCGTTTACACTGGATCCACAAACTGGAACACTGACACTTAAAGACCCCTTGGATAGAGAAACCGTATCAGAGTATAAAGTGATTATAAGAGCAGATGATGGTATTCAGTTTACCGACGCTACAATCATTGTACAGGTTTGTAAACTCTTTTGCATTTATAATTTAACTTAGTGTACAGCCGGTAACATAATAAAAATAAGTTTATAAAAGTTAGATAGGTCCGAGGTACAGTCAATAACATCAGTCATTTTACAAATTATTTATTTCTATAATACCGACTTATTTTGTATTTAAACTTTGCTTTCTTTGATCTGTTTGTATAATGTTCTTCATTAAATAAATAAATAAATATTCATGGCTATTTCTCACAGCACCTTCTTGTCTCAAACTTTGCTTAGTTTGGGACAAGAAAGCTTGTATTATGAAAACTAAGTAGATTGCTGATCAATTACTCATAGTTTTTTTTTATAAATTCATACTTATAATATATAGTAATAGTAACACCTAATGACCTCAAATGACGATGTTGTTATAGAAGCAAAGTTATTGCTAATACCTTAACAGTTTTGTGAACGAGCGTATTTCGGTCCCAAACATCTGTATCTCGGTCGGCTGCCGTGTCGGCTCCAATCACTCAAATTGTTATCGCTGTGTCTACATCCAGGGACGGTTCGCTGACGATTAACTAATCATTAGAGCATTTACGTCTGTCTACTCCACATGTCTATTTACATCGATGTAAAGTCTCACCGACTGTACCGAGACTTCCTGCACTGCATAAGAAATAACAATTCTTTTTATATTGTTTGCTTGTCGATGGTTGCTTTGTAATGTCTTTATGAAATTATTTGGTCCATCCTTATTAGCGTAAAAAAATATTGAAACTGCTGAAACAACAAACTCCATACAAAAGACTTCAACGCGCTACATGCTCTACGAATTTTTATATCTTTTTTATGCGTTTATATAACTTGTGTACTTGCTCTTCCAATATTAAATTAATCTTTAAAAATGTGTATGACGTCATACAATTAATTTATTTAAAACCAGTGTTTTTTTATATCACTTTACTTTGCAAATTTTCTGCAGATCAGTGCCTTGATCACGAATAAATATTCAGTGATTCCTTAATAGTTCCTAATAGGCAATCATTATAATTTTTTTTTTCAGGTCTCTGATACAAACGACAATCCGCCAGTATTCAAGGAAAGTGCATACTCCTTTGACATCCCTGAAAATGCGGGAAGAGGCACCATAGTTGGTACTGTGGCTGCTATAGACCTGGACTCGGGAGCGAACGCTCAGCTAACATACACGGTCATCTCTGATTGGGCAAATGACGTATTTTCATTAAACCCTCACACTGGCGTGTTCACTCTGACGGCACGGCTTGACTATGAAGAGGTATTTAGCTTTTTTTATCTAAAAATATAAAAACAAAAGCCTACGTCAAGTTAAAAATGATGATGATAGTACAATAGATATAAGCCGTTTTAGGTATATGTTCTAAAGTATTTTTAATTGAAATCGTAAATTAAGTAATATGAAATGATATCGATAAAATTCCATGCCACCGCCTGTCGCGAAGAATTGAACCAGAACGACTCCAATGTTAATTGGATTTTAAAATCGATTGAGTATTTAGTAGGTAAATGCATTCTGTCAATATAAACTTCACAGCAAGAAGGACCAGTGCTTATTGCAAAAATAAAATGTATAAAAACAAAATAAAATAAAAACCTCGTAAACTGGCACGGCATCGCAGTAAAAGTGAACGAAATGTGCAATTAAAAACACTTAAAATAGATTAAGTGATTGCCGGCCGAAGCTATCACAACAATCAAGAAATGAATCGCTTCTAAACCTTGACTTATCAAGAACGAATTTATAAAAACTAATCACTTACTATTATTTGGCAATTTCTTGTATGCGGCGAAGAGTTCCATGAGGCCTACTTTTAAAAATATGGAAATAGGCTTTGAGGCGCGACAGGTAACTTCTCTTTCTAGGAACTTACATACTTTTAATAGTATATAATATTAATATATATATATACTGCTTAAGATCTTGTAGAACTTTAGCGGACACAGCGTGAGGCCTCACCGAGGACGTCCTCAATATTCGTGCTCGGTAAGGCAATACATTGTTATAGGCAGAAGTTACTGCTCAACATCAGATGGACATTCTTCTAGTTCTATTGCTTATTAGAATAAAGAAATGTATGCTAATAGGTACATTACACTAGTATTTTTTCACATTTTTCACCATTTTGTAAGCTGCGAGACACAATTACAAATTGACTCTACCGTAGAATACAAAATTAAGATGTATTTTATGATGTAATGATACGTCTTCATCTAAGTAATAGTTGGATATCTTTATAACGTGTGAGGATGATGTAATTCACAGGTAATCATTTAGTTCGGAGTATTTTTCGCTCGTAAAAGTGATACCTCGGAACGTCGAGTAGTGATGACCGAAACCACTTTAGTACGAGAATGTTATCTGAGAAAATATGCTAGTCATAAAGCTGCCTTCACACGGCTAGCTGCTACTGCATTAAGTACCTACAGTCCAGAGCAAAAATTCAGGGTCATATAAACACTTGAATATCGTGAAAACATGAATTCTAGCTTAGTGAAATCAATTGTTTGATATTCCTGAAGTAAATAAAAATTTCACTAATCTAGCATCCATGGTATCTAAGATATTCAAGTTTTTATAGATGACTCTTTTTGCTCTCGAGTGTTTAGGAGTAGCTCACAAAACTATCAATCATTACATTATTCTCTAGTCGAGTCCAGTTTTAAAAACGAATCATATTATTGACATGATAGTGTAACATATATGTTTGTTTAGCATATACAATTATTACAAGTCGTTTGAATGAGGCTTAGCTATAGCGACGACTGTTTACGTACAAAGTCTGTGTACTAACAAAATAATTTATTCCAAAGAAACTACTTTAGTATTTATAGCATGTACTGTCAACTGTCGTCTTTGGTGCAATTGAGTTGTAAGTTTCCACCAGCTGGTACAAATAGATTACACGGATAAAAGTATATAGTACTTACATTAATTTGGCATAGTATCTTTAAGGACCCGGCGGGAAACAAAGTGTACTCATAGCCTGAGATCGCAGGAAGTTAGTGGATGAAAAAGGTACAAAAATATTTTTTCTGGAATTCTATTATAGGCTTATGTCTAGCAATAGACTTCTACAGGCTTTTTTGATGATGATATATTACAATACCTACAAAATTAATCTTTTTTTTGGCATAAAATTACTAGCTCTCGCTGTATTTAAGAGGTTTAATTCAATTTACCTAGATATTGAAATGTATGGTTTAAAATCTTTTTGCATACCTTCAATGATTAGTAGCTGGGAGCATAAGAGTACCTATTCACATGCCTCCATCCCGAAGTGCTCGAGGCCATACATTGCGGTTGAAATAATTATTATCTTAACATAGATCTTGTCAGGGCAATGACCGTGCGAGTTCTACTGAACCGACGCTAAAACTCACCAATGGCGTATTATAAGACGAAAGATTTGATACTTATTAGTAGTATAATAAGTAGAGACAAGTTTGACTAAAAACTTTAAAACTTGAATCAGAGTCAAAGTGACTGCAAAGTAGATAGATAAATTCCCATTTTCGTATTTATATGATCTAGTCTAGATACTTATTTTTTAAAATGTGACACCAACAAAGATTTTTATAACATCCTAAAAGATGAGTTACGAATCAATAGAGTAGTTGGTTATCCTCGTATCAAGGGGAAGATAGTTTGAATTCCGATTCCCGTCAATTGATTCATAACTTTGAGATTTAATAAAAAAAAAATTAAAACCAAGCATTGATCGTATTAAAATACGGTAGACAGGATCGCTTTATGTAGAACATATAGGTACAACTTAAAATGCAGAGCCTTTAACTGTAGCCGCGGTAAAGCCTTTTGGCTATAAAAATAAAAACGCACATAATAATGAAATATGTATTATTATGATCCATGTTTAATAAATGTACTGTGCGTTATACGAGGTAACTATCATTCACTACTGAAGGACAATGATGCCTTAAAGGGAGGTTGAAAAAGGGTATTTTGCAGGTATGCACGCCATCCATTATGTTTCTTCCTCAGATGAAATTCAATGCACCTTCTAAAGGTTCATTTTTTTCATGATCTAGTACAATAAAAACGACTTGAGTGTATTTTACTGGCTTTAAATATAATGATTGCATCTAAACGAATATGTTTTTTAATTAAATAAATAGTTGAACATTTACGCTGATTTGTAACTCAAAATGCGTATTATTGTAACAACTGCATTCTTTGAAAGGAAAATACATAAAATCTTCTGACGAAGTCTCAAGGACAAAGGCAGGTATTTCTGTTGTATTTTGATAAGATGATAAGGCCATCACACATTACATACTAGTGGTTAATTGATATCAACGCTCAACAAATACTTTTACGTAGTCGTGGCAAAAAAGACATATATGACACTGTTTTTTTACAGTAATTAATTTGCAGTTTATATAAAACCATGTTTACGCATAGTTTAGATAGATAGAGTATTTATTTGACCTATACACAGAACTTCAGATATCTTTTGCACGCAAAAAAAATTCTTAGATTATAAAAGGCGTCAGTCTCTTGCGTTGAACAACAAGTTGGTTCGTCAAAGCAGCATGCAGTGTGAAATAGCTTTTATAGGTTCAGGCGTTCAGCTATAAACGGAGCCCACGTTATGGCCTCTATTTTTATTTTCATATAAAAGTCCGACAGTTTAAAGCTTATTTAACCAGTTTTTGCGGCAGTGCAGCCGCTGCAGCCTTATTGTAATACTCATCAATGCCATAGTTAAATGGCGAAGGGCTCGTTAATATTTCTATAGGGATAAATCAACCGTTCGTTAGTAAAACGAACTTTGAACAGGTGAACTTTAAGAATGAAAATTTAATTTTATGTTATACGTAATTCCAATCAAAATAGTTTATGGTAATCAAGGTTATTTATGTAGGTACATTAATTAATGCAGTACACATTGCACTCGTAAGTAATAATTAAACTATAATTATGTGCTCAATTATGTCGGTATGTAAATACTTGTTTCGTTGAATGCGTGAATAAACAATAAACAATAAAAATAAAAATGTAGTAGGTATATGCCATAGACACACGTTTAGTACTGGTAAAAACCTCCTTGTATTTATAACTCATCGATTGTATTGATAGCAAATTAACAGATGCGTTTTTTATCACATCAACACAAAACTTGTTTTATTGTTTTTGAAATAATCCACACGTTTTGTTTGCCTTTCGCGACACAATGTGGACGGAGCGCGGCCAAAAGAGCTCGAAAACCGTCTCGAAGACTCATCAAGTCGGCCGGTCCTGCTAATTAGTAAAAACAATTCGCTGTGTACATTCGTTCTCTCGACCGTTCGACCGCCCGCCAATTCGGCGTACCCCGCTAGAGAGAGCTGCTAATTTCATCCCGGTACTGTTTTTTTTGGCAGCGCGCATCATATTCGGCATTTGCCCGCTCGATCCGCCATCGAAATTAAGGCTTGAACAATGTCTGACAAAGCGGCCGTCCGCAAAACATCCCCGGGCCGGATTCCGCGGCCGCTGCCTGTTTTTCAAACCGCCATCTTGCTTCACGATCCACGAATGAGGGAGCTTGTCATAGCTGGGAAGCTTCGGTGACCTATTATATGGAAAATCTGAATTCCACTGCGTCATTCGTTTAATGTTACTTTTGCCTTTTATGAGGGCTTTAGAATGCTTTGCGACTGACGTAACCTACTGTGCTTTAATTAATTTTCTTTTGGTATAAAAATGGTGATGGTGGGGGACATCACTATTTCATAAAAAAAGGACAGTTTCCATTTATAACATATAAAATTGTTTCTGACAAATAAAGATTTGAGTAACTGAAGATATTGATCTATTTTGACTAATTTTGAGATGCGTTAATTATTTTTGTTATCAATATCCTTTTCCCAACTTTCAGACGCAGCACTACATTTTGGTTGCGCAAGCGCAAGACAACGGTCACCCGTCCCTCTCGGGCACGGTAACGGTGTATGTAAACGTCATCGACCTCAACGACAATGCGCCGATATTCGACCCCATGAGCTTTTCCAACGAGATCCTGGAAGATATCCCGGTGGGGTCCTCGGTGGTCACCATCAGCGCCACTGATTTGGATTCAGGTAGTTTGATTGTAATCATGCAAAAATACAGGCTTTTAACAGCACTAAGAGTACCTATTTATTTTAGAGTATAATTTATTTTTCTCTTTTTATTGCTGCGGGAGTTAATATGTGAGTACCACCAATACACAAGAATCTACACAAAAAATAAGTTTTATCGAATATTATTAAAAAATACTGTGAAATAATATAAACCTTTTTCTTGTTTTTCAGGTCTTAATGGAAAAATTATGTACAGTATCACGTCAGGTGATGATGGGCAAGATTTCAAGATAATGGAAAATGGTACGATCTACACGGCGAAACCACTGGATAGAGAAACGATTCCGATCTACAATCTTGTGGTGACTGCCAAAGATATGGCAAAGGCTCCAGAACCTCAACTAACTTCAACTGTTCAGGTGAGTTCAACTACGTCAATTTTACAAAATATGCAACTAATAAAGAACTTTTACATGGGATTTTTTTTTGGTTTTACGTGGGCCATCACTTCATAGTCCGGTCAAATTGACTCAAAAAATAGGGACTATAAAAAATAAAGAAACAAAGTGCCTTTTTATTTCATTAAATGTAAGGCATGCTCAAAAACTGCACTCCTTACGCTATAAGTTGGTACTTGGTAGCATATCGCTACTGTTAAAATAGTGTACCTACTTTGTTTTCCTTAATTTTTTTATTTCAAGAGTTATTTGTACATTACAATTATAAAAGACTATGTATTGTGTCCATATACAAAACCGATTGAAACATATTTGAACATAATATTTAGGACACAGTTAGAGTAAAAATGTAATTACATGATTGTGTAATAAGTACAAAAAATAAGCCGCTGGTTTCTTGATCTCTATTGATATACACCTATACTTTTGAGTGGTCGTGTTACAAGTAAACATTGTCCTTCAGCTTATTTAAGCAGGTAGGTAGTTTCCTGGTATGTTTATTTACGGGGGTAGGTAGTTCCTAGTGTGTTTACTTTCCACTTCGTTTACATAGTGCTTCGGGGTAGATTTAATATTTACTTTTACGAAGCAGTGTCATATTTAGCGTACTCGTCATTATCTGGCTTAGTATGAAGTGAGCTTTCCATGGCCACTGTATATTATTATTGTATAAATTCCGCATTATTTTGATTGTTTTATAAAATAAAAAGAAATTTTAGAGAATATATAATTTAGGAAAATATAGTCATGTGATGCCTCTGTGGTGTTATAAAAAGAAAAGCTTATTTGAGATTTTTTTTTAATATTACCTACTTTACGATCTTCGTAAGGAAAAGGGCCTATACCTACAAAAATTGTGTGTAGGTACTATTTTATTTTATATTGTTTTTTTGTAATATTTCAGGTGACTATACAACTCAAGGATGTAAACGATATGGCACCCGAATTTGTGACGCCTAATGTCACGGCCATATCTGAAAATATTCCGCTGAACACCGTAGTGATGACGATCAAAGCCATAGACAAAGACGAAGGACGTAATGGCTACATTGAATACTTCATGACTCCAGACCCTGAGAGCAACGGGTATTTTTCACTCGGTAACGTCGATGGTATATTGAGAGCCACTGGAAAATTAGACAGAGAATTGAAATCTAGTTATACACTGACAATCACGGCTAAAGACAGAGGTGATCCACCAAACATGACGAAGACCAAGCTGAAGATAAATATATTAGACGAGAATGATAACAGCCCAGTTTTTGATCCGAAACAATACAGTGCTTCTGTGCCAGAGAATGCTAGTATAGGAGCAAGTGTTTTACAGGTATGAAAAAAGCTAATGATTCACTGAAAAATCTTAATAGAGTCAGGAGATTGAACGTTACTTACAAAGGATGTCTTATTATTACAGGTTTCCGCAACTGATATTGATGAAGGTGCAAATGGTAGAGTCAGATATTCGATTGCGACAGGCGATAAGAATCGCGATTTCAGCATCAGTGAAGATACAGGAGTTGTTCGAGTGGCTAAAAACTTAAACTTTGAAAGGAAATCTCGTTACATCCTAACAATAAGGGCCGAAGATTGTGCAAAAGATGATGTTCGATTCGACACAGCTGAATTATCCATTTCCATTGAAGACATAAACGATAACCCACCCACGTTTTTAGATTCACCGTACTTAGCTTATGTAATGGAGAACATTATTCCTCCTAATGGCGGATACATAATCACTGTACATGCCTACGATGCTGATTCACCACCGTTTAACAATCAAGTTCGCTATTTCATAAAGGAGGGTGATGCAGATCTTTTCAAAATTAATGCATCTTCAGGTCAGATTTCACTTCTGAGAACCTTGGATCGTGAAGCACAAAGTGAATACACACTTGCTCTGGTTGCTATGGATACAGGTAATAGTATACGTATGTTTAAATAAGTAGGTATCACGAAGGTACGTCTGCATTATAATGTACCTAACGCAAAAATACTTTGTTACAGGATCACCTCCTCTCACCGGATCTGGAACTGTAAAAATTATTGTCCAGGATGTAAACGATAATAGTCCTGTCTTTGAAAGACAAAACTACATAACCAGCGTCAAAGAAAATTTAGCATCTGGAACTTTTATAATTCATCCAAAAGCAACTGACAACGATATTGGAAATAATGCTAAAATTAGATACAGCCTTCTTGGAGAAAAATCTGAACGATTTAAAATAGACTCTTCAACTGGTGTGGTTTCTACTAACGCTACTTTAGATAGAGAGGAATGGGATGCTTATTATTTGATAATCATGGCACAAGATTCATCAACAACAGATCCAAGAACAGCTACAGCAAACCTTACAATAATAGTAGAAGATGAAAATGACAATACTCCCACATTTGCTAATCCAGTTTACGAAGCTCACATATCCGATCGCACTGTCAAGGGAGATTTTGTATTTGGCGTAAAAGCTAAGGATAACGACATAGGGTTGAACAAAAAAATAGTGTATGACCTAAAAGGCGAACACCAAGATCTATTTGTCATAAACAAAGAAACGGGTGTAATCAAAGCTAGTGAAAATTTAATGAAACATCAAGTTAACGCATTTAATTTGATTGTTGTTGCCACAGATTGTGGTGAAACCCCAAGACAAAGCACAGCTGAATTGATATTAGTTCCAAAAGCAGTAAAAAACTTCCCGAAGTTTACCGTAACTCACAAATTAACTTTTACCTTTTCTGAAGACACTCCAGAAGGAGTTCTCGTTACCAGGCTATCAGCAACATCACCTAAATTGGGTCCTGTGGGTCTACTGCAGTATAGCATTGCAGGAGGAAACGTTGGAGATGCATTAAGAGTTGAACCCATGAGTGGTGAAATTTTCATTACAGGTAAAGGACTTGACTACGAGACCATGCCAATGTACGAAGTTTGGTTTGAAGTCAAAGATTCAGATAACCCTCCACTGAAGTCATTTATTGAAATTGAAATAAAGGTCACGGATGCTAATGACAATGCACCTGTAATTGAAAGCATCCTCTACAATGCCTCAGTACTAGAAGAAGAATACCCACCACAATTGGTAATAAAAATCGAAGCTCATGATGACGATTCCAACGAAAATGGTAGAATATCTTTCAAACTAATCAACGATTATGAAGAAACATTTACAATTGACCAAGAAACTGGAGAAATTTACACCAACATTGCATTAGATCGGGAATCCACTCCATTTTATGAAATATTAGTTGAAGCAGTCGATCATGGAGTTCCTCAAATGGTTGGAACATCCACCGTTCTTGTCACTGTTTTGGATAAAAACGATAATCCACCGAGGTTCACACGATTGTTTAGCGTAAATGTAACAGAAAACGCTGAAATTGGCTCATTTGTTATTAGAGTAACAAGTTCGGATTTAGATATTGGGTCTAACGCGAACGCTACGTATAGTTTCGTTGAAAATCCTGGCGAAAAGTTCACGATTGATCCAGTTAGTGGAAATGTTACAGTAGCAAGACCGTTGGATAGAGAGTTGCAAGACGAATACATTTTGAAAGTAGCTGCTATTGATGGTGCATGGCGATCTGAAACGCCACTTACTATAACAATACAAGACCAAAACGATAATGCACCAGAGTTTGAATATTCTTACTACAGTTTCAATTTCCCAGAGTTACAAAAGAAGAATAGTTTTGTTGGTCAAGTTATTGCCAACGATAGAGATAAACAAGGTCCAAATTCCATTATATCTTACTCACTACAGCAACCATCAGATTTATTTTCTATCGATCCAGCGACAGGAGAAATATCAAGTAAATACGTAATGGACTACAAAAGAACATCAGTAAACACTTCACCAGAAAATACCTACTCTGTCATTGTTGTTGCAACTGACAATGGTAAACCACCCATGTCTTCCGAGTGTTTGGTTACCATAAACGTAGTGGATGCCAACAATAATGCACCTAAATTCAAGATACATGAAAAATTTGTTCCTGTACCAATAGATGCAACACTTGGTGAAAAAATTATAAAACTAATAGCAGAAGATACCGTAGATTTTGGAATAAATGCAGAGATCGAGTACTTTGTCAAAAGTGGAAATGGCTCATCATATTTTACAATAGAGAGAAGTACTGGATGGGTTATTGTTAATAAACAGTTTTACTATCTTGGGCATTACTATGGACTTAATATTAAAGCAGTTGATAGAGGAGTACCCTCTCAATCAGATGAGACCACTTTGACTTTTGTAGTAACTGGTGAAAATGTGTACAGCCCTAAGTTTACTGCACTGAGTTACCAAGTCATTGTGCCTGAAAATGAGCCTGTGGGTTCACCAATTCTTACGGTCAAAGCCAGTGATGAAGATGAAGGACCCAACGGCATCGTCAGGTATGCAATATCTTCCGGAAATGCTGGAAAAATGTTCCAAATCCACCCCGCATCTGGTGCCATTAGTATTTTACGAGCACTTGATTATGATAAGGTTCAAGAATATCGCCTTAACATAACTGCACATGATCTTGGTTTTAAATCGAAAGAAACAACTGCAACTCTAACCATAATCCTAACTGATATAAATGATAATGCTCCTCAGTTCAATCAAACGAAATATGTAGCATACCTACCTGAAAACTCTGCAATTAACAGCTTTATTTACAAAGTAAAAGCAACGGATATTGATTCACCAAAGAATGCCATTATAAAATATCACATAAGTAATAAGATGACATCACTTTTCCGTATAAATGAAAACACTGGTGAAATATTTTCTAAAGACGTGTTTGACTACGAAGAAAAAGATTTGTACAAATTGGAAATTCGTGCTGAAAATCCAAACTCGATCATGTGGAATGTCACTGAGGTCATTGTTCATATAACTGGAGTCAATGAGTACTACCCTAAATTCAAGCAACCTGTTTTTCATTTCGATGTATCTGAATCAGCTGATGTTGGAACAAACGTTGGCGTTATTCAAGCTACAGATCAAGATAGTGGTGATGATGGCATTATTTACTACCTTTTCGTTGGTTCCAGTAATGATAAAGGATTTAGCATCAATTCTCAAACTGGTGTAATAAGAGTTGCTCGGTATTTAGACAGAGAAACACAAAATAGAGTCGTCTTAACTGTTTTAGCCAAAAACTCTGGAGGTATTCGAGGAAACGACACCGATGAAGCTCAAGTTATTATATCTATCCAAGACGGAAATGACCCTCCTGAGTTTTTACGACATCAATATGAAGCAACGGTTTCAGAAGGGGTCATTATAGGTCACGAAGTGGTTCGAGTACAAGCTGTAGACAAAGACGTGCGACCACAAAATAATCAATTTAGTTTCTCAATAATTGGTGGTAATGTTGATCAAAACTTTAAGATAGATCCTCAAAGTGGAGAAATTGAAGTAGCACGCCACTTAGACAGAGAAACTTTATCAGCGTACACCTTGATTATTGGAGCCATTGATACTGGCGTACCACCACAGACTGGAACTGCAACTGTGAAAATTACTGTAACTGATATTAATGACAATGGACCCGTTTTCGATGTTGCAAGCTTTGAAGGAGCAGTTTATGAAAACGAACCTCCAAATACAAGCATCGTTACACTCTCGGCTAACGATCCAGACTTACCACCAAACGGTGCCCCATTTTCGTACACTGTTGTTGGAGGGAAACATCAAAGCTACGTGAAAATCAATAGACATACTGGCGTTTTGGTAACGACGCGCAAACTCGATAGAGAGATTACACCTTTCCTAGAAGTCATGATTGAGATTGAAGATAGCGGTGTGCCTGTCATGAAATCGAATTATACGCTACAAATCAAAGTCCTGGATAGAAATGACAATCCTCCGACACCAAGATCTGCACACGTTCTCGTCTACGCTTTCAACACTAAAGTTCCTCTCCGTAAAATTGCAGATGTAAAACCAAATGATCCAGATATTGTAGGTGATTATAAATGTAAGATTCTCAAAGATTCTACGTCAGAAAGAACAATAACAACACTTTACATTAAAACTGGGTGTGACCTTTACACTAACGCAGTGAAACCCGGAGAAGGATATTCCTTTTCAGTGTCCGGAAACGATGGAATCCATAAAGATGTTATATCCTCGATCAGTGTCGAGTTCTTTTCATTTGACAATGCAACAGTAGAACAGTCTATAACTCTACGAATTCTAAATACAACTGCTTCCGATTTCCTCACCCACTACTACCGCAGTCTATTAGAAACTCTGAAACATGGCTTGAAAAACAGAGAAAATATTAATTTGTACAGCATCAATCAAATTGAAAACCATTTAGACCTTACTGTGGCTATAAAAGACAGTCATTCTATTTGGAAGAGGCAAAATACAGAAAATTATTTAAAAACAAAAGAAGGTGAAATAACTAAAACATTGAATAGACAAATCGTAGTCCCTTACTTTCCATGTTCATCTAAGCAGTGCAAAAATGGAGGGCGATGCACCGATGCGATCAGAATATTAGATGATACCAAAATAACCGAAAGCTCTAGTCTTATACTGTCTTCACCTTTAGTCAAACATGAGTACGCGTGTCACTGCATAGGTGGATTCATGGGAGCTAATTGCGATAAGAGGCAAGATCCTTGTACACCAAATCCATGCAGTTTTGGAGGCCAATGTCACAAACAAGGTCACGACTTTACTTGTTCGTGTTCTTCGCGAAGAGAAGGCAAGACATGCGAATTGGAAAGAGATGACGTTTGCAGCAGCAACCCTTGTAAAAATGGTGGTTCATGTAAAGAAAGTGCTGACAGAAATTCATTCTTCTGCTTATGTCGCCCTGGCTACCGCGGTAATCATTGTGAAGCTCTCGTGGATTCGTGCCGACCCAACCCTTGCATGCACGGAGGAATTTGCATAAGCCTTAAACCTGGCTATAAATGCAGTTGTACGAATGGTCGATATGGAACCCATTGTGAAAGTACAACTTTCGGATTTGCCGAACTATCCTACATGCAATTCCAAGCTCTTGATGCCTCCACTAATGATATAACAATAATTTTTGCAACAACAAAATCAGATTCATTACTGCTGTATAATTATGGGTCCCAAACTAGTGGACGATCTGACTTTATAGCAATTGAGATATTGGGAGGAAAGCCTTTATTTTCATTCGGAGGGGCTCGAACGTCAATCACATCTGTCACCATAAACAACTCAAACAAGAATCTTGCCGATGGAAATTGGTACAAACTAACAGCAACGAGAAATGGCCGAGTTATATCGCTCAGTGTCACTTCTTGCATTGACCATGGCGATGTTTGCAAGGAATGTGAGCCCGGAGATGACTCCTGCTATAGTGATGATACAGGACAGGCAGGGTATGTATACCTTTTAAGTTTTTAGATATACATTATGTTTTGGATAGGTTGCTTCATACTTTGAAGTATATTACTAATGGATTGTTTTTTTCAGGACGTTGAATTTCAATAACGAACCACTACTGATCGGAGGGTTACACAAAGCAGACCCAATCTTAGAGCGTCCAGGGCAGCTTCATTCCGACGATTTTGTTGGATGCATGCACAGTATCTCTGTCAACGGTCGTCTTCTAAACTTGTCAAGCCCCATACACGCACGTGGCGTTGAAGCCAACTGTGCCCGTTCAGAGAAAGGTGCTTGCTACAAGAAAGATATGTGCGGTAACGGTGAGTGTCAAGACAGATGGAAAGGTTACGTGTGTAAATGCGATGGAAGTTTCATTACCCCGGACTGCAGTCGCTCACTACAATCAATATCAGTAACTGAGAATGGTCTAGTTCAGTACATCATAACAGAAAAGCACAGAAGAATGCAGTTATTAGAATCATTTTACGGTGGTAGTACATTGTGGGACAAGAAAGGAAAAGGATCTACTAAAATGACGACTAAAGTCAGCAACCCTTCAAAAACCTTGTCATTCTTCTTCAGAACACAACGAAAGGATGGTATTTTGTTCTATGCAGCGACCGACAAGTATTACACGTTGATCGAACTACTCAATGGAAAAGTGTCTTACACATCGAAACAAAATTCTGTTGTAAACATGACTCAGGCCGAACAAGATGACGTGACTGATGGCAACTGGCACAACGTAACACTATTTTCCATGGGACGTAGCATCCGCCTGATAGTAGATGGATCTCACGTAGGTGAAGAACTGGACTCTGCTGGTGTTCACGACTTTTTAGACCCGTACCTTACAATAATATCTTTAGGTGGAATTAAACCAGAGTGGCTCACTACCTCTGCTCAGAACAAATTCGAAGGATGCTTAGCGAACTTTACGATAAACAACGAAATCCAACCATTTGGAGGTAATGGGAGCATATTCAGAGATACAGTTCACAAAGGCAAAGTACTGATTGGATGTCAAAGTGCCTTTGCTGGCGGTATTGTTCAAAACACATCGCCCTTGACCGTTGGATTAGTCTTAGTGCTGGTATTCTTCATAATTTTAATGGCTGCTAGTTTGTTCTCTATAATTTACTACCGTTTGCGCAGACAGAAGAAGGAAAAAGGAAATAACTCTACAAGTAAAACAAACTTATCACATTCAAAACAAAACTGTGGCCCAGCAATGCTAAATGCACCTAACCTCATAGCCGGTACTAACGACAGTCTCATGAGCAGAAACCTTCACAATAATGATACCAACCTCAACAGTTATATGTCTGAAAACGCAGATATAACACGAAATGTGGGGCATATCGTTGGTCCTGAATTGTTATCGAAGAAATATAAAGATCGAGAGATAATGAATATAGACCCACCGCGGCCTCAAAGGCCAGACATCATTGAGCGGGAAGTAGTCGGTAAGAGTCCCGCTCTTAGGGAAGACCACCATCCACCACCACCACCATCAACAAATACATCACACCATACTCACGATCATCCAAGTGGTATGGACTTGAATTCAGAAGTTCCTGAACATTACGATCTCGAAAACGCTAGTTCAATAGCACCGTCAGATATAGATATAGTGTACCATTATAAAGGGTTCCGCGAAGCAGCAGGTGCTAGAAAATACAAAGCTACCCCACCGCCTGTTGCTGGGTACCACCACAAGCACCAAACCCCTCAGCATCGACATTCACCGCATCACCCTAGTGGATACCCTTCAAGAATACTACCTCAAGCTTCTCAGCATCCACCGCAGCCGACGAGGCAGCAACTGCAAACAACACCTCTTGCGAGATTATCGCCTAGCAGTGAGCTGAGTCAGCAACCTCGAATACTGACGCTGCATGACATATCCGGAAAGCCGCTTCAAAGTGCTTTCTTGGCTACGACGTCCAGCTCTGGTGGCGTTGGAAAAGACGCGCTACATAGCAACAGCGAGCGTAGTTTGAACAGTCCCGTTATGTCACAGCTCAGCGGACAAAGCTCTTCTGCTGGAAGGAAAACGCCTAGTGCGCCACCCCAAGTACCTCAAGTGGTGTCCGTTGGGTCAGGCGCAGTAGGTTTAACAGCTGAGGAGATCGAAAGAATGAATGCAAGGCAGAGGACATCTAGCCTAGTCTCGACGTTGGATGCCGTGTCGAGCTCAAGTGAAGCACCACGGGGAGGGGGTGTCGGACACCACATGTCACACCGGCATCACTCACCTCCAGACGACAATCGGAGCTCGACGGGTTCAGACGATGAAAGTGGTAACGATAGTTTTACTTGCTCGGAGATTGAGTACGATAACAATAGCATCAACGCCGACAAGCTTGAAGATGTAAGAAGACAGAATGTCAGTAGTGGGAGCAATCCAAAAAAGCCAATATTACCGCCTCCTTATGAAAGTTTTGACTCTTCGTTTAGAGGTTCCTTAAGTACTCTAGTGGCATCCGATGACGATTTAGCACCGCATGTGAGTTCAGCTTTATACAGGCAGGCTAATGGATCGCCCGCGGCAGCGGCGCTCGGTTGGGATCATCTGTTCAATTGGGGACCTAATTTTGAAAGCATGATTGGAGTATTCAAGGATATTGCAGAACTACCGGATTCTGTGAACGGGCGAATGTCTTCCTCTTTAAGGCTTCAGAATGGAACGCCTAAACCATCTGAAGAATATGTATGATATTAAATAAACTAGTGTTCAATAAATGTAAATATAGTGTTAGACTAGTTTTTCCTTTCGATCTTGTTGCAACAAATATGACCTCATTTTATTTATGCTTCAAGATAGTTTTATGAATGAACTGTAAAAATGTAAATCTGTGTACAAAATGTAAAATGTAGTAAAAACATCGTGTGACACAAAATACTTTAGTAGTGCCACATTTTAGCCATATAAGCAAAGGAATAGTTGAAAAAACTGTTTTTAATATAAACAGTTTTTCAACTAATCATTCATAGGATAAAAAAATATTTTAATGTTTGTAAAAATTATATTAATGTTTTTGGAATCTTGTATCAAGGTTTCTAAATTCTTGCCATATTATTGGAAAGTGTTCAGTATTTATATAAGTCTCTTTTGATTTGAACACTTTCCAGTTATTTCTATAAAGTATATGACATGCCTCATGTATATAAAACAATTAGTTAGTTAAAACCAATCCAATTAATACTTTTCAAAAATGATGTGGCTAAAAATATGAAAGTGATTTTTGTTTACATAACATTCTTTAAACTATGTTCAGAATTAAACACAAATTGTGAGTTGAATCAGCCATTGTATGTAGTAAGTAAGGTGCCAAATGTAAACTGAAAAGAACTGACTAAGTTAATTAAAAAATAAAGAGATTTTCAACACTTTTAACAACGTTTTTTATTCTCGTTTCAAGACACTTGAGGCAATTACCATATAAACAAATCTACCATTTTGTATAAATAGTATATAATATGTAAGTATAGGTAATCATAATCTAGCCAAAACCGGGTCAAAGCTCGACAACAACGTTGAAATTAGCTCGATGCCTCGTATTAGCTATGTAAATATGTAATGTAACTCGGTCCAATCCCGCTGTTACTAACAGTGCTGCCATTAAGGTACAGATAAAAACCTATTATTATATACCTAGGTACTCTAAAAACAATTACAAAAAATTAGCTCACTGAAATACAGTTTGGGCGATAAGATTACCATTACGCGCGTGTTTTGCTGAGCTAATTGTTTTCATTTCCATACGTAAAACTGAATTTGGAACAAGAAATGAAAAGAGAGTATTTTAACTGTCAAAATTCATAAAATACATAGCGATCAGTCATGCATAACTAAGTTTTTTAGTAAAGTAAAATGAGTAATCCACGATCTACTATTGTAGAATAATTTTATTCTTGATTAATGATAGAGTACTCAAACTAAAGTTATAGCTCTAGAGTTGGTCTAAATCTAGACTAAAGTTACAGCAGCTGATTCGTAAATCGGCTTCAAAGTCATGACAGACATTTTCATTATTTTACTTGAATCTATAAGGCCCTAGTATAGCAATACATTTTTAATTTTAACTTGCAAGACTACTCGGCTCTAGTTTTATATGAGAAATATTGATAGGAAAAGTACATGGCCGACCTGATGTCAAGCCTTTGCCTATAACAATGCATTACCTCACCTCACCTAGCATGAAATACATTTGAAGTTATACTACAAAATGTTATAAACACAAAAGTTTGTCTGTCTCACCTACCTTCTTGACGTCTCATGACGTGTAAGAAATAAACGTACTTCAGCGTAACTGCATTGATTAATATGCTCGGCTAACATAAAATTGATTAAATTATGAACAATTTTTATCTGATTTTAGCCACTAGAGCTACCAACTGAAAAAATGAAAAGGATTTTGCTTGATTTTATAAAATTACGATTTACACGTAATTATGAAAAAAATTAAAGGGAACAGAATAATAAGATCCATCACTTTGAGACATAATTGTATTTGTAATTGCACCGTAAGTCTAGGGCCAGAGAGAATACTAAATCTATAAATTAATTAAATTATTCATTTATTTATAGAGTATTCTTTACTATTTTACAAAAACGAAAAAATCACAACGATAAATGTAGTAATATAATTTACTCGTTATGCTGAAGGATTAAAGGTAGGTACTGAAGATAATATTGAAGCGTGTGTGAAATCACTTCCTTCGTGTAAAATGAAGACCTAATTTGATAATTTTATCCGGAAGTACTTACAAAAAAAGGTTGTAACATTGACTATTAGTCGATAAGCAACTGAAACTGAAAACTAACGCACAGTCTATGTTTAGAGACGCTACAAGAACCTCAGAATTTTCAAATTTCTGTGAATTTTGATAAATATTAAATTGGAATCCTCACACAGTTTTCTCTGTTATAAATACCGTTAAAATTATGTGTTTTTTTTACGCCAGGTAGTTCTGAAAACAACTGTGATATCAAAGTATCTGAATTTCAACTCTTTTCGTGAACATGTTCGTGGTAATCGTACTAGTGTATATTGGCTGTTGTGTGTTACGTGAGTTTTGAATATTAATTCTTATTATACTTATTATTTTTATGTAAATACAAAAAAAAACTGTTATCTTTAATGCTGTCTTCTTATAATTGAATATTTTTGCCTTCTATACCTTCTTACTTTAATCAAACTGCTGAGGTCAAAAAGTATGTAGTTATAATAAAAATACTTCACTGAAACTCTTATTTGCCAAAGGGTTGAAATTATTTTAAGACTTCATGATTATGACTTTTTAGAGATATGTAGGGGTCATTTTGTGTTAGTATATGATCAAATGGCCCGCCTGATGTTAAGCGGGCACCATTGCCTATAACAATGTACCTCAGTAGATATAGAGGTAATCGCTTAACATCAAGTGGGTTATTTTTCCATTTAGTTTTCTTGTAAAAAATATAACTTCGGTAAGTAAGTAATTATATCATGTATATTTGTAAAAAAATACATTATAGATAGTATAATTAAGTAAGTTGAGTAGTTATATTTATAGTCAGGCCCATACTGTTTAGTTCAACTATAAGTATATTTTACTTAATTTGTTTTTTTTTCCAGAACCAATTTTAGCTCAATCGCAATGTGTTGCTCCTCCATTGGAATGTCCTAATGAAAACATCACATTTTGGCTCTACACAAGGTATGGTATGGGAAATTGACTTCTTGTCCAGCAGTAGTACATTTCAATAATATCAACTTTTCATGCTACTTACATTCTAAACTGAAGTAGATTTCCTTTTCATGGAAATATTTGTTTATACCTATGTATTATTATCCATGGCGTTGTCAGATGGAACGACTTCTTATCTGCAACCTTAGAATTCTACAACTAAGGCCATTATCAAGATCATGGGCAGGGTAAGATATGATCTAGGACTTAGAAAGACGCTTGAAAAGGTAAACATCTTTAGAAAATAACTTCTAAAAAGGTTGTGATTTTTTATTTCCGGAAGTTCCATTCTTTATCTTTTATCAGAATTGTTTTGACTTTATATCGTGCTGACTGACATGTAAACACGTCAATCTTGCTTGTCGCATATACCTACCTCATGGAAGTATATTAATATACCTTGAATAATTGAACAACACTTACATACCCTATGTAAGTGTTGTTCATGTAATGTAGTACTGGTAAACCGAAATTAATTTGCCTGAAATAAATATAAAAGAAATACGTAGTAGTTGAGTATTTTTAAAATGACTTTTATCAAATTATTACTCTTTCTTATTGCAGCCAAAATATACCGTGTGACTTTTTTGAGATCGCAACAAAATTGTTTGTTAGTTTTTAACTCTTCAGTTTGCAGAATATTCAGTTTTGGTAATCTGAGGCTCAAACCCCTTTGTAGCATACAAAGGAGTTCAAAACATATTTTGATATAAAATACCATTAAATTTGTGTTATTTCATTTTCAGAGAAAATAAGGACAAAGGTCATCAAGTAATGGTGAACGACTCCGAATCCATTAAAAAGGCGCCGTGGGTGCCACATGCGCCTGTCAAAATTCTTATACACGGCTACACAGGCCATAAGGACTACTCACCGAACACAGAAATAAGGCCAGGTGATTCTTATTAGACCTAACCAATTAGTATACCTGTGTTAACTTATTACACTTCTCAAAGCATTTTTGGTTTTTCAAAAACTTACAAACAACCAAGATGAAAGGACTAAAATGTATAGTTTTTTCCTATAGTAGGTACATATTTAAAATAATTTAAGTTCATCGATACCCTAAAAATCAAAGGTTACCGTGGATTAAGATGAGATTTCCTGAATTTCTGCAATGCCTAGGTAGGTAATTAACCATCCTAGTGTTTTCGTTAAGAACATATTTGAGAAGGGTTTATAATAATGCACGTTTTTTTTTGTCTGGCCAGTTTAATAAAAACCTAGAATAATTTTCTAGTAAAAATAACGGAAAAGAACTCTAAAAAGATTTTAAGACTATTGTGATTGACTTTAAGACTTCAGTTAAACAGTTCCTTTCCATAACTTTTAGTATGTGTATCTATATTAGGTATTTTTATAGCATACATGGAACGCTGTGACTACTCCATTATATCAGTGGACTACAACCCAATCGCTCAAGAGCCTTGCTACATCGAAGCCGCCAGAAATACTGAACTCGTCGGCAAGTGCACCGCTCAGCTGATCTGTGAGCTTGTCGACAAATATGGCTTCGATCTCGAGCAGTTCCATGTTATTGGGTTTAGTCTTGGCGGGCAGACGGCGGGGTACATCGGCAATTACATGTCGTGTGGAAGACTGAGTCGGATAACAGGTAAGTGCAGCAAATACACTTAGAGCTCGCAACATATTCATTGCTATTGCTTGGGCAAAGGCACTATGAACGGGCTTGTAGCAAATTTGATAACAATTTCTTTGCTAATACGAAATAAATAGACTTACAAGACGTCAGTCAATCTAAGGTCGTGTTAAATAAGGTTATGACGTTACACTATAAAACTTCAAAATGTAAATAGAATAATGGAAGGAACAGTCACATTTATCGATCACTACATAAGCATAGATACAGTGATCTCAAAAAATCACAAGTATTTTCTCTCTTTGTAAAATGTTGACTTGGCTATGAAGACTTTAATAATATAGAGCTTTCTACTGCAGCGTAAAGGCTTCCTTTCCATCTTTCCACTCGTGTTTATCACTACTATATTATAAGCATTTTAGAAGTAAGATTTGCTAATCTATCTTCGTACTGCTTTGCAGCTCTAGATCCAGCTATGCCTTTATTCGTCACACCCGACGTCAACAAGAAAGTGGAAAAGAGCGATGCCATTTTCGTGGACTGTATCCATACAAACGCGTTAGAGAAAGGGAAGCTGGAGTCGTGTGGTGACGTCGATTTCTACGCGAATGGAGGCATGTTCCAACCGGGCTGCAAGGCTACTGCTGAACAAAGTAGGATGTCATATCTCTAAGAATAGTTTTTCTTTGTTAATCCTGCTGATCTACTTAACGTTATATGGCCCGCTTAAACCTCTGATCGAGTGTTCCCGGTGCAAATTTGGTAGAGCCTGGTTTTTTTAACCGTGATTGTAGGTTTAATATTTACAAACGGTAAAGAATAAATTCATAAATACTGAGGTATATTCTGCTTAAATATAATACTTTTGTTTCAGCATACTCTGGATGTAACCACGCCAGAGCACCAATTTACTACGCTGAGTCGATAATCACCGATATCGGATTCTACGCTACGAAGTGTCACACCTGGATTGCCTACATAATCGGATGGTGTGATCTGTTCCAGTCCAGTGATGATATTTTGTTAGGCGAATACGTTCCTTGGAAGTAAGTAACTCTTGTAAAAAATAATGTAGGGTTAGGTTATGGGATTGTCTATGAAGTAGGTATAACGCATTTGCACTGTAGTTATTTTAACTTTCTTTAAACCGTTTTTCGTTAAAGTATCTAAGTAAACGGATTCCGGTTTTCATAAGTTTTGTTACCCTGTATAAGTACTTATTTGTTTACAAGTCAAATTGGGTAATTAAATATATAACTGCAATAGGTATTTTATATTATGTTTGCGTATTAAACGCAAAATCATTCATCAAATAGGTATTCTACCCGTGAAATGAGTTACCATCACAGCAGAGTGGCAATCTGCGAGGTACCTATTCAATAAGCAAGTGCAGGCACCGAGACACTTTCACTGCTCGTCACTACCTTTGTACGTCTCACTTCCTTGATAATTACAAAAATATTGTGATTGCAGTCTTATCATAAAGTAGACCGCCAGAATTGAGCTAGTTTTGACAGCAAATAATACTTTGCAACAAAAAAGACGTAATTGTGACAACATTACAGATTCTTCTTATGTATTTTACACACTACCTCAAATCTCAATATTAATAACGTTCTTTTTACAAATCACTGAAAACGAACATAGAGGCACTATTATAAGGACTCTATGGTCTTGTTGTAAATAGTTGTTGCTTTTTGTTATAAAATGATCAGTACACTTTACTGCTATTGCAAATATTTTTAACGCAAAACCATATTATGGTGTTTATTTACATACCATTTAAGCAATCAGTATCAATCTCTCGGTAGGTAAGTTATTTCCTTTAGAATGATGAGAAAAAAACTCACTTCTCAGGTAAAATCATCGCTTTACGAGAACAACCAGTTTATAGTCAGATGTTGGCTTACACAACTTTTACGTAATGTTTGTAACACATTATGAGCGGTCACAAAAAGTCATCTACCTACTTTACTTATTCAAGAGGTGCCGTAGACACAATACCGTTATACTTTTCAACCATACTATAGGCCGACGACATTTTAGAGGTCAAGAAGGCACTAACTAGAAGAAGGAGTTGATGGTCATGTCTAGTTTACAAGGTCATATGGTTATGACATCTCTGTCAAGATATCTAATTTTACGAATTTATTGGAATGTCACTAATATAACTAGAACTATTTTGTGACTTTAATGAGGGTTGCTCCTAAAAATATTACTTAGATACACAATAATAATAGGTTACATTAATTATTATTTACTTACAGTATGTTATTATTATCTTTAGTGCTTCACATCTTTTCTATGATGAAACTGAACAATAATGTACTTAGATATTAACCGGACATAAAAAACATTGATTAATGGTTATTTATATATTTTTCAGTGCAACAGGATCGTACTTCTTCAGTACAAATAGTAAAGAACCTTTCGCGAAAGGACCGAATAAGAAAAAGAAACGCAGCATACAGCTCCCTTGGCTAAACTTGAGAAATATTTTATCGATATTCTGATTTCTGTTTGTTTTATTTCGATAGGTTAATCCTATCACAATTTTTATCAGACTTACATCTAGGTATAGCTACTTAATAATCCTACACATAGGTAAGTATAATACATATTAGTAAGACCCAGACATAGAATAAACATATACGAGTATGTTTACTACACACAAATGTTTGTTCTTAGTGGAGATCGAACCCACGACTCCCAGCACGGAAGGCAGAGCTTACACCAACTGAGCTGTGACACCTGTCAAACTCCAAGGAGTATGTAAAGAAGTATGTACATAAAGAGGTCATAGCAGTATCACAAACACACTAAAGTAGTGTTATTTTTGCCCAAAGACCTTGCACTTGCCTTGTACATTTAGCATGACTTTTAGCAACTTTCAAAATAAAATAATGCACGTTGTTAGTACCGGCTTCCGAAAAAACATGACCTTTACGTAAACCTATACTAGCAACGCATACATTTTACCAAACCTTAGGGCTCGCGCACACGGGCCACTCACATATTTTTGTATTAGGTAAGCGTGGACGCGTAATCGGTGGTAACCACTAGTTCCAATAAAATGATGAATAGCAGCTGTCGCAGCCACAAAGGCTGTGGTGAGTGACGAGTGGTCCGTTTACATGAAGCCTTAGGGTCTTTTCACATACGACATGGTTATCGGGTAGACCCGTCGGCGAAGTGAAGCCTATACTCTTCGCCGCCGGGTACCTAGCACCGGCTGCCCGTATACCGGGACGCGCTAACAGGGTCTCTTCATCATTCAGCAAAGACGAACAGAGATAGTCAATCATGGGATTGATTCAGTACAATTTTTATCAAAAGTCATTCAGCTGCAGGAACAAAAGAAATGACATGGATGTACAAATTTTAGTTGTTTGTTAGCTCACATTCATTTTTCATTCGAACAAATTCGTTACAAATAAATATTAATTGGGACTTTATGTTATGTAAATATTTTAAAAGTAAAATTAAATACCTACCTACAGGTGAGCAACCTTTGTCCTACTTCCTGGTTTAAAATTAGACCCCGATCACCTAGGCACCGTGGTATTGAAACATGATCAATTTAGTAGGTATTAATGGCAGATTATTATTGCGAAACCGATAAGCTGTGCCACTTGTAATATGCACATAATAGCTTTATTTATGTAACAAACTGATAAACGCAGACTGACTGGTCAAGATTTCGCATTGCTGTGTTCCGGTTTAATTGAAGGGAGCCTTTTCGTCTGCGAGTGAGACACAGTGCGATATCGGACGTGCTTTGTGAGGTGTTGCTATTATAGATAGGCACAAGTAAGGTGGGCTTGCTCCATCACTTTTTACCATTAAAAATATCCATCTTATTTCTGTGAGATTTATTCACTAAAAGTTCTTACCAAATAATTCAACAAACACCTTTTTACGGCACATCAAACACGTCCAAGAGTAATTTAATAAAACCTCATTCAAAGCCAAATGCTACGACTAAGGTTATGTTTCCTAAAAGCAGTGAAGGTCTATAAGACGACCGTAATACCTATATTGTTAATAATATTGTTTGACAGTAGATACCCGTCACCTGGTTGTGTTATTAATTATGGCTAGGAGTATAAAATAAAAAACGTATATTAATCCAAAGAAACATCATTATACTATATAAAGCTAGACTACCACTGACTCACTCACTGACATGCTAGAAAAGGCAGAAGGAGTGGAGCTACACCACAATAATGTTCTACGAAAATGTGTATAAACACCAAACGAGTAGAGGAAAATTATAGCGGTTCTCGAAATCCAAGATGGCGCCGGTGTTGATTTGCGCGTTCGCAAACTATGACAGATAGAGGGCGTCCGAGCGTGTCATCCGACTGATTGTAGGTTGGGATTTTGGGATTTGGTGAAAAAAAAAAAAAAAACAAGATGGCGGCCGCGCAATTTCGATTTGAATTTTTCGACTTTTTAGGGTTGTCTTTGGCGGATTACTTTGTTTTACGAAACTCGCAAGTTGGCAACACTGAGTATAAGGGTGCGTAGCCTATATCCTTGAGATTTAGGAAAAATTATGACTTTTCAAAAATCCAAGATGGCGGAGGCTGTGGCGGCCATTTTGTAAAAGTCATGGTTTTTGCTAAATTTTCAAAACCATTTTTAGGGTAGATGGCAACATTTTAGGGGGTCGAGTTGTACCGAGCGGTTGTGTGATTCGATGAGGAGTGTTGCTTGAATTAAAAATTTTCCCCATATTTAGGGTAATTTCCGAGATTTTCCCCAAAAACATGAAAAGTAGAAATAATGACATTTTGAATAGAGACTTGGAATGCATAGGAGCGTTGGCCTCCCCCGAATGACATTTGACCATTTTCGTAACTTTTGGTTGGCAACCCCGAGAGACTTGCAACTTTTTAGTTTTTGGGACTTTTTGACTTTGGCGGATTAATTTGTTCTACGAAACTCAAAAGCTGGCAACACCGATTATGCAGAACGATAGCCTATATCCTTGAGATTTCAGAAAAATTATGACTTTTCAAAAATCCAAGATGGCGGACGGCGTGGCGGCCATTTTGTAAAAAAGTTGCGATTTTCGAGAAAATCACGATTTTCAAACCGAAATATCGGGTAGTTGGCAACCCCCTACCTGGATGAATTGTAAGGACCGGTTGTGCAGTTGGTAGAGGAGTGTTGCTTGGTTAAAATTTTTTCCCCATTTTTAGGGTAGTTTCCCCGCTATCTCTCGGGAACGTGAAAAGTAGAAATAACGACATTTTGAATTAAAATTTCCACTAGCTGGCAAGAATGGGCCCACCCAAATGACATTTGATCATTTTCGTTTCCCGCAGCTGGCAACCCCGCATGCTATAGGAGTTTGAATTTTTCAGTCAGACCCGACTTTGGCGACTTACTTTGTTCTACCAAGTTTAAGGTATGACTACCGTTCTTTCACTGACAGGTAGCTTGTATCCTGTATATTTCAGAAAAATTATGACATTTCAGAAATTCAAAATGGCCGCCGTGTCATTTCCGGTTTTCAAAACTTTAACCGATTTGCATCGTTTAAACGGGGTATCCGAAGGAGATTGTGGACTTTGAATGGAATTTTGCACTTTTTTTAATTTTAATTGGGTTTTTACTGCAATTAGTGGTGGGCATTGCAAGATGGCGGCCATGTAGATTTTTTTTGCGAAACTTTAATCGATTGACTTCGTTCCAACGGGGTATCCGAATGAGATTGAGGGGTTTATAGGAGTTAGTAGGGTTTTTAGGGGCTTTTGATAAAAATACGGCATAAAAAAAAAGACGCGAGCTGCTTGCAGCTCGCGCGCAACGCAACCACTAGTCAATATATATAAAACTCTTTTGAAGCTGACAGAGAATCAACGCACAGCCTAAACCATAAGTCCTATAGAGGTATGAAATTTGGAGGGTAGGATCTTTATATAGTGTAGGGGCGCACTAAGAATGAAATTTTGAAAAGTAGCACTCTAAAGGGTCTAGAACGCGAGCAACGCCGCGGGCGACGGCTAGTAATTTTATAAATGGTTGGAAAACAGGTGGCGCTTCTTACGAACTCAAGGGCTCATTACATTACAAAAGCACATTAAATTATTGCATTGGAATGTAGGTACAGCAAGTTCCATAACGACTATACAAAATTATTCGAAGAAAGAGGCGTGACACGTTCATTGCCACATGAGTATTTATTTCTTGCATAAAAAGTTGGTAGAACTTCATGGCGAAACTGTTCTCGTGACAACATCTTGGATGAAGAAAAAAGTGACATCTGCAAATGTAAGTTGATCTTTTTGAAAGTTCCTAGTTTTTTAATTTAAAAAAAATAAAGTTTAGTAAAAACCTTACCATAAAACTCTTTGATAGTGATGTAGAGTTTGTAGAGCCATCTATTTTTTTATTTTCAATTTTGTGCAACAAAGTGTGTGCTAACTGCAATCGTCAAAGGGTAAGTTTTTTGCAACACAGCTTTTTGAGAGCTAAAGATAGAAATATTGATAAAGTTGAAAGGTAGTGTTTTTTTTCCAGTCGGGACGAGATGCCGACAGTCAAAAACTAGAATACTTCATGACATTAATCATTGATCATTAATATGGTCGTATCTGTTTCTAGCATCCGATCTCATCCTGTTGTTGTTAATCATGGCACCTAGATATTGCTCTATCAAGGCCTTGCACCTCTCTTCAGAGGATGTTGGGTTGATGCAAGAAGTAGGTAGCTGGTTATAAACTTAGTAATAATATCCGGTATAAGGTTTCCAAAGGTCTGAATATAACTGGCGGGTGTACATCCACATAAAACATAGAGGTAAGTGGATGTACTGATGGTCGTTGGTTTTCTCAATATCCTTGGTCGTTTGCAAATTACGATTGCAAAACTGTCTTCATGATTTTGCAGAGAAGCCTTGGTTTTATAGGAAACTGTGACCGTCATTATAAAGGTTTTGACGAAGACACTTTTGCAGAAGTCATAGATTGTCTCCGTCAACATTGCACTATAGAGTTCAGTAGAACCTTGGTTTTATACGAGTATGTATAGAATTTATGGCTTGACCCCGAAGTAGATTACCAAATAGTTACTACGTTTCTAGATTAATGATAGAGACCGATGATATTTTAACAAGTTTAGTAATCTAAGGTGATGTAGAGTCAGTCATTTTGTAAGGTTTACATAAACTTTGGGGGGTACTTCGAAACTATCTAAATTATTTTATTTTCGTCCGAATACTGAAACCTGCCTCACCATCCAACTAGGTGGACAGCGTGGTTGGTCGGTTGGTAGTAGACGCTCTGTTGAACGTTACTCATTGGTAAGAGATATAATAGCATTCATTAAATCCTAAGTAGCGTTTCATCCATGATTGACAGAAGTCAATATCTAGGGATAGTTTTGTGGTGATGATGATGACGGTCATCACTTTATAGAAACGGACGACAGTGTATCATCCGTGTTGCCTAATATAACTGCATTACGACATGTTGATGGCCTTCGAAATTTAATTATGATTCGATCGTTTTGTCGTTTGGTTTTACTGGACATCGTGGGTACAATCAATAAATAAATCTTCGCTTAATGTCTCTATCTCTGTTTTAAAAATAATAAGTGTTTTTTTTTATCTCACGTAAATAGCCTGATTAGCTACCTGGGTATGGTAAACTGCTAAAATACATCATTCGGTAAGTACCTAATGTACTAGTAACTAAAAAAATATAGGTAATTACATAGGTAAGTATAAAATATAATGAATAAAATCGATCAAAAAGTTTTTTCATCAGCGGGCAGGATACTTTATTTAGTAGAATAATTTCTACCTTGTGTTATACGACCCAAAGAACCGGTTTCGTTTTTAATTAAAAAACCAAAAGATTAAAAAAAAATAGGTTATTTCCTAGTTATACTCAAAAGTGGGGAAGCCTGAGGGTCACAGCCTACAGCCTATCACACTCTACCACCACTACTTTCGTTCTCAGTACCGGCACGGAACCAACACGTATTACACGTATTTAGGGTTCCCTCTACCCTGAGAGAGTTTCGGGAGAATGTGATAAAGTTCTGTGATTATTTTTGTAGTTTTTGTGATAGCAACAAATATTTAATTTACTTTATTGAAAATGGTTTCAAACACGAAGTGGTTGTTTTTGATTGGGATTACTGCCTTACAACTTTCTGGTGAGTACCTACTCTTATTGTTTTATTTTTGGGAATACCTAATGGTCAAAAATTAGGTTAAAAATTTACATATAAACAGACATAACTCATTCATCAATCTAGTTCTCATATTACATACATATTGCCTAGTTTGGGATTATAGGGCGTTGCGTGAAATGTCTATTTATGTATATTTATTTTTTATTTGAAACATAATTATGTAAATGCACAGCTCAATATTTTTTTTAAAAACATGCCACTCCGACCGACCCTCTCAAAGATGTTAGAAGGGTTGCTTGTTACCATGCAGTCATAAGTCACTTATCTAAGATAATATCTTAGTTATGACAATGTGACTTATGACTGTCTGGTGAAACCTTATATTATAAGGTTTCGCCAAATGTTGAGAATGTTGTAGGGATCCGAAATAAAACGTAAAAAACGTAAAACATAGAAAAAGGTTTCTTCTCATAAATATTTATACAATTTACTGGATGTTCATATTTATATTTATAAACCAACCATAACACTATTCTAGTTATTTTTGTAGAACAAGTTCAATTCAACGTGGGCTATTACGAGCAAGTGCAAATGCAGACGTAACCTACATGCATTTGTAATTACATAACGTTAGCAACAAGTTTGTTTTGAGCTCTTCCTCATCCGTGTTAGATGATACACGATACAAAAAATTTGGAATAAATAAATAAATATTCATGGACATTTACACAACATCAAACGGCAAACCAAACAAATATTGTGCTATAGGAACCATATTACTAATAGAATACATAATAAATGCTTGATAATTGCCATTATGTACTTTTCTTTGAATATAACAGCATACGTGATTTTTTTTTGTGTATTTCAAAGAAAAATTGTTAATCGATCCGTATGTAAGAAAATTTTTATATAGTAGCTTATAATTGCCTTGGTTTTAGGGCAGTGCATGTACTGTAATAGTATGAATATGCATTAAGTAATGTTAACGTTTCTACAAAATAAATTGCGCTAATAATAAATCAAAAACTGCCTACTTACTACATTTGTTTACCGGTAGTGCAGTCTTATAATAATTTTCAAGGTAAACTACTGTAACTACTACTTCAAAAAGTAGATAATGCACCTTTTCCTTCGTAATCCAAAATTAACTTGTTTTTACAAGTTGCTAGTAAAGTTACTGCCATTCACAACAGTTTAAACACTTAAATACCTTACTCAATTGCCGATTAATTATGTTCCCAATAACAAACTAGGCTTACTTTAAATAAGCACTCTGATGTGTAGGTATGTACCTACCTACTATAAATATTTTTATTGATGCAAAAATTTTGACAGTCTTCTTGTTCCGTCAGATCTGTTGAAAACTAAATTCCTAAAAATAAACTCCGGCTGTGATATGCCAGTCGCCGTTTTTTTGGAAGCCGCATCAAAGCACGCGTGCGAATTTTGTCACTTCCGATCGACACGACCGACATTCGACATTCGTTGCGTAACCGTGAACCGCGCACGACCTCTTGTGCTTTCTCGCCGTTTGATGCTTCATTGTTTACTTATGCCCATACACGTACGTACTACTTATCAGCAATTATGCACATGCGTAAGAAAAAGTATTCTTAATCATAGTTTTTTTTTATGATAAAAGTAATGGAACAAGCTGATAGCTCACCTGATGTTAAGTGATAACTTCTGCCTATAATAGTATTCTAGGATTTAAAGATAAGGCAGTATGTGCACTAGATGGCCAAACAAGTAATCTGGGCTGTTAGTTTTTGCACTCATACTGCGCCCACGCATGCTAAAGTATGAGCGCCCAAGATAACGGTTTTTTTTCAACGAGAATACAAAAATAATGTCATCCTACTTTTCTTGGGTACCGAAAAGTAGGATGAAATCAGAACACCTAAATAGCAAAAAGACTATTTAGTAGAGTTGTTTACCTTAACGAAAAATAAAAAAAAATCGATTTCGACTTTTCGTATGAATAAAATTTAAAACCTGCATGGCCTAATTAGATTCAATGACATTTATGGCATTGTCATACAATTTATTTTACTCTAAACTTATCCTCTGCATAAAATATAATTATTATGTCACCTTAACAATCCGGTCCTGTCAATATCTTATCACAATAAGTAGGTGTGGTATTTACGTGCAACTATGCAAAAAGCCATGCAAATGACCTTAAACATTAGGGTGATTGACCATGAAGCTACCTTGTGGCTCAATCGGTTGCACAATCAACAGATAATAATATGTCTTGTAAGAGGTGCTTAAATCCAACCTTTAATTTAGACGATGACCCCTTATAGAAAAAAACCGCAAAGTGCAATTTTAATCATGCGATGTGGGTTCCGTAACGAGATATTCATAGAATTTAAAAATTATACATTCACGATGGAAAATAAAAACGAAATAGGTAATAATGCACAATTTGATCGTTATTTCTTTAAAAAATTTAGTGCCTCTTTGCAAAAAAGCTGGTAGACAAAATAACGAAGTATCAACGTAGGGGTTCGAATTATTATTGTTGGTAAGGGAACCTTAAAAATATTAATGCTTTAACTTATCCGTTTTTATTATTAACACTGTATATTATATTGTGATGCAAATTAGTATGACAAAATGACCTTTACATGACCTTTATGGAAATATAGTTTCAAAAAAGCATTGAACTGAGCATCTTTGTTGATAGATATTGCAAAACTTATTAATCTCATGATCATTCATATGTATATGATACACAATGAAATATATGAAAAATATAGTGTTCTCAGGTTTTCCTGCTAAAATATTTTTAGACATATAAATAGAGTTAAAAATGATACCTATACACACTATCACTAACTACTATGCTTAGGCGAAAAACACTGAGCACTTTCGAAAACTTCAGTATGATTTTTCGAATCATAAATTTCTTAATAACATTATCTCTTTTGATATAATATTATTGTGAACCAATTCCGTTTTACGCGTTCGTTCACATGATCACATCAGACCTTTCAATTATTACGTTTCTTACAAAACAGCGTGGGATTAACCAGTGTTGCAAGATCCTATTGCAGTCGCGTTTTATATGGCAGATGAGGTCAGTATTGATTGGGGACTGTATTAAACAATTCGATAGGTCGTAACACTTTCACTGGTTCACTTTACTTTCGAGTCTTCGATCCTTGCGAAGGTGAACTAGTTATGTGTGGTGTTGATTACATTGCATGCATAATAGTGTCTCACTTTTCCTATTTCAATACTCTGAATAGTTTACAAAAAAAAAACATTTTTCCTTGGCCGGAATCCTAAATATCAGAAATAAACTCTGAACTGACCTCTAGGCATGGTAGAGATCCCCTTAGATCTTTTGTCTACTCAAGGTAGTAAGAACGTCCTTGAAAATTGGTTGCTGAAGATATATTTCGTATATCTAATTTGATTTGTAAATTGTAATTCACAATCTAGAATTAGTTTGGTAAAATTACAAGCTATAAATTGCTAGGAATGTGAGTAACGACGTTGTTTACTAATGTATTTATTGTGTAAAAGAATCAGAGTGGAAAGTGTTGAGACTTGCGTCTTTATCACGCACTTAGACGTGTTTAGTAGACTCTTTGTTATGGGGTCGAAGGTATTCTGCAACTGACTCTAATTACAATGGACCAAGCGTTTCATAAAAATACCAAGCAATGTCAAAATATGCAGCTTTGAAAAGTCAGCAAGGATATACTTATACCTACTTACTTCAAGTATACTTATGGTATACTTTGCCATTTTATGCGCAAATAGACTCAAGAATATTTGCACTGGCGCATGACGTTTAACAACATTAAACGCTGTAACTTTGTGATTAATATCTACTGACTTAGTAGCACCAGCAACAAAAATATACATTGTATAATTCTGTACAAAATACGAATATCAATGTGACACCAATGCGGTTGTCGCACGACCTCGATTTTACGACTGGAATATTAAATTCACCTCTACTTATAGCCAAAGCAGAGGCATTATGATTCCAATCACTTTGAGATCGAATTATGAAATAGGAAATCCATTTTCCCCAAAAAAATTATCACATCCTTAAAGATAAGATCATTGAAATATCTATACTTAAAAGCCCGTATACCTTGTAGGTACATACGTAACATCGTAATATTTTGCGGTACTCTATACGTAGGTGACCAGCCGGGACCTTTATTTATATTTCTAGCGCGTATTCACCATTCCTTGGCTGTCATAAAAACGAAATATAGACTCTAGCACAATGGCATAAAAGTCATTGCATCTGGCAAATTTTTATCCGTGCATGTAGCTATGACCTTGTCGGTCGCGTGTCAGATATTACAAAACAATTTTGACAAGTACAGTGATTACATTTGAAGGAAGGTGGGTTAATTGGCCTTACTTCCAAGTTTGTATAAACATTTTCGCATAAAGTAAATTCTTGAGGATTCTTGAGAATTAATGGATTTCATATGGCAGTCGTTGTGCAGAAGGTAGTTTTTTTTTTTCAAAAGGCCCGATTCTTAGCTCTTTTGAACATTCGTACATTTGGTTCTTATTTCGATTTCGGCTTCTTATTCAAGAGTGACAGTTAATATTCAGTATGGAGAGTGCCATTTTGAGCATGGAATGTGATGCACGGCTTAGCAGAAGAGTTGGGAAGTTATTGACGTTATAATGCGGTTACCGCAATTTAATAAACGACGTCAGTATCTCATGACTTAAACACGGCTTATTTTGATATCTGTAGTAACATTACTTTAGCAATGTGGTGTGGTTCGACCGGCAAAACTCTCAACAGGGTCATTGCGCAAATTATAGTCTGAGAGGATAATTCCCAAACCAAATATACAACCTTAATATTTTATCACATTCGATACCTATTCTGTGCCAAACTGCCACGTGAGATCATCTATTCCACTATCCATAAATACCAACTATAAAAAATCCCTTTGAAGTTTGAACATCAAACTACATAATAAATGCAATTTTCAAATAATTTTTCAGTATCAGAAAGCCAACAAAACGCCGAGAGACCGGTAAAAGAGAAGAAGCCACAGTCAGTTCGGGACCTTCTCAACACGACGTCATGCATCCAGCCTCCGTACCGGTGTCCACATCCAAGTATGCAGTACTATTTGTATACAAGGTCACTGTTAATTTTTCTTGACTCTACAATTTTTGCGTTCATTTTTAACCTACTTTTTAATGAAACCCGTTATTCCATCATTTAGTTGTGTACTTACTTAATAAAACGGAATTCTATTCCAGCCAGTAACATTCTGATAATCTTCCAGTCTTTACGTAAATATGGAATGTAAGGTTACTAACTTTTGCATAGCTATCTCTCGAACAAAAAGAAACGTTTCCTACCAAAGATTGGTTTTCCTTAAAACTTATTCAAAAAATCAACAAGCCAAGTGACAAGAAGACCGTTGAACGTTGCATTTTATGACAAGCATATCTTACGTAACAATAATAACTTGATAATGTATTTTTCAGATCCACTCAAGCGAAAGGAGAGCTGATAAACACTCTAGACAATGACTCGCTGACTCGCTCTAGATTCAACGCGAAACATCCAACGAAGGTTGTGGTGCATGGTTTCGGAGGAGGCAGGAATCTGTCTCCGAGCACTGATATGAGGAAGGCATACTTCACTAAAGGAAACTATAACATCATCATCGTGGATTACGGGTCATTGGTCAAGGAACCTTGTTTGAGTCAGGTACTTAATATTATATACGATTGCATCTAGTTTTTTAGATAGCTTAACTGTTTCATGTGTATTTTGTAAATATTGTGAATATTGTAAATACTGTATTCGTTGTAATTTTCTTTGTGAATAAAATATTTTTTTAAGATAGGAGAGGTTTCAACTAGATAAATATAAAGAAGGTAGGTACGTGAATTTAAATTACTTTGCATTTTAATGAAACTTTTGTTCGTCTTCTTCAAAATTGAAGCACGAACGTAACGAAAAGTATTTTAGCAAATTAGAGTAAAGCTTAACATAAAGCAACTTTGTAAAAGATCATTGTTAGTATTATGTATGTTAGCACTATTGTTAGGTACCGTACAGTTATAAAAGCTTTTGTTCCTACCAACAACCAACTTACAAGTTACGTAACAGTATTTAACTTGACAATGCACTGCTACTATTATCCATTTAGGCATTACTTCAACAATCTTTCGAGACAATGTCTATAGTAGGATGGTAATAGATACATAACAATGGGTTATGTGTTGGGTACAGTGAATGGCTGGCAATTTGTGAATAAATTTACATTGTTTTAAAAAAAAAATTGTTACCGAATTCATCTGATTGTACGTCTGACGGCTTACGCAACAACATCGTACTAACAACACGGCATTAAAATAATTATTTTATTATTTGTCAAAAACTATTTACAACAATGATTTTTATTTATAATAGAAAAATGTGGAAATAATATGAACATTGAGCTAATTAATATTAAAAACTAAACTTGCGAATCCTGCAATTATGAATTACACAAAGATTTTTTTTATTTTTGTCGTTTGAGACCTATACATTCATTGCTTCAAAAAACGACAGAAAAAAATAATTAATACCAAACTTTGATTTAACAGATAGAATGGGCTCCCCGCTTCGCCGGCCTCTGCATAGCCCAGCTGGTAGAGTACTTACAGTACCATCCTGTGAAGTCGGTGCCTCCTGAGAAGCTGCACACCATCGGCTACAGTGTGGGAGCTCATATCCTCGGGCTAGTTGCCAACCATCTTGCGCAAGGGAAACTTGGACGGATTACTGGTAATGAGTTTTAGTACGAAAACAGTACAATCACTAGGTTATAGGTATAACCTAGGAATTTTCAAGAAAAAAGTGAATAGGTGTATTATAGCTAAGCGTGCTCCACCTCAGGCTGCAGCTACTCTTACCATCAAGGTGTGCTGGCAGCCAAATGCTTAGCTATAGCTCATAAAAAAAAGTAAACTATTAACACTAGATAAAACTATTTTTTTCTTACAATATTGTTCACTAAAATCAAAACTCAAAAATTATTTTGACTTATTTCTAGGTCTAGATCCAACAATCCTGTTCTACATGGGTAACAACCGCTCCCGAGATTTGGACCACACTGATGCCCTATTCGTGGACGTCCTGCACACAGGCGCTGGTATCCTGGGCCAATGGGGACCTAACGGGCACGCTGATTTCTATGTCAACGGTGGTTCGAGTCAGCCAGGGTGCGCACATGATACTATATTCCGTGAGTAGCTAAATCTTTCACAGTAATTGATAATTACAATTTTAGTTATACCGATAAATATACCAACCAATGAATAGGAACATGCAAGGCCGCCTTGCTGGGGGTACAAATAAAATATTTTGTAATTAAATGTATAGCGTTCGCTAAAAGTGTTCTTTAATAACAAACAATTTGATTTAGCTAATCGGGCTGGGCTTTCAGTGGTAGAAAATGTAGAGAAATTAATAGTAATAATAGGTAGTAATGACAATAAAAATAAAACAAAACTGGTAATTTCGGCGCCTGCCTATCCACTGCTAAGTGCGTAAACTTTACGTAACAAGTGAAAATACCTAGGTTATTAAACAGAACCGGTTTTTGTAATGGGTTACCTAGGGACAGGTAAGGTATTACGGAATTGGCTAGTGACTGCTTCTACCTAAAAGCGATCTAACGACATCTCTACCGCTTAAGTAGCGACAGTAGTGCCATCTATAAGTTCCTCAATGAAACAAATAGCTACATTACCTCTCACAGGTTCAATACTCGGAGGAATGGCACTCCACATTTTCATTATAATATGCGAAGGTTGTGCACATGTTTTGTGACTGCAAAAATAAGAGATGGCGCCACTTTGGAGAATAAGCCCGACTAACACTCAAATACGTAGATTGGTCAAAGCGTTAATTCTTTTATTTATGTATTTTAACACTAAAAAGATATTTTTTTTACTATTAAGCTCTAGCTAGTCTGTTATACTAAACTTATGATGATTTATGTTATGGTATGCTCTCCTCTATTCCAGAAACGCTATCATGTGATCACACCAAAGTGACACCATACTTTATAGAGTCGATCAACAGCCGGATTGGTTTCTGGGCTGGACCCTGCACTAGCCTATTCTCATACCTCATCGGATGGTGTGAGCCTAAGGACACGGAGTATGTTCTTATGGGAGAGCATGTAACGCAAAAGTAAGTTAATCTTTTTTGCTATTAAGCTTTTGAATCTATTATCCAACTCTATTTTTAAATTATTTACAAACGAATTAAAACAAAGGCAACCTTAATCTTAATAAGAGTTTTCTTCCAGGAAACCTTTCTTTTTTTTTCATTTTTTATGACCTCTTTTTTTCCAAAATCAAATCCAACTGGTTGTTCATTTATTTTAAGTATAGTAATAACTATATTACAGAGGAAGTACGTATTAAGTATTATAAGTTTAGAATCACTCAGTTTTTGCAGATTTTAGATTATAACTGTCAAGAAGCCTTATGTCAGGATAACATACCTATTTACCTTTCATTGTTCTGAGAGATAATTGATCCAGCTACGTCCGTAGAAAGGTTGCTCAGCAAAGTATTTAGTTTCATTACTACCTTATAATGTTAAAGTGAGGAATTTGTATTTAATTGTGAGGTTATTTTTAGCGCTCGAGGTGTATACTACGTGACAACGAACGCAAAACCACCATACGCACGAGGTTTCCCTGGAAAGAGCAGACGGTTGAGATCCATCACTCCCTATAGCTAATACTAACCTACATACTGAATTAGTATATTTGTAATCAAAAGTAAAAGTAATTTCTAAACTATGTACATACTTATCAAGCTTTAGTTATTATTTGCTTTCTTGGAATCAATGGATTATAAGGAAATAACATATAGGAAATACATCAAATTGCATAATACCAAATTATATTTCGCTAGAACAAAATTTAGAAATAATTATGATAAGTTGTTGTTTAAGGTAACTATGTAAGTAGCTGTTTTATAAAAGTACTTAAGTTGATACCGACGGCTCAATAAGAATTGTAGTTATTTTACATGGTATAGTTATTTATTATCTGTATTTTTTAATAAATGGGATGATTTATTTATATCTCAAGTTAATCGAAGTTACCTTATTCATAAATTATTACTGTAAGTGTTCTAAGAATACTTAAGATTATGTAAGGGATATCTGCAATTATATTATTATAATTTAATGGGTACCAACGTTTTTTGAAATAAAATATTTTAATTGAGAATGTATGTGTTTCTTTTATTAAGTCCCCCAAGTTATTTAGAAACCAAACGATATCATCATCATCAATATATATAAAACTCTTTTGAAGCTGACAGAGAATCAACGCACAGCCTAAACTATAAGTCCTAGAGGTATGAAATTTGGAGGGTAGTATCCTTATATAGTGTAGGGGTGCACTAAGAAAGGAATTTTGAAACGTCACACTCTAAAGGGTAGAACGCGAGTAACGCCGCGGGCGACGGCTAATTTTGAATATAATGGATACCCCTTTTTATCTAGCAATATTTTAGCCTACCACTTATCCTTGTCTTGGCACACTAATCCTTTAAACATATTTACTTGATTTGGTAAGATAGAGGAAAATAAAACAATATTATATTTTAACATATAATTGGGAAGATAATGTCACCATTCAAACATACAATGAAGATTCCAACTAAAACTTAATAAATAATTAGCTTATTTTTTAACAAGATAAAAAGTTTGTAGCTATAACGTAACATTAAGAAATAAAAAACTTGTACAAGTAATAAGTTAAATTAATGCATTTCCCATTCTCTGTGTCATTTATTGCTTCAAATACTTTTATTATGAACATAATTTCCTTTAGTGTTTTTCATAATCAATGCAAGTCAATCAACATAATTTCATACACATTTTTATATATTCCTTTAATAAACAAGTACAGAGTACAAATAATATTAATAATTTAAAACATTTATACCTACCCACACAATCATTTTTTTTACATAATATTCATTCATTCAATACTATTAAGACTATTATGACCGTATCAATGAATGCAACTAAATGTATTGTTAAAACCCAGTTATCTGATCTCGCAACCCTGCTCTACACCTGAAATATAATTTTTGTGCATTAATAAAATAAAGTAGATTATTACCTAATACTTATTTCAAAATAATAAATTTATAAATGTAATTATTAAATTAAAATAGTATAGTATTAAAGCAAATATGAAAAGCAGTTTTTTTATTTACAGCTGTTTTAAAAATGAGGACTTTCAAAGCAAATCCATAATCATGAGTCTAATCAGTAATTGACAAATCAGTGCTTCTTATTTTTTTAACATTGTCCTAACGATACCTACTCGTATTTACACAAATATTTAATTTTTGCTATAACAAATTAAAACCAACAATAAATATTTAAATTATCGAACATAAACATAAACAAAAGCCATACTGAACATAATATTTTAATCTCGATCATCTAATAGTTTAAAAATATTTTTGAAACTCTCGAATTTAAATAAAGTATGAAAACCAGTCTAATTTTTTTTTAAATGTCTGTTAAACCATGTATTTGTGTTGCTATTAAGTTTACTCGTTACAAATAATATATAAATTTATACTTGTTTGGTTATTTTTTTAAATGTCTGTTAAACCATGTATTTGTCGTTACAAATAATATATAAATTTATACTTGTTTGGTTACTGGTCAGCAAAATCGTAAAAATAATAGTCTAAAAAACTCGAAAGTAAAACTTATCTAAAATAAGTACACGTTATTTTATCATTTATATTAGAATTAAAACTTATTCTAATACTAAGTTCGACTTATAGTACGGTATTGTCATATTTATACACTAACATACCTTTATACCTTAACATTAAACTACTGTCGCTTCGGGAAGCATTATTGTCGACACAGCCTTACAGAGTGAGATCACCCCATTTTCTTAACCTAAGTTATTGTCTTATACTATTAAAACTCTTTAAATAATACTGCATGCGATATAACAATAGAAAAGTTTTTATTAAGATTCCAAACCATATCAAAATATATAATAATAATATATATTGCTTTAAAATGATTATAATAACATTTGAATAATACACATTGAAATAATACACTATCATAATAAATAAATAAACTTCCGTAAAATAGTATACATACTTATACTATAGCGGTGCATGCCAACAAGTGCATGGGGGATCATAATTACCCTTACCGCCATTTTCTTGGACATTGTGAAAATTATCATCAAAAGATTTGAAAATTAAAACTCATCACACTACTGCTTTATTGCACTTTCCCGACCAATAGCAGAACTTACAAGCATAATTTTTTTTTTAATTAAAATGTTAATTATTTCTGCGGCTGCTTTATAAATAAATGAAATTATAATCATGAGGACAACAAAACTTGACGCAAGTTAAACTCACACCGAGATTATAAAATATATGTTTAATGCGTGGATTATAAGAACGCATAGATATGTCTCAAATTGCAAATTGATAACCCTGGTTTAATTATAATTAACGCATAAACAATCTGTAAAGTATTTTACAAAAAATATATAGTTTTGCAATAATTTTCAGTGATAAGTATCTTAATGTGTATACCTAATAATAAATATATTTTTAAATCATTATTTTTATTGGATATAATAAACTACACACCGATTTATTTATTTCAATTTATTCAAAGTATATTTTTACATCACTGAATTGACGGCGTAGAGATTCGTCTTTTAAAACAATTATATTGCTTCGTTTATAATTCTAATTTTATGTTAATGCTTACGATAAAAATAATTCAATCATCAATAATATTAATTAATTAAGTACAATGGTTTATATCAATATTATGCATTTCTTTTAGACTTGATATAATAAGACTCGATTTTCTGTAACTATAGTTATTTTATTATTGTGTAGTGTCATTGCGCTAGAATACATGTTGGTTTGATTTAATAAAGTGTCTGCGTAAAATTATTAAAAAGAGATGCTGTTCATTTTTTCTACGCATAGGTAAGATTATTTAAAAAAAGCAACCAATAAAATCAACCACAAAACTTATAGGTACATAATTATAGTATCTATAAGTGTTGAGCTACGTTAATATGTTTTTATGATAATTCTCACCGATGTCCAATTTATAGATTTAAGTAATTTATTTAATTTTACCTAATCATTATATTATAATCCCTAATCTAACTTTTTTTGTTTTTTTTTTAAATATTTTGTATAATATTGCTAAGTATCTAAAATTTTTTACCTATACGATTTATTAACAGCAAAAGTAATACGTTCAAGCATTATTATGTAGGTATTTTATAATTTATACTGAATTTGAAGTTTCATTTGGAGTTAGTCGGAGTACATACCCTTATTTGAGTATTGGATATGACACACCTAGCTAACTATAATTATAAGGAGCATGATGTATAGATAAGACTTTTTGGTATTTGGTAGTCTTATCCACGCCAACTCTGTTTCTTGGTATTGAGAATGTACTCTACACGTGCACTGCATAACAAGTGACATTTTGGTCTCACATACCTACAGTCGTTTATTATTATTGTCGCAAAATCCGTTAGCCAAAAAGCTAACACACAAACCTTACACTTTTTTAGATCAAAATACTAAATTTAAATAAAATATTGTTCCTATCATATTCACAAATATTACCTAGATTATTAATCGAAGCTTTACATCCTAATTATTTTAAATATTGTCTTGAATTGATCGAATGAGCGAAGCGAACGAGGATCTTAGTGGCAACTGGATCAAATCGACGTATGTTTGTTCGCATAATTTTCGCCCACATATTCGATCTTCATAGAATTTGGTAAGTCTACTAATAGTGCTTATTGTTTTACTGCTAAGGTAATTATGATGTACATCAACGAAGGAGTTGTACAGTTATAAGGTGGACCCTTATAACAAGAGAATACCTTAAGGGAGTTAAAAAATAACACAAAAAATCAAGTGAGGTGACATAATGATAGGGCTTCATATAGTGAAGTCATTCCAAAACCGTTTTATTGATGTCCTAGATTAAACAGATTTTGAACTGAGTTGGTTAAACCAATATGATATGAGCCGTTCGGGGCGAACTGCTAGTAATTAATATAAGATATTATAATATACGTATAATAAAAATTAATATTTTAAATATTGTTATTATTATGTAAGAAACATAACCTTACTAATACATTATAAATCATAAAATTCTACTGCATATCACAATCTCACTATCAATAAGTATTTTAGTACCTTCTACTTGCTAATTGTTATTATATGCTATTACTAACATAAATATTATGAGTATTTATTTATTGATTATAAAAATCAATCAATTCTAAAATAAAAAAATTGTTTAAACACTTTTATTTTAAATGCGACTTATTTACAGACATCAGTTACACAAAATTTGACAAAAAAAATTGTTTTTCTTAAATAACTGAACCGAAATATAATCTTTACCGAAGACAAATAATTGTAAATATACTTAAACTAATTTAAATTTTATAACCTAGTGCTGTACTTTTAAGAACTACGAAATTACCAGTAAACGCAAAACGCAAATATAATGCATAATGCATTATACATAACAACACAGAGAATGGTAAATTCAATCGATATAGGTATTGTAACAAATAAAATATACTATAATAATATATAATAATGACACTAGAACATAACGTTAATCAACAATTCTATACTATTAATATTAATAGTAGGTACATATAAAAAATATATAATAATAAGTAAATGTTAATTAAGTAGTATACAGTTTGGTTGTAAAACAGTTTGTAGTCTTACAAGCAAACTGTAATGTTAAAATAAATATAATATTATTGCTTGATTACCTAAATTAACTAAATAGATGGTTACATTACTTCCCTTTTAATTTTATTAGGTAACTTTGACTACTCTATCGTTAAGTAGATAAGTACATTATTATTTTCAAACGTCTTTTTATATCACTAGAGAACAATTAATTTAATAAATATATTTTATAAACATTTTACAACAATTATTATAGAGATTGGTAACAAGGTTGAAATTTTGTATAAATTAAATAACAGTGTTTGACGCAGAAAAATAACAATTAATTATTAGGTATGTATTTTCGCCTGAATATTGAACTTTAGAAAAAACTACTGATCCGAATAACATTTGGGTCAAGTATACTAGCTTCACCTTGTTGGTAATCTTACACAGTGATAAGTAATAAGTATACGGTTAGACCACAAAATATAAAACAATTATAAAAAGACTAAGATCATTTTAATGACTGCCGAAAAAAATGTTTTTGATATGCAATGTATGTAATATATTTACAACACTTTGTACAAGAAATGATCTATCGCATCGACAGATAAAAATATTCTATGATATTATAAAAAATAAAGATAAATAACAAAAGATAGCTTAATTAGGCCCGTTGTCTTTCCCAACTCAAAAAATGAATGTCATGAAATATTATGCAGCAACTGCAACTTTTACCTATAGCTTAGCATTTTGCGCTTGCACAATCAGTTTTATTTATATACCTACTCTAAGAGTTTGTTTTAATAATATTTGGAATATTTTATATTATATGTGTGAATACTTACTAGGATATTTACTAGGTATTCCAGATTCACTGGTGATTTCTAAATTTAATTTCATACTTACTAGGTATTCCTGATTTACTGGTGATCTGATTATTCTGATAATTCACACATCTGATTATTATAATATTGTTGAAAGTATGTATCTGACTGACACTATTATTTAGTAGGTAGGGACTTTTGAATGTTAGAGTAGCTCAAAGTCAATTAGACCTAATAATGTTAGAAACTGTTGACAACAAGGGTAGATAATATAGGTACATCCAAAGCGTCATAAAGATAGGGGCCGGCCCTAAACTTAGGTTCGCATTCAGAAACAATTTTTCCAGTTTAGATTAGTCTGAGACTCAAGCAAAAGTTTTTAATTAAAACGTTTCAAAGGAGTTTGGTTTGAGACTGGGCTCAAACTTTGTCACTGTTTTAGGATACGGGCCTATTGAATTATCGATGACTCAAACGTAATAGTTATAAATTTTGATGGCCTTTCATTCAAAAGTTTCAAAAACTCTTTCCTTGAGACTCGGTTCAAACATGATCACTGTTTCTGAATACGGGCCTAAATTTAAAAAACATAACATCGAATCGCTAAAGCTAGAAATCGATAAAGCTAATGATGTTAATTCACAACAACGAAAATCTATGATAGTTAACCGCAGGTACATCAATATATTATACAAAACGACTAGAATATGACTAGAGTTATAAGCGTTTAGTATGTGCCATCGTCTGTGAGCTCTGGGTATACTTGAGATGGTGGTTGGACCGGCTCGGCCTGGTAGAAGGCGCCGGAGACGAAGGGGTTGTTGGGCACGTGTGCCGCGGCGGGCGCGGGCGCGGGGGCCGGGGGCCGCGGGGGCGCTATGGCCCCGTATGTCGACTTCTCGGACCCTTTCAGAGGAGCTGTTGCTGATGGCTTCTCCATCTAGTTGGATATGGATTTGAAGATACATTTTGATATCTATCTTTCTTCTTCTATATATTTATATTATTTTATATTATTAAGTATATAAAACTCTTAGGTACACTTTAAAAAATAAATGCTTTTTATTTTATTTTTATTTTTTTAAATTATTTAAACCTCTTTTGAAGCTGACAGACAATCAACGCACCGCCTAAACTATAAGTCCTACACCTACAGGTATGAAATTTAGAGGGTAGTATCCTTATATAGTGTAGGAGTGCACTAAGAAAGGAATTTTGAAAAGTCACCCTCTAAAGAGTCTAGAACGCGAGAAACGCCGCGGGCGACGGCTAGTCACAAATATGTTTTGTAAAACACCAGCTTGAATCCCTGTTTTACTAGATTAGTTTAGTTTTATCCAGCGGTATCTCAAGGTGTAGAAAAGTAAGTAGAGAAAGGCTTTTTTAAAAGGTACCTACACTAAAAAAAGAAGAAAAATAAACATTGTTATGGGCGATTATGATTTGAAACCATAGAGACTGGCTGTAACCTGTTTCAAATCTTATAGTATTGAGAAATAAATGATGGGCCTTCTCCATCCACCAGTTTCATGTCAGCACAGAAAAAAAATAAGAAAAAGACAAGAACAGTTTTAAAAATATAAAAAGTATACTTACAAAGGTAGTCTCATGGTCCAATGAGATGGGAGGTGGCTCGTCGCTGCCGAGGTCGGCCCACGGCTGCAGCTCGCCCGAAGCAAAAATACCATAAATGGTGATCCCCACGAAGTGTACTGTCGCGCCCATCAGGAATACCTCGCGCCATTCCGTGATCGCCTTCTCTAGTTGGTTCTGTTATTATAACCAACAGGATTATTGTCTTTTAAGATGTTGGCCAGAATTCTGAAGATTTTGGTAACTATTCGCCATTGTCTTCAGAACTTTTGTTAGTGCCTTCCGAATTAGACAGTAATCAGAAAATCGAAATTAGCTCGAAATAGGTACTTTAATCGTATTTTACAAACAATATTAACATTCAAGGTTATTATGTATCATTAACTGCTAATTGTAGGTTTACAGTAACTGTAAGCTGTTAGTGGTCCAATACTAGAAAACGCCTCCTTAAATATTTCCAGCAAATACTTTATAACATCGAACGGCCATTACAAAAAAGTGGTAAACTTTGAAACCCCTCGAAACATAATGCGGTGATCATTCGTGCGCGCTGCCGCTCCGGAGTGAGCGTTAATAAAGTGCTCAGCGCGAAATATACTGCGTGAAACGCATCGTCGCGCACCCACAAAGCTACTCATTCCATATTCAGCCCGCGTCACGACTTGCTCGATTTCCTATTTTAAATTAGCCACGGCCGAATGTCCTTTTTGTTTCGAGCACCGCTCTCGAGAGCGATACCCTATCTATGCCAGTCTCGAAATTCGCAGGGGTGTCACATCAAAGTTTTTCATAAAACGTACGAATTGAAATTGAATAAAGGTTTCGCTTTCTTTTGTTTCAGATTTCATTTATAAGATTAAAGAAAGCCCGGATTGTTTTGAAGATTGTTTTGCAGTAACTTTATTATGGTCCAGATTACCTAAATAATGTTTTTATAGATTACAATTACACAACAGCAACATGATTTTACAAACAGTCTGAAAAATATAACATATTTGATCATCAAGTTTCACTAACCTTCTCAGCAGTCATGTGGTCGATAACAATTGGAACGACGAATCCAGCAATCGTTCCGATGCCGTTGGAGAGCCCCATCAGAATAGAAGCATATCTTGGTGCGATGTCCAGATGGTTCACGTTATACCCGGATATAGCGAAACCGCTGCAAGCCACGCCAAGAGTCAACTCTATGGTCGCGATGTACTGAAATAAAAACATTTATCGTTTCGTACGAACAGACAGAAGGAAACATATTTTTTTAGAAACAGAGAGAGTAGTTTTACACTCTATCTGGAATAGTCTGTAAACGAAAAAATCCTTCAAAATATAAGCTTGAGTATAATTAGATTTACCTATGTATACAAAAAAGTTATTGCCAAAGGAATCCACACATTATTGGATTGAAACTTACCTTGTTATTAGCATATGCGACGAGTACAAAGAAGAACGCCTCAAGTCCAAAACCTCCGCAGTTGAAAAGTTTCCTCACGTTTGTGGTCGTCATAATGTTGTTCTTACGCAAGTAATCAGCCAACATCCCGCCAATAGGTACAAGTGCCGTCATTATCAGATGGGGAATTGCACCCACGAAGCCAGACTGAAAGGGAAATTAAATTACCTATAGGGAATGTGGCAAAAAATGATACAAAAAAGTTATAGGAGGCTTAAATAAATTAATAATAGTCAAAATTATATTTTACAATCTTTTCATTTTACAATCTTATCATATTACAATAATTTAATTATACAAGTTTTATTTACTCCATAGTTATTTGATAAATTCAAAAAGTGGGCATTGTATATAACTAGGACTATATTTAAGCGTACTTACCTCTGTGATTTGCATATTAAACCTGGTCTTGAAATACGCAGACTGAAAGATAACGAGCAGACAGAAGTTCCAAGTCCTGCAGAAATTGGCTACAATGATAGCGTATACCTAAGATAAAGAAATACGTTAGTTTGAAACTGGAACGCTGTCTGAAAGTCAAGTTTTGAATTAAGTACATCTTCCACGTACAGAAAAGACGGATCTTCATGTCAGATAAAAGAAAATTGAGTATGTATGAAATTTTACTAGCAACATTATAAAACAGCTATTTGAAGATGACTCTTCTATACAATATGATCGTTGGAAACTAACGGGTGGCGAAGTGGCGAACTCCTTCCAAGGCGTGGCGAAGAAGCCAGGCATAGCAGCTTGCGTGGCCGTGCCCAGAGACTGCTCGATGTAGGTCAGCTCCTTAGATGAGATGCAAGGGTGCTTGCTGGGACGTTCGAATACCAGCCACAGCCACATCACATACCTGAGACACGACATTTTAAGAATACACAAAAATATGGTAGGGTAGGATTGTTGATTTGAAACAGGTGAGAACATCATATTAACGCACGGTAGACCAGTAAACTTGTTTAAAACGTACGAATAGCAACTAGATATATGAAAAATTAAAAAATATACAATAAACCCACAAGAACCACGTGAAAATGTCGAAAAAAACATGTCGACTTGCAACAACTACGGTTGCTACGCTTCTTCGACACTTTCCCAATAATGCCCTGCCAGTGTTTTGTTTTTTTACATATAATTTAATGTTTGGTTCATTGGTTTTTTGTATGTATTTTTGCGTGAAAGTAAGAATTTATATTCCATTATATTTTTTCATTCACCTAGAATAACGTTGCTTACCAAATAACCCCAGACACTCCATAGAAGTAGAACGGAGCCTGCCATCCGATGAAGTCCGTCAGTATCCCAGACAGAGGCATGCCGATGACGATACCAGCGTATGTTCCGCAGAAAGCCAGCGTGGCTAACCGGGATCGTTCCATTGGGGGAGCCCACATGCGCCAGATACCATGGCAAGAGGGATAGGTGACACCCTGTATAGAAAGTGTATCTAAATATCAAAGGAACTAGTTTAGCCATGTTCATTTTGTGCAGAGCTGAACTCTGAGACAGTATTTCATAAAAAAAACTTATTTTTATGCTAGAGATACAAGGTTAATTAACTCTATTATAATTGCACCTCACTGAGTATTTCCTGTTTGACATTAAGTACACTGTGTACGAAACACAAGTCAAGTTCTTGACTTGTGTTTCTCGTGATTCGTCTTTTCGACTACTAATAAAAACCTTTATTTCATTAGAAAATTATTATATTCTTATTAGTAAAGAAAAAAGCGAGTTCTAACTAAAAATAATATCTAGAAAGATTTGTCATTTCACATTGAAAAGAACGCTACCTTTCTTATCATTTCCAAAGCTGATATCAATGGCATACAATTTCATCTTTAATAGGATAGCGTTGAGGATTCAACTAAGCTTGGATGTACGCTGTAAATACGTTGCCATGGCGAAGGGATCCGTAATCCTAAAGAGGCTCAACCTATAGATACGTACGTACATTATGTAGGTACTATATTCGTAATAAAAGAACATTGATCGCTGGTTCGATTGAAAGTGGTTGAAAACGACGTTGAATTTGATACGGAGATTTACAAAATGAAAGTAAGAAAAGTATACCTAATAAATAAGCTTAGTAAGCAACACTATCACCGGTTTGGCAATAAACAGTACTTTTTATTAATAACTATCAGAATATAAAAACGTTTCTTGCACTTCACGGTAAAAATAATACGTCTAATTACAAACATGTTAGGCTGTTTGCTAAGTTCAAAACATTTAAATTGTTGTAATACTGTGCTGAAAAGGGGCTCACACCAAAACGTGACGAGTTGCAAAATGTCGAGTGTCAAATTTGAAGCATCTATAATAAGCTTGATCATGCACCATCACGTCCGGACTGCCAAATATTCGAAACTGTGGAGATATTTCGTTTGTAGCTGCTTCCCCTTCTGCGTTATTGGTTTAGCTAATGGGTCCACTGTCTGCTAATTGCATTGAACAAGAGATGGATTACAAAAATGGGAAACCTACTTAAAAGCTATAGGCACAGGAGCTATTTACTAATGCCCTAGCCTAGCAAATGGGCACCTCCATCGAAAACAGAAACTTTAGCTATTATAATTTTGTTCATAATGTGGTGTCTGCATCCTTTCGTCACACTGATTCTTCTTCACCCGGGTTACGTTTTCTAGAAAGAACCAGTATTACAACGAAGCACTTAAAAGAAAGCCTGAACAAAAATTTGTAGTGATCTTAACCACATTTTTTATACTTATTGTATACTAAATACGTCATTCGTTTTACACTAACCTCAATAAATCCCTGAGCAACCTTGAGAATGACAACAGCAGCTGGACCAACAGTCATAGCTCCAGGGATGGCCATGTTGAACAGTGCTGACAGAAAGATTGCAAAGCCGAAGATTTTATTTGCAGGATACATAGAAGCCAGGAAACCTCCGGGTACTTGCGTGATGAGGTAGCCGGCGAAATAAGACGAATCTATCGTCGACTCTACTTCGACTGTCCAATTGAATGGTGTGTCTTCAGCTGTTGCCTATAACATGTTATGCTGTTAAGTTCAAACCTCCTAAAAACTATTCGAAATGTATTAGAATTTCTTTAATTACAACTTTTTTCATAAAAGATGTTCACAGGAAAAAAAAATCTAGAAACATGGAATAACCATTGTTTTTTTTTTCAGTAGATCACAAAATTTGGTTTTTTTATTTGTCTGATATACTTAGAAAAATTATAGAAAGTTTCACCGTGAGTCTCATAATTTACAAAGCAATACTTGCATTGTCCGTCATCTTCAGCTTGGCCATGCTCATGTTACAGCGCATACCGAACATTATGCTGAAGCCGAAACATGCCAGGAGAGCCACGGTGTACCGCGCAGTCAGGCATGGACACTCCGCCTTTATGTATTTATCTGACAATAAACCAGTGCGTTGAAAAACTAAAGGTTAGTATTTAGTCGTATATCGGATTTATCGATTTTAAGAAACTAAAAAGTGGTATATTGACATGGTGTTTGAAAGATAAAGCCAGTCTGTAGGTACTTGAATACGTTTGAACAAAAAATAGCTCTATTTACCAATGGGTCGCGGTGGGGGCCGGTTTGGTGATGGTGGTGTTTCAAGATCTTCGCCATCGTACATGTGATCGTAACCCTTCTGATCCATATGAAAGTTTTCATATTGGGAATTTCTAGAACAAACATATATTTTTATAGCATTCATATACAGAATATGGTTTGTCTCTTAGTTACAACTAGTGACAATGTGCATTTATAAATTGATTTTATTAAGAACTAAACTCCAAGGAAGTGTCTTCCGCTCCAGTTACTATGAAGAAACTTAGCTCATTAATTTGTGACGTAAACGGCCACGAGTAACTTGGATTAAGGATTGTACTGAGTCGTAGCGCTGGCGTTAAAACATTCCTGCAGTTAGACAAGAGATAGTTTCAAAGAACTTGAGGACTAAATGAAATTCAAGAAATTCATTGAAGAAAAAGAATTCATTGAAGGGGTTTGCAAATTGCAACTCGCACCACATTTCTTGACTACGTAACAAAGGACTGTCTTCATTATCATCGATTTTATTCTTTATGGATATTGCATGTTTGTATGACGTAGCTCATACTTGTGGTCATATTTATATTCACCTATAATATAACTTATGCTATTGGGTGCATTGTATACATTTATTCACCAAACAATATCTTCTGTTCCATACACCTGGCTTTACGTAAGTCTCTAGCTTCCCAATAGCGCAAAATCATTCGCCGTTGTATGCCCCTTAAGCTCCGGGATTGAATTAGTTGGCGCCGCGTGCCTTCGCCAAGATAATTAGAGCAAAAGGACGCGAAACTGTTTTGTATTTGCACTGAAACTGCTGACCAATAAACCTAGTCAAAAGAAGACTGGCAAGATGGTCTGATTCAAATGTTTTTGCAATGCAAAATATCATAAGCACCTATACAAACTACGCAGTATTTTAATATGAAATGTGCACAGTGCGTGATGTATTGACGTCCTTAGGAAAGCTACATAGTCAATTTGGAGAGGTCATCATTGTATTAGCTAGCAAAAAAGTAATCAATACATCAAAATAATAGAGTCCTGATGTTACACACTCAAAGTGCTTTATTGTTTGGAAGCAGAAGCCAGTCTGACAGGTGAAGTGCAGGGATTTTAACGTTGTAACTTCGTTAAAATTCGTTTTGTCGATAGATGAGTGCAAAACATGAAAATCAAGTTTTAAACAAAGGGGTCTGGCGCACTCCATTTTGATAAAAGCTTTCGAAAAATAATTTTTCGGAGGGAATTACAAAACTAAAAGGATGTTTCTATATTGAAACTGAGTGAGTCGCAATAACAGTAGGTATTTATTATGTCTTTGGTTATGTAGTGCTCATTCGATAGACATTATATTTGTTATTGCGCCTAATGACGCCAAACTCTATTGTTCGTTTTAATACTTGTACGTACTAGCCCTCTTACTTATGACGAATTCGTCTCTAAACTCTTGAGAGACGCTTCAAAGGGCGTCATAAGTAAGACCGTAAGTATTTAATTTTTTAGTACTTTGAACAATCTCACTTTTACCAGTAATATTCTTTGCTTTTACCATGGCAAAGCGATCACGAATCCACTATCTCAATAAATACATCAGACCGTTCGGGTGTAAATTCATTTTTCCGCTGACAAAAGTAATAAACGTTGCTATCTGTCCACGTCCCCTTTCAACGTTGTTGGTAATGAATCGTCGCATAAAAGGCATAACCAAGTGGAAGGGCCTGTGATGCGTCGCGACGGTGGCGCCCTCCTAATGCGTTTAGCGACTGTTGACGGGCGAGATGTGACGGTGTAGCGCTGAAGGGAGTTTAGGCTAATTATCGCGTTTATGGCATCGGGTGTTACTCGTAATGATATTACTTGCTCTATTGATTATTGAAAGTGATACCTACAATATACACACAAAAATATTATGTTCTATAAAAATTTAGAGCTAAAAAAAATATGCTCTCTAAAAAATATGGTTTTTAAAAGAAACATCAGTTTTATCTTTAGTCTAGAACTTAGTTTTATAGAACTCATTTACACTATACTCTTATATTTTTTTTTATATGTAACCCCACAATATATTATATTACAAGACATAAAAGTTAAATAAAAATATTAGTAACTGATTTCTTGGCCACAATAATAAATATGAAACACAAAATCAAGACAAGGTTATAAAATAGCTTGTAAAATTGTTGATGTTCCAACATAAAATATGAACGTGATTATCAGGCATCCCTCCGCGCGCTATTGTGCCACTAATGCACCCCACACTACGTCTATAATTATGTGACGCAACTCAAAATGTCGTAATTACTGTTTTATCCTCGTTTGTCTACGCCCCGTTAATGGATATTGTCATTTTGCTTAAAATTGTGCTGGTATTGCATTAAATCACAGGCTTTTTACATAACATAGGCACCATATTTTATAATTTTGTGATTTTTAGGGATCATCATGGTTATAAATATAGTTTTTGTATAAAGTTTTACCTTTTTTTACACCAATTTGACTGCAAAATAATATATTTATATATTACAGACTATTCTTAATTTGTTAAATTTTACGGATTAGATGCATACAGCATTATTTGAAAACTACGAGCTTTCAGTTCACGCGCTCGTAATAAAAAGCCTTCTGTGGTTGAACAAAGGGATCTCATTTATTCCCACAAAATATAGTAACAAAGTCTCTCCCGGATAGTTCTGACACAGCTTCGTTACAGTTTCGGTTATGCCTCAAATTACAGTTCACCGACTTTATAACTCTTCTATCAACTTGGCTTTTAGTTCCTTTGTACTGGGATATTGTCTTAAACTAGCTGCAACAAGCTTAACTTCGGTTAGGTGCATGTTCTATTATTACACGTAGAAATGTAGACATAAATATATCTGTCGATCATTTACAACAACCAGTGTAAGTAGCTTACTATTTCTTGTGTATTTTGTAAATACAATTAAATGTATTTTTTGTCATAATGTAATACTTTTGGCAATTTGTTCTTAAAAAAGCAAACCCCATAAACTACATTCTGGAAGTTTAAATTAATTACTCGTAAATTAACTCGAATATTTAGGAATCGCTTATACTAAATTAACCCTTCTTAACTGTAAGGAATCTGCAAATTAATTTAATTATTCAAAGTTGTGAAGATTGCATTCATTTGACGTCTCTAGTGCCCTAGAAAACTAATAGCCAATAATTACTTTTCCGAGCATGCAGGTTTCGACTCCTCGAAGACAGAACTCCTGAATCAGACATGAAGAGCAGGGGGTGAAAGAAGGGGGCATGCCGTAGATCACAATATGCACTTCAACCTTCCCGCCATGAATACCTACAGATACCACGCAGAAGTTTATCTTTTGAAATTTGAAAGTGATATTTTAAGTGTTTCCTATAAAGTATTTGATTATTATACACGGAGAGGCTCTTGCTACAACAAAAATCATTAAAATGCCTTACTTATTGCATAGATACACAGAAACGAATATTCCAAAACATAGATTACAGTATTTTTATTGTTCTATATCTACTTTGTTGATAAACTTTGACCCATTTGTTCGTGACACAAAGCGTGAAATATCAGATAAAATTATATTTTCCGATTCCGTCCCTGGTGGGACGCTTGGGGGGTAGCTATTACACCCCATAAAGCCACCCTCTCTAATTGATTTACAATTGTCGGTTAAATTTGTTTCCCGACCACCCTCAGCGATCACCGATCGTAAATGCATTTAGGATACTTGTACAAATGAATTTTATCTATTTTACTGACTTTATTTGGAACGGGTTCAAAATTAATTAAAAGCTTCTCTGGAGCTTACGTAATTTCTGTAATTTACAAAACAGCTGACTTAGTTTTCTATTTTAGTTATGAAAATCATCTAAAGTAATCACCAAAAAACAAACTGAATAGAAAATGGCCAATTTACATAGTAAATTCATCTGAAAGTGGCCCAGTCTGTCAACCCACAAAACCGCGAAGAGATTGAATAAAACATGTAATAAATAAACGTAACCAGTGTAACGTGACGACCTAATGTACGCAGGACCTCTCTGGTGGATTTAGAGCTGGTCAAGATAGCTATTTCATAAATGAGGTAAGTTTGAAGGTTTTTTCAATCAAAAACAAACAAAACAACCTACTAAAACCTATTTTACGCAATGATTTTTTTTCTTGATACATACTTACCAAGAAATTAAAAAAAAAAACTCCTTACTAATAAAATACCAAAGACGTTCTATTAATGAGAAAGCAGGCTCCTCTACCAAGAAACATGGGAGTCCATAAATTTAAAACGCGCAGTCAATAAATAAATCAACCGAATGATATCGCATTTCGACACTCGCAGCATAATGGAGTTATGACAAAAATGGCGAGAGCAGGGAATATAACTAGCGAACCCGAGACGCTTGTTAGCGTCTTCCCGCTTTTATTTATGACCAGATTTCTTTTATGACCGCTCACGGATATCCACTGAAATCAAATAGGGGACGACGACGGAGGAGGCTAAAACAATATAATATCCACGATTTGAGGCGTCCAGAGAAGATTGATAAAAGCATGTTGCAAACAAGTTAATAGAAACTAAAATATGTACCTAAAGCTTATGTGAATACAAACTAGTTGAAATAAATAAAATCAAACAATCTATTTTTTGTGTGCAATGCAATATCACGTAGCTCCGTGATTCAGCGATCATTCTCGTTTCAAATATTTTTTACTGACGGAATATAACAAATATCATAAAAATGGAAGGTAAACAACGCTGGGTGCTGTTGTATTTGCCGTGGTTCTATCGGGCTCATGGATTCTTACTCTCTTTGGAGCATAATCTGTCGGGCTGCGTGGACCTCACGTCCGGGTGACGCCTCTGTTGTTTCTTGATTTTCCCTCGACTACTTGTAGGTTTATTTTTACAGACGAAGGATTTATAGCAATACAAATTCGTGTGAACCAACATTAGTGTCTTTCAAACAACACAATTTTCGTCTATACATTACCAACAGTTTTGTTCACAGAAATAAGGTGTTTTTCAATACGGTTCAAACCTCTTCAAGGTATCAAAACCTTTTTCGGCAATTGTTTCGTAAAAGGGCCTAACCTGTAAACGTTATCACCACTTTCACTGCCAGGTTGTATATTTAAGTGAATTCGCTGAGAAGGAAAATCAAACAAATTCCCGTTTAATCCCAAGAAGAGCCTCACAAATCCAGGTTAGTTGTAAATATCAATTACGCAAATACCCCGGCTTTAGCAGAGCTCTTAAACCGGGAGCTGTGTTGATGCATTTACACTCAAGGGGTGAATTCGAAACGATTTATTTCTACAAAGACTCGTAGCAGATTGCAAAAGATATACTCGCTTGTAGAGCAGTTTGAGCACGCATGTTTTAGATTTTTGCAACAGTAACACATAATATACTTATAAATAAAGTTGTTATTGATATTACACAATGAAACCAATATCATTTAATAAAATTCCAAAGCAAAAGAGTGGGCCAAAGTCTATAGGTAGGTATCAATAATAAATTAATTTAGTTGATAAATATTAGCCATATTACCCTGAGTATTACAATGTTTATCTGTTTGTTTAATTTTCTGTCTTTCATATTAGGTTATTTTGCTAAGTACTTCAAGTTATTATTACTGCAAACTTAAATATTTCCTAGCCAGGAATATTCTTTTGCTGACCCCACATTTCAGTTAATAAAGAGAGAATAGTAACGAGCTAACTCTACAAAGTAACAAATAAAAGAAGCGGGCAATTGGATAAAACTCCCGGGAGATATTTTTTCCTCAAATCTAATAGAAACGGGACGACGATGTAGATGATTTTAATATTCGTGTCACCATTCCCCAGAGCCTTGTATCGATCACACCAAGGTACTTTCCGATTTATTAGGTCATTCAAACTTATGAAATATTAAAACATACTAGGTACTTGTTAGAAAACTTTTTTTCATCCCACCATCTCGGAAAGAGTATTTTTAATCTTCAATATCTGAGTGGAAAAGCCGTTTTTATTCTCTAGAGGATAAAGTAAATTGAATTTAGAACATCGTGTGCACTAAGTTTGTGAATTAAAAAAAACATTAAACCTATTTACTGCTACCTCTATGGTGCCGAATATATCATACAACTTTTTTTTAATTTGTTAAAAACTCAGACTCGAAACCTTCTTGGTGTTCTTTTTTCAATTAGCTTTTTTTGCATTTAGTCATTTCCTCGCTGAGGTGGAATGAAAAGTTACGTGTTGCACTCGAGTGCAAAGATTTTTCACCTCGTGCTCTTTTGATTCCCTCGCTAACGCTCAGGATTCTAATTTTGAATCACTCGCTGCGCTCGTGATTCAATTTTAGAAACCTTCGATTGCTCGGTCATCAAAATTGAACACGCGGTTAAAAAGCAACTTTGCACTCTTGTATAACAAATAACTATTGTTTTATCAGTTCGAATATAAATTGCAACTATTCACCCGAGTACCTACCTACTACTCGTAACTACACTAAGTACTATATCTACTCTGTGACACTACTGCGACTAGAAAGAGGGTCTTTGTGTGTATTAATTTTCGTCACACATTTGCTATGACCAAAGTCATTGATAAACGATAATATGCAATATTTTGACCCACTGCAAGTACCTAGTAAAATAAAAAAAAAGTATGACCAATGTCTTAGATTTTTTTTTCTAAAACTAACTAGGGTAAGAATTATAGATAAGTATTCCATTTTCCATAGTGAAATCGTAAAAATAAATTGGCGTGTACCTGTGGCACAATAATTCCGTCTCTAGAGAGCGGTTCGAAGGGGCATAATGACATATGGAGACATAAGCATAACTGCGGATTATTGTACCGTGACGAAGGGCAAAATCACTTTGTGGAAGTCCTTAGAGACGAACATTGTCATACATGAAGGAAGTAAGGATACTTATCTAAGAAGAATACAACTCAGTTTCGAGACAAATGTACCTACTAGACTAGAGTATGATATTTTTCATGTGACCACAATAAAAAACTCGCAGATTAAACACAATTAGTTATGAATGGTTTATCTTAATAAAGCGATAATTTTTTTTTTGTTGTTCCATGAATTTGATGATTTTTATGTCGTTGTGATATAGTCAATTTTTTTATTTATTATTTGGGTCAGCTAACTTTGCTATCGAAAAAGCAATAGCAGTTTAATAACAATGCTTATTGAGCCCTCAACGATTTTGTCAGCAACCAGTCAGCTGTTAGGTCCATTAACGGCTTCCAATACCATGTCAGCGGTGCAATCGTTGTCTCGTAAAAACCTGCCAGGTAAGCCTTGGAGGTTTTCTAAACTATTTTCATACTAAAACATAGGTATTTTGTGACAAAATAGTGACATTAGCGCGTTTCAGAGCATTTTTTGCCGTCAAAAGCTTCTTGTTTTCGTATATCTGTAGACACATCGCTTGAAATTATGCTGGGTGGCAAAAGCAGTTCAGAGCTTACGATCGGGGGGCAACAACCAGTCAACGATATTTGCAACTTGCTGACTGGTTGCTGACAAACTCGGTGATCGCTCCCGAGTATCGCTCAGGGTAATGAGTAACTTCTCTTACTCGTACACGTTTGTCTTGTAAAATCAGCTTCTACTTTTTATCAGGTGTATCTTGGCATCAACGCGTAGTAAAAAATATGAAAAATAAATGTAGCCTGGAATAAAAGAAATAAATTCGAAATATGACTTGTTCTTTGGACACGTACTGTATTAGTGTATGGCACTCCATAGCACACTGACCGGGTGACCGCGTTAACGGTCCCAATTTCATCCCTAATGGGAAAATTATCCTCCTTCTATGAATGTCTTTTCATGCTCTGAGGATGTAAGTTTTACAGATATTTAGACCAGGACGGCCGTCGGTTTACAATATAGATTAACCAAATATAATCTGATAATCACAAAAATATAATCTGATTTAGTTTTTTAAAAAGCCTGTTAAAAAGCATGTAAAAGCCTGTTTCATCATCTAAAAATATTTTTGTCTTTGGTTTTGACTAGTGATATGATGCATAATCATAAGATGTTGAAATAGGCACGTAGGTAAAGTATGTAATTTAATCTATTTTTTAGGAATGAATAAACAAAATATACTGCACAAGTGCACAGTGCAAGGAATATAAAGCTAAGCTACTAAACATTTCTCAAGTTTATTAGCCTATACTACAGAAGAAACAGTAAATACACTTACATCCACCTCCAGAACATTTTCACCAAGATATTTGGACGGAAATCAACAGGTGATAACTGGGTTCACACCCTGAGGAGGCCTTAAGCAACTTGTTACTCTATACTCCACTTACACGGTTCAAATTTCAATCACAAACTATTCAGTAGTAAAAAACAACCTGTAGCTTTTCTACACATTTGTTTGATAAAAAGCCACAGGAATGTCACTAATAGAAAACACTGATAAAGTAAGAAATGAGCCGAGGTAATAAAGCACTTTAAACTTAAAATAGATGAGTTTCTATCACAAATATTGAGTCATTTGATTCACAAAGAAAACGTGATTAGAATGGAATAATTCATTAGCGAGTGGAACGGTTTTGACGTCACGGGCGCTGATATCAAACTAGCCTGAAACGCTTTCTACGCTCACTGCCCTGACTCGGCGGGTTATTCCGCAACCTTTTTTCAGGACCTCTCCGTCTTTTATTTTATTGCGCTTGTGCCAATAATCTACAGTGTAAATTGTACAATTTGTAATGTAGTGTAAACCTCTGCCAAAGCTATTAAATCTCTTAAATTCTTTAATGTATACAAAAACTTAATACAGGCTGCTATTACTAAAGTTATGTACAAAGGTAGTATGATTTATTATTACTTTTCTTACGACTCACAGACTCTATTAGTTATTGTTTATTTATTGATTTAAGTGAGTATATTAATTATTACCTTTTATCTAAATCTACACCTAAAGTTATCTGCTAGAATTCAGCAGGTAAAAAAAATATTTATAATAAGAAAGTGGTAAGACAAGAGATATGAGAATCGCACTGCAAATTGATCCCGTATTCTGGAGACGATGTGTAGATATAGTGCTAGATGCTGTGCGCTAGAGCGAAATGACAATACCAGCAGAAAGAGAAAACAAAAGAGAGTTCATTCAAGATCAGCTATCTTATTCTGCAAAAATTCTCCGCCGATTTCATAATCAATCTCCTGCCTTCTCTATCGCACTCATGTTGAATTTGGTCTACCGGAGAGAGAGGTGATACATCCTCAAAAATTGTATTATTTCAGGAAGTTACAGAATAGGTTGTCGCGTGAATGCCACAGAAGTAAATAATAGTAGGAAATAAGACCACGAGCAGAATTCACTCTGAAAACCCAAAAATGGTATTATATAAAAATGGAGAGAAGTTATTAAAAAAATTCATTAATATTCATTTCTGGAATTTAAAAGAGATAGTTAATTCAAAAAGTTATTGTAAAAAGTCAGCTCCTATTGTGCTTTCATAATAATAAGAAAAACACTCCGTTACAGTAGAACTTATCGTCATTATAGCTTTACCAAATTGAACCTAAATACAGTGTAAATAAAGTTAATTTTACACAGCAAAGTGATTTGCAGTGAGGCACATCTTCTTTGCTCCAGATTCACAGACAATGCCCCAATTTATATCCAACTCACTTACTGGAGTCAGGGCGACACGCCAGTTGAGAGTAGAAAGGATGCTAGTGATATTGTATCCCTCCGACTTTAACTTTGATCTATATTAGGGTAAAGTAGGGATAGATGCCCTACATTTTTAAAGTAACTTGCATTTGTAAAAGTTTTAGAAAAATAAATTATTTATTTTATGCAACACTACACGTACAAAAACAAAACACAAAACCATGATTATGTGTGCCTATTTCTTTATTATTTTTTTACAAATAATAAATAGGTAGATCACCGAGTTAATAATACTGCGCTTTTTATAATGTATACGGTTGGTACTAATGAATGTCATAGTTACATACAGCGGTTTAGTTTTTTTTTTTTTTTTTTTAATAATAATACTTTCGACTGATGTACAAACTTCCAGTCCTAATATACCACTTCTTTCAACAGTATCAACTGATGTACACTTGGCTTAGGCCCGTGTGCATCATTTATTTTCCGACTCTAGCGAGTCGAGCTGATGAATATCTAGACAACAATTATAATAATAATAATAATTTCTTTATTCAGGTAAAGTAAAGTAAACAAAAATGAGCGCTTATGAGCTAAAGACTACACATTACGCAGAATGTGTAGCCATTCATAAACACTATGGGGAACCCTGAGCATCGGACAAGAAATTCTGTTTCCCGATACTCAGTGCCCACCCCTCTTATATTACAAACAAACTAATAAACAAAAAACTAACAAATAAATGATTACCTACAGCTAAGACAAGACAAGTGTGAAGGGAGAATTGGTTTGTGAGAATGTGTAAAGGGTGTGTGTATGGTGTGTAGGTGGGTTTCCTGATCCACGCAAGTTGTTTAGACTAGGTAGTAATGAAACTCAATCCATATAAATCTGATTAAACTAAGTACCTATATCAACAATGAGTTCCAACGACATCGCCAAAAGTTCTACCATAACATATGAAGGAATAGGGTAAAAAACCCATCGCACAAAGCCAATTACATTAAAACATTCGGCCAGGACAAAGGGCGGGAGAACAATGCCACTGGAAGGAACCCGCGATACGTCTTTCAATGCTTTTAACTTTCCACTGATGGTGCGAGGGAAAAATGGTGACGTCTCGCGACAAATGCCCGTGAAATAGAGTTGTGCCGTTGTCGATGGAAATAATACTTACTTATCGATATTTTTTATGCAATTTCTAATGCTTGATTTGATGAGTTAGCAAGTTTGAGTATCGAATAATATAAATTAGTATTTAAGTAACAAAAAATCTATTACAATGTGAAGTCAATTCTAAAAGGTTTTAGTGAGTTTGATCATAAACTAGATAAAGAAGTGAATCTAACGATTCCCAGAAAAATCCAGAAATAAAATTCCAATAGTATTTGAGTATTTTAAGAAAATCAACAGTTTGTTATAAATAACTTTTTGTTTTGATTATTATCATCGACAAAATTTTCTTTTTGTCACATCACTAGTAAAGAAGTGAGACGTAACCAATGGGGTATCACGGCTTGGTTGCACCGCAAACTCATTTTATAAATCGCCCGTCCGCCTACCCGGAACCACGCGTTACCCACCCTACCGTTGCGACACTATAAAAACATTAAAGCTTTTCACGTAAAAATAGGTTGTATTGTATAGGTAATGTATTCAATGAGTAATCAGAATAGTTTATTGTTACGAAAGTATAAACTCTTTCCTAGTTTTAAAAACATGTTACTTCTAATCAATGCTTACTGAGTACCTTACGTACCAAAGATTTCCAGGAAAAACCATTTTTGAACGAAAATGTATCAATATTTTCGTGGAGGCTCCAACCATTTGATGTCCCCCGAAAACTACTTAAAGCAACGCATCACAATGTCTCTTTATAAAACGACTGACCCGATCCACTCGCTTGTAGACAGTATCAAGGCAAAGATCTTAAGTAAATCAAATCGCCCCATGAATGGCGAATGAGCCGGGCTTTTCAGAGTTTTCCACAGATGGCTATCACAATGGACGGGATCAAGAGAAACTTATCTCTTCGGAAGCAAAAATGTTTCTTAATGCTTATTTAAGTTCCTCCCATTTGATGGTATCAGGCTGGGTAAGAGCGAAAGGAAATAAATGAATTTTAGCAGGAAACTAAACATCGAATGATATTACATCCTATTTGGACACACGTTCTTTTTGAAGAAGTGAACGAAGACGCAATAAACACAGCATTATTGCTCAAAAATGGCGTAGAAAAATAAGTCAGCTAAGTCCTGGTGGAGTCTTAGCTATAAGAATTACAACAGTCTAGACGAGACAAAAGATTTTAGATTAATATCACTTCAAACAGCTCCGAGCTAAGTAGCTTATCAGCTCAACGTGTACTAGGGTAGAATTTAAATCAGCAGATCACAGATAAATGCAAATATATTAAAACTGGTTGCTTAAAGTGAGCAAAACTTATGATTTAAAAATAAAAAACACTTGACTCTTTTACATAAGTCGTTAAGACACAATGCAAACGTTATCCATCCTTAAAAAGATTATTCATCACAATTTTTCATTGTAAAAGAGACTTTAAATCTCATCCGCATTTACATTTTTATGGCTCTTAAACACTCAATAAAACCAACCACGAGTAAAAAAAATCTAAATGTACAGAGCGTGCTACAAATCTGTTAGAACCGAGAAAATGCATCGTAGTCAAACAAAAATCCAGTACCACAATTCGATTTTCACTGGCCGCTATTTGTAGGTAAAATAGTCACGTTTCACTAAACCCATGGCGATGCTGTGTAGATAGATACCAATTTTAAATGTAAATCATTCAACTGAATGGACTGAAGCTATCAAAATAAATATTTATTAAGCTTCTATCCCGTAATATTACTTTTCAATGTATACTAAGACCAATGTAAATATCCCTTAAAGCTTTTTGCTTTGCGTTTGATATGAGCGGTGAAGTTAAACGACTGTTATTTAGCTACACTATGCGTGGGGAAAGTCCCTTTCAAAAAGCGAAACCTCGCTAGAGCTTTGAAAAACAACAATAACCCTCTCCATACGTATGTATGAGGATACGCAATATACTTCGAGGTACTCTACATAGATCTCTAAAAGTGGAAGAAACGGTAACGTGTAATATTTAAAATTAATAGAAAAATGTTTGCAACAGAGAAACAAGAAGCTCAATATACTAACAAAATTATTTTTCTATTTTACTAGGTAAACGTGTAAAAAAATGTATTACTTTTAAATTACCAAACTTTTTAGTATTGTAGTTACTTGATAGGTGAAGAAAAGCGTTAGACTCAAGACAAGTATAATAGGAAAGGCATAAAATAAACAACTAAATACCGTCTCATTTACATACAACTTCGTCGACGACAGGTCGTTCATTTTATTAGCTCTATGCGGACCCCTCTCTGTTTAAGAGCCACGCTATTTTCATGTTTCGGGAGTACAAATGGAAATCCATTTAAATACTAAGCCAACGTTTCAATACTGATGTAAAGTGTTTAGTGTACCGTGTGCTCTCATGATTGCGTTCAACCCCATCCTATTCGATATTATGGTGTTTTGAAAACCACGACGAAAATCGTATCTATCAAATAGATCTTGCGAAATGTAGGTGACTAACACTGGATCAGAAGAGCCGAAGACGCGCGTCAATGGCGCGTCTTGGGAGACCATTCCCGCAGTAGACCAATATAGGTTGATGATGATGGTAATGATGAAATAGATCTAGCTGAAATTGTCATTGATTTGAATGGACTGATAGGTATTGATAACCTTAGCTTAAGCTATTTTAGCCTACACAAAAGTTCATGGTGGGTGTGCTACATAACCACAACGTACTCTGCTACGATTAATGAATCCTGCAAAAATAAATGAGGTGTAATTTAATTATGCTGTGGAACATTTTATAATATCAACAAAACACTATGTATTATAATGCGATGTAAATGAGCATTAAAATAAGAATAAGTAGTATTTGGTTTTAAAGTTTGTGAGACAAAGTAAAAGCTCGGCGTACATTTAAATTGCTTCGTAAATTTCCATTTGTAATGGCAATAAGCCTTCCTTTGTAACTTCCGCAAAGGCTCGCACGGCTTCTCGCTTCTTTGAGATGCATTTGAGGGGCTTGGAGCTTGGCAGGAGACGATTGTGTCGATACTCTACTTGTTTGCCGCCGATCGACTCAGGGGGAAACGCAATTTAGAGGTTTCTATGTCACACACGCGTGTCGTCTGTAGAGTTGCGAAATTAGTTGGCGCGGTTCGATTGTATTTTCAAAGCTATTTAATTAAGTTTAATGCTGTGTTTATTATATTTAAATCACTATCAACTTAACCAGAAATTTTAAATTTGTTATATTTTGCAGGAATCACACACCGATTTGTATAATAAAAATCGAGAATAGTATCAAATATACTGAGTAGGTAGATACCGTTGTTCATAAACCAAAATCGTGTGATGTAACAAAGAAATTGCAAAAAATTTACAAAGTGAGTCTTCACAGCGACAAAATGTTTTGTTACTTCCCGAGAAACTGCGGAATTTTTCAACGCTTCCCCGTCAATTAACATCAACAACTTTACTTTCAGGAGTTGTCGCCCCCGAGATTGTATTTTAGATAATGGCTCAGTAATCACGGCGGTGATTTATCACAGTGCTATCTCAGCCTTCACTGTCCATTAAGCAATTCTGGCTGCAACCCTTTGTCGCAGTCGTCACCCTATAGTCGGGGAAACCTCATACGGCTGACGACGTAGCGACCGCACTGTTGCGGGAGCCGATGGGTTTATTTCAAAGATTAAATCCTGTACTCTAAATAATTCTACATTTATCACTTCAAGATTGCTGTTCGTTTCAAACGACATTATAGAAATGTAGTAGAAATCTATTTTGATGATTGATGAAGAAACGGATAAAATTCATCCGGGCATAATAACTTTATTAGAAGGAATTTTGTAAAATAAGAATTGGAATGAAATAAATGTGTTAATTCGCCCAAGATATGCAAGCAATGAGCAGATTTATTTATAAAACACGTCATGTCTTATTATAGTTCTATAATTAAGTTTTGTACAAATAAATTTTAGCTAAAACCAAATTACTGAAATCAAAAATATGTTATGTGACATCGACCCTGAGCTCGGTAACAAAGTTAGGGGCCCAACAATTGACATGCATTAACGGTATTTCCGGTGGCGTTTGGCTCGCAATGTTGTTACGGACCGGAAATTCAATCGAGTTTAGAACGTCTCCCGAGTTACGTCGCTACCGGTAAAAACTAATAAAGACATTAGAGCGCTTATGCATGGGCAAATAACGTGAATTGTCGTTGTAAAAAGTTTGTGTAAAAAGCATTGAGTAGTGACAAAAAATTCAAGCTTTTTTCACACATATTGGGATAACATATCAACATTGTGTGAACCAAACATACATCGAGCAGTACCAAATATTTAATATTCTGTCTCGTACTATGATTTCTAGTGCCGTGGCTATCAGGAACGAGTGCAGTAGTGCACAATAGGCCCAATAAAAACTAGTGCAGTTAGACACACCGCGCCAACAAGAATTGTCTGCACCTTTTACGTCAACCAGTGTCGCTACGCCTCGGATGACGTCATACAAAAATGTATTATATCCTCATGCTCAATCTCTCGATATCCATGCCAAGAACTTTGTTGAGAATGTATGTCAAGTATTCTCTTCGCCTATTTAAGCCAAAAAGCACATAGTTATGTGCATAGGGGTGATAATCCGGCTAACCGTGCTTTACAGGAATGGAGCATGAACTTAGAAACTAGATTGTTTTTGTAAAAATATAACGCAGTTGGGAAGTACGGAACACCACTGAATAATTTTACTTAGGTTACCTGAGATAAGTGGTTCAACTAGACTTGGTCAGTAGCTTGCAAAACGCTAACCAGAAATTAGTTTTGGCTGGTTTATCTAAGCTTGGTTACAGTTCAGCAGTTTAAAGGATGCTACAGAGTATTTCTTGTTATTTGTGTTTTAGAATAGTATTGTGATTTTTAAATTTTAACTTGACTATCTTACCAAATAATCCGGCTAATTCTGGAAAAATACGAGCACGTAGGTACAAACATAGTCTTTCCGACCTTTTTTTTATTCGACGGATCTTCGGCACGTCCTCCCTTACAAGTACTCTAGACGTGACGGAAGCTAGCTGAAGTGCGAGCCTGTCATGATCGCACGATCAATAAGTCTTGGCGAACTCAAATATTTGCACACGACGAACATTAGTCGAGAAGAATGGGTACATAGAGTCGACACTAAAGTTATTGATGCAAGTTATATTTTTGATCTACGGAACTTTTGTAATAAAGAAGCCTAGCTAATAAAAAAATATATAGAAGTATAAAGTTTTATTTTCTCAATGCTTCAAAGCTTATGCTTATTGCCATATTATAAACTTCGTACACGAGTACAATACGGTGTAACCGATATTTAACCATTTTATTAAAAACTCACTCATTTATGTGCACTTAACGGTCAAATAATTACTAATACTAAACTCCTTGTTGACCGCATCGTCACTTAAAATCAGATTAGATCGTGATCAAACGCCTATGACATGTAAAAAAAACGTTTCAGGTAGCTCTATAAGTTTCGTAGCTCTTCTCGCGTTACTATTACCCGTTTATAAATACGCATTCGAAATAGGAGATACTGTCTTTATAAAACGCTTAATATTATATTTGACTATCTCATTTCTTTAGGCTGAGACCTCATCAAAAGACCATATATCTAAAAAAATATGATTTAAATCGCTGCTCCATTTATTTTCGTAGCACGCAATAGTGTACTCTCACTGCCAAAGTGTAGGCGCCGCGAAGTCTACTCAACTGCTCTACCGTGGCGCCAGACATCCATCTTTGGGGTAATGGCCACAAACTGGATTCGGAGGAAATGTTGACTTAATTTCGATTGCTGGCTCATCAATCAATTGTTGTATGGTAACACAACAAAATAAATAGAAAGTAACATTAAAAGAAGAAAGTTATAAGGCGCCTAGATCTTAAATGTTCTTTTAAAATCTGAAATTTGATTATTGAAAACAAGAATTTCTAAAAGACAGAGCTAAATATTGAATGGTAAACACAAATTGATTCCCTACTGTAACAAGTCACGTCCCACCCCACTAATTAAAACCAGTGCAATGCAATACCACGTCAATAATAATTAATCCTCGCAAAGTCAGCCGTTCATTTGAATATAATACAGTAGAGGTTGTAATTTAAGAGTGTCCTTTGAAGTGGGATTAATACCGGCCGGTACCGCCCTCTGCCGTCCACACGGTGAAATTAAATCCGTGTCCTTTCACAGAACTCTCATTTGTGCAATTTAGTTCCCTTAATGAGATAGGAATCGATCGATTCTCGAGTCTCGACAGAATGGGTTGGTAAACACATGAATAAAACAATACAGTGTTTCCATTCGGTCATTAAGTACCAGACCACGGCTCTCTCGTAACGCAGCTTTAGTAATACCATACATATTCTGAGGTAATACACTATTCGTTACTTAGGTTGCTCACTTTATTTTACTAGACCTAAAATCCGATGAAAGTAAAAACTGAAAAAAGAATGGTGACAAAAAATGTTGCGAATTTTAAACAACGCCACGTTATGAGCTTCGTAGCAAATCGTAGCAGTATTCGTAGCATCGTAGCAACATAAACCGTTACCATAAATCAATTTACAGTTAATTTCAAAGAGCAAGAGGGAAATATAAGAAACCATAATAGGTACTTATCGAAAAATATTACATTCCCTGGAAAGAACGTTCATTAGTGAAGCCATTGAAAATGTTTCTCTAAAGGAGTTCCTTTGAGAAATATAGTTTTCTCGTCAACCGTACCTAGTGCATAGAGCACTATGATGACCCAGTTCCGAGCCTTTGTGGGAAAGTAGTCTAGATTTTAAAATGTAGTTTTACTGTTTTATTTTATTACTAGTAGTAAAGCTGCGACTTCTTACGCGTTGTGCTATGTTGTAGATTAATAACTATGTGCAACGTGTAAGTACCTATTTCAGAATTTCAGAAAAATACTTTGTTAATTTTAAATTCTACAATCTATATTATCAAGGACCCTGCGTATTGATTGACCAGTCACTCAGTCACGTAATAGTATAAAGGTAACCATGAGAATCTTAATTCAGTCAAAATACAGACAGTTTATAGAAACATCATAATCAGACTAATCAAAGAAGACACGGAGACGAAAATAAACATAAATATGATTTGCAAAAGTGGCAGTTAGTGAGATTTATTTGCGGTGGTCGCCCCCCTGGCGCCGACGTCGGGCGCCGCGCCGTCCCGACGGACAGACTTTGAGGCGACAGACGATCTATCGATCTCAGGAGATGACGCGCATTCTAAACCTTGGCCGCCTTTTTATTTAGCGAAAACCTATTTTGGGTTACGTACAAAACATGTTTTTGGTAGAGAACATATTTGCCCCTTGGTCACATTTTTATTTGAGAAAACTCTTATTTGAGTTACGTACATAATAATTGGTTTTTATAGAAAAAACCCTTTCCTAGAGCCGTCTAGAGTTGGCGTAAAGTATTTTAAACTTTGACTTCCATTTTATTTGATACAAGTAGGTGAAAAAAACGTAAAAAGGGGTGAAATTTGGTGTACAAAACCAATTATAGTTTGGACGTTGTAAGTAATTATGGTACATAAAATCACGCCAATAAAGTAAAAAACGCCAGGTTACCGCATTTCTTAGAAACGACTACTCTCTAACTAACAAAGTAGCTAAAAATATTAATCTAAAGAATATTCCTGTCATCATAATACAAATAAACATATCAACGGTCTTTAGCAGCATCCCTAATGTCTAGCTAATTGGCCGTTTCGTACCACGAAGTAGCCACAAAAGGCTGAGGCTCATTAAAATTTCATCCGCCAGCCCCAAGGCAAATGTTTTAACAAGCTGTTTGTAGTAATGCAACACCCTGTGCGTATCGGAGTAAGACAGTAACTGACAGATTTGATGGTTTTACAATAGATATTTTAATGTAAGCTACCATAGGTTATGTAGTCTGAAAATTGGAGTATCATACTGGGATTAGGTTGAACGCAAATAATAATACTAAATTAAAAGTATATTTTTTTATCTAAAAAAATACTTATTACACCTTCGGTGAGTGACTATTTTTAACGACCAATACTTATATGTATATATATATATATATATACTTAACATATATGTACTGGAGTGTCTTGTGTATAACTATGTCTTGTAAAAAATTTTTGTTAACACAAAGTCTAAAAACAACTCTTGGAAGCTTCAAATCAATAAGGAAAGACGAAAACCAATTCCATCTCCATTTTCAATATAATGTCGAGTGCAAAATAAAACAAAGCAAGAGCAGTGCGAGAGAGCAATTAATTTGGGGGGCTACAGCGGCCTCCAGCGGACCAATCCAGTAATTGTCGCCGGCGATATTCAAATGGCGGAAACAATTAGCGTGAGTGCTGTGTACGCATTTGCCTGGACCGAAGATTATGGTGTCACTTAGATGTATTGTTTTCATAAGCTTTTATGAGAATTACCTTTCATTTTAGATGATTTTATGGTGTACGTTTTAGCACCAACGCCATAACATCATATTTATTTGATAAATTAAGTTTTTCAAATATTTTATCTCAAATTCACTGTTTTCGTTTACTTTACTAAGCTGTCATTGATAAATATAAAACCATTTGTGAATATAAAAATAATAACCAGGCCTTTGCATGTAATCTAGATGATTTTTATATACATACTCCTTTGAACGGAGCGCTCCAGTGGCACTTAGTTTTAGATGGAGTAGGCTTGCCCAGCACCTATACCATCCTCTCAGCCTAATCGAATTTGTGAATAACCTAAATAAAAACATACATTCCTGTCAAATTCATATACCCTCTTTTTGCTTCGCTGTAATCAGGAAAAAAAGTCATATGAATTTATCTATTTTTATTAATAGTTACTGGAATAGCCACTAGTAGGATTTTTCAATAACAACGTCTTAAAATATAGGAGAGGAACAAAACTTTTATCAGTAAAAACAATAAAGTCTCTCCCCTTGTCAGTTTGTTCTAAATCTCTTTTGTGTACTTCCATATCGCTACAAAGCTTGCTAATGTTCTTTAAGGACTTAGTGATTTAAACGGACTAAATAATGAACCAGCTACCCTTCCTCGCTACCCGCTTCCCAATTTATGAGCTTTAAGCCTTGGGGTAGTTTGAGATGGACCTCGCGATACAATTATTTTATAAGTGAGTGCGTATGTGAGATTAACTTTATTTAATTATTTTTATTAGTGGTACACTAATTTTATGGAGTTTTTAATCAGCTTTAACTAGTCAGTGTTATGCAAAATGATATCATTTCCATTTTTGCCCATTTTGGAACTACATTTTTTTTTATTTGGGGCCTTGCTTGTTTGTTCGAAGAGGCTGGTGCATTTTCAAAAAAAAGCACTGCATTCAGAGATGAGTACCTGTACTACAAACAATATTTTGATGATAGCTCAGTTTGAACTTACATCGGTTCCGAGATATTTGCAATAGCGATAATCAAACACTACACGCTTATTTTGGCGGATAAACTAAGATATCTATATACATATATATATAATAGGCCTTTACATCTATTTAAGATGATTTATACAGCGTCAGGAGGCAATCTATGCCTTGACGTATTGAGATATCCATATACTAATAAGAACCAAACGTTTGTCGACAATAGCATTACGACTAACAATAGCACGAGTACGAGTAAAAATATAGATCGTTTGTCAGCACTATTAAAAACATAAAATTCGCCTGAAATATATTTTACGCAAGTAAAATACTTATCTCTACGTTCCCCCCAAAACATCCATATAGAAATAAAAGATTCAAAGCAATATCGATATGTTTTGTAAAAGCGTTTCGGATTGTAGGACAAGCGGATCATTTTGCGTCAGTGCGTTACATCCGGGTGGCCAGTGAAGCATTACTCGTAAGCTATACAAAGAAATCTGATCATAGCTGTTCTCAAAGCTTTGAAATATATGAGACGTAGCCGTCTGTGCGAGATAATCGGAAATATTGAAACCTGGTAGCGTTATAACTGAGTAGGAGACTCTTTGTTAGTTTTATTTTGTTAATAATTACTTTTTACTTGGTCAAAAGTAATTTAAAATTATTACCGCTGCAATATTTCTACACAAATTAAAAAGATGTTTTGCCAATAAAGCATTGACAAACTAAACTTACAGAATATTTCTTGCAAAAAATTCTAGATTATGATATTTCAAGTATGATGTAAAATCTTTCTTAATTTTTAAATTTGCGATAGGTAGCTGTACTATTTCCCAAATTCAAGCAAGTACATTGTACGTTCTGGTTTTTAATGAAAATATATTATTTTGCAGTCAGCTGGCAGTTCTAAGAGAAAAATAACCAAGAAGTAGGTTTCGCTTTTTTTCTTGATTAAGTATTATTTTACTCGCAATCTCGCAAAGAGTACTTTGTTTCTCGTATAAAACTCATCAATCAACCGATATCGATAGGCTGACGTTATAAACCGAACCTCAAATCAGTGGGTTCTACAATCGTTTCGCATTCGCATGACGACACAAATCCGGATGATGTCTGTTTGTTATCAGCACTGAGCAGTCCTGTAGGGCTGCCAGCCGCCGAATAATCGCATTATTTATCGAATTCACTCAATTGAGGAACAATGAGGTTCCTTCTTAATCTCTAGAATTATTGCTTGAAAACAGTGAGACTAAAATATTTGGATACACTAGTATCCTCACAAAGTTTTAGTACTCAAGATTTAGATATCTAAGCGGATAGTTAGAGGCGGTCTCTCTGACTCATTCGACTATCAAATAAATTAGTTAATACAATAATCGTATGAATATTGTAAATAACTGTAGTACAAAATCAAATGAATTGAATAGATTTGAGGAAAATAAATTATTATTAAAACTGATATAAGTCTCCGATTTGTCTCTAGCCGCAAGATTGTTTAATAATATCGTGTATTTTCTAGTCATTATCGAAGTAATAATCATGGACATTGAATAGGTACGAGTACCAAGAAGTACTTAAGTAGATTCTCGGTCATAGCTCACAAAATACTCGTTACAGAAGTCCGAAATTGCTACATTCCCCACCCTTATATTTTATTGTAGTCGTATTATCTGCTTGTCAATATTATCCTGCGTCGTCGGATTCATCTCTCAGTTCGAAGAAATCGTTTCTATTTTTTCCGTTCAAAAAACAACAATAGCGCTTTATTAAATACGGTTCTTGTTTCTTGTTTTCTTTTCTCCAAAGCGCCGCGGTAATTACATTGTTTTGAAACATAATACATCAACTAATCTGTTATGTGATATAATGAACCTTTTAAGTCTTTGCTCATCTAAGCTTTTAATGTATTAAACATATTTGAAATAGTTTTTGAGTGAATGGTATTACTACTGTTAATTTTGTAGAATGATTAATGCTCACATAACATAGTGACATAGAATATAACAAAATCATGGTCATATGTTTGAAGTAGATATAAAATTGTAGGTTTCTTCTAAATGAAATATATTCGAACCTAGTGAAAAAACTGCTTCAATATAAATGAACACCAAAAGAATATGAACTAATTCAAGAGTCGCTATCATTTTGTTATACGAAACGTTATGCAATATTTATTTCATGAATGAAAAGAAAATCGGAGGTACCAAAGTCAAAGCCGACGGAAATGTTGCCGACCGCACGATATGTTACATTAGAGAATCCAAGTGACGCTAATCATTTTAAAATTTTTAAACGAGGCCGTTATTTTACGACGTGTTTTACTAAAAAACTAATTTTGTAGAACCATGAGTCCTTAGCTAGACTGAGCTCTATTGACTAGGTTTCAAAGGTTTTTTAGACATGGATGATTTAAAATCGTGTCTAACGTGTAAATAAAATTGTGACTTTGTTTACGTAGTATTTAGGTCAAAAATAAACAAACAGGAAATTTCCCAGGTTATATACACTCGGAGTGGTTTAAAAACTAGGTGTATCTGCCAGTGCCTAGCCAGCCCCCATATCGTAAGCTCTGAACTGCTTTCGCTGCCCAGCATAATGTCAAGTGACGTAACAAGCTTTTGACGGCAAAAACGCGCTGAGACGCGCTAATGTCACTATTTAGTCACAGAATACATATGATTTAGTATGAAAACCTGCCAGGCTTAAACCTGGCATGTTTTTATGAGACAACAATTGCCCCCCAGGGTCATAACATGCAAGGTAACAATTGGTAGAAAACCCGCAAAATGTTGTTTAACTTTTACAGTTAGGAATGATCTAGTAAGCAACGCCACGGGTAATTCAGATTTTATAGATATTAAACCGCGAGAAATTGGTAGATCGTTCTTAAGTAAATCTTTAAAACGTTTGAAATGCAGGATATATTTTCTTGTAATTTTATTGAAGATATTTGTGAGTTGTGACTTACTTGAATAGAAGGGGTTTGTTGGCGAAGAGCCCGGAGGCCTTCTCTTTCGCGGCGTTGAGCCCCTGCATTGCTGCAACCCACTTTCCCACATCAAATTACACGACACCTCATCTGCAACCAAAAAAAAATTTATTGGATATGAAAATAACAAAAATCCTTCCAAGTAGTAAAATGTTTTACAAATTCTTCGTCACATTAATCTAAATGTTACAAAAGACTAACCAATCCCTAAATAGCATAGGTATATTATGAATTATATAACATTAGAAGTAGGTACCTAGGTATGTAATAGTATGCTATGGATGATTATGTAATACACAAATGTAACTAGGTGTGGGGGTCAGGTTCTATACAAAACCTGATATAAATGCACTCTTTTCAAACAAAAAGGACTTTATCTTTCCACCACTTTGAAAAAACTGATATTTAAGCAAAAAAATGATAATTTGAGTACTTACTTTTCAGTTCCCTGGCGTAGCAGCTCCGTCGTAGCGTCTGTGGCTCGTAGCACCCCGCGCCCGCTACGGCGTAGCACGACGACTGCGCGAAGCAGACGCACCCATTGGCCGCGTCAGTAGCTGATGTAGATAACTTTCCACCAATCCCTGACGTCGCTGTAAAGGGGCGGGGTTTTCCAGTTTTCAGAAAATTTTCAGATGTACTCAAAATAATATGTACAGACACCACCAACCGCATTGATGTTTCCACATGAAAAAGCAAGGAGTAAAGACAAAGAGATGCTGGTGCATGGTAGACATACTTTCATCATGTTTTGTTATTTACACAGCTAACATAAAATACTGTTATTTGATAGAACCTACAAAAACATATTGCTGTTCATAGCAAAGTTAAGCACACGCGTCTTTTCGAAAATCTACTTTTAAAAAAGATATGATGCAATGTGACGTGTTGAGGTTAAAACTGACCTATCACCATGAGGTAAAAAGTACCATGAGTGTAAAAAGATGATTTGCAAAGAATCGTCGGGGTCAACTTTTCACCCATACCTTTACCTATTATAATTACCACTAAGTATAACATTACAGAAAGGTTTCTAATGCACTTTAGCCAAGACAAGCATGTTCCATGAGAGTAAGTATATTCCATACATCATAACATGGATCTTCCACTGACTACTTTCTTCAGATATTTTCAAGAATCTTAAACGTCAAGTGGATAAAGGTATTCCCGTTTTATATTATGTAAACAGCAGATTCATTTACGTATAGTGAAAGTTCTAAAATAGTACATTACTGCAGCGGCCCGCAACAGAGGCAATGAGGGACGAACGTGCAAATGTGACCCGAGTCGAAGACGAGGCACACATACGTGAGTCCGTCATTGCCTAGTTGTGGCCAAGGCTTGTATAGTACTTTTCTCAAATAATGCGCGGAAATTAAAACGAAAAAAAGTACCTAGGCAAAACTTTTTAGTTGAAAATACAATTACTTTTCAAAATCAATAACGAACAACGAAGTTAAGGTGTTCATTTGTTTTTTTTTTCAATAATCAGCTTTCTATTTGAAAGCCTCTTCGAAATTTGAATAAAACCTTTGATAAGTTACCTCCTTGGTTGCCATGTTTCAGAGTAAAAGATCGTTCCATTTTTATATTACACGACAGATATGAGTTTTATATGTAATTTATTTGGCCGCAAAACACGCCCGCAATGGATTTTCATACATTTATTGCCGGCCGCTGCTCGCATATATTTGGCCAGTACTGCATTTTTTATTTATCTCCAAGAAAGTTGTCAAAATAATGCTTTAATTTCCAAGCATGTTTGAGAAAACCACCTTTACTGTAATCCTAATTATTAAAATAGCTATACCTAAAATGCTTCACTGAAACGCCCGTTACCCGTCCAAGCCCGTGGTACATGGTAATAAACCATCGTATCAAATGGTTTTAATCTCTAGTGAAAACAGTTGCACGATCAGCATCCATACCGTTTGCTGACGGCTAAATGTCTACTCGGAAAAACATTACGAGGGTCGCTATTGACGTTTGAAATACACTGCGCGGCCATTTTGAATGAAGTGTACGACTGCGTAGAAAGCTACATCGCTACCGCGTAATGTAACTCAAAGGTCTATAGAAATCCTTCGCTCATCGCTTTGCAGAGTAGATCTCTGCCGAGGCAATATCGCCAGTTCATTTCACGGGCAGAGGAGCTCGCAAATGAAGTTTCCCCGGTCCAACGCACGCGTCTCGTACGCTGATTTATGTGAAATGGATGCGGCGTGAGTTCGGAATTTTAAGTAGTTTTTTATGAGAATGGAGACGTTAAGTATAGTGGTTTTTTTTCTGCTTACGAAAAGAGAACCAAGGTGGTCGACATAACTCACAGAATTAGCAAACTGAAATGGCAGTGGGTCAGCCATGTTTTCGTGGAAGCGACAATAGCTAGAGCAAACTAATACTCGAGAGTGGAGACCGTGTTTAGGCAAGCGTAGTGTAGGACACTCTTAGGCTATGAGGCGATGATCTGCGAAATGTAACTGGCAAACAATGGGTGAAAAGAGCTGAAGACCGGCCTCAACGGCGCGTCTTAGGAGAGTCCTACGTTCAGCAGTGAACTAATATAGGTTGTTGATGATGATGATGATGAAAGATTATTTTTGTGATCAAAAGTAGTCAAAATAAAGTTTGTTTGCTTGCCAAAGTTGCTTGCCTCGATGTCATAAAAGAAATCAATCAGTCGAACTTACGTTGATGAAATAAAGTTGAGTTTCGCGAATTGGGTAACTATAAAATACTTAAGTATTATGGAATGAGCACAATATATTCACAATATTTCAGAGCAATCCAAAAGAATATTTAGCGCATTTTTTATGTGTATGTTTCTCCTGAACCATTGCTAATCTATTTTTATTTGCTACAAAATTCCATTATATTCCTTCGTTTCTGAATTTTATTTTTTACATGACATCCACCATCCAATTTTGAAAACCTCTGCATCTCATCTAGACCATATTGGATTCGGGTAAATAAAAGGTCTAAAGATCCTATAGCTTTATTATTATTTATATGGAGTACTAGCTTCCGCCCGCGACTTCGTTCGCGTCCCATTGATTTTCCGGGATAAAAAATATCCTATGTTACTTCCAATACCTCCAAGAATATGTGTACAAAGTTTCATGATGATCGGTTAAGTATAGTTTTTGCGTGAAAGCGTAACAAACAAACTTATATTCACATTTATAATATTAGTAGGATCATTATTTTCGTAGCTTCTTGTCATGAGTCATATTGCTACGGTGGCTGAATAACGCGTTTGAATCAGAGTATCTGCCCATCAGACCGTTTTAACTGTCTGCAATCCTTCATGTTTGAAAAAAGTATATTGCTTATTTTTTATCTATATACTATTTATAAAACTGTAAAAAAGTCAAAATCTAAAACAAAAGAATAAACTAAATATGCAGATCTACTAAATAAACGTTTCTGATTTCGAAAATCGAGTTTATCTGTTTGTCTGTTTGTTTTCTTGCTGATCACGCCTTAACTACTGGCTCAATTTCAACAAAACTTAATTACCATTCAGAAGCCCTTTTTTCGGATTGAAACATAGGCTATATTTTATAGAAATTGATTCTTAGATACAGCTTGAACTCTCTAAACTAAATGCAGCCATTTGCTACGAGGTTCATCGTATGCTGATGACAGATATTTTTGTGGAAAGTTCCGCACGCGTACGAAGTCGCGAGTATCAGCTAGTTTGGAATATCATTGGTTATAAAAAAAAAATATTTATGTTTTTTTTAATTCAATTTCATAACATTAATAAGTACGAGTATTTTGAACAAAAATAGGTAAAGGTGGAAGTATTTTCAAACCAGCCACAGAGCAATGTGCAGGGTAGAGGTAACCGCTTTACTTTAGGTAGACCATCTGTTTGTAGCATCACTTTTAACATTAAAAAAGAAGTAGGTACCTATTTAAGAAACCAAGGCTTAGCTATTTTAACTTAGGGGACTATTTTTTTTTTTAAGTGGATTTTCCACCCATTTAATTTGTTTTCTAGTAAAACTCATTAAATGATGTTTAACAGCCCTTACAAGATGATCACAGCTGTTTCCGATTGTAAAATCAAGTTGATCGAGTCGCCACCCTCAAAATAAAATGTCAAATTAGGGGTGCAATGCAATACCGTAACTAGTTAGAAAGTGCTGAGCTTGCGAAAACGGTCACAGGAGCATTAGGGATAAAACTTGATTTAAAAAGCGGATCGTTGCATATTCATAATAACGCAGTAAGCAAAACTGACAAAACGCCACCCCTCATGATTAATGAATAATTTGCCGAACAACTCGGTTAAATAGTTATAAAATGGCTTGATATACCCCTTATTATTATTGTATATCCCTTTTCAGAATTTACACGTTTTACAAAATAAAATGTTGTTATCGTTCGTAACAAACATATTGGTTACCTTGCATTTAAACAGAGACACATAGGCCTACAAGAATATCTCGCATTTTTTCCGTCGGGCGCGAAAAATAAGCACACTGTACCTAATAAGGAACTACTTAGCTACTTTATGGTTTTAAAACATATTGATACTTAGGTATATATTCATAAAGAAAACTAACTTTAGGTTTCTTTTTATTCCCGTGTATCGGGCATGAATTATAAAGGATACTTGCTATGGTAAAAGTGCTAACGCGTGTTTCACAATATACCCAGGCAGTTTCTGAAGGGGCACCCGTCGGCCACTTGTCGGTGATCGAACGCTCGCCAAAGAGCCTACTCAGCTGTTATCGCCTCTTATGCAGCTCTTTCAATGTGACGAAACAAAAGCTTTAAGCCAGTGTTTAAGGACAATGGGTTTGGATAAAACGATGCTAATGGAAATAGTGAATGTGAAACCAAGATGGATAGTTTTTGGCAACATACAGGTACCACGGTTTTTTACAATTTTATTAACCAAGGTTCACATTCTTCGTAGAAATAAAATGATGTAGGAAATACTGAAAAAATCTTCATTTGGTGACACCTCATGCTCGTCCAAAGCGACCTTTTTCCAAACGATTGCATATCACCACCACTACCTGGGGGAACGCCCTTCCTTTTCCATCCCAAAGCCTTCTTCATCTCCCCATCCCTTTTCACCTTCTATTTATGACTTATTAACTCCTCTAAGGTATCATGGCAACCGCTCCTACGTCGCTCGCCGATTTAATATAGAAAATTGTGAAGTCAACCGAAAATAACTTTGATACAGTTTATTAAATTCTGTAGACCCGAGTAGCATTCAATTTGTATTGCTTCATTTCCTACCGACATTATTGAATTTGGTGCAAACATATCTGAGAGTAAATGAACTGAATATTTTTTTGGGAAAAACCATGAAAACATGATTTTGAATAATGATTATAGCCAATTTTTTTTTCATTTGATACCATGTACCTAATAGTTGTACAATTGTGTGCAAAATTTATGAACACAATCTATTTTAATATAATCAACGCATCCTCTTAAAATGTGTTAAGTTGTGTAACAAATTGTTATTAATTTAATTTCTTTTAGGTAACTAATAAATACAAAGTATACATAAAAGATCCATAAAAACCGGTTATAAAATTATCTTTTAAAAACTGCTAAATTAAGCTTGTTTATACTAATCTATCAATTAGTATAAACAAGAGTTTAAACTATTGAAAAGTCGACGGTATCGTAAAACCTGACTACATCATTAGAAAACTGTCTTCAAAGTATCTACTCGTTTCCGAGACACGTCAACATGTAGAATTGGAATGAAAATATCTGTCTCGAATAAGAAAATAAATTTTCAAGTGTAGAAATCCTCAATCCGTATTCTCCCGCGGCAGATTTCGATGTTTGCCAACCGATCGCTCCTTGGGGAGGCTCAACCAGTTCCGCTCACAAAGCAATAAAATTTGCCCCTAAACTCTCCGCGCGATATTTATTGAGAACTCTGATAGAAAATACAGCTGCTTACCGTGAAAATATTAGGCTTTTGAGTCAATGTTGAACTAGCTACCCTTTAAATAATGTGAAATGAGTTTTTAACTTTTGGGATTAGTAAAATCTTGCCTACGTATATAATGATTGCTTTGATGTAATAATACAAAAACTTAATGCTTTTATCCAATTAAATCTACCACTGTATTAATTCATATAAATATAAAGAGAATATACCTAGCTAGTATCCATTACAATCATGGTAGAGTATCTCTACCTATTATACCACAAAGGTAACCAGCTCTACATAATTGAACTGCAGGATTATACATATATATACATACTATAAAATACGCTATAGGTATAGGTACGCTAATGAGTTTTCAGGTGAATTGGGCGGGAGCTTCGAACAAGCCCCGCCCACGGCTGCCATTGTCTCTCACCAACTCAAATTGAATAAATTAACGATAAATTCAATAACTCTATTAGCACTGATGCAAACAACTTTTGACGTTTAGTTTAGTCCAGGGGCTGGTTCGTTTATTAGATTAGTTTCTTTGTTAATGGAGGGGACAAAACACATCTCACACTGATTAAATTTGATACCCGAAGTTTTTTATTCAATTAATTTTGGTTATCAACTCAACACAACACGAATGAAACTATAGTATACATTAAAATCGCTGTGTGTATTTTGGCTGATAGGAGTAAATATGAAAGTATCATTTTATTGCAACAAAAATAATTGTTTGTGACAATGATAATAATAATGATTGATTTCCCATTTTTTTCTTAAATTAATTTGACTAATACTAAAGTACCTACGATATCTATTGCTTATAGCTGATTTGGTAAAGGTAAGTAAATAAAATATTTAGTTGTTTCTATACCCTACTCCCAAAAATAACTGTCTTTTTAGCTACATAGGTACTTACCTCTCATTGATTCAAACATTCCGACGAGACACCACCTATCTTTTTATGATTATGTAATAAAGTTCAATATGTATTATTAAAAATATTGTAAAAATACCACCCGAAAAAATAAGCAAAAATCATGTTGTACTTTTTTATAAAACCAAATAATTATTCGAATTTCAAATTCCTTTTTTTTTCTAGCGCAGGTGGCTTTGTTTATTTCAAACTCCAAAATTTGATAACGGCCAGTAGCTAAAAAAATTAAATACTTACTTCTATGAACAGCAAAAAGTTTAGAACGAGAGTTTTTAGTTACACAATTACACATTGTCATAATATTATTCGGTTCAAAATAGATTCAAATTATTTACTTATTTAAAATTAAATGCATATAGGTATTTTATTTATTTTACAGCTAGCTAGAGCCAGTTTTTGATAAAAAATCCAGACGTATGTACCACATTTACCTACTGAATAATTTTTGGGTTAAATTGCAAACCGATCTGTGTTGATTCAAATAAGACTTAGAAGTCTTATATTTTCATATAGACTGGAACACAGCAATGCGAGCAGTACTTAGGCAGTACTTTCCAGAGCAAGCTCTTCCGCAAAGCGCCCTACTACCATTGAAATAACTCTTGTATAAAAACGCCCTTGTAACCTGTGTTGACTTCAAGATATTGTATCATTTGCCTAGTCAGAAATCAAAATTAACATGTCATAGTGTCATTGTACGTTGTAAGTACCATAAAGTAACCATACCGTTCTGAATAATGTACCCCCCATACTGTAAAAATAATGAACTACAAAGTCGGTTAAAAATATAGTTTTGTAGCAGGCAGACGACGAATACTTACCAAAACTATCAATATTATGAGTATACAAGCAGATAAAATAATTGCTCAGCGACTCAAAGTTCTCGTAAAATACGAATAAAAAAAACAGCTATAGCTGCTAAATGCCACGCACCGCACCTCTTCTGAACCTTCACATTGGTATCATATTTAATGTACTACATATTATATCTATCTAACATCTAGCCATTGAAATTGTTTAGATCAATGCATCTAGCAGTTTGTGATAGTCCTCTGTCATAATTATTTGGGAAACTAAACAATGGATGTGAATTTTTGAAAGAGTTGATTAATGAAAATTCTTGACGCCCCTATGCTAATGAAAATGTATGAAGAAGTTTATGAGTATAGGTATACAAACAATAAGGTAGGTATGTGCAAATCATTGCAAGTGAATTTGCATGCATGTGTGCCAGCTTACCCCTATGCGAAAGCTTTTATTTTATGTATGTGTAAGTGTATCATTTAAAAAAGTTTCTTACCAGTTATAGCTTTCTTTTTGTTATAGTAGACACAGCGTTGACTATCAAAGATTGAATACTAATCTACTTACACAGTATTTAATAAGTTACAATAAGTCTAGATTAAAATTAGATATGATTAGGTTTTGATATGTTTGTCGTATTGATATTCTTTAGAGTTGTTGTTGCATTGGATACAATACTCTAATTCAATACTTAAACAATTTTAATATGTTTTTTGATACGTATTGAGTCCGATAATATTATAGCCGGGGGGCATCACTTTTAAAGGTTCGAAATTACTACAGCTTAGTTTTGAATTTTTTCAAAAACACATTATTTATGTATGAACTTAAAAGTTAAATATTTTTTATAACTTTGTAATTACACAGTTTTCTTAGGTTACTAACACAAGCACTGATAGTCTAGTATAGTTGTCTATAGAAACTTATTTGTAAGTTTAAGTTGCAGGGCTGATGCAGGATGATTCGAAACTACCCTTAAAAGTGATGCGCCCCCGGCAAGCGCGCCACGTGACTGCCGGCCTGGCGAGGTTTTGTGTTTACATCCCCTCCGAGCTACCCCGCCGATACACTTACCCCTGATATGCTCCTAGCCTTCCAGTGTCCTATCTCTATAAGAAAAATTTCATTGTTTTACACTGACTCTGAATATTCAAGTATTTCTGAAAAGGAAAAATAAACTGAGATACAAATATATATTGACAAAAATTTTGTAATACTTTATCAATTAAACTCTGCGGAATCTAATAACATAGAGATATTGTAAATAGGTTAACTCCGAATAACGTTACGTATAATATTTTCGTCTTTAGTTTTTGACAAGTTTAGCGACGGATATTATTTTATCTGACGAACCACCCCTCATTCACTACGTAAAGACTGAGCAGAATATTTAGAATTTTTTCTTTGTTCTTTGAAATACTCTCACAGACATCTCGTTGATTAATTTCTTAGTACATTGCGTGGTAACTTACCAGTTCTCGTAACATGGATATAACTCCCCGTGAAGCAAATACCGTTTTTATGGAGCAAATCTCCTTATCGCTGCTTCCACTCCACCGAGCTTAGCGCGCAATGGGTACTTTGCCGGAACTGTTCGTAAGTTGCCAAGTTATTATCGTTTTGTTGCTATACCTAGTAGGGTTGTCAACTTTAATTGATAAAGTATGATACCTACAGTTGTGGCCATATAATTAAGAACGATTTGGAGTTATAGAAGTTTTTTATTTAAATCGTGTCATACACAGAGATGTGTACCTTCTGAGAAGCAACTAGTTATGTTATAAAATAGCCACATTAATAGAGCAACGTGGCTTACAAATAAAGAATAAAATTGCTAACTATTTTTTTCACATTTTATTTATTTAATCAAAATAACATATTCAAATAGTACTGAAGCTGGACAAATAATTAAGAACGATTTATTAAACTGGTCGGGAATGGTTTTGTATGACACTTACATTTAAAAAAATCACAATAATATGTAGCGCAGAAAATTTAAAAAGCAATTTAATACATTTTAACTAAAATTAATACTTAATAGCATATCCACGGCCTTTAATAACTGCTTTACACCGGCGAGGCATTGACTCTATTAGTTTTTGACATTTCGCAAGAGAAATAGAGTTCCATTCTTCTAAAAAAACGTTGTACAGCTCTCTTAAATTCCCACACTGTGTATTTGAAACCTTTTTCTTTACTTCGAACCACAGATTCTCTATTGGGTTTAGATCTGGGCTGTTAGCTGGCCGGTCTAAGACAGAAACTGATTGCGCTGTAAGAAATTCCTTTACGGTGCGTGCAGTGTGCTTTGGATCATTGTCATGCTGTAATGTCCAAATAACCGGTAGAACGTCTTCAGCATAAGGTAACATTGTTTCTTCCAGTATATGTTTGTATTGGAACTGATCCATGTTACCTTCTATCAACTTTACAGGTCCAACACCATGTCCAGAAAAGCACCCCCAAATTTTCACATTTCCACCACCGTGCTTTAACGTGTAACTTTCGTGTACTTTGGGTCGAATGCTGTATTCGGGGGACGTCGTACATATCGTTTTCCATCAGAACATACACTGTTTATTTTCGTCTCGTCAGAAAAAAGTACATTTTTCCACTGTCGCACAGTCCAGTTTTCATACTTTCTCGCAAATGCAAGACGGGCTTGCGTGTGGCAAAGTTTCAACATGGGTACCTTTCTTGCTATCCTACCGTGCAATTTTTCTTCTACCAAACGTCTTCGAATAGTGCGAGCTGAGATTGCTGAAGGGTTGTTTTCACCAAAATATTCTTTTCTCAGCTCATTGGACCCTTTAAAAGGATTTTGTTTTGCCATACGAACGATGTTTCGGTCATTACGAGGAGTTGTTTTTCTCTGTTTAGGTACACGTGGAACATTCGAAGTAGTTTGATACGTAGCAGAATGCTTTACAGCGTGGAAAACCATAGTTTTTGAACATTGCAGATGGTCGGCTATCTTTTTATAAGACCAATTCTTTCGGCGAAGTTTTATTATTACTTCCCTTGTAGATTTATCACAACTTTTATTTTTTCCCATTGTTTTTTCATAACAAGCAATCACTTTTAATCTTCTACAGCACTAAATGGCGCCAAAATTATACAAACAGTAACAAATCGACTGAGTGTTCTCTATTAAAATTTGAATAAAGGTATAAACTGTTTAGCGTTTTTAATTACGTGACCAGCCAGTAAATAGGAACACTATGTTTAGAAGTAGTGTAAAAAGTTTGTCTATTTATTTTTAGCTAATCATGTGTATTCAATGAATGCAGTGGTATTAGGGAAAAGTTTTACGATACCGCAAGAAATAAAATTAATTGCAAGCAATTAGTTTTGCGTCTTAGTTTGAAAAAATCTTCCCTTTATATCAGCGTTCTTAATTATATGACCACCACTGTATATCTATAGGTACGTACTAAAAAAAATCCAAAAAAATTGTTGTGAATATTTTTACGGTGCGACATCACACTTACAGAATTCAGGCTAATTATAGATATTTACCGTGATTCCGTGCACTGATGTGAAAATAGATAGATGCATTTAAACACAGTGCCTAATGGACTATAGTCGTTAATGTACTTAGTTGATGTCACCTTGCACGCAACAAAAATAAAAAATAGCATTCTATTCAATATTTATGACTGCAAACTACATTCCAAAAATCAATACCTGGTATTTTGGTTTATTCCTAGCCAATGTGAAAAGTTATGCCACTAGTTAGGAATAATAAAAACCAATGATAAGGTACCTAGCTTATATACGAAATATAGGCCCTTTTTTTTCCTATACATAACATCTAAAAAGGATTTTTCTACGTTGGTTATCCTTTTTATTTATCCTTTTTATTTTTCTACGTTGGCCTATCTTCTAAATAACACTTGTAAAAATCCTCTGTCAGTTATTTAGATTTTAAAACTGCGTACGTCTTTTTATCAAATATTTCAATAAACTATTCAAGAGTTAAAAAAAATGCTGACAAAGGGAAGTGCATGTCATTGGGAAGGTTATTTTCCTATGGCACTACTAGTAGACCAAGCAGTTGTGTCACGGGGGATAAACTGAGACACCTACGTCCATAGCAGTAGGCTGTTGCACGCTATTGATCGATGACACAACAGTAACAAACTATTGCATGATGGGTAACCATTTGAATAGTGTGATCTCTATTATCATCAACGGGTCACTAGACAAGAGACCTATCTCTTCCAAAATGAATCACTGAGCCCGATATTTGACTCTACCGATCGAGTGGTTGTCCGCTACATTTTGCAAATCATCGCCCCACCTTACCCGAGGAAGCCCTACAGCACTACAGTACCTACTGAGTTGTGTGTGTAGGCAGGCACCTAAATACTTATATTTTCCTCTAAGCGGGTATTTGCTACGGCTCCTGCGCTGTTGCCAAAGGCTTGAATAGAGCAAAGCCGCTTACCTGTTTATAAGCTCCTCTAATTGGCGCACTTTGAAGAGTATGATGTGACTTGGGATGGCTCGTTAGACAGGATTTCACTTCAACGAGGGATGGTAGGTATCTGTTGAGACTGGATGTTTCATCGTGGAATACCAGGTGAATATATGACTTCTTTTAGTCCCAAGAAGGAAGGTGTTTAAAACCTCCTCCTCCTTTAAAACCGAGTTTAAAACCTTCTCTATTTTTGAAGATGGAATAATCATGGGGTAGGTTAGGTATGCCTATAAAAACAAAAACCCCAACTGGTAGGGATTTCTTGGTGGGGATTTCTGGAATATATCAACCATACTTCTCTAAAATTCGGAATTTGCAAAACTGTATCAAAACGTAAAGCGCTATTTATTACAATTAGTAAAAAAGGGACAGTAATAAATTATAACACCAACAAATTAATGTTTTACGGCTCAGCAGGACACAAAAAAGGGTTTGTATTGTTTTTACTTCAATCGTAACAAAAACATGAACAACTTTTTTTTTTAATTTGTTGATGAGTGTTTTTAGAGAATTTAATTTGCTTTCCCCGCTCCTTACATTGAAGTGGCTCAAGAGCTTTTTCATTCCCTTTTAGTAGTTAATCATAATCATCGTACCTACTAGGTAATGCAATGTTAGGCATTAAACAAACAATTTCTAATTAGTAAGCCTCCTCCCTCAGTCGCATTGAACTTTCCTAGTGTGTCATCGGACCTATAACGATCTATGAAATAACACAAAAAACCTACTCGGGGTCCATGCTCAAAACTAATAAAAAACATTTCATTTGTATGGAGCCCCGTTAGGAATTATGACTTCCCTTTGCTTCCAACATCGATTACCGCCCGCGGACAAATTATTAATATCAGGCTTTCATCAATATGGCGGCATTCAGATCCAATGAATGCTATACGAAAATAATCTCAGCAGAATTGACAGGGACGGAGTTGAGACCTACCTACTAAGGGTAAAGAAACATGATACATGATTGCGGGCTTATTTACTCTGTATTTAGACTACTGATGATAATGATGACACGTATGAGTATTGTGTTTCAAGGTATGATTCTGTAGCGTACTAAAGCAGCAGCAAGCAACGTGTCGCCACAACACTACTGGTTTCTTTGTATTAGGCGGCGACACGTCGTCGCCTGGTTACTGTACCCTGCTATAGCTACGAAATCATACCTTTATGGGCATGATCATAAAGGAAGGCTTGATGATATGTCATGATACTCTCTGTAGTAGGTACGTCACTGCTTTTAGTGATCTGTAGAAAAATACTGTCGGGGTAAGCAGGGGGTGACAACGGTCTCGTTACGCAGCATCCGCCGGAAGTCGCCTCGTGATGCATTGTCGACGCTTCGGAGGGTGGACACTGTTTACATTATACCATCGCAAACATTAATATGTTCTCTGAACCATATTTTTATAGCCATAAATATTTATTATAGCTAGTTAGTTTATAATATACTGTTTGGTTCTAACTAGATCTACTTCTTTTTTACCTGACTACTGCGAAGCAAAACAGACGGTGTATGATTTTGATGTACCGTCAGTATGTCCGAGTATTTCTACTTTTGAGTCGATTTACAACAGTTTTTTACATCAATTTGGAGCAATATGTGGCCAAGTCCAGTACGTCCACGGCATTTTGTACAGATCAAGAGTTGTTCCATTGTGCAGGTGTTGGGGTATGATGGCCAAATTAAAACAAAGACTAGATTTGATAGTCTGTTATAATCTCTCTATGGCCTTATGTAATATCATCAAATAACGAATGAATTTTTGTGATTATAATAAAGAGTGTTTTACAAATTTCCCAAGCAAGCTAAACAATTAGGTAAGTCTCAAAATAATTACCGGTAACTACTCTACTCTGGAGCAGCTGTCGAAGTATGGAAAAGTAATAACGTGATGCATCCAAGGTGTCTTTTAGGTCCGAGCCCCCCGGGAAATCACGGTAATCCTCCCCGATGACAGCGGCGGCAAAATCTCTCTTGAGCACTAGTGTTGGGCTTTACTGTCGACAACTTTTATATCGATATGTTAGTCGTTAGCATTTTGTTACCTAGCATACTGATGTTCAGATTGCATAGCTATTGCTTATTTTAAGTTACGCCTGTATGCAAATAAACTATCGTTTGAAAATTAACATAAGTACGTATTACTAAAAATGAACCTACTAATTATATAACTGACATTTCAATAAAAAAAAATCATTTTCTTTGCATGTAAGTTTTAACAATTATTTAGACAAAATTAAAACATTCGTCAATCAAAACTGTAACTTTTACTGTAACTTTGACTGCTACGCATCTGCTACGCTGCCGTAGCACTCTGCTACACACTCATTGTACTAACAGTTTTAGCTTTTCTTACCCAAAACTCTGCAGTTTTGATCAATTTACCTACGGAGGTATATAAAAAATAGTTCAAAATCTTTAACTAAGTACCTACATTTGAATGCATTATAGTAATATTTTTAAGTTATTTAGACCCTTTTATTTGCCTGACATCCCTATCTAAACCACGGTTGAATCCAGAGATCACTGTGAATGGGTCCTGATGAATCATGCCCGTTCATAAGGAAATACTCACATTTACCACAAAACACTTAGATAATAATATACAGGTGCGTTGATAGTAAGAATGAATATACTATTTGATAGAGGTTGGTAGTGTGTATGAAATAATAAAGTAGCATTTAATTTTTTATTACGTATTTCCAAATTTTTTACTAACTATTTCTAATTAGCCCTTGTTTTTAAATGCAGTAATAGCATTTATTTGCAACCCACTTGATTGTAAATGGTAAAAATCTTGTCAAAAATTGTGATATAGTAGGGATTTATGGAGCTTTTTGACTTTTATGACTTTCCATCAGTATCTCAATGTTATTTTTAGTAGATAATCTGTAAGATTACATATTTCATTAGTTTTCAAACAATCTCTGTAAACGAAATCAAGGTAATTACCGTTGAAATACGTCAGAGTAAACTTAGATAACAGCTGATAACAAGGGCTGCCTCCCCTAATAACCGAGATGACAATTACCGACTTTTGAGAGACGACAGCCAGACTCATAAGTCTTCATTACTCCAAGTTGCTGCTTCTGCAAAACTTCTATGAACTGAACGAGCTTAAAGATGATCCTTGTCGACCGGCACCCCTCGATTTTATCGCTCAGTGAGCTTAAAACTGCATATCAATACCCTTCTGGTAGTTTTTATAAACGTGCCATGCCATGTTTCGAGATTATTTTGACGCAATATTTATCAGTTTATAAAATACTGTCAATTATTTCGAAATATTTGGCATACACTACTAGAACCCAGTTAGCTATGGAATAACGGAACCGATTATACAAAATATTTACTAGTATAATATTTTATTGTACTAAATTATCAGCGAATACCTGTCGAATACACACAAATAGTAACAGTTACCTCACAAGAATATACCTTAGTAAAACCAGTATGGAAATTTTCGTTGTCTCTACTAAGCACTTAGTAATCTTATAACAAAACAAACAAAACTTTTAAAGCCCTTATTAAAAGTGACAGGTCGTTAGGAAGACGAGAAAGTAATTTTACCCATCAACGCTATCAATTTTGCTAATAAACAATGGCGTCATAATGATGCCTTCCATATTTTTTGGGCTTTACCTCCAACACTCAGATGAACGAGCTCTAACATCATTTTCGCTTTTTAGTCATTGTCAAAAGTATGTGAGAAGTGTGACAGTTGAAGGCTGACTCAATAGCTATGGGATACATTCTTCCCAAAATATACAGAGCGGTAGATTGAGTTGTAGACGCTCTACTAATGTTGAGGGAATTCCCCTAAAAACCAATAAGTCTCCGATTTGTGTTGCTTGGCTACTTACTTCCAATTTTATTAAAATGTCAAGCGTACCTACCTACCTACTGATAAAGCCCTCGCTGGAACATTACACATCAGCATTCGTCGTGTAACCGTCATTAACATATTGAGCGAGCACTGAGCAATAACCGATGTTGTCAGCAACCAGTCAGCAACATGCACAGTGCACATGTTAGCAACTTAAAAAATGTACATGATGACTTCCAATACAACGACGACTCAAGCCATTTACATTTTATGATACCTTTGTTAAAGACTTACATTTACAGTCAGACAGCAACAAAATTCTTTTGCATTGTTGCATCAATAGAAGCTTAATCGCCCTAGATACTGTTTGTACGTTTGGGTGGATGTTGCAGTCAAATAATGAATATAGCTGAAATAAATAAGTTACAAGAGCTACCAAAGTTAAAACTTTTTAGATACAGAAATAAACAATTCTACTTATTTGATAAAAGTGAAACTCCAGGGACCCGTGATTTAACATTGAACATTACCGTTGAGAATACGTTAAATTACTAGCTAGGTATAGGTTTCTGATTTTGAAAGGTGTAAAATATGAACGAACATCCTTGATTCCTATAATATTGTGGCCATAGTGTACGAGATGGCAAAATAGTATTTTTCTTACCTACCTAGTTATAAGAAGGTTTTACTGTATTGGATGTTTCATCAGTTGCAGAGTAATCGGGATTTAGCCCCGAGGCGCGGCGATATTACTGTTTGCTCTCAGCAAACATTTGCTCGGCCGGAGCGCTACTTACTGGAGTTAAATCAATATTTAAATCATTTCAAACTTTGATTAATTCCCAGATATATTGTTTGCAATGATGTCGTTACATTCGGATTATGGTAATGTTATTGGTTGAGCTTTAAATGAACTTTTTACTTTGTTGTTTTATGAACTACCTACAACGCGTAGCATAGCTAACGTAGCTAATACACTGTAGATAAGCTCAGATTAACAAATAGTACGAGTATAATATTCTCAGTAGGCCGGTACATATGGGAAATATCTAATCATTATCGTATCAGCCTGCGTAGGTAAGTATATTGCTGGACATAGGCTTCCCTCATAGAATTCCAGAAAAAACTATCAATATCGTCGGTCCATCGGTAGGAGGCCGCTTGGAAATAACGGTAAATCAAGGATCTGGAAAGCAATTAGGAACTGAAAAGGCATTACTTGTAGGTCAGCCCAAGTAGGTCTTGATATTCTCAATAATTTTAATAGATGACTGGTTGTCCCTAATTCAAGGATTTGACTGCTAGACTCTACATCCTGCTCTACCCTTACCTTTGCGTGCGTTTGCGTTCTCTTCGTCTCTTTGCTTATCCTGATAACTACACCGTTTCATCTAAACTGCGGCTATTAGCCGGTTTAAAGGCATGAATACTTTATGTCAGCCCCGGTCCCGGTGTCACCATCGCATCGTCCCGAGGGATGCAGAACTCCACTAACACTTAATTAAGGGGAAGCAGCGAAGGGAATGGATTTTAATTAATATTACGCGGTGATTCGCTCTTATTGTTCACTGGAAATTGAAAAAAGAGTTGTTAGTATAACTTTTTATGATTTTTTTCAGAATGTTTCATTATTTCAGTCACATCATGTGAGTGAGATAATGAAACATTCTCACATGTAACAGAGTAGACATATAGGTAGTAGGTTTCTATATTCTGAGAGTACCCTAGATACATAACGTATCTACCTAGGTAGGCCCAACCAGTGGGTTAGCCGGTGGCTCGGTGTAAGAAAACCCCTTTATTAAGCGCATGGGTTTTGAGATACGAATCTTTTAAGGATACCGAAAAACCTGTTCAGTAGATTAGATACCTAAATAAACCCCCTTAAACCTCTATTTTCAAGGTTGTATTTCCTTGAACAACCAATGGTTTCATCTTACGCCATTTTCGTCAAAGATTCCAAAAACAAACAAACAATCGATGAAAACTTCATGAAAAGAGCGTAGAAAGACAAAGACAAAGAAACGGGAATATTCTTACAAGAATTTAAATAAATTTCCTAGAGAGGGAGATCCTGTTACGGAACGAAGAGCTAATAAAAATTCTAAAGGAAAAACGAGCCATTACAATGAGTAGGTCGGTATAGGTAGGTATACTTACCAATCTATAAGTAAATAGATAGGTATCCATACTATTATAAAACTGTAAAAAAGCCAAAAACTAAAATTAACGATATGGATAAACTAAATAATGCAGATCTGCTACATAAACGATTCTGATTCCGAAAATCGAGTTTGTCTGTTTGTTTAAACTACTGGACCAATTTCAATGAAATTTATATCATTCAGAAGCCCTTTTTCCTGATTGAAACATAGGCTATATTTTATTGAAATGAAAGACGTGGATTCTTAGATACAGCTTGACCTCTCGAAACCGAAAGCCGCCTTTGGCACGAGGTATATCGTATGCTGCGGTTGACAGATATTTTGGTGGAAAGTTTCGCACGCGTACGAAGTCGCGGGTATCAGCTAGTTTGGTACATATACATATACAATATACCTACATTACATACCTACTAAAAATATAGGTACCTACCTACCTAGGTAATACGTAGGTAAATAAACGTGGGTAGATAGGTAATGGTGTGTTTGGCAGAATAGGTACCTAATAATATTAGTACCTAGGTAAGTAGGTAGGTACTTACTTACAAGTCCCTCCTTAATAGACATTCGCTAAGAACTTCTATGTATACCACGGTAGGTAGGTTAGGTACCTACCACATTTCACATACCTATAGGTAAGTAGGTACATAAAGATGATAAAAGTATAAATAAGTACCTACTTAGGTACTACCTACCAACCTAATCATGAATTACCTAGTTAGGTACGTACTTATTCGAATTATTTCATTTTAATCGGTTAGGTACCAACACCTACATAAACCTACTTGAAAAATCGACAGCGATTGACATTGAGGAAGTATTACTAGCGTATAGAGAAGCTATACCAAACCAAAAACGTGTCGCAACTTGAGGCGAGCGCGCCCCGCCCAAAGACAAGTATTTGCTGCAGCGCTAAAAGATTAGATGTCGTCTAACCATACTATCAAAACATGCAGCGCTAGATCGCTAATAGAGTATAGTTTTCTCGCGACCAAAACGTCGTAAGCGCCATGAATTTTGGGGCGCTTACGCGTTTCGTTCAACATAGTGTAACAAAATGTCGCTCTCATAGATTTTTTCACCGCAGAAGGGACACTTCAGACAGCTTTTGTACATACAAAACTGAATTTTAATGCAGTACCTATGAATATTATATTTCAAAACGTGAAAAAATGTACAGTAAATTAAAATGAATTGTTAAGCGTTTAAAATCATTGGTTTTAAAATAAATTGGTATTTTATACAAAAAGTAGGTACATACCTATATAGGTACCTATTTGCACTAACTAGACCCCACACCTTATCTCACTCTGCCATAGCATTAAAGAAATATAGGTATAGTAAAGCTTTATATAATGACGATTTCAAAAGATAGCTACAGTACCTACTACATATTACTGATCAGACAGACGGCATAGGCCGAGTAATATGAGTTCAAAATAATTAGTTAAATCTTAGTCACCAACCCTTAGTAGGTATCCTAAACATCCCATCTGTACGATGCACTTTTCATAATCTATGATTTTCAAACAAAATGTCCGTACAATAGAAAATAATCTACAAAAATTAATTTTGGTTAGTTCTAGTTAATATTCTGTTTACTTACCGATGATAAGTCACGCCACTATCTTTTTTTTTCACAGTCGATTGGTTTTTACACGTTTTTAAAACGCAAGACGGCATTTTGAATTACTTTTTATTCGCATGCGGTCACGATGGTTGTTGGCGAGCGACTAAATGAGTTGTTGCCGGTCGGCAACAACTCATGGCGCAAACTTGTTGTTCGCGGCGTCTGTTCCATACGCTAGTAATATTAATTCTATGGCGATTGAGTTCCTTTTCTCTTTCTGATGCCTTTTTTTTATGCTCTCACAAAGTTAGTGCGTACGTCCACTTGGGTCGGAAACTATTTGTCACATCACACGGTCATTCGTCCATTAATTTCTATAGAAAAATAAATCAGGCGCCGTTACAGCTCCTTCTGTAACATCGAAACCACATTAGAGCTAGATAGGTAGGTGTAAAATGTACTTACCAAATAATAGTAAAATTATTTATCATCATCATTAGTAAAAAAACTCTTTTGAAGCTGACTGATAATCAACGCACAACCTAAACCATAAGTTCTATAGGTATGAAATTTGGAGGGTAGTATCCTTATTAGTGTATAGGGTGCACTAATGAAAGGAATTTTTTATTCGCGTTTTCACCTTTTTTGAAACAACACATAGCATTTTTTCTTGTGATAATATAATAATAATAATAATAAATATTCACGGACACTTAACACAACAATAATAATGTGATTATTATTGTTGAATTTTGGTGGAATTTTAACCAATAATACATACCTACGTCGTAACATAAAGTGTGAGCCATTGGAATAAATGTGTGTAAAGTGGTTTTTCTGAATGTGAAAAATAGTTTCAGGTTTTGAAGAGAAAATCCACCATTTTCGCTTCAAAACAAACGACAGCAGACTTGACAAAGACTTGACTTGACTTATATTAATTAAAATTCACCACTTGAAAATTTACTGTCGAAATGACGGACACAGGCCATTATAGGGTAAAAAAAGAAGAAAGGGATTTTAATCACACTAAAGGATTTATTTAGAACGCGAGCAACGCCGCGGGCTACGGCTAGTTATTTAAAAAGATTGATGTACTTGGTACATAGATACCTAGCATTTTTTTAGTCCAGTAGGTCGTCGTCGTCTCCGTCCCCGGATACAATCGGTAAAAGTGTGGTAAAAGTCGAGCCGCGTGCTAAGATGTCTGTGAACTTAGTCCAGCAGATCCAAATTAAATTAGAGTTCTGCAGTAGGGCTACTGTTGACCACCCCCGTTCCAAATTGGATCCGGATTTTGACAGATTTAGTGTCATTTTGTACTGAAAAATTACACGATTTCTGTTAAAATCTATGAATCCGGATTGGAACTGTGGTCGAGATCGAGAGTAACCCACCTCTTCGCAGGCAGAAGAGTTCTATAGTTCCTGATACTTTTTAGAAATGGTTCTGGCGTTTTACCTGAAAAAAAGTTATTTGAAAAAATTATCTGCTAACTTCCGGTAGCAGATCATTTTCAGTAAATTGAAAAAAAAATGATTTTCGTGAAGACAGATCTAAGGTCTATATAGCTGCTTGCTTTTTTGCTTCCTTCTCTCTCTTCCTTTCCTTTCTTCTTATTCCGTCTCGCCCGTATGTCCGCAGGTTTTTGTTTTTTAAATTTTGTTCTGGCACTGGAGGCTTGTCCTTTTGCCAAGTCTTTTTTGGTGTCCGTCCGCATGCGCATCAGTCTTGCCAGAAGGTTCTTTTTTACACTTTTTATGGGTTCTTTTGTGCATGTTCGGTTCTATCAAGGTTCCAAAAGTTTTAGGTAAATTTTTATTTCTTTAAACAAAATCAACATGAAACAGAACTGCCTTTAATATTTTATTTTCCATATGTGGGCTAACGCAAACTTTTCTTCATAACACTAATGTCCCTATGCTATAGGTACTTACCTACATTAGAACGATACTAACATTCTTACCAAAACACAATCAAAGGTTTTCGTTTACTCGATCGATCAACCAATTCAATTCTTGTCTATGGCCTTTGCAGTGTTGCCCGCAATTTCGCCAATGTCACGTTTTATTAGACCTTAGCACGATGGAGAATGACCGGTGGAGAGAATCTTTGCTCAATCTACTGACTGAAGAATAGAGGCCAAATAATTTTGACAATACTGACAGCATTATTAGATTCCTTCACAGATTAGTCTGTAGGTAATCTGTGGATTCCAACATTGAGTTTCAACCTGCAAAAAATTGCCGCAAAAAACTCATGGGCTACCAAATAACACGTAGAATGAAAAAAACACTACCAAATAGCTGTAAGTTAATCTCCATCAACTTTGAATGCCTCAGTTACTATACAAGGTGATTTCTGACGAAACTCGCTGGCAGCACTGCGTCGACTTTCCGTCTCCTAAACAAAAAGTTAAAACAAAAAAAGACTTGGCAAAAGAACAAGCCTCCAGTGCCAGAACAAAATTAAAAAAAAAAAAAACCGTCTCCTTCCGTTCCGAGCCGACTCCGACTTCCTTCCGTAATTGTTTTTCCATGGACATCCGACTGTTGTGTTTTGTAATATAAATTATAAATTTTTCAAGAATAGATCTGAGGTATGTATAATGATTTTTTTTTCCTTCAACTCCTCTCCTATTTTAGTTAGTGCTGAATCAGCAATTACACGCTGATTTAGCACTAATATGAGTAGGTATTCTTTTTCTATAAATATTAGTCAGTCCTACAGCTCCGATTAAGAGGTTTCAATATTCTGAGTCATACAATTTTCGTTGCAGCGACAACCCAAAGCCATTACATTTCAATAATTTTTGGCAATATAAGGCTAAATTGTTCTTTCACGAGGTCTTTTCTTCTTGCTATATGCGCCCGCCATTTTGTATTTTGTAAACAAAAAATGAGTGAACGCTTTACTTGGTAACGCTAAACATTCACGCAAGCATTCACCATTAGGTAGCTAGAAACATAAACACAAGTTTTCTACGACCATCTAATTCTCTGTACTATTTATTATTATCCAGCCTACCTGAAGTTCAGGCTCACGGTAGAAAAACCTCGACGGGACGTTTTACCGCGTTGGTAGTTTTATCGCTGCATCAGCTAATAGGTGTATTGTATGATAGCATGTCTGATCGCGGTCGAGGACGGTCGCGCGGGCGTGCCGGTCGTGGCGGTGACAGTGCCGGCCCCGCGCCGCGCCGGCCGGGTGAGCATCCAGCCCCACCGCCCGCAGCCCAACAGCAGCCGGTAGCGCCGCGCCCCCAGCCGCCATCCGCCTGGGGTCCGCCATCGGTGGCGCCGCCGATGCGAGCGGGAGCGCCCGCTCCCACTGCGCAAGCTGGTAGAGCCTCGCATCGCATAACCCCAACTGTTCATGAACATCCAGGAGATGCTGACATTCAGCATAGAATGGCACAGGTTGACATTGGTGAGTAACGAAACACGGTTTTAATCTGTCTTCATCTTTATTCACCCTTGAATGTATTGGAAAAGATACTAGACGCTGAATATTTACTATTGGAGGCCTTTTTTATTGACTTACAGTTGCATTATTGTTCTATCGTTCTTGTTATGTATTACTGGTTGGCATAAATCCCAAGGCTTATCATCAATCAAAGCCACAAACATGAGTTTAATTATTTATTCTTCAAATTTCATGGTCTCAGGCCCATAAGGTCAATTCTCGATCGAGTCCCAATCATAGATAGATTTGTTTGACAGATTTTCATTGTTGTGTCAATAAATCTATGCAAGGTTTTAAAATATTTTTTTCTTAATATAAGGGACCCCATCTATAAATTACTAGCTTCCACCCACGACTTCATCCATGTCTCGTTTGACCTGGTTGATGTATATTCCAATTTTCATCCAAATCAGAACTGAAGTTGCAGCATGGTTGGAACAAACAGCTAACCTTTGACATTTATAATATTAGTAGGATTATGTTTTGATCATGTGCAGCCTATAGGTAAAACTTCTAGAAACATAGGTACTTAAGACCATTATTTGAGTATGCACTGATCTAATAGAGACCTATAAAATCCTTAAGGGTCACTACAATGTACCAGAAATGGCAAGCATCTACAACCTAAACGAGAACACAAATCTAAGAGGACACTCTCTCAAACTGGTTAGCCTACCAGGTACAAGCACCCGTAAAAGACATACCTTGCCAAACAGTGTGGTCGAAGCCTGGAATAGGCTGCCAGAGACTATAATTAGTGCTCCAACAGTTAACACATTTAAAAACAGACTAGATAAACCAAGTACACAAACAATATTGTGATATACACATATCAGCTTTAAGCTGCCTGTGTATAAAATAATAATAATAAACACTTTGTATCTAGGTGCTGGTCATGCTTCTGGTGCCTCAGGGGACACCGCAAGCCGGGACAGCGTCGGTCGCGGCAGTCGCCGAGGCGGAGGCAGAGTTCTTGCTGACCTTCCTGCTGCTATACTAAGAACACGTCCAGACACTCTAGCATCTAAGAAAGGTACCTATACCACTAGCTTGAAAGAACAGTGTTTAGACTACACTAAATTGAAAGTTTACAGCAGTAAGCTTTCGAAAATTGAACAGTTTTTGTAGAAATTGTGACATAAATTTTTTGGCAAAACGTAATTTACAAATTTTATTTCATCTGTTTCAAGGCACTTCTGGCACACCCATTGACCTGTGTGCTAACTACTTCACTGTAGAAACAACTCCACAGTGGTGCTTGTACCAATATCATGTGGATATCGATCCACCAGAAGATGCCACTTTTGTGAGGAAGAAACTCCTCCGTGTGCATGCCAACATTTTGGGAGGGTAAGTTACCTTGTTGTCACTCTGTAATTGTCTTGATTTCAGAAGAGTTGTAGAGATTACCACACAGACTGTTTATTTATTTAATTACATTCTTACTTTCGACTTGGGCAATTACTGCAGAGGTTTGCTGCATATTTATTAGGTTCATTTAGTTGATTACTGAACTGTTCACATTTGGTTTGAAGGTATGTGTTTGATGGTACTTCCCTGTACACTGTGAAAAGGCTGAACCCTAACCCCATGGAGTTGTACTCTGATAACAAAGATGGACAGAGGATGAGGATCCTTATCAAGGTACTTGTAATATTCAATTAAATGTGTGATTGCAGATACACACAAAATTGGTTTTCTCATTAAAATATTATATTTTTTAGTTGATCTGTGATGTGAGTCCCGGAGACTACCACTACATCCAAGTGTTCAACATAATCATTCGGAAATGTTTCCAACTGATTGACTTGAAATTGATTGGCCGTGATTACTTTGACCCTGTGGCCAAGGTTGATATCCCGGAGTTCAAGCTTCAGGTGCTCCCCGGATACAAAACCACAATCAACCAGTATGAAGATCGCCTTCTTATGGTTGCAGAGATTACTCACAAGGTTAGTTGTTTGTATCTTTTAACAAAGTTAGCAATTTTGTGATGCTTCTGATATAAAATTGATAAAAATTTGTCTAGGTGCTGAGAATGGACACTGCATTGCAAATGCTTAAAGAATATGCTGCCACCAAAGGAAACCTGTACAAGAAAGCCTTCACTGAGGATATTATTGGTTTGTAGAATTTCCATTCTATTTCTATTCACAATTTTTGCTGGTAAACATTATTTGATACAACAATTGTTTCTTTTTTTAGGCAAGATAGTTATGACTGACTACAACATGAAAACATACAGGATTGATGACATTGCATGGAATGAGAACCCAAGCTGCACTTTTAAAATGAGGGAAGAAATGATCTCATATGTGGACTACTACCAAAAAGTAAGTAAATACAATACTGTGATCGGCACAGTTTCATAATCACATACAAGACTAGCCGTCGCCCGCGGCGTTGCTCGCGTTCTACCCTTTTAGAGTGTGACGTTTCAAAATTCCTTTCTTAGTGCACCCCTACACTATGTATAAGGATACTATACTACCCTCCAAATTTCATACCTCTATTGATTGATTCTCTGTCAGCTTCAAAAGAGTATTGATGATACAAGTAGCACCGTTCAATATTGCTGATGATACTTTCTTTTCAGAAATATAAAATCACAATCCACGACCGAGGCCAACCAATGCTGATATCCCGTTCTAAGGAGCGCGATATTCGTGCAGGAATGCCGCCATTGATATACCTCGTGCCGGAGCTCTGCCGCCAAACCGGCCTCTCCGATGAAATGCGTGCCAACTTCAAGCTGATGAAATCCCTTGACATGCACACCAAGATTGGACCCGACAAGAGAATCCAGAAGCTCCTAAGCTTCAATAGTAGATTCACCAAGAAACCGGATGTTGTCAAGGTAGGTAAATAACATGTACAAACTATAGATCCCCTAGCATATGTTTGGCTTTGTATCGGCTGATAATTTGGTCAGATTGCTTGCTTAATATGCTCCGGGGCCAATACTAACTTGTTGTTATGGTTACTTGCATTCATCTTTATCAATTAATCGGGTGATGAATGTATGCAGTTTATCATTTCAGGCATTGTTAATATTCTAACTAATGCAAAGCTAAAACCTTTGTACCCTTTAAAATTCTCAGTATTGTATCTGATGTTTCTTTAATTTCACTGCAGTCAGCTTAAATAATTCAAGGCAAGTTGTAATCTGATATTGTAGTTTGTAAAAAGCACATTTACAAATACTTCCAATGACACCTGTGTGAAACTTTTTGACTCCTAATATTTATTGACATTATGTGATCAATTGCTGGAAAACAATAATTTTGCAGGAGTTGGGAACATGGGACCTGAAACTGGCGAATGACCTGGTCAAGTTCAAAGGACGTCAGCTTCCTCCTGAGAATATATTGCAGGGCAACAACTCAAAGTATGCAGCTGGTGACACCACTGAAGGATGGACTCGGGACATGAGGTTAGATTATTTTTGCAATGGTTTGGCACATACACTACAAATACTATTGGTTTGAAGTTAGTTGTTTATAATATTGTGTTATGTGATTGTTTAGGTCCAAGCCTCTGTACCACATTGCACCATTAGCGACTTGGGTAGTATTGACACCTGATAGACTGAAGAGAGATGCTGAGAGCTTTACTGAAATGATCATGAAAACTGGCGATGGATGTGGTTTCAGAATGCCTCGCCCAGAAATAAGTAAGAAATTTGATAATAACAATTACCTATTTTGGTGTTTTGTTAAATTTATTCATTGTAATAATTATTATTTTCAGTTACCATGAGAAATGACTCCGCACTAGAATATGCAAACATGTGTGAGCAAGTTATAGCTAGGAAAAATCCTAGCTTAATTATGTGTGTTCTGATGAAGAATGTAGGCGACAGGTAAACAAGATAAAATACCTATTCCAAAAATTTTCATATTATAATTTCTTATTTCATCTCACATGAAGCACTCGTAGCGTAGCTTCCTTAGCCAATCTTAACCGATAATCTAAGTTAAGCGACGTTCTGTGCGGTCACTATTTGGATGGGTGACCGTAACGTTTACATCTGAGCGCTTCCTTGCTTCGGAGGGCACGTTAAACTGTCGGTCCCGGCTCTAGCAGTCGTTAAGCCATGACGGAGGCCTTAAGGCGGCTTTAAAACTCCGTCACCAGAGTTGGCCACTCATACGAGCTTGCTTTACATGGATACAAGCCATTTGAACCCTCGTAATATGAATGTTGATTTTGACAGGTATGAAGCTATAAAAAAAAAGTGCACAGTGGACCGCGCCGTGCCGACGCAAGTGATTTGTGCCCGCAACCTGAGCAGCAAGTCTGCCATGTCCATCGCAACCAAAGTCGCTATACAGATCAACTGCAAGGTAACTTAAAGACGATTATTTGAATAACTAGCCGTAGCCCGCGGCGTTGCTCGCGTTCTAGACCCTTCAGAGTGTGACTTTTCAAAATTCCTTTCTTAGTGCGCGCCCCTACACTACATAAGAATACTACCTTCCAAATTTCATACCTCTAGGACTTATGGTTTAGGCTGTGCGTTGATTATCAGTCAGCTTCAAAAGAGTTTTATATATATTGATGATTGATAATAATATAATAAATATTCACGGACACTTAACACAACGCCTTCTAGTCCCAAACTAAGCAAAGCTTGTACGATGGAAACTAGATGGCTGATAGAATACATGATATATGCCGTCATGTGACTAAGATCTTTAAAATACTCAACCTTACCATGCCTTGATAATCATAGCTATTACATTTAAAAGGACATACAGCTGATGTGTAAAAAATGATAGACCTTTGCATAAAATTGGAATAGATATCACCCGGATGAGATAGCTCCTGCAAACTTTTCGGGAGTGATTTTATTACACCCAGCACAGTTTATGGAATAGTATCTTATGATAGGTATGTGTTACCTACGTTATTTTTTTATATCAACGCGAGCAAAATGATTTTGATTGGAAACTAGGTGAACTGTTTGATTTTGAATGTAAATACGTTATCCAGTTGGGCGGTGCGCCGTGGTGCGTTGACATTCCGCTGCCGAGTCTGATGGTGATAGGATTCGACGTGTGTCACGACACCCGCTCCAAGGAGAAGAGTTTCGGTGCATTCGTGGCATCGCTGGATAAGAACATGACGCAGTACTACTCTGCCGTGAACGCGCACACATCGGGCGAGGAACTAAGCGCACACATGTCCATCAACATTGCCTCAGCCATGAAGAAGTATCGCGAAAGAAATAGTAATACCCTTATTATACTTTTTGTGATATACTTACCTAAGGGTGTGTTGTCTTGCATAGCTCAGATTTTAGTGGATTGTATAATCTAGGATCTGATGATAACCAGCATAGGAGGTGCATACAATCGCATTACTGTTTGTTGTAGCTGCTTAGTGACAACTTGGACGAAAATGCTTTGTATGTTTGTTCGACGAGATCTTTTGAACCGCTCATCCGATCTTCATAAAATTTGGTAGGTATACGGATAGTACTCTTAAGTTTTACTGGTTGGTTAAATGAAGTAAATCGGTCAAGGGGTCGTGAAGTTATTGGGGTCCAAAGGGAGTAAAAAAAAAAGTAGTACAATAATATCAAGTGGGATGTCATATGATAGGGTTTTGTTAAGACATTCCAAACCCGTTTTTATTTTGATTCTAGGTCTAATAGTTTTTGAGTTGTTGTTAAAATTATAAAATTGGCAAACCCAGTATAACGTGAGCTACCATTTCTTGGAGTTTCAATGATTTTGTAGTTCAAGTAAGACTGGTACATAGCTAGACGGCGATTTCGAAGCGATTTGCAAAGTTTATTACAACCATTGGTCAATAAAAATTGTTTGGGTTTTATTAACCTCCGTCCATCACGAGATCTCAGTTCGGGGCGAACTACTAGTGTAGAGATGGTGTTAGAAATGTTGGTTTCTTGTTTTAGATGAGCTACCGGGACGCATCTTCATCTACAGAGATGGAGTGGGTGATGGGCAAATTCCCTACGTCCACACCCATGAGGTAAGGACTACTTGTTTGTGGAAATATAATTATTACAGCTAATGTGCAACATATTAAGAATATGATCTCAAGTTAGATAAAACTATCATACTACCCTTTGTTTGCAGGTTACCGAAATAAAAAAGAAGCTGACGGAAATTTACGGTGGTGAAACATACAAGATGGCATTTATCATCGTGTCCAAGAGAATAAACACGCGCATTTTCACTGCGCGCGGTGCCAATCCGCGTCCTGGCACGGTCATCGACGATGTGGTCACCTTGCCGGAGAGGTAAGTGAAACAAAGCTTTTAGGAAAATTGTGTTTATGCTAAGTCTCGCCATGTCTGTTTGGTACTCAGAGATGCATACTCTCAGAAATTCTTTGTCTTTGTAGCTTGGATCAATAAATAAAAAATGTTTTAGATACGACTTCTACCTGGTGTCGCAAAACGTCCGCGAGGGTACAATTGCTCCGACATCATATAACGTCATCGCAGATAACACAGGACTTATAGCCGACCGAGTAAGTAACTATTATTTTATAACAAAATGAAGTACGAAATTTACTTTATTTTTATTTGTGTCACAGGCCGCCATGTCTGAATTGGTATAATAATATTATACGACACATATAATTTCTATCATGGTTTTTATGCTGTGTGTGTGCGGCAGCGATGTTCATAACAGAGCTTCGACAATGTACCCACATAAACTAGGCAGAATATGACGTTTATATTTGAAATGATCTTGTTACAGATTCAGCGTCTTACGTACAAACTGACGCACATGTACTTCAACTGTTCAAGTAACGTGCGGGTGCCGTCTGTGTGCCAGTACGCACACAAGCTGGCTTTCCTAGCCGCCAACAGTTTGCACAACCAGCCGCATTACTCTCTCATGGACACCCTCTATTTCTTGTAATGTGTAGATGCGTTTCCTACGTGACGCGTGAAGCTTATGCTATGTGTCACACTTAAATATCTAGATTTTTCGATTAAGTAGACCATGCGTGGACAAAAACACTACGTATTACTAGATTTATTAAGACTTTTGTTAAAAACATTTTCATGTTAGATTTATTATAAAAGCTAATGCAAATACTTGCATTTATTTCGTTGCTATATTTTTATATTATGTAAGTTCTTATAATATTGTCATGATAAGCATTCAAGTCACGCTATCGGACTTTTGACATATCGTATTTTTATGTACCCCAATGTTAATGGTGTTGGTGTCGATTCTGTTGTTGCATTTTCCTAAACTAACCTAATTTGACAGCGTTAAAAATGTATCAAAATGCGCTACGTGTGAAAGCACTTTTCTCATAATCTAAAACGTCAACTTCATCTTGGTTTATAAAAACGAGAAAGACTGCTATAATTTTAACTCTGTGAAAATATTTTAGACAAATGCAACAGCAGAATCGACAATATTGTGAAGTTATTGTAGAACAGGCTTACAGCACAGGGGCCTATATGAAACAACTGCATAGTCTGTTTACTTTGATTTAAATTACGTCGATAATTAAGCTTTTGAATTCCAGTCTTTATTATTAAACTTAAGTTTTTTTATTATATTACTTATAGGTGTATGAATGACGCTCGATATTAGGTAGTTAGTAAGGCGACTTACGAAATACCATTCACTCGTTAGAAAGTACTTAACTACTACACTTGTTTACCTGCCACTTGATAACGGGTATTAGCGTAATTTGAGAGGATTTCAGAGGTACGAAGTGATCATGGAAACATCCCCCTATCTTATAAAAAGTTAGAGTAGACATTATGTCCTGATTACGTATGTTAAACAAGACATAATGTCTACTCTAACTTTTTATAAGATAGACCATATTGTTTTTGAATCTCGTTGAAGTTTAGCGTATTATTTTGTTACATTAGAAGTGAGTTTAGAATAGCAGCTCTCGTTGTATAATCTGCCTTCGTTACCGCTTTTTACTGTGATGATAAATGTACCCACCTAGAGAAGGTTGTTACTTTAATTAAATATTAAGTTTTGAGTGGAACATACATCCTGAGTGCACAGAGCCCGTAGTTTGAGTTTTGTTATGTTGATTTGCGACAAGCGAGAATCGAGAAACTCGCAGTTTTTGTATGGAGAAAAATAGTTTGCAAATCTCCCGCTAGAGGCGCTTATCGGGTTTTCATACAAAATATCTCGCAAGTCGCTTCTCGATATGCGTTTCGATCAACAAAACCAGATTAAGACTAAGGGCTCAGTTGCACACACGTGCTATACCGTATACAAGCTAGATCAGACTGTTATCTGATTAGATTTGGCTGTACATACCTATAAGTTTCGTTGCGTTTTTTGCCATACTGGTACTTAAAGTAAAGTATGATAAAATCAATAATAAAATATGATTTTGTCTAAAAAGTGTTCTTATTCCATAGGGCAGTCCTGTGTAGTACATGTTGAAAGTGGTGTTTGTTTTGTATGCTTCAATATTGCCAGTTTTTTTTTGAAAGTCAACATCACACACTGCATCTTATGTAAGTACCACCCTGAGCATTTTGTACTGATCTGATTGTACCTACAACATTTATATCGTCAGCTATTCATACTCGTAGCAATAACCACAAACAAAAATCGATTTTTGCAGGGTTTCTGGTGTTTACATGTTCGGCTTCATAGCAACGCGTTGTCTGGTCGGCTGGACGTAACCTGAAGAAATAAAACGTCTGCAATTTTACTGAAATACCAAAGTTATTAAAATACAAGATGGAGGAAGATAAAGGGAGTGAAGACGCTGACAACTGGAAGGTTTATGAAGCACTCTGCGGGAAAACTCCAACAGATGTATGTAAAACAACAATTATTGTACCTATTTGCTTGCATGTTAGTTCATCTAGGTACCTACTTTACATACCGGAAGGTGCCGGAAGTAACAAGATAGCGGGACTGCGGTCAGTACTATCAGAGGTTCGCATGAATCTCCTTCCTGTGTTTGTACCTTGTACACATAAACGTGTTACATATTTACGTATGTGTTGTAGTCGGTCATCTGTGATGCTTTTATATACTCTTACCTATATCAAGTCCCTGAGGACTAAAGGCCGCAAGCATACATAATGGTAATGTAAATCAAAAACGTTAGTTGACATTTATAATATTGGTACAAAACCAGTCGCTAATAACTGAACTAACTTATTTCGGCTGATTTGCGTAATGCTAAAGTTGTAAGAATGACGACCAAAGTTTTTGATTTTCATTACCATTACACTTGGCGTTGCAGCAGCAGGCCTCAATGCCAGCGCAACACTATTTCCCAATACAAAACTAATTAGTGATGTCTAAAAGTTGAATATCGACTTTTTCGAACAACGAAATTTTATACAATGCACATTACATTGGCGCATGGTGCTCTGAAAATGGAACGGTACAATTATGCTTGGACGAAGACGACATGAGCACATTTCTTAGTTATACATTAACGGCTTGGTAAAAATAATTTGAAAGGGTTTTATTTAAAGGCGATGTCGAAAGTGTTAATTTGACTTTTTCGTAATCAAATGATCGTTTCGGTTCAATGGTTTCAAGCCATCAAGTGGAACCACAGTGTAACGTCGGACTACGTATTCAAAGAAATTTTGATTTAGACAAATCATAACCAATTTCTTAGTTTCGAGTGGAGTGGTGACTACGTTTCGGCATGTACACAATAGAATTACGCTTTCCAGCGCGGTAGCCTCTTGGTAGTAGCTTGTAGTCACAATTTGCGAAACACTCTTTCTAGGATAGGAAATGGATGCCTCAAGCTGTGGATCAGGCACGGTGGGCGCACAACTAAAGGAGGTTTATTTTAGGCAGATGATACAACGATAACACCATCTCTAACAGTCATCATGAGGCTTAGCTTAGCTTCATCACACATCACTTGTGCAATGTGTTCATTAGAATTTCATAGGTCAAAAGCAGTTTATGTAACGCCCGAATGAAGACCCCCCTTGCTAAAGAATATGGTGTGGTCAAATTCATAACTCGTACAGATACACAAGGGCCCACGTACCCAAGAATTAGTTCGTTTCCTTATTACAAAAGCTTAATTTGTAAGTATTCACACAATACCTTTGATATTTCATGATTGTTCACCATCAAGGGGGTGGGGCATGCGATACTTCGTACCTCGCACGGATCTCTTCCGGTTTCGTTATGTACGTACAGTCAACAAAAAAAATAATACGATACACCTAAGAAAAACCGGATGCGGTTATTATTTCGGCTTTAGATATGCAATTTTGGTTTTAACCTTAGGGTATAGTATTATATAATCTGTGCCTTAGGATATCCCACGATGCTGAATTTCAATTTTCTTGTAAGGCCTCTCGTTGCTCTATGTCGGCGTAACCCCCCGCCTGTCGATATCGTACTCGACAGTATGTAATTGGTACTATATTTACCTACTACCTACCTACGGACCAGGGCATCTATTTCGGGACCATGACTACAGAATGCCTACCTAATTAATATCCATCACTATGTTCGAAATTATGTCTCCGATAGTATTTTTAATAGACACCCCTAACTAGGTCACCGTTTTTAAAGAAGCTTTGTTTGATTATTCATTGTAATCATGCAATTATTATTATAGATACTTTGAAGTCTACAGAATGTCATGCAAACAAATTATTAAATGGTGGTCGATCCCTGGATTTATGTTAATCTCCAGTTCAGCATGCGCCGTGTTTTCAATAAGATATCGTGACTCTGGTAGGTAACTCTGAAAAAGCGAGCCGTATCACGCTACATGCAAACATGGAGTACCTTCCTACTCTTTACCCTAGTCGTCTTTTGCCAGTCACGTAAGGCTGTACTCGTGTTCCCGTGGAGCAGTAATGCAACATGGAATTTTGTAAATTTTGGCTTATAATATTGTACTTTCCTGCATAACCTACTGCTTAAGTTTGGAATAAATGGGCTTTTTATTTATTTATTTATAACACTAGAACATTTTAGCTAAACAATAGCGTTGTATACCTAATAAGAAAGACCCAGTTTTAGTTGTTATTTTACTTTCAGATGGAATCCGATGTCGGAAATGACCTTATCACTTCTTTGAGAAGCGATCTGGCTGGACTCCAATACAAAAGGGATAAACTTGTTTCAGAAGTGAGCTATTTATTTACCTTAGTACCTATTATAAAGAGTGACCATACAAAAACTAGGTTCCTTTGGTCTATAAACAAGTAAAATATTTACAGAACAGTGACCTGAAAAACCAAATGATGTCCCGAGACCAAAGAATCTTAGAACAGCAGGTAGAGATAGACCATCTTCGCGAACATAATGCGCGACAGAATGCAGTTATATCATCCCTTAGAAAGAAGATCCAAGACCTCGAGGAAATACAGAGAAATCTTCAAACCGCGCAGGGAAGATGTGAGATCACGGTGCAAACTCTACAGAGAGAGAATCGCTATTCCGATGAAAAGATCAAAGATTTGGAGAAAAAGCTACGGTCACTCGAGCTTGAGTGCAACAACGAAGAACAACTCAAAGAAAATGCGCGGTGCCAGTTTCACGATCTGGTGCGGCGGCTATCGGCAGCTTTAGACGCGGAGTTCTGCGACTCTACTCATACCCATTCCCCTGAGAGTCTAATTATCAAAGCCGCTGAACTTGTCCAAGAGATCACCAGACTGAAAAACAAATGCATGAACACGACGGAAAACTTATCCAGCACGGAACAGGATCTCCGTAGTTGCAGAGACGCGTTGGAAAGAGCTAGTGCTGAGAAGGATATGCTGCAGAGACAACTGTCATCCCAGCTTCTTGATATTGAAAGGCTCAAGCAAGAGAAAGAATCTCTTTTAGTCCAAAACAGAGTTTTTGAGCGAGATTTGCACGAAGCAAGGGAGAAACTATCACACTGCTCGAAGAACCTAAATGTTGTGACTGACAATGTAAATCAAAACGAATCTTTGATAATGCAGCTAAAAGGTAAATTTCTTGTTAATTATTTTGGCTTATAGGTAATGGTCCATCATTTGTTCGCGAGCACATACTACATCTATTACCTATATTCTTTATTTTAAACTGTATTTTTAACTACCCCTTTGGAAACCACTAACTAGGACTATGTATATGCGCAGAGGATCTAAAACACCGTGACGAAAAGTATATGCGTCTTCAGGCGGAATTCCGCAACACAATGGAGTCCATCGCCATACTCCTCAGCCTGCCGACTCGGTTCGTGGAAGCCCACGAAAGCACCATCAAAGACCGAATCCGAGAGATTCTGAGTGATAATAAGGACCGTGCTTTGGTGAGTCACAATCCTTTATTTCCAGGTAGCATTGTAGGTACTCGAACTAATCATTGTATTTTATATTTTATTCGTGTTACAGGGGAATAGCTAGGGTCATTCTTGCTAGTAATCATATTTGCTGGTTTATCATAAGACGTTCACTTGGTTTTTATTCATGTCTTTCTGCATTCCTATTCTATGTTTTTGACCTCGTCTGTACAGCAAATCGACGCGCTACGCGATAAACTTTGCTTGGAGTCCCAGCAGCTCACGAGAACAGCGCACGTGAATGAGCAGGTGACCACCCGCATGCGGATCCTCGAGGATGAGAGGAATATGCTCGAAGCCAAGCTGCACAAACTAGAGGCTGATCTAAACGCTTTGGAGCTGTCCCGGGATAGTCTTAGGAAAGACAAAGCTAATGTAAGCTAACATAATCCCACTGATATTATAACCATCGTTTTTTATCTGTTTGAAAAGTAACGGAATATTTTCTTAGCTGGCACAAAAAAGAATACTAGCGAAACCAATAAGGCGCTTGTTTCACTGGCTGTATACGTGGCAGCTACATCGTAAGGAGCTTCTACATTATCTCAAAAAAATGATTTTACAGTTTATCGGCTTCCTCGAACGTCTAAGCAGAACACTAAACATGGATGAGTTGACCCAGGATATCGGCTTAGAAGTGCACACCGAGTCGATTATGCATCGCGCCGAGCAACTAGCCCGGCTCGAGAGCGATAAAATTGTTGACAAGGTCAGTCGATTGCAATACGTACTGATACAAACATACGCGGCAGCAGTTTTTGCACATTTTTCTGTTCCTCTTGTCCTATGAGAGCGGCGGTGGAAATAAATAGGCATAAAATCACAAATCAAATGATTCCCAACACCTCGTTTTATATTCTCTCCTGTACCTATGTAATTGTCTTTGTGCGTATAATAATATAGTGTTTACCTTCCCTAAAAAGTTAAAGTTTATCTCAAAACATAGCTACATAAATAGTAGGAACTAAAAAATTGTACCTGCCATATGATAGCGATGAGAATGTGACCCTTGGACTTGGACGAATGAAAGATGTGACCACAAAAAACTCTGGCAAATGAATTACAAACAAGTGTGTTGCTAGCGCAAATACGCTGCCTTGGCAAAGATGTTCCGCGTAGGTAACTAACACCCAAAAGTAATAATTTTGTGGATGTTGTCTGTGTTCGGTCTCCTGAGGTAACCACATGTTCTAATTCATATTTGTAAAAGGCATTTGTTTTGTAAATCAATTGAAACTATTGTGATTGGTGTTTTTGTTATAATAAGCGTGTTTCCTGTAGATGCTATATTACGGATACTATGGCACGCTGCCGCGGCTGCGAAGAGAAAGATCCTTCCATGACTTACCTTATCTTAAAGAAGTAAGATTGCAGTAGTTCGGTTTGGCATGCCGTTATGTTGGTCACTAAAATGGGTAGCAAATTACAATACTTAGGTATACCCACAAATTGAATTGCTAATGGAGTGCTTGTTAGTTTCGGCGTAGTATAACTGTAATTCACGATTTAATCTAACCGAAGCGATGAAACTTAACTCAAAATTTTGTTTGGGCTTACCTACCTAGGTAATTAGTCTAAATTAATTGCTAGTTTTTTTTGTTCCTGGTTCCTCCTAGTTCCATCAGTATCAACAATAAAAATTGTTAAAAACGACACAGAAAACCTTATTGTGTAGTCAATTCAGACAGAGTCAGTTATGTATGCGTATGTTATTTATTGCGTGTTTACCCCACTGTTACAAGTAATCATCCACACTCCACATTCATCCACACATTTCAGCCCACTCGATTTGTCTGTAGATATTTTTGTAGATTCGTTCCTCAAATATTCTCTAGCTAGCTCTGAGTGTGAAGAAGGCCTTATTGCACACTTGTATGCATCGTAGGTAGGTGTATGAGTACATCACACTAATAATGTCATTAAATTCGAATTAATACAATATAATGTAGCGGTTGAATTCATTAGGCATGCATTTTGTCTTATTTTTCCATTATCATCTTTACCTACAGGGTTGGTATTTAAAACAGGTAATTTTATGTCGTTATAATTTTATTGGATAAATTCTGGAGTTCTTATAATAGTTATTGGGTTTACACTATCTTACTTTTATTGTTACAATACCTGGGTAATTTACTGCACATTTTTATTTTATGTTCGAAGCCCACCAAAAGGTTTTAAAATGACGTGGGTAAATCACGTAACTATGTAGTAATAGTTGATTCGTTCCTTTAAGGTGTCGTAGTCCGACTGGTCTAGCGGGGCAGACACGATACCGAGACATCCACAGACAGACTGACCACTGTGGTTATTTACGTAGTATGCCTAATCTCTCGACGATTCAACTGAATGAACGGTAATCGAGCAGCAGGCTTTGATTGATTAAACTTTGAATTTAAAGATGGGCACGCATATCACACCAAAACTTTAGGACTATTGTAAAATCACAGTTCTGATAGCTTTTTATCTCAAAATAAAAAAGAGCGGTAATGAATGAACCGCTAATGTTTAATAATTTGCAGACAGCTGTGGTATATCAACTACAGAGACGAATAAAAATACTAAGGGAGCAGCTACAGAGGAAAGATCTGCATCTGGACTTGTTACGGCGCAAATTAAACGTTCAGGTAACGCAAGCGACTAATGGTAATTAATGTGACCAGGCAGGGCTTGATACTGTGCCCACTCGTCACACTACACGGGGTATCGACTTCCAGTCTTATCGCTAGGAGATCTCATCTTAATTCATTGATTATTTCACAGTACTCAGAGCCTACGGGGTTTATTGACCCCATATAATACTGCCTTGGTTGTAGCCAAACATTATGTTACAGGAGGAAAGTTGCCGAGTGCGTGCTGTTTTACAAGCTGAGCGCGACGAAGCTTTGTCGCGCAGCAAGAAACTAGCACGGCAATGCGATAAATTGTCTGTACAACTGGGTGACGCGCGAGCTCAGATACGCGACCTAAACGCGCAACTTGCTGACGCAGCTGACTACAAGGTAACTTAGAGTCGCGGGACAAGATAACATTACAGGGGAATAACTATCTCTACAACTGGGGACTCGCGAGCGTAGGTAAACTACTTGCACGCACTACTATGTCGCGCGACAAAAATACATGCGATAAACTGTCCTCTCAACTGATGCAGGATATTGTGGAGCTTAGCTGCGTAACCTAAACGCAGCTCACGCCGCTAGCTAACTTGGTTGACAGTGTAAGTAATGGTTTCTTGTCACACGACAACATGGCGCGACAGTACAACAAACTGGGCAACTGACCGACGCAGCTTCTAACAAGAAACAGTGCCACAAACTGACCGTAAAACTGGCTAAGCGAAAGTAGTTATTGAACGTCATTATTTATTACCTTCATCATTAATCAATTTCATGATCACAATCATGTATAGAAAGAACGCAATTTAAAACAAAAGTTATACGCACCACAGATAGCCGCACTAGAAAGGGCTCGCAGAGTAGAAGAACTACAAAAGAAATTGGAAGAGGCAGATTTAGTAAGAGCGCGGTATAATCGCAAAGTCTGCGTTCTAAAGGACGCAGTCAGATCTACCGGAGAGACCTTCGAACAGGAAAGAAACAGTTCCGAACACCAGATTAACATACTGAGGGACGACTTAGCACGAGCCAAAGAGATGTTGGCAGAGAGTCAAAGGCGAGAGGCACAACTACAGAGCTTCAGGTAAGAAGGGGCTAAAGATTTCTAGAGACTTAGATCAAGCTACTTCTGTTTGCCACAGTCCAAAAACACTCGCTGGTAACAATAAAGTTGATCTGAATATTTTTGTTTAGGAATTCCATAGCGAAACTCCTCGGCATCTTAGTCCCAGCGTCTGTCTCCGACTTCGAGATGGTATCTCGCCTGCAGAAGTTGATCGACGCCCACCACGACTTCACTGTGGTATCACGTCGGTATGACGACCCGGCACTGCTTCGTGCTTCGTCCCGATCGCCTCCGCCTTCGAGATGTAGGACTAGAACACCTGATAGGTATGTTATTGTTTTTTTTTATACAATATTAGTAACAGTTTGCCCACAATCTTACCTGATGTTAAGCGATGATGAGGTCGACGACGATTATCTAATACTAGAGTCAACTACGACGTTTTAAAACTGTTTCATTGTGTGTTTTGTAAATGTTCTGTGTTAGTTCGCAATATTATTTCTGAATAAACATACACTATAAAGTTATAGGTTTGTCATCCATTGACGTAACACCATATAGACAGACATACCTACCTACTCCAGTCTTCCTACATCTCTAAAAAAACTCAAATGCTATATATTTTGTTTACTCTCCATACAAAAGATATGAACGCGCTCGTAGCGTTTGTTATATTTACTTAAAAATAAAAATACACAATGAAAAAAAGTATCGCAGCGCTAATTCAATGAAAAAGTTATTACGGTATGTAGGTACCTACTATGTATTTATACAAGTACTTTTTTCATTAGTTTATTTCTAATCGAATTATTTATTCTCACAGACCAATGATGTTTTATGTAAAAGAAATCATTCTCCCAAACAGAATAAAGTAGTCATTGTTATTGCCTCAATGAACACATTGAAATAAATGAACTAAGTTATCTCTGCTAATGAAAACTAATGCATTTACGATGACATTGCGCTTTGGAAGCATCATTGAAGCTCTAAAATTACATAATCTAAACGAGCCAGAATAACCATGGCACCTAGTTCATTGCTTCGCTCTGAAAGTTAAAACGATACAAAAATGTTAAACATCTGTAATTTATAATTTTATTAAAGTCTTTATCTTTATGGACAAAGAACTGGGGCCATTTAACTCGAGACTTAACGACCACATGCCCCACACTCATTTTATTGGATCGACTTCACAATGAACTTCAGAGAAATTCCTCGCAAAAAACTTGTTTCCGGACACGGATGTCATGTCATTTAATGTCATTCTGCAGGTCGCTGCGCTACGATGACTCAGGCTACGCAGACCCCATTCCTTTCGACCTCGAGGATGATTTGTACAAGAGTCGCGCCGCCTTGTGACAGTCGCGGCGCCGCGCTCGCTTCTAATGCAACGCGGACTGTGTTGTGCCTGACTGCTGGCGTGGGGCTAGGCAGGACCAAGGGGGGTAATTACAGTTTCATATTACTCGATGACTTAGGGTACTACCCCATTGCTTTTGACCTCGAGGATGGCGTTTACAAGAGATTGCGACGCCGAAATTAATAGTTGCGGGGCCCCGCTAAAATATAGGTAAAAACTGATGTACAAAAACATTGTTTTGATGATGTTGACTGACGTAGTTCTTGATGACGGTAATAATTAAAATAATAATTCCATTCGTATTTGGTCAAATCTTATTAAACAATGCTTGCATTCAATATCATTTAATATAAATACTAGCAAAATATGTAGTGCCCCTATAATAATATGGCGTTCTATGTCTAGCCCTGTCCGCATGCGTATAAATACCTTTGATCGGTATCAGTCAGGGTCAATTCTAGCCGAGGGCCTTACATAAAGAAAGCGTTTCCTATTGCAAATATTTGACACTGAATGATTGACCTTTGTTATTTGTCTCTACGATTAAAAAATAACACTCAAACCACTTTTTAAAATCGTGATCAGCAATCTACAATTTTTTTTTTAACTTTGTAAAATTAGCTTATTACGAAAGTATTTTATGCAAATGTTATGAAAAGTTAGATCGAGATTCCAAAACAAAGAACGTAAAGGAGATCATTATTCGGCATAATCCCGTTTAATAGATCCGCAGTCATGCGATCATGACCCACATAAAGTAAGCCATTTTAGGTCACGGTGCCCTATTTTCTTTATGTGAGGATCTTGGTTAGTATTACAAGCGAGTTTCGGCCCGCCCGCCTTTCTGTCGAATTTAACAATAAGGAAGTTAAAATTTAGACGTGAATCTCCACATTTTAGGATGTTTGTGAATTAGACTGCACTTTTACATATCATTAGATTTAGATCTTTTAATTGATTACTGAATGTTTTACACTAGATCGGCCTAAATCCACCAATATCAATCAGTATAAAATAAAGTAGTTTTTATCCCACCATCTCGGAAAGAGTATTTTTAATCTTCAATATCTGAGTGGAAAAGCCGTTTTTATTCTCTAGAGGATAAAGTAAATTGAATTTAGAACATCGGTTGAAGTTTGTGAATTAAAAAAAACATTAAACCTATTTACTGCTACCTCTATGGTGCCGAATATATCATACAACTTTTTTTTAATTTGTTAAAAACTCAGACTCGGAACCTTCTTGGTGTTCTTTTTTCAATTTGCTTTGTACGCGGTTCTTTAGGCGGCATTTTTTCACGTCATTGTTAAACCTTATATTAAAAACAAGAAACTTGAAAACAAGTGAAAAAACTAAAATGAGTGATTCTAGCGACGAGGAAGTTTGTTTGACGCCAACAGAATTGACTGAAACTGTTAATAATGCGCAAATTAGTCATTTCCTCGCTGAGGTGGAATGAAAAGTTACGTGTTGCACTCGAGTGCAAAGATTTTTCACCTCGTGCTCTTTTGATTCCCTCGCTAACGCTCAGGATTCTAATTTTGAATCACGAGCGCAGCGAGTGATTCAAAATTAGAATCCTTCGATTGCTCGGTCATCAAAATTGAACACGCGGTTAAAAAGCAACTTTGCACTCTTGTATAACAAATAACTATTATTGTTTTATTTTGTATGGCTCGTATGCCGATACAATAATCGTTACTCAAGCATGGATTTGAGTAGAGATTTTCATACAAAAATCTATGCTTGGATTGCTTCAGCAGTAAATCGGCATACGGGGCAGTAGTCTTCCATTGTTGTACCATCCTGTAAAGTTGTTATGTTATTTATGAAACTAGTTTTAAAATAAGTTCCTATTATAATTCCAATTTATGTTTGTTAATAACAATATTGTTGTAGGTTTTGTTCAAACAATTAAAAATAAAACAAAATACATAAATTATGCGTATGTTCCTACTTACAAGTATTTGGATGTTATTTTTTAAATGTCGAAACTCAATACACAACTCAATTTGCATGACCATTTCAAATTGTTATTACCTTAAATTACCATGTAATAGAATAGTAGGTGGCCATTAGATAACTTTAATTAAGGAAAAGCAAATATATTATTTATGTACAATGTACATAGTCAAACGTAATTACTTTATTTTTCGAATACAGTACGTACAGTAACCTGATTTCGATTAACATACCTACCCAGACCTATTCATTTACATTTTAAGTAAATTATGTAGGTACTTACATGATCACTTACAAGATTCAATGTACGGTCAACTTACTCAAATGGTTGGCTGTATACGATATATTTTTATAGGCAACACTAACACCACACAATACACATCGGTATAAATCACATGATATCGCCGTAGAGTCGCAGTGAGCAATAAGTACCAACATCATATATCTAATTATCTAGTGAGTACAGGCCCTATAAAAGGTGTCGTTAGGCTTGGAAAATAATGGACTTGAGGGTAGTTGGTAAAGATCTCAGATAGTGACTGAGATACGCATAGCGTTGCGTAGTCGGATATCGCTCGGTCAGTGAAATAGAAATAAAATAGCACAATTGTAGTAACAAACATGTTCTTTCAATTAATTTGTGTTGTCATATTCGCCAGTCCCGGTAAGTCTGGTTTTAATTGATTATTTGTCGTTATAAAACGATACCTACTAATGTGTTGGAACATTACCATGCGGCTGTACTGCTGCAGTTTTTATAGAATGTAAACCGTTAATAAATTGAATGATTACCTACTGATTATATTTATTACTATGATATTACATACTTACCTAGCTTTTTATTTTTTCATAATTCTACGTATTTACCTTAATAACTTAATTTAGCCATTTAAGTAGGTAAATCCAATCAATTGCGTGATTAATTTGATTTTCAGTACTAGGCCGAAATGTTCCAAACTTCAGCGACTTGGACGAAGAAGACAGAATACTATTCCGAGCTGCCTACGACTCCTACGATACCCCATACAACCACGAGGCTGCTGCATACGATGCGCCTTCGTACAGTTACGATAGCTATAATAACGAAATCCCCTTAAGCAAGCTGGACTTGCTCAAAGATGGGATGTTTGCTTTGAAAGCTAAAATAAAAGAGTTGAAAGTCTTTAATAAAGCTTTAGCTGCGAACTTGCTATTGACGAAGCTACACCTGAAGGAGTTACTGGGGAACCTCAAGCCGTTGAAGAAGCACCAGCATATCGAGGTTGACAAGAAACCTGCTAACAACTATCAGGTTAGAATATTTGGTTACTTCGTTTTTTTATACAACTATAATCGTGGGACAAACCGGTGACTCACTTAATGTTAAGTGGGTATTACCTATAACAATTGTCTCACTGAGCATTGAACTGCGCCTATAAAGGTGCTAAGTCTCATGGGTCTCTAATAAACCCATAATAACTGTCTTTTGCACGATTGACCTTTTTCATGTAGGGCATCTAGCTACCAACTGAACTTCAAATTAGGGTATTTAGAAGCTAAGCCAACAATCCACTTGGCTCGTTCCCAATCGTGCCAGATACTGATGCGGTAGCTAACGTACAGAAATCTAAACACTTAAATAGCTATTGCTGTAGAATAACCTAGTACCTAGTTCAAGTTGAAATTAAATAGGGTCGCTACTTTATCCCAGGCACAGTAGATATCATCTAGAATCTAGTCACAAGTTATTTTTATGGATGTCGTAAGAGTGATAGTGAGAGGCATGTTCAACCATTACATTGACATAAAAATCACTTCCCCTATTTTATGGTTAACTACTAAACCAATTTAGTCTTACGGCGGTGTCCCTCGATCATACGTTATTTTCTTTATTATTCAAACACACGCGTGTGTTTTTACTTTGATCACTCGACATATACGACGCACGCACAATATCTCCCTAAAACAAATTATTGTGATAAACTCACGGCTAGGTTCACCCCCTTTGTAAATAATTTATATAGCATTCTTTCTCGTGTGTCAGCTGACGCAATTGCATGACGCTAGAGTTCTTGGAAACTCTTCCAACGTCTATCCTTTCAAACAAGATTGTAATACTTTGATATTTGAATAATGCTCATAGCCTTGTATTGTCATGGAACTTACCCAGATGGTAGATAGATCTACTGCCTACTCCAGCAACCCCCACTAGCGTTTATTTCGAGATAGCATTATGCAAGCTTGTAAAGGAAAATATCAACTTAGCTCAGAGTAATGACGCTAATCCCGAGTAAGAGCAAGTAAGGGCAGGTACCTAGACACGTACGTAAGCTGAATAAGGAAAAATCTATAAACACAATCTTGAGTTCGTTCTTTCCTTTGTGAAATTGTTCATGAAAACATTGTAAGTAGACCTTTTCAGTCACGATCTAGGACGGTTTGTCAACAAAAGCTGACTCGTTGTTTTTATTTTCAGTCACCGTCGCCGCCATCTTATCCGCAATACGATCCACCGCGCCCGCAGTACACCGCACCTGTATCTTCACAGCAATACGATGCACCTGCACCCCAATACACCGCACAACACTACGGACCACAACCCCCCCATGATCCATATTACGGACAATGAAATATAACCGTGCGCAGTCCTATTAGTACAGATATTATCTCTCTTCTCTTTAACCCAAAGAAATAGAGTTGAGAATCGTGATTGTTTATAAACTGCAGAATAAAATAAAAAATAGATTTATTTATTGAGTTCTTTGTCTCATCTTAGATGTAAGTCGCGCCAGTTATGTCGTGAGCTCGTTGAAACCACGTCATAAGAAAGTGCATTAATAAAATAAATTCATAATTGTTAAGGTCACCAAGACTGTTGAGTGGCGTAGTTAGTCGCGGCGCGCGCGCAGGGCACTCGTGTACTAGAAGCGAATTGCTTGTTTGATCCCTATCGAATGAATATATCGCTTAGTTTTACAGAGTTTCGAGAGCCGCCGAATATGTGCTACAATTAAGTAGGAACAAGCAAAAATGTTTTTTAAAACAATCACAGATATAGTGGACATGTCGTTATCGATACAATAGCTTGCACCGTGTCACCGAAGGCGAGATACGCTGTCCGACGAGATGAACAGGAACTTAATATGGATTTATGTTCTGGTATGATCTAGATTAAGTACTTACTGTTTACGACTACATAAAAAAAGGAAAAAAAAAAGTAAAGATTCTTTATTTGCGAAAACTGTTGCTGGTACAATTAAAAGCACATTAAGGTTTAGATATAATGGTAACAAGTAAGTAGTACCGTTTAGTGACTCTATTCCCCACACTAGGACAAAAAGCCTGTAAAGCGGGGTCACAGCATACCTACATACACATTCTATATTTTAGATACATAGAACACCCTACTTCGTGAGCTAGGTAAATGCCAGTACTTTGGTCCGTATTCAGAAATAAAAAGTCAATGGAACGTGCATGCAATTCAAGTTGGTCCTGAAGAGCTCGCAGGGCAGACAAAGTGAATGCTTTGAAGCTTGAGAACTCCGCACTCAAGGAAGAAATGTTTGGAGCCTGATTGAGGTTCTTCTTGAGTTCCTCCTCGAAGTACTCCATTCTCTTAGTGAAGTCAACCACCATCTGATGGGTTGAAGTTTGGAATTCAGTGTTGTCCATTATTGTGAATCCCAAAAGTGAGGTTATGCAGTGATGATGCTTAGATGTGTTGTAGATACAGGAAATAACACTTTGTGGCAGAGGAATTATATCAACAACGCATATGTGACATGAAAAACTTATGTAAGTTTACTTAGACTTATTAAATTAAATAAATAAAGTTTGGAGAAATTTTAAAGATGTGTCTATTCTGACTACCCGCCGCAGAAAGGGGCTCGCTATAATAGTTAGGATAGTTATTGACTGAAAAAGTGGCAAAGAATCTACGCTTGAGTCTTTGCTTAGCCTTGAGCAATTATGGACCCTGGATATCACAGCCCCAATTTGTGTGGGTGATAGATCATATTATTACACAAAATAAGCGCCTAGTTGTGTTCGGTGTCCTATTGGTTTGTACTAAGTACATTAGAGACTTAGGCCCGTATGCCGATACAAAAATCATTACTCAAGCCCTCAAGCATCAAGCATAGATTTGAATAGAAAGTTCTATGCATACAATACTTACAATGTAGGTACCTACATGAACAAAAAGTTAAGTATTTAAAAATAAACGTGGAGCTTCATTGTCAAAAAAATATACGATAAATCCCCATTATCTACGTCGTAGCATGCTACGGTGTGCCAATGGGGATTTCTAGCCGTCGCTATTTTCATCATTTCAGCAGTTGTTTTTGTTTTAGAATAACGTTCTTATTTAAACATAAATATGAAGTGTCAGATATCTATACTGTGCATCATAATAACTATAGTGTATGTAAGTTAAATGTAATATCAATCGATTTACACTTAATAGAATACCTGCAATTTTTTGTCGTAGCGCCAAGCGCGTTGATGTCTTTGGTATAGAAAAGTGACTACCTATAACTTTTATCACCACTGAACAATGAATGCTACTGAAATAAATAAAAAGAGAAAATTCAAACTAGGTAGGTAATTATTTTTTTCATCATCATCATTAACACCGTAATATTATAGTTACCTTAAATTTACTAAAGCCTCTTTTTTTTATTGCTGTCTTCCAGATTTTCCGTTGGATTTTCTGCAACGCTTACGTCGGAAATGGGTCGAAATTATGGATCCGTGAGATTTCTGGTTTCCGTTGTCACGACTTTTTTGCATGCCAACAGGAAACTCGAAAGTTATTTACAGCTGTTTAGTACGTAATTATTTATGACACGCCAAGCAAGGTTGCTTTTAAATCGTGCTTTAAATACATTCACATGCCATTGTATTTAGGCAGTATGAGCTATATGCACATTCACTAATTATACATACAGTCTTACAGCTATTATAGTGTTTAGAACGATGGTCAATTACCCTATTGGTTGTAACAATTAGGTAATTAAAAACAGCCTTATTTCCAGTGTTTCAAGTATTTATCGGCATACCTATCTTAATCAAGCAATTTTAGTCTAAAAAACGTTCAAAAAGTAGCTGTGAAGCAAAGTGGAATGTTTTTCAACGTTTTCAACATTACAGTCGTTTTACTTAGCATTGGCCTTTGAAAACTAGCTGTCAACTGACGTTTCAATACAAACGTCGTTTTCCGACAGACTCATTATTTATTTAAATTATAAGTATTATCAATCTAAAACTGTATAAATGTTTGTCAGCATCAATTTTAAGCTGTAATATTTATTACATTTTGGATTTGTTGTCTTGAAATCGGTGGCAATTAATTGATTAAAAATATCATGAAGTTAAAATAACTTGGAAGAATAGCGGCAGGAAGTAATAGTTCTCAATATTACCAAAATATTTGTTACCTGCATTGTGTTATGGGGTGCCCTTATGGTAGATGCCATAATTAAGATAAAATAAAATAAGTACCTAGCCTAGGTACCTCTAAACATTAGATATCGCGTTTTAGGTTCTTCCTAGATGTAGGGGTATGGACTTGATTGCATGGGTATAGCTATAAAGAGGTTCTTGACTCTAGAATGATCAAGAATAAATATAGTTAGTGCACCTAGCAACACCGAGTGGTGATCACCACCCCAGTTTCAAACAGACAGTTAAAAAAGAAAACATCAATAACGTATCATAAATGTCACAGTGATCTTTACACAAACTGGATCGCGCATTTGCTACAGTTGAGGGCGAAACAAGTCTAGTCAACTTCCTCATGTTTTTATGAAGCAGCGTCAGGCAGGTAGGTAGCCGATAGGTAGGTGTAGAATGTCCGCGTGTATTGTGTGGAAATGTATGTCCATTACATCTGTATTTTTCATCAGCAATGTCAATTAGCTATATATCTTACCTACCTAATTAATAACATTTCTGAAATGTTTACTCGCATTTACCCCATTAGCAGAAAATACATCTTATAAACAGGAAAGATTTGACTGTTGGTTTGTTTGCACTGAATAGGCTCCGAAACTACTAAACCGATTTTAAAAATTCTTTCATCGTTGGGAAGATAAGCTACACTATATTCTCAAAAAAAAATTGGGTTTCTTACTAAAACTCTAATAATGTAGGTGTAAAAAAATTACCTAAAAAATTCCTTACCTAAGAAATTCTTGTTAAATACCAGAATTTAATTGTTGTGCGAAGCCGGGCGGGCCGCTAGTTTTAAATAAACCCATCTTGGATGGTAGCTCTGAAGTTGTACTGGTAGCTATAGTTCATGGGACCAACTTTTCTTAACAACTTTTCTTCTTTTCAATAACCAAGCAGTATAGCATTATATTATGATCTGTGACCATGCGACTACAACGTCATTGAAAGGGAATCAAACGAGAAGGCCGTGCTCTGCCAGGAATTTTTGCGGTCTATTGATGCCGATCACAGCACGGGTGGTGCAACTCAATCCCGACCACACAAGAACTATCCAAGAATCATCGGAAGAATTTGTTATCGTAAATGATAATTATAGACTAGGCAGTAACCTCCTCTGTGATCCCCGACTGATAGGAAGCTTGGTAATTTCACAGAGTAGAAATAAGTGCTCCGTTTTTCCAAAATTGAACTGGAACACTAAAACCACCGTTCTAAATTTTTTACAAACTTTTCTTACAAGCTTCGGAGACATATACTTGAGACGTATTTTTTACTAATTGGCTACATATGTATGATTTATTGTTTTATCATTTTGAGGTACCTTCCCACGATGCAAAAGCACATCTAAAGATTCATTACAGTAGAGTGCAAACACTTACTCCTTTGTCCTCTCAAGTTCTTTATCATGGGTCAGTATTATTTGCATTCGAGTTTAAAATACCGCACGATCTGGTAAATCAGAACAAGAACTGGTTTGCTGCCTCGCCCTGCACTACACTGAGACTGTGTGTCAGTAAAGGCCTATATCTATGCGAAACTTGGATCCTGTCTCAAGTTCATATGCTTATATATAATTAACTTTTTGTGCGTAGCGGCGTGAAAATTAACTTTTAAGAAAACGATAACTTGTTAATAGGTAATCATCCGCTCTGACCTTAAAATTTATTTGCAAAACGTTGGTTTCTCTCAGTAAATATAGTTTCTATAAAGTCGATTCATTTCATATGTGAATTTTATGAATAACCGTGGGATATCATGATTGGTGGATTTGTATTAACCTAATTATTATATTCTGATAAAACAATTAAACCAAACATGGTAGAATAAATAAGAACATCTACAAAAATGTAGTGAGATTTTATATACAAAAGATTTCAACGCGCTCTCGCTACGCTTTTGTAGGAGCGTAGACCCTAAATAAAATAATACATTTAGAAGATGTTTTACTGTTTGTGTATCTAATTAAGAATTTGGTAGCTATTTCCTTCACCAATAATGCCAACAGATTTGTTTTATTATGTGTTTATGTAGGCGGAGATAAAAAAGTCTTGCACCTAAAAAGTTGAATGATAGCTTAATTTTATTCAATTTAGGCGTTTTAATTTTTGATTCGGTGGACTATGAATGATTTATGGGTATTCTTAGACTGGTTTACTTAGATCTCGCGCCTCAATATAAAAATAGGGTTTTTACTAATAAACTTTTTTACAAAATGCTTTCTTAGCTTAAAATGTTGATAACTATTTACTTTCATCGAAGTTTAATGAAGCATACCTAACTAAGATGGACTAGGTATTGCAATTATTACCCAACTACGTGAAGCAAAAAGAGGGTCATGAGTTTAACAGTATGCATGTTACACATGTTATGCATTACCTAGGTACAGATTTTGTAATAAATAGAGTTTTAGTTTTTAAACTTTTACGCTCGTACTTAGTTCAACACAGAGTTGATTTGGTCAGTGTATGTGAACTTGATCGCAATAGCCAAAGATCTTGTATAGGCCGCTTCATTAGCGACCTTCGTTTTTCACTGCCACAAGTTGAGCGCCTGCTCACACCCACACACTTGGTTCTACAGGTACGTACGTGCTTGGAACTGACCAACCATTTTTGAAATTACGATTTTGCGAACATTAGGCTGATCAAAGGTAATATAATAGGCAATCCCATAACTTCTATACTTCTATCATACTTTGCCTGATTGATAGATGCATGAAAATACAAATGCATGATGAAACCAACTCTTCAAACTTTCTGGTGATATATTTTTGTTTATGCTTAGAATAGATATAGAATATGATTTGCGAACAAATCTAAGATTGTAGGTATGCAAGGAGTATGAAACATATATTATGTTACATAATTATGTATAGTTATAAGGCTTCTTTAGCGAAAAACTGTTTCACCAGAGCTAACCTGTGATAGCGCAGATAAGTAGTGGTGTAGGTACCGACTTAGTTATACAAGCGTAATAACTTATGGAAATAATAGTATAGACTACAAGCCGTCATGATATAATTTCATTCCATAGTGCAATTTGCATTTGTAATTGGAGGGCAAAGGGCAATTTAATCCCACTCAGCCATCATAAAATCGTAACAGCAAGATACTCCTGCTCCTGCAAGCAAGTCGTCAGTATACTGAAACTAAAATAATTCTGTATGTTAGATACCTATGCGTGCTGACATCCAAGTGTTGGCACTGACTCCTATTCAGTTGGCAGTTTACTGTGTTGGTGAAGTCTAACTCTAGTTTCTTATCCTCGATCGCGCCGCCCCTTCAAGGTAATGTGTTTAATTTACACCTGGCTGGATAGTACGTATACGTATACCTACATAGTTAGCTCGGTGCAAGGACACGCGCGGTCACTCACAGTCGACACGATGTCGACGCCTAAAGAAACGTATAATCGAAAATCGTCAGAGGACAAGGCCACTGTATTTTTCGATCTAACTAGGCACCTACTTACTGACTGCGTTTACTATACCAAGCATTTTAACAACTACCTATATAGGTAGTTATCCTAAATAAGCTCTACCAGCTAATATGTGGTAGGTATTACAAAAAAGCTTCCGTGTTTCGAAGCAGCTATTTCAAAACTATTTTGTAATCTGTCATTTTTTATCAATTTGGGCTGCGATTCAATTTATAGTAGGTATTTCGGTATCCTCACTTCATAAAATACTTAAGACTTGACTTGCCCTTTCTTGAAACAAGGATCTACGGCATCCGTAATGGTATTTTATAAACTGTGTAAACCTTTCAGATGTAAATACCGTCTTCTCTGTAATCTGTATTCATAAATTATATAATTTAATGGGTTGAATGGGCAGATCCATTTTTATGTCAAGTGAATGCGAGTTTCCGCGTTCAACAACCCCTGGATCCTATCAATAAGTTATACCTACCTACTACCTGGGTAGGTACAGGCTGTGCGGAATGCCACAATCTGTAGCCTACAAATAACTCACAAGATCATTGCTCACACAAGTGGTTTGCATTGTATAGGTACATACTTACTAGGTAGTCGATAGCTGTTACAAAGGTTGCATCGTTTAGTGTCGTTATAATATAAATATTATAATTATTTGATTCCCTGTGAGACGCCATGGCCGAAATCTGCAAGGACCGTAAAATGAACAGCCACACACACACAGACCCCGCATGGCCACAGCCACACAGTAATCACCCGGCCATCACCATCACAGGAGCTTTTACATTTATTTAATTTAACATTTTCTACTTTCAGGTATTACAACTTCATCACGTGACTTCGCGTCCAGTCCAAGACGAAGTAAACGCTTCCGGGCAAGGGTTCCCCTATAACCCTGGTAGCTCAAGTAACAAAAACATACCGAATCACAATGAAGAAAAAGTTATATCAGTGAGAATAACATCGTCGGTAGCAATAGGGAGAGGAAACGCAAGGCCAACACAAAGAACTGATAGTGAGCCCAAAAAAGAACTATATATGGTTACTAAACCCACCACTGAAATACCCGAACAAAGTGAAGATATCGATCAAGTCACAGATTTACCACCGAACCTTTTTGGCGCAAATATTGAATTCATCAAGCAACTCAATGCAAAAAAGGAATCTAAGCTCGCTCAAAAACATTTTGACCATTTCCTAACATCAGCTTTACGACACTATGATGATGATGATGACGAAAGAATTTCTTACGAAACGAAAAACGAACAATTGAATGCAAACGAAGATGGTATTCCAATAGCCAGCAAAATATTATCGTCTGATGATTTTAATGATTTTAAATCTAAATCGATCTCCGTTTTAGATGACGCTCTAAAACTAGCTGATGAACGGCTACCTCCTAACAATACTCAGAATGAAAAGTTTACAGAAAGTAAACCAGCAACTGAAAACGATTACCTAACTACCTTGTACGAAATGAGTGAGTTCGATGGAGATGAGGATAAACATAACTACAGTAATTTAGATTACAACAAGGGTTCAAAAGAAATCGACGACTCCATACCAGAGTCATCTCTAAAATCGATTTCAGAAATAGCAAACAAGCACAGCGAGGATTACGAAAGTATCGAAAATGTACCGCTGGCTAGATCACTGGGACATTCGCCGTCCTCAAAGAACTTTATCCAAGGTTTAAATAATAAACCACCAAGCGAAAGAGAGTCTAGCACCAGAGTTACTACAGTAAGTTTTAATATAGTTCACGATTCTCCCAAAACGAACAATTTTGATGATCCCGGCAAACCCTACATAAGCCAGAGTCAATCGTTTCAAGAACAGCACAAATTCTACGGTCATCCAACAATCTACAGCCAACCTTCCCAAATATACAGTGAGCCTGCAAAGATATACAGCGAACCCTCAAAGATATACAGTGAACCTGCTAAGATATACAGTGAACCCGCGAAGATATACAGTGAACCCGCGAAGATATACAGTGAACCGGCGAAGTTTTACAGTGAACCCGCCTCCCTACATCTAAAGCCAAGTCCTCCTTCACATTATTCACCGTGGCAGCAGTCGTCGCCGCCTGTAACTACCACACACAGTACTACACTTGTTACTACTATAAATGTTCCTGATTCCGGGAACAATTCCCAGCAGCAACCGGAAAAAAATTACGAAGTAGACGAGAAAGTCAGCGTCTTAACTGATGGAAGAAGCCATGGAGAGCAGGAGACGTCGACAGAAAAATGCAAGCAAGAAAACTGCAAAGTTGGCTATGTGGTTAAAGGACGGCAGTTTAATAAATACAGGGTCGAAGAGAGGACCTCCGATGGCTTCATAGTAGGTGAATATGGCGTAGTGAGGAACGAAGACGGGGCTTTGCGAGGTGTGCGCTACACCGCCGACAGCGAAGCCAGCCCGCGGCTCATATACGATGCACTCATGAAGTTCCTACAGCTCAAATAATTATAAGTACCTACCTAGTAGCTCAAATACTGCTCTGAAAATAAAATTCCAAGTTAACTTAATTTGCTCATTTATTTGTAAGTATTTGTAGTACGAATAACACCTTTAACAGTTAATAATAATTTATTTGTAAACGTTAAGACTGACTGATTATAATGGTATAAATTCAACTAATTGGTTACTTCTGAGCATGTGTTACGCTGTTACTCGTATATTCTCCGTGACAACGTAGATACAATGTTAACAACAAACAATACTTATATTTATGATTTCGTAAGATGCTGATATTCAAAAGTTCAATGATACCGATACAAACATTACAATAATTTGGCGCTAAAATTCTATAAAACATCGCTAGTTTGACATTAGTAGCCGCATAGGATAGATAGATATGTTGTTTTTTCGCTTATTTATATCGATGGATATGTGATTAAAACTACTCTTACATAATTTTTTACCGTTAATTTCTATTCTTAGAGTGATCGTAAAATACCACACTGTATCTGGCAGTGAGATTGTCATTTGTTTTACCAGTGCCACTGATTCAACTCAAGTGTCTATGTAAGTGCAGTGTGTTAGAACAAAACAGGATTTCATACTAAGCCTCATTCACAAAACATAGTTTAATCGTTTTTTTTAGTTATTAAGAATTTTGTGGTTATAGTTAACTTTAGAATGTCGATGACACAAAACTTCTAGTTTGTTTTAACACAAACTTGAACCACCACAATTTCAATTGAGATGAAATGTGAACTATTATACCATCTTTACATGAAAAAACATCTAGGTATTCTCTTTCAAAACCGTTTTTTAAAATAGGTAAGTAGTTCATTCTCAGTTCTGATGAACCTTTGCTATGTAGGTACCTAGTTTTATAGACTAGCTACGATGGTGCCATTTGACTCTGTTAGTTATAATATGAATATAGTTAAGTGATAAAATACTCGCTAAGTAATCTAAATAAGTAACATGAAATATTTTGCAATAAAGATTGAGATACTCAATGAAGTTTCCTTTAAATATTTAGATACAAATACAAGCACAAGTTAGTTTCAATATTTCATCAGTTTTAAATAAAGATAATGATTAACAGCAAGTTACACTGTGATGTGATAGAATTGGTAAGTATACAAGTAGAATACACATACAACAGTAATTGGTATTTAGTGTATCATTCATACAAGCACTACTTATAAATAATACTATAAAATGCACACAAACGCGAAGGCTTAACATCCATAATTACTTACAATTAGGTACATGTTTTTTATATAAATATCAAATATATTTAGGTTCTTTTAACCTTTGTCAATTTTAGAAAACGCGCCTAAATTCACTAATACGTGCATAAACTTTGTAATAATATTTCAACGATTTGTGGAAGCACTTTACTCTCAATAGTGGCACACTGTGCTGGATGGATGTTTTAACAATAGTATCGCAATGTTGGTACCACATGGGCCCTGTTTCACAAACTGCTTACAAACATTCACAGCATACACGCATCTCGATAACAACTTTACTGAGATTTATGTATTTAATGCCCCAAATAAATAAACAATAAACATGTCAGATTGAATTACGTGAAAAAGACGCCGGGATTCAAAAGTATAGTTCTTTTAGGTTCTATTCACATAAGGTGAACACGGTCGAATTACAATTAAACTGTAGAACACCAAAATTAAGAGTTTAGGCCAAATCTTAGATATTAATAATAAATATTTCATAGACGATAATATTAATTTTAGTAAATGTTTCTCAGATGTGCACTCTAGCTTACTTTAAGGTAACAACTACTATAAGATGTACTATTCTAATCATAATAATGAGATACAGTATGAGTACTCTCAACACACTACTGTAACTAACATGGGACTAAAACTGTCCGATTATAACAAACAAGTGAATCGCAAACAAGACCTATGGTAGTCGTGATATTGTGACTATCAAAGCCAATGCAAGCCCGGTTTCTACATTCTACGAGCATCGAGGCTTCGAAGTTCTAACGCATCTCATTGGTTAATGTAACAGTGACAGTTTATATTAGCCAATGAGAATTGTTTAGAGTGAGCCAGGCTAAGTCGTTCTAGCGCAGTGTTTTTTGCCAGTGTTTCTTTCATCTGGCGTCAGCAGTCAATATGCATTGATGTATGCGTTTTGGTGGATTACAATCTCAGACATTACTAACTTGACCATTACTTTCAAACAACATTTATACCAACTAACTTTTCCTTGTTGGTGTAAAAGTTTTACACCACTCGTGTTCAAAGCTTATACGAGATGGCTTATTTGTATTATACTTACATGTAATTATGGTAATTTGTGAGCTTATATTTATCAAACACTTAACATACAAGCTTACGATTGAGAAAAATATATCAAAAAAATATTTTAAACAAGCCAAGGTAAAATTACAACGTTGACATACATCGATGTATTTACTAAATATTTAAAATGTAGGTAATAGAATAGTAATATAATTTTCGTATTATAACAGTAGGTACGAGGAATATTAAAATTACACAAAATATTAATAGAAAACTCATTACTTGGCCTTGTCGGCATCAAAACGATTAGGTACAAAGATCTAAGATATTTAGATAAAATTACAAGTAATCAAAGCCTACGAGTATTAGCATAATTTATGATACATCTACACATTAGTTCTAATGTTTTGTTCCGCGTCGGGTATCGTTTTTCTTATAATAATAAAAAAAAAATACTCACTAAGAAACAAATTGCTACTAGTACAAAGGCAGAATACTATCAACTATTCAACGTTGATAGTTGAATCGCTTAAGCGTGCATTAAAAGTCGCTAAATTATAACATTATAAAACTGTAAAGATTCCAAAGATAACCGAATAACAGCAGTTTAACAGTTAGAATAATTGTTTTAGTTTTATCTGGCTCCATAAAAGGGCGATATGATATGAGAGTACACCTTAATCCTAATCGAATACATTGAACAGCATAAATACTAGGCAAGCTGCAAATAACTTCAAAGCATTCTACTTCCTACTCGTCATTTCGATATCGTTGAGAACATTCGGCCTCTACTCCGAAAAGTGATGACGAAGATTCGTTAGTTACATTTGTGTTACACTACGCGACCGCCTAGTAGAACATTGACGCGAGCTTTTGCAAAGCACTGCCACACCTAAAACGATACAACGAACCTTCGAATATCAATTTTCGTAGTAGCCGCTCTGAACAGTCGGCCAAATAACTTGCTTACGAACCAAGTGAACTGACTCTGCGCGATCGATAATTGTTATTTACAAAAAAAATCCTTCAAAAGCGACAAGCCAATTATTTCGACGACTGTGCCAGCCGGCTGGAAACGAATTCCAGCTGTTTAGGAATCCCAGATGGTTAAAATTTTCGTAAAGTTTACTTTAGTCGTAGGTTTCAGACTCTTGTTGCACGAGCTTGAATCTGCGGGGACTTTTCACGGCGATCGAGCCGTGCCCGTCGAGAGACAGTCGTCCTTTCATTTGGAGATATCTGGAAACGAGAAAAGATAAGGTTTGTAGATCGAAAAGTTATATTCGTGCTACTTTCTACCATAACTCGAAGCCAAAATACGTTTAAGAACTACTTACGTAACTAAGTGTCTCTACTATCCTAAGTCCTGTTATTGTACCTTTTATAATATCTACCGAGGCAATAAATGTTTTTTGTATAGTGCCTTCTGGTAAGATCGGCGTAATAGTAAGTCCGGATGCCAAGCAATTCTGCAATATTTTTATATGATAATTGCTTAGTTACGTGATTTATCCGGACTTAATATTAGGCCGATCTTACCAGAAGGCACCTTATTTGTATTTGTACTAATCAAAGCTATACAAAATATATTATGTATAAGTAAACGATTTTTGGTTAGCTTAATTTGTTAGAAACAAATGAGTACCTTTTGATGTAACGGCACACAAGCTTAGTCGGTCTTTGCTGCCATTCATCCAAAACTTCTTTGGGCGCCAAAACCTGAAATTGTGCATAAATAGATATTTGAATAACATGTAGGTCTTATAAGCTGCCAAAACTAAAATGGCTGTTAAATCTGTAAGTCAATGTAAGTCAGAGTCGATGCAAAGTCTATAGACTCTAAAATATTGACGACCCCTGATTTGTACTTAGTCAAATTAAATGACCGTACCTGATCTCCCTTCAGTCTATCAAGTAGCGTGACGCATATAACAGCGGCCTTGATGCCAGCGTGGTGGGTCAGTGCTGCGAAAGCTAATGACTCCATCTCAATGTTGACGACCCCTGACTTGTGGATGCTCTCCAGATACTCCATCTTATCGGCCTCTGTGAAGTCGCAGAAAGCGCCGTCGAGGCGACCTTGACCTAGAAATACAAGTTTGATTTATAAATTGTTTACAATACCTAAAAACTATATCATTTCATCGCTACATAACTAGATAGATAAATAGATATATTATTTATTGCACACCAAGAAAAGAAGAAAAACAATAAGAAGAGAAATAAATTTCAAGTATGAGGTACAATGGGCGGTCTTATCGATATAAGCGATCTCTTCCAGGCAACCTTTGGATGGATACCTTGGGGAGGAACTAGGTACCAATAAATTAAAAACTTTTCTAGACCACATAATAAAAACGATAAAGAATATTGCAAGAGTTAGGTACATGAACATAATATAATTTGCAATTGGATTGGATTTGTCACAATTACTAAATAGCTAAACGAACTAACATATTATCTCATGACATGCAGACTATTTTACATCATTGCATAATTTATGAGACAATTATCATGGTTAGTATTTGGATAGCACAATATGTCTATACTTGCAACCCAAGTGGTAGTATGAAGTATTCTGTGGCAAAGCTGCCAATCAAACATTCCACATTGAAGCAGACAAGCTAACCTTGACAACTGGACAACGGATGCGGAACGAAAGGACAGCTGCACTGAATGTAATTCAATCTTATACCGCGTGCACTCAGCTCATGCCGCTGCCGGACTTATTGCCACAGCAACATCGCCTTTATTCTTTAGGGAGCAAGGACATGAACATGTCGGGACAGCGGAATGATCGTGTTTAGACTATGCTCCCTGCCGACTGCAGCTGAATGTGAACGCAACATTAGCATGGTGTAGTACTTTTTTATTCTGTGGCATGCTTAAATACGCAACAGTAAAGGTACTTACTTATAATCGCCTCTCAACTTTAGTCTAAGTTAATTACGATTTAAATTAATTCCATCTCGTTTTGTTTTGATACTGACAAATAGTGACGGAGAATTTAAACAAAATTTAAATTGGAAGGTTATTAGAAGTAAGATCAAAAAATAAAACATTAATAAATACTTTTGAAGAAACTTCTTTATCTATCGACTTCACGACGGACCCTAACTGACAACATCCCAACGCCCGTAATTATGCTGATTTACTGATCCAGGCTCAAGAATAGATTTTTCTATGAAAATCTCTGCTACTCAAATCTATGCTTGAGTTACGATCTTTATCAGCATACAGACAGACCTATGTATCTAACGGCCGAATACTCAAACGCCACTTAAATTAAGTTCACGCTTAAATTATTGCCATCTCTTACAAATGAGTAATGTCAAACAGAGGCAGAGCAATTTTAAGTGGTGCTTAAATTTGAGTGACGTTTCAGTATTCCGGCCTAAGTTTATTGTATTTGACTTACCTTCATAGAAGTCATAGGTGCACATAGTCTTGCCAGTGACGGTATCGTAGGGGTCCTCGGGATCGCCCAGTCCCTTTAGCTCGCGAGCCAAACGCTTGTCTAACTTGGCGGGCCGCTGAATATTCTTGCCTAACACTGTCTGAAAGAATGATTACAATGTGTTGGTGGAGATTCCGTTGTTACAGCAAACTAACTAAAATAGAACGTAAAGTTGTAAAGCAAAACAATAAGGAAAAAAAATCGAGTCATTCTGATTCCTGGAAAACACGGGGTTTTTCTTAGGGTTTTCCGAAATATGTAAAAGTATATTCAAATTAGTAAACCTAACACATACAAGAAATTTACTTTATTTACTTTAGTTTATTTATTTCATTACCAATTTTTACAATCTAGCAATATTTTGTTCTACTACTTCTGAAATTCGATCTAAATCCATAAAAGCATTGCAAAATTCCACGTTTAAATAAAGTTGTCATACCAGTTCGAGGCAGTTCTTGAGCGTCCCGTCCACAGCTTCCTCAGAAATGACGACAGTGCCACCCTCATAGCCGATTCCACCGCACGTGCCGATGCGGAAAAACACCGGATCCCGCACCTTCGCGTGGTACATCAGCTTTATCACCTCGTGGAGGAGAATACCCACTGAGGGAATCCCCATTCCGTGCTGCAAGAAGTATACGAATTTTACAGATGTCGTGACGTTTGTACAAACATTTATAGGAAAGATCATGAATATCATTACGGAACAGAGGTTCTTTTCGTGGAGGCACTGACTGAAAAGTGTGGGACGGCAATTATTTACCAGCCTTCATATTTTTTTAGACTCTCCTAATTCTCGGTATAGCTAACAGAACTCATAGACCCGAAATCTAATAAGTAATCATGTTATTGTATAGAGAAAGCTGAAAAAATATGCCACAAGCATTCTCAGAACTAATCATCAATCATCATCAATATATATAAAACTCTTTTGAAGCTGGCTGATAATCAACGCACAGCCTAAACCATGAGTCCTCGAGGTATGAAATTTGGAGGGTAGTATCCTTATATAGAGTAGGTGTGTGCACTAAGAAAAGAATTTTGAAAAGTCACACTCTAAAGGGAACGCTAGCAACGCCGCGGGCGACGGCTAGTCCCATATAAAAGCATACTTATAATAGCGGAATAGTTACACGGTTGACTAAAATCTAGCTTTGTCACTGTTTGACATAACCTGTTAGTAAGAGACAGTTACATATGTTACATATGAGTAGTTAAGTAACTATTGATTTTGAACTAGAACAGAGTCAAAAATAGCGTATAGGTACTTAAGCCGACCGTGACCTAAGATCGCTCGAACAAAGCGCTACTTTCATTGCGTCAATTGAAAATGATCGTGACAGTAAATGACCATATCAAATGAAGTACTCATGCGGTACTCAACTCGCTGATTGAAACAAGCGATTCTATGAAATTGATATCGTTAGCATTCTATGTATAGTGGCTATGTATTCATGGCTCGGATTCTTTAGATACCAAGTAGGTGGTCTCGTTTTTAAATGGCAACGTTTGTAACACTGCATTAAGAAAGGGAAAACATGAATATGTACATAAAAGTGACCTTTGACATGGTTCAGCAGTGAATTCGTAAACATTGATAATAAAGAGTTTAATTAGCAATCCACAAAAAATTCAAGATTAACTTGTTGGTCTGATACTCTGAACATTGCAGTGTGTGTGGTACTTACACTGATACACAGCACAGGCCCCACTTTGTACATGGAGTATCGATAAGAGAACTGACTGATGTCCTGAAGCGTGGTCCCACAGGGCAGCTTATGTCCTATCTCCGCCATGATTGTGTAAGCGAATTGCTCCATCCGCTTCGGAGTTCCACCCATGCATACGAACTAATCAAACAAATTGCACTGCTTAGTAAATACAAGTTTCTGATAGGGTAGGTACTGCGTAGGTAGATAGTAATCAAGCAATTGGCTCAGACGATTCCTTTCCCTCACAGGTTGTTTTGTGGATAACACGAAAGGAAGGCAGCATGTAGAGATATACGGTCTATCTTATAAAAAGTTAAGAGTAGACATTACGTCTTGATTACCATACGTAAACCGGGCATCATGTCTACTCTAACTTCTTATAAGATGGGGGGACAGAGTCCTTACACCAACTGAATTATTTCATCAACAGCTTTTTTTTGTCACACTTTTCACTCGAAATTGAAAAGTAAAATGATTGGTAATTATTGCATTGTACCTTGACATCTCCGAACATTTCGACAAGGTCGTGTGAGCCACTACCCAGCGCCAGGTGATACAGAATGTCTTGGTCCATCAACTCGATGTTAGGGTTCCGCAGCCGCACCGTACCATCGGGATACCTGATATAGAAACCATTTACTCTAAAACTATCTCACAATATATTAAAAATCCTGTATTTTGGCTAATTTAACGCTATACAAAATCAGAAACGTCGAAATAAGACCATTCATTCATGATTTATTCACACTACAACATGAAAGAGGTAATAGTTAATTATGCTTCTACTTTATATAACACATTTTCAATTCTACAATTATTATTATAAAAAATGAACAGTTCTACACCATGCGGTATGTCGTAGACAGTATTCTACCATCTAAAAACTAATAATCAACCTAACGCTTTCCCAGGGCGCTTTTCCAGGTGTTTGCGGGTCCAGATATTCATCATCAGTGTCGAACATCTTCCTGTGCGGATGATGACCGTTCTGCTCCGAGCGGCTGTTGAGGTGGCAGCCATTGCTGTGCGTCGAATTTGAGTCTTGCACATTAACATCACAGTTGCAAGGCATGGTGCTTTTGCTTTGGTACAACTACAAGGGAAAAAATGTTTTTGGTAGAAATGTCAACACCACACAACAATTCTCAGTACATAGATGTAGTACCTAATATTTATCAATGTTGACGACCTCCGTAAAATTCTCGATGAAGGAAACTTTAAATCGATTCGTGATTTTTTACCATCACTACAAGGCATACCTAGCCAAATATTTGAGGCAGAGTGACCAGTACTAGAAAGTCACTAGAAGTGCTAGTACGTAGCATAAATATATTTGACCAAGGACGATCATTCAACGTATAAGTATTAGGTACTTACGATATTCTGATGCCATGTCATGTTTTATTATTAGGCTGGGGTTATCGGTTATCTTTCAAAATGTTTTTGTGTAATTACTTGATCGTTTATCGGATCGTCAATATGTTTGCAAACAATCGTTGAAGGTCATAAGAAGATGCCAGACTTCCTCGGACAGTATCTACGCACTTCATCATCAGACTTGGCGCGCAGAAAATGATGCAAATTATATGCAATTACATATGTTATTAAAATTATTTTTAGCACCGATACGGTAAACAACTTTCTGTAGATTAAATAGTCACAAAATATTGTTAGATATGCCTTGTAGGTATACTAAAATATTATATACTCACATTAATAATTTATAATAGTAAAAATGATATTAATTCAATTGTACATATTAAAATGTAGACTTACCTTTAATCCAAAGTGTATTTCACTCGCACTAATAACTCACGATAAAATATTTTATTGACGACTAGGTACACAATACAATCTGAAACGTTCGAACGAGCCAACTTTCCGCAGGCGAATAGTTATACTTGCTATAGTTTACCAACAAACGTTAGCGGTCGCTTCCAGTACGTCATACATACAAATATTTATTCTGTGCCACGAGCAATTGTTCAGGAATTTACTGCTCTACCACGTTACGAGTACGTCGCAATACGATGTCTAGGTCTCACAGAGTGTACATTAAGGTAACAGTACGACGACATTGTTTGCTAAACCAATCAATACAACACAAACCCAGCAACAGAACATAAACTGTTATTTATAGTCGCACTACTCTACCAACATCTCTGCGATTAGTGCTACCTCAGACTAAATTCATTGAGGTTTTTGTTCAGCGAAACCAGTAGTCATTGAAGAACCAATCAAGAATCTTGTAGCTTTAACACGAATCAAGTTATAACTGCGATAAAACTTGAATGGCATGCCGTGTCTAAAAGAGATTGTAAAGTTTAGTTAGACAAGGAGAGTTGGGAAGTTCGGAATATTATGACAGCGTGTTAATATTCCGAACCTATGTTATGTTAGATACATAGGTGTAAGTTTTTTGTGGGCTGAAGCTTACAGATTACAGGTATTCTTTATCTTGTTATACTAACGATTATAGTTAGCCTATGAGTATGTAATTGCGATTACTTATAACGGATTTGTTATCTTTTTTGCAAGCTGTAAGAAGTAAGATTAGGTTACTGATAGTGATACCCCACCTAATGTTTGATTATGATATTCAAAGACATGGTTTTAGCATAAAGTATCGATGAGCCACTTATGACTTTGCCATTTAAATCGATAATTTTTAGAAAGTACAATAAAGGATCAATACAATAGAAGAAATAACTTCATAACGACAAATCTTTTAAGATGAAGTATATTTTACGAGAGTTTGTGCCCTCTTCAACTAATCTATTAAAACTAAAAGATTTAAAGCTTTAGTTGTAGGTAATGGTTTAGTCCTACGAATAAGAAAATGTAGAGTAAAATAGTGTTGAATTGGACACACAGAAACCATCATCTGTAACACTCTACATGTTTGTAGACTGGAAGATTTGATGAGGTCGTGTCAAGTTCGCATGAAAGTGCTCAAACCAAATTAGGTCAAACCTGTAATAAAGGGCTGCATAATCACTACCTGGTAACGGTCTATATTTGTCACATACGTAATTCTACCAACCCACGCTCGCTATCACCTATCACTAACGTAGAAATTATAAGTCATCCATAAAACATCCCATGTAAACACCTAGCAGGTAGGTACCATCTAAGTAGGTTCTTTCAGCGAGTACCTTATACCATTTCACCTAGATTTTCACAGCCTGGTTTTTTTGTTCAAATAGCTACGTTATGTTACTTACTCGTCACGGAGTTCATCTTTATCGAAAGACATCGTGGCAATTTTGTTGCACTTCACTACACTTAAACAATAGTTGGTCCTGTTCGATCGATGGGTTAGGGAGGGCGGGCGCTGCGCGACTGGGATCAGGTTTTCCGCCCGGCAGCAGGGCGCGGGTGTATAAAGGCTTGCGCTGCGCGGTTCACTGCGCAGCATACGAGTCTACCGACCGCACAGTAAACTTTAATCCTTTGTTACGTGGTTATTTTGAACCTTATCGAACTCTGGCCTGTAATCATAATACCTACGTCTTTGAAGTCTGTTTGATAACTGGATAAGGCACACAAAATATTTTGCAAGTTTTACTATTGCGTTGCGTCAGCGATTAGAGTATCCATTTATTTATATAGTGTAGGTATACATAAAAAGGAAACAAAATTCAATAAATATGATGTCACGTTAGTAATTACAAGGAATTGTTATTTGTTTTCCTGTACCTAGTATTTATTTAATAGGGCTTTCATGAATCCAGTTTATAAGGTACCTAAACTTTATTGCCTGTAGGTAATTATAGTCGGTTACGGGGCCATTTTATTTTTAACGTGAGAACCTAACTTCATTACAAAAAAAATAATACAAACCATTTTGCTTGCACGTTTTATTTGAATACAATAGTACCTACTTTTACATACATTGATCGGTTATAACTTTTTACAACTCAAAAAACATTTTAAACACTACTGATCAATCTATCTAAAGACCAACGATGAAACTATATGTAATATTTTCACTGAAGTTCTTTAGTAGAGTACTCTCAAACTTTTAAAAATAGAATAAGTATATAGAGAACATGTATACATTATAATATACCAGTATTATGATAAAATCTTTTTTTTCTACACTCACGTAAAAGAATATAATATTTCTTATGAAAATACCTACAAGTACTAGAATAGAACAATTTGTATAGCGAAGACATTGATTTTCAGCTATGTTGTGCCTAATTTTTAGCTGCACGGTCATAATACAGTAAAAACCATTATAAAATCACTGGTTATAATAATATGGTGCAAAATAGATTAAATTACCTAGTTAAAGCTGGAAAGTGCAAAAAACTGTATTGATTAATTTTTATCAATTTCCGTTCAATAAAACCTAGTCCTTGCAACTTATATGGTGTACTTACATAGAAACATTTTCATTTCTGAGACACATCCATAGCTATGTAACCGGAAATAACTTTAATATTACCTTATTTCACTAAAGGTACAATTATTTGAGTGATTTTTCTAAAATAATTAGACTACTGACTAGTAGACGAGATGTACCTGTAACTTAAATTCACTAATTATTATCTACTAAAAGCATCAACATAATGTAACTAAACACTATAAAATATAATTCACAATCTACTCACGTCTTTTCATTTATATTTTATTCTAGAAAGCGCACGGGAAATTAGGAGATAAAGATATGCACAGATAACTTCAAGTCCGTTAAAAAAAATTAAGGGAATCACAAAAACCTATGCTCGGCGCAAGAACTTGTCTTTGGTAAACCACAAAGAACAAACATATTTATTTTTGAAGTAGAATAGAGTTCTGAGTTCTATGTGTAAACTTTGGCCAGAAAAGTAATCTTTGTGAACTGAATTAAACATTGGCTTATACAAACAGGCCTTTTACAAATTGTAACTAGATTTCTGATTGACTGGGAAATGTGATTATTCTATAGGTTCTCATTTTGACCATTATGAGCTCTAAAGCCCAAAACACACAGAACGCGTGCGCGGATCGGGTGATACTTTCCGCACGCGTTCTGTGTGTTTTTCGTCCACATAAATTCAACGGAATAAACGCGCACCCGACCCACGCACGTGACCTCTGTCTTTCACGCTTAATCGCTATCATCTAGTAAATTAATGACTATTTTAAGATAACTTACTTAACACAGGGCAAGATATAACTTATGAACATTGAACAATATTATAACTTCAGTCATCTGTTAAAAAGTTCATTAAACCAGTTTACTTTCATTAAGGTGCGAATCCACTCGTTTACAACACATAGTATAAAGAAAATATTCATAGTGATCATAGCATTTCAATGAAAACGGATATGTTTGAATTAAAACGCGTTTTTACTGTGTCTCAATGACGAAAAAATACCAATTTATAGCCTGTTTTTGCCTTGCATGGTTATATAAATAAATAAAATCCCTTTCTTAGCCGTTAATAGAACACGGGACTACCACCTCAGTTTATTTCGTGCATGTGTACGTATTGTACGTTGCCAACCAGTGGACGCGTACCTTAACCCGTCAGTTATAAAACAATGATAAATAGAACACAACACAGTGGCTTACTGGGAATACTTCTAAGATTTGTTGCTAGTAAAGGTAGTTTTTCCTTGGGAATATAGCGTGAGGCTCCTTGTAGTTAGGGTCGGGTTGGTTGCGGTAGCGTCGAGCGAGCCAAACGGCGAACAGCTGAAATTCAAACATTTTATTAAATAAATGCAATCACTTACATTTCGTTTATCACATTTTTTTTTATCATGAAATAAACAGGACAGTTTAACAACGCGACATGACTTCAATTCCTGGACCCAACTTTGAACTGTATGACGAAAAAAATAGTTTCACAAGTTACCCAATCAATTTTAGATTGGTTAAAACTGTAAAGCGTTATTCCTGTTTCGATGTTAAAGTGTCCAAGTACATTCAGCAACAAAATCATGCATCCATACAAGTGCAAACGTACTAAAGCGTGCGCTGTACAAAGCTACTTTGATAAGTTATTAACAGTTATATCTTACTGTACAATCCAAAGGTTTATTTATAAGTTCACTATCAGATAGCTTGTCCACAACCCTCGTATTATGTCTGCGAGAACTGGACGGATTTTACATCAGTTCACTAATAGCTTGCCTGTTCGGAAAGGTTTTTAATAAAAACCGTGCAAAGCCGAAATCAGTTAGTCTCATACCCAAATGCGTTATTTGTTTATTTATATCGTGATCCCGAATTGCCCTTTCATCATGAACGATGTCTGTAATTGGTGCATTTTTTAATATGGATAGTTTAATTCTGAATACTGATTTATTTCGTGGGCTGTTTAAAGTTAGTCAGTGTTGAGTATAAAATCAAACAAAATACCGGCCTTTCACCTTTTTTAACATTCGCATGTGTCCAGAAAGAAAGAAATTAATCCAGAATTCAAATGAGTTCAATTTCTGCTCTGCGATAATATTTATGCATATTATTGATTATCTTGCAGTTTATTATGATCAACTGCTAGTCATTGCGTCGCAAACGACACTTTAGCATAATGTTAGTTGAATGATTAGCACTAGTGCATGCAACGCTAAGCATTTCAAGGCTACTTACTCCCATGCAACAAACACACGCACAGGATGACTTGATTAGATTTTTTTATTACTTCCGCATAAATTGTTAGAGTACACTTTACTCGTTGATAGAGAAAATATTCAGCACCAATAACCGAAGAGCACAAGCACAGGTATTACGTAAGTAACACCTTGGTCAGCAATAATTTGAGAAGGTATTGCGCATACCTAATTGAAAATGGTAAGAGGTTCAATTCAAGAATCATCTCATAAATCAAGACCATCAGGTTCGAATTTCAGAACAAAACTCAAGCTGAATGGCTCTATTTGTTACAGGTCTTTGTTGAAATGTTCGTATTTTTTTAAGATACAAATAAAAAAAATACAAATATTACAATTGCTAATAACTTTATGGTTTGTATCTCAATTCGGATCGAGATAATATCTGGAATACTGGTATTAGTACCAATAGATGCAACATGCACTACGCGAGCCCTTATTAGTATAGTTAGCCAATTGTAACGAGTTTGACCAAAACCAAAAAAATAAAACTTATTTTTTTAATAAATTAAAATGAAGCCTCCTTCGAAGTGTGTGTATGGTAAAAGAGAGTAAAAACATTAGGCAATACATAAAGCCAAATAAGTTTGAAGTGTATTGAATACAAGATAAATCATTCCGGATATTAAAATGAAGCTCATTAATTTGGTTCTGGTCAACATGCTATGCGACACATAATGCAACACCGATCCACCTCAAATGATAAAATGTTGCGAGTCCGTTCAGATCATTCACAGAAATGCACTGGGGTTAGCGCTCGGGTCCTTTTGGTTACGATATCGTACGGTCAACCATACACCCAGAAACTGGAAAGTATAACACCTTGTTAGTCACATCAAGCCGGTCAGTTTTGGAAGACCTTTGTCACACCACCATTTTTATATCCAAAGAATATTTCAGACCTTTACCGAACTCTTGACCATGATTTCGATAGCAATGCTGGAAACTACAAGGGACAGGTTTTGGTTGCAATTATTTGTATTTCTATTTTACTTGTTTATCTTTAAAAAAATCAGCAGTACAATCTGCCGCTGGCAGTATCTGTACAGCGGTATTTCAATGCCAACAAATGTTGTTATGTGAAACAGATTTAAGGTTTGGACCTGTATGCTGAGTCACTCCTGAAGCACTGATCCGGACTCAAGCATAGATTTTTGTATGAAAATCTCTACTCAAATCTATGCTTTAGTAATGATTTCTCAAACTTTGGATTACCAGAACCTGGGCTATAGCTATGGCATATTTGTTCATTTCATTTCAAAACAAGGCAAAGAGACATTCAAGGATTACAGCATTTTTCGGATAGGTACATTAGTTGACCTGTAGTTAGTATTTTAACACCATAACCAATTCAGTATTAATACACAATGATAGTACTATTAGCACAGTGCATCTGATTTTATTCATATCAGTTCATTAATTTTTAAACAACAGTATACGACACAAGTGTGCGCTTGTTAAGCAAACTCGAACATAACTATAAAATGATTGTACCGAATGCTTAGTTGTTTACATCTAAGTCAGAATTTGCTGAGTATTTTGTAGGATAGTTTAAACTTTTTTTGAAAAAATGCTAATTGAACTTTGACATTTTATATTTTTTATTGTTATTGTGGTGTTCGACTGTACAAGCGTATACTTTTGTGACTTACTGTAAGCATATTTGAAAATAATATATGTATTTGGTTATTAGGGTATGTATAGGGTAAAATGTACTTACATCACAAAATAATTTAGTTTTTTTTTTTTTTGTATAAGTACATAGATAATTAATAACCTACCTATGAAGCTAGCAATGTTATCAGACAAACCAAATAACGAAGCAACATATTGAAGTAGCAATATAATAAAAAAATAATTCGAGTCTAGCGTGCCATAACATAATTTTATGAATTATTAAATGTGTGGACATAAGAAACAATTCCAAAAGTCACTTGCTAGTAAAATAATTATTAGAAAAATGTAACACGTATAGGTTCGTCGCAAAACCTTATTTCTTTTTACTTGAGCATTTGCTAATAAAAACTAGAAAGTATTTATTTATTGCTAAATGGTTGTCAAAGGTAAATCCATGTAAATAGATGATTTGATTCATGCCCTCTTTAGCTGCTAGCATTCCATTTGTAGGTTACCCTAAAGACTTATAAAGGAATATATGTATGTATAAACCTAGGCAGCTTCATTCCAAACAAAACCAACAGAAGAGAGGATTTCAATATATCTACGAACTGGGCAATAGTAGATAAATCTAGTACAAATTCCATGCAAAAAATGTAGGTACAAGAAATAACCAGCATTTCGGAGTTCAGTAATTTTTTCAAATATTCCTGTGCACGATTGTTTAACAGATTTTCCAAGTGGATCGTGGTGTAAATTGTTAGATAGTCTCATAACAGGTTAACTAGGGCCACTTTCAACATCATGAATGCCGCGGCTAATTAACAAATTATTATAATGCATAAACTTTTTTTAAAGAATTAATACTTAGTTAAAAGTTTTAATAAATAAGAATGTATAAAAACGCTTACCTCGGTGAAACTGAAGAACAGACCGATCCCGCCGCAGAGTTTGAATGAGTAATCGATTGATTCCTTCAGCTTTTCCATACAGGGCTCACACTGACATCCAACAGACATGCCTTTCATGATGCAGCAATTTTTCTGTAATACAAAATAAACAATTAGGCACTTATCTTCTAAATATATAAAACTCTTTTGAAGCTGACTGACAATCAACGCACAGCCTAAACTATAAGTCCTAGAGGTATGAAATTTGGAAGGTAGTATCCTTAAGTATTGTAGGGGCGCACTAAGAAAGGAATTTTGAAAAGTCACACTCTAAAGGGTCTAGAGCGCGAGCAACGCCGCGGGCAACGGCTAGTCTATACTAATATTATAAAGAGGAAAGATTTGTATGTATGATTGTAACGAATTGGCTCAAAAAGTACTGATCCGATTTGGATGTAACTTGGAATATATATTGTCCGTGACCTGGATTAACACATAGGCTACTTTTTATCCCAGAAAATCCACGGGATCCAACGGGACGCGAACGAAGTCGCGAGCGGAAGGTAGTATTTTATAATCACGAGAGCCTTTGGAGCCTTGACAGTGAGACAGCGTCGCGGTAGACCACGCAACACTTTTAATGACTAGTGGAAACAGTTAACATTGGACCATGAACTCTGGGAAACTCGAGATGGCTTTGCCCAGCGGTGGGGCAGTGGGGGCTAACAACGACAACATAAGGATATAGGGCTGATAAAGGTCAATAAAGAGTTTCAATAAGTATTTCGGAAATCATAAATTAATGTTATCGGAATAGTTACACCATGTTTTGCCTTTTCCATTGACAACCACATTCAAATTCGATCGAAAGAGACCAAATACGGTGTAATTGTTCAAATTTTACATACATAAAAATAATAGGATATACTTACATCAACCAAATCACAGGAGGGGAAGTCAGCAGTCCCGTTCAGTGGCACGAATCTATTCTGAAATCCACAGCACAGGAACTTCTCTTGGACACTTTCTTTGACATCCATTGTCACAGTACCCCAACCCTGTAAATGATTCCAACTGAAGAGAAAGTATGGAGGCCTTTGCCCTGCAGTGGGACACTATAAACACTTAATAATAATAAGTATGTACTATATTATGTATAAGTACTTAAGTATATTGTTCATTTATTTGACTTGTCTTGTCACCATCCCTAATCTTTGTAAGATTATCAAAACAAACAAAAACAAACATTTGTGTGTTGTAAACATAGATGTTTGTTCTGTGTCTGGGTGTTTCGATGTATTAATAGTAATGTATTTACAAAAAAAAATGTATGTATGTATTCTATCAGCCATCTAGTTTCCATCGTACAAGCTTTGCTTAGTTTGGGACTAGAAGGCGTTGTGTTAAGTGTCCGTGAATATTTATTTATTTATTTTTATTTATTATACCTAGTTGCGATAAGAAACTAACTACCTACTCCAGAATGCAGATCCTAACAATGTATTTATTCAGTTTCATAACTCGTAATAGGTACCTACCTACTTACACAAAGAAATGATAACACACAGTTTAAACAAATAAACGTGTGACGTAAAAAAGTAGAAATTGATAAAAACTTCTGTAAGAGCCAATTTGATATTAGAGTTCCAACATTTTCAACATAATTTATCTAAGTCCTAGTTTTAGCAACTCAAACAACATGATAACATGTTGTTGAGACAAAAACTATATAATCAGTGCTGTTGATAACAAAACATTGATAGAAATAATAATGTTATCAAAATAGTATCCATACAGTAGGAATGACAAATGAGTATGTAAATATAATATCAATATCATTTTGTTGAAATTCAAACCACTAATACAACACATGGAATATTTAACCTAACATAAAAACAAATTTAGACTACTTTTTGTGTTAAAACCAAAGAAAGTAGGTAGGTATGTCACAAAACATTGTTATCCAACTATCTACTCCCAAAGTTAAGATTGTAAGACATACAGGGATTTCCAAACATTATAAAATTGTACAGCATACTGTAGCTAGATAGATAGACACATGGATATTGTGCAATTTAATATTGTGAATGCAAATGTTAATTAGTGAAAGTTTTTTCAATGCCAGTCAGTCAGAATTGTACCCCTTACATGCCTAAGAGCTAAAAGTAAATAAATAGAAAACTACTTTGAATTTACATTGAATTCATATTTAGCACTTGGGGGGTTAAAGTACTCATCAATATTTTAGTATGGTAGTATGGGGTAATTCAATCACCCTTCGAAGTGTTCTTATTTCATGCAGTGTAAACAATTTTAAATTAAGGATGCACCTATCTAGATCTTACCTGCTGAGCCAACATTTCCTGTTGATCAGAGTTCACAGCAAGACAAGCACAGGCCACGGAGAACTGTACCAGGAATAACATGAATAGGATTACCATGTACTGAACATATGAGTCAAGGTTGGTATAAAACAGAATCTTAGCAATACTACAATATTTTAGTTTGGTTGCCTACAAGAATGTCTTGCATTCAATGATGATACTCATGCGCACGAGATGCCAATACAATCAATTTTATTTTATTTATTTAATAAAGGTATTGTGAAAGTGGCAGGAGCACACTGGATTTGATTGGTGCAGGATCGGAAAGAATGGCGTGACAAAGAGGCCTATACCCAACAGTGGGTGAGCATAGGCTGATTAGATACATAGATAGATAAAATAAAGGTATCCAACAGAGAGAAAATACAATTTCTAAAAACAAAGGACTTAAATCTGAGTGTTTCTCTAATTATTATAGAACACCAAAACATGCAATTAATTACAATCTACTGAACATACAAGATATTATCATAAGAAAAGAAGACAGACCTTCTCAACCGGCAATGAATAAGTAAAACTGTGCTTTAAAAATTTAACTAAGAGAAAGGACAATGACTTTGAAAATTATAATATACATTTGTATATTTTATGTATTTCAACACTGTATGACCTAGCCATATCAGCAAAAGCTCTATAAATAAATAAAAACAATCAATAGAAAAGTAGGTTACCTAATTCTTAAAACTATGGAAGGCAAGTAGGTAGGTACTAGGTAACTGAATATGAGAATCTTTCAGAAAAATATAGGTACAGTTTGTTCTGCAGATGTCGGTCAAGGGCAAAGTCTTAGTTTCAAAAGGATACAAAAAACAGCATGACTTGGTGATGCTTCACGGCACCAGCCAGTCCAAGCAGCGAGATCAGGATCAGGAATACCCCACATGCTAAAATACCACCCACAATGGGCAGGTTTTCACCCAGTGATGCTGCTTGGCCATACACAGCCACAGATATGAGAATGCTCGCCACCACCTTACGTAAAATAAGAAGACCATTAGTTCAATTTTACTGATGCTGGCGAGACTATTGTTTTACAAGCATCTGCGCCACTTACCACGTAAAGAACGTTCAGAGCAATAAGAGCATTTTTAGAACACGTAAATCCACCACACATATTGAAAACTGACGCAGGTCTTTCTCTAGATATGTACCTAACTATCTAGTCACCACACAACACTCGTGAGCGATCTGAATTGATCCTGATTTATTAATTTTATTTGACGGGAATACGAAACCACAAAACACTTGATTCACCACTGACTTGTACTGACAGATTGAATGAAATCACAGGAAAAAAAAACTTTTTTTTTTTTAACAGGGCTGCCAGTTGAAAATATGCCGCAATCGTACCACAGCATAAAAAGAGTCGAATGTCCTAGGACAAATTGAAATAAAAAATCGTACATACCTACACTGGAAGTACCTACAATATGTAATAATAAACTGCTTAAGAAAAAAACTATACTATTGTATGTACCTACCTACATTACATAGGTAGGTACATACGTGTTTGTAATTAACTATAAAAGCGTATTAATTTTCAAAATCAAAATGCCTGCACGATTTAGAAGAAAATAACAAGTAGAAACAACTAAACCGCGCGCAAAGGAAATGATTTGTCGTCAGAGTAGAAACATTATAGGAGCTTGAAAAAAATCATGAAGAATTTTAAACAAAAACAGATTATTTATTCATCGCCTACCGCTTTCATAAAATTGATCGCTCTATCGTATATTAACTCCTTCGCTCCAGTTCCCCACATGAAGTCTAGATGGCTGAACGTAGCATGGGGGACTCTGAACATACCGACCGGTCGGCCTAACTCACTAAACAGCTGTCGAACATCAGACAAATGGGCAAAAACATCGTCGTCTACATAATGCAAGAAGACTGGCGCGGTTATTTTCTTGAGGTCGTAATCTGGAGGTGTCCTGCTTCCGTATATCCTGCGGTTTTTGATAATTCCGTGGTCGAAGCGCCTGAAGAAGTTTTTGCGCATATGTTGGCCGTAGTGCACTAGCTGTCTCACTGAAGCTCCTGCGGGGGTGTGCCCTAATTTAACTGGTAGCATGGTCTGAAAAAAAAGTCCCTGAATAAAAGACCGACATACACTATCGGCTGTTTCAATTCACCCTAGTAAGAACTTAAATCAAACTTTATCAATGTTGCTCAGCTCAGCTCATCAGACCCGTTCTACTGTGAATTCGGTTCGCTACTAGGTAGGTATCTACTCATAAAATGGTAAACATAAGGCCTTAGGCTTCTTCTCAATAGCTTTCCTACAGGATGTAATAAGTTACATCCTGTAGTATGGATAGTAGTAGGATGTACAAGCTATGGTGATTAAAATGTGACTTACGGCGTTATGCATGTCCTCACTCCTTCCAGCTGCGATGAAAATTACATTGGAGCAAATCGGCTGCGTCAATGATTCATCCGAACAGAAGGTTTGGCCCAGTTCTGTAAATAGTGGAGTATTCGGGAGTAGCTCGTACACACCGACCAAGTTGACCATTGACTGTAACAAGTAAAAAAAAATATATATGGTACCTACTTACCTACAAAAGCGTCAGATGAATGTTTACAATATTTTTTTCGATGGTGATAAAATTCTGAATGGTATCGAGAAAATAGACAAGTAGGTAGGTATAGGTACCTACTACATTATGCAGTAATGCGGATATGATTACTTGGATTCGCTTTCGTAAAGCCCTGATAGCTGTGACAGCTAGGTACAACATGGATCATTATCCGCAGCTTACCCCAACGTTATTTGCGTGGAGACCAAGTGCAACCAACAATGGGCTTTGATTATATCGCATAAAAGCAACAGGAGCAAATGCTTGCATTGTAATAATCTTATCGTTATACTCCGGACGGAGTGAACCCATGGTCCAAAACACGGTGGTTCCTTGCGAGTGTCCAATATAGTGCAAGCGGGGTTTACCCGTAGCTTTCAGTGCATAGTCGATCATAGCGGGCAGGTCGTGGGTGCCTATTTCCTCCCAACTGAAATCCCAAAACCGGCCCCCGGAATCAGGGTTAAGGCTGACGTGCTTGCGGGAGTAGTAAGTGCCTCTAGCGTTGCCTAGCCATACGTCGTAACCTTCCTCGGCGAGGATGTATGCTGAAAATTCAATCGTTGATTTCTGTTGCGTAGAAGGTAAACACTATCGGTGGGCGCAGTCAATTAGTTAAAAGTAGAAATAAAACACTTCCGTACAGATACCAGCGCTAATTTCCGCTAGAGGGTTGAGCGTCTAAATTGTATTAGAGAATAGACCTCTAGGGGCTAAGTATTCAACTAGAAAAAACTACCCGATGTAAAAAAAAAATTATGTTCTCGAATAAGTAAGCTTAAAATTTGATTTTTGAGATTTCTTAGGGGTTTGATAGGCGCTCCTTGTGTTATTTACTGACGAGAGAAATTGCGTTGATTTACGAGAGGCTCTTTCTATAATGTAAAGTCTGTAGGTACCTACTTACCTATAGAACCATATAATAGTCTATAAAACAGGTATAACCTACCTACCTCCCTACGTAATACAATAAGAAAAGTTACCTAGAGCAGTACCAGGGCCCATCAGGACCCAGTCAGCCGCTGACGCGAAGAGTCCATGCATTACTAGGGCGACGGGCTTCGTCGGGTCTCGGGTGTTGTGGCGATCGCGACCGTGCGGTATCCGCTGCATCTCCAGGATATACCCATCGTCCGTCACCACGTTATGGACCTCCACGGGGTAGCCATACTTCGTTATAAGGCCTGGCTAAAAACAGAATCACACTCATGGTAGGTAGTAAGCTTGTAATTTTTCTGTTGAATCGCCTAAATAAATAAAAATATAGCTAAGAACCACAAATATTAGCTCTTATAACACTCCTCTTTTTCATTGGGGTTAAATAGTAGGTAGGTACGGTACCTAGTAAAGGAATCGCCCATCTGATTCGAAGAATGAAGCCGGGAAGAGCTAACGCAGTGATTTCCTCTAATATAAAAAATCTTTTTTTCTGTGACTAAGAAGTTTCTCTATTATTATTTTGCAACATACTACACAAACAGTAGGTATATATACCGGTAGTACCCGGTACTTATTTAATAGGCACCTACTTCCAATTATATTTTATAACGTTAGTAAGATATAGAACCCCCCTCAACCTTATGCAAATAAACATCTTTTATCTTGTATCTTATTCTAATCTGAATAAGTCGGTACCTACCTTGTACCTAGGTGCCCATAGAAGCGTGAAAGATTGATTCATTGATTCAAACAAATCTTTTCATGAATTAAAGATAATAGCGCAATAATTAACTCTACGGGATAAATAGGCACTTCGGAAACCTAAAGGTTCTAGTCTCTACCAACATAGACCCAATACCGAACCGCGAGACAATATGGTTTTACTCTCGGATGGTTCAAATTGTGACAGTTTTAGTCTTGTCCGAAATATCGTAATCAATTAAAATAATAATCACTTACCACATCCAGCAAGGCATCTTCAAGCAAATTATTGGAGTAGCGGCCAGCCTCCGGCCCGTTCTTATAGTACTGTTCTATTTGATCAGCATGGGGAGACGTTCGGCCATAGCTTAGGCCCGCCAGAGAGATAATCAATACTACTCGCAGCATCGTATTAGCTACGACTGTCTTCTCAAATCAGAGTTCTGATGTTTTATAATAACGTAGCTGCTAGATAAAACAAATTTGATCCGATTTATTATCTACGTTTTTGGCCAGGATTTAAGATTTTAATTGTTATTGGAATCCAAAATAATCTTGCTAATCCAAATCACAGATATGAATGTACCTATATCTAGTAGGTAAGATACGCAGAGGTGCTAATGCTGAACAGAATGATAAATAGGTTTTGTATGAAGTAGCACGTTGCAGGCCATATGAACGTAAAATATATGTATTTCGTATATTTTACACAGGTACGTGTCAAACCCACAGAAAAGGGAAAAGGTACCTTACCAATACCTAGACTTCATAAGGATCTGTAAGTAATTTTTGTAAATGGTGAACATCGGTATTCGCATTCACGGATGTCAGTCAAAAATCAGCATCCGCGTCTACAGATTTGTTAACAAAGTCCGGTCAAGTGCGAATGGACTCGCCTTTGTACTGAAACTTCCGAATTCGAAGTAAAACATACAGTTTTAGTTCGGACGTTCGTCTGAAACGGCGCGGCGGATGGAAACGACAAATCGATAGTGTAAGTAGTCGGGTGAATGGGAACCTTTGTCACTATCAACGAATAATAATGAGTAGAAATAAAAACTTTCCTTGCCATTTCTATTAAATTCTATTTCTCTTTGCTTCTGGGTTAGTTAATATTTTCACTACATTTGACTTCATAAAACTCTGGTAATATAATCACTAGGTACTCTGCTAATATTTACACTAGGTCATAAATCAAAGGAAATTAATTATTCTTCAGTTACTTTCTCATTTGTAGCCTCTTGTATTTCTTTCAGCTTTTCTTCAAAAAATTGCTTCCTATGTACTAACGCTATTCGCGGCTGCCGAAGGCCGTAGTTCTCATTTCCCTTTGTACTGTATTTGCTTTCACCTTCCTTGCCCATTAATTCTCGGAGAGCTTGATTTCTTTCTAATATTTTTTCATAAAATATTATACCACTCTCTACAAAATCTGGGCCTAATTCACAAAGTTTCTTATCCACATCCATTTCATAGTACACTTCGGTCATATCCTTCATCAGATAATATGTTCCAGTTGCAAATGTGCCCACCAGAGCATAAAGAACAGCTCTGAGGCTCAGAGGCCCTGCATGAAGGTTCAATCTTCCGTTCAAATATACACAAAGGTTGTAAGCAAGAAATACGCATGCAAATGGATACACAGCCTCAAATGTAACCTTGTTGTTTTGGGTCATTAGAATTTCTCTGCAAATAGCAAACTGTTGCACCTTCTCTGGTAGAATTATGGCATTTGATAACTTTTTTCCAACTTCAGAGTTCCAATTTACTTTTTTCTGATTTACCTGAAATGTAAGTATTATTTTTATAGTCATAGTTGTTACTATGAAGAGAGGCAATAAAATCAATTAAACCAGCTTTAATAAGGCCCATATACTGATTCACTGTTCAAGCACTGATCCGGACTCAAGCATAGAATTTTTGTATGAAAATTCCACTGCAAGAAACTGTGTAGTTATACAGTTTTACAAAAGATCTACTATAATTTCTTGATCATTTAAATTTGAATAAATAATTCATACCAGAAACACATAGGTACAAATACTTGCCTATGATGCAGAAATTTCAAACATTCTTCAACCAGTTGAAATAGCTGACATATCGTATCTTTTTAACATAGCAAATGGCATGGTGTATTGCCCAGAGCTGTTACAACTACTTGAGCTATGCACTAATACGGCTTTGTTAAGAAGACCCAATGTACTTCATGTTCCCATGGTTAGGACTAATTACAGGCAAAATGCTTTCATTATTAGGGTTAGCAACTTGTATGTCGATATAGACTTATTTAATACCTCATTACCTGCACTTAAGCGTTTATACTCAGTGGCAAATTCTTTAATAATGTTTAGTTTTTTCTTGTTTTTTTTATTTAGGATGCTTTTTTTAATTTAAATTTCTCTTCAAAATTCTAATTTGTAATTTCTTGTAGTCTATTTATATGTGGAAACTTTTAATTGGCCTTCAGTGTACTGTATTATGATTATCTTCCTACTGTATAAATACCTAGCTGTTACTTTTCCAAAAATTATTAAAATAAAAAAAAAATTGTTGACAGTGGGTTCACAAAATTTTAAAATACTTTGCTGTAATGTAACAGCAGCAGAAACCCATGGTTAGAAATACCCACCTGTATATCATCCTTTTCAAGGTCTTCCATGGATTGGTATGTGAAATTGACAGGTATTCCCACAGCTGCACCAAACTTTGAGCTTGTGCTTCCTACAACAACAAAAATTAAATATTCAAAGTACAATGAAATGGGTTATTTTTTTCACTTTCTGTAGAGTGTAGAGCTTACCAGCATGAAAGAGGTCATAGCCAAACACACTAAAAGGAGTTATCAATTTGCGATGCAAGTCCGAAGCTTTTAGTATATCTAAACATTTGTGAAAGCGTTGTTGAAGTTGATCACCCAATTCAACTGGCTTTCCATTTCTGAAAAGAAAAAATTGTATCACAGGATTATGTAGTTTTTCAGACCATTCCATATTCATTTACTTATTGCTTATATGTAGGTAATAAAATAGCTAAGGTAAGTACATGCACCATCCTACATTAGGTACCTACATAATTAAAATAATTTATAATGTTGACCAAATATTTTATCTACCATGTAAACTTACTTGTAGTATTGAACAAAATCCTTATATTTGTAAAGAAAAAATGTATGCGGTGCGTATTTTGCTGTGGTTAGTCCTAAACCGGCAGCAGTAACAGCACTATAGGTAAATGTACGTCCATTCGTGGTAAGGAACCAAGATATCGGTCTTTTCGAAGTCATTTTTACTTAGAATATAATAAAGAGACACGAAATTTTTGCATTCTCTTTGATTTTTTTTTTTTTTTTTTTTTTTTTGTTCGCTCCTCAGAGCAGGCAATAGTTTACAAACCATACCGCCTAGTCTTACGTTGTTTTTTTTTCCCTTAAGTTGGTTTGTTTATGTGTTTGTCTTTCGTAAATATTCTTTTATGTAGAAATCATATCAGGTTGCATTCTCTTTGAAGAAAATGAAAACAGAAAATCAAGAAAGGTCCTTGTCCTCGGTTCTTCTTCTTCTTCTCTTCATTAATGGCTTCTGTTCGTCATTTCGACAGACAATTTTGCCAATGTCAAGTGATGTAATTGTGTTTCTCGGCCTCGCTCGGCCCACGGGAATCAGTGCTGCCAATCCAAATTTTCATTTTACCCCAAAGCCTCATCAATTTCTACCTAGATTCACAACTTTATTGTTAAAATACCCTAAAACAACAATGAAAATGTGGGCGTGAAAAACGGGAAAACGGGAAAAATCGGTTTTTGTTTTGTTTGCTTGCTTGATATTTTTTATTTAGTATAGTATAGTATAGATTTATTGCTTCATGTGTAGTACAGGGTTTTAATGGGTAGGTAGTACAATAGTCATTACATGAGCCCCGCAGGGGCATTACAATTTGCAGGCATTGCCTGTACGCTAACAAAGTATGCATTTAATACTATCTCTAAAGACTTCTTATAGGTAATAGGAACTTTATGTAGGAACTTAATATTAAATAGTAGTTATCTTTAGTTTTAGTTATATTTGGTCTTCCATAAATTCGGTGATACTATAATAGCATTTACATATGAAGAGTTTTTTTAGTTTACTTTTAAATATTGTGTTTTTAGCTTCATTTTTAATGTAGTCAGGTATTTTATTAAAAACTAGTATTGATCTGTAATAGGGGCTGTTTTTATATATTTCTATTATTTACTTATTTTGTTCTGGCGCTAGAGGCCTTTTGCCAAGTCTCTTTTAGTTGCTTGATTGATTTGCTTTTAGTGCTGCCCACTTGTTATTCAATGTTATTTTTTGGCGAGGTCTACATTTACATTCATACATAGACAAAAGTCACCATTTCTAGCGACAGTCGCCAAATTTGTCAGCACTGTTTGCTTGATTGAACAACCCAATCCAACCAAACCTCCCCTACATTTTTGTTTGTAGGAATATGGAAGGCTGGCCAATTAATATGGCTGTGTTTTTGGCGGTGATCGGTAATGTTTTGCTATGATGTTTATGAAGTGAAGGGAAATAAAAAAGAAAACATGTACCTACGATTCTTGAAAATGAACGTGAAATAAACAAACTAGGTTCCACCAGCATCCTAGTGATCTGTGCACCTACACTAATGAAAATAACTCGATAGATCTATCTATAATTCTATACCTCCTGTATGTTTGCTTTGCATCATTCAAGCTCCTAGAGTAGGAAGAGACAGCAAAGAATTCAAGAATATTGATGGTTTACCGGGTTTGTTTCTCTAGACACCTCTAAAAATGGATAGACTACTGTCCAAAATTAACAAGCTATGTTTGGACCGTATTCCAAATGACTGGGTTGATTCAGTTTTCTACTTTGAGTTTACTGGATTTGAAGATATACCCTCTGAATATGCAGCAGTGCTAGAATCTGTTAAAATTAATAATATCTTTGAGAGCCTTCTGGAGTGCATTGAAGAAAGAGAAGAGTCCCAGGAAAACACCTGGGCTTCATTGACAGCTGTGTTTTCTTATAGAAATCTGTTAGCTCTACTTGGTCACCTTATAAAATATGGCACTGATCATGTCATTGCACGAGAACATCGGGATAATGCTCTGTTGGCAGCTCGAGTTTACTTCAGATTTCTACTGATACCTGGTGCTCGGGCTTACAACGTTTACCATTCTCAGCTGTTTGCACATTCAATATCCTGTCTTGGATTTCCTAAACTGATGTGCGAGAAAAGCGAGCATTATAAAACAAATAAACATTTGTCACATGAAGTGAACATTGTTGTGAAGGAGTTGTCAGAGTATGTTGTCGACCTTAGGGAGATTGTTTTGCGTTTAAAATTGACCCCTGTCGACATTAACTTTGAAGAAATCCTTAGCAATTTAATTGATGTAACTGGAGGTTCAATCACCCAAATGTTAAATAATGTTGGTAAGTATTTGTATAGGATATACCTAGGGTATTGAGGCCTTATTCATTACCAGAATAAAAAAATATATAAATTGAAAGTCTGATTTTTTAAATATGCTTCCAGATGTGTATATGTTGTCGAATGTATCCAGTGTAATATACCAGGTGATAAGTTGTATGTTGAACAACTATGGAGAGCAGCCTAATCCTAAGGCTATTGAGCTACTCTACAAATGTTTAGTACCTAAGCTTATTGCCACCTCATTGGACAACAAAATTAATACTGTAAGTATACACATACTATTACATTTCCACCAACTGCTAAGTATAGATATAAGTCCCCATATTTGCTGCAAGCTATATGTAGGGGAACATATAATTAAAATATCTTGGAACATCAACTTATTTTGGGTTTAAAATCTACAAAAAAATGTAATACTATATGAAGATATGCTGTGTTTGATATTTTTTTCTTTTTCAGGGTTATGTGCGAGCTTCTTATGTCACATATGCTGGGTATATCCTGTCTTCATATTCTACGGCTGCCATTAAATCTTTCACAGTAATGTTGGAGCATATCTGCTACAGCCCGGAGTCATTGGTAAGATATTTGAGTTTAGTTAGACTGTGGGGTGTAACTATATAAAGCTGGTAAGAATAGTTTTTCAAGGAACATAGAATTAATTTGAAAAATACTGCACCAATCTAAGGCAAATTTGGACTCCTTCACGAGGCTTAGCAAGGCAATCCTGGTGATCACAGCAATTCACAGAATGTTAAAAAACCATCTAAACAGACAGCACTGCGAGAACATTCACAATAATGATAACTGCATCACAGTGTTCAAAATGAGTATCCACAGAATAGTTTCTGTCCAGGTAAACTCTGACTGTCAAAACCCAGCTTAGTAACGATGAAGCCGACGATGAAGCAGGACAGTCTAAAAGACACCTATTCACTCTTCTGGAATTCTACCTGAACTGACCATCAAACAGGCTAATAATTATCTTTATCAATCAATCATCAATCATCATCATCATCAATATATATAAAACTCTTTTGAAGCTGACAGAGAATCAACGCACAGCCTAAACTATAAGTCCTAGAGGTATGAAATTTGGAGGGTAGTATCCTCATATAGTGTAGGGGTGCACTAAGAAAGGAATTTTGAAACGTCGCACTCTAAAGGGTAGAACGCGAGCAACGCCGCGGGCGACGGCTAGTATATACATATAGATGAGTTTTTTCCATTTTGATTGTAGGAGCGAGGTGAAGCGCGAAATGCTCGCGCCGATTTAGTTGTTGGACTTATGAGCTTGCTACCAGATCGTCGACATCGGAAATTCGTGAAGTGGGTGCTTTTATTGTCAACGACTGCTAAAATAGTGCACCGGCATATAGCACTAGTAAGTATACTTATGCATGTGAAGGTTCTAGACTTAAAAATAAACAGTAAAATACAAATGCATGCAATTTGCAGGAAATATTATCTAGATTGTTGAATAACGAGCCTGAAATTAACGAGCAGAGAGAAACAATAAGACATGAAATTGAAAAACAGAATGCAGCTGCTCAGGCGCTTCCGAACGGAACCGCCGCTGTCAATGTGCCTATTGAAGATGATAACTCACAGGACAGCCAGGAGTCTAAAGAAAATGTTAGTATACTCTGGCTATTGTTCACACTTTGCAGAAATGAAGATTACACTTTGTATTACATTATAAATAACTTTATAACGTGTGATGTGAATCGACTTGAAATTTGTATAAAAATTTTATTCTGATTTTTAGAGAAAAAAGTGACATTTGTTTAATAGGAGGAGCCAGAAGAGATCGATGACGGCGAGGAGGTATCGGGTCTCCTGCGCCGCGACCCGCACACCGTGCCGCTCAACCAAATCCTGCACGCCGTGTACGAGTGCGCGCTCGACGTGTCCAGCACCGTGCGCCAGCGCGCGCTGGCCGTGCTGGCCGAGAGCGTAGCCAGCGAGCGAGCACACATGCGCCGTGCGCTGCAGGTAACTAATGGATCGATTGTATTCTATGTATATTGTCCAGCACCATGCTCCGTGTTTAGTGTTTGTAACAGCGTGTTGTTGTGCAGGAGCTGAACGGCGACGGCACGGCGTCCCGGCTGCTGACGCTGGTGGAGCGCGGCGTGTGCGACGAACGCGCCGTGGTGCGCCGCGGGGCCGCCGTGCTCGTGCTGCAGTTGCTGACTGCCAACACCGCGCCGCCTGCAGCTCCAGAACTCACGGTAACACATACATTGCTTGGCTACGGTATTGTGGCTCGTCTGCTATCGGCAACGAACGCACGATGGTGTCTACATAGTGCATGGCTTCCCCCTTTTATCACACTCTTTCGTTTGATATTTTTAAAACGTGGTGCGTAACCAGCAGAAACTTATATACCTATATTCATTTAATACCTGTATCATCATTAAAAGATCGGGAAAAAATGGACAAACACAATGTAGGCTGCATTTTCTAAGGTATTAGGTAATAACTAACCCCCCGACTAAAACTATAGATGGTATAAATTAGAGGTGTAACATGATTTTCCTTCTTTCCGTCGCGTCGTCTGTCACTGTTGGCTGCGTATCTCTGGAACTAAAACAACAATTCTATTTTTAAAACCTACATCAATTACGAAAATCATTAAGTTTTGCCATGTTTTAAACACAGATTCTAGTCAGACTTTGTCGTGACGCTGCCATCACTGTTCGTTCTATGGCTATCTCAGCACTCGGTGACTTGCTGGTCAACCGACCGGGAGTTGCAGTTCTAAACGCCTTTCTGACTGGCCCGATGCATCAGCTGTCTGATCCCGAAACTAAGGTAAAGAGGGCCTTATAACTACAAATAAAAAATACTATTTGTAGTCACGTCATCATAATGAAATCGAGTGGTGAACCTAATAATATGGTATTGCAGGTTCAAGATCAAGTAAAATCTCTCATAGATCAGATCCTTATCAAGAGGCTCATGAAATATACCAAAGACGGGTACAATGAAGACGCACTCCCTTGGATGTTCCTCGAAGGCATCATCAAACACAACATGCGTAGGAATCTGCAAAATGCTTGCTTATTGCTTGCCAAATCTGAAAAATGTATAAGGTAAATAAAATTACCTAAAGTACGCAAAAATCTCGAAATATATACAGTTACATTTTTGACAAAAAGCGCTTTAAAATGACACATGCATGAAAGCGATATCGTTCTGGCTAGCCCACGACGCATGCCAACACAGCAATGTGTGCCTTGTAGATTTAGTCAGAATTTAGATTTGTACATTGTTATCTAAGTACGGACCACATATTACCTATTGTATTTTCAGTGTCCGCCTAGTGGATATACTTAGTTCGCATCTCGGCGTTAAAGACGAACATCGAGACTTGCAATGCCTTGTGCTACTAACGTGTGTAGCACGCCACGTCGATTATTCAGACATCGCCTTTGCAATCGAATACTACTATAAAATGGCGGAATCCCCTGGTCAGGTGTGTATTGTATTTACATTTGCATATGATATGTATTATTATGTACATACATTTAGCTTGCATTTTGGTACAACAAAAGAGTAGTGAAGTGCAATGTCTTGTGCCTCTGACTCACGTGTGCATGTGCAGCACGTCACGTCGACTAACTAGAGATCGCATTTCTACTTGGATACTAACTACTACAAGATGGCAGTCTTCTGGTCGTGTAGGTGAGTATTGCTGAAAAAAGCCACTTTGAATCAACTAGTAGGTATGATTCTTGTGCTTTTAATGAATAAACGATTGTTGACTTTGTTCTTCAGTAAATATATTTCTAATATTTTAGGAATCAGTTCCGGTTCCTAACGACCCCCGGTTGATGACGTTGGTGCTGGAACTACTGAACTCGTGGGCTAAGTTCACGAAGCCACATGACCGCGAGAAACTCAGAGATAATTTGGTGGCAAGATTGGCTGCCGGTGTTGATGATGGTGCGTACAAAAGCCGTTAGAAAAACTAATCCTATGAGAGTAGGATGAAATTATATTTCGACACTAGTGTGGTACTATTGTTCGGTGCCACGGGTAGTAAAGTAACCCTGACTCTGCACTTTGTTTGACCAATTTTATTTATTTTTAAATAGTGTATATTTATATTAACGGGCAGTATCACAGAATATTAGTACAAGTAGTGGCAGTATTGAACTTTCTTATTTGAAAAATGTATATGAACTGACTTGTTTTCATTTACCTTAAATGATGTGCGCATAATAATTATGTAGAGCGGGTATTCAACCTAAAAAAATAAAATCGCACATTTTTTCAAGTTTCTCATCGACTTTTCGACACCATTGAAATGCGAATTTAAATCAGTTATTTGTTTGTAGGATGCAGAATACCCACTGGGGTGCTGGCCAAACAATTGGATCCTGACACCTTAGTGTGGGCAAAGGAACTGATGCGGCACTGTAAGTTATATTGTACCAACTGATTAGTAAAACCATGGACTAAAGTTTATAACTAAATTCCATAAAACCACCCTTCTTTTTTGATTTAGGGACGTCGCTATTATGTTTTTCAAGGCACGAATTTTACTCTTACAGACACTCAAAACTAAATATTAGCACAGAATATTTTAAGACGCTGCAAGGCATAGTTTTAGAGAAATCAAACCAATTCATGCCACATTTACAGTAGCTAATTATAATTTTACACAGTTGTTTTCCGTTTCAGCGGAACAACGTGCTTTAGAAAATCAATCAATAGATGAGGCATTGCGTGTAGCTGACTTGTCATTGGTATCACCTACGCCACCATCGCCAGAGATACTACAACTTTTCTTGACTGCACTCAAAAACCCGTCGCTATGTAAGTAACTAATGATTAGAATTTTCGAACGTATCGTAATTGGATAAGTTTACGATTGTCACATTTATTCGTGATCAAGGCACCGTAACAGTAGGCAAGGACCTCAGTATGCGTAGAATGACCGCCCCGCCCCGTCTTAAATATATATCGTGAAGCAAACAGTCAGCCACGTAATAAACCCATGGATAATTCTCTTCAAGTGTGGTAGTAAGTAATATAACATTAACGTGGTGTGTTGTGTGGTAGGTATGACGGATAAGCGTGCGGGCGAGTGCGTGGCGGGCGCGGGGCGGCTGTGCCTGCGGTCACGTGACTCGGCAGTGGTCGCCGCGCCTGCGTTAGCCGATATACTGCATTCTGACGCGCCGCTCCAAGCGCGCGTCAACGCACTGCTGACGCTGGCTGACTTCTCACTGAGGTATGTATGTCACTGTTAGAGTCATGGCAAGTAACACACTGTGCACCGGGCACAGTGTGTTATTTTTCCTTTAAAAAAAATCCCTCGTTTTATGTACGATTTCAATTCGTTCCATAATAAAATTTTGTAAAGAACACCCGCTTCATTATTTCACTTAGTTTTGGAGATATCGAAGTTTTTCTGAAAGGTCAATTGTACTTAACTCAAAGTGCCCTTTGAAATTGCTAACAAAACAAATAATAAAATGTTTGACTGCTTTTAGATGAGCTTCCTTTATTACCTTAGTTATCTACCTACTTATTTTTCCTAATATTGTTTCATTTGTTTGCTTGACAGGTACGCTAACATAGTAGAGCCACTATTGAGCACTATTTGCCGCTGCCTCGAGATAGAAATGCCAACCACACTCCGTCGCGCCGCTGTTCGATCGCTGACTGAACTATTGCTCAGCGGTTACCTCCGTCTACGCAAGCCATTGTATTATAAGTGCGTATTCATTTATTTTCTTTTATTATTTATGGCCTCGTCATTTTGACAGACAATTTTTTTAATAGTCTTTCGATAAATATTTGTATCAACTACAACAAGGGCCAAAATTGACTTCTATTTAAAAAACAAACAGTGAAAACTATAAAAATTATGTTTCTTCTAGTTACTGCGCCCTGATAGCTGACACGGACCAAGCAGTACGTGAACCAGCAGAGTACTACGTGACGTCATGCCTCAAAATAGAAATCATATTTCAGAACTTCGTGGATTGCGTGTTACATTACAATGGCACCGGTGGTAAGAGACATGATAATTCTATTAAAGTATTAAACTTTGTAGTCTAGCCTATATAATATTAGGATTATTATATTCGTAACAAAGTCTTACAAAGCTATACTTCACCAACATAACATAACAGAACGGAACATTGAACATGCGTTTCATTAATTGATCGAGTGAGCGAAGCGAACGAGATCTTAGTGACAACTTGGACAAAAATGCTTTGTATGTTTGTTCGACGAGATCTTTTAAACCGCTCATCCGATCTTCATTAAATTTGGTATCTCAGGTCGGAGCGAACTACTAGTACAAATATAGTTTCAGATAGCCTAAACTTCGATGCTCGTCAGTTAATCTATGACGTGATGTTACAACGTTTATCGCTCGTCCAACGTCTGAACACACAATGCCGACTCGCGCGTGAAATTCTACTGCACGCAGCTGATTTAGTGGATGGAGAAGAAGAGTTACCGGCCACTTTGCACGCAGCCATGCTTGATACCATCAAACTGCTTACTGGACCGCGGATGAGACTGCCAAGTAAGTGTTCTGGGGGCTGGCTAGTAATCAATCTGAGGTCTGCTAAATACATGATCTAAGGGTCACCCAGTAAGTACTTTGAAGAGTGGTCAGTAGTGGACGATTTAATGTCGACATACGAGTGAGATTGTATTGCACGCAGCTGATTTAGTTTACGGAAAGGTAATACGGCCTGCAGACATGCTTGGTCTCATCAAACTGGTCACTGGACCGTGGGTGAGGCTGCTTAGTACATATTCACATCCATTTGAGTACATACTGCAATATCTGAGGGCTAACGAGAAAGTAATTTTTTTCGAGCTGCCGCCGCGAGTGCATACATACTCGTATATCGTATATTGTGTGAACTTGAAACTATAGTTTTAGGCAGTTTAACACCTTTACTGTAATACCGCGTGCACACTATGCCCATGCCGCTGCCGGCATGTATGCCGCTTAGTGAGAATAAAGGCGATGTTGCTGTGGCATTTAATGCCGCGGACTTATTGCCACAGCAACATCGCCTTTATTCTCACTAAGCGGCATACATGCCGGCAGGGGCATGGGCATAGTGTGCACGCGGTCTTTAATGTAGCTAGCTTTGTTCTACTGTAATTAATTCAGGTACGAGTGATGAACATTGCTGTGACTCAATGAATTATTAATTTTCCAGGAAAACCTCAACAAACAGGCGATGTAGCAGACATCGACGATATACAGGAACGAGTCACAACGAATATCGTTTCTCTTGTAAGTATTATGTGTATAGAAAAGCCAGCCAATGGTGTTCGGTTCATTACGGCTTGTATTTCAGGACCGTCGTACATTGAGGCTGCATTTAGTGCTCGACCGACGGTGAGCGCTGACATCGGTCGAACGTAGCTATATCAATGAAAACGTATGAACGTGTACAGTGCAGCGTTCATGTATTGCTACGGTATACGGTCACAGTCGCTACGCTCACAGTCGGTCGAGCACTAAATGCAGCCTAAAACTGTCAATAAATTCAAAATCGAAACGCGAATCGGGGTCGGCGCTCTTATTGTGAATTCAATAAAAAAAACATCCAGCGTTCCGCTAGGTCCACGTTTCGATTTTCGTAAATGAAACTCATTAATTTGCGTGATTTCGATTATAGTACATTACTTCAGCGGCCCGCAACCGAGGCAATGAGGGAAGAACGTGTAAATGTAGGCAGAGTCGAAGACGAGGCACACATACGTGAGTCCCTCATTGCCTAGTTGTGGCCAAGACTTGTATAGTACTTTTATCAAATAATGCGCGGAAATTAAAACTAAGTACCTACCTAGGCAAAACTTTTTAGTTGAAAATACAATTACTTTCCAAAACCAATAACGAACAACGAAGTTAGTGTTCATTTGTTTTTTTTTTCAATAATCAGCTTTCTATTTGAAAGCCTGTTCGAAATTTGAATAAAACCTTTGATAGGTTACCTCCTTGGTTGCCATGTTATGGAGTAAAAAATCGTATCATTTTGAAATTACACGGCAGATATGATTTTTGTATGTAATTTATTTGGCCGCAAAACACGCAAAACACGATTTTCATACATTTATTGCCGGCCGCTGCTCGCATGTATTTGGCCAGTACTGCATTTTCGATTTATCTCGAAGATGGTTGTCAAAATAATGCTTTAATTTCCAAGCATGTTTGAGAAATAATTATTTATTTGCATCACACATGAAAACCACAAACATATTTATGACGATATCATAGCAGTTCTTCGTAGATTCTAGTAGTTCGCCCCGAACTGAGATCTCGTGATGGTCGGAGGTTAATAAAACCCAAACAATTTTTATTGACTAATGGTTGTAATAAACTTTGCAAATCGCTTCGAAAAAGCAGTCTAGTTATGAACCAGTCTTACTTGAACTACAAAATCATTGAAACTCCAAGAAATGTTAGCTCACGTTATACTGGGTTTGTCAATTTTATAATTTTTACAACAATTCAAAAACTATAAGACCTAGAATAAAAATAAAAACGGTTTTGGAATGTCTAAACAAAACCCTATCATATGACACCCCACTTGAAATTATTGTACGACTTTTTTTTTTACTCCCTTTGGACCCTCATAACTTCACGACCCCTTGACCGATTTACTTCATTTAACAAACCAGTAAAACTTAAGAGCACTATACGTATACCTACCAAATTTTATGAAGATCGGATGAGCGGTTCAAAAGATCTCGTCGAACAAACATACAAACATACAAAGCATTTTTGTCCAAGTTGTCACTAAGATCTCGTTCGCTTCGCTCACTCGATCAATAACTTAGTTTTTTTGCTCTGAATTGCAGCTATCAACTAAGGACTGGGTAATTCAAACTACATCATAGTTGCATGATTATAAATGTACTGTTAATATAATGTAGTACCTCCTTCGTACGTTTTATTACTAGTTGTATTAGTAGTTTCACTAGCCGTAGAAAATATGCTGACACCTAATCCGCTTTGTTTGTTATCTCGAAAATACAAAGCTTTCATCAAGTTTATTCCGGATGAATTTTGCTCCTATTTTGAATACCTCATCAATTACTTTTAATTTCACTTGTATTTACTTACTGTATCTATAATGTTATAGTATATTATGCAACTAGTGAATAAAAGATGGATTTAAAGCGAGGGCCATAAATGAATCAGGAGCAAGTGAAGGATTCTATGATGATTGAATCACGAGCGAATCGAGTGATACAAGTGTTAGAATCCTGAACGACGTGAGTGGTTCATGGCCCTCGGTATAAATCCTTTTTATTCAATAGTTGCATACTATACTTTATACCATAACTACGAGTATAGCCAATGCTATACAATCTCCTTGCGCAAAAACAATAATTAGATGGAGGTCAAATATATTAGTGTGTTCTAAATTCAAACACCAAAACAGTGACTAAAAAAGCTTTTTATTCCCTGTTTTCAGTGAATAAAATAAGCTTTTTAGAGGGGTAATGGTATAAAATATATTTTCATCCCACCATCTCGGAAAGAGTATTTTTAATCTTCAATATCTGAGTGGAAAAGCCGTTTTTATTCTCTAGAGGATAAAGTAAATTGAATTTAGAACATCGTGTGCACTAAGTTTGTGAATTAAAAAAAAACATTAAACCTATTTACTGCTACCTCTATGGTGCCGAATATATCATACAACTTTTTTTTAATTTGTTAAAAACTCAGACTCGGAACCTTCTTGGTGTTCTTTTTTCACTTTGCTTTTTTTGCATTTAGTCATTTCCTCGCTGAGGTGGAATGAAAAGTTACGTGTTGCACTCGAGTGCAAAGATTTTTCACCTCGTGCTCTTTTGATTCCCTCGCTAACACTCAGGATTCTAATTTTGAATCACTCGCTGCGCTCGTGATTCAATTTTAGAATCCTTCGATTGCTCGGGCATCAAAATTGAACACGCGGTTAAAAAGCAACTTTGCACTCTTGTATAACAAATAACTATTTTATAACAAAATTAAAAGCCATGCGACTGGCGACATCCGTTTCGCGATGGTAATAAATAATTGTACCTGATAGACGTATTTTTTTTTTTTTTTTTTTAATAAAAACTTGTTTAATGCAAATGAAACCTGTTCATTAAATATTGATTGTATTATTTTAGAAAATGAAGCGAACAGTCGCAGAAGTGATGGTCCCTGCAGTGATGCGGCTGCACGCTCGACTCGCCTCGGGCGGCGGCCAGCTCGCCGCCTACCTCGTCATGTTGGCGCAGGATCTCCAGGTCGACTACAAGGACGAGGTAACTATACTGCACTCTACGAACTGACAAGTGCAACTTATGCTCCCTGCATTAAGCACATCTAGCGAAACCTAATCTACGGTTTTGGATAGACACTAAATAAATGTTTCAGATCGATGAGCTAATAGAAAACGACGAGGAACTAGTGACGAGGATAGCAGCGTTCCGCGAAAACCACTCCGTAGAGCCAACAGGCAATATGCGCAATCTGGTGACGTCATCCGGCCCGCCCGAACCGGAAACACCAAGGCCGCAGCGAAAACGTGCGCCGAGGAGGGAACCGCTCAAAAAACGCACGCTGAAAATCTGACCCGAGCCTAATCGCCCCGAGCGATTGCCTGATTCTCCTGACACTCCCGCCAGTCCCGTGACAAATAACTCTTCTAACCCTGTCCCAAATTCTCCCTCCGCCTACGACTACATGGTAGACCAATCCGATATGCAGTGGGATTATATGGATTTCATGTTTGATGAGCCGATTTCTAGCTACAAAAACGACCCAACTATGTCTGACCTGCCTAAGAAGTCAAGCTCGTCGCAAACCTCCAGCTCAGATAAGACCGCAAGCGCGAAACGCGTGAGCTCAAAAACGCTGACAATCGCCAGCCCTCCTCGATGTGAAACTCCTGATGACATGCCACTCTCGATGATGGGTCAGTTCTATGAGACGAGACTAGACTTGACTCTTACGAGATACGTCTCTACTCGCGCCAGCTCAAGTGCCACGTTGAGTTATACGTTGAGTTATAACGATTTACGAGATGTGTACGCGGCGGGTCCCAGTGGCACACAGATAATTCGTACTTCAAATGAAGAAAAAAGAGCTGGATCCGACTCGGATGAGGAGTCTCCGCCGAAGAGATTTAGGGATAACGACTTGTCTGATGTGGATCTACCTGAGGAAGGTACACAAATTGCTACTTCATGTGCAGGAGCTGATGTGCCCATTTCGCAAGATGATCCTTCGAAGAAATACAGGAAATGCGATCCTTCAAAATCGCATCTAATCAAATCATCGAAACGAGCTTTTGATAAATCTGCCGGGTCAAATGCAGAAGTTGAGCCTGTTGAATCTCCCCCGAAGAAATTTAAGAAATGCGATCCGTCTAAATCTTTTTGCAGCTAACTCTTCAGGAACAAGTAGCGATGTAGGAGGTTCTAGCCAAGTAAAACTATTTTCAGTAGATCCTAAGGATATCGTACCAAGCGTGGAACACAGCGATTACGATTGACTTTGTCAAAGTGACTTAAAAAGTATTCTGATGTACTGATTCGGCAAAGAAGTTTTATAGAAATCTTGACTGACATACTGGTTTTCGAACAGTAAGAATTTTTAATATAGAATTTATGTAAAATGTGGTACAATAAATAAGTAATACAATGAAGTATATTTTGAGCGATATTAAATTTTTCAATCTTTCTATCAATCAGTTTTATTCGATCACACACACCTATCTTTTCATAAGAGTATTATTTACTATCAAATGAAATGGTCTATCTGGTACGTTCATTCCACTCGACACCACCACCAGAACGACACCCCCGGTGGTATCGTTTGGAATCACTATTCCGTTCGACACTACCCTAGTGATGTCTTGAACGTCTTTACAGTTGTTTTTTTTCCATTATTTCTGTTCACAGAACAAATACAGTATACTACTGTATTTATACAGTATACTACTGTATTTATTGTAACGGTACCCCGTTAAAGGTCAGTTTCAAGTCCGGCAAATAAAAATAGTTATGTGGTAGAATAACATATTATTTATTTAATCATTAAAAAATAAACATTTGTAGCAGATCATTTTATCAATTAAAATACAAGAATAATTATATTCACAGGCTCAAACAATAATAAATAATTAACATTAAATTAAATAACATCTATAAAACACTACTTAAATTCAGCTTCACAACTAGGTCACTTTCGTTTTCTATTTTCAATTCTTTTTTAAACGTTTTCTTTAACAACATGTCGATAGCGGCTTCCTCTGTAACAATCCACAATAAATTATAACATCTTTTTTCCCGACAAAACATCTACCTAAAACGAGCGACAGACTGCCCTCTGCACTACGTGATATTTATATTAGACATTTATTTATAATGTTAATGGGATGGAATGGGATTATAACCAAACAGCAAAAATATTATTAATCAAACGTTTTCTTCCACAAGACATGCTGTTTTAAGCTCGGTAGAACTGTGCGTTTGCATTGGAGTGCATTATCACTGGCCCACAAAAATACTAAGTATTTTTTTTGTCTAAGAAAAGAGTGAACAGGAGAACAACAGGTGGATTGTGGCTAAGCGTGTTCCACTTTAGGTTGCAGCTACACTTTCTATCGGGTTTGCTGGCATCCAAACGTTAGCTATACAATCCTACTAATATTATAAACGCGAAAGTTTGTAAGTATGGATGGATGGATGGATGGATGTTTGTTAGTTAGTCTTTCACGTAAAAACTACTGATCCGATTTGGATGAAACTTGGAATATATATTGTCCGTGACCTGGATTAACACATAGGCTACTTTTTATCCCGGAAAATTAACGGGAACCAACGGGACGCGAACGAAGTCACGGGCGGCACCTAGTACATCATAAAAAAGTTATTTTGTTTACGTACCTGTAACTTGTATTGCTAATAGTTGGTGGACGATATGCCTCGCAGTAATTTTGAATAGATCGCGACTGCTTATGTGTTTGCTCTTGTAATAAGGCATTAGGAGTTTTACAACAAGTCCAGCAACATCTAACTTTTCAGTTTTCTTTTCTGGTTTTTCCTTATGTCTATGCTTGTGCCTATCATTTTCTTTAACGTCTTTATCAAGTTTTATTTTTTTATGTTCCTTTGATTTACTGCTCAAGCTCGAGCGATGTTTTTTAGGATTATCTTGTAATAAATCAATCGTAATGGGTGATGATGATAATGATTTTCTATTTTGTTCAGGTTTTATTTCAACGACTTTTACAGGTTCGGGGGCAATATAAGGTTCTTGAGGCATTTCTGCAAACTGTTTTAATTTCGCTAAGACTTCATCAGCCTCAAGGCTCAGTTTGTGGGCCTTATCAAGCTTTTTGTATTCAGTAGCGGACAAACCGGGTTTAATGTTTTCTAGTAAAATTTTATCTGACTCTGAATTGGTTTCTAGGACTGTTTTTTCGTTATAGTTTTTGTCTTCCAAAGAAGTTTTGGATTCAGCTGAGCTGTTTAAATCCTTAGTTTCAATGTCTTCAAGTTTTAAATTTTCCTCCACATCTGTATTTTTTAAGTGAGACTCACTCGCATCGTCTATAACCAGTTCTTTTTCAGAATCACTTTCTAAATCATTTCCAAATAGGGTTGTTTTGTTGTCAGCAATATTATTTTTGGCGTCTTCTTTTGCTTCAGTTTTATTTGCTTTTTTGTCATCTTTATCAAGATTTGAATGTTTCCTCTTAGGTTTATGGTTTTGACTTTCGGATTCACTATCGCTTGATCTATCTGTAGATTTGATTTTCTTGTGTTTTTCTTTTTTTGCCGTCATATCAGTTGATTTCGATTTCTTGTGTTTATCTAGCTCGATTTCACTATCGGTTGACTTATTTTTCTTGTGTTTTCCCGAATTACGTCTATGACTGGTTGATTTGGGGTTTTTAGTGTTTTCCGGTTTAGTCTCACTAAAGCTTGATTTGTTTTTTCTAGAGTTTTCCGGGTTTGTTTCACTGTCGCCTGATTTAATTCTCTTGTGTTTTTGAGATGTAGAATCGCTCTCTTCGTTAGAAGACTCGCCATTTTCAGCTGATTTCTTTTTCTTGAGTTTTTCTGAATTACTTTTATGACTGATGGATTTCGACTTTTCCGGTTTAGCTTCATTTACAATTGGTTTTTTCTTCTTCGATTTGTCTGGCTCAGTTTCACTGTCACCAGTTTTAATTCTTTTGTATTTATGTGGTGCAGTGTCGCTTTCTTCGTCTGAACCTTCTACACCATCACTTGATTTATTTTTATTGTGTTTGTCTAAATTACTTTCATGGCTGGTTGATTTAGATTTTTTTATTTTGTCCAGTTTCACATCGCTATATTTTGATTTCCATTTCTTGGGTTTTTCAGGCTCAGTTTCACTGTCGCCTGATTTATGTTTCTTGGGGTTTTGTGGTGCAGTATCGCTCTCTTCGTCAGAAGACTCTCCAAAAAGGGCTTTAATTTTTCTTTTAGCTGGTTTTTCAGTGGTTTTAGAATCACTCGGATCTTTTGCATCATTGTTTTTTTGTTTCTCTTTACTAGGGACGCCCTCTAATGTGATGTTTATAACAAACCTTTTACTTTTCTTGGCAGGAAAATTTTCTTCTGAATTGGATGACTTTATTTTGATAGTTGTATCATTGTGGTATTCAGCTTCACTATCATGTTCTGTTATTTGCAATGTGGTATCGTTACAGTTGTTTTTGTTATCATTTTCGTCGATAACAAGGCTATCTTCATTTTCACTTTCGTCAGTTGGGGTTGTGATGTCAGGTGAAGCACTTGATGCTTTTTTAAAGAAATTTTGCAACTTTGTTTGCGTCAAAGGATCTCTTTTGAATGAGTTAGCTTTTCTTTTAGCTTGTTTATCGGCCTTAGAGAGTTCTCGTGATTCTTTTGATGCTTCCGACTGTTCTAAAATAGAAGAACACCACCACAACTGTATTATAACAAATCCGAATGGGAGATTAGAAGACTCCAATATCTACAATTATTTCAACAAATCATACTTACCAATCTCCAGCTCAGATGCTGTCACAAAGCCACCATACTTTTCTTTTTGCTTTTGGGATTCAAACTCTTTTATAAACTCACCAAGAGTATTTTGTTTCTTGGGTTCAAAGGTTCGTAGCTGCGGGAAGACTTGGTGTCTGCATGATTTGACTGCAGATATCTGAAAACGTGATTATTTGTTGGTATTCAAAGAATTTACGAAGAAGTTTTAGTTCTCATTAAACTTTAAGGGTTTTTTAAACTTTAACAGGAATCAGTTAATCAACAAAATATTATATTAAATAGGCATATAATTGTCCTTAGTTTGATATTATCACACTTAATTACTTTGTATATGTAATGGTATCAAGCTTGGTTGCAGCCGTATGCTATAAATTTACCATTTTAGTCATAGCTCTTCTATACAAGCTGACTACAGTACTGCTGGAAAATGCTTCATACTCCATTTCTACAGCACATTGTTCTACATCTTTTCTAGATAGCTGTCTGTTATAATCTTCGTCGCTGTCTTTCGTACTGGCTAGGTTGTTGTTCAACGCTTCGTTGAGTAGAGAGAGGTAGCTTTCGCGGCTCGGAATAGTTAGGCCGTTGACCTGGAACATTGAAATATCATTTAATTTGTCTACAATCCATCAACAATCAGATATTCTGAGACTATACCACACCTTTTTCCCCGTGCTATCAGCCGCCTTGCACCGAGAGTATTTAGCAGATTCTTCGTCATGCACCTTCTTTTCTTCAACTCTTTTCTTCCTATTCGCGAATTCTTTCATAATGAGCGACTTGGTTTCTTCAGCGACTCGGCGACGACTCTCTTCGTCGCCTGACCCGTCACTCGCGTCGCCAGCGGTGTACGATGCTGCTTCTCTGAAGGTAAACAACATTAGGGTTAGATTTAGTGTACAAATTTTGTTGAGATAACGTGATTTAATCATAGCACAGAAAACCTAATAGTCATAGTTTGCTATTAACAAACAATGAAGTCTAAATAATGTTTTTCTCACACAGTAATGTATTTTTAGCAAGCTTTGCTCATGGCTCGGCGCGAGTGTTGTATGTAACACCAACATACTTACTGTTCCTGTCCATAGCGTCCCTCTCCGTACAGATCGGCCGCTGGTTCCTGCACGACCAGTAAGCCGCCCTGCAGGCGCGCGCTCATGGCTCGGCGCGAGTGTTGCTCTAACGCTCGTCTCACGCCGCGCTCATCGTAACACACGTCGCAACGATTCGTACAGCGTGGCGTTTCCTCGCCAAAGTAATCCGCGAATGTCTTGTGCCGGCATCTGAGAATGAGACGGGCGTAAGATTAAGAGCTTCGAGTCTTGAATTTCACTCTCGATAAACGTAAGCGTAAGCAGGACAACCCCAGGCGAACAATGTGATGATGCTCGTCAATTCCCTAAGGTGATTAATTTTATGGGAAACTAAAAGCAATCTTACCTGACTTCCTCACAGTATTTGACCATGATCTCGAAGCTTTTATACGCGTTCTTGCATCGTTGCTTCTGCTCAGGAGTTTTACACCGGCCTAGCTCCGACTTGAGGAGGAAGTCGACTGCGTTCCGTTCGCTGCGGCAGTAGTAGATGCGACAGAACGCCGGTTTACCGTCGCGACCCGCTCTCCCAGACTCCTGAGAATAAACTAATATAGTATCCCTTGAAATAAAAAACGAGGAAAGCAGACCCCACCATCAGATGGGAATAATAAGTGCTTAGGAGAGAGAGAGAGAAAGTATCTCTTGTTCCGGACTTCCCAACAGGAACGATCCTAGTATTGAAGAATATGCACTGACTTTTGTGTATAGATGACTAGAACAAGGGATTCCGATTAGCTAGTGTATAACTATCCTACAGAATACATACCTAGCAATTTCGTTTGTTTGATTGTATTACATAAAAAGTAGCAGAACACGACCTAACATAGCTCTTAGTTTTAAAGTTCATTATATATTCTGCGGTTTTGAGGATTTTCATAGCATGAGCTCGATTTAAAGACTTACTCACTGTTTGGAAAGAACTCCACGTAAAAGCGCTTACCGCCAAAAACAGCTCGCCGTTGTGCGGATTTAGAATAACAGTAGTCATACCTGATAATACGCCGCAACGTTTTGAGCCAAACCCCAATGTGCGACAGCTTTCACACTTGCTTTGTCTACGCCCATTCCGAATGACACTGTGGCACAAACACATGGACACTCTCCTTTAGTCCATTGCTCTTGTACTGATATGCGATCCCCAGACTTGAGACCTACAAACAAAAAATACATCAAAAAACATTCTTCATTTAAAGATTTTTTTTTTGTAAAGCTACAGTACTTTTAATTGCGTTCTTTCATGTTGTGGAGTTCTGAATGTGTCTTTTTGCTGAAATATGTATATTTATCATTACTATTACTACTAGCCCATTATGTCCCATTGTTGAGCAAAGGCCTCCCACTTCCGCCAGTCTCCACATTCTTGAGCCCCAATATGCCACTCCCTCTCATAGGCATATAGATATAGATTTATCATGTTTATCATTAATTTACCTACCTCCATGGTATGCCAATGATTTCAAACCCCTTTTAGTAAGCATATTGGCAAGTTCTTCCGTCTGATCTCTTGTTCGACAATAAACAATAACAGCATTTTTCTCTTTCTGAAACAGTTCAATGAGAATTTTAGGTATTTTGTAGAACTTCATAATCAATATCTTAAAAGAAAATAACTAGGTCTACTTACTTGCTTAACATTTTCATCTTCCTTTAAGCTTTTTTTTAAGAATTCTGATAAATGCCCAATCTCATCTTCTATGCAGTTTTGATAAATAACATCATAAAATAAATTCCTTCTGAAACTTGGTGTTTTGAACTGTGCAACTGGGGTCAAAAGCTTCAGATTTGCCATAATATCTTTTACAACTTCAGCACTAGCTGTGGCTGTGAGAGCAACCCATGGGATCTCTTTATGTTTCTCTCTCAACTCACCCAATTTCAAATAATCCGGCCGAAAGTCATGCCCCCACTCACTGACGCAATGAGCTTCATCAACAATAACGTAAGAAACCTTCTTATACTTGACTAGATGCTCCATTAGAGATTTAAAAGTACCCGTGGCCGCTTGTTCGGGAGTTACATACAAGAACCTTGTATCAGGTTTCATGCTCCTCAGATCATTCAGCACTCTTTCCCTATCTTTAGGGGTCATTTTTGAATTAACAGATTCAGCTACAATTTTCAGTTTAGTTAAGTGATCAATTTGATCTTTGATGAGTGCCAGTAGTGGTGAGAAAACAATAGCCACTTTATTATCCTGCAACATGGCTGGCAGTTGGAAGCACAGGGACTTCCCCGAACCAGTTGGCATGGAAACAAATACATCGTGAACACCTGAGAATTCAGAAAATGAAAAATTGAAATAATTTATATATAGGTACTTGAAAATATATTGAAATACTTCTAAAGAAGTGTGTAATTTCAAAAAAATTGCTCTTATGGCTTTTCCATACTTATTGATACTACACTTTCTACACCTTTTTTCTAAAGTTAGTATAGGTAGGTACAGTACGGCCGGCGGATCTAGACCGGCGTTAAGTTCGTTCGGAACGCTGCGCAGTAGTCACTTTTAGGGTACTTAGGTTTTAGGTACTCGCCTGTACCTGCGCACAATTTCCGAAAGCGCAACTTCAGACCGGTCTAGATCCGCCGGCCGTACTGTATACTAACTTATATGTATGTACCTATTTATATTTTTTTGTAGGTTTCCTTGATAGGTATTTTATTGCTTTAGATACATGAATTTTTTGTACCTATACACATCGAATCCAATTAATCAATGAATTATTATTTATCATCCTCATAAAATTGCTCCAAAAAGCTCAGTTCAAAGCTTGTTTTCATGAAATAAGTTACAGTGGCAAAGTCACAAGCTAACTCAAACAAAAGCGAGTGTAAACTTTTTGAATTTCGTGTCCATTTGTTTTGACATTTGGCGCTAATAACACTAACGACCCCGATGTTGACGCGCAGTAACTCCATGAAAACAAGTGATACAAAAATAGTTTAGCGCAGTGATTATGTATCAGTGACAATTTGGGAGTAATGCTAAGAGAAAGAATATCTTTTTACCTCTATTTATAGCTCTAACAGCTCGTTCTTGGAGTTCACTTTTGAACTTTCTGTGTCCAAAACATTGTAGAAGTTTATCGGTTACGCTATCCATCACGAAGTAAAGTCTCGTAGGATCATTTCACACGATAACACAATATTCATGTAAGTATCACAGTATGTTTTCACAAGGGAATTATTTATTTTGGTAGTTCTTCTCCATCAATGAACTGAACTAAATAATTTTAGAAATTTTAGCAGCCTGCTCGCGCCTTTGACATTTAGAATGTGATTGTGTGTGTGAAAGTTAGTTGGTTGTGTGACACTGACACAATAACAGAACGTCAAAAAATTCTTGATTGCGTTTGATTGTTCAAATAATCGATTCTTTTCGTTTTAATGTAACTTTCGATGGGTGCTATTTGAATATTCTAAGTGGGTGCTTGATGAGTTTATATTTCACACTAATCGTACTTAGACGTCGTAACAATAGTTTACACGTCATAATAAGTCAGAAAATTGACGCTGGCTGTTTGCTGCTTGCTGATCTTGATTCATTTGATACGAGTCTCGATTTTGTTGATATTTTAAATCGATAAATCAACAACATCGATCATACTAACAAGGGCACTCCGAAATTCCGCGAAATTTAAAATTGTATTTCACTCTACATAGCCTAGGTACGGAGAGAGCAAAAATCATGAGTAAACGTAAAAATCCATGTAGCGACGACAACCTAAATGCGGACTTTTGTGAATTTCTAATGGAGTTAGCAGAATACGAAAAAAATGTAAGCCGCAATGTCCATAAGTATAATGCATACAAAAAAGCAGCTAGTGTTTTAGCGACACATAACAAGAGAATACAATCAGGCGATGAAGCAAAGAAGTTATGCGGCATTGGAGATAAAATTTCAAAGAAAATTGATGAATTTCTACAAACTGGCAAACTTAGAAAGCTTGAAAACATTCATCAAGATGAAGATGCGCAAGCTATCAATACCCTCACTAGAGTTACTGGGATAGGACCAGTTAAAGCTGCAGAATTTGTCAGAAATGGTATTAAAACCATAGAAGATCTTAGAAAAAATATTAATAAACTGACTCACCACCAAACTATTGGAATAAGGTAAGCGCACGGGTTATCTATAACGTTGCCGAATCAATAGGGTATCACATCCTATCGATTCGGCAACTGTAAGTCGATCGTGAGGCTTTTACGCTGACCGTAATTACATTACATACCTACCTACAAGAGCATTTACGAGTAGGTATACGTATATCTACGAGGTGGTAGGTATTGAGTAGGTACCTACCTAACCTATCCATCAATGATCTTTGCTACCAACACCTAGGCTATGTTCCTAGGCATTCTAGCCTACACGCAGCTACCTAACTACAACTTGCTCACTTGTGTGTTACTTTTACTTTCAGGTATTTTGAGGACTTTGAAAAAAAGATACCCCGAGATGAAATTCAGGATATTGAAGCCAAACTTAAAACTCTCGTAAAAAATTTGGATCAAAAGTTTACGCTGACAATTTGTGGCAGCTACAGGTGAGTGGGTAGGTATAGGTAGGTTCTAGGTACCTATACCTACGACCTAAATCTAAACCATTTAATTTAATTCAGACGTGGCAAGAAGGAAAGCGGCGATATAGACGCACTGGTTACTCATCCCTCTTTGGAAATTACTGAAAATAAGAAGAAGCATGAAGCCAAACTAATGAAAAGTTTAGTTGATGCGCTGAAGGGACTTGTGACTGACGTTATTTCCATAGGAGATACGAAATTCATGGTGAGTAAATCCTACGGAGCGGAGGCGAGAATTATTAGTATTAGATCCCTATAGTGCGATCCTACAGAGAACGCGTGTATTGGTTTAGGTACCTAGGTACCTACCTATCTATATACCAATTTTTAGGCTTGTATTCTGATCAAGAGATCGTTCAAATTCAAATGATTTATTTGTAAAAACGTATTTGTATGAAAATTTCTACTGAAATCTATGCTTGAGGCCGGATCAGTGCTTGAGCAGTAAATCGTAGATAGATAGATAGAATATTCTTTATTGTACACCACTTATAAGTAAAGAAAATAACAAAAAAAAACATAATTGGTAATACGATCAAGTTTTAAGAGGTAGGTACAATGTAATACGGGTTTTAGTATGGATGAGGTCAACCCATAAACAGGACCTAGTTGTGGACTTTTACCGATATGATGACCAAAGAAACATTGACTCCACCTACGTAGGTACTAGGCGACTATGCCACCCTACTAACAGCTAAGAGTCTATTATATTTAATAATTGTTACAACGCAGGGTGTTTGCCGGCTATCCGAGGATCTCCCAGCGCGTCGACTTGACATCCGTTTGATCCCTTGCGAGCAGTATTACTGCGCCATCCTGTACTTCACCGGTAGTGACGTATTTAACAAGACTATGCGCGCTCACGCTTTGGAGAAAGGTTTTACGCTCAACGAGTACGCATTGAGACCCGTCGGCGTTACTGGTACGTGCATATCTACCTACAATATTTATGAAAGAGAATGGAAGAACTAATCAATTGATCAGTACGGGCGCTGGTATACAGCGTAATCAAATTGTTACTGGGTTATTAGTGATGGTGACTTACTGAACCTTCTTTTCGATGATTGGTGAAAGTTCTTATAAGCTTTTTTTTTCATTGTGCTAAATGAATGAATCTTTCACAAATACAGGTGTTCCTGGGGAGCCGGTGCCAATATCATCAGAAGAAGATATTTTCGACTACATTGACTATCCATATAAAACCCCAGGAGAGCGTAATATGTAACGAATATTATTTGACCATAAAAAGATTATTGAGTGAAAAACTTGCATTTCAAAATACATCACATTTTATTATAAAGAATAAAAACGATTCAATCACAATAATCTGAGTCAGATGCTCGTTAATTTATATCACATAATATGGATTACCAGATAACAAAGTCATAAGATAGCGATTATGTTCATAAGTTCCTTCTCACTTCAATATGGAATGATTTTAATTTAACACTACACCTACGCTGTAATAAATAAATGTATAAGTACGTATATAACAATTCTAATTCCCATAGTAAGAGCTATGCCTGGTTTGGTAATACACTGCAATCTTGTATGGTGATATAAAAGAGAAGAATGAAGCTCTAAGGTTCTTTTTTTTATTCCTCTAACGATGTATTGCCTCACTGAGCACGTCCACTACAGTGCATTGCAGTGCACCCATCGCTTTGAGACATACGTCTATCATACTAATAGCAGTTACTTGCAGTAGAAATAGTTATTGAGTAACAAAGAAATAATCAAGATACAATAACAGAATAATACTAAATTAATACTAAACAAATATTTCATAACTATGTAATCGTTACTGATAATATTTTGATAAATAAATTCAATTTTTGTTAGTTGACTTCATTTATATTCGACTAGTGTCATTCTCTCACGCTCGAATTTAAACACTACTTAAATTGCCCTGTCTCTGTCTGACATTATTCATCAATAAGAGATAATGAAATGAACTTAATCTAAGTAGCGTTTGAGAATTCGGGCTTTAGCACGCGTTAGTCTGATTAATATTTGACTCATGATATGACTTACCACTAGTTTAAAAAAATATCGCTCACATAAGTAATAATTACATACATACTTAATAATAATAATCTAGGCACAGCAGTGAGCCTCGTCTAATTTAAATATTTAGAACAAGTAGGTACTTACATTACTAATCTCCAAAACATTTCTTTATAAATGTTTGGCTTTAAAGAAACTGGATAATTTATTGAGTCTTTTAGCTACATAGAAAATTAGAAAAAGAATATTATGTTACATTATAAGAACATAGATTTTGGTGTAACGCGTCGTTATAGAATGACAAATTCAAGGGACAAGAGAAAAAAAATAAAAATATCTAAATGGGTAAAGATCCAATGTACGCTACATTGGATTTTTACCCATTTACATATTTTTAGTTCTTATTTCTTTAGTTATCTTATAGCTTATTTAATAAAAATAAATTATAATGCTAATATTGAGCCGCATGTCCACATTTTGTTGTCAAGTCTAGGGTTGTATCTGACCAAAAGATACTTCTCTATGTTCATCGTTTTTTTACTCTATTATTCAATTAGAACTATTGAGGGTCTACAGCGCCATCTGATCCTATAGTGGCGAGTTCAAATTATGCACCAATGTATTTATCAATCGTGGACCTTATGCTGAGGATGTTAGTAGAAGTAATATTGATTGAAGTGGCAAGCACTGAGCATATAACCACTTTATTGTGGCAAGCGTTACATATTCTGGAATACTCACTAAAACTAATAATTGATAGGAACAAAACTAACGAATTTTTGGCTTGCTCCACTACAAACTTACTATATTAAAAACCTCACAAAATAAAACTTCTTTTTTAGATAATTTTTTAACAATCCTAAGACAGCACCAAGTTACACACATTAGTAATATCTAATCTGCTACAAAATCGGCCTACGGCGAAATATTCACGTTGTATTAAAAGTCATTTTCATTCATCCCACGAGAAAAAATGTAAGTTATCGTCCTACCCCGATTTTGGGTTAACCGCATAACTAATCGAGTCACAAGACCTAGCGAAAAAAGGTCGCATCTAGAACACAAAGGATCTGTGGCTCTAAGTGCATTAAAAAGTCTGATTAGTTTAGCAGTGCTGATCTCTGCGTCATGCCGGAAGACGTGGTTTGAACTAATGGTCAAAGCATTACCCACAATTCTTTAACAGTTTAACGCACGCACTAAACCTTCAGAATTAGTGCATAGGTTTTAAAAGCAGCGAGAAAGACTCACTGCTTCTATTCGCCGGCACTTGTCTCAATATTCTACCAGCGAGCTTTAAGCTACGCGTGACCAACGCCTAATGCACTTCACCACACACGAGTTTATAAAAATGCGAGTCGTAATCAGCCAAAGCCTCATCAGGCGCTCGTAGCTCTACCACTTTTCCACCGGACATTACCATAACGCGAGTACACTCGAGCACACCGGCCGTTCGATGCGCGATGAACAGAACTGTGGAACCGCCGAAGGAATACCGGATTGTGTCCAGGATTAGACGCTCTGTTTCGTGGTCGACGTTCGCGGTCGCTTCGTCTACTATAAGGATCTGGAAGAAAAATACAAAGTTAAATTAAATGGTACAAGTGTCTAAAACCCTTTTCCATTCTGAAGTATGTTTTAATGTATACTCTTAAAAATGTGAATGTGTCTCTACCCCTTTACAATCCTCAAGAAACTTAAAGTACTGAGAGGTTGACTACTCATGCCTGGGACACTTATTTTTTTATCCCACTCTAGCCGATGTACTCTATTCATTGATCATGGTCTAATATTGGTTTCTTTTTAAAAACAGCAATTTTTAAAAAGAAACCAGCTCTATAATTCTCCGGCATGACTTATAGCTTGTCGAATTAGAAAGAGTCACGTGTGCACCAACCAATACTGTTCCAATACAGAGCTCAAATTATATGTAACTAAACAATCTGTCAAATCAAATTGAACCTTAGCTCGATGCAGCAAGGCTCTCGCGAGACACAGCATCTGTGCATGTCCACGCGATAGCTCAGTCGCCGACGCATTGAGTGTTCCGACCACGGCTCCGGCACCGCAAGCTTCTAAAGCAGTCCTCACTTCTTGAATGGTATACTGACGGAGAGGATCCACGTTCTCTCTGATACTGCCCGTGAATATAAATGGTTCTTGCGGTATTACGCCGATGCGTAATCTGAAAAGAGTTAGACGTGATGTTTATTGTTGGTTTGGGGGTTTGGACTGCAGTGGATGGCACAAACTTGGGGAGGCCTATGCCCAGCAGTCGGTAAAGTCGGGCTGTGGATGATTATGATGATGATAAGGATTGGGGATTTGGAAATTTTGGAAGTTTCGTCTTCTCATCTTATATACAGAAAATAAGATTACCTACAGCCTCATTACAGCCCACCATTTTAATAAAATTTTCGCTAGAGATTGTCACACTTGGCCTCATCCAAGACTCTCGTACGCTGAATTGACACTAAAGCATAGTTTTTTGGCAGGTTTTTATTGAAAAGTGTCAGAAAACCTTTGTTTGAGTCATGCTTGAATCAGTGTTTCTTTGGTACAACTCACCTGAGTGCGTGTAAATGCAGCTTGGTGACGTCAACGCCGTCGATTCTGACGGCGCCACTGGCTATAGGCGACAGGCGCAGTATGGCTTGCACTAGCGAACTCTTGCCAGCTCCGGTGCGACCCACAACAGCTAGCTTTTCGCCCGGATAGCTGGAGAATGTCACACCGTCTAGCGCCATTGTAGCGTGTTCTCGGCCACTGTGAATGAAATGAACATAGATTGGAGGCAGTAACAGAGAGTCATAGATTACTAGCCAGACGATTGGTCGATATTGTAAAGACGGGAGCTCATTTGATCTGATTGGTGCAGAAGCGGAAGATATTCGACAACTTTGTGTAAAATAAACCTGAGAATCTATGTGGGAGGCAGTAGAGGGATGTTAGACGTTATAATTGAAACTCATACCTATATTTTAAGGAGACGTCGTCGAATTCTATCACACCTTGCGATGGCCAGCCGTATGGTGGCGGATCTCCATCTACCTTTTCACACCTCACCTGAAATTTTATCCCTATTAGACTCTATAATAAAGTTTGCTTGATTGTAAAACATTTCAACCCAAGACGTTGTGTTCCCTGACCTTATTAGCTTTTTTTAGATTCATGATTTATTTATGTTTAAAAGTTAAAAACTAACCTCTCTAATATACTCTCCGACTCGTTCCACCGCGATCATCTCTCGCTCGGTCTCCGTGAACGCGTTGAGTACGTTACTCAGCATCGATGTCATCGACAGGGCGTACGATATAGCGAGGCCGACGAGACCTGTTCAACGAAAAATATTATATAACCCCAAAAAACTGAATAGATGTTCTTAGTTTGACGGCGTAGAGTGTTGTTCTATTTGTCTCTGCCCTTGTCGCTCTGAAGGTAGAACTGGAATGCGGTTTTTTTAAGAAAGCTGGTTGTTTCGGGACGATTCTTAGCCATTTCCAAGTTACAAGGTTCTCTTAGAGCGTATTTTATAAAAGTCTAATATAGTAGAGATGCAAGTAAACGCGCCACGCAGCGAGTATCCCTCGACATAGCTGCTCGGCTGCCGACGCAGCGGTGAGAGCTAACGTACACATAGCACGGCATGTATACATATAGTGAGTTGCCGCAGCGCGTGCTTCGGGCTTCGGAACTGGTGGTATGTGGTAAGGTAAGGGGTACAGTTGTTCTATTTCACGAAGGCGGTTTGTCTATGTTTGTGTGCGTAAGCTCCGCAGCACTCAGACGTATTGAGATAGAAAGAGACGGGGCGTACGATTGGTATTGTGCATGCACTTACTACAAACATAGCTAAACCGCCTTCGTGAAATAGATCAACTGTACCTGGGTCGGCAGCATGCGTGGCGCGCTGCAGCACGGCCAGTGCAGCGGCGCCGGCGACGGCTACGGCGGCGCTGGCCTGCAGGCGCAGCGCGAGCCACTGCGCGGCGGCGGCGGCGCAGAGCGCGGCGCGTTGCCACGCCTCCACCAGCTCGTCGCCGCGGCCTCCCCATCGCGAGCCCGCGCCGCTCGCTCGGATACACGTCAAACCTACAAACAACACTACCATAAGGCTGCCTGTCCACTGAAGTAGGGCGAGACTGCGGAGCGGAGAAACTGAGTACCATTTAACATACCTGTTAACATACACTTGTTTACCTATTATATTGTTATGTTCACATCGAATCTATCTGACATTGAATTTAACTATTTACTGAAACATATTGCAGTGCCCTTGCAGGGTGCATGTACTTACCCCAGCTATATTACCTAAGCAATAATATCTACATGTAAGCAATAAATAAATGAATATGAATTGAATTGTACAAATATTAACCAATAGGACTGTTAATATATATTCCAAGTCACACATAGGCTACTTTTTATCCCGCAAAATCCACAGGATCCCACAGGACGCGAGCGAAGTCGCAGGCGCGAAAGCTAGTCTTAAATAACTAGAACCATGCCACGATTAACAGTATCGTTTTCAAACGTATTATTTAAGCGAACACCGAAAACGAGCATATTGAAAATTTTCATGAACAATTTATGATTGTAATAAACAAGGATCACCTTCAAGCGTGTCGTTGAAATGCGTGTAGACGGGAGACAGTGTGACGCTTTGCAATCGTTTCAGTTGTCGCGATGTGACGCGATACTGCCGCTGCAGCCGGTAGTAGATGATCGTGAGGGGTGCCACGCCGACTAGTAGCCACGGCAAGCCGTATACTGTCACTATTACTGCTCCTATTACATAGAATATCCATGAAAACTGAGAAAAATCCTGAGCCCGTAGTTAAAATGGGCAGCAAGGATAGAGTTCAAAACTTATAAGCGCTTCTAGCAGTTGAATCGGGAAGTTTTTTCGTTATTCATAAAGCTTCGTACGAAAATCTAAATTCGATTCAAGTTTCACATTTAGTTTATCAAAAGTGCAACTCCGATTACGGGCTCGGTAAAAAATAAGTCATTGAATATACATTTTTGGAAGCATGACAAACCCAGCAAAATGGACTGAATCTGTAAGTCAAATATTCACATAAAATGCCTAAAAATGACCAGAGAATAGTACTAATTGATATAACTTGTATTTCATGATAAGATATAAAAATGGCTTACCGATCAAAGAGAACAATTGCGCCAGTAGAATGTTCAATATAAACGGCAGTGAGTCATCCACCGTGTATGTGTCAGAAGAGAATCTGTTGACGATTCGGCCGGCGGGCGTCACGTCAAAGAACTTCATGTTTGCCTGCAAATGTATATGCAAATATTGTGTTCGGATCTACTAATTTATATTCAAATATTGTAGTTTGCATCTGTACAAAATGAGAATGTTGAAACAGTGTAAAATGGCCAAACATTCTAACTAAAAGTATAGGTAATCAAATCACAAAGAAACCAAAATTACGAACTTGTTTTATGTAAAAACTAGCCGTCGCCCGCGGCGTTGCTCGCGTTCTAGACCTTTTAGGGTGCGACTTTTCAAAATTCCTTTCTTAGTGCACCCCTACACTATACATTTAAGGATACTACCCTCCAAATTTCATACCTCTAGGACTTATGGTTTAGGCTGTGCGTTGATTATCAGTCAGCTTCAAAAGAGTTTTATATAAATTGATAACATAATTTGAGAGGAAACTCACCTTTACAATAACTTTTACGAGTACTTTGTGTATACTAGTAGCCGCTTTCACTCCTCCGTATGCGAACAGAAAAGCTCTCATGATAGTGAATACCAAATTCAAGCCCGCAAGTCCAAAATAAACTTCCAAGTAGAAAATGTCTTGAGAATTCACTGATATGTTTGAAATTACTGCTTCTTGCAAAGGAATCACCGTTTTATTTATCCCAGTAGTATTACGTCCATCAAGTGTGTGTATTATCGATGCAGAAATATTGATCAGATTGTGAACAAGCCCATCGATCGCTTTGACGCCGTGGTCTAATATTGAACTCTTCTCCGTTACAATAGGGTCGAAGTTGTCGATATTGTGAGTGATGTTTTGATTCCTGGCTTTAACCCAGTAAGTGAGCCATAGGAATGTGAAGTTCTGAGACAGTTGCATGAGTATGAGGGAGAGGATGATAGTTATTGAGAGGGAGATGCCGACGGAGCGAAGGTACAGGCCGATCACCCACCATCCGACAGTGCCTTGTGACATTGCCTCCTGAAAAAGTTATTAAAATATTTTAAGTTGCAAACAGGATCATTTCCAAGTTCCGATTGTACATTTGAATCTCTAAAAGTCATACAGATGAAGTCGCAAGCAAAAGGAACAGCTATGAAGTTGTGTTAAAGAATGTACCTCGTCTTCCAAACTATTTCGACTGATGTTATCCTGTTGGTCTGAGTGTTGAATCGGTATAGGCCGCGGTGGTTCCTCTCCGATTGATTCCGTCTCGCTTGGTAGGAATTCTTCAATGTCGTTTAGCACAGACTCGGGTGGACCTGGATTACAAAGAAATCAGTTGAGAACAGTACACGCAAACTAATCTGTGTGGTTAATATGACAATACTTTGGATACTTCGATGTTTTTCATTTATTAAATGCTTCCAAAATGTGTAAAATAGTGCCATCTTGTTTTGTTTAGAGAGTGATAAATAGTGTAGTGTTTATGTTGATATGTGTGTGTGCGTGTGTACGCACCGTGTCGTGCCACTCGTCCGTCCCGCAGCAGCACGGTGGTGTGCGTGCGCGCGAGATGACGCGCCGAGTGCGCGACCAGCACGCGCGTCGTGTGCCGCAGCACGCCCAGCACGCAGCGCTGCATTATGTGATGCGCTACGCCCGCGTCCACTCCAGATAGCACGTCGTCTAACAGATACACTAGAAACAGTAAAACCTAGTCCATTACTAGGTACTATTGTAATCGTCGAGCTATTAGACAGAGTAGAAAACGCAGCAACGCTCGCCGTGCTGCAGTGTAGTCTTAGATACCACTGACCAAAACGCACTGGGGCAGGTCCGTTCCTACTTCTGCAGCGGTTTGGGGAGTTGAGCTCTTACCGATGGGTTCGCGCACGAGTCGAGCGGCAGCTTGGGTGAAGCCAAGTGATTGGGTGTAGGAAGACATTCATTGCGCCACGCAATTCTAGTCTAGACATTCGATAATTATTTCTAATGTAAATATGAAAGTCCTACAAGATTGGACTTTGATCAGATAGTTTGCTCTGTAGGTTTTCTGCCACTAGTAGTTAATTCACCGAATCTGTGTTAGCGCGATGACAATACAGTCTACATGAATATAGTCGGTTTCCCCATTGTACTGCAACGTGTACATACCTTGTTTATCTTGATAGACTGCGCGAGCGAGCGCGATGCGGGCTCTTTGTCCTCCACTGAGCGTACAACCGCCTTCCCCCACATACGCGTTCCATCCAAGAATGTTCAGATCCTCTGAAAACAATGTCTCGTAAGTGACTTACGGTAAGTCATGCCACGAAGACACGTCTGTGACACAGAGCTGAGTGAATAGATAATACGAACCGGTAAGAGCGCAAGCATCGACAACGGTTCTAAATTTGGCCTCATCGTAATGCTTTCCAAACAAAATGTTGTCTCGAATGGTACCCCTGACGAGCCATGGCTTCTGAGATACGTAGCCGAAACCTGTAAAGCAAAGATATGCCTGTATAATTTGAAAAGAGTTTATTTTAAAGCATATTTTTTCTGACTTTCATAAGATTGTGAAGGCGAAACTCTACTGAAACCTGAAGCCTGCATTAAAGTATTAGTTCACTTACTGTTTAAATTTTCCGGTATCTGCAAATCACCGTTCTTCTTTATCATTTCTCCGACAATCGCCAGCAAGAAGGAAGTTTTTCCGCTACCAACACTGCCCGTGACACCTATAAGTTCTTCCTTACCGATCTCTAAAGAGATATCTCTCAACATAAACGGTTCATCAGAGGCCAGTGTTTCAGACGACGACGTGGTTTCATCTGGCCTTTGTATACTCCCGCTAGAAAGACGTTTCTTCGATTTTCCTTTTTTCTTTTTAAGTTTTTTCTGCGGTTTACGATTGGCTGCGTTTAGCCAGGAGAACGTCGCGTTCTTGAAAATTATTATTTTGTCTTCGTCTTTATTTGTGTTGAGTTTGTCGTAATAATGGTCGGGTTGCATGTCTGGAAGCTAGAATAAAACCAATTTATTTTTGATTTGAAGTATAAACAATATAATATACTAAAAAAAACTTTGTATAAGTATTTCCGATGGAAGAACTTACATCAATTAGTTTCTGTATTCTCTTTAGTGATACCCAAGCTTCTACGAGTCCGTTCAGTACCCAAGGGAACGCATTCAATGGAGCTATTAACATGTTGATAAGCGCAATAGTCGTGAAAACCTGAAATTAGAAATCACTCAATATTTTTCACATCAAAACGGCCTAGTACCTATCCAACTAGAAGATCCAAACATTTTTAGATCTACAAAGAACATTTTACCGTAGGCGCGTCAAGCGGCATTTTCCTGAGCGCGTGTGTTCCCAGCGTAAGCGCCGCTACCAACACTGGCGTCGTCGCCCACAGTACCACACAGATCGCGTCTAGGTATTTCCGACCGCGAAGGTAGTACAACTCTTTGTTTCGCGCCTCTATAATAATAAACAGTTTTAGGTTTACAGTAGTTTAGTTATGGTTGTAACAGCTCTAGATAAATTATCATCAAGAGCTGTTACAAGTTTACAAGCACATAAGGGCCTACGCAGACCGGCATAGCAAGGGATTTAAAGCATAGCAATTGATGTCGTATTTCTATATCAATACGTTTGAATGTCCATTGGTAAAAATGTTAGTCCCTTGCCATGCCGTCCCGGTCTGCGTAGGCCTTAAAAGAGCGTTCATTCATATTTCCGCCTATCTTGAATCGTAGTAATTTAGTTTGCTACATATACTGAATGCAAAAGTTTCAAGGCGAATGGATTTTCGATAGAATTTGCTTCAGTTTTTGAGATATCATTATTTTATTTTTGTACTCACCCGAAACTCGATTTATAAAATAGTTTTCCCATACATGAACTTTAACAGTTCTGATTCCTTTCAGCATGTCAGAGATAAGGCTCACTCGACTGTCCTTGTGTTTCATCAACTCTGTACTGAGGTCTCCGATCTTGTTAGCAATCACCTTGTTGATAGGGATTAGTATTACTGAGAACGCTACACCAGCAAGGAAAGATACACCCACTTGTTGGTATAGAAGGAAAAGAGTTATGAACAGCTGGAAAAAATGTAATACATTTAAATAAATGGACAGATTCACAGGTATTGCAAGTAGCCATGAATAGATCAGGCATAAGGCCTACATCACAATATTCAACAGATGGTTTTTTAAATTCGCGATCAAGGCATAAGTTTAATGCAAATAATATTCCAGTATGTACAATAGTTAACTTGCAAATTCTTATCTACTAGTATGTTAATGTTTTACCTGTAAAGGAATGCTCCACAACGCATGGAAACTAGGGCAAGAATTTACTATCCTATCAGTATCAGTAGACATGAAGTTAGTAATTTCGCCAACAGAAAATGATTTCGTCAGTTCTGTTGAAGTCACGCTGAGGGTTTTTCTGAGTATGGTAGCAACTAGTGCGCCGCGCATCTTTAAGCCAATTATAGACATCAGCCAGTTGAAATGTACATTGAAAAGAGCTGATACTAAAGTGGACGTCAGTAGGCCAGCTGCGTACATGTAGCTGTAAAGAAAGAATTAAATTACTGACACTAGACAAAGAAGATAATTGCAATAGACGTAACAGGAGCTTTTTACATTAGTAGTGGTGCAAATAACCGCTGCGACTGCAAACGGCCCCTCTGCGATGTACGAACTATGCCGGCCTCGAATAGAAACATGTACGAGCTACTTTACGTATCAAAGTTACTGATGGACGGTTATCATGCTCTTATATCGAGAAATAACAAGAAGTAGGCCGAGTTTCAGTCAATTGAATGATCAAGAGACCAAGCAAGCTTTGTAGTTGCAATAAATTGAAAACGGTGAATTACCCCAGATGCTGATCAATAGTTTCATCCTCGACAAAGGAAACTAATTTGTTAAGCAACAACGGGCCCGCAAAGCCCGCCATATCGGACACTAGTTTCAATATTCCAATGCTGTAAAACTGGAAGGCGAAGCAGTTGTGCAGGGCTCTGAGCAGGGTAACGTTCTGTCGCCTGACGGGTGGTAGCAACACACGGGACGAAGGCGTCACGGGCGTCGATGTTTGCGGTGCTGTTTCGCCTGTAGCGCCGTAACCTTCAACAAACATTTATGCTGAGCTTTTGATATTTCAAAGACTGTTGGCAATAGTATTGCTAATGAAGTAATGAGTATTGGTTGCAGATGGCTCCTAAAAATATCAGTTGCCATCTCTTCTTATTGACATGCAAAATTAAATACCAACCAAAAATTAAATGATATAAATTCTGACCTACTATAAAATGTCAGGTTTTGAATATAGCTTTATGTACATAAAAAAAGGTTATCAGCACAAGTTATTCCCCGCGAGAAGTGACTCATCCTGTATGAATACTTTTGTTGTAATTTATAATGTTATAGTTTGACAAAACAGTGTAAAGTACAGTCATTTAAAACAATGGTGACCAATAAACAAAGGTTTATAAGGGTTATCAATACTAACCAAGTCAGGGTTACCAAGGTTGTTGCGAATGTAAAACTGTCAAAAAAACTTAAGTCAGCTTGATACTGACCAAAATGTACAACATTTTGGATATATTTTACCTGATGCAATAAAAGGCTCGTGTGGAACATCAGCATATTGCTGGTATTCATCAACATTCCCTATGAGGGAACGATCCATTCGAGCACCAACATATGAGCACCTATACTCAGATGGCAAGTCAAATAATTCTTCAGGATCATGTAGTTTATTTTCTAGTCCTGAAAATATGTACATAAATAAGCATAAATTATTTTTGAAAGCCAGTTTATGACTTAAAATGAGGAAATTAATTACCTTTCTGAAGCAGTGGATTAACCCATGCAAATGTCAATGTAGATAAGTAGCCTGCACCTTGCATTGCAGTGCCCAATACACCTTCAAACATATGCGGAAGTAGTGGTGTATATTCACTCTAAAAAAAGTCAACCAATTAGCTACGCATTGCACAAATAAACACAGCAAAGAAAGTTGTTATAAATATATAATCATACATACATGAGTGTGCTGCGAGCCAACAAGGCATGGGGAGTAGTATGTGGGTCGTGATTCACTTGAAGGTAACAATGTGAGCAAATATATACCATGGCAACACAAGGATGCAATGCTGAACACCGTTGGAGAACCAGCTAAAATATTGCTTCTAAGCATAATCATATTCACGATTACTGCACAGCTCCACAAAATCAGTTGAGACAGGGGCCCTCGAGAACTGGGTCCGAGGCGATGCTTCAATGCTAGTATGTAACCAAAATGCACCAACCACGAAAGGCATGAAGTCCCCGCAGCAAAATAATCCACTGGGTACAGAATGAAATCGACCTTAGTTAGAAAAACATAAAGTTCAATAATAGGGATGAATACAAGCATTAGGACGACGAAACTGCGAATAATTATTGCGCGTTCTTGCGCTTTTTCACGGATAACCCAATCTCTTCTGTACCCGACGTAGTATCCTGATACTATGGCAATAATGAAGCATATTGGTATCTGCAAAAACAATTCTTCAAAACACAGGCTGAAGTCCATTATGTCGTCGTCCCATGGCTGCAAGCCCTTGGGCCCACAAATATCATTCCACTCCATACCCAAATACTCCATCGTTGGAATAGATCAAACGCCCAGTGGAATGTTGATACCGAATGAAGATAAAGTCATTCTACACACACGCCACGACTATGCATTGTTTGTTTTTCAAAACTCACTCCAAAAACTAACAAGACTTATTTCCACTATTAGTTGCTCGGCCTAGCGTTGCCGGCTTTACTTTGTTCACGATTTGACGAAGTTTAATTTGTTTACAAATCTTATTTTTACATATTTTCCAATGTATTTGTATTTCGGTTTTCTTATTTTAACCAATTTTCGGTATCGTCACGTTAGCCAACAACATTAGCAAACATTTTTTAGGATAGGATAGGATAGGGTAGACGATGAGACATTTTCCAGATGCCATCATGGAATGTACTACCATAAATGCACGGCCTGGGAGTTGGATGCAAAATACGTCATCACACGCGCGACGTTTAGAAAGATCGCCTTTCTGACAGCATGACAGAGTACGTAAATATTTTATAATCTTTTTTGCTAGTCTATAGAATAACGCCTTGGAGTAATCCTGTAATGGTATTTTATTATGAATAAATTGAATTGAAATTGAAATTACTAAAGTGCTCGTCGCGCTGTACATTCCATAGTTGTACAATAACCATGCGTAGCAAGCAGCTAATCCGCTGATATTTTTATACATCCATAAAAACGCAACAACATATAGGTGTCCGCCATTTTGTACATCGAAATAAGGCTGGCCAAACAAAACACCGTAAAATCCGTAAAAAATAAAATGACCGTAAACAACTACTACAACACTTAGGATTATTTGTTTCTATTTTATTCCTATTTGTGTTGTGTTTTGATCAAAAAAGCCAAGAATAAACAGTAACTAACTGCAAGACCCTCTGGTACTAATACCTACCCATAAAAGTATAACTCTAAGTAGGTAGGCACCTATCTACCTACCCTATAGTATAGGTCCTCCCACAACCCTGGACCTACTTCAAAACACAATGGAAGTTGCTGTAATGAATGAAAGGCTGGAAGAAATTCAAGAAGAAATCACTTTTGATCCTCTAGATGATATAATTGACTATTTAGTACGATCTGCAAAGATTTCTATCAAGAATGCCCATGTCCGCGAAGCAGAAATTAGAACAAATGATAAAATACGCATGGCTAAAGACCTATACACTCAATCGCCTATAGAATTTTTAATGAAATTTGGCAAGTTCTTGGCACCTTCCCATATTGAGTATTTTGAAAAGAAATGTCCTAGTGACAGAAGATATCATGATTATATTGCAGAATTGAAAATATATCATTCTGATGCAAGCCGCCACAAAAGAGTTAGAAACCGAAGATATAAAGCTCTTCAACAACTACAAAGTGAAACAGATTACTTCAGTGAAAAGCAGATGATGCATAGAAATCCACTTCTCTATGAACAATTGGTTGGTCAATATTTGACCGAAGATGAAATAAACGAAAGAGACAGTGTTGACAGTGAAAATCTGAACTTGCTGACCATGATCCTTGATACAGTAGATAGGAATCATATGAGAGAAATCAGGAATGAGCAGATGCTTGAGGAAGAACTTGAGGGAGTTGACCTAAACAGTGATGGACAAAGTGAAAAACAGCCAAGCAGTAAAAAGATGTGGGGGGAATTTGAAACTCATGATAAGAAGCCCAGTTGCACTAAAAAATGGGGAGAATTCGAAACACCGGATACAAAACCAAACGTTAATAAAAGATGGGGTGATTTTGTTACACCCGATACTCTGCCCAGTTTCAAACCTGAGGTGAGGAAGCAGACTATGATCAGTGCTCCTGAAAGGAGACTACTTCGGGAAGAATTCTTTCAGGAGATGTACAGCAGTTTCATACAAGGCAGAGATGATTATGATTATGAAAGTGTGGACAACAATGAGCAGTTTGATGATTTGAAACAAGTATCGCAGGATGCTGAAGACAGATACTTTGACTCTGAAACCAATGAAGTAGAAAACTTGGAAGAGCACATGAAGCTTGTTCAAGAATATGGAAAAAGAACTTCTAATATTTCTGTAAATGTTGATCCATTAGATGAATTTATGGAGCATATTTTAAATAAAGTTAATACATAACTGCTTTGAAGAGTTTTATATTTTTTCCAGACTTTCAAAGCTTTTTACAAGCGCATTTTTTTTATTGCAAGCAAAAGTGCGGTAATGTAGGTAAGTACCTACACCTACCTACCTAGGTTAGGCAGGTTTACACGTATTGTTCTCAACGAATATGATTACCTACTAACAGTTTGTCGCATATCATTGGTTGTGTAATTAGTACAGCATAATAGTAACGTAAGTGAATCAATTCCAAAGAAAGTATGCAAACATAATTTAGTAATCAAATAGGCTGTTGCACAATTCAAATGTCTTCCTCATTGCAATGGGTAGGTAAGGTACCTACCCATGCTAGTAGCTAGCTACTCCCTACGTGTAGTATATCTTACTATAGTGCGTACCTTCCTACCTATATCGATAATTGGTCGTTTCGAATACTAGCTGCGTTTCACTGACACTACTTATCGCGTTTGTTGTGTAGAAGCTTCTTTCTAAGGTAGTAGGTGCGTGGTATGCATTCTGAGAAGTATGAACTGCAAATTTCACATAACACACCTACATACCTACCCAGCGTCTGTTGATACGTTACCACCTACGTGTGGACCATTCCTTATGTGTACCGTACCGTCCTTATATCGTGTCGGTTGCAGCTACAAGATATAAAATGTAAAGAATATTATTGCATGTATACATGACGTTGTCATAAATGTCAACTGTCACCTGCGTGACAGTAATAACTGAATGACAACCTAAAAATAAGAAGAAGGAGCATTGGGTGGTTAACCTATGAGATATTGTAAAAGAATATTAATTAGAGAAATGTATTTATTATTACGAATAGAGCCTTTGTATTTAAATGAACACTGAAGTTTGATTTACGAAGTAACAATGTGACGTGCAAAAAGACGACGTTACAGCTCAGAAGTGGAAAGATGGAAAAAAAAATATAAAGTTTTTCCAATGCCCATGTCGCTATCGAAGGTAATGTTTTAGTGAAAACCTAGTGAAAACCTCAAGTTAATCTCATCTCGGATGACCAAACTTTATTCTGAGTTATGAATTGTAGTGATAGTCGATACACAATTATAGGTACTTACCTATTGCAGTAATCATACAAAACCTAAAGACGATTCAAAGTGATCATCAAATTATTGAATAAAAGCTTTTTGACTTTGAGCTTGAAATGAGTAGGTATTTACCTACTGAAGTCGAGAATATGATTATGTACATATCACTATGTACACCACACATTGACTACTGAACAATTACATAGAAAATATTGTTGTTGAGTTGCAGACAAACCATCAGTACGGCTGGATGAAGTTCTAGATGACGAGAGGAGTGAGATACATCCTCAGACTCAGAGATGACTAAGTGAATTGTGACTTGTAGCTGCCTTATCGCATACAGCCACAGCGACCGGCTGCCAGGAGTTGAGATGTACCTACTACATATTACAGGAAAGTGAATCTCCATGGTAACCATTAATAAAAGGTACATTTTTCAATAAGAATATGAGAATGTTAGAGCTCCCATGAGAGTATTTTGCGACATAACTCAAGAGCACTGATATCGAGCATGAGTGTTATGGTAACATAACTAAAGAGCTTGGATTTTGGGCAAGAGTGTTATGTGGCAGGATACAAATTAAAATGAAATAAGTATGATAGGTGACATAGTTGAGAGCTTTGATATCAGAGTGCTAGAGTGACAACTCTGAGCTTTTTATTTCCAATTTACATAAAATTAATTATTGCGATTGACCATTTTTATAATTTTGAAGTACTGATGTTTGTATCAAATCTGATATGCAGTGGCAATCATAAAAAGCACTATAGGTGCTATAAAGTGATAAAATATTTGACATAAATGCTATAAACTTAACCTTGGGAAACATAGAAATGGTCGGAAGTGATTTGTTTAAGTATCATTAACATATTATACACTGATAACAAGTATAGAGGCACATTTTTATTTAATAAAAAAACCGATGAAAGATGACAGACTACATGCAAACATAGAATTGAGCGAGTGAAAAAAAAAAAAGAAGAAAGGGATATTATTCAAAGTATGAAGAGATTAAAACGTAAGTGACATTTATAGAAATTTAAAACTAAATACAGTGAAAATTTATTAGAGAGTATTCAACCTTACAGAGTGAATTTAAATTAAGACGAAAAAAAAAAAATAAGTGAAACTAGTATATTAACTATTAGTGAATAAAGGACGGGTTTAACGCGATGTCTATAGATGAATCACGACCAAGTGAAGGATTCTAACGACTGAATGACGATCGCAGAAAGTGAATGACTGAATGAATGAAATACTTTATTATGTACCCTATTGACAGCTTATACCAAAAAAATAAAAATAAAATAAGATTGCAATATTACGTACAATGAACGGTCTTATCTCTACGAAGCGATTTCTTCCAGACAACCTTTGTAGTGATTCATAATAATTGAATTACGAGCGAATCATGTGATTTAAAGAGCGACGCGAGCGATTCATGGCTCTTGATATGAAGTAATTGTAAGTGAAGTAATTGTAACTTAAGTAATCCATTTTATCCACATTTATACTCTACTTTAAACCATGACTACGACCTAAAGAAAGATTAAGAGAAAATACACATTGAATGCTTATCGAAAATGTCGACCAATCAAATCTCGAGGAGTTATTTGCGCAAGGAGTTTGTGTCGAGTATTTTGCGTTAGAAGGTTGTGTACGTATAGCATTGAGATGAAAGTCGAATATATTGATGTGTTCTACATTCAAAAACAAAAAGTGATTAAAAGTGTTATTTATCGACTGTTTTCAGTGCATAAAATAAGCTTTTTAGAGGGGGAAATCACACTTTAATTTCAATTTGAATAACACTGATAATGCGAACCACCTGAGTATTCGAGTATAAAAGAATACTACGACAATTGCATTAAAGCAAAAATAAAGGTAAAATGATAATAATAAGTGAAGGTACAGAAAACCAATAAAAGAAAAACAGAGCTAATGAGTATTAAACAAAATAAAAGGGACAAAACAACTAGAATGGAGCTAAGCGATTAAGGATAAAATGTGACAACCAGATAAACAAACGAAAACCTTATAAAATCCGGAACTATCAAATAACCAATTTTTAAAAAAATGAACCCTACATACAACTTCATTTATTTATGTGTGAGAGAGATAGATAGATTTAATTGAGATTGGGCATGCAGCACCTTCCTACCAAGAGCTATACAGGAAAAGTAGTAAAGACAACATCGAACTGCAGCACAATTGAATCAATAAGCGAACTGGAGGTACTCAATGAAATTAAAAACTTAAAACCTGGAATAAGTCTTGAATCTGATGGGTTTAATAATGAAGCTATCAAACTATTCAATCATATTACCTACCTACATAAGATGAAAATACACACACAGAGTCCGTACCTGAGAAATGATGTACCTACTTCAGACGTAATATTCATATAAAAATAAAACTGATGATATACAAGCTTTAGAACAGGTATACAGCAAATACGGGGAATTCAACAGGCTCCTTATAATAATAGCCTTGTAGTAAAGCATGCAATAGCATAATGTTACCATGTTACTATTAGAAAACTTGAAGAATTCGAGGAAATGATTCGTGCACTTAAGGGTACACTTTTCAGGCAATTTGTATACTTACTATTTATGCGAGAGTGGGCTAGACTCAGGTATGAGTAGTATAGAGTACAAAATACTCCCATCAATATAACGGTGCTGATTGCCGCTGAAAAGCGTTGAGCGAATAAAAATTTTTGGTTTTGAAGATCGTAACTTTCAAATTATATTTTGTTAAAATATGGCTCTGAGCCAGGGTAGATGGCCTAACGATTCCAAACAGTGAAGTAATCATCATTTAGTGTTTGTATGGAAAAAAGAGCGTAAAGTGTAACTTTTGCAGAGAAAGCTTAAAAATACCTACAAAATGAACGTAAACAAAACAAAGTCTATACGAGCAATGAAAAGGAGCATATAAAAAAAAAACAGAATGTGTTGAGCCGTTTATTGCATAAGATCATGTAATTTAATGACATAAAATGAATCTCTGTGAATAAATGATTGATTGAAAAAAAATCACGAAGTGCGAAGCGACTTAATGAGACAAAAAAACTAAGCTTTCAAGCTAAAGTGGAAATGTGCGGGACATATTTCACGTAGTAACGACAGCAGATAGACCACTCATACTACTCGATAGAAAGAACCATTAGGGTAAAGAAATGTGAGAAGACCATGCAGCCGGTTGGCTGGTTACTTATATTATCCAATCCAAATTGTTGAGAAAGGCTGGATCAGCTAGAGGATAGTGGGAAAAGATGCAGGAGATCTACACCCAAAGAGAGATCTATATATCAGAAGCTGGAAGAAAATACTAACATAGTTTATAAATCATTTGAATATGTAGGAACTAATACGCTTAAGGGAGATATTAGGCAATATAAGGCATTATTACTATTGTTACATAATATGATACGATGAACAAGTTCACGAAGTTCACATAGTGTGCACGCTGGTTTTCTCCATTTCTCTTTACCGCACTGAAAAATGGACCATGAAAACCACTTACCGCAAGTGAATCGATGCGTTCTGGATGTGATGCCGCTAGATATGATGCCGCTAGAGACGGCTCCTGAGGATCTCATGGACAGCCAAAACAATCAACGTCTCCATTCTGAAAGAACTTAAGTTGGAACGCACTAAGCGTCAGTCTTTTATTTGCATCCAGCGAATACTTTACATCGAGCACTTTAGTAGAGGTTACTAAAGAAGAGGGAGGAGCCCAAAACACTGGTCTGATCAGGTGTCTGAACAGCTAGAAACCCCAGTCAACGTCGCGATCCATCAAGCCGGAGACCGTGGTAGATGGAAAACACAAATTGAAATTTCCTTGCACAGATTCACGATACCCAACGATGGGGCACGGATAAGGAATGTTAATATAATAATGACGATGATGATGATGAGTCAAAAAGTGATTTAGAAATTAAATGCATTATTATTATTGAGTTTAGATTTTCATCAACTCAACTTAAAGTTCAAGTGCGCATCATTAAATCCAGGTGGATGTTCTTGAGAACTGGAAGTTACTAATTGGACATCAACAGAGAGTTCTGATGATAAAGAGTAAAACTAAAAGTAAGGTAAAACTTACGGATGATTCTGCAGGTGTTAAGGATAACTGCTTTTTGTAGAAGTGCAAAGGTATGCTTCGGCAAATCAAGAAGGGCGAGTGATAGAAATAGTTGCTTAGGGATAACACCGCTTGAGGAAAGGACTATCGGAATGATGGAGACAGACCTTTCAAGTCTCCACATCCTGGTTATTTCATTTTTGAGATCTATAATATACTATTGATTAATGCGGTGATGAGGCAGAGAATGATTTGGAAAATAAAAGACTATAATATTATTATAACGATGATAAGACAAAGAGAGATTTGGAAAATAAGACAAAATTATCCAAGAAGAACAATAGAAAATATGAGTTGTGGACACAATTTCGAAATTCTGATAATGCTGACTATACTTGATATGATTATTTGTACTACATGTACACGTTGTACCTACTAATTGTTTTATACGATAGATAATATTGCACTACTAGCGAAAACAGTATTTCAATACAAAATAATATTGACTAGCATCTTAGCTCGAAAGAGGTAGAGTAGGAGGAGAAAAGTATATATTAAACTAAACAATTGATTTTGCCTACTCATTTGAATAGCTACTCGACCTGCTAATGTTAAGCAGGTGAATACTTTGTCCAAGACGCACTAGAACATATGATCCCTAATAGAGAAAACTAAAGTTATCAAGTGAACTGGACTTAAAAATTACGAATTTAACGTCATGTTTTGAGTTCCAGGATAAGTGACAAAGTGAAAAGTCAGTGATCGGCGCAGTCGGAGCTGTAGCCGTTACAGTTGCTACAGAGTGAAAACACGATGCAGTGATAGTCACAGTCGCCGCAGTTACAGCCGGCACTGTAGCTGATGCAGCCGCACCAGCAGAAATTGACAGAAAGCATGACTAAGCCGTAGCAGCAGTCGTTGCAATGGCTACAGAGGGAAGACACGATGCAGTGGTAGCCACAGCCACCGCTGTAGCTGTTGCAGCCGCACCAGCAGAAATTGAAAGAGTGACGAAGCAGTCGATGCAGTGAGCAGTGAGTCACCGAGCTGTGTCACGCACGGTACAGCAGAAGTCACAGTCGTCAAAACAGTTGTGACTGGCATACGAACTTGCCGCTCAGGTATGATTAACTGACGACTTGACTGGCATACGAACTTGCCACCCAATCTATGATTGACTGACGACATGACTGGCATACGAACTTGCCATCCAATCTATGATTGATTGACGACATGACTGGCATACGAACTTGCCACCCAAATTTGATTATTAAGTGAGAACATGACTGGCATACGAACTTGCCGCCTAATTGATAATTAAGTGAGGGCATGACTGGCATACGACCTTGCCGCCCAATTGACGATTAAGTGAGGGCATGATTGGCATACGACCTTGCCGCCCAATTGACGATTAAGTGAGGGCATGACTGGCATATGACCTTGCTGCCCAATTTGACCATAAGTGAGGGCATGACTGGCATACGACCTTGCCGCCCAATTGACGATTAAGTGAGGGCATGACTGGCATATGACCTTGCCGCCCAATTTGACGATAAGTGAGGGCATGACTGGCATACGACCTTGCCGCCCAATTGATGATCGAGGGAGGGCAAGACTGGCATACGACCTTGCCGCCCATTCCACGATTAAGTGAAGGCATGACCGGCATACGACCTTGCCGCCAAGCTTGAGATAGTCGCAGTTCTAATCTTGATTAATGACGCTAATTTTGATAGATATAAGAAAACTGCATGTTAGCCTAAAATAAACTTTAACACTAACTAAAGATTTCATAAAGTGATATTATAAATAAATAAGAAAACTTAGCATAATTGCTGGATTAGAAATATATCAGAAAATGTATGTTTAAAAATTAGTATTATGAATGATGTCCTTAATGTGGATATATTAATTAGTTAATATGTATTGGTGCAAAATAGATTTATTGTGAATTGTGAACAAATTAATTTGTATTTGTGCAAATATTTGTATTGTTATGTATTTATGGCAGGTACTCTCGATTGAATCGAACGAAGAGACTCGTTCTAAGTAGGATGGCCGACTGTAAAGAATATTATTGCATGTATACATGACGTTGTCATAAATGTCAACTGTCACCTGCGTGACAGTAATAACTGAATGACAACCTAAAAATAAGAAGAAGGAGCATTGGGTGGTTAACCTATGAGATATTGTAAAAGAATATTAATTAGAGAAATGTATTTATTATTACGAATAGAGCCTTTGTATTTAAATGAACACTGAAGTTTGATTTACGAAGTAACAATGTGACGTGCAAAAAGACGACGTTACAAAAAGGACTGAAAACAGCAACACTGTTTATTTTTTTATTTAATACTTTATTGCACAAAATTATAAATTTGTTACAAAGGGTGGACTTAATGCTGAAAGCATTGTAAACTGGTTCTTGTAACTGTAATTTGTAAACTGTTGCGAGTGATAGCACGATAAGTAGGTAGTACCTACCTACCTACCTTTGAATTCTAAGAAATCAACTTGAACAAGGCGAAGATCATTTATTTATCTATTTATTTAATTAATCATCAAAAGACAAAAGGTAGGTTGGGCAATAAATAAAGGTGTGCTGGTTAGTGTTGTGTTTACCTAGTGACCCACTATCTATTGATATTTAATTTGTGTGGGTTCGGATCAATTTGCAAGAAAACCAGCAACATTTGTGTTGGTTAGGTAGGTATCTATAGGTTACCTACCTATAATGTTGATAGCTAAGCTACCCATGATGATGATTTTGAAAGAGCCCTTTGCTCTACTACAATACATTCAACAAATCTAATAAGGTAGGTACCTAGTTCGTTACTAGGCAGGTAGGTACCTATATATTAAAAAATAACTAAAAACACCTAGGCATATAAGGTACCTTCCTACTCAGAGAAGTAGGTTCGGTCCCTTCCCACTACATACCTAATTTGGATTAGGGTCAGCATTAATTGACAAAGGAAAAATGAGTTCATTTCGTATATCGCGTCGCGTCGACCCATACCTAGGTACCTACTCTCGATATCATCATTTACATACAATGCCTGACTGACAGAGTAGCGGTTCACGAAATTACTATCGAAAACCCAAAATTGCAGATTTTATGCTTATTGGAAATCTTGCCTAAGGGGGCCAAATTTTATTTAAAAAAAAGCCGTTTCCTGAATGCACTCAAATTAATAATGTCGAAAATGAAGAAACACCGAAAGTTGATATTCGATCGCAAATGAGCTTAGGTAGGTATTCATTTATAATCATGGGTTCATTTCCAAACGTGCTGCCTGCGACCTAGAAAGCATAATGTCGTCCAGTCCAGAGTCTGCTATCAAAGCATTGCGCTTGCTATCAAGCGGTAAGATAACACTGCATTGCCTCACTGAGCATATCCACTTAGGACGTGCACTGTGAGGCATTGCACTGCGCCCACCACTCGGAGACCTAAAGGCGTTAAGTCTCATGAGCTTGTAATTGCACCGGCACCCATACCCTTCACTTCAAACCGAAACACAGCAACGCGGCCATCGGTCGCTGCTTGGCGGCAGAAATAGGTACGGTGGTAGTACTTCCCCGGAAGAGCTCTTTCTGCTGCTAGAACATAACTGTTGACATTTTATTTTTATGTTTTAGTTATAGGTATATACGTAGGTAATTTCAAATGATTATTGTCTTGCAGTTCTTTCCTCTATATTTGTTACTTAAATAGAGATCATAAAGTACGTAGGTCGAATGTCATCATCATCATTTGAAGGACGTCTAAATACTTACCCCAATTTCCAAAGCGATTTATCTGGTGGGATCTGCAGTAGGTACAGCCCATAGAGTAGCTTTTGGTACAGCCAACAATTAACCTTTAGGCGGAGCAATAGGGCGGGACGGGTCGCTGCTTTTGAGAAAATGCCGAAAGAGGGGCATACCTAATACGTCTCTGCTGCGTTACAGGTTCTTATTCATACCTAGTAACGAGTAATATGAATGCTTCACACAGTACCTACATAACACGAAGTTTCGAATGGAGTAGCCTGGTCAGCGCGAGGGCGGTGCGCGGCGTGCGCTATGAATGACCACTACAGCCAGCAGCAGACGCCTCGCAGACACCGTGCGGGCTACGCGTCCGTCCTTCACCCACTCGCCTCTCGGTGAGAACTCACGTGCTTGATATAATCGTGAAGACAAGTGTGCCTTTTACTGTGATGGCTACAGCGAAAACCATGCTTTTGGTAAGTTGTTTTAAAAATACGTTGGGGGTTAGAGGTACTCGGGAGGTTACCTTCCTATAGACACTTCCCTAATTTTAAGGTACCCTAATTACTCTTGACTTGACTACCTCCTACCTTTGTACACTACTGTGTTGGACGAATTAACACACCCTACTGTTCATGCTGTAGTTTTCATTGATGTAGGTACCTACTTATAGGGAGGAAGCTACCTATTTATTTATTAATGTACAAACTTACCTACACAGCGTAACGCAATAAACTAATCGGTTTATTCTTTAAAAGGTAAAAAATACAAACCAAAAATTGCTAGCAATAATACAAATACACGTAGAAAATAACTGAAACAGTACTGATGGTCTAGTGGTAGCGACCCCGCCTTCCGATCCTAGGGTCGTGGGTTCAAACCCGGTCCTACTCAGAAAACTTATTTATGCGCCATGAGTACTTGTAGAACGAAGTGTTTACCGCATCCCAGGCACTGCAGTATCCCGTTCACAGAGGCCTGGTTAAAAAAAAGTTGCTCCTGACGCTGCTGTTTAAATTATCTAGAATCTAGATCCAATAATCACCCCTTATCATATAATCTACAATCTAGATTAGATAAAAAGGGCTGATTATTATTAGAAAGGTACAAAAGATTTCAACGCGCACCCTACTCTTGGCTCCTTCTACGTCGTCGCTTGTTACGCGCCGCACTCCATATGGAACAAATAAATAATACCACACAACACCACTACCTAACTTGTAATTTTATCTAACCAGTCTTAGGGCACGTTACCGAAAAAAAAATTGTAGGCAATAATTGTAGGTTTACTAGTAACTAGCCGTCGCCCGCGGCGTTGCTCGCGTTCTAGTGTGACTTTTCAAAATTCCTTTCTTAGTGCACCCCTACACTATATAAGGATACTACCCTCCAAATTTCATACCTCTAGGACTTATAGTTTAGGCTGTGCGTGAATCTCTATCAGCTTCAAAAGAGTTTTATATTGATTAGTAAAACTGAGTTCTGCTTTCGGCTATTCGAGTTTTTCAACAAACAAAAGACATCAACGCGCTCTCTCTCAAAATCGTCAACATAGATTTATACGTAGACGTATGTACAAATTGTACATGTACTCGTATGATATCATTCTTCCGAATGTACGACACGGGAAGAGAGAGTCGATCAACCTACCTACTAATCGTATAAAATGGTCAAATTCCAAACAAATCAAACTCTTAGTTTGAATTTTTTTTGTGGTTAATTGATAAGACTGAGTATCTTCTGTCTGAATTCCTATTCGATCAAAGGTAGGTCAACACCCGAGAGTGACCATGGATACATCTGCCTGTCGAGAGGTCAACGACACAAATCATGTGAAAGTGTTAATGTCTCCTCCAGCACCCACACGGAATCACATCGTCCCGTCGTCGTCATCGTCGTCATCTCAGGGAATCTAATATCTACGGTCACATAAACCAATTTTACCTCTGTGTGGGTGGGTGTATCAACTTATCCTATTAATATTATTGTAAACGCGAATGTTTAGATATCTGTTACAAAATGTCTTCGGAGCGGCAGGACTCAGACGGAACTTTTAATAAATGTAGCTCATGACCTAGAAAAGAAAATGATCCTATCCAGTAGTAATGTTAGTTATAAATGTAATCAGATGTAAAAGAGTTTGCGATGGTGAACTAATCTCTCTCTGCGGTGGTCATACACACAATATTACTTTTAAAATTTACCAATAAAATTACCTGTCTGGGTGTTGGCGTGGGCGTCAAACCGCCTTTGGCGTCAGTCAGTCTGCATTCGATTTTCCCACGCCTCCGATCATGCTGGCAGTAGCCAAAAGAGCTTTCAGGTTAGCAACAGCTTATGTAGTGCGTGGTAGTGTTTTATATTGTAGTTGCTTACCTAGTAGAAACAGAGAGGACCGGCTGCTTATAAATATACAGGGGTACTTATTTCTGGAATTCATCTTAACTACAATATTCTGAACTATCACACATATACACAATACCTAATGTACCTACCTATCTATACAAAGCAGGCGGCGGTTATAGGCTTGCCAGTCACAACGTGTGGTACCTATACTCGGTAGGTATACTAATTAAACCACAGCTTATATACTTACCTAACTTTAAAATGTTAAATGTTACATACTTAAATTTTACGTGAAATAAATCATTGAAGAGCAAAATGGTTGCATACTTTTTCTTTACTCTACACTACCAAGAGATCTGAGGAGATGCTGTGCGACTATATTTTTGAGGATTCTCGATTCTCGACGATTGGCCGGGCTTTTCCCGTCAGTCATATCATGACTGACTACAGTCGCACACCATCACAAGCTGTCACAAAAGTCAAAACCAAGTAAAGTTAATATCATGTTAACATTAGCACTTTCTCTCAAACGCTGAGTTTTAGGAAGTGCGTGAATATTAGTATTAATCGTCAACCGGTTATTCGTTATGTATTGACGTTGTCTAAACAGGTATTAGCGTATTACATTCGTCGCAAAATACAGACAAAAGAGGAAAGTTTAATCACGAAAAATACTAGAGATTATGAAGGGTAGTATCTACCTATTAGATTCATACTGTAAAGTTAGGTCCTGCGAAAGGGGTGTGAAAGGGCTTATTATTATTACACATACCATACTCATTATACAAAAAAATATATAAAAGCCAGTGGGAAATAAAATTATTTTAGCTCGGGGAGACTATGCTAGCCACATACCTATATTGATGTCGATGATACTGCTTGACATCCTAATTGTGGATTAGATCTACCTAGTAGGTGCATGGTATTCGTGGTTTGAAATTTGGCAGAACTGGTAGCACATTTCATTATTCTTTTAATAGGTAAGTAGGTACCTAAATATTCTTTAGATATTTTATATACCTATTTTATACTTATCTATATTTGAAGAGATGTCTTAGAGCGGACACTAACGGAATTCGTGTCGAACGCAGGTTGGTTCAGTCAGAAGCTATTTTATGACACCGCCATTGTTTAGCAGAGAACCTACTGCCCGTTGATTAGTGTTTACCTACTTCGAAGTGAAGGCACCTTGCAACACACTGGTCCTAGAGACGTAGGTAGGGATCCAATCTAGGTACTAGTACAAAACTGCATCAAGTAATTAGAAATGAGTAAGATTACCTAGTTGTTATGATTGACCAAGTAATATTGATGGTTTATAAAAGCAGTAATGAGAGACATTTTCTTTATCATCGACTCGTATTACTATCGGCGCCTAATATGAGCACCATAGAGCACCACCGCCGCCGCCGCCGGTAAACCACAATGCTTATCAAACTAGAAATGGAAAGTTGCGTCGCATCCGGACTTTGACTGGACAAATGTTTACTGAACGTGCCGTTTCGGATATTGTTCGAAGGGAAAAAATATCAGAAGTAGTAGGTACGATTACCTACTGTGCTTAGCCTTCTAACGTTATGGATCTACGAAAGCTTCTTTCAAATTTAACGTCAATTTATTCAGTAACAATCATAAGCATCATTAGGAGTCGTTTTATATGGGTGACTCCGAATGCCAGGTTTTTCGCGACCAAAGCACAAGCAAGCAAATTGTTCGCGCCCCATCTGAGTTAGAACGCGTGAAAAGCGTACCCTAAATGCTGAAAATTTTCGAAATGTAGCTCGGGAATCGACGGCCCATGTTCTAAGTGTAGGGTAGAGAGTCACCAGCGATATGTGGAGCGTGGGCGAATCACAAAATATTAGTATACTATACATGTTGCCAGCCTACAGTATCCCACAGTTGGGCAAAGGCCTGGACAACTAATTGACAACTAACAACTTCTATTCTGTAAGAAAAATTATATGTTCAATCAATTACCTATGCATGTTTTATTCCTATTACGAATACGGGCCTGAAGTGCCTACATAAGGTTATTACCATAAGTAGGCCCTTCAGGCACACATTCACAACCAAAGCGCACATAAAAAGCTCATACAAATGAGTAGGTAAGTATTGATGTTACCGCATTTCGTATTGCATAGCGGCAGGTTATACCGTTATCGTGCTGTGCATTCTATTGATGCACTTTGTGTAATTTTATAGAAAGAAGTCTATGTAAGAGTAAAGAGTGAAAGGACTACCGAAAGAGGGAAAATAATTAGATGCAAACCACCTTAGCGATTCCCAGCGAGTAGCAGTAGAGTTTGCGATTCGGCGCACGTGCCGCTTTCACTGCGGCGCCCAGCGTATCCTGGTATTCGCATTGTACTTATAGTACATTTCTACATAGAAGGGCATATTTAGAAAAATACATACGACCTTTATAAATGACCTAAAATGCAAAAACAACAGGGGTCTTTAGAACTAAGCAAGCCTTGTAACGAAAGCACATGACCAGTTTTCCAAGGAGCGATTGAGGTCACGAATTTTGTACAGCTACTCATAAATAAAGAGGATGTTAAAATATTAAATTACCCTTTATTCCCATCGGGGCTGGCATTTTAACGAGCCTCTCATGCATCGAACCATCGAAAAAAATGGCGATACACTCTAATTGGATGAAAACCTTGGCGGGCCAACATTATATTTAAGTATAATAATTCCGCGTTGGATAATAACAAGCTAGTACCTAAAGTCAACTTTTTACTCTTTCCGTTATTAATTTTATCAATGTCAGTTACAAAAAAATACGAAGCGTATAGATTGTTGGAAAAACTCGTCCAAAACTGCTAAAAGCTACGTAGTAAATGTGTTTACTAGATGTGTGTTTAGGCACATCGCATCGTATTGGTTAGATACATATTCCTAAAGTATTGGTTTTGTTTACAGATAGAAAATAGCGCACTGTTGCTGCTACTGGTATCCTTTACTGCCTTCGTGTCAACTGATTCATTTGGTTTGCAGCATTCAATAGAAGGTGCCGATAGCGCAAGACGGCCTAATGTGTCTCGTGAGTCTCTCTTTTATTTTCAGTTCAGTTATTACTTCCTAAAGCCCTAGCTAAGTCAACGTTTTATTTGTATTTAAATAGTTTAATTTATGTCAATGCCAGTTAACTTAAATTGAATCAATTAATTCCAGATACCAGTGAGTACTCCAGTCCAAGTGCTCTGGCTTCAATATTCTCTCCGCGGATGGACTTTGAGCAGTGGAAGCCGCTGACGGGCCGCGGTGACCCCCTACACAATGACCCCACGTACGACTACGAGCCGCCAGTTCTAGAGCGAGTGCATTATTGGGCAGACGATACAAAACCTGAACGAGAAACATACCACGAAAAAAAGTCCGAAGTTCTAATGCTCGGTGTGTCTTCGCGAAAACCAAGCGTTACTTCTCGGCAACCTCCACTGCCGCCGCCCAGAAGGCACCAATTTCGACCGCCTCCGCCAAGATACGAGGATTTTACTTACAAATTAAGCGACACGTACCCGATGACCATACTGGTACCGCCACCGCCTCCACCTCCGGGGCATAAGCCTTCGCTTTTCATTCTTGATGACGAACAAACACCATTATCTAATAGCCATATTATAAAAGATATAATTTCGCCTCTCATCAATACAAAGGATACCACTAATGCCCCAGAGAAATTAACATCGATGTACGCTCTTCAGGAGGCTAATTTAATTTATCAGTCTTCATCAACTAGTCAAAACTGGATACTCGACACAAATGAAACATTACCACAAAACATAAACAACGCAGTAAGTAGTGATTACGCGGGTTGGGGACCCACAACACCAATAGATGTTTACGAAACCGCGAACGAAACTCATAATCTAGTTTCTAGTGATCACGTGGAAATTCCAAAGCACCCCTATTCCTTCTATAGACCAATGCTATCAGAAGCACCGCCGCCACCACCCTCATCCTCCGTAAAGGATAGTTTATCCACATTTCTACCGACAATATTGCCACCCACAACAATTGAAGAATCTACAACTAATCTTCCTGAAACAACATGGCCAACAGATGGAACTACTTATGAAACAACAATAGAAAATCAGGATTATTATGAAGATACACCGACTGAAAAGCCTGCAACACTAATTTTTCGGCCGACCCCAGTAATGAGTAAGCCGACCGAAAGGCCTAGTTCTAATGAAATAGTAAATCTTTTTAGCATGCTTGGTCCTATGATGTCAATGCCAATCTTAAATGGCCCTGATAGGCCAGAAGACAATCTTTACGCGCATGCATCAGAAAATATGCATGTTTTTAAAGAAAGAATCCCTGAAGACGTGATGAAACTTGAGAATATGCAAACTATGCAGCCGCCACCACCCGTTGAGTTCACGGAAAGCACTACTGCATCTCATAAACAACCTTATCATGCTAATTCGGACATTATCAACTCCGTGCAGCAAAACAAACCATCTCTACATACACACGATCCTTATTTACATATGCGTTATACCACACACGTTTCTACGATATCGGTCGACTCTTCTGATAAAAATAAATCTACGACGGAAGCTTCGGTACCCATGTACCTGATAATACAAGGTCATTCCAAAGTCAAGACATACAGTTCTAAACCAAAGCCAGGGGATGATAACAAACACATCACCAATAACGAAATTTTAAAACCTAACGAAACGAACGAGGTGAAACACTTGCACCCAAAGGAAAAGATCGCAAAGAAACTAGTCCCAGAAATAAGGAAGAGTAAGGCGCAAAACTTAAAAGCACTTGTGGAGCGCGGGCTCGGATCTATAGAAATTCAAGAAGCTGATCTAGGCATTCAGTATGACGTGAGTGATGGTAGTGACGTTCCATTAGAATTATACAGAAAAGGAATAGTCTATAGCGATGAGAATAGTTACAAGTCATCGCACAATCAAACGCAAAAGCGTATCAAAAGACAGATCGATCTAGAAGATCTAATACCTTTTGATGAAGATACTATTGAAGAATTTGTTTATAATTTCTTCGAGGGAAAAAAGAATGAGACTTCATTTACAGGACTGATTGCTCAGGCTGTAACCAGCGACACCGCCAACGCCTTAGACGACCTCGAAAACGATGAAGATAGCGGCGAGGTGAAACATAGCGAGGAAGACAGAGGAACTAGATAAAAATCACATAGGGGTACATCAATGATTTAGTAAATGCCAAAAACTTTGATGAAAAAATTTTGAAGTTTGCTTGGTAAATCTTACATGATTGCCTCCAAGTAATGAATGCTGCTCAGTTAAACTACAGCCGGTTTTTCGGTAGGTAAGTACACGGTACTTAAAGTTCCCACCGATTTCTCGTTTAGTTGTCTTCCGAACTCCTAACCCATTGCAAACAAAAACAAAGCCAAACAAATACATATAGATTAGTAGATATATTAGTAAAGTATAGCAAGAGTTTTGACAGGCGTCATGGCTCAGTCGGTAGTAGCTCTGCCTTCCGTGCTGTGGGTCGTGGGTTCGATCCCCACCGAGAACAAACATTTGTGTATTGTAAACATAGATGTTTGTTCTGTGTCTGGGTGTTTCTATGTATTATAAGTATGTATTTACAAAAAAAAATGTATTTATGTATTCTATCAGCCATCCAGTTTCCATCGTACAAGCTTTGCTTAGTTTGGGACTAGAAGGCGTTGTGTTAAGTGTCCGTGAATATTTATTTATTTATTTATAGTTATGAGTGATTTAATTAGTATTTATTTAAAATTAGTTTATGAAGAAATTAAATTGTTTAGTATACTATACTTATGTAAAAACCTGTTTTGCTCTTTGAGATTGTCAAAAAAGAAATTACGATATTAACTAATACGTACAGTGCTCTATTTTTTTTAAATTATGTTATGTAGATGTGGATTGGACTTGTGTAAAAACATGTGCTACTATGCAGCGGACGCGTCCCACTAACACACACACTTCTTACCATCCTTTTCGTAGAAATAGACACTGGCACCTAAGATAAAGTGAAAGCTGCTTATAAACCCATAAAGTCACATTTATTGCGATACACCGCCGATAAGAAATCATCTACGATGAAGGGTTCCCTTCCATTCATGGGGAAACGATCGCCGCGAGAACCTTGCACTTCAATATAACGCACACAACATTGTTCATATAAACAAAATATAAATCAAAATGAAAATAATTTTAGTCTTGGTAGAGGTCGTTGCGTGTAAAAGGGGGAGGATATTTGAACTGGAATTACACCAATCAGCTTGACACAAACAAACGGTATACTCCGCATCTGCGAACCTAGAAAAAAATGGAGATGGTATCGGATTCCGGATTCATCACTAACAGGCACGACCAAGATGGAGCGCACAACCGTAAGCAAGCAAGCTCGTATGAGTTAGTGGCAAACTGTGTTGACGGAGTTGGCTTAACGACGACTGCTAGAGCCGGGACCGACAGTTTAACGTGTTCTCCGAAGCACGGAAGCGCTCAGATGTAAATGCCACTAACGGTTACCCATCCAAATAGTGACCCCGCAGAACGTCGCCTAACTTAGATTCGGTGCAGATTGACTAAGCAAGCTTTTAAACGCACAACCAGTTAAAATAGTAGACTGACCTCTCATGTTTGCAAGTCATAGCTCTAGTGGGGATGGTCATGGCACGCGACAGAGGGTCAGCGCTGGCCGGCAGGTAGCATCCTCGCTGCACCAACCACATGTGCTGCGCCCGCGCATACCACGACCTCACGAAGCACATAGCGTTCTCTGACAAAAACAATTTACTTTATACACTTTGTCAAAGAATAAGCATGGTAGATAGGTAAGTACCTTCCTGATAATTCGTGTGTAGTAATGAGAAAGGTGGTAGCGACTAAAACGTGGGTTCGATTTCCATTTATGCGTCAGGTAGGTACCTATTTCGATCATTTGTTCACTGAATATTTTTTCGGTATCTTATTGTTTTAACTACACTCGCTGTCTCGGAACCGGGACCAAAACCGTCCTCAGTACCTAGGTACTTATTCTTTAACTTGGTATTCGTAGTACCTACCTTCGTATCATCTCTAGGCACTACTGATGGCTGGAGCAAACAATGGAAAGAAAGTAGTAGGCATAGATAGATATGTACCTCCCACCTAGCATTTTACACTTAAAAATATGTAAGCAAACAACTATAGAATGAAGATCAGCTAAGTAGTCCAAACCTTCAGTGCAGTTGACCAGAAAAAGCCTGCTGCTATTGAAAGCTAAGCCTGATGGGGTGAAGTCCCCACCGCAGTGGCTCCAATCGTGGTTCGACGTGGAACAGTTGTAACAAAGCAGGGATTCAGAAACACTCCAGCACAACGCGAACAAAATGTAGTGAAGCATTTTATAGCATAGTTCTCACAAAACGTACCTAATAATAATTGATAGGTAAATACAGGTAAATATTTGAATTTTTTTTTAGTACTCTTTTCTTGAAAAATACAGTGTTGTGAACACCGAACACCTATTGGTTGTGTTGTGAATGGGTGAATGGCAAGTGAATGGTTGTGAAAGATGGTGACAAAGAGAATGCAAAAAAAGGATGGTGAAATAAAACATGCTAAGTTCTTGTCCACAGAAAAAAAACTCTTTTCAAAGGTTTGATTTGAAGATTTGTCAGTAAAATACTCTGTACTGGTTATATGCTCAGTGGCACTTTATATACTATGGTAAAATCAATATATTCAGGGCAAGCTGTCCAAAGTATTTCGCCTCTTTTGAAAATTATACCTACCTATATAATTTGAAGGCATTATTATTTTATAAGGTACATAAAACTCGATAGAGATGAGTTATAAAATGAACATCATTCGTAGGTAGTACCTAATGTAGGTACTAAATAAATTAACTATTGGTGGGTATAAGCAGATTTAGACGATTCGAATATAATGTAGAGGTACTTACTTAGAGAATCAAGCTCTCATCTGAGTTTCAATTGGACTTGTTTTTTAAAAGTACCTGGGCAGTTGATAGTCAAGGCGCAGCGCAGTCTGGTCATAGCCTTCCTATTGGGGAAAACTACCCCTTTATATTTTAGAGGATCTTCACCAAATTCTTTGTTTGTGAATGTGCCATTGTAACATAGTAACGAGTCCGTTTTCTGAATAACATATATGAAATACACAACATACCAAAACATAACTTACGTGGCCTACTAGTTATTATTGCCATACTCGCAGTTTTAGTCTAGCTACCTAGGAACTCATAGAATACCTACTACATATTTATTTAAAAAAATACATGTTCATCTCAATAAATGTATTTCGTAGTTTTTCGTTGACTATTTACTATCGGTGAGGTAACAACTCTTGCAGAACCATCTCGGCGAGCTAACTCTAATTTCACAATCTAACTGATAATTTTGAGGTGCATTCAATACATGGTGCCACCAGGCTATGAACCTACACGCTACGATAAACAATATAAAGACAGGTTGGATAGCCCTTCATTTTTACAAATGGGTCCTAATAACAATTATTTTACGACAACACAAAGCCCAATAGAACAACGCTGTGTTGAATGCACCTGGATCGCACAACACGCACCGTCGCGCCGGCCGCTCAACTCAGGCGCACTTTATTACGTAATTCGTAAATCGCGACCTCTAACCGCTCCATTTTTCATAAGACAAGCAAACAAGTAGTTTTTTTATAATTTGGACCCAAAAGAATATACTTAAATACGGGAATGAGCAAAATATAGATGAAACAAAGTTTTTTTTCAAGCATACACCTAGGTACATCCTCATTCATTTTATAGATAACAATTTAATCACAGTTAAAAGTAATATTGATTACAACCTTACATCGATTGCAATCATATAAACATAGGAAATACTAATAAATACATGGGGCTAAAATAAATGCATAATTTTGCGACCAACGAAATATCGACAGAAAAGTATGGCATCAACAAAGATAATATTTTTATCTAAACTCTTTATCAAGGGTCATAGGTAGATAGTTCTTTTACACAAAATCTATGTAACAATAACGACTCAATTTCAAGCCTGAGTTAAATTACAAGTACCTACCTAGTCTTTCAAATTATATTGCTTGTGTGCAAAATTTTACTCTAAATTATTTATCAAGGACCTAGGTACCTTCAACTTGAATTTTTTTATGATAAAAAAGAAAACTTATTTACAATAGATTTTACCGAATGGCTGACCATTGGACTATCCTGAGATGATCCAATATCACTTTAAATTACAATGTGGAATAGAAGAAAAACTTTTTAATGCTATGTCATGCACGTTAAATATATTAAGTACATAATATAATTAATTATTATGTCAATATTTGAAATATGTGTGACTGATATTTAGCAAAGACTTACGATACCCTGAATGAAGTTATAATCTGAGCACCTACTGATAAAGTGGTGTCCGAGCAATAAACCATTATCAAGTATGTACAAACAGAAGGTACCAACAAAATGCTTTACAGGTTTTGTTGTAAGTAAATGTGAACTAGGATACCAATAGCAAGATTCGTGACTTGTCTTTGCAAGCAACGCAGTTAAAGTCGGCGGCGGCTCAATGTACCTCTAAATATCCAACGAGAACATTGCCTGGCTAAGCCAATTTAATTTATATCAATAACAGTAAATAAACATGACACAAAATTTTAAAGTCAAATGAACACAAATAATTGAGTAGCAAGAGAGTAATGCAATAGATTGATAATGTAAAATTTGGACGGCCAGGGTTGATTCTCGTTGGTATTGCGGCAAGTTTTGGCATAAGTCTAGCTCACTGTCCAGTCGAGACCCCAACGCTCCGACACTTTTAGTTGTGCTGCCGCAGCATCCTTCAGCGAGAAGAGGTGGGTCATTTCTAATTCTGTTTTGGCCAGAGATATGGCCTTTTCAAACAACTCCAATGACCTCCTGAGGTTTCCCCTGAAATCAAAACAAATAGATATTTAGTTTCTATAGTGATTAGGCTTGTGTAATAATGGATTATGTAAGCAATAACTCCTATCTACGATTGTTTACCTGCCTATAGATAACACAGCTCACAGATAACCATGAAACTAAGTTATTCCAGGTTTGATAATAATAAATGATTGTAACAAATGATTCAATCTTTTATCAGTTTCAATCGGTAAGAAAAATTGATAACATATCAAAAACCTCTTGACCTGATCTGCTCAAGGCTATCATGAGTTTTTATGACGTTGTATTTTTATGCATTATGAAGAAAGATTTTATGCTTGTAAAAAGAAAAGTCTATGGTCTAGCTCATTTAGCTTTCCTGAGGAATATTAAGGATATGGCCAGATAGGTTGGGAGGATGATAAGTACCTATATTATCCTGTCATCCTAGTCATGGTCTCAATGTAAAAAATGCCCAAAGTTATTCTAATTAAGAATATTGATGACATAGAAATTGTCTCGAATAAATGCCTGTTAATCAAACATATTGTTTCTATTCTTACCTTTGTACTTCAATAGTGCCAAGAGTCTCATATGCAAAGTCACATTTGTCATCCATCTCAATGGCCTTGTTGATCAGTTTGACTGCTTTATCAAAATCTGTGCTTTTCTGGAGCTGAACCAAACCCTTGTGCACATATAATGTAGCATTAGAGGGATCCACACCCAAGGCAGCATCAAACAAAGACTCTGCACGTCCCCACTCCTGCTGATCTGACAAGACTTGTGCAAATAGAATATATGCTTCAGCACAAGTTGGGAACCTCTCAAGAGCCTTTTCAAAGTCATTTCTCACTGTGTGCAATGCTCCTACGTTCTTGTGAATCTGTGCATGTCTATAATCAGCATAACATTTCTGAATGTAAGCAATTGAGAAATTAGGGTTTAACTCAACAGCTTTAGCAAACTCCGAGGTGGCTTCATCCATGCGCTCCAACAGCAAGTAGACCTGTCCTCGGTGATGGTAAATGTCCGAATTGTTGGGGTCCAGCTCTGCCGCACTGCTAAAGTCCTCCAAGCAGCGCTCAGTGTTCTCCAGCTGTGTGAACAAGGATGCTCGTTTGATCAAAGCGTTAACTTTTACTTTAGTAGAAGCATCACTGTCAATTACTAAGCCAAGGTCAGCCTGCGCCTCCTCATGTCTGCCAAGAAGTAGGTAAAATGTTGCACGTAATAACAGAGCTTCAAATTTGTACTTTCCATCAGATTCCAACTCTTCTGTACAGGCTTGCACCACAGATTCATATTCTTGCGACAAAAGAGCTTCTTTGGCCTTAGCAAAACCACCAGTAGCATTATCTTCCAATTGGAGTTTGGTAATGGGATCTTCAGAGAATGCAGAGAAGTATGTTTTGATAAAATGCTTAGACGGCATGATAGGGCGCCGTTTGGCGAGCGCCTCGCGCGCGTGTTGCCTGCCCAGGGCCTTCAGTATTCTATCTGCATTCACTAAGGAACTCTGTACTTGGAATCTTTCTAGAATACAAGCAGAAGTAACATCTTCTAGGGCCAACACAAGATCCCCACTCTTCTCAGCAGCACGAGAGCGTCGCAGGAATGCTTTCACATACTTTTCATTGAGTTTTAGTGCGAAGCCGCAGTCCTCCTTCACCTGATCCCACATTTCGCGTTTTTCATAGCAAGCCGATCGGTTTTGGTAAAAGGTCGCTAGGTCAACAGTACGATCTGAAGGGCATGCTTCGATAGCTTCGTTGTACAAGGAGATAGCTTTATCGTATTCTCCCGCATGAAAAGCTCTGTTCCCGGCACCTTTCAATTTCATGGCGCGATCGATAGCAGACTCGGAGGTTTTGGTGTTATTCTCCTCATTGTCTAAAGAAATTGTTGTTTTAGCCTTCAGCTCGGCCACCTTTTTCTTCTCTGGGTCTTCTAATCTGTTTCTGAGGTAAAGGTAACCTAGGCCGATGGCCAAAGGTGCGCCGAGTAGTATGGCTAATTGCCATTTCGGAAACGGCGTACTTCCAGTAGACATATCACTGCTAAAGATGTTTTTTGAATAATTAACTAAATAATCATTAAAACCTCACTTCGTTACACAATAAAAGTCAACACAGAACAATAAATTTTTAGATTTCACACATTTCCTGCCATTTCTCTAAACTGACATCAACTGACATTTGTATCGTATGACGGATGGCTGACATTATCATAGACACTTCGTTTATCCGTAAACAAGAAAAGTAAGGCAAAGCCCTGACTATAGACTAGCATACAGCCTCGTCCAAACGATCAATTCATAATATTCGCTTGAGGTTCCAAGGTTCAATTAGTTCTCCATAGTTTTGTTTCGATCACAGATGATTTGGTTTTCTCGGTGGCTTCGACATCGTATTTTTTTATTAGAGTACCGTCTACTATACAAATAACAGCGAAACGGATAAACTGTTGGCTCTACTATAAGTTATTTCTAACATCTTCATGTATGTATGTATAGTACATAATTATGTACGTTTTACAATAAAAAATTCTTATTCTTCTGTTGGCAACATGCGCCACTTCCGATTTTCCGGTCAGCCATTGATTGTTACACACAACGCTACCGACACGGTATTTTTCCTATGCTGTACTATTCCTCCAATAAATTGTGAAACTTGTTCCGGCGTTTGAATTAACAGAGAAAGCCTCGTGCGAGGCTGTGCTCTAAACTTCTACACAGGGTGTATTGTACATAATGTTTGTATCTACACATTTAAACGATCACGCTACACCCAGCCGAATACCACTATTTACTATAAAAAAATATGTCATTGCGTCAAAGCTGCAAATGTCAATGTCAACAAATCATATCAGCTGATGAAAATATAACCTCAAAACGTGCTAATCTTATTTTGTATACAGTCAGTTTATTAAATGCTACTGCTATTATATTTACCCTCGGAAAAGCATGTAACGCACGTAAACAAAGTGTTTTTTTCTAAAAGAAAACTTTGTCTTACAATAACTAGGAATAATAATTGATCTAATAAATATTATATCAATAAAATGTTTTTCACGAAGATAACAAACGTGGTAAGTAATTATTTTCTCTTACTTATGTAGGAGGTGAAGAGTATGTTATGTTTATTTAGAATAGGTTTGTAGTTTTAATAAATTTTAATAATCAATATACATGTATATAAAACTCTTTTGAAGCTGACAGAGAATCAACGCACAGCCTAAACTATAAGTCTTAGAGGTATGAAATTTGGAAGGTAGTATCCTTATATACTGTAGGGGTGCACTAAGAAAGGAATTTTGAAAAGTCACACTCTAACGCGAGCAAAGCCGCGGGAGACGGCTAGTAAATAAATATTCTTGGACATTACACACAACGCCCTCTAGTCCCAAACTAAGCAGAGCTTGTACTATGGAAACTAGATTGCTGATATATATAGTTGGTACTAGGGCATGCAGTACCGGTAGCATTCTCAGTAAAAGTACCGGGAATTACCAGTAGGTACCTACTGCAGGCCTTGGTAGGGTCTAGTAGGAACATAATAGTATTAAGAGACTTTCATCCGTATTGATGAGTTTGAAATCGACCATTACGGATTGTTTATTTTCTTAGCTAAGGTTAGGTAGGCTATGATGGAAACGGATTCGACAAAGCAGTTTTTTGTTTAGAGAGATGTGAGTTATGGACACAAGCTACAGATGGAAAACTTGATTTTGGCGAACTGGATTTTCAAAAATATAAAATCATTTTTTTTTGCATGATTTTTGGTGTAAACTTCTATACATTCCATACTAATATTCTGTGCCTATACCTAAATATATGTCCAAATTAATTGATTTACTTACATAATATAATTTCTGTTTCAGTTAAAACTTAACAGAATAATAAACAAAAATGGATTAGCAAACCCCTTAATGTTACAATGCCAACAAAAAAGATTGAAAAGTGATCTGTATGAACCAGACTACTTAATTGTAAGTACCTACCTATTACTAATAGGTACCTATTTTATTTATACATTACCAACTAGGTACTGCCATATCATGTACTTAATGTAATATATGGGCATGGGAATTCTCTGAATTTCGTTTATGAGTTTATCTACCTACTCATAAATGAAATTCAGTGAATTACCTAAAGAACCTACCTAAAGAATGGTGCCTAGATAGGTATGGTACTTTATAGTTAGCATTTGGTTTAGACAACAAGGAAGTTGTTGCACTGAACTGAACAAAGAAATCTTTTAGAACAAGCTTTTAAAATTCTTATCATCAGGGATCTTGAGTAGGTTAGGTACATTCCCACTTACAATGCCTTTAATTTTTGTAAATCTTTTTACTTCAGAGCATGGAACCAGATGAGCCAGTGTATGACTGCTTGAACCTGCAATTGAAAGGCTATGACTACACCCTATTAGAGACAGCACAAAGCCATATACACCGATATGCTGAAGTCATGGGTATACAAGTTGAGGAATGGTATGTAGTTTATTTATAACATAATTTGCACTGAATTACAATTTCAAAATATACATGAAACCGATTGAGCTATCCTGAGACTTTTGCAAGCTACTATTTTTGCTGAGATCGAAGGCAGTATAATCATAAATATAATTAAACTAGTGCTCTTGGAACACACCAAGTGAATAATCAGATATCCATGTTCACAATGAATTCATGATGTTTTTGTTTTAGCTGGGCAACTCCTGCACAGCATCTGAAAGTACAAAGATACAAGCCTGGAGGAACTGTTCTTGATGCTGAATATAAACTGAATGTGTATGAGCGTAATGTACAGGTAAAATTACTGTAAAGCCATGTTTGGACATTCCTCTGACTACCCTCCTTAATTAGGTATTTAAGTAGGTCCCTATATATCAGATCTTTGTAATATTTGGTTCCTTACAACTGCTTTCTAATATCTAATGCTTTTCTTGAAAAAAATTGGCTGGTGAAAGGTTTGTGCATGGTACCATTGTTCCTTAGTACATGTAACTTTTGTGGTACCTACCCTACCTACATAAGTTATCAAATTCATATCCATGCGTTGCGTTTGCAGAACTGGTTGCTGAACTGACATAGTTCTTAGTTCATTTATATCGATAACAGAGTAAAAGTTACAAGTCAGATTAAGTTGCCAGAATATTGTCTGCTAGTAGTATTCATATAGGTGGCCAAAGCTGAACAACTATAAACTGATAATATTTCCCATAGCTTTTGCTTATCCACATTCTGTATTCTGTGGCACCAGTGCACACCTAGTTTATGTATTTCTTTATTTACCAGGTGGCAGATGTTCCTGCCTGGGCTCTCGGCACGTTACTTCGCGTGTCGCGCGCAGTTTTACCCGAAGGCTGCGCTCTTAGCGTTCACGAACATACTCCAGAACATGAAGAAGTGCGCTATGTACCAGACAATCAACTGCTGGAGCTAAAGCAGCAGTTAGACGGCATGGGCGGCCCCAGACCTGAAAAGAAGAAGGGCAGGAAGTAGTATAATCCTGTGCTCGTATATAATTTTTTGCCAAGTGATGTCAATGAAAGACTATGTAATCTAGCTTGTAGATGGAGCTGTGTTCGCGTCCTTTTATCTCAAGAAGTAGGTATTTCAACTAAATACAATAGTCTTAATAAATAGCATAGGGTATTAGTTTAATGGAATAAAAAGAGTATGATAACAGTCTTTGCTGATTAAACTTATAGGCCAGGACAGTTCATTCGTCGTCCTATAAACATTGCCATCTCATCTAAGGCCGGTTTTACCAACTCAGAATGAAGCTATCGCCTCTACTTCGAAAAACAAGACCAAATAACTATTCGTTAGATTAAAATACTCTCAAGTCTTGGTTATTCTAGTAAAATTCGGCCTTAGCACTATAAATCTTAGGTATAGTGTAGATAGGTACCTAACTTAATAACTAATTACCTTTGTTCATAAAATCTATGTAATGTACATATTATCACTAGCCATAAAAACATACTCGTCTATTCTAGAGAGCAATGAGGTTGTAATTTACAATCACTAGCAGTAGATTGTCTTAGCCTTCATTCACATCAGCACCCATCTGCGAGATGGTAATTATTATGACATCGTTCATCCGGTGGTAGGGGTAGGTAAGGTACCTACTCGTACCCTATGCAGATGATAGGTATAAAGGAATGGCTGATACAGATAAGTCAAGAAACCAAGAATAATTTATATTAATCTATTCACATGAAATAAAGTATTTACTTACCCACCTACTTTATGTATTGACCAATTTACTTAATTAGCCATTTTATACGTTTATTTTTATTTATGCGTATGAATAATACTTGGGTAAGTTAGGTACCTACTTGCTGAATAGGAGCCTGTTAAACCTTGCAAGACAAGGAATTTTTGATGGAGCTAAATAAGCAAATGAGTTGGGGAAAGAAAGTTCTAAGACCAAAACGTATCAGACCACGCTTATAAACTCTTGAAGTCAGTAGGTACCTAAGTACCTGTAATGGTCTTTCAGTTTATTAAGCAAATAGGTACCTACTAAGTGGGTACCTACCTATATACATTAACATGTACGGAAACCATACAGAAATAGATGTCGGTATTTCTCTTCGGGAACCCTAAAATGCAGCTGCTCTAATTTTCCTGTGGTATTTTCAAAGCACCCAAACAGCAAAATGCTGTTTTGCTTTGCACCTACAGCGATTAAGCAAATATCACAGATTGATGTTAAGATCTCGATCTGCATGAGAATAGTGCTGTGTAATTGATGGAGCTAAGTGCACGTTGCAGCAAACAGCGCAGTGTTGAAACTAGTTCACGACACACAGAACATAATATATTTTATGGATACCTAAGGTCTTCATATCTGTGGTATAAACTTAGGAAGGTCCCTCCCTTCTCACGAAGGCGTTCGGATGAATGAAAGTTCATAAAACAAAAAAAAACACGTAAAACGTTGTACATTTAGGTAGGATGCCATTGACCTATAGGCTAGGTAGGTGTATACAACCCACTGCCACGAAATAGCGGATTAAGGGGGAGGCCTAATATAGTTTTTTCAAAGAATTTATAGATTTTTCAGACGTGGAATAAAGCAATAGTATGGAATAATGATGATGAAAGTTTCTAAATTATTGGTCCCAAAAGTCTGAAGTCGATTTCGTGCAATAATGTTTTCATTTATTTAATGTTCTTGAGTTAATAACGTTAGCAATAAAGAGTCGTTTTCTGAAGCGAATCACTTATTTTTCGCAACTGTTAGGTCTTTATGAAATTGAAACAGCAATTGTAATGTTACTTTTAATGGTCTACCGGCCCAACGTTAGACACCGCTCATTATGAAAGGCAAACCTCTCAAATTCACGTTTGAGTAATTGAGGCAGGTAATACAATATCTGATACAGTAATCACTCTTAGGTAAAGTAGATATCCTTTCTCTCAATTTGATCGCCTTGCTGCCACACTGTTGCAAAAGCTATATACGCTGGGCGCTTGGAAGAATGTTAAACACTGGGCGTAAACAAGTGACAAAATTCAATAACGATTTCAAATAGGTCCTACGCTGAGCTAGCAGGCAGAATGCAACACGAGTCATATGTAGCAGAATCCTCTGCGTCTATGCAACTCTAGAAAAGAGAATAGGTAGTAGGCATTTCCAACCATAGCCTTAAGCTTAGCTAGTGCAGTTAAATTGATAGGTGTTTGCAGTATGTAATTTAGATAGGTAATGATTAGCACAGTAGATAATTGATCGAGCGAGCGGAACGAACGAAGATCTTGGTGCCAACTTCGGCGAATCGGCGTTATGTACGTTTGTATGTTAGGTATATACCTACCGTGTTGTTATTCGATCATAGAATTTGGTAGGTCGACAGATACCATAGTTTACTGGTAGGATTATATGAGCGGTTGTAAATGTCATACTTAGTAAGCTAGTCTTTTGTAGATCCTATCCTAACCACTTAGGTACGCCTATCCTATGCTACAAGAATGTGCACCATGTGGAAGCGACCCCGTATCTTAAAATCGAATCATTAAATAGTTGCTAAAAGCTTGTTTACTTACTAATGGTGCACAGCACTGGTATTATGTTACCTACAACAGCTATCCTACAGCGTAGGTGATGCGTCACCCTTGACCCGCACCCGTGCTTGTCTCAAAATTACACAATTTAGTAGTTTACAAGTTTTGCGGTGGGTATTCAGCACGCGCACTGCTGTTAGCATTAACCTTCCTCACCCAGGTAGATAAATAAACAACTAAGCACCCTGATGTACACACGTCACCTAAAATGAACTCATTCACTAGCCTTTACTATGTGTTACTCATTCCAATTGAAATGTGGTAGGTAGCAGTTACTTTAAATACTTAGCCCCATACTCTTAGGCGCTACCTCGAATAATCCTCGCCTCGACCTCAAAAGGTTGAGTCCTGACTATAGGACAGGACCCAGGAACAGCACAAATAAGACGTGGCAGGTACATAAAGATTCGTGCGAAGAGAGCCGGCTAAAAGATGAGTGGACGATGCTAGTCAAGCCCGAGACTTCTTGGCATTAGCACAGTTATAATACAATACTTTATGGTAGGCATTAGTTTACTTAATAGGGATGTAAGGGCCGAGGGGACATGATATTGTGGATAAAATAGGCCCTGATGCCGCTTGAAGCATCTTGGATAGACCTGTTTAGGCCAATCACGAACCGTTACGGAAGTTGAACCTGAATCCTCGACCTCTCGTGGCGTTGGCCACAAGTTCGCCTTGCTTGTAGGTAACTACACTACTGACTGAATGTTTACTATCAAAATACACATCAAAACACTAGACCTTTTAGATCTATGTAGTACCGTAATTTTATGCGAGTATACAAAATAGAACCAAATCTTTAATGACCAAGCGTCCATCCTGAATTACTTTATTGCGCAAGACGCCTTTTACTTCGTAACAGTGCAATTCGCTCTTGAGTTATGTATGGAACAAATGTGACCACCTTCATTTGGCATGGCAGTTAATGTAGCTGTACAACGGACACCGATTTCTTTGTTACCAATCGATTGACCATTATTGACTGCCAAACGTGTTGATTATTCCATACAAAAGACATCAACGCGCTCCCCCTATCCATTTTACATTTATTTTGTAATGTAGGTACCGTACCTAAGTACTTATTATTTAAAAAAGAAATAGTAGTTGCCTACATAAATGCATAACTATACCCGTTCAAAATAACTGAACCTACTGTAGTGAGGAAATTGAATGGGTAGGTAGGTACTGTAAGTACCTACGTAGGTACAAGTGGCTACAAATCGAAGCAAAACGATCTCCATATCAACATCATCATCAATCATCAATCAATATACAGGGTGTTACCAGACCACTTCCGAAAACTTGGAGGTTCCAATCAGACCATGATACTGAAAATATTAAGCGAAAAAAATCGTGAAAAAAAAAATTTACTTGACTGTCTCTTTTTAATTTTTTTCTAGTTACATACACACAGTACAACATAATAAGACATATCTACCTAATTATCTCATTTAAAAAAGCAAAAAAACAAATAAAATAATAAAGCAGCAATGTACACGCAGCACGCAGATTACGTCTACTACAGCATGAACAGCTGAGAGTTCATCGCGGGTCATTCAAGTACGCGACGTGCGAGCGACCTACGTTAGTACCTACCTACGTTAGTAGGCACTTACGACACAGAATAAATAATAGTACTACGCCTCGACCTTACCTACGTGAATGCGTACATTGCGGGCTGGCGAAATAAATACAAATCTTTAAACATTGTTTTCTCCGGCTATAATTATTTTTCAGGATAACTGATTTTTTTTTGGTTGGGTTTTGGTGTGCTGTAGCTCCCCCTTTCATTTTCGGAAGTGGTCTGGTAACACCCTGTATATAAAACTCATTTGAAGCTGACAGAGAATCAACGCACAGCCTAAACTATAAGTCCTAGAGGTATGAAATTTGGAGGGTAGGATCCTTAGTAGGGGCGCACTAAGAAAGGAATTTTGAAAAGTCGCACTCTAAAGGGTCTAGAACGCGAGCAACGCCGCGGGCGACGGCTAGTACATAATAAACGTCTACACAAAATCATGTAGGAGCAAATAAAACTTCCTGATCTGAGATTTCAGATGGTCAAAACGATCTACTCAGACCATATAAGTAAAGTGTGAGTGCAACCTTAGTAAATTGGTGTTTACACGCCTCCAAGACCTTCACAAAAAACATCTTGATTTAATCTGAACTTGTGCAACTATAAATTAATGAGTAGGTAGTAAGTACACTAAGTATACCTAGGTAAAGTTACTTGCATATTTTCAAAAAGAATTGAATTCTTAAATTTTTTGATGTGATCTTATTTGGTTTTAGCAATGTTTTAGTTATGTAGGTACTCGTTTATACCTTTTCTCAATAATATCTAAGCTTATAAACTGAATGGTGAGGACTGCTCGCCTTTTTGTGTCCAGAAAGCCCAAGAGAGCTTTTTGTAGAGTTTCCGGTCCCCCTTCCAATACCAAGAGTTTAGACGTTAATTCACATAAAATTGTGTACCTACTTATGTTATGTGGCTAAATAACTTTTTCATAAAAAAAACCATGGTAGGTAATCCAATGAGGGAAAATAAAGTATCATGAGTAAAATAGTCCTAGAATCAAAAGCTCTTTAAGCAATGAACAGTGCAGCGCTGCGCTGAAAAGGTTAAAACAATTATTTGTTTTATGGTGAAAACTAGAACACGCAGATGATTTATGATCGTCTGTCTATAACAACTGCATTACCGCACCGTCGATGTTTATCTACAAGAAACTTTTCAGGGATATGTAGGTACCTACCTAGTTACCACTCAGAAATACAGCGCAATTAGAATGCAGGGTGCTCTATGAACAAGTAGGTAATGTAGGTACACTTACTAAGTGTGAGTGATGGAGACCGATGTTTTTACCGTTTAAAAAACCTTTAAGTACATGATAAGCTCCGGCACCTATTCATCTAAAGATGACCTCATCAACGACAGGGAAGGGTGATGCAGTGTAGGTACTCTGTGATCGCCATGACCACGACTGCGCTCTAGCAAGAGGCAAGGCCAGCAAACTTATGGTTTCGAAATATTCACAGAAATTATTTGATTCTCGAAAAACTAAGCATGATTTTATAAACGATGTTAATGATGTAAAGCACTCTGGCGCTTACTATATCAGGCTGTGGTTGGGGATCAGCGGGAGCGTAAGCATGAGCGATCTACGAGTATAGCTTGAAGACGCATATGCAAATTATGCAAGTATAGTGAGTTACTTCCACAGGGCTGTGTGATAAATAAATCGGTTTGCGAAGCATGTGCTCTTTGGTGAAACTAAAATAACTAGGAGTTGTCCGCAAACTAAGGCCTCGCGAGGAAAATATAAAGCAAAGAAAATTTATCAACTACTTAGGCACAGATCATATAATACTATACTAGACTTAGGTAGGCTGAGCACGCGAGCACATAAGAGTTACCTATCTAAAATATTTACGTCTCAAGTGATGGACGCAGTGCGAATACTGCGAATATTGGTGAAAATTGGTGCAGTCGGTTCCAAATTAGGCGGATTCATCAGCTCGGAAGACCAGTTTTGAGGAATCTCAGGCATTTGCAGTTTGAAACACATATTTCATCTCAGTAGGTAGGTATATTCAGATTTGATGAACTGGAGGCCATACCAGAAAAGCTGTTTACGGTCACTAGAACAATTACAATGAACTGGCATGCCATCGTCACCATCATCTGAAAATGAAGCCGGAAGGTAGTCAAACTCCAGTCGGGTTTCCTAGATTTTTTTAACTCATAAATTATTTGTCTATCAATAATTCAACAGCGATTTATAATAACTTACCTAATTACGTTTCGTAACTTGTAACCAATAACGTAAAATATTTCAAACATATCTTGTTCTGCATACAACTTCTTTGTAATTATGTAGGTATGCATATATTTATTTTATTATTTTGCGTAACTCTACCTATCAAAACACAGTTTTTATTTGTCGTCATTTAGTACTAGGTAGCCTAGGTACGTAGGTACAGTCGGCATCAAAAATGTGTATGAAATTCAGACAGTGCATGTTCATTTCATATAGCTCTACTTACAAAATTGTACATACCTATCGAAGATAGGTAGGTACCTACTATTAGGTACATACTTTTGATTTACAATGATTTGTATTTATGTCCAAAGGCTCTAAAATAATAGGTACCTACCTATTATTTTGAAATGCAATACAAAAGAATGGTTCTCCGGAGCAATGGAAACGAAATGCATACCTACCTATATTTTAAATTATTGATTATATGTAAGTACCCACCTATCTAAATAAAACGATTACCTAACTAAAATTTGTATTGACTAGGTAAGTATACTAATAACCGTTGCACGGAGTAGGTATCAATCAAACAAAATATATACCTATAAAATCAAAATTAATAACCTTGTTATAGGTAGGTAGGTATTTGACTTTACAATGATGTTTATGTGTAGATTTTAAATCATTACCTACATGAATTTTGAACTTTTACTTATTGATGACGCTGATGTTAGAACTAAACTAATAGTTTTAGGTAGGTATACTTAGGTAGCTAATTTAATTAAAAAGATTTATCGATAAGTGAAATGTAATAATTTCTTGAGAAAAATAAATCCTCGGCAAACCTTGACTACCCAGGCACCATCAAGCCGCTTCCACCCTGAGACGGTTTCATCATCATATCGATGCGTCGCGTTCTCTTTACGACTCCTACGCGAAGTGATTAGACATCCCGAAAATGTCCTACCCATTAGGATTACCGAAAAGCAGACAACAGACGTACAGGATACCTACCTACAGCCTCATCTCAGTAAGAAGGGACAATAGTTTGCGTCACACGGCCGCGGCGTTTCCGCTCGCTCTTCACGGCTAGACCCCTCGAGTGGGAGATGGCTTCTCATATATAACGCCCGTTAACCGACTCCTCAGCAAGCAGTAGCCAAACAGCTTCAGCATGAAGGTAATAACATTCATTTTACCTAGTTTTCGGCTATTGATTATATATCGAAACCAATAATTGTTCCATTTCAATAAGAGATTCATTTCCACATTTTTTAATTCTTGAAAGTAGGTAATTATTGGAAAAAAATATTTAAAGTACCTAAAATATTAATAATTAAAATATAAATATAAATCGAATGAAGTAAAATACCTACTACCTAATAGAGTTCAAACGGCTAAACTTATTTAACTTTGTCTAACACCAAATACCTACCTACTAATTGATGTTCCGAATTTAATGTTCTCGAAAACCATTTTACCAAACTTCTTGCTAAAGTTCAAAATTTACTTCGTTCATTTTCAAATCGTATTAATGTATAGGTACCTAATGTGCGCTCTAACTAAATTGGTGTGAGAACTGTGCTCATTGCAAAAGCTGAACTCATTGTACTTACCAACTAACTCGTTGTTATTATTATAACTAACAATAATAATAATGATGATGCAACATGGATGCAACTTACTTTTCGCAGGTCTTCGTGTGCCTGTTAGCCCTCACCGCGGTCGCGAGCGCCGGTTTCATTGGCGGCGGCAGCAGCGGTTGGTCGAGTGGTGGTGGCGGCGGTGGCTTCGGCGGCGGAGGGTACGGCGGAGGCAGCAGCGGGTGGTCCAGCGGCGGAAGCGGCGGTGGCTGGAAGCTAGGAGGTGGTGGTGGTAGCGGCGGTTTCGGAGGCGGTGGCTACGGCGGCGGTGGCAGCAGTGGCTGGTCCAGCGGTGGAAGCGGAGGCGGCTGGAAGCTCGGAGGCGGCAGTGGTGGATTCGGAGGCGGCGGCGGCGGCTATGGCGGCGGCGGTAACGGTGGACGTGAGTAACTCTACATGTAGCCAAGTAGCCACCCACAATGTACCGCGGTACTATTGTTATGTCTGATAAGTACATATTACCTATTTATCTGTGCTCACCTTTTTTTTGAAAGAAAGCGCGAGATACAGCGGTCAATCTTTAAAAGAAACCCTAGTGTAAGATCCATACTTATCCTAGTTATATCAAAATACTTCATTAGACTTTTTGTCTTATGTGTACCTACTACACTAATCTGCAGTCCACTCTTGGTTTGGATTTAATTTTGTGCTATTTTACCTAAATATTTGGAGCCTATATTCCAATATTACCTTAAGTCTATTTCACTTTACAGAAGTCAAGATCATCAAGATCATCACCACTGGTGGAGGCGGTGGCGGAGGTTACGGTAAGTTTTTTGTCTCACAAAAAAAATATGAATGAAGTTTCTCATGAAAATTATGGTAATCATAATACGTGGTATCTGAAATAATTTGGTATTGCAAAGACCACACACAGATAAAGATACATAAGTAATTAGGTACCTAGATACAAACGGGAAAAGATGGGGGTCATCCATTCGCCGTCTTACATTTCGCAAGGGTCCTATGCATCGCTACATTCTGCCCGGCCCAGGCTAAGTTCTGTTGAACTCGTGATAATAATCAGATTTACGCAACCATTAAATAACTTAAATGGTCTTTTATGTACCTACGGGTTGCTAACTCAGAGGTACCTACATAGTTCAAGGTTACCTACGGTTGTAGAACATTAATTTTACGATCATTACAATATTACAAAGGTCAATAAAAAGTGATGTTCTTACGAATTAACTGTTCTACGTTTTACCTAATCCACCTAGTTGAGTGACCTGAAGAGGTCTCTTGACCTCAAGCAACACACTAGGTATACTATGTTTTTAAAACCTTGATAAAAAATAAATAGAAATGCTTTGCGGTCACAAAGCACCTACAATTTGACCTAGAAGTCAGTAGATTGCGTGCATGTGCTACATGCATTCTCTGATGTATCTGAGGGGAAATAAATGTCAACACGTTAACCTTTACTTAGGTAAGAGCATTAGTTCGTCTGCTAAGGTTTGATTTGACAAGGTCATCTTCTGCTGCATGTTCCCTGTTTATTGCACTCCTACAGCTATACCTTCTAGTCTTGTGTTGAGCTTTTTTACTTTGAATAAAACAGTTTTTAACTTACCTACCTACTTTATAGGAGGTGGTAGCTCTGGATGGTCTTCCGGCGGAGGCGGCGGCGGCGGCGGCTGGAAGCTCGGCGGAGGCGGCGGCGGCGGCGGCGGCTGGAAGCTCGGCGGAGGTGGTGGTAGCTCTGGTTGGTCATCCGGTGGAGGTTCCTCCGGATGGTGGTGATCTAACCCGACCCCTTTATAGTTCAAATACAATACAGTGATACCTACAACTTCTTTTGTTTTTTCCCTAGCACAAACGACTAGACAAAGTTATTCCAGCACTACACTAACTTGAATAAGCTTTGTAGCATATAGGGTGGTCCACAATGTCCACATAGACACGTCGAAAGAAAACACTAAATTCTCCACACCTGTAAACACCCCATGCATGTTCGTCGATTTTTTTTTTCGAGTTACAAAAGTTCAGTATGTACCTATAAACTGTGGTTTATATAATACTATACTAGTAGTAGTACTATTTTTCCATTAAACATTAATTAGCTTACCTACTTTCTCCAGCGAAATGACTAAGTTTATGATGATATATCAACCAACCATAAAAAAAAGGAGGAGGTACCTGTTCTTTTTGATAGATTGGCCCCATAAAATTTTGATCTAAATCGGTTCCGTAGTTTAGCAGTTAAAATTAACTGTTAAAAACACATCCTCCACGTGTACGACATTGCGTGTTTTTCTTTTCTGTGTTTTTTGCGATCAATAGAACAGTCCCAATGAACTGCCATCATCGTCATCATCATCACCATTTGATGATGAAGGCGTATCCAATTGAAGTCGGTTTTTCCAATTTTTAAACCTATAAATCATGATAAAAGTACTACACAACATTTAAAATACAAAATGTTTATAATACAAAAAATGCAAATAATAATAATCTTAAAATTACAATAACAAATACTTTCATGTCATTTTTTCATTGGTTTTTTCTTAGAATTTGATGATCTTTTCATTCTATTGGGATCATAGTTTTCTTTGTCAGAAGAATCTGTGCTTGTGGGGGTGTGACCGCGCGCCGCACGCCTCGGTCTTTTAATGTGCGTGTGTAAGTCCTCAATATCATCAAGCACCAATCTAAAATCAAATATTACATATTACTAGAAAAATATAAAGGCCTTCAAATTTTTTACTTTATTACAGTGTTTTGCAAGGGATTCGTTATTAAAAGTCTTTAGTGACTTTGTAGAAATCACATTTTACATATATTCAAGGTGGTGTATTGTAATGGAACCCATAAGCATGAAAAATAGGTAATTCAATGTTTTTTAACTAATGTGGTACCTCTTGTGGTAGTTCCTAACTGATAGGATATTCCTGGTGAGGTGATAAAAGTAACTTACATTTCTTCATAGGACCTGTGTACATCAGCAGTTACAACTAAACTTGTACTATGTATATCCTCATCAGAGTCCGACTCTGCTATTATAATATTAGATTTTACAGATTTATTAATTAAACTCAAATTATTAGCCTCATTCAGAAATAGATCTTCACTTTTAGAACTGCATGGGATTGATGTAACAGTTCTAAGCTTATTTCTTTCATAGGTTATATTCCCATCAACAAATCCTTGATCAACAGAATTTTCTGAGCTGTTGAAGTCTGTCTGTACCTCAACGGAATGTTTATTGTTTCTTGTGTTGCTTAGTTTGGCTTTTGAAACAGTAATTATTGTGGTAAAACTTTTACTTTCTACTGTGATGGATATATTTTGTTGGTCTTCATCATTATTCACTCTAGAATCAGTTCTATAGTCACAGTTGTTGCAAAGAGGACCCTTCATATAAAATGGCACTTTTAGTGGTATTTTAAATTGTGTTTCTTCCTGATTGAGATTTGACTCTGAGGCAAGTGTTGTGGAAGCACATTGTGCATGCTTTTCTGCTTCAAGCACTGCCAGCCAAGCATTCATATCTTTATCAATTTTGACACTTTGAGAGTCATCAATAATAACCACTTCATTATCATCTATTGAAATTCCACTGTCATTTTTGTTTCTAACCCTTTGAAATATTGATGATGAATCTGTTTTGATCACTAGCTTCTCAATTGTGTTTTCTTTATTATACTTCTTTGATGGTGGTACTTGATCATCAATTTCTGTTTGGTTTTGATCAGCCCATATTTCTGGAGGATTTCTTTTTCTATTAGATCTATTTGTATTTTGAGTATTTATCACTTTAGGTTGTGGTTTTGGTATGGTATTTATGAGTGTTCTTGAATGGTTGAGATCTCCCAATGGTTTTCTTTTAGCACACTTGTTGAGCCAGTCTCGCACATTAGCATTATTGTTCTGCATTTTGTTTGGAGAAGATACTATTTCACCAGGAAAAGCAGTGATTATGTTTTCTTTATTTTCAATAAATGTTTTTGAACTTTTCCTCTTGTTATAGTATTTAGTAGGAGCTTGAATACATTGTGGAAACCACTTTTTTTCAAGTTTTAACTGTTGTGATAACCAATGCCTTCTGTGAACTAGAGGGAAAACAGAAACAAAACTATCAGCATACTTACCTATGAGATAATAGTTAAAAAACAATACAAAAAATTATTTATATATAAATAGAAATATTCATTCACATAATTTCACACAACACCCTCTAGTCCTAAACTAAGAGAAGCTTGGGAAAAAAAATCTGTTGTTTAAAACATAGGTAAATACATATTTTTTGTAAATACCTACATAGGTACCACTTAACTTCTTGACTTACCTATAATACATAGTAAAACCCAGACCTAGAAAAAACCATCTATGTTTGTGACAAACATAGGTTTAGGTAGATAGTTATTTACCTACTTACCGTCAATACTAAACTCGTTTTGAAAGGCAACAAGTAGATTATTAGCACTCTGACATCTCTGGGCATATGGTGTATCAATTGATGGTCCAGCGAATGTAGACGAGTCCTGAGGAGTGAGGCAGAATGGACAACATTCAGATGCAGGGACACAATCGTCACAGCTCGTGTGTCCACAAGGATACCTCATACGTTTTCCATTTGACTTGTCACTGAATAAATAAACTAACTGTTAGCAAAGGACACTAGTAGGACCAAAACCCGAATACCGTTTATTTACCAAACAGCGCAGCGATTAAGGTCAAAGATGTTTTTCACATGTTCTGCAGCTTTATCAATATCAATCGACTGACACATGACAATAATCGTTTCCTAAATCACATTACTATCTATATATAATTAGAACGTTCAATAGGTAAAAATATTTCAAGTTTTTGAGCATCCACTGATCCACATCAACAAACAAACTTGAAACAAACGGGTGCCGTCATTTCACAACCATGGAAAGCACAACCCCGGAATGTACAGTCAGGAATTGATGTATATTTTGGCAGCCAATTCCATGGTTGTGCAATCTCGGGACGTGTTTTCCAGGCCGTACAATGTTGTGCACAGGGTGGGAATACACAGCCATGGAATTGGCTGCCAAAATATACATCAATTCCTGACTGTACATTCCTGACTGTGTTTTCCATGGCTGTGAAAGCTCAGCACGTGTCGGGAATGTCCATCCACGGAATGTACAACCTGGGAATTGGATGCCAAAATACGTCATCACCTATGCTTTGTTTACACTTACTTGCCTGACTATGTGAACGATTGAACGATTGAAAGGGAACGTAAACAGAACAAAATATTTATATTTTTACATAATTATTTTTTGTTTACTGCTATCTAAGGGAATTATTCGTAAGAATTTTATGGGTGAACTCTTGATCAGCCACCCTATTAGTCAATATGAGACTTTAGTGCTTGATTTGAGTCTACTTTATTATATTAATAGTACGGTAAGCGCAAACGCGGCGGCCAGTACCTGAGGTATAAGGATGTTCTGAAAAGACACATGAAGCGATGCAATATTGAGCCATCTGGATGGGAGGACACCGCAGCGCAGCGTTCCGAGTGGAGGCAGCGAATCCACCTACAGGTTAACGAGTTTGAAGAACAACGCAGACTCGATCTAGATAGAAAGCGAGATGAACTCAAAGCCAGACCACCTACGGCCCTCTCCTATAACTACGTCAGTGGAGTACTGACCTGCCCCAAATGCGAGCGTACATTTACCAACAAAATCGGGTACGCAAGTCACACTAGAGCGCATCAACGGGCAGAACAACAAAGCCCTACTAACCAGAGTTTAAATATGCCTGTCCAGAAAAAACGCAGTCGCCATGGCCGAAATCGGCTAGGAGGACATCAATCATTATCAGAGTCAATATGACTATAAAGTGTTTGTAACTTCTGCACAACTGAAGGAATTCTTTAGAAAAAGTCTTTGAAAAGCGAAAAGATGCTCTACCATTATTGGTATAATATATTTGGTGTGAATGCCGTAAATTAGGAAAGGAATTCTAAGACATTTCACCCACTTTACCTATATGAACACTATAGGACTTACACATACATGTAAGATCCTAAAACCTACTTTTGAGTAAGTACCTACCGGATACTTGATGCACAAATATCTACATAATAATCTTTGTAAAGTTTTCCTGTATTTGTATAAGACAACAATTTATAAAAACCAGTGTTCTCAAAATATAGTGAAGGAAAACATTCAGGAAACATGGTATTTAGTTAGCTCCATACATGTTGACCATGTTTTTCCTGTGTACACCAAGGGCCGACTAAACTGTGGGAAAAAGTGATTGGCAATCATTACTCCATCTAACTAAACTATTTCTCAGACACTTCATTGTCCTGTAAGTGTTTGAGAGTTCCTTACGATGCTAATCCTCAATCGTAAGGCATTTTTAATAAATATTTTACTGTTATTTTTATTCTTTCAGCAGTTGTAACAATGTTTTCCTAACCAAAATACCAAAGAAGGTACCATACCTATCTGAATCCATGCATGGGTTAAAATTGAAGATCAACAGTGAAACAGAATTTTATTAGACAGATATTAATACAGGACAGAAGCCGTAACAATCACTTCAACATCTTGGCAGTTGCATCATTATTTCTGCCTTGCAAGTATAATTATTATTATGGTTAAAAATGCATTAAATTTTGAAACTTACAGTCACACTCAAAGATGTACATAATGTTAAAAGATAATCAAACAATATATTGACATAATATCTTACCAATGAGTAATGATAAATAGAGACTTTGTAAACTTCAGTAATAGGTCCTCATTTTGTGGTATGATCTTTACTTCTTAATTATGTCATAAACTTGTCTATCTAGACTCTAGATATAGACACTAAGACTTGTAGGTATGAATTTGCCTGCATTAACATTGGGCCTAATCACCAAACATGTACAAATTAAACAGACTAAAATGATTTATAATATTTATATCTCATGGGTACTATGTAAACTATATAAGCAAAGTAAATAAAAAAATCATTTTTCCAGGTACCTTATACATTCATCGGATCTACAACAAAGTCCAGCGGTGAACACTTTCTAATAAGCCGCAACTACCTCCTCTACTCCAGTACTTAGAAATCACATATTCCAGTGGGAGGCTTTGGTACGCCTTATCACAGGTTTTCCTAGTTTGGGTACCAATGTTGTCCAATCTGAATTAGCATAAAATAAAACCCTTTGTATTTTTTATGTAGGCACCAACCTGCTTATTTTATTTGTAGGTGTATTTATGAATTAGTAATAGTGATGACTATGCTAAGATTTGTGCAAGTAGCTACCGTGTAAAAGGATGAACGACTTTAACAAGCCTACATAACTAGACTAAGATAAGAGTTAAGTAGGTACCTACATAGAATAATAGCAACTGTATAGCATTATAATAATAGCATTCCTAAGAAGGTAGGCACAATAAAACAAATGTCTTTAAGTATGTATGTATACAGTTTTTATTATTTAAAGTTTTTATTAAATTATAAATAAATTAAATAGTTTACGCCAAAAAATATAACTTTTATTTTTACAACAATCGCACATTATTTAGCGAGTTACGAACAGTAAGTCGTGGGTTTGAATCCAGACAGGCCGCATTACTTTGTGTAATTTATTTCATCACCATTGCTCTCAAAACGGCGAAGGAAAACATCATGAGGAAACCGGCATGTCTTAGAACCAAAAATTCTTCTGCCAACCCCATCTACCCATAAAAAAAATTAAAGACTTGTTTTAACGCCATCTAGTGTCGAGGACTTGTTTTTTTTCATTCACGCCATCTAGTGTCGAGTTTTGTAGGTACTCACGTCTGTGTGTGTAAACGACGCTATATTGAATGACAGATGTTAAAATGGAGCTTTATGTCGAATTGAGTGGATTTTGTGGCAATGATATGATCCAGTTCGATAGAGCGTAATGTCCGATAACCGCGAACTCTACTTTTACGACTTAATAATTTTCCAATTACACAAAAACTCAATTAAACTAAAAATGTTGAGTTTAACGCCATCTCTCGGGAAAATGGCTGGGAGCAGCCTGTATGTTTCACAGCAAATACATATTCCTAAACGTAACTATTAATCATAGGTATAGTAATTAGAAATTATTTATTTTACATAGGTAAACATATCATTTAGGTAGTACATAAACAAAAAATGTCAGGTTATTGCAGTTAATAAATAACTTTATCAAATCTATCTGCTAAAATAAAGTTCTACTGCAGTCACGCATGACAGACAGGGTGACCTGCAATGCAACCAGCTAAATATAAATAATATACCTACATAAAATATCTAACAAATCAATAATCAACATCAACCATTAATGAGGATTTGAACAGATAGTATCGATAGAGTCAGATGGTTTTGAACATAATTAATGTACCTATCCATCAATAATAATCTAGTTAGCAAAGAAAATAATGACTAATACAGTACTTACAAAATACACATGAAGCAGTTACCTATCTTTGAACCGTTGTAAACTATTTCTAGACAGCTCAACTCAAATCAGAAGCGTGCCTAAGACACTGGCTGCATTGCCGAGCTTATTAGAAATATTGAGACGATTAATATTGTTAGGTACTAAATAATAGATAACATAATGTGTGCTGAAATAATGTTTCATAGCGCCTTCCTCCTTTGACGGGCTGAAGACCGACACATTTAATGCTAGTAGTAGCCAAGCAATTACTTTTAAAAAGTGCTGTAGGTATGTACGTACCTAGTAATTAATGTTAAACATCAACATTGCAAGACCCAAAGAGTAGCTGAGGGTCTTGTAAGGTCTACGAGTTTGTATAAGCATATTTTATGAGCTACTACTAGTGTTCACCAGGTAAAGTTTAATGTGGCGGAGTTACGCTGGAAAACATTAGGATTATGTGGGCACACAATACGTAGAAAGATAAATATCTACCTACCTAGCTATCTACCTACAGTACCTACCTACTTGTGGGTTCGATCCTCATCTACAAGTAGAAGCGCATGGCTTCTATGATAAATGATCTGCAAAAAGGGCAGTCATTAACGCGTTCTCGACAGTACGAACACAGAAGGTGTCCACACGGTCGGAGAATCATCGTTGGTGGTCTTTCAGTGCAGATGTTGCAGATAACTACTACTGGCCCTGGTCTCTGAACCACTTCTGGTTCCGGTACCGGAAGTTGTTCCGGAGCCAGGTCAAGAACAACTTCTGGTTCCACTACCGGAAGTGGCACAGCTGGCACATCGTCAATGACGATACCAATGTTGTCAACAACGCCTACACGCAACAGCCTACTCGTTGCAAGTAGGTACTCTCTTTGAATGTTTGAGAACTGGTTTACCTACATAAAAATTACCAATCATAACCCAACGTACCTAATCATAATCAGATTATTCAGAATACTTAGGTACCTAGGTATCTACCTAGTTAGGTAGATACTTACCTACTTTATTCACGTCGATACCTACTTATATGTATACCTGCCTATCTACCTAGTTGGTAAGTAAGGTAGGTAGGTAATTATTATGGTCTAGTAGGTACCTACCTAGTTTTTCACAAAAAGTAGAGCTAACTTTGTGATTTTCTTCTATCGAGAAAATATTTCTCTATCGTGTTTCGAGAATAGGGCGGCCTTACGAATTAGGTAGGTATAATGAATTTTCTGTACCTACATATTTTTATTCTTGGTTTACTACTTGTATTTACGGAAAACAATCAACACGAAGCTTGCGATTTTTACCCAGTGCTGTGCACTGGGTAAATCACTTCGATATAGCTTTTATTTATTACTAGCTTCCGCCCGCAACTTCGTTCGCGTCCCGTTGGATCCAGTTTATTTTCCGGGATGAACTTGTCGTAGGTACCAATTCAGAAACCTTCGTGGGCTCATGCACAATACTTTGCTGAAGATCATCACATGATCAAATGCATAGTTTACGATTCTATAAAGGACATACAGACAAACATTCATTTATATATATATAGAATAAACTCTTTATATTGCAGTGGATTGAGCATTCGAAATAGGTATTGAGTAGGTACCTAGGTAATATTTCTTTGGCAGAGGGGAAACTACGAACTATCCGTATAATTCTGAAACCATCTAAAAGTCGATTTTATTACACTCTGACGGAAGGCTTACATTTCTTTTTCGATCGTAATAACCCCTGACACACATGACATGACCAATATAAATATTGGTCATGTCTTGTGTCTCTATAATGATTAGGTATAGGTAATCATTAGTTTCGCTGATCTAATTTTTGAAACATGTAGGTAGGTACCTACCTACCTACCTACCTAGCTCGTAATTACCTCATAAAACCAGAGTGGTTCTCAATATTGTGGCCTGAGTATTTAGGAATAAGGGTAGGTACCTATGGAATAATAGTAGTTTATGCAACGGTCATATAACAGGGGTTATTAAAACACGAGTGTGAGTTTATCATACTAGGTATGTACCTACTAGGTACCTACTATTTTTTCCGTGGCTGAGAGTTTGGAATAAAAATTTTATTTTATTTTAACCTGTATGAGTGAATATAAAGTAGGTAGTGTATGCAACGGCATATACGCAGCATATAGGTACCTACGTAACGCTCGTGTGATACTATTATCACACTCGCGTTTTAATAGGTAACCCCTGTTAAATGACCGTTGCATAAACTACTATTCCATACCAATCGGTGAACATAATAGGTAGGTACTATGTTCATGAAATAGTCTAAAAGATTCCGCGTAACCTATACCTACCTATACCTGTGCCTATACGTAGATACCTACCTACCCTGTCGCATGTTAATGATAGCTAAAAATGCTGTTTATATTTTTAGCTCCAATGTTTTTAATGTTAGATAATTAATTTGTAAGTAATGTTCTTCCAACTAGTTAGTGTTGTATTTGGAGGTTGATTTTTATTTGTATTAAAAAAAGGCGGTTTTGTATTTGAGATGCACATTATTATGACCTCTTTTACACTTTCTAAACAAGGTTAAAAAGTAATATTTAGTTACAACTTTATTTTGTGTGCGTTACTCCAGCAAAAAAGTGTTGAATCTGAAAATTCTAAAAATGCAGATAATTAGAGCCCACTGCCCTGTAATTGTGCCCCAAGTTTTAAATTAGTGCCTATAGCCGTTTTGGAGTTATTCAAGAAATTCACTTTTTGCTGGGTCGATTTTCGTTCCTGGTTAAGCTAGCCGAATGAATGTTAGCTTAAAAGGGGCTAGAATTTGTGCCAATTAGTGCCCCCATTCCTGAATTTGTGCCTCCTAGGGCTTCAGAGTTATTCAAGTTTTTGCTTGAGTAACGTTTTGCTATCTCCGAAATTACTGGGCGCACAATCATGAAACTTGGTCAGTATAAAGGTATTTATATTTAAAAATTTGTGCCAGCTCTTGTTTTCCAATAAAAGGCTTCATTCACGACTTATAAGGCTTTTATTAAAAATCTAAAACCACTCCTAGCTCACTAACCATTACACTGAGGAACCTATTGAAAGTGTCATTCTGTACCTCTTATTACGCTGCAACTGCTGACGAAGTTTCTTATATCTATTTGTAGTGGTTTACGAGAAATAACGATTTTAAAATTGACCAGAGATGTCATTATTTTGACCCCGAAATACACCCATTTCCTCTAAAGCTGTCGTACTGATTCTTTGCTAGGAATTAGAGCCTATACTCAAATATATGCACACGAAATTTCAGCTTATGCTATGCTATAATTATAAAGATATCGATAAATAACCTACAAGAATCATTTTCTAACCCATATTGGTGGTTAACCGGCTAAATTCAAATGACTGTTAAAAAGCGAACGTCATATACATGGCGCCTACCTCTTGCAGTTGACGGTGTTGTATTTTAGTAATAGTTGGTACAGATACAAACAAAATGAATTCAGATTTTTTTGCTTCTATGTACTAGGAGTTGGGTTGCCAGATGCGAAGAACGTTCACTAGGTAGTTCGTTAGTAGGTAAACTGAGATTTCGTAAAGTTCCCGATAAATAATACCCAATCATGAGTCTCCTTAAATCATTTTTATACTTAATTGCTGGTCATCATCAGACCTAAGAGTATGGACTCCAGTTTATATAATTTTAAAAGTTTGAGATGAATTAAATGCTTCAAACTAGTTTTTGATATGTGTAATATTTTATAAGTAATAAATAAATAAATAAAATATATAAATAAATAACTGCAATTACTTATGCCTGAAAACTATTTACTATTTATTGTTTAACTTTTTTCAGATATACAATAGTTGATACTAATTATGTTGGGTACCTAGGTAAGATACATAGGTGGGTACCTAACCTAAATAAGTTGAAAAAGTATTTTTAAAGCCAGCTACCTAGGTAAATAGGTAAGCAAGGTACTTATGCCTAAGCTTGTTAGTAGGTACGTAGGCTACCTACCTAAAATTTACCTATGTACGTAGGTAGGTACATCTGATTCGAGCCACACGAGTAGGTAGGTACTGCACACCATCGACATTCAATGAGTTCTGTTGAACAGCTTGTGACTTCTTGGTATCAAGTAGCTAGTATCCTATAGGTAAGCCTACCTCCTACCTACCTAGGTAACTTCATTAAACAGCGTCAGACTCCAACAGGTAGGTAGGTAAACGTTCGCTAGGCAATGCAGTAAGTAGGTAGGTAAGTATGATATCTTGTAATAAAAAATAAACATTATACTTAGTCAATTGTGACTATACTTGAATCTGTGTCACTAGAAGCACCTCGGGAAGCTTGTACTAATTTTTAGATAATCTGTTACGCAAAATGTAAGTGTAATAGTAACTAGTAGCGCATCTGTAATTCAAAATAATTCATTTCTCACTTACTGTTTCATAGACTAAATCGTGATCACTCCACCCCGTAGATTTTAGCATCCGGAGAAAAAATGTTTGCTAATGTGGTTTGCTAACATCATACACTAAAGTTTTTTTTAATCCAAAAAATGTTGTTCGGTACCTATAGCAAAAAAGTACTCTGTGGGTATAGCAGCGCCGATACACTTTTGCACAAGACTATACAGAAACCAATAATGCTATAGTATAAATTTAAGAATGTAGGCGCCATGTATATGACGTTCGCTTTTTAACAGTCATTTGAATTTAGCCGGTTAACCACCAATATGGGTTAGAAAATGATTCTTGTAGGTTATTTATCGATATCTTTATAATTATAGCATAGCATAAGCTGAAATTTCGTGTGCATATATTTGAGTATAGGCTCTAATTCCTAGCAAAGAATCAGTACGACAGCTTTAGAGGAAATGGGTGTATTTCGGGGTCAAAATAATGACATCTCTGGTCAATTTTAAAATCGTTATTTCTCGTAAACCACTACAAATAGATATAAGAAACTTCGTCAGCAGTTGCAGCGTAATAAGAGGTACAGAATGACACTTTCAATAGGTTCCTCAGTGTAATGGTTAGTGAGCTAGGAGTGGTTTTAGATTTTTAATAAAAGCCTTATAAGTCGTGAATGAAGCCTTTTATTGGAAAACAAGAGCTGGCACAAATTTTTAAATATAAATACCTTTATACTGACCAAGTTTCATGATTGTGCGCCCAGTAGTTTCGGAGATAGCAAAACGTTACTCCAGCAAAAACTGGAATAACTCTGAAGCCCTAGGAGGCACAAATTCAGGAATGGGGGCACTAATTGGCACAAATTCTAGCCCCTTTTAAGCTAACATTAATTCGGCTAGCTCAACCAGGAACGAAAATCAACCCAGCAAAAACGTTACACCAGCAAAAAGTGAATTTCTTGAATAACTCCAAAACGGCTATAGGCACTAATTTAAAACTTGGGGCACAATTACAGGGCAGTAGGCTCTAATTATCTGCATTTTTAGAATTTTCAGATTCAACACTTTTTTGCTGGAGTAACGCACACGTTTATTTACCTAAGTACCTATATTGTTCTTTTTGTAAGCGCAAGAGTGTGTAGAAAAAAAACGCGCTTTTCGCTTTTTTAGTTTCTTTCATTGAGTCTCGTTCGTTTTTTCCTCTGACTACCCTCTTTGGCATACAAAAAGAGCTATCGAGAAACAAAGTTCACCATGACTCAGCAAAAAACTAATCTAGTCTTTTTATAATATTTCATGCGTTAGGAGGCTTACCTATAATTAAGATTTATGACGTATGGTATTCGAAACACCTAATTAAATGTAAGTTTTACTTACACAATATGACCAGTTTATTTGGTAGGTAAGTAGGTGGGATTTGCTACGAACCTGCCTATCTACCCATCTTGGGTACCTTCCGTAGGTATATCTTCTGTTTGAAAATAGTTCTACCTACCTTAATGTTACCCATAAAATGGTACCTACATAAAACTCTAGGTAATGTAGATTTTTGTCACGAAAATTAATTGTAATTGATATGAATTTATTCGCATACTTACATTTTAACTAGGTACTTAACCTACGCATATTATTTTATTTTTCTCTAAAATAAATTTTCAAAGTTTGACCGAGTTTTTCTAATAATAAATACCTAAGTACAGGTACTAGGTACCTATTACTTATCAAACCTCTATTGTTGGTAAGTACTTTTAGGTAGGTACCTACCTACATTACTAGGACCCACCTCCCTCCCTACGTCTAATCAGTACTAGCATGGACTAAATATGTATATTAGTTCATGGTACTAGGTACCTACCAACTTAGTTGTAGTTTTGGACTCATTGTTGTAGTCTAGTATATTAGGTACCTATAGGCTATAGAAGAGCTATTAAGTTCCTAGGTAAAAGGTATCTTAGGTACAAAACGAAAACCTAAAAGAGTTATTATTATTTTAAACTAGCATTTATGTTATCTACTTTTTAAAAAGTGTCAAAAGTGGTGGTGCTTTGTTTGTTACATTGATAAAAAAGTTATTGAATGCTTGAGCTATACCATGTGGGTCCGCGAGAAGCTGACCATCAAGAATGATTTGACTGATTGTATCACAAGATTGAGTAGTATCAACTTTATCCTTGATAATTTGCCAAGACGCTTTACATTTATTCTTAGATTTTGACATAAGTTTATGGTTCATGTTGGCTCTCGATGTATCAACGCACCTTCTTAGAAGATCACTGTATTTTTTATATTTTAATTTAATTCAGATGACTTATGTTTATAGTACCGGTATCGTAGCCCTCGTTTGTGCTTACTACCTTTTCTTATACCTTTTGTTACAATACAAAACGAGCAGTACCTACCTACCTAGGTATATTTTTTGTTAGACTTGTGAGTCCTGAAGTAGGTAAGTAGGTAGCTGCTATCAAATAAAATGTAATATGTACGCAAAGATGTACATAATTAGGTATTACATGCGTAATATGTATGATAAATTATCATTATTTGGATTTAAAGTAGTCCATTCATGGGATTTATTCCGCCTGATACCACATCATCCCCGCTTCAAAAAAATAAAAACCCGCTACTTGCTAAGCTGTCATGCGTCGGTTATGTCACTGTCATCTTGGCTTGGCAGTGACTGCTGCACTACTTGTAAAAATACAAACTGTAAAACTGGCAACTCTTTATAAAATATAACAATTCAGTGGCCCGCCGCTAAAGTAAATTTGTCGCCAGGTTCAGCTTTTCTTCGCTAATATAAGTACTATGATCGTACTGTTTTATTAGTAATAATATTCTTGATTACCTAAATAAATTAAAAAATAAGGACTATGTTCTTAGCTATTAAAAAATGAAGCATTCGAAAGATTTCGTTGAATTTTTTTGTTAAAAAAACAAATAAAAATGATAAAATGTTTATTACCCATTAATGTACACGCATAAAAGTTTATGCGTGTTATTTATTACAAAAACAGAATTGAAGGAAACAGAAAATAATACCTTTGAAATGAAACCTGTGAAATCTGGCATATTTTTTAGTCTAACTAAAATAATATTCCGGTAGCGGCAACACTTTAACCAATGTTTACAGTGTTTAATTTTTTTTTTAAATTTATTTGCAGGGTTTTGTCGCTTAGCGACTATATAACCCTATTATAAACATCATCTTAATATAACAACTACTATACCTGACACAAAACACTTAATAAAAACAGTTATAGTGATGCATGTAAACATTATGTGGCGCCCATGGATGTAACGTGGCGCCCTCATTCATTTATTTTCTACTCCTTATGCTCGAACATAAATAACTTAAAGAAAAAAACACATTGTTCATATAATTCATTTATATTTATTATTTATTTTCCTATTCTATTCAGACTTAGGTACAACTTTGTTGTTTTTCTCTATGCTTTTCAATCGTTCTATTTCTAATCTGTTTAATACCTTTGATAGCCTGTGCTTTACTAATCACTAAATTCACACTAGTACTATTTTTACTCTGTAGTTACATCTGAACGAAGCATAGAATGAATCGACCAATCAGGAGCAAGTACATCAATTCCATGGTTGTACATTCCACGGGCGTGCATTCCCTACACGTGTCGGGAATGCACAACCATGGAATTGATGTATCAGTTTTTTTTTTTTTTATACATGAATTCCATGGTTGTGCTTTACCGGGCTGTGCAAAATCGGGCTGTACAAACTCAGCACGTGTCAGGAATGCACGACCGTGGAATTCACGTACATTATACATGAATTCCACGGTCGTGCATTCCTGACTGCGCTTTCCACGGCTGTGTTTTGACAGGCTGTACATTCCATGGTTGTACAATAACCGGACCCGAAACAAACAAGCAACAGGTTCAAGGAACAAGGAAGGAAACAACCACGAAACAACGAACGAGCACCGAACGAGGCAGGCAACGCACTCGTGACGTGACGTGACAAGACGTTGATATTTTGATGACATGACAGAAAAAAAACATTCAAATTTACTGCTCAAGTATTGATCCGGACTCAAGCCTACATTTTTGTATAAAAATCTCTACTCAAATCTTTGCTTGATAAACGAATTCTGTATCGGCTTAAGGGCCTAGGTATACGTGTGACATTTATGGAAATAACACACGTATAGGACGTAGGTATGGACCTACTAATGTTGGGATTCAATCGGTACATATTTGGGTACAGGTAGGTACATAAAACTCATGAGTAGTGGGATGCCTAAAATAAAGAAGAAGATAAAAAAAAATTCAAAACCCATTCAAACAAAACCACAACCAAACCTCTGTCTGTTCTGTGTCTGTCTGACCAAACCAAACAAACAAAATAAAATGCAATGGCGTTGTAATGTTCTCCGGCCGGCGTTATTTGGATAAATACTAAAAAAACTAACAATGAGTGGAATATCTGATTACAAACAGTATTTTCCTATTGATAGTATACAGAAAGTGTGTGTTTTATTTGAAGAGCAACTACGCAGTGATAAAGAGGCGGACCTGGCTTTGTTTTCCATCATTGTTGGTGCTGTAGAAAATAATCTTACGAACTTGAAAAACACCGACAAAGATGCTAATCTAACAGCTAATAATCTAAAGTTTCGATCTGTTGAATGGGAGGAAGTCAATAGTCTTCATGATCGCTTTGTATCGCTGATGCGTAGTGGCGTTGACAATAAACTACTGAATGGCACGTATGCTACTCGCGAACTGATAAAAAGAGTAGCGGACATTGTTTGGAACTCTCTAACCCGCAGTTACTACAAGGATCGAGCTCATCTACAATCGATATACAGTTTTCTAACTGGTAACAAACTTGATTGTTTTGGTGTTGCATTTGCTGTCACTGCAGGGTGTCAGGTGTTGGGTAAGCAGGATGTGCACCTGGCTCTATCAGAAGACCATGCTTGGGTCGTTTTTGGCAAAGAGGGGACTGAAACAGCAGAAGTAAGAATAAAATCACACTTACATTTAACATAATAAAAATTTTGTTTACATGGAATTAAAGGAACCAATTAAGTACTTCCCTTATCTAACAGGTAACATGGCATGGAAAGGGGAATGAAGATAAGAGAGGACGCTCTGTTGAAGATAATGTGCAGGCTCGCTCATGGCTGTATGTGGCTGGCAAACCGGTGGTGTGCACTCGTGTTATGGAGCTGGCGGCCTTGGTGTCATCCATCAACCCAACACTGACACCAACTATAGATGTTGATGAAGTAGCACAAATGCAGCACAAACTGCTATGGCTGTTACATGATGGTGGTAAGTTCAGTCTATTTCAACTTCAATCACTAAGATTTGACTCAGTAAAACAAGTATCATAACAGTTGCTACGATTAATGCTGAAGTGAAACAGCTTTTGTGGGTATGATTCTCATCAAAGTAGTAATTTTCAGGTCACTTGGATGCCTATCCTATGGGTTTAGGCAACCTTGGGGATTTAAGTGACTACATGAGAATATCCAACAGTTCTGCTGATCCAGAAGTGCCTGTGGAACCAAGCCTGAAAGCTGATGGCACTCCCAGGCCTGACTCTGCGACATTGTATGCTCAAGCTATCAGAGCATCCAGAACACATTATGAAGATCGACATGTCTACCCATATACCTTTCAAGGGGGGTATTATCATCGACAAAAAATGTACAAAGAAGCATTTAATGCATGGGCTAGTGCTGGTGATGTCATAAGGCAGTAAGCTGGTTGTTAAATTTACAAATAAACTGTGTATGTTAATGTTCTAGACAATTGATTAATGATAATTGTTTTTCAGTTACAACTATTCAAGGGATGATGAAGAAATTTACAAAGAGTTTTCAGAAATAGCCAATGAATTGATCCCACAGCTGATGAAAGCAGAGAGTTCTGGTCACTCTGCAAGATCTATATTAAAGGATCCAGAATGCTTTGCTTCATTGCTTAGGTAGGCATCATTCCACAACCAGTGTTTTTCTAGTCTATACTGTGTTAAGTGTCTGTGAATATTTATTTATTTAATTTATTTAATATACAGAACATAATATTATTTATTAAGTTTATTTTTTACAAGACCAGTCATCATCAATATCAATATACATATATTATATACGATATATACATATATCAATATATATAAAACTCTTTTGAAGCTGACAGAGAATCAACGCACAGCCTAAACCATAAGTCCTAGAGGTATGAAATTTGGAGGGTAGTATCCTTATATAGTGTAGGGGTGCACTAAGAAAGGAATTTTGAAAAGTCGCGCTCTAACGCGCGCAATGCCGCGGGAGACGGCTAGTAGATAATATAACTGTTTTAATAAATGAATTAAATTTTAGGTTTTATGATGGCATATGCAAATGGGAAGAAGGCAGCCAAACTCCTATACTTCACATTGGTTGGGCAAAGCCTCTTGTGAGCACAATCTCCAAGTTTGATGCAGAAGTTAGAGCTCAAGTCCACATCATCTGCAAACCCGACACAGGAGATGACATGGAATCAAATGAATCGGAAGAGAAAGCCATAACAGAAAAAAATGGAAACTGGAGCAGTACTGAAAATACTGAGATGAGTGTCCGTGAGCAGTTGACTGCAGCTGTGAACAGCAGGCCTAAGGTAACTCTTTACAGCCACAAAATGGCAGCTTTGAAGCCGCTACTACTGGCTGAGAGATTGAACTCAAATGCACTTCAACTGCAACTGACTGCACAAAGTCAATTACAGAGACCGCATGCCCCAACTAAAAGAAGAGAAGATGAAGAACAAAACAGTACGCAAACCGCCAGGGCCAAACGAGCGCGCCGCGAACGTTGACCTCTATTGTAATTTGTTTGTCAGTGGTCTTTATATTGGCTGTACATCACATACCTAATGTACCTACATGGTGGTCCTGTAAATGTCTATTGGCCATTGTATTATGCAGATTAAAAAGTATCATAATAAGTGATGCCATTCTAAGATCTCTTTGCATAACATATTTTTCCATAAGTCAAATCATGTACAAAATACTTAACAGTATTTTATTGAGCATTTATATGTATATAGTGTAGGTCGAGTACAAAGACCTTAAATACCTGTATTTTAGATGAGTATGTAATAGGCTTAAAGCTTATATTTATAATTTCCTCATTTATGTTATGTTCATCTGTCCATCCAGTGCTATGTACAGATGACGCAGTTATTCCTAACCATGCATTTCTTTTGGTCACTAATTTAAGAAATTTTAAACAACACAGAAATAATAAGTATAGACACAAGTTAGTGCATACAATACATATTCCGTGTTGCAGAGCTGCCCCAATGTACTACTATTGATTAACCAAAAAGAAATAAGTTTGAATGAATACAATTATTGCTCTTTATTAACTTGGCATCACTACCTTTATAGTTTAGGAACCTAACCTACACTACGAATGTTTTATGCAACTATTGATCAATACAATTATTATCAATTGGTGTGGTATGGCAAAGAGACACGGCTCTCGGGTCTTGTATGTGTCATGTGTGGTTTTATTTTCAAACCCGCGACTTCGTTCGCGTCCCATTGGATCCCGTTAATTTTCCGGGATAAAAAGTATCCTATGTTACTTCTAATACCTCCAAGCATATGTGTACAAAGTTTCATGATGATCGGTTATGTAGTTTTCGCGTGAAAGCGTAACAAACAAACTTACATTCACATTTATAATATTAAGTAGGATGTTCAGACATTTTAAAAAGACTACCTAAACTTTACCTAGTTGAGCATGACTAATAAATGTGATTACTAAATTTATTTTCTTCATTCTTAATAATGTATGTTGCTCTGTTTGTATGAACATTAATTTGTGGGAATGCACATATTTTATTGTACGAGTAATTTGCACATTTTATAGGAGCTGCCTTCTTTGTACAATTCATGGTTATAATCAGTACAAGTCTACAGAATTTAAGTGTAGGCGCAGATAAAAAATTATAATGATATGAATGTAGGGCAGGGTCTTGAATTTTATAAAAGTAACAAACCCACTAACTACGAGTCTTAGCTATTTGATCCTTAGAATCAATCAGTTGTTATCTTTTGTTTCTCTTGATTAATGTTGATAGCACTGTAATAAACTGTAGCATACTACAAGTAATATCTAGCATTTAGCAAATTAATTTGTGATGTTAATATCTTATTCCGGCGCCACACGTTGGCGCCAACGCTCGTACCAACGTTGATCGGTTAATTTCGTGAGGCGTCCACACTTTGGCTAACTACCAATGCTTGCCCCAATGTTGGGACAATGTTATTTTCTAAATCCATTTGGGGCCAACGTGTGGAGCCGGTCTTATAAATTATATTATAGTTGTTGATGTACAAAACTACATAAAAATGTAGAATCTACATAATTAATTACTTATTGTACCTTTTCTACCCAAAGTGCGTAATAAAACATAATAATTACTGTTGGTACAATTATGTGTAACATTTTAAACTTGTTAGTTTGTTAAGTATTTTAGAAATAGGCAAGTAGGTATAAGTACTTACTATTTACTAGCCTTTGCCCATGACTTGATGCATATAGACATTATGCTTTTTTGTTATAAATCTTGTTTGTTTCCAGAATGTGCAAAATTTTATTAGGTAAGCTTGATGTTATTAAAATGTAACAAGAGACAGACACATTTTTTAGGTACTTATTTTATGTCAGTTGTCCTTAAGATGTGTGTGCATGCATGACAATGTTAATTAATTTATGATCTAAGAAACATGGCACCTTCGTCTACTTAAGATGAATTCTTTAGTTTGCAAACACATTATTATAAAGATACAAAAAAAAAACATCTGGTTTATCATATAAAAAGTTAGTCTGTCTTGTGTTGATTGCCAGTTCCTGTAGTAGTTTACAAATGTGTTGACATGCTCCTCCCCAAGCGATCACTGGATACTGTTACACCTACCTAATAATGTAATCAGGATAATGGTATCCCTTACTTATTAGGTTGACATTAGTCAACTTTAACTTTTTATGAGGGTTATTGTAAGTGCCTACTTATTAGAACATCCTGAAGAATACTAGGCTACTAGCTCATTTTGACCGGTTACCGGGTTGCATCTACTCTACTGGTTTTGTGCTCTATGCCTATTTATTTTACTTAGGTCCTAGGTACCTACAATGATTTCAGTGATGTGTTGTAATGGAGTAGGTACCTATATTGATGTTGTTAATGTAGGTAGACAGTGATTCCATTAAAAACTTAGTTGTGTTGTATGAGTAAAATATATTTTTTGAATAAAATAAATTACTTACACTTAAGATAACCTTTTCTGACTAATAGTAATATAATTGTCTCGCCTCAAGGTACCTACCTATAAATGTTTTATATTTTGCTATCAGGTTATGTTTTATTCATTGTCACTTTCTGATAATTTTTATGTTTCCTCATCATCAATATCAAATGATAAAAGCTGTCTTCTTTTTTTATCTTTAGAAGATTTACTTTTAGAATCGTTTTTACGTTTTCTTGCATCCAAAGTCTCACCATTCTTCGATTTGAACAAAATTCTCTGATTCAAATCTGCCTTTGTTTCAGATTCAATTATTTCAATGTTTTTTTTCTCAATTTCAGCTTCTTCAGCAGTTAGATCACCTTTTTTTAACACCACGACTTGTGGTTGTTCACTATCGTCGTCATCTACGAAGTCTTTTTCATGGTTTTGAAGTTCATCAAATTTATGATTTCTATCATCGTAGCCAGCTTGTTTTTTGAGTATTTTTAGGAACGCTGGGTCTTCAGGTTTAATGTAATTAACGTTACGTTTCCTATTCATTTCTCAATCTACGGGACGTAGGCACCTATATTATTAGGCCAGATTACCAAAATTCAATACTCTTGAGATTATTATTTATGATTTTTAGGAAAACTTTAGAATAGGGACAAGACAAGTAACTTCCAACTTCTTGGTTTGTGGCTAGTTGAGCCTAGTTGTCACAATCCTTTAGTATCATAGATTGACACTTGACTTGGCTGACAGTGACATTGATTATTTCGTGCCACAGACAGCATAACAAACTATGCCATAGACCAAACCTATGCATAATACAATATAGGTACCTACTAGGGTAGAGGGTATGTACAATTTTCTTCTATAGTAGGTTTAGAAGAAAATTTGACCGACGGTTATTAGGTTACTATACCACTTATGTAGGTAAGTCGTACTTAACTACGTTCGGCCGAAAGGGTACTTGGGGTTCGTACTAAGATAAAACTTTCCTGTTATGTTTCTGTTTACTTCTTCACCCATAAACACGCTGTGATCACAACGTCTTTCCAAGTATTCGGTCCAGTTACTACATTGATAGGAAGGGAAGGCTTTCGGGGTTTCAATGGATTCCGCATAGTAATAATACGAACGACCGTGACTGCAAGCTTCTGAAATATAAATACGAAAATGCTGATGAAAATCAGTGTATAAAACTTTCGATATTTCCGGTTCCACCACTGTTGATAAAAAGTAAAAGTAATTAGTATGTAAGTTAATTATAAGTAAATTAAGTACTTACAAGACGAAAAATCGTTTAGGTACCTAAAATTTTCGGGATAGTTTCGCAGCCAGGCTGAGGTGGGATGCCGCTGTTAGGATAGAAGTCAACCGTGCCTACGCTCGACTCCATGCCGAGAACTCCGCCGCAGGTGTGGATAATATCTACGAATGTGGCATCTTTTGCATCCAACCTAGCAGGCGTTGGTCGGCTCGGGTATTCAAAGAGGGGTCTGGCAGGGTCAAGTCCTGAAGGGGAATAAATAAATATTGTTGTTTCAACGGTTGCATGTTGTTCTAATGGCGTTCTCGATATTATTGAAGGAAGTTTAACTAACCTGTGATACGATCTACACTGATGTTGGAATTAAAGGCGGCAATACCCATTATGTGCGCGCCGAGGCTATGACCGATCAAATGAACCTGATCACCAGAAACTTTATATCTTGCAGACAAATTATTCAAAAAAACTGCTAATTCAACACCAATTGTTTCGGTTTGGTTTGCCACCCAGTGATAAAAGATGGAGTTAGCAATATAACTCCAATCAACAGTAATCACATTCACATCTTGTTTTAGTAAATAAGCGTTTTTTATGCCAGTAACCGCGTGGCTCTCGACAGATGATCGCCAACCATGGGTTATAATTTTTAAAGGCAATTTGTTAAGCTGAATATCTTCATCGATGTTGAGTATGGGCTCAGCACTCTCGCTAAGGACGATTGAATCTGTTAAATTGGTCCTGTAAGAAAACACACGTTAGGTTGGTAGAACTAAAAAAGTGAAGGGGAAAACTTGTGTGACGTGACGCATCTAGCACTAAGGGGTTGCGTGTTCGAATCCCAGGGTGGTGGCGGCGGCGGCGCGCCCATCTTGGCATAATTTATAAATAGGCATTTAGAAGAGCCCGTAGCCTATATTAGTTCCGTTAGTTTTATTTCATTGATTTTCAAAGAATTGGGAAACTTGCATTTTTTGTACTTAGGTATATAGAAAAAAATCCCGCTATAGACACCTAGGTAAAGGGTTTTCATGCAAGAGATATTTTGTTTTGCAAGTCGCTTTTCAATATTCTTCTATCAACAAAACTCAAGACTACGGGCTTAGGGTCTGGAGGCTAGGGTAGGGACTACTTACGTGACTGTTGGATAGGTAAGTTTAGTTTACTTACCTGACATAAAGTCTATATTCGATACTATTGTACCCGCTCCGCGCTTGTGGCACATCTTCGCCGATCCCAGTCAAGCTTACGTAATGCGGAATGCCATCTCCGTCTGGAAAGTAGATCCATTCTGTGCCGTATCCCTCACCATAATACTGGCTATAATTGGCGGCTATGCCTGAAAATAAAAATCTAGTATTTCAGTCCTAATCATAAAATAATTTGATCAAAAATTAATTAAAAGCTCACGCACGACTCTCGGTTCGGTAGTAGACACCCCTGACCACATCACACGTAGAAAAAATAGATAGGCACTCACATTTTACAAGATTCCACAAAGTAACGAAAATAAAAACATAAAAAAGAAAGTATGGTAAACGCATGGTCTTAGCTGTTTTACCAACGAATACCATACAACATACTGTTAGAAAGACCTTGATGGTTAAATTAAATATCTAATCTAAACGTCCTAGGACTTTGATGAGGGCATTAACTGTTCATAAAATAGTAAGGTGTACCTGCCTAGTGTATTCAAGTAAATACGATTAGTAAACGTGTCAGAAGCAGTACCTACCTACCTAAATAATATCTTGGGGTGACTGGTATAATATATATATATATAATTGAAAGTTCTAGTTTTAGTGAACCTAATCATTAAAATGTTACACTTAAAAATATGGGCGCTTGTGATTTCCTATTATAATTTATAATATCTGTGCAACTCAATCTCGTTTACGATCGCGATCTGCAGAGCTATTCTGATATATCGCAAATCCTTTTGGACATTTCAAATAATGAATTCGAAATCTCCTTCGAAAGTTTCCGATATCTAGTTGAAAATACTTGTCGAATGAAACAGAATAACCCCTGCTGATGATCCTTAGAGTCGAGATCGGAAGAGTGCCTTAACCATGTATTATCTATGACCTTTACATTATGTCGGCAACTGAAAATAGAGGCAATAATACCTACCTATAGTAGGTAGGTATTAAATAAAGAGATAGTGAAGTTGCTTACTCTACCTTAACTATTTTATTACCAATGCGGGCTGTTTGGTAGTTTCTTCGACAGCACACCAAGAAAACATTTAAATATTACACGCATACACCGCGCATGCTACCAACATACTCTTAATAGTTACCTGCTCTATCGTTCCATGAAGAATATTCACGCTGACAATATTGAACACTGGTTTTAGTATTTATTGGTTTATTTTAAAACACAAAATTGAAAGATCGGACATTTAATCGAATCCAAAATGCATGGAAACCGTCAAAGTCTATATTCCCGAACCATTACAAAATTAGTTCTGAATAACATTACGAAACATAAAATATTACTAACAGCAATTCACTTTATAAAGTTGTACAATCCCGGTAATACTCAGATTCTGCAGCTCAATGTTGTACATCGTACAATGGTTTCCATCACAGAGATTTTATTACCTACTGAAGATTACTTAAATAGAAATAATATTCCACTTATTTCTTAGCTAGCAATGTAAATTAATGCATGATTTCCTGCCCATTAACATTAAAGGCTCTTTTAATGTGGCTGTGCTTGCAAATTAAACCGTCCCCAAACTATTTAATAAAGTGATCATAATCCTTCCACTCATCACCTTGCATTGTCCATGCGTGCAACCTTACAGAGTCTGGCACAATTTGCAGGCACAAACGACTACATTGACAAGTGGCAACTGGCAACAGCTCACAAAACATACCAAACGAAATAACCAATAAACTAATTTAGTTTCGTAGATAGGTAGGTACTTATACTGTGTTGATTTCGAGCTCTACTGCAAATCAAAATCCATAAATATATTTACAAAAAAAATAACAGTAACTTCAGCAGGTCTACCGAAAATGTCAGTTGTGTTATACTTAACAAAATGGGAATCCTAAACGATACGTAACTAAAGGTGATCTAGCTTAATAGGTAGGTAATTGAATTTATTTAAAATGTTATTACCTACAAACGCCATTAGAGCCTGTTGCTGGGCCCATAGTATATCAGTACTAAATTATACAGAGATACGATAAACTACTAAAAATATGTTAGCGGTGTTGAAGGTAGATATTACTACTACAATGTATGCATTGATGTAATTAATTGATTTTGCCTAGTAAATTCTATATCATCGAGTTGAATTGAACGCGAGTAAGTTTGAAAGAATCACCGCAGTATTAGACAACGAAATATTTTGCGAACATTAAGCGAGATGAGATATAAATGTATGCAATGAAATAGTTTTGCTGTCGACATTGATTAGCATAAGCAACTTGACAAATAATTTATTTTTATTTTATTAATTATATTGTAAGAATTGCAAAAATGTATAATTATAGTCGGGAACAAAAAATTCTCAAAGTTTGCTATATTATGCTCATTAGGACCATTAAATTATATGAATGAAACTAAAATGTATTATTCGGTTAGCAAAATATAGCTACCTTTCTATTAAACACTGAATGAACTATAGAAAAGATGACTTCGTCATTCTTATTAAAATACTTGGAATGGCATCTGAACCAACCACGAAATGCGATAGAAAATCTACTGAATTTCCGTTTAATAGTTTTTTTTCTGTTCAACACATTTTTCGATACATCGTATGTGAACTGTTGCCATTACATAACTAATGTAAAGTTACTTCCGCTTTTATCACGAATTCTAAAATGGCCACTATTACATCAAACTGGCATCTTCCGTAGAAGAAAATCATTTGGCATGCATTAGTGGAATTCGAAAGTAATGTGAACATTAGTCCTGCATTTCCTCGGGAAGCTCGTGGGGGTTGAGGATGCCGGGTACAGACAGCTGTACTCTTCGCTTCTCCTCTTGCGCTTTCGTAAGCGCGAGCTGGCGCTCTTCCAAATACAGGTCACTGTCATCTTCACCTGTGTATTCCTGAAAAAGACAGTATGTAACTATTAGTTGCTAATTATTTATGATGACGTTTGCAAGGCAATTCAGCTATGCCTTGCAAACGTCATCATAAATAATAAAAACTGTAAAGCTATCGCACGGCGGCGGCAAGTTGTTAATGATATTCCTCACGATTGCAGGCGTCGCTATGCACAAAACCGAAGTTACTAGGGATGCATACCTACTGGCTTCGTAAGTATGCAACCGTATTGAAAAAAAATTGCTGACAGCCGAATGAATTTGGCTTTATAACAACATTGGAAACGGCTGAACCGATTCTCAACAAACCGCAATTACGGAGTTCTACTATCAGAGCTACGAAGTCACGGGCAGACAAACAGAAAACTAAGGCTCGTATGGTAAAAAAATACTCAAGCATGAATTTTTATAACTATGAAAATATTTACTTAAATCTATGCTTGAGTCACGCTGTCGTCAGGTTTTTGTGCGAATAGGACCGTATTAAAGCCTCAACATAAACACCTGTATATTTTTATCGTGGGTTAATGACACTAAATTACAGGAATATCTTCCTATATGCGAAAAGACTTTAACTTACCCTGATTTGGACTAGGAAGTCTCTTAAGTGTTCTTTGAAAAGAGGGATATTTTGGTCCAAGTCAAATAATCCCTGTACAGTGATTTTAATCTGATTGTCGCTTAAATGGGAGAACGCAGTTTTGAGAAGATTAGCGACGTATTCCTGAAAAATAGATAATAATTATATAAGTATTAAATAAACGAATATGGAACCTGGTTTATTATAAATAAACTTATGCAATGCCAATGCTCATAATGGTGAAGGAAAACATCGCGATGAACTAGCTGTTTAGTCATCTATGCACTTATTAACCATGACATCCTTATCTAAGCGATGGAAAAAACAGACTAATGCTAACCTCACAGAGCATGTGTCCTGTGAACCATTGCACTGTGAGTTGCACCATGATGGTACTGGGCCTATTCTATCTATAACATGTCTTAGGCCTCTCCTGATGTCCCTTTCATAGAGGCATCGATTAAAGCGGCCTGTGATGCTGAATAAATAGACTTGATTTGATTCAAATGCCTATAAGACATACAAGCTGAGTTTTATTTGGATCTTTTATTGAAGAGTCTAAGAGTCTCTAGAAATACCTGAATTGATCATGTAACAATAATATGCTGACTTGTGTAGACATAGGCTGGCTTAAAATGATTTACCTGAATGTAAAGCGTATTGTTTGGTGCTGGCCCCAACAGTATTGTGACCCGGTTGGCTTCCACTAAGGAGAATATATAAGCCAGTATGGTAGCGTGCATCGTTAGTCCTGCGCCGTGAGAAGTATCTGTCACAACGCTGAACACATGCTCCAAAATATCACATAGGTAGGTCTGATAGAAACTTTGTGCTGCTTGTGGATGTGACCCAACATTGTGAAGCAACCTGTAAAGGATCTGCAGTCCCGTATCGGCCACATTTCTCATAGTGTGCTTAAATGCCCAAATAATGGAATCCAGGACCAGTTTAAACTGAGCTGGCGGTATGCTTAGGAATGCCTTAAAACAGTGTGTGTTCACCGCCTGCAATAAGAGGAAAAACTCTGTTCTGTGCTCGGGATACTCCTCAAAGTCTTTATTGATCATTTCCAGAGTGCACTCAAAAACTGCATCGAAGATCTTAGGAACCTCAGATGTTATGTTTCCTTGCAGTTTGTTGACTATGGCGGCCATACATGAGAGGACTTCCGGTTCCCGCGCATCTGCCACAGCAGTTCTTTGGTAGTCCAACAGGACGGCATCAAGCAATGGAGGGATGAAGTTTTCTAAAACCATGTTGTTATCTGTGGATTTTGATACCCAATTAGCTATGAGTTTTAAAGTTTCTTTCTTTATAATCCTCATGTTCTTGATGAGAGGTTGTTTTGTGACAACCACTCCATTTAGAGTGATGGCTTGGCTGATATTTTCAGACATGACTTTGTAAACATTCAGCATGTCTAGATATATTCTACCCAGCTGCACAACATAGGGGTGACCAAGTGCGCGACAAGCCCGCACATTCGTCTTCAGAATACTGACAAGTTGTTTCACTGCTTCCGGGTCCTTTAGAATATCAACATTGTGCGATGCTTGAGAGATTATGTCATCCCAGACCTGGTTGGGCAGCAGCATGTATTTTTCAATAAGCTGTTCCTGGGCTACTTGATCCACTTGTGCACTGATCATATATCCAATGGCTTCATAAAATGTATGAACTTGCAGAGTTTGCAAATCGCAGATGATGGTACTGATTGTGCTTAAAATTTCTTCAATAAATGGACAAGCTTCACCAACCTGCGTAGTAACAAAGTGTCGCCGACATTTTAATGCTATTTTTATAAATGTGTCACAAGCCATGTCCTGAACACCATCATGAGTTTCATGCATGAATTCAAACAGTTTATTGACCACAGTTTTCAAGAACTTCCAATGAGCCCTTAGGAACCGCGGGTATTGTCCCACTACATACATGATGTTGCTAGCAATGATAGCTTTGTTGTCTTTACCCTTTTTTTGTTCACAAAGTCCCAACAGTTCCTTTATGACTACAACCAGGAACCTCTTTTCATCTTCCTCCAACATTGCACCTGAAATGGAGCCAATAGCCCAACATAATGTGTTCAAATTCTTCCATGACCATTCAGTGCCGTTCACTTGATTTTGAAGCTTCTCTGTCATGATTCGTTCAGTGTCCTGGTTATCTAAATGCGTAAGATAAACCAAAGTCTCTCTCATATTCTTATACAGGTTTATTGAATCAGTATCCTTCATAAACTCTCTAACAACTTCACCATTTTCATTTTCAACCACCAAAACCTCTTCTGGTCGTGCCATCCTAGAGATCATAATGTAGCGAATGCTACTCAGAACATCAGAATAAAGTGCTTTTCTACCCACACTCTTACCAAGAGTGTACAAGTTTGATGAATGCGAGCATGGGGCAATCTTGTACAAGTCAGCAGCCAAGGCATTCCAAAACTCTAAACAAATCTTAAAAATTTCTACTTCTTCTACTTCAGATATTAGCACAAGGTACCGTAATGCATTCATCAATGTGTTTGTCAAGCCTCGTTGCTCAATCAGTTGACCATGCTCTTTGAGATATGTACATAGAAACAGTGCTAGGTTCTGAATGAAAACTTGTTCTTGGTCTCGCCCAGCAGAATATGCTTCACGAATGTTAGTATTGAGGGGAAGCATTACTTCTAGTTGCTCCATGGTCTGCACTAGTAGGGCTACAAACTGCTCTTCATAGTTGCTAACAGTTACACCTGCAATCTCGGTCAAACAGCTCAATGTAACATTTCGAAACATAGGTACATTAAGAAATTTAAAGATAAGCGTACTCAGTAGTTTCATTTCAAATATGTACCCCAGGGGTATCCAGTTCAAGAAGCGCAGCAGTGTGTGAAGTGTTGCATCCACTAATGGTGCATTCTGTGAGTTTTCAAGCACAAATTGACACAGTTGAAATATTGGACTAAATTCTTTGCACATTGTGTCCTTAAGGTGTTTGGATTTAGTTTGGGTCAGCTGGCCTGCACTGAATACAAATACTTCTTCACTGAGTAGTTTCAATATAACCATGTTGTTTTGGCATAGACTCTCATTGGTTTTTGACGCACCCACTATATCACTTATAAAAGTGTCCCAATTGTGAGGCCATTCTCTTTTAAGCACTTGAATCAATATCATGTTTAGCTTTTTCAGATACACCTTGTTATTATCCATGGTAACAGGATCTGATGAATTTTTGATAATAAGCCCAACTATGTACTTTTTTATACCCTCACATTGATTCCTAGGTAATATTTTCCATCTGGTCTGTATCACTTGTTCTAGAATTTGCAGAGCATAATATTTAGTTTCCTGGTTATGCGAGAACTCTAGTATGGTGTCAACACGAGTCCAGGCATCAGGGTGCTCCTTCAGAGCCGTGAGTATGTCCTGCGCCACGCGCTGCTGCTCGCCCACCGTTGAATATAAGCATCCCACAATGTTATCCAGCAGACTGATGTCTAGTTTTTGATTGAAATCCAAAAGTTTAGAGGCTTGTTGCTCCAAAGTTGCCATTCTGATTTAGTTGTAAATAATGTGAATTTTCTCCCTTTTTTGACTATCAAACCAATACTTTACATTTATTCTCATTCATTCCTCACCATACGCAACACTGAAAAAAATATAAAAACTAGATTATTGACTTTCCTACTGCTTATAACCTCTCAGATAATATTGTTACCAAAAATTGATATTTGGCTCCAGAATTTGATGTGAGTTTAAGCTTCGATGTGGTCGTAAAATTAAGGCAGTTGCTATAACATGCCCAAACTAACGCAATAATAGTAAAAAAAGATATATAGAGCACACACCCCGCACAGTACAGTAGGTAGTAGTCTACTCGATATTGCTCTCCAAAATCTTTTTATGATTTGGTACAAGGTTTCGTGTAATCTGTTTCCATCATTTTTCATCATAATTAGACGAGATGAAAGATAGATAAATCAACTTACCCGATAAATTAATTTGCGGCGCAATCAACTATCGCACTACCATACATTCTAGATCCGTTGTTTTCGTGAAGAAGCTTGAAATTATTACTTTCCTATGTCTATGCTTGAAACGAAAAAGCTTGTGTATTCATTTGTCTGTGGTTTTGTATTAGTTATCTGTGCCTCGGTGGTGTACGCACTACGCACTATAGACATACTTACGACGACGACTTCAATCCCAACACTAGTATGGAAAATGGCCATTCATCGAAATACGAATAACTGCGCGTCCACCAGAGGCTGTGTGGGAGGCGCGGCGGCGGCTTGGACTTTAAAGAATGCCTTGGAGAAAACCGCGGCGGCGGCGCGGTGACCGAGGCGTTAGGAGTATTTTTTATGTGGCGGCAACACTATAGGCAATAGGCATAGAAAAAACTATCGGCGCTGCACTAACGAACAACATTTTTGGATAAAAAAAAAGTTTTTATAAAAAGAAAAACTTTACATAGTCTATTTATTTATTACTTTATTGCACAAAATTATAAATTTGTTACAAAGGGTGGACTTAATGCTGAAAGCATTGTCTGCCAGCCAACCCAAACCATATTAGCAAACATGTTTTCTCCGGATGCTGAAATCTACAAGGTAGGGTGATGATGATGATTATGTAAGTGAGAATTGAATTATTTTGAATTACAGATGAGCTACTAGTTACTATTACACTTACATTTTGTGTAACAGATTATCTAAAAGTTAGTACAAGCTTCCCGAGGTGCTTCTAGTGACACAGATTCAAGTATAGTCACAATTGACGTAGAATGTTTATTTTTACTTACAAGATTTTATACTTACCTACCTTCTTACTGCATTGCATAGCGTACGTTTACCTACCTACCTGATGGAGTCTGAGCCTGTTCAATGTAGGATAAGTTACCTAGGTAGGTAGGTAGGCTTACTTAGAGGATACTAGGTAGGTAGGTACCAAGAAGTCAGAAGCTGTTCAACAGAACTCCTCATTGAATGTCGGTGGTGTGCAGTGCTTAAATAGGTACGTATGAACACGTAGAAAATTCTTGATAGGTACCTACCTACCTACCCGTGTGGCTCGAATCTGATACATACCTACTACATACATAGGTAACTTTCAGGTAGGTAGCCTACGTACCTACTAAAAAGCTTAGGCTTGTACCTTGCTTACCTGGCTTTAAAAAATACTCTTTCAACTTAAGTATCTTACCTAGGTACCCAACATAATTTGTGTCAACTATTGGACGAGTCGACTTTTTACATCTGAAAAAGGTTAAACAATAAAAAGTACTAATGTAGGTAAGTAGATACCTACCATTACTAGGTATTTCTCAAATCGAAACGAAACTCGAAAATAAAATTTAATGAATAGGTACTCTAGGTACCTAGGTATATACCTATTGCATTGGATAGCAATCAGAAGCAAGCAGCTCATATAGAAGCAGCTTTATCCGCTATTAAAATACTGTACCGTGATCCGAAATATAATATATATATAGTGAGATACAGCTATCGCTTTCGCTTCTTTCTACCTCTTTTCCTCCTTAACGATGTGTGTTCGCCGTCTCTCTCGCACACTCCCACCACCACAGGCCCAGAAGCCCGGTAGGTCAGTGGATTTGGTTCGTCATTGACGTTGTTGTTTTCGCTTCGAAAGGACGTGCACTGGTAAGTGCTAGAATATAATTTGAAACTTTAATTTCAAATCTAAATTCTTGTTGCTATTTTGGAATCGATATACTCGTACTTCGTTCCAATATCGTAGGGTGCATCACTAAATTTCAAAAATTTTAGACTACCTGCACAAATGGAAATATCATTTTATTTTCCAATGCGATTAAATTGCGAATTGAGTGATAATTCTTAAATAAGTGTTTGAGCTTGAACACAGTGCGGTAGGTATGTGTCTAGAGCCGTATTCAAGTTCAATTGTCCAAAGTTATTTTCCTCCAAAACAAGGGAAGTGAAACTTGAAGTTTTATTTTTCTGGTAGAGGACCTACCTAATAACTTTGCTATTTTGTTATAGTAAACGGTGTAACCGTTCGGAAATTTATGATTCTTGTTGGATATGTGTGTTACTATGGAGTTACTCTCGTCTACCTATTACATGGCACAAAGTTATTTTTTTGTACCCTCAGTTTCATCTGTCGTCTTTTCATTTTGAAATAGTTACGTAAGCTTTATTTTTAGATTCTTTTCAAAGAAACACTGTCGAATGAGTGAGAAAGAAGTAGATTTGAGTAACGACAGTTTCATATTGGATTTAAGAGGAACAATGAACGGGGCCGAAAATAAAAACTCTAAAAAGAGAAAACATCGGCCATCATCTTCGTCTGAAAGTGACGATTCAAGTAGCAGTTCCGATAAACAGTCTTCTGATTCTGCTCAACGTTCACGCCGTCACCGACGCAAAAAACGTAGACATGATACACGTTCACGTAAATATGATAAATTAGATAAACTGATAGCTGAAGTAAGTGACCTAAAATCAAAATTCTCTCGTGATTCTCGAGAACCATGTGGCGCCAGTCATGACCTTAACGGTGAAAACTTCGATGAATGTTTCGAACATGATGTTAGTGAAAACTTGTACAGCGACGATCATTCAGATCTAGGCGAAAAAGAACCCCAGTTCTCTCTTTCTATTGGGACGAGGCTGAAGGATCCTGATGTTTTGAAAACCCCTTCATCTTACCTAGAAGTTTTAAAGGGCATTCAACGTTTAGATGATGTCGAATGGCAAAACGTCAGATATGCGGACGTTCAAAAGAATTATCGTCATACCCCCGGATTCACCGAACTAGAGCCTAACGAGGAAGTTAAACGTTATGATACGTCACGCACGACTGCGAACGCTGACAAAGCATTTGCTGCTATAAGTTATGCCCTAATAAAACAAAAAGATCATCTTGAAAAAGAACTCCGAGACTTTCTTTCTTGGGCAAAGGCTACGCCTGACCTTAAGTATGATACAGTTCATAAAAAAGTTGAAGATATTTTTGTAACAGGTGATTTCTCAAAGATTTCTAATGATGCTCTTCAGTTGGTCTGCGGCCACAGAGCTGAAGTGATACAAAACAGAAGAGAAGCCATACTGGCTTCAGTAAAAGATCCTTTGCATAAAAGTATTTTAAGAAAAATACCACCTTCATGCAACAATCTATTTGATGCTGACAAATTCACGTCGGCTTTAGAGAAAATGGGAGATTCTCGTAAAGTTTTTTGGCCTCGAACAAAAGACCGCGTTCCTGCTACGCAGACCGGTTCAAATACTGCTCAGACTGCAAGTGCTTCTAGCAGTTTTCAATATCAAAATCAAACAGCTCATAGTGCTCGAGGAAACAATACCCGGCCTCGCGGAGCCACGACCTCTAACAGGCCCTTTCGGGGCAGAGGCGGATCGTCAAGAGGTCGAAGAAACAATGACCGACCAGCAACACACAGAAATACGCATTACAGACACCGTTCTCCCTCATCCCACCGGGATAGGAGAAGTAACCGGAAGTTCTGACTCACCGAGTCTCTTCCGTGCCGGTCAACTGAGGCATTACCAACAAAGGTGGAAAGAAATGGGTGCTCCCAGTTACATTGTCAAAATTATTTCAGGTTACCGTATCCCTTTCTCGAATCGACCACCTCTTCACCTGCCCGATCGACACAACATTCGGCAAGCAACTCACGAATCCACAGAAATGTCGTTAGCTATAGAAAAAATGAAGTCGGAGCGTGTATTGCTTCCTGTCCACACATCCCAGAGTTTCCTGTCGCGAATGTTTCTAGTACCCAAGACAGATGGGTCCATGAGGCCGATATTCGACCTAAGATCACTAAATCGTTTCGTTCTGACCACGCCTTTCAGGTTGATCAATATTCACAAAATTCCAACCTTCTTACAGCCCAACGATTGGCTAGCAAAAATAGATCTTTCGCAAGCATATTTTCATATACCAATCCACAGAACTCACAGGCGTTTTCTACGCCTATTGTATCGCCAAGAAATACTGGAAATGAGTTGTCTGCCCTTCGGGCTAAGCTCTGCACCAAAAACATTTGCTGCTGTAAGCAATTGGATGGCCCAAATGCTCCGTCAAAAAGGAATCAGGCTTCTGGTGTACCTCGACGACTTTCTAATAGCAAATACGAGTCCTATTGCACTGGAAAAGCACGTCAGTATCACTCTAAATATGCTGAGTTATCTAGGCTGGAAGGTAAACTTAGAAAAATCCGTGTTAGCACCAAGAAGAAGTATAGAATATCTAGGCATTGTATGGGATCCGTGGCTAAATCGCAAGTTTCTACCCGAACCAAAATGTCACAAGTTGAGAATAGCCATTCTCAAACTCCTAGAGAATCGAACTATGAAGCTTGTCGACTTTCAAAGTCTGGTGGGCATGATGAATTTTGCCAGTTTTGTCATCCGTCGAGGGAGACTCAATCATCGACAACTGCAAAGACTAACTATCTTTCATTGCAAACGCAATTCGAAGCTGGTCTCTCTAAATCAAGAATCGGAAAAAGACTTGACTTGGTGGCTCAGTCATCTGAGAGGTTTCTCCCAAATACATACATCTCTTCCCACACATTTTCTTGTAACAGACGCGTCAGGTACAGCTTGGGGAGCTCAAATCGGCAACATGCAGCTATCGGGCGATTGGTTGACCACAGAGAAAAATCTCCATTCAAACATGAAGGAGCTTCTTGTAGTTCTAAAAGTCTTAAAAGAGCAAGGTCGGAACCTACGATCATCCTCCATACACCTGCAATCCGACAACAAGACTGCAGTAGCTTACTTACGCAACGAAGGAGGGTCGAAATCTCAAGTTCTGCTAGACCTGGCATACAAAATTTTTCAGCAATTAGATATCCTTCATATAGACCTAGTAGCCTACCACATTCCCGGTGTCTACAACGCCGAAGCCGATCATCTGTCTCGTCATCGAGTAATGCCGGAATGGCACCTATTACCCCAGGTAACCACGTTAATATTTGCCAAATGGGGAACGCCGACGATAGATTTGTTTGCAACACGCCTAACGCGCGTAGTGCCCAGGTACTGCACCCTAGACTATACGGACAAAAAAGCGGAATTCCACGATGCCCTATCACAAAAATGGGATTATCCGTTGGCATGGGTGTTTCCGCCTCCGTTCCTGATACCCAAAGTCCTTCAACATCTACATCACTGTCGCGGCGTGTACCTGATCATAGTACCAAGGTGGGAAAAAGTTTTTTGGCGCCCCGATTTACGGAGCCGGGCAATAGCAGCACCCTGGACCATTCGAAATCTTCATCGCGTCTTAGTGGACATCTCGACGGGCAACCCTCCTCAAAATGTACAGGAAATGGAGCTGGAAGTATGGAGATGTGGGGCTGGAGCGAACACCTGAAGGATTGGACACCCGAGCAACAAACTCTTCTTCTGAACAGCTGGCGCCCTTCGACGATTCGGACTTACAAGCCAGCTTGGGCTAGATGGATCAAGTGGACAGAGCAACATAATGTTATCAGCAGTAAACCTACTGGTCCCGAGTTAGCACGTTATTTAGCAGATTTATTTTACAAAGAGAAGCTTTCTTATAACACAATCCTTGTTCATAAGTCTGTGGTGTCAACACTTTGTGACCCTGACGTTTCCGAGCGCCTTAGTACTCACCCTTTTGTAAAGCGAATTTTGAAGTCGATAGCTCTGACGAATCCAACTCCGAGTAAACCCCCTATATGGGATGTTGACCTCGTTATACAATTTATGTCACAAATGAACTGTAATACTGATAGCTTCTACCAAATTTCTAAGCATACGGCTGCTATTTTACTCTTATTTTCTGGAAGAAGAGTACATGATTTAACTCTTCTTAGAATCAATTCTGAAAATTGCATTATTAATAATAATTATGTCATTTTATGGCCAGTTTTTGGCTCTAAGACTGACTCGGTTAGCTATCGACAGTCTGGCTGGAGACTTGATTCAAACCCCAATAATAAAAATTTAGACCCAGTTTTTTGGATAAATCGACTCATAGCTACTGGTAAAACTAGAAGGGAATCAGCAAACTGTTCAAATCTTTTTATGACTACTTGCGGTCAGCCGAAACCCGCATCTAGATGTGTAATTTCTGGGTGGATTAGAAACCTATTAAAAGATGCTGGTATAGAAGCTTCACCTGGTAGTTTTAGGTCAGCAGTTGCCTCCAAAAGTTGGATTGAAAATACTCCTGTTGAAGATATACTTTCTAGAGGCAATTGGAGATCACAAAACACTTTTAAAAAGTTTTATTGTAGACAGATTGTACAATCAAGTACACCGAATAATCTTAATGTGATTTCAACTTTTCAAGCAATTTAAGTTAACTCTTACTAAGATTGATTATCCAACTTAAGAAGGTTATGAGTTGTCATTTTGAAATTCTCAGATATTTTTCAATAAAACGAGTTCTATTATATTCTATCATGTTTTTATTATGAAATGCAGCTCCAACCTTTATATACTTAAGGCTGTAGGTACTTAATTACCTATTTAGGTATTACAATAATCAATGTAGGCACCTACTCAGATCATCAAAATAGTACAGTATTCTGAGCCAATGTACAGGAGTTTATTTCTCAATAACTAGCTGAGAAAATATTTTTCATAGTCACATTGACGACGACCACCACCACCAGGCGATAACAAACATCTCTCACTATATATATATTATATTTCGGATCACGGTACAGTATTTTAATGCAAACGTTTTACCTGAAAATAAAACGTATATTAAAAATACTTACCTGATCCGAAATATAATATTAATTTTAAATTCTGCCTGGTGGCTTAGCAAAAACAACAGCCAATGACGAACCAAATCCACTGACCTACCGGGCTTCTGGGCCTGTGGTGGTGGGAGTGTGCGAGAGAGACGGCGAACACACATCGTTAAGGAGGAAAAGAGGTAGAAAGAAGCGAAAGCGATAGCTGTATCTCACTATATTAATATTATATTTCGGATCAGGTAAGTATTTTTAATATACGTTTTATTTTCAGGTAAAACGTTTGCATTTGACACTTGAAATGTCAGATTGGGGTGTTCACGCACACAAAGGCGTCCGCCATTTTTGTAAGTTGATTAGCATTCGCCAAATAGTGTTGTCTTTGACGCTTGTCTCTTGTCTGTGGTGGTGAGGGAGGTGAGTTTGATTGATCTTTGAGATTAAAATTTTGATTTCGAGTTTGAAAAGAAGAAAATGAATAGGGGTTTCGTATCTAATTCAATAATATAGAATCGTGCGTTGTAAATATTACTAAGACCTAGTTAGATTACTATGCGAACGCCATAATCATCATCTGATTTTACAGTTTTCAACCATGCCAAACGAAGACACTTCTACGCCCTGTGCATCGCCAGACGATCCCTCTATTGAATTATCCACCAGCACCACTGAATCAAGTGGTCAGGCAGTAGATAATGTTGATGTAAGTCTCTATTTCAATAAAATAGTAGGTAATTTGTTAATTCTTATTTTCGTCCTTGAGTTTTTATATTATGTAGTAGGTACCTACCAGTTCCAAAAAAATCACCACTACGAAACCATTAGACCAAGAAGATCTTGACCTAATTAATTATTGCCATAAGTATCTACCTCCTAATTTATCATTTATTGTTTGCTAAAACCAGTTTCGTGTCTATAAATTTTTTTTTCCAACCTATAAATAAAATGTCGAATTTGTGACTAGTAAAGTCCTGTATAATAAACGGAGCTTTCAGACTGTCTCGTCACAATCAATAATTGATAGCAAATAAAAAACCCCTTAAATTTTTGTTTTAGATCAATGCAGACATTGATGAACAACGGCGCAGAATGCAACCTAGTAAACTGGAGTCATTTTTTGCCATTACCAAATCGTTAATATTAAGAGCTCTAGTAGTATATTTTATAACAACAATGTTTCGTTCAGCTGCACCAAAGCAAGATGTTGTTAACACAACTGGAGCACCTCGCGCTCCTTCAATCAACATGTTTGCTAATGGAACTATACTAGACATGTATTGCTATGTGTCTGATGATGAGTTTTATGATGACTACAAAACTTCTGATTTAATTTGGAAGCATACAGGAATAGTGTATGGAGATTGGTCTGCTGGAGAACAAAAGGATGGCACTTTCACATTTTCCACGAGTATTACACCCTCTAATGTTCTTAAGAACAATGGGACCACATTTCTTCACATTTATTTCGTACAGACAGGAAAATCACCCGACCCAAAGAACAAAGATGATTATGCTGGCCCTTATGTATCTTATGGAAAAAAAATGCTGAATAAATACAAAAAATTACGTTATCTTAAGACACACAATTTGCTGACGGGGCAAACTGAGAAGTCTGCTGAAGAAGTAGAGAAAGCTGAGACAATGAAAGAAGAAATAGTGTCTCATTGGCATCCTAATTTAACCATAAACTTGGTAAATGATCAAACTAATTGGTTACAAGGCAGTGTACCTCCACCTCTTGACGAATTCATATATTTTTTGCCAGATGGTAAACAATACAAGCCTGCTGTGTTTCTGAATGACTATTGGAACATGATGCGTGATTATGTACCTATCAATAAGACCACAACTACTCTAGAATTGCAGTTGACTTACCAGCCATTAAGTCTATTTAAATGGCAATTATATACTGCACAAGCAATGAGAGATAAGCTGAGCATGTTTTCAGCCCTGGGTGGAGAGGAGCAGGATGATGAACAAGATACTGTCAAAGAATTGCTTCTGGAAACATCTCCATACCTTTTGGCTCTCACTGTATCTGTGTCAGTATTGCATTCAATATTTGAGCTGTTGGCATTCAAGAATGACATCCAATTCTGGAATAACAGGCAGTCTTTGGAGGGGCTCTCGGTGAGATCTGTGTTCTTTAATGTATTCCAGTCCACTGTGGTGCTACTCTATGTACTTGATAATGAAACAAATGTTATGGTCAGAATTTCGTGTGGCATTGGACTGTTAATTGAAATATGGAAGATAAACAAAGTGATGGATGTAAAAGTTAACAGAGAACACAGGATATTTGGTATGCCAACATTATCTTTTACTGACAAAGGCTCGTACGTGGAATCCAGTACTAGACAGTATGACATGTTGGCTTTCCGTTACCTAAGCTGGGCCTGCTTCCCTCTTCTGGTAGGTTATGGAGTGTACTCTTTACTATACCAGGAGCATAAAGGATGGTACTCTTTTGTCCTTAACATGATGTACGGATACTTATTGACATTTGGATTTATAATGATGACTCCTCAACTTTTTATCAACTACAAAATGAAGTCGGTAGCTCATCTTCCATGGCGTATGATGACATACAAGTTCCTAAACACATTTATTGATGATATTTTTGCATTTGTCATCAAAATGCCAACAATGTACCGATTGGGATGTTTCAGAGATGGTAAGTCATTCAATGTTTGTAGGTTCTAGTATTAGTTCCTGAACATAATTATTATCTGCTTAAATCATTAAGTAACATTTTAAAATAACTTAATGTTCGTCGCACCCCACCAACATGCTCAGTGGAACGACTGGGAATAAAAGGATCCTTTTTTTCATTCCCATTCATCCCACCAGTAGGACGAACTGGCGTAATCAACAATTTTAAAATAACTTCTGGTTCGTCCCACCAACATGCTCAGTGGGACGAAACGTCAAAGCTAAATACCTACCTACACGCGCACGAAATCGCGAGCAGCCTCTATGTGTTACATAAATAAACAATGAACCGTTAATTTCATGATTATCTTTTTAGACAATTTAATAGGCCAAAACAACATGATGGGTGCGAGTTGGGCGAGGGTGTTCCGTTGAGTTTTTTGTACAATGATGGACGATAACACACAACGTGTGTGCTGAACCGCGCGGGTTCGATGATTTCCAAAGACTTTTTACTATACTTTTTTTTGTAATTAAGTACAGTACTTATAAGATACTTTTATAGTAACACACAGGCACAGAATAAACACCTATGTTTGCCACACACAAATATTTGTTTTTGGTGGGGATCAAACCCACGACCTACACCACGGAAGGCAGACCTACTACCGACTGAGCCATGACTAAATATATAAACGAAATCTTTTTTGAATGCTAAATTACATACTTTGTTACAGATATTGTATTCTTTATCTTCTTATACCAACGTTGGATCTATAAGGTCGACCACAAACGTGTCAACGAATTTGGCTTCTCTGGAGAGATGGAAGATCAACAGAAACTGTCCAATAATGATCAAGTTCCAGCTATCACAGAGACAGAACAACAAGCAGACAAGAAGAATGATTAAGTAAATTATGAACATCCCATGAACATAACATTACAAAAAAAATTGGAAACACGGCATTTATCATTGTTTTGCCGAATAAACGTTCCACATGTGAGTTACAACGTGAATGGTACAGCTATATTGTTTATCAATAGGCTTTTTATATACAGTATTTGAGGAGATAGTCTAGCATCTCAATGTTTAGATAGGTACCTACTGTGTGTATTGTACCTTATGTTAATTTTTTTTGTTATGTTGATAGTGAATTTATTAATTATCTTTATATTTCCATGTAAAATAAAGCTTTCAGTAGGTAGAGTATAGGTATGTGGCGTGGCATTGTTGCATCATGGATTGTTCAAGAGAATTGATTAAAATTTGGGTATTTATCCCATGATTGTCTAATTCCGATGCCATGGATTTTTTGACAAATTACAATCACAAATGATAATTTACCGGAATATAGAGACTGGTAAATTGACATTTAGATTGCAATTTGTCAATTCTGCTGGCTGGCATCAAAAGATCGACAATCACCCTTCGGTATGTTAGTAATTATGTATTCTGTGGTACAGTCAACATGAGTAGTATATACCTACCTAGGTATTCATTGTAAGCATTATTCTAATAGTAACAACGAACGATCCATGATTGGGACTGTTTTAAAGGTGACCTACATACTTGATTAATAGAAACATTCAAGTTTTACAAATTATCAATCACTCAATCAATTTGTTGCAATTTTGAATTTTGCTAAATTGTTTTTATTTTCTACCTTGTTAACTGTGCCTACCTACTGATTTAATGATAAATAACCAATAATATAATATTGATAGCTTCCTTATTTGCTTGGTTAGTTTAACGTTTTAGCATTTTAATTAGTATAAATTTAGCTTTTCGAGTTGGAACCCGTACTCCCACTAGGGGACAGAACTTCCAAAGGCACATTTGAAATATCAAGCACATCCAAAGTATTCTTATGATTCTCATTTCCGTTTAAGATAATGTACTATTTAATCATGTAATTAAAGCTAGTTATTCAATAACACATAGGTAATTGTTGTTTTATTTTAAATTGAATAATGTTAATTCTGACATTACAATGCTGGCAAGTGTATTTATTTTCACTTTCTTGTTTTGGATTTTTAATGTTACAAGTAAAATTTTGCTATGGTTGTGTGATATTTTGAGTATAATAATATTATTAGAGGTTTGCAATAGCTAGGTATATCTAAGATTAAGTAAACATTTTCTTGTTTATTCTGTATTAGATAGAAGCTAGAACACAATTTACCAATACTTTGATATGGTGCTTGTCTAGGCAGTTATCTGAATAATTTCATGTTATTATGTGCGTATCTAATCAACTACTGTGCTGACCTACCTACATCAGTTGAATGTAGAGCATCATTAATTATGGGATATAGAATACCCTATATTATCCAGTTGATACCCTAAATTTGTTTAGTTATCCTAATCTAGGTTAGGCGGATTTTGTTATTTATAACTGCCCTCAATATAATTTCGGATTGGTGGAGTCAGCATCGGAAGTTGATCAATGTTTCAGAAATTATGAATTTGCTTATATTTAAAGAGGTACCTACTTACTGAAAACTACTTTTTGTTTTTTCTTAGCTAAAAAGTTTTGTTTTTAGCCAAAACATTTGTAAAACAACTATTGAGACACTCATTATTTTGATAACTGCTTATGGTGTTGACTGTATTAGATGAGTTTTCTATTTGATTCAATTTTAATACTTGACTACCAGGTGCAATTCCAGAATGTATGATATACTTTGCACAATAGATTTTTCGTCGACATTTAAATACATAGACAATGTTATATTATTATTATTATACCTTTAATAAATTTGTTGTTGCAAAACAGTGTTGATTTGAACTTTTATTTAACCTAAAAAATATTTTTGATTTGTTACGCTAACACAAACAGTAGCTAATCTACCTACCTGTTCGAACCAGATGCTCGGAACATGCACACAGCACTCGCTAATTTAGCGCTAGTACATCTAAACATGTCCACTGCCGCCTAGATATTCAAGAACTTTCATACCTACAACTCTTAAATTTTTATGTGTTCTGATCATGATCATGCTTTACATTAAAAATAAAAGAAATGTTAATATTATTAAAATGCCGTTTAATGATATACTCTAAATCTTTTGAAACTTGAATGATATATTATCATATCCTGTTGGGAAAGGACAAAAATTGATAAATTCAAATTATTAATTAGGTAGGTTTCTAAAATGAACAAAAAAATACAGTATGTACAATTAAGTAGTAAAACCTATTTTTGTATTTTTTATATATTACAATTATTCTAATATTATACTAACTACCTACTAATACTTTCCTAAAATACACACACAGGTAAGATTTCGCTGAAAATAATGACGTTTTAGGAATGTCCAATAACGTTTATTGTAGGTATCTATGTACTAAGTACCTAATCAGATCACAAAAAATAACAGCCTATTTGAAATTTTCGTTTTAAAACTTCTAAATGATCGTAAACTATTTAATTACATAGCTATCTATCTAATTAAAAAATAACCATGTGGCACATTAATTAGCATTAGACGAATTATTAAAAATGGCGACGTTGTCTGTTAGTGTACTAGGTTGCTGCTGCTGTTATAAACTAATAACATGTTAGTAGGCTAGTACTGGTGCACAGATCATATAATACTATACACTGGTGGTAGTAGGTACTAGTTAGTATACATTTACGTTCAAGAATTAGTCCTAATGGATCACTAGTCCAGCCAGTTAGTATTTAGCTAAGTGTCGGTAGGATTGACTATCCAGCTGCAATGCCTTCTAATTACAGTATCATACATCATATTTTTCCTGTCCTTATCCCACCATCGCCATTACTTAGGTACAATAAATAATTAAAATAAAAAGATAACAATATGTAAAAATTTCTAAACAATAGATACACCTGTTATAGACGACTACATACAGATACTACTTATAGATGCTACGACGCTATAGTATCATATTTTTCAATACAGTTGTGAGAAAACACAAATAAAATAGGTACACAAAAGTAGAAGAAAATAAAATGATAAATTGGATGATAGTTTTGTGTTCGACGCTTAGAAAATCGGGCGAAGTAAATTCTGTTAACTGCAAATTTTAACAAAAAGGCGCGGTTTTATATATTTTATACAAGCACACTTTTAAAATTGATAGAAAATTGACTAGTAGAGGGTACCATCATTATACCATGGATGCTTTTAAATAAAGAAAAAAGGTTAAAACACTTAGTAAAAAACCAATTACAATTTCCAGCACGTTTTAAACCAAATCAAGTTTTTGCGCTCTAAAAATTCTATGTATTTTATAATTTTCTTTATAACTCTACCACATTGTTTTTATCAAAGCGACTATAGTCGCAATTTTAACCTTTGATACGCACTCCCCTGGGAGGCGTGAAAAGTAGACAACTGTGGAAAGAATCTTGGTATTTAGTAGTTAAAATACCTAAGTTCCTCTCTAGAGCTTTGAAGTCTCAATCGCAGGTGATTTGTATTTGTATTTATCATTAAATCTACTCAGACCGGGCTCAGTGGCGCGTCTTGGGAGAGATCTACGTCCAGCAGTGGACCGATATAGGTTGATGATGATGATTAAATCTACTACCCAACTGATATAACACATACGAATTCAAAAAAAAATGTAACAGCTTGTTTTACCCTACCAAAGTCACGCGTACACTAACGCTGGTTTAAATTTCCGCTGCGGTAAAATTTTGACCATTATAAATAAAAAAATCGTTTATTTTCTCTCAACAAAACAAGGTAGATAGGTAAACTTAAGTAGGTACGTATTAGGAGACAGTAGGTAAGAACATGCTATTGACTTTAAGTGAACCTGTTTTGTTACGTTAACCATTGCTGTTTCCTACGGCACTTCTTATAGAGGTCCATATGTTGAATTGATCTGTTTTAGTTGAGGTTATCTGAAGGGGCAACCGGGGGCCCAATGTCCTCGGGCTCCGCAAGCGAAGCAACGGCCGTACCCGCCGTAGTAGGAGCCTGGGACGCCAGGGACATTAGGCCGCCTTCGACGGCTACCACCATCGGTCCTCCCGCCCCCTATAAACAACAAATAGGTTAGCAAACTTCCCTTTAGGTGTCCCCAAGAATTATAAAGTTTTACAGCCGTTATTTTTTATTTTTAAAAGAATGTAAATGAATGGATAGAAGAGGTGCATTTTAAAAGTATTAAACTAGGTGCTCCCATAAGTATAGGGTACCACATGCCACAGCATGCGTACAGGAGTAAACAACAATTTCTATACTTCTATTCTATACTATACTTCTATATAAAACTATAAAAAAGCCAAAAACTAAAATTAAAGATATGGATAAACGGAATAATGCAGATCTACTAAATAAACGATTCTGATTCCGAAAATCAAGTTTGTCTGTTTGTTTGTTGGCGTATCACGCCTTAACTACTGGACCAATTTCAATGAAACTTATACCATTCGGAAGCCCTTTTTCGGATTGAAACATAGGATATATTTATTAAAATCAAAGACGTGGATATACGTGGAAGATACAACATGAACTCTCTAAACCAAAAGTAGCCATTTGCTACGAGGTTCATTGTATGCTGGTGACAGATATGTTTGTGCAAAGTTTCGCAGGTACGAAGTCGCGGGTATCAGCTAGTATAGAACTAATAATGCGAATTTCCATCCTGCGTAATTCATGACGTTATACGACGTCCCGCTCCCGTCAGTCAGTATGTCAAATCTCGCTCTCTTGGAGTCACGATCAGTGCGAACTCACCAAGCATCATAATAGTCGGAAGGCGCGCGAGCTCTATTTTTCGTGAGGATGAACACTTATCTTCATCAACCGAATAAGTGGGTCAGCCAGTCTGATGATGACAGTAGCAGATTTTGTTGATAATATTGCAATCTAATCTAGCAATCTTGGGATGTTTGTCAACCGTAATTGGGAAATACAGTAATTTGCCTATTGTTTCTTAATTTCCAGAAATCCTTGTTTCCAGATTACGGATTAAAAAACAAATACAAATAAAATATTCTGTAAGGTTAAAAAGACGACGAAGCCCGCCCTAAAAACGTCTTAAAAGTAATTTTAAGAGTAGGTAGGAACATCGTAAAACCCAGCCGTAAAAAAAATATTGATTTTCGCTGACTTTGAGTAAACGCATGCATAAACGCCTGTAAGTTCAAATATAAATAGACGTAATCACTACCTGATGCGATGACAGACGAAGCAGCCTATGTGGCGAACCTATAGCCGGTCCCTCAGAACCAGACACCATCGGAAGCGCTGGCGTCAGAATATGACTCTGGATCTGACCACACTATGCAAACAAGAGAGCGTTTCACTAAAAATTACGATTAGCAGGTTCTTCAATAAGGTCCTTCCTACATAAAAAAAACTGGAATATATCGCACCGAGATGCCTACTCCACATTTTTTGGCCAGTTGAATTTTCAATGTGACGAAAATAATCAAATACTAAAGCAAATACGATCGGGAAACCAGTTTCGTCTGATGGATATATATAATTTCGATGTAGCTGTTTACCTGGCGGGGTGTGTGTCCCATCGTTGGAATTCGGACATTCGTTGTCATCTGCCGAATCTCTGTCGGTATCTGGTTGGTCTGACGCGTTGTCGGAACCTGTAGGATCTGTACCTGACGCGCCGTCGTCGACGGATTCTCTGTTCCCCTCTGACCACCCTATACAAGTAAAAAGGTACTTTTTGAACACACAGATCACAAATAGCTAAATAGATCCCGCTTGGTAGATAAGTTAAATAATTTATAGATTATCAAATGAATAGGCATTTGGGATTGAAAAACGATTTCAATTTAGCTTTCTGATTCTGTGTTATTACCTGATGGTGAGGACGGATCCGCATTGCTATCGGGCTCTCGGTCATATTCATGGACGTCGACGGCATCGGCCCAGCCACTGTCAATATCTGACGAATGTCTGTCAGATATGTCGCAATTGGACGAGTATCGGTTGACATCTGGCGATTGTCCGTCGGCATCTGACCTATTGCTGCCCTCGTCTGATTCGTTGTCTGAATCTGACGAGCTTCGGTCGGAATTGCCATCTGACCTGTATTCGTCGGCTCCCTCGTCAGATTCAACGTCTGAACCAGACGCGTTGTCGGATTCTCTGTCAGGCTCTGGCCACCCTTATAAACAATAACATTGAATTAACGCACAGATCACATAGCCAAATAAATGCCGGTAGAAAGTCAACAAGAATAATCCTGTGGTATAAATGAGTACCGGTTTTTTATGTAGCTCTCTGTTCTGTGACTTTACCTGGTGGGCTGGACGGAGGTGCGTCACTATCGGCATCTCGGTCGGATTGATCGACGTCAGGGGCATCGGCCCAGCCACTGTCCGTATCTGATGAACGCCTGTCAGATGTGTCACATTCCGAGGCGTATCTATCATCATCTGGCGATTGCCTGTTAGAGCCTGAACGGTTGCTGGCCTCGTCTGATGACGCTTCGCCTGATTCTCTATCTGAATGCGACGAGCCTCGTTCGGATCTGTTGCCATCTGACGGGTATTCGTCAGCACTGTCGTCATGTGATGATCGCCTGTCGGTATCTGACCGATCGGCATCCTCGTCAGATCCACCATCTGAACCGGAGGCAGATTCACGGTCGGGTTCTGATGGCCCTTATAAACAAAAATATTTAATTAACACAGATCACATAGCTATATAGATTCCGCTAAATAAATTACAAAAAAGTCCCATATATCATTTTATCCAGCTTTTGGGAATTTTTCTGCAGTGTAAGTTTAGATTATAAAACGGGTTTCTATTTAGCTGTATGTTCTGTGCGTAGTTACCTGGTGTGGACGGAGTTGAATCACTGGTCTCTGTACCTGAGGAGTGGCTATCGTTCCTGTCGGAGACTGCGTCAGATCTACTGTTTGAACCTGACGACTCGTCGTCAGATTCTCTATCCCGATCTGACGACTCTATACAAACAAAAAATAAAAAGTTATGACACAAAGCACAAAGCCAAATAGATTCCACATAACAATTACTCAATCAATTTAATAATGTAAATTATACTCATCCAGCGCAATCGAAAGTGGAACATATTTAAGGTATTTGTTAACATTTTCATGTTGTGAAATACATAACATTTCCCAATAAAGTACAGAAGCGGTCAATATTTAGTTTTGTGCTGTGTGTGCTAGCGTTACCCCGTGGACGATGAGATAAAGTATTTTTATCTCTGGCAGTAATATCCAAATAAGGACGATTGCAATAAAGCTATCGGCAGCATGTTGATCTTGCTCCGTCTCCAACCTCCATTCTAAAAAGGTATGACTCTGAGCGAGAAGTACATAAAATAATATTTACCGGATACGGATGGCGCAGGAGCACCTGTCTCGGCAGCAGCGGCGGGGGTTCCGTCAGACTCGTCGGAATCGGCAGCATAGTCAGATCCACTGTCGGCGGAGCTGCCGTAGAAGTGGCGCGGCCAGAAACTGTCGTAGTCGTCCTGTTCGCTGTTCCCACAAAAAAAAACAACGTTTTTATAATAAGTTTGCTCTGAAGACATGCTCCTACTCCAACTAAAAAAATGTCATTACAGCGTCCCATTCATCAGAGTATGGGTAAAAAGTAGCCCCAGACGCTGTATAAATTATCTTGGTTAGACGCAAAATGCAAAGGCCTGCGCCGAAAATAACTTGTTTAAAAATTAAGCCATAGGCTATTGTTATTGTTGTTGTCAAAATATGCGTGCTTATATTACTAGTATAGATCAGTGTAATTCCCTTCGGGCTTATTATAAATGTAAAGTTACACATATGATCAACAAGATACTATTGGCGTGACTGTAACTCCTTGGAAAATTCTCAGAACCCAAAACACAAGCCTTATGAATTAGCATAGGTTCCGTTTTAAGATACTTAAATGTCAAGGGATTACATTTAAGACACCTTTGTTATATACATGTAATATGAGTGTGTACTATAATGAAATATATAAATTCTCTTATCTTATCTAAGGCCGTGGCCTCATTAGGCAAACTGTGAGCGGCTGACTGTTCGCTTAACTCTGAGCAACGTATCGGTCGCTAACTCAATGTCGAGTGAGTGGCAAACTGCAGCGTACCTATTGCCCGCGGAGCGCTTGCGAGCTCAAGGGAAGGTAGGTACGGTTAGTATACAGGGTATAGGGCGTAGCAGACTGGCGAAACTCTCGAACTAGACTCGTGCTTTCGAAAAACAAACAATGTATGAAATGGGGATCAAATTTTGAATCACGTTTCAAACAAAACGAGATTTTCAGTGTTTAATTTTGGTAGAGTGGGAGTCTTCTTACGTAGGAACTACGTATTACATATTCTTTGGGGCGTAGTGAGCGCACTGAGCCGCCGACCGCGAGCATCGTTCGCTGCAACTCAGCCGCTGACTAAGTTAGTCGGCAAGCGAAAGATCGCAAACTGCGTACAGTACTCGCTGTATGGGCACTCCATATAAAATATATAGGGAGGCGAACTAGAGGCAAACAGTCAGTCGCTCACAGTTCGCCTAATGGGGCAACGGCCTAATAGTAGTGTGGTAGTGTGCGGTGCGGGTACTCACTCGCCCTCCTCGTGGTACGCGCCGCCGTAGTAGTCCTCCTCCTCCTCGATGTGTTCGTCCTCGTCGCTGTTTTCGAGGAATTCTGAACTTCCGCTGTCGACAACACCAAACAATGTCAACACGCATTCAATTATAAACAACAAACTCACTTAGAAAAGGCTTTCAAGGAGCTCGTAAACTAAACTAACGAATAATATTGCTCATATCCTAAAACGGTTACAAATTGCTATTAGCTATATTTTGTACTCGTGTTATGGTGCTCTATTAATCCATCAAGGTCTGAAAGTTATGCATTAGCTTTTGAAGTTTTTCGGTTTTTCTCTTTATTGTACATCCATCGCCCTACAGAGTGAAATCACATGCATTCATAATGTACTAGTTCGGGATCCTATGGATTCAAATACGGGTAGTATTTGTAAAAAATTGTTTTGTAAAAAAAAATTATGTCATAATACATTTTCATTTTCAATGTTTTTAGAACAACGTGTGACGCATCCGTTATTATCGCACGGGACTAGCTTCTCTTTGGGAAGATTCAGTTAAAAACAATTCTTCAAATAGTCCAGTCACTGGGGCTCAAAAACGTGTGTGCCTGGATATTTTTCCGGGATTTTTAAAAATTTGCAGTATGTAGCTATTATACATTTTCATTTGTTATTTTGCCACCTCGTAATTTTGTCATTTTTTACAACTTATGTTGCTGTTGCTATATAGTTTTTCCGTTGATGTTGCCGCTACGATTTAGCTCAGATGGGCGTTATTGCGTTTATAAATATTGCAGCCTGTTAGGGGAAAGTGGGAGGGGAAAAGCTGTGCCAATTCCACCTAGCGTGAGATAAAGGCAGGAAGAGGATGTCTATGTGTGATCCCTATGCTCGGAGTGGGTTATTTGTTTAGCACGCAAGGTTATTGTGTACTGCGTACCTACCGGCTGGTCCCAGGTGCGGGCATTCGCGCCATTTCCGCTTCGAGGTCTGCGAACAATACAGCTTCATGAATCTACCCGCCATTATATCTAAATACTATAAGCTAAGTCGACGCATGTCCGTATAAAATATACTGAATGAAGTTTTTGATATTTTTAGGGCCCCCAATTCAGACTAAGAGCCCTTAGTTTTTATGAATACGCTTGATTTAGTCAAGATGTCTGTACCTACGTATTTCATTCTGGTTTTAGGTCACCCAAGCCAAATATTAAGAGAATTACTGGACATTTTACGAATGCGATTGATTTTCGCAAAATGTTGTACGGAAGTTACGTAGCTGCTTAGAGTAATTTTAATCGGATTTTCACTAATAGTTTCATTTCAGATTGCTTTTGTGATCCGTGCGTAAGCTAGTCCCGTTTAGTGCGTATTCTGTGAATGCGGGGACCAATACATATTTTGGCACGCTGTGTGTGTGTGTAGGGTACCATAATTTTGCAGAAAGCTAATACAAATACACGTATGCATAAAGTTTAAAACGTGGCAATTAAGTCTTGGTTCATTTTATTTTATCAGCTATTTGTATAAATACGAGTAAGTACCTAGCTAGATGAATGTCAGCATTTTATCGAGAGTCAACTAACTTACGAAAGGACAGCTGCAGCAACGTGGTACGTGTCATATTTTAAACAAAATAATCGCGATCAATACATTATTATTCAACATTAATTTAAAAACTTTGCTACATGAGGCCATTGGAATATTACTAGAACTAAACTAATCCTAAATAACAATATCACAAATACAAAGGTTAAATAAAAATATGCTAATAAAGCTATACTCCCCGTATCAAGTGTAGGTTATGAAGCTGCATTGTTCCCAGTTAGAATACAACGAACATAAAATATCAGCGTGTCTTTTTAGATAGTCTAAAGTCAGTACGCCAGTCCCAATTTTATACTGTCACGTGGCTGTTATTTGAAGCACCCATAGTCTTTGTAAGAAACAGCTAAAGTGACTGCCGTCGGCTTTAAATTCACCAAAAAAACACTGTTTGTTAACATTAGTTATAATAAAAACAAACCTGCTCTGAATTTTAGCATATCCTGACGTTTTGTCTTCATCTCGTCAGTCAAATTTTGTACCATTTTCTCTATAAATGAGTCCAACACTAGACTTCGACATTCTGACGTTATAGGAGATCTGAGAACAGCATTATTTACAAGTTAGAATAATTATTTATAGTCCTAAAGTGCGCTAATCCGATTCGCATTTTTTATATACTTACTTATTAGGTAGGACTTCTTGTTGTAAATGCTTAAGAATTTTAGCCGTTATATTTTTAATGGGGAGGATGTTGTTAACTCCACCGTGGACCGATTTAAATGAAACTTGGAACTTATATTATAGATATTATAAAGACGTGACCTTTGAATATTTTATCCAGAGTACCACGTACGAGCGAAGCCGCGGGCGGAAGCTAGTTTGAAGAAAATATTAAGGCTTGTTTCACCTGCAAATCGGACAATCCTTTTTCTTCTTCTTCCACATAGTAATACAGTATTTACAAAAGGTGTGCGAGCAGTTCAAAGTAGTTGCTTCGACAAACAGTTCAGCGCAAACGCTGCACTGCAATTCGCTTTCCATGAGCTCTCCGAATTCATTCAATGTGTCCTGCTTCGACGTGCCTTCAGTCGGATCCATGCAAATTTTCTCTAGGAGAGTATTCTTTTCTGTTTCCACGGATTGCAGATCACTTTTCACCTGTGGGCAGGTAGGTACTATTGTTTGGAAATTGGTAGGTATATTCAATATTTGTCTGTTTGGAAGTTTTTTTAGGATAACATACGGTCTGGCTACTCTTTGTGCTAAAGAGTAGACTGTATGCAAAGTCGCACACAACCCGAAGCCCAAACTAGTCTTCTTGCTGTGCTATCCAGACTCACAATAGTAAATGTTTAAAACAGATTATAAAGTCCACAGCTGAAAAGACAGAGGATAGATTTCCATGAAGATCTATACATATTAAACCTTCTCTTATTCACTACGTCAGTCCATAGTGAATCCGAAGGCTGTCCTACGCTTCGTTTTCCTCTAGGAGACATACCTTTTCCAATTGCCTTTGAAGCGTAGATATCACTTCGCTAGATTGATCCACCTGTTTCTGTATACGTTCAGCAGCGAGCGCCGCCAATTCTGTTTCCCTCTCTATCACACGAGCCTTCAAATAAAGAATGTAAAAACAAATTAATTGGAATACTTGTTTACTTATTCTTATTCCACCCAATTATTCTACCTCTTTTTAAAACATGTCTCAGTTTGTACCACAGGAATATTAGCAGGCGAAAGCTAGTGAATGTATATGTGAGTATTGTCTTGTCAATGCTACGAGTTTACGCTTTTATCATCCTTGTGGTTTTACTTAGTAAAATATAATTTACTTTACATAATTTATAAGTTTAAAAACTCAAAAAACCGAATTCAATTTGATACGCCTTCATTATCAAATGATGATGATGATGATGGCACTTCATTCGGACTGTTCTATTGATTGTAGAAACCACAGAAAAGTCACAGAAAAGCAAAATACGCAATTTCGTGTACGTGAATGACGTGTTTTTTCAGTTATTTTTTTAACTGCCAAACTACTGAACCGTTTTTGATAAAAAAAAACGGGACCAATCTAGAAATAGGTATGTCCTTTCAGATAAAAAATAATTTTTCAAATAGGTTAATAAATGACGGAGTTCTGAGGTAACAACTATAAAAAAAAACAACCAAATTGAGAGCCTTCTCCTTTTTTTGAAAATGGTTTAAAAGAGGTTGTTCTCGTTTTTTTTTCATAGTAAACAAATACTTACTTGAACTTCTTCTTTAGACTTCTCAGCATCCAACTGAGCTGCAGTCAACTTCTTTTGAATTTCTTCTCTCTCTTTTTGCTAAAAATTTAAACGAAAATATGTAAGGTTTTGATTCATATTATCAGTTCGCCTATAACATAAAATTAGATAGGCATCTAACGGCTTACAGCCTATAACCAACCCTCATTACCACTAACCAGCAGTGGGTGAAGAGAAGATTTACAAACGTAAAACGCTTTTTGAAAATAGGTACATATTTGTCCTATGACCTCACGAATGTTAGCTGTCAAAAATCTTATCGTCAACTACTTCGCCGTTTTTTATGACAATAATTCAAAAAATCCAACCCATTTAACATAAAAAATCTAACAAACTGATCCATTTTAGCTTTCTCCTCTGCCTGAAGTTTATTCATTTGTTCAATCTGTTGTTTCAGTTCCTGTTCAGCCTTGATTCTTTGTTGTTTAGTCTGCTCAACTTGATCGGCAAGGTTCTGTTTTATGTTAGTCAGTTCTTGTTGAAGCTCTATTTCTCTTTGACGCTTCAACTCTGCCATCTCATTAAGTTCCTGTATAAAAAAAAAAGTTTAAAAGTTGAGTAAAGAGTCATACTCATTATAAATGCGAATGTTTAGATGATTGTACCCAAGTAGTTCCTGCTATTGGAGGTAGATTTTGAATAATAAATAGGATATGGATGTTAGAGGGGTATTTTAGAGGGCAATTTTAGATTAGACAGTTGCCTCAACTACTAGTCTGAAATTGCACTGCTGCATTTTTTAAACTTTGTTATTTCAGTTTGAGAAAGGGATTGATAATTGATAGTGAGCCACTAACTCATACGAGCTTGCTTGCTTGCTTACCATTTTACTCAAATCAAATAATAGGCAAATAAATTATTTCTAATTCCCTCTTCTGTCTCTCTCTACAAACCTTTTCTTTTGTCAGTCTCAATAATTCAGTTTCCCGTCTCAGTGTATCTTCTAACTCTTGCCTTTCTTTCAAGCGAACCTCCTCTTGTTCTTGTATCTTGGCTTTCAACTTGTCTAACACGTCTTGTTTAGATGTACTTTCCCGATTCAGCTCAGACAGGAAATCATCACGTTCTTTCAAAAGTTTCTCTTTTAACAAGCTATTTTCTTTGAGGAGCTGTGACTCATTTTCGTTATGTTTGCTTATTTGCTCCTGTAAAGATATTTTGTACAAAGTAATTTATCGTAGAAAGGTAAAAATAACAAGCAAATCCAATGATCATAATTAATAAATATATTGAAAGATTTTACACAGCTGAACCGAAACACAAACTAGGCTTACCATTAACTCAGCAATTTTGCCTTCCATCTCATTTTTGACACTTGTGAGCTGTGCATCCCGCTCCTGAATGAGCGAGCATTTCTGCTGCTCCACCTCATTCTTTTCTCCTTTCAAGTTTTCTATTTGAACAGAAAACCTATCTTCAAGCTGTTTTATCTTTCTGTTCATATCCTCTTGCAACTGTTTTTTAAGTATCATTGAATTGGTCTGCATTTGCTTTGCATTTTGTATTTTATCTTTGATGTGTTGCATTTCACTTTTTTGAGATTCTTCAAATTTTAATTTGACATCATCTATTATGGTAGAATTGTGACTGATTGTCATTTTCATGCGTTTTCTTGGTGTTTCAAATATATCAAACGAAGGAATTAAAAACTTGTATTGTAACTCATCACAAGGCCCAAGTCTGATGAGGTCTTCATGTTCTAGTTTTCTTCTTGAACCTTTGCCGATCGTTTCATTGTTAATTTGAATACCAGCAGTGCTATGATCTTCAACATACCAGTCATTCTCTTCACTCTTTATAAACGTGCAATGTTTCCTTGATATCATCACCCTTGGTATGCAAACAGAATTTGACAAACTACGGCCAAGTGTAAACTGAAATTATAATAAGTACTTTTACTAAGATGCTCCAAAAGAAGAGATCAATTACAAAGCAGGACATAGTGTGGTTTCACCATCACAATGGTTGGGTATTTATTTCACCAAATAGTCCTAAGAGGTTCCTACAGTAGGTAGGTACCAACCTAATGATACACTATCACTAGCACCTTTCACTGATCACTGGTACTTTGGTAAGATCACCAAAGTAATAGTAAGATAATATCGAAGTGCATTTCTACAGCATGAGCGTCACAAGGTCAAAATAAAAAGCTGATGCAGATTTTTCTGAACTCACATTTCCGGAGGTTATAATAATTTTCTTAAATTTGGAGAATTCCGAGCTCAATGGCTGGCACGCAAGTAAGACCGGATTATCATCATTCTCCTCCATATTAAACTCTATTTAGCTAAAATAGCAGCCAGCAATATAGTAAAAAACTTTATTTTTCCACAACAAACAAATCCAAAAAGCAAAGAGATTCTTCTTCTTTTCATAAACTTAGAGGGCCCTTTTTCTTCGTAAATGCAATGAATTGCAATGCAATGGAAAGGACAAGTAAACAAGCACAAGCTGTGACACTAAAATAAATGGCAGGAACATACACCAGCAGGGACAGAGTTTGACATTTTTTGAAACGTCAAATTGGATAGTTGTTCCATGGTTGTGCTTTACCGGGCTGTGCAAAATCGGGCTGTACAAACTCAGCACGTGTCAGGAATGCACGACCGTGGAATTCACGTATATTATACATGAATTCCACGGTCGTGCATTCCTGACTGCGCTTTCCACGGCTGTGTTTTGACAGGCTGTACATTCCATGATTGTACAATAACCGGACCCGTTGAATTAATGACGGACAGAGGGGACACGAGTTTTGACATTTTTTGAAACGACACATAGCACTTTTATTTTAATAGTTTTTCTTGTGTTATTGTGAGTATTGTTGTTTAATTTTGGTGGAATTTTAACCAATAATACTTAGGTCGTAACATAAAGTGTGAGCCATTGGAATAAATGTGTGTAAAGTGGTTTTTCTGAATGTGAAAATTCGTGTTAGGTTTTGAAGAGAAAATCCACCATTTTCTTTTCAAAACAAACGACAGCCGACTTGACAATTGACTTGACTTGACTTATTTATTACAATTTTAACACTTGACATTGGCAAAATTGTCTGTCGAAATGACGGACACAGGCCATTATTGAAGAGAAGAAGAAGAAGACGGACAGAGGCCATTATAGGTTAGTTTTAGAAATAAATGAGGATTTTGAAAATAGAACACGGTATCTTTATAGAAGAACTGCAAAGGAACTGATTATGTCGTTTGTTGAATATAGTTTTCTAGTTGTAGTAAAAATTATAAAACGCGCTCTCCGCCTTCTATCTCAAAACGATTCAACGTATAAAAAAGATTTATTAAAACAAAAGTTGTAGGGAAGTTAATCCTCTACAATATTGATCATACATATAAATAGCAAAAAACCCATAGGAAATGAGATATTTGCAAGAGGTAGCTTTTTGTGACCTTTGACCTTGAGATTTTAATAGTCGCGAACACCCTACCATAATGTAGGTTTTGAGACAACTTATAAGATGTCAAGATACAAGTTTATACGAGTTTATAGCTTGGTATCTCAAATTCCGAGGTGAAATGCTAATTTGACTGGGCTAGTAGTAAAATGATCGTGAACTATTTTCTACGATAGATAGACCGTACCATAGTTTCTGTTGAAATAGATAAGTAAGTACTTTGTAAATGATTCATGTACATTGTACGTATTGTAGGTACCTAGGTTGTTCAAAAATAAGTTTCATTTATTTCAATTTCATGTGGATTTCTCCAAAGCAAAGCTTATGTAGGTACAATTATATTATACCTACCTATTCAATTAAGTGTCTCTAACACTAAAAGGAGTTATTTCTTTTTTTAATGGTTTAGGTAGGTAAGTACCTAAGTACTTAGGTACCTACGGATAGTAGGTACTTAGGTAGTACGTAGATAATTAAGAACCTATCGCGCTGTCTTGGCCCGAGATTTTCCTGCCCTAAACGAAAAACTCCCAGAAACCTTTGCTGAGCCCCCTAATAAAGGAACGAAAGAACGGCTTTCATGAAATGCGGAGACGGACCGGTTGGCACGCGGTGACAGTGCCAGCATATTTGTCGGATAAAACGAATAGATAGAGGTCTTTAATATAAACGAAGCAGGCTTTGGTAGGTAGGTACCTAAGTACCTACTCTCGAAAAATGCATGTTGCCGGGCGGGTTCATAATGAATTTTTAAAGATAAGCAGTTGTTGTTTCTCGCACTCGCACCTCGTCGGATCACACAATTACCCCGTTCGCATCCGTTTTGCCTCTAGTTGTATCACGTATATACCTATTACTTATGTACCTAAGTAACTACATTATGTGCAATGAACATAGGGTCTTGGATTTGTGCGTTGATTTACAAGATCTACGCACAGTAATGATGATTTGATTTACTTTAAACTTTGCTGTTTAATACGCAATCCAACTAGTTGGTCGGTTAGTAGGTATATATATATATATATATATTATTTTTTTCCTATCTGGTTTGTTCATTAGTGATCTAAAGTATAATTATTTTTGAGACTTTTTTTTATTTGTCGATTTTTTGGTGAACCTGTACGTGCCTGTACGCTTGTACCTACATAGAATCAGTACCAAAGGGTTACTTGATCTTGGAATAGCTTATCAGTGAAATTAAAACAAAAAAGAAAATAAATATAATGTAAACAACTACTAAAACAAACCAAGTAAATTTTTCTTGCGATTTTTAATAACGATCGTCATGACCTATGTGTTGTCCTTTCCCTACCTTGTATGAAGGTACGTACTTTGCCTAGGTACGTAGATACTTAAGTGAACAAACGAATGGTGTTGTAGGCTACATAGGTATTAGTTCTGCGAATGAACAAAGCTCTTTGACGAGTGGATAAGGGTAACCCAAAAAAAACGGTGCACTGGTAACCCTTGCTTATTTTTTAGGTTCTATTCTTATTTTGAAACCAAGTACCTACCTTGGTAAATATGCATGATTTTACACTCCGTATCGATGTTCAAGAAAGGTGGGCTCAAACGGATCTCGTGTCGAAGCACGACTCGCGGGTGGCTCCACACCACATCGCCCCTCAATATATCAACACGGACAGGACGAAAATTGGACTGGACCCTTGTTAATGTCCCGTACTTAGGCCCTTTCGCCCTTGTTTCTGATTATTTATTTAAGACTTATTGATCTGCAGCAGTGGTTAATGGGTTAGCGGCAAAAGTCATCTGGCCTCATACCACTTACCCTCGAACACATGAGCGATGTAGATAGAGGCTCCTCTAGAGGCGAGTTCAGGCGCTGCCCTAGGCAAATGCTCGTTTTGGCGGCTTGTTTGGATTAGGTACCTACCTACTCCCACGAATGCAATGCCCTCGTACGGGTGCAAATAGAACTTCTAAGACGTGACTGTCGCGTTGCATTCATCCTATAAATCAACTGTGGTTTTTTAGGTGATTAGCAAAAGTTTATTTTTTACATAGAAGATCATTGGTAATTGGATACCTAGCTAATTCTTTTACACCCTATATACAATACCACAGCGATTGTGTAATAAATAAGTAGTATTTGCCTGCCACAGATTTACAATAAACAATAGCTGTACGATTTCGGTAAAGGCCAGCATTCTAATATTAAGTTTATCGAAGCAAAGGTCATAATATCGGCTGCGGAGTTTGCTTATATGTGGGTTGGTAAACAGAAAGTCAATAAACTTGTATTGTAGCTTGACTCTGCTTTGCGAAAGTATTCCATAGGATAGGTTATTTTATCTATTTCACTACAGCTACGCACGTAGCGCACTCGCGTAGAGCGCTACGATTTAGCTACGAGCCTCTACGAGTGCCTACGAGAAGCTACGGAGCATTCTGGCTGTGAGTTGTGTGTGGCATTTAGATTGTTATTTATTGTACCTACCTACGCATGTCAGAAGTCCTAGGTTTTTGATTAAGGTAGATGGGTAATCTGCTCCACAGTGCGTGGAGTTTATTTTCTGTTGCGGAGGGTTTAATTGCGTGAAATTCCAGATTGTTTATCACCTGTGCTCTAGTAACCGGACCTACCTGGGCAACGTAAGCTCTCTATCTGATCTTATTAAAAGCGAGGTGAATCCTTGATTCCGATCACGTAGACAATTATTCGACTAAAGTGTGCGGGCTTGAATCACTAACCTCAGCGAACGGCCAACTTTTACAATAAATCCATCCTGGTCTCGACACTTAATCAGTCCTCCGATAAAAGCTTTAATCGTGAGTTAGAAGTACCTACAGAGGCAACTGATTTTATTCCGATGTTAGGTGAACTAAATTACAAAAGGGAACTGAGAATGACTTTCAAAAGTCGGGCACCCACCTTTATAATGGGCCTATTGATTTCTGGTAGTTAACTTTTATTGGGTTGGCAATAACATGTTTATGATTTTTGGGACGTTTTTACGCTGCCTTAATCGTAAAGTTCAACAAGTGAAAATTACATCAAAACTGAAAATAAATATGCCGAACATGTACTAGATGAATGAGGGCGCCGTGGCACGGGACCTCTAAAGCTAGCGGATCTAACGGATGATGATGATGATGTAACTACTATGTATACGTTCTGCTACAATTTTTTCAAGTTTGAAAGTTTATGCCCAGCTAGCAAAAGTGAACGGTTAATATTTAGTGTAATCGCTCGCTTTGGACTACTATGAGAAATCATTTGCTAACGAACTGTTGGGAAACATGTTGGAAGACGTCGTGTCATAATCTTTTTCAGTTTTAAGTGAATTCATGGTCGAATAAAGGCAGGGTTTACTGGTAGCTTTGCAGAGGTAGCGCCGCAGTTAATTTCACTTAGCCGAGATCACTTGGTTTAGATGCTTCCTGATTTCTGCCTCTTGAAAAGGACTATCTACTATAGAAATGTCTCAGGGGTAGCAAGTTGAGCTCAATCGAGAGCCAAGTTTCCAGAAATAAACCAATTCAAGAAAAGATTCAATGCAAAAAAAATAGAGCTGAATTGAAACTCTCCTCCTTTTTTGAAGCCCTATGCACCATTTGCACACGGCTGCATTCTCAGATTACCAAAAATTCTAATTCTATGGCTGCATCTTCCAGTGAGTTGGTATTGTATTTTTTTTAAGTCGTTAAGCATAGTCAGTAAGAGTGACCGACGTCTAACCAAATAGCATTCGCTAAGTGCAACAGTAGTTATAAAGTAGAGTAGAGTAAAGAGTTTATAAATTTATATCATGAGTAAAAAAATCTAGTTATACTATTCTAAATAATATTCTAGAACATGTTCTACAAATAGCACAGAACACAACTCAATAAATAGTTGCATACTTATTGAGACTGCATTCAACGATCACAATCGCTTAACAAAAGTTCCCGGTCCATTTTTGAGTTCTAAAGTTTTATGGGAAACCTTGTCCGATGCACTTTGTTTACGAACAAATCGAGCTATGTTCGATAAAGGATCGAGTCCGCCGTTCGCCTTCAACTTAAAATATGTCTTTGTTCCGCTAGTTACGACGACGCAGTGCTTGATGAAACTTTGTTGGGTACCTATTTCATTTATTTATTATTGATCATGGGTTTTGTTATTTGCCTGGCTAGAGTGTGGATGAATAAAAGTGTAGAGGTAGGCAATCATGACCCAAGAAAAGGATAACGGTCTAGGTACAGGTGAATCTATGATCCCGTACAGATTGGAAAAAGGCAGGAAGCTGATGTGTTTGTAGTTAAAGCTAATAGATATAGGTATGGATTATAGACACTTGCGATATTAAAAGTCAGTAGCACTGGTTTATGGATTCTTAACAACCTCTCTCGCGACAGATCCCAAAAATTACATTATTACTGAACAACATCAAAAACTCATGTGCATTTACATAACGCTCTGGCAGAGCTAGGTAGGTACAGTTTTATGTCCCGCATGAACCGGGTTTTTCCGGAGAGACACCAGATGAGAGACGTGATTCAATTTGCATGGTATGATGGACGGATTACTGGCTGTACCTACTCGTCCCTTTGCACTCACAAATGCCTACCGACTTAAATTTTGTTCAAAATGTTCAAGTAGGTATCAGAAACAGTTTTGTACATTATTGTTTTACGACTTAGAAGGTAAGTAGATAATTTTCGATCTGATTTTCCTGGAACGGGCTTGCGGTCTTTTGCAAGAATTTTCATTTTAGAGATACGAAGTGTGGCATATTTGTTTGTCTGTGTGTCCACGTAGTATGTAAACAAATGCCTAAATAAAATCCACTTACTATGCAATACAGATCATGGTTTAATGATTTCTCAAATAAAAAGTTTACAACTAATACAGTAGGTATTTACAAAATACACATGAAACAGTTGAGCTATCTGCAAACCGTTGCAAGTAATTTACAGCGTGTCCCACCGGAAGCGTGCACAAGACACAGTCAGCATTGCCGCAATATGCAAATTCAGATTACCAAAAAAATATTTTGTATACTATTTAAAATTATGGAAAATTTATGAAATATAAATAGGAACTAAATTGGAACTAGATTACTAATAGAATACTTATATTTTTGTTTGAATACATACTTATACTTAATACATAACTATTGAAGCCAATGTTGAAGCTTTTATATTTGAGGACCTTTAAAATTGCCTCTCTAAAGTTAAACTAGTGTACCAAAGCTAAGTAAATAAATATGTATGGTATGGATGGAATATTGTTTACCCATCCACCTACCTAATGTCTACATTGTTCAAAGACGAGGGACCGAAGCAAGCAATCATGTAAAAGGTTATACGGTACCATTGATTAAATCAGAGAACCTTTCTTCCGGGCTAATAATTCATAATACACTAGAACGAGCACGAATGAAGAGTAATATAGTACATAGGTACCTATTCTATATTATAAGCTGTAATCAATTCAAATGGAAACTCATCTCAGCACAGCAGTAAGTTTACAAGGCGTAAAATAAAGAGAGAGGTAACCACAAAAACCTATAAAATAAACTTGCAAAATGTTTCTTTCTATCAAAAGTTCAACAGAATACTTACTTACCTACTGTATGAAAAATGCGTCTCCCCTTGCAGTCATATAAGTTCAGCCGTGTCTGAGGCGCTAATGAACCGCGCGAAGAACATCGTACCTACTAAAGACTGGAGTGATCTTGGGGTGGATTTTTTGAGCGAACCTTACCGTGTTCATTAGTGTAATTAACTTATGCCGAAGGTACCCATTCTTTCACAATTCGTTGGGGCTCGGTTATTTAATTACAATCTGACTCTGAGCCGGTAGCCTAGTTTCAAGAAGGAGCTTTAGCATAATTTTACAAGAAGATCGTTTGAAGGTAGGTATGTTTGAGCTTCGTAGAATATTTTTAGGATTCCAAAGTCTGATTTTGGAACATGTCTAGTGGGTACTGCCATGTCTTTAGTAAGTACTTATCGTTTGTTGAGTCATAGTGCATATTTTTAAACGATATGCATATAGTTTTATATATTGAGTAAAACTAGTAAAATCTCCAACAAAGCTAAGTACGCGTGCAGTGGTCACATTTATTGAACGGACAGTGTGCCCTAAAAAACTAAGGTACACGATGATAACTGCTTAGGTTAGTTAGGTATAGCTTCAAGGGCACATAAAATATGGTAAAATACTTACTGTATCTTGAACATATCAACTTCATAAAACGTTACTGCTTTTATCGATAATAATAATGTTTATAGGCAAAAGGGTTCCCTGTTTCATCTACTAAGAGTCCTTTTTCCAATGGAATTAAAGAGTCACCATAAATACTAAAGGATAAAATAAATATAGCTCTACCAAACTAATGCTATGGTCGTGGTAGAGTTAGAGATTGACATCCAAACAACATGTTTGTTCTAAAGACCATTTAACTAAGGTTCAATGTAATTTACCCCTGTGCCACTTACAGACTTTGTAGCTCCTCTTGGGCAAACTTGGCTAACTACAACTAAGCGGTTCGTTTATTAATTACGACGAATCCATTTGAACTGGAGAGAGATAGTTCCGAAGCGATTTCCATATTTTGTAGTAGCTGAGTTTTGTTTGAAATGTTTTAGTATCAGAGGCGGTTCTGTTCAGTTTGTGGCGTCAGCGTCGGCATCGGTCGCTCAATGGTAATTGGCAGGCTGGATCGCACGCTCGCAGAAGTTGAATTAGTTTTTACTGGGAACCTGGACGGTGACACGAGACATAGCTCGAGCGGAACGCCATCATCTAGCCTCAAATTAATTAAAATAATTCACTGAAAGCGGAAAGCCTCGCGAAACCCCAGCTTGTTATCACGCTCTTGTTGCTTTGAAAACATTTAACTCACTGCTTCCTCACATTCGTAATAAATTCTGGCGGCGCGGCGGCGGCGTGTCATAGCATGTGACTCTTCAATACCATCCTATTAAAAGTTATTAGTGCCGTGTTTCGCCGGATCCACGGGAGGGGCTGACTAAGTGAACAAGGTGCCTGGTGCGACCTCGTGATAATACTTTGTGAGCCCACTTTGCTGCCTAGAAGTCTCAATGAAGTGTTATAATACCTAGTAGATACAATTATTTACCTACGAACCTGGTTCTAGTAACCAAGTAAATAAAATTCATTGAAAAACCAGACTAGATGACCTGCCCCGATTCCCCCAGGGTCACCAAAACCTTCTCCAGAAATGAAGTTACTGCTGCGTTATGGAATAGGTTACTGGTTAAATAATTTACTAATAAAAACCAAATAAACAAACAGAGATAGATATGACAAAGTAATGATAAAGTGCGCTTCATTTAACCTTCGAAGTAATTACCTACCTAAGAATACCATACATATTTTACCTATAGGTCTCTCAAAAGCTCGTAGGTAAGTATATCTTTTGACAGGTGGGTTAAATTACTAGATGAATTTACAATTTTAGGTTTAGGGTTAGGTTTTGTGATTTAGGCGGACATCAAGTTCAGAATCTTTCCTATGCTAATTCACTTGCTTTTTAATTTATCATGTATGTCATGCTATAGAAATTGGTGTCGCAATACCATGGCTTACTACTTATATAGAAACCCATAAAATGCATAAAAGGTTGTGAAGTGCAGAGCACTTGAGAAAATGTTGATGCTAGGTCACGCATGGCATGTCGGGGCATGCTTCCGGGAGCCCCCAACCGTGTGATGACCTAGACGTGCTTGCTAACACAATGGGATAAGAGGCAGCTAGGTGAAAGCAAGTTTTATTTAACTCTTACAATGACTTTACAATATTCCGGTAGAGTCAACATCACAATACAAGAAAAAATATTAATTCTGAAAAAGTGGTCCTTCACAGATCATAATTATAATACTATACCTAATAGTAATAGGTATGTGCTTATTAATAAATATTTATTTCATACAAAAAAACTCCAAAAAAATATATCGAGAAAAATAAAATTTACCTTACGGACAATTGTTTCAGTCATGGCATGATTCAGGAAAATCCATGAATAATGTGAACTCAGCAGTGGGAAAAATTAGGCTAGTATGAACTATGCCCGAGTGAAACCACACATTAGCACTAAGTTTCATAGAGAGGCAATATACACTCACACACACACCCTCACCCTCACGGCATGCTATCTTCACCGGCGCGTGGCACTGTCCGGCCACGACGTTTTTACACCGGAACTCCCTATGAGTTAGTAGGATAGGACTGTCGCTTCCGGTAGCGCCTACCTTTTATTATTTAACCTCACTACAAAACTGATATGGAGATGTCCACGCGATGCGGAGAATGCGATAAATACAGCGCAGGGGGTATGCAAACAGAATATTTTGATTTTACGGTATTCATATCTAGGAATTTTAAATATCTTGGTTCACCAGTAGATAGCTTGTATTTTAGTAAATATGTGGGTAAACTTGGTACACTTGCAAAATATAAAAGCAATACGTTTACGCGCTGATTTTACTTATCACTTAACACTTGCACTTGTCACTCGCGCTTGATACTTAACAAAGTGTAAACCAGGCATTATGCGACAAGCTAGTCAATGCAAGCATCAGTATGTAGCCTGATCATATAGACTTATGTAGTAAAATACAGCAGGCACTATTCATTCCTCACAATAATGTATGTTCTAAATTAGCTCTGTAGCTATATTATGCTTTATGATGATATACGTCTTATTTTCGTAAGAAGGTTAGCTATGTATTTTTTTCGGAATCCACAATTTTACGAAGGCCGTTACATGATTTATGTAGGTAAGCGATATTGCAGATTGTATTACATGAGGAAGGGATACCGCATAATTTCATAAAAACATTCCAAAATTGCCTCGAAACCCGTTAAACATTATTTTTTCAGTTTTTTATCTTTGTTTGTTTAATATCGTTCGTAGTCAAATTAAATATACCGAACTAAGTACATAGGTTCATTTTAAAAAGATTCTTTGAATACTTAGCTATAGTGAGGGACCCGCTATAATTCTAAAACATGTTGGCTTGATTTTAGCTTGTGCCACGTGTATAGTCTTTGATAAGGTTAATAGATAAACATTTAATTTTGTTTGACAAACCATTGAAACTCTAAGAAATAAAAACATACTAGTTTTTCTAACAATAGCTTGAAATCTTGACCTTCTAACCTTATGCTCTAACAAACACACAGCGCCGATTCGCTCACGCTGACACGTATGACACTAAGATATTCGCTCGCTTCTCTCGTTCAGTTAACTATATCGGGAGAGTATGTATGTATATATATACATATATATACATGCACACAGATAAACGTGGTGTTATACCAGCCAAGTACGTTGTGTTTCTTCAGTTTGCAGCTAAGGTGGCTCAAGCAAGTCGAGACCATAAAATTATTAGCATAAATGGCCCATTGTTCTACTGAGATCGTTACACTGGCAGCCATTTGTATAAATATCTGTGGTAGAAAAAGTCGTGGCCGGATTAAGTTGCTCGTCGTACATTATGAGAACATCCGCATTATATTTCACAGAGCGGCATGAATTATGTTCTGTTGGACCGCACAGTGTAAAGTTACTTTGAATCAGGCGATGGAAAATTCCGGAGATGCTACGAATTTTTCTCAAATCCGCGTAGCTTATCCTCGCTTTTATATTATAAATGTGAATGTGTGTTTGTTTGTCAGTTTAGTTTTTACGGTTAAACCAATGAAACGATTCCAACTAGATTATAGAGGGCATGAGTAGGTAGGTACCTACCTAAGTTAGAAATTGTAAAAGTAATGTCGCTAATAGAGTAGGTACGAGTAAATACGTGTCGGTTTGTTGTTGGTCCATCATAAGCGGCTAAGTGAGGTGCTTTGCTGTGGTGTGCTGTGCACGTAGGGTTTTACTTGTGTAAGGTTTACTGAATCTCTCATACAAAAGATTATTACTTTATAACATAAACAAACTATCCTGATGGCTGTGAGGCGGCGGCGGTGGAACGAGGGAGGGCAGGGATTCGGAACCCGACAGGGGACCGGAGCACTCGTCATTAGATTTAGCGAGCGTTTAAAGATTTGTGGTCTATCTTATAAAAAGTTGAAGTAGACATTATGTCTTGTTTACCATACGTAATCAGGACATAATGTCTACTCTAACTTTTTATAAGATAGGGGGTTGGTTTTTGAATTAAGTTTAAGTTAATGTACCGAGTTAATTTGCTGTTGATTAAGTGATATGATGATGATAATGATGAATATAAGTTTTGAGTTATTTCACTGGTTGTTATTTCTGAGATGGTTTTACATCTCAGAAGTGGGATTACCGAAAATTACGTAAGTACACGTCCATTATATTTGGTTAAAGAAAATAAAATAAAAACAAAAGTAGTTGTAAAATTGCCACTACTCCGTTGGTTTTAGCTCTGCCTTATGTACGATGGGGTTGTGGGTTCGATTCTTTTGTGTGTTGCGTATAATATGTATTATTAGTTTTACTTAGTTTGGCACCGATAGCGTTTTATTTTGTGCGTTATGTTAAATATTCATGAATGATTGATATTTGGTTATTTCTTTCATATTACACTGGTTTAATTATTTTCAAGATGACGCAATGTTAAAGGTATATACGCTTGAAGACTAAACATTCCAGCAACACATTACAGTTTTGTTTACGTTACGTCGCTATACTTCACAAGTTGTTCCTTGTATTGTGTTTAAGTTTGAGTTACAGGGCCCCTTATCGCTAGCCATGTAGTACGTAGAACCTATGTGGTATGTCGTCGCAACCAAATACTCATTCTAAAAATAGATTTACTGAGATTACTTTGATACTTTGATACTTTGATACTTTGATACTTTGATACTTTGATACTTTGATACTTTGATACTTTGATACTTTGATACTTTGATACTTTGATACTTTGATACTTTGATACTTTGATACTTTGATACTTTGATACTTTGATACTTTGATACTTTGATACTTTGATACTTTGATACTTTGATACTTTGATACTTTGATACTTTGATACTTTGATTGATAAATGAACAGAATGATGTACATTATTATCAAGTGATAAATTGTTATATTGGTTAATTAGAGAATTATTCATTTATTAAACGATTGAATTGTTTAACTGTTCAATGTGATTAATAAAGTTCGATAAGAAATTTTAATGTCGGTGAGCTGTTAAAGTTGTATAGTATTAAGACGTACAATATTATACGTCTTAACATTTATAGTAATAAATTGATATGTCAAATGTCTACGTCATAATAATTATGGTATGTGTAAGGTATAACAAAAAAAAAAAGGATTCATCAAAAATATAAATAAAACATTGTTATCATAAATAATATTAAATTCAATTAAATTCAATTATTCGAATTGTATATTAAATTGTCAAATATGTAGTGGTTGAACAGTCGATGAATTCTCAACCAATTTATGAATTTGTTAGTCATTAATGGAAGATTTATTGAATTGTTGAAGGATCAATGAATGTATTGTTGAATTTTTATAAAATTGTTAAATATGTATTGGAGTTTAAGTAGGTGTTAAATGGTTTTATCAGAGTTTTGCTAACCAATTTATAAATGTATTAAGATAAATAGATAGATAGATATATTCTTTATTGCACACCAAGAAAAGAAGAAATTAATAAAAGAGGAATGAGAGTTCTTAAACTATTGTCAAATTAATGTCAAATGGTTAGTAAATTTTTAGTGTACGTAGATAATAAATTTTAACCAAGTTATAATTAGATAAACTACTTAAATATTAGTTTTCATTTTTATAATAAGTCATTATTAATCACTGACATTATATTTTTGTTTCAATATCTAAAATATATTATTTTTATGACGAAAGTTACTTGTATGAGTAATTATTGCATTACTGTTATTATTTGAAAAACATTAGAAATAAGTACATTATGTAAGGCTTTAATAATTACACTTATTTAATGTATTCTGGTACTCAATCTGGCCGAATGTAAGGTTCCACCGGGTACGTGTATGAGGGCATTACACGTCATCAGGATGGTCGAATGTAAGGTTTACTGAATCTCTCATACAAAAGATTATTACTTTATAACATAAACAAACTATCCTGATGGCTGTGAGGCGGCGGCGGTGGAACGAGGGAGGGCAGGGATTCGGAACCCGACAGGGGACCGGAGCACTCGTCATTAGATTTAGCGAGCGTTTAAAGATTTGTGGTCTATCTTATAAAAAGTTGAAGTAGACATTATGTCTTGTTTACCATACGTAATCAGGACATAATGTCTACTCTAACTTTTTATAAGATAGGGGGTTGGTTTTTGAATTAAGTTTAAGTTAATGTACCGAGTTAATTTGCTGTTGATTAAGTGATATGATGATGATAATGATGAATATAAGTTTTGAGTTATTTCACTGGTTGTTATTTCTGAGATGGTTTTACACTTGGTAGTTTTTCCAAAGTAGCTTGTTGTCGTGCAGCCAAGTGGAGATTGTCTCAGATTTGTTTCGCTGCCTCATTGTGGTGATTTAGGTAGCGCGGGTGCTAAAGTAGCCGGCACAAAGGGGCTAAGCTGCGATATAATCTTAAGAGTGACGTTAAGTTGGAATATTACAGCCACTATTATTCTTGAAGATAAGAGTACCTACTGAATTGTTTAATTTAAATTATTAGAATCTTAAGCGAGGTGTCTGAACAATAGATAATAGAAGTCTCGCGAACGTAATTGAATATCTTGCGGGATGAGCTCCGAAATTAGAGTGCTGAATACGCTTTCTTGTTCCTTAATTAATTGCTTATTATGGATTGACAGTAGCCTCTCATATATTTTTCTTTTGAAGTACCTAATTGAAGCGTCATCTCCGCGTCTCCACTCCATCTACACGCAGTACGTATTGAACATCACTTCTTCCTTTTGTGTTTATTTGTGTTTTTTTTATCTAAAAATAAAAACTATTCCGAAGGGTAAACCCAATTATATTTTCTTTCTTACTTTTATTTGTCAACAGTCAACATGGTTGCCAACTGTTTCAAAGCCAGATGTACTCTAACCTACCTACCTAGGTATGTGTATGTATTATACTATACTGATTGTACTATGTACGTACAGCTGTTGAATTATATAAAAGAAGTATGTTTAATGTTTATGTCTAGGTTGGTGCCTATACCTATTGACTAAATAAGGATTATTTTACTACAAATTTAACCAAAATGTTAGAACTCGGTATGGAAATACAAAGAGAGACAATGTTCCTCATATATGCTTTTATTAAAACTAAGAAAAAAATACCTTAGTTTTGAGAGCCAAGAGAACAATATCGACAGCACTGTTAGTAGTCGACAATCTCAGCTCTGGCTTATTCTGCGAGCGTTATTGCCTGTTTGAGACGAAACCCAGCAATTGCAACAAAGATTTTAGGGTTCCGCAGAATGGATTCTTCTTATCCAGCCAATGTTCAGCTGAGAGAATAGATAATGTTATTGCTATGTAAACAGTGCTGTAAAATTTAGATAAATCTCACAATGTTGCGGGACGAAGGAAATGTTGGGACGAATGTTGTTTTGTTACTTCGGGAAGTTAGGGGAAACATCTATCTGTTGAGCGGTGCTTTTATTTAAAGTCTGGCTAACTCATCCGCTTTAACAAGCAAAGTTGTGGTATTCCTGGAAATCAAACTGGTGCCCATTATCTACCTATTGGTATTTTTTTAGTTTTTTAAGTTAAATTATACCTACCATACAATATTAGTACGAACGGAGCGCCTTTAGGTAAACATTTCGGTACCTAATTATCTCCAAGGCTAAAATAAAGAAAACTCTATACAGAAAATTGTGATTACTATCTTGTGAAAACAAAATCTCTAACTAGAGTTTACTTCTAATAGTTCCATTGGGCACTACTAGGTTGAGTCTTCGAGAGAAATAATAAACCGGGACATTTTGCATGGTTCCCGCGTAATCTCCCGCGGGATTGGAGGAAGTTGGGATAATTAGTGGGAGCGCTAAACACGACGCTAATAGATCTGTAAGATTGATGGTGCGCACAAAGAAAAACACAAACTCATGCATCAATCTGACACGTAGTACGACGTATTCGCAGAGTTTTGTTCCATGTTTCTATTTAATTTATCAACGGAAATTCCGGACTGAGCCACGGTGGGCTTACATTATTCTTTTGAATTTTTTGAGGTCGTTCTTGATTGAATGACTTCAGTCAAGTGGTCCGTTTGCACTAGAATTTTAGCGGACAGAACGGCAACACATTGCACGCAGCTAAGTAAAAATTTTTGGTGATCAGTGGTTCAACTTTACCCGGTTTCTAATTTACTTTGTCGTAGCAGGTCTTCGTTAGCTCAGCCATTCAGTTCCGGAGCCGAATGAAAATTGTCAAAGTAATTTTCTATTTACACACAGGCTTAAATAAATTAACGCGAAAGTTCATTCGTGCGCAGATTATTTAAACTTGTATTGGAACAGTAAACGAGGCCTCTAATTAATAGAATGACAACATCGGCAGAATACGTGCGGGGTAGCCAAGTAGGTGTTCGGTAATAAATACGTACTGCGAACGCTTACTTCGAGTTCATTAATAGGTACAGTGCAAATCCTTATTTTATACGACTTTTATTTGAAAAATACTACTTGTACCATCTAACTTTATGTAGCAAGAAATAAAAAGGTACCTACTTATATTTTAAAATTGAATTGAATTTTAACAAATATTGGATTAAGTATTTCATCTTGATAAGCCTTGCGGCGGACTAGTTACGCAGACTGCGCTGTTTTGGGCAAATTTTCTGTCATCAGAGTCCCGAGTCTGTTGATTTGTTTTAACTTTAGACTCGAGTATAGCACACGCAAACGCATTCGCAAAGCAAGAAATTTTGTATGAAAGAAAACTGGATGAGCGCCTCTAGCGGGAGATTTGGGAATTATGCAATTCTCAACAAAAAAATTCGTGTTAGCGTGTGCTATACTACAGTCGAAAGTCAAAACAAATGCACAGACTCGGGGCTCTGTATCGTCTGTTATCTTTAATTTATGATGTCTTTATGTACGTACTAGTTTGGTACCACGAACTCTAATCAAGACTAAGATAAATCAACTCTCTTTCAAATAAAACCTGATGAGGGTTCCTTGAATAAAAAATCGGTAACATTGGCAATCATCTTCAAAGAACTCGTTTTGTAAATGGTGAACAAATACTAAGGAGCCCTTTGAGAAACATCGCTATTCGCTAGCAAGAAAACAAGGTGTTTTATCGCACAGTAGGTACCCCTCGCAAATTAATTGACTAAAGTATGTACCTACTGAATACTCATTCAGTAGGTACATACTCGTCAATGAATGTAAAATGAATATAAAATTGTATTTTGCCATCAGTCTCAGTAGGTAAAGCATACTCTTTAGTTTCAAGTCAGAGTTGTTAGCACCAAGCTTCGTGCTGAGATAACATATCGCAATCTAGATCTTTTCTTTTTTTTCAACTCATGTAACAAACCTCATGTAGGTATTCGATTTTCAAAAAGGAATTTTAATTGTCATTCTAAAATCATATATTTTTGGGGAACGGCGTCCTTGTGTTAATTTATCATTGATCAAAGATTTTTGTAGCCTGTGGGGAAAGATTTTGTCAAAATTTGTCGTCGTAATAAAATAACATCCCTATCCAATTATTTAGTTCGTGTCGGGTAGCAAATCCTCCTCCCGAGAGCGATTTAATTTATGTACACTTACACGTTGGGAATTGTTCTTTATGAATTTTTAACGAATGGAAATAGGTATAATGGATAAAGGAATTAATTTGCTAACATGTAAGCAAGAAAGCGCACGTCTGAGCAAATGTAAATTGTATAAGAGCCATGTTTTAAAACGAACGGTAAGTTGTATGGATTGTGTAAATATCTACTTTACTTATTTAGGTAATCAGATTTATTTAACACACTTTCTCTTATCGAGGATTCCGTCACGTAGAAACTAGTATAACTCTGTGCTTATGTCTTCAATCAACTATTAAAGAAACGAAAAATAAAAATAAAAGTAATAATTGGAAAGACCCGCTGATGCGCTTTGTAATTTTTTCTAATTTCAAAAAAGTTTTTTAAGAATTAGCCTTGCGAAGAGAAGCTTTTTTACAATTTTTATGCTGCTCTACTACCGACTAACTAACATTATTTTGCCAGCCAAAATAGAGATGATTAATTGTCAAAACATGGTCTGGCAGTTTATCTAACGCAAGTAATAACAATCCATCGTTTCCTCCATGGGAGAACAGCGCGCAGGCACTTCCTTATAATCGCATCGCTACATTGTATGGACAACCCGCGTAATGGCCTTTTTTGTTTTCCTTCATTTAGCTCCAGGTGTGGAAGCTCACCAGGAGGAAAAACGTTCCCTTGGATGGTATCATAGGTAACAGTGAATCACCGGGCTCACTGCAAGGGCGTCCCTGCCTATGCGGTACTTCATCCTCAAATTATGACTTTGCTACGTGCCCGATATTTCGGATGAGATAAGAATACCGTTTTATGTGTATTCGCGTCGCAGAACACAAAATTACTGTGAATGATAAAGTTTATAGCGAGCGAGTGAATGTCCAATATTCTGTGCCAGCTTAATAACCCTCTTCTTATTTACGTTTTTTCATAGTAGGATGGTGTAGTAGTCGCAGGTAGGAAATATGGGAATGGCTGCATGGCTCTATGATATTTCACAATTTAAGAATACCTTTTGGCTTACCTAGGCCATGTTTTGGCCACACCTAGGCGTACTGGCTTGCGTGACCTGCAAATATATAAGTATTCCAATTCTGTTTTGTAGAACGCAATAGGTACCTACTCGTAATGATGCGAAGGAAACAAGGAACTCATGCTAGTGTGAAGTCAGGTCTGTTTACGAATTATGTAGCTTGTGGTGTTTTCTTTTAAAGTATCTATTACTAGCACATGACCGTAGCTCCCATAGCTACAACCTATGTGCACCCCCATTTGTTATGATTGTTAGAGGTTGTGCTTTCGAACTGGCAAAAAGTAAACATGTGAATTTAATTTGGTTATGGAGTAGTTAATGACGCTAGGTGAAAATGAAAGAGATTTCCAGGAGTCCGAGCTAAAAAAAATTAAAAGGAAAATTGGTTTTCTACACTGTTGTTGGTCTATCATATTTTGCTTAACATTTTTTTACCTGACTGTACTCAATGGCTTCCTTAATTTGATGTTGTCCGAATCGTCACAACAAAAATGATTAAAATCAGTCACATTTGATTTTGGGACAATTTTGTCCGTATATTTTGTCCGAATCGTCACTAAGTCAAAATGTCAATACGGGCTGACTGCAGGAATGCTCGTTTTATAACACGACACGTTTACAGAAGCACCGACTCAGTTGGTGAGAGACAAAATTAGTCGCGGAAACAAAAGTTGCTCGTGCGTGGGTTTTCTAAGCCATTCGCGCTACCTACAGAAAGGTACAAGTTTCGATTCCACGACGAGATAAGGACAGCAACATATTATTATTACTTAACACAGTTCAAATACTTACTTTGGAATATGATTTTTTTGGCGGATGCAAATGAAAAATGATTCCAGAGGTCGAAGTAAGTTGTGTTCAATTGTTTTTGATATGCATCTACTTACTCTGAACCACAAAAATCACTTGTGGGATGTTTGTCTTTTAATCACGCAGCAATTTTACGACCTGGAATAACACATAGCCGGCTCTGAGACGTCATTTATGAAAAGCATGTTGCTGGTTTACTTATGTCTGAAGTATGTTCTAAGGAAAATTCAAATCGTTTATTGCACTTATGTTGTTTTAAAGATGTTGTACAAAAGGTAGTGTAGCAAACATAAACCCTGTTAGGGCACAGCAATTTGTTGAGGTGTACATAATATGCACTAGGTGGCATATTTAAGTATCTTCTCTTGAACATCAACCTTTCGGGAACAAAGTCTTATCCAAGCCAAAGCTGCTCTTGAAAACTACAGCATTTTTAAGCAAGTGCATATTTGAATTTAAGTCGTGTAACGGAGAGTGGTATAATCCAAGTTTATAAGAGTTAGTGTTATTGCGGTCCGTAGAGACTGCGCGCTTACAGTTCGTAGAGGTTTTTAAAGGATTAAAAGCAGCCAGCGAGGTCTGACCTAATTGCAAGCGCAAATAAAAACCTTATGATGGTTACTTGAAATAAACACGTTGTTTGAACGTAGTGCAGTAACTAGTGTTTGAATGTAATGCACTTTTACGTGCTTAGATACGATAAAAGATCATTGGGCTTACGTATAGTCGCTGATCGCATATCAGGATTTGCGTAATACCTTTGAGCTGGCAAGTTGGGTTTATATTCATATATCATAGGCATAGATGACTACAATATAAATATTACAGTCATCAATCTTAGTCATTTACTCAAAAGTTTTGAGGTTTTAAGGAAGTAGGTGGTTTGATGCCGGGTACAGACAGATAGGCCGAACGAAAGCAAGCCAACGATAACAAACAAATGAAAGCAAACGACGTACTAGCGAGAGGCGTGCGAGTGCTTTGAAGCTCCTCGCTACTTAGCCTGCGTTTGCTTTCGTTTGGACTATCCCGGCATGAAAAATACCTACTCGTGAGCTTGTTTCATTTTTAAATTTACTGCAAGTACTATTCCATCAACTCTGAGTACTTGGTACTTAACTTCTACTACTCTTTCTACTTTTTTTATCTATATTCTTTATGTTCTATAGATTTTCTAATTAAAATTCCCTAAAAACATATATAGGCAATGTAAATCGAATACTATGAAAATAACAACCAACCGGAATGGCTTAATAAATAGCTGTGCCCGTGGGAACATAGGCGGTGGTTTTTATCGCAAATCCGATCAAATCTTGCAAAGTTTCCATTACCTACGGCTGAAAAACGTTTAAGGGAAACGGAAGAGAATAATATAATTGGGCCGGAACGAAACGCATTGAGTCACGTCTCGTGTTGGTAAATAAAAACCACGCACAAAACCTAGCAAAAGTGGCTTCACAACTTCAGTGATCACTTCATTTTACGACAGATTACGAAGACGCACGTAAAGTCAATCTGAAAAGCTTTACGCATACGCACAGATCATATATCGACGGTTAAAAGGCGACTTGACTCAAGCGACATTTTTTGCGATATTGAGTTATATACACAGTTCGATTCGTCTATTTTTTCTGCGTCGTTTGAACCGGGTTTCACTCAAATCGGAGCAATTTTTTGTCGCTTGAATCTATGACCAATTTGGGCATCATTTTGAATAACACAGAACCAACCGACATGATTTTTAACATTTTTTTAAAATGATGTATTTGAGTCAATTTAAATGAAGCATTTTATTAGATGGATGTGATTTAAGTTCCTTTGCTTTTTATATTTTTTCGTAATACCGTCTTTTCAATCATTTAAACCTAATCTAAAATTTACTTGCACTGGAGTTTAAAGCATTTGGCCTTGATTACAAAATTGCATCAATGTCGCTTCATTCATTTTACTTTGACCGTTGATTTGTAGATATGACCCTTGAGCCTTCTTGACAAAACCTGTGTCGATGTTCCGTGTCACATGAATCAATAATCTTCTTACCAATTATAAGTGGCCGAGTATTTTACACCATTTATGCATAATTACTTGTTGGCTAATGGTATGCTTAAAGCACATAAAAAACCATGAATTTGTTGTTGAGCCCTTTCTAATTTTAATGCCTTAATGAAGTAAGGTCTTTTTAAGTGTCGTCAGTTTCTTTTTCGTGTCATTTGAATCTAAACAATCCAAATTGTCTGAAATTTAAAATTGTTCCAAATGGATTTCTGGAAGAAAAAAAGATCACCTAGATAAAAAAGATGCCTGTTTATATCCTTAATTCTTTGAAGATGCCTCAAAAACTAGATTGCATTGCCATAGAGAATTAGCAAAAGAGAATCCATTCGTTTTATGCTCTTCACTTGATTTGCAAAAAGTTTTTAACATTCCCTACGGTAATAGCATACCTACTCCTTTTCTACACCCGAAAGCATGCAGTCTATAATTTATGTTTTTATGAAAATGTTACAGTAGAAGGTTATTTTGGTTATTGCTATATATGAGGAGAGTTTGACGCCAAAATAGGAGGCAATGAAGTTTCTACTATACCTAATGGAGAAATACATTTCTAATGTGGATTTGCGGTGAACAATTAAACATTTTGATTCTCTAGGTACTCGGACTCGTGTCCAGGTCTACCTACTCTTCTATTATGGCCTCTGTTCGTCATTTCAACAGACAATTTGGCCAGTGTTAAGTGAAATATCTGAAATATTATCCGTCAAGTCAAGTCATTCGCCAAGTCGGCTGTTGTTTGTTTTGAAGGGAAAATGGTAGACTTTTGCCATCAAAATTTGAAAACGAAATCTGTCATTTCAAGGAAATCACCTTATAAACTTTTATTCCAATGGCTCTTTCTTTATGCCACGACCATAACTATTATAAGTTAAAATGCCACCAAAATTAAACAACAAATACTCACTATAATACAAGAAAAACTATAAAAAAAAAGACACGATGTTTCCCATAAAAATTACAGAACTGAAATCCCGTGTCCAGGACAAAATAAAAATAAGATCGTGATGGCTGCAGTGCTTAAATACTCGATAAAAGATGGATCACCAGCGGAGCTGATACCAGTCATAGCTAAAAAAATAAACCGTGAACCTTAAATTATACAAGTCAGTATTACCGATTACGAAAGCTAAGCATAATGATTTAAAAAACTATGTGAGACAGGCGTCATCCCCAAAATTTTCCATCGTGAATATTTAAGCCTAGGTACCATGCGGTAATGCAAGAGAAGTTTTAATTGAAACAAACATAGAGGATGAATCTGAAGAGGAAACGTTAAATTAAGAACATGGAAACAAAAAAAGCTCATTAAGAAAATTTTTTTGGACTATATTTGAGAATATTACTAAAGGAAAATAGGTAGCTGATGAATGAAAACGAAGTCTACTGATACCAAAAATATAACAATTAATAAGAAAGAGAAATGGAAGAACTATTAAGAACTAAGAAGTGTTAAATTTTATTATAGATAGGTTTTTGATTACTTTGATTTTTTTATACTTCGGTACTGAAGATTTATAACCTGCTAAGTAATGTTAAGAAAAACAAATAAATAACAGCTAATTGTAAAACATCATCATCTCCTTGCCCTTTTCCCATTTTATGTGGGGTCGGCACAGCATGTGTTTTTCTTCCGTGCTCTTCTATCAGCCGTCATCTCAGTTGTCACTTCTTTCTTACCCATGTCATTTTTCAAGCAATCCATCTATCTTTTCTTTGGCTTACCTCTACTCTACCCATCTACATTCATATCCAATTCTCTTCTTGTTACATGGCATTCACCTCTCCGCATAACATGACCATACCATGCTAACTTGCTGCTCATCATCTTTTCCTTCACTGGCGCCACTTTCAAACTTCCTCTGATATACTCGTTCCTGATCTTAACCATTTTTGTCACCCCACACATCCATCTCAACATTCGCATCTCTGCCGCATGTACTCTTTTTTCATCCGTCCCTTTCGTTGCCCAACACTCAGACCCATACAAAACGACAGGTCTTGTGATCGTTTTGTAGATTTTCCCCTTTAACTTTAGGGGCATTCTCGGATCACAAATAGTTCCTGTAACCTGCCTCCATTTCATCCCTCCTGCATTTATTCTATTCTTTACATCTCATTCAACTTCACCATCATTCTGTACTAGATACTGAACCAAGGTACAGAAAATCAATGGTAGGGTTGATTGTAAAACATAATTATTAAAATGGATTTCGTTTTCTTTGATCTACAACCCCTATATACCAATCCAGTTTAAAGTAGAAGTTTAATTTGTATTAGATTAGGTAGGCTTAGACAGGTATTCATTTTTTAAACAATAGCTCAAAACCCAACTACACTAAAAAATAAGTAAAGTAAAGGATATGAGTCAATGATTTAAGATTGAGGCTGTCTTTTTAATCAGTTTTCTTTTTCTTAACACATGATCCGTTGTAATTTAAATTATTCTGCTCAAATCTACTTAGAACATTTGTTGTATTTAAACCCTTGTGCTTCAAACGATGCAGCCATACCCCTGTGGTTTAAATCAATGCGCCTTGAACAATTTCTTTTAATTATGGCTGTTAAATCTTTCAACCTTAATCTATTCAATATTGTATTTGTATATAAACCAATTTGCCTTGACCTGAAATTAATGCATTTTGTCTTAAGTTACACTTAATTCAGTTATAATAACTAATTTTTTAATAAAATCTACATCATATCATAGAACCCTTCTTAAAGTCTCAATATTCAGCTGATTTGTTCTAATTCAATGAGTAGTTTCCACGCAATTATTTTTTTTCCATTTTTTTATTTTTCAAATCGCTCTCCTGTAAAGTTTTCAAAATGGCGCTTAAATCAAGTCGCCTTTTAACCGTCGATATTATTGTACTATAGGTAAATTAAGAATAGTGTGTAGGCTATGTAGGTGCTATTCTACGAAACGAAGAGCATAATATCAAGATTTTCAACCAAAGCGCTCTCTGTCTGCTACGATGTCTGTTCTGTAGAGCTCTATTACTACCTTGAGGTGTTCTTGTTCTGTATATAAATTCGCCAAACTTTTCGATACTAAAATAACTTACAAGAATAAACTAGGACAAAACCTTATTAGATGTATTTTCTTTTGATTTGTCGTATTAACCCTCAACTACCGCACGTTCACATTTTTGTTACTAAAGTTGGTAAGTTGCTTTTGGCGTTGACTCTATACCTACTTATTCTTAACGGGGCAACCCAATGAGGATTTATACTGGTCATGCAAACACACGGAATCAAAATCACAAGCGAGCCCTTACTTTCCTATTATTGGTAGGTACCTTTCAAAAATAAACTGATTTAGAAAAGGATACTTGTCTTACATAACCTAAATATACGAAGGCACCTCAAGGTAGTACTTAGTAAAGCTTTTTGTAAAAGAGCTCGTCTGGGGAAATACTACCACCGAACCATTCCACCGACGAGCGGTGATACTCTCATTGCTGTGTTCCGGTTTTTTTTTATAAATATTCACGGACACTTAACACAAGGCCTTCTAGTCCCAAACTAAGCAAAGCTTGTACGATGGAAAGTAGATGGCTGATAGAATACATACATACATTTTTTTTTGTAAATACATACTTATAATACATAGAAAAATTAGTTTGAAAGGTATGGGTGCCGGTGCAATTCTCAGAGTGATGGACATAGCGCATTGCTTCATAGAGCATGTCCTCAACGGTATTGCTTTGTGAGGCATGGATAAGTATCCGCAGAAGTCATCAGTTGGTTCCATTACTGTATCTCATAAAATAACCCACCCAAATAATAACGCCTTGTACGTACCTATTGTTTAAGAATAACTTCGTAATTTTCCAAAATTCTTAGATGTAGACGTATATATATTTGACTGGTTACTCCCACGAATTCCATAAAGTTTTCTCACCCAGAACCATATAAATAGCAGAACACATGGTGGTATAACAATATGGTGTCAAGATGTACTACTATCCAAAACTTATTCCATTGCGCCAAAAATAAGCGGTGTCACCAGAGTTGACTCACGGTATTTTTAACGTAATTTGAAGGCTTTTTGCCAGTATCTAAAGTTTCATCAAAGTATTTAGATTCAGGGGCACACTCAAGGGAAGTGTAATCGCGAACTTCGACACGTATTTGACCGCTCGCTCCCGGGTCCGTAAGAACAAAAAATATTCATTAAAGTTGCACAGTACACCGCTTGTTTGCAGTTTGGGGTGTGAGCGTGCTGATATTGCAATCCCCTTCGGTGCCGGCCGAGTTAACGCTGTCACATCTTAATCTAGAAGTGAAACTCCTGCAGTTCAGTATAAAGACGATGAAAACTGATTTCAATCACGGAGTTGATAGTGTCTTAGAGTGCTTCGTCGCTAGCAATATCCACTTCACATCTGAAATGTCAGATAAAGTAGGTAGGAACTTTGTGTATCCGACATTATAAGCATGAGATTGTGCTTGCAGAGGTGGACCTACGGTCAGCACACTACTTAGTTCCAATACTAGTTCAGCTTCTATCTCTATTTAGTCTATATTTTAGCATTGTTAAGATACCAGATTACCAACACACTGTATATTTGAATTAACTTTTACTAAACTCTATCAACGTGCGATCGCGTCAAAGGCTTACCTACAGAAATTTAATTAGCGTGTCAGTACAGCCGCTGCCGGTTGTCTGTGTGCTGGCCGAGTTTATAGTGTAAATTTATGTAGGCGAGAGCTAGCGTCTTATAGATAAGACAGAAGAACCGTCTTAGATGACTCTAGCAAACTTTAACATAAGTTCCACTAACGTCTTTTATTTATACCTACATATATAAGCTTCCCAAGCATGAATTTCTATTCCACTTTACTTACTTTGTACGGGTTGTTCCCAGCAGCAATGCGTATTGAGTGTGGAATTCTACAGGAAGCGCTTTACGCAATCGAAGTGTAAGTTCTCTTCGGTGTAGCGCTGTTTCGCACCACAGCTTCTCACCACAGATTATTTTTAGAACTTTTCTATACTTTTCTTTATGCTACCAATGATTCTCTATTCGAACATCAATGTTTCAAAATCTTAAAAATCAAGCCTTGAGCGGTGTCTCCTCATCAAATTTTAATTATTGAAAAGTGATTTAGGTAAACCAAAAATAATTTATTTACAAAGAAAATTACAACTAATACAGTATTCACAATATTTACAAAATACACATGAAACAGTTGAGCTATCTACAAACCGTTGCAAACGATTTATAGTTAGCGCAACCTGGTCCAAATCAGTATCAATCGGAAGCGTGCCCAAGACACTGGCTGCATTGCCGCGCTGAATAGCAATGCTATTCAATTTAGGTATAACTGCTTACTAATTGGTTTTACAAAAACTCTGCATCACACGAAATACACTTCATATAATTCCTCGTATAAAAGAAGGTTTAAGTAGAGGAAAATTCCTATTATTCACTTTTCATACGTGTCAAAAGTAGTCAGGGCAAAGATCCCTTTGCTTATTCTAGAATTACCAAACACGCGTAAAAATATTTCCAAGTTTACTCGTGTGAGTAAACTTGATGTGAGTGTTGAGTGAGGATGTGTAAATATTTAAAATTGGATATTCTAAATACCATCAGCTTAAAATATAATGAATTTCCAATAACAGATCAATCAGAATTCTGGTGGAGGATATGAAAATGTTGACGGATTTGACGGTAGGAGGCGATGGCTCGTGCGGATTCCAATCTAGCGGCAAGCGGAACGAGACGCAAGCTCGCCGCCTAGCCCTTGGCATCCTGGGCCCTAGACATAGAAAAACTCGACATCCAAAGATAAGTAGAACACACCGGCCTTGATTTGCATTTACTACTTTTGGAAATATGAATTAATTTGAAACCTTTATTTTACGAGTAGCGTGTGCTCTGAAGAATGATGTGCGTTCTAACAGATCTTACTTGTACTCGTAGGTTTGCATGTTATAAAAGTGGCTGAATTTATGAACTGATAAAAAAATTGGTACCTAATAAATAACAATAAATAAGTAAGTTTCGTTCAAACTGTTTTTTATCTAGAATTGTGTGTTGGACTTATGTAATTTAGCAGCTTCGAGCTCATTCGAATCTCATAAAAAATCTGTCGTAGACGCCTTCAGTTTGTTTAGTTCTAGATTGTATATAGTTGTAGTCGTTCCTCGAACAGGGTCCGGTATTGCTTAGACTCCCCCCAACCCCCTCTGTCGGTTCATTATGCAGCCGCCCACGCCGCGCGCCAATCACATAGCATCGCAGCGATATTGCCGTTTCTCTAGGGATTCCAGCGATGTTTGTCGATTACTTTGCCATCTTACTTAGTTTGTTTACCGTTGTATTTTACAAGCTCCTTGAAGTAGAAACTCGAGTCTTATATGAGTCTTATTTGGGTTTTAGTGGATTACGTATTATTATTTTATGCAAGTTACCAGATACAGTTACAACCCTACGGCGCAAGTATTACCCGACGTTTTTCAGTACAGCTGTGAGAAAACAGATAAATAAAATATACAAAAGTAAAAGAATATAAAATTGTAAGTAAGGTACTTTTTTGTGTCCGTCATTTAAAAAACCTGGCGAAGTCAATTCAGTTCTAGGTCAGTCATTATCTATTAATCACTTGAAATAACTTTGTAATTAAAGTTAACGTCTAACTAACTCTATACAATTATAGCAAACTGCAAGATAGACACTCCTTTTTACTCTTGATCAGTAAAATAAATCATTCAAATTCCTACTAAGGACTCAATATTTTGATTCTTTTTTTTGTTTTATGACTGTACGTATAGGTCCCATTTTGAACGTTGTTTTTCACTAGGAAAGAGTGAATTAGATCGATATAGTTGGAAAATAACTCTGGCCCAGCACTTTAGTATTACCTGTTCCTGGCATAAAGAATAACCCGGGTTGGTCGTCATTGTGTGTACGGACGACAGAATACCTCATTGCTTGTATAAGTTACGTCTGCGAGGTTGGGAGTCAGCTGGATTTAAGCATTTTTATTGCTTACCTGCACTAGAATCCAAAAGATATATTATAATTAAGGACTAGGTTTATCTTCCCCTGCCTGATATGTTTAAAATAGCAAATATAAAATTTTTTTGCTATAAACACAATGATCTAAATTCAAATTCAAATCGTTTATTGCACTTATGTTGTTTTAAAGATGTTGTACAAAAGGGAGTGTACCAAACATAAACCCTGTTAGGGCACAGCAATTTGTTCAGGTATAGATAGGCACTAGGTGGCATATCTTCTATGATAAAGATCATTTTTCATCATCAAACATATTTTTTTAGGTTCTTACCCTGTTTTCAAAATAAAAAGAGTAAACAAAAACTCCTACTACCTAAGCGTTTAATTTTTTTTTATACAACTAAATGATGGAACAAGCCGAAACAATGGGCTCTACTTTTTTATGTTAAAACATTTTTCACTTTTATTCTGTACCGATCGACGGAAAAGCATGCTCTCGTCTCGACTGTTGAGATTACCTTTACACCCTGTATATCCAAAATGTTGGTAACAGACACTTGTGATTTGCATAACAAGGCTCGTGAGAACGGGGCGGGCGCTGGCGACACTCAATTGGAAGTGGGATTGTCATATTTTGGTGCAACATAATTAGGGTTGTCACTTTATAAGTAGATAATAAATAATTAGTCATTTTACGGTTTTTTCGAGTATCCATACATCATCAGTCAGGGTCAATTTTATAACACGGCCATTGACCAGTACTGGGACGCGGTGGCCCATAAGTAAACATGCCTGGCAAGCACCTAGACCTCAGACAATTCGGCTTTGTCCACGGCAAAGTAATTTTTAAGGGTGCTTATCTTTTAGTTATTGTCAATGATATCTGAATGACAAGGCTTGAAAAATTATAGGTACCTACTTACCTATATACTGTTTGATAACTATATTATTCACTTTTTAAGAATGTAACATTCTCTTCTACAGTAAGTAACATTGTTTACCTAACCTTAAGCATTTTTATCCCTAGCCCATCAACTCTGGAACGTTGTTAGTAAAGTCGTGCCTCGAATTGTAATTCTAGTTTTGTACAGACATTAGGCCCTAAGCGATACTTACAATCATAATTTTGCAATAAAAGAAGGTAAATTCGTTTTGATAACGCTGGTTTGTGACATGTGAATAACAAGTAAAGAACTCTACTAGCTCTACAAAATAAATTGCATTTAAAGCTTATAAATTGCTTCAGACGACAGAGCAAAAAGAAAATGTTCAAATACTTAGTCAATTCTCTCTTTGATTTTTCAAAATGATACGAGTAGAGAAGATATTATATAAAATACTAGCCGTCGCCCGCGGCGTTTCTCGCGTTCTACCCTTTAGAGTGTGACGTTTCAAAATTCCTTTCTTAGTGCACCCTACACTATATAAGGATACTACCCTCCAAATTTCATACCTCTAGGACTTATAGTTTAGGCTGTGCGTTGATTCTAAGTCAGCTTCAAAAGAGTTTTATATACAGGGTGTTACCAGACCACTTCCGAAAACGAAAGGGGGAGCTACAGCACACCAAAACCCAACCAAAAAAAAATCAGTTATCCTGAAAAATAATTATAGCCGGAGAAAACAATGTTTAAAGATTTGTATTTATTTCGCCAGCCCGCAATGTACGCATTCACGTAGGTAAAGTCGAGGCGTAGTACTATTATTTATTCTGCGTCGTAAGTGCCTACTAACGTAGGTAGGTACTAACGTAGGTCGCTCGCACGTCGCGTACTTGAATGACCCGCGATGAACTCTCAGCTGTTCATGCTGTAGTAGACGTAATCTGCGTGCTGCGTGTACATTGCTGCTTTATTTATTTTATTTGTTTTTTTGCTTTTTTAAATGAGATAATTAGGTAGATATATCTTATTATGTTGTACTGTGTGTATGTAACTAGAAAAAAATTTAAAAAGAGATAGTCAAGTCAATTTTTTTTTTCGCGATTTTTTTCGCTTAATGTTTTCAGTATCATGGTCTGATTGGAACCTCCAAGTTTTCGGAAGTGGTCTGGTAACACCCTGTATATTGATGACTAGCCGTCGCCCGCGGCGTTGCTCGCGTTCTAGACCCTTTAGGGGTGCGACTTTTCAAAATTCCTTTGTTAGTGCACCTCTACACTATATAACGATACTACCCTCCAAATTTTATACCTCTAGGACTTATAGTTTAGGCTGTGTGTTGATTCTCTGTCAGCTTCAAAAGAGTTTTATATATATTGATGATGATGATATAAGTATATAGTGCAACTGCGTGACGGGTAGTAACTATGTCCAAAACGGACTCGTTATGTCCACTAATGGTTTACAACAGATTGATGATATTGCGTAAGGAGTACCTACAGAGCGTACAGTTAGTTATAAATAAATAATTCGCTGTATCAAATAAAAATTAATGGACATTTCACACCACGCTCTATCGTCCCAAACTAAGCAAAGTTTCTACCATAGGAACTAGATTGCTGATAAAATATTTATATATTTTTTTGTAAATACATACATAAAATACATAAGGTAGTAATAGTAATACCCAGCAATAGAAATAACATCCAATGTTTGCCACACACCATTTTTTTTCTCAGTGGGATCGAACCCACGGTCCACAGAACGAAAGGCAAAGCTACCACCGGCTGAGCTGACTGACTGACTGTGACTGTGATGCCTGTCGAAAGTTGCCAAAAAACTAATAGCTGACAGCGAAGAATGACGTCACTTAGTTCGTCTTTGACCTACAAAACCGATATTGATAGAGCGACGTGATATTTTGAATCCGACTCAACTTGACTCGAGGCAAACAGCAGCCCTAACCGCAACAGACATTCTAAACACAATTTCCCTTTTAGCTCGGACTACGTATTTATCGATGACACGATCTCGAGGCCCGCTCTCGCACGGACCCAAGGAGTTTATTTATACGAAAATATTTTTATTGGATCGCCACACACCGACTAATTTATGTGGGGTTTTTGTTTGAGGATGGAACATAAAGTATCGTTAAAGAGACCTACATAAATATTTACTTTATTTTTGTGAAATAATTTATGAAATAAATGAAATAGACCTACTTTTATCTCGTAGATAGGTACATTAAGTCAAAATGAGGTAAGATTACGAACTTTATTAGGTACCTATAGGTACCTAATAAAGTTCTCTATAGAATTTTGGAGTCTAGGTTAGATTTATTATCTGCACACAAAATACATTGATGTTTATACCTAGGTTCTAGTTCCATTAATCGATAACCATCTAACAAACATAATAATATATATTATGTATTTATGTAAGTACCTACTTATTCAGAATAAAATTTAATGGGCTTTTTCAGAATTTAAATCTCCCTTCGCAACTCCACACTCAGTTTGTTCCGTTACAGGATCACTTGGAAAATGTAATGTAATGAAAATAAGGAAAAAGCTCGATTGGATAAAATTCTCGGATAATTTGGATGAGAAATTATTCAATGATAAAAGCTTTACCTATGTAGATAGGAGTTAACCTAGTAAGACTCGAATTATGTATTTTTTCACTTTTCTTTCTTTTATTTTACTAAAACTAATAAAATACATAAACTATTGGTTAAACTGGTGTTGCCAGAGTTTTGTCAGATTCCATAAATGATCCTTGTGATTTTACGGAAAAAACGTATTTGACAATGACTTGCTTTTGGGAAAGGTAAAATAAAAATTCGTAGTAAGTAGGTAGGTATAAGCAGACTGACTATACAATTCGACTATTACTCGGCATTCGGTTCTCCAATGACACCGGACGGGTAGATCAAGAATCCAACCGCAGGCGGATTGAACTGCAATGAATGAGCTATTCAGCTAGCTACGCAGTGTTACCAACTTGTTTTGATAAGAATTCTAAAAACTATAATAATTTTGTGACCATGAATTGTATAACCGACCGAGAGACGAATGGAAAGTTTCTGGCATTCTATAGGGGAGGCTTTATGTCAAGAAGTGGACTTCTACAGGCCGTTGTGATGGTGTTGAGGTTGTTTATATATAGCCAGTTTTATAGTTTTTACATTGAGTAGGTAGCTAGATCTACATGGTATGTAGATTGTAGGTACCTAAGTACCTACTCAATGTAAAAATGTAAACATTTCTTTGAATATAAAGGTAAAACTTCTAAAGAGAAGACCGTTTCCGTTTTTGGGAATAGCTCTAGATTTTTCGAATTTGTACACAAGAAAAAAATATTTAGATCAGATTTTTTGTACGGCCCATAGTAAGAATTTTAACTTTTTAACTCTAAAATGCGATGGTGTAGTTTACATGCTCAAAAAAAGTGCTTAAAGTAATAAATAAAATAATAATAAGTTTTTAAATGCGTTGGGTAAATTGATTCTGATTCTACAACAGTAAAAAAATTCTAAATGAGGCAACAGAAATATGAGTTGGCAACAATCCCCATGCATAAGGCATGTATGATAGAGCTTCTGCGTGGGACGTCCTGTCCCTACTTGTCTCGTTGAGCTTGTGTGTGTGACAATAGAGGCTATTGTACCCACACAGGCATACGTTAAGACTTGTAATAACCTGTCGATTGAACCTTGTTTCTTTATCGCTATGCAAACGAGCGTTACGGCGGCGATATCACTGACTCAATAGGTACCTACTTAGTTTAAGCTAGACATACCTACTTATCAACTTCTATATAATGTTTTTACAGCCTACCGTGTTCTTGCAACATGATGAGCTAAACCTTTAATCCACGTAAGGATAAGTACATAGGTAGGTCAATACTTGATCAGTAGGTACCTCATATTATCTACTTCTACTATAATACAGTACCTCATATCCACCTAGAGTAACTTATTAACCTTCTTAAGTTGTTTTAGTGTTCGATCCAGTTTTTGAAATACAGAACACCTCACTCCGGTGTCTATCTGTGTGTTACCTCTACTCCAGCTGACTCATCATGAAATTTGAAATAGTAATGAGTACCGTAATACTTAGTTTGTTACAATTAAAACTTGATCCGTAGACTTCTTTTTGTGACCTTATCAGAAAAAGAATTCTTGGAACTCTCAAACATTAGGTAGGTACTCACTATAAAATAAATATACAGGGTGTTACCAGACCACTTCCGAAAACTTGGAGGTTCCAATCAGACCATGATACTGAAAACATTAAGCGAAAAAAAACGCGAAAAAAAAAATTGACTTGACTATCTCTGTTTAATTTTTTTTCTAGTTACATACACACAGTACAACATAATAAGACATATCTACCTAATTATCTCATTTAAAAAAGCATAAAAACAAATAAAATAAATAAAGCAGCAATGTACACGCAGCACGCAGATTACGTCTACTACAGCATGAACAGCTGAGAGTTCATCGCGGGTCATTCAAGTACGGGACGTGCGAGTGACCTACGTTAGTACCTACCTACGTTAGTAGGCACTTACGACACAGAATAAATAATAGTACTACGCCTCGACCTTACCTACGTGAATGCGTACATTGCGGGCTGGCGAAATAAATACAAATCTTTAAACATTGTTTTCTCCGGCTATAATTATTTTTCAGGATAACTGATTTTTTTTTTGGTTGGGTTTTGGTGTGCTGTAGCTCCCCCTTTCGTTTTCGGAAGTGGTCTGGTAACACCCTGTATAACATAGTTTTCAACACACTTGCTCATAAAGTGGCTCTATGGTCACTGCAATTAGGCACATAATGACACCCATAATCAAACTGTGACTTTTTCATTGCTATAACTCACAAGTGAGTTATAGATTTTTTTTTTGAATTTTATTGGTTGAGTTGCTTTGTTCTTAAAAAAGTTTTTATTCAAAAAAAAGATCGTGTTCCATAGAACAAATAAATTAATGTTCCTATTGCTTGCTCATTTCATGCAACTTCTTATTTAAATAGATAATTTTAGCTCGTACGTGTTTAATAAATAAAACTTTCACTCAAATATAACTTTTGTTTTCTCTGTAATAAAAGAAAACTTTAAATTCCCCATTTTGTACGTGGCAGAATATACGCAAACCCTATGCGCGGAAAATAAAAAAAAAACCTCATCCCTTTAGTCTGTGGCCGATCGCAATGCGTGCGCATAGGAAAACTGGTTAATTTTTCCCGCCATAGCGAAACATTTTTCACAACTCGTTTTCACTGTTGAAATTATAGTTATTTTATTCACAAGTGTGTTGAAAAACATCGTATGATACACGTGTGTATTGATGATTACCGTCCTCGGCTCTCTTAAGACCCTCGCCTACGGCTCGGGTCTCAATGGCACCTCGGCGGTAATCACCAATGTACCACACTAGTACCATAATGTACTATTTCTTATGCATGAATAGACATGTCGAAGCTTGTTCGAAGTAACGAATAAAAATCTATTTTATCTTATCAATTCCCTGGTTACGATTGACCTACTAGTCTTCGTAAGATGTCAAAGTGACAAAAACGATATTATTTTGTCTTGAAATTTACCGACGGAATTTGCCCCGCTCCACCTTATAACGTCTCTTGGCCAAAAAATCATCAATATCAATATATGTATATATATATCATCATCATCATCATCATCAATATATATAAAACTCTTTTGAAGCTGACAGAGAATCAACGCACAGCCTAAACTATAAGTCCTAGAGGTTTGAAATTTGGAGGGTAGTATCCTTATATAGTGTAGGGGTGCACTAAGAAAGGAATTTTGAAACGTCACACTCTTAAGGTTAGAACGCGAGCAACGCCGCGGGCGACGGCTAGTAAAATATAAAAACGGATTCTTATGTGCGAGTGGTACTCGCAGTACTCGCACTTTTCCAAAGGCTCGCCTCGGAGATCACATCGCAAAGAAACTAGAATAGAATTAAGTTTCTTCTTTTTCTAGAACTAGAAAAAGAAGAAACTTAAGTGACCATGAAAACGCCTATTTCTTGATGACTTCAATATTTCTGTATTTTATTATGCATTATTTCCACAAAAAATAGGTATAATCAAAAGTAATTATTATTTTACAAAGATTTTTTATAGTAGGTAATTATTATTTCATTTTCATTCATTAAAACGTTAGCTAGCAGTAAGTAGTAAGTTTGAATTTCAGAAGTGACTAAAGAGTGTAGATAATCTAATAACCTAATGTTTGACCAATCTAGGACTTCCTAGAAGATGAGTGAGACACATTTTGGTGCACGTGCTTCTATTCGCGATGAAAGGCCGACTAAAAACGCCAGACGTTATTATAAAGCGGGCTGCAAACTGGGTTATTTTGCAAGAAACCAAACAACTGAGTGTCCAGTCTGAGTTTTATTTGCACAAGTTTTCACAAAATCAAATCAGAATCGAGTGTGTTTTGTATGAAGTGAGCTTCTCTGGGAAAACCATTTTTCGTCTTACAAAAACTCCGAATTCGACGCTCGATTTTCTAGACTCAAAACAAATATAAATCAGACTCAGCACCCTGGGCATGCTCTCAAAACAAAATGATGAATTTAAAGTGATTGAGATTTGCCTGTTTGTGAAAGCTTCGAATTCAAATTAATTAAAATATTAAAGCTTCTTAGGCGGGGTCGGTATTAGCTACTTCTTGGAATTTTCCTATTGAGCGATTTCTCTGTTTTGGCACGTGCTTTCGTTTACAAAATAACTAATACAAATAATATAACACCAAAAATCTTGAAGTTACAAAGAAATAACCAACTGTACGTTGTAAGTCTAGATAATTTCATATGAAAAAATACACGTGTGCGGATCATTCTCGTTAGACCTATCCAGTATACCTACGAGATAAGGTTACTTATATCGATCCAACGAGAACTTCTACAGATCCATCCAAATCACATAGGTCTCGTCGGAAATCGTTTTAAAAAACCTTATACCTAACAGTCTCATGGATCCTCTGACTCTTAGATAAAAATAAAAGCGAAAACCTTCGTAAATAACAAAGTTTCCAGCATTTTTCACACATTGTAACTAGGTAAAATCTAGTTAACAATAAAAAAATAATGGAACGTGCAGAGGAATTTGCGATATTTGCCTGTCGGGTTGGTGGTGGCTTCGTAACATTGTTTGTTCAGTGGAAGTAGAAGTGTGGCGATTGTGGAGCGCTCCGGAGTTCACTTACCGAGAATTTGCGAACTATCCAGTGCTGACCACGAGTGAACTATTTGTTAAATATGCACATTGTCTTCACTGGGATGCACTTAATGGGACGCTAAGAGCACTAATGCTCGCGGTCATGCGCCACTTATTACCTACTCGCCTTACTTAATAAAAAGCTTTTGCGCACTCCAGCGAAGAGGACTGCATTTTCATAGTAAATACTTATAATTTTGATTAAATTTTTGCATGACTATAGGTATTGCTAGACACCTAGGTAGAGCAGCTCTATGGTGGCATTGGTGGCTTAACAAATTGACTGGTGCTCTATGTGTATTGTCTCCAGATAGATCGATAAGTAAAGAAGTGTGCTTTCAGTGTAAACATCTTACTGTGATGCAATCTTGCCTTCTGACGTACGGACTATTACATTGGCCAAACCAATATAATTATGAAACCATCTCAGCATCGTTTTATGATGTTGATTGTACATGTCAGGAACGTTAGATAGTGACGTAGGTATCTGATGCTTCATGGATAAAGTTTTGAGTAGCTCGGGCAGATTCAATTAACGTTCACCTTGTTATTGGATATCGATAACTAGGCAAGGTACTATCTCTATTCTGTGTTTAGAGATGCTAGAGTCAGAAAACCCCCAGACGAAGTTACGTAACTGAAGCTGAAACCCATTATTTATTTACCTGACTCTGTATTATTGTACACAAGTAGGTAGGTACTCAGATTTTGTATAAATACAATGTGATTGCTACAGTAGAGAGACGGGATAAGAAGAAATAACTTACTAATAGTGGTTATGTGCAAGAAACAGCCTCTGTTACGAGTAGGTAAGATACCTACCGTGTCTCGTAATTCATCATCTTTCGGAACAAAAACAAACATGACATGTTATGTGTGTGTACGCTAACGAAGTCGGTATCAGAGATCAATGTGCCCCTCAGAACATTGTGTAAACACGGTGCAAACCAGACGATGAAACAAACGAGATCCTCGCAAAATAATTATCAACAATGAAGATTCACCTGCGAAGGTAAGAATTTATGTCATTAGATAAATTATTCGAGGCCTCCGAACGGTTCCTTTGCGAATTCTGAATTCCTTTTACGAAATTCAACAAAAAGCAGGAAGCAAATGTGGGATTATAAATACGTGACGCGATGTGAAGGATGGCGGTTTTGTTCCCCTTGCCTCTTAGTCTGGAAAGCAGTGGTGGGTTTCTTACGTCATAACTTTTGGTAATGAGTGTTACATAGTATTAACAGTTCCATATATTATTTTTATCAGTTGGCTTAATAAATATGCGCACACATATGTGTCAGACTTCAACTTTTTTGCTCGGTCACTTTATAGCTATGTGAGTATATGGACGAGCATTTGACTACCTTTTAGGCATTTTCTAGATTCCAAGATATATACAGTGTCTGTGGCTTAGTCGTTTAGAGTTATAAGTTTTATTTTAGAACCAAGCTATCTCATTGATTTTTATACATTACCCGTTAGTAATACAAGTATGACGTGAGAAAATGACCGCTGCACAAGATATCTTCCAACGCTGTTCCTATGCTTTGTTCGCAATGAGAATGGCAAACAACCGCGTGGTGACGACGACGTTCGGTTCGGCTTCGTTCGTAATACAAATGCCTTCTATTCTATGAGATCGAACAGCGACACGTCCGTTTTCGTCTCGCTCAGGTAGGAATTACGTTTTTTTGCTCATTCTTAAGTCCCCAAACAGTCCTATTTTTGCTCTGAATGATCGCACGGTGCTCTTGATCATCAATTTAGTTTTTATCATCATCAATCATCATCATCATCATCATCATCAATATATATAAAACTCTTTTGAAGCTGACAGAGAATCAACGCACAGAATCTATAAGTCCTAGAGGTTTGAAATTTGGAGGGTAGTATCCTTATATAGTGTAGGGGTGCACTAAGAAAGGAATTTTGAAACGTCACACTCTAAAGGGTAGAACGCGGCAACGCCGCGGGCGTAATGTACGGTACGGATGAAATACGGATGACGTGTTTTTATCAGTTATTCCTGTTTGAAATTAAGCAAAACTATGCAACAGATTTTTGAGACCAATCTGGAAGTATACTTATACATTCCGAATTTTTTTTTTTTCAAGTCGGTTTATAATGACGGAGTTTTGAGATAACAAACATTTTCAAAATATAACCGAAATGAGAACCTCGCTATTTTTTGAAGTGGGTTAAAAATATCTTTGAAACGTTGATAGTAGGTACCGTAGAGTTTCGTAAAAGGGTCTATCTGAAAGCCACTATAGAAGTAGGTGCGTAGGTTACATACTTTCAGTAGTTAATGAAAAGGTCTCCGGGTATAAAATGATTCGCTCGATTCAGAAGTAGGTATATCCCAAACGAATTACTTTGGTATAAGGTGTTTTTTGCCAATATTGGGAGTTATAGAGCTAAGTTAGGTCATATAAAAAATCATAAAGTGAAATACTCACTTTTTTATTATTATTAAACGGGAAGTAAAAATATCAAGTAGGAAAAACCAGAGTTACGTGCAAAAGTGAAACGTGACACTCATGGAATAACTTCGATTCTATACTGGCTCGAAATAAGGCCCAAAGAAAACTCTCGGTAGACGTTGTTATTTGTTTGAAAGTATTGGGAATTTTCTCGATTACTTTCTTGTGACTGAAATGTTTCTTGGACATTTTCAAAGAAGATCTAGCTGTCGCGTAATTTCCACAATACATTTAGTAACATGTAGTTACTACCTAGTTACTCTTAGTTAGGTATGTTTTACGAAATTAACGTTCTCAGAATAAAAATGATCTTCTATGTCAGCAATGCAGTGTGTTTGTTGCAGATACCTGCTGCAGGTAACAGAACAATAATATTATTACCTAAGTATAATATTTTAACTCGTACGACGTGAAATTAGCATAATTGTAGTAGCCTTGCGTTCAAAATAATTGTGTTGCAGAAAATGATGTGAAAGGAGATTGTGAAAACATTTTTTGTAAATCTTTTGTTTTAAAACTGTTTCAAAATCCTTTAGACTCTACCTAGGTCATGCATGTTATACTTGTAAACATGGCAGTATTGTTTAGGTTCTATTCAAAGGTCCGAACGATCGGTTCCTTACGAAGCTCTCACATTATCGTACGCGTTCCGATAATCAAATTTCTGAACGAGAAAAGAGCCTTTCCTTAAAACCGTTAATAACGAGTATGTGGGCGGCACCTAACGTTTAATAGCTACTCTCATACAGGGAAAATGCAAATGGCCGGCACAATTCCACGAGCTGCGAGGCCGAAGTTGGACCATGCTTTTTAATTTACCGAGGGCCGCCATTACCCGACCTTATCGTGCCAGTTGCCCTCAGATCTGAAATAGGGTGCTCTAAAATTGGCTCCTTATTCAGATTATCCATGCGCCAATGCTGAAATTTAAAATGGTGTGAGCCGAACGGGACTTATTGAGCTTTAATGGATCCGGGATGGGCGCGTCGAAATTTCCTCGCTATCTACAACAATAAAATTAATTTCGAAAGTAATACCAGTCATAAAGTTTCAACAGTTTGTCTATATATAAAGTGGTGTGAATTGCAAAGGCAGGGAGATGTATAAAGTAGAACTCTAAGCTAGCTTAGCTCTATGAGTAAGTAGAGCATAAATTTTTAAGCTCGTTAGTAGCCGGCAGACAGTTAACTTAGACTTCTCGAAGAAGTGATTATTATGGAATCGGGCTGTACGGCTACTGTCCTTGTTTTAAACTTATTCATGATTGTTATTTGAAACGTAAATTACTAGGGATCTTGTAAAGTTCTAATCGTTGGAATAGCATTTGTTCAGACATTTACCCTAGAGCACCATAATAAAGGTTCTAATACCGATTAGCCGATTAGTGACACTACAATAATAATTATGATATTATTATACATTTGTGATAGAATCGAATCGACTCTACCGATGTTCTGTGGTACCTACTTAAAGAAATAAAATTGTAACTCTATAATTTTATTATTAAAACTCAGTCCAATGAGCCATATTACAGGTAAGTAGGTAAATATTTTCTTAGTGAAGTAGGTTACGAGGAACTGTTATTTATGAAGTTAAATAAAGTATGCAATAATAATTAATGGGTGAATTAAGTTTTCATAGCGCTACACATTGTCATACTCATTATAATTTCCAATATAAGTATATGAACTCTTTCCATCTTTGAATTCATATGTACCTATATAGTATACCATTACCGAGCTGCTAATGTTATGTGCTTTAGTACCTAGAGTTTAAATAAACCTAGTTAGTCAAGTGAACTTTGAGTCATAACATGTGACACAGAACACATGCCTTTTAATTTCGTCCTTTAGTGTTTAAATTGAAGGTTTCGCAAATAGCCAGTCGACTAGGATAGCGGGCGGCGGCGATCACGACGCCAGGCTCAAGTGACTCGCAGCTCTGACCGCCGGAACTAGCTCATAATCATTAAATTGGGACGCTCTCGTTTTACTGTTAATTATTGCCGGTCGACCGACGACGACGCTGCGGTCATTAAGATCCTCCGGAAAAAATAAAATGTACAGATGTGAATTCGAGCGATATTTTAAACGCAATTAGCTATTTAGCTAAGCGTTTTATACCCAACAAAACTCAAACGAGTTTAATGGTCTCATTAGGAATTTTCATTTCGGCACATAGACTTGCTCGCAATTGCTTCTTTTGATGTTCTCCAATTCAGTTATTTCTTGAACCCGATGAGGTTTGGTGTTTTACTAAAAAAAATTAGCCCTTGTCCATTAGGTACAATTCTTTGAAATGGTTTTTATGCTTTTCAACTAACACTGACAGCAAGTAGGCCCAGCTTGCAGGTATACAATATGTTTATTATTTTTTTATATTTACGGGTACTTAACACAACGCCTTCTAGTCCCAAACTAAGCAAAGCTTGTACGATGGAAACTAGATGGCTGATAGAATACATACATACATTTTTTTTTGTAAATACATACTTATAATACATACAAACACCCAGACACAGAACAAACATCTACCTATGTTTACAACACACAAATGTTTGTTCTCGGTGGGGATCGAACCCACAACCCACAGCACGGAAGGCAGAGCTACTACCGACTGAGCCATGACGCCTGTCAGTTTTTGTAAAAAAAGTAGAGTAGTTTAACAAAATAATAATAGTAAGTACATATCCAATTTAACAGGTACTAGGTATATGAAATAGAAGCCACATAGTTTAAAACTTAGCGAAGTTAAAAGTGTTTGCGGCATCTCGAGGTGGCTGTCAGATTGACCACAAAGTGAGCCGCGTTGCAAGTGTGGATTGGTCTAATTGGATTAATAGTGGTTAAATACAAACGTAGGTAGGCACTTAGTTAAATAAAACCTACGAGATAAGTAAAGCCAGCAAGATTATTGAAAGCGAGTGAAGATCTTATTTTAACTTGAGCAAATCGGCGGCGTTGCATGACACACACACACACACACACCCTTACATATACAAAGTACAAATTACTTTGCTAATAAATACCTTACTCATAGTATAATTTATTGCTAGTACTAGTAATATACATACTTAGATATAAATTTGGGCGAACTACTATGGTGTTCTTATAATTTTGAGGTTTAGTAATTCTTACATTGTTATGAGATGGTCTTACTATGTACTATGTACTTAAATACATAAAATATTATGTATATCGTCCCCGTAGTTGGAAAACTAAATAACTAACAAAACCAAAATCGCGAGAAAAGCGCGATTTACTATTTTTTTGCGTGTAAAATGGCTATAACTTTTTGTTTGATTACATTTTTACTATGCATCTTTTGCTATGTTATAGATTGTTACATAACCTATTTTTCAATCTAACGGTTGTATACGTTAGTTCATTTGTTTGTAAGAAAAAAATTAAAAAGCAATTATGTATTTTTCCCTCAACAAAGTTTTAAAGTTTTTATGCACTTATTTAATTTATCATGTCAGTTGTTTAGTTCTTCTTCGTCAATGTTCTCCCTAAAACTTAAAAAAGCTAACATTAAGTGCCTTTATTCAATTTTCCTACATTAGCTTATTAATAAAATTACCTATTATTTAATTATTTTACTCCTATTACCCTTATATCCTACCCATGGGTAAAGATTTTGATAAAACTAGTTTTTTGTTTTTAAATAAAACCATGGATAGTAGTGGGCTGTCAGCGTTCTATCCTATAAGCCGCCCTGTATGTATAGGGATAGGAAAGATATTAAAACCGTTGTAGCCCACAAACTCTCACCAGTGGCTCCAAGTAGCTGTCCTGCATGCAGCGGCCACACCCCGGGAAACCACGTCGGCTCGTGGGCTAAACCTGGTGAGGGGGGCTTAAATGTTTCGGCATTTAAGCCTGTGCGGTTGCTCCCCGCAAAGTGCACAAAGTCTGCCTCGGCCGTTCGGCAACCCACCTTTGGTGGCGAGGCAGCAAGGCAGTTTGGAAGGTCTTCAAGGAGACGGTGGGAGCCAGTCACCGTCGACTAGACACAACAAGTATTCCCAAGGAGGGTTGTCGTCAGGCAGGCGGCCGGTCGGAAAACACTAAGCCAAATCCTTTACAACATAAATAAATAACAAGAATAAATGATAAGGGCGACAATGCTAGGGCGTTCCCTCAAGGCGACGCGCAAGCGCAGCACCCTGCGGCTGTGAGAAATGGATTAGGGTTGTTGCATCAGGGACGGGTGCAACGTAAGACGCGAGTCCGTGAAGTAAGATTGAGGATAGGAAGTTGGAATGTAGGAACGATGACTGGAAGAGGAAGAGAGCTAGCTGATGTTTTGGAAAGAAGAAGAATAAATGTAGCTTGTTTGCAGGAAACGAAGTGGAAGGGTACGAAAGCGAGAGAAATTGGGGCAGGGTATAAATTTTTCTATTGTGGTAGTGATGGTAAGAGAAATGGGGTGGGAATTGTATTAGACAGTGAACTAAAAAAATGTGTGACGGATGTTAAGAGAATGAATGATAGAGTGATAGTTGTGAAGTTGTTGTTAGAAGACTTAGTTTTAAATGTAGTTAGCGTGTATGCACGTTATGTGTAGTGGATGTGATGATGCAGTGAAAGAAAAGTTTTGGGAGGATTTTGATGCGGTGATGATGGATATTCCACAGAGTGAGGATATCTACATTGGGGGGGATTTTAACGGACACGTGGGAAAAATGAATGGAGGATATGAAAGAGTGCAAGGAGGGTGGGGCTTTGGAAGCAGAAACCGGGAAGGAGACACACTATTACAAGCGGCGACTGCATTTGATCTAGTTATATTGAACACATTTTTCCAAAAAAGAGACCAACATCTAATAACTTACCAAAGCGGCAATCATACCACCCAGATTGATTATTTTTTAATAAGAAGAAATGCAATCAAAGCAGCAAAAGATTGTACGGTCGTACCAGGGGAGGCCTTAGTCTCCCAACACCGTCTACTCATATTGGAGATGAAGTTAAAGATCCAACAGGTTAACAATAAATCGAAACTCCAACCGAAAATTAAATGGCATTTGATAGAAAAAGAGGAGTGTGCAAGGGTTTTTCAAACAAGAGTAGTAGATAAGATGATTGAAATGAAGGATATGGAAGATAGATCTGTGGATGACTGCTGGAGTGAAATGGCAAAGTGTATTAGAAGTGTTGCGAAGGAGGTCTTTGGAGAAACGAAAGGGAAAGGAAGAATGGATAGAGATACATGGTGGTGGAATGAAGAGGTACAAAAGTGTCTGAAAGAAAAGAAGAATGCGTTTAAGGAATGGAAAAGCGTGGAAGATAGTAATACCAGTGTAAAAGAATGTAAGAGGAAAATATATCTGGAACATAAAAAGAACGCTAAGAGAGCGGTAGCCGTTTCAAGGGCTAAGGTACAAGATAAACTTTACCAATCTCTAGACAGCCCCCACGGACAAAAAGACCTCTACAGACTAGCGAAAATGAGAGAAAAGAATGCAAGGGATATTACGCACATAAAATGTATAAAAGATGATGGAGGAAAAGTGTTGACGAAAGATGAAGAAATAAAAGAACGTTGGAAAGGATATTTTGAAAGGTTAATGAACGAAGAAAATGACTGGAGTGGCGTTTTGGGATATGCACCTATAAATATGGCTGTGGTGAACGAGATAAATGTCGATGAAGTAAAACAAGCAGTGCAAAGTATGAAGAATGGAAGAGCTGTAGGACCGGATGATATACCAGTTGAAGTATGGAAGTTGCTAAATGTGGATGGATGGATGTGGCTGACGCTGTTCTTCAATAAACTGTTACAAGATGAGGCGATCCCGGAAGAATGGTGCAAAAGTTCGCTGGTGCCCATTTTCAAAAACAAGGGTGATGTACAGAACTGTAACAACTACCGAGGAATTAAGCTGATGTCACATAGTATGAAGGTTTGGGAGAATGTGATAGCGAGACGAATGAGAGAGGAAAGTGAGGTATCACAGAACCAGTTCGGGTTTATGCCTGGTCGTGGGACCACAGACGCAGTATTTGCTCTACGCCAACTCTGCGAGAAATATCGACGTGCACACAAGAACTTGCACATGGTGTTCATTGATCTGGAGAAGGCATACGATAGGGTACCCCGTGAGGTTCTGTGGTGGGCTATGAAAGAGAAAGGAGTGCCTGGAAAGTACCTGCAGCTTATAAGGGCCATGTACAGTCGAGCTTGTACACAGGTCAGGTCCGAAGCTGGCGTTACGACCAAGTTCAATGTGGCTGTAGGCTTGCACCAGGGATCGGCTTTAAGCCCTTATTTGTTCCTCCTGGTAATGGATGCACTGACATCAAACATACAGGAGGAGGCACCCTGGTGCATGCTGTTCGCCGACGACATTGTCCTTGTCGGAGAAGACGGAACTGAGGTCCAGGGCAGGCTGGTAAAATGGCAGGGGAAGCTGGAGAGTGTCGGATTGAGGATTAGCAGGACCAAAACAGAACACCTGTTTTGTGACTTCGGTGGTCCATCCAGTTTCTCTAATATTGCCTTAGATGGTGTATCCCTACCAGTCTGCTCCGATTTTCGGTACCTTGGTTCAGTAGTACAGAATGATGGTGAAATTGACAGGGATGTAAGGAATAGAATAAATGCGGGATGGATGAAATGGAGACATGTCACAGGAACTGTTTGTGATCCGAGAATGCCCCTAAAGTTAAAGGGGAAAATCTACAAAACGATCATAAGACCTGTCGTTTTGTATGGGTCCGAGTGTTGGGCAACGAAAGGGACGGATGAAAGAAGAGTACATGCGGCAGAGATGCGAATGTTGAGATGGATGTGTGGAGTGACTAGAATGGATAAGATTAGGCCGCCCCACCCCGCTTTTACCTAATTATCCTATGGGAATTGATGATCACTTACGCGCGCTTTATGGATTACGCGCCAAATTTTTTTCACAAAACCTTAAAAACTACATAATTTTTAATCTTGTGTTTCGGCTGGTTCGATAATATTGAACGAAGTCTCTTATTAAATTTTACTTGTTCTGAAATTATAAACAGTAAGAGAGATTTGGTAGAAAATTTAATAAAGGTACTTATTTAATTTAAAAAATATCTTTAAATCACTATCCTATAAATACTCTTGTTTAATTATTCCTAACTGCATTGTTCCTGTAGAGCATAGAAATGTGTCGAAGGAAAACTGAATAAGTAACTTTATGCATTTTATTCGCCGCAGAGTAGCTCTTATTTACAGTTAGCTATTTTATTGCCGAGTTAACTATTTTTCCTTCGCTACTTTTTTCTCATTACTTCAATATTCATTTTTCCATCTTTGACGTCTTGATAGGTTCATGTTTGAATATATTTTTATTGAAATATGATATCAGAACTTTAGAGACACAGAAAGATGCAGCTTGAATTGGACTTTATGATAGTGCAATAAAGTCGATTTGGCAAAATGTGTTAGTTATTTAGTTTTCCAACTACGGGGACGATATACTGAAGTACAGGTACATGTCGTATGAAAAAGTAACCAAAGAATATATCTACCGCAAGTTATTTCATAAAGGTACTTACCTACCTAAATGTAGTAGGTAGGTACCTACATGAATGTGAGAGTATATGATTATTATTTAATTTAATTTTACTTTGCAAACGAAACTAACACAGGTTAAAATTTTTACTGAATAAATATATGTATTTTTAATGGCTGTTGATGTTATTTTAGCTTCCGTTTACTTTAATTGTCTGAAATGTTATGACTTATGATAATACTAGCTTTTGAAACTGTTTTGAAATCATCCACATGTTGAACAGAGAGGATGTTTTATTTCATCTCTCAAATTCTGATACACATTACTCGTAGCTCGTTTATTTATAGAACTAGTGAGTACTGATTTAGGTAAATGTAGGTATTAGGACTAGGTGCATATAATAAAGTGTAAATAAGTAGAGTTTTGTAATTAAACCGAAAACTGTTAAATATGAGCTAAAATATTGAATCATAGGTAGAGTAGAACATGCATGATAGGGGTTCTCTATGGTACAAGCGTACAATAGTTATTAGATCATGACCATCATGCTGAAGGAAAATGCTATTGGGCCCATGACGTTATGAAATTGGGTTTTCAGGGTGCTTCCGCTACATGTAAAGTAGGGTTCTTATACTGTCATTGACCCTACTTTTACTCAATAAAAAGAAGTAAGTACCAATACCCTGTACTAGTGCATGTCTAGGAATCATTTTAACTAACAAAATGTGATGTAAATGCCTATATACATACTAAATTACTGTTCAGAATATCGACGTAATCGGATCATGCGACATTGTACGGTGCCTGGTTAGATTCCGTTACGAGCCCGTACCTCGGGTGCCTAAGTGGTTCTCATAATTTTATTACGAAGCTCGGAAGCCGCATCTACGGCAAGGCATAGGTATAGGCAGAAGGCGGCCGGCGACACGCGCACCCGTCACCAGGTGCCGGCACAGCTGACACCAGCTCGCCTGCACATGTCGGAGCGTGCCACCCCTCATCACTAATTTCACTTTATTAGCTTCTTTTTAGACTTCACTGTCATCTTAACATGATATTATGACAGCTGTGCTGCGCAACTTCTTTATTTGAATAATTTTGTCACAATTTTTTAAAATTTTTTTAGTTGGACCCTAGATCTAAAAGTAGAGTTAGGGTGTTACCTGTTTGTACCTATTTGTGCGTATTTGACTGTGTATTTTACTTATATAATTGATCGAGTGAGCGAAGCGAACGAGATCTTAGTGACAACTTGGACAAAAATGTTTTGTATGTTTGTTCGACGAGATCTTTTAAACCGCTCATTCGATCTTCATAAAATTTGGTAGGTATACGGATAGTACTCTTAAGTTTTACTGGTTTGTTAAATGAAGTAAATCGGTCAAGGGGTCGTGAAGTAATGAGGGTCCAAAGGAAGTAAAAAAAAAATCGTACAATAATATCAAGTGGGGTGTCATATGATAGTGTTTTGTTTAGACATTGCAAAACCGTTTTTATTTTGATTCTGGTCTAATAGTTTTTGAGTTGTTGTAAAAATTATAAAATTGGCAACCCAGTATAACGTAAGCTACCACTTCTTGGAGTTTCAATGATTTTGTAGTTCAAGTAAGACTGGTACATAGCTAGACGGCGATTTCGAAGCGACTTGCAAAGTTTATTACAACCATTGGTCAATAAAAATTGTTTGGGTTTTATTAACCTCCGACCATCACGAGATCTCAGTTCGGGGCGAACTACTAGTGTTATAATAGTTTTTTCCTTAGAGTAAAAGTTTGAATGAAATCGTGGTGGGTTTCTGCGAACACATCCTGTGCTATTGTGCTGTTGTATCACCATAAAGCTGCCTTCGTCTTTAGTCCGGCAGTTTATTTACAATGAAATTAGTCGTTTACCTGACACCCCGCTCCGACGAACGTGATTTTAACAAAAATACTAGGTAGATGAATCGTACAAAAAGTCGGAGTGGTTTGTGTGGGTATTAACGGAGCGGGCACGTCATTGTCGGCGGGGTATCGTATGTACCACTGCCTCTGCTCCAGGTATTCATGAATGAACGTGCCGGACTGGTAAGCCGGATGGTTGGCTGCGGTCGCAGCCAGGTAGAAAATTACGCTTTTGGAATTCTTTCCACAGATCGGTTCGGGTAGAGTTCCTTGTCGTGGGTGATTCAGTCGCCTTGCTTGGGGCGCCGCAGAGCGGGGCGAGGGGCGACGCCGACACGCATGCGTGAAGCCTCGACCACTGAGACGAGCGGACGATCCTTCCCTCTCAGTTCATTGAGAGTCGTCGCGAGTGTACGCCGTACCGTCATGTACCGTTTCTCAACTTTCTCGAGTAGTGATGTGATTCGATACCAACATATAAACTTGTTTTGTTTGTGAGATTGTTTCATAACTCTATGAGTGGTATTTCACGGAGCACATGTGAACTATTTGGTGATTGAAATGTTACAGTGACTGAATGTAGATTGGATTGGAGTCAAAATGAGGTGGTTTATAGTGACAATGAGTGTTATGGTGTGGGAAACAATTTTTGCCGGTGTCGCACCACCCGGGTCTTGCCCGGTGGTGTGTGCATGCAAGTGGAAAGGTGGTAAACAGACCGTAGAGTGTGTGGACAAGGCTCTCATCACTGTGCCGCAACCCGTGGACCCAGCCACGCAAGTACTCGATCTTTCAGGAAATAATCTTCAGATACTGCCACAAGAAGCGTTTGCGAAGACAGGACTTGTCAATCTGCAAAGAGTATACTTGCGCAGTTGCAAAATAGGCCAAATACACGAGCGAGCCTTTATGGGTTTGACTAACTTGGTAGAATTAGACCTCTCACATAATCTATTGACTCATATACCGTCTGATAGTTTTATGGATGCCCCGTTTCTCAGAGATCTTACACTGGCGCAGAATCCTATTTTAAAAGTTCATTCGGATGCTTTGAACAATCTCGGCAGTGTTGTTAAGCTGGATTTATCCAAATGTGACATTAGAGAGATAGCCACGGACGCGTTTAGAAGTTTACGGTCTATGGAATCCTTAAAGCTTAACCACAACAAGCTACGAGAGCTGCCTCTTAGATCGCTAGAGAGATTAGAGAAGTTGCGAGCAATAGATTTATCTGACAATCCTTGGACGTGCGATTGCCGACTTCGTGAACTGAAACTATGGCTGGCGAAACACAAACTGCTTTCAACTCCCAGTTGCTCGGCGCCAACTCGCCTAGCAAATCGACCCTTTTCGGAGTTACCGATAGAGGAATTTGCTTGTAAACCAGAGATATTACCTGTCAGTCGACACGTTGAGGCAATCGTTGGTGAAAATGCTACGATAGTATGCAGAACGGAGGCCGTGCCCAGTGCGAACATTAATTGGTATTGGAATGGAAGGCTACTTCAAAACGGCAGTAATTTCAACTCCCATCAAAAAATATACGTCTATGAAGACGGTGAGGCAAAAAGGAAATCGACCCTAATAATTACGAACACGCAAGAATCAGATTCCAGTGAATTTTACTGCGTGGCTGAAAATAAGGGTGGAAATGCTGAAGCAAACTTCACGGTACACGTGACACAGATGACGGTTGGAATGGCATCTTTGGGCAACGCTCAGATAGCGAGCCTTGGAGCCGCCTTGTTCTTAGTCATTATCGTTGTTTGTTTAGCTTTACTCATTACTTTTGTCAGATTTCGTCCGACGCCATCTTGCGAAAGTAAAACTCCAAATACTCTGGATAGAGTGGTGTCAGGAAACGAAGTTCATCCAACAGCGACAGATAGGCCCCATGTAGCAGTGTTAGCTAGGCAAGAGTCACCCAATTACATTGATCAAAAATGCAACCCTGTATCTAAGCCGCCGCGAATTAACGACATACCTTACACTACTAATCATTACGAAGGTCGGGGGAGTGTCGTGACGACCGGTGGACCTGTTGTAGTCTCGCCCACAGTTTCCGCTTCCATAGATCCTGATCTGATAAACGATACGCGGCCGGACAGTGCTGCAAGACCTGGGAGTGGAGAATACGCACGCGAGGCTTCGGATTCCCTGTACCCGTCGGGTCTGTGGGAACAAATGAAAATGAGCCAGGCAAATCACCTGTCTCGAGCTGTGAGTTCGGCAATTCCATCTTACTACAATGACAGGACGCCGATAATTGAGAATAGCAGTGTGAATGGGTCCCAGGAGGAGCTGGGCTACACGAGCCGCACGTTCCCGCGCTCGCATGCAGCAGCGGCAGCTTCGAGCCCGGCACCGGCAGCGGCTCTCGGAGAGGCGCCTTACCCGCCCGACTACGGGCTGCCAGTAAACGGAGCTCGCACGCTGCGTGTGTGGCAGCGGGCGCCGCCAGTGCTGCCCCCGGTCTCAGCGCTCAAGCGAGTGCTTACCATCACGAGGCCCTCCAACGAAGACAGCTTCCAAGATGGCTGTGCGACCGATGTATAAACAGTCGTATGTAGTATGAAATTTACGAGTATGTACGCATTTGTTACATATCTAGAGATAACATGTCAGAATTTATTGTAAATTTGTATGTATTTTAAGCTAGGATTTGATCTAATACGTAAGGTACAGTATGTATGTATACCTAAACAGGTTGTTAGTGTAATATTTTTTGTATTATATAATTTATTTAGTGTAAATGGAGCATTAGATACATTGGATCCGACCAATGATGGGTCCGCGACTGATTAGTTGAAGAATGTAAGTGTAATTCTCGTGATATGGAATGGTATTGACTATGATCGCCAAATAATTATAAACTGAATAATAATAAATGTATTATCTGCATTGTTGAAAATCGTGTACTATGTTACATGACTTATAGGTAGGTAATGTTAATGATTGTGTAAATAAGGTAACAAATGAATCCAAAGATATATTCCCTGGAAGTAAACTAATAATACCTACAATCTTCGGACCATCAAAGATGAACGAAATAATAAATGGTGTCAACTAGATTATATCAAGACACATGTTTTGTTTGACTTTTCACTTATTACTTATGCATTCCGCTCATCTTTGACCATACCTACCTAACTATTGTAAATCACGAAACACTGTTAATTGATGTACCCTATGTAAAGTACAATAAATGTATAAAATTTATGTTGAAAAGAATATTAATGTTTTAGCAGTACCTAAATAAAAATAAACGAGGCGATTGTAAGAAAATATTTTATTTGATTCCTTTATAAATTTCAGTTATCGAAAAATCACGATTGGTACCTAGTACGTACATACACACTACAACATTACTTATATATTTTTATGATCGCTATGTTAGCTAAGACTTATTTTTAAAAACATGCAACCTACTTGGAATAACTATTATTTGCTTTGGTATAGTTGTAAAAAAATAGTCTCCAGTGTGTTGAATCTTCAAGAATATAATAACGTTTTATGTAAGCATAGCTACAGAAAAATTTAGTTTATCTAAGTCTCAGATTACCAAACAGGTCCAAGTCTAGTTTCTGTTTAGGCATATTTCCGTTTCTCGATTATAGGAGAGGCTCCGACAGGGCGACAAAAAACAAAATAAACCTCGAGCTCACCTCCGAAGCACCGAAGAAAACCGGTTAGCGTTATTTCATTTCCGTTCAATTCAGACTTTTTTTATGAGAACCGAACCTTAAACGGGTTCAATGGAGCCGAGAATTTCAAGTCGAAGATATTGTTAGATGGTTTTTTTTTCCACAGACGTCATTTACTAGAAAAAACGCGCAGTGGATTAGCTCTGTCTGATGTCTTTAGAGTTTTATACAAAAACTAAGTGAGGATAGGATAATACACGTAAGTGGGTAGGTACCTAGGTACTACATGATACATTAGATGTTATGCAATGCAGTAGTAGGTTTTTTTTAATGAATTTTTTATACAATATAGGCAACCGTTTGACCACAATCTCACCTGATACGATCAATGTATAAATACAGACACTGGAAATAGCTCGTCCTCACGATCATAATAATCATTATTCAGAGGTTAGTGTCTGAGCTCTGAATACACCTGAACACACCCCTATTACGAATTATAGGTTCCCTTAAGTTTCCTTAGGTCTTCCAGTTTGATTTTACTCTGTCCGACATCTTATTACACCTGTGAAAAAACTATGAAAGGTTAACAAAAAAAAATATCTTCTTTTTTAGAAATTAGTAAAAAGCTCTGCGTAAGAATAGTAAGTTTTCAATCAACCAAGCCTATTAGACGTCTTTTGCATAATTATTAGAAACCTGATTCGCTACAAAAGGGAACATCTCAATTTTCGTGACAATGGAGAACGACGAGTGACATCAATGATCATGGACTCAAACTAGCTCAATATGTAAGTAAGTACTTATGTGTTGTGCGAAGTTTCGCAAAGCAGAAATTTTATTGTAGTTTATTCGACACCAACGGCTTTGCACTTTCTGCTCGTAAAAGCAGACTTTCGCGGAGATAATAATGATGTTTCGACGGTAGCGTAGCGACAATGGAAACTCGGTGGAACGATTATATCATATTTCAATTGTGAACAGCTTTCGAGAGTCCCTAGTCGTTCTCTGATTTTTTAGCTTGAAACTTGTGCTTTCAATATTAATATGTCGGTAGTACAGTTCATCGATCGGTTTAGTTAGTGGTGACTATTGAATAGAACTATAATAGTGATATTTGAATAAACTAACGCAATTTTTAGAACAAAGTTTGGTTTGGAAAAATCTCTAGATATGTCTACCTGAAAAAAAATGGTAACTTTTCTTGAAGCCTCATTATCTCTTGGTCAATGCTGTTTTTCTGTAAAATAAAAGGTAAAAAGTAGTTTCACTGGGGGACTACGGCTGCTTTGAGACGTAGGTACTTATTGGTTGATCTTATGAATGACTGGTCCGTCTTTTAGCAACAGTAAATATCTGACATGATGACACACAAACTAAACAAACGGATAAAATTGAGATTTATTTAACTGAATCTAGGGCAATTTTATGTCAGTGCATGCGAATTGCGAACGATTCGTTTCGAAAGTTGCGATCGAAGAATTCGATTATGTTTTTTTAATTAATAATTTTAGTGTCAGTTTTTGTATTATAATTACAAACGAGTTACCTAATTTTACAAAAATAATTAAAACTCCTAACCATGAAAATCTTTGTTTATCCTGTTAATCAGTAATGGTCATAATAAGATCTTAGAGTATGGACTGGACTCCAGTTCATTGAGATGAACTGAATGTTTCATTGTGAATCAGCCTGCATCATGCCTTTCAACTCTTCGTCACTGATTTTTGTGAGTCATTTACTTGGTTCTTTGCTTACCAAATATTCACTTAGATAGGCACAGATCATTAATAGTATACACTTAGGTAAATGCATACACTGAGTATACTAAAAACATTCATGATTTGTGATATTTCATGCTGTTTTCCCAGTGCAAAAATCACTCGAATTCGACGTGGCGATATCGAAAATGACATATTACATTGTTCGCGTTCAGAGTTTATTGTAAAAACCAAACATGACACGAGTTTTGACATTTTTTGAAACGACACATAGCACTTTTATTTTAATAGGTTTTCTTGTGTTATTGTGAGTATTGTTGTTTAATTTTGGTGGAATTTTAACCAATAATACTTAGGTCGTAACATAAAGTGTGAGAATAAATGTGTGTAAAGTGGTTTTTCTGAATGTGAAAATTCGTGTTAGGTTTTGAAGAGAAAATCCACCATTTTCTTTTCAAAACAAACGACAGCCGACTTGACAAATGACTTGACTTGACTTATTTATTACAATTTTAACACTTGACATTGGCAAAATTGTCTGTCGAAATGACGGACACAGGCCATTATTGAAGAGAAGAAGAAGAAAAACCAAACATGACCAAACAAAAAGTTTGCAAATTAAAAACCTAACCTAGAAGTTCATGCCAGCTTTATTTCGTTTATTTCAATACATTGTGGCCAGAATAATGTGCGGCATTTATGGTATCCATCACGACGAGATGTATATGTAATACTTATAGTACTAAAAGTAAAGTAATATATCTACTCGTACTCTGTGGCACCTCTAATTCGTCCAACATTTAGAAATAGGAAATAATAAGTACAATATTTTCCTTGTCAGTTTCAATCAGCTATAACTTTTTCGTTAAAATCTACAAAGCGCTGCTTTTTCCTATAAAAAACTAAGAAAGAACCAACTTATTCTATTCCACTAAAAGTCAATGAGGGTACGTCCTAAAAAAACAGGCAGATCCGTAAACTAATGGAATATTTTTCTTACATTTGAACGTGTAAGTCCTCTAAGCCTTTGGCAGTGTTGTGTTTACCGCCGAGCCTGAGGGCGAGCTTAAGCACCTTAAGGCTAATACCGGGATTTCCTTATCCCTGGGCCCCGGTCAGCTGACTTCCATCTTAACATCAATTAGCACTGTGTCGGTCTTCATTACCACCCTCCTGCTTTGCTGCTGGAATTTCGAAGCTGGGAAATACATTGAGCTGCTTTTATTACGTGAGAACTCTTAACTGACCTACCTACTTACCTTATTTTATGTAAAACTGGAGGTCTGTGACAGTTTAGTTGGTAGGTTGCCTGCAATAAAAGTGTTTCATGTTTTGTTCTACAAGTGCCACTATTTGACTTTACTTAAACACTGATTACAACATTTTATTTGTAAAAGCTATGTAAATATTTTCAAGCTAATATTCCCCGCACAGCATGGCCATATTGGTCATGCTGCGAAGTATCAAGGAATCGCTCAAAAATTAATTGTTACTAGAACTACAAAAACTGTTTTAGGAACATTAAAGATTAATTGTGATTAGTTTCATAGACCCTGTAACGTTTGGTATTTACCTATAGAAATGTATCATTACCTATGGCTTATAATCTGATATCAATCGTCCAAAGTGGACGTAACCTATGTATTAGCTGTAGGGGCTATTTTTAAAATTCAATTTGCGTCACTTCATAGAGGTATCACATTCATTCATAACTACCAAGTTACCTTACGTCACTGGTATCATAATTTTGTTTGTAGTGGGCGACCTTCATGAGACAAGTTTGTTCAACTCAATAACGCGGTAATGTACACGTAGGTTCATCACCTGCCTACTACACCATTAATATAATTTCAACTGTTGATAACATAAGAACACAGAAAATGTTTACTATGTTCTTTAGAGGGAGGGGTAGAAGGTGCACTTTGCGAAGATGAATAACAAAAAAAAATTGTGGGTTTGGATCAGAAAATAGTGTCTTTTATGATGGAGGATAATGAGGACAACTTAAGGTTAGCAGAAATCTTCATCACTAGAAGAGCATCTAAAAGTACCTAGTTCTGCCCAATTTTGATCAATTTGTTGGTAGCCAGCCGCACTGTACGACTTTTGAACTACTTAGTACAATATACATATTTCGAAGAGTTCATCTGACCGCTTTTATTACGTACCTAGTCAATTAATAAAAAGTTCAGTTCTAGGATAACAACGACAGTCTTTTATTCATAGCGTTGGGAAATTGAATGATTTCAATTAAAGCTGGGTGTGACAGCGTAATGGATGTGAATTCATCAAGCTGCACGCCGCTCTGACGGCTGGTGGCAGAGGAAACGTTTGCATAAATAAACACAGATTCCGTCAAATGAACTCTATCAATTTCCATTCATAAGTTGGCCTATTCAATGTGATTCGATGAGAGTCTTTGTAAATAGGTAGAAGATTACGTCACTAAAGATGCTTTTAATTATCAAAAAGTTACTAAGGTACTCGTAATTGTTTATCTTATATTTCTTAGCTATATACTGCCAGCAAACTAAAATATTTGTAATAAAATACTTTGACTACCTACAGTACTATGGTTCTTATAAGTGAGTAATAAGTCAGTACCTCTCAAAAGATAGAAATTCTCATACTGTGACATGGATACCTACTTATAGGTACTGTAATCTTATTTCTAGTTCACTAAGGGGGTGATTATGTAAAGTTTCCTTACACCCAATCTTATAGTAGGTCGATACCGGTTGATATACATTCACACAGAAAGCCTGCATTCGTTAGGTACCATCTCAATAACTGCAACAGTCAATGAGCAAAGTAAAAGAACGCTGGTCAAGCATTCTGCGATACTCGCCATAACAACATCACTCATTTTTGTTTTCGCTTTTGTGTGCTATTAATTTATGATATAACAAAGATTATGATTATATTATGATCAAACAAAGATAAATACTTCTTAGAAGGGATATGCAATAGGATTATGTGATAGAGCTTTGATGCTCTTCACAACCTTTTATTTTGATAACAGTATCAGTGGAAACACATCAATAGTCGTCGGTGCCGAATGTGCCGATACCTAACCAGTTTTGTTTGTAAGTTTCAGTATTCTGGCTCTTCGGTTGGCGTGCGGAAGGCCGTTAGCATGTATAATCGCCCTTGTACGTATAAATACCCCTCGTTGCTCATTATTTTGCTCGTTTGTTATTATTTCTAAGCTCTATCTGTGGTAACCGATATCAATCATGTTCGCACTTGTTTAGTGTTGTACAGTTAATTATAGCTAGGTATAAATTTATAAATTCTGGTTTTGTGTAATAATTTGCGATCCGAATAAGACTGTCTACGATTTTGGAATACCTAGTAGATTTTTAATTAAACCAAAACACTGTTTTGGTAAATCAGTATATGAAGCAAATAAATTCACTTCATTTCAAGCTTTGTAGAGACGCAGAAGAAAGAACATAGAGTAGGTAGGTAGAGATGCAAGACGGGAATACTTTTGTGAAGTATTGTGGTGGTGCCTACTTCACTTTAAAACGCTTTGGATGGTTATTTATTGCGGGAGGTGCACGCTCCTGCATTGTTTAGGTTAAAATTCCATTGGAGAATTTATTTGTAGATCTTTTTAAGTTCTATATACCTACATTTTTATTTAAATCTTGATACTTACCTAAGTAACGAAACGGAAGTACAATTTTTTTTTTATATTGAGTAGACCATCTTTTGACTTCAATCTCACCTGATGGTAAGCAAATCGGTCTAGAAGACACTTATTCACTCTGGCCTTGAAGACATTTAGATTATAATCATCTAGATACTTATTTGATCTTGCTCATGCCACTGTCTACATATTTAGGTACTTAACTTTACACATGATGTATGTTAGGTATAGCTATAGGTATGGATGTGTTTCGGCGACTCATGGTGATTTATTAAAGTGACATCCACTTTGCCATACCACCCCATCGATCGTTCATAGAGGTCGGGAATGAGGGAGAGCGGAATGAGTTACCTTTTTATTTCATGGCAAATTTTGGTTGTAACCTATAGGTAGGTACTGTCAAAAGTTTTGTTTATTGATACAATAATTCATTTCAATAGAACAAAGCAAATTTGTATAATTTTCACAATTTGAAGTTACATACTTTATTCTGGGGTTTTCTTTCAAACTGATGATTGATGTACCTACACCTGCCTATGAATAATTATTTACCTCTAAGTATATCCCTGAGAAAACTAGTTAATTGTAATGAATTTGGTTCTTAAATTATCGTCATTTTGCTTGCGGCACGTTGATTTTTTCCTATTTCTCTCCAAGTTGTAAGTTACATATAAAATAACGATCTAAATATAAAACTGTTTTTTTTTTTTAATTTTTAAATTTTAAACTGAACTATTTGAAAAACCTTGCTAAGTTAGGTACTACAAATCCCAATCTTTGTAAAACCTTGATGTTCTAAAAGATAGACCTATGATAAATGAATAAGCATTAGACCTTACTAGAGTCACCGAGTAATTAATAGGTAAGTTAGGCGTAGACATAATAATTGTTTTGTGATCCCTGGCTTAGATTATCTACAAAGTTTGTAAGTTATAGCTGCGAGTCTTCGTGCCGTCATCGTTTTTAGCGTGGGCGACTGCTTCATCATTTCGCGTAGGTGTACCTAATATAAGTGTATACCAACTTACGTATACCTATGTGAGGGCATAAAAAAATATGTAAAGTTAAAACATTCCACAAGCAAAGTAAAAACACGCCGTCATTGTATTTGAAAAGATTCGGTGATATGATTTGCGTACTGGACTGACTGCTTTGTGGTGGTCCTACAAGTAGATAAGTAGGGAGTATTGAGATACTGTGTAGTAGTCCTGAGGTGAGGGGATTTGTTAGTGTTTGTCTGGAACGTGTTGGTCCGGGATAAATCCGTTGAGGTCAGGTGCAAATGGGCCGTAACTATAGATTACTTTCAATGGAATTTATTATTTCTATAAAGATAAGTAGGTTTAGGTTTTGTAAATAACTACGATACCTATAGTAAACCTCTGAACTGATCCTCAATTTTCGAGAACACAACTCCGAGTTTGAGTTTTATTTGGTCCAATTCTCAAAAACCAAGTCGGTATCGATCGCATAGTTTTTCAAAATTTCTTCTACTTAGGTATACCTGAAGAAAAATGGTTCGTCTGCTAGGGGAGCTTTTCATGACTTTATACAAAATCACTCGAATTATTTCTCGATTTTCGAGACACATTTAAAATAAAACTCAGACTCGGCAATTTGGATATAGTTTTCCAATTATTATTGTCACCGCTGCTCGTGTGCAACAAGCCTTCTCGGCCTGCTCGCCGGATACATTAAATCGGGATTAACATAACTATTTACGACGAGATATTGTATGGAACTAATTGTTCGGATTAACACGTCAGCTAGGATTCTGTAACTTAAGGGTACGCTTTTCACGCGGTCAAGTCATCAATTTGCATGCTATTTCACTGAGTGGGCTAAATTCAGTGATGAGCAGTACAAAGTACCTACACAAAACTCTTCCGTCTAAATAGCGTTGAGCACATAGAAATTCACGAATGCGCCTCCAGAGGAAGAATTCTGAAGAAAAAACACCTAGATAATATTAATTAAAAATAAAGTCATTTTTAATTAATAAGTAAGCCATATGAGAGAGAGAGAGAGAGTGAGAGATTTATTTTCATCCGAAATTGAGTTGCAATACGGATCTTTAGATTCTCATAACTTTCAAATTAAGTACATTTTATTTTAAAATATGACTCTGAGCCATGCTAGATAACGACCAGACAATTCGATATCGTATCATGCCAAACAGTGGAGTTATAATCCTTCAGCGTTTGTATGAGAAAAAGGAGTGAAGCGAGCATGATGTTTTGTTTGCTAAAAACTCCTTATTTTGTGATAGTTATATAGACATAATTAGATCATAATAATAATTATGGGATGGAGCACAAAATGCACTTCTAACAAAGTATCAACCTAACCACTACTGATGGGGATTTCTAGAATATAAAAATGCCCCATTGACGAAAATTGTATGTACTTACCTTCCGTTAGAAAATAAAGCCCCACGGCCCAATAATTGATAAATAAATACAAACTTAACACAAATGTAGAGCACAGTAATTGCCTTCAAGCCCCCGAGTAAAGCTTAATCGCATTACATCGAAGTGGGTAAATAAAAGTATAATTGCCGTTTTACGATTCACGCTGTTATAAAAATGTAATATGCAGGAAAATTTGTGGCTTACTACCAAATTAATACACGGTAGTAATATAAGCTCGAGCAGCTCTGAAAATTTCGCGCAGTCTAGTCCAACCTTTTTTGGAAACCAGAACAGTTATTCCCGAAGTAACTAAGAATTAAAATAATTTTATATAATAATATGTGTTGAAACTCAAAAGTAGATAGTTATATACTTAGTACATAGGATACGATGTCATGCTTACGTACTATAGATACATTTCTCAATTGATGACTGTTAGGTTTATACATTCACAAACTGCACCGGTGATCGAAATGACTCACTTGAGTAGGTGGAGAAGCAGAGGTAAGGTAGGTACGTAATCTCCCGACCGTCAACTTGACGGTCGAGTTAGGGGAGTGATTTAATTTAAATGCCATTTGAGAAAGTGGCCTCGTTATCGCTGTCTACACGACATACAAGCTCCTCAAAATAGAGAAGTTCAACAAAGGTTGCTACATTTAATAGATAAAACCGACTTAAAACGAGAGTCAGGTGTAATAAGACAACTGAAAACTTCGGAGGGTTAAAAGGTAAAGTACTTTATTTATTAACAGGGTTACTAGGCGGTGTAGAAAACACGCTAAAACTGTATAGGTAGGTAAGTAATTCTATAACGTACCTTACGTAATAGACTTCAGATTAATTTGTAACGTAAATAGTGGTTTGAGTTTGTGCGACCAGGCACATAATGAATCGAACCGAGTTGTAGGAAACGTGATTTAACCCACATTATACTTACCCAGTGGTTGATATCGACCCACATAAGGAAAACAAGTTCACTCACACAGGGTGGTGAAGTGTTTTGTGTTACGGATTTTAAGTTCTTTGAAACGAATAGAAATTCTAACAACCTAGCCCGCATTTTGATCGTAGTATCAAAGGTAACAGCAAACACGAAGGCGAACAGTGGTAGAAAGCAAAAAATACGAGCATCTGTCATGTGTAATAAGTTGTGGTAGGTATATAAAAACGGCTGCAAGATAATATGGTGATTTCCCTATCTACTTACTTAATATATTAATAAATCCCCCGGTGCGTGGGGCAAAAGGTAGAATGATTTAAGGTGTTGAGTTGTGGGTAGGCTAGCATGTCCACGTGGACAGAGAGTCCCGGCGGCGTAAAGTAAACACGTTTTACCATTAAAATAACATGATGAGTAAGTACATTACTTAGACAAGGGTATTAAATTTTGTTGGTCAAACAATATGAGAATATCCATTGCGGTCTCCTCCATTATTTCTGTAGAAAACGAAACCTATTCAGACTAGAATTCATTCTTTCCAAATTGGATTTCGGTTAATCCTCCAGCTTCTAAGTCGACATCCGTATATTGTTGCTGGGAAGCCCTGTTCCAAATATATTGATTTTATAACAAAAACGAGGGGTTGGTTGCACGCGGGGTGAATGCCCCTGTCACTGCAGATTCGCCCCAGCCATATTGGTTGGGGTTCCCGCGTCACTAATGGAGTGGCGCCAGCTAAAATATGGGCTCGTTCTTCTCTTCATACGTTGAAAAACATTCGGATTTTGAGGAATCATTCCCCGAGTTAAATGTGCCGTACATCCTCCGAGATAAATGATGTACTGCCAACCGCGTCCTTTTAACCCTGCCTATGTATGCGTATACTTAGACCTTTTAAGGGGGTTGAAGCTTTTAGAAGAAAAGATAGATAGCATACCCCCTATCGTATAGGTACACTAGGTACCTAAGTATTAGGTACAACAGTTCTGTCTGGTTTCTTATATAATAAATCTGAGTATGAGCTCAAAAACTTTGGTTAGATGTAAAGTAGAACATGTCCCGCTCTCCATTTTTGCACGAATTACATAGCGGCGGAAATTACTGAAATTTCAATGCCTTAGGTAAGTATAATTACTTACTTATTTAATTTTAATAAAGTTTACCCATTATAATGCAATAGGGTTAAAACTAAAGTATTCGTAAAAAGTAGACACTGTGTTGTACAAATTCATTTGGAACACTATAAAATAAGAACTCCAACAAGTTCAAAATTGAACGAGAGAATCGAGAGAGCATGAGATACATTTTTCATTTTAAACTCCATCCAACTTTTCTTGAACAAAAATAAAATATTAATTGAAATATCTATCCGGCTTGTTTGCAAATTTTCATTTTTGGACTTTGATTGCTTGGGATCTGTGAAAACCTTTAATTTTAAATAACGGCGATCCTTTCGATACAAATTTAATTTTGTTTCATTGAACTTTGTTATTCATAAATTACAGCTATCTCCATAGAGACCTTCCATCGACAATCTTAATTTATTATTACCTAGTGGATATTGTATATTATATAAATTGGTTTTTGTTACTACGACACTACCTAAAATTTTCATGTTTGACATACTTATGTAGTACCTAAACCTACCTATACAACAGCTCATCTCGCTCGAGCAACTTTGTAAGACTGGTACCTATACTGATTTGTAGGTACCCAGTTTAGTTTTCTATACTTACCTAAATCATTTGCAACGGCTTGTAGATAGCTCAACTGTGTCATGTGTATTTTGTAAATATTGTGAGAATTGAAAAAGGTACCCACTGTAGGTAATTTTCTTTGTAAATAAAATTTCGATAACCTTGCAAGCAGATCGTTATATAGGACATTATTTCCTTATCGAGTCACTTTCTGATATCCGCCGAATAACATCAATTGAATACCACTTTGAACGTACGAGAAATAAAGTAAGCCATTCGTTTCACAAATTGTCTTTTAAATATCTAGTACGTTCATTTTACATAGAAGGGAATTTAGCAGGATATGGCCTCGCTCGTGCAAGTACAAGTCGAGTGCAAGCGCTCAGTGAAACGTTTCATATGTAAATGTTCCCGTAATCTGCAGAGGAGTCCCGTCCCAGCGAACAGGCATCTATCGCCGATAGATCGGAGACTCGACTGCGAACTTTTCGTTTGTACTTACATAATACGTATTTTCCAGTAAAGAGCAGTGAAACTTTGTGACACATTTTTATGGAGGAGCAAACTATAGACAACACTTTGTCTGGCGTTTGTGCCGCTGAATCTTTGAAGTTCTATGCCTTATTCATGAGTATGCGGATGAAAAGAAAGGTAGTACCTACCTACATTACCTATATCTACGGACTTCTGTTATATTCATTTGACAACATTATTTTCTTTACGTAAGTAGGTACCTAGAAACTAGTAAGTGTATCTATATGTCGTTGAAAGCAGCGATTCATTCGTCGACCATAAAAGATGCACGCCATACATAATCAAAGAAAGTTTTTGAACCAAACACAAACTCCCAATGCTATTGAATGACACTACACCCAGTACAAAAAAAAATCATTAGTGATTGACAGTAATTAGCTATTTTGATGATAGGTAGGTAGGTCTAAATTCGAAAGGTGGCAAATTAAAACAAACTGGGATGATGTCAAAGCAAGTAGGTATTGGCTCAGACTATTAGTACCTAAGTACAAGTAGGTATGAGTATCGATAAGGTAACCTACACACGAGTACGGCCAATGACGGCCATACGATATAGATTTACCAAAGAATCTGGAAAATAAGAATCGAAAAGCTACCAAAATGTTGTAAGTATTCTGCACCATTAGGTAGTCACTTGCGATAAAAAACACCCGTCACCAAGGACTAGGTAAAATGGCCCCTTTTTGTTCCGTGGCTCCTCAAACGCGTGCACAAGGGTCCTCGAAGGCAATCGCTATGCCTTTCTATTTCACACCATTTTTGTACACCACGCGCCTTCTACCCTGATTTCGCCGACTAAAAGGAAATAGTACGAGTGCGGAACAAGTTCTCGCCTTTGATTTGGAAATATATTTCGTGTTAAAGATCGAAAAAGAGGTAGGTAGGTAAGTAAGTATATCTTAGTGACTGGCACCCCTACCCTAAAAATTCATAACTTTCTGTTACAAGTAGAAATTTAATTTATAATTTTATTTCGCTACTGTTGTATCGTAGCCACTTACTTTACTTGATACAGTAGACACACTTATGATAGGTAACTAATAAGTGGGTAAGTAACTAAATAAATGTATTACCGTACCAAAAATCTATTACCTGGCTTGCGAGAACTTTGCTAATATAAATTTATCAACATCGTTGTCACTGCTTCCAGATTTTCCAATTTATTCCCCTTATTTAGAGTAACGCTTCCTCACGTAACTACTAGTATACCTAGTATTATATGATCTGTGACGTAACCAATATTTGATACATATTCCGAGATAGTAATAAATATGAAAGCGTGCAAGGTGTTATCTGTGTAGTTTTAGCGTTCGGTGCTAAAGCTAACACAGTGTCAATGAACAAAGTAAGGCAGGTGTTGTTCTAACAGACGGGCGGGAACGTTGGCCTCACTTCCGCCCTTATCTGAGTTTACTTACCTTTGCTTGGCAACTACGAGCTACTCAGCCACACTCAGCTGTGCGGTGAATGAATGGAGAATATAGCTTGAGAAATCGTTAAATATTTTGTAGAGAATGTGATTACGTGGCATCGTTTAGAGTTAATTTCCTCTTTGTGTTGTGATTGCTTTCGTTAGTTAGGTAAGTAGGCACTTATTACCTTATACCAAAGTTTTTCGACAGAAAACAGTTATACGTGATCAATACCTATTGTAGAGCTATTTTTATGGTGATTCTAAAACAGGCGAGGCATCACATCGATTGGCTTTATTATAGGCCACAGGAGTACCTACCTGTAACTAGTGAGTATTGGAACTCGCTCTGATTCGATCAGCCTAGATCGTATTTATGAGTTTATCTAGCTAGGCTCAAGCAGGTAGGTAACTGTTGATACTTTACTTTTTTTTAAAGATCGAGCTATTGTGATAGCATTGAAAATATAAAAAAAAAATTCAAGAGTTATATACCTAGGAATTTACAGCTATAATGAGCCTTCTTGGCAAAATCCTGGTTTTAAAAACTATGCTTGTTTTAGATTATCGTTTATGATGAAGAGGCTGTAGAAGGTAAGCATATTCGCAGATGAGGTTTAGGGTTTGAGAGCATTGAAGGGGTATAAAATAAAAATGAAGTGTTCGAACCTCCTTGCTTAGGTGTGAGAATGTGATATTCAAAAGCGGTTTTGATGTTCTTGAGTACCGAGGAACCTTCTCAACGAGCCCACCTACATACATATTTACATACCTATACCTACCCACCGTTTTCGTTATTGTGGTAACATCGACGAGGGGCAAACTTTCATGAAAGGTTTCCGACATCAATACAAAACCTACATTTCTGATAAAATGTGTTGATGTTCAGGGAATAGCGTATGGGTTGAGTTGATGAAAATAATCTTGACGTCAACTTTGAAAACATAACGTAGGAGGAAAGATAGTACCTACCAGTGTTTGTATAAATTACCAGCATAAGGAACAGAACATACCGTTGTGGTAGAAATAAGTCATCTAATTTATTTATTAATGTACCTATGGCATACGTACCTACGTATGCCATAGGTACATTAATAAATAAATTAGATGACCTATTTACCTATCTACAATCTTTTTGATTGTAAATAGAGAATTATAATGGCGGTCCACTTGAGTAGACAATAGACATAACTATGAAATGAATACAAGACACCTAGAGCTCTTGGAATCCATTTAGTAGCAACAATGCTTCGTCGCGCCTTTATGTTGTACGATTTACCTACCTACCTAAGTGAGCACGGCAGGCGCCAAGTGTGAAGCTATACAAATCACAAAGTCAATAAACTTACTAGGTAGGTAATCTAATACGAGTACGGAGACTGTGTTATACAGGGTGTTACCAGACCACTTCCGAAAACGAAAGGGGGAGCTACAGCACACCAAAACCCAACCAAAAAAAAATCAGTTATCCTGAAAAATAATTATAGCCGGAGAAAACAACGTTTAAAGATTTGTATTTATTTTGCCAGCCCGCAATGTACGCATTCACGTAGGTAAGGTCGAGGCGTAGTACTATTATTTATTCTGTGTCGTAAGTGCCTACTAACGTAGGTCGCTCGCACGTCGCGTACTTGAATGACCCGCGATGAACTCTCAGCTGTTCATGCTGTAGTAGACGTAATCTGCGTGCGGCGTGTACATTGCTGCTTTATTTATTTTATTTGTTTTTTTGCTTCTTTAAATGAGATAATTAGGTAGATATGTCTTATTATGTTGTACTGTGTGTATGTAACTAGAAAAAAAATTAAAAAGAGATAGTCAAGTCAATTTTTTTTTTCGCGATTTTTTTCGCTTAATGTTTTCAGTATCATGGTCTGATTGTAACCTCCAAGTTTTCGGAAGTGGTCTGGTAACACCCTGTATACAGCATGTATCTAAAATGACGACAAAAAATTGACACACGGGTAGAGCTACTTATTAGTATTCATAAAAAAATTATTAAAGTACAGTCAGCTGCATTGTAGATACATGCTGTATAATGCTTCATATAAGTAATGTAGGTAAAGTCAAACAGTGGTCAGGCTTGTACTGGCGACTATTAGTGGCGACCTACAAGTAGGTACCTATAATATGTAAAGTATATTATTGCATGTATACATGACGTTGTCATAAATGTCAACTGTCACCTGCGTGACAGTAATAACTGAATGACAACCTAAAAAAATAAGAAGAAGGAGCATTGGGTGGTTAACCTATGAGATATTGTAAAAGAATATTAATTAGAGAAATGTATTTATTATTACGAATAGAGCCTTTGTATTTAAATGAACACTGAAGTTTGATTTACGAAGTAACAATGTGACGTGCAAAAAGACGACGTTACAGCTCAGAAGTGGAAAGATGGAAAAAAAATATAAAGTTTTTCCAATGCCCATGTCGCTATCGAAGGTAATGTTTTAGTGAAAACCTAGTGAAAACCTCAAGTTAATCTCATCTCGGATGACCAAACTTTATTCTGAGTTATGAATTGTAGTGATAGTCGATACACAATTATAGGTACTTACCTATTGCAGTAATCATACAAAACCTAAAGACGATTCAAAGTGATCATCAAATTATTGAATAAAAGCTTTTTGACTTTGAGCTTGAAATGAGTAGGTATTTACCTACTGAAGTCGAGAATATGATTATGTACATATCACTATGTACACCACACATTGACTACTGAACAATTACATAGAAAATATTGTTGTTGAGTTGCAGACAAACCATCAGTACGGCTGGATGAAGTTCTAGATGACGAGAGGAGTGAGATACATCCTCAGACTCAGAGATGACTAAGTGAATTGTGACTTGTAGCTGCCTTATCGCATACAGCCACAGCGACCGGCTGCCAGGAGTTGAGATGTACCTACTACATATTACAGGAAAGTGAATCTCCATGGTAACCATTAATAAAAGGTACATTTTTCAATAAGAATATGAGAATGTTAGAGCTCCCATGAGAGTATTTTGCGACATAACTCAAGAGCACTGATATCGAGCATGAGTGTTATGGTAACATAACTAAAGAGCTTGGATTTTGGGCAAGAGTGTTATGTGGCAGGATACAAATTAAAATGAAATAAGTATGATAGGTGACATAGTTGAGAGCTTTGATATCAGAGTGCTAGAGTGACAACTCTGAGCTTTTTATTTCCAATTTACATAAAATTAATTATTGCGATTGACCATTTTTATAATTTTGAAGTACTGATGTTTGTATCAAATCTGATATGCAGTGGCAATCATAAAAAGCACTATAGGTGCTATAAAGTGATAAAATATTTGACATAAATGCTATAAACTTAACCTTGGGAAACATAGAAATGGTCGGAAGTGATTTGTTTAAGTGTCATTAACATATTATACACTGATAACAAGTATAGAGGCACATTTTTATTTAATAAAAAAACCGATGAAAGATGACAGACTACATGCAAACATAGAATTGAGCGAGTGAAAAAAAAAAAAGAAGAAAGGGATATTATTCAAAGTATGAAGAGATTAAAACGTAAGTGACATTTATAGAAATTTAAAACTAAATACAGTGAAAATTTATTAGAGAGTATTCAACCTTACAGAGTGAATTTAAATTAAGACGAAAAAAAAAAAATAAGTGAAACTAGTATATTAACTATTAGTGAATAAAGGACGGGTTTAACGCGATGTCTATAGATGAATCACGACCAAGTGAAGGATTCTAACGACTGAATGACGATCGCAGAAAGTGAATGACTGAATGAATGAAATACTTTATTATGTACCCTATTGACAGCTTATACCAAAAAAATAAAAATAAAATAAGATTGCAATATTACGTACAATGAACGGTCTTATCTCTACGAAGCGATTTCTTCCAGACAACCTTTGTAGTGATTCATAATAATTGAATTACGAGCGAATCATGTGATTTAAAGAGCGACGCGAGCGATTCATGGCTCTTGATATGAAGTAATTGTAAGTGAAGTAATTGTAACTTAAGTAATCCATTTTATCCACATTTATACTCTACTTTAAACCATGACTACGACCTAAAGAAAGATTAAGAGAAAATACACATTGAATGCTTATCGAAAATGTCGACCAATCAAATCTCGAGGAGTTATTTGCGCAAGGAGTTTGTGTCGAGTATTTTGCGTTAGAAGGTTGTGTACGTATAGCATTGAGATGAAAGTCGAATATATTGATGTGTTCTAAATTCAAAAACAAAAAGTGATTAAAAGTGTTATTTATCGACTGTTTTCAGTGCATAAAATAAGCTTTTTAGAGGGGGAAATCACACTTTAATTTCAATTTGAATAACACTGATAATGCGAACCACCTGAGTATTCGAGTATAAAAGAATACTACGACAATTGCATTAAAGCAAAAATAAAGGTAAAATGATAATAATAAGTGAAGGTACAGAAAACCAATAAAAGAAAAACAGAGCTAATGAGTATTAAACAAAATAAAAGGGACAAAACAACTAGAATGGAGCTAAGCGATTAAGGATAAAATGTGACAACCAGATAAACAAACGAAAACCTTATAAAATCCGGAACTATCAAATAACCAATTTTTAAAAAAATGAACCCTACATACAACTTCATTTATTTATGTGTGAGAGAGATAGATAGATTTAATTGAGATTGGGCATGCAGCACCTTCCTACCAAGAGCTATACAGGAAAAGTAGTAAAGACAACATCGAACTGCAGCACAATTGAATCAATAAGCGAACTGGAGGTACTCAATGAAATTAAAAACTTAAAACCTGGAATAAGTCTTGAATCTGATGGGTTTAATAATGAAGCTATCAAACTATTCAATCATATTACCTACCTACATAAGATGAAAATACACACACAGAGTCCGTACCTGAGAAATGATGTACCTACTTCAGACGTAATATTCATATAAAAATAAAACTGATGATATACAAGCTTTAGAACAGGTATACAGCAAATACGGGGAATTCAACAGGCTCCTTATAATAATAGCCTTGTAGTAAAGCATGCAATAGCATAATGTTACCATGTTACTATTAGAAAACTTGAAGAATTCGAGGAAATGATTCGTGCACTTAAGGGTACACTTTTCAGGCAATTTGTATACTTACTATTTATGCGAGAGTGGGCTAGACTCAGGTATGAGTAGTATAGAGTACAAAATACTCCCATCAATATAACGGTGCTGATTGCCGCTGAAAAGCGTTGAGCGAATAAAAATTTTTGGTTTTGAAGATCGTAACTTTCAAATTATATTTTGTTAAAATATGGCTCTGAGCCAGGGTAGATGGCCTAACGATTCCAAACAGTGAAGTAATCATCATTTAGTGTTTGTATGGAAAAAAGAGCGTAAAGTGTAACTTTTGCAGAGAAAGCTTAAAAATACCTACAAAATGAACGTAAACAAAACAAAGTCCATACGAGCAATGAAAAGGAGCATATAAAAAAAAAAACAGAATGTGTTGAGCCGTTTATTGCATAAGATCATGTAATTTAATGACATAAAATGAATCTCTGTGAATAAATGATTGATTGAAAAAAAAATCACGAAGTGCGAAGCGATTTAATGAGACAAAAAAAACTAAGCTTTCAAGCTAAAGTGGAAATGTGCGGGACATATTTCACGTAGTAACGACAGCAGATAGACCACTCATACTACTCGATAGAAAGAACCATTAGGGTAAAGAAATGTGAGAAGACCATGCAGCCGGTTGGCTGGTTACTTATATTATCCAATCCAAATTGTTGAGAAAGGCTGGATCAGCTAGAGGATAGTGGGAAAAGATGCAGGAGATCTACACCCAAAGAGAGATCTATATATCAGAAGCTGGAAGAAAATACTAACATAGTTTATAAATCATTTGAATATGTAGGAACTAATACGCTTAAGGGAGATATTAGGCAATATAAGGCGTTATTACTATTGTTACATAATATGATACGATGAACGAGTTTACGAAGTTCACATAGTGTGCACGCTGGTTTTCTCCATTTCTCTTTACGGCACTGAAAAATGGACCATGAAAACCACTTACCGCAAGTGAATCGATGCGTTCTGGATGTGATGCCGCTAGATATGATGCCGCTAGAGACGGCTCCTGAGGATCTCATGGACAGCCAAAACAATCAACGTCTCCATTCTGAAAGAACTTAAGTTGGAACGCACTAAGCGTCAGTCTTTTATTTGCATCCAGCGAATACTTTACATCGAGCACTTTAGTAGAGGTTACTAAAGAAGAGGGAGGAGCCCAAAACACTGGTCTGATCAGGTGTCTGAACAGCTAGAAACCCCAGTCAACGTCGCGATCCATCAAGCCGGAGACCGTGGTAGATGGAAAACACAAATTGAAATTTCCTTGCACAGATTCACGATACCCAACGATGGGGCACGGATAAGGAATGTTAATATAATAATGACGATGATGATGATGAGTCAAAAAGTGATTTAGAAATTAAATGCATTATTATTATTGAGTTTAGATTTTCATCAACTCAACTTAAAGTTCAAGTGCGCATCATTAAATCCAGGTGGATGTTCTTGAGAACTGGAAGTTACTAATTGGACATCAACAGAGAGTTCTGATGATTAAGAGTAAAACTAAAAGTAAGGTAAAACTTACGGATGATTCTGCAGGTGTTAAGGATAACTGCTTTTTATAGAAGTGCAAAGGTATGCTTCGGCAAATCAAGAAGGGCGAGTGATAGAAATAGTTGCTTAGGGATAACACCGCTTGAGGAAAGGACTATCGGAATGATGGAGACAGACCTTTCAAGTCTCCACATCCTGGTTATTTCATTTTTGAGATCTATAATATACTATTGATTAATGCGGTGATGAGGCAGAGAATGATTTGGAAAATAAAAGACTATAATATTATTATAACGATGATAAGACAAAGAGAGATTTGGAAAATAAGACAAAATTATCCAAGAAGAACAATAGAAAATATGAGTTGTGGACACAATTTCGAAATTCTGATAATGCTGACTATACATGATATGATTATTTGTACTACATGTACACGTTGTACCTACTAATTGTTTTATACGATAGATAATATTGCACTACTAGCGAAAACAGTATTTCAATACAAAATAATATTGACTAGCATCTTAGCTCGAAAGAGGTAGAGTAGGAGGAGAAAAGTATATATTAAACTAAACAATTGATTTTGCCTACTCATTTGAATAGCTACTCGACCTGCTAATGTTAAGCAGGTGAATACTTTGTCCAAGACGCACTAGAACATATGATCCCTAATAGAGAAAACTAAAGTTATCAAGTGAACTGGACTTAAAAATTACGAATTTAACGTCATGTTTTGAGTTCCAGGATAAGTGACAAAGTGAAAAGTCAGTGATCGGCGCAGTCGGAGCTGTAGCCGTTACAGTTGCTACAGAGTGAAAACACGATGCAGTGATAGTCACAGTCGCCGCAGTTACAGCCGGCACTGTAGCTGATGCAGCCGCACCAGCAGAAATTGACAGAAAGCATGACTAAGCCGTAGCAGCAGTCGTTGCAATGGCTACAGAGGGAAGACACGATGCAGTGGTAGCCACAGCCACCGCTGTAGCTGTTGCAGCCGCACCAGCAGAAATTGAAAGAGTGACGAAGCAGTCGATGCAGTGAGCAGTGAGTCACCGAGCTGTGTCACGCACGGTACAGCAGAAGTCACAGTCGTCAAAACAGTTGTGACTGGCATACGAACTTGCCGCTCAGGTATGATTAACTGACGACTTGACTGGCATACGAACTTGCCACCCAATCTATGATTGACTGACGACATGACTGGCATACGAACTTGCCATCCAATCTATGATTGATTGACGACATGACTGGCATACGAACTTGCCACCCAAATTTGATTATTAAGTGAGAACATGACTGGCATACGAACTTGCCGCCTAATTGATAATTAAGTGAGGGCATGACTGGCATACGACCTTGCCGCCCAATTGACGATTAAGTGAGGGCATGATTGGCATACGACCTTGCCGCCCAATTGACGATTAAGTGAGGGCATGACTGGCATATGACCTTGCTGCCCAATTTGACCATAAGTGAGGGCATGACTGGCATACGACCTTGCCGCCCAATTGACGATTAAGTGAGGGCATGACTGGCATATGACCTTGCCGCCCAATTTGACGATAAGTGAGGGCATGACTGGCATACGACCTTGCCGCCCAATTGATGATCGAGGGAGGGCAAGACTGGCATACGACCTTGCCGCCCATTCCACGATTAAGTGAAGGCATGACCGGCATACGACCTTGCCGCCAAGCTTGAGATAGTCGCAGTTCTAATCTTGATTAATGACGCTAATTTTGATAGATATAAGAAAACTGCATGTTAGCCTAAAATAAACTTTAACACTAACTAAAGATTTCATAAAGTGATATTATAAATAAATAAGAAAACTTAGCATAATTGCTGGATTAGAAATATATCAGAAAATGTATGTTTAAAAATTAGTATTATGAATGATGTCCTTAATGTGGATATATTAATTAGTTAATATGTATTGGTGCAAAATAGATTTATTGTGAATTGTGAACAAATTAATTTGTATTTGTGCAAATATTTGTATTGTTATGTATTTATGGCAGGTACTCTCGATTGAATCGAACGAAGAGACTCGTTCTAAGTAGGATGGCCGACTGTAAAGTATATTATTGCATGTATACATGACGTTGTCATAAATGTCAACTGTCACCTGCGTGACAGTAATAACTGAATGACAACCTAAAAAAATAAGAAGAAGGAGCATTGGGTGGTTAACCTATGAGATATTGTAAAAGAATATTAATTAGAGAAATGTATTTATTATTACGAATAGAGCCTTTGTATTTAAATGAACACTGAAGTTTGATTTACGAAGTAACAATGTGACGTGCAAAAAGACGACGTTACAAATATTATCAAAAAATATTGTAGCGGCATCGTAATCGACTTCAACACCGGCGGGATATGTAGGTATATGATAGTGGTAAGCGTAGACAGGATCGAATTACACACCTTCCATTTGGGCTATATTTACAAATATTTGTAGTAGACATTTTGTGCTACTTTACTAATATACTTTTCTTATAATTTTTTTTATAATCTTCAAGAATGAAGACTCTGAGTAGAGACTTGAGATCAATCATAATGTTACTTTTAGTCTTACATCACAAATTTACTTGCAAACATTTTTAATAGGTACCTACCCTACTCCTTTTCAAACTTGGTACATAACAAGCTAAGTATACCCATCGCATATTCTTCGTGATATCAAGCTATAAAATCCTATCTTTTACTTTTTATAGCGACTTTTATGTCTGCAGTAACCGACTATAATCAACAACTAATAAAATTGCATAAATGTCAGCTTCTGTTATACTAACTTAGTATTTTTCTCTAAAGTAGAGTACAACATTTTGTGTTACAACATCACTATGTGATACCTACCTACGCCTGAAAAGTTCAGCGTTATTTTCGGCAAGAGCATTTTCTTTCGTAAAATATAACTAAGTAGGTAATAAATGCAAAAATTCCGGATCATCTATAAAAACTTGAATAAGTATCGTGGAAACCATGAATGTTTTCTCAGTACCTAAAAGAAATTGTTTTTTATAGACATACTTAAAAGTAATTTTTTAATTGCATTATTATAGCTTGCATAATTTTAATACGCTAGGATTCACGATCTCCAGAGATATTTGTTTTTAAAGATGACTGGGAAGCACCTCTCGAGCACACCTATGTAAGCAACACACATAGTAGACCACCATAAGACCAAAGAGAAATCAATAAACAATGAAACAAAATGTCATGCACGAAACCCAGAAACCAACGTAAGTACATAAATGTTTGCTCATATTATGTAGCACAGAAGTAATATTAGTGCAAGTATAATACTTCTGCAGATATGAACGTACTAATATAGGTCGGTTGGTAGGTAGAAGTACACGTACCTGAATGGATAGAAAATATAAATTTTTGAGGCACAAAAATATGCCTGGCATAATTGAAGAGAAAAATTGAGTGCCCAGATTATTTATTCTTGATTATCTCACCAAGTTAGTAGACCCTGAATTTTGAAATCTTGTTAAAAGTAAGTAGAAGGTACGAGGGTTTGTATTTCGAGTAAAAATATTCGGCCCATAATAATTACAAGACGAAAACAGGCTTTTGAACAGGAAATACGACGCCCAGCTTCTAAACAAAAAGAAAAGTTTTACGATCTTAAATGTGAGGAAGGATTTCTGAATTATCATCATAAAACGAAAACAAATTTGCAACAATTGTAGTTACGCGACTAACTGTGTATCGCGTCTGCGTCTGCGTGTTGTAACTCTAATCTTGGAAAACTTTAACCTAGTTTGTTTCCAAACGACCTCTTGATACTCCTTGAAAATGTTTCGCAGAAATAATTTTATTTAACTTAGCTTAAGTCTAAGCTTAGGTACTGGAATGAGGGATAAATAATGCATGAATAGATTATCTTCGTATCTTTGTTATTGAGGTATTGTTTTTTGTTTGCAGGATCACTGAAGATGTAGGTAAAGCTAATAAATGAACCAAATAAACTGTATCCAACCAAACAGGCTTTGGAATAAGCATTTCTGTAGGTTCAGATTGTGCCATTTATCGTAAGACCGGTTGTAATTAAAATGTCTTCAAGATAACATCAAAATTGATCTATGTAGGTACAATTTGAAGCCATTAGGCTAACTCACGCAAGCAATCAATCTACCTTTAATGTAGGCGGCCGCAGATGGGATGTGTTGGGACAACTTCTGATTATGAATAAATCAATCCCCTGGACTGAATCCCGAGTGTGTTGGATACTGGAATAATTATTAGTATTAAAGACACCAACCTACACAATCGGGTATTATAACTATACCTTCACAGATAGGGAACGCTTATATTAAGGAGTTACAAAGTATTAAGAATAGATGCAGATCGATCAATGTTGTAAAATCGTAAAGGAAACGTAGTCAAATCGACACCGGTACGCAGAGTTTGCCGGGATTCTCACGATTTATGAGGCAATATGTTTAACGTCTACTACGGGAACCCTCTCGGAACATAACGGGGCTGTTACGTAAACAGATTGCTCGCGAGTGGTGGGCCGACGTTCCAGATATCGGCCTACGAACGATTCCTACACTTACAACTTTTGTACCAAATCGACGGCGACATTTCGCTCTCCGTAAACCTTTCGGCATGCGAATGGCTCCAGCGGCGATCCGAGAGCTATTTTCGAATAAGCGACACTCTTTTGTGATTTTGTGCGATCCTGGGATAGGTATAGGCACATCTGAGTGGGCTTCCGTATGATGGTAGGTAGTCGCTTTGACAATGCTCTTCGATGTTATATGAGCATATATCTCATCGCTATTATCTGAGAATAACTCATTCTACTATGCTGTTACCCGCGAAACAGACCTAGCATGATGGAAATCTAAAAGTATCATTGCTGTAAATATGCGGGATACTTTGCTCGCATGGAGTTCATTATGATGGATTTAGTAGTTTAGGCTGGTTCTTTATATTTTGTTTTCGTGTAGGCACCGTAGGTATATTTTCTTTTTTTAGCAGTTTTATGTGAATATACCTCATACGTTTTATTTATAAGTAGGTCAAGAGTAGGTAATATAAAAATACCATATTTCCAATCTGTAGGTACTCAGAGCGCTATTGCAACGTTATTGAACATGTCGTACAAAATAAAATTCACGAAAGAAAACTCAATATTCCGCAGATCGCTTCAATAATAAAATAGGTAGCTAAAGCTCGCAAAGTGCCACATGTTGGTAAGCTTGTTTGCTTTCCTGATTCAATAGAATACCTTCGGATTACGATAAAGTAGAACGCTTTTTTGACCGAATGGCAAAACATACATACGAAAATCTTTGCTCATATTACATATTGTGCATGATGTGAGAAGAATAGCTACAAAAACCATTGGCATTGATAACAATAAAACTGAAAGTATTTGATACGTAGAGCTATTAAATACCACACCAGAGGAGCACTAAAGATATGCTGATAAATTGTGGTATAATCCAAGTTTTAATGGTAATTGATTGAATGTATTCTAAGTATTCCATCCATCACTGCAGGTGGCATTGAGCTCGACCGAGTACCACCATGCATAAGTAGTTTTTTATCGATCTGAAACTGTGGTGGAGTGGACTTTGGTAGTGAGTGGAGCTCGAAGTCGCGTCGCGGCGTACAATCAAAATATCTGTTTTTGTAGTAAGAATTTATAGTAAGTATACGTAGATCACTAGTTTTGTGTTAATGTTTAATGTAATTTCCACAAAAAGTTGATACTTACCTACTAGAAATATTTTCTAAACGAACCCCTATTTGTATTTTATCCTAGTCAGAAACCAAGTCAAAAAATATTTAAGCTCTCAAGATTATTTTCTACATGGTCATCATAATCATAACTGATAGAGTCTGTACTCTACCATGTAGGGAGCATTGAATGGGCCAAAATCAAAATACGACCTCTTAACCTACTCAGTACCAGTGATTCGAGTTGCTCGCACACTGAACTCTAACTGAGGTACGCTTTTTTTAAATTCGATCGTAGTATCAGATGAGAGAACCCCAACTTTTTCAGTTAGCGGTTGAAATTACAATGGGTAAATTACTGCTTTCACCAACAAAATAGCATGCACTTCGGAACTTTAACTGGTGTTGGCAAGTTTTAATATTGTGGTAGGTAGCTTATTTCCTAGCAAAATGAAAAGGGCTTTTTATACCTGCGTGACGTGGTCGAGAAGATTCCAATTCTGATTAGCGCGTTGCGTGGTGTTGTGGCCAGCAAAGCCGTCCATTGAATAAGCTGCCGCTGTTTCGCAGTTTTCTGCGTCATGAAATATGCTGAAGAGAATGTTAATTTTACGTCCGGGTTAATTATGATTGATACAACTGTGGGTGCAGTTGTTAAACAACATATCTAAAGTATATTTCAATAAAACTAAGTAGGTACCTACATAGTAGGATAAAGATAGTTTAGGTTAGTATAGTACAGTGAGAAATGATATAAACAACTCTACCTATGCTCAGCTCTACAACGCACACGTAACTGTAGAAGTTTATTTTAAAATGGGTTTTGATTTTAGTATACATATTTATCTAGCTCTGCTATAAATACTGCACTTTTGTATTGAACGTGTGAAGTTGGAGCCGAAGCAAATCGCTCAGTTCAACAAAACTTTTATCGGAGTTGAGCACAAGTTAGGTACACTTTAGAAATGAATCGCAAAGCCCAGACCCGAATCAGTTGGTGCAGCAATAAATACTAAAGCTGGCCGAACCCGCCGTAGTATTTGCTCTTAAAGTTCATCTACCTATTTGCGATGCGAGATTTATCTCTCAAAATAAACTGAAGCACAGAGTTCAAGTTTGCACAGAGTGTGACATTATATCTCAGAACGCCGTAAAAATAGAATCACTGGCATGCATATTTATTAGAAACTGCTTAGCCTATTGCTATTCAAATTGGCGTTACTGACAATAAATGAAACATGTCACAATAAGTTAAAAACTTGTTTATTTTCTTGTTTGCTCGGTTTGCTCTCTTTAAAAGTTTAGAACCTTTTTAGCCCTGTTAGCACGTCAAAAACTGCGTAGTTACTGAAGTTCTATATTGATAAGGGGTACCTTACCTACTCACATAGTATGCATTAGTTATGGGTTCGATATTATTCCAAATCTCAAAAGTTGTTTTCAGTAATCCGTAATTAAAAGGTTTCTTATTGTAAAAGCCTTGTTATTATTTATTAAGCGCTACTTTACCCACCTTGTTACGTGAGTGAACCTACGCTACGGAAGTTGTGTTGTGGTGAAAACTTGATGAATCTTCAAAGTGAATTTCAAGGTGAGTGGGACTATCCGTTACAGGAAACTAAACCTGCCTTACGTGAGCTTATATCCTAGCCTTTGGCTCTATCTGTATCAAGCTCAGCTTATTATGTTATTGTGATGCGACGTGATCTCTGCTTCGACTTATGAATTTGAAATGATAAGGTTCCTTGCCCATAACGAGGTATTTTTAATTTGTGCAAAGACATAATGTGATCAGTTGAAAATAGTTATTGCTACTTGTGTCGAAAACATTTCGATTAAATGTTCTGGCGATGGAACAGCGCACTCCAACTTCTTCGAAACTTGGCTGACCGTTCATGCGTATGACAGATTTTCAGACTTGAACACAACTTAGTTAAAAAAGAACAGTGATTTTTCAGCGATTATCACCAAAGCATTTATCATCATTCACGGTCTGCTGGCGTCAATAACGTTTCTTGGCATCCTAAAATAATAATGAAAATTATTATGGATCAAATCATTTTATTTTTTGACAAGTTGCGGACAAGAATTCGGAAACTAAATAATAACTCGGGTAATTTCACGGAAATTACTAGAATACAGATTACGCCTGCATAAGTATTACCACAGATCATATAATATACTATACGTGTATTACTATGGCGCCCTTGGTACGCTTATCGCGCAGGTTTTGATAATATAACGACCGCGAATGTTACCACTGCTCGGAAAAACCATAAAGGGGGTAGTTAGATAAATTGATCACTAGACACAAGGCAGGCGCGGCTTCTAAACCACCCTTTAATAGAGAGAAATGTTCACAGAAATCAACACTTAGTTTTATTATTTTATTTATAACCCTAATCGTGACTAGGTTGGTGATTGAAAAAATGTTTTGCACATAATATTGAATTGACCGCATCAATAAGCTTTTGCCTCCATAACTTTTGAGCGTAAACATTTTATGAGCTAGGTTATGTAGAGGTGCTAATACACTCCAGAATGAGCGATGAATCGGTGTTTCTGACATAACTCTTGTTATCATGGATATTTAACGTACCTATTGTAGGCCAATTATATGTGGGTGCGTATCTTGTATAATAAAGATATTACAAGTGCTGGCAATAAAGGGTTAAAAGTTATAATCCTTTACGGCCGCCAAAAGACGATGGCAGACTTTCATAGCAATGAAGCTTTCAGATAAGTGTGTGTTCGTCAAGATTGTGTGGGTTTTGATTATAAGTTTGAAGTAGATACCTAGGTAAGTATATAAGTATATAGTATATATGAATTTGTTGAAGAACTGACTCCGTTTTGTACTGCATTGGATCAGCACGCATCGCTTCACATTATTGTCACGGTGGTAGGTTGATATCATGCTTGACGTCGCGTCGGTTCCTTATTTAGAAAGTAACGTTCTACTTAGCTAAACCTGATGTACTTTGTGCTAAATCTACGAATTCACCACTAGGGGTCGTCCTTTTGCTCTGATGATTCAGGTATTTGGCTGCCTAAAGTGCTAAAACCTGTACCTTACCTACCTATAATAAATATAAATATAAATATTCACGGACACTTAACACAATTAACTTAACACTTAATTTATCATAGTTATACGATGTGTAACTATGATAAATTATTGTCTCAAAAATATAAAGGGTTTTTAACAACTACCTAGAGCTCTGTAGTGCAAACTATAGGCGCTTTATATATGTAAAGTAGATAGATAATCCTAAGCAGTCGAAGCTAACTGCTGAATCATAATAACTGAATATTCGTTCACATACTTTTTACCAAGTTTACGGTGGATTATTCGAGGAAAGCGGCGTGTCGTGTGATTCAGCCGTATCGTCGCTCATTATCGACGGCAACGACGACGCCGCCGGCTCCAGCCGCGCCGGACGCGCTGAACCATGCCTACATTACAATTGAATTCGCCTTGAAGATTCGTGATTCACGATCTAAATCCCATTGCGTATGATTTGGTAAATATTCCAATGGAATAGTGTTTCCTTGTAACTTTGAGTAACGCTCCGTAGGGGGTATCTCGACTCTCTTCCTAGTTTGAAACTGGAGCATATCTCGGAAGCGTTCGACAAAATGTCATTACGAAAGTTGATCATAAAAAACACATACGACATGTACCATCTAGCTGTCACAAAACTCACAAGCTATTATATTACAGACTAGCTGGCGCCCGCGGCTTTGCTCGCGTGGTAGCAGCGTGAAACAGTTTTGAAATTTTTTGAAAATTCTGAAACTCGTGTCGTGTCAATTTATTTGACGAATCTATGTAACCAATTTTGAAGGGTCTATCATGTACGGTATATTAAAGAAACGCATTATTTAGTTTAAACCTTTGACTCTAATTTGGGACCCCTTAGGATGCGACTTTTCAAAATTCCTTTCTTAGTGCACCCTAACACTATATAAGGATACTACCTTCCAAATTTCATACCTCTAGGACTTATGGTTTAGGCTGTGCGTTGATTATGAGTCAGCTTCAAAAGAGTTTTATATATATTGATGATTGATGATGATGATGATGATGATGAATGCGATGTTTGCTTGGACGAATTGTTAATTCGTTGCAATTGCGATGCTTGGAACTATCTTGGAATCAATTTGTTTTTACCTGAGATTTGATTTCATATCCTCTATTACTTAGGTATTGATTTTGAACTATTTTATGGCTTTGGTGGCGTGTAGCAGTCGTTCACGGCTGAAAGCTCTCTTATTACAGGTCGTTCGGCTCTGAGGCCGATAGGCATTAATCGTCTGCCGCGACGCGCATACATCACCATACCATGCCTAGCGAATGTGACACAGCACACTCCAGTTAACGTAAATCACTCATTAGAAGCGTAGTTAATGAGTCATCTACGGGATGCCTTTCTAATGACAATTTAATGCCGTTCATCGCTTAATTTTGTCTAGTAATCAAACTTTCAAGCGACGTAGCCGAGGTAAGCTGAGGATAATAGACAGCACCTTTGAGGATCCGAATACATTAGTGTTTTAGAATGATTTATTATTACAACGCCTCTTCATCTAAAATCATTATTTTTCTTACTGTTTCCTACACTTGTCTAAATATTATTTTAATTAGTCAGCAATATCTCAAATAAAAGCTTAATTTGACTCAAACTCAAAAGGAAAATTGAGGTTTTATTGTATCTGTAGAAAACAGAGTTCATTGTTCGGTAACGAGTGTATTCAGACGGGAAAATTTAATTCATTTGATTTGTTCGGTACTGGTGTTCCAGTAAGGGGAACAATTTTTGTGAGCTTTATAAAAGTGTGTGAATTTGGAGATTGTTTTCTGGTTTACATAAAACGTGTGTAAATAACGGTGAACACATAAACACTATGGTTTTAATTGTGAATGCCTTTTTTTTGTTTCGTTGGGAATTTTTTTCATTTCAATTCTGAAGGTTTTACCGTAGGTTTTGCTTTATACTGCTGTTTTTTCTTATGAGTCGGTCCTCCTACGTAATATTGCGTAATCATTAAAATAATGATTTAAATGGTAGGCACGAAATGTAAAGCAGCGCTCGTAAAAGCCACTTTATTTTCCGACGATTCCTATTGCTTAACAAATCATTCATCACCGAACCGATTTCATCATGGCAGTTTTTACGAAAAGCTTGCTGTTTTTAGGCACTGTAAGGCCAAAACACTGACGGTTAATTACTTACGAAGTTATTGCATGCTTAAGCTCTTGATAGGGATCAGAAACCTATCATAGCTCTAAACGGCGGCGTAGAGGTCGGAAACTAGATAGCATCGATAACCGATCTATCTTCGGTGTAACCGGTTAAATGCTCTGGCCGAATTATCAAAAACAATGAGATGTTGGTGCGGCCTGTTCGAGACACGAGGGCAGTGGCCGGCTCCATTGTCGCTGGCCAGTGGTGTGTAGCAGTCAGCCGACCACGAAATCGCTTCCAGCCGCGCACCGCATTCGCCTAACTCCCCAGCAACCAAAAATCATTCACGAAAACTCAGCGGCTGTGAAATAAAGCTAATGAACCATTAATCTACATGTACGTACATAAAGTATCATAAGTAATCTGCCTAGACAGACGAGATCAGACCAAGATACTCTGCGTTCGTAATATAAAAATGTCAAGTAAAATTATAAATTATCTAGTACCTCTTTGGTAACATTAAAAAAATCATGAACAGTTACAAGACTTTTTAGTAGGATTTCATTAAATGTTTACAGAGAAGCATGGTTCATTCATTATACTTAGGTGTTTGGTTTATATACGTGGGCATCTTTCTGCATGATTTGGGTGTTTGCGCACACGATACCATACCGACCGATATGTTATGTCAGTTGCTCATACAAAATAGTATATTATGCAACTAGTGAATAAAAGACGGATTTAAAGCGAGGGTCAAGTGATAGAATCCTTAACGACGTGAGTGGTTCATGGCCCTCGGTATAAATCCGTTTTATTCAAGAGTTGCATACTATACTTTATTTATACCATGACTACGAGAAAAAGGAAGATTGGAGGTTGTATAGCCAATGCTATACAACCTCCTTGCGCAAAAACAATAATTAGATGGAGGTAAAATATATTAGTGTGTTCTAAACTCAAACACGAAAACAGTGAGTAAAAGTGCTTTTTATTCACTGTTTTCAGTGAATAAAATAAGCTTTTTAGAGGGGGAATGGTATAAATATATTTCACAATAGACTTGTACAATAAATTTATCCTAAGTCACAACTTACGATAAATAATGCTTCGTTTTTTCACGAAATATATTTAACACCCTAGCATTTTTAGAAGGCTCTCAAATCTTTTCCTTTCGCAAAAGCGAATTATATAAGCTAAGTCCAAAAAGGACGACTTATTGGAAACATTCATTCTTGGATCATCCTATTAATACTCCTCCCGAGAACATTCTGCTAAAAAGAAACAAGCTCGGAAAGTGCGCGTTCATGATTCTCTTTATCGGGGTTTCGTTCAATAAATAGCTATTTTCATTTGACCAGCAATTAAAAATATTAATTACACAAGAAACCACCATATTATAAGCAATAGTTTTTTTTATTATGCGTAGTCTGATAGGAACCGTGTATTTTGTCAAGCATACCTACTACCTAACAATTGCTTGGGTTTGTTATACCGCCACAGGTTTAGGAGATAGCGTCTGCGAGTTTTTATTTTGAATACGATACCCTAAAAAGGGATCATAAGAGAATTTATATTTAATACAGAATTTATTTTATCGGCAGTAACTTTGTGAGTCGATCGGTGACGTTGAAAGAGGGCTTGGAAAATAATTTTCGAGGGTGACCATCAAACAACTTACCGTTCGCTACAGAAACTTCGCGTGACATAAAAGAAGTTTTATGAGCCGATAAAGACCTTTTCAAGGGTCGTCGCGAAAGAGAGCCAACCAACTTTCATTACGGTCTTAGCGCAGCGTAAGTAGTCTGTCTAAAATTAAAATGGAAACTCAGTTGAAATTTTTCAGGGAACGACGGTAAAATCCTATTCCTATCTACCTACTGTTTCATTCAAGCAATTCTAACATTTCAATTCATGTAATTAACTACATGCATAATTTGCCGTCTCAGATAAATAATAAATAAATATTCACGGACACTTAACACAACGCCTTCTAGTCCCAAACTAAGCAAAGCTTGTACGATGGAAACTAGATGGCTGATAGAATACATACATACTTTTTTTTTTGTAAATACATACTTATAATACATAGAAACACACAGACACAGAACAAACATCTATGTTTACAACACACAAATGTTTGTTCCCGGTGGGGATCGAACTCACGACCCATAGCACCGAAGGCAGAGCTACTACCGACTGAGCCATGACGCCTGTCAACCGACCGACGATATTCAATTTTGGTGATTCAAATTATTATTTTGTTGCATAGCTTAGGTTTTTACCTCTTTGAGATTCCTACATAACCATTTGGTTATATTTTACTTCGTAACGTTCAGTGCTTTCATATCCGAGAGTTACACATAAGATAAGATAAGATAAGTACGATAAGTATTTAAAATTGGTTTTTGCTACGAAACTTTTTAGAGAGAACTACTTGGAAGACACGCAGGTGCATAAAATATGACATTATTTTACTAACTTTTATCCTCGATCAGTTATTATGCATAGCGATAATAGGTATAGGTAGGATAGGATAATGTTTAAAAGGTATAGCATTTATGTTTTGCCACTTGGGTACCTACTTATTATTTCTCTTGCTTTCCTAATGATAGGATGATACCTATCTCAATAAATATGGACTTTCATACTTCTATTAGTTTCTTCACTATGATTATTTTTGGCAGTTTTTTGTTTGTATTATGAGATTAGGTATATATAAGTATTTAAATATTTCCTTCGTAACATTAGTCGATCCTATTGTTAACTCCTTTTAAAAGGCAAAGAGTCTCGGGCTACGTTTGAGTAGGTATTGCTATTATTATGATGTAGGCTTTTGCTTGTGAGTTACTCTTCAAATCCTATAAGTCTCTAAGAGTCACTGTACAATTATTAATTAGCGAGAGAATTTTGGACTTCACTTATTCCTAGGGGCGATGGGGTAGTAAATGCAGGCCAAGTCTGTTTTGGGCGTTTTCACCTTCTGATCTAGTCAAATAAGCAAACACATCATCATCGTGAGGTCATCATAAGTGACATGCAAAACTTTCTCAACGCTATCTCTTAACATGTAGATTTCAGAGAGAAGGGTGTTTTCCGTGTGCCTCGCGGTAAACCGGTTAAGTGCCTACTTCTTGTATCAAAACTACTCAATGGCTATCGATTTTCATTTAACTCTTCTCAAATAGGTCATTACGGCCGCCAGTGTGTTTACGAGCAGCGATCGAAGGGCAATATTGCGCTTTATGCCGCAAAACACAATAATGGCGTGATTAATAGCTCAACCGATACGCCAAGCAAGTTCTTTGTTGTTCAGCAAATATTTGATCCGCCGTCGACATCGCAATCCGCTCCTTTGAAATCACTAAATCGATGATTTTGCTAAAGCCGCTCGGATACACTTGATGGTCCTGGGATTTAGCATTTCTACGGTCTATTGTTAGGACTAGCTAAGCACCTCTAACGTTAGCATTTCACGGTTCTCGTATATTCAGTTTCATTGTTGGCCTACATAGTCCGACTTTACTTTCTTATACAAAATACAGTGTGTTCTATTCATTATATTGTTAATTGTTTTTTTTGCTTTGAATTAGGTACTTGAATTTAAACAAATTGATACTTTCGATATGAAGAAAAATTTTCGCAATCTGGTTACACACTGATATGGAACACAAAATCAGAGCAATAACGTAGAGTTCCTTTGATTTATGAAGCCTACTTGAATCTGAGGCTTGTAGGTAATGCTTTGGATTCGTAGAAACCCCAGCCTTATGACAATCGTAAACTCAAATACATTGTATTCCTTGGCCGATAAAATAATATTCAAACTAAGTGGCTGTTGCAACTAGATTGTAATTGCTGTAGTAAAATCTAATAAAAGTATCAAAATGGTAGTGAATTTTGTGACTTTTATGATATCCTAACATCAATGATATTTTTATTAGGTTTTATTAAGAGAATTATCCCTCAGTTTCTGCCGGGCGAGCTCACAGATAGAGCACATAGACCACAATGAGTAGCACTTGGCACTTGGCGGTGAGTATGGTGAGTCATAGTAGAGCTACTCTTTAGAGTGCTACGGATAGTACCGTATCCACTGAATACTCTGGGTTTTGCTAACGTGGGATTATAATGATAATTTAGGGTTAAAATGAGCTTACTCATCCATTCACTCACAACTTCACAATTTACTCACTCGATTTTCAGAATCATAATCGTTTATTTAGTAGATCGGCATATTATTTAGTTTATCCATATCTTTAATTTTAGTTTTTGGCTTTTTTACAGTTTTATAATCCTGAAAATGTTTTCTGTAGCGTAAAGGTTCTGAACGAAATACAGTTGCATTGTAACTGCTGTATATTATTATGTTCCGTTAGGTACGTATTTCAAAAGTGCTATCTTTTCTATTCTCGCTCAGTGTCACTGGCATTATGAATCCGTCCATCGCAAAATGCCTCAGCCTCCAATGTATTCTGGGCGGCTCTGGGCGGGTAGGTACTTGTTGCTTAAAATTAATTAGTTAGCAAAAAAGTGCAATAAACTTCATTTAGGGAAGCTTAATTTCCGCCTGGGTTCTAAGGAGTCGACATTAATCAAGTGAAATCGCTCGCGACGGCCGCGAGTTTTGCTAATGATTTCATTGTCAAAGACTGTCACAACAACGAAACAATAGATTGCTTACATTTGTAAATAGATCAAACTCGTAAATGAATAAAAACTTTAGGCTAGCCTAGTTAGCCAAAACCATAGGGTTGATCGACAAACGCAGTGAGTGACCTTACAGACAGCTCTACGAAAATAAAATCTTTCAGTCATCTCATATCTCAGCTGAAAAATCAAAATGCAAGCGTACATAGTTACTTAAAGCTCATATATGGCGTAGTAAATTGACTTTAGACTTTGAAGTGTCGATCAAAGTTAAGGGCTGAGCCGAGACCGTTTGTGATCGCGAAGTTTCCTCGTTTGCATCGGTTTGGGCGTGGAAAGGCTTTAAGTGCCGTCGTGATTAGCTTGAGTCTCCCGGATAGTTACCTAGGCTCAGTGATGGATTTAGGTTCAGAATCTTTAGAAACGTAAAGAAACCCTCTTAATTATAAAAAAAATACTCCTTCTGAACAATTCTAGCTGAAAGATAAAGCGCTCCTTGCTGTCTCTTTGGTTGAAATAGCTTTTTCTTAGTCGGGTTTGGTCGTGCTTGTAAGGGGTTTTGAACAATAGCCTCTAGTGACGTATTCTCATTGGTTGCTTCTGGTAGCATTGTGCTAGTACTATTGGTTGCAATCTGTGTAGGTTAAATCACTCTACTATATAAACTATTAAGTAAAGCCGCGTTGTATCGTAATATTAAATACTAAAGATCTATCAATCGTTTGCAACGGTTTTATGTATCTTGTGTAGCTCAACTGTTTCATGTGTATCGTGTAAATATTGTAAATACTATAAGTATTAGTCGTAGTTCATTTTTTTTAAATAAAAAATATAAATTTGATAAGTCATTGTACACTGCGCTTATTTAATAGATCATCTTAGTTTTAGCAATTTCACTTCACAAGAAAAATATCAAAATACAGCCTAGAGCAAAATTTCCGGGTCATCTATAAACACTTGAATATTGTGAATGCCATGCTAGCTTAGTGAAATAAATGCGTTTGGGACAGTATAATTACTCCTCAGTGAAACAAAAGTAATTACATAATGCATTATTAGCTTACATAATAATTTAATTAAACTAGCATTCAGGTTTCCAAGATATTAGAGTTTTCATAGATGACCCGGAATTTTTACTCACGAGTGTATTATGCCCCCAAGCTTCCTCACCCCTAAAAGCGCCCCTGTCTTCCTCCCCAGGCCCTTGATTATAATGAAACCTTTTATTACATAGTTCCTTATCTTCACGCTTCCTTATTGTGCGCCAAAGATTCTCTTGTGTGGAGTCTTTGTTCATATGTAGGATATTTTACCGTGTTTGATTTTATTGGGCTACCTTCCTGTTTTCGCGCTTGTTGTGTAAATAATGTTTGCCATAACTTCCACGGCATAGTTTTGTTAATCAGATATTCTGTAAGGGTGTAAAGTTCTACAAAAAGAGAATGATTCAGTTTAATAAGTCGCATCACGTCTGTAGTCTGCGCGACCTCATCACGGTTGCGGGTAATAACTAAAAGGATTTTGTTTTAGGTTTAGATTTAAAAAAACCGGCGGTAACTAGATTTTATATACGTAAATATATACATATAAGTAGTGTGCAATTACTGCTACGGATATTTGCTGGAGGACGGAGGTGTCAAAGAAGGTTAAAAAGGATTTCAGATTATAATATTTAACAAAATATCTTCTTGTACCTACAAATATCATATTTACAGGAGCTCTAAGAATACTGCTACGAGTTTCTAAACGATATGTTAGGCAAATATCAAAGAAAAATGTTGTAACTACTACTACGAGAAAATGAAAGCGTCGCGGACGAAGACGCGAGCAACAGCAGTAGTCTGTGCTTAAACATTATTATGCTATAAAATAATAATATTACCCGTGGTCGTTTTATAAAAACAACAACGCAGCATATTTTTCACTTTAACGAATTTCTCGCCGAGTATAATGTAATCCAAAGTTAATTTAGCTGCCACAAAGACTTTTTATATTCCCTCCAGCATTCAGTCAGGCCGTCTGCTAATCTCTTGGCGTTTCAATGATATTAAACTTCCATCGGCTTTCTCTTCTCCGCGATGAAGTGCATTGTCTCCAGATCTTCATTTGTCTTGCCGGTGTGAAAATGGAAAAACTTTAGGACTTGGCGTGAAATGATAATGTAAAGGCAATGTCGCCACGACACCTACTTAATGAACAATCTCCAATTAAGGATTAAATTAACTAGTCCTGGTTTTTCTTAATTTTACAACTTTCACAACAACAACAAAACGAGGAATAACTACATTATCCGTGAGGTAAACAAACTTTAGTCGAATAAAGTACTTCACCTACGCTGTACCTACACTGTGCCTGAATACCTACATTTTTTTTTAAAAATAATATGTAAACGCATGGTTTTTTGTACGTAGGTGTGGTAGGTATCGGGAAACGTAGTCACTAACCTCAGGTATCTGGTTTGAAGGGTTCCACCTTTATGTCTCAGAGTACCTAATGGACGCAGTGCAATGTATCACAGGCAATGCATTTAACCCAGGGACTTGCTAAGGGTGGCAATGCATCGTTATAGATAGGCCATCGGCTTTTTTCATTGGTCAAAAAAAAATTCTTTACCTATTAAACATCTGTTTTATATTCCATCTCATTCTTTATCTCAAAGACTCTTTTAAGCTTGATTGGCTTCTGTCTTCTATTTAAAGCGGATACCATTCAGAATACAAAATAATCACCTTCTAACGTAATGAGTAAAAGAATATAATAATATAGGAAGAAAAAAGAATTAATTTATTCGACAAACACTACACAGAAAAAACAACAGAAAAGTAATCAAACCAACTAACAAGAACAAACATAAACAAGTAGGTAGGTACCTAACAATAGGTACCTGTTAATAGCTACAATAAAAAAAAAGAGTCTAAAAGTATGTATATACCTAGATAAGTAATTATTCTATCAGCAATCTAGTTCCCATAGTACGCTCTGCTTAATTTGGGGATAAGGGCGTTGTTAGAAATGTCCAAGGATATATTTATTTATTTATATCCTGTACGTACGTGCTGTAAAACAGGTCACAGTCTCCTCAATATGCCACTCTCGAATGAGTAGATATCGAAAAATATTACGGAAATTATTACTAACTCTAGAAATAAAATACCTAAATCTTTCCTCAAATACATAACAAATCGTTACATCATCAGACAAAAATAGCTGATAAATGCGAAAACAAACTGTTGTTCGGTTCTGAAAGGGAACGTCTTATTATAGATAGCAACTTCAAGATGTTCTTTTGTTTTACCTCCAAAAACAAACTTCAAAGGTAAGGACAGGCATATTTTATAGATAAACTAATTAACATTATGATAACGATTTTTATTGTGTTGTTATTAAGACATGTCATTGTAACTAAGAAGTCAATATCTAACTAAAGTCGATTTTCACAGGTGTGAACCCTAAAAGCTTTTACAAGTTATTGAAGCCTGTAACATCATCGACATATTAATACCTGCAAAAGTTCGAAATCGTCGAACATCACTATGAATTCTTGCGCCCTCTTATTTCGACAGCCAATTGATTTACGATTCCAAACCCAAGAGAATAATGTATCGCCAATTGTTATACTCCTATTATCTGCTTACATTCTAGTAGTCGATGCCATATCGTTGTCCTGAGAATTTCTGTTCAGAAAATAGAAAAACTATTTTTAATGCTATTTTTTTGTTCTCAATGCTCAAAATAGTCTTTTTTTTTAATTAATTAACTCTAGCTTTCGCCCTGGACTTCTTAGTTATTTACACTTCTTAGTCGTCGTACCTCTCTGAGGACGAGATAATAGTCATGCTTAAATGTCAAAAGTTGAAGATTCAAAGGCATGTTTTCTCGACATCATTACCACAGATAATGCAATAGTTAAAAAATTGGCGCAAAATGCTTACATTTTGACAGAATGAGTGGGCATCCTAACCCGCAGTAGTTGCAGCGTGATTGATACACGAATATCTAAACATCCAAACATCTCATTCAAAGAAATTCAAAATGTATTTATTACTTAATAAACATATTCGAAATCAAGGTAGAACCCTGTCTTCCCTGTCTTCTGTGTCTAAACTTTGATATTTATAATATTAGTGGGATAACATTACACTTTTAGTGGAATAATCAATTACACTCCTTACACATTACATACACATCACTAATATTCTTTTTCCTTCGCCAGTCGAATCCTTAGTAAGTATTTGTGTCTAAATGCACTATGTTTTGTTCCAAAAACAAGCTGCTTAATTGGTTTGGGTCGTGCGTGTTGTATTTTGATTCGAATAGTATAGTCGTATATAATTAGTAATAGCCGGCGGTTTTGTGGCTAACTAGATGGTGGCATCAATAGCCCCAATTCAAATAATTATATCTGCAAAACCCTTGTCTGATGAAGTCCGGCCACATCAGCTGAAATAGATAAGTAGGTACGTGTATTTCAGCATGAAAGCTTTATTGCGGTCGATTGGTAGCAATTGAAAGTAAATTGCATTTCACAGTCTATAAAGTATCTGTTTGTCCCGGAAAAGTTTGATAAATTCAATTTTCGACTGGGTTGCTTCCGTGTCTGGGCGGTTCACGCTTGATACTTTTTGAATAAATTGGCCTCGCGCCGAATCAATATTAGAACTTATTCACGGATATATCTGAAAAGCAACACCAAAGTTTCTGTCGCATATTGAAAAGTATACCTCAACTTTCAGAGAAACTTTCAGAGGAGTTGAATACCTCAGAAATAGGTAACAATAATTAATTTATGTAAAGTGACTGAAGTGTTGCTATTTCTATGTTCAGCTTTATAGAAGACAGCATTATTACTTATATCTTTTAGTATTTATACGCCTTTCAGGTGCTGAAATTAGTAGTTGTAGATAAAAAGAAAGACATTGTGCAATGTAAATAGTGCTCCAAAAGTACGACAGAACCTCTAAATTTTATGCCTACCTACCTATTCATATTGAACAGTAAAAAGAACTTTAAATTTCCAACAGTCAATTAGGTATTCAAATACGCAAGCCTTAGCTCGACATCGAGGACGTCAGGGCCACCGTTAAAGCCGACCTAAAAATAATTCAAATGGAGAAGTCCCCAATGAAGGATTAGTTTATGCGGTGAGCCCATACCCTTTAAATCTGGTGCAGGGAGAGCAGGACTAATCAGCGCGGATTGTTGCCCTTCCGCCACTCCACGCCCTGAATCAAGTAAATGAGAAAACTTTCTAATTGGAATTTCAAATAGGCCTCCGTTTATCCAGACGAGAACTGTTCGCGGTTCGACGCCAACATGCTCGCATTATAATTCTCTCGGATTAGGTAATTGATACGGGTTTTGTTAAATTAACGTCAAGAGCCTCAACGTGCCGAATACCATATCGTTCTAATTTAAAACGATATTTTATCTAAACAGCTGTATTAGGTAAATAGCTTAATTAATTTAGGTAAGATTCAGAAGGATAGACCAAGTTATATTGTAAACACAACTTTGCACGGCCATCGGTCTCATTGTTAGATTAATATTTAAGTTTATCTTCAAACTCCCTGTACTCCACGGAAAATAGGTACCAGTTAGAAGAGCTTAGAAAAATGTCACACAACGGTTTTCAGTAACTTCCAACTACCGACTTGTTCTTGTATTATACCTTTGCCTATTTCATATCGTGTTTACTGTATTTCCCTTGAAGCTTTATTTTATTTTTCTTATAAAATAGTTTCTGACTTGTCAGCTATGTTATATATGTTATATATGTTATATGTTATCAGCTACCCAGGGCCTAGATAAACAAATTGTATTTAGACTAAACCAATTTGTTTGTCTAGTAATAATGTAGGGTGGCAAGACAAGGTCACAATCTCGGATTTATACCGCTCTCAAAGGTACTAGCCATTTGAAATGTCAATATGACTTGAATCGAGAGTTTGTCGGGTTGGATATTATAATATTTGAGGGAAATCACTAGTGTCATAGTTATTGCGTGGATCTTTTTAATTGACTCTATGCGCTAAATAAAACTACTTAGTACGTATTTCATCTGAATACTATTTTAAGTTCAAATCGCTACGGCGCTTTACAAACTAATTAGAGTAACTTGGCCAAATGCCGCTGGCAAAAGCTCCGTAAAAATAAAAATTGTCCAAGCTCTGCCGTGTAGATTCCACTAGGTACACGCGCATCGTCTCCAACAGCGATTTGTTTATACTTCATCCATTTTAAATCTCGTCGCGGAAAGTAAAGAACTGGATATGTCACCAGAATAAAATGGTCGCGATGATGAGTCAGCGAATAAGTGTGTGCAATGTATATTAGAGGGTTTCATCACAGCATTCGCGTTACATCAGAGACGTTGTAAAACTTGCCCGGCCGATGGTCGAGTAAGCTCGGAACGAAATTGCCAATCCTCTTTCACAATGGACCGTAAAATGGTTTTCCGTTTTTGCCCGACCGAGCGGAGCGCTACTCGTTGATTCACTGGACACGTCGCGCGGTGGCCTATCACTAGTTTGGAGAATTTGTGAAAATAACTCTTTATATTCCCGAACTTGCATGTCGCTCTGTACTTTTAACGGAAAATCGGGCTCGGTCGTTTTCAGGCGTCAACCATTGCGCTAACATTTTACAGTGCCTGTATTTTGTAGCAATCTGTTTCAAATTCTGATTCTATCTGTGTATAATAAAAATTTAACTGTACTATCTCATAAAGGTACCTAGTTTTTGTGTATTCAACCGATACAAACTGTAATTTTCAACAAATACCCATAGAGCAATGAAAGAAGCGGAATACAAATTGTGTCTTCACGTACATATCTAGATGCTGGGAATAAAATAATAACATTGCAGAAGCAACACATTTCAAGCGCTGGGTCCGTGGAGTACAATGTGGCTAGACGACACAAGTGTATAAGCCAGCTGGAACTACTGGCGGTGACAGCTACAGGCAATATCTTTGCTCCACCAGACCAATATCTGTTGTTGTAAAAAATAATGAAATTTTCACTTTAAAGAACGCTATGTCTTTTTGGTTTCGTTTTTACAACAATCATGATGACTTGTGAAGTTGTGACGACATGGCAAAGGTAATAAAATAAACAAAACTTCTTTGATTCAATATTTACAAATACGTAGTCAAAACAAAATTATCAGTAATCTAATCTAAGAACATTGAAATATCCAAAGATGTATTGAATTTGTTTAGCCTTTTGAGCTATGCCTTCTACGTAGATCTAGTCTTTAGTTTTGTAGATCTTTAGGCTTCATAGCCTTCAGTGCTAAAGGGAGGTTTTTCACAATAGCATTGAGTTTTCATTGCAAATATCAGTTGTTCCCAACAATTATAATGAAATTTATAATTTCATTTCCTGAACTTTAAAATAAAAGCTTAGATCTAGTGATTCCCTTGCAAATTGCACTGTTATCTAGTTGAGTATTTGGTCGCTTAAACCAGTTTTTGTTCCGTGACTAAGTACAATAAGAAGCACTTTTTTGCGAGTCGACTAATTTGTTCAAACGTGAGTCACTGTGTAATGAAACATTAGAATTCATTATTTACTCCCTCGATAGTTATTTGAATTACTCTAATTTTCTTTGTTATTACGTGGAACTGTAATAAATATTTCATGTTACAGAGCCAGTGATTTTACAAAGCCAACATCAATGTTCCTTATGGAGGCCGGCGTAACCTTACCCTAATAACACGGTTATGGTGGCATTTAGAAATACGTATACCTATCTATAGTAGCTAAACAGAAAATAATACATTCTCTAAATGTTTCTCGACCAAAAAGTTGGCGGAATGCAATTTCTATGAAGGTTGCGAACGGGATTATCACAAGAAGTCCGTTTTAGTAACGGTCAAGGTCAATACGATAAAATGCTTCAGCGTCATAGGTACAAGATACGTTTTTATATTTTACTAGTATTATGCTTCCCATTGAGATGGTGTTCATTCGTTCTTGAAGAAAACAATGATTAGCTTTTACGTAATAAGTTTTTACAAACCCTGTACTTATCATGGAATTGATAATAACTTAATAATACCTTATATCATAACTGGAATGGAACCTCAAAAAATGGAAATGGATTTAAATCATCCTGGATAAACAGATCAAGCATGACATACTACAGCCTTATTCCATCTTAATTGATTGGATTAAGATCGTAGATGGTGTAAGCTTTGAGCGTAATATTACATTGCTAGCAACATAAAGATGTCTAAACAATAGCTTCCGAAATGTATTAAATGGTCATACCTACGATGTAATTTAGCGTAAAGTAAGTATCCGGATATAAATGGAGCGGTTACTGTTTAGAGTATTGAAAGTGCAATCAAACCACCACATAAAATCGAGTGGGCCGTTATCCGAGATTGTCAGGGACTATAAATACATTTAAAAGGTGAAGTTAACCGGATCGTATAGCTATTTACGCGTAGACTATGCTTTCTGCGGAGGAAAAGATCGCGTATCGTAACGGAAACATTTCTGAAGTATCCCTGAGCATTTGGGCGTACCCTATTCGGGTCACGTGCGGGTAACAACGGGAACGAGCCGAGCGCCCAGAGGTTTGTTGTGATATCGCCGCTTTTTTCACAATACCTGACCCCGCTGCCCGCCAGGAGAGATTCACGTAACGTTAGTTTCTACCTAGAGATAGCTTGTCGAACTTTATAGCGATGTTTTTTTTGTTTTAGTGGGCACGCGCCACGAATGTTAGTTTTATATCGATGGTCAGTTTTATTAATACCTATTTGAAATGACTCTTTTGTGTCTTTTTGTTTTGCTGAACAATTTGTAAATGAAGCAAAATACTTCACAACAGATCTAAAATACTTACTGGCAAAGTTAAATTCCGTCTGCTCGACTTAGGCTTAACTTTCGTCGTGTTGTTTTCGTAGCACGGTGCTACTAAGTTTTACGAAAATTAACATGAAGTGTCATGCCAGTCCATTTTAATTACTTTTGCCGAAAATTAGTTTAAAGTAATTTAAAATTTGACACTATTTGTCAAAATTATCTACTAGACTGTTAATTAACTTTTGAATCATTGTTTTACAGTTGATTTATTTATTTACTAATTTGCAAATTTCTTGGAATCGCTACGAATTGACAGTATCACTGCATTTATAAAAAATGAATAGGTACTTACTTAAAAATGAAATGTTATGATCGATTTTTAGCTTTTTGGTGTAGCTTTCCTTGACTGTTATTTATTATTTTTAATTTTCAGAGTTTTATAAATGAGTGGGTATATTATTCCTACTTCCCCTAAATTTTTTATCGATATTTATACCAATGATGACCAGCAATGACGAAGAGGATCTAAGAGACAGAGTAGATTTTTGTTAAATTAACTTGTTTATTCAAAATACATCTAAGCACAAGAAAGCAAAACAAAAGCTGTCTTACCAATTTAAAACAAACCTTCATTTTCTCCACAACATCTGAAATCCTTAAATACGTGCTATTGCTGCGGTTTACGTTGTGTTGGTTTAAGTACGTACTCTGCACTACGAATTCACAGGCCAACTTCCCAACTCCGCTGACTTGGTGGTTTATGCTACTTTCAAGTTTTCTACAACTTCAGAATACTTCAGCAGCATATAACATGTATGAAAGGTACAAAAAATCCTGCTAATAATATTAATGTGAAAGTATAGATGTTTGTGTTTCGCACTCGCTGTAACTGTAAGTCTGATTTGAATGAAACTTGAAATATTCCAAAAAATGCGACTTTTTGTATCTCTAGAACCACGCGTTTGTGAAATCTTCGCCTAGAAGCTAAGGCCTTCTGCACATTATAATATATTTTTCTTGTGTCTTATGAGAAATGTCGATAAGACATTAAGTAGCTTGATTGTTTACATGAGACCGTACATATTACAGAATATTTTGTCTTATGTTGGATAACACACGCGGCATACAAAATTTTTCTTGTCTTGTCTTGTGTCTTGTGTCTTACAATGTGCAAATGGCCTAATGGGCATTTTTATTGATGGACAGAGTAATATTGAATTCATGAAATTGTTGTACTCATTGGGACTGTCACATTTTAGGTCATACTCGTGACCTAATAGAGCGCCTACATTATGCGGTACAATCCTAAAGGTAGAGCCATGATAGACTTTGTTTTTCATGTCAACTAGAAATAACTAACATTATCTACTTATTTACAACCAAATAAATATACCTAAAGATCACATAATATCTCTGTCGTATAAATGTAACATATCCTTTGATATCCTCCTTTGTAAGCTCATTCGAGCGAATAGGCGGCTAATGCTCGCTCATATTATAAGAAAACGTAACGTATACGTTACGTAGACAGTTATTATATAACTGTCAAACCTTTTATAATATCTTCTTATTGTTTACAAAATATAAATAAAATTAATAAACTTGACGCGCATACAAAGACTGAGTCCTCAAGAAAGGTAAAAAGGTACAATTAAGTAAAACGATAGACCACATTGATATACCTACGCAGTTTTCATAGTCTTCAACGCGATGCCCACACTTTTTTACCGACTTCAAAAAAGGAGGAGGTTCTCAATTCGGTTGTGTTTTTATTTTTTTTGTTGGAGCAACTGATGATGATACGTCGGGAAGTCGGTATTGTGTAGGCAATTATACACTGGCCATGAGATTGGTTAGTGTGCAAGCGCCTTATGTCAGACAACCATAGAAAAATGCGACCAAGAATACCTTGTTCTGTATTTGGCAGTCTCTAATCAATTATTTCATCAAAATTATTTGACCTTCCTTCCCACGCTTTTTCTCATGTCGCAAAATAACTTAATAATACAAACTACATCAATTATTTTTTTCAAAAACTCTAAGAATTAAATATTGTTTTAGCTCTTAAAAACGCTCGTTAGCTGGCTTTAGTTTCACAAAGTTTTAACGTCATTTATTTGACTTCATCTATAAGAATTATCGGAAAACAAACTTAACATAATTAACCCATAGCCTTGCTTAGTGGTTCAGTGCACTCTGATATTCTTAGACACGAAATATTCTGTTACCATTTTAGCAGTGGTAGCCTAAAAAATTGAATCAGAAGTTTGAAAACGGCTTTTCACAGTATTTTTACAACGCCAGTTCAATTAGCTAAAAATTCAGTTCGTAAGTATAAAGCAGATGTAGGTGTATTTTTGTGTTAAAAGTTTAGATAGACACAAGTATCCAATACTGAACGAGTCAATAGTTGAATACTATTAGGTACAAGGTGAACAGAATAAAGAAATATTTGAGTCTCGGTAGCTCGGCAGATTTTATAGTTACAAACCAGAAACTTTCAAAACGTGTATCGATTAGTTTTACTTAGTACTAGATTGATAATATAATTAGTGGATTCCGTCATTCAATTCCTGCGTACGACTCCTGAATGTTTAATGCTAGTTTCATATTTCGTTGTACCTACGGAACGTTTGGTACATGAATATCATTCAGCCTTGACATTTTTACAGGGGGTGGGGAAGGTAGCTCATATGAGAAATATTAAGGCTTAGCGATCGCCACCAGCTGACGCGGGCGCGCGTGCTTCGAGACGGGTAATGCTCGCGACCTCCTCCATCTTCAAAATGCCTTTTATGTTCTGAATAAAAGTAATTGTTAAAGCGTCAACATCGAGCTTCTTTTTGTTTTCCCTTTTTATGCTCAACTTAGACAATTTAGGGTAAAAAATGATTTACAAAATGCTACGAATATTGCTACGCCGTAGACGTTCTACGAAATTCGTGATTAGTAGCGAAGAATTTAACAGAATCTTACTTTTATTTTGTAGGTATCAGACACATCGTTATCAACTGACCAAATATGGCCACGATAGTAACATTTTCGTGAAAAAACATATTTCGTACCGCGTCTTAGCTGCGGCTCGTTTGTCAAGGCGCGAAGGCTGAGCCCGGCGCCTCCAGCAATCTGTTTGTCCAGCTGCCACCTTCTTTCTTTTAACAAGAGCTTTACTTGACATCCAGAAATTTATACGTTTAAGACATTTTTATGGCATTCTTTGACGCTCTTTTGCTATGCTATGATAATACCCATTTACATATTATATCGGAATAAGACGGGAACAGATGAATACTCAAACAAAAGAAAATTGAACAACACCTAGCAAGCAAAATAACGCCTGACAATCACAACATTCACAACAGACCATAAACTTGAAATCTGATGATCATTGTTTTTGCGTTGCTATGGAGGGCCGGCCGTGTCCCACCGTTACCGGCCCCTCGTCAAACCCTCGGTTATCCACGTCTGACGAACTTTGACAACTCTAGAGTACACAAGTGCAGGCTTTACGAGCTCACGAAACATTAGCTCATTGTTTCCAAGAAACTCAAAATAGGTAGCTCGTTTACACAGCAACGCATTGTTCCTGAAAATTATGATCGCTCCCTTGGTTATCCTGAGCTATTAGTAACATTATATCCTCTGGTATTAGCTAGTTCAACACTTTATGTGCTTTGTTATGATTTATTGGACTCTTTATTTGTAATCGGAATGAATAAAAAGTAAATAACATCATAATTTCTTTCCTTTAGTGAACATTCTACTAATGATCCAATATCACGTAAAGGATCTATCATATTATCATCAGTAGGGCCTATTACGAATAATTCTAGGAATACAAATATTGTTTGATTGTTTACAAAATATTTGTTTAGTAACTGGAGGACACATTTATTTATGGAAAAATATTGAAGTGCATATTATTATGGAGAAAAATAGATGCTTACCCATGTTATGTTCAACGCTCTCCGAGACTTCCCGGTTTCAGCCTACAAGTGAATACGTGGTAAAAACATACTTTAACTAGACTAAATAATATTAAATTGCGTGCAGTGCTCTCGAGTGTTGCCACTCGTGTGCTAAGCAATACTCTAAAACATAAAAGCTTCTAGTGGCAAAGTTTTAAGGCCACCCCAAACCCGTCCTAGCCAAATGACTGCTTTAGCTGAGGCTGACAGATTAACGTTCCGTCCGAAGCACCTATAAAAAACGTCTAGTTACTTATTGAGTAAGCTTATTTTTGAAAGTTTCAATAGCGAACCTGCTATAAACAGCAAACATGGAACCACGCTGTTTGATAATTAAATTATTAATTAAGCTGAAAATAAGTTTATATTCAACGAAGCTAATGATTTTATTGTTTATGGGAAAGCTTGTTTACATATAAATGTTGGTAGGTGGCGCGTCGGATCGCCGGACGTTGGTAATCCACAGTGCATCCATCATCCCTAATCCTGGCTCTAGCTCACCACCGCTCAAAACGGCTATAAAGGGACTTTAGCGATTACGTGTGTAGTTCTTGTTACTTTACCATCGACTGTTCATTATTAAAATTAAAATTGTGATTGTGCAATCATTACCCTTTGCGGTTCATTTAGTACTCATTTTCGCAACCAAAACCACTAAACTTGCCGCGGCAGATATGCAACCAGTTAAGTATAGAATAATATTAATTAAGTCCTTACTACAACATTAATAAGCTGTTACCTACAATGTTTTAATACTTGCGCAATAAAATATGTATCACACGTTATTGATGGTCCTTGGTACCATTTTCTCTCCTTGATGTAATGATTTTTCATTATGTTCCAATAATTCATAATAAAGGTTCTTGTTTACCTAAAATATATTTTGTGTGTAGGTACTATACCTACTCGTATGTCGAAAGCAGTGAAAATGTAAATCATTTTGATACAACATCTTTGGTAATCTGAGTAGGTACCACATTTGATGAACGAGAGATATTTTTACTGATGCACTTTATTAAACACTAGCTTCCGCCAACAATTTTGGGCGCGTTAGGTCTCAGACAAAAAAATTGCTGTTATCACAAATTAGTCAGAAATCAAAATATCAGTAATACAATAAAACGGCGGAGTTTTTTACTTTAATTCAATCGCAAATTAACAGAATTACTCTACGAAAATTGAAAGTGTTGGTTGACATTTTGAGGTTCGAGTTTTGGCTAATTGCAATTCTGGTTGGGCCTCGAAAGTACTTAAACTGGTTTGGTTATGATGTCCGTCGTACTCGGATCACGTAGCTGGCTCCCTGGTGATCGCGCCTTCACGGATCCGCTTGTTTTTGACATTTCATGACTATAACTCTTTTACAGTAACCATTTGTTATATAGTTAGCTAAAGTCGCCTCGAGTATGTTAAAATAGGCTAAGAAAATTGTAAACTAAATTATTATGTAGGAGTCTAAAAACATTAGAGGCTACAGAATATATTGTTGAAAACTAAAACGAAATTTATTATCTGTATTATCTGTGGTTTATACAGTAACGCACTGTTTTTTCTCTGGTTTATACAATTTATATAATGGCTCGTATAACATCGAGTTTCTAACAAGAACTAAGAAAGAATGATATTTATTTTGAGCGGTTTATTTTATTACAAAACCCTAATCTATTCACAATTGATATAATACTCCCAAAGAAACTTGAGAAAGGCACTTTCAGACCGAGTGAACGCCTTGTAAGTGTTCTTCGATCTTCGTTTACTACTTTGGTGAAACCTTTTCTCCAATATTTACAGAAAAAGTTAAAAAACTGTTTAAATTGTTAGGTATATACCTACAGCCAATGTCAATGTTTGACTGAAAAATATTTTTTCATTTATATTGAAATTCTTAGTAAATTTTCTGTTAAAATTTAAATATTTAAATGTAGGTACGAACAATCCACTGAAAGCCAACGAAGCTCTTTATAAACATCAGAACACGAAGGTCAAGGCCACTTTCAATGAAAGGTTCTTATATTGAAGTCCTATCAATACATCGGTCAAAGTAAAGCGATTACTGTTATTGTAGGTATACAATATGATTTTTATATTATAAACATTTCCTGACAGCTGTCTGTTTTAATTAGCTAATTGACAAATTGCAACAATTTTAATTTGATGTACCTAATCTATATTAGCTTAGCTTTATAAGGGGCAAAATTATTTTTTTTCCAGTATTACACTACGTACTCTCGAAGCTGCTTCGTGAAACCCTGAAAACAACCCGAAAAGATTTTTAATTCCATAATATTCTTTTTTTGACTAAAATAACCTCAATTAGTCATATTTGCCGCTGTGTTAAGAGATCATCGCACCCAACAATTGAACTTTATAAAGAAGGAGTTTTACATGTGAGTTCTATCTAAAGTAACGTTTGTTCTTAAAAACTTTGAACGGTTAACGCAAATATATAAATTTTCTTGGTTCAGCAATGAAGCTTAATAAACTTAGACAAAGAAAATAAAACATTGAAACTCGGATTGCTTTCGGCTGTTATGTTGGTATAATTTCAGAATAATAAAGCAGCTTTTAAACTCCGTTTCGTGTGTTCTTATAAACTGACGAAGAAATTCTCCGAGCGGACGATCTGTTTTGCTGCCTAATGCAGCAGATGAAGTCGTTTTTATCAAATAAGGAAAGAAAGTTAGTTGGGAATAAAATAATAAAATCTTTTTTAACTTCGTGAATTTCATTCTATTCTTGAAAATGGAAGGCACAATCGCAAATGTAAAATATCGTAGCAATGAACAAACAAGACAAGTATAAGCTAGAAAGACTTCAATTACTTACTCTTTTATTTTGCCAGGAACAACTAAGCAAAAACTAGAAGAAAAGTTATTTGCTGCTATTGGAATGTTGGATCATTTAATTGGTTAGGTGTTTACATAAAATGCTCAGCCAGATTGTACGAGTATACTTAGTAGATATAAGTATACATAAGTGTATAGAATGGACTATACAATACTAACAGAGGTTTAGTAGACGTTTGATTCTTATGCAACACACAAGTTGACATGAAGTCCAGGGCAGTCAGCATTGCAATTTTTTATTATTATACCAATTATACTGGGTATCCCGGAACTAGTATGTCATCCCAAAGGGAGATGATTCTCGACATCTATGGAAACAACATGTTTTACTACTTTTGTAAATTCAATAATTTTTATGGAAGAAAATTCAAAGTTTGCTCTAGGTTTCATCAAATTGTTTAATGTGAGGCTTGTGATACGTAAAATACCAAAATTTGTGTAAAAAGAAAACGTACGTATTGACAAATTAGGATTTTCAATTCTATTTAGGTATATACAAAAATTTGAAGTTATAAAATGCAAAAAAAAAAAATCTTAGAAATTTTACCCGTCTGAGTGGCTCATTTTCATGGTTTGAATAATCCTGTTCAGTTCAGGCTAAATTACTAGTTCCGGGACACCCTGTATAAGATGAAAAAATTCAAGGGCTCATTAAATATAAGTTAAAAACTTAAGCTACCTACGGTAGAAACAAAAGTTCCAAATTGAACTACGCTGTTAATTTCGGAACGCTTTTTAAACATTTTCAAGAGCCGTAATTTGTAATTGTAATTTGGAGCAAAGGGTCTTTGAAGTTGAAGGAAATCTCGCAAAGTTACGAGTAAAAAACATTTCCAAAGAAAGTGTTTTGCGTTATTTTCGGATGAGGGTCGCAATTCATATTGGTTCCCAGTGTAGAAAGCTGGTGCAAAAATTCTCTGAATATCGGAATATTTTTTGGATACATTCCTTTATGATGTAACCTGGTAATAAACAATTTTCTCCACGTACCAACAAATAGGTCATAATTACGAAAGAGAAATATTACTGAGTCTTATAATCACGTTGAAATGAATAAAGAACTTTTTAATTAGATCAAAACTGCAATTTAACAAATAAAATTAATGAATCCAGATGTTGAAACGTGAGGTGAAGAATAAAATTAACCGAACAATGGTGCATCATTATGAAGAATGCGCAGTGCGATCGATTTTATCTGACTACGTGCGATATTTTTTGAGGTGTGCTCTATAGTCTAATTATTATTTCTTTAGTCTATAAGCTTTTGAGTAATTTTTTCTTTACACAGTTTCATTACTTACTTGTCAATGATCATTTCTTTCGTCTTATTACTATGACGCAAAACTAACCGAGACCAAAACGTAAGCTCGTATGATATAGAGGGGTATACTTTGGGCTGTCGTCGAAAGGCCTTAATAGCTAGACAATTAACTGTACCTAAAGCTTAACTGGCCTTCCAAAGTACGGAAACATTCATGTAATGTAGGTAAATATCACAAGCGGTCATCCAACCTTTTGGCGCCATGAAAGCTTATTTTATTCTATGACCAACCTAATTCTAATGAATTAACAACGTCAAAACGTCGTATCTTCTTCGTATGAATATTTAAATGAGGCAAAGTTATAAAATAATCCTAAATAGAAAACTAAACCGACGCTCCAGACAAACACGGTCAGTAATATGTCCAAGAACTTGCGGGTATAGTGTACATCATTAAGGTTAAGACTAAATAGGACAGCGTTATAGAAACGGTTGTGCAATCCATCACGCGTAAGCGAGCCCCGACAGACCACTTAGCCACTGTCCGCCGTCAGCGGACGCGAGCCTCCGCCAACATCCGCCTGCGCTGCTGACGGTACTGCGCCAGCTCACATCAGAACATTGGAATCACAAAGTCAGAGATTCCATGAAAATAGACGAATTTCACTTAAGTTTTGCACTACGCGGCTAAATAAATAACTAACAACAGGGCGTTTTTATTCGTTTAGATTCGTTTTATTTTCCGTCTCATGTATTCAATGATTTGTGTCATCCAAAGTAATTCAACTCAGTCTTGCAAAAGTGATTTTGTTAGCCAGCATGGTTATGGTTTATAAATATTTCTTGTGTACAATATGGTATGGTATAGGTAGTAGAGCTTTACTAATAGAGTACTGGATATTTATTTGTTCAAAACAGTCAAATGGCATTCTGATTTTACACTCTGCCTTGTAAAATAACATGTGTACTTTAGAGATCAATGACAGAGTTTTGTTTTTGTTAAAACGCGCGCTCACTCGAGTTTGCTTTCCCGAAGTATTTATTTACTTTAAAAATTTCTAAGCGCTTGTACCTAACACAGAAGCAATAGATTATTTTACAGTCACGTTTTGCTCTATACTTTATTGCTTTTATGCGTGCGCTCTCTAAACGATGCTAACGATGATACGTATATACTATAGCTCGAGCACAGCCCTTTTAGTTTCTAAAGCAGCATCAATTTTACTTTACTACAGTAACTATTCATTTTACTATAGAGTAAGTATTACAAAATTAAATACCTTCATACGATCTTTCCCGCAAGTAACGTTCTTTCAAAATAAATCTCACGTTGTCAGTTTCGAAATTCGAATGGTTTTAGATTTTACGTTGACTCTCAACTCAGTTCAAAAAGGCTGTCTATATGACTTCATGGATTTTGGACCTTTACGTTTTAAAAGAATAAACAGTATGCAATTAAAACTATTTTGTGCTACTATCATTACTATTTTAAATAGCTACCTACTATTTTGGAATACCCGCTCTTTGTCAGGTGCATTTAGTAAACCAGCTGAATTCTTGCTACACTATGGAAAAACTGTAACGAGCTTACATCGGACAAAGGGAAATACTTAAATACCATACGTTTTGTCGGCAAAAAGCTTTCACGTATGATTTTATTTACGAATATTTTTGATTACTGTGATAATTTACGTACAGGTTTCAAATGAATTTGCGAAATGAGTTGATTTTAAAATTGCAATAGCAATTCAGTAGTTTACTTAGTTGTCTCATAATAAATTTTTGTGTGTTAACACACATTGAGGTAGTAAGTAATAGACATAATAAATCAATGGTTACCGTCACCATCACCAAATCATGAATCATCCTTATATATTGCCTACTTATCGCTGCTATCGATACTATAATAGCTTAAAGTATGTTTACAACCAATATATCTATTGAATTTGTTACCTTAGCATAAGAAAACAAGGTTCACTACTACGCCACCCAGTGCTCAAAATATTTTTTTCAACGTTTTTATCTTGATATATACGATACTCCTGTTATACGAAAAATAATACTAACAAGGCAGGATTTCCCAAATGGCTTAGCTTCAATTGATTATAGATGTAGGCGAAGGTGTAAAAATAAATAATCTCATGTATCTACTTAAATAATCAGAGTTTTGCAAGAATTTGTAAAGAGTATTTCGAGATTTAATTTTTACAAGGTTTTATACCCAAAGCAATGTCTACTGGAGAAAAGGATTTGATCATGCTCTAATAATAATTCCTCATCAGCTTGAAAAGCAGGCAAACATTTCATATTCATAGTGTTCATAACAAAACTAGCAAGTTAAGTACCTATACCACTCGTGAAATCCCTTCGGTGTTCTATTCATAAGGTTATTTCATGTGCAATAATGAGTTACCGCCTATCCTATCTAGCTACAATATCCCGCGCGGAAATGTGGATATACGTGTGAAACGAGAAATCACGATATTCATGATGCGCTGTGATAATTACAAATCGGAGCCAAATTACAAACATATATCGCGTGACCCGGGAATGAATACACAGGGCTTTCGGTCATTAGCCGTGTAAACACATATGATTACAATTTAAAAAATGCCTAGCTTATTTGGCGGGGCGAAGTGTAGGGAATATTATAACAGGGCTTTTGATGTCTCTTTTTAACACCTCGCCAGAATTAGTTTGTTTTTTAATCACCAAGTGAGGATTTGATTTTCGAGAGTGCTACGGCGTAGCACTATTGCTACGAGATGTCGTGACTTGCTAAAAGCTAAAAGCTGTTTATAATGAACTAAAAACAGCCTCAAACAGTGGCTTGAAGTTTTTAAACAACTTTAGGTAGGTATAGGATTAGACATATTGGCCGATGAATGACAAGCGACGAGAGTAATGTTTTTTGGCTATCGAAATTCAATTACTTGTTAGAATCACAAACAAAATCGCTAAATTTTAATCCGGCTTCAATTTTATTTGGAGTCCTTTTGACCCACTCCCAATACCGGCCGCATTGAATTTGAAAGGCCGTAAATTGACAACCGAAGTCGATTGCCATTCAAATGGCCGTAATTAAGGAGATACCGGTCCACACATGGACAGAGATAAAACGGAAATCTCAAAACGATTAGAGCAGTGACCTCTCACTATAGTACATGATGCCGTTGGCTTGTATATAATATGTATTTTAAAATGGTGTGGCATTTACCATTTTAAAATACATATTATATACGCCAAGGGAAGAATCTATGAAATGGTTAATACTTAACGAAAATATTAGACCTCCGAGATACTCTTCATCTTCAAATTTGAAACAATGAAAAAATAATAATATACCAATCTATTTTATATTACTGATACAAAAGAATAAAGCCATAGTTAAGTATCTAGTTGTTAATTTCCTCTAGACATTATTACGTGACCCAATACGTAGATCGCACTTAATATTCAAGGATATCGAAAAAGGAATATTAGGTAATATCTTTATTTTCTGTCCCGAAGCGAGGGATGGTTTACTCTTGCGGGAGAAATGTTCAATATTAACAGATTAACTCGGTCGGGGATCCGGCTTCATAAAAATAAATTCCAATATTTCCCTCGTTGCTCTCATAACTCGTAAGAAACGACTCTCACTGGAAAGTTTAAGGCGGACGATTGGAGAATAAAAATTGCATTTATACCATGTTAAATTATGTTTTTTACAGAGGGCTATTTGACTTTGCTCATACTAAGTCCATTTAAAACGTTTTTGGTATTTGAAATGACACAATAATAATAAGTGTCAAACTAAAAGTAATTGATACAATTACTTTTAGTTACCCGACCATCGTCGGGTTACTCGAGAGCCCCATCGGATGCGAGTTTCCAAAATTCCTTTTTTATTATGCGACACACATCCTCAAGTCTTTAGGTCCAATGGTTTGGGCTGTGCGTTGATATATCACACAGTCAGTTTATATATATAAACTAAATAGTATATACCTACTAAGGTATGATAGTTATCAATTGTGTGATGAGAGCTCTATTTGCGTACAGAAAACAGCGTGATGCAATAGCAAATAAATATGCCCAGCTAGGACCGTGTATCTACGGTATTATGTGAATAGACTGGATGTGTGCTTTCGAATACCAAATTCAAAAGCTAGAGCGTAAAGACAAACACTCGTCAATGTTCTGTTTGCTTTGTTTGTATTGTATTGCATGTGGATGTTTTGTATGCGGAAGGAAGGCCAGTTTGTGCATATTAAAGTATCTTGGCAGGCGCATTCGGGTACAAAAAATTATAAAATCAACAGCAATGGCGCTCGGACTGTCTTAAAATGCAGTTTGATACTTTATTACCTTTACTATAGAGCTTTGATTGCAACAAAATCTCTGTATCGCACATTTTTGGCTCATTAGCTCTGTTTCTAAGTTGAACATCTTAGCCTAGGTAGTAAAATAAAGGAGACTGGGCGAATGCTAGCTAAATTGCTTTAGCAAAAGTTACTTATTTCAGTTTAGAGCAATACAAATGTAATAGAACTGAAAAAAATACATTTACACGTCTTACGTTTATGCCGACACCATCTGACGGCGCGGAACCTATCGCGCCAAAGTTAAAGATGAGTTATCCCAAAGAAAATATTATTGTTGGTATCGCTATTGGTGCATATACCACTTCCTATAGAGATTTGCCTAAGCTGCAAAAACTTATTTCCTGACTTTAATTTAATTTAATTCAGTCAGCGTAAGTTGCTTCATTTCATAGTAAACTATGCTTACATACTTAGGTACAAAATTGGCAATGTCGTGATGACTGGTACGTCTTGAGTGCGTTCTAAAGTACCGCTAAATCGGGGAAAATTTATTGTTTAATGAAATAAATAAGATTCACTGTAAAACGGCTTTCAAATTGTGAAATAGTATTATTTGATGATTCCAGGCAGTAACTCGAGCGGTAGCTCAGCTCAAAGCTTTCCCCGCGAGGAGTGGGACTTGTTCTTTTTAGATAACGTAAAACGTAGTGAGGATTTCAACTAACTTTAGCAAAGAAGTGCACAAGTGAAAACTGGTTTTCTGACTTTATACTTACTTGGACGCAGTAAGAGCGCAGTAAGAGCAGCAATGGATGCGGATTCTTATGTGTATGAAAATAGGACATAAAAACAATGGTAAATATCAAATGTGTGTGCCAGTGCATATGTGTTTTTGTAATATTTCTTGCGCGTCCTCCATCCACTGTTTATCATACAAAACATACGTTCGAGTAATGCATCGAGCTATAGAGTTATAGGTTTACCACAACAATTTTTCATATAATTGTGATATCTTGATCTATACTATTATGAAACTGTAAAAAAGCCAAAAACTAAAATTAAAGATATGGATAAACTAAATATGCAGATCTTCTGATTCCGAAAATCGAGTTTGTCTGTATGTTTGTTCGTGGATCACGCCTAAACTACTGGACAAATTTAAATGAAACTTATATCATTCAGAAGCTCTTTTTTCAGATTGAAACATATAGGCTATATTTTATTGAAATTAAAGACGTGGATTCGACACTAGGGTCATCGTATGTTGGTTGACAGATATTTTGGTGGAAAGTTTCGTACGCGTACGAAGTCGCGGATATCAGCTAGTCTTAAATAAATAAATATCCTTGGACATTTCACACAACACAACGCCCTCTAGTCTGAAACTAAGCAGAGCTAGTACTAGGGAACGTATATTGCTGATGTTATTGTCTTGATAAGTAATATTAGAGAGGAATCAAATAAAATGATTTGTACAATATGAGTTAATGGGTGTGTGATGTATTCAGTCGGCATCGGTAAACCACCTGCATTTCCATACGCTGCTGTGCCCGGTGTTAACGAACAGCCCACCAATCAAATTCTTTTAAATTCCTTTTCAGAAGTTCGTTTTTGAATAAAGGTTTAAGTCAATTCCATTAGTTAAATTCATTAATTATTCATACAAATTCTTGAAATAAAAGCTGTGTTTACTATCCAATATTTTCATAAGGACTGAATAATAAGAAGAAGCAATGGACTACAATATAATTAAATCTACAAGGTTTGAACTGATTGACATTTCAAAGGTTAAAAAATTGCAGTCTGCATATTTATCGGAGCCGGCGCGACTGTGAGTCTGCGACGAATAGAAAATTTAAATATTGGAAAAGTCGATCGTTCGTGTTTATTTTCTTCGGGTTGTACGTGTTAATTGGGGACGCGGAGCACGTCGGCTTGTTGACTTGCGACAGGGCCATTAGGCCTGAGCAGTCCCCCACCCCAAACCCCGACTCTCCCATTCTTTGTGGGTTTATCTGCATTATAATATTACGTACGATGAAGTAAAAACATTTTCCGTACTTTGTATTCAATTTATCGACGAATCGAATACAAAGGCACCTTTGTGGTCGGAACCGCGCGGATGCGGTTCCGACCACAAAGGTGTGCGGATGGTATTTTTATTACTATCAAAATTTTGGTTTTGGTTGATGCTAAATACAGAATGAAACATTTAAATACCTTGTTAATTTTTCATTTATTGAATGACTTCATGTAGGTACCAAAAATAAATATTTTAGATTGTTAATGTTAGAGATTTTTAGCTTGATGTATGTACCTTCGAGTACCTACTTACAGTGAGTTCGATGAGACAAAGTGCTACATAAAGTAAGAAAGTATTTTCTTGTTCACAGCTACGAGTAATATTATATTTATATGAAATCAACTGAGACCGTGTATTTGAGTAGGTAAGCCGTTTCCCAAAAAATATAGAATAAAATTTTACGCTCGAAAAACTGCGAGTTAGGTGTTTATGTCCAAAACATTCGTGCGGAATTTAAGAGGGCTCAATGATGGGTTAATATTGCGTTGGCACTCGGTCGGGTCGACCACTACACGTCACTCGAGTCCTGCTGACCGGCGTGAGTCCATGATGTCGGTAATTACTGCACCTCGTCACAGTAAACGAAAAACAGTGGATGAGCTCAGACAGAATTTGGTCGTAAAACACGAAATATAACCAAATGAATGTTCCTAATTATCAAACTGACCATATAAACTAATGATATTAGAACACCGAGTACGTGAAAATGATTCACAAATGCCGCATAACGAAGGCAAGTAAAATCACGTAGAATGTAAAAACATAGTTGTCCGCGATTTTCAGAATTCAGAGAATTGGTTAGAAAGCGTAAAACTTGCAGTTTTACGTTTTACGGATGATGTTATAAGACAATTTTGTTATTTTGGCGGTGTCATATATTTAACACCAGCAATTTTTATGCATGCATTTTCCATGCATTATAAACAACGAGTTCATCTACTGCTCTATGCTTTTATATCGTGCCGTATGTCAAATTGTCCAGCCGATTCGAACTGCGTCCATTTCAATTAAATTCCGACATGAGTGCGACCGGTCGCGCCGCCTGTGATCGTTCAATGGTCACTCATAGGACGGATCAAACCACTATATTCAACAATCATAAATTTAATTAGGTACTCACATTTTTTAGTAAAAAAATTGCTAAATCTATTAGTAAACACAACTCCCAAAGTTTCGTAAATGATGCTGCATTGACGGCGCAAAGGTTAATTAGTTTTGGAATCAGGTGGTCCTGTCCATGTTCATTGTTCACTCACGATCGATTTTTTTTATATTTTTTTTAGTTTTGGATCTTTTTGACACAACTGTCAATTCATGTGCTGCACTTATATCAGTAGTCAGCTTTTCATTTTGGTAAATTGAACAAAAATACTTTAAAATAGCTGTCGAAGCAAGAAACATGATATTTCGCTATAATCACACCGAGAGAGTGAATCACCTCTCGCATGGTGTAATCAATGTTTGTTACGACTGTGCTGTTTCAGAAGTTTTTCATTCAAGAAACGACGAAAAAGTTTTCTTTAACATTTCCCTAGAGCAAACCTCAAGTTCTGACAGCCCTAAATCAGCTCTGCGCCTAGACGGAAGTTAAAATACAAAAATAAGATTGCAACCCAATCGTTTAATTCTGAATATTATTAAATTTATCATAAAAATTGATCAGTTTCGTGGTTTAAAACTGTATCGCTATCAATACCCTTATAGGATATCTACCTACCATACCTATAAGTGTACTTTAGAAAACAATTCCCAAAAACCAGCTAAATTAGGACAAAATACGTAATTGTTACATTGCAACCAAAATTATACGAAGTTACTACCTATCTTACTTTCCTTTTTATTAACACTTTAAACTGTCGCCAGTTTCGGAAGAATCGGTGGCTTTTTTACTGTAGGTACTCATATTTTCTTTAATGTTTTAAAAGCGGTCTGGATTCCTATTAACCTATAGAGCTATGCTATGCGTACTGAACTTAGCGTATTTAGGATTTGTCGTGTTAATGTTAATAATAAAGTTATCAAATGAAAATAAATATCGTTAAAGTTTTAAAATTAAGTAATATCCACGTACTTATCGTGATCCTATAAATTCCCTCCTACGAAGTTAATTAGGTTCCGTTATTATATTAACCAGATTATGGGCCATATAATGGACCTATGAAATCGATGTTAATGGCTTTTATTAAGCTTAATTAAATAAATGATAAGCTTATTTTCAACAGATAATAAAATTATGAGGGTAATTATAATGAAGAAAATTATGAATAACTTTTGGTACAAAATGTGCCCTACAACTAAGTAGAAACTAATCAAAGAAGTCTACATCGCGGTAAAACCAAGCTACCTACTTAATAAACTTGTTTTACAATACCCTGCAATATTTTAACAGGCGCAGGCGGTCTTTAGCGAACAAGAGTCGAATTATACAATAACATCGCCTCAAAATCGGTTCATAACTTTTGGGTTACTATTTACTATGAAAAAGTTTTAGGGCAATAGAACTAATTTGAATGTTGAGCGAATGCTACTGAATTACTAAAAGAGTCTCATTGTTTATCAAAAAAACATAAAAATATTTTTTGACATCTTGACGTCTTTTATGACATCGAGACAAGATTGGTACTAGGTATATTTTTACTTTCTGTTACGAGAAGGTTACGAGATTTACTTTTTTGCAGGTTGAAACATTTTTAGGTTATCTCACAGCATTCATATTTGATGAACTCCTTCCTTATAGAGCCTAAACCTTAGAAGACGTTTTCGAATTTAAGTTGTTACATGTTTTATTGCTTATCGAAACTATTATCTAACTCTATAATCAAGGTTGCGATAGGAAATTGTTATACCGTGATTTTTTTCAGTAAACTTACAATCTACTTTGTGCATTTCAAGCGCATGGTTTTTACGCGTGTGCGGATTGGGACATGAAAGTTGAACTTTCTAGCGTTTTTACGTGTTGTTGAGTCCAGTCACGCTTACAAGTTACGAGATCCGAACCACGGGATTACAAGAAATGGGAATAACTATAGAATGTATCCATTGTGAGGTTTTATGTTTTTCTGATAGCCTTAGCAATAGCGAAGCAATAGTGTGCTACGTCAAGTATTTGATTGGTCAATGATTTTATGTACAGTAATTTAAAACGTGACAGTAGAACCCAGTTTGGAACATCTATGTTTTTAATGGTCTATCTAATAAAAAGTTACAGTAGACATTAGGTCTTGTTTATCATACGTGATCAGGACATAATGTCTACTCTAACTTTTTATTACACAAAGACATATTTTTTTTTTAAAACTAATCACAACTACCTTCCTAAGTTACCTAAGTTATATACCTGAGTACCTACTCTACCAAATCAACAAGCCCTTTGTGGTCATAAGTAGGTACATTTCTTTAGTACCTACTTCCCTAATACTTGGAAAACGCGAGACGAATTATCGGAAAGCACCTCGCCCAAAGATGTCAAGGTGGTTTTCTACAACTAATTGGTAGTACATAATACAAAATTAATTAAAGTGTACGTCAAGTACTACGTAAATGATGTCAATCTTCGTTCGTTAACCTTTATTGTACTAAGTAAGGTAAGTAACACCATTCTTATAAAAAAATCCAGTGCAAAAAATATTGAATTTGTGTAGTTATATACCTGAGGGTGTCTCTGAAAATATATTTCTTATATTCGGTAAAGGTAGCGGATAGCGTGTCGCGTCATGACGATTCCATTTGTCTTCGACGGTTTCAAACAAGTGTATTCCCGACGGAGTTTTCAGAGCAAGTTTAGTGCGCCCGCGATAAGATAGAATAAGCCCTTTGCGCTCGTTCCTCATGAGTTCCGCCTGCAATCTAAAGCTCCGGATATTTGCATAAAAATGTATCGCTATTGAACGTTTGCTTTTTAAACTTCGTGTCGTAAACACAGAAAGTGTGATTTTCATTTCTATGTAAGTATGTCCGTCATTTTGTAATTTGATTCAAGAAAGTCGACGCTTTTGTCTTGTGATAAATCGTCGAATCTTCCGCCCAATGGACTGACGACATTGTGAGGGTTTAGATAAATCGGTGGAATAATATCCTGTCTAGCTAAGTCTACAGTCATCAAAAAAGAGAAAACTAAGCAATAAGTCACGTGACTAACCATACCATACATATGTGTATTTTCTATTCAACTTGGCTAAAGTGGATTCTCATTGTAGTGATTTAGTATCGAGAAACAAAAGTTGCGTCAAATGCAAATGAAGAGTTATAATATTGGAAATAGTGATCGCCGTAGTTGTGTTCGATCGTGTTTCAGGAATCTGTCAGTTCCTTTCATATTCAATAAATTATTCATGGATCATCCTGTCTTCAATCATACAATCTATGTAATCTGTTGACAGGGGAGTGTACGGTCACTGAACTAGCTAGATCTTTATAAGATTGAAATTATGCGGTTATAATCAAATCAGAAAAATTAATCAAAATTTCTACAATGCAAAAGATTTGTTTAGATTAGACTGTCTAAAAAAATATTTGATGACTGAAAACTAGCAACTTTTCATTTTCTTTTTCTTACTACAGTTAAAAAAAACCTCTCTTATAAAAGTAGTAGGTATTATCATAAAAACTAATGACTAGAGCCAGCCAGCAAAGAATAATTTGGAAATTCTGAAAATGTAATCTACTTCCGAGCTGACTTCCTACCACGAAAGCGAAGTGATTGGCGGAAGCCCGTCTAAAAACAGTCACGTAAGTTGGCAAGTAAATGACTCTTCAGTAAAAACTGCGCTATACAGAGAATTACTTACGCGAGAAGAGTAATTGGAGAAGTACTTCGTGTAGTGAACACTAGATATACTGCCTTGATTTTGCTACATAGCTTCGTGCCCACAAATCAATTAGTAGCTAAAGGAGATGGACCGTTCGAGCATACATACACAAAAGCTAGGTGCTCTTGGCAGTTTCGGGTAAGGTTTTACTGTAAAGTATAAACATCTGCAGAACAAATACATCATTTACTTTTGTTGTACGTATGTCTATCATCATAGGCAAATTTTTGGATATTATCACACGCGCCTCGTCTCAATGCGCTGTCTTATCTTTTATTTATCTATGCTCTGTGTATTACGCAAAATCTAGAACGACGTTTTCAATATCTAAACTGCTGTTTGAGCCAACAACGTAAGTTTTGTATGCCTAAGCTAAGCAAGGAGATAAATGATTATTCCCCGGAGGCTCTACTCTACAAAACGGTATCGAACCACAAACAAACAGTCATATAATCGCCTTAGAATGGAGCTGTCCCCATGATGGATGACGTCCTACAGCGAACTCCATTTATTTGACGTAGAGATTGCAGGCGTATATTTATTTTATCATATCCCGAAATATTGGTGGTAAGTATTGGTTTCAAAAGTGTATTTTACCTGCCTGACCATTATTGTCCATCATTTAATATTGTAAGTACATTTTCAAGACCGTACGTGGCTTGATGCTTACGCCTGTTTAATTTTATTTCGGGTAAAGTATCAATATTTGAGAGTAAAACAGGATACAGCTTACCACGGCAATATTAAGAGAAGGGCTCATAGCATCCAAGTAAAACATAATTGCTTGGAGCAAAGCTGCGTCAAGGATATTTAGAGCAATAAATCAGCCCACTTTCGGGATTTCGCCTTTGTGCGATAATACGATCCTTTTCATCGTATCTTATTACCTGTTGAACATGGGTATTGTTTTATTACTTTTTGTAATGAGCTGGTGATATTTCTATCAAAATGTTGCCGTTATTGATGATACCTCGTTAGTTGGTACCGCTACGACTTGGGTTCCAAATTAGTACTATCAATTTTAAAAGAAATGTATTCCTCAAAAACTTTTTAATTCTTATATGTTATTTCCTGATGATGCGATTATACTATGAATACCAGGCTATTTCCAATATTCAGACATTGTAAGAACTTACGAGAAAGCAGTTTCTCTTTTTCAGACATCGCAAGATCAAATGATGCTCATGCATGCCGTTATTTCAAAAACAAGATACCTACGTCGCGTGGATGGAACATAAATTAATATTTTCAGGCGAAAGTTTGAGTATCATAAATATGGCAATTTGTTTCTCAAAATATGAATCCAAGTTGTAAGAGAAAAATGTTTCGTGAGAGGCGAAGTGACACCCGCACCTGTGTTCGCTTTGCTACAACTTTAGATTTCCAATTTCATAAATTGTATAAAAAATATTTGCTAAGCTGTGGTGCCCATTTGAACAACATATTTTATACTATGATTATTTAAATAAAGGATGTGACAGATTCTGATGATATTTTACCAATTTACGTAACGTCTGTGTAGGTGAAGATGAGCCTACCGGGGTGGTCACGTGACCGTACAATTTACAAAATAGATAAGTAAGCTGATGATTGTGATTATGAACATTGCTTTGTAGGTACATGCTCAGCAGCCTAACGCAATTAGGAAACTGTAAAGTGTAACAAAATAATCATATACGACTCCTTGCTCGATTACACACTCGTATTATGAAATTGAGCGAAAGAGACTGCATATTACTATGCAAATGTCGACTGGACAAAGTTCTAGTGCCTGGCAACCTCTATCAGCGGGGTACAGTCTTCAATCCTTCCGCCCGTATACACAACACATAAAAGAAAATTTATAGACCGATTAAGACCCTTCGAAGGGCGGCCGCAAATGTTCTACGCCGTCATTTGCTAAGCCGCTAGTTCGCCAAAACTTCACATTTTGTATCTATTAGATGTATCTACAATGCCAATTACTTATCTAACTTATTGGTCTACTTGAGAGATTTGTTTGAAATTATGGAATATTTTTGTTTCATCTGTAAGTAGTCATGAGGAAAAGGTGTTGAAAAAACAGAGCGAGGTTTATTCATCCTTGACCCTGTTGAAGTACTAACATTGTACTCCAGTACACCTTTATTAGGCATACTTTGACGAGTTAGTACTTTGACTCTGTATATCTTACTGTTATTGTACACCATCAAAATAAGATAGTACAAATCAATAAATAAAATCCAAATTGAATTGCTTAAAGTTCTCAGGTATGACTACAACAAATCACAAATTTAATTAAAAATACATGAAAAATCCTTCGACCAGCTAGCTGTAAGGATTTTCGGTAAAAATAACAGACATTTTTCGCTTTTTGAGATAAGCTGATTATTACAGAGACATTGAAACGGTAAGAAGGAAGCCACGACACGAAACACTAAAGCTACAAACTTTTAATACCTAAAAAAATATTAACCATCACATTTTAATTGAGCGATAATTCATATTATTATTTAATTTTAAAATAGCATTGGTATCGCGATGGAGCAGGTATTGTCGATGTATTCTTTTGCTAATACACCGATTGAAGGCGACGTAGAATCGGAGCAGACGAGTGAAGCTGTGGGATTTCCTTAGACTTCAGTCGTTTCCAAAAGACGCCATTCGTTTCAATAGATACCAGTATTTGCTGAATCCCGATTTCAAGCTTAGACATTCAATTTAAGTTAAACCAACAGAGATTTGTTGCTATGCATCCGGCGCTGCCTCTACAGCACTGTTATGAACTGTAATGACTTGCTCGAAGCCTTTGCTTGAGCCTCTGTTTCATTACAATACATTCAGTTAGTAATAAAATGGAAAGCTTCACGTAAGTGGAAGGGTTTTGCATGTATTTTATTTCACTGTCAAAAGAATTCATCGAATGTTGGAGGAATAACCAGTTTATGATAGGATTATACACTTAAGAGCAAACATTCTGGGTCATATAAAATAATGCGAATATCTTGAATATAATGAGGTAGCTTAGAGAAATTATGCAAGCAAACAAATACTTACTTTTATTTAATCATGGAGTAATAAACTGTCTGTCAAATACATGTATAGTTAAATACATGTATTTGACAGACAGTATATTTCTTTATGAGCTACATGGTTTTCCCGATATTCAAGTATTTATATGTACCTAGATGACCCAGAATTTTTGCTCGTGACTGTACTTAGTGAGATCAGCAATCGAATCTTTTTACATTCATCCGGCTTTAGAAGTTGTGATATTCGTAGTTTCTGATACTCGCAACATAATGATATTATCCTAGAATCATGTAGGTTATTCTGACTTTTGGAATATCTGGAGGAAATGGCAAAAGCGTTTTATGACATTGCAAAGTGTAAATTTTAAACTTGAAAAGAAGTGAAACCATTTTGACGATAGCAGAAGTGTCATCATCAAAATGAACCACCCCTCGATATTGCGCGTCTAAATTGAGTTCATTATCATTTTTAGTGTACATAAGTACCAGTCTGTGAACGTAGTATATTTATTAAATTATCGGTTTTCATTATGTTCAGACGGAGTGGAAACGATTGCAATGAATGTTTTGGGCCGCGACGCGACGAGCAGACGCGACGCCAGGATTCGTTGTACGTTCCACAGGACAAAAGTAAACGAGAATTGCCCTTAATTGGAATTGTAAATGAGTCTTGTGGCGCTTTCTTGTCGGTTGAACGCCCGTTCCGCCATCACAGTAGAATAAACTGTGATGATTTAATTTAATTTAATTAATTCTCTGTGCGAATAGAACTTTCAATTGAGACATCTCTGATTTGTACAATCTTCACGCTCAATGAGAGCTCTCATGTCGTTCGTTGTGTTAAGTAAGCCTCATTATCGTTTTACGTGGGAAAAAATCCTTTTTAAGAGTAAATTACCCTTTTGTTAAACAGAATCGATTCGGGGAGAAGAATTCGTTGGCAGCATTTGGTGATTTATTCAACTAAGCGAGGCAATTAGTGTTTTCCACTCTTTATTCGATCTAATTGCCTGTACTGAAACATTTAGATATCACTACTTGGTTGCGCCATCTAGTTGCCCCATTTAGGCCGTTTTTAGAATTCGACTTGGACTGAAAGTTAAAGGTCACAAAAATAAATGAAAATAAAAGCTTGATTAATTTGATTGATTGATTGATTGATGTAAACTAAAATAAACATCTTCAGACGGACGACGGACCCTTAAACAGTATCTAAAAATATTTGTATTTGGTAGATAATATTACAAAATACAAGAGTACATTGATTTGAAATATATTTCGGTTGAATTCGTTACAAGGGTGCCGATACTGTTCATTCAGAAGGATACACCTGGTGCCTTCACCTTCGTCAAACGCTGACGGGGGTCAGGCACATTAGTAACAACTGTGTAAGACATGTAGTATCCAAACGGATCAAGAAAAAAGTTATAAACACCCCAGGCGGACCCGCGCGACTACAAGTTTTAGATTAGATTTTAACAATACTACTGTCGAGTGCTTCGAAGACTGAAAGCAAGTTGGACAAAAACTAATATTCGCCTTAGAACTTCTATGTATAGGTACTAGGTATCGTTCTCAGTAATTTCCTTGCAACAGCAAGTAGGTACAATTTAGTAACTTTGTAGAATAAAATAAATAAATACCTAAATAAATAAACATAATGCATATTATACAAAACCGGAGATACCCTGTAGCTACCGGAGTACCAAAATACATATTTTATTTTTGTTTACCAAATAGTTTAAAAAAACTGACCACTAACTAACATTTAGAACTTTTGTATTTTTACTTTATATGAACTATATAAACACATAAATATTTAATACATACCTAGGTCTTTTAAAACATTGAAAATAAATTCAAAACACTTTTAAGTTTTAAGTATCTAGGTATATTAATACTAGGTGACTATAGTTTGGAATGAACAAAGGTAACTAAGCCTTTGTCAAAGTACTAAACTTTACTTGAATCACTTAGTTGTTTCAATCAAAATTTCATCACCGCAGACATAGACCTAGGTATACCATTACTTAGATACATAGGTACTTACTGAAAGAGCTCAGAATTATAATGTTTATGTTAACAAGCTTACCTACTCATAAAAGTTTGTAGTTTCCAACTCGCGCTTAGGTCAAACTCACGGGAATTCATATTATCCTAAGCAATTAGGTTGAACTACAAAACAAATGGTTGTATAGGTTGTAGAAAAACCACATCTGTTAGGATTACTTTAACAGCACCCGGATCAAGGCATAAAAATGTTACAGCAAAGTAATTTCATATTCATTACCTAAGGGTTCAGTTTACTTTCTACTTTTATTCTTGTGAAAATTACGTTAGAGCTTTATTTGCTATAAAAAGTCAAATTCAGCGAAGACATCCATGCTTTAATCCACTTTGTACACAAAGTTCACGGATAGCCTTTTTGAGAGGTTTATAACAAACAATTACAAAGTACCTAAACCATTACATATTTTGAAAACATAATAATAGTGGCAATTGTTTGATTAACTGCTATGAGGCTTCGTAGAACATCTCGTAGCGTTGATGGGGTAATTGATAGTGCTACACTCTATTTACTGTTAGTTTGTGGAAATCCTCTTCAATAACAATGCTTAGGTGGTTGCTACGTCTTATTTAATAATCAATCGTGTAGTGAAGTGTTGTTTTACAGATTCTAAACAGAAAATAATATATAATATGTTAAATAAAATTTTGTAGAGGGATCTACGAAAAATAATATTACTTATAATCTCGTGATGTCGGTTAGGTACATACACTGAAACCAGTTGAAAAAAGTTTCATAAACTCTTACTTGTATCAAGAAGACTTCAGTACAGAATACATTTAGTACTTCATAGTAGAGGTATAAAATTGATGACTGACTTTTTTTGAAAACACTTTGTCGCAACCGAAGTTAAGTGCCTTGTCAAAACTTCTTCTCTCACGGTATTCCCTTTTGATTTATGGCTTCGATATGTCAATTTAACGTCACTCAGTATGATTTATAAGGTCATGTGAGTAACCTTTCGTGTGCCAGCTAAATATAAATGGCCTATATTTACTCAACTTATTTTCTGCGCGAATAAACATGTGTGATTTTCATTACCAGATTTTATAAATGGTCTCGTCAGAGTTTATCATTACCAAAAATATTGTTACTGTTTGAAAAAATATAACTGCTAATATATAGTTTGTATGATTAGCCTTGGTTGGCACGAATGTATGTACCTACTTTTAAATTAAAGACCCATCTGAAACTCGATTCTCCAAAATCGCCATTCGAATTTGGGTGTGGTAGAGTGTGTGAAATAAATATTGTGTTGTATGAAGCTAAACAATATTTTCCATTAGTGTCATGAAAAGGTAGCATTTCGAAATAACCGCGAGACCGGGGCCATATCCACGTGTGATAATGCGCAGTAACATTTTATAAGGGATCTAAATGTGAGCAGATGGCACAATGCGAATCGCTGGTAGTACTTTCCAGCACGGCCGCAATCTGCCATTACATTTTATGCAAACACTGCTCGAATCATTTTGTTTGTACAATCTCTAAAATAGAGTACCTGCTTAGGAATGAAATATAGCAAATACCTATTACGTGTGGAGCCACATAATAACAAAAAAATAATAATTCAATGTTCTAGTTCCTCAAACGATCATGATTTTTGTTGCAGAAATGAATCCCTAGGAAAGGTGAAGTCAACTTCGCTACCGAGTGAATCGTTCGAATAGTAAATCGCTTTCCTTATTGAACTTCTGGAGAATAACTCACTTCCTTACCCACTTACACTGGAAAGCAACCTGGGCTTAAAATATCAACGAGGCGGATGTTTGTTCTCGGCTGTTATATTGTTTATTCGTCCTTCCCTCTTTCAACTTTACTTATTGTTTGTCTAAATTTATTTATTAATGAAATTCAATTTGGAACTTCATCAAGATAGCTACGCACACAAAGCTTTTTCTGCTATTTATTTTGCGCTTTGTGACATTACAGAACACTTTTTTTGTTTATATTGTGATGTTTTCTTTCCTGTTTTTTATTTTCTAAAACACAGTCTCATTTGATTTCATTATTATTACCTACCTAATTTGAAAAGATTTTTTTATAAAATTGTTTTTATTCAATGAAACCATTACATAGAGCATCGTCATAACTTTATGAATAAAAGTACCTCCATACATATTTTGCTCGCATATAAATTTTCGTATGGTGGTGTCACGTGTGGAGAAGGTCTAGCGGGCAGGCGAGCAGCAATGACGGAGCGCGCGGCGGCATTGGTGGCGGCGAGGGTAATCGAATGTCATACGCGGTCGGTACCCGACAGAACTATTCACGAGCTGCCATCTGGCGCACTCCACGCCCTGATTTATATCCCTCTAGCTGTCCAACTTTCTGCACCTTGTTCCTGCAACATTTGTACATGACATCTTAAATATATAGCAACAAAAGTCGAAACTTGCAAGTGTGCTACAATATGTGTTGTTCTTGTCTGAAGCCACGCTTGAATTTTGTTTAAGAAGTAATAGAGCTACATTTACTTAGATGTTAATATTTGGTAAACTCTACCACAAAGAACTTTAATTTGAATTACTTTTATGAAATAAACTGAAATTGCAGAGAAGTAAGCTCTTCATTCACAAAATGGTATAATAATCAACGGAGTATCATGATTGAGTGAGTGAAAGGAATCATGATTGTGCGATCGCTGGAAGTATTTGTATGAACATTTTGTTTTGGTAAGCAATAATTTGCTATAAACCATTACATATTTCAAGCCTCCCGGGCACTCGTTGGTATTCTAAATAAACGGGCGCGAGCATCAAAACAATTATCAGCTGGCTCGTAAAATGAATGCATTGTCCATTTCGTTTTGGTGGGTCTAATGACGTTAAATGAGACTTTAGGGAACAAGTTGATCAAACAAGCCGGAACGTAGCTCACGGGTTACATATCGCTGAAGGCTCTCATAAACTCATTAAAAGTTGCCTGCATTTACTAAAACGACTGACCTTATCCATATAGACGGCAGTTTTAATCGAGACCGCTTTACGAACCATTAAATTCCACGGGCGGTTATTGTCGAGCTGGGACCGTAAAATGGAATTCTAGACATAGTAGCCGGTCACTCCAGTAATGGCATACGGATTTGCTAAATGAACTTATAAATAACGCATACAATCAGCGCCGCGTAAGTGGAACCTGCTTAATGGAACTAAAATCGATACGCAAACTAGGTTTCCTTTATATGTTTTTAGCCAATTATTGCGCCACTTTGCATTATTCCTTTGGTTATTTGTACTTCATTTCAGAAATGTAATTAAACTTCGCAGTAATAGCTGCCTATTGCAAGGATAAAGCAAGTCACATTTTACGACGCAGCATCTCAAGTGAGCCCTTGTTTAACCAAGTAGGTTGGTAAAAGCAACGTTACGATTGTGCGACAAAGTACCAACATTGCGGCGTCGACGAAAAAGAAAACTGCGCACAAAGAACGTAGAAGAGCAGCCTTGCCAGTCGGTTAAACCATATTGTAGGCACATAAATTGAAAATCGAAGGAAACGAATCGAAAGGATTGCTGAAAGTCAAACGAGCAGTAAGCTTATTCTTGACGCCAATTTATTGGTTCGAAGGTGCGCCGTCGACTAAATGGTACTGTATAAACTCATCACCTTCTCAGCGCCGCCTCTTCCATGTAAGAGGGATTTCGCTCGTTCATTCACCTTAAATCGACGTCATTCCAAGAGGCAAAATAGAGCACTTCTGAAAGAGTTTCCGATAAAAAAGGGCCTATCAAATTTTTTCAATATCCATTTACGAAGGAATAAGAAGGGATTATGCGCAAACCAAAACCCTTTAATCCGAGATATGGGTTATTGAAACATTGCGGGTGTCGACGAATTACTTCGGCTTGCGCACATTTACTCCTTAAATGTTTCTAATCTTTCTAACCCTTTTGCCAACAAACAGCATTGACAAGTGACATGGATTGAAATCTACACCCGATGCTATGCAAACATTCATACCTACCCATTATAATCTCAAAAAAATATCTACGGCTATTTTAGGTTGACGTCAGACACAGTATCACAATTTTTCGGGATTTCTGAAATTAAACATTATTTATATAGATATTATTATTAGACTGTGTTTTAAAACCACATACTTAGTTATTGCTAAACAGTCACTGATTATTCGAAACTATATTTTTTATATTTTATACGAAACACACGTGTGACATTTTTTTTATTTTAGAGCTGAAATTATTTAACCTCCCGACTCGGACGAATTAACACACCGTCCAAGCCTCTCGCAATAAAGCAGCAAAAAGTACTACATAATTCGTATATTTATTTAATAAAACACATCTAGATCAAATCAAATCAAATTCAAAACCTCAAAGGTTTTGAATTTCTTTAACTTTCAGCCACCTAAGTAATATCTATAAGTAACTGGCTTGATATAAGACCTACTATGAGTCGTTCTCAAAAGGGAGATTTCGTAAAAATAAATTTAAAATTTAAAAGGTAAACGAGGCCTGCTCCCGGATTTGTATAAAGAAGGAAAGGTACACAGATAATCAGTTAAAAAAATAATTTTGACAACACTGCCCTTGAGCGCAGTTTCCATTTGTTAAACAAAGGCGGTTCATGTAAATGGTGTCTCTTTAACATTTAGCTCGATTACTTAATCTCGCTGCGTTTTGTTTAGTAAACAAAATATACTACGAGTGTATTTTACTCACTCGAAATTAAGTCACATGAGGCCAATTTTACAAAATAATCTTTAAAAAAACTGGCAATAATTACGAAAATTTAAGAACTAGAGTTTACTACATTTTCTCTAACACCGACTGAAGATGAATTTGATTAATTATATTGAGAAATAAATGGATTTATATTAAAATATGGATGTGATTATAACTTAGTAAACTAGGTAAATTTAGTGTGTCTTATTTGAAAAAAAGTAAACTATAATTTTTTATTGAAACACAGACTGGGGCGGCGGCGGCAGCCGTGCCCTCAATCAAATAAAAGAGGTTCTGAATTCGTTTTTTTTTTTGTAAATATTTGTTTTTTAATTTATTTTATGCTCTAACTAGCGATTGTATAATGTTAACTTGCCAATAAACCAATAAACATTCTACAATCTAGGTTGGTTTTCCCACACGCGTTTATCCAATTTATAACTTTAGACCATGTAAGTACACTGATTTGTTATTCGAATTGAAATAAAAATGTAAGTAAGATCCCAATTCATAAAAATGTAAATATTTCGAATCAAAGATACTTATTATGCATAAAATTCAGATCCAATCCATTCCATCCTATTCAAAGTCAAAGGACACGGTTAAGAAAGAAAGGGAAAAATCAAATTGTTTTCACGAAGATATCAAATCGTCGATGTTTAAGAAAGAATTTAGGTCACGTCTCATGGATTACGGCTTATTTCCCGCGTCTCTTTTTCTTCGTTTGACGCTAATCCCGGCGGGCTTCACTGAGATTTTGACCTCCCAGCGTTTCAGCAAACCCCCATTTAATCAGTTTCCAAGGTCAAAACACATACTACGATTACTATTTCATCATTCATTAAATTACAAAACTTATAAGATAAATTATCATAAATTGCCATAAAAATCTCAAGCCGCGCGTCGTAAAATCCATTACGCTGTAACAATATCGCAGCAGCACAATTTCAATTTAGCAATTTACTCAAAACGTATTTCAATTTAGCTTCATCTAAGCTACTTGCAGCACATATGTACTTACTTTGTGCTACAAATATAATGATTTATCCACTCGAAGGCATTAAAAATAATGAAGTAGGTACATCCGTCTTTTTCCCTTAAACTAAGTAAGTACCTATGTAAGTGAAAATAATTGATTATGTGTATATATTTATGTGAGTACCAACCTCTGGTAATAGGAAGTGAATGGCGACTTTCGTACTAATAATGTCTCCGAGGAGACAACTCGAGCGCGCGCACCAAATCTGATTATCCGCTGAGTGACGGCGCAATTCCAACCGAATATTAATCGAGCGAGAATACAGCCGGTTTTTGATCAGTAGTTTATATCTTAGTAGTCAAAATAATTTTTAGCATGCGTTCATATTTTAAAGCTACTCTTGAGTAATAAGTGTAAAAACCCAAACTCAATTTTTATTAGGGTGGAAATACATACTACAAAATTTTAAGTTAGTACCTAGTAGGTACCCAGAAGTTGTCATGTGTAATTTAACGTAATTTAGTCACTCCTAAAAGCTTCTAATCAAACAACAGATTCTTAAACAAATGATTAGCTAACGCAGACTCAGGGATAGGTATAGAGAGAACCGTTTAACTTGCTAAATTATACAAATTTGCCGAGTAAATAGCTCTAACTCGAAGAAAATGTCGCCGTATATCATCGTGACCGGGTCCAGCCAACCGCTGTAAAAGGCGTTTAATTTGCATTAGCTCTAAAATAATGTAAACGGTTTTGAACAAAACCGACCGTTCAAAATGGTCTCACGCGTTTTGTCGCCACTGTTTATTTATTTTACAATTCTGATGTACGTATAAATGGGGTGTTTTATTTATACAAACACTGGAAAAAGTACCGGACACGCCACAAACCTAAATAGTAGGCGATTATTGCGTGATATCTATAAAATCAATTCAATCACTAGACAAGCTAATGACAATACTTAGTACGGATTACAATTATATTGTTGTCACAAGATAGCAAAGGAGAGTGTTATGTAAAATCGGAGCAATAGTTATATTAAAAATAAAATCAATAAAAGTATAGTCAATACCTACTGTAAAATCTTCTGCAGCTGAACAAGGCTGGCGAATGTTGGTTATATTTTGGTGCCAAAATGCAGCTACGCATATGCGACCACAACATTCCGAAACTACCGAAATGCAATTTAAACTCTGTATAGCCACTGTTCCTGCGCTGTTATGTGACAAGTTAAAGCATTATGCAAATTCAGGTTAAATCTGGGTTACAAATGTACATGTTACTTAATAGGTAACTTAATCGTTAAATGTAATTTTAGTGTACTTTTGCTCAGTTTTCAATTATGAAACCGTGATGTGCCTACAACTTTCCGCTTTTCAAAAGCATTTAATTTTATATCTTGTTAATAGATATAACTGTTTTTATTTAATGTTTGAATAAATACCTAATAATAAATGGGCAACATGTCATAAGTAGTTCCCCGCGACAACAATGATTCACAATCGAAATGAAAGGAAAATCCCTCAACAAGTAAAGAGACGTAGCCTTGCTGTAAAATTAATAATCTCCTCTTAAAATACTACGCAACTCGGCAGACAGAGGGAAGGCAGGTACTATGTTACGTAATGCTCGCTCCAGCAGCTCTGCTAAGCGATTTTTCATGAGGTGTGCCGCGTTAATGTGTACAAACGCTCTTGGCTTTTGAGGCAGACCTACTCTGCTTCTTTGCAAGAAATAAATTATGCTCGGAACTGCTGGCGGGGTTTCAGAAAATTCGCAAACAGATAAGATACATGACTTCGTATCCACTTTTTATTATCAAACGGCGAATGGATCACACGCGTTTTTATTGCCTAACTTGGGAAAGATGAAAAAAGGAATAAACTAGAAGCACTCTCGCTGAGCAATATACATGACAAGTGTAACACAACCTATGCTTTGTGAGTTTAATATTACATCCGTATGTATGGCTGCAAGGAGTTTAATATTTACTCACATTCCATTCATCAACCCTTATGTTATGCCGCTACCGCTGGGATTACAAATATATTGTATGGTATCATCATAACATAAATATTACGTAAGTATGAGTAAGTAGGTAAGGAATAATTTTTAAGCGACATGCATGAGGGATCAATTTTTTCATGAAATTTAACAGTCCAGAGTTAATTTAGATATTTAGAACTAACCTAATTTGACAATCTCTAAATTAGGTACCTATAGCCGTCTGTGTCGTTTCCGTTTATGAGAAAGAGACGGCAAGATTTTCTTGCGGTCAGATAAGGTTAGTTTAGAAATAAATAAATAAATATTCACGGACACTTAACACAACGCCTTCTAGTCCCAAACTAAGCAAAGCTTGTACGATGGAAACTATAGATGGCTGATAGAATACATACGAGTTTTTTTTTGTAAATACATACTTATAATACATAGAAACACCACATAGAAAACATGCAACAACAGAATTGACACCATTGAGTACGTACCTACCTACAAAACATTGTTTGTTCAGTATGATTTTCTCTTCAAATCATCATTTTTCATAATACTTAGGTATGTATAATTAGCCCTTTAGTAGGTATGTTTAAAACTTGCGCAAAATAAATGCATATATTATACAAAATTTCCAAACTAAAATATTCTGTGACTTGTGACCGTATGAAAACCGCTGGCTGATAATACTAAATTGAGGTTATCACTATCTCACAGTAATATAATTTTTAATTACCTACACAATTACACATTCAAAGAAATTAGATAAAGCTGGTTCGTATGTAATGATAACACAGGATGTATTCTATTAATAATATATAACAGTTTTAAAAACTTAGTTTTAACAAACTAGAAAATCCTAATACTAATATTATATTATAGACGCGAAAGTTTATAAGGATGTATGGATGTATGTATGGACAGACAACTCTGGAGTAACAAACAACTCTTTCGCGCAAAACCTACTGATCCGATTTGGATGAAACTTGGAATAAAACTTGTATATTGTTCGTGACCTGGATTAACACATAGGCCACTTTTTATCCCGGAAAATCAACGGAGCCCTGAGTCTGTGCATTTATTTTGATTTTCGACTCGAGTATAGCACACGCAAACGCATTCGCAAAGCGAGAAATTTTGTTGGCAATTGCACAATTCCCAAATCTCCCGCTTTAGGCGCTTATCCGGGTTTCATACAAAATTTCTCGTTTTGCGAATGCGTTTGCGTGTCCTACACTCGAGTCGAAAGTCAAAACAAATGCACGCAGGGTACGGGCTCGACGATCCAACGGGACGCGAACGAAGTCGCTGACGAAAGCAGGTATAATACATTATCCGACACAATGCCGACACGGTGTAAAAACATCTAGTATTAAATGTATGACTAGCTTCCCAACGATATCGTGTATGCGTCGTGTCGGTGGCAGCGTGAAAACGACACAGAATGTCCGTTAGTAGTATATAGATCTAATAGTTTTGCTGCACTTGGAGCATCCAGCCTAAAATCGGATTTTGGCCAAAAATTCATAAAAATCCGAATAACTTTGAAGCGACTGAATATCGCAGAACATCATGGGGGTTAAATCAATGATCATTGAGGTCCCCCATCGATCTGCCACCGATGATCCACCCTTCCAGTTACACCCTGTATAAAGGAAGTTACAGTACCAAACACTGCCATTTATTATTGCAAAAAGCATTAGTGGTAACATCATTATCAACTTGACGCATGCAATACCTATATAATAACCCGCACACAGTCATACTTTAACCTATTTCTTTCCGGTTATTCGAGAAGGTAAACAACTCGATTGAACGCGAGCCTTTATAGACTCTCTGATTGACCAGTCGATCGGTATCCACTGACCAGGTCGCATCACGTTACAAATTATACGACAACATGAAGGTCTCGCCCGTTTTACTCCTTGTGCTTCTCTCATGTGTGTGTGTCAGCTATTGTAAGGACCTTATAGTGGGTACAAGCTTCAACAACAGACTGCTCTGGCAAGAGAAGGCAGAATACAATGCTATACCACTCAAGAAGAGAGTGAAGGAAGTGTTCTACTCTGATCCAGGACAGCAAATCCTAAAGGTAGGTAATGGATAAGCGATTTTGCCTCATAGGGCAAATTATCGTACGTATATAACAAAAGCATCATATTGTGCAACTCATGCTTTAAGACTTTTTTCTCAATCTTTAGAAATAAAATATTTTATTTTCGTTGAGAATAGCATATTTTTATGAGGTTGTTTACCGCCCAAAACTAAACTACATATTGACCTTTAATTATAATTTAGGTTTAATATTTCAAAACAGACTAACCTTCAAACTACTCCTTATGTATGCACTAGTATGGTGAGAAAAATTTATTCTTAACCTTCACACTAGTCTGACGTAACAGTGTGAAGGTTGGTCGATCGCAAAATATTTTAATGAGATCAAAACAAAAATTAGATAATACCTATTCTCGCAGTTTTCAAGAAGCTCTTTGTCTTTCAGGGTGTGGTAGCTCGCGACCTGGACCACACCGACGGTATAGCCACCATCACGGCCGGAGGAGTAGGCTTCTCCTATGCCAACATAAGGCTCAAGAGCGATCGCGGCTCTGGACTCAACTACCAAATCGAATTGTACGTTTAAAATATATTATTGTGAACAGAGATGTGAAACATAATAATACGTAACGTAGTTCTTCTGCTATTCGTTTATAATGAGTAAGTAAATAAGCAAACTAATATAATTTAAGTATAAAATAAAATGACAACCAATTCCAATTAGTTTTAACTTGAAATTATTTATAACCCGACTTACCTTCACAAAAGCAGACTGGTTCATTCATTTAACCCACATAAGCAATCCGCAGGGCTTATGTGTCTAGTAGACACATAAAAAATCTGTATTTTCGATTGTCAAATTTGGCTCTAAAAACACAAAAGATACCTAGTAAGTTTTGGTCTTAGGTCAGAATCCTACTAATAATATTATAAACGCGAAAGTTTGTAAGTATGGATGGATGGATGGATGTTTGTTACTCTTTCACGTAAAAACTACTGATCCGATTTGGATGAAACTTGGAATACATTATATTGTCCGTGACCTGGATTAACACATAGGCTACTTTTTATCCCGAAAAATCAACGGGATCCAACGGGACGCGAACGAAGTCGCGGGTGGCACCTAGTATTATTATATATGTAGGTATGTAAATCAGTAGCAGGTGCAGCAGGTTCTGGTTGACGAGGTGACTAATGAGTAATGACTACTTAGTAACATCAATAGATCAAACAATATGTATCAACAACAGGTAGAGTACTACTCTACCACGAAAAAAAAAACATAGTTTTATTACACACATATACCGAGAGTAGTCAGTCTGCAACCAGTAGAGTACTACTCTACCACGAAAAAAAACATAGTTTTATTACACACATATACCGAGAGTAGTCAGTCTGCAACCAGTAGAGTACTACTCTACCACGAAAAAAAACATAGTTTTATTACACACATATACCGAGAGTAGTCAGTCTGCAACCAGTAGAGTACTACTCTACCACGAAAAAAAAACATAGTTTTATTACACACATATACCGAGAGTAGTCAGTCTGCAACCAGTAGAGTACTACTCTACCACGAAAAAAAAACATAGTTTTATTACACACATATACCGAGAGTAGTCAGTCTGCAACCAGTAGAGTACTACTCTACCACGAAAAAAAAACATAGTTTTATTACACACATATACCGAGAGTAGTCAGTCTGCAACCAGTAGAGTACTACTCTACCACGAAAAAAAAACATAGTTTTATTACACACATATACCGAGAGTAGTCAGTCTGCAACCAGTAGAGTACTACTCTACCACGAAAAAAAAACATAGTTTTATTACACACATATACCGAATATCTAAACATAAAAATTTATATTTTTTTAAAAGAAATAATAAGATATGTATACTTTCTTTGAAGTAGAGTCGACTAGCAAAACATAATAAGAACGATATAATAATTCCAGAAATCTGGGGAGATAATCAATTAGAAATCTGTAAAACATAGGTTTTTATTCAGAATGATAAAAATCTAAATTCGTAATATATTTTTCTGACTTTACTCATAATATTTTATTATTATGACATACAACTTTTTTCAAGGACTCCTTTCGTAATCAGTAGTAAAAACCTCAATACGTGTATCTCTATTAGTTGTTGTTAATTAATATTTAAATTATTATACTTATTAAAAACCTTGGGAAACTGCCAATTCCGACGCTGTTTCAACGCACGCCGATACAATTTCTGATAATATGAAATGAAGTACTCGTATGTGAATGGGTTACACCGATTAGCTTCGCAAGAAACGCAATTGTTTGCTTATTTACCTATGAAGGTAGATGTACTTTCTTTGAAATGGAGTCGACTAGCAACAGAAATTCCTACTGTCTCCGTCGTACCATGCTGGATGTAGCAGTGGGGATTTCAGCCGTTGTGTTATCCCAATAACATCGCGGTGATGTTTTAATAGATTTTATTACGTGGCTAAGCCCGGTTTTTCAAAAATGAAGGATAAAAACGAATTTTTGTAAGTCACTTCTTCAGAATTCGATTCAAAAACTAATTTTATGATATTAAAGTTTCGTGCTTATAAACGATATAAATAGACTTATATAGTTGTATCCGAAACCTAACATCCTGTTGATTGTACCTTTTACCTTTTTTTCCTAGTTTTTGTTGATTGTAAGGCACGATCAACCTTTTATTCAACCTTGATTCAAGTAACATCCAACAAAGGAAACTATGTCAAAAAATACAATAGATTCACTCGGATGCCCAGTTCACGGCCGGCATGACGTGTCATCATAGTTAGTCATCATCTTAGTACTTTACGGGATCGTAATGCCAGTAATACTAAGAGGGCACTCCACGAAAAATTAGCACGTCGTTGGCGCATGCAATTTTGTCTTTTCCTTGTCCAGTCACACGACCACAAATTGCAACAATAGAGTCCATGATTATGAAAATGAGAGGGAAATCGGTGTGTACACGTTCCATGATGTCATCCTGCGCGTTCAAGTGACCAAAACAACAGGAAACCTTCGTTTACCATGTCAAGTGGTCGAGGACAATTTATATGACGAACTCATCGCCATTGTCTCACATATTACACACTGTTTACCTACTCCCGAGATTATTCACCAAGCAACTATAATTGATTTACACTGCTGTGAACTCTACGGTTGGATTATATCAAGTTTCCGAATTATGCACACAGGCTCGGTAACACGGGTCACGGAGAATTAGGGTTAGGTAAGGTACAGGTGTTATAGTACAGCTGTGTTTAGCAGAAATGCTCAAGTAGTCGTTGTAAAACGTCACTCATTTAAACACCACTTAGAATTGCAATAACTCTTTCGTACCTTCCCTATTGCGAGGAGGGGCATGAACTTAATCTACGAATAAGTAGCGTTTCATTATTCGAGTGATATCAATCAAACTCCTAACTGATAGAGATTCTAATCAATTTGGTATCTACACGAGCATCATCATCTTCCTACCCTTGTCCCACGCTAAGTGGGGTCGGTACAACATGTCTTCGTCTTCCACTCTCCTCTATCAGCCGTCATCTCGGTGTTCACTCCTTTCTTACTCATATCTTCTTTCACACAGTCCATCCATCTTTTCTTTGGCCTACCTCTACTTCTACATCCGTCCACATTCATGTCTAGCACTCTTCTCGTAATATGACTTTCTTCCCTCCGCATGACATGCCCATACCACGCTAACCTATTACTCCTTGGTATCTACACGAGCATGAATAAAAATAAAATATTTCATGAACAAAGTCTAGCCCTATTGATGGGTACCTGTGGGCTCTACCAAAAACCGTAGATAGTGTTTAGGTCAAAGTGCTAAAGCAAAATTGAAAATAAAGTCACAAGCCCGGCGCAAAGTAACATTTCCAGCAACATTAATTTTAGACTACACAAAAGAGACATATTAATACGACTAGGTAATTAATGTGGGTACGTGCGCCTAATTATCTGTAGGCGGCCGCTGTCATGGATATTTCTGTAATAAATTAGACGGGGAGACCGTTTATACAACCGAGCAGTTTTCGGGATTTTGGTTAGAGGACGATAATGGGATACCTGTCGTCATACACGTGCAATTTATGTCTTATTACCTGTTGAATGTGCGCATAACGCACATGGGATCCAATCCATGGCCCAACAATATTACATACTCTACGTTGTTAAACCTACCTATAAATATTATAACGTGGCGATGAGGGCAAGGTAAACCTGCATGCAAAAGCATGTTTTTAACTAATTATAAAAATATGAAATTAATGAATCATTATAAGATTTGTAATTAGCAATTAAAATACTTACTGTCTTTGTGAGTATTGTAATTAGCAGTTACAATACTCACAAAGATAATTCCAACATAAAAACAGTAAGTATTTTCAATATTTTCTAATAGGGTGTTCTAGTAACAATTTATATCATACTTTTTACACTGTATGATACAAATTTACTTATCTCTAGGTATATTATTTTGTATCAACTCGTTTGCATTACTAACTTCAAGCCTTACATACCTACTTTTTGCTCAAACTCATATCTCACGATATCATAACCACGGCATTCAAACAAAATATTACTTTAGGTACTGAAATGTATGTATATCATATTACATATATTGTATGTACCTACTGACCAACACGTTTAGTAAAACGATCCCAGTATCAGGGACAACTCATTTAATATGCTAAGAAGGACATAAATATTAATTTGGAATGATGGTGGCAAAATAGGACTTAGTGACGATTCGGACAAAATATTATATCATCATCATCATCATCTCAGCCCGGTATCACCCACTGCTGGGTATAGGCCTCCTTCATGTTATGCCAGCCTCCTCTGTCTTGTGCATAAATATTATATACGGACAAAATTGTCCCAATTGTCACTTTTGATTTTAATCATTTTTGTTGTGACGATTCGGACAACATCAATTTAAGGAAGCCATTGAGTACAGTCAGGTAAAAAAATGTTAAGCAAAATATGATATAGCTCTTTAAATTGCTTTGCGAGCGTGTGGTTACATTAAGGTGGTTCGATTTCCATACTAATTTATTTTACCAATTTGGGGGAAATTATATTATTATACATAACAAGCAATTTTTATAGGTATACTTATATGTGGTAAGCGTCACCTTGGTTACATCCCTCTCTGCTGTTTACAAATCAAAGTAAAAGGGGTGATGATGAGCTTTCTTTTTTCATGTCCTAAGCCCGTTTACCGATACAGAAATCATTACTCAAGCATAGACTTGAGTAGAGATTTTCATACCAAAATCTATGCTTGAGTCCGGATCAGTGCTTCAGCAGTAAGTCAGCTGGACCTTCGGATTTTAGTTTTGATTAGAAGCTATTCTCTTAATCTATTTTTTTTTTTTTTTTCAAATCAAGTCATTTATTTGCATCAAAATATGGTAATTTATGTACAAAGATGTAAAAGTATAAATAAGTGCCGCATATTTTTACCAAAGAGATTGGCGTGCAAAAATTTCTAGGTACCTAATCCTATTAAAAATATCTTTGGGATTTTGTTGTGAAGTTATAAAGCCACTGGCAGCCATTTTATAACTTTCATGAAATCCCAATGATCCTAAGTCAAAACGATCACCTTTCAGTAAACATTTCAGGTGTAGTTAACGTCCGAATACTCAAACGTCACTTAAAATTTAAACACCACTCAAAATTGCCTAGCCTCCTTTACGTTACCCATTAGTCAGCGATGGCTGAAGTTAATCCAAGTAGTATTTTAGTATTCAGGCGTCAGAATATTTGTTCCTTTTTGTGTTTCCTTTTTAAGTGTGTTTCCTACGAGTTATAGACTTCCTTTCGATTGCATTTGTCGTTTGCGACACGAGTTCGTTCGCGTATAATTTCCTGATGTGGAAATTACCAGTCCCAATGAAGCTGACGGCGCGGCAGCTCGGCATCACCACCTAAAATTGAACGTACCCTCTGTATATTTTATAATTTAGGCTTAGACGAAAACAAATACAGTACCTACTCTATTATTTTTCTTTATCCAAGAGACACAGATATATTTTATACTCACAAAGAAAACTACGACTTATCGTAATTTTCTTTGTGAATACGGTATTTTTTACGGTATTTTTTTATTTACTTTAACAGTATTTACAATATTTACAAAATACACGTAATCAGTAGGTATAGATACTTACTTAGACTATTGTTATTTTATTCACTAAAAAATATTGATTAGTTGCTTATAAAGTAAAATGATTCTGATTACTTGGTTATCTTTTAGGTATATTATATACTAGCCGGCGTTGCTCGCGTTCTACCCTTTAGAGTGTGACGTTTCAAAATTCCTAAACAACAAAAAAAATACCTAAACTTCTTGGATAACCTCGCCTTAATACACTATATAAGGATACTACCCTCCAAATTTCATACCTCTAGGACTTACAGTTCAGGCTGTGCGTTGATTCTAAGTCAGCTTCAAAAGAGTTTTATATATTCTATTGATGATAATATATAAGCATATTAAGAGTTTTATATATTTAGAAGATCTTATTATGCAACCATCGTAAGCAGAGCATTCCGCATTCACTCTATTTTTGAAACATCATGCACCCTGTGGAAGCATATCGATTCATTGTATGACAATACGCAAAATACGATGCAGTAATAAATGACGGCACCCGAAGGATTCCGTAAGTTACGGCTGGTTACGGTATACAGGATGATTCATCAAGCTTCTATCTATAGCTGTTAACTCCCTATTCTACCTGTAAAGGGTGTGACTTTATACTGTAGCATTAGACTGTACCGATACGTTCTGATCTCAAGTGTGATACTATCGGAACCACTCCTTAATTGAGATCGCTCGATTCGGCTAAAAGCTACAGATTAACCACCACAAGTAATTATCTCCCTAACATTCCCTCTCAATTATAAAGTTTATAGTGTTAGTCGGAAATATGATATATTCCAGAAATCCACTACTATTCCAGAAATAGTAATAGTACCTAAAGCTCTTTATGAGAGCTCGTCCGGGGAAGTACCTATTTCTGCCGCAAAGCAGCGATGCTCGCATTGCTGTGTTCCGGTTTGAAGGTTAAGGGCGCCGGTGTAATTACAGGCACATGAGACTTCTAGATCTTTACGTCTCAGAGTGATGGACGCAGTGCATTGCCTTACAGGGCACGTCCTCATTGGACTTGCCTTGTGAGGTAATGCATTGTTATAGGCAGAAGTTACTACTTAACATCAGGTGAGCTATCAGCTTGTTCCATTAATTATATCATTAAAAATAAAAAAAAACCCATTTAAGAAATCCCCATCAATCGGGATTTCTATTTTTTTTTCAGAAATCTTACTGGCTACGTCGACGAAATGTAGCCCGAAATAAATTATTAAGAAGCTGATAAAAGGTAGGTAGGTACTGTCTTATTCTGCTGTGTTGGCGTTGTTTTAACCACGCGGAGCGGTCTCGAATCAGGGGTGGGCCAACTTTATAGTAAAGGTGCAGACGCATTATTTATTCAGCATCAGGTATATTCGCTGAAAGTTCTGATCGACTCACACATATTGTGTTTGCATTATCTTACCTTCCATAAAGCCCTCCATAAAAGCGTTGTTTGCGTATATTACGTTGAACCAGTCAAAAAGATTATCGTTAAACCTTAAACAGGTTGAATGAAATATTAACATTTATACAACTGTTTTCTTAATCCTTTTGTAAGGACTGAGCATGAACAGCTTGTATTCACGGAATGGATTAAAAAAGAACTGTTAGAGAAGGCTCAAAAACCATTCTTTACCTATAGAAAAAAAGCAGTAGCTGATATGCTGTACTCTTGATAAAACTAAAAACACTAAAAGAACAAGGAACGATGTAAGTAAGTATTTAATTTAGTGCCAAGCTATTCGCAGGGTTTACAGTATGCAGCCGCTTCGGGATATCTTTTTATCTACAAAATAACGTAAGCTTATAAAAAAGCTCACCGAGCAACTTTTCACCATTAAACTGAACTACTCTCTGATTACGTAAAGTAGATATAACGTATACTTAAAGTAAATAATGTACTAGCTAGTGATGAGAGGCACCTACATGAAGTAAATAACCCGTTTTATATCTTGGAGAACGATTTGAGAGCGCAGTGGCTTCAGCAGCAGAGAATTTTATTTTGTAAATACATTTAGCTCTATACCTACACGCTTTCGACTTATCCCGCCGGACCGTTACTTAAAATTGCATCGTTTTGTTACTGGCTAAGTAAAGTAAGTACAGTGCTTAGTGGTACTTGTATTTGGACTGAGTTGAGGAAGTTAAATGAAGTTCAGAGTAATTACTCTCGGAGAGGCGGTTAAGTCGGCTTCTGGTTATGGTGACAGCCGCCGCACTGCCGGTCTCCTGCTATAATTGAGCTCAACATTTTACACGGCTATAGATTAGGTAATCCGATTTTTAGGGTACCAACCTGCCAACCCTTGAGGTAATAACGGATCCTTATGGTGCACTTTTGTCCGTTTGTTCGTCTGTCACATACTTGCCAGATTATTTCTTATTTGTCAGCATTTACCTAGAGAAAATGAGAAAAGTCGTGATTTTTTTTCTATACCTAATGCATAATTTTTTATTTATGAAGATTAACAACCTCCTTATATATCAGATGTTTATGGATCGAATTTTTTTTAATAAGTAGGTATATTTATAATATTATTATAGAACAATATCTGAATTAAAAAAAGAAGAAAAACAAAACAACGTCTCTAACTTGCAGTTTTTAATAAAAGTACTTACATCAGATAATCCGTTATATTCGCACTGGGATTTAGCTATGCATTTATCCAATTTTTTGTAAGTTACTAGGATTTGCGGTTCGCGTTCCGTCGAATGGTGATGCCACAAATCAATGTTCTTTCATGCTGTCGTCTATTTTTATCCTTTGGTATTTATATACAAATGGATTTGGTCAGTTGAATTGGAATGGTGATTTGTTGGCATACCGAACAGGCAAAAAATATTTAGTCCATATCTGGCTAGTAAATATCATTTTATTTTCGAATAATATTATAAAATATTAGTTACTGCAAAATGCTGTGGTAGGCGATCATCTCTGTCTCTGGCCCCTTACAAAAATCTGTTTACTTATAGGTAGGTACTTATACTGGGTCATATATTGTGCAAATACAACACAAAAAGTGCTTAGAAAGACATTTTATACATATGGTAGAGCAGAGTAGAGCTCTCAGAAGCTACGTTGTTAGGCTGGAGCGCCTACCGTTAGTAGTTATGTTAGTAATCAGGCATGTAAACGATGCTATCAAAATAATAGTAGGCAGCACATAAGTGTTACTAGCCACAAAAGGCACCTTTCTAATCAACTACAGTTTTGGTACAGGGGGCTAATTCTAATAATTTACAACGGTTAACTTTCTATCCAATTTTAACTATGGTTCGATCTATCTTCTAATTATGTAGAATACCACTGTGTAGCTGAGTCGTTGTTCACTGTAAACAGATGAAAAGCAACGGTTCAGCTGCGTTTTAACTGTCAAAATGTGATAGTAGAATACGAAATAACCTAAAAACAGATTCAAAACTACAGTTCAGCTGCATTTTACCTACTATAACTATTTTTTTGTTGTATAATTGAGCTGTATATTGTGACTCAAGCGCCCATTCGAAAAAAGTGATAAAAAAGCAGTTTACGACCCATTAAGTACACACAGCTAGCTATTCTGTGTCAGTACCGGTTGAGATGCAGGTTTGATTCCCGTGGTGGCAAATAACAATATGTGGGTTTGTCCTATAAATATTTGTTCCGGATTTGGTATGGGTTTTGTGGTTTATGTAACGCGTAGTTTCCCATATCTAGGATACAATTTAGTGAAATGCGGGGCGGCTGTTGCGTCCTGTTGCCGACGCACAGTGCCTACGAGCGACTAGTTGCCCAGAAACTCGTACTTTTATCGCATTGTTACATTCTACCATTTTCTTAAGAACGTGTACAGAAACAAATTAGTTGCCGAGACAAAAGTTGCTCGTGCACTCTATCCCTTAATTAAACTATATGAACATTTTGTACAAGTAATAATTATAATAGGTACATTGGCATGGTTAGAGTCAACACATTAAGAACAAGTCGTGTTGATCGTGCGTGGGGTTATCAATATTAATTTTATCCATATTTCTAAAATTACGATGACTCTACTTAAAACTGCAATGCGACAATAGATCGATTTGGCTTGTTTGTGATTTTGTATGTTAACTTCTACTTATTATAAGTAGGCAAATCCCACAAAAACCATGTTCTCTGACAAATTTTGACAAACTAATTAAAAATATTCATACACCGGAAATCTTCATGAAGGATTTTAGTTTCATGTAGGTTTAGGTATTGTACATACTAGGTCTATGTTTTTGTATTTATTGTAGGAAATCATGAATAGATATACAATTAATATTATTTATGGAGACTGGTTCTATTTTTAATATCCAATCTTTCAAGGACACAAGAGAAATTAATGTCCTTATGTTTGAAGAGCTTCAGGGCAGACGAATCTAAACGAATGTCAAACATTCAACAGCAGACGTTTGAGGCACGAAAAATTGTGTGACCAAACTACATAAATATTCAGAATCTAGGTCGTTAGCCGAGAAATCCAGTTACACAAAAGACTTGGTCGGCTGCAGAGTATTTCGTAGTCCGCAAACGAATTGCAAATGCGGAGTTTGCACACTCGGTCGCCAAACACTGCCGATGCCGCTGCCGCCACGCTGAAGACCGCATCCACGCAGAAAGCAGATGGTAGCCTGTTACTGGAACATACTCGCGCACTAACATAGTGATGTAACTATACGTTGCCCAGTAACTCTTATCATGTCGTAGAAGGCAGTCACTGTGTAGCATCCTGCGTTCTACCTGAATGTAGCCAGAGCCTCCCCTCACCGCGTATGCCTTCAGAATGACAACTGAACGAGCAATAAACACAATATTTGAAGATCTCAGAGCCACCATAATTGCCTTCAGCTGCGTATTGAGGTTAAGCCCCTAGGCAGTGAATAAGTTTCGCTGTGACATTTTCCAAGAAACTCATAAGAGTGAAAATGAAATTGAATATTCTAGCCTAGAGCTTTGCTAGTTCTGGTAGTATTTTTTGGCAGAATATATACATGTATAAGTATAAATCAGGGGCTCTAAGCTCATTTCATCAGAGATTTTACTCTAATTGGGAATTAGAGTAAAATCTCTGTTTAATCCCCTGCACGTAACATACCGCTCTACACATAATACGTAACGCGTACATGGTATTTACATACGTACATGGTACCTATATAAACATTTTCAAAACTTTTTTTATATTACGAATTATGTTCAAAACAAAACGAAACTATATGTGTGTGAAAAATGGCCGAGAAGGAAGCTTTTACTGTACATATTAGATTTTTACTTTCTGAAAACGAATATAAAACGGTGCGTGCAACGTGTAAACTCGGTTATTGGACTGAGATGAGAGATACATTATTGGTGTGGTGTAGCTTAAAGATCATTTTCCTTGATAAATATTTGTCAAAGCCTGGTTTTTTTTTTCAATAAACGCATAAAATGGTATCTAAAGAGAGATACATGAAGAGCCACGATGTATCTCTCTTACTCAGTGACTCAGATATACCCAGAAAGCCATATTGCAGGAAGCTAATAGCATACAAACAATAGCGAGTTGAAATTCCCTAAGCCCTAAGCTGTATAATTCAAAGTTGCAAAAAATGTGTATAAGCAAAATAGTTTTCGCAGAATTTCCCTCGTTTTATATTTAAGAGAGGAAATGAAAAAGTTTCGGAAGTTACCCGCGCGCTGAGAAATATCCGTTCTCAAATTCTTTGACTCGAGCTGGATCATATTTTTGCTAAATTTGTGGCAATGAATCTTTCCCAAGTTTTGATTGTACACATTCGTTACCTTCTACCATTCGTCAACGTTAACGGTTTTATTCCATCCAACTTTGTGGCTCAAAGAGTTAAAGCTTGAAACTGCTTCCTTCTTCTGAAATTGAATTTGGGAGTAAGGAGTAATCGTGTTTACCGCTTTGAAAAAGGTAAGTAGTTATAAAACTGCAAAAGCATAAAAGGTTTAAGTAAATAGGTCTCAAAACTTGGAAAACTACAATTCATCTAACCTCGGTATTTGTTTGTGTATAAGCTCTCTGCGCCTACACGCGTAAGAGATTGTAATTGTTGCATGTACAATAATGTACATTGTACGTATACGTTTCTGTACATTGTATACCTAAATAAACCCAATTGACTCAGGTTAAGCTATAAGTGGTTCGGAATAATGGCATTACGAATTATAATCAAAATGAAAAGTGACGATACTCTGAGTTTGATTAATGATCCAAGGTATTAAATATCCGTTAATATCAAAATGTCTGACTCAGGACTTGGCAGTAAAATAATACTTTGTGATTAGTGTAATAATCGTCATCATTAAACGGCCACTCGAGAAGAAGAGGCCAAAACTTTGCAAAAGTTTAATTCGCTCTACAATCATGATTTACATTTCTTTAAAGAGGTGCCTATTAAAACTTTTTTCAGATTGCAACTCCTTTAACACTTTCAATTCTTAGTGCAATAAATCAGAGTAACCGCGGCAGCTTCCACGTTATGACTTCCTCGTAAAATTTACATTTAAAAGTTAATTTTCTCGTTTCCCGGCTTAGGGCAATTGTTAATCTTGGATTCTCTCGTGATACCCTCGGTGTAAAAATTATGAACATTATTCTAAGTTGGCCGCCTTGCTCCCTTGTTACGTATCTTCCCGCTGCCGTACCTATATTTGCTGTAGCTCGGCGTACGGACTGGGAACCACTATCCCCCAGCGGCTCGGTTTATGATTATTTGTTTTTGTTTAATTTTGCTCTCGTTTTCCTATTCATGAAACTGTAGATGACGGATACTAATATTGAAAATATACAATGTTTCGTTCCGTGAAAAACTTTGTCATCTGACGACCTCTGAGATGCGTCACTGGAGGGCCTCAGACACAAGAAAACCACATTTAAAGGATCCCGATTCATGCAATAAATCGCTCTAAGTAACTTGGTTCTTACTGTATAAATAAATACTTTATACCTAGGTAAAAATGTTACAAACTGCTAAAAAATATATAGATTTATTTACACTTACTTACTAACCGACTGCTTTTCCACCACTACCAGAGATGTGCTAATTATAGATAATACTGAAGAAAATACTTAGTAGATACTAAACTTGTTTTGCAAATAAGAGTCTCGCTTTACTATGTAGGAAGGCTGAAAGCTTGATTTAATGGAGGCTTCTTACGAAAGCGGAGGTACTCAATTACATTATAATCAAGGCATCCGACTGCGACGGCGGCGGCATGGGCACTCCACCCCAGCCCGCTGGATGTCACGCCGCTAATGCACGGCACATTCATTAATAAAATACCTCCATGTATTCAACTTACTCGTATTTTCTTACTTATTTCAAATAAGTATTATTTAAATGGGTTATGGCCATTTCGTACCTTCTTTAGCTTTACAAATCATAAAAACCATTTCGAAATACATTCAAATGTAGTTAGTAGGTACCCCCGTCTTGTACGCATCGAACAGGAAACGAAAAGTCAATTTGATTAAAAATTTTGCTATGCAATAACCCCCTATCTTATAAAAAGTTAGAGTTATGTATTGTTACCATACGTAATCAAGACATAATGTCAACTCTAACTTTTTATAAGATTGTCCCTAATACTTTTACTGAGTGAAGATGCCTTTCAAGTTACCCGGATTTGCAAAGATTGGTCAGATTTCGCATAGGACTGGGGGACGAGAGGAAGAAAAGGAAGGTGGGACAGAACAATATTTTGCATCAGAACCTGTTAGCCAACCTCTAGATACAGTACGCCTTTTTTGTAATTATTACTTTTAATTTTGTAGGTTAATTAGGATGTCTTGTCACAAAATATAAGAGACAGTTACATATCAACTTTTCAGAGTAAAAATAGCTCTATATAAGTAGAGGTACATACGGACAACGTTGATAAATATAGGGTGTGCTATCATAAATAACCACACTGTATGCCCATTTAGAGATATAAAACATTAAGTAGGTACACTTGGGATTTATAAATAAAGAATCTTTTTTAAAAGTCAGAGAGTCCAGTGGGTATTATTTTAAATTCAGCAACTAAAGCTGCGCTCTGAAGGCGAACAGGATCGGATAGAGCTAGCGGATTTATGTTTAGTAAGCCCATAATTTCCTATACTATCTGTATTATCTATAGAGAACACTCTTTATTGTACACCACAAGGAAATTATAGATTGAACACAGAGTTCATAATTCAATGTTAGTCAAGGAAAGATTTAAATTATAAGATCAAACTCTATTATGACCTTGTTGTTTCCTCTGTACGGGCCTTTATAGGAACATTTGACTTGAAGGTACATTTCATTTCAGTAATCAGATTTTTGGCAAAATATGCCAAGCTTGAAGTATATAGGTATTCCATAAAATACATTGTCTGGTGTCCGGTCAGCAGTGTGTAAAGCTATATTACGGATGAGACAGTAAAACGGGGTAATAATAAGCACTGGGTGCAATAAAATACGGCGCTTACGACCACACAACTCGATGACATCAATAAAATTGTGCTGCATCACCTATTCACGTTTTTTATGTGACACTCGCAATTTATGTACCTACCTAAGAACTGCTTTTATTTTATTGCAAGCTAAATAAAATTTACACACCAATGGTATTGCACAATCAACGTGAATTATTGCTTTATAGTTTACATAACTTGTCTTGTAAAATTGTATGCATAATGCAACAAAAATCAGTGTTTTATCTTGTTTTTAATGAAAGTAAGAGTGGCAACCTTAGAATAAATAAAATGGGATTTCCCTATTAAAACACGAAGTACATTCAATATAACTGTACCTATCGATGTATTTCATATTAGTTTTTTGGTAGTTAATTTCAAGAAACCTTATACCTTCAAGGTTATAATTCCACTATACATACTCTATGTTATAAATCATAGAAATCGTTTTATCTTGGCCCGGCATTCCTTCATAGATTGTTCGCGAAACCTTTCTTTTATTCGCAAAGGCTGTTCTCGTCTTTATTGGTTAGTGCCTACAGCCTACATATCACATACTATTCCACCTAATACTTATTTTATTATTGCAAAAACTTTAGGTCGCTTCGCAGTGGTTTCATTAACACCCTCAAATTACATCTCTTTCGACAAAAGTACTTTTTGTTATTGAAATAGGTGGGATCGCGTACCTAATGGTAGTTTCCCGTAACACTTTTGAACACAAATTACATCATCGATGTTACAATTAATATGCATCGTTACTTTGAAGTTTAGTTAGTGGGAGTGAGGCGGACTAGGGCGGAGCGAGGCAAGTTTTAATAAGGGTCTCTCTGGGTCATTACAAGCTCCTAGCGGTAATTGTGACGGCGGCGGCGGGTCCCAGCACTTAACGACACTTCTGGTTGACGCAGCCAGCTACTTCTTACTGCCGCCGCGCCGCGCAGTCTCGTTTGTATTTTATCAAATAAAATAAAGATGGCCTATTAAACTTTATGCCAATAATAAAATCTCCTAATAGTGAAAACGTATGTTACCTACTTACGCAAATTTATATTTTTTAGAAGCACAGATCACAGACAAATTTTGTTACCAAAATAAGCCATCATTTTCTTTTGACCTAATTATGTAACTATTTCTATGATTTCTAATTGTTGGAAAAAAAACACTTAAGTTGGGTAGGTACTTTATATTACTTGTACAAGGGGAATGATGTTAACACAGTTCTTCATATTTTATTTTAGTGATTTATCTCTTCTATTTCGCAAACAAGAAGGAAGACTGATCAGTTTGGTGCCTAATAATTTGATGGTCATTTTGAATAGTTTTACGATGATCGAGTTAAATCAGCAGAGTACTGATACTAGGCCGATTTTAATTGTTTGCAATTTATTTGTAGGTATAGAAGTTCGAACGACCATTTAGGAAGAAAACTTGTACTACCTACCGCTAGTAAATCTCGGAGGAAATTAGAACTGTGATGCTATTTCGCGGGGGAAGCGTTCGGAGGAGCAGGTACGAGTAGCATCGATCGTAGGAACTACTATGTTGGTAACAATAGTCGGCACGTAACTTTGCTTTAGTATTCACAGGCAATACTTAGATCGCGGGCAGTCAGTACATGAAAAAGACCCAATATAGTTATTTCCGGAAATCTATACATAAAAGGAAGCATGTGTCCAGGTAGGAACTTCTACAGGTTGATACGATGATAAGTTTGTAATGCCAAAAGATACGGTCAACCAAAATATTGGTTTACCACCCTAGGGTTGAATGCCACTTGCAAATTCATAAGTGATAAAAAAACTCTTTATTTCAGACAAAAAACATTTTGTCTTAATTTGGATATTAATGAAGTATTTCTATGAGGTTTAATTAGAAATTATTTATTCCACTATAATTAGGTATTCGAAGCATTTTCGACGGACAAAAACTCGATACGAGAGTTTTGATAAGACACAATATTCCTAAACACAGTTGTTACCCTCCACCAGGATAACAATTACGATGCATAAATAAATAGTAATTAAGTAGGTACTCCTAATGAATGACTGTCTAATATATAGGGTGATTCATATTATAAACACTTGGGTCAGGCGAAAACTTTTGTTTTTAAATACTCTCACCATAAGTAGATTATTGATTTTCTACTATCTTCTTAGGTTATTGGTTTTTTCAGTAATATTGATTAAAATATAATAAGCTTTTTTTCGACTAATTATACGAATATACTTAGGTACTAAAAGAACTTACATATTTTGGATAACCTTGTATAATTATTTTTACAGTAAAACTGAAGCTCAGTACTTAGGTACCTACTCAACATGCTGTATAACCTTAATTTTTGCCCTTTAGGTCGAGTAAAAAGTAAAAGGAGCAACTTTACAAAAAAATCAAACGGAAGCATTAGCTAGATTAGAGTAAAGAAGCGCGAAGCTACACGATGCATTGCGCTGCGGCTTTACTTAGGTAGGTATTCCTAATATTTTTCGTGGTTGAAGTCAGAATGTCCAAAAACGCAAGAGCAGAAACTCAAACATTTATTTTAGGCTCGAAAAAGTACCTGATCACGACGAGGCTTTTACTTTATCAATCGTAGCTTTTTTGTTCTTTCGTAAATCCCCAAATGTCTGAAGTTTGGTCTGAAGCAAAACTCCGTTGGTTGTTATTTTTGCTACACCATTACCTCAGATGGTACGACTGGTACACTGCACCTATTTTTAGGATAAAAATGTTTTCACCGTCCTCGGGCGCTTCTACGGTGGTCGACAACCAGTCCGCTGTCGGCAGTAAGTATTGTGGAATGATTAATTGTTCTGTAAATTGAATTCACCGTGATAAATGAAATATCCGCACAATAGGTAATAAATTACGCTGACCCGTTTGGGTGTAAGATGAAACGGTCTGAAAGTAGGTACGGACGGATGTTGCAGGATAATGCCTAGATATAAAACACAACACGCGTTAAACACCTGCCCAAAGGTATTGTTGGCATTTTAATTCGCATGAGGCACGAACCGCTTTTGTTCGAGGCACTCGTACCTAACAGGCACAACATACTGTTTGGTTTGTGTATTTCGCGTGTTTACAGCCATTACAAATAGGTTTATTTCTTCATCAAATTAGAATGTTGTGTAGAAAAATACTGCTCTACGGTTTAAAACGTGTGTTAGGGTGTGTGTACGTTTATTGCGTTCGTCAACCTCATTTTCTCACCTAAACCGCTGAACCAATCATAATAAAATTTTACCCAGAAATAGCTTGCATTCTTTCTCTGGTCCAAAAAAGGGTTAGGTAATAGCTTAATGTACTTTTTATCGCGGAAAATATCTTAACCCTACGTGAAAAAAAACTCCACTCGGACAAAACCACAAGCAAAAAGCAAGTACCTACAAAATTATTTCACCTATTTTATAAAGCCTTGGACAAAATGACAGTCATACCCGAATAAGTTTTTTTATTATGGTTATTATCCTTGGTCCTTTATTTAGTTGTATAAAATCATATACGCAAACCAGTTAATAAAAAAAAAGTAGAAAGACACATAAGCCCGTGTGTAAGTGTTTTAAGTCTCTTCTCGACGTACAGGGATAAGTACCTACCAGGTATGATTAGATGAAGTGGCGCTTAGGATTGTGAGTGCGAAAATTGAACTTGTAAGAACAAGGGCATTCTATAAAATATGAGCTATAGCAATTTTTATACCATTCCCCCTCTAAAAAGCTTATTTTATTCACTGAAAACAGTGACAAGTACAAGTTGTATTTTAATTAGAAAAATGGTTATCTTATAATTTTTTATAATCATATAAAGAAAAAATGCCTTATAATAATAACACGACTGCAGATCTAGAAGATAGGTATATACTCTAGAATAGTTCTTGCTTATATAATCAATTGGATAATTAGATAGATACGTAGGAAATTAATACGGGGTAAATGCCAGCAGTGCATGTGCACTTTGAGCGATTTATTCGGCTGGAGACTGCCATTAGCTTAATTGGCTTATGTCTGCACGAGGAGGTGCACATCAGGGAACGCGACGGAGGTAAGTGGCAAGCGTAATAGCTACTTACGTAGGCTTACTAGCCTAATATTTTACTTAACCGCTTTGCACAAGCCAAATTTGACTGTTTATACTATAAAACCTTCTTAATATGCAATTATGATTGTGTAATATGGGCCTAACATTCTGAGAAAGGTACTCGAGGCGCACATTTATTGAACAAAGCGGCAAGAAAAACGACGGCAACAAGCGGCGCCGGCTGTTCTAAATTGCCAACACTTCAGCTGTGAGCGTTTACTGGAGTTCACTCTAGTTCATTATTTGTAACATTGCATCGATCCCAGATCGTGGGAAGGTGTATAAAAACTGCCAATAAACCCAGTCAAATGGATTTGTGATGTTATATTTTTATTAGGGTTTCGCGCTTTTGTACGTGTGACCTCTCTCATTTTCATTGGCTACTACAAAATGCCAAGAATTTTTACAGCAGTCCATCATATTATCAAACCCCGGTTCATTATTTTAGTTTTAATAATCGGTAGCAGAACACACTTCACTGCATATGTTGATTACCTTTTTGTTGATTGAATTTATTTTAGTCTTAGTAGGAACTGGATGTAGCAATAAATAAAGATTATCTGAAATGAAAATACGCTAAAACATTGAGAGGCACGACTAAAGTAACTTTTTTAAATTCCAAACCAACTCACTAAAGTAATTAGAATTTTTCTTACGGCCCCATTGTGCTACGAACTCAGCTCACGCAAACTTTTAATGCGACTTCAATTCAAATGCTATTTTACGGTTTCTCTTTGAAGTTGATTTTAATGAAATATCGGGCGAATATATTAGAAATAAAAATACATTACAATAAGTACAAAGGTACAAACCTAACATACAAGAATAAACGATTTCAAACCACGACAACAACGTAAGTTATTCGTTTTATCATCATTAGATAAATCTTCTGTTTTAGTTCGACGCAAATATCTGTGGGAACCCATGATTGTACTCCACATCACCGCACTCATTTTCCAGTTATTGAGTCGCACAAACATGACCCCGTTCAAATAAAGAGTTTTAGGACAGCAGTTTCAAATCAAGTCACTATTATTCGGTACTTTATATTCAAATGACTACGTCTGAAGCCGAGCTAAAACTCATTGGGAAGACTGATCGCATTCCGCGCAAATAGGACCCATCAATCGGAGGGGCTTTCGATCAAAGACAAGGGACAAAGGGAAGGTCGCAAGATATACCTGAAGAATTACCTACTGCGCTATGAACGTTGAGGAGAAACATACATCTTTATTTGGCCGCCGCCAGTGACGCGTGAACAGTTGTTTATTAAATTAGCGTTAGCGAACTGTCTTTATATAAAGGAAGTATTCAAATAAAAACTTGTAAAGGGCAAGTTAAATAAAAGCTTGGAATATTTACTAAAGCAATTGCAAATCAGATTATCAGTGCATTTCGAAATCCACTAGCGTAAGCTGAAAAGCACCTCTCAACCGAGCTTATCGAGTTACACACTGGACAGTGCAATTTACGGACACTGTCCTATATTTATTTCCTATCCCAGTTTCGGAGTAAGTAAAAACGGCATTTAGTATTACTGAAATCATAAAAAAACTGGTTGTACCACTAATAGGTACACGTAATTAGAAGGCATCTTGAACCAGTCAACCCTATATAAAGTTGTCACCTTATTATCATCATCACACAAGCGGTCAATCTTTTTCCTGTAAGTCTGTATTTATTAGTCCAGCAAATCTATTTATATATTGGTAAGCAAAACCAATCACACCAGCGTCAAAGCAACCACACGTCATGATTGAGAGATTGCGGCTGCAACCGTCCGGATAACTCACGAGATTTATCCAATCCGACATTTCGGCCGTGGAAAGTTCCTAATGAAATAAGTTGGTAATCCTCGGTAATTCGTTAAGTGTTTCTGCGATAGATGCTTGTTCGAGCCCGTAGTTCAGCGTGTGGCCGGACGATAACAATGACGAGTAACATTTTCATTAAGAGCTTTAGCTTGCCGCAATCTTCAGACACATTGCGAATTAGACTTATTTAAAAGCTACGGTGAATCTCCTAAAACACTTGGTGGTGCAAGAAATATGGCGTGCGGCAAAGCCCGTTGTAGATCACTCATGAGTTGGACGGACCAAATAAAGACAGCCATTGATGTTCTTCTAAATGAATGTGCCAGAAAAGCAGAGGTTCAAGAGGAGTGGCGGAGGGTTGCGAGTTACTGCCCCAGCATGACGACCACGAGCGACGAGTGTACCTATGACACGAGTGTCACGATATGCCACGAGTGTACCTATGACCAAGAAGAAAGGCTACTCAACTAAAAAGTTTCAGGTGCGATATAAACCTTGCTTTTACACAAATGCTCATAAACTATACCAGTCTTCGGCTCACCGCGTCCATGATTCCTGAAACCCCGACCCGGCCACCAAATTATCGTAGCTGCCACACACAAGGCTTACCTTTACTTAAGCTCATCCTGTACCTAAACCGAACAGTTAACCAGCATAATAACAAGTACCTAGGGTATTTCCTAAAAACCACCTATGTTTCAAATGAAAACTTCATTCGTGATTAATCATCAATATCATCAATATATATAAAACTCTTTTGAAGCTGACTTAGAATCAACGCACAGCCTTAACTATAAGTCCTAGAGGTATGAAATTTGGAGGGTAGTGTCCTTATATAGTGTAAGGGTGCACTAAGAAAGGAATTTTGAAACGTCACACTCTAAAGGGTAGAACGCGAGCAACGCCACGGGCGACGGCTAGTTCAGTATATACCACTATAGTTTCATCAATTTTAGCCTCTCGCTACTGTAATTGTTCCCAGTAATTAATTTGTATTTAGGAAGCCTCCACCGTAAATAGCAAATTTTCACATAATTGACGGCACTAATTAGTTATTACAGAGGTCGCAATAACTATCAATAACATCCGACGATCACTAAAGCTGATTTCACAATAGCGCGTGATATATCAATTTCTTTTGACATAAAATCGTGCGACATTTTTGATCAAGAAAATGAGCTTTTCCTGTAGTTTCTGGCCCCTTTGTGTTACGACAATTGTGTACCTAATCAGCAAATAAACTAACTATAATAGAACACGCTGTTGTTTTACCTTTATCTTTCTACGAACTCAGTTCGATCAAAAGCTCCGAAGAGCTTTTTTAACGCACTATTTTATTGTAATTTATTTTTGTACCTTATTACTATTTATTTGTATTTACGGCGTAGAAAAATATATGTCCCTAGTTGAGTTGTAGACGATTTCAAAACATCACTAAATTACTAAGAATTTAAAATGTTTAAAGAGTTGGCCTGTACCTATCTAACGTCGTTAGAATACGAAGGTAGGTACCTAATTGTCGAAAGTTTTTGGAAACTGTTCAACTAAGTTCAACTGATATAAAAATGTTTGGTAAAATAAAGTAGAGCTAACCGACGGCCGGGCACAGGTTATTTATATAAGTCATGTCTGACAGCGCCTCCGAACTGAAAGTTCACTCATATTTTTTGTTTGACAAATTGCCGTGGTAACGGGACTTGGCTAAAGTTTCACCTCCATTTAAGCCACCATTAATACCTACCCGGTGCGCGTGACTCTTTTTACATTTTATGAACGTTCCAATAACGGTCCGGGCCCTAATTCCACTAATTTACAACGGCTGACGTTCAATTCAGTACCAACAATGGTTCGACCAATCTGCAGCTTAGCTGAAACGTCACTGTTCAGTTGGATCTAAATGGCCTAAAAACAAATAAAATAAGTACGGATCAGTTGCAATTCAGCTGTCAAAGTTTGTTAGTAGAATACGATATAACCGAAAACAGATCCAAAACTACGGCTCAGCTGACAAGTTATTTAGTGGAATTACCCCCTGCATGGCCACTTGTATAATAACAATGATTTAGTGTCTATTATTTTCTGTTCACTGGTTCATGGATATCATATTCGACTCTTTTATTTATTTATTTATTTTATTTATTTATTTGAGTCCCCAACATCATATACACCGAATCACTGAATATAAAAATAACAAAATAGAGGCATGCCAAGTGTTACAATAATTATAGGAGACAGACAACAAGCTATTAAGATTAGAGCAAGAGCGAGCTAAAAAATTTTAAAACAAAAAATAAAAATAAATTAATCACAAAAGCAAAATAATTGACAGTAAAAATAAAATAGAAATAGGTATGTATAGTTAAGATCTTAAAATAAAATGGGAATAATTATACACAAAAACAAAATAATTGTGAAAAATTAATGCAATAAAATAAATTAAGTATGTTCAGGTAAAAATAAAAACGAATTAAGTATGTACAAATAAAAATAAAAATTACAGTGACTGATGTTTAAAATAGACCAAATTCATTATAACTTAAACAAATTATTCTTAAAACTATGCAGGGTACCGCGGAATAAATCTATTTCGTCATTCCCTTTTGACACAGAGTTGTATTGGCGCACCATTCGACTCAAGGGGGCATTAAACCCTAGATTTGTGCCGCAGTAATCAGCCTGAAAAAGGTTAAACGCTGAGACTCTGGGCAGCCTTGAAGGAGCAGAGAATCGGACGGAGGCCAGCAACTCTGAAGCATCAAGGAGACTGTTTGTTAATTTAAATAGAAATACATTATCGAGAAAGAGCCGTCTATTCTCTAAAGTTCGCATTTTAAAATACACGAGTCGGTCATTGTAGCTCAGAAGTATTTTAGCCATAAAGCATGAATAAGTGAGATGCCACAAGAATCGTTTTTGAACGCTTTCGAGCTTTTTCTTGTAAACATCATAAAACGGACTCCAAACAACGCTACAATATTCCAAACCACTTCTCACCAAGCTATTAAATAGCATAATTTTAGTTGCAGGAGACTTAAAATCCTTACAGTTCCGCAAAACAAATCCAAGAAGCTTAAATGCTTTGGAGGTAATTAAATCAATGTGCACATTAAAACGCAATTTGCAGTCTAAAAATATTCCCAAATCTCTGGTGCCATCCACACGGAGCAAGGCGTTGCCGTTGATGGTGTAGATTGTGGGAAGTTCAGTTAAACGTCTTGAAAATCTGATGAAAAAGCATTTAGAAATATTAAGACTCATGTCATTAACGTCACACCAAGAATACAAGCGGTCTAAGTCTTCCTGCAGAAGATCAGAGTCATTAGTATTATTTACTTCTCTGAAAATTCTTATTCAACTCTTATTCAAAAACGACATGACAAACCCACTTCTGATTATGTGCAAATCTCTTGCAAACGGGTCGTTTTAGACAAGCTTGGAAAGGTCCTTGAAATTTAGTGACACGTGAATTAAAACTTACAAAAATACTTACTTATCTAAATAAATACTTGTAAGTAAAGTATTTTTCGTTTTTTTTTGTTGAGATTTCTTCACAATGACATGGCATATTCGCGTAGCAGTGCTACGAAGGTCTACGAAGCGCGTCCATGCGTAGCTGTTATAAAAACTAAACAAATAATATTACGAATTTTTATTATTTTGAAATTTATGGTGATTATATGGTTGCTCTTGAAATTTCGATTCTTTACCTACTTGTCGCGTGTAGTTGTGTAACGTATTATTCTTACCCGCGCGCCTACTTTTCATTAATTTCAAAGCTTCGGCCTGCTTCTACTCCAAACATTGCTATGTTGTAAAGACAAGGGTAGAGTAAAACCAGACTTCGATAATCTCTAGATACATACGTTCATCACTTATATATTTTACAAACAATTGCAATAAACTTAAAGTTAAATCAAAGTATTTTTAACCTCATACAACAGAATTAATCGTAAAATAAGCATACTAAGTATAGCAATTAAATGTTCTATTCGAAAGATCAAACTTTACATTGAAATTCAGCGTGTATGCCAGCCGCAATACCAAAATCAATTAAATATACATTCCGAGTCAGCGAGCTGAGAAATGCATGGGTGTGCTCGCATCGGTCTCTGGGGCCCGCAAACATTGAGTAGAGAAATAAAAAACTTGCTGAACCAACAATTTATCTATCTTTTATGCATAATTGATTGATTCTGTAACGGTTTCTTTAAATTAGGAAAATGAGTTGCTTAAAGATATGTAACAAAAAAACAAACAAGATAAAAAAGCGATACAAGAAGAGCAATGCAAATTAGTTTTGTTTTAATCAGCAGAGTTTTCGCACAATACGCGTGCAGCATCCACCTGTTTCTCTTCTGTAAGGTGTCAAAGTTCACTGTAAACGGTGACATCTGCCATCAATCATGGCACCGCCATTGACATGGCTGCTTTATGATGAAAATATGTTTCCTGATGAAGAAAGCGAATATTATGTTGCTGTCCTCTTTATTCATATCAACATGTGATTGATGTTACATACATAGGCGGAAACTTAGGTACTCCACCTTAGACTGCAGCTCAACTTACTATCGGGTGTGCAACTAGCCAAACACCTAGCTTCATAAAAAATACTTGATTAACTCTATCTGCGGTTTTCGTACAATTTATACGCACTGTAAAATGTGAAGTTTTAGATCTCTAAAGACACCGGCGTAAATTAATATAAAAAGTTAAAATATCAAACGGAGATAAGGAGATATTTTAACCCCCGTCGGCACATAAAATGAGATGATAACAAGGCGTTTAGTATTCCAGTCACGAAGGCTCGATCCACCTGCTTTTCATATCACGACAATTGCCGACCCCGAGGAGTCGGCTCTCCAGCGGAATGACAATTCTTGTCTATGAAAATCAATTGGAGAGAACGATGAGCGCCGGCTCCAGCGACAATTCCAATTTCATTAATGGCTTCCGTCTCGTCGGTCCTGCGGACTCCAGCCTGCCAATCTGTCTGCGGGATCGCCAATACCGTCATTACAGCCCTATAGAGATACGATTGTGTCACCGTTTATATTTATTCACACGTTCTCGGCATAATTGCTGTTCACGCTCGTTCGAAACGGAAATAAAACAGCAACTTTAGAAAGCAATTTACCCATTAACAAATCAATATTCGCTCTCGCTGTGAACTCGCACTAAATTTTCATATTGCCGCAATACAAATCTGGAGCAGAGTAGGAATGGCTTGGAATATCCATTATCGCTTCGAACGTGTTATGGCACGACTAGTAATAACAACTATACCTCATAAGTTTGCATGTGCTATGTGTAACTAAGATTATGCGGATGGATTTGAATATCGGATCATTATAATCACTATCTACTTATGCCGGTCCTTGAATTAATTTGTATGAATAATGTCACGACGTGTCCCGAGTTTAAATAACTGGCAGTGATTCAATAGGTTCTGGTAAATGGATTAAAGTTAATGTAGACTCTATTATTTAAGACACCTCAGTAACTTTATCTACTATGATTTTACACTGATTAATTTAGATACATTTAGAATTGTTAGTACTAGCTAATTTAATCGGGAGGTTTCTATAACGCTCTATGGACTTTACACTACACCGCCCAGATAACTAATTCCTAGGCAGGTACTGCGTAACATAACTATGTGCATCGACTACGTATCCAATAACAATATCCATAGTACATTTTGCTACTGCGGCTGAGACAGTGCGGTTACTGATCAACTCATAGCGAGTTACTGCTGATTACAAATCCGAACTCCGAACCCACTAAAGCTGCATCAGTATAAACTCCGGATTTATGGACGTCATAGTGTAGTTTACGTTCGTATTATATATTTACAGCGTCTATAGTATACCTTTAGCTAATAATACATTATTTTGTTTTTTGACATTATGACAGTGCACGAGTGTACAATAAGCTTAACGCATTAGTAAAGTCACGCGATGGTCACGCGCTTATGAGACACAAAGTTTCAAATAAACCTGTCAATTTCACGTCAGAAAAATTAGTAGGTGGAATTCAAATTGAAACAAAAGGCTATACCTATTGCTGCGACATTTTGTGTATGAGCGAGTGAGATACATCACGCATGCCTGTTTTCATAGGGTTTTCGGCGGCGATGACCGTTTTTAGCTGAATCATATTTATAATTTTGTTAAAACTGAGTTTTATTAAAGAAATTGTGTAGAGGAAAATAAATCTTAATCATCCCAGACCTAATCCTTCTTTTTATTTTAGGAAGTAAAAAGAAGCAACTTTTATTTAGCCATCCAGTTAACAATTATTATTGCAAAACCGTCTTTTTCCAAGCTTTGTTTGTTAAGTCGAGTTTTAGAGATCCCTCGCGTAGAAACCCCAAGCGGGCCTGTTGCGTGTATGCACGGATTTTACACGCATCTATTCTAGCTGCGCGGATTAATACTTTGGTTTGGTTTAGCGTGGCGGCTTACAGGCCTACAATGTAATTAGTTTGGGTGTTACGTGCTACGAACAATTCCCTTTAGATATACGATTTATTCAAACCCCTCCATTGTCTGTAGAACGCATCAATGAATTAAACAAACGTTTAATGAAATTGTATCTGTTCCATTTGATGATAACGTAATTCTAAAACACTCCTAAAACACTCAAGTGTGAATAGCGTTTAATCACCTGGCTTCATGCTAGAGCTGAATAAATAGACAACCAGTAACTCGTTTAATAAATTCAGTCAACATTCTAGATTTTTGTCAATATTGGCACTAAAAAAATGGTATTGAATATTGCTGAAACTAGAGTTTCCGAGTTTTATGAAACATGAAAATGTGATATACTTTAACGGATATTATCTCGTACGTATAAAGATTCGTCGTTCGCGCAGCGCGTGGGCACTCATCCGGAAACAGTGACGAAAGAAATCGATCACCGCGAGTTTATAATACAAAGTGATATTGAAAAAATGAGGGCGACGGCTTCGCAACGCCACCTTGACATCGGACGCCCTTGACTTCGGTGAAAACGGTCGCCACCTCTCATCAGCTGATCTTTGGGCTTGTAAGAACTGATTGGTTTTTTGCGCACGGACTCTCGACGAATTTAATTGTTTTTAGTTAGACAGTTGGTCAAACAGAATGAATAATTATATGTTATTTGATAGCAAATTATAAGTATTATTTGAGAAGATAACTGATTACAGCATTTTGAAAGGAATTTTCATTTATTTTATATATTTTCGGAACTTTTTTTTTAATAGGTACTATATTAAACTTCTTTTTAATATGGCAGCTATATCTACCTGCAACAGTATAGCGTGATAAAGCTAATGTAGGTACCTATAATACATATATTGTGTTGACTCGTAAACATATATATTTTTACCACTGAAATAATTGTGTGTATATCGGTCTCTACCATATCTACAGGTCAGCAAAGCGTCTGTGACCGCCACTCTTCACCCTGACATTAAATAACAAAGACAGTGTTATTGGCAATACTATAAAAGCACAGAGAAAACTGTAACAGGTATCATTTGGTAACAGTTGCCCAACAGAACCAGGAGAGCACAACAAACATGGGAAAAATTGTATTAGTCAGCTTTGCGGCTCTAATAGCGGTGGCCTGCGCAAAGGACATGCGTCAGAGGAGAGATCTGGAAGTAGCTGCATCAAACCACTGGGAGAAGGGTGAGGGTGGCGAGCACCACGGCGATCACCACAGCGAACACGGCGGACACGGTGAGAAGGGCTACAAGGGATACCACGAACACGAACACGGCAAGAAGGGTCACTCCGACCACGAAGGCCACAAAGGATACTACGACGAGCACGGAGGCCATAAAAAAGGCCACCACCACGACTACGGCTACTACGATGAACACCACCACGGCGAAAAAGGTGAAAAGGGCCACGGTTTCGAAGAAAAGGGACACTTCCATAAAGGTCACTCCACTAAAGGACATCACGGGATCCACAAGATAGATGAGTTCAAGAAGGATAAGCATTTCCACGATAAGCATGGAGAATCTGGATTCGAGGAAGGATACGGTGGTCATCATCACGAAGGGGGTTACGAGAAGGGCGGACATTTTGACAAGGGTCACAAGGAGGGTGGGTTCCATGAGCACGAGCACGGCAAGAAGGGCCACCACGAGGAGGGTGGTCACCACCACGACGACAAAGGCTTCCACGACGAGGGCGGACACGACGAGCACTGGGCACACCACGCCGGGCACGGCAGCGAGGGCGGCCATGACGACCACAAGGACTGGGGCTGGAAGGGACACTAATACCAACTTTTTATTTCATTCAAATGCTTGAGTTTTTGTTATTGTTAAATATTTTGTGATACATATAATAAACAAATAAAATGTGGGAATCTAAAACAAATTTTTTGAGCAACGCCATTAATTTAAATCAAATAAACAAACATCAAAAATACTAAGAAACAAAATGCTAACAAACATTGATTTCGATATCAATGTTTACAAATAATAATTTATGTACCTACGTAGGTGCTTGTGCCTAGTTTACTTGCCAATTTGCAATAAAACGAACAATTAAATTAACAAGCAAAACGCAGTAAACCAAATGTCTATTATGTTTACTACTTACCAACAAAATACGTAAAACGTATACGTAAGTAAAACGTTTGAAAGCGTTGAAGAAACACCATTTTCCGTCTTGCATAAAATAAATCCCTCTTTATATTTTATTTCGCCTTAAAACATGTTCGAAGCTAGCAGGTACGAGAACGAACGACATAAACGTATTGTTGGTGTTGGAGAGTAATCGAGATAATAATGAGGGTTATTTTTCTCTCGTATTTTCTCCTACATGAAGGAGGCTATCTGGCTAAGAACGGCACGGCTTAAGATAATAGAAAAGAATCACTTTTAGTAACATTTCACTGTTAGGTAGGTACTCGCGAAACTATCTCTTATACTCATTTATTCTTTAGATACATTCTGAACAACATACTGAAAAGACAGATGTAAGTACAAAATGTATGAAAATACTTCTCCACGACATACTCGTATATTTGGATAGATTATTATTATTAGAGATGGATTATTGTTCTTTCTGGAACCATTTCCACAGCATTCTTTTTAGCAAGATACTAATAGAGATAAAAAGTTAGACTCACTGAAGAACAGTGTATTTAATATAATAGGTACTTCATAATGAATTATTCAGTCGTAATAATATCCTCCTAATTTAACATCAGGTGGGCCATCGGCTTGTTCCATAAATTAGTCTTTAAAAATACACTAATATTCAATAATACAGGTAACTGTCATAGGTCACTTATCCTGTAAAGGATCTAACTCTACGGCGTAGCAGATATGCTACAACGTAGCATGACGTAGCACGTCAACATCGTAGCGCATAGTAATGTCTACGAATAAATGAGGATGTTATTATATATATCCTGTATGTAGGGTGAGACAAAGCTGAAAGTGAAATAAAGTTTTATTCTACTGCCCTAGTACTCATCCTAGCACTTTTCTTTCCAACAGTACATTTAATAAAATAGTGGTACAGCGGAACTTTTTGTTAGGAAAATTTTAAAACGTGGTCGTGAGAAACCGTGGTTTAATCTACCCCAACAAGCAGACCAAATATCTCTATGACAATTGTATTGGCCCACTGGTGGGTTGCATGCGAATAAGCCGTAGGAACGACATCTTAACAGTAATAAGTTATGTGTTTTTTAAAACGATAAATAAATAAAAAAGAGATAATGAAAAGATGAGTCTAATTTAAATTCTGCTAGCTTCAAATCTATCAGTCTCTACGGTGTACCAGTTGTGCTACGTCGCAGCCCGTAGCATGATAGGTACTTACTTATCTATGCATTCATGAGTTAGTATACATATTTTTAAGGTTACCTAATATAACATACTCGTTATTGTTTTTTTTTACATACCTAACAATTTTTTACATACCATACATTTAACAAAAGTTTTTTACATACCTAAAAATATTACCTGCGCGCTCTAGATTATGTTGGACACAAATTCAATAATCGTAGGTACATTACTAATTGTAATTGTGTATTATTTTGTTCCGGTAGTGCAGTAATAGCGAATCTGCTTTTCAGAGCATGGGTACGCCCTGCAGGGTAAGAACGTAAAAGAAGGTACGATACAAGAATCATATTATCATGTTTTTTTATATAAAATATCATCTTGTTTGTAAGGAATGTAAACCCAAAAAAATATTGTTTAATTCTTTTACATATAGTCAAAATATCAACGTTTGAATTAGTTGAACCTGGACTAGAACTGAAAAATCTCTCTAGTTAGTTTATATAGAACCTTGACACTACAAAGCAGCAAACTTACCTCACCGGTTCTTATTGTCGGTATATAAAATCATTGTCAGCGATGCAGCTATCATTCACAACTGCAACAAGCAACCAACCATGAGAAGGAGCTTGCTCGTGGCATTCGGCCTGCTGGCCCTCGTGGCCGCCATCTCCTGCCGGGATATCAGGGAGAAGCGAGAGGCCGACCAGGACGTGGCAGCCTCGGGCCACCACTGGGACAAGGGCGGAGGACACGAGCACCACGGCCACCACCACCACGACCATGGTGACCACGGCCACAAGGGACACAAGGGCCACCACGAACATCACCACGGCAAAAAAGGACATAGCCATCACGAAGGACATAAAGGCCATCACGGTGAACACGGCGGCCACAAGAAGCACCATCACCACGATGACGGTTACCACCACCATCACCACCACGGCGAGAAGGGCGAGCACGGGCATGGGCACGAAGAGCACGGACACTGGCACAAGGGACACGACACGAAGGGCCACCACGGCGTTGAGAAACACGACGAATTCAAAAAGGACAAGCACTTCCACGACAAACACGGCGAGAAGGGCCACAAGGAGCACCACGGCGGTCATCACCACGAAGACGGGTACAAGAAAGGCGGACACTTCCACAAGGGACACAAGCACGGCGGTCACCACGAACACCATCATGGCAAGAAGGGCCACCACGAAGACGGCGGTCACCACCACCACCACAAGGGACACCACGGAGGAGGAGGTCATCACGATCACTGGGACCATCACCACGACCATGACAAGAAGGGCGGTCACGAAGATCACAAGTCCTGGGGACACAAAGGATAAACTGAGCTTGTTAATCGATACGTTGTTACAAATAAGTGTTTTTGTTATGTTTTATATGTCAAAAAGTATTAAATTATAGAAAGTATTACATTTTACTATATTATTGTCAACCACAAAACACTGTTCTGTGTTGTCAGCTATGATAGGATGTCTAAAGTCTGGCTAGGAAGTGTACCTACTAAGAAATAAAATGCACAAACTCAATCCCTTGAGATAGAACACATGACATCTCGTGAACTAAATCGCAGGTATTCGACTAAAACATAATAAGAAAATTAGGTGTCAAATTCGGTACAAAGAGCAAGTTGGGTTGACGGTTTTACCGATAAAGAATTGAGATATAAGCGAGTGCCAAGTCCTTCTTGGTATATTTTTGTATTTCTTGGCATGTGTTCATGCAAAAGAGTATAAGTAAAGACCTCTATTAAAAAAGCAGAAATAGGCATCTTTCACGATTTGATTTGAATAAATTCGTTTTGAATGGAAACTACAATCTGTACTTATTTCGATTAGGCTTGAACATGAATCATAAAGTGGACGTCCTCGATAAGGGAATGCATATTGATATAGGTCACCGTTTTTTTTCTTTTTGTCTAACGCATGCCTGGACTCTAGTGTAACTTACATAGAAGCTAAGCAAACATAAATTTCGTACCCTGAACCCCTGCAAAAAACATTTACAGTACAGTCATCATCGTTCGTAAGTCACGATGCAACGTCAATAAAGATGTAGCGTAGCGCGGTCTTTTATGCCTGAAAACAGTCAATGTAGATTTTCTTAGATAGAACTAACTATGAAGTTAATTACTTTATCAACTTCTGAAGGTAACTATAGTCTGTACGTAGACCAGAGAAGACCGTGTCATAAATTAGATTTGAGATGACATACAAAATCAGCAAGTTTACAACAAAAAATCCCTTCTAGACTCCGACAAGCTTAAACTTTCATGACCCAAATTATGTGGAATAGATTTGAACTAACCGGAAACTGTACAAATCGGAAACCGCATAAAGTAATTTGGTTTTGTCCTGCCGCTGGCTGTCACAATGTCACGCCCCGCCACTGTTTATTGTAATTCGCGCTCGGTGGCTACTCTGACTGTACTATAAAATGTCCTAGGTCTGTTACCACGTCGAGCTATGTCCTACGAGTAGGTACTATTTTAAGGCTTTAAAAACGCATGGATCAATTTTCACAGTCAAACTTAAAAACCCTATACATATAGTCAATATCCCATGTGCCTTACATACCTTTCTAAATAGATCGATAATTATCACAATAATCACTGGCGACGATTTTTTTACAGAACAGTCATTTTCGTTTCGCTTTCGTGATTATACCTACCAGTCTGTGCATTTGTTTTGACTTTCGATTCGATTGTAGCAAGCGCAAACATATTCGCAAAGCGAGACATTTTGTTGGGAATTGCACAATTCCCAAATCTCCTGCTAGAGGCGCTTATCCGGTTTTCATACAAAATTTCTCGCTTTGCGAATGCGTTTGCGTGTGCTATACTCGAATCGAAAGTCCAAACAAATGCACAGACTACGGGCTCTGTAGGACATAGGTACCTACAATTAATCCGATGTGAGACAGCTGTAACCAACCCATTTCTAGTTTTTCAGCAATATTTATCTACACAAGCGTATTTTAACAGCCGCCGTTCAACTCGACCAGCAAATATAACTTATATTTCTATACATAGGTACCTACCTAACCCCAAACCAACTGTAGCTATGCATTCTCAGATGATGGAAATCACTTCCCATTAATTACCAAGACCGGCCAAGTGCGAATAAACTAGCCCACCGAGGCTTCCGTTCCAAAACTGTAAATAGGTACCTATGTGGTAAAAAATAGAGACTTCATTTTATTTTACCTGTAAAATTCAGATTATCTTCTATGGCATAACTATAATTAAGAATTTAAAGCTTAAGAATGTCCAGATCAATACTTCTTAAATGATATTATCTCATTCAACTTAGTCGTAAAAGATCTAAACTTTGAATCCTGAACTTCCATACCCCAATTTTCACCAACACAATAGGAGGTGATAGAGAGCTACTTATGTTTATTTATTTGTGTAAGTAACTACATAGTTTGAATGAATTTTATCTATTTTTCTTTGATAGGTAGGTAAGTGTACCTATATGCGATATTTTTTTAACATACTACTAGGACTTATAAGTTTTGTAAGTGCGAAAAGCAAAAAGCTAAAAGTAAAAGTTACTGCATCTGCGGGAAAGCTTACCCGTTTTACTAAAAAAAGTTATGTTCAAAATTGTGCAGTTTTGATTTTGACTGCGACGTTTTACCTTGACAATACCGCATAAAGATACCAGAGTCGGAGCGAAATCATTGCTCAATATCGGTGCGGAGAAAATCAAAGGCACTGTCTATAAAACCTTGCTCTCTACATTATTATTATCATAACAAAACAAGTCACAGAAACCAATAGTTGCCTCCAAACCAATACGACGAAAGAAAAAATGAAGGTGGCTCTACTTCTGAGCGTGGTGGCCTTCGTGGCGTTGGTGCAAGCAAGGAACTTGCGAGAGAAACGAGAAGCAGATCTCGAAGCAGCGGCGTCTCATCATGGATGGGACAAGGGAGGTGGCAAAGAACATCATGCTCATCACCACCACGAACACGGTGGTAAGGGACACAAGGGGTACAAGGGTCACCACCATGATGAGCACGGAAAGAAAGGACATCATCACCATGAGGGACACAAAGGCCACCACAGCGAACACGGTGGACACAAAAAGCACCATCATCACGACGATGGACACCACCACGAGCACCATCACGGCGAGAAAGGTGAAAAGGGCCACGGTTTCGAAGAAAAGGGACACTACCACAAAGGACATTCAACGAAGGGTCACCATGGCATTCATAAAGTAGACGAATTCAAGAAGAACAAGCACTTCCACGACAAGCACGGAGAGTCCGGGTTCGAAGAGGGTCACGGTGGACATCACCACGAGCATGGACATAAAAAGGGTGGACACTTCCACAAGGGCCATAAACACGGAGGTCATCATGAGCACCATGACGGCAAAAAGGGTCATCACGAAAAGGGAGGTCATCACCACGAACACAAGGGCCATCATGATGAAGGAGGCCATCATGAGCACCATCACCACCATTCCGGTCATGGGAAGAAGGGTGCTCATGAAGATCACAAACACTGGGGCCATAAAAAAGGACACTAAGCCTTGTAGTTATAATAATGAGTTGTTATTACATACGTAAGCGTTTTATACTGTTACAAAAAAAAGCTTGTACCTAAGTCCTACAAAGTTTGTAATATAAATGAGCAATATATTAACTTGTAAATAGAAAAATATCTAATACTTAAAAATAATATACTTATTTACCCTATTATTGATTTCTTCTGTCAATAATACTCCCGCATCACTCCTACCGGAAGTAGTATAAATAAATAATTATCCATGTACATTTTCACACCACGCCCTCTAAACTAAGCAAAGTTTGTACCTACCAAGGGAAATAGAGGTGATAAGTATGAGCTGTTAGAGCTGTCAGCGTATAAGGCGGTAATTAGCAGGTAAAAGATAAGTTAGTACCTACTAGGTACCTATCCACTCAGGTACCTAGGTAGGTATTATAAATTCAGTAGGTATGACAAACTTTAGCTAAAGTTAGCCAACCAAGCTCCCTTATTTTCTAAAAGTAAATTGGACTGCGAAAATCCTGAGAGTGCCAAGTTTTTGTAATCTTACTAAGAGCTAGAAAATTGCATTTCGCAAAGAGATTATCCACTGCTTAATGCAAGTAGGTTAAGACATTCAACCTGGACTAATAATTACAAAAATTACCTGCAAAGCACCGAAAGAGTAGACCAAGGGTATTCAGTGTATACACAAACCCACATCGTTATGAATTTAATGTCCATTAAAGAGCCGCTAAAACAGTATGATCTTATTTATTAGATAAGCACGAGCACCTACTTTTAGTTTAAAATATAGGTATAGGCAGATTCTAGTTCTACAGTCGATGGTGTAGGTACCTACTACGATAAAAGCGTATAGTTGCTCAGTACTGCTCTTGAGCCTGGATTTTACGGCCACAATCACTCAATCTAGCTTTGGCACCAAATGCCAATGAACTGCCACCCCATCTGTTCCACTGAACCAACCGTCCATACATGCGTCAATTTGTGCGACGCGACAGCCCTAGCCACCAACACTCAATAGTGTTAGCCAAAGTGACCAAAGTTTACTTTAGGTACTTAATACAAAATATACATAGGTAAACTGGTAACACCCACGGCATGCGGTTACCGACGACGACAACGCAAGATAAAAGCTCATAATTTTCTTAAAATCTTATAGGATGAAGATGTACTTCATCTCATTCTGTGGTGGTTATTATCGTGACTTTCCATGACGTGCAGTGCCGTCTCTATGAACAAGCAACATTCGTTTGTGTTTGTTAGCATTTCCCTTATTTTAATACTTTTGGGTTTATTATATAATCTGTTTTGATGTTGGACAGCACTAGTTTATGCTTACTAGAAAGTGTCGCTTCTCTATGAGTTGTGTGTAAAAATAAGACTTGCCGGCCGGTGGCCATTATTATCGGGGGGTCGTTGGACGAATCCATTTTGTAATCTGGTTATTTAATTATTTCTGTATCTTTATCATAATAAAAATCAAAGTTTGTATTGATCTATCTATCTTTTATTGAAAAAGTGAGTACGTTCACATTTCAGAAGTGCTATAAGTATCCAGCTCACGATGGTATGTGCTTTTATCATTTTATTTAGACCCTCCCCTGGATTTTAGTGAAGACCATCCATAATGTAAAATTAGTACCTATGTAAATTGTGTCTGTGCCTGTGCATGAGTCACTATTTTCGACGGGTAGGAACCTACCTACTACCTACATAAATCCTGTTTTACTTTGAAACGTTGCCTACTCGAAAATAGTGATTCTGTGGAGAACAACGCGTCACTTCAAGTATACCAACTTACTTATTAGTAAATAGATGATCCATGACTGGTGTTATGGAGGGATATATATAAATATAATACCAGTGCTGTCTAGTGTAGGTACTACCTATAACTTAGTCTTGCTACAAACTAATGACGCGTTGCCATTACTGACCGTAATGCAAGGTTTACACAATGCCAGTGACTGGACCCAGTTATTTTGGTTTCGGACCCAGTCACTGCCAAAACGGCACAAAACTACATATTCTTTACATGCATCCAGTAACAAGTCAGCGCTAGACTGGGTTACTGTACTGCCATGTTACTGACCCCGTATAAACCTACTTTAATGTGTCTGGAGCTATGTGATGTACCTAGGCACCTGGGTATCCAGAACAAAATTAAACTCGTGAGTTCGACCCTCACATCGTACCATAATGTGTTTTAAACTGGACCTGTAGATTGGTACCTAAATATAGTAGGTGGTGCTAGTGCATTGTCTTGAGCGTTAGTCGGTCTGGTATCTATCTACTAGACATGTGTAAGCTGTAATATCATATTCGGTTAGTCATATTGTACTTACCTACATATATAATATGTGATGTGATATTTCTCTGTAACTACAAAATGTGATGCCATATTATCTTATTACTTCATAAGGCACTATTTTGTGCATGTCTACTACTACCATAACCTATGAAGGTAAACTAGCACAAATCAATTTATTTCTATGTTCATCACTTATTTTCTATGATTTTAACCGAGTAGTAAGAAGATAGAAGATTGGTTCAAATAACATCACCTTCTATGAAGTAGTATTGTTTGCTGTTTGTGAACAGGTGCATGTTCTTTTGTTCTTATCATAGGTAGATAATAATAAAATATTATTTGTTAGTTGTGGTTGAACTTTCATTTGTTTTATAACATTTATTGTGAAATCAACCTTAATTAGCAAGAAATAAAGTATTTTTTCTTGTTATTGCCTTCAAGCTACATTGTTTTTATTTTAAATCATCATCAATAGATGTGAAGGCTTAAATATGTTTGCTTCTTCAAATTTTACTGCAGGAGATATGGAGTCGCGTTGAACTCTAAAATAATAAATAATAAGTACGTAAAAGTTTTAAAGATTATCTAAGTTTTGGGCATCTAGGTTTGTTTATGTCTACCTATCTATAAAGCATGAGTAAAAAGATAGGTACCTACGCTTGTTGCTTTTCAAATGTATAATGTCGGCGACTGACCAACTAGTGAGTCTATTACTGGATGTCACAAATTTCACAAGTTTCATAACCAATTTTAAAGATCCGACAACAAAATACATAAGGTGTATTAAAAATATTATTGTATTAAAAAAAAACAAATCTACTCCATGCAACTGCTGTTCCGATGCACACTGTTTGTGCGTCTATTGGCCAAATGCTATATCAACCATGTTTGACCTTGGCCAAATATTCTTAGCGGTGCAGGTTGTTAATTTAATAGTCAATTTTGTTAAAATTTTATATTAATTTTTATTGGTTATACTTTAAAATATAACTCATTCCACAGTATATGTGGAATAAGCTTTGAAAAACTTAATATAAGTATTCTTCAATTTATTACTACCTGCAACATTAGGAAGTCTCGAAAAATAATGGAATGCAGGAAAATTAGAGTTAGATACTTCTTTACCATACTAATGTTTAAATATCCAATGTTTAGCAGTGTCTGTGGCTACTGTTGTGGTGAACACGAATGTTTTCGAACACAACAGATTTTTCTTGATGCAGTGAGATCGCCATAGTATAATATTACCCCCAGGTGGTTAAAAGTTACAAGTATTTATATACCCACTTCAACTTCTTGGTTTGTGGCTTTTATGGCTACTTACTTAGTTTATATGGTGTCTTCTTATTTTTTGTCATGTCAATGTTACAACCACATTAAATAGGTGACTTTAGGTTTATGGAGTTGATTGTCTATACAGGCCATGTGATGTGACCTCACATTGTGATAATATGGATTCATTATAGAATAGATATAATTGAATGGAACTGATTACACACTTAGGTGTGGTACTATACTAAGTATATAGTTATTGTCACAAAGTATATAGTAGTTTGAAAACACCAATTAATGTTTCTATACACCTACCTAGGTGTTTCTTTTCAATTCAAAACTGCATTTTAGCTTTAGTATAATTACCTTAGGTAATGTTTATTACAATAAAATTTGTGTAAGTTGATAGATTGATATTGGTAGGTACCTTACCTACATACTTACAAATTCAATTTATATTTATACAACTTTCTAATGGTAAAAATTACCCTTACTAGTTATTTACTTAGTAAATTATATGGTACTGATGAAATACACTTTATTATGTATTTGCGTGCACAATAGGTGTTTATACAGATACCAACAGATTTTCTGGGATTGGTTAGTCCAAGTTAATAGTCTGACCGAAGTAAGTCTGCAGTGCTTAGTAAAATAATAAAAATTTGAAAACCTAATGTATAGGATGCGCTTTGACGCCGCGAACTGATAAGTTGCTATGTAACAAAAGTAATACCTAAAGCAGTTTTGTATGGACGCTCATTGGTTTAATTACAAGTTTAGCTTGGTTAAATTATAACACATTTTTATTCATACGTGGTGTGAAGTACTGTAATTGAATAATGATTAAAATAAAATTATAAGGTACATCGACTGTGCTATGATTTATAGTATTTTACCTGATTTATGTTTATACAATTGCTGAAAGAAAATAACCAAAATATTCAAGAAGTACTTGCAATTCTGTAGAGATTTATCATTATATTTGTCTGACCCTGAGTGTTACAATGGTCATTTGCTATTTAAACAATAATTTTATTATTATTGTATTAAAAATCTTGAATATTAATGTTATTCTGTTGACTGAAACTAAAATGTTAAAAATATTTTATACTACAATGGTAAAATCGCTAGTACCGATAAAGTATGAGATATAAGTGTGATTACTGAAATACATCGAAAGCTTTATTGTTGGAAATGAGTGATTCGATGTTCAGAATTTTACAAACAATGCAGCGACTGGACTAATTTGGTTGAAAATCATAGTAATCTGGAATGAGCATAATATAGGTAGTCTTTTGGTCAGGACACGAGCGAAGTATAAACAAATTAGTCAATGATAGGTACTACGGGTAAGTACCTGTCATTGAAAGTATCTGCTGTATATTTAAAATAAGGCCTAGTCAAAACTTCTTCAGCTCATTGACTGCCGCATTTGATATTATTGGAAACGTCAAAAACATAGACGAAGAGTCGTATGGCACTTTATATATCAAATGAGTTCGATATAGGTAATCAATACCTGTATTTACCACATACTGGAACCAGCCAGGTAATTAAATCACTGTGGTAAATGAAATCAAAATGTACTAATCGGAGCCATTGTGCCATTTTGGTCATAAAACCTACTGAGTGGAAGCATTATTGTGAGCAACTCTCTTGTATTTAATGTCATATTGTTTTATTACGTATCTGTAGTCAGAGATAGATACAAATATTAAAGATGAAGTTAGTCATTAGTATCTATTTCATTTATTTCTTATTTTGTTATTTGACCACTATTTTTATGTCCAAATTGACCGGACTATGCAAGTATTTATGTTAATAAATATGGGTTACTATATGACAAACAGATTGAACGACAAGAGTGTCTATTTTGTTTGGTCTTCGTTCATGTCGTGTTTCACTGATTGTATTGTACAACAGATGAATTGATACGGGTTTCTTGAAAATATTTAATAATATAATAATCACTTAATTTGTTATATTGCTACTCGCCATTACTTAATAATTTTATAAAGAAATATGCTACCATAGTGATCATTGTTCCGTAAGTGTGGGTATAGGTACCACACTACATAATCATAATATTTATCTTTGCTGCTATATTGCAGTGATTACTGATCATCATCGTCGAAGTATAATATGTGAAACATGCTGCTACATCGCAGTGATCACTGATCATCATCGTTGAAGTAAATGTGAAACATGCTGCTACATCGCAGTGATCACTGATCATCATCGTTGAAGTATATGTGAAACATGCTGCTACATCGCAGTGATCACTGATCATCATCGTTGAAGTATATGTGAAACATGCTGCTACATCGCAGTGATCACTGATTATCATCGTCGAAGTATATGTGAAATATGCTGCTATAATGCAGTGATCACTGATTATCATCGTCGAAGTATATGTGAAATATGCTGCTATATTGCAGTGATCACTGATTATCATCGTCGAAGTATATGTGAAATATGCTGCTATAATGCAGTGATCACTGATTATCATCGTCGAAGTATATGTGAAATATGCTGCTATATTGCAGTGATCACTGATCATCATCGTCGAAATATATGTGAAACATGCTGCTATATCGCAGTGATCACTGATTATCATCGAAAAAGTAAAGGTGAGACTTGTTGCTATTATTGCAGTGAGTGATCAATGTGTATGTGTATAATATTATTTCAGGTAAACTAAATAAATGAACCATACTGCGGTGATCATTTATTTTGTATGTACCATCAAAACTTGTATTATTTATTTCATTCTTATTTAATAATGCAAAAATAATAATCAACTAATAACCTTGATATTCAGTTGACCCAGAACCAAATAAACATATTGATCAATGCTTTACTAAACAAATCACACAGAGTGAAAGAAATCTTATTCAATTTGTAAATACTTATTAGTCACATTCAAACGAGTTTCACTGTAGATATATCTTGTTAATAAAGATATACAACAGTTAAAGATAATTCAATATTATTTGCAAATTAAGTGGAAGATTCCCATAATTATATTTTATTTATTTTACAGATATTCCAGCTATCCATCATTTGGTAATGACAAAGATGTTCTATAATGTGAAATCTATAAATAGTTTCAAAATAAGATTCAAGCACTCGCAACCGAAGTTATGACTTACATTTAAAAAATAATAATAATTAAAGCTTATGATTAATATTTTATTATTTTTACAGATGACCTTCCACTTATCTTCCGTATATGTGCAGCGCCAACAATCATAGATTAGATGCATTTATGGTTTCATGCTGGTATAATGAATACCTACCTACGAGTTAGGTATTCGTCTATTGTAAAACCTTATGTTATTAGGTTAACTAAACTTACCTGCTTACTTATAAACGTTGCAGAACTTTAGTCAGCTGTCTGAATTATTGTTTTTTATTAGTAACATGTAATGTCAAATAGTCACAGAGCTAGATTATAATAATCAAACTATTTAACTACATATTTAGCTTTTATGAGCATGACCCTTTATGTATGAATAGTCAATAGGATTTACATTCAACAATGCTATAACTAACTATCTGGGTACATAAACTTAACTGAAAAGTATATTTCACATTAATAATTCTAAATAATAGTACCTAATAATTGTAATAATGCTTGTATTTAGTTATAGTTTTAAATCATGAAGTTGGTATTGTCTGTCAGAACCTAAGTAGATGATTCCATAGGATAGAAAACTGAACTTGACATGCTGTTACATTATTTAAATAAATTGACTATAACTAATCACACATAACAATAGCTGTTTTTAAGATTAAATACAATTACTGTTAAAATATAGTTAAAACTCATGTAATATACTAATAATTGAGACATTTTCCTATGTGCTTAGGTCATTATTTCGTGAAGCTACTGAAGTAGATTAGCATAGAAATTAATAAGATAGTTTTGCAGTATGTATGTAATTTTAATATTCATAAAAACAAGTCACTGTTGGGTCATCTAGTTCAAGATAAGACACACCATAAAATTATTAATTTTTGTTGTATTATTTTATAGTTAAATTTGGTTCAACTACTTGTACTACCTAATATTCTGTTGTTTACTTATAATACTTATGCTCACGTTTAACGTGTAAACATTTCAACAAAAGCCAGGTTTTGATATTTTTGTACCACTCTATCACTAAAAATAAGGAAGACCTATTTATAGTTAATGTATGTAGGGTGTAGAATTTTAGCAGATGAAGGGTACATAATTATATAATTTGTAGTATTATATTGTTTGTAGATAGCTCAACTGTTTCGTGTGTATTTTGTAAATATTATGAATATTGTAAGTGATGTATTAGCTGTGACTTTCTTTGTGAATAAATTTATAACTTAATTATATAATTATAAACTATATTGTAAGCTAATGTTTGAAGAAATGAAATGTAAGCTTGTACCAAGCCTCTAGTTAAAACTTTCTAATTGTACCGTGAATATGGCTTACAGGTTTTATATATTTGTTATATTGATTATGAGTACCTACCATACACTTTGTTATTGAAATTTATATATTAGGTATTGCTTGGGTACATTTAAACTAAGTTTAAAATATTGTTACATTTCATTGTGTCAGAGACATGCACCATTATCGAATGGCCGGGGATGGAATAGGGACATTCCATTGGTAGGACGGCCGACTGTTAGCATTTCCCTTATTTTAATACTTTTGGGTTTATTATATAATCTGTTTTGATGTTGGACAGCACTAGTTTATGCTTACTAGAAAGTGTCGCTTCTCTATGAGTTGTGTGTAAAAATAAGACTTGCCGGCCGGTGGCCATTATTATCGGGGGGTCGTTGGACGAATCCATTTTGTAATCTAGTTATTTAATTATTTCTGTATCTTTATCATAATAAAAATCAAAGTTTGTATTGATCTATCTATCTTTTATTGAAAAAGTGAGTACGTTCACATGTTCTTGTCGCACTTTTAGGGCAATCTGATAGGTATTCATGAGCTTCAATTTCAGTTGTGACTCTGCAGGCTCTGATGTTGTCGGATCTCGGATCCTGTTACGGATCCTGATATGCCAATGAATGTTTAGTTTTCCCAATATCATCGTTATATAGCAGCCTGGCCATATTTCAGTCTGGTCGCATGGTCGCGTGCTTTTAGTTCGCGTTAGGCGTTTCACAAGAATATTTTTTATCATGAAAATAAAAGGTTGTGCAAACAAACTTTGATTCCATGAATAAATTAGCATCAGGTTTGTGGTTTTAACCAGTTGCATGAGCCTTTTGTTCGCTGCCGACGTTTTTCAGGGTTTATTGATCACCTCGACCACCTCGAGCAAGGTAGAGTTTTAAGTCTTATTTTTAAATAAATATTCAAAGACAAACTAAGCAAAGCTTTACTAAGAGATTGCTGATACAATACTTTTTTTTTGTAAATAAGTACTTAGATACGGTGTTTTGTGATGGTTTTTCGGATAGCATCCTAACAACAGCTGGAGTTGCGCACGCGCATGCGTCTTCGGTTGGCGGTATTCGCATTCGCTTGTCTGATACCTCTGTGGTATACCAAAGTACACGGATGCGAGACTGTTTTTAAAAAGGTAACGAATTGACGAACGACTCGATTTAAATATACATACCTAACAACCTACTCACCTACTATTTTAAATAATTTACTTGACACTGTCGAAATGACGGACAGAGGCCAATAAGTAAGAAGAAGTAGCAAAGTCGAATCGCTCCAAGTCTGCACTACCTACCCGTAAATCTAGAGCAAGGTGTCACATTACTAATCTCCGCGCTCACACGTTAATTAGTGTAAGAGGGTTATCAATGGATTACTCACTCTTGCAATTTGGAAGGTTCTTCGAAAATGCTTTTTGCCAAATGAGGTGGGTAAACCGAGAACGATACGATTTGCCTGCCTCTAGATACCATAGGTATTTTCTCACCGTCGTCCGAGAGAAAGAACTTTATTATACAATTCCTATTTATTACATTACATAAGAACGTAACGTTCACCCAAATTCTCAAAAAAATAAGTAATACCTATTTATAAATATTATCCATGGTTTTCCATAATTTTGGTTGGCCATATTAAAAGAGTATAAAAGCATAACGTACGAAAACGTATTAGGTAACTAGGTTTGTCCTATACTACACACCACGCTACAGACGTAATAACACGGGATAGAGAACATTGGAAGCCCAACAGTGGGACGATTTAGGCTAAATAAAAAAAAATTTATAGACGTAACTTGCATCTTTTCTCGGAACATAATGGTCAATGCTCATATCGGTCGTCACTAGAACAGGCTGATTCATCGTACCTAATTACAGCTTAGGTTTAGGTAGGTACATGTACAGCTGCTTAAAGACACTAGGTAAATATTTGTATAGTATAGAAGCCTAGAAGACAGTTGACATTCGCAGTTTCATCATAACGAAATAGTCTGCATCTGTAGTACCTAGTACAGTTTTAGCAATAGCCTGACCCTGCATCTGTACCGTTATAACAATAACTGACCCAAAACTGACGTCGCGCGGATTAATTTAGTATTCTATGGTATGGCATGGCAGCACATGTGGAATACACCACCAATATGGGCCAGATAGATTTACGAGTATAGATACCTCCAACCGCACGCCACAACATCGTGTTCGTTATACATAGATACGCTAATACAATAGTACCTACCTATGGCCTACTAGGATTCGGAGAGGTGCCTTATCTACGATGAGGGTTCTAATAAAATCCGTACTTTTTATGTAAATGTAAATCAAATAAAACACTTTTAATAATTTAAACCGTTTTAGCTACCTAATGCTTAACATTTTTCCAGAAATAAATAACCTCAAACAAGTATTAATGGCTAAAGTTCTTAGCATAACTGTATAAAATAAGTGAAATAAGTAATAATCAGTGTCCTTTTTTATATCCGTATTTTTTATGGTGCGAGTGTTCGCCCTTCTTGCCGTGATCATGATGATGTTTGTGATGAGAGTCATGGCCTCCAGAGGATTTGTGTCCTTTGTGGTCGTGATGATGTCCACCTTTCTCGTGATGTCCCTTTTCACCGTGTTCATGCTCATGGTGGTCTCCGTGATGATGACCCTTGTGATATTTTCCACCCTTTTTGTGTCCATGCTCCTCATGGAAGCCGCCATGTTTTTCCTCATGACCGGAGTCGCCTTCTTCATCAAAGAACTTTTTATCTTTTTTAAACTCGTCCAGTTTATGAATTTCATGATGACCTTTAGTGGAATGTCCTTTGTTGTAATGCCCTTTTTCTGCATATTTATGACCCTTTTCTCCTTTTTCACCTTTATGATGCTCGTCGTAGTGACCATCTTCATGGTGATGATCTTTTTTGTGACCACCATGATCGTCATATTCGCCTTTATGCTTTTCTTCATCATGGTGACCTTTCTTGCCTTTTTCATGGTGATGATGACCTTTGTAGCCCTTGTGACCTTTCTCGTCGTGTACATTATCATGGTGCGCATGATGTTCCTTGCCACCGCCTTTCTTATGTTCACTATTATGATGCTCTGCTTTCTTATGGCCGGTCGCAGCGAGGTCCTGATCAACTAGTTCTTGAGCTTCCTCTTCATGGCGATGAGCGGGAAGTCGGCGAGCTTGCACCACAAAAAGGAATGCTAGAATCCCCAACGCGAACGCAACCCTCATGTTACGAGGTCGGAGATAGCGCAGTGCACAACTGTTGTGTCGTCTAGTTCCAAAATTAACAGCATCATTGATGGTGCAGCAGGTTTTATATAAATAGTTGTGTAAGGTGTGGTAATCGTCGCGTCTCGATCCGACTAGCGCAGCAGTCGTATTACGGCAGACCTTCTCTTATTTTGTAAATGAAAAACTGAAACCCGATCACATCCACAAATAGGATAAATTGAGTTGTGCCAAACTTATTTATAAGGGTTCATTCTAACGTAATTATACTATCAACCTAGAAATAATTTAACAGGAACGCTCTACTACTCCGCAGTGTTGAGCACTATTTCATCGATTATGACTCGTTTACCTTTAACATCGATAGATGCTAATCGCCATTAATTGACTTTAGAAGACTACTATTCATTCTTTGACAATGACAAAGCTACAAGGGTGGATGAGTCTATTCAAAGGAATAGTGAGATGGCAATTATGAAGTCGATGAGCAATAGAGAACCAAAATAATAATAACCTTAACCCGTTTAAAATTATAAACTTTACCTACTTTTAATTTTGCCTCAATGAACATTTTTTAACTTTCCATATCTATTTGCCACAAGCACCTAACATTGTTATGTTACATTTTAGCATTCAATAGAACATGCCTCATCATGGGATCGTGTGGTTCACCGCACGCCTCAAGACTCACCCACTTGTTGCATGAGATCACCACATTTGGGTCAGTTCGCATAGTTTAGGCCTGGGTGTCTTGTCTACATACAGACCATTATAAAATGATAAATTAGAAAGATCAATTAAACACTCGTTCGAACCGACTGAACTAGAGCTGGACTAAAACTAAACCCTATCATTAGGAGCTTGTCCATATGGCACGGAGCCAGCAGCGCAAACTACAAGTTCTTGTCACTAGCGAAGTCGCACGCCATACAAATCGTTCCAATAAACGAAGATCCATACATACTGCGGTATTTGACAAAATAGGTACAATTTGAAGACTGTCTGCACATAATATAAATTAGTTATCAAATGTAATATTATCTAGCAAAGTCTAGATAACTTATTAACTTTGCACCCTCTATATATATAGGTAGGTATAACTCATTAGGATAAGTTCGAATAAATTAATCACCAAAGAAATCGCAATAAAAGAATTGCGATTGTGTTAGTAGGTATAGTTCATTTTTTATCATCAGAATCTACTTGTACCGTTTATCCTCTAGCTCCCACTTTTTAAAAGTGTATGACGACGACGACGATGACGCGGCGCGGCGCGGCGTCAGGAAACTACCAACACGCGGTGCTCAAGTGGATTTTGATGTCGTAAACATAGTCGTCCTTCAAACGCATAGAAGTACATTACCGGTCTATCAATATTCAAACCTGGAAGAGACTAGCAGCGTAGTGGCCAATAATACTAGCATTAAAAAAAATGCCGAATAAGAGAATCACAACCGTTTATAACCTGAAAACGTAATATTGCAGAAGCGCAACTCCAACAGTTTTATTGCCTGTCGTTTTTTCTAACATATAGTACCAGACAACATACATAAGTATCATATTAGTCCGTGGTATTATAATTTACTATATGGACTAAATTAAAAAGTCTTTGTAGGTAGTAGTAGTAGAGCTCTTTGTGAGAGCTCGTCCGGGGAAGTACTACCACCGTACCTATTTCTGCCGCCAAGCAGCGATGCTCGCATTGCTGTGTTCCGGTTTGAAAGGTAAGGGCGCCGGTGTAATTACAGGCACATGAGACTTCAAGATCTTTACGTCTCAGAGTGCTGGACGCAGTGCATTGCCTTACAGAGCACGTCCTCATTGGACTTGCTCTGTGAGTTAATGCATTGTTATAGGGAGAAGTTACTACTTAACATCAGGTGAGCTATCAGCTTGTTCCATTACTTTTATCATTAAAAAAAAAAAACCCGGAAACCCAATAAAGTCGTTTAGAAACTCCAATAACACTCCCAACGATAACAAAAGTAAAAATAATATTTGATATTTTTTTTCAGATGCCCGGAAAATGTGGAAATCAGAAAAGCTGAACCAACAGAGGCTTTGTTTTCCAAACAAACAATTGAGAAACGTTATCAATTTCAATGACAAACATTTCTACAGTAGGTTCCTACAGTAAACGGTTGATTGCATCCACGACTAATTCGTTGACCACTATGTAGGCCAATCTCGGGCAGCGCTCTAGTTTCTCAACGCAGAGTTACTTATCTGGCCGGGAGCGGTTGCCAACGGTCCACCGCCAACTATTTTATGTAACTTTGTTGTCGAAACGTGCTGTGAAATTGATAAGTTTGTTCTGTGCTTGGATTTAATTGTTAGCGAGCATTTTTCATCTGCAGTCGCTGGTTCGCAAGAGATAACGCCTAGACCTGTCTAGACTGTATGTTGGCAGACTAACTTGTACACAATATCTACTACATGCTTTGATTTTTCAAAGAATTGTTTTGTGTGAATGAAATACTTAGGTACCTGAATTATATTGGTATGGAGGCAATCTAAATTCTTATCTAGGTACAATGAAAACATTGGGATCAACGTGAAATAACTATGCATTAGTTTTGGTAACGAATTTTTAATAACAAAACATCACAGTCAACAACTTAACAAAACATTATGTTTAGCTTAACATTATTAACCTAGAGAACGACAAGGGAATTGAGAGGGAGAAATTGCAGTTAGTGTCCCTTCTTATGGCCCCAGCTCTTGTGGTGTTCGTGGCCTCCCTTGTCTCCGTGATCGTGGTGATGGTGATGATGTTCATGATGACCACCATCTTCGTGGTGTCCCTTGTGGTCGTGGTGGTGACCGCCTTTCTCATGGTGGCCCTTCTTGCCGTGGTGGTGTTCATGGTGGCCGCCATGCTTGTGGCCCTTGTGGAATTCACCGCCCTTCTTGTGTCCGTGCTCGCCGTGGTGCCCTCCGTGGTGCTCATGGTGGCCGCCCTCGTGATGCTTGTCGTGGAAGTGCTTCTCCTTCTTGAACTCATCATGCTTATGAACGCCATGATGGCCCTTAGTCGAATGTCCCTTATGGTAATGGCCTTCTTCATGGTGTCCGTGTCCCTTGTGCCCCTTCTCTCCGTGATGGTGCTCGTGATGATGCCCATCATCGTGATGGTGGTGCTTTTTGTGTCCGCCGTGTTCATCGTGATGGCCCTTGTGCCCCTCGTGGTGGTGGTGTCCCTTCTTGCCGTGCTCGTCATGATGGTGGCCCTTGTATCCCTTGTGTCCTTTCTCTCCGTGGTCGTGATGGTGATGAGCGTGATGTTCGTGACCACCGCCCTTGTCCCATTTGCCACCCTTGTGGGTAGCCGCTACTTCCAGATCGGCATCTCGCTTCTCCCGGGTGGACCGGCAGCTGACGGTCGCCAGCGCCGCCAGGGCAAGGCAGCACATTAGATACACCCTCATGCTTCCGATAGAACACACTGAACGAAGTTGACTGATGACTTTGTCGGTGGGTGACAAGGTTTTATACTGATAGTCTGGTTTGTATTCTATAAAAATTGTGTAAAGTCCCAAGGTTGCACTTGCACTATGTACCGCTGTTAGAAGTTCGTTGCGGAACCCGGTGTCTCAATAAGAAATCCAGTAACTACAGACTGAATATAACACCAAATATAATACAACACCGATGCTGGTGTTCTATTTGTTACTAATGAAAAAAAATTACTTAAAAAATCTGTGTGATTTGATTGTGCAAGTAAATTGCCATGAGTCAGCATTCAGAACGTCTATTATACGATAGTAGGCGGTATATTAATTTGTAGTAAACGAGTTTTTTTCGCCGATCCGAAGAGCCAGTTTGCTTCCACAGCGGGACAAAACAAACGTGCGTGATACTTTGCTCCGTTTATGCTTCATTAGGTGTAACACTAAAGCACAGGTGAGATTAATACTATAGTAAGGTTAGTAATAAGCAGGCATTTGCATCTAGTCTAGATGATTTATACAGCGTCCAGCAGCCACTTGGACTATTGAATGGGACGCTGTTGTACCTACCTGAGAAAAGCTTTTAGATGGTGTAGGCTTGAAATAATTAAGGCTACTAGTAATAATATATGTAAAAAAAACATAATTTTAAGTTGTCAGTAAATGACAGTTGGATAGATACCTTGATGCAGTATGATGCATCTTTTTCATTAAAATCTCGTTAAGTTCGCAAACGCCTTTTTGTGTGATAAATTATCATCATATTCTTCTCAAACATGACCTCTAATTTAGATAGAGATAGACAGAAAACTATTAATTGTACACCAGAAATAAATAATGGCAGCCATATCGCTTTGAGCGATCTCTTCCAAGTATCAAGCCGATGGGCTTCAAAGGCTTTCAAATCTTTATAATTATTATGTTATGTGAGCGTTTAGGATACGTAAAAAAAACGTAGAAGTATTTTTCTTAATTTATTGATATAATATAATTATCAACAACAAGTTACATGAAACTAGAAGATGAGATAGTTATTTAAATCTACATATCTAACGAATTTAAACTAATAATATTATATTCGTAAAGTTATTTATTTTTATAATAAATCACAATTCACCAACTTTAAGTTGACAAAATTAATCAAATAATAAAGGAACATAGCTAAAAATAATTATTTTAGAAACGCATATTAGTGTTTCACACCCTGAATTATTTTCACTAGATATCAGTCCTAATAAAAAAGCAAAACAGCGTCTAGATTTAGCTGCGTTACACTTGACAACGATCGCACGATTTTATAAAATATATTGCATAGGTACTGTAGCCAGCCATGTGTTTAGAATATTTTCAAGGAATAGGTAGCAGTTTTCAGCAGACAAGACTTTTCAGAACGTAAATAAACTGCGTCTATCAAGGTGTGAACAAGTTAGGTAACAAAATCAATGACGCCGAACTTTGTTTTATATACTTATATAAAAAAAATGAAAATTGCCCACCTATTATTCTATAAGATATCCAAAAATACATTTCAATTTCAAATATTCATGTAACAGGATAATATAGTATTAATTGTAAAATAAAATAATGCAATTGCCCAAGAAGTAAGTATACTTTGGATAAAACAACTAAAGGGCACACACACTAACCTAGTTTCTCATATCTTCTCATCACCACTGTACATAATATTACGATGATAATCGCAAATAGTATGGGTAATTTGCATACAGGTAAGCAAAATCCCCGACGAACATTTTTAATAATATTGGTGTTTTCGTCACAAACTCGTTATTTAATTCGCAACCCTATAAACCTACTTATTCCACACTCCAACCCTTTGTAACGCATATCATAGTCTGCGTCAACGCGTCTGCGATTTATTAGCGTAAATTCTAAGTGAATTTCATAATTCTTGCGTAATTTTACTAACAAACGTTTTAGTTATGCTAGAAGAGATGGAGCAAATAAGTGACAACAAAAAGTGTTATAACGATGAACGAAGCAGAATTAGTTTTTGTTATACTTCGTAGTCTACGAGATGACGCCGTTTAATCGCTCCTGCGGTAGCCGGCTCAATTTAATTAAAGTCATAATACTTGTTTTACTGAAAGTCTGTATTCTAACACTAATCGATGCATTCTTTGGGCTACCGACGAAAACGGAGCGCGTATTACAAATCGGCTACCGCTAGCGCTATAGCATTTGCATACCGCAAAAACTATGAACAGCGCACTCTTTTTTTCTATCATATCTTTGGTCACCTTCGTTCATACAGAAAAGAAATAAATCGACCGAATAATAATAAGAGTATTAGAATACCGTTAATACTTTATGTTTCTAGTTGAGGTGGAAACCACGTTCATTTGTCGCGGCGAGTAATCTTTCGCGAAGCACCTCCTTGCACGAATATTCTGGAAGCTTCAAGTAATGCACGCATGTGTTTACTGACGGGTACGACCCATCCGCCGCATCCACCTGAAACAAATAACACCACTTTCTTAAACGCCTGCAATAAGGTGTAAGTACCGCATATGCACCGCACCTCATTTGTCTATGGGACTTTTATCGTGGTAAGTAATATGGACATAATATTTTCATGTAAAAAGGGTATAAGGAGAGTTGTCAGTAAAAGTATTACCTTCCTGACGACAGTAAGCCTGGGATGCAGGTTGGCGAGTCCGCCGGGCGGCAGACTGCTGCAGCCGGTCGCGAACTGAAGAAACGCCTTCCGCTCGCGCATCGACATCTCGACTAACACGTCCACGAGGCGCAGGAAACCGGGGCTGCAAGTACACATATAACGTTATACAATGCCTATTATTGCCCAAATGTTTGTTTACTGATCGTTGGTATTCAGTCTGTTACATACACACCCTCACGCACCTACACGCAGATATTTAAACGTGAGTGTCAGGCTATTTTGGAAGAAAGTTTAAGAGGTATTTCATGAATGAAAGACAGTTTCTCAAGTCGTTGAACCAACGCTATTTGCTATGGACGCGGTGAATAGTTTAGTATGGGCTTATAGAGGGTATCGTTTCTAAACGGTTTAACATGACATCCCTATACGCCCCTGTCCATGATATCCCCAAAGGGTGGAGGGTTCTTTTTAAAAAAAATAGAGCTCCAAGTCTAACTAGCCAGGCCGTCTCGCTGGTTAATGAAACTCAACTGAACTGTAAGCTAGCACGTCTCCCGGCTAAATTACCTTTCCCGTGTGTATCCCAGCTTGGGCTCAGTGTACTGCAGCAGATGGTCACGTGTCCACACCGGTCCACGTTCGCCGCAGACTAGCAAACGCAGCTCGGCCGGTGAGAAGGCACGTAGCCTCCGCGCTGGGAACACGGCGCCGAAGCCGCCTCGGAATGCCGCACTCTGCCGCCGCGTGCCTTCGCGCACCATCCATCGTGCGCTAGATTCTGCGTAGGCGCGCGCGTTGTGAGGTCCAACCTGATGTAATGAAATGTATGATCTTATAAACGGAAAAAAAATAAACGATGACTTGTAGCAGTCTTAAATATAAATGTTGAAAGATCATTTTGATTACGATAGTTAGTTTTCGGAGTGTGGGGTCAGTTGTTCATAACAACGTGTAAGTGTAAGTGCATAATATCTGCAATGTAAATTGCCTCTTGTGGAATCGGTATTCGTAAAAAAATGTGTTAGCCGCGACATGCGTCAATGTGAGTGTAAGCTTATGTGGCAGAGTCTACCGCTACATTATTTCATAATAGGTACATGAAGTCTAAGTTGGAATGTTGCTACTACACTCTACTCATAGTTAGTTCATACCTCGATATTCTCGCCACTATCACACAACGGCTGAACAGACACGGCCGGGTTAGCGTTCGCCGCGACATGCGTCATTGTGAGCGATAGTTCGTCAAATGTGGCGCCCTCTACTGTCAATGAGTTTGCTTTCTCTTCGCGCTCTTTAGCCTCTAGTGTTGTGTCTTTCATTATGTTATCGTATTCAGTCGCAGCGACTAGCACGTTCGTTAGGAACCTGGTAAAATAGATAAAGCAATTTGCATCCGGAAGTTTTTAACATCGAATTAGTTCTCGCAATAATCATTAGAAAAATCAACAAGAACAGAAGTCTAGTAAGAGCTATGCAAATACCTGTGTCGAATCGGATCAATTTCTTCTAATATTTCAGTCGTTAGTTCTTCACCGCACATAATGCGTAAAAATGGTTCTGATAATGGGAGGTCGACTAACCGCCCGTCTTGAAGAACCTGTAGTTATACAAATTAGTTATAAGTATTTTCAATGTTTTAAAATCACACAGTAAGCAATTTAATGTCAGCATACGCCAAAGCGGAGCCAAGAATCAATTTTTAATTCAATTTTAGATGATTTTATGTTACGCGCTATCTTAACCTGGAAGTCAATGAATTTCTTATTGAAAACATGTAATTATGAATCCACAAATTATCTAAGCTATGGAATGGTCATGGATTGAATTTACATATGCTAACTCACAAAGTGATGCAGATTAGCGATGTACCTTAGCTAAGAATACTCCTAGGAACCAGAAGTATTTGCAAACTTTATCACAGATGGGCGAGTCTTGCGGTAACGGCGCTGGGAAAAGGCCGCCCGCTCGCGTCACGTAGTATCCTGGGGGTTTCTCTGTAACGATATGGTCACATATTTATTAATTTACCTAGTAGTAGAGCTTCTTATGAAGGAACTCGTTCGGTGTACTGCCGTACCTAGTTCTACCGACAGTGATGTTCGCATTGCTGTTCTGGTTTGAAGGGTATGGGTGCCGGTGAACACACATGAGACTTAACACCTTTATGTATAGAATAGAATGTATTTTTCGTCAGGTGTCAGGTGTGACGAAACAGTGATAGTTACCGTCAGGTGTAACGAAACAGTGATAGTTACCGTCAGGTGTGACGAAACAGTGATAGTTACCGTCAGGTGTAACGAAACAGTGATAGTTACCGTCAGGTGTGACGAAAAAGTGATAGTTACCGTCAGTAGTATGACGAAACAGTGATAGTTACCGTCAGGTGTGAGAAAACAGTGATAGTTACCGTCAGGTGTGACGAGATGGTTTGGTGCGTCGTCTTCATCTCGATGCGTCGGTTCATGCAGCCACATATCCAAATCTGCTCGTTGTAACTCAGCGGCCACAAGAGCGTAGAATTCCAATGTAGGACCCAATCCAGTTCCCTCTTCACCGGCGAATTCCACTTCAAGCACAGACTTGCGTCCCGCGTGAACGCGCATCACCTGTGTACGGAAATAGTCGCCGAACGTTATTTATGTAGAATATTTGGATTCAGGTAAATATTTCATAGTTACCATCCGCTATACCATCAACATCAGGTGGGACCTGCTACGCCTTACAAAGCGCATATTACATGGCGCAGCCGGTAGGATGGAGATTTATTCAGCGTAAGAACTAATTGGTAAACAATGGTAACACTCGCCAGAGACTGGAGAGAAAGGTTTGATAAAGAGGAGGCCTATATTCAGTAGTGAATGTAAACGAGCTGAAATGAGACTATGATGAATTTCAATAACGTAGCTAACCTGCATGGCAGAGCGCAGTAGATCAGGTTCTCTTGGGATCCGCACACGCTCGTGACGCAGACGTCCCATTCGGAACTCTGTAGCCTCTAAATCAGCCCGACGAGGGGACACTGTGTTTCCAGCCCTGAAACACATAAAAAAGTTAGGAGCACAAAACGGTACTCGTCATCAACCGAACAAGCCATAAATGATAATTAGATGCAGCAAGTTGTGTTTTAAATTGATTCTGGTTTTGAAGTAGATCTCTGTAGAAAACGACAAATCTAAAACTGCACGCCCCATGCACGCACAACGTGGAAAAGGGGCGTGTAGTTTTAAACTGGATTATCTCTATAAAATTATCTGTGCGTCAAAGAGAAACTTTAGAATAGCATAAGAAATTGAACGTATTGTATACCTTTGCCTATCAAGTGCGCGGTCTCTTTGCGCTTGCAACCATACAATAGTCCGCGACGTTCCAAACGCAGTACATGCGAAGAACATCTGTCGCGTTTCTAGTGGAAATAGGAATGGACACCAATCGTTTAGCTGTTGACACCTGTAACAAACGAAACTCATTGATAAATATCGATTCAGAAAGCTTTTTTGTGTTACTGATTAATGCCTATTAGTTTATGCCATCCTGATAAACGATAAGTGAAAATGATAACTCTTAAGTTATAGTTTGTGGCAAATTACTGTCACTTCTCTTAATGCAAATAAAAATATTTTTACGTTAAAACCATCACAAGTCTTTTTCTGTGGCACTTAAACCCAGGTGTTTAAGTGCCAAACTTTAATCTCTGCGTAGTGCACACATAACTCCGGGACCTTATCTAAGCATCCCTGTCTAAGTAACAACTTTTACGTGAAGGCAAACTTATCAGAATAACAAAATCAGTCAGATCATATTACAAATCTGTTACGTAACATTACTAAATGTGGTAACATTATTACGAGTTTTGACATTAGCGCATTGTGAAACTTTGAATAAAATTATTTGTTAGAGTATATGTTACGTATTAATTTGGTATTTTGCAATAAAGAGGGAACAATTACCAGTGGGGCGTGGCGCTGGCTGCCAGTGTTAGCGGCTCTTGCAGTTGCTGATGCAGCTTGTTGGTGAGTTTGGTTGATAGGAACGATTCGGCCGGTAACGCGGGCGCGGCTGCACGCAGTCGACGTAGTACTCGAACGCAGCAGGTGGCCATTGCACCTTCGCTGCCGTTCGCGCCTATTATGCCGCGCTCTGATAACAAATAAACATTGGATAGGACACAAAACAACTTTGGGTGGATTCACATCAGGACGGCAGAAGTTTTACGTGTACCTATAGCCTTAAATTTTATCTTCTTAGCTACAATAAAACAGTTGTGAAATACAATATGCTTGAGACTCAAGCAGCCGCACTGTGACCAGTCTTTTTGCGTGTATAAAATAGTTAATAATAATGTCTATCTGAAATTGACAGTAAAAACCTACAATTTTAGTTGTAGTGGTTATATTGTACCTGGATCGTTTGGTTCATCATCTTCGCTGTCGCTTGATGACGCAAAAGTTTCCATTCCGTCTATTTCTTTGTAGGTCAATCTGGAACAGGCAAGCACCGAAACGTTTCGTAATCTCCAATAGAAAGTCCCGACTAATAAGTTCTAGATAATTTGTAGCATTCACTTACGTGTAAGTAGCATCGCGGTGCATATCATGTGGCGGCATCCTTGCGTTCAGTGCTAGTATAGCGCGGTACACAGTCCAAGCGGGCCGTTCTAACGTTAAGGAAGCGCCGCCGCCGCTGAGCACCAGTCGCAAGGCCGGCAGCCGCGCGCTGGCCGCGCTGGCCGCCGCCGCCGCACTGGCCGCCGCCGCCGCGCTGGCCGCGGCCGTCGCACTGCAAACTGCATTGTTTTCCTCCCCTGTCTCGCCGGTTAGCGTTTCTTCTTCTGCATCCGTTTCCTCGTCCTCGTCTTCCGACGCTTCGTTTAGGGGTACTTCAAGATCTGAGGTTTGGAGAAGGTTCAAAGAGCAATATAAGTGACTTTCTTAAAAATTTTCTAAAGTAAAAAGTTTTTTATTTGATCTTTAAAAATAATAGTAACATTCCGTGTATGGTAATATGTAAACGTATATCTGGTATATGCAACACATTATCAAATAATTACTATTACTTTTCTTATTGTTATTGCTTCTTCTGTGCTAATATAGAACTTACCAACAGTTTGATTGAGATTCGTGCGCCCGGGTCGTGGATCAAAAGCCGGAATAAGCGCGGAAAACTGTCTCTTCAGTACAAAGTCATCATCCCAAGGGCGTCTAGCACGCGCCGCCCCGCCCAAGCCTCCTCGAACCGCTTCGAGAGCCTCTTCTTCCATCAGAGATAGCAGATTTCGGGACACCTGGATAGAGTTCTAATAAATATGAAACATTCGTACAAAGTAACATTTTGTATTACATAGCTCATTACTAAATATGCGAGTTTGAGTAAGCTAACAAAAAATGGCAGATGACTAGATTAGCGTAACATGGTAGAAGATATAATACCAGCAGGGTTTTTTTGAAAAAAAATTAGGGTTGTAAAAACTTATGGAAGGGTGAACAGAGTGTTGCCCGTCACATACGTTGCTCGGCGTGTATGCGGCGCTGTTTCAGTAAAACAAAATAGTAAAGAGAACTCTGCCACATACAATACTAACCACATCTTGATACGAGGGTTCGTTTTCCTTGTCGCTGTCGAGTGCGTCGTCTCCGTCGTCGTCGTCTTCCAACTCTGTAAGAAGGGCTGGCGCTCGGCATGACTCCAGGAAATCTTCCAAAGATACCTGAGAATGTTATCGATGCAAATGAGATTAAATTGATTTCTGCAGTTTTCAACATGTTATGCAGAACATACCAAATAAAAACAAATTCTTGAGTTTCGTTAGTCTATCTGAAAGTCAGCCATAAACTTGGATGTGATAAAGCGCTTGTTTTAACTACTGTAGTCTCTACGCTACTATGCACATAAAAGTCCCTTTAGGTCTCTTGGTATTCAAGATTCTCTAAAGATATCTAAGGGAGGTAGTCAGAGGCAAGTCTATACATTACAGTTTGCACAATATTATTACATTTTTGGATGTGGTGTCTTGTAATACACTTACTTGTTCACTCTCGCTAGAGGTAGACGTTAGAGATAGCGTCAAAGCGTTTTGAGCGTTCGGTGCGAGTGATGGATAGCTCTGCGCAGCGGATAATAACCCTCCTGGGAAGTTGCTTGATAACGCCAACCGAACCAGGCTAAAAATATTGGCCGCATTCAAAAACAGGAACAAAATCGTAATTTTCATCACCGTAACATGACTGCGCGTAGTGCGCAGTTACTTCAGACTGTTCAAAAAGATTGACTAGAATTAGGTATACCTTGGGAATAAACTAGCTGCATTATTGGTTCTGTTAGCGCGTTGTGGATTGTTGCCGCGGCCGGCTCCAGTACCGCGCCCCATGCCGAGTGATTCCAGAAGACGCGCTGCACCCTGTTTCATATCATTCTTATTTTATAACGAATGAGAATAGACAATTGTAAGTCAATATTCGTGCAAGGTTCGTATCCACCAAAGATGTACGAGGCAGATGAACAGTGTGCAAGGTGGTGGATACGCAGCCTAAAGTTCTTAAATAGGCTAAAATAAGGGTTATTCTTATATTTGAATTGTATTTAATCATAACTTTACCTGATTCGTCAAATCTGGTTCACTGGCACTCATAGTTCCGGACGCACCGCCTGAGTTACTGTCTTTCTTGTGTTCGTTATATTGAGCTTCTGCGCGATCATCTCTCTCTATACACTGTTGATAGGGAAACATACATTTTGTACTGAATCACAACAAACTAGCGCTTGCATTGTATAACTCTAAAAAGTCGCAGCGTGTAACGGCCGCCAGGGTAGTAATGTGAATTTATAATCCGAAACTTTATCTTGCCTGTTTTGATTGTATTTTACAAATGATGATAAGACCGTCTTGCTCCGTCGGCTTCATCGTCCCTTACCATCACGTCAAATTGAAGTCAAAAGATGGTGTATTCAATATAAAAGAAAGAAAGTAAACCACGTCTACTCCCTGCTTTACAGGGGTGTGGGACTAGTGTGGATTTAGTCTGCTTGTTTTTCGTAGGGAGTGGTCTTACCTGTATCTGTATTCGATTGGCGTTATTCCTTAACGTGTGTAACAGCGAGGCGGGTAAGGCTAGTAGTTCACTAAGAGAATTTGCGCTGTTTCGAACCGCTTCGTTTTCGTTGTTCCGTGCCTCGCCGTCCTGTGTTACATAATAGAATCAAGTTAAATCTAATACGTCGAAGTAATTGTACAAAAAATTAATTAAAATTAAAAATACAAACATCTTGCGAATTTGTTTCAGGTACTGGCTCTTTGGCTGGGTAAGGTTTGGTGATGTCCGTAATACTGGTGGGTCCCATATCCATATTCGTGAACGATGTGTTGCCCAAATCAGCCATACAGTTGTTACTCTCAGCGCCAAGGGTCAACGATTCCACTATCGTGGCGAGATCTATAACACAATATTTTAGAAAAAATTGCAGATTGAATTTTTATAGAACTTTAACAGCAAAGCTAGCTAACAATTTTATTCGAACTATGAACTTCGAAGTCGTGCATACGTCCCCACCCTGTATAAGAAAAAGCTAACCTGTATTGATATGATGTGTAGAATTATTGATTGCGGATAGATCTGTGGCATGGGTGCGAGGCCGTGACATATTGCTTGCCATTTCTTCGCCTGAAATGTTGTCGGCAGACGAGGCTTGTTCCGTTGACGCTACTGATACCTAGAAGAGAAAAACAAATCAAGCATTGTGATATGGCAAGCACCAGTTTTTTTTACGAGAATTCGTAGTGAAACAAGCTGTAAGTTCCTGACTGATGCTGACTGACAAATACATTTGACTCATTACCTGATTCTCAGCGCCCGTAGCATCAGGCAGACTGGGAGTAGAATGGCTCTTCCTGCCAGGTTTAGCGCCCTCAGTGGCGCCACCGCTCACAACTTTCAGATCAAACTTGCCCTCAGCCCCCATGCGGTATGAGTTACGTCCGCCGTGGTCCCACCTAGGTGAAATACTGTTCGTCATTACTTTGAAAGCACTAGCGACACGGGTTTGATCCAATTTATTGGAAGGTGCATGCCCACTATTAGGTGATGGACGAAGATAAATCGAAGACATACATGACATAAACCCTGCCATTATATAGATCGGAGTTGACAGTAATCGCGGCACTGCCAACCTCTAGCACGTAGTACTCTCGCGCACCACGTGACACACAGACATACCTGACATCAACCCATCCGTTATGTAGATCGGAGGTGACAGTGCCTAGCGCGGGATGCGGTCCGTCCTGATCGCGCCACTTCCAGTCAGCCCCGCGCAGTACTCTCGCGCCTGCGCAGACGCCGCGCGCACCACGTGACCAGCGCCGCGCCCGCGCCCCGCCGCCGACAGCGGCCGTCGCCGCGGCTGTAGTCGCGCCGCTGCCGCATTGACGGGGCGGACTGTCTACTACACTTACCACCTGGTGATAAATACACATTTGAAACTGCTGTGAATAGTGTGCATGCAGTTTTAGTTTTTAGGAATGGAATTTTTACACCCTGTCTATACAAGTTTTATCATTCACTAAGCAATTACGGGTAGCTTCCGAGCAGTTCCGGGTTAGCTATGCGTGACGTCGACTCGTTTAGATTTCTCGGAAGACGCGCTATTGAAACCGGCATTCAGCTCCAACCATCTAACCTTGCCGTATATTTCCATCCCCGATAGCGAGAGATAGTGACTCTGGCCGCTAGCGTTCTTCCCATTCTGCTGTATGCGTAGGTAGCGGTAAGGCGCGTCGCATCGAATTCGCCAAGTCGCTGTACTGCCCGGCTCTTGGAGAGCTTGCTCGTCTGTGTGTGCGAGCAATGTCGTCCACGCTACACCGTCCATTGACATCTAAAATGTAGAAAAATATTTCTTTTCTTTCGTTGTTTAACTTTACGGATAAAATTAAATATTTTTACAACTGGATAGACTCCAGGCACGGTAGATAGCCCTTCAAATCTCTGCGTACTTACCATTGAAAAATTCTTATGAAAAATAGTTCGGACATACCTCTGAATACGTCGCTCAGACACTCGAGAATGTTGACTAGCAAGATATTGGAAGGTATATCTATCTACCATGCAAGGTGTTTACAGTGCCTTGTTCGTCTAGCCTAATATTATTGATAACAACTCACTTGGAATAACCAATTCCTCAACGCCGATCTTCCATACCCTCTAGCATGCCGTAATGTATACGCAGACGGTACAATATGCAGTCCCAGATCCACAGCAATAAACGCACGTCTATCGTCATTTGTATGAACGTTTAATGGCTCTGACGAACGGGACAATGCGTCTTCAGCACGGCCGTAAGGTAACTGACGTCCGTCGGAAGACCACACGCAAACTAAACCGTGTGCGCCCGGGTTTACCCATTCGCATGTCCCTGCGTTTGTGCCGATGAAGTATAGCACGCCGTTCTCGTCAAAATCGTGCTGTAAAGGCAAATAGTTCACATAACCCAAAGAGATAAATTAAAAGCTTTCTAATCGTAAACTTCAAATTATAGTTTTTTCAAAAAAATTATACAAATGAAGTATGAAACTCACATCGTACGTAAAAGTAATAGGTCCGTCTGTTCTGATTTTCTGCATGAAATGGAAGGTAGCACGCTCCATATCGTACCACTGCCTTGCCACCGACTTGGCTAGGAACCGCTCGAGTTGTCGCACTGTGGTTAGAGCTTCCACTTTCAAGTTCCGTCCATTGTTGTTACCGACTGGATTCGCGTTCGGGTCTTCTACTGAATCATCGTTAGCGCGCTCCACACGTATCCTAAAGAAAAATAATATGCCACAGCCACATTTTAAACCTGCGGAGTCATTTCATTTTATGGGGATTAAAAGCTCTCAGATAGTGATCACAAATAGAAAAATGGATCTCTTTATCTGATGGATCGACAAATGAAGATCGCGAGAAGTATCAAAACCGTTCTTCCTAAAAATCTCTGGGCAGTTCAGCTCTACGCTCTCGAGTACTGCCAGTAGAGGTGACGTCACAGAGCTGGTCTATAGGCTACAGTGCAGTACCTGATGCGCTTGGTAAGTAGATGTAGCGAGGCGGCGGGTGCAGGGGGTGGGGCGTCCCCCGCGGGGGTAATGACCGGCAGCCGCTCCACGCTCTCGAGTACTGCCACTAGACGAGAGGCTACTGCACCTCCGCTACGAGCTGCCCATTCGCCGACCACGCGAGCTCGTTCGCTTGCTTGACCAGGGCCGTCTGTCGGATTTTAGTTTTGTTTAGTTTAGTCTGTAGTTAACCATAACATGTTCTGTGGATAACTAGAAACTAAAAAATAATATTATTTAAATATAAAATAAACGAAATATTTTTGGTTTTTACATAACTCCCTCTAGTCACAAACTAAGCAACTGACTGTAAAGATAGGTGATATTTCAAATCATAACTCACATGGGTAATAAAAGTTGACCCTGTATAGATTATCTACGATCGAGGTTTCCTTTAGTTCTGTTTTTACACGTTTTAATGTGTTTGGAATAGAATTAGCAATATTTTCCGGGTGTTGCGCAAACATTGTTGGAGGAGTGAAAAAGATAAGTGTAGTAAATATTATACAACTTTGCATTTAAAGTACATACCATTCGCTTGGGGCGATAAAACTTGTAGCAGCGCGGGTGCCAACCCTGAAGACTGCAGTTCGTACGCCGATAGATGTTCGTCGCCGCACAGAAGATTTGTGAGCTGATCTAGTGATTCGATCAGCTCTTCTTGCCAGTCTCCTATGGAATAATCATAAATAAGCACCACAAGCAGTAACAAAACTCCTTACTAATAAGTGATTATCTAAGTTCTGCTACCGTACATGTTTCTGCCAGCAATCAGTGATGCTCGGTTTACAGTGTTCCGTCCGTCACCCACACACATGTATCTCAAAAAAGATGGATGTAGTGCAAAGCCTTACTAACTCCGACAACTTACATTGCTATCAAAACGATGTCAAAATAATAGTTCAGCGAATCAGTGAGCAGTAAACTGACATAGATTGTAATTGGTCAGATTTTAATGATATCAAAATATAGACAACCAGGGACATTCAGTCACTTATTTCCATAGAAGACGTAAATATGACAATTTAGGCTTTTTTGATGTTAAAAAAGTTAGACAAACCAGTAGGCTGAGTGGCGATTCGTTGCAAGCGAGCTAAAAGCGCCCGCAGACGGGCAACCGGCGGGCGAGGCTGTCGCGTCGCCGCACTCGCCAAGTGTCGCGAGTATAGATTGCGCGCTCGCTCACACACCTGGGAATACACAAATGGATAAATATTTCAGTCTATTATTATATTGAACTAGGCCTAAAAGTAAAACTTGATGAACATCTAAGTTTATGTTTAGTGCGGCGTTAGACAAATGCGATAGGTTCCAGAGTTATTTCATACTTCATCCGTATTAAAAATCAATTCCTACAGCAGTGACCACAACGTTGATCTGATAACAAAGCCAAACCAGGAGTCCACATTGTAAATTACCTGGGCTTTTACAGTTTCCGTCTTGGTTGCAGCGCGAGATCTACTCGGGTTAGCTGCAGTGGCAACAGCTGCAGCCGTTTTACGATCATTCCATCCACTTCCCAATTCTGAAACTAAAATATCGGTATTTAATCTGTAACATCTTAATATAGTGAATGCGAATAAAATCAGTACAGTACACATACCAAGGAAAGTTTCGGCCGTAAACGCGTGCCTAGTGCCCCTGTTGGACTCGAATATAAAACCGGCCAATTCTTCTCTCAGTATCGTTGATTGCTGTTGTCCATCGGTATTGTGGATATGTAGTTCTTTATCTCTGAAAATTAGAACACGTATTAGAATGTGTACATTGTACAACTACCATTTACCTGGTGTAAAATAATGGCATACATACTTCCTGCAAGTTAGAGCCCAGTTCCCAATGATAAGTTTGGTAGGGCCAGGTTTGGAGAGAATAGGTTGAGGCACGGTGTTCTTCACTGAAGCTCTCGCTCTTTGCAATTTGTCTATGAATTCGCCCCGGTTTTCTGCAAAAATATATCCTATAATTACAGCAATGTGTATTATTTGAGACTTATTCATTTTGACTAGACATTTGCCAGTACTGAGCTTGAGTAAACTAAACATAATGTATACAATACACATAATAGAAATTGTCATACCAGTGTTGTCAGTCTGATGCTCAGGGCTTCCACTAGAGTACATAGTAGCCAGCTTGCCGTCCAGCAAGTATCTGAACCATCCGTTGCTGCCTGTACTGAGCTCGAGCGCTGCGACGTCACTCCAAAGATACAATGCATCTCGACCGCGGCAAAGCGCCCAATCTCGCCATGAATAAACCACGCCGCTTGATAGGCAGGATGCGTCTTCGCTACTGCTTACTGCTACGCTTGACATACTCGCTGTTACTCCTGATACAAAAACATATCCATTTTCATGAATTCCATATTATTCACTTCAACCACTGTTGGGTATAAGCCTCTCTATGTTTGTGCTATCCACCACGATCCTCAGACTATCACACAAAACATTGTTCGTTTTGTCAGTAAGTGCTGTATTCATAAACAAACATAAACTCAAGCGCGACTCACGCATAGATTTGAATAAAGATTTTCATAGAAAATTAATTTACACAACGCGTTACTCGTAGAGCTCCGTTTAGTAAGAAATACTTTGAATTTCAAAACAAATATAATGATTTTAACTCGTAATATTATAATCACCTGGTGCAGAAGTGGACGAATCTGTTAGTGGAACGGCAGAGGAGGCCAGTGACTCAACTTTGCTGAAAACGCCGAGTCGTGCAAACTGCTCTAGATAGATATCCGAAGCTTTTAGCATCAGCTCTTCAGCAATACCGAGCACAACTAGGTGGCCGTCGTCATCATCCTGTATAATCAAACATGTTTTACGAAACCTCGTTTGGATGTGATGCAGTGATTGCAAATAAATAAATATTCTTGGACATTACACACAACGCTCTCTAGTCACAAACTAATTAAGGAAAGCTTGAGCTATGGGAACTAGATTGCTGATAAAATACTTATATAATTTTTTTCTTTTGTTTATAGTATTTGAATATTTTTTTTATGATATAAAATGATAAAGCAGATTCTGAGTGGTTGATTTGAATCTAACATTGAATTAGCTCCCCGAGCATGTATGTCGGTATGTATATCGAGCATCTATCAGGAACGTTAACTGTCGTATAAAAATAGTAACCTAATTGAATATGACCCTAGTATTTAGTCTAACTGCTATCATGGGTTATTTTCATTTTAGTCATACATTATACTGCATGAAAATTAGCAATCACACAACAGATACAGAACATTTCTAATGCAAGTAAGTTTCGATGGTGTGATGTTTTTACAATGTGGATGCATTTAGACAATTACAAGTTATGAACTGTGAAGTTTATGTAACAGCTCAGTAAATTATTAGTATTCGAAAGTAATGGTTTCATGACTACGTAAATATCATTTTAATATACAAAGCTGAGCGACAAATGGATAAACTAACATCCGACAATCAATACAACGTTGTCGTAAGCAAACATGACGTTGTGGCTCCAAAATATTGACATAAGAAACGCATACTGTCGATTCCACTTCCACATAAAAGTCCGAGGACTGAACATAGAAAAATGACGCTAAAATGAGTATTTGTACGCATCATCAACAGCCCTATAAGTTTAGGCAGAAGGTATTCGATCAATAGTTTGAGAGCCAGGCATCATAGTGCTAAAGGGTACATTAGTGCAGAGGTTTCATCACACCATCGGAACATTACCGCTGGCGGGCGGATATAGCGGCTGCGTAGGATGCGCGGCTGCGCGCGCCGGACCCTCACCTCGCCCTGATTATTACGATAAATACTTTTCACCAATTTTAAATTAAAAATTAAACACAAATTCACAGCACAGAATAGTTTGTGATTCTTCAGCGCTCATCGGCAATCGTACACAGACTAGCTAAGAAAGAAAAGATATTAGAGCCGCAAATATTATTCATTTTTTCACTCTTTAATTAATGCAGTCACACTTGCTAAAACCTGTTGTTCATAGAAAGCACCTACTGAATACCTTGTTCGTAGTGCAGCCAGCTAACAATTTTACCTTACGCTAAACAAATCATCCACAATAAAAGCAGCTTGTACATATTTGCTCCGCTGGAGTACACTAGTGACGGTAGTGACGTACCACGTTGTCGAGCACGGCGGCAACTAGTTACTTCAGCAGTGCGGCCTCGGTAATGGGGCAGTATGTGACTTGTAGTGTACACCAGCCCCGCTACAAAGTAAACTAGTGACGGTAGTGTGACGTACCACGTTGTCGAGCACGGCGGCGACTAGTTGCGTGAGTAGTGCTGCAGTGTTTGGGCAGCGTGCTCGCGACATGTCGCGTAACAGTCGCGCGGGTGCGTAGTGCACCATCTTGCGGACGAGCGACAGACAGGCGCGTCGCACGCCGGCCGCGCCTGCTCCTAAGTACCTCGCGCAGAATGCTGGCACCAACCGACTTAAACAATAGACAGTTAACATCGTTAATACTGGGCGACAAACAAGTTGTCCTGAGGTTTCACTCCATACAAGGAGAGTACTAGTCTAGCCCTGGCTATAGGAACGTCAATAACAAAGGAATGAAAATATGTAAGTACATAGCAGTACTGTTTGAAATAGATTTATTGCTTTTATATTATTGAACTTATTATATTTGTGATGTTACTTACTCCAGGTAAACTGCCGCCATTTCCTTGTCGCCCGTTTCAGGGAAATCATCTTCATTTCCCGATGATGGTGAATCGTGATTTCCCACCACCAACCATTCTCCAGGACACTGTAGTATTGCTGCCACTTCCCTGTGACCTGTAAATACTTCATTAATTATGAAACTTATAGCGGGGCCAATTTTTAAACATTCTCGCATTTAAAAAGCAATGTATAACATAAAATGTTTATTTCCAAAAGAAAGGGCGTAGAAACAATGAACTAATGCATAATTAAGTAAACTTTAATTGTAAACATAAATTTTCTCTGGAGTTTTACCTTGGTCATGGCGTTCTCTGGCCTTATCAAGGGGAGTCTTCCCATCTTCGTCACGCAAATCTGCGTTAGCTCCATACCGTAGTAGCACTTTAGCGATAGCTGGCCGACCGAAACATGCGGCGTAGTGAAGCGATGAACTGCGCTGACCACGGTTCACATCCGCTCCTATAGAAAACATCGTGACTGGTAGAGCCTAAATATTAATTATGCAAATAGGAAAAATCTAAATAAGGAAACAAATGTCTAGCTATATTAAGATTTTCACGCATGGTTTGATTCATGCATTTCGTTACAGCGGAAGGAAACCGTGAGTAAAAGTTTAATGTTTGAATATTAATGAGTCTCATGATCGTGATACCGTGTCGAATGACGCGGTCTGAAGCGAGAATGATTCGAAGTCGAGATGACCAATTGAGGATTTGAAATTGTGATTGAACGTATCGTCTCCAAATCGCTTCGATTTGAGTCAGAGGACACGCAGTTTCGGTTACAATTTGGAAGAATTTGTGACCTAATTAGTACGGGTAGAAGCTAGGTGCAAATAAAAAACAATACCTTTTTCACAGAGGAACTCAACCATTTCTTTGGTACCAAAGGCCGCGGCCCAGTTTAGCAATGTTTGTCCGACATCGTCGGTAAAATTTACATCGACGGCGCCACTTGATACCGCTGCTAACAGTGCTTCAGTATCTTTGCCTCGGATGCAATCTGCAAAGCAATATATAGTACGTATTATAAGTTTTAGGCGAAGACATGTTCCAAAAGTCATAGATGTAAGATAAAAAATGTAATTATAAAAATACTTTTTACTTTATATTTATAAAAAGCCTTTGAAGAATCGTTGGATTTATTTCTGACATTATAAAAGGTGATAGTAGAGTTACAGGTAGGTATCAGGCGACGCGTATTGTCAGGCACATACATACCTATAAGCTGCCTGTGAGATTTATCGCCGCGCGGGCCGGCTGCGGCGCTGGAGCCTTCGCCGCTGGCACCGCTGCTTGTGCCTGCCGCCGGAGTGCCGGTTCGAGACGCACCACTACAAACATAACACATGTTAGACACAGTCTAATCTAACACAAAATCACCGCCATGCCAGTGCTTCCAAACGGTGAAGAAAATCCGCGGCTTAGTCTGCTCCGCATGTTTAATGTCGTCCAGGCATTTTTCAGTTGTATAAAAAAATGATACCCAGGGTGGGTATATTGTCTAAATAGAAAATTTGAATAAGTGTAAGTTCGTGATCTGATTGGGTTATTTTATCGGGGGAAAGCTGTATATTTTGAAAATGTCATACCTCTGTATAGCGTGTCGTCCTTCGCACAGAAGCACTAGAAGCAGGTCGACCAGACGCATACACTCGAGGCACCATCGTTCATCTGCTTGCACAGCCGCCTCCACTGCTGAGCACAACTCTGCGCGGACTAGATCCTGCCAACAAAGTCTTTCATAAGTCAATTCATTAGAAAATCTACAGATAAATATAATTGTACTGTGATGTTGTGTAATTCTATTGTACTGTGTCCTTCATAAGAATTTAAGGATGGTGATACAGATAAATTGCGACTAAAATCAAAATCGCTTCATCTCAGACAATATCTTTGGGTTATATGATCTGTGTCTTGGGTAAAGTACCTCATGCATAAAGTTCTAAAATAAAAACAAACCACTCACGTGAGTTATTTGCGCCGATCCGCGACAAAGAGTTGATAGTAGACTGACAGTGGTAGAAACTGAAGGAGCTAGGCACTTGTCATCGCCGGTTTCAGTACTACCCAGGCGGCGGATCAACTCGTTTATCAAACCTGTGAACAGTGTGTCTCGTGGAATATAGGAACTTTTGTCAGTAGTTGTTCTATCTCTCGAAGGCGGTTTGGCTTTGTTTGTGTGCGTAAGATCCAAACCACTCACACATGCCGACGAAATATAAAGACAAAAAGATTAAAACTAGGGGCCTTACTTATGACAGACGAATAGTTAAACAGTTGAATCAAAGTTTGACATTACCTGTTAGTAGGCGACAGCAATAATTTAAACAGCTGAATAAAGTCCCAAAATAGCTACTATTACTAAAAAACCCAGTTGTCATTGCCATTAGCCGTAGCGCGTGGTGACGACTAGGGATAACCGCGACCCAGGATAACCTTTGGCAGGTTATTTATGAGAAACGTAAACATTTTAAAACTATTCATACCTACGAGTACTTACGTTCATTATTACCCTAACTATTTGTACAGCTAGAAACAAGATATAGTGTAAGGAGTATTCCTAGAGTATTATCTTCTCTAGGAATACTCTTGAATAACTACATAAACACATGCCACGCTCTAGGAATAAACACTTACCATGTTCGGCAAGGGGCGCTGGATCGGCGTGAGCGCGTGCGAATCTATCAGCCAGTGACGCGAAGCATCGCAAGGCGGCGTCAGCGACGCGCGCGTCACTGTGTCTCAGCAGCGCGGATAGAGAAGACACCGCGTCACCAACGCGGGCGTCTCCTGGCTCCATTTTCCCGCAAACTCTACAAAACGAAAGTTTACTTTTCTGGTCACATCAAGTGGATTCAGGAGGGGGTTAACAACGTCCCCAGGGTGGACCAGGATTTGTCGGAGTGCCTTTGTAGCTCACTCAAAACCCTCCAAACCGAAATCCTGGATCAGCCACAGGGCATGGCCTGAACGTGTTCATCTTATGCTCAACTTGACAAGGTTACTCTGCGCGCAACGCGTAATGTTACTTAACGTCACGTCAAGTCGAGTCGCTTGTGTCCTCATCCTAACTCCCAACAACTCATCCATTTCCCACTATCAGCCGACCTCAAGTATGACCAGACCAGGGGCCTTATGCTCAGTCAGTATTAGAAAAGAATCTCTGCTGAACTGAGAATAAGGCCTGACCACTTCTTGCGCAGAATAAATGTAACAGTTACCTCTAGGTCACTTTGTTTTTGCTTACCTACCGTCTTCCACCTTAGCCAAATAGGAATCGAACCCACAACTTTCGTCAATAAGCTGATCCGTTTTCCACCCCTATAAATGGTCGCAAAACACTACCCTCGCTTGGTTCATTCCAGTTCACCATGTGTTACCTCAATAATCAGACTATTTTAATTTTTTTTAACTCATATTAATCAACAAACAGCAACAACGGAATCATTAGTCATACTGTTGCAAGCTATTATGCAAGAATTTCCAATCAATTCATGTGTGAATACCTAGAGACCACAGCCATTGCTGAATGAAGTGTGTCCTTGTGTACCGAAGTGCCATGATGAGTAATGAAATGTAGCACTGAAGGAAGGCCACCTCCTTCCCACACAGCACCGGCCTCCCGTGTGCAAACTAACTCCAATACCTAAGCAAAAATAGATTATAATTATACAGGTGGACAGGACGTCATATGAAACATCTACAATATGAAAACACGAAAGACAATCATTATGTACTAATCATATAAAATTATCAAACTCCAAAAATATCATACTTTACAGGTACAAATACAAAAAACATTTATTGCCTCAGTAGGTATAAAGGTACAGTACATAGTTTTATGTAACAGCAAAGAGTTCAATAGGGGTAAATTCAGCATTAGCTGGATGCTAGACACGCAGCGCTGGTATTATTCGGTTTTCATAATTTTTTTCTAGGGTTTGTTTATGATTTGCCTGCTTCCTTACAAGGTCAGTAATCTAAAATCCAACTAGACAATAAAAAAAGCACAATGCAGTTTGCATAATTTAACCAAGCTAGTTCAAGGCCTATAGGCAATGTGTACGCTTCTTTAACAAAATCCCAAGTGATGTGTCTCAATTGTCGATTGGCAAGTTCAAAAACGTAATAAAACAAAGACTTATTTCAAAAGCATACTATAAAATATCAGATTATTTAGAAGACAAACAAGCTTGGGACGAACTAGCTCCAACTCATCCAATAAAAAAAAAAAATTGTAATCATACCTAATCATACAAAACGTAATGACGATTCAAAGTGATCAGTGAGATTTTATTGAATAAAAGCTTTTTGACTTTGACTTTGACTTATAGAAGTTTAAGAACTCACTTTGATGCACTGCTCTGCAAGATCCTTGCTCGTCCGATTATTCGGATCTACAGTGAACAGTCGGCTGCAAATCGCTTTAACTGCTCCTTCAATGGCCACTATTCTTCTAGTGCATTCCGCTGCAAAGATTATTTGTAAAAATACTACTTCTCAACAACCTGAGAACGTACGAGGTAGGGTCAAAAAGTTCGAGGAACTAAATGGGTTAGAAAGAGCTGAAACTCTCCAACTACTCAAACCAGGTAGAAATGTATTAATTATAACAAATTGGGAAAAAAACAAATGACAAATGACACAACTTGATAATCTGGGTGACTTAGGCCTATATGACATAATTATGGCGAAAAATAAAGGCATATCTACATATTTAAACCAGTTTTCATAATGTTAATGTATATTCCAAGTTGGGTTTTAGTTGCCATATTAGTAAATTGTATGAAAGATTAGTTTTAAAATAGAACAATAAAATGAGTACAAACCAGAGACATCCAAGTAGTATGTAATGGCTCTCGCAGTAACCTCCAAAACATTGTCCGGAGCATACTCATCAAGGAATATTTTACAAAGAGCTGGTAAAAATGTCCTAGGAGGACAGCTGTAAAGTTAAATTTTATTTTTAAATGAAATCAAGACAAAAGCATAGACCGGCCAAAGCATAAAGCATAGATAGTCACTTATAATCTTTTTAAAGTTTTGATCAAAGTATTGTATTTATATTTAAAAAAAATCTTACTGTTGCTACAATGACAATGGTTCATAGTTACCTTTCAAAACACCTGTCCACATTGTCAGACATAAGAAGTAGCATACATAGTTGTTCGAGGGCAATGAGCTGCATGTCGCGCTCATCACCCTGTCCAGTTAACAACCATTCCAGTAATGTTTCCGGATCTACTTCAGCCATCTGAACAAGAAAATAACCACAGTGTTGAAAAACTCATTATTATTATCTGAAGAAGATTTATAAAAGGAATAAAACAAAGATTGAGATTTACCTTTTTGGGAAATGTGGCGCTACTGACCTGAAAACATAAATAGAGGATAAATAATGAACATTTCACACAACACCCTCTAGAACCAAACTAAGCAAAGCTTGTATACTATGGGAACTAGATTGCTGATAGAGTACTAAGACTTGTACTTTATTATTTTTGTAAATAACTACATAGGTACTTATGCATCATACATTGTAACACTCAAACATAGAACAAACATTAGTTCTCAGTGGGGTTCCAACGCACAACCCACAGCATGGAAGGCAGAGCTAAAGCAAAGCACCAATGCCAAATTGCATGGTATACTCTAATAATAATGGCAAACTCTTTATTCATGCAGTGACTATGGTGACAAGTAACAAATCTATACCAATTTTTTATTGTGCATGAGAATTTGTTGAACTTTATCCCTGGTTTTAATAAACTCGATGTAAGCTTGGAGTAGTTACACAGTGTTTTGTGTTTATCATTAATATAAAAGTGTTTTATTTTAGACATGTCTAGAACTAACTTATAGTTACCTAGTTTTAGCATACATAACACTTTGAAAAATTGCCTAATGAGAAGAGAACACTAACCTAACTAAGAATTGCTATACTTACACAAAGTAGGTTATGGTTCCCAACAACAATAAAATCGTAGGTACCTACCTACCTACCTAAGTAATGCAGTGCACCTTTCTCTTCCTTCCTGGTTACAATGGTATGAAGTAAAAGGCTGTTGTTAGAGCTTTAAAAATTTGTTTACTAAATCAATCGGTATTGTGGTTCTATTCAACAAAAAATACTGCACAAACACCAACAAATAAATAAATACAGTTTGAGGACAAGTGTGAAGGTGACAATACAGAGCTTACCACCAACTTACCACTTCGCAATAATACAGTTACACCATCGATATAATTCACAAAACACTAATGCACAGAAAAATATAAAATAACAGTAAGTATGCAGGTAGATAAGTACCAGGCAATCGGGATAAAGTAGGTAATACGCAATTTACTTTACACAATGATTTTCAGGGAACTTTGAGAAAGGAAGGAAACAAGGAAACCTCTTTGCTCTTGCTTTGCTTTGCTTGCTTCGAAATGTTTTCACCACAGAAAAAAAATACTCCCTAGAGGCAAGAGGTTTTTCCACTATGGTTACCCCGGTTACCCAAATAACTCGAGTTTAAAAAAAACTGCTCTTCTCATCACTATCAATACATAGAAAAAAAATACTTCGTTTATGTGAAAATAAGAGTGCCGAAAATGCCGAGTATCCCAAATGTGATCCCAAACAATGTTTGCTAACGTGACGTCACGAAATCAAAAGTTTGTGGAAATAGAAGCGCCGCCAGTTTACGTTTAGTCGTAATTTTTTTCAATAATTGATGAAATGAAAATGATCAGAATTTGGTAGATTCTAAGGTGATTTTAAGCATTTGCTCTGCCAGCGACAGTATTAGCTTGCATGCATCAATCAACTAAGAACGGTATGTATGTATGTCTTTAGTGTAGCTTTTGTTTAGGTAGGTAGTGGTCTCCAAGGAGGACTGGGCGAGGTTGCCGGACTGGACCCGCTAGGATGTCTTTGTGAAAGAGTAGGTCCATTTATGCTTGTAGTAGAATCCTGGGTGCAGCTTCAGATATACGTCTAAGCCTATCATAATTGGCAGGTAGTAAGTAGGTACCTACTAATATTCTGTAGTACTACTTCAGAAAACCAAAGAATACCGTCCTAAATAATAAATAGGTACTGCAGATAATGGAAGGTCCTAGTGATCTATGTAGGTATATACTTATCTACTTAGCTTAACTGCTTGCTTGGTTGTCTTCACTCATGCGAAAATCTTAACTAATCTTAGGCCCGTATGCTGATTTACTGCTCAAGCACTGATCTGGACTCAAGCATGGATTTTTGTACAAAAATCTCTACTTGAATCTATGATTGAGTCCCTGTATAGACATATGGACCTGAGTTTGATAATGTTTCTAGGATAACATTGGAACAATTGTTGAAGAAAATTATTAATCAGCCAAGAAGCTATGGAGCCATATAAAAAAATGAACATGCCACCAAGAGATAAGAAAGATCTGGATTATCCTGTTGAATTAGAGACTCAATTCATTTTGAGAATGCCTGAAGAACCAGCAAAAAGTCTAAGAGAAGTTCTCAGATTGGGAGAAAACTTCAAAAATAGGCTAACAATCCAAATGGAAAATGATATGCGCCATGGAGAAGTCCGCTTTGATGACTGGCTACTGCATGCTAAAGTAGTGGACCTTCCAACTATTGTTGAATCATTGAAAACAGTTGATAGAAAAAGTGTGTACAAATCTGCAGATATTTGTCAGATGATGATTTGCAAAGATGAAATCGATCCAGCATCTACTGAGGAAGAATCACCAGTAAAAACTAAGAAGAAAGATCCATTTAAAGTGGACAAAAAGTTTTTGTTTCCTCATGGCTTAACACCACCAACAAAAAATGTCAGGAAAAGGCGGTTTAGAAAAACTTTAAAGAAGAAAAGTGTTGAAGCTCCGGAAATTGAAAAAGAAGTAAAAAGACTCTTACGAGCAGACAATGAGGCTGTCAGCATCACATGGGAAATCATTGATGAAGCTTCAAAAGAAGAGGAACCCACCGCCAAACCTGAGCAAAGTATGACTATGCCTGTAAAACCAGATAAAGGCAAAACCAAGAAGGAGCACATCAAAGCTGAAGGTGCCAAGCAATCATCATCTAAAGTAGAGGATATATTTGGTGGAACTTTAAGTGACAGTGATTTGGAAGATGAAAATGTAAACGTAGACATTGAAGATAGCAGGATATCTACCTATGAAGATACATATTCTGAGACTTCAATGCAAGCATCAGACTTCGGTAAAAAAACATTTGCTACAGAATTTAATTCTGACATGTTTTACTATCCACAATCTGGTGTTATAAAGCCTCCAGAAGCTGGACCGTCTAAGGGAAAAAAGAAGCAACCGAAGCCTTCTACATCTACAGCTGACTTGTATCATATCAGCAACTACTCTCATGATGCTGATGTTGACTTCAAGCTGCAACAGCTTTATTTAGAACTTGAAGAACTTAAACAAAGGAAGCAGAAGACTCAGCAAGAAATATCTGGGTTAGAGAATATGACCCTACGTCAGAGGTTTCAAGAAATATTGCAAACAATCAATAAGGATATTGCTTTCAAGGAAATTGAATACCAGAGACTTATGTCTTTTAAATAAAAAATACCAGAATGTCATGTCAGACTTAAGCATTAGTAATAATAAAATATAAAATAAATGTATAAATATTCATGGACACAACACCCTCTAGTACCAAACTGTGCAGAGCTTGTACTATGTCAATACATAAGTACATAGCAACACTCAAACACAGAACAATCATCCATGTTTGTCATCAGAGTCATCACACAAATGTTTGTTCTCAGTGGTTATCAAACCTACGACCTACAGCACGGAAGGCAGAGCTGTGACGCCTGTCATTTGCCAAAAAAATTACACATTTTGTTCATAAGCAACCTGATGCTAGTAGATATGTAGTAGATAAATAGATTCCCATGCATTTCTTTACACTTAAAGAGGTTGGCAAATATCCTAATGGTTATTCAGAGGCATAACTTGGCACAAAAACAAATGGCCATTTTTTCTAAAAATGCCTTCATGTCCACTTTTTGCAGTAGTTTTTACTTCATGTTTGCTTATGAAAATACAAATGGAGGCATTTATTCTGTAGATTATAGAATATATTAAATCTACTTACTTTCCTACTCCAAAAAGTATATTTCAGTAAGAAATTATTATTTAACACTTAATGGCACAAAAATATATAAATTTTATGTAAAGGGTGAACTTACTTAATGCTGAAGTGTTATTTGCCAGCCAACCCAAATATGGTGGTGTACCTATTAATGAAGTTGATGTGCGACATAACAAAAAAAAATTAAAATTAAAAGCTATGCTTATCTTATTTATAACTATAGAGGTGTGGTAAATGACTTAGGCATCTATATTTAAAGATAATGGTGCAAGTGTGTGTGCAGTGACATTATGCTTAAATAATTCATCAATGTTCCTACCTACCCTATTTTCTATTGACTTCATTATTTAAGAGTAGGTAGGTCTTATTAAAATACCTACCTACCTATCAACCCCCTATCTTATAAAAAGTTAGAGTAGACATTATGTCCTGTTTACGTATAGTAATCTAGACATAATGTCTACTCTAATTTTTTATAAGATAGACCACTAATATTTTGTATTGCACTAAAGGTGATCTATTATGTATATGTACGTACATAGATGCATGATATTTTATGTAGGTACCTACCTACCGATCTACGTATGCAAAGAAATGTTAAAACAAATATGTAATAAGTTGTGGGTAGGTACTGTAGGTTCTTATTGTAGTACCTAACTAATTAAATTTTGACATCTTAACTTTAATATGATAAATAATGTGTGTAAACATAGTTACCATAATAAATATCTTAAAAATAGTTTGTTGTTACAATTATTATAGCTTTTAAGGTTCCGGTTCAGTTTAGGAAAAACGGAACACTATGGACTCACTCTGGTGTCTGTATGTCAGTCTTTCACCTTCACCTAAAAATATTTAAATTTGAAGTTGTAAATTTGCCACGCACGGTACACCCTGTAGGACGCCCTTCGGCGCCGCCGGCGAGATGTGGTGACGATCTGTGAAATGTAGCTGCCCGCTGGCAAACACTGGATGACAAGCCGAAGACCGGGCTCAATGGTGTGTCTTGGGAGAGAACTTCGTCCAGCTGTAGACTGATATAGGTTGATGATGATGGGAGCTCGTGTTACATTGGCTTTGTCTCGAAACACTACATGCGCAATTGCGCAAGTAATAGGCTCCATGTCTAACAAAAAGAAAATTTAGAAGTTTATAAAACGAACGATTTGAAATTAATTATTATTCAATTCAATTCTTGTCTATGGCCTTTGCAGTGTTGCCCGCAATTTCGCCAATGTCACGTCTTATTAGACCTTAGCACGATGGAGTATGACCGGTGGTGAGAAGTAATGATCGGTGGAGAATTTCTTACCTACATGTCATAGGTACATTGACTTTAGGTAGGTACATACATACATAGGTAGGTATGTATAAAATAAATATAGGTACCTACCTGAATAGGTATTAGAATTTGAATTTTACAGGAAAAATAAGACTTCCCTAGGTAGATACAGCTTAGGTTCGAATTCCAAATCAAAACTTCGGAAGCCTCGGTGAGCATTCGCATTTGTTTGATTTTGATGGAATGTATATGGTCTTCTTCTTCTTTTAAACCTATATGGCCTGTGTCCGTCATTTCGACGGACAATTTTGCCAGTTTGTGTTTTGCTTTGTGCTAGTAACTGTTGCTTAGTAACCATTTGCTATAGTTTTTTTTTCTATGCTAACCAATTACCTTCATAAAAATAGGTACCTACCTACCTTTGTTTTTGTATGTTGTCATGACAACGATTTACTCTGTGTTTGTGGTTATTATAAAGTGCTGTTACTTATTACTCAGGGTTAGTGGTTACTATAATTGGATTCCATCCATATATTTCACAGCTTATCAGATTTGACAAACGGTAGGTAGGTATACCTACAAAGCAAATAGGTACCTACCGCAACCTAAGTAGACATCTGCCTACCCTTACCTATATAAATAGGTAGGTAAACATGTTGTCCTTGCCAGAAATAGCAACACAGCTGGTTGATAAAAGCCTTTCACGTGGAAATGAAGAAAATGCTCGTACCGTTATATTAGCAGGGAGCAAAGGTGTGGTGAGTTATTAAACTATACCGGTACCTAGGTACTAGTATTATTATTAATATAAGTAGGTATTATGATCTGTGAAAATACCTATCAGCACTAAGCATAGTAGGTAGGGAGGTAGATACATTGTTCAACAAGCGAGTAAAATATGGTTTTTCGGTAGAGACACAGATCATAATACTACCTATACTATACGTACTAGTAGGTATCTCTGCTGACTACCAAACCAAAAATAGTACATTACTGCAGCGGCCAGCATAAGAGGCATTGATGGACGAACGTGTAAATGTGGGCCGAGGCGAAGCCGGTAAGTCCATCAATGCCTAGTTGTGGCCAAGGCTTTGTATAATAGGTACTTTTCTCCGATAATGCGCCGAAATTAAAACTAAATACCTATGTAGTACCTAGGCAGAACTTTTTATTTGAAAATACAATTACTTTTCCAAATCTATGACGAACAACGACCAATTTTTCCCGTGTTCATCTGTTTTTTGTTTCATTATACAGCTCGGACATCTTCGCAAGCCAGTTTGAAAAATAAATCATTGATTACTTCCTTGGTTGCCATGTTTCGGAGTAAAAGATCGTATCATTTTTAAATTAGGTACACAACAGATATGATTTTACTACGTAATTAATTTGGTCGCTAAGCACGACGATATGGATTTTCCATACATCTTTTACCGGCTTCTACTCGCATGTATTTGGCCAGAGTCCTATACCAGTCTACTTGTATATTTTTCAGGGTAAATCGACACTCCTTTGTTCCTTTCTCGATAAAGCCGAAATTCCTCGAGAGACTTTGGTTCTAGAGTACTCATTTGGCAGAAGGTCCAATCAAAAACAGAGCATTGAGAAGACTATTTGCCACATTTGGGAATATGGAGGCAAATTAGAAGCATTGAAAGTTGTTTTATCTTCTATTCCCGTAAAAGGAAATTGTTACTTCTACATAATGTTGGATTTGAGTAAAGTGAAAAGTGTGTGGGATACAGTTGAAACATGCGTTCAAGCAATGCAAGCCGCATATTTCGAATCTGAGAAAAAACCGGAAGTTGTTTTATTAGGAGGAAAGTATGACATCTTCAAAAACTATGGTAGGTTGACAATAGTAATTGGTGAAAGTAAGATACCTTACCTACCTACAGTACCTTCGTGCATATAATGAAAGAATTTAGAAAGGTTTTACAAAATTTCGTTAGTAAGAACATTTTCCTCATCATTATTTTGAACTGTTTACAGATAGTGAAATCAAGAAAATCTTATGCACAACAATCAGAAGTGTAGCGATGATATGCAAGGCTCACATTATTTTCTATTCGTCGAAGGAGGCTTCTCTGGTCAGACGTGTTAAGGAAACCCTGCAAAACTCTGCTTTTGGAAACGGTATAGTGCACAAGGAAAAGAATTCAAACTTTACGAAACCGTTACTCATTCCTAGCGGCTCAGACTCGTGGGAGAGTATTGGCGTTGCACCGACTTCGATAGAGCAGGTAAGCTGCTGCAATGTCAGAACTTTTAAAAATCCAAATACTAGCCACTTGTATTTTTGCCTGTGATAAGTAACTTATTATAGCATATCTAGTCTATAGGCATTCCAGGTCCTTAGGTACGGTAAGTAAGTAGGTAGGTAGGTACATATACCTAAGTATACAAAATATAACCCTAGTTTAAATCTCGTTTCATAATGAGGTCGATTAAGTTAGTATTTATTTTCAGCTTAAACTCAAGCATTTATCCCAGATACCTCCGGAACCCGTAGCCTTTGAGAACACTCGTACCATTGGGATTGGCACTCAGCTGGGTGTTCAGACGCATCCAGAACCAGCATTAGACAAATTAGTAGCACTAAAGTATGAGGAGTTTCGCAATAAGGAGTTATATTAAAGGTTTGCATCGATGAATAGTGTTTATTGAATTCCAGTGAGTAAATTTATTCTACAATAAATAGGTACCTACAATACGTTCAGTTACCTAGGAATTATTTCTCCTATAGTTATCGTTGGTAAGTACACTAAGTAGGTACCTATAAGTATACCTACCTAACTACTATTTACTCGAGTTAAATATGTCTGTCCAGAAAAAAACGCAGTCGCCATGGCCGAAATCGGCTAGGAGGACATCATCATCACTACCCTTCAGTCATAGACTACATACTACTCTACAGTTTAAATAAGGAGGGTTTTCTCATCATCATTATTCAAGTATTTCACCTTTACAAAACTTTCCTAGCAAGCAGTCGTGCGTCCAGCGCTCTTATAGCATCCCTTACTCCATCGTTCTCAGAGTTAGTAGCGATGCTCACTTGCAAACAGCGCCGGGCAAGGGTCATGTCACCTGTCGACTGAGATCATCATTTAGGACCTAAATTGCATTTTAATAGGTTAACCTAGGATGTTTTGAGGCTTAAAATTATATTTTATTTTAAAAATGTGGCTGTGAGTTAGGCTGGAATTTAACGACGAGGCAAGAAGGACTAACTTGGAAATACTTAAACAACAATACCTACAACTAAAAAAGGGAAATAAAGACAGATTAGGTGATAGGGTAGGAATCACTAAAATGTAGACAAACGGCACATTAAATATTTACTTACGAGTGCCACATGAGCGAGGTTGAACCATATGTTTGCTCTAGTTTCGGGGTCAGTTGAGAAGTACAAAGCTTGTCGGAAACATGGCAATATAAGGTCCCACTGGTTGCAGTACAAGCAGCACAGACCCATGTTGTTATAAATCTCAGGACCAGGTGGATTTGTAGCCAGCAATCGCCTGAAATAAAACCCATTAGGTATTATGCTAAAAGATTCTAAAGCTATAGTGTAAGTTCCTAAATATTTGAGAAATGTCTAGGTACCTACCTGTAGTAACGTAAAGCAATTTCGGGTTGATCATTGTAGAAATTGTACAATGCTATACTTGCTATGGCTTCTACATTTGAAGGATCCTCTAAAGCTACCATTCGGTATTCCTGGACGGCAAGTGCCGAGTTTCCCATTTGCTCATTTATGCGGGCTTGCTCCAGTAACAGTGGAGTGTATTCGTGAAACACGGATAATCCCTGCTTACACACCTCTAAAGCAGAAAGAGGTTGATTCAACCCTACATACATAGCCACAAGCCGAAGATAAATAGAAATATGTTTGTGCTGCTTGAGTGCTTGGCGCAGGCATTCTTCAGTATTTCTAAACATGCCAAGAGAATAATAACATCTTGCTAGAGAGAAACTCCACCACCAGTCTGTTGTCTCGCCTAATTTCTGGGCTTGAAATGCCACTTCCATAGCCTGTAAAACAAAAAGTAACAAAAATTTAAGAAAAAAATTACAAATTACTTCACCTATCAGTTTTATCACACATTTAGATAACATATAATGTAATATTTCTTTGATCTATAGTATGGTACCTACCGTACCTAGCTATATGGTAAGAAAATAACATAGGGTGCATGTACACGTGCATCTGCTTACCTTTCGAACATCACCTTCACAATAATACACATATTCAAATAGAGTTTTAGCAGCCGGATTGAAAAGTTTATCCTCTTTACTCAGAAATCGCAATGACAATGGGACACTTTTGTTGAATGCCCCTCCGCTGGAGAGAGCCGTAGCTGCTCTGGATGCTCTTGAAGCTGTGTGAAGTGCCGCCGCCGTCTTGATGTTGCGCCGGACGTATGCTGAATTAGTGCCGCCACAAGACCGGGCTGTTGCCGTAGCAGTAAACCTCTGAAAATGAAGAGTTCATACAAATAAATAATAATAGTAGGTACTAGGTATATAACGTTTTCCAATAATAATGGTAGGTACCATTAATTACATAATAATTGAAGAATACACGTTTATTATTCAATCAGCTTTTATTGTCACGTCTACAAACCGCTATTAAATCACACACTTAATTATCCACGTCACTACTCAAAGTTAGATGTTGCCTGTACGGTGGTCGAATCACAACAACCCTCCTCCGCGGCGTCGGCCATCTTTTATAATGTTCCAACCGACCGCACGATCACGTCAGTCCCGAGTCAAATGACTGTCCGTTGACGGTCTGTATTCTACATCTCTTCCTTTCTGAAAATTGAAAAGACTTGGTTATGGTGTCACATACTTTACATGCAAAATCAATTTATAAACCATAACCCGATTGATAATCCTTAGATGGGTTTTAGTCCGACCTCGTCACCATCTTCCATACTGTCTTCATCGTTTACTTCTATATCAGGAGCAAGAGATAAGCCTGTCTCTTGATTATTGTCGTCATCTGCAGGGTCTGTGTCGAGCTCGTGCTCTTTATTCATTACCTTCCATTCTCCTCCAATTTTTTTTAAGTGTACCACATTTCTGCGGTATGTTTCACCAGTGGTATCATTTGTGATTTCTACGTCGCCTGAATTTGGTATTGATTTAGTAACCGTATGAGTGGTTGGTGCAAAAGTTGGTGTCAGCTTATTTTGTTTCTGGAAATTCTTAACAAATACCTTATCTCCTTGACGTAAATTATGGTTGACTGCCTTGCGCTTCCGATCGCTGTAGTTTTTTCCAAGTTCTTTTACCATTTTGTCTCGATCTCTAACTTCAGACTGCTGATCCTTATTTTCAATGTCTATAAAAGATGGAATTTTGTCTCGAAATTGACGTTTGTAAAATAGTTCAGATGGAGTCTTACCAGTCACTGAGTGAGGAGTACTGTTGTACATCATCAAGTAGTAAAGCAGCTCTTCTCTCCAGTTTTTTCTCTCTATTTGGCTGATTTTAATGCGTTTGAGTATGCTTCGGTTTTGTCTTTCTACTTCACCATTCTGTTGCGGCCAGTATGGAATAGTGGTATGTAGCACAATACCGCATTCCTGAAGATAGTTCTGGAATTCTTGACTGATGAATTGTCTCCCATTGTCGGCGGTAATGGTCACCGGATATCCCAGTCGTGAAAATATTTCTTTCAGGAACTTGATCAAGTCTGATGAAGCTATGCTTTTCGTGATTTTAATTTCTTTATAGCGGCTGAAATAATCAACTACTACTAATAAATAGTCACCTGTAGGTAGAGGTCCTAACAAATCCATGGCCACGTCAATCCATGGTTCTATTGGCAACTGCCGGCGTTTCATGGGAATAGGTGGGTTTGGTGCAGATACTAGTGTACAACTTTTACAGTTTCTTACCGTTGACTCTGCATCTTTGTCTATTTTTGGCCACCAGACCTTAGTGCGTAGACGTTGTTTCATGCAAACAATTCCTGGGTGCCCTTCATGTGCCGCTTCCAACACTTGTGGTCGTAACGTTTCGGGAATGACTATTCTACTGCCTCGGAGTAAGATGTCATCTTGAAAACAGAGTTCCGTTTCGAAGACTTTGTAGTTTGTTACTTTCGGATCCCAAATGTGTTGGTAGAGTCCTTGTTTAACCTTGGTGATTTCCGTATCTTCACTTGAACTTTTCTTGATGTTTTCTAACGGCACTGCTATCGGTCTCGAATGTTCAATTACTTGATTGATGTATTCGTGATCTCCTTTACATACGGAATCAATAGAACTGCAATCGCTGGAGCAAAGTCTGGACAAAGGATCAGCTATGTTTGACTTACCAGGCCGATAAACAATTCTGTAGTTGTACGACTGCAATCGGAGAACCCATCGTTCGATACGAGCGCATGGCTTGGAGTTTTTCCCGAATATAACTTCTAATGGCTTATGGTCGCTGATTAACTCGAACTCTTTTATTCCATACAAATACATTTTAAAATGTTCGACTGCCCAGACTAAAGCTAACGCTTCCTTTTCGGTTTGGCAATATCTTTTCTCACAATCAGTCAAGCTTTTGTTGCCGTAAGCAATAACTCGAGGGCCATTTGAATTTATTTGGATAAGAACTGCCCCCAAACCAACTGGGCTAGCGTCTGCAATTACCTGGGTCTTATCTTGTGAATCGTAGTATCCCAGTGTTCTCACACAAGTGAGCGAGTCCTTAAGTTCCATAAACGCTTGGTTTTGCTCAGCATTCCAAACTTTCTGAATGTTAGCGTTTTTTCCCAGTTTTAGTCGTAATAGTTTTCGTAGAGGTTCTGTTAAAGTAGCCAAATTCGGTATCCATTTCCCAACGAAATTAACTAGGCCAAGAAAGCTTTGCAACTCTTCGATAGTGTTTGGGGCCCTGAACGTTTGGATGTTATGTATATACTTATTCAAGGGTTTGATTCCTTTGCTTGATAGCTCATGTCCCAAAAATTCAATCTTACTTACTCCGTATACGCATTTGTCTTTATTTAGTAGAACGTTGTTCTCTTCTAATATCTTGAGTGTTTGCTGTAGCCGTTGATCGTGTTCTGTTTTGCTGGATCCGAAGACAACGATGTCATCAATAAAATTAACGGTACCTTCACATTTTAATAGAATGTGTTCCATTATTTTTTGGAATAACTCCGGGGCACAAGATATGCCAAACATAAGTCTCTTATATCTGAACATGCCTTTGCTTGTAATAAATGTCGTGATAAATCGACTGTCTGGGTGGATCTCACATTGATGAAATGCATTTTTCACATCAAGCCTAGAGAATATCTGCGCTTTTTTGAAGTGTGGTAGTAGTTGGTCCATTGTAGGGAGAGGATGATTCTCACGAACGATTGCTTCATTAGCTCTTCGCATATCTATACAGATACGAACATCCCCGTTTTCCTTTAGGATCGGAACCATCGGAGATACCCATTTCGAAGGTTCAGTGACTTCTTCTATAATATCAAGATCCAATAGCTCTTGTAATTTTTCGTTGACTTTACTCTCCAACGGAATAGGGATTCTTCTATATGGTTGGCAAACTGGCTTAGTTTCTTGTTCGATAGGGATCTCAATAAGAACATCTTTGAATTTGGGAAATGTTGTACGGGATTCCTTTGCTTGCACCAATTCTAAAGCATTTACTTTGACTCCCAACTGCAAAATGCCTAAAGCAATTGAAGTATTTTTACCAATTATGTCTTTTGTGCCATCTTTTATCACATAGAAAATTCCGATCTCTGTTTTGTTGTTGACTGCTATTTTTGCTTTAAATGATCCCAAGACAATTAATGGTTCCTTACTTCCGTAGGCATAAAATGTCTTATCCGGTGTCGGATTCATATCGAAAACATCAATTTTCTGTTTCTTCATTTTTTCCCAAGTCTTGTCTGTCAGTAAATTACATTTGCATCCAGAATCAATTAACAGTTTTAATTTTTTACCTCCTACTATGCAATCAACTGTAGAGTCTTCGTCAAAATGGAACACGTAATCAACTTCTTCTGTTCTTTTATCATCATTTTGTGTTCTTGGCTTTTTTGTAACTGTAGTGTCTTTTACCTGCGGGTAGGATTGCCTTTTCCTTGGGTTCTTCGTAAGGCATTGCTTCTGGAAATGTCCTGTTATATTACATTTGTGGCATTTTACTTTTCTGGCGGGACAATCCATTGTTTGAGCTGTATGCTTGTAGCTACCACACCTAGTACACTTGGTGTTGTTTTTTGTCCTCGTATCAATCTTGTTGATGCTACTACTAGATGGCTTCTGGTTAAAATCTTCCATCTGTCGGTTCACATTTTCCAATGTGTTGGCTTCGATTATTATGTTTTCCAGAGTCATACTGTCACCGCCTTTAAGGATTTTTTTCCGCAATTCTGCTGACGAACATTTCTCCGTAATTTGATCTATAAGATGCTCTTCTTTGTTAGTAAACCCACATTTATCTGCTTGTCTCCTTAACCTGACTAGGAATTTTTCAAATTTTTCTTCAGGTTCTTGTTTCATCAGGCGTAAAATGTGTCTTTCATACACTTTGCTTTGCTTTGGAGAAAAATACTCATCCAGTTTTTCCAGTGCAATACTGAAAACATCTTTAGCCGGATCCTCGACATTCGATACATGCGCACCTGGTATGTTGTAATATATTTCTTGAAGACTTAAACCGCCCATATGAAGCAACGTTGCTCTTTTCTTGATTGCCGCATCTATATTTGCAGCTTCCAGGTATATACATAATCCTCTTTTCCATTTCTCCCACCTTATGCCGATGCTGTGGGGATCATTATCACAGTCAAAACTTTCCAGAGGTGGCAATGATGACATCATGTTTGGCTGAAATTAAACAGTTTTGGCCATCAGTTTTGTTAATATATGCTGATTATATGCTATTATGCTATTTAGCCTCTCAATAAATGCCTTTTATTAATATGTTACTTGAAGAATCAATACAGTACCTATGTACAAGATTATACGTACATACATTCGCTCATTAGAGTATCATTACTAAGGCATGTGGGTAGGTTGAAATAAATATTTCGCATCATTAGTAATGAAAGAAATGTAATTGAAACGAATGTAGGTAGTTACTCAAAATTGTTGACCTATATCTTGTTTGTGTGATACTTCTTTTTCCCTTCTCTTTTTTTTTTTTTTTTTTTAAATGGTTAATTTTATTTCTAAAAACCACCAATTACCTTGGACCATCATAACAGTATGTCCATCTTTTGGACCATTACTTTACGTGTCCATTAGTCAACAAGAACATCCATTATTTGGATCAAATATAAGCATGTCCATTCTATTGGACCACTGCATTATTTTATTCTTGTTTTAAGAGGGAAAAAAAACTCACACAAACAATTGGAAATTTACTTGCGTATTTTTTATAGTAATTGTAAGAATATAATATTACTTACGGTTTTACTCCTCGTCGCCACTGAAGAATACACGTTTATTATTCAATCAGCTTTTATTGTCACGTCTACAAACCGCTATTAAATCACACACTTAATTATCCACGTCACTACTCAAAGTTAGATGTTGCCTGTACGGTGGTCGAATCACAACAACCCTCCTCCGCGGCGTCGGCCATCTTTTATAATGTTCCAACCGACCGCACGATCACGTCAGTCCCGAGTCAAATGACTGTCCGTTGACGGTCTGTATTCTACAATAATGAAACTTTTTTTTATGAGAGTAATTAATGGAACAAGCAGATGACTGCCTCTGGCTATAACAATGAGCATGTAATCTGAGGACGTCCTCTGAGAGGCACACTGCGTCCAGCAGGTGTTACGAGTATACCTAAGTCTCATGTACCTGTGCATCCAGACGAGCTCTAAAGAGCTCTACTTCTATACTAGTAGTTCGCCCCGAACTAAGATCTCGTGATGGTCGGAGGTTACAGGGAGTAAACGAATAAAACCCAAGCAATTTTTATTGACTAATGGTTGTAATAAACTTTGCAAATCGCTTCGGAATCGCCGTCTAGCTATGTACCAGTCTTACTTGAACTACAAAATCATTGAAACTCCAAGAAATGGTAGCTCTCGTTATACTGGGTTTGCTAATTTTATAATTTTTACAACAACTAAAAAACTATTAGACCTAGAATAAAAAAAAACCGTTTTGGAATGTATAAACAAAACCCTATAATATGACACCCCACTTAATATTATTGTACGACTTTTTTTTTACTTTCTTTGGACCCTCATAACTTCACGACCCCTTGACCGATTTACTTCATTTAACAAACCAGTAAAACTTAATAGTACTATCCGTATGCCTACCAAATTTTATGAAGATCGCATGAGCGGTTTAAAAGATCTCGTCGAACAAACATACAAAGCATTTTTGTCCAAGTTGTCACTAAGATCTCTTTCGCTTCGCTCACTCGATCAATAAATAACTCACCTTGGGAAAATCGAAATTTTGTGCAGTTTTACGGGCTTGCTGCTGAAAACTCTGAAACGATGTACCTGGTCTTGGCGTTTTAGCCACTGCGGTGGATGTTAAACTGTCATGCTGCGGAAAATATTCTACTTCTTCGTACCCATTGCCAGCAATTTTAGCCAGAATCGACATAGCGCGCATTCTGATGAACTCTACCATTCGCTCATCTTTTTGTTGTAGTGCAGCTTCGCATAATTTGAGACATTCGTCGTATTGTTTAGTTTTGTAAAGGTTCAATATTTTGTAATCAGTTTCCATTTTTGCCTTTATATTGAATTAAGAACTTAGTTAGGTAATTCAGTAGAATCGTTTTGGTAATCTAAGTCAGTAGGTAATAATAATGTTTGTTGTGTCTGAGCTAGTTGCTATGCAACCTCTATTAGTAAACAAATTAAGAGAGGTAGAATACCCAGCTCAGAAGAATGGAGTATTAATTTCAGCGAATATAGGTAGTAAAACTTTAAACTTGGCAGGTAAGGTAAAACCTAGCTTTGATTTTTTTTACTTGGTAAATAAATCAAACCTCGGTACGAAACTGAAAACTCTCTTTTGTTTACTTAGGTAGGTAGGTTCATTAATTATTCACTCACTGTTATATTCACGGTTCGCTACTCTCGCCCGTCGTCATCGTCCATCCGCCTCATAGAACTTTATTGCTGTTCTGTATCTACCGACTTCTAACGCTAATGCAAATAAATGGGTTGAAAATACATTTTGTTAAACATTATTTTTCAGGTGTTGTAAACATTTTGAGGGTTTTGTGCTAAATCTATTCTTAGTATTAACGGAACAGCCCCCCAAGTACCGTTCTTGTCGATCGCATAATTTGACATTTAGAATCGTCAAAATTCGTTTTATCGACAGTTGCAGGTAGGTTACCAACTTAGTCGATCGGTAGACAAATTCGTGAAATTTTTACGTTAGCTTGTCATCCCGAAATTATTTCTACTTAAGTAATAAATAGATTTTGAGATGGATAGCTAATGAAAATTGTGATCTCAAAAGTTAGGAATTTAGTATAACGTGAGCTTTCATTTCTTAGAGTTTCAATGGTATAAGTAGTTCAGGTAACACTGGTAGCCAGCTAGATCGCAGTATCAATATGATTCACAAAGTTTACTTCAGCCCTCAGAATATTGGTAATCAAAAAAAAGTTTCTTTGCGTTTTACGATTTACCCAAAATAAACGTCGAATCTAAATTAATTTTTAGTTTTCACAACGACACTACTAAACTAGATTAATTTTTTTGAATGGTTACGGGTTGGCTATCCCCGAAGAGACTCTCCCAATAAAAAGCAAGACGGGATTAATTATTTTCATTCGCATCAGAAAATTTCTCTACTACACATCAACATGTTTCTCAGGATTGTCGTGTTAATTTTATCCATTGGTCAAATACTTGCTGCAGAGTCATGGAGGAAACCAGGGTGTCATAAAATTGGTTTGTGTTAGTTCAAATCAGACTTAAATTCGATCTGTGGATTCCTTATAAGCTAAAAACAATTCACAGGGCACACCAGAAATATTAGCATACCAGACTGCGTGGAATTCAAAATCACAACAAACGCTTGCCGTGGATACTGCGAGTCGTGGTCTCTCCCAAGCATCATGCTGGGCTTCAAACGGCATCCTGTCACCTCGTTGGGCCAGTGCTGTAATATTATGGAATCTGAAGACGTGAGTCGTACAGTAAAAACATTTTTTTTATTTGCTAGAATTGGGGGGGGTGATTTGACAATGTAACGAGTGTTCTGAGTAAGTACTGGATGGTGGTATAGGTACCTACCTATACCACACATATACTACACATGCACGACCTACTTAATGTACCTACATTAGGTAGGTCGTGCATGTGAATTTTATACTTAGGTACTGTTACCTACAAAGAAGATTGCGCGTGCACGGGCCACATAAGTTGTTTAAAAAACAATTTTAAAATGTTACGAGTCACGACCTCGAGTTTGATAAAAATAAGAGCTGCATTTAGAAATATCAAAAAAGTCGATTATTTTTCGTTAAAAAATATCTATAGTACCTACCTATGCATAATTCAACCTGTCAAGCAAATACCTACGTACTGTAAAATAACAATGTATCTACTGTGAAACAAAACAAATGAACACTTTAACGCAGGAATAGTAGGTACATTTGAAATAAAAGTTTCTGCCTCGCATTATTAGAGAAAAGTACTATACAAGCTTTGATTTCAATTTTTATTTATTTATTTCTCATAAGACATTAATTCATTAAAATAAACTTGTGAGATTCTCATACCTAAGCATTAAGTCCATCCACCCTTTGTAACAAATTTATAATTTTGTGCAATAAAGTAGGTATTAAATAAATTAAAAAAAGACATATTATGTCACATATTCTTACCTAGATCCGTAAAAAAATACAAGTTTAATTTATTTATTAATAATAAAATGTATATCAGTCTTATAAATAAGTAATTAGGTTAATTGGCCACAACTAAGCCTTATCCACAACTAGGCATTGATGGACTTTGATGTGCCTCGGCTTCGCCTCGGCCCACATTTACTTACACGTTCATCCGTCAATGCCTCTTTTGCTGCCGCTGCAGTAATGTACTATTACGCATTAAAGTTTAGTACCTACTTAAGAAGGAAGGTACCTTTGTAAAATTTAGATCAAGTGAGTTTTTGAAGTGAAAACTTCTTTAGCACCGTTGTGATTTGAAAGTCAATGAAACTAAAAAGCGAGGAAACGAGAAGAGAGATCCCAATTATCGTACGCATTCTAAGGAGACTGCTGGCCAAGCGGTCTAACGGATTAGATCGAATCGCTCGTAGGTAGTGCGTGGGTTCAAGTCTCGAGCAAACTCGTACACCTTTTTCCCAAACTTTTTAAAAAAAATATTTTGTGCCTGTAAGTTCTGAACCGTAATCGATGTAGTATACCTACATTATTTTTTGAACTGTTAGAACGACCTTGATCTTGAAGCCAAAATTTTTGAACGTTTCACTTCTATCACGTGTGAATTGCACACATGGTTTTTTTACCTATGTAGGTACATATATTTCTTGTGAGATTTTCTATTGGAATAGGTCTTCTTACCTACTTACCTACCTACCTATTTTGTTTCAGGTTCCGGCGAAAGTGTTATGCCTTGATGGCGAGAGGAACTTGATTTTTAAATCTGCAGTGTCATGTGCTTGCTACCTTTGTCAGAAAGAGTAGCAGAATAAGCCAATAATAATAATTGTGTCAAATGCATTAAAATTTATTAAATACCTAGATACCTATGTAGGTAGGTACCTATTTGATCTGTTTTAGCATTAAATATAGGTACTAACCCACCTAGGTACTTAAGTACGTACCTGCCTACCTACCTACCTATATAAGTATACCTACCTAGTTTATGTAAAATGTAACTTGTAAAATAGTTTTAGGTTATATAATATACCTACCTACTTATAAGAGATACCTACATTGCCTACCTAGTCTACCTACTTAGATAGGTAACTAGGTTTCATCTACCTAGATGTAAATAAAGGCGCCGGGACAAGTCAATTTTCTGGAATCAAAAGCTATAGGTACGAATTTGAAATAAATACCTACTCAAATATAATACCTACCTACATTGTTGTTTTATCTTTAAAAGATATATCTAGGTATGTATGAAAGACAGGTAATATAGGTAGCTGTAGGTACGAGTGTAAACGAAAAAGAATACAAGAAAATCTGCTCCTGAACTATAACTGCGCTACCTTATTACCTACCCCTAGGTAGGTACCTAACTTCTTAGCGGCATAATTTTTGGGACCTTTTTTATCAAACACTGCTAAAGAAAAAAACAAAATTGTCAAACAACACCATAATAGTAATAATAAATACTATATATACCGAATAAACAATCCATTGGTCTTCCTGGGACTCCGAGTCAAAGGCGATTGGAAAACACTACCTACCGTGTGGTCTCCTCAAGTTCTCATAGTCAAACTCTGTCATACGCGAAACGGCTGAGCTCAAAACATTTTTATGAAAAATCGATTTGTTGTTTTTGATTTCCACTACCTAATAATAAACTCGGATAAATCCGCAATAAATCTGTATCTCATTTAAGTCTATGGTCTATGATTTAGTTAGCTAGCTATAGATTACAAAATTATGACCAAAATAGCTAAAGCTAAAAATAATAGCTAAAAAGTGGCCTCCTGAGTACAGCTCGAGTCATGTCAGGACTCTAGTCTAGGACTATAAACGGCCTACGAATACGAAACGCTGCGCTGCGCTGCTTTGCCGGACACATTGAATTAATATTACTAGCGTATGGAAGAGACGCCGCGAACAACAAGTTTGCGCCATGAGTTGTTGCCGACCGGCAACAACTCATTTAGTCGCTCGCCAACAACCATCGTGACCGCATGCGAATAAAAAGTAATTCAAAATGCCGTCTTGCGTTTTAAAAACGTGTAAAAACCAATCGACTGTGAAAAAAAAAGATAGTGGCGTGACTTATAATCAGTAAGTAAACAGAATATCAACTAGAACTAACCAAAATTAATTTTTGTAGATTATTTTCTATTGTACGGACATTTTGTTTGAAAATCATAGATTATGAAAAGTGCTTCGTACAGATGGGATGTTTAGGATACCTACCTACTAAGGGTTGGTTTAACTAATTATTTTGAACTCATATTACTCGGCCTATGCCGTCTGTCTGATCAGTAATATGTAGTAGGTACTGTAGCTATCTTTTGAAATCGTCATTATAAAGCTTTACTATACCTATATTTCTTTAATGCTATGGCAGAGTGAGATAAGGTGTGGGGTCTAGTTAGTGCAAACAGGTACCTATGTAGGTATGTACCTACTTTTTGTATAAAATACCCATTTATTTTAAAACCAATGATTTTAAACGCTTAACAATTCATTTGAATTTACTGTAAATTTTTTCACGTTTTGAAATATAATATTCATAGGTACTGCATTAAAATTCAGTTTTGTATGTACAAAAGCTGTCTGAAGTGTCCCTTCTGCGGTGAAAAAATCTATGAGAGCGACATGTTGTTACACTATGTTGAACGAAACGCGTAAGCGCCCCGAAATTCACGGCCCTTACGACGTTTTGGTCGCGAGAAAACTATACTCTACTAGCGATCTAGCGCTGCATGTTTTGATAGTATGGTTAGACGACATCTAATCTTTTAGCGCTGCAGCAAATACTTGTCTTTGGGCGGGGCGCGCTCGCCTCAAGTTGCGACACGTTTTTGGTTTGGTATAGCTTCTCTATACGCTAGTAATAGTTCCTCAATGGCCGGACATAGTTTTACCTGTAGGTAGGCTTGCCCAACGCCCAGTACAGTACCTACCTATACCTCACTCAACACTCACAAAGCGCTCATGGCGCACCTAGCTTGCATCTATATAATCTTAACCGAAAGTGACGTTCCATTTGGATGGGTGACCGTTAGTGGCATTTACATCTGAGCGCTTGTACCATCCTCTCAGCCTTGCACAGGGGGTCAATCGCGCTATATTGACACGGCCGACCAACAGACGCTGCACAGGGCACGTCACAGGTACATCCCAGCTACGCACCTATCCATAATTTCCAGTTATCGGTATTGCGACAGCCCATAACAGCTAGCGGTCGCTGGCCGGTTGCCGTGGTCCAGCGGTCGTTCAGCCGTTAAATATGTAATTCTTTTTCTTTACAATTTCGCAAAACCGGTCAATCCATTCCATCATTTTGCAGTGTCCAACCCTAGTTTTGACGGCTGACAGTGACAATAGTAAGGAACATAATGCGTATTCTGTGGTAATGTATGTTTCGTCTCGATTTTGTAAACAAACAATTTCATCAAACTCTTTTTCTATTTCTACATAACTTTAGGAGGTGGTTTGTAAAACTTGATGATTTCCTATTAGAACCAGAAAAGAAAAAGCCTGTGTAACGTTATTACCTACATATTTTAACAATATAAATTGTTTTGTGAAATGCTACCCATCTAACAAATTGTTTTTCTCTACAGGAATGTAACTACCACTAAATACTCTTGTGTCAGTGCAAATTTGGTGGTATAGGTTATCTACCGTACATGCTAAATAGAAATAGGTAGCAAGAAATAGCACCCAACATCCTAACCTAACTGATGGAAATAAATACACAAAAACAATGTTGGAAGGTGTACCTCTCCCTATCTCCAGCTGAGACAGGACAAACTTGACTATGACGATGTAAGTATACAAAGCATCTACCTATATTTCTTAGTAGTTAGGCACTAGAACATTTCAATGTTTTTTGCAAATCGTTCGGGTGTAAAAACAGTTTTTAATTTTTCTATTTTCTACAGACAAATCAATCCCTTTTTATATTAGTAATAATATAGAGTTATTATGAATGAAATATAGCTAGGTACAACAAGATCATATTCAAGAAAACTTACCTATAATATTATTTTGTTTCAGTACCACCATCGGCTAAGAGTTTTCAAACAAGTGATGTGACTAGTACTTACACAAACTTTGCTAGTTTTTTCATATTTTTGTTAACCGTCTAGTAAAGTAAGCTTAGCTATAGGTTTTATAACTGAATTAAACAACATTGATTATTATTTAATATTTTATTTCAAGAGTTTTAGTCTTACTACCCCGGTCACAAACATTGAATAGATACATTGTATGTATTGCTAGTATATATTAGCTCACAGTGGTAGCTTGCCTTGCAAAATGGATGGGCATCACTTAATACTCTGTAGTAAGTGTAATTCACAACCTCAAGCTTGTTAGGTTACGTGTCTAAGATGGGTGTCTTCAATCTGCATCCAAAGAAGCTGAAATAAATAAAATTCATTTATCATAAACTTACATAACAAAATTATAGTAGGATATACTGGTAATATAATAATATATGGAATATGTAGCCCTTCAGAAATATCATACCATGAGGTATGGGTATAGTTAGTTTGAACTCGGTTTGATCGGTGAATAGCTTAATACAATTTTTAAACGGAGTAAGTTGTAAAGATAGGTAACTGTCTAATTTGGTTGATTAGTAGTAAGGAAGTATTTAATATTATTAATTCTGTAAGTACCTGGATGTCTATAACTTCCTCAAGGTTTTCTTCTGTTCACTCTTCTATGAGTTGATTCATTTCATCATGAGCTCACCCAAAAGGATTGGCACTGCTTTATTCCTATAGGATGTAGGTCTGTATACTTCTGCATCTCAAGCTTGTTATTGCCCGTCGACATGAATGTCTTATTTATACATTACAAGACCTGAAATAAAGAAAAGTTTAATCAGCAGGAAATACTTATACAACATTGAGCTTATCACCTATTTACCCATAGTTTATTGTAGAACGATAGATGGATAATTCTATATCTTATAAAATAGTTATTAGATGAAGGTGGGTAAGTATCTATAGGATTCCCTCTCATCATGCTGTAATGGGAAAGTCAATAGTGGCCGTTTTGAACATGGCCATTGCAACTTTGACTAAAAATATTGTCTAGGCAAGTAAACTCAAGGTTACCTAGGTAGATGTAAAATCTCAGAAATTATAGTTATTTATGTACCTAGATACTTTAGACTTATCTACTGTCTACTTGTGGAGTATGGAGTGGAACCAAACGGTAAATCGTCTAGCCTAGAGTGAGAGTTTTGCTGACTTCACAGATGAGAATTTTCATAGGTTAAACACAACATTCTTACCTTTGCAGCCTTGTTTGAAGTATCAACATGTGATGTGGTACGATTGGTGGCAAGTGAGGAGTAAACTTTGTAAACATTTGATGAGGCAAGTAGTCCAATACAGTGTAGGTATCTTCTCGACAAATTGCTGATCACTCCGCACTTTAGATAGGTATGTATCTTGCATTCTTGGCTTGGACAACACATCCAATTCATTTGCCCTCGCTAGTAAATCCATGCAAGTGCATTTTTAAATTATTTCCAAGGCATTTCAGTCACAAATAATTCTAAAACACTGCTAACGTAGCAGCGACGGCTCTCAAAAAGCACCGCCCGGTGTACTTTTTCCAAGCACGCTAGTCAAACGATAATCCGCCATCTTAAGCGTAGAAACAACGAGCGTCTAACCGATCAATTGCGGTCAGAAAATTAGGGAAATACAATATCCTGTGAAAATCGGCCGTAGCGTAAGAGCAACCGAAGCCGCTGGCGGTTACAACTTAGCGCGATTGACCCCCAGGTAATACCAATGATCTTCTACCGTACCGTAACGTAATTGTACCGTACCTAACCTAACTACATAATCTAGCACTGTCTACAGCACCGTCTACCTACAGCCAGCAGTTGGCAGCACTGAACGTACGTGGAACCATCGCGTGGAACAGTGCATAGAAAAAAAACCGGTGCTCTTATTTCCACACAAACTTTTGGTTTCATGACGTCACTTTAGCAATCCACATTAAGGTCCAACTAGTCGCCCACCTTTCCTTACAAACGTGGAAGGGTAACTACTATAATAATAATAATATCAATTTATCTCGTCATAATCTTTATGGTCTATCTTATAAAAAGTTAGAGCGGACATGATGTCTTGTTTAATATACGTAATCAGGACATAATGTCTACTCTAACTTTTTATAAGATAGACCATTAGTCTCTATGTATCTATATATGTGTATATAAACGCACACGTAGGCGGCCAACATTTTTGTTTGTAGGAATAAGGCTGGCCAAAAATATTGACAAGAAATAGGAACTGTGCTGTGGAACAAGCCGAAAAAAGTGATATGAAATTATGAACCATTTTGTTCATTTATTTATTACCTATTGAGCAACATTAAAAACTAGCATTAATTATTTGCCCTCAATAAAACGAAGTAATGTCTTTATTCGGTTTTTAATATGATATCTAGTAAATTGTGACTTCCACGAAGATGTTATGGAGAACGAATCAGCTGCATCAAAGAAGCCTATCTGGCAAAATTGTGTCCACTGTCCAAGACTGGTTTTCTCTACTGCCGCCGAGTTAGAAAGGTTATATGGCTTTATTTATTAAATTCCTAGGTACACCTTTCCTCTGAGAAAAGTTACAACTTATGTCATCAACTTTGTTTATTTTTTACAGACATATTCAGGAAAAGCACACCATCAGAGAAGGCTCAATCATTCTTTGCCAGTATGGGAAAAATGGAATGTGTTCAGCACTACAGTTTGGGGATTTACGAAAGGCAGGCTTCAAGTACCATGTGAGAGAATACCACTTATTTTCAAACGATGAGACCAGCGATTGGACTTTTTATTCTTCATCACAAAATCTTCCTGCTGTATTAAACGATCCCAACAGAGGTAAACAGACCAATTTTTTCACTAAAACATGGGGAGATGGTTTTGTTGACAAAGTGGAAATATTTCCAAGTCCTTATCTACCAGACATCACACTTGCACACTTTGAATCATACTGCAAGCGATTAGCAAGAAGATATCGCCGACATTGCAGACTTAAAGAAAATGTCCCTGCCAAGGCCAAAATACAAACAGTCACAGAGAATGTATGTGATGTTCCCGAGATATTTTATGAGCAGTCATTACCACTCAATGATTCATCTGTTTTTAGTAAAGTGTTCCCTAGTCTATGTGATTCTGAAGATTCAAATGTTGCAATAAGATGCCTGCAAGAAACATTGAGCACTTATCTTGATGTTGTGGAAATGAAGATTTCCAAGCAAGTGGCTCAGAAGTCAGATGCATTCTTTCATGCAATGTTGTCCCATGACACAATAATGGAGCAAATGGCAAAAGCAGTCAGTACTGTTCGACAGACCAGACAAAATATAAACCAAGTGAAAGGAAATCTGACTGAATGTCCATTAAAGTTAGTGCGCCTTACCAGAATAAATCAAAACTTAGGAAATGTGCATGAGCTTCTTAAACTTATAGTCACTGTCCAACAAACTCAGCCAATGATACAGCTGCTGCTGAGTACTTCAGACTATGTGGCTGCTCTTGATTTAATAAGTTCAACCCAAAAGGTTTTATCCACACGGCTATCAGGCATACAAGCTTTTAGACATCTATCACCACAGCTCACAGAAATGAAACGACTTATTCATAAAATGCTGACCAATGAATTTCAGAGATTCATAGTTTCAGACTTAAACAGGCCACCAAAAGATGGTTCTGAAACCTCGGACAAGGATAACTTAGTTTCAATTGTGTCTGGAATCCTGCGGCTGAAAGAGTTTGATTTTATAGATACATTTAAATCTGAAGCCATGACATCAGTTCAAGCAACCATCAAACAAAGTGTCATTGAAATTATTTCTGAAAGAGATGGAAGCACTGAAATAGTGTTAAGAGGATCTAATGCAGACAACATGTGGCTTCTTTGTAATGAAGGAATCACATTTCTTCAAAAGGTTACTCCAAGTTTAATGAATTTGTTCAAAAGGATTTCGTTTTTAACAAGCTTGATTATTGAAGTATGTCAAATGGAAGATGTGACAGGTAATGAAAGTGAAGAAGGGTGGACACATGAGGAACTGGCATCAGCAGAAGAAAAGCTAAGAAAAATGATAATTTCACTTTCAGACTACTGCAATGAGAGATGTGCCAATCTTATTGTAACTAAAACTGACAAAGATTATGTATTCACTGATCTGAGCCACTTATCAAAACTTTCAAAATTAATAGAAAACTTCTGTGAAGAGTGTGAAAGTATAACAGGTCATCACAGCAATGCAATGAACTTAGCACTAAGAAGCTTTGCAATGAAATATATCCAATGTTTGCACTCTGAACGCAGAGCCCAACTCACTGCAACACTCAACATGGAAAGATGGAAATCAGCAGACGTACCATACGAGTTGCAGAGTGCTGTCAATAATATTTGTGAGGAAGGTGAAATACCTAGCAAAATAGTGTATGAGACTGGCAAGCAGGATGGAAAATTTTTGGTGATCAATAAAGAAAGTTATTCAGTTGCGGGGACTGTTCTGCTTCTAATAAAAATCTTACTAGAATATTGTGATGCTACCAGGCAGTCTCCTGTGATAGTGCAGTACCTATTGCATTGCATGCTGGAGCTTATTAGACTATTCAATTCAAGATGTTGCCAACTGGTTCTAGGGGCAGGTGCAATTCAGAGTGCTGGCTTGAAAACAATATCAACATCCAATTTAGCATTAGTATCTAGGTCCTTGCAGGTGATCACATGGTTCCTCCCAATGATCAGAAGATTGCTTGAGAAGCATCATTCTAAAGAAATAACATTGAATGGCTTTGGTAATATTGAAAGTGATATTGTTAGTCATAGGAAAGAAATAGAAAATAAGATAAGTACTATAGTCAGCAACATGTTGTGTTCTCAGTTATCAGGTTGGGATGCTAAGCCACCTGTACCATCTCAAACATTCCGAAATATATCTAAACATTTAGTCAAATTACATGAAGCCCTTATTGATATTTTACCCACTGAACAAATACAGTTTATTTATAAAAGAGTACATGATAACTTCAAAGACAAACTGAGAGAACAATTGATAAAGATGAATATTGTTGCTAATGGCAGTCCTCAGCATGGTGTAGTCACATCAGAATTAACATTTTATTTACAAACACTTAAGACTCTGCAAGTGATTAATGAAACTGATAATGAGAATAATATACTATATGATGTGTGGCTAAATTAAATTATTGTATGATGTACATATATTAAAGATGTTGTGCCTATGTAACAGTTGGAATTTTTTTATTTAGGTATGATACACTTTAAAGTAGGTACCTATATTTTCTACTTGTTCTCAAGCTTGGAATGGTATACTATTTATCTATTAGTGATTTGCATCTCTACTCAAGAAAATATTATTTATTTCTATAACCCTGACATAATAATAGTAAAATTGATGTGATGTGTAAATATCTATGTATTTAATGGCCTTACTTGTGCATTACATACACAACTCTTTGGTTTTACTTAACAATATTATATCAAACAAAAAATATTAGGTATAACTTACACTTAAAAATAATAAAAATGTTATGTATCATAAAAATAAGCAGCCATAGGATATCTTATTAGGAAGGCCACACCACTACAAAATACTTGGAATGCCATAAGTGCTTTTGTCAACCGAACTTCAGACATAGCACCAAGTTTTATTAAGAAAAAATTTATTAATGTTAAATTATTAATAACTATGCTTTCACTGTCTTCAATTCGGTCAACAAGCCGTAACAATGTCAATATGTACAAAAAAATATTTGTTAGTGCTCCCATTTCTTTCTTCACAATAACCGTTCTGCTGGCCTGAAGTAAATTGGTTTCAGCACTGTACTTAGGTAAACGATGTCTTGGGCATGGTATAAAATGGAACAACTGAGGTACTGAATACAGGAAATTGATAATTTGTGGCAAGAAAAATAATAAAACTGTTTTACTGAAGTGGCTGAGGATCCCCACCACAGCAAATGTCATTCCAGAAACATAGCAGAATGTGTCTCCCACAAATACTCCTGATGGATACCTAAAAATATATATAAATAAATATCTTACTTCTTAGCTTGTACTGAAACAGGTAGGTACATAATAATCTTTAACTAATAATCTAATCATTAGATTATTATGTAGGTACCTATACCTACGTTCTAATACAAGCTAAGTAGATTCAAATGCAAAGTAATAAGGTTGTCAAATATGAACATAATAGATGCCAAAATAAATCTTATAAAAAATGTAAATTCTTACCAGTTATGCCTCAATAAAGCCAATGTAGTTGCCAGGTATGGTATCATGATGTTTAGTGAGAAGCTGTGAGCTTTGAATTGGTCTCCTCTTAGCTCCAATAAATCAAAAGCTATGATAGAGAGGGCAATGATCACAGATTGACCAACTTCTAATCCATTGATTCCAGCCAAAATATTGATGGCATTTGTGCAGAAAACTGCTAGCATTCCCATATACACATAGTAGAGGAAACCTAAAAGAGTTAAAACACATAGTATATATAAATAGGTTATTTGAATAGTCATATATATATTTATTCACAATATGGACACTTGGCTTTGTTTATAACATTGTACTTTAGCGGCTGTACATGGGCATTGTCATATTTTTGTAAAAGATATACATATAGAATTGGTACCTAGTTTTTGTAATCATTCATAGGTCATATTAGTAGATAAACTTACCAATATTGATAGAGACTCCTAGCCAGTACCTTAGTGGTAATGGTACAACAAAGGTTGTAGAATTGAAGTTAACATAATATACAACTAGCAGGGGCAATGATGCTATGGTTGGAAGTAGCAGTTTGTATCTCCAACGCAGGTCCAGCACATCATCAGCAAAGCCCAATAACAGCATACAACATATAGACAGTAAAGCTGCAAGCATCTCCGCAAACTGTAAATATCAATTTTATTAAAAACTAGCCGTCGCCCGCGGCGTTTCTCGCGTTCTACCTTTTAGAGTGTGACGTTTCAAAATTCCTTTCTTAGTGCACCCCTACACTATATAAGGATACTACCCTCCAAATTTCATACTTCTAGGACTTGTAGTTTAGGCTGTGCGTTGATTCTATGTCAGCTTCAAAAGAGTTTTATATATATTGATGATGATTGATGATATTAAAATTCAAAATTTTCAACGGCTGTGTCAGCTGTATCTACACACAAACACGTTTTTACTATTCAGAGACATATCTAACCTCGTTATGTGGAAAGTGTTCCGTGTCCATAAGACCATATCCAAAGTTTATGGGTATGAACAGGAAACATGTAACAAGAAATACACAGCCCGATACAACTCCCAAAGCCTCTGGACTGTAACAAATAAGAAAGTTTGGTGTAAGTATTCGGTGTTCATAGGTATATCATCAGAAATTGAAACATTGTGTTTATAATCATTAGCTTGTGTACATAACTTACATCTTATTCTTATTATTTTTACAAAGGTCAATTCCAAATAAACCGGCATTTATAAACAAATCTTTGAGTTTCGGTATTAATTCGTTGGTTGTGAAGTAGGCAATTGCAGACAGGATCAATAATATAATAATTAACCACATTTTCTACTTTAGATTTTCCACAAAATAGGTAAATATTTAATTTAAATTATAATTTTTATCCAAATTATAGCTACATACGAACAAATAAAATGGCGAGCATTATTCCTACACAAAAATAGCGGACAAACTTGACATTTATAAATTTGAACTGTCAACACTCACATTCTTCACTTTATTTCAAAAAAGTGAAAACCAAAAAAGACTTGGCAAAAGGACAAGCCTCCAGTGCCAGAACAAAATTTACAAATAAAACCTCTTTATTTCAAAACATTTTGTACCTTTTTTTTTTTTTTTTTTTGTTGACGGGGGGAATCTGCACACAGACACCAATACCGCATTTCAGGGATGCGGCAAGGTAGTGTGGGGATGGCGAACCGACCCACTAAACCACCCCGGTGGCCGGCCTCTCTGCCTGTCAGGGGGCTCCGGGACCTCTAAAGACCAACGCCGGTGCCCCCCTCGCAGTTTGCTTGAGCACATCCCGGGAATGCCATCCATTGACACCCCCGTGCTCACGGCGACACCTGCCACCAAGTGTCGCCGCCCTCCCGAGATCTGCATACTGACCGACCGGAGCCCGAACTCTGGCCAATCGCAGACCCGAAAAGGCTCCTGTATGGCAGGAGCTACCACTCGCCCCCTCTCGGGGCAGGCAGCGCAGGGCCACTGTAAACAGCAACCCCCCGCCGCCTCCATCCCGTGTTGTACCTACACTAACCCACAATAACCATACCATGGAATGTACAAAAAATAAAAATGTCAAATTTGGATGTTAGGGTCCAACTAGTCGCCCCCCTTCCATACAAACGTGGAAGGGTAACTACTCCACTGTTTGACGTTGACCAACCAAAACTAAGGAATTTATGCCAATTTATCTGTTTTTTGGTGCTGTGCGCCTCATCGGTGCCAGTGCGGTACGGCTGTCGAACAGCTTGGTCACCACGGATTATCGTGCACTAGAGCCGCCGGTCGGATATCCCGCCACGCTAGCCTTAACGATATCATCCGCCGGGCTTTTACCAGCGTGAATGTGGCAGCTATTCTTGAGCCGAATGGTCTGCTGCGTGACGATGGCAAACGGCCTGACGGTATGACTCTTGTTCCTTGGGAGTTGGGAAGGCCTTTGGTGTGGGACGCTACTTGCGTCGATACCCTTGCTCCTTCACATCTGCCTAGGACTTCCGTTGAGGCTGGTGCGGCGGCAGATTTGGCCGAGGACCACAAGAGGCGCAAGTATGCAGGTCTCGATAGGGCCTACACATTTGTGCCTCTTGGGGTCGAGACTCTAGGTCCGTGGGGTACCGAGGCCCTCCGGGTTTTCAAAATTCTTTCAGGGCGTCTAGTCGAAGCGACGCGTGACCCGAGGGCTGGTGATTATCTAGGCCAGCGTATCAGCATTGCTATTCAGCGCGGCAATGCAGCCAGTGTCTTGGGCACGCTTCCGATTGGTACTGATTTGGACCAGTTGAGCTATCTATAAATCGTTTGCAACGGTTTGTAGATAGCTCAACTGTTTCATGTGTATTTTGTAAATATTGTAAATACTGTATTAGTTGTAATTTTCTTTGTGAATAAATGTTTTATTTATCTCGTCATAATCTATGTCTGTATCTGTATACACCCTGTATACTCATGTAAAAAATATTTTTTAAATGAAGACAAAACCCTGCAATAAAAAAAAAATGTCCGCCATTTTAAATGTAGATATAAGGCTGGCCACTTTTTTTCTGCAATATTTACAGAGGGTTGGTTGTACATGTTTTGTGTATTTATGTTATTTACTTTCTTTGGTGGAAAGTAGAAACCCGTAACGTAAAGTGCATAACCGGTCTGTGTGATAATAAGATAGGTACCTCATTATCCTAGTAATCTGTGTGATAAGCAATGAGCACCATGGATGAAATTGAAGAAGAAGCAAAGGCAGCCGCTGAAAAGATGGTGATGAATATGATGCAAAGGCCTGGACAGCTAGAAAAAGTTTGTATTTTATGCCTCACCCTGACTGCATAGATTACGGAAAGCCTATGTACCTTACCTACTGTGTTTTATATTCCTGTTCCTATAGAATAAAATAATGACTGTGATATTTCTACCTCCGCCCCCTGTGGTCCCATGTAAACAAAATACACAGATGGTTATCATGTAGGTACCTACCGGGTACTTAGGTATATCAATAATGCATAGTTTTTGACTCATGATAAATTAAGTAAAAAAACTACAACCCAACTTGTATACTGAAAAATTGCGCTATAAAAAGTATAAAACAATAATGCTATGGACTCGACCAGTGATAGGCATAATCACGATCATGGTGTAATAATGATCCTAAAACTTTTAAGAAATGGTAGCTCACTTATACTGGTTTTACCAACAATTTTACAAATTCCACTAAAGCTCAAAATCTACTGAACTTAAAACAAATATGTATTATCAAAAAATTAAATTGAATGTTATATATACCGTACTTCCGTGCTGTGGGTCGTGGGTTCGATCCCCACCGAGAAAAACATTTGTGTGTGGCAAACATAGATGTTTGTTCTGTGTCTGGGTGTTTCTATGTATTATAAGTATGTATTTACAAAAAAAAATGCATATTATGTATTCTATCAGCCATCTAGTTCCCATAGTACAAGCTTTGCTTAGTTTGGGACTAGAAGGCGTTGTGTTAAATGTCCGTGAATATTTATTTATATATTTATTTAATAGGGCCTTCTATTGTATAACATTCACTTTAATTTTTTGTACAACTTTATTTATTTATACTCCTCTTTGGTCTTTTATTACTTTTTTTTATAACTTACAACCCCTTGATTGATTTAGCTCAAAAACATGGTACTAGTTTATTTATTTACCACTTACAAAATGATTACACTTTTGCAGGTAGAACAATATAAGAAAAGAATAACTCATAAGAAAGCTTCAATAGAAGCCCAGCTCAAGTCAGCGGTCCAGGGAAAACTGGATGGAGTTAGCGTTGGACTCAAGCAGCTGCAGGAGTGTCTCGATGATGTTCAAGAGATTGATATCAAGTAAGAACCATCAAACATAATTTGATGAATATGTAGTAACTACCTAAATGAAATGAAACCAGCACATGTGTGTCTGTCTATTATAAATCACAACAGATATAACAAACATTATTAGTGAGTTGCCTGTTACATTTTTACCTGACTAATGAATAGGCCTTTACATCTATTGAAGATGTACTATATACAGCATCAGGAGGCAACCTAAGCTGACACTTAACTTTACCCGACTACAGCGAAGCTAAAACGAAGGTACAATGACTTTGACCGGTATGTATGTACATATATTCATTGTTCCTCCATACCTCCAAAACTACCCATAACAGAATTTAACAAATGACATATTGTTGTATGTGTCTTTCGTCCACTGGTAAATATTCTTCAGATGAGAATATTTTCTTACTGGATCCGCTAGTCAGTGTGACATCCTCTTCTCAGAATGGATGAACTAGAGGAGCTGCTTAAAGGAGTGCCACCATTAGTAGCCTCACTTCAGTATGTACGAGAGGAGGACTCTCGGCACTCCCAGTACGTCACGGCTATGGACAGCCTGAAACACATATTCACGGTGCCAGAAAGTGTGGCCAAGACCAAACAATGGATAGGTGAGGGGAAGCTATTACATGCTCATCAGGTATGAAAAATACAGTTTATTTTTAAAGTCTTAGATTAGATTATGTCAGTTTCAATCCATTACTTGGCTATGTAAACCCAATGCACCTGCTCCTATTCACCTAGCTAGGCACATTATACATTTACTTCTGGTAAACTTAAAACACCTGGGTGCACTTTTAAAAAAAAATATTCACCTAATTGACCTGGGTGTATTACAAAATGGTAGTTTAATGTACAAGCAATTTATTTTCTATAATATCTTTTTCAGTGCCTCAATGATCTGGAGAATTCAAGAGATGACCTTTTGTATGAACTACATCGACTGCCAAATCAATCTTCTCATGACAAGATCATGCTAAAAGCCTATTTTGAGGATGTTGAAATGGTTTCTAATTTACTTGAGAAACAAATCAAACTGATACTGGCACGTACATTGAATACTGTTCGCAAGGAGCCTACAGTTATTGTTACTGCCTTGAGAATTATTGAGAGGGAAGAAAAAAGGGATCAAATGGCGTTAGAGGCAAGTAAGCTGCTGTATCAGATTAGTGTCCTTACCATTTTACATTAACATTAAAACTTGTGATATTATTGGACCTTTACCTTATAGATAGATGGGTCTGGGTCCAAATCGGTAGGATTTGAAGATCGCAGCAAATTAAGATCCGTGATCACGTGATTTTATGCGTTTCTGTATATTTTAGCAACAAAGCCAGTCCGGATTCATGCCTCCCGGCCGACCAAAGAACTGGCGGAACAAAGCATTTGACGTGTTAGAATGCGCAGTGGGCCAACGAGTCGAGGGAACCCGCGTCGACGAACGGGAAGACAACAAACTGTGGCTGATCAGATATCTGGAGCTTACTAGACAACTCATTCTAGAAGATCTGAGAGTTGTCAAGACGCTGTGTGTTCCGTGCTTTCCACCGCACTACGATATCGTCAATAAGTACGTCAATATGTACCACACGAGTCTGTCCACTAGTGTGAGTAATGATACTTTGTATTCTCTGTATCTTATCTTCTCTTCTAAATATATAAACCTCCTTTGAAGCTGACTGACAATCAACGCCCAACCTAAACTATAAGTCATAGAGGTATGAAATTTGGAAGGTAGTATCCTTATATAGTGTAGGGGTGCACTAAGGAAGGAATTTCGAAAAGTCACACTCTAATCTAAAGGGTCTAGAACGCGAGCAACGCCGCGGGCGACGGCTAGTTTTTTATAAATATTGTTTAATGAACTGAGACTGATAAATAAGACAATTTCACAGTACCCAGATAGATAAAATTGACACTAAGATCTTCGCTCGCGCTATACGCTAACCCAAAACAAGTAGTATTGCTAAAATGGTACAAAATAATAGTTTCATCGAGTGCTAATACTTTGAGCTCGTTTATTTCAGCTCCAAGACGTGTTCCTCAGTGGAATAATAGGCAATGAATATGTCACACTACTCTCATGGACATTGAACACATACCCTGGTGAAGAACTGATGGGCAGCCCAGAACTCAACATAGATGTCTCTACCTTACCGCCTCTTCTCAATGATGAAATGATGAAGAAACTGCAAGATGAGTATTTGCAGGTAACTGGGGAATTTCAATTTCGAGCAGGGTACCTAATGGCCACAATGGGTATGAAATACGATGTGATTGAGCTTATATTGTTTTAAAATGCATGATAAGCTGCTGCACGAAATCGGTTGATGGAAATTGGAATCGATGGAAGGCCTATGTTCAGTATTGGAAGTTCTATTGCTCAAACGGTTATGGTAATGATTTAAAGATGTGTATAATTCCAATACAAGTTTGTTTTTTCAACCATAGAAGATGGACTCAAACTACGTAGAATGGTTGGAGAAGACCCTGGAATCTGAGCGCGCTGATTGGGACGGACAGAACGCGCCTGAGTTAGAACCGCACTCACATGCTTACCACACACTAGCGCCAGTCATCATCTTCCAAATGATAGACCAAAACTTGCAGGTTAGTATTAATGTTAGTTAACGTAACAGATAACTGTACTTACTTACAAGCTAGCAGGTAGATACATCTAAAGCGTTACTCTATGTACATACACATATTTACAAAAAAGATAAAACTAATTATCACAGAATAATTCTAATAATATAAAACAAATATAAAAAAGACCTTTAAAAGCCGTGTTGGCCGAGTGGAATTGCACCTCGACTTTCAATCCGAAGGTCGTGGGTTCGAATCCCGGCCGTGCATCAATGGATTTTTGGTTTCGGAAAATTTATATGCGCATTAACACGAGCTTAAAGGTGAAGGAAAACATCGTGAGGAAACCCTTGGCTTAGTCAGCTTCGCACGTATTGACCTTGTCTTTCCTGTGGATATGGCTGACTAGGCTGAGAGGATGGTATAGGTGCTGGGCAAGCCTACTCCATTTAAAAGATTGTCCCAGGCACTACAGTGTCCCGTTAAGTGTAGGCATCTTCAATAGATGTAAAGGCCTATGAGTCAAAGCCTTTGACTAAGTCTATACAAAATTATTGTTTATGCAATTTTTTCTTAGCTCTCACATCGGTATTTCCTTCCATTCCAGGTAACAGACACCATAAGCAAAGACATAACATTTAAAGCGTTGTTGCTGAGTATAGATCAGGTCACGCGCTATGGAAACTTGTACAGAGCTCAAGTTATCCAATTCAAGGTAAGTGCTTTGTTATTAGCAGAAATGTTCTTATGCTGTTTTGTGTCAGTGTATGTTATGTATAATGCCAAAATAAACATAGGTACTTAATTGTTTTTTTTTTTATAGAATAGTCATTTCGCGGACCGGTCTCGCATGGCGTACTTCACGCATCACATGATAACGATTGTGAACAATTGCGAGCAGATCGTGAAGTTAGCGCAACAGACGCAAGCTCGCCACTGGCCGCCAGCCTTGCACGACCCACCCGCTGAGGCCAAGTTCGACAAATGCATTACCACATTCCAGGTATTCTATTTTAGGACATCTATTTTTTGAATCAATCTCATAACTTCTGCAAATTTCTGTCGTCTCCTTACCTTTTGTGAAAGTGAATTTGTGTTGTTCCATTCGTTACAGAACCTAAGAGACGAAGCAGTTCAATTCCTTCTCGAAGAAGCGTTCTTAGATCTAGGAGTTCACTTCGACGATCTATTCACCGCCAAATGGATCTCTTCAACGATTCCCGTCGACACCATCTGTATCACTCTCGACGATTACTTCCAAGACTACAATCATTTACGGGACAAGAATTTCGAATATGTTATAAACGAAGCACAAAATTTGGTGTACAAGAAATACATAACGGCTATGTTATCTAAGAAAATAACTTTCAAAACTATTGAGGAAGCCCAACAGGCGGCGACGAAAATTGTGAAGGAAGCGAATCAGATCAAGTCTTTCTTTAGCAAAATTGGAGCTGATGGTGTAAATGTTGACTACCCATTCGAAGTTATTAGCATGCTGGCTGAGGTAAGAAAGCCTTTAATTATGTATTTATTATGTAAAGTCAAACATATTCAGTAAAATCGCAAATCTCTGGATAAACGAGAATGAGAAATGGGTTCAATTGCACAAACGCCTGTTAACAACAAAATTCTTAAACATCTATTTTTTTGACACTAATCAGAGATTACAACCAAAAATTCCATGATAAATCACTATTAAGGTTTCTCAATGAGACTCTTTTTCTTTTTTTAAAATTTGTCTGACTCATAAACATCATAGTGTCAATATGACGTTAGAGTGAGTGAATAAAACGTTATTAAACGTTACCGTTATTTCGTTGATTTCTTGACACTTCATTGTTAAATTTAATTGGGTTGCTGAAGGACTAATCACAAAGTTAAATAAACATTTCCTTGTTGTAACTGGATAGGTACCTACATATGACAGACTTTTATCCTGTTTCTCTTTGGCAGGTACTACGCTGTCAAGACATCGAGATGCTCTCCCTAGACTTACACTCAGTGGTCGCGAAATGTCCCGATATGACGGAGGAACAGTTAGCGCGGCTCGTGAGTCTACGCGGTGACGTCACACGTGCTCGACTTCGTGACACAGTGTCTATAGCGCTTGAATCGCGTCCGCCACAACGGGCTAACTCCCATCCCTCGCTATTCAAAGACATCACGTTTAGTGATCGCTTACTGTCTCACTTCAACCTATAGTAACCGTTCTAATCTGTCTTTAGATGAAAGCTGTTTTTTATTAGTGTATACGTTGTAAGTCCATTTCCGTCTAAAAACCTCTTCTAGATTCGACGACTTTTTGTTAGACAGTTCGAAAGAAGACCATTTCTGGATTCTTCCATTTTCTTTTATGTCAACTTACTATATGGCACGCCAAATCAGAAATATATTTATTTTGTGTTATTGTTTAAAGAACTTTACCTTAAAATGGGATTTGGCCTATGCTCTGATAGATATATGATTATATGATTAGTGTGCTATCTCAAGATTCCAAATACTAAGGTCGTAAGGAGCGTAAAACTAGCCAATAAGTAGTTTTAAAGTTGCAACTAAGTATTAGGTACTGTAATATATTATGTAAAAAAAATCCCTCAATTAAATTATCGGATGTTTTACTTGGATGCAAAGCGACTTTCTTGTCTTTTTCGACGATATTCACACGAAATAAATAATACTGTTTGAATAAAAAAGTCGCTCCGCGACTTCGTCACCGTTCCGTTTGATACTGTTATTTTCCAGAATAAAAAGTAGCCTATGTGTTAATAAAGGTTACTAACGATATTACATATTCCAAGTTTCATTCAAATGGACCAGAAGTTTCAGCGTTAAAACACAAAAACATCTAAACTTTGACGTTTAGTGGGATTTAAGTGTGAAGTGATCTGAGTTGACTGTGTTTTTTTTTTATGATAAAAGTAATGGAACAAGCTGATAGCCCACCTGATGTTAAGTGGTAACTTCTGCCTATAACAATGCATTACCTCACAGAGCAAGTCCAATGAGGACGTAGAATCACAACGCGATATTTTCTGATTTGGTGTAAAAAAAGTTATGTGGAAAAACTCTTGGAAATGGAGGGAAGAATCGGGAGCACGGCATGCGAGGGAGATCCCTCTCGATAATCTTTTACTATAATAAAATGGTTGACGTTATATCTCGGCCGAAAACTTGTTTCATCCACTGGTGAATCTAGTTTTGGACGTCACCCTAATTAGAGTAAAATCTACCGAAGTGAGCATAGGGCATTGTGAGCATTTACCATATCCGTCAAAACACAGCTTGTTATGTTTTGTTTAGTTTAAATAACAGTATCGTTTGGCATCATTTGGTGTGGTCACCTCGCGGCGATCAAGGCCAATTTAGTTCGAAGGGCGGGCGGCAAGTGCGGCAACCGGCCAGTCAGTTGTATCGCCGCATCTTACGCGCTCCGCCCGCGCTAACACTCCGCGATGTCCCGCGGCACTATTCTCGCAAAGCTTTGGCTGCTTCTATGCTGTGTCGCAGGTGAGACATCGAATAAACGAACAAATGTCTCCAAACCTAGCTTTAAAACACAAAAAACTATGGAAACGGACAGTGTCGTACAGTTGTGATATTTTTGAACGTGATCGTGAAATGTGTTTTCACTGACACTGTGTTTCCGGAGGTGTTCCTGTGGTGACCAATGTGACCATAGATGTTCCAAGGCAACCATGATCGCCAGATCATACAGTCGTCGGTACATCTACCCTATGCACCGATTAGCTACACTTGACCTGGTTCACGGTTCAACTATATTTTTGTGGCAGTTTGTCTAGAAATCTTTTATGATCGGTATTTGTGAACGTTTTAATACGTATTTACTTTATAGCATCAAGTATTTAATTAGGTTATTTACATAAATATATAAACAAAGACAAATACCTGTCTGCCCATTTCAATCTTCGTCAACATTGTACCTAAGAGTAAAATCGCACTGCTGGGACCAGACTAAGCAGTATTTACTCAGCAGTCGATTTAGATGATGCTGTAATAACTATCACCGGTCTCCTTTTATGATTTGACCTTTCTAGGCCCCTTCGTTGTATAATCTCTAATTCAAAGATCCTCGTTGATTTCCTCGACATCGGGGTCTGTAGCTACTATCAAAAACTGACTAAACCAATTATTTTAGGATCGTCATTCATGAGTAAGTATAATAAATATCCTAAATGATCTAATTATGTAGACACTCCGTCTAATTTAATAATCTTAGCATAGGCCGTTAGTTTATTTTAGCTGCGCGGCCTCTGTGATCATTACCTGCACTGAAGACGTTTTGCTAGGACCAGATATGAATAAGGAAGGATATAGGTTATATTGTTAAGATCTATTATCCTGCCACATGGAGCCACCGAGTCATTTCTGATCTCGCAACCGCCGTACTCAATGGGCAGGCATTTATCGAATAGTTTGAATAGCCAGTGTTCGGCCCACACGGCGTCCGCTCCGCGGTGGTATTTTTAACATTCCCGGACCGTCACAAGGTTAGCCAAGACAGTCGCTTATTCATTGGAATATGACCTAATTTTCCATAAACTTGCGCAGAATCTTAAAATCATCCTAAATGTAACTCCATGTAAATAGAGTATATAATATTTTGATTATCTAGTCGCATGCGCTCGCTATCCATCTGTTGAGCTTTCTGTTCTGTAAGTACCTACCTATAATCTGTCTATCGCAAAAAGTTAAGATGGTGAATGCGTGATTTCAGATGCCTACCTACTACCTAACTGTTTCTTTCCATGAATAGGTACCTAGAATGTGTATTTTAGTTGTTTGTTATTTCAATGACTCACAGCACAGCACCCACGCTCTCATTGGTATCGGGACGATGTTTTGTAGGGTGTGGGTAACTGTTAACTGACATGGCTGTAAGCGCTGAACTCAGGGGTTTGTAGCATGGACTATATAGTATTATACTATAGTATATGTATGTATGTATGTTTAATAAGGCGAATACTAAAACGTCGGTTAGGTTAAGGTCAAACAAAAGCATTCTTCTATTCACAAACGCTGCGTAAAAAAAGAAAAACTTACCTAGGTATGTAAATGTTGATAATTTGGAAAAAAAATTAAGCGCGCACTGTGTTGCTTGGGTAGAATGGGTAGGTTAGTAATAGTATATTATAACTTACTTATTAGAAAGTTATTCCTAAAATCATAGATTTTTTTATGAATCGCACTTTTTTTTTTACATAGAAATAGGAGATGTTAGAAAAATCAAATCTTACCTATCCTGCATGGTCCTAGCTTACTTCGGTAGTGTTATTATCTAGGTACTCTCAACCAAGGTTCGTTACTAGGAAGTACCCCTATTGGACCTAGTTTGAAAATTACTAACGTGGGTGCTGTAGGATTACAACATAAAATTATATCAGCCGCACCGAGGCGTCTTTGACATCCAACTTCCTATCCCTAATGGTCGCAATTCGCATCATAAACCGTCGTATAGGTATTCAGATTATGCTGTAGAACAAAACTCAGAAACTATAAGTGTAAAGCTTTCCTTTAGTTTTGTAATTTGTAGGTGCTGTTTACCTACTCCTACATACCTAATATCACTATTTTAGTGTTTTTAGATACCATTTCACTTCGCGACATAAAGGTGCTGGCGTGCTGGTGAAGAAATGTTCTGAAACTTTAGAGCAGGCACTTATATTTTTGTAAATAATGTGATTTCAGCGAGTCGTCAGTCGTTGTCAATAACGGGTTTCGACGTGCCACAAGCGGTGCAAGCCGGGGAAGACGTCGAGTTGAAATGCAGTTACGAGTTGCGCAATGAGGCAGACCAGGTTTTTGTCAAGTGGTGGCTGATACCGCTGCACGATGCCAACGGCAGGATGCAGCTCTACCAGAGGACACCAAGCTTCCCTGGGGTCTCTATGCGACATAATATTGGTAAGTTTTAAATCTTATGCTGTGCACGCTGTGGCGGTAACCACTGGAGCAGCGTCATCATCATCTCCTTGCCCTTGTCGCTAGATAGATAGAAACTCTTTATTGTACACCACTTTTACAGAAATTATAAAATAAACACAGAGTTCATTATTCTTATGTGAAGTACAATGGGCGGCCTTATCGCTATGAGCGATCTCTTCCATGTCCACTTTATGTGGAGTCGGCACAACATGTTTTTCCTTCATACTCTTTTATCAGCCGTCATCTCAGTTGTCTCAGTCTCCTTTCTTATGTCATCTTTCACACAATCCATCCATGGAGCAGCCTACTAAGACGTATTATCAAGGAACCGGGAACACATATAACATAGATACCTACTATTATACCAAATGGATTATTCCGTCGAAATAAAATAAACTAATGATTTCAGTATTAAAACCAAATGAGCAAGACACGATAGTGCTGACGAACGTGACGCCATTTGACTCCGGGACCTACGAGTGTGAGGTGTTCAGCGAGAGTGAAAACAGGAAACACCAAGATCTAATAGTGTTTAGTGAGTATCTTAGATATCTATTATAACATCTTTTACGGCGTAAGTACCTATACTAGTTAAGGTTCAAAAGCTTTTATATTATTATCGCAACGAGAAATTCTTATAAAGTACGATTTTGGAATACATAGGTAGTCTGTGCAATATACTGTGCATGGTAGGTACCTATACGTACACGACCCGCGCGCAAACCGTTCAAAAAGGTTGGCTCTAATCAATGAAATTCTATGTAAATAAAAAAATCTTTTGCTTTAATGCTTATACCAATTTTGCTTTATGGTTATAATGGTATTCCATATTTACAGCGCCAGGCACTGGGCCCCAGTTGAACGTGACGACAGTGACTGACGGACCCGACGAAGACGAGGAAGAAGACGTCAGCATCCAGTGTGAAGCGAGTGGGGTCGCGCCTTTGCCGGATTTCATACTCACTGTCAACTCGTGAGTACCTTTTTTTTTTTTTTTTTACGTGAGGAAAACCATCATGGATGCCTAATGCTTGTTAGAGCACTAGGTTATGTCAGACTGTACTGTACTGACTAAAACCTCACGGTCCACCGGGCACTTTTACCGGGGGACGCGAGTGCGCGTTAGCATTCTTCCGCGAAACTCGTGAGTACCTACCTACTACATTACCTATACTAGTACTAGTAGTGGAGTCTACTAGTCCGGTCATTTGGAACTCACAAACGAGTTTGCCTAGAAAGTTTAGTGTATATATTTACAAAAAAAAATTTAATAAGTAACTATTCTACCATGAATCTAGTTCCCATAGTACAAGCTTTGCTTAGTTTAGGGGTTTAGGACTAGAAAGCGTTGTGTGATATGTCCAAGAGTATACAAAAACCTTTTAAACTTCTAATTACCTATTAATCACTCAAGTTTTCTTCGTACTCAGAAATGTATTTATAATTTCAGAGTAGAAGTAAACATGACCGAGTTGGTATCGGGTCCGGACGACAAAGGCTTGTATGAGATCTTTGGCAACGCGACCGTCAGTCAATATGAAGCCGACGGCGCCGATTTGCGTTGTGAACTCGTCTATGTGAACCCTAATGTTACACATCCGCCCTACTTCAGTAGCGAAGCCTATTCTGGTAAGTTTGTGTGAGCTAACATCTAAACAAAGTTAGGTCCAAATGCCGTCACAGGGCGGGTTAGGGTCGTAGCCGAACCACAGGCATAAACTAGTCCTCTCGGACTTGTTTAATTTCTTTATTCTGTACCTAACTATTATTTATTTTAGAGATATAAGATAAGACAATTTTTATTAATTCAGTAGGTACCTACCTAGCTAACCCTTTGTATACCAACTCCACTCCACTAGAGCTCGTTAAAGGTTTGAAAAAATTTAGGCTCACTGAAATGACCTGCAAGAAAGTTAATCTTACCCTTAATTTCGTACTTATTTTAGTTGAAGCGTGGTAGGTATATTGGTTGGAGGCGTTGGAGCGCCAATTTTCATCATTGGCGCCCAACACGGGGCAAAGATAGGAACTTAGTCGCGCAAATTAATAGTAATCATACCTCAGTGGAATAAAAGGAGTAGGTACTTAAACAAATGTGAATAGGTATTCTACCGCCACAGCGCACTAAGCAAGCAGAATGACTCGTTTTCGCATGTACCTTTACGTATGTTTAAAGTGAGTTTGCATACCGAAGCCAAATTAACGTATGGCTGAAACATGTTTTGGTATTTAGATATTGTTGATGTTACTTTAATTTTGCATATTTGAGATATTGCATGGGACGGAAACAATCACCGTGCTAAACTAAGCTTAAACGTAAAGTCCTCAGTAAAATTGTAGTGCACAAGCACATACACTTCACTTTGGTGATTATTTTTAAACATTAGTGAAGTGAGCAATAATTCCGGGTTATCTGTAAAACTTGAATATCTTGGAAACCATGAATGCTAGCTTAGTGAAATTATGCAAGCTAACAATCCAATTCAACAACTCACTAACATGGTTTTCTCGATAGTCAAGTTTTTATGACCCACAATTTTTGCTCTAGACTGTATCCGTGGTCCGTGATAAGCCTAATATCAGTCTGTAAATTGCTAGAATTGTAAAAAAAAAACACCAAAGTTGGGTATTTTTCTCGCAATATACCACTGCTGGATTCACGATCTATATGTCTCTTTCGTTTCTTCGATGATCACAGAATAAGTCTTCTGAACGTTCCATGAGAAGGATATTGTTTTCTTATTATCTTTGTCATTGGTAATCGCTTCCGATCCCAGACGTTTTCAACTCGCCTTAGCTTGTAGAGTGTCGCTGTATGTTACTAACTTAGCGGTTGTACGGAGCAGGCGGCGTTTCCACAACTGGGGCGCCAGAGGACACTACTGAACCGGACACCACGCCTGATTCTTTGCAAGATGAGAGTAAGTGATAAAGACATATTCAACATTTGCGCCTACACCTTACTTCACTCTGCCTTCAGGCGTGATGATCATACCATGTCTCTGTCACACAGTTTAATGATATGTAGCTGGGCATAGTCGATTATTTACCTACTATTTTACCCGATTATAGCGAAGCAAAAGAGGGTAGGTATATGATTTTGACCGGTAGCACAGATCATATAATACTCCAGTAGGTATGTTATGTATGTATCTGTCCCTCATAACTACAAAACTGCCTATGAATGAGGATTTGACAAACAAATGACATTATCGTTACACGCCTCGGTCGTCCGCTGGTTATTATTAGTTATGAAGGTTGTTTTTGCTCGTTATGTTTGTTGTTAAAAACTTTTTTAACTTCCTTTTACCTACGGCCCGTAAAAAGGTTGCCAATACCTGCTATAAAGTTCATTCATTTTAGGTTCAGAGACTTTGACAGGCGTCATGGCTCAATCGGTAGTAGCTCTGCTTTCCGTGCTGTGGGTCGTGGGTTCGATCCCCACCGAGAACAAACATTTGTGTGTTGTAAACATAGATGTTTGTTCTGTGTCTGGGTGTTTCTATATACATAGAAACACCCAGACACAGAACAAACATATAACTATGTATTTACAAAAAAAAATTATGTACCTATGTATTCTATCAGCCATCTAGTTTCCATCGTACAAGCTTTGCTTAGTTTGCGACTAGAAGGCGTTGTGTTAAGTGTCCGTGAATATTTATTTATTATTTATTGACCCAAGTAGATGGTACTACCTAGTTTAATTACGCTATGAGAAAAGTAGAATCTCACCTTCCAAAATATAATTTATATCCATAGGTTACGGTCTACCTACTTTCAATATGTAAAGTTTTTGTTTTTTTTACTATTACTTACCCGCTCTTAACACTACACGTAATACAACCAATAAAAAAACACGTTGCATTATTCTGACTTGCGCTGCCTTCTTTTCTACTAAAATCTCTGTGGTTTAACAGTATTTAAAATTGTATTTTTGAGTTTTTTATAATACTCTTTAATTGAATGCACACATAAAAGCATTTATAAAACAATATTTCAATGTTATTGTCATGTCTTAGAGAGCTTTGCTTGTAAAATGTAGTGTTGAATATTCACAGTTACAGTGTTTATTTTATATTTTATATTAGGTACCTATGTACACAAGTTTTGTTAATAAAAATAATACAAAACATAATGATCGTAGATTTGAGGTAGATCGAGTGGATTTGTTCATTACTTAGATTACAGTATTTTAGTAACGACATCAATTGAAACAGAGCGGTGATCACGAACAAATTTGACAGTTGCCATGTTATGTAAACCCAACGTTCGAATTGATCGAATCATATTGCGCGCCAGCGCCAGCTTGACTACCATGCGTTGTAGTGTCACCGCGCAGTGTCTCGGATACGCTAGCACGATGGATGGATAGGTTTACGATTGTCACATTTATTCGTGATCAAGGCACAGATCAAGGATTAGTCCTTACCATTTTTACTTACTTACTCGACCATTTTTCACTGTATCAGTGAAAAATGGTCGAGTAGTTAGTTAGCACACAATATTAGTACAAGATATTGTCAATATTACATAGGTTAGAAAATAGTAAAAAGTATAATACTTTCATACCTACTAACAGACTATTTTAAAACGACGGAACTCGACGCGGTCTTTATATCATCTAAAGTATTTTCTTTAACAGTGAGAAAATTCTCGAATAACGCTGTTTAGTCTGCGTGAACATAGGAACTACGTTGAACATCTTCAGAGGTCGTTGTACTCAGTCAAATGTCCTGATTGCAGGAGGCCATAGCTGCCAACCGCAAGCATCGTGGATTCTACTCCTCGTGCCGGTGGTAGCCCGCTTAAGCTGGCTAGTTTGATTCAATGTGATATTAATGTTATGTTTGTTTATTTAAGTGTTAATTTGATTATGTGGTTGTTGAATAAATGTTCTTTTATTTAAATTGTATTTTTAAGTAAGTATGTACCTCTTAATACGGTAACAAGTTTCTAGATGCATCAATATAAATAGGTATGCAGGTAAGTAATACCTACCTAGTACATGTCTTAGCGTCAAACTAAGTACATCAGAAGACAAGACGTCGCGTCGTGTAGTTAGGGAGAGAAAATAAATATTTTTTTGAACAGCAAGTTTTTTTAAGAACTTTTTCGTTACAATATTCTTTTTCTTAAAAGCTATTTCAGTTATAACTAAAGCAAAACGGTATAAAAGTTACAAACGAAAACAGCTTATGAAGAAAAAATAACGAAAACCCTCTTTTGACAGCATGCTTTCTAAAAGAATATCGTGGAAGGTTTGCTGGTAGAGAACTCTTTTTAGGGTTAAGCTCACCTTTGTACATGACCTAAATTTAAGTTCCCGTTAGTCATTACTTTTTGTGTACAATAAAGAATAAAGAATATTTATTTTCATGTCACTACGGACACGACAACGACGTCTTGTCGTCAAGTGTGCACCAACGCCTTTTGTCTTATACTTAGTGTGTTAAGTAGTGAAGTATGATGTACCTACCTTATTTTGATTATCTATCACAATAGAAAATCTATTGAGTTTGGACACCCGATAGCCTTGAAGTCAAAACACCAATTGCTATTATGCTTTGAAGTGAGGCCAATCTTGGAAATAATGGAGAAGTTCCACTATTAGTCTTCCCTGACAAATAAAAACAAAAGGTGTAAGTAGACCGTAGTATAGGTAGGTATCACAAATAAAATATTTAAAGGTATACAAAAACAACAAGACTAATAAATATATTTATGCTTACCCATGCTAACGATTTTCTTCGTAATAACCGTGTAGTCTGCTTGGGGGATTTGTAACCGGCAAGCCACTTCGGAGTTCTCGACAAAATGTTCAGTAGGCATGACCGCGGTACACTCCGAGTCGTAGAAAGAACCTTGTCGCCAAGTTCTTTGCTGCTGCTGTGGTATGGCTATTCTAAAATATTAGAAAAAATAAATTGGACAAGGCGCAAGTTTTACTTGCATGTAGTGTTCCGAGACAAAGCCATTGTAACATGAGCTCCTATTTGTAAGATTTTTAATGACGATGCGGTTCAGGTTAATGTGAACGCATAATAATTGTGTTTTTTATTTAAATTCTCGAATTCAGTACATTTTTAGAATGTATCGCACTAAAATGCACTAAAATTCTCGTATTCTAAACATGCTGAAAAATATATATCTATTTTATATCTTAATAAAACTATTCCCTACTCCAAGTCAATAACTTTAGTATGTAAATAATGTACCTATGTAGTTTCTGAGATTATAAATCATAATATTCCTTACTTGTTACATTCAATCATCAAGTCTGGTTGAGGGTAGAGATGTTTTGCGATGCATTTTACGTTTAGAACGTCCGGTTTCATCTTGGTTATTGTCAGCTCGAACTCGTGTTCGGGACCTAAAATAGTTTTTTTTAAACACCCGAAATCTAATTGTCCATGAATATTTATTATTATTTTATCTCGAATACGATACCAAAGTATAAAAAAAATATTGAAACCTATGTAACCTTTGACCTTGAGATTTTAATAGTCGCTAACACCCTACCATATTTTATGTAGGTTTTGAGACAACTTTTAGAATGTCAAGGTACGAGTTTATATCTGGGTATCTCAAATTCCGAGATTCTTACCTAATTAAGACTAAGATGACTGGACTATAATTTACTAGCCGTCGCCCGCGGGGTTGCTCGCGTTCTAAACCCTTTAGAGTGCGACTTTTCAAAATTCCTTTCTTTGTGCACTATATAAGGAACCTACCCTCCAAATTTCATACCTCTAGAACTTATAGTTTAGGCTGTGCGTTGATTATCAGTCAGCTACAAAAGAGTTTTAGAAAATTAATAGCTGACAACCGTTGCCGCTGACAAGAGAAAGACCCCGCAAACGGATTCCCTGTGTCGTGCGTAGATAGTAGCTAGGTACTTACTGAATACCATCATAGTTTTGGTTTGCCGCGCCTCCTGACCCCGACTTTGGACTACACACGAGTAGTCCCCGCTCAAATCAGGAGAAAGCTCTACCAACCGTAGAGTTCGTTCCTGTACTGGATGCAAAACTGAAAAAAAACATGGGTAGGTAGGTAAGTGTAGGCTGATTACCTAACTACATATTACAAAATGCAGGTGTGGCAGACAGAGGAAAGTCTTTCAAAATAAATTGGGATAAGCGCAAGTTTTACTTGTGCAAAATTTCTACATTTTTTCTTTAGGTATAACGATAGAGGTTTGAACCACCCATTTGAACGGGTAGGTAAGTACTATAAGAGAGATCCTTCTGGAATGAAATATTTCGCCCTAAGAACCTAAATAGGTATTTTTTTTTGGTGTAACAGATTTGTTTATTAAAAAGTCTATGTACCTATGTGGCTCTTTTAAGATTATTCACATACTTACATGACATCTTATTTGACAGGTCGATCCGCCCCTTCAAGAGCCCGCTGGCCCTAGGCTCCGTCCCTTTTCTCCACTCATACACCTGAGTTCCATTGAGCAGCCACAACACGGAGACGTCATCGCCAGCGCCAGAATAAACGCATTCTAACGACGCACTGCTGCAATCGCTGGCGATCACTTCAGGCACCACAAGCTTGTCTATTCGAACTGTGCTTAGAATATCTGCAAACAACCAAAACATAATCGGCAGCAGGAATCCCATCTCATCCCACTAATATAAATAATATTAGTGGGATGGGATGGGAGTCAAGAGTTTAGATAGATGTTTCAATCACTTTGCAACAACTGCTCCGATTTGGATGAAACTTTGAATATATTACAGGGTGGTCCAAATATTAACGTCCAAAGTGACTTAAACTAAATGCCCCACACCCGGGGGAAAAACTTACTAGTCATGAGCAAAAATCCTTTGGCGACTGGTTCTATTAAAGTTCTAGAAACCATTTCAAAAGTTAGGTAGAATAATTTTCACTAAAACCGAGCGAGGTCTCTCGCTGCTCTTTCATGGACGGCTAGTATCGGTGAAATAGCGAGTTTCCTTTCGTGTGGGCTATCAAGCGTTGTTTCTAGGTAGGTATGCAGACTATGCAGTGATGCGCGTGTTAGTAACATTCGGATTCTAGTAGGTATACTAAAGTACAGTTACATAGGTACACAATAAATTACCTACTTGTATGCATTATTATAGGTAAGTAAGTATTTATACTTATTTATAGGTACCTACTTTGTGAATAAATTAAAACAATTTAAATCACATTGATGACTTTGTTTAATCACAATAAATATACACCATTGATAAACATGATACACTTACCTATGACGGTAACATCTTCATAGGGTTTGGTTTGCTCTATTGTATTCTGTGGCTCTATAACTACAATCTCCATTCAATTATATTTTTTATTATTGGTGGTAAAAACCTTGTAAAACAATCACCTGATTGGTATGTTGGGTTGGATAGTATCATTGATTATGATTAATCACTTTTATATATATATACATACATTTATATTCAAGGTATGTCATGCATAGTCTTTGGTAAATTAAATTAAATACAATTTGAGCGTGAAGATGCCAAGATTCCCTCTCCGATTTCAATTTGATTAGTTAACCTTTTACTTGAGTACGTATGTAACTAATTGATACTGATTGCTACCTACCTACAGTGAAATCCAACCATCTTGACACTCACAATACACTAGGTAGGTATGTACCTATACCTACCTACCTAACAAATTATTATACTTATAACATAAATACATCTAAGTTATAATAGGAGTTATAAAGCTAGTTTTACTTAGGTATGCCACAATTCTTTGTATCTGTTTTTTATCTAGGTATTTCTATACTAATCGTACCGTCGTCGTTCCTTGCGACCACAGCTGGCGACTCTGCAATCTTTGGAATACGAACTATCTACACAATAATAACAAATCTACAGTCGTCACAAGATGAAATATAAATTAAATACTGTACCTACCTACCTACTTATTAGTCTTACTAATTTTCTTTGTGAATAAAAAAAATTCAACGAAAAAATTAACAAAAAAAATGTGTAGGTAATATAAATGATGTAGCTTTACTGCCTGTACTACAATGAAATGGAGCTTAACAACTCTAGGTACTATTTGCATTCAAATACCAACCGCTCGTGCCGTGCATTTGGCCGAGGGTTTCACCGTAGGTACAGTACCTAATATTGTAGGTAGAGTAAGGTGGGTAATATGTATTATAATAGGTAGTGGAAATATTAACTGCACAACGCTACTTAAAATATAATTAGGTACAACTTTTAAAAAGAACAAAGCAAGTCTAAAAAATCAGACTAATATTGTTATCAATAATTTGGCCATTATACTCTTACAAACACTATGTAGATTGTCTCACAATTTTATTTCAATTACCTACGAAAGTAGGTACCTACACATTTAGGTAAAGTTATTATTATTAGGCGCAATACTTAACAAAATCTTTGCTACATACATTCTCAATTAGTTAAAAATAGAGACGGCTACTCTTAACATCACAATGTACCTATACATAACAATTTCAGGTGAGAATATATTATTGTTTCATCCTTTTTAAAGCGTGATTTTTTAGTAGTCTGGTTTTAGTTTCTGAACTCCTTTTTTTTTTAAATTATTTTGGAGATTGATGCAATTATATTTTTGAAACTTTTGAATTGTTTCACACTTTTAAATTAGCCATTATTAGCATTGCAATTTATTTTATGACATGGACTAATAATACACCTTTGGCACTATGTATTTTACTACTTTGGCAATCAATAGGTAGGTATTTTTAAAATATGAAAGATATTTAGTGCTAACCACAACACCTTTAACTTTCTTTTTTTTAGTTGCTACATTGGTTTCCCAACTTTACAATGAATGTAAATGAAAACTACTACATATGTACCTACGCATTATATACCATATTATTATTGATGATCATAAAAGTGTATTTACCTACTTAAATTAGGTAAAGTACTTAGCTATCAATAACATACAACAATTACACATTCATTATAAAATATGCTCAGAATATTGAACCTCTACCTATAATCTGAGATTATATGTAAAATTTACTTACAATAAGTAGTCAATTAAACAAGTAAGCTGCTTGGAAAATATTTGGCATTTTGTTGAAACAGTCATTATTTTAAAAAATATAGCTACCATAGAACAAACACTTTCTAAGTTCTCAGTGAACAACATTCATCGGTGGGCGCGGCCAATTTGCATGTTATTTCCGAGAGTGAGCTAGACTGAAAGATGAGCAGTATCAACTACAAAGTAGGTACACATAAAACACTCCCGTATAGTATACCTGTGCGTAATTGCCGCTAAAAAGCGTTGAGCGTCTAAAAATTCACAAATAGGCCTTTGATTCTGAGGAAAAACTATTGGATGTATTAATTCCAAATATAATTTTAATCTTGATTAAGGAAGCTGCTTAGGATTTAATACTGATTTTGTTTATTTACGATCAAAATTGCGTTGAAATACGGATCTCTTAGGGCTCATTACTTTCAAATTATACCTACTTTATTTAAAAAATATGACTCTTGAGCCGGTAGGATAGATAACAAGTGAATTAAATATCATGCTTAACTTTGGACAGCTTTTGAAACAGTAGAGTACCTAATACCCAGTACTTATCTGGAAAAAAGGAACCTTAAGTCCAGTAATAAAATCAATTTTTTTGTAAATGTTGCACTAATTATTATTTTTGTGTTTTTCTCCATTGTTTGGACTACCACAGACTATGTTACAGGAATTGTGTCGCATTTTGCGAGGACCATCAGCATCTACATCAGCATCCGCAGCTACAGATGTTAATGCAACAGTTTTGTCAAAATCAATTGTTGTGTATCCATTTTTAGCAATAGTTATATTATCATTTGATGTTGTAGTATTGTCTACACTGCTTTGAGACACAAGGTAGCTGCGTCTTTGAGATGAATATGAAGTAGTACTTTCGTTTTTTGGACTGGCATATGCCTGGCTTGGTGGTGAAACTGTTTCCTTGGGTGATTTCTCCTTGTTTGCATCAATATCAAGCACAGCATAATTTACTTCCAACTCCTCCACAGGTGACATCGATGTAAATGTGTCTGACTCCGAGACCTTTTGGTTCTGATCATAGCCAACAAATTGTTTATTACTTTTTAAGCTGTCTCCTAGGTCACCTAATGATAAATTAGCATATGTGTTAACTTCTTGTTTGGGGCCTAAAGATAAGTTGCAGTATTCCACTTGTTTTCCACCTGGAGTGGGTGGGGTTAAAGGAATTATTTCATGCCTTTTAAAATCTTGCAAATTTTTATCAGGCAGCTTGATGTTGATATAACACCTTGCTGACTCTTGTTGCTCTAAGCTAAGTTGTGCATAGTGCTCGCTGGTACAGCTCAGAGTAGGAGATAAGGGGCTTTTTGCTTGAATGTTGGCAATATTAGTATTGGCATATCTACTTTCTACAAAGTAAGGTTCTTCTTCATCATCTCTCATTTGGAAGAGACCAGCTTCTTGTTTCAAAGTGTTTCTTAGCTTGGCAAGATCTCTATTAAAATCATTTGAGTACACATGGACAGGGTCAGTCACTGAATCTCCTTGATTATTATTATTTTCTCTTTTAAAATCTCTCAACTGATACACATTACTGGCATGATTTGAGCCAGTTTGTGAATGTGGATAAAGGGGTGTTACCTCCAAAATATCTACACTTGATGTTGATCTTATAGTTGGATTTGCATTTCTTTCAACTCCTATGTTAATGCCATTGGATGATATATTACCATTAGTAGCATGTCTTAAACTATCTGGCTGGCCATTGTCTATTGAAGAGCGATGAACTACACTGGCTTGCAATGTCTGTCTGCCCTGAGGAGATGGATTCATACGAGAGCTTGGATATGCTGCAGAATCATGAGTTACATTTCTCAATTGTATCTGAGTATGCAATGATCGGAATAATAGTGGAGCTCTTCTGCACCTGAACCCATATACCCCTGCACCAGTTTCACATCTTCGGCCTGCAATGAACATTTGCATTAGGTACCTATTACATATCAGAAAACTAAACTGCATGGGAAAGATAAAGACAAGTTACTGATTTAGTAGGTACCTATACACTAAAAAATGCTTCTATTATTATACTAAAAGCTAGACTACCACTACGCGAAAGTTTGTGAGGATGTATGTATTTTCGTTTCTCTTTCACGCAAAAACTGCTGATCCCATTTGGATGAAACTTGAAATATATATTGTCCGTGACCTGGATTAACACATAGGCTACTTTTTATCTCGGAAATCCAACGGGATCCAACGGGACGCGAACGAAGTCACGGGCGGAAGCTAGTAAACATAGTCTTATTCAAATAATGTGCTTACTTACCAGATTCGAAACTGAACTTTTCACCCTCAAATCCATATCTTCTGAGAGAATGCAAAGGCCATACAGTTGACTCTCTTCCCTCTCTGTACAAGACAATATTTGTGTCAGTAATTTCGAGTGAACCGGAACAAATGTCTAGCCCTTGTTCATTGACGTTAACAACGTAAAACAGATTGGGATTCTGATCCAAAGACTCTTTTTTGCTGTGCAAGCACCCCATTACGTGGCCAGGTTATTCTGAAGCTTCTTTCACGACTAGCAGTCACAACACAACACATACATCACATTTTATCTCAGATAAACTAAGAATATTATGTTGAACGGTTGGGTTGTAGTAGCATCACCAGTAGCACAGCATTGCACACACCGAACCACCGAACACCTATATCCCTATATCCTAGATTGCACAGCATGAGCACACAGCACACAGCGATCCGATTGATAGACTCCCCTGTACTCCCCTATTACTTATTATCATGGAAAAGTACTCTGTGCTTATTATACTCTTTGGACTACACCGAACACCTATGGATAGACTAGCTCATCGAACGACTTGCTAGTGATGTTAGTTACGACTGGTTACGACCAAGGAACGAGTTACGAGTTAGAAGTTAGTTTTACGACTCGATTTCATGACTTGACCAGTGTTGCTGTAATGTACAATAATAATTGTTTTCCCAGACGGTGCATTCCATGATTGTACAATAACCATCCGAAGCAAACAGATAATCCGCTTTTTGATATTTTTTTTGTTGGCGTCGCAGTTTTCTTGATACTTAACAGTAAAAAATGACAGTTTTGACGGCTGAATTGTCAGATTTGGATGTTCACGCTTAAGTAGATGGTCCAAATAATATGTACACAAATATACGTGACGTATTATAATATATACATACGCAAGTGGTGTCCGCCATTTTGTATGTCGAAATAAGGCTGGTCCTCATTTTTCGTAAAATAGAATACAAGCAACAATAAATTATATCATCGGAAGCGAAATCATGAACTAAAAAAAATATTTTTTTTTTGCCTGCCGTTTGTCAAATAAAAGAGATTGCTACGCACATTTCAAAAATATATTATATGTTAGCTATTGCTCCGCGCCTTTGCTTGCGTTCATCTCCAAAATAATAAAAAAAATAAGTTTAAAAATTAAAGCCAACTACCTACGCTCTAAAAAGTGTGAAACAGAAAATATTCTAATCTGAAATTGTTATGTAGACAGTGATGTTTAGAAGATTTAGAAGATAGCCGTGGCGCGTAGTTCAAAAGATCTCGTCGAACAGACATACAAAGCATTTTTGCCCAAGTTATCGCTGAGATCTTCATTTACTTCGCTCACTCGATAATAAAGTAGAAATGTACTACATAATTAAATTATTTTACTTAAAAAATATCCTTGCACTACTAAGGGTGTAGTAAAGAAGTTTATACTCTTCTTCTAGGATTTTAATCTTTTTTTCTGTAAGTGCCAGGGCTTGTAGCAACTGTGCAGATCCTTTCTTTTTGTGCTCTTCAAGTACAGTCCTTTCATGCTGTATATGTTTCCAAATAGAATCAAACCAATGTAGAGATTCGAAGTTTGTGTCCTGAAATACGAAATAATAAAAGCTTTCAAATACGAACATGTGTGTGTAGGTATGATATTAAAATGCAAATTAAACTACCTAGTAGATACCTATTACCTACCTACCTAATTTCTACCAGACTACGGCGAAGTAAAAAGGAGGGTATAGATAGATAGGTAATACTTTAGTGTACCTACAAAAGAACTACCTACCTACTTATGTTATAAACTCAATCACGAGGTACGAATGTGCAAGTACCTACCTGATCCAATAATCGTAATATATAGGCAATTCCCATAGCAAAACCGTCGTCGGTGAATGCAGCGCCTACTTTATTTTTCTTCGTCATTTTATCTTTCGACAAAATCATATGTTCAACAAAGTTCAAAGTTAGGGGTGGGACGATAACATAAAAGTTCTTGAGATGAATATTCTTCGGATTCCGGAACACCGGAGCAAAAACATCGACAAGGAGCATGAAATATTCAGTTCCTTGGATGAAATTGGAAATCAGTCCATTGATGTTTTGATCTAAATTATCAGCAGAATGTACAGTCAGTGGTCGCAAATTACTTTCTTCAGCTAATTCTTTGAAGGAGAAATGGCTATCGAGACTAGGCAAAAACATAGTAGCGTCAGAACAGCAGTGGCGGCCCCCGGATCTCACCATGCGTACGTATCCCATTGCATTTCCAATTTGACTGATCAGATCTCTGAATAGATCCAAATAACTCTGACCATCTTCATTCAAACCCAGGGTCCTTATTCCTTTGTTGAATTTTTCGGCACTTTTGTAGGGGTATGTGTTTCCATCAATAGCAGCATTCTCTTTGAAATTTCTCAAGTCCTTGATCAATCTAGACTTTATATGTTCATCATACATGAATTGTGAGAAAGTAAAAAACTTCTTTTTTAAGAATTGGTAAGTGAAGTTCACAGTTGTGTTCATTATTCCTGTGCCATGGGTTCTGATCGAGTTTGCAATGTGCCTGATATTGATTGAATTCAGATGTTTATTATTGCTACTCTTTTCAATGAATATTTGGTTGTTAAGATTGTATAAATATTTTGAAACAAATATGTGTATATTCCTCATAATTTCCAAAACATCCAACCCCTGCTCCAGAGTCTGCGTAGGTAGGTTGTCTTGCACAGTTGACAAATTAAATTTAAATCTTGCCATTTGGCGCATTTCTCCATATGTTTTCCAGTCTGATAGGACAACTGTTGTTAAATTATAATACATAAGAGATAGGTAATGCTCCACTGAAGGCACTACAGACATGTACAGGCAAAGGATTCTAAAACTGTCCGTTATCAGCAGTATTTGTTTGGTCATGTCAAAAGTAAAGGGATTTACTACATCCAGTTGTAGGTGGGAATGTATGTGCAGGCGTAAATTTGTTTCAATGTTCTGGCTGACGGAAGTCAGCACTTTATCCACCACTATATCTTTAGCGTTTCTCAGAAACGGTTCAGACTTATTTGCTTGATAAAGATAATCAGTGTTATGCAATAAAGCAGCACTATCCTCCAAAACCATTACAAAATATTTAAGTTTCAAAGCGTTCAGCTGAGCACTAAAATTCTGTTCAAAGTAAATAGGTATGATGCTTTGGTGCCACAGTAACCAGCAACAGTTGCAGTATTTCTCCATGTTATTAATGTAACTAGACAGTGTTTGAATTTTTTCAAGAAGTATTCCCAGTCTCTCATAACTATCTTCTAAATATGTGGTGTCTGGGACGAAGCTTAAAGCCACACTGGCTGCAACAGAGCGCGCGACGGTTGGCGCCCCCCTAAGCGCACGCTCGGCTATCACAATGCATGTCAGTTCATCCAGTCGCTTGTTTGCGTAGTTTTTATCAGTCATCAATGATTTCTTAACTTCCGCCATTGACGCAGTAGCTTGGAAAATGAGGTGCTGAATTATCATATTGATAGACGTTAGTATCTGATTCCTGTGGCGAGTTATAACATTTTTCAGACTCTTTAATATATCTATGATATCAAATATCGACATCAACATACTCTTGGGTAGTGGTATACCCAAAGTAAGATGTAAATTGATTAGCGTCAGCATTGAGTAATTGGTGCTGGATACAATGTCTAGGCCATCTAGGAGTGTTCTGGTGTGTAAATTCATTTCTGCAGCATTCAGTTTATGGTGGTTTGGGGAAAATATATTTTCCATGGTGAGGACCCACTGTGCGCTCAAAATTTGTAAGTTTGATATATCTTTGGTTAAACCAGCCTTGTGGGCAGTAATGAAAGCTTGACGCGCTTTGAGCATGGTTTGGCTAATCTTATCATGTCTTGCACACAATGTAGGCACATGCCTCTGGAGAAATTGTTCTGGAAACCAAAGGGCGGTCCCAACCACATAAATACTGTGTGCCTGAAAAAGCAATTAACATTATTTTCTAGAATGCATCATTTTTATAATAGGTATATGGCATACTCCGAATTTTAGTAAGTAGTTTTAAGTAGATATACCTTAGTATTCAATTCAATCAAACTCTTAAAAACTTTTTTGTCATTATTCCCGAATAAATGTGCATTAAGCACAAACAGACCATTAACTTTGATGCATTTGTACATATTATCCACATTGGTCTGCTCTAGAACCAGCTTGTCCAAGTTTATTATTGCCTGTTTCAGGTACTGAGTAAATTCTCCACTCACTAAAGAACTGTTTTTTCCAATCAAAGTTTTTCTGAGAGTGGATATATTTCTCAGTGAATTCTGTACAATATCATCATTCATAACTTTTGATGTTATGATATCCACAGCGCCAGCCAATGCCTTAAATTTTTCAACAGTCAAATTGAGGGTTTCTGGTGCGTTGCTGTATGATTTCAAGTTCTTGCTGTATTTACTCCAATTTGCTTGTATAGATGTATTTGATATTAACATTTCTAGAAGTATAAGAACTGTAAACATTTCTCCAATATGATTTAAAAGGTAATGAAGTTGGATTCCATCTGCAAACACGTAAAAAATAAGATTTTAAGTAGTTATAATAAAGTAGGCAAAACCAAGGTGATATTGAAATAAATTATGCAAAGCGCAAGTTTTACTTGCGCATGTGATATTCCGAGTGAAAGAACCATTGAGATGTAAGGTTAATTTACTTTATACTTCACTATTAAAAAGCAATGAGCTCGAACTTGTATGATTTTTAATGATGATAATGTTCAAGTTAGAATGTACGCATAATAATAGTAGATTTTATTTTAATTTTTCGAATTCACCTAACTTTTAGAAATTTCCTATAGTTTTAAATCACCCATTTTTGAGGGGTAAGAAGGTACTATAAAAGAATCTACAACTATAACCTACAACAACAACTGGCTATGAATAAATAAAACAGTGCTTAAAAAAAGTGACTAAAAATAAGACATTTTAACACTGTGTGACGTAGACATAACAGCGAAAGCTGCTCGTCTATAAAATAATAAATAAATAAATATTGTCACAATAATAAAATCTACATAGATAGTACAAACCATCGCCTTAGTGTATATTTATCGATTTAAAAAAAGCCTTTGATACGGTAAGTCATATTCATTAACTATTATTAAAAAAACTTGGTATCAAAGGAAACATATTGTGTTAAAATTTAATCCTACTTAGCGAACAGAACTCAGGTAGGTAGTCAAAATCGAAAATAGTCAAATAAAGCTCTAAACTTCCTATTACTTGTGGAGTCCCGCAAGGATCTATGTTAGGCCCGTTGCTCTTTCTAATTTACGTTAACAACGTACCAATCGTTTACCTACTTATCATACCTACAATATAAAACCCTAACCAAATCGACCCATGAACTATGTAACCTACCTACCTACTTAGATTTGTTTTACTACTTCCTACATATTACTTCCTACATATTATCTACTACCTGGTGCCCGCGTACCGGCCGGGATAAAAAGTAGCCTATGTGTTAATCCAAGTATATATTGTCCGTGACTTGGATTAACAAATAGGCTACTTTTTATCCCGGAAAATCAATGGGACGCGAACTCTTCAAAAGCGCCTAGAAGATTTCGCATAGTATTATTTATTTATTAGTTGGACTCCCGTTTCCGCATTTAGACTCAAGGTTGGTCCATTATACGTGGGATTTCGAATAGTAAATTGCACTTCTAATCCTGCGTTGAAGAAGTGATGGGCACTAGTTAGTTGTTATCACGCCTACAAAACTTCATGGGTTTTATCAAACTATTACAATATTCAACTTTCTAGCTCCTACAGTTCAGCTCTGGTGGAAGTGACAGATAGACCAACAGACCGACAGACACCGGAGTGAGACCATATTCCATTTTGCCAATACTGGACCCAAACACTAAAAAGACTTACTTAAATTGATAACTTGTTCATTGTAAATGGCTAGAACTTGAGTGCAAAGGTTACGAAGTGTATCATCACAGCGAGTAATGAATGCACTAAGTCCACAGATTGCTTCCATTTGGAAACTGACATCATTGTTACTATATTCTTCATATACAGATAGAAACATAAAATGCCTGCAACAGAAACGAAGGTAAATAATATATCATCGGCAAAGCATGCGTTAACAAATTTAATTCGTTCTATAAGTACCTTTCAAATGCCTCAAGTTTGAGATACTTTACTTCAACGCATAGGGAAGTCAACACACTTAAAACTTTGGTCATCATAGTATTATCAGATGATACCAGGTCTATAACTGAGACATGCTCGACTGGTGCATAATTAAGCTGAATAGGCATAAAACATTTATTTTCATCCCACTTATTACTATCAGATATGGAGAGAAAGTCCTGCAGCTGAGTTTTGAAAAATTGCCCATATTTTTTCAGCAGTAATGTGCTAGTTTCTTTCTCCCCACCGGTGCCCATGATTACTGAAAAATACGTGACGCCTATAGTTAGCCAGAACTATATTATGAAGCAACACATCCACACCTCACAGAAATAAACAACGAAACCACATTATAAAACCAAACCACAACACAAGACAAGATGGATGAGCAAAACAAAGGCTAGTCTTATTCCCACAAACAAAAATACTTGCTTCGGATGGTTATTGTACAACCATGGTATGCACAGTCGAGTACATAGATTATTAAGTTTTTCAAAAAACATTTATCCGTGAGGCAACTGAGGCAGAATCACGAGTCCCTAAGTAGGTATACTGTAGGATCTTTTCAAACTCGAGTTAAGTATTTGGGTTGAATTCCGATCTCTACATCGATCACTCCTACCATAAATTTATGAGTGGTAACAACATAAATTAATGTTACCTATTAATGTGAGTCATAATAATAATGAATAATAATAATACAACACTGTTGTCTGTCGAAATAACGGACAGGGGCCATATCATAATTTAAGAAGAATCCATCAGTGGCGAAAAGTAGTCTCTGTTGTACCTAACTACCTATATTTATTCAAAGTTTCACCCAAATCGGCCCAGTAGGTACTTGCAGCGTGATTGATACAAAAATCACGCTGAAACTCACTCCCAAATCACTCCGACACCCGACACGCCCGACATTGGGTATTCACTTACTTACTTAATGATTTTCGAGAATTTTAATATTTTTTTCCGAAATCTGATGCGATCTTTTTGTTATCATTTCGGGGGTGAAAATGAAAACAGAAAAATTACTCTTGGATGGCAAAGAATACAATAATGTTAATTTTATGATTGGATTATGCCTTGCAATATCATCCAGTGTGTTCATCGGGTCCAGCTTCATAATTAAAAAAATTGCTCTTATAAGAATAGATGCAACAGGAAGTTTGCGAGCATCAGCTGGAGGTTTTGCATATCTGAAACAAGGGACATGGTGGCTTGGACTTATAACAAGTAAGTTTAGTGGGTATTTTTATAGATGGGTAGGGAAGGCTGGGAATTTGATCCTATGGGAGACTTGATTCCTAAACATTATCTCGATAATTGTTTTTTTTATCGCTTTTATAGAAATACCTACTGTTCCTTTATGAGCAATAAAAAGGGGTGTTCAAGTGTCCCTAGTCTCTCCTAGGTCGGAGAGACTGGGGACCGTTTCCATGAACGAAATAATTACCTAGGTAAAGTTTTGATACCTACTTAATAGGTTTATACTTATTACCTACAAATTAAAAGCGGTAGGTATGTACCTACCTACCTACTAAGGTGTTTCTTTTGCTGTTAGGTATAAGTAGATACATTAGGTTATTGTACCTACCTACATACCTGCCCTGTAATTATAAAATTTGTTTTAGTGGGCATAGGAGAGGCAGCCAATCTACTAGCCTACGCCTTTACACCTGCTGCATTGGTGACCCCATTAGGTGCTCTTAGTGTATTGGTTGCTGCAGTACTGGCTTCAAAATTTCTTGATGAAAAACTAAACATCATAGGAAAGGTAAATATTTAATACCTGTGTCTAATTACGGTCTAACTAGTTGTTACCCGCGACTTCGTACATCATCATCATCATGAACATATATCAGTCTACTGTTAGGTAAGTCAGTTAATTTTTCGGGATAAAAAGTATCTACCTAGCCTATGTGTAGTATACACCTACCTGGGTAATATATTCCAAGTTTCATTCAAATTGGTTCAGTAGTTTTGGCCTAATGCAAACCTAAACATCGCAACATCTAAACTTTCGCATTTATAATTTATTAGTCAGAAGTAGGTAGGATAGGATAATATTGAAGTATTTTCTACACAATAGGTACATACTTATTATTTATTCCAGATTGGATGCTTTCTGTGCATTATTGGATCCATCATATTTGTCATACATTCACCAAAATCGGAAGAAATAAAAACTTTTCATGAATTAGTAATAATGCTGGGTGATTACATGTTTCTATCGTATGTAGGGAGCATAGTTTTAATGAGTTTCATTCTTAAAATAGTATTTGTACCTAGATTCGGCAACTCAAACATTGCTATATATTTATTACTGTGTTCTGGTATAGGAAGCTTAACGGTTGTATTTTGTAAAGCAGTTGCATTGGGAGTGAAAGAAACATTTTCTGGGTATATCAATAATTTTGCTAACTATATGTTCTGGCTACTTTTTGTGGCAGCAGCATTATGCATAATGACTCAAATGAATTATTTGAATAAATCCCTTGACATTTTTAATACAAGTGTTGTAACTCCTGTATACTATGTTATGTTTACTGTATTAGTTATTATTGCTTCTGGAATACTTTTTAAGGAATGGAATAGCATGGGATTTCAAGACATATTAGGATCTATATGCGGTTTTTTAGTTGTCATAACAGCAGTTATTATGTTAAATGCTTTTAGGGATGTTGAAATTTCAATAAAAGATATGAACTTTAACAGAAGAAATAGGAGAATGACACAAAATATTGAAGTACAAGACACTAACAGACTTCGGACAAGATAATGATAACTCTTTTTGTTAATTAGGTGGTAGGTAGGTACGTATACATACAGCCTCCAAAGTACAGCCACGGCCGCATACTGAAACATCACTCAAAACACCACCAAGGCTTGCCCCGCATCTTTTTTACCTTACCCATGAGTAAGAAATGGCAATAATTTAAGCTTGAACCTAGTCTTAGTAGCATTTCAGTATTCAGGCAATAGGTACATAAACTTTCTTATTTAAGTAGCACTTTATATACCTACTTAAGTAACATATATATTTGTATTGTATTATAATATTATGTGAAATAAAGTCATGATTTTATTACAAACAGTTTTATAAATATTTTCAAGTTACTATAATGCCATTTTAAAAGGTGATTATAAGCCCATGCATGTAGGTATTATGCATGGTATCTTTACATTATCTTATGTACCTACGTACATGAATTAGATCCATAATAATCAATTTGCTGCTGTACAATAGGTACAGAGAATTATTTCAGCCTATGCTCAATAAATGATACAATTTTGGCTGTCCTGTCACAAGTATACAGTTACAGAATGATAAATAAATGTGCGGCAAATTGGACAAGTGCGTTGGTAACCATACAGCCTTCGGCAACACTCAGTGCAGAGGCAGATGTGACGGCATGGCAGAGTCAATACACATTTTTGCCGTTCCTGACAGATGACACAAAGTACATCAGAACCGTTGTTGATGTCATCTGAATCTACTGTTTCATAAGTCTCACTCATAACATCACCACCAGGGAACATTGGCATTTCTGGATTTGTTATGTAATTATTACACATATGATATAAGTACATAATGTTTCTTACTAAAGTCCAATATAAATTCACAGCTTTTATCACAATAGTATCTTTGAAATGAACACACAACCGCACTGTAACAATGGCACATATTATTCCTAAAAACGATTCTAAAGGCACTTCTGTTAGATAATTTGTAAAGGTTAACAGCTTCATATATGCATCCACAACTATGTTATATAGTAAGCTTAGTAAATACTTAATAAATGATTTTGTCATTTGAGGAAGTTGAATGGGGATAAATGTAATTATAAGCCAAGTTGTTTCACCCAACAATAAACCTACATTGATCAACAGTTTAAAAACTTCAATCACTATTAGGATACATGAATTTATAAGTGACTTTGACACGGACAATACTGCCTCAAGTTTGCAGTATATACTCAAACAAACCATTTCTAGCCCACTTTGAAAATATAATAATTGTTTATATGCCGAGTAGGCCATGTCTTTTGTAGCATTTGGTATCTCAGTAAATACAACTATATTGTCTTCATACACAATACGAAAAAAACTTATAATATTGTCAAATACATTTCCAACTAGAGTGCATACCCATATTACCACCTTTATTATGATTTCTCCTGTAAATGATGCTGTAATAATAACACTCTGCAATGTTGAGGCAGTCAAACTTAGTGCTTTGGCTACATACGAAATCATTACTATTGCATGTTTATTCTTGAATTCGGACGAAACGCATCCCACTTTCAGTCAGTTGGCTGAACTTGCTTCTATTTGAAGTCCTATCGAACTTTTAAACACTGCGCCGCGCCGGTTCCTCTCCCACAGCTTGCTAATTTAGGAGTCGGCTCTGTCCACTGTTTGTTTTTCGTTTAACGAAAGAATGGAAATTCGTGAAATACAAGGGAGGAAATGGAAATAATTAAAATAAATTAATCAACAAAAACTTATATCTCGAGGATCCATGAAAAATGTCATAAATTTAATGGCGAGCCTTATTGTGGCGATAAAAATGGCGGACGCCGTAGGTACTTTCGGGTGTGATGAGTGGGGAAGTGAAAACCCCACCCTATCCCAAAAAATGCTTTCTAATGTTGTTTGCTAACGGGACATCACGAAACCAAAAGTTTGTGTAAATAAAAGGGCTGAGTCTACTAATACGGGTACTGTAAGAACAATTTATAATTATTCGTAGAGAAGTCAATAAGAATAATTTTATCCTGGATAAAATTTTATCTCGGATTGAAAAACTGGCCCTAAATATCTGATATATTATGATACTGAAATCCCTAACTTAACCTACTCATTTGGGAAAGTCGAACATAAATTTAGTCATAAAAAAAAAAAAACCGTATCAATATGACAACATTCATCAAAACTACCTAATCATTAATCAAAAAAGACTTGGCAAAAAGACAAGCCTCCAGTGCCAGAACAAAATTAAAAAAAAAAAACATCAGCCGACAAGCATGCGAAAAAATCTATAATCGTCCAGCCAGTACCCGTACAAATAGTCACTTCGAAATAAAAGCGCCGAAGCCGAAACCTCTTGATTCTCTCTTGACGTGTAAACATAACAAAAACATTTGAATAAAATAGGGATGGAAAAGAAATAAAATAATATTAGATAATATGTAATTAGGTAGGCATCTACCTACCTCAGGTATACCCGTGCTATGTAATCAAGATGATCAATTATGATGTTAAATTTGTTACATACGATGAAACAATTGATGCAAAAAACAGTGATGTTAGAAGTTTCAAGTAAGTTTATTAGAATATTCTAATCTTGTTACACAGTCCTTAGCTTTCTAATAAAACTTTTCCCAAACCACCACGTAAGTTAGGTGCGTAGGTAGGTAATCAAATCATAATATAAAACGCAGGCATGGTTGAGACTAACTAAGCCAGAACGCATAGATATCGCGAAGTAATTACCAGTCTTACCTGAACTACAAAATCATTGAAAGTCATTAGAAATTCATAAGTAGGCTAAGCTCACGTTATAGTTAGGTGCCATCTATTTTTCAATTTTTACTTATTAGGTAAAATTATGAACCTACCTACCAATAACACAAATCTATTTTGAAATAAATATAAAAACAGAAAAGTAAACAAAAATATTTGGTTTGTAATGTGTAAACAAAGCCGTGACATATGACATCCTAGGTATACCTAAATTATTTTTTTCAGACATACCTAATCTAATTCCAGTAAAACTTAAAGAGCATTCTTGGACCTACTAAATTCTATGCTGATTGGTTAAGTGGTTCGAAAGTTACACTCCAACAAACATACACATCAATAAAACAATAATGCTGATTCACTAATTTAAAGTTATTTTTGGTTTTTTGTTTTTTTTTTGTTTCTTTTGTACACTTAGTTTTTAATTAATTGTAAATACTTAATTTAAGCTTTCTTTTTGCTGTTGTCTGTAGTAGGTAGTTATAATAATATTATTGCAAATGCTGTGCATGCCTGTAATTGGCACACATTTTATAGAATAAGGTTTTCAGAAGTGATTATTGTAATGTACACTATGTGCGCTGTTGGCGTTGCCTATTGAATAAATAAATAAATAAAGTTGACACTAAGATCTGCATGCACTTCATTAACTTGAAAATCAACAATTTTAACTATTCCAAATCTTTATTTTAGATATGAAACAAAAAAAAGGTCAGATGAATCAGTATTTGACTTGGGAAAGAGGGATTACAATGTTCGACGTGGTGGTCACTGGAGAGCTACGCATCCACGACACCTAAGACAGCTAGAGTCAAAACTGCGCGACAAAATCGTGGTGAAATCTACATGGATAAAGGAAAATCTCATCTCAATAGTCTTTTCCTCTGGAGCATTTGCCTACCTCACTGTGAAATTAGAAACTTTAGATGTAACCCATATACTGTTTGATAGATATTTTGTTGGCAAATTGGCAGGACAGGTGACCAATGGTAAAGATGTAATTTTTAAATCCTATTTTATGTGATCCATCAGTGACAATCTTATTTGTGTAGAGATTTGAGAGGATTTCTTGAAATTAATGGTAATGAAACTAATGAAGTGCCTAGGTTTTTATAATAGTGGTGGGCAATAAAGAGTTCCATCTTTATATGTAAGTAAAGTTAAAAAAAAATGCTTAAAAGTATGTAATTTGTTTTTCAGTTGCCATTTGTAAATCTCACTTATTGTTTGCACATAATGATAGAATAGGCACCCTTGTCAGTTTTGGGAAGAATGCTTCGACGGTCCCATGCCGCATTACTGATCGAGATCCAAGTTTGCACGTAAGTATGTTATTTCTTTTTCTGTATAAAATTTATAGAAACAATTTTCTTATTGTACAAGCTTTATGTAAAATTTTCTTGAATAGAAATACTGCATTATGTTTACAGAGTATAGAACTAGGGAGTGGAGCTTGCCGCACTGAAAGGCATTTATCATCGTGTGATACTCCAAACGGAGCTAGGATATTGGTATGGAGTATCAATGCTGCAGAACCTGCACCTTGGAGCCCCATAAGTACAATTGAGGACCTTTCCAATTTACATCTTTATCAGATCAGCGGGTAAGTTTTCAAATCTAAAAATAACTTATTTATTTGAGTTTGTTTTTATTTATAGTAAAAACATTATGTATTACAGGAGTAATATATCTCTTATAGCATACCATCAATTGGAAAGTGAGACACTTAGTGCTGAATTATCTCAGAATCAAGACAATGTCATCCATATTGTGGAGCAGATTGCAAGCCAGAAGGTACCTAATGTTTGTAATTTCTCTATTTTAGTTCTATTCTAATTTTAAATTTATTTTCAACACACTTGCTCATAAAGTGGCTCTATGGTCACCGCAATTAGGCACATAATGATACCCATAATCAAACTGTGACTTTTTCATTGCCATAACTCACTAGTGAGTTATAGATTTTTTTTTAAATTTTATTGGTTGAGTAGCTTTGTTACTAAAAAAGTTTTTATTCAAAAAAAAGATCGTGTTCAATAGAACAAATAAATGAATGTTCCTATTGCTTGCTCATTTCATGCAACTTCTTATTTAAATAGATAAATTTTAACTCGTACGTGTTTAATAAATAAAACTTTCACTCAAATATAACTTTTGTTTTCTCTGTAATAAAAGAAAACTTTAAATTCCCCATTTTTTACGTGGCAGAATAGGCGCAAGCCCTAAGCGCGGAAAATAAATAAAAAAAAAACCTCATCCCTTTAGTCTGTGGCCGATCGCAATGCGCGCGCATAGGAAAACTGATTAATTTTTCCCGCCATAGCGAAACATTTTTCATAACGCGTTTTCACTGTTGAAATTATAGTTATTTTATTGTTATTTTATTCACAAGTGTGTTGAAAAAGTCGTATGATACACGTGTGTATTGGTGATTACCGTTCTCGGCTTTCTTAAGACCCTCACCTACGGCTCGGGTCTCAATGGCACCTCGGCGGTAATCACCAATGTACCACACTAGGACCATAATGTACTATTACCTACGTACCTACGGCCATTAGGCGTGTATAATATAATTATGGTATACCTATATAGGGCCCAGATTTTGAGTTAATTATGGTTTTGAGTATTAATGATGAAAAATCCGTTTTTGCATTTTGGGGTCATTTTGGTTTATTTGAGGCATTACCTACGAATGATAAAATTTGTTATTACATACTTACAAATCACTTGGGTCAATTTGTTAACTTTGGAAATTTACACCTTGGTACTCTATCATCACTTAGCTTTCAATTTCAATATATTGAAGAAACTTACAAAACATATTGTCATGTGATAGATACACAGATAGGTAGGGAATACATTAACCTGGTATTACCATTTTCGAAAAGTGGAGTAATAACTCTGCAGTGTTGATATGGGAAATAGTACATTATGGTACAAGTGTGTAACATTGGTGATTACCGCCGAGGTGCCATTGAGACCCGAGCCGTAGGCGTGGGTCTTAAGAGAGCCGAGGACGGTAATCATCAATACACACGTGTATCATACGACGTTTTTCAACACACTTGTGAATAAAATAACTATAATTTCAACAGTAAAAACGAGTTGTGAAAAATGTTTCGCTATGGCGGGAATAACTAATCAGTTTTCCTATGCGCGCGCATTGCGATCGGCCACAGACTAAAGAGATGAGGTTTTTTTTTAATTTTCCGCGCTTACGGTTTGCGCCTATTCTGCCACGTACAAAATGGGGAATTTAAAGTTTTTTTTATTACAGAGAAAACAAAAGTTATATTTGAGTGAAAGTTTTATTTATTAAACACGTAACGAGTTAAAATTATCTATTTAAATAAGAAGTTGCATGAAATGAGCAAGCAATAGGAACATTAATTTATTTGTTCTATTGAAAACGATCTTTGTTTTTGAATAAAAACTTTTTTAAGAACAAAGCATCTCAACCAATAAAATTAAGAAAAAAATCTATAACTCACTAGTGAGTTATAGATTGATTATATCACAGTTTGATTATGGGTGTCATTATGTGCCTAATTGCGGTGACAAAAGAGCCACTTTATGAGCAAGTGTGTTGAAAAATAATTGTTTTGAGTGGGATATATTTTACAGAGCGGAGTTACCATAGACTGGATACGATACGACATTCCAAACTCAAATCGTGCGACGAAGCTTTCTTCCCGCAGTGAGAGCGCGACTCGAGTATCGTTTCCGGCACCCGTCCGGGTCGTCCGGCGATCCCCCTGCGACGCGCGACTTTTAGTCGCCTGTATCGACGGCTCTTTGCATGTTGTTCATCATATCGCAGGCTTGACGCGCTCTGTAAAGGCTGGGTTTGTAAGTATATTCATATGAAGACTAACCGATAGGTTTTATTCATCTTTGCTCAGCCAAATCTGCTTTACAAAAAAGGTACTTGATTACCTATTCAAACGGATTTGCGAAGCTTAACCCCGGTTTACCGAGTTCTCCTATCTACCATTTTCGTAAAGGGTTAAGTAAATATTATACGGTTAAATAAAATGATAGGCCTGATGATTAATAACATTATTTTGAATGTTACAGATAGTCACCGGCATACAATGGGTGGACGAGTTAATAGTTGCCGCGGAAGAGGGCCGCATACAATGCTATGACCGCGCGCTATCACTACTCCATCATCATACAAAATGCTTTGATCTGACCAATTATATGCGGTAAGTGACAATTAACTGCACAAACTCTTTTAAACCTTGTGCTTTCACCAATAAAATATTTGTGCCTTATGTAGTAGGTACTTTGTACCTACTTCTCTATAGTAAGATGCATTGTGCGCGGTGATATTGGTGTGTACCTACTTGTTTACCTGCCTTTTGCTTTCTTTAGTGAATTACTAAGATATAAGTGTTTTCTTTGTGTTTTTGAGATTTTGTACGATTTCAGTGACGGTCGGCGAATGCAGATTTTATGTACACAAAGTTCAAAGGGTGGTCCCGTGATATTGACGTCATTCACTGGTGGCCCATTAGCGTTACTCCGCATCACACATCCTCGGTTGTTGACGGTAACTACACAATGTCTTGTCGTCTTAGTCGATTTATTTTCTGTGTTCTTGGTCGTAGCACTGTTGGCAGAGATGGCTAGTGTTTACAACTCGTTTCAAGCGATCTTTTCTGCCTCGTACGTGTAAGTTGTGGAACAAACTACTTGCTGCACGATGTTTGGAGAAGGGGTCCTTCAAAGGCGGGTTTATCTTTCAAAAGGCTGGCAGCGCATCACCTCTGGTGTTGCAGGTGTCCATGGGCGGCGGTGACTACTTTACATCAGGTGGCCCGCCTGTTCGTCTACCAGCTATGGCATAAAAAAAGCAATGGCTGCCTAAAAAATTCTCATATCGCATTGGTGTAACTTGGACATGTACTACAAACGTTTATGTTACCTCCTCTTGCATCTCTAAAAACACTCATGTTCATAAGGTCTGAGAAGAGTTATTGTGATCTGCCTAAAGCCTACCTAGGAATAACAATCGTAATCCTATTTTTCACATTTTCAGGCTTGGATAAACGGTCGACGCATGTCAAGCGCAGTGGCGTTACTGCGCGCAATGGACTGGGAGTTAGAAGGCACTGAGTGCTTGTGGGCGGTCAATCGACTTGTTTGTGCGGCTTTGCGGAGTGGCACTGGTAACACCGAACCTTCTAATATAATTACGCCTTTATGTATAAAACTCTGTTACCTATGAATCAAAATGGTGTCTGATATTTTTATTTAATCTCTGGCTCCTGTAATACTGGCGGTCTCTTATTTTGTTGACTATGAAGTTCATAAAGGTTGGATTTGACACCCAGCGCTTGAATGCTTTTTCAGAGGATCCATTACAGAATTTGGCGCTTACTGGTAATATTTCTTGTAGAGGCGGTTGCAGAGGAATGTTCAGCGCAAGCGGCGTTAGGCGCCTACTTAGCCCCGCTGACACCTCACGGTCCGTCAGCTCAGAGGTTCGCACCGCCTTTGCACGACTTGGCCAGGAAGTTTTTTCATCATTTACTGAGGTTAATCTTTTTTTTTGTATAGCTTTGTTGGTTTTTTATGAAGATTAATGAACTAATTTAAGTTATCAGTTCAGTAGGCACAAATAATTCTTACATAGGATTGCCAGCGATGGCCAAACTAAGCATTAAGTTTTGGTATATTTGTTCAGGGTTATTTGTACAGCGTCAGGGGTCAGCACCTACTTATAAATATCATCGTCTTAGCCCGGTCAGCCTTGTTCACAGGAAAGACTATGTCAATACGTGCGGAGCGCCACTGGTTTCCTCACGACGTTTTCCTTCACCGTTGAGAGGACTGGCATTGCACACACTTTTCCGTATAGTAAGATCCATTGGTGCACGACCATTTTTGAACTTAATTTATGTCTAAACTACCTACCTACATTCTTACAACATGTAATATTTTGGTTTGAATACAGACGCGGGCGCATAGAAAAAGCTCTAAGCCTGGCCGTGGACCTGGCGGACTGGGATCTGTTCGCGGACGCGCGCTGGGCCGCCGCCGCTCGACGCCTCGACGCACTCGCTGAAGAGGCCGCCATCGGCGTACTTTCCACGGCGCACTTACACAAGCACGGTATGACACAATAAATATGACTTGATTTTTTTAATTCCCTTTCACTGAAGCGTTGAAAGTTGAAATGGGACCATAGACCGGAATCATGTGAACAGCGCATAAAGTTCCAGGTTTGTCAATAAAAAAGGCACAGGATAATCACTATACAGGTTTAGGTACTCAGGAGTTAAATATTTATTCCCGTTTTCTTCTTTCCAGACTCAGATTGTTCTGATTCGTGTTCTGATTGCACTTCGAGTTCATACTCCAACTACGACGAAACAAACGCTTCATCAGAAATGACCAAAACAAAACCTCCTCCCCTACCACGAGTTACTCTATTACCAACATTATTGCCTGTTCCAATATCTCAACCTGAACCTCTATCATCTAACAGCATCAGGCCAAACCTGCACCAATACCTAGAAAGAGATAACACTATATGGAACACAGAAGTAAGGAACGCCCACACCATGAGCCACGACAATTTGAAGCCTATTCTAAGCACGCAGAGTGCAAAGTGGCATGAAAATGGATTGCCTTACAAAGCGCAAACTAAAAGTGTACAAATTAGCGAGCCGAATAAAACAGTTATAGACATAATCCCGAGAGCTCACGAGGCATCGCATTATAAGCATGTTTTTCAAACTGAATTGAGAGAAGAATCGTCCAATACATTGTATCGATACCAGAATCATCAGCCTGTAAAGGAAAGGTCGTATAGAAATGAAAGCAGTTCAAACAGGCAAGGGAATCGGATGGAGAGGAATAAAGTCAAGTTCTCGGATACTGTCACAATTGCCGTTGTATCGGTAAGATTCCTTATATACCTACTTATATATATATATATATATATATATTATGTTTTCAATATAAAAAAAATTCCAAAAACTTTGAAAGATTTGCGCTTTTTAAGACTTTGTGATGCATTCACACTAAAAGTAAAATTGAAGAATCCATACATGCGCGACTGGATACGAACCCACGACTTTAGGATTGAAGAAGGTGAAGTTGTTAATATTAGATTATACTTTAGGCTCCAACTTAAGCGCGATCTTGACTTATAATCGAACTACGTCAAATTAGGGTTTGACCTCGATCATATCCCGTTCATAGTGAAAATGATATTCGATAAAAGGTTAGATTAGAGAAATTACCATAATTTTAAGACGATTTTATGTTACCTAGATCTATAATAATAATAATAATAGGCCTTTACATCTATTGAAGATGATTTATACAGCGTCAGGAGGCAACCTATGCCTACACTTAACGGGACACTGTAGTGCCTGGGACAATGTTTAGATGGAGTAGGCTTGCCCAGCACCTATACCATCCTCTCAGCCTAGATCTACAGACAATAAATTGATTTATAATTTATCACAGAATGTTGTATTTACAGCAAGAGTCGCGCAGCACAGTTCTGGAGCCAGCGCGCGAGCTGGCCGACAGTCTGCCGCTGTGCGCGCCGCACAACTACCTCGCCGCATTTGCACCGCACCCGACACCTCCAGCCGCCGGTACTATACTCGACTATGTCGAAGTGTGACGAATGGCATGATCGCATGTCTCAACACTATCAACCTAGCACTGCTTATAATTAAAGAAAAACAATGGATAACTCTAAACGCGGCATGACGACGCGACGCTAGGCAGGTTTGTTGAATCATCTACCTCGCAAACTTCGCTCCGTACCTCCCGGTATTATATTCTTACGACCAACTACCACAACGTCTCTGCGCCCCGGTACCTACTAGGTAGTACTCGATTATGTTGACGCATGATCGCATGTATGCACCGCTTTTAGGCTTTTTTGTCACTAATGCCCGGCCGCATTTGAGCGTGGTTTTGCGCGGCACAAAACGTTAAAATATTATTTGAGCTATTTTGTATGGGGTACGCCGCACTAAAGAAGCGCTGCAGTATAACGTATTTTGAAATGCAGCACAGTGCCGGACAGCGCCGCCGCTCAAATGCGGTCCAGTCTTTAAGCCTTTTACACATTGCGCAGATACGATAAGATTTTATCCGAGTATAAAAACTTAACTATCTGAGAGTATCACACGCTACGCAGATACATGAAAGTCTTTATACATGATTGTGTACCTTTAAATCTTACAGTACCTAGGTGATAGCTAGTAGAATAATTATGTGAAGTTATAAGAATCCAAATCGAGTAAAAAAATTCGTACAAAATATCAAGTGGGGTGTTGTAACTGAGAAGGTAAAACGTGATAACAAGAGCTTCCATTTGTTTAGTTTTGTTGTTCAGGTAACACTGGCACCTAACTAGATCGCGTTCTCGATGCAAGTTTATTTCAGTCCTATATTAGTAGGTCCAAGGCCCTATTTGACAAATGAACCGATTGATTGCTATTACTAGTTACTATATTGATTTTTCAGAGACTGCTTCGCAAAAACAACCCAAAATCAAAGTGATTCAGCTCGGAATGGTGTGATGAAAATTGTGCTATTGTATGATAACTACAACTAGGTACCTACACCAGATATTCTGATTGCGTTTTTATTGTAATTAAGTAGGTATACCTAGATATATGTATAATAAGGTACCCTGAGCAAAAAGTTAACATTACAATACAATGTTTTATTTCGATAACAGGAATAACATAGTATTGACAGTGGTTGGATACCTCCTTTTAAGTATACCTATAATACCCGTATTAGGAGATACCGCTCTTGCGTAGCGTTTAAAAAAACGAATTTTGTAATAAGGTATTATTTCGTCCAATGGATATTAGAAGATTAAAAAATATATATTTTTATGAAACGTATATAGTGATTTTATTTACTTACCTACCTATTACATACATAGTAGCTTATTTTCTGATGTTTATCTACACTCTAAGCGAGGTAGATGTGGTTCTACGCAACCGCCGCCGTATGAAGCGGATGCTGGACTTGTTTTATTATTTAATACTTTATTGCACAAAATTATAAATTTGTTACAAAAAGGGTGGACTTAATGCTAAAAGCATGTTTTCATATAATATACCCACACGAAACAGGTTCACAACAACTTCAAACTATTACTACCTATTCGAAATTTCCGTTTACTCCCACCTTGAATAGTTCTTTCAACTATAGCTTCTACACAGCCAAGTACCTCAGAGCTATCACGAACAAATCTAACAGTCGCCGCGTTAGCGTACTCGAGTTATTTTGCGCGTCTTATTCGTGATCAAGGCACTGGTGGGGGTGACAGACAGACATACACTAGTGACACCATAAGTGTTCCGTTTATCCAAAACTGGACTGGAACACTCAAAATAGTTTTTGACGAATGTAGAGAAGGGGTTTCTATAAAAAAACTGAGTAAATTGTTTTTAAATTTAATTTCGGGTTATTAGAATTTACAAGAAATGAAAACTAATCCTTCAACTTCTTCTTAGGGCGGAGGTTGTTAGTGTGTCCACACTTGGTCTTGCGGCAGTTGGTAGCACGAGGATGCAGGCGTGCATAGCACTTACGGCAAATCATTTTATCGCAGTTGTACTTCATGGCCAGGATGCGGAGGGAAGGCTCAATGGTACCTGAAAAATATGTTTCATAAATAAACTTAGTCTTTTCACAACATTAATTCGAAACAAGCCACACTAAAAATAATGTCTACACAAAATATATCTGTGCTGTGGATGGAAACTCAGTTTGTAAGGTGTACCTACGTACAATAAAGTATTTTCATTCATTCATTCATTCATGGAAGTGGATTTAGAGCACTGCTGGTCTAGTGGTAGTAAACCCACCTTCCGGTCCTGAAGGTTGTGGTGCCTGGTTGTGCACCAATGACTCTTCTATTTGGAAAATTTATGTGCACAATGCCAGTGCTCTGATTCAGAGAGCATAAACATTCTTAGCTCCGCATGTTTTGACATTGTCTTTCCTATGGATACAGTCAACTAGGCTGAAAGGATAGTTTAGGTGCTGGGCAAGCCCTCTAAAATTATGTCCCAGGCAGTGCACCTATGATATCCATGCATGGGAAAAAAAGTGGTGACTGATGCTGCATCTAGATTAGGTGAAAAGGCCTGAAGGCTATGGATGACATACCCTATGGATCCTTGTTCTGTTTGGGAAAAGCTGTTAGGAAATAAATAAAAATATAAGCTAACCTCCTCTAAGCCTTAGCACCAAGTGAAGAGTAGATTCTTTTTGGATGTTGTAGTCAGATAGGGTGCGGCCATCTTCAAGCTGTTTACCGGCGAAAATCAGACGCTGTTGGTCTGGTGGAATACCTTCCTTATCTTGGATCTTAGCTTTGACGTTTTCAATGGTATCTGAAGCCTCCACCTCAAGGGTGATGGTCTTTCCCGTAAGGGTTTTGACGAAGATCTGCATTTTGTTTCTGAAAGCAAATATATTTTTTTATTATTTTATTGGCATAAAAACGGGTGTTTCACTCCATGACTTAGAAAGATGAAGAAAACAAAATGATGACACAACATGTCACAAAATAATCTACACGGATAGGTAGGTGACTACTCCGTTTTGAATTTAGAAAAAGTATGTAGGTACGCACAAGAATGTTTTAGTTATGGGTACTTAAGTAGCAAAAGCGAGATTTTAGTAAATTCACAGTTTATGTAGCAATTTCATGAAACTCGCAGCAATTTTTTAGAAAGAAACTAACCTAACTTTTTCCCAGGAACGTGCTAACCACCTACTACGAACGGAACAAGAAAGAAAGACAAGACCAGCTAGCTTTATATCTACGTACAAAATGGCGGAAAGGAAATCTATATTTGTGCGTTTTATGTATGTATATATGTGCATTTGTTTGCGTAAACACTCAGGGCATAGACGAAGTATATTTTTTCTAAAGTTTCTAATCAAAAACTGATCATCGATGTTTTCGTTCAGGGTTTTCATCGATGTGAAATCATCGATGTTAACATCGACGAATATCGACCATCTTTTACTTGTTTCGTCTCCCTCCCTATTCTATGTAAGAGTTGCTCTATCCTATCTATTCTAAACTTAAGGGAAAAAAAAACAACGTAAGACTAGGCGGTATGGTTTGAAAACTATTGCCTGCTCTGAGGAGCGAACAAAAAAAAAAAAAAACTATCTATTCTATCAATTCTATATAGTCTATATACCCACCTATGTTCATGTTGGTTGTTTCGTAATCACTCGAACGAATAGAATTTTCAGGCACTTGCCTTTTCTGTAATTTTTGTGTAGGGCTAAAGAAGTTGCTTGTAATATGTATCATCAGCTGAGCAAAGTCACCGGCAGGCTCGTTGCTGCCACCAACTTACAGAGTCCACTTTATCCAATTGTAAGATTTTGTTTCTCTTGGTAACCTAAGGTCTGCTGGTAAGAAATCGTTACTCAAGCATAGATTTCAGTAGAAATTTTAATACAAAAATCTATGCTTGAACAGTAAATCAGCATACGGGCCTCTGAAAATGTTATCACCACCAGGTACCCATTACTTTGCAACGTGTGGAGCAGCCAGCGATCCAGTACACTGCTGCGCTTTCTACTGTGGCGGAGGCTTGCCCAGCACCAGGCAAAAGGAACCTTGTTCCAGGCACTAACATTCCTTACCCTGCAGTCTCTGAAAAAATTCGGCAACAGCAAAAACTATTCCAGGTGATTTTACGGTCTATTTACATTATAAATTTCCTATGTGACTATTGGTACATCCAATGTCTGATATCTAGTATCCCAGTCGCCCTGCTCTTAAGTCTTTATGTTCAAACACAGCCATTAATTTTAATAGATTAGATAAAAAATTTAGACCGTATAAAGAAATACTACTACGTCACAAGTACGGAAATCTATGCTCGAGTTCAGATCAGTGCTCTAGCTGTAAATCAGCTTACCCACCCAAATCTTTTAAACTAGGTATGCCTTTCAAAGTAAGTATCTATTATGAAAACTTGAGCAGAATGTTTCCTGTGTGATCAGATTTTTAAAAAGGAATTCATTAAAAAAAAATTATTTCAGAAAGAGGATGATGTGCCGGTATTTCTAAAAGGAGGTCCAATGGATGGTATCCTGTATCGCCTGACTATGGCCTTGTGCATCGTTGGAGTGATTGGCGTGGGCCACACAATCTTCAGCCATGCTGTTCCCAAGAAGTAAATTAACAAATCAATCATTAAATTGTAGGTATTAGTTGCTTGTTAATTATTTGGCACTGTGGTCAGAAATAAATAAAAGTGCAATAGTATACATTTCTTTTGATTTTATTTTAGAGAGAAGTGGGAGTGACCCATTCATTTTAAGTCAAGATTAACCATAAGCCCTGCTTGACAAAGGCCACTGCACTGTGTTCATCAGCTCTCCTCCAACAGAGAGAAGTAATTTAGGAAAAAAAACTATTTTCATTGATCCTGATTCCCCATGGGTATAGTATTATAGATCTGTGCCCATGGCAACACCCAAGCTGAGGTCGTACCTACCGTAGCGGTGCCCTTGTGTTACCTAATTGCCCCAACCTAACCTTCCGTATGGCAGGTGTGTTATAAGTTTGACGACATTCGTAACAAAAACGATTTATCTTTGATGGTTTTTAGGTATGTTTAGTGATAATTGGTGAAGCCGTTTCCAAGTTATGAGGATATTCATCAGCTCTGAAAAACTATTTTGAGGAATTTCAGGCATAACTTTATCGGGAAATCACGAGATCTCAGTTGGAGGCGAACTACTACCTAGTTACTAGTTTAAAATTTTCTAATATTTTTCCTATCTGAAATAATGGTTAGGTGCCTATAGATATATCAATCTACGATACTTTTTTCTAAGAAATAATGTCATAACTTAGTAGGTAGGTATAGTTCTCAAAAACATAAAATATGAACCAGGTTTTTATTTTTTATAACACTGCTAAATGTGTGGCTTAGAAGTTGATTGACCCATATAATTGTAAGGTAAGTAGGTACAGTACCTACATGGTGCAAAAAGTTGTGGTAGTAGGTACATAATATACTTAACCTACAATGGGTGTCGATTCTGTTGTTGCATTTTTAAACTAACCTAATTTGACAGCGCTAAAATTATAGCTGCTGTTGACTTCTCAGTGTATGAGAAAGGGGCGGCGCCCTTAGTTTAGAAAAAAAGCGTTAACAGAATCGACAACATTACCTACTTCCCGGCTCATTCTATCAAAGCAGGTAAAAAATAATAAAATGTAAAAGGAACATCTAAGTACCTACCTACTAAGTACTATATAGTGTGTAGGTACTGAACCTACCTACAACATAATATTTAAATGTTTAAAAAGTAACAATAGGTAAAAAGTAAAAGTAAAAAGTAACAAAATAATATTATTAACAAGTTTAAGAGTAAATTCAGGAATACATGATAAAAATAAAAATTTCATAAAATGCATAACACAGCCATATATTTTAATTCCAAGCAATAACTTCGGATATAGGTAGGTACCTACTATTTACTACAGGTAAACCACGTACAGTACGGCCGGCGGATCTAGACCGGCGTTAAGTTCGTTCGGAACGCTGCGCAGTAGTCACTTTTAGGGTACTTAGGTTTTAGGTACTCGCCTGTACCTGCGCACAATTTCCGAAAGCGCAACTTCAGACCGGTCTAGATCCGCCGGCCGTACTGTAAGTCCGTTGGATATGTACGTGGGGCGTCGCGTCGTCATCGCGGGGATTCCCGCGGAGAGCGGACAGCAGGTGCGTTTTTGTTTTTGTCGAAGAATATACGTAGCTTTTTAATACGTACCGTTGCCATTCGACTTCAGATATTTCACATCGTGTGTTTTGAGGTTTTGCCAAACAAAATCACCCGCCCTCGCCCCTGTAAACTACGTACGAAGTGATCTCATTTAAATGGTTTACCTATAGGTACACAATCAACCTAGAAACCTTTTGGGACCATAGCTATCTAGATAAGGTCCCAAAAGGTTAAACCTATTTCATCTGAAATAGGTTGTTTACACTACGCTACATAAATAAATAATTTAGTTTTACTAATAACACCAGTAAACAGAACAATGTTAGGACAGCAAGCCTATTTTATAAATTGTTATCAATCATTTAACAGCTTAACAAATATACAAAGGTTCAGAAAGGTACAGTCAACTGCAGTTAAAAATAATACACACAACAAGTAGTAGACCGATAAGTTCTTCATTAGTTTTAGCAGTTGGTAGAGGTAAGTACTACCTAAATGGTTTACAGGCAATCGCTAAAATTTACCCATTTGGAAGATGTTTTTTTGTAGATTTGACTTTTAGTTTTTTTTTATACCTACCTACTTAATGCGTATGTAGTTATGTACTTACTATGCATGCATAGGTTTTGATTTATGATATAAATAGTAAAAAAAAACAATGCACCGCCCTTTATCTCCGAATTTAATGAAACGATTTTTTTTTAAATATTTTATTTATAGAAGAATATGTAGGTAGTACATAGATATAGTTTGCATAGTTTTTGCAAAAAGCTAAAAAAACCAGATATACAGTTTTGGTTGGGAAGCCTCTGTGGGTGAGTCCATTTACTTGACTGGTCTTTTTACCGACCGTTAACCCGATGTTTTCTGTTTTACATTCTACACACCTTTATTAGCTGCCAAATTGATCGATGTCGATTAAGTAGACCGTGAATTGACTGTACCTACTGAGTTTACCTTTATAATGTACCTAACTACTACTAACAAGTCTTAACAGATTTTTTTACATACCTACAGTGGTTGTGGTTTTAATAAATACTATTTGATCGTTTTTGCTTAAACCTATATAGATACCTTTTTCATCTTAAACTAATACAGAGTTGATCCAATGACCTAATTGTTGCAAGAGCAAAGCATTTATTTGATCGAGTGAGCGAAGCGAACTAAAATCTAAATGTCACACAAAAAATTTCTTTAGGTAGGTATTACATTGGTATTACATTTTAATAAAATGTAATCGAAAATAAAAAGGGATTTCGTAAGTTTGAAGGTGTTTAACCTTTGTGGCTCTGAAAGTATTGCGCCGATTTGAATGCAGTTTTCTTGTATGAAATGCGATTTATCTTGGATGGTTCTTTCGGAGGTAGCCATCATTAGATGAACTGGAGACCATACTCCTAGGGACATCGTGAGATTTCCGTTCGGAGCGGACTAGGTACTAGTTAAGGATTTGTGTTTTTGGTCACTTTTACTATTTAGCGTCAATACTTAAGTAAGTTATAAGTACTCGTACTAGATAGGTAGTTAGGTATAGGTATCGTATCCCTTTTGCAGAATGCTAAGCGGTTCTTTTCAAGTCGAGAATCTGCTACAGTGCAGTAGGAGAATATTCTTTTATGTCGGTTTCGGACGCGCAGGCAGCGGTGGCGGAGCCCCCTGCCTTGCAGGCACGGGTGGCGGCGGGCCGGCGAGCGCGGCCGCGGGCGGCGGTGGTGGCGCGAACGACGGCGGCGCGCTGTCTACCGGCGGAGAGCTAGGCCCAGCGGGTAATGACGTCTCTAGAGTCGCCGATGCAGGACTCGCAACCTCAGTGGGTGTCATCGCAGGAGACGCCATTGTAGAGGAAGATGCGATTGCCGGTGAATACGTATTCTTACCGGGGTCAGGGACCATAGGCGCGGGCCGTGGCGGCGGCGGGCGGGCCGGGCTGGCTGCCGGCGCACGCGACGGCACAAGCGGCGTCGGGGACGGCGCCGGCGGCCGGCCGGGCTGTTGGCGACGCGGTGTCGGGGGCGCTGAACGTAAAGGCCGCTCCTGTTGAACCTCTCCGAACAGTGGAATCGTGTTATTTGTACATAAATTTATTTCCGATCGAACTATTTCGACCCAATCTGGAGACTTGAGTGTGATGCTGAATGGAATCGAGCTAACGCACATTTCACCTTTCTGCGCTGCTGCTAAAGCGTGTTGCCCTTCTCTAAATGTGATACTCAACGATTGATCATCGATAAATCTCACCAAAGTTACTTCGCCGATTGTAGCCAATTCTTGCAAGACCGCTGCCATGATGTTTTCATCAAAAACGGATTCGTCGCCACTAGTATCATCGAAGGGCTGCACGATTATGCTAGCATCTGGAGGTCCAAGATCCTTAACAACTTCATAGAATACTTCCATGCATTTGGTGTAACTGACTTGCAACACTTCTATTTCGAGGATAGCTATCACCGGTCTATGGTCACTTTGTTTTAATTCAGCGCGACCGTAATGAAGTAGCTTACCTTTGGCCAATTCTGATGTATGCTCTGGGTCAATGGTGTGTTTTCTGCTTCTCCAAAGTATGCGGTCGGTCCAAGCAGGAGCCCTGCATTTTTCACTTGTATCGTAATCATCGCTGAATAAGTCATACTTATAAGTGGGAAGAAAAGTTACATCTCCTTCAAAACAATTCTTGAATACTAAGCCTTGTGATTTTTGATGAAGGAGTTGATCTTGTTCCAAAACTCGATGTAAATTGTTCTGCGACACTAACAGCCGTATTTCATCTTTGTCTAGATCCACCCGATAATTGAAATCACCACACCAAAATACATAATCGTGCGAGTAAAGGGATCGCCCCATTGGAAATGCAATTTTTCTTGTAATCTCAGTGTAATCGGCATTGCGCTCTGTGACTTGAGATTGCCCAGCAGCAAAATGCGCACACACGAAGCACAAAGAGGTGCCATATATGACCATACGGATGCCTACTGCCCCTTTATTTCCAGTAGTGCCGCCAAGTCCTGTTTTGACTGAATCCAGAGCAACATCTCTGATGTGAGGAATGAGATCTTTTCTTACAAATATAAAAAGACACACACCAACCAATTGATAGCTTGAAAGTAACGTATAAGGCGCATCTCTGCATAAAACCTTTTCTAGCTCATCACTCCATGCTTTAGCATTATCAGAACTGGCTGCCATTATGTTACTGGCATTTAAATCTACAATTTCTTCAAATCCAATGGCAAATATATCTGAAGGATGATCTTTAAGGTTGACAGTGTTTATTAAAGAAGAGTTGGGACTGTCTAGGAGCCAATCAGCAAGAGACACATCTTTGTAAGCAAGACTTCTGAAATGTTTTCCTCCATTTACATTGTAAGTGCCAATGGTAATACGAATGCTGGATGGTTGAGTAAACTCATTAGATCGGCGACACATCTCCCTCAACACGGGAGTTGAAGTATGCAATATGTTAGATGGCAACAATATTCTTGTTCGATCTGCCAGTTCAGAGTTCAATGTTGAGCCCAGTAAAAGTATGTCAATAGCTTCTTGTTTTGAATTATCTAATAAGTTATTTTGAATGGTGCGTGCAGCTGACCTCGCTCCGTCAATTAACTTAGAACCTCCTTGAATTGCACCAGTGCCTGCATAAATTTTTGATACTTCGTTGCCATTGTTTACCCACATTTGTTTAAAAACTTCTTCAAATCTGTTAACGTTTTGCTTTTTATCAACACATTGCAATAACATTAGTTGAACAGCCAGCATATCTAACCCAATGAAGGTTTGTATAGAATTTGTCCTATCCAAACAGTCGAGGCAGTTGGTGCGTATAACACCTTTCTGTATGTTGTAAATGTCTGAACCCTTGGCACTGAAAATACTAATATTATCATAGTGCTGTTCAACAATCTTCTTGAATTTTGCCAGAGCTACTTCAGCCGATGCTCCTCGGACTTCCTGATGATAGTCAAATATTATTTGAACCACATCATTATGAGCAGATTCATTGAGATGTTTCTGAAAAGCATTGCTCAGAGTTGCTTCACCTTCACTGCCACCAATTAAGCTTGAGCCCAGTAGGTTAACCACCACCAAGGAACCATAGTTGCGCTTCAGTTGTGAAAAATGTCTATCACATGCACTGGTGGAAGCATCATATCCCCTAGACATTTTAACTTTGTGTGAACCAACTTGGACTCCTGGTTGCTCCCAAAACAAGGGTACTGATCCCCTTGTCTGTAGGTATGAAGACACAGAGTCATCAATGTAAATGGCTTGCTCGGTCTCAACAAAGTTTGCAACATTACCATCATCATTGCAGCCACGCACATTGAATCTTGTTCCTGCACGTTCACAGCTTAGACGAGACACCAAAACTGCACGAGCTTGACGGTGTCCAACATATATGGTGCGGATTTCAACTGAACCACACATGGCTCTTGTCAGCCAATCACTACAATCAATTCCATATCTAATTAAATGTATGAACAGAGTTCTATTCCAGAAGAACCTATTATCAGAGTTTGCACCCTTGCTTTTTCTTTGAGAGCATAAAGTGAGATCAAAAAGATTATCAGCAGTTTTACTTGAGCTCCATGAAAAGTAAAATGTGCCAGAATTAAGCAATTTTCTCAACTCTGATACCTTGTCCTCCCCTTGAGATTGATGAAACAAAGGTAGTAATTGTGTCTGTGTTATCTTAAAGACTTCGACATCTCCGACTTTCCCGACAGAGCAGCAGCCCGTCACGAGGACAAGGTACAGCAAGCAGTTCTCTCCGGAGTTAAGCTGCAGCACGCCCAGGCAGCCGTACGCGTCCGCAATCTTATGGTATTGTTTCCTTAGTGTGTCTGTCTCTTGAGGAGATAGCGAGACTACGGCTTGAGATTCAAATAGCAGCGAACTATCTTTGTTTCGGTGTTGTAAAATCACACTGTATGGACTAGGTGGCGATGATTTTTCCAGGACTTTGAATCCCTTTGACATAGCCATGTTTCTTGCTTTACTTACATGTAGCTCAATGTTAAAATCCGCCCCCTGTTTAATCAGTTTTTCTTGAACACAAATTCTTTTAAAAACAGTCTGCGATGTGTTACATGGCTTTTGTGAAAGTAGGCACTTGTAGAATCTTTTTAGCTCTACCACTACCACACCAGAAGGACCAGAAGCACCACAAAACACGTCACGAGAAGAAGGCAGAACAGGAACCTCCAGACCGTAGATAGCTACTTACATACCTACCTCTATTTAGGTAACTCTGTGGGTGGCAGAGTTGCCAGGTGTTCAAAGTTTTTTCTCGGGCTGCCAAATATCTCGTACTCTTAGAACATAATCTCGTACAAGTTTGAAAATCTCTTAAAATCTTTATTTTGTTCATTTATTGAGGTTGGGACCATCAAATGAAAAGAAAATTACTTTACTTATTGTGTTTAAAAATTTAAAAATCTTCAAAGAGGAACTTACAACTAATAGGATTGTAATGGTAAATTATTTGCTAATAATATTAATATTTACATAGAACCTGTATTCTCCGAAAGGGTAGGCAGAGTAGAGGTGAACATTATTATTTAATGTTTGGGATATTGGTGAAATCGACTTTGTTTTTGGTGTATAGATTTTCAGCTGTCATTCGGGAATACATTTCCTTCTTTGTCTTTTATTTTTGGCTGGGAAACATGGCAGAGGCATAAAAATGTTAATCTCGTGCGAAAGTGTACGAGATTTTTATTTTTCTTGTTTCTCGTACAGAGGCAGTAATTCTCGTACATGTACGAGATTTCTCGTACGTCTGACAACCCTGGGTGGAGTGGACATACAGAACACTATTACTAGTGGACCCCCCCTAATCCCCCTATCATACCCCGAGCCCTATCCTATACTATAGGTATCCACAGACAGATTACTAGGATGCTAGCGTCAAGCGAGTGTTTACGCCTCCTTGGCCGAATTGTTTACGCACACAAATGCACGTATACATAAAATTATAGGTGTTTAATATTTCCTTCAACTAATAAAAAAAAATAACACAATCATTCGTTAAAAAAAATGGAGGTGATCGAATATTTTTAATAACACATGTTATTTTCAAGACAACGTATGTAGGTAATATTTTTATTATTCACTTGGCTACCTGCAAATACTGCACGAAAAAGTTTAAATTTTATTGAAATATGAAAGTAAACCTGTGTAGGATGCCCTTATATTTCTTATCTGTGGACCGTTCGTGTGAACGGTGAATGTTTTTATCTATGAAAAATTGTCTGTGCTCGCTCTCTGCTAATATCAATCATTCACTCATGCGTATAAATAAATTTATCTAAGCGAGTTTATCGAATATTTATTCAAATAAAATTAATCACTAAAAATAATGATATATTTTCTTATCGTTATAACATTAACTAATAAAAAAAATTAACCGATATTGACACCTCTACATAAAATGCACACATAGGTGTCCGCCATTTTGTATGTAGAAATAAGGCTAGCCAAAGAATAATAGTGATGTGATAGTTGAGTTGATTAATTCAATCGATTCGAGTTGGGTTTTTCGTGTGCGTTACTCCAGCAAAAAAGTGTTGAATCTGAAAATTCTAAAAATGCAGATAATTAGAGCCCACTGCCCTGTAAATGTGCCCCAAGTTTTAAATTAGTGCCTCTAGCCGTTCTGGAGTTATTCAAGAAATTCACTTTTTGCTGGGGTAACGTTTTTTGCTGGGTCGATTTTCGTTCCTGGTTGAGCTAGCCGAATGAATGTTAGCTTAAAAGGGGGCTAGAATTTGTGCCTATTAGTGCCCCAACTCCTGAATTTGTGCCCCCTAGGGCTTCGGAGTTATTCCAGTTTTTGCTGGAGTAACGTTTTGCTATCTCCGAAACTACTGGTCGCACAATCATGAAACTTGGTCAGTATAAAGGTATTTCTATTTAGAAATTTGTGCCAGCTCTTGTTGGCCAGCTCCTCTCAGCGCGCGATTATACAATTTAATCGTTGGGCCACCATCTTTACTTAGCGATCTCGGAAACTAAAACGCTTACATTTGAGGAATAATTTGGTCTTTGTTTATAATGATATAAGATCTAGAATAAAATATAAATCTGTTTATATAATATTTGCGATTACATGGTTTGTAACAAGAGTTTCCAAATAATTAAGGTAGGTAGAAATTCACCCTCTTTTGGGAAAAATATCGGTCCTAGAAAAAAAATTAATGGAAACCAAAATTGTAGGAAATTTAATTCTAAATACCATTAAACGTGTGGAATTGAAAATAAAATACTTATTCATTAAACAAAAACTAAAATGAGGACTGCGGATGACTAAAAATGTGATCCGAGAACAAAACTATTTACAATCTACCAGTAACATATTTGTTGTACATAGATACAGAAGAGCTGGGCACGAGTACGCGTCCCTCCTTGCGTTGCACATAATCGTGGTATATCTCTCTGGAGGCGCGGGATACGGTAGGCGGGATGACGTCAACAGAACTGTCAATAGTAAGAGCGCTGCTCACTGTCATGACGATGTGAATGTCTGGGTTGTAGCGAGGATTCGATCTACGCTCGAAGTTTACGTAGCGTCGGTACCTGATACAAGAAAGAAAATGTATCTTATAAAAAGTTACCCCTTCATTCATATTCGCTTGTGATTATAGATAATGTCACTAGTATGACTGCTTGTAAACGAAAATGGACGGCATCAGATGTAGTAGCCATTTCTGCTAGCGCAGCTTTATGCTGGGCGTCCATTGGCTGGTACCAGACGATCCGCACCGCACGCACGGCACGTAACATAGTAACGGACTAAAGGGAATTGCCGATGGCATGCGTCCACTATGCTGATTTGTAACCCTCGAGTGTCGATTGGTCTATTACACCATATTATCACTATATTATAATAACACTTATAAAGGACAATGCCCGATTTACTAGGGCCGGTGGCGTTTTTAATTTTTTTGTCTTATTCTCGCGACTATAAACCTAACCAGTAACCATATTTTTATAGTACGTAGATAAGTACGTAGTTTATAGTACGTAGGTACATGCCCCTTTTGTACCTATTTATTTTACAATTGGACTACATGTATTACACGTGACGAATTACGTAAGCTAGCAAATGTTGTCTGTGAAAAGTCTGTCTGTCTATACCAGAATGGGAAGGTAAGGATGTTATATTCTTACATGATCATATCTCGTTTGCTTGGGTCGTTGAGTAGCACTCGGTTGGAGCGCTTGACTGCCTTGAATAGTGGCGTTTCTTCAGAATATTGCGCGTCGAGAATTTTAGCGACGTGAGCGAGCGGCGACGATGGGATGAGACGCGCGCTCGGGGTTGAGCTAGTGAGATCGTCATCACTCGATGAATCGCTGCTTGAACTGAAACCAATGATATTGTTGCACACGGTGAAAAAGTAGGGAAGTATACTTCTAACAAATTACCTAACCTTCTGTTTAATTTAGATTTAATATTTTCATACATGCCAATAGTGTGGCTGTTTTTAAACTAGATGGCGCTAGTAAAAATTGCAAAATCCTAGAACGCGCTATCGTTACGTTTTGAGTTTTGTACAGGTATCCGAGCTGAGTGTGAAATAAATGTTGGTTATATATACTGTGACAGTGTTTTATTGAATATACATACGCAAGTGAACATGGTGCCGAAACCAGGGACAGAGTAAACCGTGAGTAAAGTGAACAAAAGTGAAAGTGAGTGAAATAATAAAGTGTCAAACAAAAGTGAAATAACCCAAAATCTGTGTCGAAAAATATTTGAACTAATGCAAAAGACTTAGAAAAATTTAAAAAAAAAAAAAAAAAAAAGACTTGTCAAATTAAAAAAAAAAAAAAAAAAAAAAAGTATTTTATAGTGGACTTAGAATATTTTATACTATAACGAGACTTAGAAAAATTGTGATTGAAAATTTGTTTAGAACATAAAAATACCAAAAACTATAGTGAATTATAAGGTTGAAAGTTATCATTGCAAATGGTTAAAATGGAGGAGTTATATAGAAAACAAGAAGACTTTTTGGAGAATGTAGTGAAGGCGTTTACTAATTATAAAAAGTCACCGAAGATCCGAATTACTGGTGCATACATAGAAGCGCGCATGGAAAGTTTGGACAGTTTATGGAAGGGATTCAATACTATACACTCAAATATAGTTGCAAATATAGCTAAAGAATCAAAACCTACAATCGAGTACTTCAAGAACGATGTCTACAACCAGTTCGAGGACGCTTACACCGAATATAAAGCGAGGTTAAAAGAGGATATGCCTAAAACAACTATTACAACTACAACATCAGTTAACTCAAATACCACAGCAGGGTGCAAGGTGAAGCTACCACAAATTCAACTACCCACATTCAAAGGCAGCTACGAGGAATGGCAAACTTTTCATGACATGTTTGTTTCATTAATCCACAACAACACAAGCTTAAATCCAGTGCAAAAACTTCATTACTTAAAGAGTTGTCTATCAGGTGATCCCGAGAGACTATTGATGAACCTTGCTACCACGGAGAGTAATTATGAGGAAGCTTGGAATCAACTGACAAAACGCTACAACAACAAGAGATACAATGTTAATGAAGTGATGAAACGTTTGTTTGCACAAAAATCTTTGACCGGAGAATCATCGACACAAATCAAATATCTATTGGACAATACTGCTGCTTGCCTAAAGGCCTTGAATAATCTAGGAACAGAGACGAAATCTTGGGACACAATTATAAATTACCTAGTAGTATCAAAACTAGATTCAGAAACTAGAAAGGCTTGGGAGTTGGATACAAATAAGAAAGAGTCGGATAGCTTGCCAACATGGAATGATCTTGTAAGTTTTCTAGAAACAAGATTCAGAACATTAGAAATGTTGGAAGAAAACAAACCTACTATGAGTAAACAAATATCAAAAAAAAATACATTCCATTGCAAAGTTGAAGAGGAGGAGGAGGAGGAAGAGAAGAAAGATAACACAAACAATAATAATAAAGTAACTTGCGTTATGTGTACCAACGAACACCTGCTATTCCAATGCGAACAATTTCAGAAACAGTCTATCGACAAGAGAGTAGAGTTTGTGCAATCCAATAGATTGTGTTTCAATTGCTTCGCTACCAACCACAACGTAAAGAGCTGTTACCGAGCTACTTGCTGCCGGAAGTGTGGAAGACGACACCACACATTGCTACATTTTGAGAGGACATATCAAGGACCGTCACCAATAGAGAATACTAAATCTGACAACCCAGTCGCTGAAACATCTGCAAAGCCTGAGAGTGAGAGAAAAATAGTTACCCATTTCACCAAGGAGAATCAGAATGAAGTACTACTAGCAACAGCGTTAATTAATGTCAAATCGCCAAACGGTTATGCTAGAGTAGTTAGAGCATTAATTGATCAGGGTTCTGAAGCTTCGTTTGTAACGGAAGATACTGTACAATCCTTAGGGCTGAAACGAATCCCCGTGAGTGGTCTTGTGTCCGGTGTAGGTGATGGAGAAATGAAAATAAAACACATGGTTTTATTTAACTTAGAATCGATTCAAAATCCTAAATTTTCTGTGCAGGTTCAAGCTTACGTATTACACACCCTGACTTCCTTTTTACCCACGAGCAAAATTTCCATCAAAGATTGGTCAGAAATTGAAGAGAAACCCCTAGCTGATCCAAAATACGGAGCACCTGGTCGAATCGATGTAATCTTAGGAGTGGAGATTTACAGTGAAATCATTCTAGAAGGCCTTTTAAAACACCCAGAAAATACTGGTCCAATTGCACAAAATACGCAACTTGGATGGGTTTTATCAGGCCCAATCGATAAGCAGTCATCATCATCACGTCAAAAAATTGTCAACCTACATATTCGAGTGAAAGAAGATGAACTTTTACAACAATTTTGGGAAATAGAAAGAGAACCAGACGCAATAAAAAAGAAAATGACAAGAGAAGAGATAAAATGTGAGGAAATATACGAAAAAACAACAGTGAGAGAAGAAAATGGAAGATACAAAGTACGCCTACCATTCAAAGAATTTGATACGTTGCCATGTTTGAATAATCAATCAGAGAGAATAGCACTACATCGATTTAACTTACTGGAAAAGAAACTACAGAGAAACGATACACTAAAAGAGGAATACAAGAAAGTCATTGATGATTACATCGATCAGACACACATGGAACAAATCAAACAAAGAGAAGACATAAACAAAAATAATACGGTTTATCTTCCTCATCACGCTGTCGTAAAACAAGACAGAGAAACGACGAAAGTACGGATTGTCTATGATGCATCATGCAAAGGAGTGAACAATGTATCGTTGAACGATACACTCCTTGTGGGACCCAAACTACAAGATGATTTACGACATATTCTAATGAGATGGAGATGTCACCCTTATTGCATAGTTGCAGATTTAGCACAAATGTATAGACAAATTCTAGTACATGAGGATGACACCGACTTTCAGAGAATACTGTGGAGGGCTGATATGAATCAACCCATTCAACATTTCAGGTTGTTAAGATTGACTTTTGGAACAGCTTGTGCGCCTTATTTGGCAGTAAAGTCTCTTCAGCAAGTAGCGAAAGATGAAATATCTAATTATCCAATGGCATCTGAAGTTACACTACGAGACTATTACATGGATGATTTATTGACAGGATGTGAGACAGAGGCAGAAGCAATACAAATTTTTGATCAAATGAACGGGTTGATGAATTCTGGAGGGTTTTCGTTACAAAAATGGTGTACTAACAGTGAAGCTTTAATTAAATACATAAAGGAAGAAAATCAAAAGACTGACCAAAAATTGGTATTTAAATCTGATAATGTAATGAAAGTGCTGGGAATTTGCTGGAATAAAACTACAGACAATTTTGAATATAACTACAAAATTACTGAAACGAATGAGCCTATAACGAAAAGACGAGTGCTATCAGATATAGCGAGACTGTACGATCCGATGGGTTGGATTGCTCCTGTGATAATCGTGGCGAAGATATTTATGCAAAAACTTTGGAAATCAAACCTAGGCTGGGATGAAACCCTGACAGAAGACCTACTGAAGGAATGGCTAAATTTTAGAGATAGCTTGAGTCAGGTGCAAAACATATTGCTTCCTCGATGGCTGAATACGAAGAAAGGAAACCTCTGTGAACTTCATGCATTTGCTGATGCATCGAATGTGGCGTATGCTGCTACTGTTTACCTGAAAGTCCAAGATGAGGATAAGAATGTACATGTTCATTTAATCTCGTCCAAAACCAAAGTTGCACCAATTGACAAATCAGTATCCGTTCCAAGACTTGAGTTGTGTGCTGCGTTACTTACGACAAAACTTCTGTATGAAATCTCCCAAGTTATGGATATACCTAAAGCGAAACAGTTTGCTTGGTCTGATTCAACAGTTGTTCTTGCATGGCTAAGAGGAGAACCCAGTCGATGGACAACATTTGTGAGTAATAGAGTGTCAGAAATACTTACAATGCTCGATAGCACCCAGTGGAATCATGTCAGCACACATTTTAACCCTGCAGACTGTGCATCACGCGGTTTATCAATTAGTGATTTAATACAACACGAGCTGTGGTGGTATGGTCCAAAATTCCTACTCGAAGATAAAGACTACACAACCAATCAAAGTTTCACTACTACAGAAGAAGAAAGACCAATCAAGGTTTTAGCTACCGTCATGAAACCAAAAGAAGAGTTTATTTGGACAAAATTTTCGAATTTACAAAAGATGTTGAGAGTAATGGCATATTGCCGAAGATTCCTAAAACTAAAATTACTTAAAGAGCAAAGAGAACCAAATACGAAAATAGTGACAACAACTGAAATTGAGGAAGTGACCGAAATCTGCATTAGAGAAACACAACGGCTATATTTTGAAGAAGAAATTAAAGCGTTAAAAACAAAGAAAATTATACCAAAAAGAAGTTTAATACAAGTATTAAATCCATATTTAGATAAAAACGATATTTTGAGAGTTGGTGGTCGCATAAACAAGTCAGAAGAAGAATTTGACAGAAGACACCCTGTAATACTACCTAATGAGAGTCAATTCACAAAGATGATAGTTTTAGATGCACATCACAAAACATTACACGGTGGACCACAACTAATGCTAAACCTACTGAGATCAAAATATTGGATAATCCGCGGAAGAGAATTAACCAAAAAATGTTACAGACAATGCATTAAATGTGTTCGATATGCGAGACAGAATAACAATCAACTTATGGGAGAGTTGCCCAAAGCGAGAATAACTCCAACAAGACCTTTTAAGAGTTCTGGTGTAGATTTTACAGGTCACATAAACATTAGGTTTTCTCCTGGAAGAGGTTCGAAATCCTATAAAGGCTATGTTTGTCTCTTTATCTGCATGGTTACAAGAGCCATTCATTTGGAAGCAGTGTCTGACCTAACAGCCAAGGGCTTCATAGCTGCTTTTCGGAGGTTTGTTTCGAGAAGAGGTCATTGTCAAGATTTATATAGCGATAACGGCACAAATTTTGTGGGCGCCGATAAAGAATTACGTCAAATGTTTAATCGAGCTGTGTCTGAACTACCTACTGATATTAACCAGTTGCTTACGAATGAAGGAACTACGTGGCATTTCATCCCACCACATGCGCCTAATTTTGGAGGTCTGTGGGAGGCAGGGGTTAGATCTACTAAAAGTCATTTAAAAACAGTTATTGGAGATACTACACTTACCTTCGAGGAACTTACAACTGTTCTTACCCAAATTGAGGCCTGTCTAAATTCCCGTCCCATATCCTATCTGAGCGATAATCCTAACGATCCACTTCCTTTGACACCTGGACATTTTTTGGTTGGTGAACCTCTTATCGTTATACCGGACAAAGACTATTCACTTGATCAGAGTTTTGGTGTTACCAGATGGAGATTATGTCAAAAAATGTTAGATAGTTTTTGGAAAAAGTGGTCTAAAGAATATCTTGTAACTTTGAATAATAGATACAAATGGTCTACTAAGAGAGATGAACCTGAAATAGATGATGTTGTTATTATAAAAGAAGACAATTTACCACCAGCAAAGTGGTTATTAGGAAAAATTGTAAAATTACACCCAGGTAATGATAATATAACTAGAGTTGTTACTTTAAAGACAAAATCAGGGTTATGTAAAAGATCTTGCAACAAACTGTGTTTTATACCAAAAAATTGTGAAGCTTAAACTATTAAGAATTTACTGTTAATTTTGTGTGCATGCTTATGATAAGATGTTAAGATTTTTGTGTTTAAGAAGTATTTTGTTTAGTTCTTTTTAATATTCATTTTGTTCTACCTAAAATTTAGAGTTATGTTAAAGAACGGAGTTCTTGGTGGGCGGAATGTTTAATTTAGATTTAATATTTTCATACATGCCAATAGTGTGGCTGTTTTTAAACTAGATGGCGCTAGTAAAAATTGCAAAATCCTAGAACGCGCTATCGTTACGTTTTGAGTTTTGTACAGGTATCCGAGCTGAGTGTGAAATAAATGTTGGTTATATATACTGTGACAGTGTTTTATTGAATATACATACGCAAGTGAACACCTTCTAATTCAAAACTTGCGTCTTTTGGAGTTAAGAGTTTTTTCAAACAACTTTCGAAGTCATACAATGTAATTTGTTAAAAAGTTTTCGTGTTACACGGCGTTTCCAAATAGTTCTTCAAACGCTACCATATTCTCAGCACTGCAAACTTGGCATGGTCGGACTCTTATCTGTTTGGAATAAAATGTATCTTACTCGCTGGAGTTGTTTGAAGCAGTGCTGGAGCGTCCGCTTATCACTGGATTGTTAGACGCGGGCCCTTTGCCCGGACCGCGGCCGGGTGCTGCGCCTCGCACCACAAACGGACTATAGTTCTCTGTCAATGCAGGCGCTAAGTCGCGACGGCTGTGGCACATCTATAAATAATTTATAAGTTTAAAAACTTGAAAAAACCGACTTTAATTAGATACAGCTTCATCATCAGATGATGATGATGATGGTAGTTTATTGGGTTTGTTCTATTGTTCATAAATACCATTTAAGAGGAGGCTAATCATGGAAAACTTCCTAAGGCTGATAATGTTTATTAGCATGTAGGAATTTCTTCATTCGGATGAAGAAATCTGCACAGATGTCTTGCTCACCTGAAACTCGAAGCAATCCTGGAAGGAAGTGAATTCGAAGGGGCGGTTGTAATCGTGGTAGGGGTCCACCATTTCTGCAGGTCCGGCGGCGCCTTGCATGCCGATTATCTCGCAGCACAGTTTGCGCATCTCATTGCACGGGACCGGTAAGTAGCGGAGGACCGCGTCGTCCCACCATTTTGTTAGTGATCTAGATGTCATAATATTGACGGTCATTTCACAGCGCTATTCACAGTATAAAGGCTTCTCCAAACAGAACGAGTACTTACGCAGCGTCGTCGTCGTCAGAGCGCTAAGTTGACGAATTGTGTTTTACTATGACGGTATTCTACTGTCACACAGAGCACCGGGCGGCGGCGACCGGCGGCGGCGCTATCTGTACGCAACACTCTGGCTCTGGCAACTTAGCGCTCTGGCGCAGCGTAGGTACGCGTTCTGTTTGGCAAAGCCTTAAAGGCCGTTTGTCACCACTGCCGCCGCGTCGCGCCGTTCGCGTAAGAGAAAAGTTTTATATGATATAAACTTACGAGACTTAATAAATAAATAGGTAAATTGCTAACCTTTTATGGGGTATGAAGATCGAAGCCTCGGGATGATGCAAGTGGTAATCAGTCTGGTAGTCCCAAATCGCCGGTTTGTGCGCGTCCGGGATAAAAAGTCCCAGAAAAAGATTCATGGTGTTCTGCTTTTCTGCGTCAGAAAACGTGTTGGAGTAGTATCGACTGAGTGTTTGCATTATATCGTTGCCGTGGGACGACCACGGCGCTGTTTTGCGGTACGTTTTTATCCTTTAACAAAAATATCATAATTGTTGGAGACTATTTATCCGACTACGGCGAAGCAAAGGAGGGTTAGGTATATGGTTTAATTTCTGGACTGCCAGAATTCCAGACTAAATATAAAAAATCTGTCTCGTCGGGATCTAAATAATTACAGAAAATTCATTATATTTGAGAAACTTGCTAAACGTAACGTCTCCAAGCTCCGACGTCTCCTAGCGTCTCCAAGATACATTGCGCGGTGACGCTGTAACGTTTAGCAGTCGAGCTGGCGTCGACACGCAGTATGTTTAGAATACATAAAGTTTACGTAACGCGGCGACTGTCAGGTTTCTTCGTGATCACTTCACTGATCACCCTCTGATCTGATTACGATAGGTTGATAGAAAGCGTTGCTGGCAAACTACCCTGTTCAGTTTGTTCATACCCTGTTCAATGTTCATAGTATTCATACCTACCCTGGTCTAATACAAAGGATACATAATTTTAGGTACCTGTGAACTAGTTGTGAACCACCGTATTGCAGCGCCAATGTGTCACCGTGATCCTCATATAAACCTTCTAAAAGCCTGGCGCAGTCCGAATCGAATTCTATGTTAGGTTTTCCAATGAGCCCGAGTGCGTACAACTGCAAAAGATGTAAAGTCTACCACATCACGCCGTGATGGCCACTTTTGTTCACTATTGACAGGCGTCATAGCTCAATCAGTTGTAGCTCTGCCTTTCATGCTGTGGGTCGTGGGTTCGATCCCCACTGAGAACAAACATTACATTGTTCCGAATGTTTGTATCTCACCTGATGCGCCAACACACACTTGCCGATAGCGAACTGTGCCGTGTTGGTCCGGTCGAGGCAGTCCACGCAATTGACTCGAACCAAGCCGGTTTGCAGACGACCGTCTTGATGCCCTTCCACACCTGTCACTTCGCCATACCCGCGGGTGCTCAGAAATATGCCCGTCTTGCGAATCGCAGCACGACCTATAGCCGACAACCTAAAATAAAAACAGTATAAACTGGGTGGGTATGTTTCAATTTAATTAGGAATGTTAAAAATAGCCAATTTGCCTAGCAAAATACCTAACATATTAATATCAAGTAGATGAATTATAAGCTTATTACTTGTCCAAAACTTTGGCATCAGCCCCCTTATTCATTCTAGCCATGTCCAAATGGTAGTATTGCACAACATGCTCGGGCGGTAAGAACTGATTCAGATACTTTATAGAGTTGCTAATCACATCTGTCAATAGAGATTCATGCTTTTTCTTTTCCCGCTTCTTGACTAGATTCAAGAACATTATGGGTGAGCCGTATCGAAGCATTAGGTTGTTCAAGTGCTTGGCAGGTATTTCGGCAAATGGATCGCTTAGATCTATAGCAATGGCTGGCTTTGGTACCATTTTCACTACATCTTGTGACCAATAGCTTGGTATCGAGCCCCTCATTTGGACGAATGAGCTAAACCTGTAAAATTAATATATATTTTAATTTTTATCTATCACAAGATTTCAATAAAGATGTGAAAAGTTCTTACTTGCCAGCAGCAAATGAAGATACCATAGAATCATGTACAATCTGTTCCGTTTCAACCTCATTGGCTACATCTCCATGCATATTGGCTCCTCTCTTGAGAAATCTGGTACCTGCATATCTATTACTTCTCCTTGCAATAAGTGTCAAATATATTGGCCTCCCAAATATATTCAAATTGCTCTGTTCAATGAACCCGTGGACGATGTACAGGATCCAATCAGGATGTAGATGAGCATGGACTGGTGACAGCAAATGACTGTTCCACACAAACCTCCATTCAGGTACTGTTCTCATGCCAAAGTCTAGTCTCTGCATTTGCCTGAAAAGTTAAGTTCAAATCACAAAATTAAAGTTGAAGAATATCTAAAAAAAACTGTTAAATGATGAATTACCCTGTTTTCTCTTGTCTTTGAAGTAACTGCTTCTTCCAAGTCTCAAATATATCTTCATCATCATCAGTTTGGTTGCAGTTACACTGCTTTGCATCTTCAGTTGACTTTAGGTTGGATTGGTGTACTGAAGCAGTGACTGGTTTAGGAAATAATGCAGGAGCTAGTTTTCTTGGTGGTGCCATGTTCATTTGTAGTGTATGTGTTATGTCATAGCTATAGCTGTAGTAGAAATTAGTAGACAGATCAATAGCAAGGAACATCTTTAGATATCTCTGCTCATCAGGATGAGGGGGCTTGTTGCTCTCATTTGGAATGTAGATGGTGGCTGTATCTTCTATTTTATATATGGAATGTGAACCGATAGCAGCTATCTTCCTTCGTTTTCTGACTAGAATTATGTAGTATCCTTCAAGAAATCGTATGAAACCTGAAAATTTTCAGATACACATTACCAAGGTTTGCTAGCATGGACAAAATACAATACATGCCAACGGTCTTACTTATGACGCATTCTCAACCAGTGGCTAAGTAATGATCAACGAAATTCGTCATATGTAAGAGGGCAACACATTAGTGCAGATCTTATTCACTCCCCTTGAATTAGAATTAAAAAGACTAGTAAGTACCTAACTGTAAAATGAAGAACATTGAGCACAAAATATAATTTACCAACTATTCCAAAGGCTGAAACCAATTTGTTAAGCCCCGCAGTCCTTCCAGTTCTATTTCCAAAGCCAATCATATTCAAAAGTTGATGAATTTCTTGTTTGTTGTACTCCACCTTATCATCGACAAGGATCAACTCACGAGGGTCTGTTCTATCTATTTTTAGAACGCGGAATCGGGTTTCAGTATTGTTGGAGCCAATTAAGTAAAACCTCTGTAATGCAAGCAACCAAATGGATTAGATTTAGTAATTTCATGACTAAATTTTATGTATTTATGTAGGCTATTCTGTGCTAATTATAGACACTTGTGTCTGTAATCATTCATTTTAGGTAAGTGGGCAGTGCTGCCGATTCTGTTGTTGCATTTTTCTAAATTCAACTAATTTGACAGCACTAACATGATAGCTGTCTTTGTCATTTCAGTTCATTAGAAAAGGGTGGCAAAAATGTTAGGAATATTAAATAACAGAATTGGGGGCAGTACCTACCTAATTATTATATTTTTTTAAGTAAATTTTCCGTAGACATGTCATGAGCATTTTGACCATTTGATTTATAAAGGAACAATGATGTGATTTAAAAGAAATTTGGTTTTGGGCTCTAAAAATTATGTAGCTACAAGTGCTAGTGTTTTATAAGGTGTCTGTCTTTTCTTTGAGCAAGCTAGGCCGGTTGGTGTGGAGCTAGCTCATATAATTTGTAGGATCAGAGAGATAGGTCCGTACCTATGCTGATTTACTGCTCAAGCACTGATCCGGACTCAACTCAAGCATAGAGTTTTGTATGCAAATCTGTACTCAAATCTATGCTTGAGTAGGTACCTACCCTAAAGATTTCTCTATCAGCATAGGGGCTATAGAAACAATACGAAATTAATAGGAAGGCACTTACTGCTTTGGTTTCGTAAAGAGCTATTCTTTGGATCGAACTTATTATAGGATGAAACATAACACTTTGTTTGGACATGATAAGAATAAACTCAGTCTCTCTCTACACGCCTTCTCTGCTTCGTAGGATATAGATAAGTGTTTGTTCTGTGCTGCGCTCTACTTCTATTTATCCGTATCCATTGAGACTTTACTATGAGTTAGTTTCCACTGGTTTCCATCCACCGCTAAAGTATCTACCTACACAGTACACACAACATCACAAGAGTATTTGGAGTATTTCAACTCAACTTCAACTTCTTGGGTTTATGGCTTTTGTAACTTGTTGTTTGGTTACAATACAATTCTCCCAGTGTCTGTTTACATTTACAAGCACCGCCGAACACCTATACTATAGCCGGGTCCGGTTATTGTACAACCATGGAATGTACAGCCTGTCAAAACACAGCCGTGGAAAGCGCAGTCAGGAATGCACGACCGTGGAATTCATGTATAATATACGTGAATTCCACGGTCGTGCATTCCTGACACGTGCTGAGTTTGTACAGCCCGATTTTGCACAGCCCGGTAAAGCACAACCATGGAATTCATGTATAAAAAAAAAAAAAAACTGATACATCAATTCCATGGTTGTGCATTCCCGGGACGTGTAGGGAATGCACGCCCGTGGAAAGCACAACCATGGAATTGATGTACTTGCTCCTGATTGGTCGATTCATTCTATGCTTCGTTCAGATGTAACTACAGAGTAAAAATGGTACTAGTGTGAATTTAGTGATTAGTAAAGCACAGGCTATCAAAGGTATTAAACAGATTAGAAATAGAACGATTGAAAAGCATAGAGAAAAACAACAAAGTTGTACCTAAGTCTGAATAGAATAGGAAAATAAATAATAAATATAAATGAATTATTTGAACAATGTGTTTTTTTCTTTAAGTTATTTATGTTCGAGCATAAGGAGTAGAAAATAAATGAATGAGGGCGCCACGTTACATCCATGGGCGCCACATAATGTTTACATGCATCACTATAACTGTTTTTATTTAGTGTTCTGTGTCATGTATAGTAGTTGTTATATTAAGATGATGTTTATAATAGGGTTATATAGTCGCTAAGCAACAAAACCCTGCAAATAAATTTAAAAAAAAAAATATTAAACACTGTAAACATTGGTTAAAGTGTTGCCGCTACCGGAATATTATTTTAGTTAGACTAAAAAATATGCCAGATTTCACAGGTTTCATTTCAAAGGTATTATTTTCTGTTTCCTTCAATTCTGTTTTTGTAATAAATAACACGCATAAACTTTTATGCGTGTACATTAATGGGTAATAAACATTTTATCATTTTTATTTGTTTTTATAACAAAAAAATTCAACGAAATCTTTCGAATGCTTAATTTTTTAATAGCTAAGAACATAGTCCTTATTTTTTAATTGATTTAGGTAATCAAGAATATTATGTTAAACTTTTATATTCGTCTGCTATTATCTGTGGAACTGTCAAAACTTTATAAATGTCATGTTACTTCTAATATCAATTTTGCCTCCATTACTTTTTCACTTTTCCAAAAACGCGTGTGACTCGCAATACAATAAAACTACATCTAACAAGAATAATGTTTAATTACATCGACCTCTGATCCTTATTTTAACAGCAGAGCGTGGTTGATCAAAAGAAAGTATAAAATGACGTCGTCGGGAACGTGTAACTTCCCAAAACTCAACGACAACATATCGTTCTCCAACTGGAAGTTTCGAGTAAAGATTTTGTTGGAAGAAAGAAGCCTTGCAAGCATCCTAGACAAGTATGACAAGGGAAACAAAGAAAACGTAGAAAGTGATGCAAAAGCTCGGTCGATTATCGTACAGTGTGTTACTGATCGATATTTGAATATTATAAAAAAGTGCAAAACAGCGGCGGAAATGCTCATATCTCTAGAAGAAGTTTTTGAGAGAAAAAGTGTATTTAACAAGCTGTTCCTAAGAAAGAAGCTTATCGCCATGAAGTGTTCTAGTGGTCAAAGCCTCCAAGACCATTTTCTACAATTTGACAACCTGATCACCTATGCAACCTCTTACCTAAGTCAATATTTAGACAAACCTACAAAGAGTCTGTGGATACAAGCCAAGAGGGTCTTGAGATATCTGAAAGGAACACAAGATGCTGGACTATACTATAAAAAATCTGAAGATTTGACATCTATAGAGACATACTCTGATGCTGACTGGGCCGGTTCACACACAGACAGAAAAAGTGTATCTGGATCTGTGACTTTATACAACGGATGTCCTGTTGCCTGGTTCTCTAGAAAGCAAGCCTGCGTTTCATTGTCAACTGTAGAAGCTGAGTACATAGCAGCAGCGACCAGTGTGTGTGACTTACTTTACATTAAAGGACTTTACAGTGATATGAATGCAAACAAAAGTGATGTGACATGTATATTATTATATGGACAATAGGGGTGCTATTCAAATAGCTACATCATATGAAAATAGTAAACGTGCCAAGCACATCGATATAAAATGTCATTTTATCAAAGATATAATTTCTAAAAAATTAATCAATGTTGAATATGTTTCAACACACAGTAATGTAGCAGATTTATTCACCAAAGCTTTGTCTGGTGAAAAACTTGATATTATGAAAAATATATTAAATATTGTGTAAAGTACATTAGTAAGTAATTTGTCATTCATGTTTATATCTATGTAAATGTGACGATTGTAGATCTGAAGATTCTCAATCGAGGGGCAGTGTTAAACTTTTATATTCGTCTGCTATTATCTGTGGAACTGTCAAAACTTTATAAATGTCATGTTACTTCTAATATCAATTTTGCCTCCATTACTTTTTCACTTTTCCAAAAACGCGTGTGACTCGCAATACAATAAAACTACATCTAACAAGAATAATGTTTAATTACATCGACCTCTGATCCTTATTTTAACATATTATTACTAATAAAACAGTACGATCATAGTACTTATATTAGCGAAGAAAAGCTGAACCTGGCGACAAATTTACTTTAGCGGCGGGCCACTGAATTGTTATATTTTATAAAGAGTTGCCAGTTTTACAGTTTGTATTTTTACAAGTAGTGCAGCAGTCACTGCCAAGCCAAGATGACAGTGACATAACCGACGCATGACAGCTTAGCAAGTAGCGGGTTTTTATTTTTTTGAAGCGGGGATGATGTGGTATCAGGCGGAATAAATCCCATGAATGGACTACTTTAAATCCAAATAATGATAATTTATCATACATATTACGCATGTAATACCTAATTATGTACATCTTTGCATACATATTACATTTTATTTGATAGCAGCTACCTACTTACCTACTTCAGGACTCACAAGTCTAACAAAAAATATACCTAGGTAGGTAGGTACTGCTCGTTTTGTATTGTAACAAAAGGTATAAGAAAAGGTAGTAAGCACAAACGAGGGCTACGATACCGATACTATAAACATAAGTCATCTGAATTGAAATTAAAATATAAAAAATACAGTGATCTTCTAAGAAGGTGCGTTGATACATCGAGAGCCAACATGAACCATAAACTTATGTCAAAATCTAAGAATAAATGTAAAGCGTCTTGGCAAATTATCAAGGATAAAGTTGATACTACTCAATCTTGTGATACAATCAGTCAAATCATTCTTGATGGTCAGCTTCTCGCGGACCCACATGCTCAAGCATTCAATAACTTTTTTATCAATGTAACAAACAAAGCACCACCACTTTTGACACTTTTTAAAAAGTAGATAACATAAATGCTAGTTTAAAATAATAATAACTCTTCTAGGTTTTCGTTTTGTACCTAAGATACCTTTTACCTAGGAACTTAATAGCTCTTCTATAGCCTATAGGTACCTAATATACTAGACTACAACAATGAGTCCAAAACTACAACTAAGTTGGTAGGTACCTAGTACCATGAACTAATATACATATTTAGTCCATGCTAGTACTGATTAGACGTAGGGAGGGAGGTGGGTCCTAGTAATGTAGGTAGGTACCTACCTAAAAGTACTTACCAACAATAGAGGTTTGATAAGTAATAGGTACCTACTACCTACCTAGTACCTGTACTTAGGTATTTATTATTAGAAAAACTCGGTCAAACTTTGAAAATTTATTTTAGAGAAAAATAAAATAATATGCGTAGGTTAAGTACCTAGTTAAAATGTAAGTATGCGAATAAATTCATATCAATTACAATTAATTTTCGTGACAAAAATCTACATTACCTAGAGTTTTATGTAGGTACCATTTTATGGGTAACATTAAGGTAGGTAGAACTATTTTCAAACAGAAGATATACCTACGGAAGGTACCCAAGATGGGTAGATAGGCAGGTTCGTAGCGAATCCCACCTACTTACCTACCAAATAAACTGGTCATATTGTGTAAGTAAAACTTACATTTAATTAGGTGTTTCGAATACCATACGTCATAAATCTTAATTATAGGTAAGCCTCCTAACGCATGAAATATTATAAAAAGACTAGATTAGTTTTTCGCTGAGTCATGGTGAACTTTGTTTCTCGATAGCTCTTTTTGTATGCCAAAGAGGGTAGTCAGAGGAAAAAACGAACGAGACTCAACGAAAGAAACTAAAAAAGCGAAAAGCGCGTTTTTTTTCTACACACTCTTGCGCTTACAAAAAGAACAATATAGGTACTTAGGTAAATAAACGTGTGCGTTACTCCAGCAAAAAAGTGTTGAATCTGAAAATTCTAAAAATGCAGATAATTAGAGCCTACTGCCCTGTAATTGTGCCTCAAGTTTTAAATTAGTACCTATAGCCGTTTTGGAGTTATTCAAGAAATTCACTTTTTGCTAGTGTAACGTTTTTGCTGGGTTGATTTTCGTTCCTGGTTGAGCTAGCCGAATGAATGTTAGCTTAAAAGGGGCTAGAATTTGTGCCAATTAGTGCCCCTATTCCTGAATTTGTGCCTCCTAGGGCTTCAGAGTTATTCCAGTTTTTGCTGGAGTAACGTTTTGCTATCTCCGAAACTACTGGGCGCACAATCATGAAACTTGGTCAGTATAAAAGTATTTTTATTTAGAAATTTGTGCCAGCTCTTGTATTCCTAAAAAAGGCTTCATTCGCGAATTATAAGGCTTTTATTAAAAATCTAAAACCGCTCCTAGCTCGCTAACCATTACACTGAGGAACCTATTGAAAGTGGCATTCTGTGCCTCTTATTACGCTGCAACTGCTGACGAAGTTTCTTATATCTATTTTTAGTGGTTTACGAGAAATAAAGATTTTAAAATGGTCCAGAGATGTCATTACTTTGACCCCAAAATACACCCATTTCCTCTAAAGCTGTCGTACTGATTCTTTGCAAGGAATTAGAGCCTATATTAAAATATATGCACACGAAATTTCAGCTTAATCCATGCTATAATTATAAAGATATCGATAAATAACCTACAAGAATTAACTGGTACTCTAATTTTTGTTAACCATATTGGTGGTTAACCGGCTAAATTCAAATGACTGTTAAAAAGCGAACGTCATATACATGGCGCCTACATTCTTAAATTTATACCATAGCATTATTGGTTTCTGTATAGTCTTGTGCAAAAGTGTATCGGCGCTGCTATACCCACAGAGTACCTACCTACGTACATAGGTAAATTTTAGGTAGGTAGCCTACGTACCTACTAACAAGCTTAGGCATAAGTACCTTGCTTACCTATTTACCTAGGTAGCTGGCTTTAAAAATACTTTTTCAACTTATTTAGGTTAGGTACCCACCTATGTATCTTACCTAGGTACCCAACATAATTAGTATCAACTATTGTATATCTGAAAAAAGTTAAACAATAAATAGTAAATAGTTTTCAGGCATAAGTAATTGCAGTTATTTATTTATATATTTTATTTATTTATTTATTACTTATAAAATATTACACATATCAAAAACTAGTTTGAAGCATTTAATTCATCTCAAACTTTTAAAATTATATAAACTGGAGTCCATACTCTTAGGTCTGATGATGACCAGCAATTAAGTATAAAAATGATCTAAGGAGACTCATGATTGGGTATTATTTATCGGGAACTTTACGAAATCTCAGTTTACCTACTAACGAACTACCTAGTGAACGTTCTTCGCATCTGGCAACCCAACTCCTAGTACATAGAAGCAAAAAAATCTGAATTCATTTTGGTTGTATCTGTACCAACTATTACTAAAATACAACACCGTCAACTGCAAGAGGTAGGCGCCATGTATCGGACGTTCGCTTTTTAACAGTCATTTGAATTTAGCCGGTTAACCACCAATATGGGTTAGAAAATGATTCTTGTAGGTTATTTATCGATATCTTTATAATTATAGCATAGCATAAGCTGAAATTTCGTGTGCATATATTTGAGTATAGGCTCTAATTCCTAGCAAAGAATCAGTACGACAGCTTTAGAGGAAATGGGTGTATTTCGGGGTCAAAGTAATGACATCTCTGGTCAATTTTAAAATCGTTATTTCTCGTAAACCACTAAAAATAGATATAAGAAACTTCGTCAGCAGTTGCAGCGTAATAAGAGGTACAGAATGACACTTTCAATAGGTTCCTCAGTGTAATGGTTAGCGAGCTAGGAGCGGGTTTTAGATTTTTAATAAAAGCCTTATAAGTCGTGAATGAAGCCTTTTATTGGAAAACAAGAGCTGGCACAAATTTTTAAATATAAATACCTTTATACTGACCAAGTTTCATGATTGTGCGCCCAGTAGTTTCGGAGATAGCAAAACGTTACTCAAGCAAAAACTGGAATAACTCTGAAGCCCTAGGAGGCACAAATTCAGGAATGGGGGCACTAATTGGCACAAATTCTAGCCCCCTTTTAAGCTAACATTCATTCGGCTAGCTTAACCAGGAACGAAAATCGACCCAGCAAAAAACGTTAATCCAGCAAAAAGTGAATTTCTTGAATAACTCCAAAACGGCTATAGGCACTAATTTATAACTTGGGGCACAATTACAGGGCAGTGGGCTCTAATTATCTGCATTTTTAGAATTTTCAGATTCAACACTTTTTTGCTGGAGTAACGCACACAAAATAAAGTTGTAACTAAATATTACTTTTTAACCTTGTTTAGAAAGTGTAAAAGAGGTCATAATAATGTGCATCTCAAATACAAAACCGCCTTTTTTTAATACAAATAAAAATCAACCTCTAAATACAACACTAACTAGTTGGAAGAACGTTACTTACAAATTAATTATCTAACATTAAAAACATTGGAGCTAAAAATATAAACAGCATTTTTAGCTATCACTAACATGCGACAGGGTAGGTAGGTATCTACGTATAGGCACAGGTATAGGTAGGTATAGGTTACGCGGAATCTTTTAGACTATTTCATGAACATAGTACCTACCTATTATGTTCACTGATTGGTATGGAATAGTAGTTTATGCAACGGTCATTTAACAGGGGTTACCTATTAAAACGCGAGTGTGATAATAGTATCACACGAGCGTTACGTAGGTACCTATATGCTGCGTATATGCCGTTGCATACACTACCTACTTTATATTCACTCATACAGGTTAAAATAAAATAAAAGTTTTATTCCAAACTCTCAGCCACGGAAAAAATAGTAGGTACCTAGTAGGTACATACCTAGTATGATAAACTCACACTCGTGTTTTAATAACCCCTGTTATATGACCGTTGCATAAACTACTATTATTCCATAGGTACCTACCCTTATTCCTAAATACTCAGGCCACAATATTGAGAACCACTCTGGTTTTATGAGGTAATTACGAGCTAGGTAGGTAGGTAGGTAGGTAGGTACCTACCTACATGTTTCAAAAATTAGATCAGCGAAACTAATGATTACCTATACCTAATCATTATAGAGACACAAGACATGACCAATATTTATATTGGTCATGTCATGTGTGTCAGGGGTTATTACGATCGAAAAAGAAATGTAAGCCTTCCGTCAGAGTGTAATAAAATCGACTTTTAGATGGTTTCAGAATTATACGGATAGTTCGTAGTTTCCCCTCTGCCAAAGAAATATTACCTAGGTACCTACTCAATACCTATTTCGAATGCTCAATCCACTGCAATATAAAGAGTTTATTCTATATATATATAAATGAATGTTTGTCTGTATGTCCTTTATAGAATCGTAAACTATGCATTTGATCATGTGATGATCTTCAGCAAAGTATTGTGCATGAGCCCACGAAGGTTTCTGAATTGGCACCTACGACAAGTTCATCCCGGAAAATAAACTGGATCCAACGGGACGCGAACGAAGTTGCGGGCGGAAGCTAGTAATAAATAAAAGCTATATCGAAGTGATTTACCCAGTGCACAGCACTGGGTAAAAATCGCAAGCTTCGTGTTGATTGTTTTCCGTAAATACAAGTAGTAAACCAAGAATAAAAATATGTAGGTACAGAAAATTCATTATACCTACCTAATTCGTAAGGCCGTCCTATTCTCGAAACACGATAGAGAAAAATTTTCTCGATAGAAGAAAATCACAAAGTTACCTCTACTTTTTGTGAAAAACTAGGTAGGTACCTACTAGACCATAATAATTACCTACCTACCTTACTTACCAACTAGGTAGATAGGCAGGTATACATATAAGTAGGTATCGACGTGAATAAAGTAGGTAAGTATCTACCTAACTAGGTAGATACCTAGGTACCTAAGTATTCTGAATAATCTGATTATGATTAGGTACGTTGGGTTATGATTGGTAATTTTTATGTAGGTAAACCAGTTCTCAAACATTCAAAGAGAGTACCTACTTGCAACGAGTAGACTGTTGCGTGTAGGCGTTGTTGACAACATTGGTATCGTCATTGACGATGTGCCTGACGTTGCCGAGGAAGTAGTCCTGGCGCGGATGGCGGGGCTCTAGAGGAACCAGCTATTCCGGCTATTCCAGCTGTGCCACTTCCGGTAGTGGAACCAGAAGTTGTTCTTGACCTGGCTCCGGAACAACTTCCGGTACCGGAACCAGAAGTGGTTCAGAGACCAGGGCCAGTAGTAGTTATCTGCAACATCTGCACTGAAAGACCACCAACGATGATTCTCCGACCGTGTGGACACCTTCTGTGTTCGTACTGTCGAGAACGCGTTAATGACTGCCCTTTTTGCAGATCATTTATCATAGAAGCCATGCGCTTCTACTTGTAGATGAGGATCGAACCCACAAGTAGGTAGGTACTGTAGGTAGATAGCTAGGTAGGTAGATATTTATCTTTCTACGTATTGTGTGCCCACATAATCCTAATGTTTTCCAGCGTAACTCCGCCACATTAAACTTTACCTGGTGAACACTAGTAGTAGCTCATAAAATATGCTTATACAAACTCGTAGACCTTACAAGACCCTCAGCTACTCTTTGGGTCTTGCAATGTTGATGTTTAACATTAATTACTAGGTACGTACATACCTACAGCACTTTTTAAAAGTAATTGCTTGGCTACTACTAGCATTAAATGTGTCGGTCTTCAGCCCGTCAAAGGAGGAAGGCGCTATGAAACATTATTTCAGCCATTGAGGAAGTATTACTAGCGTATAGAGAAGCTATACCAAACCAAAAACGTGTCGCAACTTGAGGCGAGCGCGCCCCGCCCAAAGACAAGTATTTGCTGCAGCGCTAAAAGATTAGATGTCGTCTAACCATACTATCAAAACATGCAGCGCTAGATCGCTAATAGAGTATAGTTTTCTCGCGACCAAAACGTCGTAAGCGCCGTGAATTTCGGGGCGCTTACGCGTTTCGTTCAACATAGTGTAACAACATGTCGCTCTCATAGATTTTTTCACCGCAGAAGGGACACTTCAGACAGCTTTTGTACATACAAAACTGAATTTTAATGCAGTACCTATGAATATTATATTTCAAAACGTGAAAAAATTTACAGTAAATTAAAATGAATTGTTAAGCGTTTAAAATCATTGGATTTAAAATAAATTGGTATTTTATACAAAAAGTAGGTACATACCTACATAGGTACCTATTTGCACTAACTAGACCCCACACCTTATCTCACTCTGCCATAGCATTAAAGAAATATAGGTATAGTAAAGCTTTATAATGACGATTTCAAAAGATTGCTACAGTACCTACTACATATTACTGGGGGTCAATCGCGCTAAGTTGTAACCGCCAGCGGCTTCGGTTGCTCTTACGCTACGGCCGATTTTCACAGGATATTGTATTTCCCTAATTTTCTGACCGCAATTGATCGGTTAGACGCTCGTTGTTTCTACGCTTAAGATGGCGGATTATCGTTTGACTAGCGTGCTTGGAAAAAGTACACCGGGCGGTGCTTTTTGAGAGCCGTCGCTGCTACGTTAGCAGTGTTTTAGAATTATTTGTGACTGAAATGCCTTGGAAATAATTTAAAAATGCACTTGCATGGATTTACTAGCGAGGGCAAATGAATTGGATGTGTTGTCCAAGCCAAGAATGCAAGATACATACCTATCTAAAGTGCGGAGTGATCAGCAATTTGTCGAGAAGATACCTACACTGTATTGGACCATTTAGGACTACTTGCCTCATCAAATGTTTACAAAGTTTACTCCTCACTTGCCAATCGTACCACATCACATGTTGATACTTCAAACAAGGCTGCAAAGGTAAGAATGTTGTGTTTAACCTATGAAAATTCTCATCTGTGAAGTCAGCAAAACTCTCACTCTAGGCTAGACGATTTACCGTTTGGTTCCACTCCATACTCCACAAGTAGACAGTAGATAAGTCTAAAGTATCTAGGTACATAAATAACTATAATTTCTGAGATTTTACATCTACCTAGGTAACCTTGAGTTTACTTGCCTAGACAATATTTTTAGTCAAAGTTGCAATGGCCATGTTCAAAACGGCCACTATTGACTTTTCCATTACAGCATGATGAGAGGGAATCCTATAGATACTTACCCACCTTCATTTAAAAACTATTTTATAAGATATAGAATTATCCATCTATCGTTCTACAATAAACTATGGGTAAATAGGTGATAAGCTCAATGTTGTATAAGTATTTCCTGCTGATTAAACTTTTCTTTATTTCAGGTCTTGTAATGTATAAATAAGACATTCATGTCGACGGGCAATAACAAGCTTGAGATGCAGAAGTATACAGACCTACATCCTATAGGAATAAAGCAGTGCCAATCCTTTTGGGTGAGCTCATGATGAAATGAATCAACTCATAGAAGAGTGAACAGAAGAAAACCTTGAGGAAGTTATAGACATCCAGGTACTTACAGAATTAATAATATTAAATACTTCCTTACTACTAATCAACCAAATTAGACAGTTACCTATCTTTACAACTTACTCCGTTTAAAAATTGTATTAAGCTATTCACCGATCAAACCGAGTTCAAACTAACTATACCCATACCTCATGGTATGATATTTCTGAAGGGCTACATATTCCATATATTATTATATTACCAGTATATCCTACTATAATTTTGTTATGTAAGTTTATGATAAATGAATTTTATTTATTTCAGCTTCTTTGGATGCAGATTGAAGACACCCATCTTAGACACGTAACCTAACATGCTTGAGGTTGTGAATTACACTTACTACAGAGTATAAAGTGATGCCCATCCATTTTGCAAGGCAAGCTACCACTGTGAGCTAATATATACTAGCAATACATACAATGTATCTATTCAATGTTTGTGACCGGGGTAGTAAGACTAAAACTCTTGAAATAAAATATTAAATAATAATCAATGTTGTTTAATTCAGTTATAAAACCTATAGCTAAGCTTACTTTACTAGACGGTTAACAAAAATGTGAAAAAACTAGCAAAGTTTGTGTAAGTACTAGTCACATCACTTGTTTGAAAACTCTTAGCCGATGGTGGTACTGAAACAAAATAATATTATAGGTAAGTTTTCTTGAATATGATCTTGTTGTACCTAGCTATATTTCATTCATAATAACTCTATATTATTACTAATATAAAAAGGGATTGATTTGTCTGTAGAAAATAGAAAAATTCAAAACTGTTTTTACACCCGAACGATTTGCAAAAAACATTGAAATGTTCTAGTGCCTAACTACTAAGAAATATAGGTAGATGCTTTGTATACTTACATCGTCATAGTCAAGTTTGTCCTGTCTCAGCTGGAGATAGGGAGAGGTACACCTTCCAACATTGTTTTTGTGTATTTATTTCCATCAGTTAGGTTAGGATGTTGGGTGCTATTTCTTGCTACCTATTTCTATTTAGCATGTACGGTAGATAACCTATACCACCAAATTTGCACTGACACAAGAGTATTTAGTGGTAGTTACATTCCTGTAGAGAAAAACAATTTGTTAGATGGGTAGCATTTCACAAAACAATTTATATTGTTAAAATATGTAGGTAATAACGTTACACAGGCTTTTTCTTTTCTGGTTCTAATAGGACATCATCAAGTTTTACAAACCACCTCCTAAAGTTATGTAGAAATAGAAAAAGAGTTTGATGAAATTGTTTGTTTACAAAATCGAGACGAAACATACATTACCACAGAATACGCATTATGTTCTACGTACACATTCGACATTTTCTTACTATTGTCACTGTCAGCCGTCAAAACTAGGGTTGGACACTGCAAAATGATGGAATGGATTGACCGGTTTTGCGAAATTGTAAAGAAAAAGAATTACATATTTAACGGCTGAACGGCCGCTGGACCACGGCAACCGGCCAGCGACCGCCAGCTGTTATGGGCTGTCGCAATACCGATAACTGGAAATTATGGATAGGTGCGTAGCTGGGATGTACCTGTGACGTGCCCTGTGCAGCGTCTGTTGGTCGGCCGTGTCAATTTAGCGCGATTGACCCCCTGATCAGACAGACGGCATAGGCCGAGTAATATGAGTTCAAAATAATTAGTTAAACCTTAGTCACCAACCCTTAGTAGGTATCCGAAACATCCCATCTGTACGATGCACTTTCATAATCTATGATTTTCAAACAAAATGTCCGTACAATAGAAAATAATCTACAAAAATTAATTTTGGTTAGTTCTAGTTGATATTCTGTTTATTTACCGATGATAAGTCACGCCACTATCTTTTTTTTTTCACAGTCGATTGGTTTTTACACGTTTTTAAAACGCAAGACGGCATTTTGAATTACTTTTTATTCGCATGCGGTCACGATGGTTGTTGGCGAAGGACTAAATGAGTTGTTGCCGGTCGGCAACAACTCATGGCGCAAACTTGTTGTTCGCGGCGTCTGTTCCATACGCTAGTAATATTAATTCTATGATTTCAGCACACATTATGTTATCTATTATTTAGTACCTAACAATATTAATCGTCTCAATATTTCTAATAAGCTCGGCAATGCAGCCAGTGTCTTAGGCACGCTTCTGATTGGCACTGATTTGAGTTGAGCTGTCTAGAAATAGTTTACAACGGTTCAAAGATAGCTAACTGCTTCATGTGTATTTTGTAAGTACTGTATTAGTCATTATTTTCTTTGCTAACTAGATTATTATTGATGGATAGGTACATTAATTATGTTCAAAACCATCTGACTCTATCGATACTATCTGTTCAAATCCTCATTAATGGTTGATGTTGATTATTGATTTGTTAGATATTTTATGTAGGTATATTATTTATATTTAGCTGGTTGCATTGCAGGTCACCCTGTCTGTCATGCGTGACTGCAGTAGAACTTTATTTTAGCAGATAGATTTGATAAAGTTATTTATTAACTGCAATAACCTGACATTTTTTGTTTATGTACTACCTAAATGATATGTTTACCTATGTAAAATAAATAATTTCTAATTACTATACCTATGATTAATAGTTACGTTTAGGAATATGTATTTGCTGTGAAACATACAGGCTGCTCCCAGCCATTTTCCCGAGAGATGGCGTTAAACTCAACATTTTTAGTTTAATTGAGTTTTTGTGTAATTGGAAAATTATTAAGTCGTAAAAGTAGAGTTCGCGGTTATCGGACATTACGCTCTATCGAACTGGATCATATCATTGCCACAAAATCCACTCAATTCGACATAAAGCTCCATTTTAACATCTGTCATTCAATATAGCGTCGTTTACACACACAGACGTGAGTACCTACAAAACTCGACACTAGATGGCGTGAATGAAAAAAAAACAAGTCCTCGACACTAGATGGCGTTAAAACAAGTCTTTAATTTTTTTTATGGTTCTAAGACATGCCGGTTTCCTCATGATGTTTTCCTTCGCCGTTTTGAGAGCAATGGTGATGAAATAAATTACACAAAGTAATGCGGCCTGTCTGGATTCAAACCCACGACTTACTGTTCGTAACTCGCTAAATAATGTACGATTGTTGTAAAAATAAAAGTTATATTTTTTGGCGTAAACTATTTAATTTATTTATAATTTAATAAAAACTTTAAATAATAAAAACTGTATACATACATACTTAAAGACATTTGTTTTATTGTGCCTACCTTCTTAGGAATGCTATTATTATAATGCTATACAGTTGCTATTATTCTATGTAGGTACCTACTTAACTCTTATCTTAGTCTAGTTATGTAGGCTTGTTAAAGTCGTTCATCCTTTTACACGGTAGCTACTTGCACAAATCTTAGCATAGTCATCACTATTACTAATTCATAAATGCACCTACAAATAAAATAAGCAGGTTGGTGCCTACATAAAAAATACAAAGGGTTTTATTTTATGCTAATTCAGATTGGACAACATTGGTACCCAAACTAGGAAAACCTGTGATAAGGCGTACCAAAGCCTCCCACTGGAATATGTGATTTCTAGGTACTGGAGTAGAGGAGGTAGTTGCGGCTTATTAGAAAGTGTTCACCGCTGGACTTTGTTGTAGATCCGATGAATGTATAAGGTACCTGGAAAAATGATTTTTTTATTTACTTTGCTTATATAGTTTACATAGTACCCATGAGATATAAATATTATAAATCATTTTAGTCTGTTTAATTTGTACATGTTTGGTGATTAGGCCCAATGTTAATGTAGGCAAATTCATACCTACAAGTCTTAGTGTCTATATCTAGAGTCTAGATAGACAAGTTTATGACATAATTAAGAAGTAAAGATCATACCACAAAATGAGGACCTATTACTGAAGTTTACAAAGTCTCTATTTATCATTACTCATTGGTAAGATATTATGTCAATATATTGTTTGATTATCTTTTAACATTATGTACATCTTTGAGTGTGACTGTAAGTTTCAAAATTTAATGCATTTTTAACCATAATAATAATTATACTTGCAAGGCAGAAATAATGATGCAACTGCCAAGATGTTGAAGTGATTGTTACGGCTTCTGTCCTGTATTAATATCTGTCTAATAAAATTCTGTTTCACTGTTGATCTTCAATTTTAACCCATGCATGGATTCAGATAGGTATGGTACCTTCTTTGGTATTTTGGTTAGGAAAACATTGTTACAACTGCTGAAAGAATAAAAATAACAGTAAAATATTTATTAAAAATGCCTTACGATTGAGGATTAGCATCGTAAGGAACTCTCAAACACTTACAGGACAATGAAGTGTCTGAGAAATAGTTTAGTTAGATGGAGTAATGATTGCCAATCACTTTTTCCCACAGTTTAGTCGGCCTTTGGTGTACACAGGAAAAACATGGTCAACATGTATGGAGCTAACTAAATACCATGTTTCCTGAATGTTTTCCTTCACTATATTTTGAGAACACTGGTTTTTATAAATTGTTGTCTTATACAAATACAGGAAAACTTTACAAAGATTATGTAGATATTTGTGCATCAAGTATCCGGTAGGTACTTACTCAAAAGTAGGTTTTAGGATCTTACATGTATGTGTAAGTCCTATAGTGTTCATATAGGTAAAGTGGGTGAAATGTCTTAGAATTCCTTTCCTAATTTACGGCATTCACACCAAATATATTATACCAATAATGGTAGAGCATCTTTTCGCTTTTCAAAGACTTTTTCTAAAGAATTCCTTCAGTTGTGCAGAAGTTACAAACACTTTATAGTCATATTGACTCTGATGATGATTGATGTCCTCCTAGCCGATTTCGGCCATGGCGACTGCGTTTTTTCTGGACAGGCATATTTAAACTCTGGTTACTAGGGCTTTGTTGTTCTGCCCGTTGATGCGCTCTAGTGTGACTTGCGTACCCGATTTTGTTGGTAAATGTACGCTCGCATTTGGGGCAGGTCAGTACTCCACTGACGTAGTTATAGGAGAGGGCCGTAGGTGGTCTGGCTTTGAGTTCATCTCGCTTTCTATCTAGATCGAGTCTGCGTTGTTCTTCAAACTCGTTAACCTGTAGGTGGATTCGCTGCCTCCACTCGGAACGCTGCGCTGCGGTGTCCTCCCATCCAGATGGCTCAATATTGCATCGCTTCATGTGTCTTTGTAGACTCAAATCAAGCACTAAAGTCTCATATTGACTAATAGGGTGGCTGATCAAGAGTTCACCCATAAAATTCTTACGAATAATTCGCTTAGATAGCAGTAAACAAAAAATAATTATGTAAAAATATAAATATTTTGTTCTGTTTACGTTCCCTTTCAATCGTTCAATCGTTCACATAGTCAGGCAAGTAAGTGTAAACAAAGCATAGGTGATGACGTATTTTGGCATCCAATTCCCAGGTTGTACATTCCGTGGATGGACATTCCCGACACGTGCTGAGCTTTCACAGCCATGGAAAACACAGTCAGGAATGTACAGTCAGGAATTGATGTATATTTTGGCAGCCAATTCCATGGCTGTGTATTCCCACCCTGTGCACAACATTGTACGGCCTGGAAAACACGTCCCGAGATTGCACAACCATGGAATTGGCTGCCAAAATATACATCAATTCCTGACTGTACATTCCGGGGTTGTGCTTTCCATGGTTGTGAAATGACGGCACCCCTATAGCCTAGAGTATTTGAGTATTTCTTTTGGCGAGTGCTATATGAACATACAAAAATGGCGGACATTTATGTGTGCGTTATATTATGTATGTATACATGCATTTGTGTGCGTGAACACTCAAAGCGGACATTTCAAGTGTCAAAAAGCTTACATAGCTGCTTCCTTCTATGAGCTGTTTGCTTCTGATTGCTATCCAATATCCAATGTACATGTGGAAGTTATATACTTAAGTACCTACATATTCAATAGGTTATTTTCGAGTTTCGTTTTACTATTTATTGTTTAACTTTTTTCAGATGTACAAATACCAAGTCGACTCGTCCAATAGTTTGTGTATATTTAATATAATTAATATTTATGTTTATATTTAATTGGTGACAACTAGCCACAAACCACAAAAGCCACAAACCAAGAAGTTGAAGTTAGTTGAGAAAAAGAAGTATACCTCTATCTATCTATATGTATATTGTATATTGCACAGGCGTCAGGCACATATTCACCACAGATTATGTACTAGCTATAGTGGCTATGGCTAAAAGAACACGGCTACCATGATAGTATGATAATTATGTAGGTATACATTATTCTATTTACTTCGAGGGTGTGGAGACCACACCCTCGAAGTGAGTGATCCTGCGATATCATATCCGCGATGTTCGGTGCCAAGAATCTCCTGTAGATAGGTAACATAGTCCTCCTGTAGATAGGTAACGAGTTTTTGAAGCCTTCCGGTGGGAAGGCTTCAAAAACTCGCTGGACTGCATTGATTGAGTAGGTTTATAGTATGAGTTGATGTGAGGCTCCGCGGGGCTTCGGCGGCCGGTGTACTGTACATATTACATACCTACATTATGTAGGTAGAGTCTAGTCGGTCTGGCTGGTGGGTTGGAAAGAAACGGCGCGTGCGCGCAGAGGCGCTAGTGTCGCGACTGGGAATCGCGCCTCGCGCGGCGCAGCCGGCAGCCAGCAAGAAAGCAGGCACGGCACGGCAGTTCCGTGCGCGTCCCCGACCAAGTACGTCGTTGTGCGTCGCGTCTGTGCTTGACGCATCGCTTGCTAACGAACTCTATGAAATAACAATGACTGCACCTCCAGACACTTGCCTTCCAGTGTTCTAGCACATGTTTCTGTGATAAAGCCACATCTAGTGGTCCCGAGGAGTCTCTTTGCGACCGGACCAGTGAGGGAAGCTGCGCCGGTCTTACGCCCGTCTACAGTGGAATGCGGCAATTTTAACTACTGCGGGCCCGGGAACGATTTTAAGAAATAAGGATCAAGCGGTCACGCTTCTTGCACTAAGGTGAGTACCTATCTACGTACCTACCAGTAGGTACTCAGGATATACTATCCTGAGTGCTATTTATGAGTAAATGACTATTGTAGGTATGTAAGTACCCAAATTGTACCTTTAAACCTACAACCCTGCTGAAACGATTACTTGCCTACAGGTAGGTACAGAATAGGTAGGTAGGTACCTAGGAAAATATTAAAAACTCTACTTTATGTGAGCATAGAGCTGTACCTATGTAGAGCCGGATTAACTATTTAGTAAATCGGGTAGGTTAGGTACTAGTAGGTAGGTATATGTATATGTAGATACCGTTGTTATATTTTACAGTTATCGACTAAAACAGATGTTTCGGAGGCCAAAAGTCACGTTAGTTGTACCTTAGCCTACCTAGGTAGGTAGGTACTTAGTGTACAGGGCTACGAGCCTACTAAGTAAATCAGTCTAGTCTAGAAACAATGTTTAGTTGAGAACATTATTTAACGTTATATTAGGTAGGCATAGGTAGGTGTAACAGTTATGGTTCAGCATTATTTTAACATTATCAAAATGTAGACCTGATAAATTAATAATATCATGAACGCAAAAAAACCAGCAGGTTTTTTTGCTCTACCTTACTAAGTTGTACGTGTAGTATTATATCATCTGTGGTAGTACTTACCTACCTATCTACTAGGTATACCTACCTACGGCCGGCACTAAGTAGAAATATGATTTCCTTGCCTTGCTCCGGCAGAGGCGCTGCTCTTTAAAATGAGTTAGGTAGTAGGTACCTATACTACTTTTAACCTATTTGGTTTTAGTTTATATTTTAGTAGACCAGGTACCTACCTACTACCTACCTAGGTACTAGTAGAGTCACCCCCCGGGGCGGCGGAGACTACGTGAATAGGTAGGTACCTAACCTACTGAAAAGTAGAATGTTTCACTCGAGGCTACTCGAGGTCTATTGAACCCCCTATACAGATTTACCACACATACCACCTTCTTGTTGAACTTAGTTTAGGTACCTATCTACTAGTTGTGTGCATGTTTAGTCTGTTTTACGCTTTGCCGTTTTCGTTTTTACCCTGTCCTCATCTCGTTCGATCTCTCTCCTCGAATCATCTAAAGCTAAGTAGAAGAATGGTCTCATAAATCAAGCTAACGTATAACGACTTAAGTAGGTTGGAGGTACCCAAGGCACTTTTTTTATCCAAAGGTTGAAATGTAAGGCCATTCACTTCACACATTTCACGTGAGAAATTCAAACATGTCATCCCATTATTTTCTTGTTGACGAATACCATACTTACTTTACATATATACGATCCCGTCACAAATATTGGTTTAGGAACTACAATGGAGAGACCTACATAGATAGTCTATACGCACGAATGGTAACCGTCAATTTCTTCATTTACAATAACAATTAATACAAATATGTAGTAATATGCAATTTGTGGTTTAAAATCATTATTTATCTCAGAATCTGTGAAATAATGATACTTCGTTTTATCTTGGACTATTTCTCTCACGCACCTTCGTTCGCGCACATAGGTAGGTATAATTGTATCTGCCTAGATCCAATAAATTCCTCAATAAGCCACCTAGACCCCTACAAAGCCATAAAAACTCTTGCGAACCACTAAAAAAATTTGAAAACCTTTACAAATCCCCAGCAACCCTACAAACTCTAAAAATCCCATGAAACCCCCACAAACTTGTACAACCCTTAGCGTTTCTTTAGGGGTTAAAAATCCCTTAACCCCCCAAAAACGCTTATTACATTTTAAGAAAGAAAACCTAAAAGTACCTACTCATTAAATTATTAATTATTTGGGACCAAAAAACTTTAAGTAATTAAGAAAAATGGCAATTTTAATATTATTGAGTATTTTCAGCTCCTCGCAACCTATTGTAAACTTTGTATGAATGAATAATACCAATTCCGATCCATATAATTAATTAATTAAGTATGTAAGATAATACTTACGTATTCCAGAAATCCCCACTGGTAGGGATTTCTAGAACAAGTTAGTTATTTCTGTAAAGTAGACTTGTTTCAATTAAAAATGATTTTTAGAAGAAAAGACATCAACGCGCTCTTGAATACTTGCTTATAATTTTGAAAACGCTTTTATACATGCAGGTAGGTAGGTATTCCATGCCTCCATATATACATATATTTATAATATTGTAGGTATATAATATATTTATATATGACTATGTTTGTATATGTCTACGTTTATGTTATATTTTATATTAGTTGTTGTATGTGGATTATTATGGATATATATGTATATAATATGCGCCCCGTTCTTACCTAATCGAAATGCTTCTGTCCATCCAAAGGTTGTCTGGAAAAGATCGCTTATAGCGATAAGATCGCTAGCTCGTATAAACGTACTTTAGAAAGATTCGATTTGAAAAGTTACTCTCAGCTATAGTTGAGGAAAATGGCTTGACAAGCTCGTGCACTTAGCTTTCACATGGTATGGTGTCACTATTATAGTCGCCTGATATTACACGCAAATACCATGAAGGTCTGCATTGGACATGGTTATGAAAGAGTTATGGTGTTTGCATTATGGAAAGGACGTGGGCCACGCCTTATGACCTACTATCCGCATCGCATGCGTCTCTATTAAATGCCTAAAATTATGCTTCGCCCACTTTTTTTTTACATCATTGCTTGTTGAATTTTATATTAGATAAGTACTGTAGGTAGGTATCTAACTAACCTACCTAGGTACCTACCTACTTAAAATAATAAATGTCGGTATATACCTAAACTTTCTATGCCTATTTTAATATGCCCTTGTCGCTGTATTATTTTACGCACGTCAACAAGTAGACTTCTTACGTAATCCTAAGATGAAGTGTGCGTGTCTGTAATTTCAACGGAACTAATATGTACCCACCGAACGTTACTAATTTTATTAATCGAGTGAGAGAAGCGATCGAAGATCTTAGTGACTACTTGGTCAAATCAGCGTTGTAACATGTTTGTTTGAGCATAACTTTCGAACCGCTTATCCAATCTTTACAGGATTTGGTAAGTCTACGGATAGTACTCTATTACTAGTTTCACTGGTTTGAAAATGAAGTAAATTAGTAACCGTTTTTGATAATAAGTTGCTTCAAAATTTAGTATGAGAAACTTGAAGAGAGGTACTCAAGTACTTTCGCAGTTTTTGTACACACGGTAGATAGATTGAATAGCAAGCCAGCTTCACTGCACAGTAGGACTCACCGAACACCTATAATATAGGTGTTCGGTACATATTATGTAGGACTACTCGTAGTAAGCTGTCAAAAATAAATTGAATGTCAACGGTCGTGCAACGGTCTGTCTATGGCTTAGATTTGAGTAGAGATTTTCATACAAAAATCTATGCTTGAGTCCGGATCAATTCTTGAGCAGTAAATACGGGCCCTAATGTGTCGAGAAGGATCGCAGCAGTAAACATGTTCAAAATAACAAGAGGCGGGAGGCATCAGTACTCAAAGGTGAGTATGCAAGGCTGCGGCTTCTGCGGTCTCTCCCCTCTCAAGCACTTTCACCGATTCCCTCATTAGCGATGCCACACCGACTCTTCTGTAAACACTTGGCGCCTACAAATGGTTGTTTCTCGCCCCGCATAACGTTCGCACACGTGCTCTAGAGCAATCTTTGCGCAATGCTATGTATACTTTTTATGTTGATTGTATGTAGATTGTAGGTACCTACGTTTAGGTATCTAATAACAAATAGACATGATGATACCTTTTCGGGAACAATTAGGTAGTGAGTTAGTTGGTGCTAGTTGGTACCTTACCTACTAGACTAGGCTTACCTACTAGTAGGTGATCTAACTAGGCAACTTCGTCTTCCGATTCTAAGATCGTGGGCTCAAACTCGTTTGTGGATCAATGGATTTTTCTACTTGAAAAATGATATTGAGGAAAACATCGTAAGTAAACTAGGCTGAAAAAATGGTATAGGTGCTGGGCAAGTATACTTTATCTAAAAAAGTGTCCCAGGCATTGCAGCGTCCCGTTAATTGGAGCAAAGGTAAAAAATAAATGGCCCCTGACGCTGTATAAATTATCTAGATAAGCTGGCACTTATAGTTGACTACGTACCCTCCTCTGCTGGTTAAGTACCCTTCTGGTCTGGATTGTAAGGTATCTACATAAAACATACATAACTGTGAGTTTTGCTGCAAGAAACTGTGTGTTTACCATTGACCTTAAAGAAAATCTATTCGAGCGCATCTCGTTAAGCGTCCGTTTTAGGAACGAGTGACTCCATAATATAGTTATAATTAACTACTTAAAAGCAGAAGCTTGTCCAAGTAGCGTAGTCCGTTACATAATTGCAGTTGACGTGACTATATGGATGGATGCGAGCCCAGATGCCGCCGAGCTTCGGCCTACTCTGAAACTACTTACCAATTACGAATCAAAGCTTTAGAGTTCTGAGGTTTTTCTACTCAAACTAGTTTGGAACTAAGTAGCCATGCATTAGGATGCATAGAACTTTACTGCTACTACTTACCCCATTATTAATACTGCTGTAAGAACTTTAAAAAGTTCAAACGATACAATACTCATAATTTAACAAAAACGTTTCGGTTACAGCTGGTGCAATGCGACTTTGCTGACACCGATATTATGCAGTTCTTCGATTTCACGCAGCAATTGCTATGGAAAGACGTTTTAATCGTAGCTAATGCCGTATTTATAACAAAAACATGGAAAGCAATAAGCCAGTTTGAATTACTTACTTACCTACTTAGGTAGATAAGGTAATTAATACTTACAAAGGGAAAAATCTGCATTGGACTTGTGGCCCAGAATTTAAAAGGTTTGGACCTGAAAAAAATGGTTTGTCCAATATCCATGTCCTCTACCCATCTCAGTATGACACCAACATAATGACAGAATTCGCAAAAATTAAGTAAAAGAGGGCACAGATTTTTTTGAGACAACAGTGAGTGATAGAGTCGTGAAATCAATTTGACAGGTTCTTCGTAGTAGAGCTTGTGGACAGAAACCTGCTGGGCGAGCTTGGTTCGACGCCCGGCTGAGCACTTACCGCAGCTGACACTCACCGGACGAGCGTATATTTTTTTACTATAATATGATGATACGCTATCGTGACGGATGTTTAGCAACCAATGCTGCAAATTTATTTAGCAAAGTTCTAGTATACATAGGATCTAGTGAAATGTGTGACAGACGACGGGAAGCGATAGTCAACGGGAATCTCTAACCTAGTTCTCCTCTTAAAAAAAAAAAGAAGAAAAGAGCTAAATCCACCTGTGACCCACACCATACCTATATTTGCAATTCGTCCACCTGTCTCCTTATCTTTTTCCATGTCAATGGCAAAATAAAACTAATGTTATGTAACCTTGGAAAATTGGGTACGGTTGTCATAGGAGCTCATGTTATACCGCGTTAACGCTATGCCCATGCCGCTGCCGCCAGCAAACAGCTCTGATAATCTCACTAATGATTTGTGTCTCTACTATCATATGGCTCTACAATACTCTACATAGGTAAAGAGAGGCATAGATACAAATAATATCAGTACTAAAATATGTGAATCATGCTTTTCTTTGACTCCTACTATCTATAAGAAATATCTTAGACTTGGGTAAGCCAAGAAAAAAATGATTTTATTGCAGTTTTAGTAATTTCGCTGTGCAAAGTCCCGCCTGGGATAGTGGGATGTTTGCGCGTCGCGTCCCGGCGCGCGCCGCCTGTTTGCACTCAATAAGCCGAGGCAAACACTCTCTTAGAGCTATTTTTCTTCCAGCTTTGGACTGCTCAAGATTACCTCAATCTTTTATAGCCACTTACGATTTTCTACGATTAGTGTGACCTGCTTTTGTAAGTATCTCGTATTTATTTATTGATATTTTCCTGAATCATTCTGTTTGTTTTGTATTCCAGCCGTTAATATACAAAAAATTGCGTAGATGTGAAATAACTAAGCGCCTGCATTCGTGGTTTTATTCTTGCATTGTAATCTTGGAACATTACAAGAGCCTTTCTCAATGTCTGGCGAAATATAAGTAGGTTATAAATATAGTTACAACTTTTAAATGTCATACCTACTAATGCGTTTTGAGATTTTGCAAGCGCCAGAGTAAGTATATCTACTTAACTACATAGGAAAGACAAGGTCGTTAATACGTGCAGCGGCTGGTAAAAGTAGTGGTAAAAAGTGGCTCCTGACTTATATATACAGGGTGTTACCAGACCACTTCCGAAAACGAAAGGGGGAGCTACAGCACACCAAAACCCAACCAAAAAAAAATCAGTTATCCTGAAAAATAGTTATAGCCGGAGAAAACAATGTTTAAAGATTTGTATTTATTTCGCCAGCCCGCAATGTACGCATTCACGTAGGCAAGGTCGAGGCGTAGTACTATTATTTATTCTGTGTCGTAAGTGCCTACTAACGTAGGTAGGTACTAACGTAGGTCGCTCGCACGTCGCGTACTTGAATGACCCGCGATGAACTCTCAGCTGTTCATGCTGTAGTAGACGTAATCTGCGTGCTGCGTGTACATTGCTGCTTTATTTGTATATATAAATCAGTATAAATCATCTAGATTAAATGCAAAGGCTTGATTTTTATCATAGGTAGGTTCCTACTTTTTTTTAATTACGACTAATACAGTATTTACAATATTTACAAAATACACATGAAACTATTAAGCTATCTACAAACCGTTGCAAACGATTTATAAATAGCTCAACTGGTCTTAATCAGTAAAATGGAGATTTTGAAAATGGATAGGCGTATTTGTCTTAGAAGTACCTAGGTATTATACAAAGACGTGAAGATAATGTGGAAATTAATGGAAAGCTCTCGTTATGTTGGAAAGTCTCTACTTTTACAGTGTAACGTTTTTCTTAGTAAAAACTCAACAAGCAGAGCCGTAAGATTAGAATTTTCATCTTCATACCACAGCCCACAGCCCATTTATTCCAATGGTTTCATGAATATTGATAAATCGGTAAAACGCCAGTGAATAGCAGCGACCAGCGACTGACTTAAATAAAGTCAGTGACCCACAAAATGATTTTCCAAAAATGTTTGTCAGATAACATAACTGTAGGCCTAGCTAGACCTGTTTCTAGAAGTCAATATCCTCATACCTATACCTACTATACGTACCTACCTAACCTACCTTTATCAAGATACCTATACCTACCTAATAATATGAGTTGAGTATTTAAGTTATTTTTAATTTTCTGTTCCAGTTTTGGGAAAAATGGAACACTTATTTAACTTTTATCGTGCGTTTTTATCCTTTCATAACATAATGTGTCTAGTCCGTGGGACCCTTGGTTTTCTCGAGAAGAAAATAAGATAGTCCAGGCAGGCCACGTTATATCCACATGGTACGAGTTTATCGGTCTGTCACAAACCTTATTATCTTAAAAACTTAAAGCTTTTGACTTGAAAGTGAGAAACATCTTTTTAGGGTTACGATCCCGTAGGATTTCGAATCCCTTGTGGTGCGACTGTCCGTCCGTCCGTCCGTCCGTCTGTCATAAACCGTATTATGTCAGAAACTATTACAGTTATTGGAACGTTAGTTATTGATCCTATTTGTCAGCATGTATAAAAAGTGAGAAAAACATTTTTTTTTAATTTCCTTAGGTTCTTAAATGTCAAAAATAGAGGGAGTAAACATTTCAAACTGGTACTACCGGATTGAATTTATAGATTTTAGGACATTTTTTTTTAAAAGTAACAAAGTTGTTGATCCATCTTGACGCCCATATGTTTGACGCCACCGTAGGTACTAATGCGGCGCGTGCAACATTAAGCAGGTAGGGAAAGCTCTGATTAAACCGTAAAAGATATTGGTTCCTCGACGCAGTGCTTTATCGTTGACGTTATGTCGGCAATTTGGTGTCGTCTCGACTGCCAGTGGATTTCCATCGTAGCGTAGGGTAGGTAAGGTACCTTCGATGGAAATTCACTAGCAGTCGAGAGTGCTCATGCGGAGGTATGGAAATCTAATGGAAGCTAAGATTTTAACTATCAGAGGGGATACTCTCCACTAGAGGGTACTCTCCACTAGACTAAGTAAGTATATTGGGGAGGCGCAAGTAAAACTTGTGCCTTGCCTTATCACAGATCATATTATAAAGTAGTCTAGTAGGTAGGTACATACTTGCCTCATTTATTTTCTATACAAAAATTTTAGGACTATTTATGGCTCATTCCAGTTTTCCCCTGCGTGTTCCCTCCGCGAAGGGGATTTCTGGAGTTCTTGTCAAAAAATCCCCTTAGTGGCCTTCGCGACTGTCAGCAGGGAAAATTGGATAATAACTCCAGGAATCCCCAGATATGTTCATTTACACCGTCAAGCCCGTTCGTTCTGTATGGCGTTCTTTTGTTGCTATCGCCACTGATTACCTACTCCACTGTTTCAAAACGTATTGTAGGTATACAAAGTATCTTAGGCATGATATGGAATTGTCTTGTCGTTATCCTCTCTGGCCGTATTTTTTAAATAAAATGGAATTTGCAAGTTTATTAGCCTCGAATACAGACAAATAAGTATGAAAGCACTTGGCACCCGCAGTAAAAACACTAGATAAAGCAGGTGCCGGCTAAAATATGGCTCCGCATTGGCGAGGCCCTGCGGCGGCAGCGCGGCTCGAATGCACTCACCTCATAATTTTGAGGGTTCCGGCGGACCATCGGGTATCGGAACGCTTATGGTGCGACTTTGTTCGTCTGTCCGTCCGTCTCTCACAGCCTATTAATTTAGTAACTAACTAGGTACATAAGCTACATATCTATAGACTTGACATTTTAAATAGTTTGAAACTATCGGCCCACCTCTGTTGCAATGCAAGTAAGAAAAGATAAAAATAGAGGGGGTTACAATTTCAAACTGGTATTAGGTGGTACCTAATATTCTGTGGTACCACTAAGTTGAGTGGGGTATAATTTGGTATATTTTCTATAAGTACTTAATGCTTCCATCCCCTTCCTTATGTCCGTAGTTTACAAAGCTAGAATATTTTTTTCTGTAATGTATTATACTTCATAGTTTTTGACTTATTATGAAAAAAGTCCAAAAACGAACGAATATTGTTATCTCCAAAGTTAGCGGAACGAATAAATATGTTATGACTAGTAATTCACCCCGAACTGCGATCTCGTGATGTTCCCGATAAAATTATGCCTGAAATTCCTCATAATAGGTTTCCAGAGCTGATGAATACCCTCATAACTTGGAAACAGCTTCACCAATTCTCACCAAACATGGCTAAAAACCATCCAAAACATGATTCGAGATAAATCATTTTACTTACGAACGTCGTCAAACTTATAACATCCCTTCCGGTTTTCGGTCAGAGGTTACACGAAAAAAATATTTTTATTAATGGTTGCTATAAACTTTGCAATTCGCATCGATACCGCCTCTAGGTAAGTACCTACCAGTCTTACCTATACTACAAAATCATTGAAACTAACAAAATATGGTAGCTTACGTTATGCTGGTTTTGCCAATGTTATAATTTTTACTACAACTCAAAAACTATTTAGTAATCAATATATATAAAACTCTTTTGAGCTGACTTAGAATCAACGCACAGCCTAAACCATAAGTCCTAGAGGTATGAAATTTGGAGGGTAGTATCCTTATATAGTGTAGGGGTGCACTAAGAAAGGAATTTTGAAACGTCACACTCTAAAGGGTAGAACGCGAGCAACGCCGCGGGCGACGGCTAGTCTAAAATAAAAATTAAAACTATTATGGAATGTTAAACAAAGCTCTATTATTATGATACCCCACTTGATATATTTGTACGACTTTTTTTTTTTTTACTTCCTTTGGACATAACTACTAGGTAATTGTATTTTAATTGTCTGTATATTTATACAGGGCTATTATGTACACATAGTTATATTTACAATACACCTACGCACTACATACTTGATTTAATTCATAACCGCAGTCGGGTGAAAATTAAGTTAGAAAGCTGAATAGCTAGCACGTTCATTAGATATTCATTAAACTATAAATAAACTTATGTTAGATTAAGTTTAAGGGCTACTTAGGAATCTGCTTTCGAAAACACGTGTAACTGCCTCGTCCAGCTTTGCTTATTTATGAAAATCTGACGTGGCGTTAGAAAGTCAGACCAATGATCTTAATCTTTGGACCGTACGGATATTTACAAAGGTCTCTTGAGGCTTTGTTTTACTGACGCAACGTTAGGGTAGTATCATAAACTACTTAGTAGTGATGCATAAGAGTGTGCATCATCGAATCACCACTCAGACAGGACAAACCGATAAACCAGTCCGGAACACCTCGCTTCTAGCATTACTAGGGGGGAACCAAGCAAGACGACTTTGATTCCATAACAATTGTATAATTATTTTGCGCAAATTGACTGCCATGAGGTACCCCGTAAGCGCACACCCTCACACATTACCTACACAACACACACAAACACCACACCGCCCCGTAAGTACTTACCATAAAAATAATTACTTAGTAATCTAGGTTACACTGTTACATTGCATTACAGCTATACAAATTCAGACTGTAGGTAGCTTGAGCTCTTTGTGGATCCGTGAAAGTAAACGAATAACTTTGGAATGAAAGTTCATTCAAACGACTGGGTCTACAATATCTACCATAAAAATCTGTCGCCAGCGGGTAGGTATGTACCTAGGTACCTAGAGGTTACCCAGTGGAGTAGGCATTGAGATAATTTATGTAGGTAAGTTATTTGGTAGGTGCTATTGATTGATATCGACCGTGGTTCCAACTTCCCAGTAAGCAGCGTGGCTATTCCTTGGCAAACATTAGGTTTCTAATAATACTCCTTTCTCAAACATGCTTGGAAATTAAAGCATTATTTTGACAACCTTCTTCGAGATAAATCGAAAATGCAATACTGGCCAAATACATGCGAGCAGCGGCCACATGAAAATGTATGAAAATCCATTGCTGGCGTGTTTTGCGGCCAAATAAATTACTTAGTACAAAACTCATATCTGTCGTGTAATTTAAAAATGGAACGATTTTTTACTCCATAACAATGGCAACCAAGAAGGTAACTTATCAAAGGTCAAATTTAAAATTTCGAACAGGCTTGCAAATAGAAAGCTGATTATTGAAAAAAAAACAAATGAACACTGTAACTTCGTTGTTCGCTATTGGTTTTAAAAAGTAATTGTATTTTTAACTAAAAAGTTTTGCCTAGGTAGGTACTTAATTAATGAAATGTAGTCTTTTATTACACCGTCACTTTCGTTCATATAAAATCCAGTCCATCCAAAGGTTGCCTGGAAGAGATCGCTCATAGCGATAAGGCCGCCCATTGTAATTCACATAAGAATAATGAACTCAGTGTTTATTTTATAATTTCTGTAAAAGTGGTGTACAATAAAAAGTTTTATATCTATCTACCTACTTAGTTTTAATTTCCGCGCATTATTTGAGAAAATTACTATACAAGCCTTGGCCACAACTGGGCAATGAGGGACTCTGTGTGGAGTAATGTACTATTGGTGATAGACTGCACGCTTCTATCAGCAATAGTACATTACTGCAAATTGTATGTACCTAGGAAGAAGTTTTTATTTAGGATATCATATAACTGAGAAAAAAATAATTTGTAACACGCGTTTCGTAAAATGAGCAAAATAAGTCAAATTTCAACCTTGATTTTACCCAAAAACAAACTAGTTTAGAGATTTTTTAATTTGTCTTGAGTTGTATGTTGGAGGAAAATTGCAGTGTGATCATACAATATTTTGAGAAATAAATTTTTGAAAACATTGAATTTTACTCTTCCAACAAACCGTTATTTCTACGTACCTAAGTGTAAGTAAGACGTGTATTTTAGCTGTCACTAAATACACATACGGTATGAAAGTTCAGACTTTCTTTTTACAATCAGAAAAAAAGTTAGAATCTGCTAGCTTTTAATTATTTTATAAAAAAATATCTAAAATCACCAATCATAAATAAATCATGCAGCGTAGCGCTGCGGCTAGTTTATTTAATAGACCTGCAATAAAGAAAGGTACCTACTTAAATAACTGCTCATTGTAAAAAAAATTACCCACAGAATCAGTGTAGGTAAAGTAGGTATGTATGTACTAACTAGGTACCTACTTACGTAAGCAAAGCTGTCGACGCGCCCGCGTGCCAGCTATTTCAATAGACAGACGACGCCGCGAACTTGCTGACAAAATAAATAAGGCTATCATCTGAAAAGCCTAGTTGCACACATAGCGGAGACGCGGCTGGGTCAGTGACCGGGACCGGTCCGCCAGTGCGTCTGTAGCACCTACCACCACAATCCAGCAGCCGGCAACCTGTAAGTATGGTTTTTTGCTATTTGGCTATTTTTGAACCCAGAACTACCGTATCCTTCTTTACATAGGTGGTTACCTGGTTACCTATAGGCTACAGTACTTTTTAATCCTACCTAAGTATGGAATGCTTCGATACTTACTTAAGAAGGTTTCAGGTTTGCGCAAAAAATGCTGTTTATCATATTTTCTGCGTTCCCTGAGAGTCCTTTGGTGTACTTATGTAGGTCTAAAAACGATTGATAGTAATGTTACAGCTTACATTACTTGTGCTAAAACGGTAGGTAGGTAAGTATAACTCTACCTACCTAGCTCCACATGGGGTTACTTTTAGCAGAGAGTAACTTATGTTGACTCTAGACTCTAGTATCGAATGCTAGCCGTAGTTATTCATGTCTTTTTTGCTTTGTTCAGTTGATAATGACAGATTACATGATATTCAAATATGTATGTAAGCAAAAGGAAACAATGGAGCTGAGCAACATATCACTGCGTGTGAGCTCAGAAGCTCAACCTAATGTGGGTCATGCCATGCCGGCTGCCGGCATGCCAACTGCCAAGCCAGAGACGTTGCACTATAATTATGCACTAATCTTTTGCTGTGCTACAGAATCTCAGAACTACTTAGGTAGGTACTAGGCACTTATACTTACCTACCTAGGTTATCAGTGCCGAAGTAGAGCTCACACAGCGGTCTTTAGACTGTAGACTCTAGACTGTCGCAAGTATTTCTAACTAGAAATACCAACTCCACTATTTAGTAATTTCTAGCATGCAAGCAAACTGCAGGGGCTTACTAAATTACGTTTCTCTTCTCTATACGGTAGTTAAAACAATGGGAGCCGCGTGGGAACTCATTTGTCTAGTAGGTACCTAACCTACCTACTCTAGTAGATCTGTCATGGAACACTGCGTAGGCGCATGGCCCTGCGTGCATAGAACTTGAGAGAGAGCGTGGGGTTGACTTGACATTGAAATTGGCCGCTATGACTACTAGATGTTTCTCAAGATGGTCAATTTCCCAATACCTTCAGTCGTAGAACTGAAAAAGACCTATCTCATGTAGGTTTCTCTCACCTGGTGGTGTGGTTTACTTTATTAGAGCTGAAATTGGTAGTTGATCGAGAGAGCGAAGTAAACGAAGACTAGATTAGGTTCTCTACTTTGATTATGATTTTAAAGAAAATCGGCCAAGGGGTTGCAAATTGCAACGTTATAAGGGTGCAAAAGAGGGTAAAAAAAAGTCTGCAACTATGAATAGAATCTAAGGAGATTTTCCCGGTCGAGTGTTTTTAAAATTAACATTAAATTTTTGGGTAAATCGCGAGATTTCAGTTTGTTCGAGGCGAACTACTAGTGATTTGGTAATGATTATCAAGGTGGCTCATTATCAACCCACACCTTTGGAAGAATGTTTATAAAAATAACGGCGAAGGCATTTTCTGTATTAGGTAGAAAATGAGGAGCACTATCAAATGCCTTGTCGTCGTCATTCATTCATATAGGCGATGGTGGGTATTTTATTTTACATAATGCTAATAATAAAACACAATTCAGGTCAAGGTGTTCTTCACTTCAGAATGTCTCTTTAGATCATTCGTGTTTGTAAACGATATACCTACTTACTGTTTCTTGAAAAAGTCCCCTAAATTTTTTTTCCACTTTTGACAATTATGGGCAAAATTTCTGAAAAAATAATTAAATAGTTCATAACTCGAAATAAACAAAAATCGGTTAAAATACGTGGGGTAAAATTCAGGTACCTCCGGGTGTAGGGAATTTAGTGTTTTTCTTTGGACGTGTCTGTGTGGACCACCCTGTATATAGTTCGTAACCTTATTAACACATAGGCTACTTTTTATCCTGGAAAATCAACAGGATCGAACGGTACGCGGACGAAGTCGGGCGGAAGCTAGTATGCCTGATGGATGACGAAAAATAATCAAATGCAAAGAAAACATGTCATAGCTAAGCGCTAATGACTAATTTAGAAACAAGAACTCACATGTTTTTAAAATAAGATTAATTTGAAATTAGAATTCTTAGCTAAATAAAAGTTACTAGATTATTTACGACCAAAATTGCGTTGAAATATAATAACTTTCAAATTATATATTATTTTAAAATTTTAGCTTTGAGCCAGGTTACCTACATAACGACAAATCGATCTTTAGAAAATTTAAGTACCTACCATTTAATAGCCACTACTACTACTGGTACTCGTATCTACTTATGTACATGGTTTAATTTAAGTTTTAATTAAAGTTTCACTGTGTAAAATAAAAAATAAAGAGTAAGTAGGGACTACATGTAAGCACCTAAGCACCTGAATGTTCCCCCATGTAAAACTTTGCTTTATTTTCTTAGGCACTACTGCTTTTTGACGTCGTCGGTAGGTACAGCAAAACACCATAATGTTTTCAACTCAAACATTGAAATGTGGAGTAAAGTATACCAAGTATCTACCTATCTATACCTACAAATACTTTGATTTAAGCGAGTTACCTCGTCTGAAATGTTGTTTCTCAGCAAGGAGTACTCCGCGCGAATGTGGTGAATGTGGTTCGAAACGGCACAAGCTTTTGATTTCATTTGCTTCAATAACTTATTCCGGTGTAAGTTCGACCACAGATCATATAATGTTCGACTAAGGTTCTGTATTTCAGGTATGCTCCTTGTATACTTTACCACCCACCCACCTACAAAACATTTTACCGTGCCCACCATCATCAAAAAGTCCATAGTACCTACTAATAATATATCTTTCCGGGAACATAAAATATTATTAGTATAGTCAGTAAACGTACTTAGTTAAAATTAAAATTCCATTTCTCATGGATGCGATCTGTATCGAACACAGGAAGGCGGAAGCAAGAGGCAAGTCGAGCGGAGATCCCTAGTCTAATTACCTAGTTATTGGATTCCCGGTGAAAATGATCTGTGCACTCTGCATCCAGTAACACAATTTCCATGTCAGTGAAGTCTTCCATGCCTCAAAGTGCGATGAATAATCAAATAGGTACAATTACGAGGTACAATGGGCTCGTTATTTCCAGTTTCATTTCAAAAAGACATTGCAGATGCAGAATCAAAATGCCATAACCCTAAGTAACATATAAAAGACTCCGAATAAACTCTTGTAGACTACCGGATGTCGATACCTATGTGTTTCTTGTTTCTATAACACAGATCACTGGATTTTTAAAAGTACCTAGCAGCACCCACCTCCAAATGCGACAAGCCTGGCTTGTTCAGTCGTCGGCTAGCATTGTCGACAAAATTTGAAGGTGTGTGGCCGCCTGAGTCTCGTAATGGTCGTCTTATCATACTCAAAGCCTTAAATAACTAACCATAACGAGGAGCTGGTTCTCAGAAATCAATTATTTAAAGGATAGCGCGATGCGAACCTGTTTACCAAGTAGGGAACGAAATTGGGCCAGGAAAATTACTTCTTTTCGCTGTATTTTTGGTAAATTTTAAAGTAGAGTTCAGCTGTAAATTTTATTTGTACTTGCTGTGTAGTATACTAACTACTTAGTACCAAAGTTAAGTACTTTGGTACTTACTACTCGTATTTCACTTCACCACCTTGGAGTACCATGGTGTCTCAAGTTTAGTATCCGTCTATTTGCGACTGATAGATGTGGACGGTGCAGGGGGATACACATTTTCTGTTTTGTATCGTTCTAATTATTATACAATTACATAGCCCCTTGCTTATGAGCCTCATGGTAGCGTGCGTCTTTGTCCGTCCGTCCGTCTGTCACAAAACTCACAAACCTTATTATTATCTCAAAAGAAGCCAATGGCTTAAAATTTGGAGTAGTTTTACATCTTATTTATCAGCAAAAATGTCACACTGGTGCCACCATTGACCGGATTGAGTTATACCTACGATAAGTACAATCCAATTTGCTTACAAAAGTCAGATCGATTTTGTTACAGTCGTGAAGAGACTGTACCTATTAGCACAAATGAACACGGTGGTTTACCTTCATAAAACGAAGCAAGACATCCATTTTGTAGGTAGGTAGTGTTGATTACTTGGTTAGACCGAAATACCTGTCACTAATTGAAATGAAAACTAAGGAACGGCAAAGGATTACGCCGGGAGCTCATTGCGAAACCCGGCTCAGGCCACGGCCTCTAATCACAGCGCTAATGAATGTGACATCGAGTCGGCCACATTGCGCCTGATAAAAACTGAATACTCTTGTACTCGCAGCCGCGACGAGATTCAGCCATCAAATATTCACATGGTTGCCGTTTTACTGGCCGACCCCTTCCCCCGCTGGTGGTGTGTCCCCGCCCCCTCTGCTAGGCTCACGTCGTCGTCGCGTCGCTCACTTCGACGACCCTGTCTGAAACAACTGAATGTGCTAAATCAATAACTGCTGTTTGACAAAACTTTTTTTCTAAGTAGAGAAGAAAACTTTACTTATAAAGAAAGTACCTAAGCTTTAATAGCTCTGTGTGGTTTTGAGGCATCGCGTCTCCGCTGTTACTGGCGTGCAGTGCGCGTGAAGCATAGTACATACCTAATAATCGTTACTACAATTCATTAATGGGGAGAGCCCACGGAGGGCCCTATCCGGAGTAATCCGGACTGTCTTTCCTCAGTCAAGCCACAGAACATTATATTATTATGTTCTTGTTCGGAAATAAATCTAATGCGTACAAGCGTACAACGATGTTATTAAACCGGTTATTTTGTGCAGAGTTTCAATTTTTCCTGACTCGAAAGCCGACCCGCCACTCTGCAAAAGAGGCCCAAGAAGTTGGTTAGGTTAGTAGCCTCGGCCCATAGAGGTCTCATAGGTCCTCTATTGACCGAGCCGGCGAAACGCAATTGACTTGCTTCTTGAGACCATCCTACGCCCGGCGCAAAACGTAACGATAGCGCGATTCAGGGAATGGTCTATAGTTAGCAGCGACATCTAGTTTTGGTTTATCGAATATGAGCTTTATATTTACATTCAATGCTTAAAATGTAAATGATGGCCGTTCTGGAATAAAATAAAATTCAATGTATCCCAAACGATCACATCACATACTTTGCTACTCTACTTACGAGTACCTACTCATTAGTTAGTCAATGGTGTCGATTTTATTTAGTTGTCGTCCGCGTCTTATTTTATCCTGCTGATTTTTTGGGTTAAAAATAGCCTAGTATGTGCTATGCTATGGGATGGGTTGAGATTATTTATCAAAGCAGAGCCATACCGACGACACCAGTTACCCACCCCACCAGTGCACGGATGGGATTCAGTGACTTGACTTCCTACGCCAGGCAGACAATAAAGCCTTGGCAACGCTGGTGTACATAGTGGGGCAAAACTTGGACAGGATGAGGTTTGCGGTTTTTACTTGTCCTCAGCTGCACTGATATCCATTTATTACATTTCAATGCACCGTCTTAATTTCCTTTATGGAGTGAAAATAATCGATTTTCTTGTGCAGTTACCTACCATTGCCAAGCAAAATTCTGCTACATATGCTAGGTTTTAAGATTTTTATTATGAATGCCAGGTTCGTTAGTGCATTTTTTTTATCTTGTTGGTGTTCTAAATAGATACTAGGTAAATTGATTTTTATTTTTGCACAATTCGCATATGCACTTATTTTTATTAACTTCCCCGTGGCTGATGGCCCTGCTGCCATATATAGAAGCTGTTAGAAGGGGAGTTACAAATGTAAAGTATGCTATAAATAAGACCGGCAACGAAACGCGAGGTAAAGTAGCGACGATTCGATTCGTTTAGGGACTTTTCCGAGGGAAATTAGATTTTTTTATCAAAGTCCCGGTTTAATACGCATTAGCAACTCCAAATTTACCGTTGCCGTTGTACTTCGTGCGAATCGAAAAATAAATTTATCAGATTACGCCTGTAAAAGTAGCCGATAAAAATATGACGCTATTCCGGTACTTGTGGTCCGATAAAAAATGTAAATGTAACGGGGCTCATTTTAGGGACTATTCGTTAGAAATTTAGATAAGAGATATTATGGGTCTCCGCTAGTAAGGTGTTTTTATGATTAGGTATACCTAATTCTTATTTTTCGAGAAAGTTTTATTCATATTCCAGTTACCTATGAATAAGAGTACCTAGTACCTAGTGTGTTTATTTATTTACATGGAACAATAAGACATAACATTGAAAGAGGCTAATGTTTATAGGTATTTGAACAAGTACGGAAGTGCATCGTAGCAATTTTAGTACCTACACTACCTACTATCATTCGTCACAGCTGTTGTAGATTTAATTACAGCTTGTAGACTGTAGATTTTAACTTAGAATATTAATCCAAAAAGTTGTTAGATTTAGCTAAATAGGCCAAAAACATACAGGGTGTTACCAGACCACTTCCGAAAACGAAAGGGGGAGCTACAGCACACCAAAACCCAACCAAAAAAAAATCAGTTATCCTGAAAAATAATTATAGCCGGAGAAAACAATGTTTAAAGATTTGTATTTATTTCGCCAGCCCGCAATGTACGCATTCACGTAGGTAAGGTCGAGGAGTAGTACTATTATTTATTCTGTGTCGTAAGTGCCTACTAACGTAGGTAGGTACTAACGTAGGTCGCTCGCACGTCGCGTACTTGAATGACCCGCGATGAACTCTCAGCTGTTCATGCTGTAGTAGACGTAATCTGCGTGCTGCGTGTACATTGCTGCTTTATTTATTTTATTTGTTTTTTTGCTTTTTTAAATGAGATAATTAGGTAGATATGTCTTATTATGTTGTACTGTGTGTATGTAACTAGAAAAAAAATTAAAAAGAGATAAACAAGTAAATTTTTTTTTTCGCGATTTTTTTCGCTTAATGTTTTCAGTATCATGGTCTGATTGGAACCTCCAAGTTTTCGGAAGTGGTCTGGTAACACCCTGTATTTTCCGAGGATGATTTCGCTCCACTTGCATTTTTTCAAAGAATGAAATTGTCATACCTACTACCTAATATCTTTAGGTACATACCTATAGATATTTTGCAGGATTTTGTAGGTAAAATACATTGTATACCACATTTTTAGCGCGTGATAAGTAGGTACAATGTTCTCCTTTCATTGTCACTACTTGAAGAAGACACGCCAGTTTTTTATAAAACTGCGTAAGATATATAATATCTATAGGTAGATAGATATCGCTCTCGCGAGCTTCCTTTTCGTGAATTTTTAGACGCTCGACACTTTTTAGCGGCATTTAGCACCGGTATCTGTACAAAAGTTTATTTGTACTTAGTACAAATAAAACAACGCTCATTACTGGGTCTAGACTAGATCACTTTCTGAGGAATAGGATGCCCATCGATGAGTTAGAGCGCGTGAAAAGTGTGCTTCTAAGGCGCTTCTTCTGCGTTTTACGGTTTTTTTCCCATATCAAAGCTGCAGGGTTATTACGTACTCCACAGCTTGAAAACGTATATATATCCAATGTTAAGCATGATATCGAATGTCGTTATCTACGCGCTACGGGGTGATTCCAGACTACATTACTACCACATGTATGCTTGCATACCCAGTAGCTAGTAGTACCCAACAAGTTATTTCAAAATACGTGCTGCATTTTCCACTTCCGTCAACCTGGAGTACAGTAAAGTAGGTACCGTTAGATAATATCCACCGCAATCTGCTTCCTTCCTGAACACGCCGGACGACAGCTAAGCTGGTCTGTTTACATCTTAGAGCCGGTGCCCACGAGTTAGATGCTTGATGTGAGAGACCAATAAATTATATGTGCAAGAACATGAAGAAAATTCTTGATATAACATAAATAACTAACTTCCATGAAAATAAGGGTTTCGTTTTCACTATTTTGGTACCTAGTAGTACCTACCTACATACGGCCTGCCAATGTAATTTAAACAGGGCAACCACCTTGGGATTTAAAAACTCACGGAAATAGCGTAATTTATCACCATTTTCATGACATTACACCTACCTACATAATTCAAACACCCCTGACTGTACCTAGACCTGGTGCTACTAGAACATTTTCAGTGTTCCCCCCCCCCCCCCCCCCCCGCTTATCCACAGGGCTCTAAAATAGTCTGAAATAAAAGGTACATTAGATACAATTTTAGGTACCCGGAGTAGAGTTTTCGTATGTGGTTCAATTGGGTGTGACCTGCTGCTGTGACTTTTTAGGAATCTATCGATCTAAAAATGTTAGTCCGAAAATAGTCTGATTTAAATCACTCATTTCCAGCGCACAGTAGACATAAAGTTATCGAAAATGACCAGTCTGCCAGTAAATAAGTATGTATTTTACTTACCGAACACGAAGTTCTATGTCGGGAGGGGGTTGCGAGTTGCGACCGAACACGCTCGATGATTAAACCAGTCGAGTTGATTACGTTGCATGTTTGGGCTCTTTCAGTGCGTAGGTAGGTATACGAGTCGTTAGCTTTATTTCAAATGAAAGTGGACTTTTGGTAGGCTTGCCGTTTTTTTGAAGGCAACGACTTGTCACTTTTGCATAAGACGTACGTTAGGTGGGTAATGCAGAGAGTGGGTAATGTTGAGGATTAACGAGATGGTCAGGTACACAAAGTCACACAAATACACCCACGCGTTCATACCTACTGAATAGGAGTCAACGATTCCTTAGTAGGTACCTAGATAAAAATATTGTTTCATTGCACCTCACCTACCTTGTGTCTATTCTGTGCCTAAACATAACATCGATGTTCACTGTTTGTCCCTACTCTACCGAACTCGATAGCGCGTATTCAAAGCATCGTATTCGCCTGTGTCGAACCCATGTCAGATTTAGAAAATAGGAACATAGCATTTGCATCTTTATGGAGCCATCTAACTACTATCTATAACAGACAACAAGCTAACGCAATCGTAGATCAATCAACCCAGCGCGGCAGACGAGTTGCGCGTGCCTTGCGATTTGACGTGCACCTCGGTCGCTCAAACGTTTTTGATTGCATTCCCATTCTTATTAGGTAGGTGTACGTACACTGCACAGCATAGTCCTCAAACATTCCTTATAGATTATAGTACTTATTTAGCGTTAAATCAGCTTTTTTTTACTTTTTTATTTAATCGTATGAAAACATCACAATTACATCCATAGATTTTGGCGTGAAAGCGCGACAGACATACAGAGTTACTTTCGCATTTATATTATTAGTTAGGATAATAGTCTTGCAAAAATTTTCCCAAGTAGTTCGTTCAATATCAATAAACATAACATTATCTTTCTAAATAAATTAAAGAATGTTGTGCATTCATTTAGCTACGAGTAAAGGAATTGCTTTGGAACTTGGCACAGTTGGCACCCCTGCTGATCTCACTTCAGGTCTGTGAATATGCGGATAAGCCTATGTCCAGCAATGGACTTGCGGATAAAGTCCACTGTTGATGAATGATGATGATGGATATATGTCATTTCAAACCCCGATCGAAACTTATCTACATTCGACCTCCGGGTTTTTAAATAACTTTCAGTGACGCGTAAAAAGGAATTATCTAGACTGCTCACTTGATCACTCACGTCTAGATTTTACTAAATCTTACTGAAATTTTAGAAAGAAAGAAGCAAGAAAATACATTTATTTATGACACACAAACGGGCACAAACATGAAATACAGAGAGTAAGTAAAACACAAAGACAACATAAGATATAAAATGTGTATCTCCCAGCACTGCCCATCTATGGCCACAAATAGGCGTCCAACTCAGCATTTGTTGTGTCTTACAACACAACGCTGATCTTCCGTTGGAACACTTGGAACCATTAGACTTACCACGGATGTCTGCCGATTAAAATAAAAAATAAATAAATAAAAAGTCTATAAATATATATTTACATACCTACATTATAAAATAAGTAAAATATAGATTTATGAAATGTAACAAATAATAGTACCTACCTAACATAAACAGCACACATTTTACTCTTTCACAATTTTTCTTCAGAACTACACGTCCTGAATTTGTCCTTAAAAAATTGGTTCTATTTCATATATTAGCTTGTAATGACATTTAGTTTTTAATTCGATATCGATTTGGTTCGCGGGTGCGCTGCGGCGGCGGTCGCAGCACCAATCAATCACTACGACGTGACGACGTGACTGGCACAGCTGCCGCTGCGGCGCTGCGGGTCTCTTGCCGCAATTTATACTATCGCGACATCGGTTATATCAAGGGCTGCTGCCACTGTTAGGAGCCGATGAACCAGCCACATTCTGGACTTATACATACAACTCGACTGTTGGGTGAACTGACTCTGGGTGAATCGCACCGTCGTCGTTGCGTCGCGCGCGTCGTCAGTTGCAATTATTATTATAGATCGAGTGTAGGTAGGTATGTAGCTGGCCATAAATTACATATACAGGTGAAAATGAAGTATCTGGCACAGTTATTGATCGAGCAAGCGAAGCGAGCGCAAATCTTAGTGTCAACTTGGGCGAATCGGCGTTGTATGTTTGTATGTATGTATGTTTGTTACAGCATACTTAACTTTCGAACTGCTTATCCGATCCCCATAGAATACCTAACTATGTAAGGTATCTGTCGGCCTACCAAACTCTATTATGTAGATCGAATAAGCGGTTCGAAAGTAATGCTCTAACATCTTCACTCGTTTGATTACTATAATATAATGAATGTGTACTCATACCTACTGATCCTGACCAGCCCGTACAGCGGTTGAAGTTTTCCAGGTGCACGTGGGATCCAGTTTTTATTTATAAATTATCTAACCATTCTGATTTCAGACAGAAGTAGAGAGCAATGGAGTTACCTAACGTTGCAATAATTTGTTCCAGTTTGGCGTTCGGAGTTCAAAGGCTGTCGGTAAGACTCCACTTGACTTTGCCTCCTCTGAAAGCTCTTGTCGGTTGACTAGCTATTTTGGCTCGGTGCCGCCTTGCTAATTACTTTAACTCGCATACTCTCTCACATTTTTAAGTGAAGAAAACCAATTAATTATCTGAACTCATTTGTAGTGCTCGGTCTCTCTCGCCGAATTGTCTTCATAACTCCCTAAACTACTTTTTAGAATTTGACATTGGTTAGATAGAGCAGCCGATGTCATGCACTAAAAAAAATATAATATACGATGAAGTCAAATTCAATCCATCATGCAATTTAGAGCAAACAGCATCAGCGGCGGCTGGGCGGCAGGATCTCTCACCAATTTACGGTAATTTACCTATCGATGGCGTTAGTGCAGACGGAGGGCCTATTTGTACACGCCACTCATTTCATTACGCAGAGATAAGGGTCTACTTGCGCTCAATTTCGCCCATTTTATGTTTATTTAGGTTTACTTATACAGACTGGTCCAGATAGTGACGTTAAAAAAAACACTTAATTCCCCACACCGGGGAATACCTGAAAATATACATTGTATGTTAGGAAGTCGGTTATTTTATGCAATAAAATACATTTCATAGACATTTTACAAAATAAATTAATAAAACATAAAAAATGGTTTTCAGCTGCAGGTCCGGGAAGAATTTCTGAAAAAACAAAAACATTGAAAAAATCATAATTCCGAAAATCAGGATAGGTACACTACAAAGGGTAAAATAAGAGGTATTGTATTTTCAGGTACGCCCGGAATTACGTCGCTATCTGGACCACCCTGTATACCTACCAACATTTTCTTTCTAAGCTACTCCGGTCAAATTAAGGGTAAGGAACAGAGAAATAAAATAATGCTAATGGACTACGATATAAGACTTAAATATTGGAAACGCCCTGTGATGTGAACCGAATGCAAAGTTTTATCAATCGGAGCCATGAGATTTTCAGCATTTTTATCCATCCGAAATACGCGCAGGTGTATTTCGGATTTATAAAAATGCCGAATACTTAAACGCTAGTTAGATTAAATTCATGCTTAAATTATTGCCACCAATGATTATTGTCAAACAGAATCAGGGCATTTTGAGTGATGTTTAAAAGATGGACGTTTCAGTATTCAGCCTTTAGCTACTTCGGCTACTCATAACATCAAACGTATTATCTGTGACCAAACCGAATACAGTATAGGTAAGTACAGCCAAACTAACAAGTGTAGGATAGAGTTAGATAGATATTTCGTGGCTATAAACAAGATTAGTTTCAAAAACACGTAACGTGCAAGTGACTCCTGCTAACTCTTACTACAAGCCCCCGAAACCGAGCACTAGCTCGAAGCATGTCCACTTAGTTTAGCGGCGAACCGACCCAGTAGGAGGCTATTGGGAAACTCCACAGCACTCCTATGTGCTCTAAGGCCGGACGTCCTGAAATAATCGAGTTATCGATGTGCTATTGCTATTCCCTCCAGCCTTACCGGCCAGCTACACCCGCACGCACGCCGATATAATTATGTAGGACCGAGTCAGTAATCCGCTTTGCTCGTGACAGCTATACTTTGTCAATAACTCTTTTGAATTCTCTACTTTTAAACTTGCACGCGGCGACAAAACTGTAATAAGATCTATTGTGAAGTAACTTTCTCAACAAACCTTTGAGTTTTATTGAAGCTACAGAGTTGTGGAACTTCCTTGAACATTATGTTATATAGGTACGTTACTAAAAAATCTTACTACCTACTTAAAACTGTTTTTAATTTTACTTTTTTCAAAAGCTATGCAAGTTAGGTTTTTTTTTGTTTTTCTTGTAAAATTAATTCTTATATCAGTATTCCAAATTTTTCGCTCCATTTACTTCTGGCTGAGATAAGGGAGCATCATGGTCATCATAAGCAAAAACTAATCATAGAAAAAAAATGTCTAAAAATCTACAAAACAACACCTTTCATTCAAATGATATCTAATATAATTAAATAAATAAATTTCGGAGCGAACTACCTATTAGTTTTAGAAATTGTTTTAATAGGGGTGCTGTTTTTCTGCGTAGATATGTTTGTTGTCTTTGCATTTGCGTGGTGTAAAAAGTCATTGTTCAGTCCCTTGTTCCGTGAGGGCTTGTTCCAGTTCTCGTCTTCCATTATCCATTCGTCACTAGATGGGTAAGACTAGGTAGCTAGGTTCCTACATTTTACTTCGAGCCCAGTGTCAGTCGGGTATTTCATTTAACACACTCTAGCTAGACAGAGACAGTCTCTCGTCAAGTGAGAAGGTACATAGACTCATTGGTAACAATTTCATAAAACGGTTTTCTGCTTTCTTATCACCAAATTGCGATTACAAAGTCTGTGTTCACACAACGCTTACGAGATCATCGCTAAGCCAGCCAAATGTTGCTGGCAAATGTCCACATGCTCACAGCAAGCTCCGCCATGTGGTACATCCCCGCAATCACACCAAATGAATATTGTTTTAAACGGAACATATTCATACGATTTTATTTCTTAAAATATGTACTCGGTGAACTTAATCTTGACGATCAAAATTAACGATTTGGTTTCCATGCAGAGCATTTTCCGTCCGGAGCACATTTACATAAGATAACCCTTTTAGTGTTGTACCATTATTTTTACACAAAAATTCAAGGAGATTTTTATATATCTACAACTTTATAGGTAACTCGTCCATTTTTCACCGGGACCATCTAATAATACAAAACTGACGTATTATTAGATACGTCAGTGTCTATCAAAAATATCTGATATAATATATTCGGATTAAAATATCGGATATATCTGAAAGACCTAAAGAACTTTCAGATCAAGGTACAGACTATGGAGTACCCCAAGGGAGTTTTTATTGTATTTTAATGATCTTCCTAAAGTTACTTCTAATCCATGTTGATATATCTATTTTATTTACATTGAATTTCGACATTTCCAATTATAAGACAACCAATTTACTACATAACGACCGTGAATACGCCTATCTTCGGCCTTCTTAGAGAAACTGAAACTCTGATGCTGAACAATAATCTTTTATGAAAATATCATTAGTGCTGAAATAGACTGTTAGAGTAAATCTTTGGCGTTGTATCTGTGTCCGGGTTTATATTTGGAGCTATTTTGAGCAAAAAGTTAGGAAAACCACGATCTCTTTATTTTCAATGGTTTTGTAGTTTAGGTAAGATTAGTGGATTTAGTGGCACCTAGCTAGATCACGGTATCGATGCTATTTGGGAAGTTTATCTCAGTCGTAGTTGAAAAATTGTTTCTTTTTCGTTTTATTTCCTTTTATGAGAACATCGCGAGATCTCAGTTCGAGGCTAAATACTATATAATAGATTTAGAGCACTTGATGTTTTAACTCTCATCCTGTGCATTCGAGTACACGTTCGCATGAAAATTAACCCCTGCATTATTCAAGCATACACTCCGCTCGGGTTGACTTCTCATCTCACCCCTTAGCTCTGGTAACGTTTCGTGTGCAATAGTGTGCATGTCACTTACCAGGATTTCACGTCACTTACTTGAGCAACTACCTACCTCACACCTACCTCGATGAAAATTCAATAACATTTTGGGAGCGAAATGCGCAGTGCATGCATGGAGCTTTTTGAGGAAACGTGCACATAAGAGTGGGTCCGAAAAGTACATTGTTACAAAGTCAATTTTGCAATGGGTTGCCATTGTGTTTTTTTGATTAAGTTGATAAAGTAGAAAAAGTTTATAAAAATTGCTCGTACATAAACAAGGTTTACCACCTTTTCGTGGTAAGATATGAAATGTATAAAAATAATTGGAATAGCCATTATTCCGTAGTAGTTAGTGTCTGAATGGGACGTTGTCGATCGTTGCGAGGTCGCATCGAGCAGGGGCCGAGCACGTGAGCTCCTCACCGGGGACCATTCATGTGCGAGGGCGGCGCCCTGCGCGCGCATCAATCGATAGCGTAGGGCGCGAGGCAGTGGCTGGCCCGCCGCGCGACGGCCCGCACGCTCGCTCCGACCGCGCCCCTGTGCCCCCAGCGCGCCGCGCCGAACCCATGACCGCCCCCCACAGATGACGGAGCCCGTCCGCACGGTTCGAGAGCACCCTGCCCTGCCAGCCAGCACGAGCTCACCCGCTGCCGCCGCCGCCGCCGCCGTCGCGCGACAAGGTAGGAAAATCAATAGCACCGCCGCCGCCTTCGACCGACTGCCGCAGCATCCGCCACTGCCGCTGCCGCCCCGTTACTTCCTGCACCTAGAACTAAGTGATCAATAATATCACTAGCTACCTCGTGTCCACAATGTTGTGTATAACATTATTCCTTCCATTGCCATTTGAATAGCTCTGTTATAGTGCTACGGGGCTACGGACTGATAATGAGATTTTAATCTGTGTTCATAACTTTTAAAGGTTTATATAGCAGTTAGGTAAGATGACTTGCTTGAGCAATGACTTTGCCAGCCCCATGACGACATATCACGTCACGGAAAATTAAGGGAACGTTACAATAGAACTCATTACATAGTGGAGCTATTCAGCCTACATTTACAAAAGCCATTTGAAATTTTGAATCTAGGTCTTTTGTATGTTTGAAATCGTTGAAAAAGAATTACGACCAGGCTCTTATATTTGTTATATTAGTGATTGATATATTAGTTATATATTATATAGATACTATAATGTTATTACACTCGTATTATAATGTAACGAAGACCTTGTAGATATTTTTTACCCAGATGTGTTCTGATTCGCAACAAAGCTCACCTATAAAAAATGTTAATTCTAAAATACATCCCTATCAACCACGTTGCTGCTCGTATCGTTGGCGTAGCGAGACTTCGTATGCACTGAGACTCACGGAGTACTTGTAAGCTTTTATTAGCTTTCCTTCGACCGACCTGTTTTCTTGAGGGCTCAACCTTCAGCACTACAAATAAGTAGGCACTTACCTACATTTACTGCACTGTAATCAACGATGTCCTTGATCTACCTATGTACCGCGGCCCGTAGGCTCACGTGCCCTGCCGAACTTCACTTGACCTTATTATTGCGTTTATTCACTTTTTGACTTTTGTTGAATTCACATTGACGAGTAACGCCCTTTGTGTTGTGATCCATGTTGAATCCTTTAGTCTCACTTATAAAAGTAACAAGATAGAATAGGTACTACCCGCATATAGGTACATATTTGTAAACCCAACCCGCTAGGTACTCGTACCTAATTGTTTTACTGATATAAATGTTTCTCATTTTCATTTCATTTTCATATAAATAAATTATAAATAAATATCCTGGCAGAGGTGTGAATATAAATTCTTATGTGCAAATTTGTCCGATGGTCCGTCCGCTGTCACGAAGCTAATTATTTCAGCAAAACTACTGAACCTTCGACTTGAAATATTCAATCTGGTATACCTACTTACCTATTACCCATCGACCTGGTCGATGCTATTACGTATCTAGGCTGAGTGGGGTACCATTTGTTTTTTTTTCTTTTTTTGGTAGACTAGCCAAAGTAGGTATATTGTTTTGGTTTATAAATATTTGCTCAGGGTATCACTGCGTAAGATGCTTTATCTGAAACTCCAGACCACCATCATACTCGTAGTAATGGTGATTTGCGTGAGTATTGTGGGTTCCCATTCAGTATGTCATGGTCTGGCTAAACTACTTTTCTTGTAGTCATTTGTATTGTAGGTCAGAGTATAAAAACGGTTATTTTCTTCAAACTCTTCAAATTCTAACAGAAAATGGAAGTTTGTAATCCGAAATCGATGGCGAACGACAGGTGAAGGAGATCATACAATTTATTCGTAAATACGGTAAGTAAGTCATGGGTCGATTGTATATCGTGATACAGTGCAATTTGCCGGATCGGGTGGGAAATAGACCAAGGACGCAAAATGGTTCAAAGGCCACGAGCATTTAAACCGTGGGGTGCTGTGTTTACTGCAGCTTTCGTTAAAAATATACGGATAGTATCCGCACTGAACCCTATGCTAAGGTATTCTATATAGGTAGCTCTTTTAGCCTCTACATAGTTGTTTTGATTTTTATAACAGCTGATTTGGTTTTGTGACCCCAAAATCTTTTTATTCTAACAACCCAGTTTGATATTTTCGCTAATCAAGAGATCGTAGATCAACCGTGGAGATATTCTTACCTTCGTGAGTCTGTTTTATTTTCATTTCGAACCCAACAATACCTAATTAATTGCTTCCAAGAAATTGCGTGACTGAAAATTTTACATAAAGATATTTAGATGGGGTTTGCTAGCTGTTTATGTTTTTTATAGCATCATAGTGTTTGTAATGAAATAGCTAGGTATGACATAATGCTCTCCCTAAATCAAAACTGTATCTAAGCCTTCAGCAGGCATGTTACCTAGAGTAATTAGGTATTATGTTTGTGTCGTACGTAGGTGATGCATCAACGATGAGTCGCCGCGCGCGGCCGTGACATGGAAGCGCAGGCATGGGCTGGCGCGCCGTGCAACCGCCGCACATCGCCGCCGGCTTGCTCCTCTTGCTGCTAGTCAATTTACCAGGTCAGTGCATACTAATCGACACAGCTTTTAACGATATGGCGTCACATAACTATGCAATCGCCTAAATCCATTTTCAATAGTACATTACTGCAGCGGCCCGCAACAGAGGCAATGAGGGAAGAACGGACGAGGCACACATATGTGAGTCCCTCATTGCCTAGTTGTGGCCAAGGCTTGTATAGTACTTTTCTCAAATAATGCGCGGAAATTAAAACCAAGTAGGTACCTAGGCAAATTTTTTAGTTGAAAATACAATTACTTTTCAAAACCAATAACGAACAACGAAGTTAAAGTGTTTATTTGTTTTTTTTTTTCCAATAATCAGCTTTCTATTTGCCTGTTCGAAATTTGAATAAAACCTTTGATAAGTTACCTCCTTGGTTGCCATGTTATGGAGTAAAAGATCGTTCCATTTTTAAATTACACGACAGATATGAGTTTTTTATGTAATTTATTTGGCCGCAAAACACGCCGGCAATGGATTTTCATACATTTATTGCCGGCCGCTGCTCGCATGTATTTGACCAGTACTGCATTTTCGATTTATCTCGGAAGAAGGATGTCAAAATAATGCTTTAATTTCCAAGCATGTTTGAGAAAAATATCTAATTAGATAGATGTACTTCATCTGGAGAATGGAAAGTCACACCATAATTCTGTTGATACAGTAACCTGCCATCAGGACCACCAGGATGCTGTGCATATCACGGCAATCCTCGGCGAGAGCGTCGTATTCAACTGCCAGGTGGATTTTCCCGAAGACATCCCGGTGCCGTACGTCTTGCAGTGGGAGAAGAAGGTAGGCGAAACGGTACGACGGTCCACACTCCACTCTTACAATACAACGCTGCTCATCTACCGTGTGTGTTTTTGTTTAGTAGAGGACGGCTCGTCCCCGCGACGCGCCCCACCGACTGTAATGTATAACTCGTGCCTTGTCGTTGCCGACACCTCGTATTGTCCCGTGCTAGTGGTAACGCGGGCGCCGCGGGCCGCGGGCTGCGCCCCACAGCCTCCGTCCCGTGCGCGCCCTAGCACGCCTTTTGTGTATCTCTGCCTCTTCTACGTATTGCCTCGTAATGCTCGTTCTGTCGCTCGTCGACACTACGTCGGTTCCACATACACCACAGTGACAAAGGCCTTCAAAGCGAGTCCGAGAGAGCAGCAGACCCCCCCGTTAGAATTCGAACATGCGTATACACATACACTGTCACTTTACATGATACAATAAGATTTTTTTTCTAGTCCTTATTAATTTCCTTTACTGGGTGCACTATCGTTATTTTTTTCTGAGATAGTATTGGGAGCACTGTTGCTTACATGGCTGACACGGGGCACTGGCACCGCACTCCCTCGCGCACTGGCGGTGGTTCTGTCTGTTTCTCTCTTCCTGTGGCTGTGGGCTTCTCCCACGCTCTTTGGTCAGACTGTAGAATCATACCTAAGTACGATTGTTTCATGTATCTTTTACCTAACTCTGTTTAAGTAATTGAACAGTAATTAATTTGAATCCTTATGCACGATGTAATAGTAGTAGGTACGAGCTTTTTTTTCACATTATCACACATGCATGTCATTACTTGCACCCGTGTTATACTTAGTTGTTTGATTTGCTATTATTGTACTCTTAACTACTGTACTGAGTACTTTATACGCTAATATTACAGTATCTTGGTGGAACTACGAATTAATCGTCAAATAAGTAAATTAGGCTTAATATAATGTACGAGTCACAAATAAAGAACGACCGAAGTTGTTCAAAAAATACGCAGCCAGCTTTTCTCGAGATAGAACAACATGATAGTATTGCATGTTCCATTATCTTAGTTGATGTCGCCGTACGTTGTGTATCCTGTAACAGTAAAGTGCTACATTAACGCCTATAATTATGTCGCACCACTATTACATATTATGTAGTTGGTCGATAATATGTTGCCTACTGTTACAAGATATTGTTCTGCATCCGATTTCGTCTCATTGTTGTGATCGTCACTGTCTCGCGTGTCGTAGACAGGATTGATATTGTTCGTGTAGTAGTATCGATACTCGTCAATTTGCGCATCGAACCCATTATAACAAGCACCAGTCTAAAATCTGTCTGTAATCGTACTTTAATGTTTAGGGACAGGACATCCCTATCTACATTTGGTACGAAAGCTACCCAACTCACAGCGGCGAGGGCTACGAAGGTAGGGTGTCACGCGTCGCACCCGACTCTCCCTATGGCGCAGCTAGTCTCAACCTTACCAATATCCGCGAATCTGATCAGGTATATCAAATAACACCAGTAAGTATCACTCTTAGACCAGCAAGCATGATGAAAAATGAACCATTTTTCATATTTGTCGCAGGGATGGTACGAATGCAAGGTGGTGTTTCTCAACCGCTCGCCCAATCAGCACAAGAACGGGACATGGTTCCATTTGGACGTGCACGCGCCACCGCGCTTCTCCATCACACCGGAAGACATTATCTACGTTAATTTAGGTACTTAGTTAACTCCACATTTTACTACCATGTTACCAGAATCACTTCACCTACTTTTTTCCACCTCAATAAAATCTTAAAGACAGACCCTCCTTCCAATTCCAGCCTAATGAATCAAAATTATTTTAGGCGATGCCATCATACTCAACTGCCAGGCGGAGGGCACGCCCACTCCCGAAATCCTTTGGTATAAGGACGCAAACCCGGTGGAGCCTTCGGGTACCGTGGGCATCTTCAACGACGGGACAGAGCTTCGGATCAGCAACATTCGGCACGAGGATATTGGGGACTACACGTGCATCGCGCGTAACGGCGAAGGACAGGTTTCGCATACCGCGAGAGTCATTATCGCCGGCGGAGCTATTATCACCGTAATATTTTTTATGAATTGTATCTAAACTGTCTTATTTTAGGGACACCACAATGTAACTTATTATTGGTAGACAGAGCTTCTAGTAAATAAAAAAACATTTTAATTAATACTTCCATACTAATATTATAAATGCGAAAGTAACTCTGTCTGTCTGTCTCGCTTTCACGCCAAAACTACTGAACCGATTTGAATGAAATTTGGTACACAGATAGTCTAGAGCCTGAGAAAAGAGCTAGAAGCTTGAAACTTATTTTTTAGGCTGTTGGTTTGATATAAATAAATATGACGTTCAAAGTTTGTAAAAGTTTTACCCTATGCTACCCAAAGACACTATTCCACGCGGACTAAGTCGCGGGCACAGCTAGTGTTAAATAAACAAGACGTCCAATTTTATAAACCATCATAAATGCTCTTTTTCAAATGATAAATCATCTTCAGATGCCACCTACAAATCAGACAAAGCTAGAAGGAGAGAAAGTCCAGTTCTCATGCGAAGCGAAGGCCCTCCCAGGAAACGTCACAGTGAAATGGTTCCGGGAAGGTGCACCCGTCGCCGAGGTGGCGGCCTTGGAGACCAGAGTCACCATCCGGAGAGACGGCGCTCTTGTGATAAACCCTGTGGCTGCGGACGACTCGGGACAGTATCTATGTGAGGTGTCCAATGGCATTGGGGACCCGCAGAGCGCATCGGCCTATTTGAATGTTGAATGTGAGGAACAGTTTTTTATGATTAAGTTTTTTTATACGCAGTCTTGTCTTGAAGAGATTTGTTAAAACTATCAAAGTTAGCAGAAATAAAATGTTATAAAATGTAAAATATTCTAAATGCTTGTATAGGTAAGTATAAAAAGGAAAGCTATCTGTAGGATTTCGGAGCTGTTTTCTTTAGAAAATAATGATATAAGTAGATAAAATTAGTGCATTTTGAAAAAGAAGCGCGTTGATATCTTTTGTATGTGGTATGGTATTGGGTGTCGTAGCACTGGCCTACGCCAGCTTCAGATTTAGATTTGCGTTTAAGCACGTTCAAGTTAGGGGTGTGCCTAAGACTTTTATTAAAATTATCACTACCTTCACAGATCCCGCAAAAGTGACATTCACGCCAACAGTGCAATACCTGCCGTTCCGGCTGGCCGGAGTGGTCCAGTGTTACATAAAAGCGAATCCTCCTCTCCAGTACGTCACTTGGACAAAGGACAAGCGGCTGCTGGAGCCATATCAGACGAAGGATATCGTGATTATGAACAATGGCTCGCTGCTGTTCACTCGCGTCAACCAGAACCATCAGGGCCGGTATACTTGCACACCTTACAACGCACAAGGAACTCAAGGATCTTCAGGTAAAACTATTTAAGATACACTAGGAGCAGCGCGCGGTTTCGCTCGCATGTTATTCGAGGTTAGGAATTCGTTTATTCTAAATCCAATTGATTTCGTATTTTAATTCATTTATTCTAAATCCAATTGATTTCGTATTTTTTGCAGGTCCAATGGAAGTTTTAGTTAGAAAACCACCAGCTTTCACTGTGGAACCAGAACCTTTATATCAAAGAAAAGTGAGTTTTTATAACTTTTTTACACTTTGTGATACAACATTTTATAGTACTGTAGGTATTTTATATTGTACCAACAAGTTCAATACTGTAGTAAATCTGTTTCTGAAGTGAGATTGTTTTTTTAGGTAGGTGAATCAGTAGAGATGCATTGCGAAGCTCAAGAGGCGGAAGGCACCCAGCGGCCCAGCGTAGTGTGGCGTCGACGCGACGGCCTTCCACTTCAAAAGAACAGGGTTCGCGCGTTAGGAGGCAACATTACCATAGATACTCTTCGCCGGCAGGACTTTGGAATCTACCAGTGCGTCGCTTCTAACGAGGTCAGTATTTTTCACATTTACAGAGTCCATTCTATTAATGCATTTGCATTCTCATGCATTCTGCCTTCCACCAACACGTCACAAGGTAGCAATTGAATACAATCTCTCAGGCGGGAGCTATTTGCATATTTATGGCATATGCCTTACAATCTTTCGAAGTCGAGTCACAAGCTTATCTTGGAAGGTATTTGCATTGCATGAACAGCACTGCTAGGCCAGTTTGCAATGTGAAACTAGGCCCTAACTAATATAAAATAACTTCAGGTGGCGACAATAGTAGCGGACACGCAGCTGGTGATCGAAGGCACGCAACCTCACGCTCCTTACAACGTGTCCGGCACGGCGACGGAGTTCCAAGTGACGCTCCGATGGCAGCCCGGCTATGCAGGCGGTCCGGATTACAAGCAGGACTACACGATATGGTACAGGGAAGCCGGATTCTCCGAGTGGACCAAGGTTCCTGTCACGCCTTCTGGAGCTACCTCAGTAAGTGTACTACTTATACCTATTTATAGAGGAAGGTTCTACAAGATGAAACGGAAATGAGTCTATTGTTGTCATACTCTCTTTTCGGATAATTTTATTTATCCTCTACCGGAAACAGAAGAGTGATGTTAAACGTTATACACAATGACGAACTGGTGTTCATACTCTAAGGTCTGATGATGACCAGCATGATGAGGAGGATCTAGGTATATTTTAAATTTTATTTTACTCAAATAATAAATATGGATCGAACTCTAAATGTTGTATATTATACAGGTAACTATAAATCGCCTTCAACCAGGAACCACATACGAATTTCAAGTGAATAGCAAGAATACAATAGGAGAAGGAATGATGAGCAAAGCCATTACTATAAGAACACTAGGTAAGTACATAGCACTGGGCTAAGGTACGTTTGTTCAAGGTTATGGGTCTTGTAATTTGGGTACCTATACTCTAAAAACTAATTAGATTCAAGGTTTGACAGTTCGTTTATGTCAAAACTCCTAATAGTGTTACCACATTCAGTTTGCAAGGTGCTGTTACGTAACAGATTTGTAATAGTAATGATCATTGGTTTTGTAATTTTGAAAGTACCTAATACATGTAAAAGTTATTACTTACATCACTTGCATTGTACACGACACACATACTCGTACATAGGGATGCTTAGCGAAGCTTATCCCAGCGTTTCGCGTGTATACCGCCGAGATGCAAGCGAGAATAACGCGATAATTCTTGCTTGGGTTTGAGTGCCATAGAAAAAAACGTATTATGGTGGCTTGTAAAAATATTTGCTTAGACATGAACTAAAACTGAATTTATTATCATGATAAAATCGTTTATTTAGATAATTTTTGTCATATCATATTAGCTGCTCATCTAATTCACTTTACTATTATATTCAGTTTTCATGAAAAGGCGGCAACACTCTGTCAAATTTTGAATATGGTTTTTTGTTAGACGATTTATACAATTTAATATGGAGCAGGTTATTATTGTAGATGAAACATTAAATAGAGTATGGAAGTCTTCCAGTTGGTGAGAGATAAAGATTAGAGTAGGTTTGTTAAATATTTTGCGCTCGAAAATGTTGAGTGAATGATTATTAATTTACAAATTCAAACAAAAAAATTGTTACTCGCCATTGGATCACTCCCGTACCAAAACGTAGTTAAGTAAAGGTGTTTGTAATTGATTTAAATACTTCGTTTCAGGAGCACAGGTTTGTAGGTGTGGGTTTAGTGTTAACAGGTGATTGCATTTTGTAGATGTAGGCGCCAAACCGAAGCCAGCCCCTACACCCACCAGCCTTCCAAATGATAAGGATTTTCCAGACCCACCCGAAAGCACTGGTACATAAATACGTCTATTTATTTATTCAATAATATTATTATATTTATTTATTTACTATTGCATTGTTAACACCAGGTAGTAGGTACTAATACATATTTTATTTCATATCGGCTTATATATTTTTTGTTAATTTGGAAAGTAGGCTCCCTAACCACTGAATAAAATATTTACGGTCTTAGAATCGCCTTTCGACTTAACACAGTATAAACACTGCTAAAGATTCTACCTGTCATTATTTGTTACTATCTAAACAAAACGAGATGGTACTACGTATTTTAAACGGTTATTAACTTTTGACAGAGAAGCTGAGACTCGATTCTAATCTAAGTGATTCTGCTTTTTGGCTTAATTAAATGGTATGGTGAAAGAGTAATAATAAAACAGTAAAAAAAATCGCTGTTCTATACAAAATGCAAAATCTACTATCATTACTAAAAATCGAAAGAACAGCTGTTTTTTTCGCTTACCTGTTTGTTTCATAGAAGTTGTACATATTGATGGATGGTTCCCTTATCTCCCCGATGTTCAAGAGTACCTAGTCTTATTACACCCGATATAAAAGTCTATCGTTCACATAGGACCGAAGTCGGGCCCTCCACGGAACCTCACCGTAACAGAGGTCCACAATGGGTTCCTGATCACGTGGCAGTCGCCGCTGGACCGCGCTAACCTGGTGCAGTATTACACCATCAAGTACCGGACCGATGCGCAGTGGAAGACGCTCAATAGAGGCCAGATACGGCCGGAGGAGACCAGCTATTTGGGTACGTATTGTAATGACGACGCAACTTCGTCGCTCACGCTAAGGGCTTTATCTTATCCCAATTTCGACTACAACTCGGTGGTCGATAAGTAAGGAAATTAGGTACTAAATATTATATACATCACATAATATGGAAACCAAACTCAAAATCTGAGGGGATCCTGGATCCCTCTATCTTGACGCTCACAAGACTTATAAAAGGTTCGGTGCGCATTTAGTTCGTTGAATTTATATGAACGTTTTGGGCATTAGATTTGACGAGACAACAAGCGGGCAATTAGAATAGTTAAGATTTTATAATCTGAGTACTCCTAGTTTTATTCGCCATTATTGACGAAGACTATTCTATTCATTTTAGTCAAGAACTTAGTCGGCGGCCGCACTTACTACTTCAGAGTGCTGGCCAACTCGGCGACCAGTTACGAAAGCTCCGACGAGGTGAAATTCCCTGTACCCGCCAGAGTGAAACATAAAGCGATCACCGCAGGGGTGGTGGGCGGTATACTCTTCTTCATAGTTGCTATCATCCTGTCGGTGTGCGCTGTCAAGATATGCAATAAGAGGAAACGTCGTAAACAAGAGAAAGGTGAGCTTTTGTGCGAGTGGCGCCGCTTGCTCGCTCCCCGACGACGCCAGACTTACATGAATTGTCGACATAGTGGCATAGCAGTCAGACATTAATCCTTTAAGAATCTACAACTTGCATTTAATAGTTTAGTTTCCTCCTTTAGCTTGTCCCGAAGTCCACAATTCATGTTACTCTGGAGTAAATTCCGAACACTGTGGTGTTCTTACCATATTGTCGGTTACAAAGCATATTTACATTAAACCACTGCTTGTTGTGTTTGTATTTTAATATGGTCATTTTTTAAGTGAAGCTTGGATGTTCATATTGTTCATGCTTAGAAATTACGACGGCTTAAAAAATAATAATACTTGTAATATTGCAACTTACACAAGCTTTCAGCCTGGTACAGTCAGCATCAGTATTTATTGACATGAAGGATATAAGTACCCGTATATAAAAACTTATCTTTTGATGTTGACTGTAACATTTTCTGACCTCCCAATCTTTGGAGATTGGCCAGGTTCCAAGCTAAGTCCATTTTTCCTAATATTACAGGCTGCTTTGTCCATCTGGGTGGACAACTGGGCATGGCTAATTTAAATGCTATACCATAACTATGAACGATTGTGCGCTTTTCTTCTATCTACATTGAAAATCATCGCCATTTGCTGCTTTGTCTATAGACCAATTTTATTTACCTGCAATGCATAATCATCAACTGATTTCACCGAAAAGGACATTATTACTTTAGAGCGTCATTTAAATCGCATTACCTAAGCTTGGTACCGTTTTAATGATTACTTAATTTGGTTATGATTATTAACGAAGTCCTTTTTGGTGGGATCGATTTTAGTTGACAATATGGTGAGGGCGGGGTTGTGGTGACGGGAGGAGGGTCGCGCGGGTGGCGGGCGGCGGCGCCGGCCTCGGCGCCAGCAGCGCGCTGCACCGCGTTAATCTCCAGAAATTATACGATTGCAGCATACAACATGGTAGCCGCGCGTCTCACCGACCTCCGCGCCGCTGACAGCACTCAAGTGCCTTTTAAAAAGTAAGTTTCAACAAGATTCTACTCATCCTTATTTATTTAAACGATCCCCCTTCTAACTTTTTACCTTTTTCACGCTGCTTTATCGTAGGAAGTCAGGTCAGTTTGGTTTTTTAGTCGAGCACGCCAGGATACCGTTTTTCACGGCGTAGAGTCGGGTTGCGCAACGCATCGATCGATGTTGCGGTCGGTCGGCATCCGCACTCCCTTTAACATCGCGTCCGGTTAACTTTCCAGATTTAGAGAACGCGGAATATCGAGTATAGTGCAATGTTTGCGGTTCACCGCCAACTGGGTGTGGCCGGCGACGCGGTGCGGCGGCGCTGCACCCGCGTGGCGCGCTTCCTCCGTGGCGAGCTCCACCGCCGCCGCCGCCTCGCTGGCCTCCGTCTCCTCCTCCGAGGGCGGGTTCCAGCCGCGCGTGCGCGCTCCGCTCGCGCCCAGCGCCGCGCCGCCGCTGTTCCGCGCCTCCTCGCCCGCGCTGGCGCTCGCCTGGCCGCCGTGGCCGCCCTGGCCTCCGTGGGCCTCCGCCTGGAGCCCGTGGTCGCCGCTGCACGTGTCCGACCTCAGCTCGGTTCCGTTCCCGAGCTCGGCGGACGGCTCCTTCCCGACGCCGCCATCTCCGTTCAGGTTGCGGTCGCTGCGCGCGGGCGCGGCGACGCACGTGGCCCGAGCTCGCGCTCGCCCGCTGCCGCGACACCCGCGCGTGCTGCCGCACGAGGCGTCGCCCGAGAGTCGGTCCTCGTCGAGCGGGTTCGGCAGCAAGAACGCCTCCTCGTCGCAGCACAACCGCACCAGCCGGCCCGGCAGCCTGGCGGAGTGGCGGCCGCCGCCGTATCGGCCGCCGCCGCCTGCGCCGAGTGCGCGGTCGCGCTCGCAGGACGCGCTGGACGCGGGCTCGGTGGACGTGCACTACGAGTGGGACCGTGCATCGCGCACGCCGACGCCGTCGACGCCGGCGCCGCGGTTGGCTCGCGACGACGTGGAGGCTCGCGTGCGCGCCATGAAGGAGGAGTTCCTCGAGTTCCGCAAGCGACAGGCGCTGCGCCGCGGCTCCCCGGAGCCGTTGCACTGCGCGCCGCGCGCCGAGACCGTCTGCTGACCGCACGCGGTCGAACCGAACTGCACCTTTATTCCCACCGACTTTATCTAGCTCGATTCATCTTAATCTCTATTTAACACTGAATTTAGATTAGCTCCTTCCGTGTCTCGCAGCCGGCCACCCGACTGACGCTCTATTCGAGCACCGTTGCTTCGAGCCGCGCAGGACGTCATCGGTCGACCCGTTGGTTTTAGATACGTTTGATGGATCGGTTTTTAGCGGTAGGTTCACCCCCGATGATGCATCGAGTGCGATTTTATTCTAAGTAGATATGTTTTGATACGTTCACTGTTAAGGTAGTGTAAACAGTCCCACCTCGGTCGTCGGCGGCCGCCGCGAACTCGGCCGGTGACCATTAAAATTAGGATGATTAGAAAAAAAGGATTCGAGTCGCTTACACTTAAATGATACTATACATACATACGTGTAAAGTGGATGCCGTGGCGTTTTGATCGCACTGCCTGCATTCCCGTCACAAATACTTACTAATAAAATGTCAATTAATATAATTGAAGTTCAACTTAATGTAACTTCAAAACGATTTAGTAAAAGGCTATTTCAAGCAGTAACAGTATACTCTAATGATATAATACATACTGGCTACTCTTACCTACAGACATATTCGATTTTTAATTTCAGGTGTCAATAGTGTTAGGTTAGTAGGTATCTATAAGAGTTGAATACATGGTGTATGGTTTAGTTTGGCGGAAGAAGAGAGAGCAGGCAGAGGCAGGCAGGCGGTGCGACACTCGTCCACCTAAACGCTTTAGGTATGAGCGGGGAAGCATCCACGACACCGCTCATACCAATTATATTGTAGGTAATAATCTAACTAATTACGAATAACGACTTATTGACAAAACACGCGATTGGCGCTTTTACATAAGCATAAAATTATCAGGGAAGTAACATGCAACTACTACATAGGGCCATTCCTACCGCAGCCGTAGCCAAGTTTCGTACGTTCAAGCATCGATGACTACTTAATAATTTAATAGATTCCATAAGATAGCACCCCTAGTCTAGCACTTCTACCAACGTCAATAGCACACGTAGGTAAAATGAGACAGCTATCTCATATCCTTCCCAGTTATATCTACAATCTACTTAACTTTATAAAAAAATATAATTGAAGGACAATATTGGTAGGATATCTTGTTGGCTTTAGTTTGTAATGTGGGTTAGCGCCAATTCCGTGTTCCCTGATATAATATATACAAAAATAATCATTAAGTAGTTTAGAAATAATATAGATGAATAAAGTCGTTTAATTTACCTTTTTAAAATTATTTTACAAGTACAAATCTTTTATTTTTATTATTTATTAGGTACTTACAATAATTTTAATAAACCTGTACATATGTAAAAACACACTAGATATTATCTTATACACTAATTTATTTAGATACGGAATGGAATGATTGTGATTTTGAAAACTTTTTGCCAGTGCTTGTGAGGCACCAGACACAGTCGGTCTTTTCATCTTTTACTTTCAATTGCCCCTTTTCCTGCTTCATTCATTCCATTTTGCTAAATTAGATAATGGTTATTTTATGCTGCTATTCGACGTGTCAATGCCCGAAGTAATTGCAAAGTTCCAGTCAATTGTTTTGTACTAATATCTATTCTACTCTTTAAGTAATTTATTTATCCCTTCGACTTTTTACTTTACTTAAATGTTTGCCTACAGAATGTACCTTGTAATTTATATTGATTATGTAATTTGTTACGTCTCCGTACCCGACGATTTCCCACCTTAGTTGACCAGTCAAAGCGAAGACTGTTTAGTGTTACGTTTGTTGTTATGTTTACTGGTTTGTGTCGAAGTGTTACATTTAGCAGACACATTGCACCATTTTGTACCTTTTGATTACAGTTTTTTTTTATTTTATTAAATTAAACAATATCGTATTAAGGACTCCTACGAAATAAGTATAAAAAATGTACGCTTTAAAGAAATTGGAATAAATTATTGGTAACAAATAGGTAGGTAGGTATGTTAAGGTGTAGTTAATTTGTGCGTGCATGGGTATGCCTGTGGCGTATTGGAATAAAATGAAACATTAATTTGATGGTAAACTTGAGCATTTGACTTGATGCCACACCGGTGGACTAGAGGAAGCAAGGAAAAGTACCGTACAATAATAAAATTATGCATAATGTACCTTTCAATCATTATAATTATATGTACACATGAACAAGCGCATTATTATTTCGTTAAAACAATGTGGTAAACACTCGACAACCAAAACTTTGTCTAAAACTTTTAATTATTGCCAATAATCCAATATGATATTGGCTAAAGGCAGTACTTAATATATTTCTGACATGCAGATGTTAATAGTCTACGTCTACATATAGGTCAATCAAACAGATAATAGGGCCACTGTACCCTACAAAGAACCTACGTTCAGAAAAAGTGGGTTAACCTTCTCGCAGTCAAATCCGCTGTAGTCTTATAATACGGTTAGATATCGTCTATTAGTGCAATAAATTGTCCTCGATTCTTATTATATACATATTTATAAAACTTGTATACAAGTACTCGTACATTACAAAATAAAATTGTGTATGCTCAATTTTTTCGACTGACCTGTGAACTGTAAATTAATTGGTAAATTCAAATCGCATATACCCATAGACTCTATACAACTCGTGCTTCAGTCAATTTAGTAAAAGATTAAATTTTGGCGTAAAAATGATCAACACAAAGAAATATTAGCTATATTTTCTGAAGCTTTCATGATTTTCCATTAATTTAAAGTCATGAAACCGAAAGATTGTTATTATATCCCAAAAGATGAATCGTATGGGATGCGACTAAGTGCAGGCAAACACTATAAAATTATATGAAACATTACTTAAATTATAAATAACATCTTCGTCATGGAAATTGTTTTGCGGTACCTACTAATCATTGTATTTTATTCTAAGAGTTGTATGTTGTGTTTCGCGACACAGACTGTGACTCAAAAACAGGCATATCACAAGTGTTTCGTTTCATATAAGGTACATACATTAAAATCGATACATACCTATTATACAAAGAAGTCGGTTTTTGTATTCGTACCTAACAATGGCAAAAGCTCCAACGACCACCTATAAAGCTTTATACATGAGCCGTACTAAATAAATATGTTAAGAATCAAAGGAACCTAAGCTAGCTATGGCGGTTGGTGCCAGCGGTTTCTAGTTGTTACTGCGCCTTTATTTTAATTGACATTAGTAAAACTCGTGTATAACCAGCCTCAAACCGCACTTTATCTCGTTATTAGCACTACTTAACTTCGTAGTATAGGTTCTGCTAACATGAACCTCACTTCACAGAAATAATCATCATTATAAATATTATGCATGCATTGAAACAAGTATAATAGAGAAATGTAACTATACTGATCATGGGAAAATAAATGGTATTGTTTTGAATAAAAAATATACAAGAATGTCGAGAATGATCAAAAGTAATATGTATAGCTCAAACCATGTGATATCTAGTCTTTTTCCATTAATAACCTTCTTTTACAAGTTGATATAACGTATAAGTGAAGAAAGAAAATTAAAGTTCATTTTGTCTAATTTAAGAAGTTCATATTAAAGGTATGATACACCTACCTATTTGAATTGTTTAAATCTTAAGTCCAACGAAAGCCTTCTGAAGCTCATTATGGATCCGTTTAATTCGCTCTCAGTCCTGGTTACCTACCTAATTTATGAAAAATTTAACTCCATTTGACTTTAGGTACTAGGTACCTATATGAGTAATCTATGTTGAGTTTTTCATCTTTTAACTCAATCAAGAGCAGAGTAAACTAGACTGATAAAATATGAATCGCCATTCGGAATACGGATGGTGCGTCACAGAGGCGATTCACTAATAACCAAATCATTAGTCATTTCAATTAAACATACCACCCAAAACTGGCTAGTTAGCCTTATAAAAACGGCATCACTATAGACTAATTATGAAAAAGATAGCAATACTTTAGAGTAATATTATATCAGTTTGTATAAAAGGTGAAGTACGAGTAAATGAAGTAATTTGCACATTTGCGGAATGTAACGCGGTGAAACAGGGCACCCAACGTAAACATTTAAGGTAATTGCACAATATCTCAGCACAATATTTATGATAATGAATACCTACTCTAATTTATCAAAGTATCGTACTGAGCACTTTAACTGTTACAAGTTTGCCTCTACAGAATAGAGAAATGCACTGAGACATAAAAAATAAAAACCTATCAATCAACAAAATACTTACATTTTCTTTTTAGAATATTTTTAGTTGTAAGTGTTGAGATAAAGACGTGTTTACTGTGTAAGCACGAGGAGGATTCAATTCAGAAAATACAATAACGTTGCTATGATTACCATGTTGTATTACTTATTTACAATCCTAAGTCCTAACCTCAATAGGTAGCATTAAAATATCAAGGTAGGTACGTACATGTAGAAAAACTCGGGGTTGGCTTAAATTCTAGCTAACTGGCGTCATCATCATTTCTCTGCCCTTATCCCACGCTAGGTGGGGTCGGCAAAACATATTTTCTTCCACTTCTATCATTCGTCAACTCAGAATCTACTCCTCTCTCATTCATATATCATATTATCCTCTTTCACACAATCTAACCACTTCTTTGGTCTTCCTCTACTTGCGTATACCTAGCTAGATAGTATTTGCGAAATTTAGAGCACATTTTCAGTAGTATCTAGGTACCTATTACGGGAGGTGAGCCAGAATCTGCCTGAGTACGATAAGATTTGTGTGGTGTGACCCCTAGACTAGAATAATGGATGAGGTGACGGTAAAAAAGTTTTGAAAAAGTAAAACCGATTGTGCAGCTGACGGCAAAAAAAATGCTTCCCAATGAGTTACGATAACTGCTATAGCGCTTCATAGATAACCAGTAATTATTTTCGTACAGTAATCTACTGCAACAACATGTTTCACTCAGGAAATATCGTTTTACTGGCCCATTTTTACTGCAGTTTGTACACTTCACTTGGTAAGTCTCTTCTTTAGCAGCATTTACAATTCGAAAAAGAGTTCTCTAATAGGTTTAACGTATTTATTTACCTTTCACGTTGACTTTTAGTGTTGGATGGTTTTACTTGTGTGCGCGCTCTTGACTACGGAAATGAATATGGACCTGATTACGGAAACGAGTGGATTTTTTTTGTGGACGACAACGGCACGACTCATACTATGAACTTTTCATCATTGCCCTCTGATACCCGTGGGATGATATTCGGCGATGCATACTTCTTTCTATACACAAGGTATACGTTGCTAAGTATACTTACTCGTGTAAATAGCGGTCGACACAAGAAAATCATCTAATAACATTTTACAGGCGTAATAACCAGGCCGAAATGCTGACTGTGCCCGATAATGGTGCAGCTATCGACAGTAAATATTTTAATGCTTCCAACGCAGTGAAAATAGTAACTCACGGATGGCTTTCTAGTGAATCAACAGAGTGGCTGCAAAAAATTAAAGATTCCTTTCTGAAGAAGGACTTTAATGTAATATTGGTAGATTGGAGTGAGTTAGCAGACAACCCTATTTACCCCTGGTCTGCTCTGAGCACAAGATATGTCGGAAAAAGACTGGCAAAGCTAATAACTGCAATAAAAAGTACTTTTGATATCAAAGGGGACAGTTTCCATTTGATAGGCCACAGTTTAGGGGCACAGGTAATGGGATACGCAGGCATGTTTTCTAAGAATAAAATTAGAAGAATTACTGGTGAGTAATCAAGAAAAAATTGGTACCTACTCTAGATTTACGCCCGAATAATAAACGTCACTCAAATTAAACTTACCCTACCTCTGAAAAGGAGTTTGGCGGTATTCTGGCGGGAGATAGGTATGTTTATAATTTTTTTGTTATTATGGACTCGCTCGTATTTTTTAAGGACTCGATCCCGCCCGACCTCTCTTTGAAATACCAAGAATGGGAACTGAGTATCGATTAGAAAAGAGCGATGCTGAATTTGTGGACATCATTCATACTTGTGGAGGTATTTACGGATATCGGAATAGTCATGGACATGCAGACTTCTATCCTAATAACGGAAGAGCTCGACAGCCTGGTTGCCAAGGAGCCCAGCAAATGATCGGTACTTAATCAGAACTTTTCAATTACTTAGAGCGAACAGATAATAATAATTATGTGACTAAAGAAAAATTAAAGTAAGTTATTATTGTTATTCCAGAAGGGTGCAGTCATGGACGATCGTGCGAGTTTTTTGAAGAATCAATTAACTCTGAAATACCATTTGTTGCCTATCCTTGCGAGAGCTGGGAAAAGTTTGACAAAGGAGAATGCAGGGAAAACCCAACAGCAATGGGATATCCAGCTGCAGATAATATTTTAGGCAATTATTATTTGTATACAAGAAATGAATCGAAATACGCTATGGAAGACGACAATAAATCGCATATCAAATAAATATTCGTATTTGAAACGTTTGCCTAGTTGAGATCATAGTGTTCAATACATGGTATGTTATCTTTACTGTAGTGTGTAATATAAGTGTTATTTTATTACAAGTCTATTTCATTTGGTCAAACGTGCCTATAAACGTCTTCACATACTTACGTTCTAAAACTCAACATAAAGCCTAAATAAAATTGCGTACTTATTAAAAAGATTTAGACAGGGTGCTTGTGCCTAACCACATTCTAACCTTGTGATATTACTAAAATAATTATTGACTTTGACATTTAAGCAAGATGTTAGCTCTACCGTCCTGACCTACTAATCCTGATTGATATGTTATAGGGTCATTAAAAGAAAAAACAATAAATATTATAAAGGTGTGTATTGCACAGCATTAATTTATAGCATAGTGATTATTGTATCTATCAATACAAAATGAGTATGTATTATATTTTAGAGTTTACATTGCATACAATTTAATTAAAGTAAATAGTCAGTATGTTTTCGTTTTATTGTAAAGATTCTATAAAAATGTGATATTTTACCCTGGAATTAATTAACATGTAGTCCTCTAGTCTAGAGGTAGATTTAGTGAAAATCAACCTTTTTGCATTTCATAGTCATAGGAGGTTGCCAGCTTCTGCAATAGCGTGATTTTTATCATCCAACCAGAGGCCATCACCCCGTATTCGCCAGGGGCCGAAAAATCTCTTTTTTTTTTTGCATTAAAAATAAGAGGCGGCTAAATAAGAAAAATAATTCTTCCCGCTACATTTTTCATGTACCTACGGAAGTTACGTCAAAATGGTATAAAAGGAATAAAAAATAACTAGTACCTAGTGTGTGTAAGAAAGTGTGTGTAAAACTGTTATTCAATATTTGTTTATGAAGTGCAAATATGTTACTAAGATCGATTCTACAATAGTTACGCATATACAACGCATATTGTTTTGTGCCAGACTTTTTAGCCTCGCATTAATAAATTTACAAGTAATAATTAAGAAATACCGTAATAAGAAATATTTCTCACAAGAACATTACAAGGACTACTTATACTATTGTTTACTACCGTTGTTTGTATACTATTGCTACTGTTTTAATATATAATAATACAAGTTTACGTTAATACATACATAATACAGTTATACGACCCATAAGTACTTGATGGATTCCAACATTTTAGTTTAAAGTAAGTCTGTTTACATACTGTGTTAACCGCGGAAATTGTTGACGCGACCCTGAAACAAAAAAATTATAATTATACAACGGAATTACACTAAATGTAATTTTTTGTATGAAAAAATCATCAGTTGTTTACAAATTTGTGCATCACTATGCATCAGTCGGGAAAAGAAGACAAATAGTTGGAATCATCATTTTATGGCTAACTTAAACTTTATTACGGTTTAAGACCTTATTACTTCTTTTAAGATTACAATTTAACCACAAACGAGCACTAAACTAAAATTATTTTTAGATTATAAAAGTGGTTCGGAACAGGCAGAAACAAAACAGAATTTGTCAGTAGATTTTACAAAATATGCACAATTAACATGAAATGGACGGACAACAATATTGTGATGAGGTAAAGGCAGGAGACATTTTTCTTGTTTGTGGTTATAAACATTCTTAATAAAACCTTTTAAAATTAGTAACTTATTGTAATAATTTTAAACGAACTAGTTCATATAGAAATAATACAAACTTACAAAATATTTACAGGATTCTCCGTTTCTTCTCACAGAATATTTTCGAACGTCAATTCACCAACACCAAATCTGTAAATAATATAAAACATTTTTGAATCGAAAAAAGATTTAAACACCTTTTATAGATATTTGTCACAGAATTACATCAGATAATTATAATAGTGTGTTGCATCATTATGCATCAGTCGGGAAAAGAAGACAAAAATAATGGAATCATCATGTGTTTGTTGTAAAAAGCATAAGTTCCTACCTAAAAAGATTTTCATAAAACGTGGATTTGTTGCATACCTTGAAGGAGTCGTCATGCTGTTTTTTTCACGCGGTTGCGATAAATCTCTGGTTGTGATCCTGAAGACAAGAAACGTAAGTAAGCTTTTACGGCATTTTATTTACGCAAGTTATTATTTTATCACCGATCAAAGAAAAGGGGTTTATAAGTTTAAGGTTGTGTGTGTCTATTCTGTGGCCTCGTAACATCGAAACAAGTGCACAGGATTCGACTCGATTTCATTCATAACTGGAAAAAGCCTGTGCAGCTATTTTCAATTTATGGAGATATGCATCAGCTCAGTTCGACAGAGATTTTAATCTAACAGGCATGACGTCATATCTCGGTCATCCCTGTTAGAGTGGGGACCCCAGTACCTCAGTTTCGAAAAATCTCCTGCATAATTGTACTATTTATCTTAGAGTATTGAGATTTGGTGCATTGGAGTCCAAATTACAAGGTCTGATGATGATAAGCCTACGATAGTGGATCTGGGGAGGATTTTTTTAGTTAGGGGTTACATTTTTGTTGTAAATCGTTTAACAAATGAAACTCACCAACAAAAGATCCAGACTAATTCCTAGCTAAATGCCGACACCTGTAAACACAATAAAATGAGATTAGTGTGCTGAAGAAAGAACAAGTATCCTTCCTGAAATGGAGCATCTATCAAAACAAGAACAAATTAACCTTTGAGAAAGATTTAAAGAATGAAAACCAAAATGTTATGGAGAAAACTTAAACCAGCGGGTGATGTACAGACATCCTTGTTTTTAAATTAAAATTATAATTTAAAGCAACACTTTTGATTATTAAAAACAATATAGGTACAGAACTTTCGAGGTGGGGCAGTAAGGAGGACCTTAACTATTGTATGTAGCTACAGGAAAACTGTCCTTAACATTTGAAGATATTTGGACAAGCATTCACAGAATTTTAAAAAGGTATAGTCGTACTATGGTAGGTACATTAATATCAAACATTTTAGAGAAAGTCTGAATCTAGCGCATTGCGCTGATACGACTAAGTTTGAAAGTTTTCAGTCGTTAGATAATCTTTTGTGCTAGTAGCTCACTACAAACATAATATCAAACATCGCGAGATCTCAGAGATCTTGCTATGTTCCCAAATAATATGAAACGCAAACAAATATTTTTTTCAACTACGGCTGAAATAAACTTTTCAAATCGCATCGATACCTCAAAATCTATTCAGCGTAGAACAAAAATGGTATTAGAATGTATGGACGAAGCCCTATCATGACACTTGACTTTTTCTATGGCGCTATTCGCAGCGAACACTTCAAACACACGCGGCGTCCTCGCGGCGCATATGTACGCGATGAGGACACCGCGTGTACGTTGTGAACTCGAGTGGAATCGCCCGCGAATCGCAATAGTGTGATAAGGTTCTAAGATCTCCGCTCGCTCGATCAATTAAATCAATTAAGGCAAGATCTATTATTTTTGTCACAAGGTTCGGTCAACGTCAACACACATTATTGATTCTGATTTTCAAATATGAAATACTTGAATACAGTTATTGGTATTAAAATAAAGTTAATATAAATAATTTCGATTTAAATTTTAGCTTATTCGCGCTGCCTGGATATCCCAATTTACATTACACTATACCTAAATAAATCATTTAGTTAATTAGTACAGGTTTAGATTAATCTCATAGGATGTCCTGAAAATAACCAACAGCTAGATTATACACACAATAATATTATCTTTTATCAACATTATAACAATTGTATATGCACCAATTGCAGTTAATAAAAATTGACGATGTGGCCAATTCCAATAAATGATATGTTTCAAATAATTTTTCATACGGCTGTAAATAAACATCGGACGATATTAGTGATAAATGTAGCGAAGACGGCGATGTGGGTAAACTTTTTTTGTCAAATAGAATTTTTAACTTAATTTAGTTTTTATCTTATAAAAAAGAGCTTTTAGCTAGAAACTAGATAAAATAATATTTTTATACTGATTTACCATAGCATAACAGCGTTCACTCAATCTAAATGTTAAGAAGACGCATCCCACGGAATCTGGTAATTGCAAATCACCAATTCTTTCATGGCGACAAAGTCAAAGCGACGCGTGACCTGAGAGCTGGTGATTATCAGCCCAGCGTATCAGCATTGCTATTCAGCGCGGCATTGCAGCCAGTGTCTTGGGTACACTTCCGATTGGTACTGATTTGGACCAGTTGAGCTATCGATAAATCGTTTGTTACGGTTTGTAAATAGCTGAACTGTTTTAAACCCATTTTGTAAATATTGTAAATACTGTACCTACAAGTCGTAATTTTCATTGTGAATAAATAAAAATTGTAAATTATAATTGGCTGCTCATTGTCCAGAACAAGCTAAGTTACCTACTTACCTAAAAATTAAAATTAGACTGCCAATGGTCAATAACAAATAAGATTTTGTAATGAGTTCTAGGGACAACTGAGGATAACGTGTGTTGCTCTGCTTTGCCAATTTTAATTGGCCTGAAATCTGAAATTATGTCTTTGTCTATAAATTCGATGTGGTAGTATAAAAGAGGACCTGTGAGTTGTGAACAAAATTGGTTAAAAAAATAACTGAGGAGTTCGAACAGAATGAAGTTCCTTGAACATTAAAAGCTAGTATCTTTTATTTCATCTGCATACGTCTAATAGTTCTTCGACAAACATTCGAACCCAAGCTCGGTAACAGGCATCTAGCCGCTACACCACCACTGTACTATATCTATCATAGTAGGTGGGTACCGCTTATGGTATTATAAAATTTATAAACAATGTTGAACCGCTGCTTTATAACGCGATAACTTTCAAAACGCTTAAGTAATAAAACCGAGTCATTTAATATTCAACTTACCACTCGAAATACGATGGAGAATCAGTGTAGTTAGGTAGATCAGTGGCGGACACTGAATTAGATAACGCTGGTTCAGAGTATCTCTTCATTTTCTTCGCATTTCGGGATTCCTTCAGAATGAGTTCAGCATACAATGCACTTTCTGTCAGTAGAAGTCGAGAAAAATATGCTGCGAGAGAAAGTGAACTCCAAAACGAAAACAGGTTCTAAAATTTTAGGATTGCAGAGTCAACAGTAGGATTATTGAGAAACATATCTGTTTAGACTTGGTAAAAACATTAAAATAAAGAACATCCAGAATGAGTAGTACTGAATAAATTAGGTAAGTACAACTCAGACTGAGTAATGAATACCCAACCCAAAACTATATTCTGCTGGATCAATGACAAGAATGAACGACTGAAGATTGTAATAACGTCAATAAAAAATCAAACAGGTAGATTTTTGACTACTCAACTTTAGTCTAATAGTTAACAACTAAGTCAACTTTTGCACGTAAACAATGCAGCAGTCGATTTACACTCCAACAAAGATGATGATAGTTGTGACTTGAAATGGTTATTGTATATTATATTAGTTGGTTAAGCAAAGTGCAAGTAACAGTAATAGACACTTGTGTCAGGAGTGATTGACCTAAGTGCAATAAATACTTCCTTAGGTAATTTTTCAAAATAAGTAGTGTGGGAATGCGCATATTAAATGTATTTTTATAAGGCATACTCTTTTAGTAGGTATAACCTATCTTTTGGACTATATTATGCTTTTGAAATATTTTTGCGTATAGGCCAGTAGTCATATTAAGTATTCGTCTAATAGTTAGGGACTGGGTGTGAATATTTTTGACATAATGTTATTTTTTTTAAATGAGAGTAAAGTTAATAGCTTGGAGATAAGTTATGGTGTCCTTTGACCTCAGAATGGTGATGCGAGTAAACCGGTAACAGTTTAGCGCACGAAGAGTGAAGCAACGAGGATCAGGTGAACATAAAAGACCCATACGAGTCATTTACTGTAGAAAACCGATAAAAAAGTCAAATCCTAGGAGCTGTGGTCAAACTGGTTCAGGGTAACTGGAGGTAATTGACCTTTGGGATGTCAGGTCACATGAAATCACTGGCCACATTTCTAAAGAAAATTATGAATGCTAAGATAATTTCCTAAATCTTTCGAATAACTAGGTAGTAATCAGACGATTTATTTGTATGGCAATAAAAACTATTGGGGTAGGGTAGGTATGTAAAATTATGCCATAAAATTCTATAAGACCCAATAGTGAACCGTCCAGTAGACGTACCTCCAATTTATCAAAACCTTCGTGGCGTTCTGCTGTGCGGACATCTTGAGTCGAACAGCCAATGAGTTGTCTTAGGCCAGATATCATCAGACATGCGACAGGCGTATTGCCCAGCCTAATCTCACCTTTTTGCTGATTGTATTATTGTGTGCTGGTTTTTAGGTGATGACGTCACAAACCTTTGTTCGTGCTCGCAGTGTTGAGTTGCTGATTGCGCCAGGCAGTCGAATTCCTAGTAGACTGCATTCTTCAGTTCATTGCCTTTGCTGATGTGTCGATGTCAAAAGTCTCTATATCTGAGATTGAGTAGAATTAAAACGCACCCGTCAGTCTGCGGCCGAGAGGGAGATCATTTCTCTAGGAGTTTCATCGACTAGTAGGTACATAGTTCCTGTAGGCGTTCCAACACGCTGAGCTTTTTTTTCTCTTAATTTTGTTATTCTATTCACGTATCAGCTGTTACGCGGGTGCCTACTTTACTTAGTTCTGATTGCATCCAAATGAGAATGGCATTTTAGCTAAACATATTTTTTACTTTGACAAGTTAAATCTTAGGCTCTTTATTTTCATAGAAAAATATCGAACCCCAAAATTGATCCAATCCCTTAAAATGGTCATATCTCAACCACATAGGTAGACTGCTAAACGCTGCCGCTGGTACAAACTAAACGATTTTCTTCTAGCCGTTTCATTCTACGCTCTGGTCGCGAGGAAGTGGCATCGTTGTAAATAATATTTTGTTGAGATTCCATTATTATAGTAATTCAACACAAAATTGAGTCAGAATTTAAAGTTTCAATCGTAATGGACGGCTGCCGAAGAGGGATAAAAAACCTGTATAAATAGAAAATATTGAATGATAATTAAATAATTAAAATATAATAGGAATTCAATATGAACATCGTGTTGTGACTATGATGTGAAGAATAATATGTATATGGTTACTGGTTTTAATAAAAGGTACATGCAAATATTAGTTAAACTAAGAGGAAGTATAAAAGCAATTAAAATAATTTACAAATTACTTAAAGCTGGTTATTTCTTACATTTTAAATAGAAGAAACTCATCTTGAAGAAATATAGTATGAATTAAACTAATCATAAGGTGCGACATTACAGTAATAGCGTCCCAATCATAAGTTTGTGCCTAGTAACTTTTAGACAAAAACTGATTGGACACGTGTAAATAGTAGAAAGAAAAGTAACTCAATGGATTATTACAATACCCGACACCTATCAAGCCTAAAAAATCGTAGTTTTATAATGGTAATTATTTTGAGTATGCATCGAAAAATAAATTTGATCGATGTAGTCTCAGATCTAGCAAAAACTGGTTAAATAACTTTACATCCCAGATTGCTTGCTTTGTTTATGGCGGAACTAATATAAAATACCCTTCAAACAAATAATAGTGAGTAAACTCTTCTTACAAGGTAAATTAATTGAGTTAGCTTCATATTCATAGGAAAACTTTTTAGCCTAACATACAAAGCGATGTTACTGATATAACACAATATATTTCTCAGACATAATTTACCTAAAATTGCTAATTGTATAATAAACTAGCTTCCACCGGCGACTTCGTTCGCGTCCCGTTGAATCCCGTTGGTTTTCCGGGATAAAAAGTAGCCTATGTGTTAATCTAGGTCACGGTCAAAATATATTCCAAGTTTCATCCAAATCGGATCAGTAGTTTTGCGTGAAAGAGTAACAAATATCCATACACCGTTTATAATATTAGTAGCATGATATTTCAGACCCGCAAATACGATAATAGTACAATATTCAAGAGACGTACGGTATTCATAATTACACCACACATAACACAAAAAAAATGTGTTCTGTTATTAGACAAGAAATATTTTTAGACAGTGTGTACAAGACTTTTCATAATGATAAAAAAAATAAAAAACTTTGAAAAACAATTAAATTTTTCCGTCACTTGAAAAGTGGCGTTAAGTGCCAAAAGAAATAGTACATTACTGCAGCGGCCCGCAACAGAGGCAATGAGGGAAGAACGTGTAAATTTGGGCCGAGTCGAAGACGAAGCACACAGACGTGAGTCCCTCATTGTCTAGCAGTGGCCAAGGCTTGTATAGTACTTTTCTCAAATAATGCGCGGAAATTAAAACTATGTACCTAGGCAAAACTTTTTAGTTGAAAATACAATTACTTTTCAAAACCAATAACGAACAACGAAGTTACAGTGTTCATTTGGTTTTTTTTTCAATAATCAGCTTTCTATTTGAGAGCCTGTTCGAAATTTGAATAAAACCTTTGCTATGTTGCCATGTTATGGAGTAAAAGATCGTTCCATTTTTAAATTACACGACAGATATGAGTTTTGTATGTAATTTATTTGGCCGCTAAACACGCCGGCAATGGATTTTCATACATTTATTGCCGGCCGCTGCTCGCATGTATTTGGCCAGTACTGCATTTTCGATTCATCTCGAAGAAGGATAATGCTTTAATTTCCAAGCATGTTTGAGAAAATGATTAACAACTATTTTAAACAAGTATGTAGTTCGCCCCGAACTGAGATCTAGCTAATTACCTCAAATACAAAGACTGAAACTGCGGTTCGAAAGTTATGCTCTGCCAAACATGGATTCATACAAACATACAATACAACGTCGATTCGCTCCTCCCCCCATATGCTCCTTGTGAAACCTGCCTCCTCCCACCACGTCCCTTTTCAAGGATACCACAGCCATCTCGCCATCTTATTAATTGGTGGTTCACTTCTTTAGGATACGCGTCTAGGTAAAAGCAACTGATATTATGTGGTATAATTTATATGTTTAAAAAAACTGGAAAACCCGACTTCAATTTGATACGCCTTCATCATCAAATGATGATGATGATGATGATGGCAGTTCATTGAGACTGTTCTATTGATCGTAAACTCCACAGAAAAGCAAAATACGCAATGTCGTATGCGTGGATGACGTGTTTTTTCCAGTTACTCTTAATTAACTGCTACACTACTGAAAAGAAATATAACCAAATTGAGCACCTCCTCCTTTTTGGAAGTCGGTTAAAAATTTTAAACAGTTTAATCAACAAGCCCAGCTGCATTTACCTGTAGTCAGGAAAGCACCAGAATAGCGGGGCAATCAAGTAAAAGTTCTTAGGTACAGTCAGCATCAGAAGTCGATTACTTTTCCATTTAATTTATTTTCGGCATTTTTGCAACTTTGTCGTATCACAATTTACTCGTGATGTTGACTGTACTGTTGTATCTTGTACCAATACATCTAAGAGGATGCCCAAAGTCCATATTGATTGTCGATCTTACCTGAATCGTTGCCGAATTACTTATTTATTTTCTTTTTTATGCACATTAAATCCCGTAACACCACACGGTGCATATTTTGTACATCGTCATTTTATTCAACATGTACTAAAAATAAAGGTCAAAAACATAATTTGACTTGACCATGATTGTTTTGAATTTTCAATGGACAGAGTCGTTGCGTCGCGTCGCCATGCACCATGACATTATAGTACCTCACATGAACGATTGAGTAAAGATGATGAAGATATAAATTGATGATGGAATTTTTGCTTTAATACAATTTATAGCTGTAGAGCTGTACGTACGTACACCCAGGCAGTAAATTTGACTAATACTGTTGGATCTGAAAATCTTTTGATATCTAGCTATTTAAAATGTCTGTAATGTCGTATATCATGAAAAACTTTTAAATCGAAAGGTATATAGGCCAGTAAATATACATTACTAGTAGCTGATACCCGCGACTACGTACGCATTTATATATTTCTCTTAGCTGCTTTTTTCAGTGTATTTGCCCAAAAAACAACAGCAGTTCTGTTTTCAAACTTTTAATTAGGTGTTATGTTTTATTGGCAACAAAATTATGTTCTTTTTCGAGCGCAGGTCATTGGGCGTCATATGTTTTCGTTAGCGCGATTCAACTTCCTTACCATTTTAGCAGTGACATCGCGATGTTTTAATAAATCACAGCTTCCGGCTAAAGAAACTGACTTTAAGGTTGCACTCTCGTAATAAAGAATGTTATAGTGGCGCCACTTATCTTATCCCGTTTGTGCATGTTAAATCCAAATTGGTTTAGTAGTTTCGACGTGATTGAAACACCAACATCCAAACATCTAAACTTTCACGTTTATAATATTAGTGGGATACTGCGATTTCTTTATAATGACATTACAACCCTAGGTCATTATTTCACAGCTTAGCTTAACCATGTTGCCTCATAAAAGACGAAATTATTTTAAAATAGCATAATTTCGTTTGATATTGATTCAACTATGAAAATTAACGTCATCAAATATCACCACTAGCAACGAAGTATTTGATTATGGCCATAATAACAGCCATAATCAAATATGGTTTAAACAATTTTGTTCCGAGGCTGGCACATCACCTGAGTGAGCACTTTTAATCTGGGATTAAACTTCCAACTTTTTTCATCAAATAGACACTTTATTGGACAAATTATTGGAGAAAATATCACAATTTATAGAGTTTGCAATATATGCGTGACTTTAAAAGATACTGTTTAGTTGGCAGAACGAATTTCAACTCCAATTTTCTTAGACCACATGACATTTTAGGAAAATTTATAAGTAGTTTTCATGGTCTGATACAACTTGAAATAAAATTTTTTGTGGTTCTGTATTATGCCAGTAAATATTTACCAACCCCTCCCTTTACAATTTAACTTTAATTAGGGTCTGAAAAAAATAACAATTCCGATTAAGGGTTTCAATATAAACTAATTTATTAAATAATATGCTATTTTTAGTTAAATTTATAAGAAACGTATAAAGTCCACGTCCATCGTAATTATTTTGCCTACGTCGACATAATACGCAAAAACAAAACACCCATCTTCTTTCACTTCACACATAATTCAACATAATTTTAAAACGTGCTGTTTATCTATGTATTTATCGACATATCTACCTATAATTGTGTCCTTGAGAAGACTTTCCCTACAATTTAATTCTATGTGTAAATAAAGTAAAACTATAATCTAAGCAGCTACTACTAGGTATAGTAGAATCTCGGGAGTTACCACGATGTTCAGAATGTCATTAAATAAATAAATATCCTCAAATGAAGGTGAAAAAAAATCGTTACTGGATTTAATATTCCACGCCAAGTAAAATTGCGTTTCATAGTTGAACAAATGCAACAAAATTTTTACTAACGTCTTTTTCAATTAAATAAGAGACAATATTACGAAACTTGACGTAAGTTTAATTACTAACTTTACGACAACTGTGCTATAATGACACAATTTATAAGAAAATAGAAAAGGTATGTTTTTATGTACTTATTGTTATAGTATTGCAATAATGAATTACAAAATAAACACCAAAGAAATCATTCACAAGGAAATTAATTTAACCTACACTAATATAGGTAGTGTTTACTTGGAATATTATATTGTGAGAGCCTATAAAAATATCTTTATTCACGAGTTAAGATTTTTTATATAATATTTTATATTTAATTTTATATAATAATTTTCTGCGATATCGCCTAAATTTGAACTTTACGCAACTTTTGTTGAGAAGAAATTATAATAATGCAAGCCTTAAGTTAAAACAAAGAGGGGAAGTTCCAGCCAAAATTGAAATCGTGACATCTCACTAAACGGCGTGGAACGACAATCTATTTTACACTAATTTGCGAGAAATCTAGGGCAGAAAGGACCATAACATCAAAATCAATATCTCACAAAAAATACTTTCAGTGCAGTTTATGATTGTAGAAACATTTTAATTTATTGCTTCTGTTTTCCCCTCTTTTGCTACTTAACCAAAAACTTGGTACAGAGTAACTTTGTGTCATTTATTTAACCCTTAATTACTCGCGTGGGGTCCAATGGACCCTAGAAAGTAACTAAACATATTTCCGTGTTTTTTTGAATCTATCATCTTGGTTTTTCTAATAGCTTACTAAAATGCAATGACCTTTAAACGTAGATACCTACTTGCACATCGCTATCTAGAGCGGTTGTAACAGGAGAGCGTTTTTAGGGTCAAACTGACCCCACACGAGTAATTAGGTACGTAATACAATTTTCATAAAAGTCGGCTGTTTTATATTATTTTCACATGACTGTGTATGCCAAATTCTTTCTAAATATACCAGATTTGTCTAAGATCCAAGACTAAAATAACAAGGATTATGGGAAATAAATTTTATGCATGCGATGAGCATCCAGCCGTTTTATTACAATACTTTTGTGACGAAACCCTTGACTTTTATTAAAAGCTGCATTTTAATTATGACGATTATTTTTGAGAAAGTAAAAGAACAAAGCTAAAGTAATATGTGTAAGATACCTAAAATATGACATTACCTAATAAAATGTTTAATGTTTCTTGTATTTGTATTTTATTGACAATAGAAAATTGTGGTCAAATTGACCCCACGCGAGTAGTTATGTAAGTTTTTTAACGCGAGTAACTAAGGGTTAATTGAATGTGTTTGAAGAGCATGATTAATAACGACGACGTTTATTGGGGTAATCGTCCATTTGGCGGCCTTCCCAGCCACGACCCTGGGGCATGTCGTCAAAACTTCCTCGCGGCATGTCGAACTGCTCTCTGAAGCCTCCGTCCTAGGTAATCAATCACAAAAACTTTCCAATCGTTTCAAAGTAGGTACACTAGCAGGAATATCCAAATATTCACTACAATGATAGAGAAAAACTTACGTCTAAAACATTAGATAGTTGAGCAAACGAAGTATAAGTACAAAATGTTTTGGATATGTCCCTAAAACTTTATGTTTCATATCTGTAATGTGTTCGCGAGTTGTTAACTTAGCAGTAAACCTGTAAAACAATGAAGTCACTCTTTCAAAGATCCATCATCAGAACTAGGTAAAAATATAGAAAATAACTGAATCCGCATGATCAGATTCGACGTAAGACAATGAGCCTAAAATGATTGACTTGCGTATTCAAGTATGTAGTAATTTTGGTACACTGATATAAATTATTCCACTTAGCTAGATCCTATATCTCATTTGATTTCATACAAAATTCGATACTTATTGTGCGTGCGCTCGGAAAATACAGGTATAGGCCGACTTTTTGGCCTTTACTTACAGTTAGTTGGGCCGTGTGCAGTCTTTTAAGTAAAATTTTGTGTGCACCATGTTCCAAGCACCGTTTAACTTTTGGTCAAATGTAAAACGTTAGATTACGAAATCAACGGTCTATTTAGATCAATGACCACAGGCCTTAGACCTAACTGGATTGAAAATGTAAATTTATTGGAAATGCCGTCAAAGGATCGAGCATATGTATGTATGTATGTACAACGGAAAACCAATAAAAAATATCTCTGTGCAACAAATCATTGTAATAAACATAGACATACTTTCGTAAATATAATACAAATGTGGTTTTCCAATAAGTTACCAATCAATGTAGTTGTATTTTGCAGTAGAGTACGTATTTCCGGAAACATATATTTAATAATTAATAATGCAGAAGAACAGCTTTCAAGGTTTACATTCTAAAGTGTCCACCGCAAAGAATCATTTTGTATGTCTTCTCTAAATTAACTTGTTGTGTATGTGAAATAGAGCAGAGTTCTAGAGCAATACGGTTCAAACGAGAAACGAGAAAGGTTTTTTTATGATTTTTGTATGTTGACTGGTACCTATATCCTACGTCAACTCAGGAAGTATTTTTCGTGAATTTTAAACAGAAGCCAACGTCGTTCTGTGCTAAATAAATGAAAGCAAGTCTTTAGAAGTAATCAATTGCTTATTTAGGTGTGTCTTAACAACACACATTTAGTACAATCTATGTGTTTCCAAGCAAAAATGAAATTAATCACAAACGAAAGTGAATAGAATATTCATTTTCATCACTAAGGATTACTCGTAGAAATATAATATAAACATACACGCTACCAGGGTTCCGTTTTTGACCAATCATCCATTGACCAGAGACCAATGACCGCATAAACATATAACGGGACGCTGCATGTAGTGCCTGGGAGACATAAAGACGGTTTGCCTAGCACTTAACACCATCATATCGATCTATTCGACGTACGTGTTGATTAATATAACTAATTGAATCAAATAAAGAACAAAAATTATGCTCGTTTCCAAGTCCGTAAGCACATAGAAAAAAACTCAGCTCACTTGAATTCTTAAATCTCAATTGAAAGCCTACCGCTCCTTCGGTTATATTGTTTTGTAGAATCTAATATACAAGGTGTCTCGGAACTTATTATTCAGAATTCATCATGCATAGTGTGTGTGTGTGTATGTTTGAAGTTTACTGCAATGTCATGTAAACTATAATTTTGTATGGAGCATCATTAGTTTTGTAAACTTCCCGCTAGGGGCACTGCTTAATCTCTATACAAAAATATAGCTTACGTCAATTTGTAGTATACGTAAAACGAACACACTAAGCATGCAGACAAACAGCTAGGTCTAGGTAACATTTTTAAGAAATCATGTTTTTTTTCTGCATTTAATAAATAAGTAGACTGTCCCCACGTACTTTTTTTTCTACCTACAAAAATCTTATACAATGCGCAATTTGAGAACCAAATTTTCTGCGCATTTTTCAATGAAAATCAACGAATTCTAATTGTCATAGAACATATTTTATTGTTCCCGTAAGTGTCGAGAACCACCTCCTCTCGGAATAACATACTAGTTCCGGGACACCCTGTATTATATGACAACTTAATCATTTAGCTACTAAATTAACAACCCGGTTACAATGTACAGTAATGAAACTCAAAGCTGTATACGAAGAAGTAATCCAGTCTTTATAAACAGTAATTTAAAAACCAGTAAAGTTCTGTCTATGGTCTCAAGTAGAGACAAATATATAAAGAACCATGGTTCAAAAACATAATAACATCGAAGGTCAGAATAAAATTATTTTAAAGTTCTACGCGTATTTCCACTTTCCTATAAAAAGTTTACATGAAGTTATTTTGGTAGATAATCTACTTCATAGCACAACGCCTAGATCAGTGTAAATCGAAAGTATATCCAATTGTTAGACTCGATAAACTCTATCTGCTTCATAGCAGGACGCCATAAATTATGTTGTACATTCCTCGCCTTATTAGCAATTTAACCATCGATTCGAATTTTACCTATAGATATACTGTTGCACCAGAAATAAACGACAAAATGCGGCACATTTGAAAATTCAGCGTATTTACTTCGACTAGTTGTTGTCAGAAGTAACTTTTTCAATCATTGCCGGTTTTCATACCGGCCTTTCAAATGTGCTTGGAAATCAAGTCGCAATAGAAAATAAACATCAGTCGAATATTCATAAATAAATTTTTGAAGAATGAATTGGAACAAAGAGAGCAGCGGAGCAGCAATGTGTATTTTTTCGTCATTATTGCAAAAGTTTTTTTTTAATTGACACTTGATATATATATGCATGTGTGTATGTATACGTAATACGTAAAATAGGGTGACTTCTCTCGACGGTTCTCTGAGGGCAACATTTAAACGGCAATGAACAAATATAATTTTTTATTTTTTTAAATTACCATCCTGGTTTAATACTGCTAGAGCCGGGACCGACAGTTTAACATGCCCACTGAAGTACGGAAGCGCTCAGATGTAAATTCCTTCATGAAGTTCATAACTTCATGTCCTATAAAGTCTAAAGGACGCCATACTCAATTTAATGTGACGTCACATAGCCTAACCAGCGGGAAATCGAGCGAGACGCTTACAGCGATACCTCTTTGCCAAATTCTGATGAGTAGTAGTATTTATAAAATAAACTGATAATACATACCGGTCAAAATAATAAACCCTCCTATAAGTACCCTCCATTTTGCTTCGCCGTATTCGGGTAAAAATGTATGGCTTTGAAGATAGATCGCTACTAACTTTACCGAGCGAAGGTGGAATATTGGGTTCGGCCGTTAGCGAGTTTAATGACGATAGGCAGTTTATGTTATGATGTTAGTTGTAATTATCATGAATTTAACGTCGCTCGGTCAGAACTACACACAACTTATTAACTACCCATAAATACCAACGAGTAAACTATTTGACGATGTATCTCTGTACTGTTTTCCATTCGCGAACGAGTACTCAAAAATTATTTCAATTTAACTATAAATAGTTACGAATAAAGACCAAAGTACGAGAACAGTATTAAGAGTTTGAATAATATGTTACTAGTTCTATTGTGCTATTCTTAGAAAAACACTGATCTAGGTTTGATGCAGCACCATATTCATTCTGACCTCAACATTGTTTTTGTAAAATCCAGTGTAAATCAAATATAGCTTAGGTTTCAGTGGTCACGGCAAGTCTTGACTGCCTGGATACAAATATTCCAATGCTAAATCGCAGTTTCTGCTAAAAATTCAAATAATATTCAAATCAATAGAAGATAATTATGCTGCATTAAAAAAAACATTGATTAGGTATGTACCTATATCAATTAATCTTGTGCCAGAGAATAAAGCAATCAGCATCACTCACTATGGCACAAAATTGTGAAAGCAAATAAATTGACTTACCATTGGCGACTGTTGATCAAAAATGCCCTGTTCCTGGCGATCCAGCATTGAGTTGAGGCGTTGAGCCTACAAATAATTTAATTATAAGAACAAGGTATCGGCAGGTATCCCGCCGTGTAAGTAATTGTTTTAACAGGAAATCAAATTATTAACTGAAAGATTCAATAAGTATGACAGGCATCTTGTATACACAGATTAATACCACCGCTACCATAATATAAAACTGACGCAAGACGCCATCTTTGTACAAATCCTAATGAGACACTTTCCTTCGAGCAACTCTCAAAGAAATATTTTGTTTACATACTATTTCCTAAACAAATAAGTAGACATGGGGCGATTGAGTATACAGAAGTTACATTAAGTTGGCGATATGCAACCTATTGTGTGAAAATTTGTAATAGTCGGCTCTTATTGTAGGCATCTTGCTACTAAATCAGTTTGTTAAAATTAAGATCGATCAAATATTAGTCAATGTAATTATTATGTACTAATAATAATTACATTGTATATAAGTGTATAATTGCTGTGAAGTTTTATAACATAATAAAACGTAATTGTGATGAGTTTGTTTGTATTACCTGTACAAAGAGCGTGTTCTCCTGCTGCCTGCGTCGCAGCTCGTCGTCTTGTTGTCGCATGCGCTGTGACATCTCCTCCTCTTGCCGCTGTAGTTGTGCGCGCTCGGTGTCTCGTCGCGTCTCGGCAGCGCGCTCCGCCATCTCCCAGCTTCGCTTCTGACGCTCGCGGTCTTGCTCGCGCTGACGAAGCTGCTCGCGGAGCAACTCAGTCTCATGCTCGTACCTGTTGCGATACAACAATTATTATTCAAGTGTCACAGCTCAATCGGTATTAAATAAATATCCTTCGACATTTTACACAACGCCCTGAACTAAGCAAAACTTGTACTATGGGACATAGGTTGCTGATAAAATACTTATAGGTAAATACCACAAAACAATACCTCAGAATATTTAGGCACTTATACCACAAAAAAGTACTAATAAAACAACAATACTTACCAAGCGGTATAAATACAATATAAAATTACAATCAGAGTAAGATATTCAACATAAATAATTATTTCATTAAAAAAAACCACTACAAGTAACATACTTAGCATATTCCATTTGTGCTTCAAGCTTCTCTTCTTCGGCTGCCAGTTCCTTCTTCAGAGCCTCTTCCTTCTGACGGTGGAGCTCGTGCAGCTGCTTCCATCTGGTGCCGTATTCATGCTCAAAGCTATTCAACTCTGAGAACCTCGGTCCTAACTATAGAGAAAATTTAAATGTTACAAAAAAAATCCAAACAAAATCAATCAACAAAATTATATGCAATTGGAAATAATGATTGAACGTTGGTATTACCTCTCGAGCCTTGAGGAACTCTGGGTGCTTCTTAGGAAGATTTTTCTCTGGGTACCCATCAAACTCATCAGGTTCTTCAAAGCTTTCCACAATCACTGGTCGAAGAGATGCGGTCAAGAAGAAGCACTTCTCGGTGCAATTGCGAATAGCTGCCAAAGCGCTGGGTTTACGCGAGTATTCTACAATGCCTTCTCCAACAGGTTTTCCCCTCTCGTCTACCCTGACGTAAGCCCTCTCTATTCTGCCGAAGATCTCAAATCCGCGGTACAGGAGCTCATTTGAAACCCAAGGAGGGAGATTTTTAACACGAATTGCACAATTGTGAGGCGCGAAACGCACTCTTAAGTTTCTGCCGTTCCGCATTTTACCGTCTAACTCGCGTTTTGCTCTTTCAGCGTTTACACGGAAGTCCTAAAAAGAATATGAATGTGTTATTTATTGATATGGGGTTTATTGAGAATAAGTCGATAGCAATACTGATGCTTGTATTTACCATTTTTATAAAGCCAAAGTTTTTCTCTTTGTTGACAAACAGTTCAGCACATTCACCAAATGTTGAGAACAGGCTTGTTATTTCATCTTCGGTAACATCACTTGTAAGGTTACCGATATACAACCGGCTCCTTCCATTGAACTTGACTTCTGTTTGATCTACTGGTGGTATGTCTATCAACGGTCCCATCAAATCTCTTAGTTTATTGGCTAGCATGTGCTCCTAAAAATCCAGAATAAATAAATATGTATTATAGTCCTAGTATTACTTCACAAAAGAGTTAAAATCCAATAAGTAGGTACATTAGTTAAATCAAAATGTAATAAACAACACCATGTAAAAACAATACAGATATAAGTTTACCTCTCTCATAGGGGGTTTGCCATCCATTGGTTGACCCCTACCCCTTGGCTGGTTCCGAGGTGGACCTCCTGGCCCTCCAGGCCCACCCTGGCTTCCTTGGCCTCCTGGGCCACCAGGACCCCTATTTCCAAACTGCCTGTTGCCTTGGTTGAATCCACCTCCTTGTCTGTTACCAGGTCCACCCTGGCCTCCCTGGTTCCAACCTCCTTGCTTGTTACCACCAAAGTTTCCATTGACATTCTAAGAAAAAAAACAAAGATAAATAATATGTATAAACATGGATATGATGACCTGTTTAGAAAACTTACGACTAAAGATAGACCACCGAATAGAGATACGAACATATCTACTCACATACCTGTTTCGTATTTCTGAATAATGAATTAAAATAAATCAGTAAACTCGATATTCAAAAACAAGCATGCAATATGAATACGCAAAGAAAAATACTGCATGTAAATACTCTACCTTGGGTGGCGGCTGGGTTACGTTAAGATTCTCGATGGATCCTTTATGATCATTGATAACCTTGTCAACCTTGTCTTGGGACTCAGGCAGCTTGGCAGGTGCATTCTGTATGGGAGGCTGTTTCTGCTGAGCTGGAGTCTCAGCGTTAGGCTGCTGTTGAGAAGGTTTATTTATCTGCTGTTGCGGAGGAGGTTTGTTTATCTGCTGTTGCGGAGGAGGTTTATTTATCTGCTGTTGCGGAGGAGGTTTATTTATCTGCTGTTGCAGAGGAGGTTTATTTATCTGCTGTTGCGGAGGAGGCTGCTGCTGTTGAGGCTTGTTTTGCTGTTGTTGTTGGTTTTGTGGAGGCTTATTTTGTTGCGGCGACTGTTGTACTGGTTTTTCAGCAGCGGCCGGGCTTGTTGTCACCTGTGAAATGTTTATTTATTTTCAATACAGTTGCTCGAAACATGTGCTTACGAAGCTAGTATCTAGCAAGTTCTCTTTAGTGCACAGCGGATGCCCGCCAGCGTGAATAGTATGCAACTTTACCGTACGCCGCCGCACGATTTTGTTTTAGTTTTAATTTCAATTTAACAAGAAAAATTAAGTGATGTGCACTATTTACAAAGAAAACTTTGGACTAAATGAAGAGGTAAGTAATTAATTTATTGACAAAATTAATTAAAACCATATAAACAACAAATAATTATCGTCAATGTTATTTATTCAAAAACATCCATGGCAGAATGATGGCGCCCTCAATAAGCCAATATTCTTACAATTTAAAAAGTGTGTGTGTGTGTGTGTGTGTAATTGAATACAGAAATGCGCCTTTTTGTTGCAATTATTGTATTGAGTTTGGTGTTCAAATATAATAAAATTGATGTTGTAATAGTGATAAGTAGTTGAGCTAACTAGGGTGAAGTTAGCAAAGGACCATACACCTCAACCCGGGACATCAGTCAATTAGAATAACACTCATTCATAAAATAATAACAAAAAAAAAACAGCCAGACTTTGAACCCTTTTAAGTGTTTGCCGAACACTGTTCGGGTCTATTTCTAGAAAAAATTAACACTTATGGTCTCACTCCGGTGTCTATCTCCACCAGGGCTGCATCCATACAAGTTACCAAGTTAGTACTGCACCCATTTCTCTGAGACAAACTTCTCATATTTATTGGGTGTACTCATTAATGTTTAATAAGATACACACAAGTATGCAATCTGGAGTTTATTTTTCAAAAAGTTGATGTACCGCTAAGTGATGAACATACTCATATTGACCATGCATGAAACCAAACCACATAATATTTTAGTCTCGCCCTCGGCTCGCATAGCGAGCGATACAAAATGGCGTCCGCCATGATGCGTCGACGACGTTACCAAAATGTTAGCTGTTTTCTCAAGAGATTGTAAGAACTGGAAATAGTGGTTATAACATTGACAATGAGTCAAATAGATACCGTTTCTAACTGACCTCATTGTTGGGCCGTTGACCCTGATTCTGATTTCTTTGCTGATTATTGGGTTCGAATCTAGATTGGCGGAAACCTCCATTCCCTCCGCGGTTGTTACCACGTCGGCCACCTTGTCTCTGAGGCTGCGGGGGCCCACCGAATCCACGGTTTCCAAATTGATTCATATTTTGCATTTGCATGCTGTAACAAAGAGAAATGCAAATAGGACCAAATTCAATAAAATTCCCACATTTTGCGAGGGCAACTTTTCTTGTGCTACGCTACTCACCTCGCAAAAACTATTTATCAAGAGCCCTCGCTGATTCCGTTAGCCTATCGGGATAGTTATTCACTTCACACAAGAGTAAACTGCACGAAAGCTGATGATTACAATAATCAATCGCGATTCGCGAACGACCGATGCCGATGAGTCGACGACGCTTGCAAGAAGTCAACGAAGTCAAGAACCCAGACGGGTAGAGGGGTAGAGAGAGGGGCAGAGAACTTTTCTTTTACCTCGCTAGGGTAGGATGTACGAGTTCGAGTTACGAGTTACCCAACTCGAACTCGTACATTTACATTTTTAGTTGACGGATTTGCAACTACTGGTAGGTGGTTGCAATTTTCTGTCCAGTTGACTCAATCTGTGAAAATATATAAACACTAGCTGAAACCCGCGACTTCGTACGCGTGTGAAACTTTCCACCAAAATATGTGTCAACCAGCATACGATGAACCTCGTAGAAAATGGTAGCTTTTGGTTTAGAGAGTTCAAGCTGTATCTAAAAATCCACGACTTTGATTTCAATAATATATAGCCTATGTTTTAATCCGAAAAAAGTGCTTCCGAATGGTAAAAATTTCATTGAAATTGGTCCAGTAGTTAAGGCGTGATCCGCAAACAAACAAACAAACAGACAAACTCGATTTTCGAAATCAGATTCGTTTATTTAGTAGATCTGAATATTTAGTTTATCCATTATCTTTAAGTTCTGTTTGTCGCTTTTGTACAGTTTTATTGATCGAGTGAGCGAAGCGAACGAAGATCTTAGTGACAACTTGGACAAAAATGCTTTGTATGTTTGTTTGACGAGATCTTTTGAACCGCTTATTCGATCTTCATAAAATTTGGTAGGTATACGGATAGTACTCTTAAGTTTTACTGGTTTGTTAAATGAAGTAAATCAGTCAAGGGGTCGTGAAGTTATGAGGGTCCAAAGGGAGTAAAAAAAAAAGTCATACAATAATATCAAGTGGGGTGTCATAATATGCAAGGGTTTTATTAAGACATTCCAAAATCGTTTTTAATTTGATTCTAGGTCTAATAGTTTTTGAGTTGTTGTAAAAATTATAAAATTGGCAAACCCAGTATAATGTGAGCTCTCATTTCTTGGAGTTTCAATGATTTTGTAGTTCAAGTAAGACTGGTACATAGCTAAACGGCGATTTCGAAGCGATTTGCAAAGTTTATTACAACCATTGGTCAATAAAAATTGTTTGGGTTTTATTAACCTCCGGCCGTCACGAGATCTCAGTTCGGGGCGAACTACTAGTATAGAAAATAATGACTTGTTCTAGGTTTTCGTGTGTACGCTTCAACTTCGGGTCGAGTTGAATTCGGTCCGCATTGAATAGAAAACCAAATCAAGCAAAAGTTTCAAGTAACTCATACATTACTTAAGCTTCGGTCATACACAGCGAATACTCGTGGCGCAGCGACTATTTGCTGTGTGACCGAAGCTTATCTAGTATTATTATGCGTCGCACTAAGACCAAGTTGAGTCAACTCGAGATGTGACTCGCATCAATAGATAGCAACTCAAATTACTCGAGTTTGAAAAAACCCAACTCGTTACATCACTACGCTATGGTACAAGAAGGGTACTTTTTTTATGCCATAGCTGGCAGGCTTGCCAGCACCGAACACCTATTCCTCTTGCCAGACAAGACACCCATGCATGGGTGTGCGTAACCCTTTCGGGGAATACAGTTCTATGTAAATATTAATATTATTAGCAAATAATTTACCATTGCAATCCTACTAGTAGTAAGTTCCTTTTTGAAGATTTTTAAAATTTTAAACACTTATGTAAAGTAATATTCGTTTCATTTGATGGTCCCAACCTCATTAAATTAACAAAATAAAGATTGAGATTTTCAAACTTTAAACTTGTACGAGTTTATGTTCTAAAAGTACGAGATATTTGGCAGCCGGTATGAGAAAAAAACTTTGAACACCTGGCAACCCTGGACCTTCTTCTTCTTTTAAACCGTGGGCCTGTGTCCGTCATTTCGACAGACAATTTTGCTGCCAGTGTCAAGTGATAAATTTGAAATAAGTCAAGTCTTTGCTAAGGTCTAATAAAACGTGACATTGGACACGAGTTTTGACATTTTTTGAAACGACACATAGCACTTTTATTTTAATAGTTTTTCTTGTGTTATTGTGAGTATTGTTGTTTAATTTTGGTGGAATTTTAACCAATAATACTTAGGTCGTAACATAAAGTGTAAGCCATTGGAATAAATGTGTGTAAAGTGGTTTTTCTGAATGTGAAAATTCGTGTTAGGTTTTGAAGAGAAAATCCACCATTTTCTTTTCAAAACAAACGACAGCCGACTTGACAAATGACTTGACTTGACTTATTTATTACAATTTTAACACTTGACATTGGCAAAATTGTCTGTCGAAATGACGGACAGAGGCCATTAATGAAGAGAAGAAGAAGAAGAAGAACGTGACATTGGCGAAATTGCGGGCAGCACTGCAAAGGCCATAGACAAGAATTGAATTGAAGTCAAGTCTTCGTCAAGTCGGCTGTCGTTGGTTTGTTGTGCCACCGAACAGCCACAACAAAAGAAGAAGAAGACCTTCACTTGCCTTCACTAGCTGTCACTGGCCTTCACTTTAGAGGTGTCAAAATCGGTTAATTTTTTTTATTAGTTAATGTTATAACGATAAAAAAATATATCGTTATTTTTAATGATTAATTTTATTTGAATAAATATTCGATAAACTCGCTTAGATAAATTTATTTATACGCATGAGCGAATGATTGATATTAGCAGAGAGCGAGCACAGACAATTTTTCATAGACAAAAACATTCACCGTTCACACGAACGGTCCACAGATAACAAATATAAGGGCATCCTACACAGGTTTACTTTTCATATTTCAATAAAATAAAAACTTTTTCTTGCAGTATTTGCAGGTAGCCAACTTTGCGACGCCACCGCCGCCGCGCCTGTACATTAGAATAGAATAGAATAGAATAATTTTTATTGCCAAAAATTATTCTATTCTATTCTATTCTAATGTACCGGCGCATCGGCGCGCACATTGATCGAAATGGTTCCATATATCCGAACTTATTCTCGGCATTTTTCACATAATACGACTTCGAAACAAACACTTTCTTCCATCTAACGATGGCGCAGAAATGCAAATCGCAAGTCTAAATAAATTTTCGTCTCTTAGGTCTCATTCATTCAATCATTGTCATTCATTCAATTTGCCAAAAATAACAATTGTATTCATGATCCTTGGATAAAAATTATATTGTGTTTTATTTTAACCAACTTAAAGCATACAATTGAATGCAGATCAATGTTGTTAAATATACACTAAACGACTTAATTATCGTAAGTAGTGGTTCATTCTATATTGAGCTTTATCTCATAGATAATAGAGTACACAGTCAAAAATGCAGATGAAGCCGGAAATGAAATTAAACGGCCGCTTCCCGGCACATAGCACTACCTTCAGGCCTGTCACTCTAATGAAAATATGAAAATTACTCATTATATCTAGGAAGCGTAGGTTCAAATTTCAATGCATTAAAATGAAAGAATACCTTCAGGCCGGTCACTCTAATGAAAATATGAAAATTACTCATTATATCTAGGAAGCGTAGGTTCAAATTTCAATGCATTAAAATGAAAGAATAATTTTCGTGGTGAGTTATAAAATTATTCATTATATCTAGCAAGCGTAGGTTCAAATTTCAATGCAGTAAAGAAAGTGAATAATAAAAATATTACCTACATAAGTTCACCTTGTGTTGAAGTGAAATAACATGTGTTATTAAAAATATTCGAACACCGCCATTTTTTTTAACAAATGTTATTGTTATTTTTTTTTATTCGTTTTTTTCATTAGTTGAAAGAAATATTAAACACCTATACTTCACTTCACTTCACAACGGTGTTTGACACCCGTGCTCACACCAAACAGGTGTTCGGTGCAACCAACCAACAACCAAATCCACAAACGATTTCTCTAAAGAGTATTCTTTTTCTATGATTTCTTTTAGTGGGCAAGCTGGAGCAAGCGTTGAAGCGAAGCGTTCCACCATAGAACCCGTGAGGATTGCATGGAGCTACGTACCTAGGCACCTAACTAAATAAAGTCTTACAAGAAGGAAGCCAACAACAACAATGGAATTAGAATTACCGGCAGCAGAAGATAGTGATGGGGATATGCCCATTAACATGGATATAAAGTACCCCATGCTAGCATTTGAAAAACAAATCTTCATGGATGTTTTTGAAAAGGATGCACTAGTTGTTATGGCTAAGTAAGTACCCACCTATCAAAACAATTAAAAATACCTGCTATAATATTCTACTTCTATATACCTGTCTTACTAATAATGTTAATTGTTCCAGGGGTCTAAATTATAATACGGTTTTATCAAATTTGTTATTTATTTACAATGATCCGGCAAATTTAGTGCTTGTAGTCAATAGCAGTGACCATGAGGAAAAGTATTTTATGGATAAATTTAGTCTTGCAACACTACCCAACCTAGGCCAAGAAAGGTAAATTCACTTAATAGGCCACTGTTGGCCAAACAGTACAAGACAATGTGGTTCACACAATTAACAACCCTTAATGAGATTAGCGCAGCATTACCCAGCTGCAGGTGTTGTTTGGCTGTGCAACTGTGCATGTTAACAGCAAATAATAATAGTTTGTTACAACCCATGAAGTTAAATAGGTAGGTACCTATATGAAAAAAAAATCTGAAATTTAGGGAATATTAAGGCAGTCTCTCACTTACAGTTTTTGAAAAAACCAGGTACGCAGTTTTGGTTTGAAAGCCTAAGTGTAAAAGTCCATTCACACTTGACCAGTCTCGTTTTTAAATGCTTCTCAGCAATTGCAAAGCAACAATGTTCAAATTTGCAATAAATTTCAGAGAAAAGGCATACCTAGAAGGTGGAATACACTTTGTTTCTACTAGGATTCTGGTAGTTGACCTCTTAAAAAACAGAGTGCCAATCTCTCACATTACAGGAATCATAGTATTGAGAGCCCACACAGTGTTGGAATCTTGTCAAGAAGCATTTGCTTTACGATTGTACAGACAACAAAATAAGGTATGATTAGTGCACCTTTGTAATCATAGCTTTGCAGGGGTCTACGTTTCAAAAGCTATTGAATTTATATTGCCGTGGCAACCTAGCTTTCTAAATTACTTACTTGTTTTATGGTTGTAATATATCACTTTAAAATTATTAGGACAGGCGACGACACGACGATCAAAACAGGCATTCCGTGCTGTCGTGCTAGTTGAATAAAAATTTGTATATTGCAAAAATACCTGGATGTTTGTTCTATGTTATTGCAATAAAGGCAGGTGCTTATTTACAAAAAAAATGTATTTAAGTATGTATTCTATCGGCAATCTAAGTTCCCATAGAACAAGCTTTACTTAGAGAGGACTATGGGGCATTGTCCAATGTCCAAGAATATTATTTATCTATTATTTCAGACTGGCTTTATTAAAGCATTCTCCAATGCTCCAATATCATTCACTTTTGGATTTCACCAAGTTGAGAAAGTAATGAGAGCACTGTTTGTGAAGGAATTATTTTTGTGGCCAAGGTATGTGGTAATGTGATCATTTAAAAACTTTGTCACTTGTAAAACGGATTCCCACTTGATAAGCCAACGGCATTGTGAATATTGCAGGAAGTTTGTAGGGAGGGATCAAAATCGTTCTTAGATAGAGAGAGATAACTCATACAAAACCAGACTGACAAAACACCCCAATCCGTTGGCTGTGAAACTACTGGAGCCAAATACCCAAAAACATTGAAGCGCCACCCATCCATCCAATTAAAATTCTTCTATGGAACCAGATTAGAAGTGGTCTTATTACAACCTGTACTAGTACAAGTACCCATGTCCAGCAGAACATTTTCATTTTATCCTGTTAAGCAGGCAAGCTTGTATGAGTTAGTGGCCAACTCTGGTGACGGAGTTTTTAGGCCGGCTTAAGGTCTCCGTCATGGCTTAACGACTGCTAGAGCCGGGACCGACAGTTTTAACGTGCCCTACGAAGCACGGAAGCGCTCAGATGTTAATGCCACTAACGGTCACCCATCCAAATAGTGACCGCGCAGAACGTAGCTTATCTTAGATAATCAGAGAAGATTGACTAATCAAGCTTAGCCACGAGCGCTTCTTTATCCTGTTGATGTTTACTCGTAGGTTTCATGGTACTATCATAAAATGTCTTAAGGCGAGGCAAGCCCAAGTAGAAGAGTTGCATATTCCTCTGACTACAAACACGAGTTTAATTCAAACTTGTCTTCTAGACATCATGAACTATTCTGTAAAACAGCTAAAGAGTATGAATAGAACATTAGACATGCAGGTATGTTGTTCAAAGATTTTTCGTAAGAAAATCAAATTAATTAGTGCAAAACAGTTATGGTAGGTATCAGTAATTCGTCATATATGGAAAAGTTAATACTAGCAATATTTTACAGGAAATAACCACAGAAAACTGTATCACAAAGAAATATCATAAAATACTGCAGTCACAACTAGACTGTGTTTGGCATCAGTTGAGTACTAGAACAAAGGAATACATTCAAGATCTGAAAATACTAAGAAGCATGGTCATGTAAGTATTATTTATAAAATTAAATGCCTATATTTTTGCTATCATAGGTAATGTATAAGATCTTGTCATAATCACTCATAATAGCTAGATCGATTTGGATGAACAGTTAGGAAGGTTAAAGCGGGTTTCACGTGAACGTTTCCTTTGTAATTTTTTTTAACAAATCTTTAAATTATTTGATCATTTGAGTGTTTTAGCCTCATTTAAATAGAGAAACGATGGACATCTAAGACTAAACGTACCTATTACATTATCCGAAACTGGTGTAGGTTACATCCAATTTTAATTGATAACTTTTTGTTTTAGAAATTTAATCCATGATGACTCAGTTTCATTTTATGCTTTAGTGAGTAAATACCGCACTCCTGAGTATGCTATGGTCAATTCTGGATGGATACTCTTAGACTCGGCGGAGCAACTGTTTCGAATGGCGAAATCTAGAGTTTTCAATTCTAAAAACGGTGAGTCGTCAACGGTTAGAGAAACCTAATACATATTTTTTTATAAAAGTTGGTCAAGAAAGAGTACCTACTCTAAACCGACGAGCGTATATGACGAACGCTTTGACTAGGTACTTATGTGACTCTTATTTACCTATACCAGAGAATATTAGTACAAGTACCACAGAATACCTAACGTACCTACGTAACGTACACACTTCTTTCGCTCTCATAGCAACCTACTCATAATGGAAACTGGCATAACGATAGTCATTGCTAGTCTTCTCATTGACAGCCACTGACCTTGACCAATGATGTCTACCTAAGTCATTTTATTCACTAAAAATAACAAGGATCATTCTAGAATTGTTTAATAATTTAGATGATTCTAGGTGCCCGTTCCTCGCCCCCAGAGCTTAGAGGCACGGGAAAGAAACTACGACATGGCGCTGTTTTGTATGATCCTTACAAACAAATATATGTATTTTAAGTCCTTATTAATTTTAGAATTTGACCCAGAAACTTCCCCAAAGTGGAAGTGTCTAAGTGACTTGCTACTCAGCGAGATACCAGAAGAAGTACGTAAAAAGAAAGACGGCACTCTTAAAAACACCAAAATATTAGTACTATGCCAGGACAACAGGACTTGTTGCCAACTTAACCACTACCTTACAATGGGGGCCAACAAATACTTGTTCTACACTGCTTTCCGACGCGATTTGACTATTAACACTGTAGCAGCTAAATACAACGGCTTAAAGAATACTGTTTCCGCTGAAAGTGATAAAAGTAAAAAAGAAAAAAAGGATGAAGTTATTGAAACCACAACTCAAGAATTGAGGGGAATGGACGATGAGTTTGATATGGATGACTCGAACCGGTCGAATTATTTGCTTACGTTAACGCAAGTGACGCAGAGTAGAGTCAGTAAGGAATTAGATGATACTCAATTCGAACCTCTTTCTCAGGTAACTATGCTCGTATTCGCATTAAAACTCAGATTAAGCATAGATTTCAGTAGAGATACTCATACAAAACTTGACAGGCGTCATGGCTCAGTCGGTAATAGCTCTGCCTTCCGTGCTGTGGGTCGTGGGTTCGATCCCCACCGAGAACAAACAATTGTGTGTTGTAAAAAACATAGATGTTTGTTCTGTGTCTGGGTGTTTCTATGTATTATAAGTATGTATTTACAAAAAAAATGTATGTATGTATTCTATCAGCCATCTAGTTTCCATCGTACAAGCTTTGCTTAGTTTGGGACTAGAAGGCGTTGTGTTAAGTGTCGGTGAATATGAATATATATAAACTAAAAAGTAGAAAAAAGAGCTAAATCGAAACTCAAGATAACTAGGCACATGAGTCTCGATTTATCTCGAGACTGGTATCGGTATTCGGTGATAGACCTTACTACTATTTACTTACAGATGGACAATTTAGATATGACACAAATTGAGACAGAAAAGCCGATAATATGCATTCAAACATTTAAAGAAAACGGAAGCGTATTCTCACTTGAGCGTACTCTAGAAACTTTCCGACCGGAATACATCATATTGTACCACAGCGATGTTGCAGCAGTACGTCAAATAGAGCTTTTTGAATGCAAGAAAAAACCTGAAGAACTTATCTGCAAAGTTTACTTTCTAGTTCACGATAAAACTGTGGAAGAACAAGCATACCTTACGTCGTTGAAGCGCGAGAAACAAGCATTTGAAATACTGATTCAGACTAAAAGTGTGAGTTAAATAACTAGTAGTTCGCCTCGAACTGAGATCTCGTAATATTCCCGTGATGTGAAATACCCACAGAAATTTATGCATTTATGAAAGTGTAAAAGTGTACAAATAAATGTTTATTTGCCCACTCTATAGGTCATGGTAGTACCCTCTTATCAAGACGGGAAGACCGATGAATATTTCAATATGAATGACGATCCAGTGGATGAAACTCTTGTCGATACTAGAAAAGCAGGTAACGTTATGAACTAAATCCTACTAATAAACGCGAAAGTTTGTAAGGTAAGGAAGGATATATGGATGTTTGTTACTCTTTCACACAAAAGCTACTGATCCGATTTGGATGAAACTTGGAATATACATTTATTATATGTACCTATATTGCCCGTGACCTGGATTATCACATAGGCTACTTTTTATCCCGGAAAATCAACGGGATCCAACGGGACATGAAGGAGGGCGCGGGCGGAAGCTAGTAATAAATCAATTTGCTTGGACATTTCACACAACGCCTTCTAATCTCAAACTAAGTAACTACTCGTTTTTGAGCCCTAAATGACTGGGCTTAGGCTCATATGATTCGTTATGACGAGTCGAATAGATTGGGCTTGGTAAGGTAACCGTGTTTTTAGTTCATTCACATGACTGGTTTTTTCAACCTCTATGAATTAAGGGTTAAGAGAGGCATGAGATGAGAATGTGAAAAGACTAATTTACTTAATACATACAGGAGGACAAGTTACTGGGCCGAAAGAAACCCCCATGGTTGTAGTAGACATGAGAGAGTTTCGCTCGGATCTACCGGCTTTGCTTCACAAGAAGGGCATCAATATAGAACCTGTTACTATAGCCGTAAGTTATGGTTGAAAATCTTACGATACTAATATTATAAACGAGAAAGTTAGTAAGGATGTATGTAGGTATGTACGTTACTCTTTCACGCAAAAAACTACTGATCCGATTTGGATGAAACTTCGAAAAAATATTGTCCCTGACCTGGATTAACACATAGGCTACTTTTTATCCCGTAAAATCTACGGGATCCAACGGGACGCGAAGGAAATCGCGGGCGGAAGCTGGTAATGACATATTTTTGTTATTTATCCGACACAAACTCAATAAAAAAAACTTTATGATTCCACAGATTGGCGACTACATTCTCACACCAGACATTTGCGTGGAAAGAAAATCCATATCGGATTTGATAGGCTCTCTGAACTCCGGGCGACTTTACACTCAATGCACGCAAATGTGCCGCAACTACAGCAGACCAATACTTCTGATAGAATTCGACCAGAACAAACCCTTTAATTTACAGGTAAGAAACACACAGGCAACATATCAAAACATTCTAATAAATAAAATCCTAAAATTTTTACAACGTCGTCGAACCATCAGTTTGGGTGCTTTGTCTTCCGGTTTAAATTAATAATTAACATATCAGGTCAAAGGCATCTCTTTCCTTTTCTCAGTGGCCGTAATCTTAGTACCTATAGTATTTTGTGATACAGGGCCACTTCGTCGTATCATCCGACTTGTCAGGCGCAGATATCCAACAAAAACTGCAGCTCCTTACTATCCACTTCCCGAGGTTGAAGCTTGTGTGGTCGCCGAGCCCCTACGCCACAGCCGAGCTATTCTATGAGCTAAAAGTAAGTGTTTATAAAATCGCTGTCACTTTTAAAAATTGTTTTATAAGGGGAAAATCCCAAGATTTGGTCATTTGTCGATGATTTCCGAAACCAAGAAAAACGGAGGTCGTTCATTAAACAATAGCTATGCGGAATCAATCATCCGCTTCGCTACCCTTACCTTGAAGGTTTACTAAAGATTCAATAGCTAGTAAGGCTCAGTTGCATTCCTTTCTATGAGATAGATTGTCAGATTCCAGATGGACAATAAATATTTGTTAGTAAAAACTATTTATAATATGTTGCAGCAAGGCAGAAAAAATCCAAGTGCCGCAGAAGCATTAGCACTGAGCGGCGAAAATGCTGCCGACGATATGAACTACGAAAGATACAACATATTGGTCCACGATTTCGTGCAAAAGCTACCAGGAGTGACCTCCAAAAACCTAGCAAGGATCATGAACAAGGGAATTTCTATGGATAATCTGATAACTTTATCTCAAGTAAGTTTGTAAACACTATGCAAGTAAGGTTCTACACTTTAGGCCAGTTATTATTTTGATACCAATTGAAAGTATTTTTTTCAGGAAGAACTTTTAAAAATCACTGAGAACAAGAGTGAAGCAGATATGCTGTATTCGATTCTACATGTTAAGGCAAAACCAGCGGATACCGGTAAAGAAGAAAAACCGTTTGCAAAGAAGAAATTCATAAGCAAATTCAGAAATATCAAAAAATAATTTATTTGTACAAAAAGTTAAAATAAATAATTATTAAGTTAATATAAGTTTACAACCCACAAATCGTAAATAACTTTCCAAGCCGCCATTGTAAACAACTCTACATTGGATAATTATGTAAGTATGTCATCTATTGGGCTAGGTACTTCGCTGCAGTTTGTTCAATGCCAAGGACCTAAAACAAAAAATACACCTATACAACGTGTAACAGTACCCCCCCCTATAGCCTGGTGTAGGATAAGTATACAAAATAGAATCACAGTAGAGTACGAACTATACCAATGTAAGGAACGTTTTATACGTAGGTATCGTATTCGTAACGCTAGCGTATCCGAGATACAATGCGTTGTGATTGTGACTACGCTGCAACGTTTGGCAGTCGAAGTTGACGCGCAATACGTCGTCGTTCTCGTAGACCGCTTCGCGTTCCCGTCTTCGATATGGCAATCGCGAAAGGCGTCTTCTGTGGGCGGAATATTGGCGTAACGACCAATGGTCATCACAATCAGTACGTACTCTTTACCAATAAGTCACGTTTTGGGTTTCATCCGGATTCACGGAGAACATGTGCTTGGAGAGCTCCAGGAAGAGAAAGTTGTCTCCAGCACGTTTTAAGAATACATACGACAATAAATTCCGTGTCGTATGTATTTACATTTCTATCCATCGTATGTATGACGTATATAGGATAAGTGTGGCTATTCCCTATCACATTTTATTTATGACCCATTTTAAAAATATAAAAAACTCAATAGCATGTTCATTTAGGTGCCTTAAAAGTAAACAAAAAAACCTTTTATTTCCTTTATTTGCTGAATATCATTTTCATACTGCACAACATCTAAACCCTGCAAAGTTATATTCTAGCTAAACACAATATTAAGTAAGTAGCTATATCAACTCTAATTCATGTATCATGCAAAAAATTATATTTTACTGATGAGTATCAAGGGCCATACAATGTAAAATAAATAAAAACTTTATTAATAAGTACCTATACATTTGACAAATTCATCTTATATACCAAGCAAGTTTAGCAAATTCATGATAATACCACTGAGCTGTGAAACCTTTCAATATACATTGTAATAATACAAGTAAATATTCTTACCTAGATTTTAAATGAGGTGACTATGTCTATCAACCAATGAAAGTGTCACTCACGGTATTGATGGTCCTTGTCGGTCAAAGGCACATAGATCACACTCATCAGTTTTTTCACTGTTGTTGTACCATCTTGTGCTTTATCAACCTATAATAAAGAACATTTTTGTGAATTAAAATATTGTAAGAATCAAAGTCCAGACTAATGTATTACTGACAGACAATGCACACTATGCACAGCATAAATCACTGGTCCTAAAAACTTATAGGTATTTTGTAGGGTTATTTTATTGTTATTTTGTTTTTTTTTTGATCAAGTAAACATTCTTTTCTAACCTGAGTAAGATGTTGCTCTCCTCCTTCCGGTCCGACTGGAACAATAAGTCTTCCTCCAGGCTTTAGCTGTTCAACTAACTACAATCAAACACATAAGGTAAAAATTAAATTAATAGGATCACAATAATGTTGTTTTATAGCGGGTCACTGACTTACTGCTTGAGGTACGGTAGGTGCTGCTGCTCCAACATGAATAGCATTATATGGAGCCTCAGTTGGGAAGCCTAATCTCCCATCACCGACTGAAAAATATGTCAACACTTAAGCCACTTTGACAGGATCAGACTTTGCTTGAATTGAATAGACTCCGATGCCTACTCGGACGACTCATATCGTGTAAACACGAGTGCGCTCAGATTGCGTGTTTATGCGGCTTTAGAAATACTTCTGTATTTGATACCCACTCTCTATCTCAGTAACCAATGCCAAATCAAATAACTAAATTAAAAGCATACAAAGAAAAATCTTACCTAGCAGTTTAACTCTTTCAGACATAATCAAATGTGGGTTATCATTCTTTATATTCTTTGCTGCCAATGTAACCAAGTCAGGGATATGTTCAACACCAACTACTCTGCCTGTCTCTCCCAACATGATAGCCATGCATGCTGTAAGATATCCAGAGCCTGATCCCACATCCAAAGCCTTTTCTCCAGGCACTAACTGATGCTTGAGCCTTTCCAAGGCAAGTGCATGCTACAAAATAATTATAACTGTAGTAGAATACATTTTTTTGGATTATTGAAACTTGTGTTTTTAAATAGTGTTACCATGTGAGGGGCACTGATTGTAGCTGAAAACCCAATGGATTGTGGAGAGTCATGGTATGGAGCATAAGGACAGTAATTCTTTCTATCAACAGCAGTCATTGCGCTGGCCACAGCATCTGACTTTATTATTCCATTTCCTGAAAAGGTATAGGTAGCTGAAGCTCTATCGTTTAGTGTTTCAGAATTGGTTGGATGATCAAAAAACTATGCAAATACAAATAAATAGTTTGCTAATAGGTAGCACCTACCTACACAGGTAGCAAAAAAATTACCTCTTAGATTTCTCACCAAATCAGCATTGCTGATACCATGACTTCTCCAAGCCATGATTGCTAGTGTTGTTGTGTAAACCTTATTAAAGTTACCTACTCCATGTAAATTCAATTTCTTTAATTCAATCGAAACCAAAACAAAATTAAACAATACAGTTGTAGGTAGGTACAGACAGTTTTCTTTTTGTTTTGAGTCCATATATTGCGCAGCATGGTAATTCGCATCAGAATAATGTCCAACGCGATATGTAAAGGTAATGTTACATCTGTTCAACAACAGGCAATTTTGTAGAAAGCAACATGTTGAATGCCCGTTTTGGAATGAGTCTTGCAACAGAGCGTCGACCGTTCCACAAAATAAGGCTTGTTGAAATATTTAGCTTGTGAACCCACTCAACCCACAGCTCAAGGTGCATTTACGCTTATACAAAAATTTGTTGAAGCAATGGATTGTATAGTATAGTATAGTATAGATTTATTGCTTCATGTGTAGTACAGGGTCTTAATGGGTAGGTAGTACAATAGTCATTACATGAGCCCCGCAGGGGCATTACAATTTGCAGGCATTGCCTGTACGCTAACAAAGTATGCATTTAATACTATTTCTAAAGACTTCTTATAGGTAATAGGAACTTTATGTATGAACTTAATATTAAATAGTAGTTATCTTTAGTTTTAGTTATATTTGGTCTTCCATAAATTCGGTGATACTATAATAGCATTTACATATGAGGAGTTTTTTTAGTTTACTTTTAAATGTTGTCGTACGCAACAGCTTTCAACATGACTACTCTCCACAAAATTGCCTGTTGTTGAACAGATGTAACTCCACCTTAATAATCACCCAAAACATGTTTTGAATTATCGTGCTACACATTATTTGCGGTACGCCTATTTTTTTTTGGCATGTCCTGTCATCACATGTATTAGTGTAAATTTTTTTTTGTGTTGCCCCGAATGTCATTGTCCATGATTGTCAACGTCAAATCAGTTAAAAAAATCAATCAATGTGATTCGATATTTTCCACCATTTTCTTTTCAAAACAAACGACAGCCGACTTGACAAATACTTTTTTTTTTTTTTTTTTTTTACCTCTATTTATTCACAAAGAAAATTACAACTAATACAGTATTTACAATATTTACAAAATACACATGAAACAGTTGAGCTATCTACAAACCGTACAAATACTTGACTTGACTTATATTATATAAAATTCACCACTTGACACTGGCAAAATTGTCTGTCGAAATGACGGACACAGGCCATATAGGGTAAAGAAGAAGAAGTTAGATTAGAATTTTTTCATTGTTGTATTCACAGTATAGGTGTTTAATATTTCTTTCAACTAATGAAAAAAACGAATAAAAAAAAAAAACAATAACATTCGTTAAAAAAAATGGCGGTGTTCGAATATTTTTAATAACACATGTTATTTCACTTCAACACAAGGTGAACGTATGTAGGTAATATTTTTATTATTCACTTTCTTTACTGCATTGAAATTTGAACCTACGCTTGCTAGATATAATGAATAATTTTATAACTCACCACGAAAATTATTCTTTCATTTTAATGCATTGAAATTTGAACCTACGCTTCCTAGATATAATGAGTAATTTTCATATTTTCATTAGTGACCGGCCTGAAGGTATTCTTTCATTTTAATGCATTGAAATTTGAACCTACGCTTCCTAGATATAATGAGTAATTTTCATATTTTCATTAGAGTGACCGGCCTGAAGGTAGTGCTATGTGCCGGGAAGCGGCCGTTTAATTTCATTTCCGGCTTCATCTGCATTTTTGACTGTGTACTCTATTATCTATGAGATAAAGCTCAATATAGAATGAACCACTACTTACGATAATTAAGTCGTTTAGTGTATATTTAACAACATTGATCTGCATTCAATTGTATGCTTTAAGTTGGTTAAAATAAAACACAATATAATTTTTATCCAAGGATCATGAATACAATTGTTATTTTTGGCAAATTGAATGAATGACAATGATTGAATGAATGAGACCTAAGAGACGAAAATTTATTTAGACTTGCGATTTGCATTTTTGCGCCATCGTTAGATGGAAGAAAGTGATTGTTTCGAAGTCGTATTATGTGAAAAATGCCGAGAATAAGTTCGGATATATGGAACCATTTCGATCAATGTGCGCGCCGATGCGCCGGTACATTAGAATAAAATAGAATAGAATAATTTTTGGCAATAAAAATTATTCTATTCTATTCTATTCTAATGTACAGGCGCGGCGGCGGTGGCGTCGCAAAGTTGGCTACCTGCAAATACTGCAAGAAAAAGTTTTTATTTTATTGAAATATGAAAAGTAAACCTGTGTAGGATGCCCTTATATTTCTTATCTGTGGACCGTTCGTGTGAACGGTGAATGTTTTTGTCTATGAAAAATTGTCTGTGCTCGCTCTCTGCTAATATCAATCATTCACTCATGCGTATAAATAAATTTATCTAAGGGAGTTTATCGAATATTTATTCAAATAAAATTAATCATTAAAAATAACGATATATTTTTTTATCGTTATAACATTAACTAATAAAAAAAATTAACCGATTTTGACACCTCTAATTCACAGAGTACTTTTGTTGTATTGTTGTAGGCGCAATTTTTTGTACTTTACGCATTCTCTCTTTATAAGTATTTGTTACTCTCATCACAGAGTAACTTAAATTAAACAGGGAGAGCCGTCCGAGCGAGCGGACCACTCTAAGCTATGGTGTGTGATGGACCAGATCCTCCTGAATATAATCCTCAGGAGTTAACTCCTCCTCAAAGGCATGAGCTAATGAATGGAAACGGAGATGACAGCGATGATGAGAATGATCACATTGGCTACGAGCCACTACCGCAAGGTCCAGAAGCTGTGCATTCCGATCATGAAAGTGACTATGATGCAGAGGTATGAAGTTTACCTATTCCAATGAAGGTAGGTAAGGGGCACTGTCGGAATCGAAGGTTTTATTCAGACTGGGACAAGTCTTCTCTTCTCCATCAAATTTACTATAACCTACCTACCTAGTTGGGTACATAAATATTTATGTTAATTACTTTTCTGATAGTCTTTAATATGCTTTCTGGTTGCAGGTGTTGTGACGTTATTAAGGAATAAATATCCAAATAATCTTCACATAAATAATATTTCCTTTGCATGCCTGGTAGTAAAAAGTTTTTTTTTTTGCAGGAGCATCTTGGGTTATACATCCTAAGCACCTTCATAGATTGTAAACTATTCCCTAGCAGGCATGCTGTGGATTCATATTTTTAATTTGGTTTCTTGCAGAGCCCAGAAGGACCAACGAGTGATGTCCCACCAATAGAAAGTATGGAGTCAACTCTAACTAGAAATGTTTGGAATGCTCCACGACCTGCAGAAGATCCTATTCAGATGGACAATGAACGAGCACAACAGGTAAACAAAAATCAATACGCTTGGATTTGGGGAGACCTTTGTTACATACTCAAACTACAGGGTTAGACTAATGTAGGTACATTAAAATGTAATACTTATGAAATGTGTTATATTATAATTGTAGGTGATGAGTGCTATGGCGAACTTTGCATTGCCTGAAGCATCAATCCCAGAGTGGGCACAGAGTATTACAGAAGACCAATGGAAGCAGACACTCAATGACAGAATAGAAAAAATTAAGAATAACACTTAAGGATAATAATTACGTAAATATTCCATTATCTTAGTTTATTATTTTCCAAACAATGCTTTCTTATATATTTTTTAAAAGGAACAATCAACTCACCAAAATGTTTCTAAAAGATCAATAGAAATGGCATGTATGTATGTAGGTAATCAACGTTATGCATATTGGCAACATAAAATAATAACTGAAAAATCATCTTACCACCTATTTATTGTTTTAATTATGTTTAAATATACACTATAAATAAATAGTAGAAAATGTGTGGATCAGATGAATACTATGTAATATTTTTGTTACTGTCAATTCAGACACCATTAAAATAGCTGCATTGTACAGTCAGTTAAAAAAAGGGGTATCTTTTATTTAACTGAGAATTTTTTTTTCGGTCAAATTAAAAGTACTAATAATAATTATATAAAATCAACCTAAGCTGTAGGATCAAAAATAACAGCACTGAATGTGACAAGGCCAGTCTGTTCATTTCGGATGAACATGTAAAATGGAGAATCAACATAAAATAGTTTTGCTGTGCGTGCCAAAATCCCTGCAGTTGCTGCCACAGCCTCTGTTCCATATTCTGCAAACAAACACAATTTATTCGAATAGATGAATAATGTCTGTCTTGGCAAGCAGATTTAATAATGGTCTAATGATAATACATAGTTATGATGAAATGAAAAACAAATAAAGCACTATGTGTGTAAATCAAGAACTGTTGGATTTGTAATAAAAATTGAGTAGGTTATATGTATACCTATCTACTTTAACAATTATTTACTCTGACTTCTATGTCATCTTTACGTTCTTCTCCTGTGCTCGTTTTCTGAAACTTTTAATGTTCATAATCATATGCCCAGTAAGAAAAAGCCTCTTACATTTGAAGGCAACATCGGAGCGCTTTTAAAATTTTTGTGTTCGTTATTCTAAGGGAATTTATTTCACGAGTCAATTCGTTGGAGGCTTAATGAGTGTGAGTGAACATCTTTGTTTATTTATGGAGGAAATGTGCATTATTTAAAATATGAATTTTAGGCCCAATACTGATTCACTGCTCAAACACTGATTAGATTTTCTTATGAAAATCGAATAGTAGAGTCTGACATAACCTTCCACCTACCCGAGGGTGGAGTGGATGGTATCCATAAAGGATTTTACTCAAGAAAAAAAGTTAGGCCAATGCTCATTGTAGGTAATATAAATAGTTATTGGTAGCCATCGCATCGGTTCTACCTACCAACTCGTGTGCTTGTTTTTGGAATTAGTCACTACCTACCTGACCATTTATTGAACGAAACAGAAAAAAACCCATTGTTCATCCTCACGACAAATAAGCTGACAATAGGTAGGTAAATCCTCAATACCATAGAACTTTTGTGTCTTGTGCGAAATGTAGTACGTAAATAGGTAGGTAACTACCACCTGCCTACCTATAAGTTCTCAGCCGTTGAAGATAAAGATATAAACACCGTAAGGAAACCCGTTATAACTAGTTTGCTTGCAAATTCTCACTCACGGGGGTTATACATATATAGCCAATTTGTACCTACTATTGTTATGCAAATTTTTGCGTGAAATTGAAAATAAACGGTTATTCACTAAACAAAAAATTATCCTTAAAATCAAGATGGCGGATGACTCAACGGATCGATTTCGACGCAAAACTAAATTTAGACTGTCAGTGACCACCCCTCAACGAATTTCCAAGGAAAATTGCTGCTTATAATTTTTTCCGGGTTCGCCCCTTTTTTTGAGAAAATTTGACTTGGCTTTTTTTTATTTTAGTTTTTTAACACACCAATTCAAATGAACATTTTAGATGTACCTACTACCTATTTTACGCTTGGGGCCGATTTAATTTGACGTAGCTTTAATTTATGTCTCTCATGGAGAGTAAGAAGGTATATAGGTACCTACCTAGTACGATGACCTACTTACGGTATAGTACCTACTTTACGTACCATTAACTGTCAGCTTGACATCGTGTAGCACGGAGTCGACGTGCATCCCTGGATTAGGCAATCTATTCAGCATTTCCTTCAACCCCATAGTGTCTCCTTCTGTATCGGTATTTATTCTAGAAATTATTGCTACTTCAGTCTTATTTGGCACCGTATTGGTATCTACCATTAGAGCAAAATTAGCTTCTCCCGGCGTAAATAAAGACTGCACTCCGAGAGCTTTCAAAGACTTATCCAATTTAACTTTGCTTTGAAGATCCATTTTGGGGAATCTTATCACAGACTTTTTTTTCACCATCTGCTTTATTAGTTGTTCTATTTTTGCGTAATCGAGACGACTCATTAAATCCAATAAGCTTATTTGATGAGGGAAATTAGGCTTTAACGCGTACATTGTCGTGATACTGTCATTGTATGGTAGCGCAATCATTTGCAACCCTGAAAACAAATTTATTTATTTGTTGTATTCCTCTAAGTAGGTCACTACTGAATGCAACACATTTTGCTCAAAGTCCAACTGAAATATCTTTTATTCAGTAAAATCACAAGGATCATTTAGAATACTCACCGTATTCATCAGATATTACGTAATCAAATGACCCCATATTTAACATTTGATCGACTAATATGACTCCGTTGGTTGGCTTCGTAAAGTTCAATCTAAAACAATTAATCATAACGTAATCAATAATAGGTACCTCGGTACCTACTTATAAGGTTTATTCTGAAAAAATAAGGTCCCTCGTGAAGCTGCAGCAAACCTAGATGGTGGGTGCCGTGGTAGTGCCGCTGCCGGCACTGACGGTCACGAGTTGTTCAGGAATTAACCAATTTGTAATAGTTCGATTCACTTCAGTAGAAACACCCAACTCTTTTATCAAGAAGAGCGAAGTCGATCTCTACGCTCCTCGCCGCTTCATTGGAAAACTGCTATCAAAACTTTTTGGTCCTAGGTAAATACTTCCAACTACAACTTTTTTCTATAAATCTTGTTGATGAACTTATACTTAGCCGTATATTCCGGTAAAAAGGGATGCATCCACTGGCCACGGAAATATAGTGCGCTCAATAACGCCACCTTTGTTTCTTCGGGAAGTGGCTTGAGCAGAAAGTTTTGGAGTTTTCCCTGAGTGTGCAAACTCACCCACCTGCAAAGATAATCTCATTATCTATTGAAATAATACTAGTACCTAGTAGTTCTATAATAATACAGGTATTTCGCTCCGAACAGAGAACTCGCGATGTTCCAAAAAAATAAAACGCAAAAAGAACTTCCCAAATCGCATCGATACCTGGCTACCTAGTTCTTAGAACTATAAAGGCATTATTAAAAGTCTGAGAAATGGCTCACGGGCTACGTAATTTAAAGCGAAAATTGTAAAGTTAGTTCCTAAGTTATTTCAATTCTATCTTTGATAGATTTTGAATAATATAATTTTCCTAAAATTAGGTTACTTCCGATTCGCGCTAGGTACCTATTTTACTTGGCACATAGGTACTCATTTAGATAAGACTAGCCGTCGCCCGCGGCGTTGCTCGCGTTCTAGACCCTTTAGGATGCGATTTTTCAAAATTCCTTTCTTAGTGCACCTCTACACTATACATAAGGATACTACCCTCCAAATTTCATACCTCTAGGACTTATGGTTTAGGCTGTGCGTTGATTCTCTGTCAGCTTCAAAAGAGTTTTATATATTGATTGATGATGATAAATGATGAATTTATTTGATCACAAACTTTACAAGGTCAAATTCTGGCATGATATACAATAAACATACTCATTAATCATGTCTTTTACAAGAGCGCTTTCCTTGAAATCGACGCGGACTGCTTCTCCGTTGTAGACGCGACCCAGATACTCCTGAAACAGGTTCCGAAGCGACGCGCTACTATCTACGAACATGGCGTCAGCGTACAGCGTCTTTGAAGAACTTTCGTTAGAGTTTAGCTGAAGCAGCAAATCCCCAAACTGCTCGTGGTTCTTGCGATTTTGTATTACATCTGTTGGTTAAATTAAACTTACAAGTACATAATAGGTACTTATCCTGTGATAATGGTATGTTATGCCTAACTAAGAGACTAAGGTAATTTTATTTTTCCCAAAATGCAGCTAAAATTCTTCTATCATTGGAGACATTGTAATTTTTTGTTTTCAACATAATAATATGTCAAAAACTATAGGTATCTACCTACATTAGCTAAGTAGGAAGAGTATAGAAAAAAAAAAAGTACGAAACAAAAATCTTTCCACTAGTACCTACCGCTGCTAGTGCCTACTCTCAAAAAAAGGTACCTAAGTATACTTATGTCCTGGACTTAAATTTTTTAGACAACCCATTTGCAATATATTTATTGACCTAATTAATTGATAATAAAATAGTTTTCATTCATTAACCAGCTCGGTGAAAATCGTTGCATAGCGGGATCCTGTACTAGGTAGGCACATAGCGCGCGTTGATGTCATTTACTTCTGGTCTTTGACACGCTATAGCTAGCTAAGCAAGCATAGGTAGGTACCATGCATTGCATAGTCACGGTTACCTTGAGAAAATCCTATTGTACTTGCCAATTCCCTGAATGTCTTCCCAACTGTCCCCAATAGGGTCATTGCCAGCAGACCTGTTGGAAAAAAATGGCAACAATGGTATAAGTATGCACGGTTTATTGAAATTAAATTAATAACAAAATCAAATGAATGTCCATCCATTGGATTTCAAGTATTGATCGAGTGAGCGAAGCGAACGAATAATTGGAGACTTTCATGGTAGGTATTTTATTTTTCGACAACATCGCTAGATCTCAGTTCGGGGTGAACTTCTAGTTTATTTATTTATCGATTGATATAAGTACCTAGTAAACCAAATAAATAAATAAATAAAGATGTTGCCTCCGAAGATGTTTATTTTTATTTTAGTGTTTTTTGAAATTATTCAGAAGATTAAACCTTATAACTAGGTACCTACCTACCAAGTATCATGTAGATTTCTAGTTATCGAGGTTACAGTACCTATAGCTTATTAATCTGAGATTATAGGTAGGTAGTATCTTTACATAGCTTACCAGTAATAGACGTTGGAGATATAACAACATTTTCATCTTTGTCTTGCCGCATCATAGTTAGGAGCAATTTGTAACCGAACTCATTTACAGCATTGCCTATATTTGTTTCGGTGGCGGAGGAGGATTGATTTAAATTCCTGAAAAAGATAGTTTACAGGTATATAAGTACATACATACCTACATAAGTGTAAGAATAAACTTTGAGGCGCTCATTCGCTAGTGGCCTGCCTACTACTATTTAACATTATTGTTTTTGAATAATAAATGTAACGCGGGGTTAATATTTACGAGATATGGTTAAAATATTAATGTAAACAAGCATTACATAAATAAATATTCACGGACATTTAACACAACGCCTTCTAGTCCCAAACTAAGCAAAGCTTGTACTATGGGAACTAGATGGCTGATAGAATACATGTAAATTATTTTTTTGTAAATACATACTTTTAATACATAGGTAGCCATTTTAGGTAGCTGCGTTAGCTACCTAAAATGGCTGCTAAATCTTTTGTCATCTTTTAACTTTTGTCGATGAATGCTTTGTCGTTGTCACTTGTATGATAAATAACGACAAAGCATTCATCATCATCATTACTGGCCATATTCATCTCAAAAGATAGTATTCATTCGAGAAGATGACTATGAAGGGTATCCATTATTTAAAAAAAACAAGATTGTTGCGCTCATTGCTTGCAACGCTTAAAACGAGAACAGAATTAGATAGAGGTTAAAATAAAAATAACGAATTATAATTGAATGCAGTGTCTTGGGCACGCTTCCGATTGGTACTGATTTGGACCAGTTGAGCTATCTATATATCGTTTGCAACGGTTTGTAGATAGCTCTACTGTTTCATGTGTATTTTGTAAATACGCAATACTCTTTTTTTTCACCTCTGAATGTGGTGAAAATTCCCAAAGTTAGTACCTACCTAAATTTACTCAACTGGACTGTTTTTCCTGATTTTATCATTCGTACCTAATACTAATTAGATAGAAGAAGAAACTCAAAATGAACTTCTAATCAAATGAAATAAATATTTAAAAAAAAATTATACCTTAATAATTCTCAGTTCGTCTCTAACTCTACCATTTACGGCACCGCGCGCGGCCGTAAGTTAGGTGAAAATAAAACCAGGCTCATGATATTTATCCCCGGATATGGGGAATTTAGTTTTTTCTTTGGACGAGTCTATCTGGACCACCCTGTACCTACATTATTATTTCATACCTGATCTCCGTAAGGCATTCTAGTCTAGATAATGCCTAGGCAACGTATGTCCGTAGGTAGGTACTTACCTAATAATTAGAAATACCCTAGATACATCAAGTAGGTACCTACTTTACTTACCTACACAACCCAGATCTGCCTAATTCATGCATTGCCTAGACGGCCGCGGCCGGTGACGGTGTAGGCAACGTTATTATTCATCAGCACTATATAAAATATCTAATTGATCGAGTGAGCGAAGCGAACGAAGATCTTAGTGACAAGTTGGGCAAAAATGCTTTGTATGTTTGTTCGTCGAGATCTTTTAAACCGCTTATCCGATCTTCACAGAATTTGGTAGGTATACGGATAGTAGGTACTCTTAAGTTTTACTGGTTTGAAAAATTAAGTAAATTGGTCAAGGGGTTGGAAAGTTATGGGGTTCTAAAGGGAGTAAAAAAAAAGTCGTACCAAAATAACAAGTGTGGTGTCATATTTTTGTACGACATTTTTTTTATTCCGTTCGGACCCTCGTATCTTTACAAGCTCTTGACCGACCACGAGATGTCAGTTCGGGGCGAACTACTAGTAATAATAATCTGAACTTACTCATTTGTAGCTGGAATATGTGATTCAGGGTCTTCACATAAAACATTAGCTAATATGGTAAGTAAAAAGCATATTTCTTTGAGATCCATCATCTGAAAAGATAAATACATAATTTATTAGGTGCTAGGTAGGTACCGAGGAACTTAGTCAAATAAATTAGGGTTCCTTACTAAAACTTCAATAATGTAACCGACGCGAAGGTGTAAAAAAATGTTAATTAGGTATATAGGTACCCGTGCGAAGCCAGGACGGTGTTTCCATAAAATTAATCTTTTTATTTCATGTGTTCTTGATAGATAGCCAACCCATATAAAATAAAACATGTAGGTACCTAAATACGTACTCACGTCAATGAAGAAAAAAGGAAGAACCTAGCTGATCAATATGAATATAATAGTAATGGATGTTTGTTTAGTTAGAATTAAGCCATTATTTTAACTTTCCATTTTTGTAAGATCTCTTTTATACAGTTTTACGAATAAACGATTCTTATTCTAATGAAAGTGGGCACGTTACTCAGTACTTACCAAATAAAAAGATTTGTTTTCTAAATAAATAATAATAAATGATTTGCGTTTTCCAACAACAAATAAGAGACGAGCACAACGCCACAACACGACCACAACCCACAACGCGCGGCGCGGGCGTGCCGAATGAGCCGTTGCACATTGAGTAGGTAATAAACCTTGAAACCACACAGCTTTTCAATGCTATATGGGTAAGCACAGAATATTAGTAAGTTATCTAGTTATACGATTTTACTACGATGAGTTGTCTTTTGCATATTATGCACACAGCACGGTCACACATTTATATCCTAATTCCTTGCCTTGCACACACCACACAGTTCATGTCATGACAGACCGTAGGCACAGATCATAATATAATACTATAAGTACCGTAGGTAACTTCCTATAGTTAGTTTTGTACCTAGTTCGCACACGTCACGTTCTATTGTAAGTCTATTGTCTAATTTAAGTTCAAACAATGACCTCTTCGGGAGGTCATCTTTAGTGTTCCGTTCTGTTTTTCAAACACGGTTCGCATAAACATTAGTTCCTGTATCTCCCCAATAAATTAATATACCCAGCACTTAAGATGTTCTAGGTTTTACAACTTTCGTATGACCTGCCTTACACGTAGGTATGAGGTACATATTGAACTTGCTAAAAATTAAAACACCAGATTTTATCAATCTTTTATAAATATTGGTAAATATAGGTCAAATGTGGTACAATTAAAATCAGAGGAAATATTTTATTAATTTCATTATCAAAATGGAAACATCCACACATTATTTTCTACACTTTATCTATCATATTATTAAGTTCAAAAATTACAAACTGTTAAAAGAAATAAAAATATTTAGGTACCATAATATTATCTACTTTTATAGGAACATGAGTTTATTAGTGTTGAGACAGGAAGGTAAATGTTTTATTACTTGTGAATTTGCTTTACGATTATCAATTTGTCCCTCTTCCCGTGACTAACTCTAAACTCGTCTAACCATTATCTGAATCTAAATGTTAGATAAATAAATGCAAATAAATTTGTAAGGTTCTCGAAAATAGAAAGCACTTCCTTACGAAATAAACATATTCTCTACAAACTTATCTCTTTACGACATGCGATAGAGTGTAGAAAATTAACACATAAAACCAATAAAACTATTTTATTATAGTTATAGCTATGTACTACATTACATACATAATATTTATAATAAAAATTGCCCTAGCAAAGCAGCGCAACTTGCGATACTTTGTGGATTTTTTTAGACTAACCCATTCATATCGAGGTAATTAAAATCGATTTAAAAAAATTTGTAATCGTTTGAAATTTTAGTAGAACCTTCACTATCCTTCGCGATACTCCTCTTCTATATAAAACTATGCTAATAGTTAGGAATTACACGAAGCATAGTCTGCGAGATAATTAAGTTTGTTCAGAATAATTTAGTGAAAGTATTTATTCTAATTGAGTGTTTTATTGGTTTTATTTGTATTATTATGACAAAAGTAAGTCTGATTAAATATACAAAGACAATTATTATTTACGAACTAATTAATAAGAAATAACCATTTTAATACTTTAAGACATAAATAATAACACATTTAAACAATTTAACTGCTTCTTTGACTTAAAATCTCTTACGTCTATTTTTGACTACACTAATAGTATAACCAAGTCCGTTATATCAATATTATCCTATACTGTAATGTAAAGGCGGTAGGCAGACAACTTCTTAAAATTACAGACTCAGTAACAGAGTGTAATAAGAAAGTAGGTTAAAGTAAGGTTGACATTCCCACAAACATTATTTTTACATCGGAAACATATTGATAATAAGTTTTTCACCTCACCAAATCCTTCTTCAGTAAGTTTGTACTAATTTCGCTAGAGGCGTGCGCACATGTAACATATATAATAAAGCGTTTCGGATCTTTAGGACCTAGGAGACTCAGTACCTACTTCAGAACAGGGGCATTATGCTCAATTCGGCAGAGATTTTACTTTAATAGGGAGATTTTACTTCAAAATGACGTCGAAAGCTAGTTTCACCAGTGGGCGAAGCGAGTTTTCGGCTGAGATATGACGTCGTCCCTATTAGAATAAATTTCCGACGAAATGAGCATAATGCTCTTGCCCTGGCGCAACTTATGGTGGTATGCCACTGGTCAAAGTTTCAAAAAACAACTTGTGCATTGTATTAAAAAACCAAGTAATTCGAATATCTTTGACGAGTGGCATAATGTTATTCTATAAATTACTCCTTTTTCTGCGTTTGTAAGTAAAAAAAACCCAATGCAATCTTCGTGGACCCCACTAGACTGCATATGCCTACTGTAGATTTCTACATCAAGGGTTAAAACGTTCTTTTTTCATTGAAAAACGAACTCCTTAACCTAAGCCAATTCCTACAAATTAGAAACACTTTCATAATTATAAATAATTTTGCATCTACAATAGAGATTTTATAATTGAATGTGGTTGACATTATCATTGTTATCATAATTTGTGGTATTGACCATGAACCTTCTGCCTGTTAGGACACCATCACTGTCATATCAGGCATAGTTGAAATATAACCATAATAATATAACATCATACGTACAAGTACATTTATCATAAATACATGTAAAACATACACTCACACCATGCTTTTATTACTATCATTATGGTGACTTGAACTTAAAATGAATAAATGAATCAGTCTTTAAAATGACCACAATAGGGTCACACTACTATTTCTGTAATGTATGGTGCATTGTACTTGTAGTTTCACTCTGTTCCTGAGTCTAACTTAAAAATACATACAGTGAAAACTTACAATTATGTTCTTACAAACAAAAAAGCACTGCACATTAAAACTTCAACAAAGATACTTCAAAACCGCAATGCAACTTCGAGTATAATGTATTATCTAGAGCAGGTCAGTGTACAAACCACCAGCTTGGTTGAGAATGAATGAAACATGATTAACTACTAATAAGTTCAGAGATTGATTAAATCATCAGCTGAGATTGAATTTATTTATCTATGCAATGTAATTTAACTATGGAATAAACAGTATATTTTCATCAAAACTAGACTCCACTTTGAGCTATGGGAAGACATCTCTAGCGTAGCATAGCGCGATTCACGAGCCTCAACATGCTCTGCGCAAGCTCTACCCAGCAAGCATAGCTAAGCAGTTGCACAGCTAAGCAACACCTAGAAATGGCTCTGTGTCGCAGTGAAACCTTACATTTGATTTAGCACTATCATAACACTTTCAAAGAATTATTTAACTACAATCAATTTATCTGGGCTGGTTGCTGATATCATAACAAACAATCCAATAATATTAATGTGTGCTGATATTATTAGCTTGTAATTTATTGAACAACCAGCCTCAAGTCAACATCATTACATTATTTAACAATAATTTATTATTAATGTTGTGTAATTATAAAGTTTATACAACGTCTGTATAAAAAAAATATTTTATTGGAAAGTAATTATTTATTATAATGTTCTCTATTTACTTTTACATGATGTACAATATTGTATAGAAAACATTATTTTTTGGCTATATCTAAGTACCCTTAATTATGACCTATAAATAGAATTTTCAATTAGGTAATGCTAATACCAAGCAATTCACAAATTCTAATGAGTGATATTGGATACAATAGATGTCAAAAATGTTACTCCAAATAGCCACATCTCAAATGTAGAAAAACTCTTAAAAGGAGAGAATCTTACAAGGAATGATAATCATGTTACAAGTGGCGAAGTTACACCAACCTATAGTAAAATTTAACTAGATTTAGTGCAAAAATAGCAATGCACTGGGATATTTAATATATGCACAAAACAAACACTGGATTAATATTAGTCAAAAGTCAATTATACCTAAATGATAACTTACTAAATGATTTACTTTAATTTGCCATCAAGTCTGGGTAGTTCAAGTGTCAACTTGATACTAATATTGAGTTGTATTTTTAGGATTTCACATGTCTAAATGTCTCATAAATGTAATATTCTAAAGTTTTTAACAGAGTAAAGACTTGAGCTGTAACATAGACATTACAACTCAGTGAATTTAATATTTTTTTCTATTACATGTCTACAAAATGACTGGACATGGAATATTTTGTTAATTTACACCTACAAGTCGTAAAAGAGACCGCTCGTCGCCACATGCCTAAATGCACTGCATTTGCTGAAATTGTTTTACTCTAGAAACCAACTAGTACTTAAAATAGACAGAGACACAATTTAGAGTTCCAATCACTTTTAGTAACAAACATTGCTTGAACTTGTAGTTTGAAAGCCAGCACGCCTAGTTGGTAATTATTGCTTATGTGCAGTATTTGTTTTATGACACGTAATTTTAAAACAACAAAATATCACAAAGCCTAAAATATAATCAAAGACCACTCCAGCATCAATATTAGCTTTCTTGTAATAATTGGCACTTAACATGCTCCATTATTATCATTTTCGCCTAATCTTACACAAATCAGTCAATACTCTTTTCACTAATTTAAACTAAACAAGCCCATTAACATAATAATTACATTTGAGACTGTACATGTATGCTAAGCACAGTGCTGATCGGCATAGGCGACAACACATTCAGCTGACTAACAGTACCAATAATCAATTGAATGCACTGAACAGTGCAAACAAGTCACAGACTTATTGATTCTTCACTTTGGAAAGAGACTATAAAAATTAAAAACAATAATATTCGAGTCAGGGGTGCTCCCAAAGCAGAAGCAATTCTACAAACCAAGTGTAATAAGGTGAAGATGATCACGAGTGCTTAACGACGATAACGCCAGGCCTCGGCTGCTGCGGCAGCGGCGGCGGCGGCGGCGGCGCTTTCTTGGTGAGCGCGAGCGGCGCGTCGGCAGTCTCCTCGCGGAACAGGTGGTCACCTTCCAAGTGGCGGATCGCCTCTACAATAGTCTCAAGATTTTGCCGGCTGGTGCTGGCCAGATACAGCCGCGACGGCCCCTCGTTAGCCGCCTCCGGTAGCACCTCCACTTCGACGCGAGGCTCCGCCTTTATAGCCGCTTCCAACAAAGGCGCCACAGGAACCGTGGTGGCATCTGCTGACGGTACTTCCACTACTTCCTCACTCTCTAGTTTGCATTCTGTTTCTTCTTCCGTTTCAAAGTGCACAACTCCATGTGTTAGGTCACAAGTGGCAGTAGGGTATGTATTTGACTCAAGTGTATGTACACGTTCTTCGAGGTGACGCCTAAGCCGTCTTTCCTGGTCTAACTGCACACGTAGTTCTGCGCCTTCTATATCTTTCTTATGAGGTACAGTCAGCAATGCTACAGGAACTGCAGGTTCAGGTGATCGGGTGGTCGAGATTGTATCATCCGTTGAATCAGGAATAATTGAGGTAGCATGGGTAATGATTTCGCTTTTCCTCTTTTTTAGGGGTATTTCACCGCCTTCATGCTGATTGAGTAATCTCTTTAGTTGGCAGTTTTGTGAGAGAAGTCTTGTTTTTTCTTGTTCTAAGTTGTAGATATATTCAGCAGTCTGTTGTAATATAGCAGCCTGCAAAACAAAATAGTTGTTTAATTTAAGGTTTACTCACTGTGCTTGGTTTAACAGTTTGTGTAGAGTACTAAGTACTTTAGGTAGGTACCTACTCTTTTTCTATTTCCGATTTTAAGTGTAAAATTTAATTAAAACTATTCTATTGAATTAGAATTAAACCATGTTAACCAGAAGTTTCAATTTGACTAAACTGGATAAAGTTGGATATTATTGGAGGAAACTTACTTTACTTAGTTTTTCTCCTTCGTGGCGTGGTAGTAATGTTCTCAGAGCCTGGAAGCCAGCATTAATGCTCTGCATCCTCCTTCTCTCATTGCTATTGGCAATTTCTCTTCTTATTCTTTTCTCAGCCTCCATCGTTTTGCCTGGAGCCAGGTGTTTGTCTCTGGAATGATTTCAAACATCTTATTTTTTGTGGCTGATATTGTCAAAGCTTCACTATTTTATTTATAATTGGTTACAAATTCTATTATTTGTGTTGTATTTTCTTCTGCGTCCTATATGATCTTGTTGGTTTTCTGGGATAAAAAGTAGCCTGTGTTAGTCCAGGTTACAAACTATACATTTTCGTCCAAATCGGACTAGTTGTTGTAGTGTGAAACACAAACATCTAAACATCCAACTCTTCTATTTGTATGAACACCATGAGACAACAATTAGATGAATTTGTTATCCAATTTTATTCTTGTTTTGGAGAAGACAACATTGTACAAAAAAAATACTCATTTCTAATTAAAAACAAAGGGATCGTTATTTTAACCTTCATGATTAAAAATATCAATGGAACTGCATCATTTGCGTTGAATGTAAATACATCTGTTTCATAGTACGATATTTTCTGCGATTCAGGATGCCTACTACGCCTATTTGATTTGACCAAACATGGCGGCCCAACAGCTGACTTGACTGCTGACCGGTGGCGGCACGGGGCGTGATCATAGTCTGATGTGTGACTCGATGAAGCAATCAAACAAAAAATAACATAAACAAATATTGTCTAAGTAAAAACAAAACTTTATTGCTTAGTAACCTGCAACAAAACTGAAAATCATGCAAAATAAAGGCGACCACGCCGGTTATTCATACCTGGTAAAAGCGTGATCAGATGCTTCTTCTTCGTACAAGTTATAATCTTCTACCTCTAGCAAACAGACGTCATTAGCGTGTAATGACATCACTCCGATGTTATTTATTAGTTTTTCCACATCTAAATTCGGGAGAACACTCACAAAAAGCGATCAAGTAAAGTTTTATTCGCGGCACAATCCACAATGGCGGGAAATGACAATGAGTTTGGTCAGGTGACGCTACACTGTTTTAGGAGAATCCACAAGTCCAGGACATCAAAATCGTATCATAACACAATTTCCACACACACACAATTTACAATTCAACGATTTTTTCGTGAAAAACTTTAGTATTCTACCAAAAAACGTAAATTTTAGGAGGGAAGCATATGCACCACGCACAAGTCGCAACTTCGATTTACGAGAGTGAGTGAACCACAGACAATATGCATATGGCGATGCGATTGATTGATTTTTGAATTTATGAAGATTCATAGACAATGTGCGACCCCAAAAAAAAGCTCCTTGCCAAATGATATGGTAAAATAATTATTATTTATTTAGTTGATCACCAACATTAAACTTAAACTAACAAAATTAATAATCTACCTGCAATGTTAAATGTAGGTAGGTACATTAGCATAATGAAGTAGCAAACTACTAAAAAAAGGGATATAATGGTGTCGATTCTCTTGTTGCATCACTTGCATCCGTCTTTGTCTCTTCAGTTTATTGATTTAATTGATTTTATGTACATAAATAAAAATAACATTACAGAACATAGTCCAATGCGTTATTCTACTTTAAAAAAAAATTGCAATTTATAACAAAACCAAACCAATGAGAAAGAGACAGCAAAAATTTCAGTACTGTAAAATTAGGTTAAATGTTGGCTTAGCACAAAAATTATATGAAACTTCTTCATTGGTGCCGATTCTGTTGTTGCATTTTTCTGAAATAACCTTATTTGACAGCTCTAATAATATATAGCCGTCATTATCATTTCAGTTTATGTGAAAGGGACGGCAACATTAGGTTAGTTTAGAAATATGCAATCAGAGAATCGATACCAGTATCTTGTTTTAAATTATCAAGTTAAAAACATTGTAGGTCTCACTGATTTTGTAAAATTATGTCAAAATTTTCGAACTTCACAGTAGGATGCCGCTTGAACGTACAAGAATAAAACCGTATATATTTCATGTATATTTGGTGAACCGGTAAACCGAGAATGCCATCTGTATTATTTAATATTAGAGTGTTGGTAGTAGGGTGAAAGTTCAATGCCACAATGTCATTGACTCTATTTTGCTTCCATATGTTGGCTAAAATGGAAAAATAAAGCGTCTGGAAAGCATCAGCCAATCACATAGTCGTTTCAATTTTGAATAAATTTTGGGGTGGGGATTTCATCCCGCCGCCATATTGTATTGGGCTGTGAGTGCTTGAAGTGATTTTCTGTAGTTCTGTGCTAATTCTTTGTCTAAGCTTTTTGGATTGAAAAGTATAAAGGTAAGCATAATTTTAACTCATGTTTTTGTCATTATTTAGTTTTATTCATCATATTTTCCGCACACGAACGTAAAGATATGCCGGCCGCAGTATTGGCCAGCTTCGGTAGAAATTTATTGAAATGCATTTGTTGGTTCCTCGCGAGTCTCTTGCACATTTACAAATTGATATTACGAATTAGAAATAGTGCTTTATATTTTGTAGGTTCTTATTGTACCACGATGGTTATCAACAGTAGGTATAGATACAAGCAAAATTATGTATTTAACTGAACTGGACTGGATGTGGTAGGTAGTACCTATCTACTACATCCAGTCCAGATAAGTAGAATATTCGTTCGTTTTAGTAATAGTAGGTATATTGGTAGATAGGTACCTACTTATTTTGTCGGTTTCAAGAATGAAACTTATTCGTAGGTAGGTAGGTACATGTGATTACGCTAGAATGGATTTGTAATGATGGTAGGTACATAATGGTTGGTCGAGTCGAGTTGGCTACCGGAAAATAGTCCTTTGTGTTGTGATGAACGAAAGGATGATTCATCGACATGAGTAATTGGGGAGAGCGCAAAGAATCGAGGGTGTGTTAGCAGTAGGTAGGTACATACTAAATAGGTAGGTAGGTACCTACCTAATATACCGATGTAACAATTGGATCGGTAAGCGCCTACGGTAGGTATATTTATGAAAAAGTGGTACAGTAATTTTTTTCATGAAAACCTCTAACCAGGCAGATCAGACTCTTTTTGTAAAATGTTGCTCAGTAAAATAATGGTTATCTTATAAAATGTCAAGAGTAGTAGATGTCTTGCTACTAAGTTATCATGAATTACTTTTTATATGACAGTAAATGACAATACAGGGGGTAAGTTTGTATCTGTACTTACCTAGTTTAGTTACCTACCAATACTTAGATTGTAGGTATGTGGATCTAGACAAGTACCTATACAATACAACCTTAATAACTTCTAGTACACCCTACTATTATGCTGTAATATTTTTATAATGTGATTTACAATATACTTTATTGATATAACCATTTAGTTTTTGCATGAAACAAATATGTAACTTATACCTAGTAGGTACCTACCTATCAATAAAAAAATGTTTATCTTCAAAAATAAGGTTTCCAACATACCTAAAAGTTTTTATATGTGGATGGACTTACAGTTGTTGCATTTTTCTAAACAGTTGTCTTTGTGATTATAGTCACCTTTATGAAAACTACTATGAACTTACTACAAACACAATAACAAAGTGATCTCCCTTTAAAATAGAGACAGTAAGATGTAGCCTATGTGTTAATCCAGGTCGCGGACAATATATATATTCCAAGTTATATATATATCCATCCAAATTGGATCAGTAGTTTTTGTGTGAAAGGGGAACAAACATACGATATACTGAATGTGTAAAACATCCTTACAAACTTTCGCGTTTATAATATGTGTTACCTTGTATTTAATATATAATAGTGCCTTCTGGTAAGATCGGCGTAAGTGGAAGTCCGGATAAATCACGTAACTAAGCAATTATCATATAAAAATATCGCAGAATTTCTTGGCATCCGGACTTCCACTTGCGCCGATCCTACCAGAAGGCACCTTATATAGTAGGATTAACTGCTGTGTGTTCTTCAGTATGAAAAGTATCAGGTGCATTCTACACCACAGTTAGCAAAGTTAACATACCTACGTTATAAAAATAAACAAGCCGTTGCACATAAGGTCTATTTTAAATTGATTTATAATAGTGTCAGAAATATTTTTCTACCATTTCTTTTGAGTTTCAATTACTGTATATTTCAAATAAGACTGTTAACTAGCCAGATCGCGGTATCGATGTAGTTTGCTGAGATTATCTAAGCCATCTGTAATTGAAAAAAAATCTTGGCCATTTATTTTCCTTTTTGCGATCATCGCGAGATCTCAGTTCAGAGCGAACTACTAGTAAGTATTATTGTTATATAAATCCAGTCTTTTACAATACCTAGCTTACCAGCCATCCACATGTTATTCCTCTATTCATTTTTGTTCCTGACTGTACAGCAATTAAGTTAATATGAAACAAACAGAATTTGATATCAAACAGTAATGGTATCTAAATAGAAAAAAATATTAATAAAATGTTGAAGGCGGTGATTCGAACCCAGCACGAGACGAGAGAGGTACCTAATCTGAAACTAGAACAACTCGTCCAAAACGTGGTCACAAATGTTTTTACATTTTACGTAAATTGCAGAATATTATGTCAAAAAGTCTTCATTTCGAAAATTTCCTATTAGTAAATGTTAGTGAAGAAACATACCTACTAAACAAAAGGCTGATATTTAGCATTTTTGGGAAATCTGGGATATAGGTTTAGGTACCGTCTTATAATCAGGCCTTTCCCTTTGCATCTCTTTATTTGCTTGAAATAGGGACATTGGTAAAAAAAAGTCTTCACTAAATTCATTATTTCGCTATTTTGAGATGGTAACATGCAAAAAATTTATACAATGTTAGTTAGGTAGGTGTAATAATAACTTTTCATATTTTATTTTAACTCTATCAATTCGCCAACAGTGTAAAACCCATAATCCAGCAACCAAGTGCGTGATACGCTTTTAAATGTTTTGAGTGGCTATTCTTTTATAATAATTTGATATTTTATTAAAAAATTTGGTGCAGCTCTGAAAATAACTCTAAAGAATCTTAGGCGGCATAATTGCAGTTTGAAGTTTTTGTTTGAGCAGCAGTTTGATCCATACTCCAAGGTTTGATAATGACCAGCAATGATGAAGAGGTTCTAAGAAGAGTTATTGATTATCATCATCATCTCAGCCCGGTATCACCCACTGCTGGGTATAGGCCTCCTTCATGTTATGCCAGCCTCCTCTGTCCTATGCGTGCCGCAACGCAACCAGGTGTTTCCTGCTACCTTTACGATGTCGTGTCTTGATCGTGGCCCCGACCTAATGTTTTTAATTATTTTGTCAAATAAACTTGTTAAAGGTTTAACAAGGTGTAATGTGTACAACTATTGAATTACCTTCTCTACAACTTAGGATCTACTGTGGTATATTTTTCCTGTACAGTTATTGGTGCAAAATTACTTGCGGTTTCAATCCGCAACTGGTAGAGCTATCGATTTTCCACTCGCCATGTAATGCATACGTTTTGTACGTTTTTACTTTATATATCGCGTAATTTAAATGGATTTCAACGACTTCCTTTCTATTTTTATTTTCTTTCGTACCTAAGTCACAGTTAGTATTAGTACCAAAAGCAATTTTAAGTAGGTACCTACTATATTAAAGGCTAAATTGAATAGAGATCGAGCACACTGACCACCCTACCTAACTACCTATGAGCTGCACTTGACCGTTCCTTCGCGTACAGGAGTTGCGTTGCAGCAAAACCAAGCTCAAAGAGTACTCGGTACAACCTTTTATGCCGTCTTACGTCTACAAGCTGGGGTGTAACTCCTCATGTCCTGCGAATATCTGGACTGGTTCTCTGCTTCTCAGCTGAATTAGACTCAGCACTGAGACTTGTAAAATTATGACCTAAATTATGCCCCACGCAACGCAATGTGACTGTGGAGCCCCACAGACGATGCCTAATCTCCTGTCTTGTCCGGAATGCACCAACACAATTTAATATATAAATTAGCTCCACCAAGCTTTGTCGCTAGTAGGTACCTACATCAAAACTTGCGACTGTAATAAGGTGTAAGGTTCTAACTATGTGGTTTATCGACACGTGGTCATAAATGTTTTTTTGAGTGTAACCGTTTCTCAGTCGTCCAGAGAACGCGTGTAACGTTAACGAATACAAGGGACCTACTCGTCGGGCCGTCAACCTTGAACGCGTTTGAGTCAAGGTCGCCGATACACACTGGATCCTCTCAAATTGAACCAAAGCCCCGCTCAGAATGGCTCATATTGTAGTAATAACGACGACAATAATATTTAAGTTCGGGTTGACTGCATGAGCCTAACGTGGAGGGTTATTTTATTAGCCAGGTCATTGAACGGCGTTAACCAATTTTATTTGGAGGTGATGCCTTTCAGCTTTAAATATTTCATGATGGGTAAAAGTGCGAATGCGAATCGAGTGTAAACAGATTTTTAGTTATTAAACTATGAAATTGCTCTTTATTATCATAGCACCTATATATTGGTAGTACGACTCGAAAAGTATGACGATACGACATACATACAACGTGCATGCAACCCATATCACTTCTGTTTGTATTGAAACGAATTTTGGGACGAAACCGTAATAGAAATAAATAAAATTAAAGTTATTGTTTCGTCTCAGTGGGACGAGATAACAGTAGTCCAAAACTAGAATAACTGGGCTATACCTGACATTATGTCTAGGAAAGATAATGCAATAATAATGGTACAAGATGCCTTCATTTTGACAGAACGAGTAAACAAATATCTCGCGTGCGCATCCTAGCCCCGCTGGCAGTTTAGATAAATCCCAATTCCTCTATCCTACTATACTAATATTATAAACGGCAAAGTTGTAGATGTTTGGATGTTTGTGTTTCAATCGCGCTGCAGCTACTCTGATTTAGATAAAACTTGGAATATATACATCATTATAATATTAAGTCGTAACCTGAATTAACACATAGGCTTCTTTTTATCTCAGAAAATTAACAATCAACGGACGCGGGCATAGTCGGGGCAAAAGCTAGTAGGTACATATTTAATCAAAAGACAAAGAGATGCTAAGTGAAGTAAATAATCTAAGTATTTCGTAATTAGCCGTGTTGTTTGTTAATAACGCCCTGGAAAATTTTCTGTAATGTTATTCTTATCTGAATAAATTGAAATTACTAATTACTGGGGTAGGTAGGTGTTGTGTTGGTCGCGATGCGGGAGCTGGCCCATAATCTTTACGCTCGTAAACAAAGGCCTCGAGTCACTGTGTGGAATGAATATTTTCGTCCTGCGCAGTGAATGTTTGCGCCGAGATAACGCCCGAGCCCTACGTGACTAATGTCCCTGCTATTACTGTTTGAACGTATTGAGAGTTGAATAGTGAACGATAAAGTCGACGGCGAAGGGCTACTATAAGAGATCAAAAACGTTTGTCTATTCTTTGAGAGGATATACTTGTCTACAGTACTTATACCTACCTATAATGGGTGGGTACCTATCAGAATACTCATGTAGCAAAATACAGTAACCAACCCATGATTTTTATGGGTTAAATATTTTAGTTTTTCTTTTGCAATATTAACTTTTTTATTTCTTATGTACTTACAATGATTAGATAATACTTAAGTACATATTAAGATTTTCAAGAACTTTACATTTTATAGTTATTTTAAAGTAAAATTCTTGGAAAATTTTAATTCATTGTGTTTAACAAATAGTAGGTATTTACTATGATCTACGTAATTATTGTGAATCGCCAGCGGAACACGTAGCTATGCTAATACGTAATATGTGGATTATGATGAGTAGGTAGTAGGTAGGTATGTTAGGTACTACTTGTCAACGCAAAAGAAAGTCCATTCAAATGTCCATTCAGCATGTTATAGTAAGTTCCAGAAAAACAAACCTATCTAGTGGGTATCAAACAATGTGTAGTGTAATAGTTAGTAAAATTAACCGGAATGATCTACTGTTCAAGCTGTTTATTTCGCTTATCGAGTCAGTAGTGCATCCTACAACCAATGCACTTTCGTTGGTTCTATTTTGAGTGGACACTTGGTAGTATAGTATTTATTTCGAGCATCTTGCTTGCTTTGACCCACTGGCATGCATTGTACGTAATTCGAACGTCTCATGTCATGACTGCAATATATCTATCTGAATGTTTTTATCTTAGCGACGCCACATTGTAGGTTGTACCCGTTTGGTAGGTTAGGTACCACCTACCCCGCCCGTGTACTGTACGTACACGTCGTACATGGTACACCTAGTTAAACATAGTACCATCGATCTTTTACCCATTAGTGTAGTGTACCGTAAGTCCCGTCATACTTCTCATTACTGACTATTTTTGTATTGTATATCTACAGCTGACACTAATATTAATGTTTCCGTTTGATTGTGGTGTCTGGACTGTCAGGGGCAACTTTTCACACTTGGTTTGCCTGAAACGTTATAGAATCGGCTCGTCCGTCATCTGTCATTTCATCCTGTTAGCCTAGTCATTTTGTTTGATTGGAATGTGATACCAGCGCAGCAGGTATTAAAAATAAGTGTTATTTCAGGTGAGAATAGAAAATGGGTGCTAAACAGAGCAAACGCTCGGTCGATATAAGCGGCAAGGAGGCGGAAGGCGGCGGCGAAGTGGCCGCGGCAGGCGCCGGCGGCGAGGGTCGCGTCGAACCCCTGGCGGACGCCGACGCCCTGAAGCCACAGCTCAACGGAGACGCTCACATTCAAACTGAACAAACGGTGAGCAGATCCAACCTCTCACAGAACTGCTTCTCAAGCTCTGCTAAAACTGCTTTTCCAGGTGGATGCTGATAAATTCATCGGAAATAGGTACTTTCAGAATAAAACACGAAAAAAAATTATATTAACAGTATATTATATATGTACATATCTCAGTTCAGTGTTGGGTGAGAAGGCATAAAAGGCTTAGAAGCTTACCGCTAGCAGATGCAGACACACTCAAGTGTCATGTCAGGTCTACGAGCGACTACTTTGAATTCAGGCCGAACAAACGGTAAAACGCAGACATAGGTAGTATTTATTTGACAACAGTCGTCCCATTATACAGAAAAAAATCGTGAGTAAAACTTCGCTCTAACGTTACATATTGATAGTAAATTATTACTATTATTCTGAATTTGGAGATATCTCTTATCTACATTGACCATTACTTTCGTGTTTACATTTATCTAATAAATGAAACGGGCTTATTGAAGTACAATTGGGTGTGTGTGAACACTGAACTGTGTGAAGGAACATGCGGGTTTATATTAAAGAAGGGAATCAAGCGGGGGGGCCGCATTCCATACGGTTGTCCTAATTAACATGACCAATACGAGTGAGCTGTGCACCCGTTTTATGATCTGTGTTTTAAATAGCTATCAAACTAAACACAAGCAGCTTTTGTTTATATTCTCCGAAATTGAGGCTTCGAGAAGTATTGTTGGAATTAAACTGATAGCACCGAAATTCTTAACCTCTTTCTTTAAATAAAGATAAAGTAGACATTTTCTTGACAAAGAGAAGAACTGTGCCATAATCACGAATAAATTTGTTTTTATGTCCAATTAATAATTCTAGTTTTTTTCTTCGTACTGTTTAGTTATATAATTTTTATGGATGTAATTCTTTTTCTCTGTAATAAACTTTTTTTACTTTTACTTACTTTTACTTTAAAATGTGAGAATCGCAAACGTATCGTAACGCTAACGTATCCGAGATACGCTGCGCGCTGACACTACAACGGTTGGCAGTTGAGCTAGCGTTGACGCGCAATATAGCTCGAATACGTTAACGCGACGACTGTCAGATTTGTTCGTGATAAAGGCACAGATACTATTAAACAGCTTATCGTAATAAAGCAGCCATGTCAAACGTACGGCCGCGGGCCGCTTGCGACCCTCGGACGAAATCCAGCCAGATCTACACGCTACACGGTTGTAAAATAGCGCACGCTCTTTTTTTAAACTTTTTTTTTATATTTCTGTGAGAATGGTCTTCGAAATATAGTGGTAATAAAGAAAATATTATATACTGTACAATTAATATGTTTACTTAGGACGTTTAAACCCTTGTTCCATACGTGTGCCGGATGTATCGCTCGCAGGAAACTGACTTGAATTTTTATTCTCTCATCGCAAAGGTCTTTGTAGATACACCTGACTACTTAGAAGTTCTTAGTTAGAACTAATCAACCAAATGACTATGTAGTACCTATCTCACGTGTAACTTTTTTTTAAATATTTCTGTAACATAATAGAGTATATTTTCCAAACCAATATGCCGTTTCTATTATTGTGGTTCTTTAAATCAGTAATTTTAGTAATTTCTACTTTTATTACTGTTTTTGGGATTTCCCTTGTTTGTCGCTGATCATTCCACCGACATGGTAATTTAATATATCCCTTTGCTACGTATGCGGCTGAAGGGTTAGCGAGTGGCGTGCAGCTATTGATTTTCCCCCGTCGTCGCTCGTCGTCGTCATACGGATGCACTGCAAGGGTTGCACGTGCCCGGTATCTGCACAGGCTTCCGCATTTAAACAAGCGTATTAGCTTTGTTTACACTGATGCTATTATAATGTAACCAATTTTAATGCTATTTATAGCATCTGTAAGCATTGTACCTACTCAATTCATCTCATTGTATAAATATTTGGTTGATTAAATTACTAAAGAAGGGTAAAAAATTATTAAAGTTATTATTTTTTCATCTATTTAAAATATTATGTTAAGTATATTTTATTCAGTGCAACATACTTAATATCTAGATATTTTTTAATTTTAGGAAAAAGAAAAGGATCTAGATGTCGGAACTCCCGAAAATGAAAAAGATGCTACCACAGAAAAAGAGGGCAAGGAAAACAATGAAAAGGAAAACGAAACTGTCCCCGCGACGAATGGCGAAGCGGAGGAAAAGTTAGAAAATGGCGAGAGTACCCCTGCTGCCCCCGAGGACGGAAAGAAACCAAAAAAGGAAAAGGTAATGTAGTTTTAAGCAGGCACTGATTGAAAATCTAAAAATATAATCAATTTACTACAGAGTGGTTAATACTAATTAAATCAAACTTAGCGTTTTTGTTGTTGCATAATTTATCCTAACTGGAGTTTCTCTAAAAAAATTTTGCATGTTTTATGTTATTATAACCTGCCTTTGCATGTCGTGAACAGGTCAAGAAGAAATGGTCGCTCAGATCGATCAGTTTCAGCCGGAAGGACAAGCCCAAACAAGAGAAAAAACAAAAAGACGAGGAGATTAAAACTAACGGCGAACCAGAGAAAGTTCCCGAGGAGGTAAGTGCCTCCACCTATTTTGTTTTTTGTAAGACGACGAACGGCATGGTGTCTGTCTACTGCTGATTTAGAATGAGAGTGCCAGCAATAACTTTCTAATTTCATAGTACGTCGGTAGTATATTATAAGTACCTATGACTGAATGTATTTGTATTCCATCCAACATTGTACAGCGTTGTCAGAGTACACAATGAAATGAACAGTGAGTTCTGCGCGAGTAGCCATCGAAGCGGCGAGCGGTCGCCGAAATCATCTATCATAGAACTAAGTTGGCCTACTTTCGTTTTGCTATTGTGGCCATGTGGTTGAAAATTAAAATGTGCGTGTAATTTATTTTTGGTGTTCCATGAGAGTCCAATCATCTATTTCAACATTTAGAGATGTTTGGTGACTGTGAGGGTTCTTGAAGTAAAGCACGTGGCTTAGTTATTATTTATACGCGTTTTAGATTCACATAACATGAACGGTAGGTATTACTCGTATATTATTATGTATTTACAATATTAAAAACACTTAGGTCTTAGTGTTTTTAATTTGATTAGTTATTGAATGTGTAACCCATGTTATTTAATTAATTACCGGATGTAAGTTATGGGTTCTGATAAGTTCGAATCAACTGTAAAATCTCAATTGGCTTAGTATACGTTTCAATTTAGTTAATTGGTTGGTTAATTGTTATTGCAATGAATCGTTTTTGCGGTGCGACCTTGCGGCCGGACCGTACAGAATAGAAACCCACGATTTCTATGACAAGTATTGCGGCGTAGTGCAATGCACCCTATCCGGCGCAGGCCGTAGCGCGAGAAACAATGCGCTGCTTTTAATTATAATTCAAAGTGGTGCTATATCCGTGCTAACCAAACGTGAGCCGGCGTTGTCGACGATATCGTGCTATTACACACACTTACTTCATTGACGAGCGGCGCGAGCCCCCTAAGTACCGTTATTAATTAAACATCCACCCGGTAAGGCTTAGCGGCTAAACTGTGACAGAACAGGATTCGCGTTCATGTTATATCGCATGTGTCCGCTAAGCTTACTCAAACATTACTAAGCTAACAGTCCGTTTGCAAGTTTGTATCTAAAAAATAATTATAAAATAATTAGCAAAATTTTCATATTTATTTACTTCCAGTAAAGTCTCTCAATTTTGCCGATTTTCGCCTTTGCCTAAAAAGAATACCATTTCTGTTACGTAACGACTTATAATTAGGTATGTGTATAAAATTTCATGCACGTTGTTATGTAGAGCAACGTCCGCATACGCCGCTAATGTTTATTTGTCTCCGTGTGAATTTACTAGCATTGGAGCACGGTCATTAGCACTTAGCCTCCCACCCACAACGAGAGGTTGACACATTACACAGTTTTTAACACGCCACGGTACCGCGCATCACGCTGTTTCAGGCTTATGGCATGTCAATAGAAAAAATGCTATTTAGTTTATGTAAACCCAGACAATGACAGACATTTGTGTGTTGTAAACATAGATGTTTGTTCTGTGTCTGGGTGTTTCTATGTATGTTTATAAGTATGTATTTACAAAAAAAAAAAGTATGTATGTATTCTATCAGCCATCTAGTTTCCATCGTACAAGCTTTGCTTAGTTTGGGACTAGAAGGCGTTGTGTTAAGATTCCGAGAATATTTATTTATTTATTTATTTTAATGAACGGCAGACTTCGTTGAAATAACAATACTTGTCGAGCACATTACTTATGGGCGTTCTGCTAATAGCAGACTGGCAGTAATTAAATGTATTATCATGAAATACGTTTCTAATAACTACAAAAGACCTAGAAGCTAGGGTAGCCTAAGACATAATTTTTACTATCTAACTTTTTATAAGATACACCCTTGGTGACCCTAAATGAGGTTCATTATTCCAAGGCTCAAGCATGCATCGAGACTTTCGAATATTTTCAATGAAAATATGTTACAAAAAATTGTTGCTAACGCGCTTATATTTTCCAGAATACTGGTTTAAGATTGTTGCAATAAGGCTTTAAAAAACTTCCAAATCATTTAATTATAATTCAGGCTAACGTGTAGGTATCTACAACAAATTGGAGGTAGAGTTTATTTTTATACAAAGATTAGCGGATATCAGATCGAATATAAAATAGCACGGACGGGTCGAAGTCGATGAGGCAAAGATGGGAGCATTAGGAAACAAGTTTGCCGAGTGGAAAATAAAATTAGCAGTCCTTGGCAGGTTTAGCGAGTGCGGAGCTCGTGGGCGGCCGGGTCGGACGGGTCCCTGGGCCAGTTGCATACTCGCCTGCGCCATTCGACGCAACTTATGCCGGCTAAGGAGATCGTGTACCGGTTTTACAAGGAATATTATAATTGATTGTTTTACTCACAAACACAGAATCTAGTTTTACCAAGCCCCGTTCATAAGGCAGCGTTTTGGAAAGAAAAAATGTCGCATAATCCACAGCACACTTTGAATGAGAATGAGTCGAACTAACCGCCTGGTCTCTATGAAAGTTGCAAAAAGCTTGCATTGTAGGGACATTTTGTAGTTTCGCGAGAAAGTAAAATGCAAGAGCCACGTATTTATAGATTTATTGTGAATTTTCAATTGCTTAACAGGTAAAACCTATTATGCCATGCTATATTTTACAAATTAAAAGATATTTTTGCAATTTGAAGCAGCTTTTGAGTGAATTCTTGTTTGAGTAATCAACATACGACTCAAATAGAGCAATGCAAATCAAGCTGCAGCCGTATCGCCAAGTGGAACAGTAATGGAATTCAAAAATTTTGGACATCATTTTTGCAAACTTAGCATTACCTAAATCATTTAAAAATGAAGCAACAGATAGTTAATTAAAGGCCTCGACACGGTCTCGACAAACAATTGTAGATTGTACTAATATTGTAAAAATGGTAACCAAAGTTCTTGATTACCATTTCACTTAGTGATAAGCCGGCAGGTTGGAGGTCGGCAAACCGAGTATCCACTCCACCCGCGCAGACATGCGGCGTACCACCACCGCCGCGTGTCCTGGGCCGCTTCGCGCCACCTTGCATCGCACTGCTCTCCGCAGATAAACATCGTGTTCTGCTTTCACATAATAATCTGATATGCTTTTTGAAATAACGGTATCGTGGCCCTGTTCAAATCTAGTGTTCTCGCCAGACTATTGTATACCTAGAGGAAAATAACTTATCTATTTTAAACCACCTGTAAAAATTTTACCGTATGCAAGATTTATTACATCATTATGCTTGTGATACTTCACAACATCCGATGACCTACTTATTCAAACGATGGTTTCTGCTCACCCTCTACACACGTCCCGGTTACCGGGTAGCCGGTGCCGAGTAGGTACTAGGCGGCGGCGAAGCGTATGGGCAAATAATGAGCATGTAGTTCACACGTTCTTGCAGACGTGATATGCCCAGCAAGCCCATACATTCGTCGCCGCCCGCACCGGATAATGGGCTATCCGGCAACCGGGACGAGTGAAGATGCACTTATGGTACCGCGAATAACGAGACATAGATTTATAAAAAACTCAATAGAATGTATAGTACATACTGAAAGTAGCACATAAAAGCACGGAGAAAGCATACCCGGCATTTAGAAAGAACAGAGTTGAAATGTCGAAATCCAATCACGAACTAAAATCGTTATCAATCTGACCATGGAACTCCAATGAAGTTGGGTGTTTCGTTGCGAGGCGTGGTTTTCAGCATCCTCTTAGGTTTATCTAGGAATGGTCAGATTCCTATGAATAACTGAGTTATAGAACGGTTTAGCTTTATCATCTGCATATAAAACTAAGGTAGATTACCAATAGCAGCGCTGCTATGTGCCATAGGTACATTTTTTGACCTCTGGTAAGGTAAGGTAAAACCAGTAAGGTAGGTATTGGCCGTTAGTAATCTGCATATTATGTACGCTTGCAATTTTTTTTCGAATACTGGTGTAGGAAACTTGAACATATCTCGGCTCCAGTTGCGTGTTTACTAAATGATGGTGTTAGCAAAGGCAAGGCGACAATACACTACATGTTTTCATAATATGATCACTGAATGGAGCATTGACATAACAAGGAAGGGCTCAGTTTCCTCTATTGACTGTCTATTGTGTCAAATATCGGGTTCGCTTCGCACGGCATTCTTGACAAGCAGCATTAGGAATAATAGGCCCCTACACTACAATCATAGCATCTCGGCTTCGGTACCCATTACTAACGATTGTAACTCAAGAGTTACGCTAATCTAAGTTCCCTAACGGCTTTTCTTTGTCGTTGAAAATCTACTTGATCGAACGAGAAGATCTTACTATAAACATGGGTGAATCAGCGCTGTATGTTTGTTAGAGGATAACTTTGAAACCGCTTAACGTTCTGTACAATATTTGTTAGGTCGACAGGTAGTTCTACCATAGTTTACTGGTACGATTATGTAATTGTTTACTTTTTTGGTGATTTGGTTGAACCACTAGTTTTAACTTTTAACGTTGTTATATTAAACAACTAAGTACCTACATTGTTTATAAGTTCAGTATTGTGATATTATTATTCGGTGCCAGCCAAGACAGGGCGTTCAACCTTTGATAGCAACTAGGTGATGAGCTCTAGACGACACAGGCCGACCGAGGTGTACTATGCCCGATGCTATCTCTTATTTATTGCCGATGCAAATTGCGTCCATCCGTCGACATCTCGGTCATCCATATTCACACGGTTATGAAGCTCGTAAAGTGAGTTATTCCAATACAACTTTGGCTTAAATCAGTAAAGTACGAGTACGTTGCTACTGCAGTTGCTCTCGATGCAAATAGGTTTGGTGAAAACGAATACGCACACTTTTGATTTCACTTACCAGCAGCCCCGACCATTATGCGGTCGTTCAGTGAAATCCTGTTGAGATTCGTTCGACGAAAATCTTTAATTAAATGGTCAAACTGTTTCTCCGAATGAGATAGCATAAGCATTCTATTATAACACGATAGAGAGACCCGTGGCAGTAAAGTATGTAGGTAAGGTACCTACATTATAATTATAATGTTGTGACCTTTGCTGACACATTGATAATCGTGCGCTCAATCCTGTTTTACCGAGGGACCGTTAGCTTCCCGTGCTTGCGACTAGTGGTGGACGCCTTTGTTCGTGTTCCGTTCGTTCCGGACGATGGTTTTGTCATTTCCCCGCTTCAACTAACCGGCATCATGCTATTAAACACCAGCATAACGTTAATTTAAACTATGCTATGTATAAAGCGGAAATAAATAAACAATGTGCTTTATATAAATCTTTGTTTTGGAAAGAAACCTTAACGTTTTCGAAAAACTACATTACAAACATATCGTTGTAGTAACGTTGCACGCATCGACTTTGACGACGAAATGAAGTAAAATGAAAAGTTTTTTTAGACGCGGACAGCCGTCAAACAACTTCTCGCTCGCACATTTGAATATTTAATTTATGAAAAATCGCAAACAACGATCTTGTGTACAATAAACATTGTAAGTTTGTACAACTATAGATATAATTTTTTATTTCTACTTTTCGTTTAGAAAACTTGAATCAAAATTATGTACTTATTTTTGTACTGAATACTACTGAACCTTGTGCAACCACACAACATTATTGTTTGCGATTTTTATAAAAAATTAATTTGATTTGATTTTTTAATATTTTTCCCAAATGTTTAAATGTGTGAGTGAAAAGTTATTTGACGGCTGTCAACGTCTTATTAAAATATAAAAGGTAGAATGTTTGTACCATTCATAAAACTCCAACGATGTACCTAAAGAATTAGAGGCTTTGCCAAGTAGTATTGGGATCTTTGTGCAGCAGAGTCGGTTGAATAAGACTTTCATTCTTCTCTTTCTAAACCACGAAAGCACACAAGACTTACCATCAAATGTTATAAAAAGCTTGTTTGTACCTAAAACCTTCCAAAATACAGCCTGGTTTATTTATACCTGCTTTTTACAAATTAAAAACCATTTGAATCGAAACAGCTATGATATAAAGTATGATAGATACATAACGCGTTTCATCACGTCCGGCCGTCTATTCTGGCTAGCGTCAAATGTACTAATCGGATATGATCATTAGTGCAGGACTCCGGGCGTATCTTTCTACACCAGTAAACAAAGATGGCCTTGTGTACCGGTGTCGTTTTATTGTTTGCCACAACCCTGCGATTGAATATCTACGAACCAATCTTACCTCAGGTTGCTTTGCTAGTGAAACTTATTATTAATAAGATTTTATAAATAATGACGCATAAATACTTCTACTATTTAATTGGTCCTAAAATTACAAAAGTTTTAAAAGAAGTAGGCAAAGACAACACGGACTTCCACTGGCTACAATTGTTACTGCATACATTTATTAAGTAATTTTTATGGTATTTGATCGAGTGAGCGAAGCGAACGAGATCTTAGTGACAACTTGAAGAAAAATGCTTTGTATTTTTGTTCGACGAGATCTTTTAAACCGCTCATCTGATCTTCATAAAATTTTGTAGGTATACGGATAGTACTCTTAAGTTTTACTGGTTTGTTAAATGAAGTAAATCGGTCAAGGGGTTGGAAAGTTATGAGGTTCCAAAGGGACTAAAAAAAAATAAAGTCGTACCAAAATATCAAGTGGGGTGTCATATGATAGGGCTTTGCTTAGACATCCAAATCCTATTTTTATTCTATGTTAAATAGTTTTTGAGTTGTTGTAAAAATTGTTATTTATAGTTATTTAATGGTAGTTTTTACAACAATTCCAATTATTTCAATTATCATTAGTGTTTGGACAGCACTAACACTCCTACAGCACATATGACAGCGTCCATGTTGAACCTCTATCGCGTTTCCAGCATTTACCTAGTAATATAAAGTTGTATTTTGTCGATATTTAATACTATGACAAAGGCAGCCCTAACCATGCAATATAATATGCCTTGATCATAATCATTGAAGGATAACTAGTGTACTAAAAAAATGAGCGTCAATCTTCCGTTACAAAATACACTATAAATTATATTGCGCCCGTCGATCCCACTTCAGTCTCTGTAAAGATTTCTCGTGCACCACGTCGTTTTAACCGATTGCTATGGCCGACCTTATGGTATTTTTTCATGTCGTCTAGTGAATTTTTTAGACCTACGTATTTTCCTCGTCACTATTTAATAATTTTTATTCAAATGTGTTTTTTTTTAAATTTCAATATAATGAATATTCTAAAATTGTCGGTCCAATAAAATCACAATTGAGTTGCCCAATTACCCTAGTAAATAAAAAAGCAGATGCAATACTCTCGAGTCAAAACCAAGATGCTCCATTATTGCTTCATGAATAGAACTACAAATGTAATAAGTTTTGTCTGATGTGTATTATTTTGCGTATCTATAGACGGCCGAGCCAGCAGTGGCGGAGGAGGTCGCTACGGAGGCGGTGCCGGTGCCTGCGCCGGCGGTGGCCGAGCCCGCACTTGCGCCCGTGGAGGAGCAGCCTGCCGCTGTCGCCGCCCCGACGCCGCTTACCAACGGCGCCGCGGCCACCGAGCCCGAGCCCAAGGAGGACGTGCCCGCGCCCATCCCCGCTCCGGCAGAACCAGAACCAGAACCCGCACTCGCCCCAGCACTCGCCCCGACCTCCACACTAGAACCGGAACCTGAGCAATTGCCTGTTAACGGGCTCACACTAGAAGAACCCAAAGCGGAGGTACCGGAAGAGAAAATCGACGAATCTAAACCCGAGCCACCCGCAGCTGAAACGGTAGAGATCGCCCCGACACCCGAAATCCCCATCAAAGAGGTTTGTGTTCAACAAATGCCTTTGCTAGAATCCACGCCTCCACCGCTGCCCGCGAACCCTCCCCCCTCGTCGGTGGCGTCGTTCGCCGCCACCACCATGGCGCCCGAGCTCACTGACGCTGCACTGCCTAAAGCAGCCGACACCGCAGCCGAACCGCCTCTATCCGCACTCCCCGACACTGTACCCCTATCCCTATCCCAGACCTCTGCTACTGACGCGACTGAGCTTCCTTCTTCCTTGAAGGAAACTGTCGAGGATGTACCGCTCGTAGCCGATGCGATCGAACCGGAACTACCGCCTGAAGTTATAACCGAACCCCCTAAAGTCAACGAACCCGTAGTTCCGGCGGAGGCGGTGGCGCCCGTTGACGATGTTAAGGTCGAGGATATTTCGGTAGTTGCAAATGGTCAAATTGAACCGAGCCATCTGGAGGAGGTAAAAGAACAGCACGACGAAAATAAAGTAATTACTGAAAGAATGCATAATGAAGCCCCTATAGTCGGATCTAGCCTCGAACCAAAAATTGAAGAAACCCTGGGACCGGTGGTAGGACAGACCCCAGTACCAGAAATAGAAGAGATTCCGGAAGCGGGAGTGACAACCTCTGGAATGGATGACACGCCCCTCCCTCCTCCCCCGGCGCAGGATGACATCGAAATGGAATCAAATCTCGAACTAAACGGTAACGACGACATTGAAGTCATCCCCGAACCCATCGCCGAACCCGACGATATATTCGATTCTAATCACGTTTCGGTTCCGGAACTGACAAACGGCGTCGACAAGATGAGCATCGAAGAACATTCCGTCACGGCGGAGAACGCCAAAAATAAGGCTAAAGTGGTCGCCCTCACCCTTGACGTCGCCGAGAACGGAGTCGACAAATTGGAGTGCAACGGTGAAGCGGGTGGTCGTGCTGAAGTGATCGAGTCGCCGCAGGCGGAGAGTGGACCAGCGGTCGCTGTTCCCTGCGCCGCCGCACACACGCCACAGGTGAATAACAACCGGACACTCCTTGCTCTTGTAGTGGATTAGATCCGTAACATAAGGAGCGTTTTGAAACTCCGTTAACAGCTCTCCTATGTAGTTTCATGTGTATTATCTGCCAGCATGTGTGGATCGTCATTAATTGGAAGAATCGTGTTCCTGTGAAACCGACGCATCGCTGCGGCGGCCGGCCGCCGCTCTCCTTTCCCACTCCCTTCCATATTGCTTGAAAAATATACAAACTAGGTTTTATTTGTTTGTTGACTTATAAAACAGCATGTGGATTTTTCGCTTTAGTGCTAATATTATTCCATACATTATTATCACTATAGTTTCATTATTAGTTCAGCTAAAAAATATTATGTACATATTTGTTGGAAGCAATTATTGTATGAAAGTTAGCTTGTTAAGAGTTAATAACCACAATGGTTTTAACAGTTTTTGTAATATTGTTTTTTAGTTAGTACATCTGTTAAAATGCAAAGCTTTTATAAAAATAATGTTGTGATGAATGAGTAAGAAAGAGAGTTATTTCTGGTTTCAGGAGCCTGTGTCAGTTTCCGACAAATTGGCGGACTTAATCCCTGAAGTCCCAGATGTGCCAGAAATAAATACTGAAACGGTGAGTACAAAATAAAAGTGGACAGATAGGCATAGTTGGTGTGGTGTGGTAGTGGTACAGTTGTATGGAGTGGATGAGTTGAGCTGGTTTTGTGTGCAGTTGCAGGTGACGGCGACAGACGTGGCGGTGGTCAACTAAGCGAGCCGGCAGCAGCTCTATGGCGTGCGACACCAGACCGTGTCCATAAATAAGCCTTTTATTTATTACGATTCAATGTGGTGTAACATCGAACTTAGTTCGAGCGATGTTTACTTTTCCAACAATGTGGATGTTAGTTTGACATGACGATGAGACTTTATAATGATATAATAAGTTTTAGCGTGCTTTGCTTCATTTGAAATAAGATTTTTATACGTTTTATTCGAAAGTATCGATTTTTATAATTATTATTACAATAACAAAGTTATATAGGCAGTATACGGTGCGATTAGTTGGTGCCATTATTACAGGGGTTATAAGTTTTGACTTCTGTGTTAGCGTGTCGCTCGCTCCTAAATTACGTAGGTACTATTTAACAGCCATTATAATCGGTGATATTTCCTGAAAGAGACGTATGTATTTTCATTTTGCATTTCGTTTACCGTGGCGACCTAAGTGCATCACGATAAGTTGCTTTCTTCATTTTAGTTTTCACTATATCACGCAATCTCTTGGTGTGATGTTTATTATGAATATTGTTTGTCTATGCTTGAATACTCAAGAAAGTAATTGATTTAATAGGATCACTCTCTGGCAAGGTACAAAGGGTATGAAATGGCAACTCTTAAAAGCATCGAATGATATCCACCGGAATAAGAGGTGGTAAATGATAATTATCGATTCTGACTAATTTTTTTGTATCTGAATAAGTGTTTTTTTTAAAAAATGTATTACTCGCAGCAATGCAGCTATATTCTATTAACTAAACAATCAAGAACTGAAATTCGTAATTAGCTATTTTGTCTGCTGACTTTGTACAGCAAGTCGGTTATGTGACCGTTTATATACATCCTGCATGTATCAAGTTCATCTAACTTTGCAAAAAATAAATTTATAAATGTATGACGTACTTTTTTGGAATCTGAGGACCGTTTAATTTAATTTCTGAATACCTATTTACAAAAAATTTATACTTATACCATTACATGACGTGGAATGAAATAGATTCTGTGCCACATTCTCCAAAATTAGATGTATTTTTTTTATTTCATGTCTTCATTTCAGTGCTGTTAAAATATTTTGTAAATAGTTGCACAGAATCAACAACACAGAAATCTACAGTAAACACCTTGCAGATTGTAGTTGGTGCATTAATTTCATTTAACATCATAAACTGTATTATGTATATATGAATTTCATTTCAATATATCTCTTAACCAATAAGATAGGGTCGAAGTTAAAGTTGGAAGCATTGTAAATTTAAGTGTGAATTAGGAATATGAATTTCTTATTTTATATAATCATTAATAATTAGTGTTTTTTTGTGACACATATTATTATTTATATTTAAGTTGTATAAATTTAGTTAACTGCTCTCTTTAAATGCCAGCTCATGGATTCTTGTTGTGGTGTCAAAATTAGCTCTTTTTTATGTAGTAGAATGGTAGTATTCAATTGTAAAGTAGTATTCTAACCGTGATAAAGAAAAACACGAATGTCTGATTGCTAAATAAAGTATGTTTTTTTATTGCGAGTGTACCTACTAAAAATGCTGAAAAAGTTTATTCTTCAGCCAATTTGTGGTTATACTATACACTATTTTATCCATTTACAGGCATATTGTGTTGTAATGTAATTTTAGATATTATCATCTTAGAATCTACATAAAATATATTATTGTAGCAAGTAGACACTGGCAGTCGTCAAACACCTTTTTGCTCGCACATTTCAACGTTTCTGAACATATAAAACCACTAAACTTATATGAAAAATCGCAAACAACAATTTGTCCAATAACATTGCACAAGGTTCAGCGTAAATTCTATTTTGATCCAAAAAAGTTTTCCGACCACAAAATGAATTTTTAGTGTTTCGTTTAGAAAACTTGATCGGATCAAAATAATATTTATGTTGAACTTTGTGCAATATCTTTGCACACAAAAGCCTTGTTTGCAATTTTTCATAAAAAATTTCAGTGATCTTCAGAAATGTTGAAATGTGCGAGCGAGAAGGTGTTTGACGGCAGTCAGCCCCATAAGACAGCATGATACATCTAGCTGCCTGCTGTCGACTAGCGTAATTTTTTTCGACCTCGTTTTTGAATTACGATGTACCTAGACATTTTTTAAGATTTGATATTACTATACAACGTAGTTTCGACGATAAAAGTAATTCGTGTCCATTACAGCATACAAAAAGTTTTTTGTAATTTTATACATTTTTTATGAAAGTTAAAGTGGTCGTGCTCTTGTCGAAATATGGCCAATTCTGCAAACGAATCGAATTTCTTGTATGAAACGCAATGAAGCTTTGCTCACCAATCCATGCCGGATATTTCAAACACGGGCGGTAGGTACAAAAATTCGATCCGTTGCGTTGGCCTGATGTCGTCTATGCAGAGGGGACACCTCTAATGCGACATTTTGCATGGTCGGGAGAATTACTCGCGAGTTTATATAGCCTAAATGTGAGTGAGACATTCCATATCAAGTGATATCTCGAACCTTACGACTCATTTTTACCAGGATTAGAATAAATTTTTACATTGCAAATCTACCTACGAAAGGGGTATGCAAGTTTTGGAGTGGTCAATAATTTTTGCTCAATATTGAATACAGTTCCTTTTTGGATTAAATTAACAAGCACAAAATTGATCTCGCTTTATCATCTATTCTAGAATATTTTTAACATTAAAATACTCTAATACTAAATAAAGTAAAACTACAATTCAATCTAAAATTTATGAATTGGCTAAATACAGACGGGGTCTAAACAGTGACGTCGAAAGTAAAAAATTCCAACTAAGTCTTCTCAAAAAACATTACTAACTCGAAAAATACACAAAATAGAGGTACATGTACCTGGGGTATTTTCAGAGATACACTCGGGTGTGAGGCATTTCATTTTTATCTTTGGATTTCACTGTTTGGATTACTCTGTATGTAGTAATAATTTGTCAGATGCTACATAATAAGATGATAAACATTAATTTGTGAAGGTTTGTTAGGATTTGTGGCTAGGAAGGTATGATTACTAATAAATATGTGTACCTAAATTCGGACGTGTATAAACATCTCAATTGACTGCTTGCTAAGATGAGAACTTTCTTCTAAAAAGAAAAAAGACATCCCAAAATTAACGAAAATTTATTTTTAGGTAAGCTTAGTACTATTTCAATAAAGTTAATTTTTTGCTTAGGGCAATTAATCAATCGTCAAAGTTGTATCATATTTTAATGTTTGTAATAATTACGTTATGTACTCCAATATTGATGTGTGAATGTCTCTTATCAATAAAATTTTAATCTAAAAACGTTTTTTGCATCTTAACCCTTGGTTAGCTTTTCAAGTGCTGGCTCAGTTCAGCAGAGATTTTTTAATCTAATAGGGATGACGTCGTATCTTTACCTACTAGTAAAACCAGTGTTTGACTTGCTCCTATTAGATTAAAATCTCAGCCAAACTAAGCACACCCCCTGATAGAGCAAACAGTACCTAGGTAGGTACCTAATTTCATGTAGGTAGTTTGTATTAAAAAACAAGTCTGGTCAAGTGCGAATGGATTTGCCCACCGAGGCTTCCAATCCGAACCATATATTTAATAGAGCTACTATGCAATACATGGATGTATAATATTAAGAGTAGATACTTTCATTGAATTAAGTACTTTAGCGAATTGCTTAGTTCAATTATTGTGCAATTAGCTTTTGTCTATATAAAAGTAGCAGGTACTAAGGCGAGGATACAGGCGACTGGGACCGCGGTCCCAGTTACCTGATGAGTTTTTTCTTGTTTATTTCGTTGGGCGAGTGGGACCACTCGTAATTTTAACCACAAATCTATTGTTTAAAGTACAGTTGGCGAGAGCAGTGAATCTTTCGGACACGGACTCTGATGGTAGCTTCCAGTCGGTAGCTACATTGGTTTCGACTGAAGAGAGCCGTTTCTGGAAAAAACGCCGTATGGGCGATGACTCCGATAACGGCGATGATGAGAGGCCGTCCAAGGCTTCAACAGCCAGGAGAGGGCGTGGACGTCCTCACACAACGGGGAAATTCGTCGGCTTGGCAAAGGCCAAAGCTGAATTGAATGCCGCAAAGGCTGAGGAACTGCGATTAAATGCAGAATTAGAGATGGCAGAAGAAGTTAAACGGAAGCGAGAAGCAAGAGCAGCCATGTTCCGTAAGTCCTCGGACGTGATGGTTATTAGCGACAGCGAGTGTCCGGAGTCAACCGATTTGGCTAAGCTGATGTCTGACTCTCACCATTATGAAGGTTGCCACGACGTCCAGTCACTTAAAAGGGACGTACGTGCGAGCTCTGAAGGATGCGGCCGAAACAATAAAGGTTTCATTTGGCGAAATGCGCTCGCGCACAATGACGGAGGAGGTCGCTCGGCTATTAGAGGCCGCCAATGCGAAGCTTGCACGCGAGCTTGAGGAAGTTCGGAAGGAGATGGCTCAGATGCGTGTGCTCACGCAGCAGCCAACCTCCACCCCTGTGGCACCTCCTATTGAGGAGATAGTGCACGCTGTCATGGTCCAATGTGGTACGATGGTATATTACTGTTGGATACGTCGCCTCTGTCTCATAACCCGGTAGAAACAAACACAATTAATCTCTTAAAGCTTTTATTGAGAAACATTATACAAATAAATCTTTTCCTTATGACAATTTACTTCTCAAAAAATCACTGACACCAATTCCAAAAAACAATTGCCTTTTTGAATAAAGATTCAAAAACCAACCAGCCTGTCCTGGACATGAGGTTATACACAGTGCAGCAACACCTCTTTGCTTCAACAATTACAATGCACTCACACACAACAACATACACACTTTACTTGTTGCAACTAACTGCGTCCTATAATTGCCATTTCATCTATTACATCCTTTCTTGAGCCTGATAAGCTTTTCGACTGTGATTGGCCACGTGGTTCATAGAAAGGAGATGCGTATGCGCCCATAAGACCTATGAGTGGGAAAGAGCGCGCGCCATATATCCGTCTCGCTTACACGTTTTATGACCGAAACTTTTTGAATAGTTTTTTTGACATTCTTACTAAAAAAATCCTGAGTTATGTAACTTGATTTTTCTGTTAACTGTACATTAAAGCAAATTAGGTATATGGTCCCAGTCGACCGATTCAAAAATGTGATCAGGTAACTGGGACCGCGGTCCTAGTTATGTATGGGCCCAGTCGCCTGTATCCTCACTAAGGCATGGATCTGGTAATTCCTGGTATCAGAAGAACTGGGAATTATCTGTAATAAAAGTACCAGTAGTGACTCCAGTATCAGCTGAAACTTACCAGTAGGTACTGAGAATTAACATTCTCCAGTAACAATCTCCAAGGACTCAATGGTTTTTCTTAGAACATCTTTATTAAGCTCAAAAAGTTGCTTTCTCTGTACACCGTTGCTATTTACTGTTGACAGGACCAGTTGCAGCAGGGGATATTTGATTGTGTTTTGCTCACTGGTTCCAAATACAAGCTTCAGAAGCCAGTCTGACTCTGTTATGACTTCTCCATATTCACTAATATGATGATTTAGGGATGCATGTAGTACTTTTATACTTTCCTTCTCTAGTAGGCCTATAAAATACTTTACTTTACTCTTATCCCAATTTTTAACTTCCATAACTTCTTCAACTTTTTTGAAATCAAAATCACTCTTGAAAATAAGTTTCCTTACATCATCTTCAGCTGCTTTTAATTCATTACTATCCAATAATAACTGAGCTTCATCACTTTTGCTAGAGCAATATGTCAGATTGTGTATTAATTTGTGAACAACCTGAAACAATAGTTCATATTAATATAGGTAGCATTCGCTGTATCAATAAATAATAATATATCAATAAATAATGTTTTGTTTTACGTACTAGTTCAAAGTCTTGATAGGCTTCAATTTGGAACAATTTATCCATGTTGTTTTGAAAAAAAATTTCACAATAAAACATGCACAATAAATGTGAATTCAATTCAATTCTTGTCTATGGCCTTTGCAGTGTTGCCCGCAATATCGCCAATGTCCCGTTTTATTAGACCTTAGCACGATGGAGAATGACCGGTGGTGAGAAGTAATGATCGGTGGAGAATTTGGATCCAATAAATGTGAAAATATCGATTTGCGTTTCCGCCGCCAAAAGCCAAGCCAAAAGATGCAAAATGTTAAACATGCACATGGGTGCATGACATTTTGAATCTTGTGCAGATGGAAGGATTTTCTTGATTGTAAAAACAAATCGTTTGTAAGAATTGTGTTGTTATGGTATTATTGTGAATGTTTTTAGTCGAAACACGCAGTCAGAAAGCAGGCAGATCCAAATGATCCGTGCTTAGTTGGGCTAGCGTTTCCATCTTCAACCCTTGTGCATGCTTGGTATGGATTATGTTCAAAGTTCAAAACTTCAAATCTCGCAACACGGTGTAGTTGTTTACCGACCCAGCTGGATAATAAAATATACGCGATTACGTAAGTAAGGATTGTGAAACATGTATTCACAGAATTGTGCTTGTTTACTGTAGACATTTCTTTGGTGGAAACACAAAAGTACCTACTACGTAGGTACCTAGTTTTTTGCGACGACGACGGTGGAAACGCGGTTCGATATATACACAAAGTTGTGCATGTTTTGTGTAGATATTTCGTTGGTGGAACTCATAGAAAAAAACATCATATTAACGTAAAAAAAACACTTGGAATAGTGATGTGTTCGTTTCACAAAAAAATATCGATAGTCGGCACTAACCTTGTTTTGTACAGTAGGTACAGACGGTTGATTGGATAGAGGTTGGTATACCGACGTGACAGTGGTTTAACAATTTGTACATACAAAATAGGCTTGACAGCATTCATAAAACCACTGAAGTTTCTACTGGTGCTATTTAGAGTCAGCATCAAAAGATCGGTACAAAAGTACTTATTTATATGGATTAGATGACTTCTGTCTGGCAGATGATGGAACTAAATCTACCTACTTAGATGCGAATAGCGGGCACATAATCTGTAATGTTAGGTACCTAAGGATTTCCTAGATAAATAAATAAATTTAGCAGTAAATCAGCATACTACGGGCATAAGACTATCGATTTTGATCCTAACTTATTGTATCCCTATTTCTGCTTCTTTTTTTTTTTTTCATGTTGGCAGCGTGGTTTCCGGTCATTCTACCCACTCACTCGCTAGTTAGGTACCTACGCTTTTAAAACAAACAACAAACAGATTTTTAAACAGTTTAATGGTAGTACAGTCCGGATCATCAGATAATGAAAGAAGGTACATACATATATATACTGTAGGTAGTAAATACATTCAGTTTAAAGAATACACTTGGTTAAGTTATACTATGGTACCCATTAGCTTATTTTATTTTTCTAACTAACCTAATTTGACAGCACTAAATTTATAGCTGTCTTGTCGTTTCGCTACGAGAAAGGGACGGCAAATGTTTTAATGCTATCAAATTTGTATGTGATTAGTTTAGAAAGATACATCAACAGAATCGGCACCAACGGCGTTTTAGTAGGTAATTTTGAACACGTTTTATGCACATTACCACTATAAAATGCAGTTACCCGAAAATATTTCACCTAAATTACGGCAAGCAACGACCCGAGAGTCGTAACAATAATAAATATACACACCAAGTTAACAATGGGGAAGTTTGTTCATTTAATCTCTATTAAAATCAGTTGATCTACTATCATTACTAGTATTTCAACAAAGAACAATTATTAACAATCAACTTTTTATTTCCATAATACATCAAACATAATTTATAAGGAATTGATAGGCACAAATAGTTTGGTTTCAACTAACCATACTTATCTTATGTCTTACGTCTACAAATTGAACTGGGTTGTACATTGTAAAATTACAAAGTCTATGTACAAAAGTAGGTATAACATTGAACAATTTATAATAAATTCTTATCATGTTAAGTAGTTGTTTTCTGCATATATTTTTATTGTTGTAACAAAGTAGTTTCAATAAATACATTATTTTGGATTGTTAGGTAAATACTTTATTTGTCTACGCGTCACGACAGAGGGCGCTGCACCGCGACCTTAAAAGGCGTTGCACGCGTCACTCGTCCTCTCATTTGCGCATTCTCGCCAAGACCATAGGTGCTCCGCTAACATTATTGTATTAACTGATATTAAATTGATGTACTGTTTTACGAGTATTCTCAATTATAAGCTAGATAGCAAAGGATCCTACCACAACCAGCTAAGTAACGACAATCAGTCGTAGGGCTAGGTAGGCCGCATCATTGCCGTAGGCTAAAACATTATTAGTTACCATCAAAAGTAATATAATCTCTAAATTTATTTTTAAACGTTATGTAGGTACTTACGGTATGATCTTACTTTTAATGCTGACTAATGTAAATGATTTAAGTACAACTGATATATGACATTTAAGTTTAAAAACGGCAGTGCATTGGTAACATTAAAACAGACTGAAAACTCGTTAAAGTCTTATGGTCTATCTTATAAAAAGTTAGAGTAGACATTATGTCTTGTTTAACATACGTAATCAGGACATAATGTCTACTCTAACTTTTTATAAGATAGGGGGTAAAACGTGAGAAAATTTGATTTTACTATGGAACTATTAAAATCTGTAAATAAATTCGATACAATGCAAAACTAAAACTAAATAAACCATTGCAATAACAAAATAAATGCTTCTTTAGGTATAAAGTATGTTGCAAAGCAATTGGAGAAAACAATAAATTAATCAGATACAGCACCATTGCTTAAAAAAATATTATAAAGATTATGAATTTTCTGGGTAGTGATGTGGCTCGGAAACAAAATCTATTAAAAAATATATAATATGATTGTGATGAGCAAAAAATCTTTTGCTTTGTGTTGATACTTAGGATAAGCGGGTAAGTTGCAAAACTATGTTTAAAATTGTAAGGCACGTAGCGTAGTACTATATTGCAACAGAATAAATTTACCTTAACTGAGAGTAATTATATTACATGATATACTATCACTAATAAAAAGTTTAAAAATAGAAATTAAATTAAATAATTCGCTGAGGGACGAGCCGACATGAGAAATATGATATATATCTATGTATATAATCGTCTTTAACTTTATAGATGTTCAATCGTCAGTTTTTCTAGATTTTCTACACTGCAATAGTAATTAAAGAGATTGCGGCCGGTCTCTACGTGAATTACTTACGTATGTACAGTACAGTACCCTAACTTATCAAACAATTAAGTAAATACTTTTCTACATATTTGTGATGCATTATGCAATGTGTTTTTAAGACGCTGAGAAGCGTTAGAAATCTTCTTGCTCGCACATTTCAATACTGAAGGTATAAAATTACTGCAATTATTTATGAAAAATCGCATACAACAATGTTGTTTGTGCAATAACATTGTGGTTCAGCATAAATATAATTTATTTTCAAATAATTTTTTTTTAACTAAGGAAGAATCAATAACTATTGCTAGATGGTCGAATAAGTACTAGTTCAAATAAAATATCAGGACCAACAATAGTTTGATTTGATAATTGATAATCAATAAATAAATATAGATTTAAGTACTAAACATAATTAAGTATTCGAATTTTTAAGTTGCTTAAGAGTAGAGTTGCCTAGAAAATCTAATGTTATTTTCGATAGGGAAGTTGTTCGCAAGGACTCGAAATGTTTAACACCTAATGATGTAAATTATTGAAATATCTTTCTGTTTGTGTACTTTACTTGGGAGTCAATATTATTTGTCATCGTAATAATTATCGTGAAGTGAGTTTAAGCTATTAAATGCTCTATCAGAGTTTATTGCACGTTACTAATACACCCTATCCTGTTTATGAAAATGAAATACGACGCAGAATCACATAGCAGCGGTAATCATAATCTAAAAAGTATATTTATATTTTTCAGACAATGAGTATTCAACAACACACGAACATAGAGCATTAGTCATAGTAATGACGCCGAAATAGAAAAAAGAGGTATAAGTACATATATCAAAACTTCTTTTACTATAATATATTATCCTATCCTACTAATATTATAAACGCGAAAGTTTGTAAGGATGTATGGATGGATGTTTGTTCTTCTTTCACGCAAAAACTACTAATCCGATTTGGATGAAACTTGGAATATGTATTGTCCGTGCCCTGGATTAACACATAGGCTACTTTTTATCCCGGAAAAACCACGGGATCCAACGGGACGCGAACGAAGTCGCGGGCGGAAGCTAGTGTAAGAACAAAACTATATTATCATCAATGTTGGAGCATATGCCCAGTCTTGTATGCCACTATTATGAGCAGCACATGAAGTGCAATGTTTTATGAAACAGTCTGGCATAGAGAGAAGTGTAAGTGAACTAGAAAAATGTTTGAGGGATAAGTGATGAACTTTCATGACTTTATAAGCTAGTTTACAGTTTACTTCTCGACTCCTCTCTGGCGTAAACATTCGTGAATTTCTTTCAGGCATGCGGCTCTAAGCTCACAAAACACAGTAATACTAGCGTACGGAATGATCACTCACCCTCCCGCCAAACCGATTTACCCTGGGCCCGGATTTTGATGGATACCTCATTTGCTCACACACACACCCTACCCTTGAGCACTTTTACTGTACAATATAAAACGGCACCGTTTACGTACCCAAGCAGTTATCATTTAACATAATTTTATGGTCCGAGGTGGGAAAGTGAATGCAATTCGCCACTTTTACGCATCCAAACCAGTGATTACGGCCCGTGGGTTGCAATTTCGTTCTGTGATAGAATAAAAGTGAATGCTAATGCACCACTTAGCTAACAAGTCCGGCGTCTTTAGCCATACTGTAGAATATGGAGTTGGTGTCTTGTAAGAGTTGTTGAGGCGGTGCGTATTCGACGAGTTGACCCTTGTCTAGGACCATCACTTTTGTGGAGTCCATTATGGTGTTCAGACGATGGGCGATGGTGAGGACGGTGCACGATGCAAATTCCGACCGGATTGTTTTCTGAAAATTGTTTAATTAGGTGTTATTTTATTGGAGGTCACACCACTTTGTCGGTGATTTGATGTAAGTTGATTGCACTTTTATTTAATTTTACCCCTGAGCTAAAAACTTAAAAAAACCCTTAGCCCTTAACCAGCGGGTTTACTCCAAATGTTTGCTCATACCGTTTTAGACAGAGGGCAATATTTTAGTATTTTGCATGTGTTTTAAAATAAAATAAACGTGATTTGAGGTTAACAGAATTCTACAATAGCTGTATTAAAAAGCAAAGCTCAAGTGTGATTGAGTCTGAATTTTGAGCTCAGTTTGTGAGTGACAAAGATTCTGTAAGATGTACATACCTGTATAAGTTCATCAGTTTCGAGATCAACAGCTGCAGTAGCCTCATCTAGAACTAGTAAAGGCGTCTTCCGCAGTAATGCTCGCGCAAGGCAGACGAGCTGCCTTTGTCCAACAGACAGATTCTCTCCGCCTTCGGAGATTTCATGCCTCAGACCCGCTGATAGACCTGTCACATAAATTACTGTTATGCTTAAGCGCGCCTCAGAGGATGGTACAGGATGTTCAGAGATTTTAATCCATAAATAGCTTCACGTTACTTTCTCAGCTGGTTATCATAAGAAAAGTTGATCACATGAGTTGAGTTTATCCTCTAGCAGTAATTTTGTGCGTGTAAAATATCATGTGTCAATATTTCAACGTTACCTTGTACAAAAGCCTTGAGATGCGCATGTTCGAGCGACCGCCAGAGCTCATCGTCCGAGTACACATCAAACGGATCGAGGTTCATTCTCAAAGTTCCCGAGAACAGAACGGGGTCTTGTGGAATTATTGTGATTCGTGAACGGAGCTGGTGCAAGCCGATACGAGAGATGTCCACGCCGTCGATTAGAATCTTGCCGCCCATCGCTTCTACTATCCTATGGGCAGAATTTTACAATGAAATTATCTATACCTAATTGTAGTAAAACAATAATCTTACATATTATAAACGCGAAATTCCGGATCAGGGGCTAATTCCACCAACGGACTTGTCAGTTAAAATGCTGCTAAACCGTAATTTTCAATCTAGTTTAGGATATTTCGTATTCTTCTATCAAGCTTTGTTGACTACTTAGTTGAAACGCAGATGTACCGTTGTTTTTAAGCTATTTTGATTTAGCTGCCTAGTGACGTTTCATAACAATCGAACCATTAAATGTGACGGCACCGTTGTAAATTAGATGAGTTAGGGTATTATAGTGCGTGTGGTGTGTTACCTGAATAGGCCGAGTGTGAGCGTGGACTTGCCGGCGCCGGTGCGGCCGACAATGCCGAGCTTGTCGCGCGGTGCCACGGTACATGTGACGTCACGCAGGGCTGGCTCGCCGGCGCGGTACCCGAGCGTCAGCCGCTCGAGTTGTACGGCGCCGCTCTCCGGCCAGGTGGCGCTGGGCGCGCTCTCGGCTATATTCCAAGCTGCTTCCTGGAAACAATAACAATTTACAAAGTGCACATGAGAACAATGTCGTTGTCTTACGACTCGACTGTCTGCTTGAGATCGAGAGTTAACTGTCTACAACACGCGGCGGGCATCCGCGGTGTAAACCCGCGTGCGTGAGCAAATCCACTTGACACTAGAAACGCCCAAAATGTCTTTATACAAATAAATATGTTTGCAAAGGTTGCCTGGAAGAGATCGCTATTGAGCAATAAGGCCGCGCATTGTACATTTAATGCAACCTATTTTGTTTTAATATCATAAGAATATGTTTCGGTGTTATTTATGTACAATAAAGCGTTTTCATTCATTCATTGATTCGATCAAATATTTGCTAGCGAAGTCTTACTTGAGTAGTTTCAGCGTACTCCTTTATCCTTTCGACGGCTACAATATTGGTTTCTACTTCTGATGTCATTCTGACCAGCCAGTTGAGAGTTTGTGTGATCTAGAATAAATAAAAAACAAATGGTTTTTTTCTGAGGTAGATTCATATCTCTTTTTCTTACAACCTGTTACAATACCAATTACATTATTGTTTAAGTAATGTATTTTTGGAGGATTATTAGGACTTCTTGGTTTCCTATTAACAGCTATATCCACGATATAATCCTTTAATCATGTCCATGGTCATAATCCTCTGATTGTATCTTCGAACTGCATAATTATGTACAATATAGGGGTACCCTACCTTATAAAATAAGGTGCATACCTGAAGAGCATAGCTGACAGACAGTCCAACAAGTCCAGGGCTAGCAGTATATCTGTTGAGTACAGCGAACAGAGCCGCGAAGAATATTATAAGGTTGCCCATCATTTCCAACCGCACCGCCAACCAACGGTTAGCAATCGTGCTGGGGTAGTGACAGGATTGGTTGTAGTCTACGTGCCTTTCCGATTCCAACACAAATCTGGAATAATTATATGGTAGATAATTAATTGACGATGTAAACCTACAGGTCAATTCTCTTGATCAAAACTCGTTTTGAATCTTGAAAGCATTAGCAATGAAAGACAAATCTACGACTTCTACGAATTCTATGATTTCCATTGAATAAATGTGCAGCTAAGTTTATTTTACTTTTCGTCATATTGCGTGTTTTAGGTATTGTAATACTTTAAATACGGAAGATGAAATTTTATTCAGGTGAGTATTTATAACAATATTAAATATTATAAAATGAAAAAATTCTTACACATTTTACCTCGCTAGCTGTTCATTTTCGTGGTCTCAGTCACCCCGTTTAGGCTTAACATACTAGTTAACCCTGTATACGAATAAATATGTCTAACCTTTCAGTAAGTCCATAGGCACGAATAGTAGAAGCTCCAGTGACACTCTCGCCGAAGTGCGAGTATATAGGCGAACGGGAGACAGACTCCAATCGTTTCAGTTGTCTTGAAGTCGCCACGTAGAACCGTTGAATCACGTAATACACGAAGCCGATTGGCAGAATAACCGCCAAAAATATCGGCGTCGACAGACTTATGACGAATAGTGTACCCAGTACCTATAGATATATTTAAATCATAAGTTCGCCATCTTAAAACAAACATAGTAAAACATGCATTAAAACTGCAACTTTTCATTGATTATATATATGTACCCATTATTTGAATTCAGATATTTCAAGGATCAGTTTACAAATGTGAATGAGTAGTAAGTGTTCAAAGTACTTACATAAAAAAATGAATACACGCGTGAACCTAAATGTAGAAATATAACACAAAATTCGTAATGCAACGAAAATAAATCCTATTGATTTATAACTGCGTAAAAAATATAGCGGGATAATGATAAGCACCATTTTATAAAAAAAACTTCCCAAAAATAAATTAATGGCAATTCGGTTATGATTATGTTCTCGTATTAGGAACACCAGTGAAATATATATTAATGAATGCTGAAGTTAAAGCTGATAATTATTCAACTAGCATCATCTGACGTTTTTCTTCATGGTAAAATTTGATGCTTCAGTCAGACACGCTCTCTAAGATATGCCAATGATAAGTGTTTTGTAAACCACTTTATTTACACCGAATTATGGCACCACCGAAACTGGCACGATGGTATTAATACGATCACACCCACAATAATTTGAACCATAAACAAATAAAAAAACAAAATACTAACGCTATTGACTACGCGAAATAAAATTGCGTATTACCTCAAAAGCGCAATAAGTGACGTCGGTCAATTGCGAAGGGAGAGAAGTGTCCAGTACATCTACATCTTTCGAAAATCTAGACAGAATCCTGCCAATAGGTGTGACTTCGAAGAATTGCAAGGGCGTCCTCAAAACGTTATCCAATAATCCCGCGTGGAGTATCTTTGCCGCGCGCCAACACGCCAGATAGGGCATTAAATCCGCGAATATTGAGGAAATAGCTGAAAAAGTGTCGACGGAACTGTAAGACCACCCCAGGGAGCTTGTCTAGCGGCGGATTATAACAATGAATACATTATTTACTGATTTTCTACATTCTAGCGGTAAATGTGGATGAAGAGGTGCAGTGGAACAAAGACTAGTTACTACTACTAGAGGGCATGCATGTGGAGCCCAATACTATTAAGCATATTTTTTTTATAAAAGCCTACTGAAACTAAAATAAGAAAAAGTACAGTGTAACAACATTTATAAACTGATCCTGTTTCGAAGTTTAGATAAAAAAATACGCCTGTGTTCTTCATGAAAATTAAATCAGTCATGCAAAAACCAACGATATTTTATTACATTTTCATAAGTGTTGTGTCCTAACCTGAGACGTTTTCTATATATCAAATTTTAAATACTCTAATCATCCGTAATTCGCAAAATAAAGTTTTCCTCTTAAAAATTCAACTAAGATTTTTAAGTGTTTTGCACTAAGCTAAACCCGAAAAAGTTTCTATTGATTTGACTAGACTATTAGCCCGAATAATCTATACCTATGATCAGATTCATCCTATTTTTTTTAAATTAAAAATAGTGATAGAAGTTCTATCACTATTTTTGCGTCAGGACATCTTGAGGCATGACGTTACGCGGTAGGTACACCCTGACTATACCAATTTACGCTACCCAGGTATATCAACAAGTGAGTGTTATGTCACTACTAGACTACACTCACTATCGTCCGTGAGCATACCGAAAAGAAGCACGAAGTCCAGCCTCTGAGCGTCATAGGCAGCACGTTATCGAGCACGTCGACATCCTTGCTGAATCGGTTGAGGATTCGTCCAACCGGAGTGCAGTCGAAGAAGCCGATGGACGGGGCTCGGAGTACGCCGCTCAGTAACCCGGCGTGGAGTACCCGCGCCGCAGCTAACGTGCCGAGGTACAGCGCCAGCGATGACACCGATACTGACACCACTGCGCGACACGTCACACGTCAACCCAACGCAACGGTTACAACAAGCTAGCCCTGTGTCGTTGTGATGTATGAACACTGAGCAGAGCAGTATGCAAAGGAATTTACAGTTTAAATGTGAAGTGTTGTGTTGTATTTCACAATGGTTTATGTACAGTTTACGTAACGTACTGTTGATGACGTAATGCAACAGCGCAGCAGTGCATGCACCGTTGCGAGACACGTCACACGTCAACCTAACGCAACGGTTATAACAAGCTAGCCTGTGTCGTTGTAATGTATGAGCACTGAGTAGAGCAGTATGCAAAAGAATTTACAATTAGTAAATGAGAAGTGTTGTGTTTCATCGTGTATTATTAAAGACAAAGATCGATTGTGACTATTGTATGTATGTGTGCAACAGAGTTTTGAAAGATTGTTTTCGGAAAGTTCACCTTAACAAAAGTAACCGAGACAACACCAACTAAGCATTATTGAAGATAGATAAGGTAGTGAATATAGTATAACATATAACATAAAAATATAAGCTTTATTATTATACATATACAAAAAAACCTTCATATTGCTTCGCATAGAAATATGTTGTAGCGTCAATAATGCTCAGTTTGTTCTAATATTAGTTTACTCTAATTTTAAAACAGATAATTATATACAGATTTAAAAAAACAACAATAATTTTATTAAATAGAAACCTCATGCCACTTTGACGTACATATTATAATAACACAGGGTGCAATCCAACGTAAAAACAAAAGTCACGAAGTAGTGTCTACAAAAAATATTATGTTTAATTTCAAGACTTTCTTTAACTGATTGAATATATTACAGTGTATTCGAGAATTAAGTACTTAATATTAGCAGCAATTTACAATTGGTCGTTTTAATTTATATTGATTTTAATGTTCCTCTAGCTATATTGGCTGCTAAATCTATTGTCATCTCTTTCGTTGACGTGCAAGTGACGATGATAGAACATTTTTTTAAAACGAGATTTAAGAGATAAAGGCCTATATTTTTATAACTATGTCAATGCGTTTATTTTATTGCAAATTTATTTGTTGCTAAACAAGATTCTTTACTTTTTTGGTGCAATTTTAGTTCTCCGTGACCTTTGCTCAAAATCCAAGAAAGTAGAAATTTCCATGCATAACTTTTTGAATATCGTCTATTAGTTATTCGAACGGATCATGCAATGAATATTAACATAACCAATTAGTGATAATAAAATAAACTTTTAACATAATTAGATGTCAGTAAAAATGTATTCATTATTATTGAGGCCTCAAAACCAATAATAATATTTCAATTCATATTATTTATCCTATAAATAGACATAAGATATAAAATACAGATAAAGTAAATAAATGGTAAATAGTTTATGAAATGTTATAAGTATGTATAAATTATATTTTTAATGCATTAGCCCCCGTGTTTTTGTAGTTTTAAATTCACAAAGTTATACGATTTGTGTTCTTTTGTAATGATCAGAATTACAGATTGCAGATCAAACGTGTTCCCAAACACATTTTTCATGATTCACGTATGTACCATGATTGTTATTCAAATAAATTTAATTTCATTTCGATGAGTAGGTCGCAAAGGAAGGGGCGGTCAAAAAAATTATGATTCGACATGAACATTTAAATCACAGTAATTCAGGAATACATACATCCTTTTAGGATTGGTTTTATAATCAAACATTTCAATAAAACCTTTGCGAAAATCAAACTACAAACACGTCCTTCACCACTGTCCGAACGAATGGATATCATCAAGATTCACAAGTTAATGCTTACCTTGCCCGATGCCGAGACCGCCATAAACTCCGAGATACATGTCTCTACGTGCAGGATCCACTGTGCCGTTAACTAACTGAAACCAGTACAAATATTGATATTGAATAATCTGCTTTGACATCCTATAGATTTTCAGCCCGCAAGAGCTTGGACGTTCTCAACGAAAACGTTTTTTTTACGCAAGAGAAGACAAATCTATTTCTGGATCGTTTTGTGATAAACAAACGAGACAAAGCATTTATGCGGTTTTGGTTAAAGAACAGCTTTTAGTCCGCTTTCTTACAAAAAAAATATATTGAAAATGGAGTCCTACTTTTGAAGCTACAATGTTAGAGAAAGACAGTCACACCAAGCCTCTCTCTCACTCAAAACTCACTGAATTTTTTCAAACGGTTAAAAAGAGAGATAGATATTGCCCCCGACTATCCTAAACTAACCTAATTTAACAGCACAATTTTTTTTTCATTCCTATAACTTAAACGACAAAAACAGCTATCATTTTTATGCTGTCAAATTAGTTGATAAAAATGTTAGTTCACCAAGAGTATCGGGCACATTATGAACATACCATTTTACGATCGTTAGACCACTCCGCGAGCCAGTAATTCGAGCCGACTTGGAACACTTGTAGAATGAGATTCATGAGCACAGTCACTACCGATGCCATTATACCGACGCTCAACAAATAATGCTTGTATACGCTCCATTTCACCTGCAATATAATTATACAACTCGTGAAATGGTATACATGAATACAATGCAAAAATAAAAAGAAAAAATCCTAGTGTGATAGTTTTAGATACTCATTAATTGTTCATCTAGCTTCCTCCCGCGACTTCGTTCGCGTCCCGTTGAATCCCGTTGATTTTCCGGGATAAAAAGTAGCATTATGTGTTAATCCAGGTCACGCACAATATATTTTCCAAGTTTCATCGAAATCGGATCTGTAGTTTTTGCGTGAAAGAGTAAGAAACATCCACCAATACATCCTAACGCGTTTATAATACTAGTAGGATTATTCAGTAAATACTGAACTGATACTGATATTCCTAGAAACATTCCAGTGTCTATTGGTCTATCTTATAAAAAGTTAGAGCGGACATTATGTCTTGTTTAACATACGTAATCAGGACATAATGTCAACTCTAACTTTTTATAAGATAGGGGGTATATCTTTATTTGGTAAATAAACTTGTAGAAAAGCCATTTGAGAAAATGCAAGATTGTACGAGAAGTTTCATTACACCCTGTAAAATAGTATTAAACTCACGCTGCCAGTTTCAGTTTTTTCTGTTTCAATAAGTTTGTTTTTCTCTTTTAGTTCACTCTGCGACATTGCGTCTGGTGTTTTCCTCTTCACGCTACCAGAACGATCACCTGAAAGAACACATATAAATTAGAGTAACATTAATACAAACGATATAAATGAATGGTAGCGAAAAACACAAAAAATGTATAAGAAATGCTAATGAAAACCAAGTATATTGCTCTCAACTGTTAACCCATAGCAGTGCATGTGCAGTGTGTGGATACATAATTTAGAAATCTCCTCAGTCAGGAACATATCCAAATATAAAACTTTGGGACACGCCCGTATAGTTAGAATTCCATACATAACAGGGGTCTTACTCACTTTGGCAGAAATTTTACTCTAAAAGGGATGACGTCGAAATATAACATCATCATTTTTAGAGTAATTTCTCTGCTGAAGCGAACATAAGGCCTCTGGTGGTTTTTGTAATGTTGGAAGTAATATTTGCCAGATTTTTTACCCGAAGCCACTTGATCAGTTTCTGAAGCACTTTCTGATAATGATCTCGCCCTTTGTAACTTGTTTTGAAATTCAGTTCCTAGTTTGCTTTCTAATTCCTGTTTGATCACGCTCAGTTCTGTAATTAATAAAAAAAACATTAAAAAGGAATACACATCATATAATTCATACGTGACAGGTAACAACTAATAGATAAAAGAAAAAAATTGTATTTTTATTTGGTTTAGGCAGTGCATTGATCATAACTCTTTCAGAATATTTAGATGCGCTATAATATAATTACCTTCCGGAGATGTTCTTTCCACATCACTCAGATGATGTAGCAAAAACTCTGCAAATGCGCCCTTCTTCTCCAAAAGCTGTTGGTATGTGCCAGCCTCCGACATTTCACCGTCTTTTAGTACAACTACTAGATCAGTCTGCGCTAGGTAAGATACGTTGTGCGTCACCCAGACTCGAGTTTTGCTTTTTAGCAGCCCTGAAGGTCCGATCACCTAAATAAATAATTGGACTTGAGGTTACTGTGCTACAAATATTAAAATACCTAGTTGTGTCCTTCCTCATAGTCGCTTTTGTACTTTTTTTTCATATATCCCATAAATCCTAATTGATTATCAATTTAGCACAGTCTGATAATGTCCATCCCATCATATCCACTAGAAATACTAATTAGTCTTTCTAGTGGATATGATGGGATACTTGTAGGTGTTTTCTGGAAGGCTTACTCCACCTCGATTCATGTCCCACACACTGCCAGATTCCCGTAAGTCACGGTACCGGTTGATAGGTCGTCTAATAGCTAGGCCACACAAGGTCTGTACAAATTGATCTTGGCAACCTTGTTTTCTAATTTTCTTCCGAAGTGTAGTTTTTACCTTATCGAATATGTGTTTGCCGACGTGAGAATCGACCGCACTGAGAGGATCGTCAAGGAAGTAGTTATCGGCGTCGTGGTAAACCGCCCGTGCGAGCGAAACACGTTGCTTTTGACCGCCGGACAGATTGATTCCTATAGAAAACCATTTTATTGTATTTAATTATGTATAATAGTGTTCCCTTCATTAGAAAGGGAATTAAAGTCTTTTTTTCGTCGAAAAATGGGAATATATGCCATTCATTTTAATATGTAACAGAACTATTTGACGATTCAGTGTCACCCTTCTACATAACTCCACTTACCCTTCTCTCCGATTTCAGTTTGATCCCCACCGGGTAACACATCGAAGTCAGTCTTGAGAGCGCAAACGTTGATCACATTCTCGTACTTATTGGTATCGAGGTCTTTTCCGAACAAAATATTATCTTGCAGTGTCGCATTCTGTATCCAGGCTTGTTGTGGTACGTAGGCAATTGATCCTATAAGGGTGAACAAAAACGTAAGAATTAGATTTCTTGAATTTCAGAATCGTTATTTATGAAAACCTATGGGTGACGCCTATGTCTAGGAGTATACCTCCCTAGGCTGATATGATGATGGTTGAGAGCTATTCAGCAGTTTGAGATTCGTTCGGTACCAAATTTTTTTAATAATTCATTTCTTTGGTATGAAATAAACTGATCAATCTTTTAATTTGATCAGATCAGATTGATAAGAACAAGAACATTTGATTGTGTCAATTAAACACCGCTAATCTTAAGCTCTTTAAACCAATCTAATTGACATTAATTCCCTGATAGTATTGAATACCTATTGTACTAAAGTAACGTATTGATAAGGTGACTTTAGGAAATTCTTGATAAAAACCGCAAGTAATCATTTATTAGGTAGGTACCTATTCGTAACCGATAGGGTTACGAGTATTGATAGCGCTGTCGATAAGCGCATCAGTGATATACCCGAATTTGAAGTGGTTACATTTGATAACAAATAAATCGATTCAAGGCCTTGAGCTCTTAAACTACATTTTACCTGACAGAATAATATTAAAAACCTGAACCAACAACCATGTGACCACAAATAATAGTATTGACCCTGCACCGGAATGAAATGAAATATTTACGTAACATTTTAATATGACAATCAGTGTAACGCAACTGAAATAAACACAAATAATATATGTAATAAATAAATAGTTATAATTCATTTGGGGTTTGCATTGAAATCGAAATATAACAGATTTTCGGCAACTTTTTCTCGGTGTTTTCAACTTACCGTTCATATTTATCCTTCCAGAGGTCTTGTTCATTTCTCCCAGTAAAGCAGCTAGTAAGGAACTCTTGCCGGAACCCACTGCGCCGACCACGGCCACTAAAGACCCCCGCGGCACATGCAGATTTATATTTTTCAGTACATTGTCAGCATCCTGGTCACCCCATGTGAAGTGACCATTTTCAATTACTATTGGATTTGCTGTAACCAAACATACTGAGAGTAAAAATACGTGAAGATTACATTAGCGAAATCGTAAGACATTCATTCTCTAAAATACTCTAAATGGAATGTCACAAAGTCACGTCTGAATCAATTTAACTGTAAATACGCATATTTTGCTATTAATAATGTGGGGTCGATACAATAAAACTTTCTAAATTGTCAATTTTTTTTATTATTATTAGGAAAACAATTTTTTGTATCCTATAAAAACAAATGATTCAAAGATAAGCTGAATACATAAAAAAAATCAGAATTTGACGTATTTTGCTAAATTGAGAATAGTTTATAGGCTAGGAGCAAAAGCTACTTACGTTCCTTCCGGTCGTGCTCCACCGAGCTAACATCCAATTCATCGCAATTCATAAATTTATTCAATCGTTTTATACCAACAGATGTCTGAAAACATTTTGAACCATTGATTTCCAACGAATAATTGTAGTTCTTAAAAAATACTTAGCAAAATTTGATATTGAAATTAATTACTCACACAAAAAAGAAAACTTTAAGTTGGTAAAATTGAATTTTTCACCAAATAAAAAAAGCGACATTTATTTTCTAAGCATTCCCAACCAAACATGCTTGCTATAGTACTATAAGTTAATAAATTAGTAACTCGGAAAGTTATCATGAATATACTCGTACATGAGATGTTAAATTGCTACCGGTAGTTTCACCTACAACTCCTTTCTAGACAATCATTTACTTTTATAATTTTCCTTAGTGCAATTATTAAATTTTAGAAGGGAGTTGTGGACCGACCTGAATTTTAAGTGTAAAACTTTAGTAAAACTGTAAATTGAGAACATGCATGCTATAAATAAATAATATATATCGAACAGTCACATACAAATTTTTCACCCACTGTGTCGTGGGTATCAAAAACAACGAGCCTCTTTATACCACAACCCAATTTACAGATCATGCAAATATAGTCCCGCCGCGGGAATCAAACCTGCACTTATTACGTATCAGTCGGTTAAACATCTACTGCAACAAGTTCATCGAACTAGAATTATTACGGCACAGACATATTCCCCTGATAAACTTACTTGTACGACATTCGATATAACGTTAGGCAGCATGGACAGTGGAAAACGCAGAATGTTGAAAAGAGACAACGCTACGAAAGCCCTCTCAGAGTCCAGAACTTCTGTATCGTTTACCAATACGAAACACCCGAACGACATCAGTGACACCTATATGAGACCACACCAGTATATAATATTAGCGTGTTTGCCATGCGCGCGCAGGTGTCGGATATAAAGATACAGGGTCACTGAACCAACTTCAAACAAGAAACTTTCATACAAAAGTGAATAAACCACAGTAAAACTTGTATCGTCATAAACCATAAGATTATGTCGGGTGCGGTTCATTCGCATAATATCTGATTCTAGTCGTAAAGATGGCATACTTGACTACGTAAAAATGATATGCGACATAATAGACCTGGATAATGGGTTTATCTTATTTTATTTATCTAACTTAGAAATAAATTAAAACCCTTTCCATTGGCGTAACAAGGCATCAATCAATATGTTAGTTTAAACTAAAATGAGAAAGAACCATAGCCTTTTTACAACTAAAATAGAATGTTGTATTTCTGTAGCGGCTCTACCTCGATTGCTGACACAATGATGAGTGGCAGTAACCCTAAAGGCAAATGCATGGTGTAAAACAGAGACATCGATACGAATATATTCGTAGCAGTCAGGATATTGTTCTCGGGGTCGGATATCAGAAACGTGAAGAAGGTTAGGAAGGTTACCTTGAACATAAAATCATTGTTTTACCGCTAGATCACAGTATAATAATGTGCTGATTTATAGATAACATCATTGAACTATGATCTTTGTTGCCTAGATAAAAGGGCATATTCATATGGTCCAAGATCAGTTACCACGCCAGAGTTACTGTTTCTGTCAAAATAGAACTTTTGCTATTTTGTAACTTATCTTAGATCATAAATTAAATAACAGTTATTAAATCATATCAGATTGTTGATAACAAGAAAATTCGATAAAACAAATCACACAATTCATAAAACTAATCGGTATCTTAACACCAATAACATAATATGAACGCGATAAAAATATAGTTTACTCATCATATTAAGTTATCAAGAGTAATTACTCAATATTTACTCCAGATATGGAGCTTTATGCACAAATAAATACATTTGTAGATAAGATTGTAGCACAGATTTGAAATGACATAAACTTCACAACTACTGTATTCAACGGTAGTTTTACAGCCTCTTAGGACGCAACATTTATATTTATGAGTGTGTTCTATTGTTTTTTTAACAAGGCTGATGACAAAAGCAATCTTTCATTTATTTGTAAGATTTTATGAATCGTAATTCCTAGCATTTGAAGGTATATAAACGGCGAAAGATAACATTGTAGTAAAAGATTTGTGAGCACAAAGGCAATATCTGTGATTCACTTTGATTCACGACATTTTAATGCCGCTGGACGGAGCTGAGAACTGTAAACCCTATTCTCAAGTGCATAAAACTTATTATTCTAAGTTAGATTAAAAACTTACCAAAAACGGTGCACAAGACCATATAAATGAGGTAGCAGAGTTAAGATAGGCGGTTTGTTTCAGTACATTCATTTCTTTGTTCCTGATTTTCAGTATCTGGTCTTCAAAGCTCGGCTCCCATGCATACATTTTGAGTACCTGGGTAAAAAAATCACAAAGTTTTTTATTTTTAAAATTCTACTTGTTTCTTTGGATCATTATTATTATCATCATCATCATCATCATCAATATATATAAAACTCTTTTGAAGCTGACAGAGAATCAACGCACAGCCTAAACCATAAGTCCTAGAGGTATGAAATTTGCAGTGTATTATCCTTATATAGTGTAGGGGTGCACTAAGAAAGGAATTTTGAAAAGTCACACTCTAACGCGAGCAACGCCGCGGGAGACGGCTAGTATTATTATAATATTTGTCAATAACTTTCGTAGTATTTAATACTGTAAAGCAAATATCTGTTTAATAATCTTGTGAAATCTTTATCTTATTACATTCTTGTAATAATATTCAAAATTCTGAATATTGCAACATAAATAATACGCATATGAAATATTATGCAATCATTTTGCGAATTATTTGAGTACATTATCTTTAATCATAAGCATTTTCGAGAATTATACAAATAGGTACCTACACTTTTTTACCCGACTTCGTTGTACAAATATTTGATTCTCCTACATAACGGAATTTTGCTGTAAATTGTACCAGTAGGTATTGTGGTTAAACTAAAAGATAACGTATTCAAAATCAAATAAGATAACAATAGCTTGTTTGTTTATCAGCACTTCAAGGCCTGCTTGTATTGCGAAACAAGCGAAAGTGCGAACGCGGATTCGGAGTCCAACCTTTCGTATTTTACATATTCATTTATAAAAACTATATCATCTGTTATCTTAGAAAAGACATCAAAGTATAATTTACTTATCTTTATTTAGAACTACGTGTGAGTACTACGTTATGTTGTTTCGTAATAATTAAAAGTTATATTCGTGGTAGTTATTAATTATTTAATTTTGTATTTGGACTGTGGTTAGACGGCCAACACAAGACGAAAAAACCCACATCAGAATCAATAAGCAGGTACTTAGGAGTGACGAAGCATAACCATAAATTTAACCTTTTGGTTTTTTTTAATAGACAAAAAGCTAGAAAATACGAGTGTTGTACATTATAAGTACACTAAAGCATGGAGTTTTAATCATTTCCCTTCCCTTCCTAAAATTGAAGTTCTTAGGCGCACGCACACACCTCATGATACTTCTCTCAAGACGGTATTATCTTATGGTATTTATCTCGAAAGGTATCTCTGAGTGTTACTATGTATTAGAAGTAGTACAAAAAAATATAAGTATTCTATCAGCAATCTAGTTCCCATAGTACAAGCTTTGCTGAGTTTGGCACTAGAGAGCGTTGTGTGAAATGTCTAAGAATATTTATTACTAGCCGTTGCCCGCGGCGTTGCTCGCGTTCTACCCTTTAGAGTGTGACGTTTCAAAATTCTTTTCTTAATGCACCCCTACACTACACAGGATTAGGGATACTACCCTCCAAATTTCATACCTCTAGGACTCATGGTTTAGGCTGTGCGTTGATTCTAAGTCAGCTTAAAAAGAGTTTTATATATATTGATTATTATTAAGTACCTAGGTACTAGGACATGCAGCACCGGTACCATTCTTAGTAAAAGTACCGAGAATTACCAGTATCGGTACCTACTACATGCCTTATTATACCTTTTTTCGAAGTAAAGAAATTAAAATATTACCTTTATACCATTCAGGACTTCATTCATCAGCTTCACTCGTTCATCCTTATACTTCATTTGCCTTATCTGTAGAGTCTTCACTCGGCTCGCGATAAGACCGTTCACCGGTATGAGAATGATCATGACCGCTAGACCCGCCAAGACCGATGGTCCCAAGATACCCCAGAGGAAGTACAAAGCCAGGGCGATCTGTAGTGGTGCAGACCATATCATATTCAAGTACGCTGTCAGTTCTATGAATCTGAAAATTTTAAATTACGTATTGATAAATGTATTTTATTTAAAAAACCAGACTAAAACCCTGTCTAATTTAAAATTATTGTGATATTTATGGTTCTAAAAGACACGGCTGTGCGTCAACGTCAAAAAATCGCAGTGAAAAGCCTTTCTTTTTCTTAGTACATTATAGTTTCTATTGCTATTTTGTAGTATTCCTTGTTTTTTGTACTTACAAAATATTTGAGCGATAAAATTTAACGTCCTCATACAAAATATTATGAGTAGTTAAAGCAGTCAAACAAAGCCTATTTAAATTAATGGAAATAAAAAAGAAATATTTGGACAATGAAATTTTTAAAATAACACGTTTTATCACCAAAACTTATATTACTTACAGACTTTCTCATTCACAAACAAATTGAATGTAAACTTTAGGTAGAAGAACCAGATTTTTTGCCAAACGTAGTCTGATGATACATTGTTACTTAGTTACAGAGGATATAATCAGCTTACAAGTTTCAGACGTAGGTATTCCTCATGTTTACGGAAATAGATGTGCAAAAGGCAATCATAATTTCCTCTAACAATGAATATAACTATATAATTATGTATGAAAACATGTAGACCTTCACACAGATACTTATTATTTATTAAAGTAGGTACCTATATTTACTGCGGTACAGTTAGACCACGTATCTATCGAATTTGTGTCAAAAGTAAATGATGATCGGACGATGTATCAAAAGTGTTTTAAAAATTAAAATTAGTATACCAAACTATGGTTGTAACTTGTAACCAAGTAATAATCAGCATGAGAAGTTACGATAGTGTTTTTCACACTATTGTAACTTCTCATGCTGAATGTACCTATACTGTAGTTGATATACTAATAGTGAGTGAGCCTACATAATATTTAACCGTGGACTTAACAGGGCTAATGATCATTCACATAAAAAACTAGTGGTCAAACAACTGGTACCTACACTAGCTACATACTGAACATTGAGCCCGATTCTGTCGGTGTATTTTTCTAAACTAAACTAATTTCACAGCACTAAAATTATTGTCATGCCATCCCATTATCATTAGCTGAAACGACAAAGGGTTAATCAACGATTTTAGTGCTGTCAAATTAGGTTAGTTTAGAAAAATGAAACAACAGAATGGGGGGCATTATGAATTAACGAAATAGGTAGGTAACGCATACCTAAAGTGTTACCTATTTTGTTAATTCATAATGTCAAGGCGACTGGATATCAATCATGTTTAGGTTCCGACATGGTCAACCTGCATCACAAAGTACTCATTCGCTTTTAGTAGTATTCATCAGATAAGTATTGCTGTATCAACGTTTATTTGGCGATTTTCTGAATTCAGATATTTTTCGGTTAAGAAAGCTTTTTTCACACAAATTACTGTCGTTACACTAACTTTGGTTAAGATTTGCATAATTTGTTTGACTGCATTGTTTATCAATTTGTTAGAAGTTTGTGCGTGTCTATTATACCCCATACTAAAGTAGATTTTAATTGTAATTTTGTAATGAATTACTTCGTCTTCTAATACATTAACAACAAATGTATTAAATCCAAGGTAACATTTACAGCGACCACAAAAAGTGATTATATGCTGGCATTTTGCGCCGAAGCCTGAACTTGCACGGGGCCGGGGCAAGGTTCAAGTCTTGCTTGGCGAGTAGTAATGGGTATCTACTACTCGGCCCTACCAAGAATTGTGAGCACTTGAGAACACGCTTCTACCGAGAAATAAATTCCGTATGATGTTTATGTAATAACTATGGAATAATGATTCTACTCGGGATTTCAGTTTTTCATTCCAATATGATTACTTGTTTCGTCAATTTATGTCAACTGAGCGAGAATTCTTGAGTGGTCCGCAAATAATTAATTTAGTGAAGTATAATAAAACCGTAAAATTGCAGAATCAACATAAAACACAGCGTATAATTTCACTGCAAATTGGACGTCTCGTTGACCTACTCTCGGTACCTAACAAAAGACGGATATTCATGTTGCGTACAAATTGTACAATGTGCATTCGATTCAAGGGATCTCAGTGCCATGAATTATTCTGCGTGTATTACGCTCATTCATTCAACAATAATAATATCTAAATCAAGCGCCGGCCGGCCGGTCGTTATATAGGTACTTATTAGGAAACCGGTTCGGTGAGTCAAGCTTAAATACCATAGCATAGCTATACGTATTATGTCATACATCAGCGCTAGATAATGGGCTTAGCTCAAAAATACGTCTGTCGAATAACACACTGATTTCATAAAAATAATTCGCGTCAAGTCTTTGTATCACAGAATAAACTAGTCGTTTGCCCCAAACCGAAATCTCGCGATGTTCCCAAAAAAGTAACAAACGCAAAGAAACATTATTTTCAACTACGTCTCAGACAGACTTACAAATTACATATTACAAATCGCTTCGATACCTACCGCGATCTAGCTGATAACCTTACCAATCTTAACTGAACTACAAAACCATTGAAACTCTAAGAAATGGAAGTTCGCGTTATACTGGTTTTCACAACTTTACAACTTTCACTGTAGATGAAAATCTATTAAACCTAGAATAAAATGAAAAACGTGTTTTGAATGTCTACACAAAGCCCTATAATAAAACGACTTTATATTTTTTACTCCCATTTTGGACATTTATAATTTTACAACTTCTTTACCGATTGAGCTCATAATCCTACCAGTAAACTATGGTGGTACCTACCGACCGACCTACTAAATTCTATACAGATCGGATTAACGCAGCGGTCCGAAAGTTGTGCTCTAACAAACATACATACAACGCCGATTCGACCAAGTTGAGACTAAAATTTTCGCACGCTTCGCTCGTTCCATCAATAACAATGCTGTAACACTACCGTATTGATAACTTTTTGTCAACGCAAACTGTTTTAATACACGACCAAATAGTAGATAAGAAGTAGGAAATTACCTGTGAGCATCGACCGACATAAGATTTACGATTTCGCCGACCGTAGATTCCTTTCTCGCAGAGTTGGACATTCTCAGAGATTTCCTGTAGATGGCGCTTGTGAGGGCAGTTCGTATCCTCATGCCGACTAGGTACATCCTCATGAAGTAGTGAGCTAGCAGCATGGTTTGTATCGTGGCGCAGCCTATAAGAGCGACGGCATACACGTAACCTTTCCAATCAGGCTCATTGCCTTCCACGAAACCTATGAGAAGCCTGAAAGTGTTTTCTAGTTAGATATTATGAAGAGTGCAAGTACAATATGGGCGGATTAGCAATCGTGAAGTTAGCCATTTAGTGATACACGAACACCATTTTGTTCTAAAAAGCTCCATTGTGTAGCGAAACAACTTCAAGATTGCCTGGATCCGCCGACGACGGTACTGTAAACGCACTAATCTCTAGTTACTATACTATTCTTGAGGAAGTTTTATCTATTAGGGTAGTCAGAAACATGCCAGAATATATCGGGCATACAAAGAATTCATTAGAATGTACTATATATTATCTAGGTATACTTTTGACCCGCACTAAGGTTTATCGGCCATCAATTTCTGTGTGAATTGCCCATATCAAAATGTCAAACACAAAGTGAGAAAGATCGCTCGCACGCTATGTATGTATTATGTATGTGGTATGTTATTTACCTACGTGAGGAAATATCTAAGTACATAAATGTTTCATCTATGAAAGTATTTCCATAAATATAGCGCCATAAGTTGACGTGTAAAAATGTATAGCTGCATGTAAAAGCGTATTTTATTCTTATTCTACGCTGAGTTTCCCTTACATTACACAGTGTGATGAAATATTAGTCCAATGCAAATGAAATAATTTGTATTAGTTTGACATGCCAAAGTTATATTATGTAACAAGCTGGTTAATAAATGAAATGAAATGAAATGAAATAATGATTCACAGATTTCATGAAGGTACGAGTACATAAACTTAGATATTTGTTTCAGTGGAATTGCATGCATGTTGCTGTTATTGCCACTTCATATCTCACTATCTGCAGGTAGGGTAAATAAGATAGGTAAACTGTAACTCGCCTCAGTAGTTGCGGTGACAGAAACATGAGGCAATCATTGATGAGTTTCAGTACAGATCCAAAGACGAATTGTCCTCCGAAAGCGAGGCATAACGCGGGGAGGATGGACGCCGGCTTCTTTTCTTCATCAGGCTTGAAATTAACGCTGGCTGATGTTTTACGATACGTCGCTTTTGTGCCGGTGGACCTGGTAAACAATAAATGCTGAAATTACCTAAATATCCTGTAGGTCGGACTGAATAGAAAACCTGCATCCACAAACTATAAAAATCAAAAATCTAAATTGAGTATATTGTATTGTTGTATCATCATCATCAATATATATAAAACTCTTTTGAAGCTGACTGAGAATCAACGCACAGCCTAAACTATAAGTCCTAGAGGTATGAAATTTGGAGAGTAGTATCCTTATATAGTGTAGGGGTGCACTAAGAAAGGAATTTTGAAACGTCACACTCTAAAGGATAGAACGCGAGCAACGCCACGGGCGACGGCTAATACGGCTATAAGTAATAAAATGAGAGCGAAAATTAAAAAGAGAGGATTTTATAAAATAAAAAGCCCAGCACGAACGAAAACGCTTCATGCATGAACACAACAAGAATCATTTTGAAAGGTCTAAAAAACGTGTTTCTAGGTGCCAGTTTCTCACGGCCAATATTCAAATCAGCTACATAATATAAATCTTCTAAACATTATTTTAACCCAAATTGTATTGTTATCTTTATTGATCATCCAGCCATAAAATAGTGGAACGAAGCGTGCCGCAAGACGAAAATGCAAAGTTCCGTTATCATTCCACAAAATAACTGAGCTGGGACACAGTGAAGGGTCTATGCTCCGCCACGTTTACGAAGGTACCTACAAAGATTTTAATAGTACCGCCTACAACATTTTTACGTTTGTACTAATACAAATGCGCTAGAAACGCTATTCTTTTGTTTTGGTCTGTATCGCTTTGGTTTTTAGATGCATTGCGGGTTGTGAACCGTGGAAGTCTGAATAGTCGATGCTTTACGATCTCTGTGCAAATAGGTAACAGAAAACACTTCGCTCAGGGTTCCTACCATTATATTTTAAACTTGATTGTGATTTATCAATATTTTTATACTGGCCAAGTTCTTCACCAATCTAAATTGTTCGTAAATATCGTCGTGAACATAAAATCTAACCAAACAAAGAGCAATATAATAAGAAAATAGTATCGGGTTTAAAAGCCTGTTTTCTAAAAACTGAATGCGAGCCGCATCTTCTCGTTTACACAATTTTAGCACCAGGTCTTTGAACTGTTCTGTAATAAAAAGTAGAGTCTATCAAAGTTTAAATGGGCGTGAGCGTAACTCGCCACTATTCCAACTGAGAGACATCGAGTAGGAGTTCCATTTTGATTGAAAAAGTTCAGAGTTCGGACATTGGTACGCGAGCTGTTCAAACGCACCAGTCAATTGTATACATACTGTATGTAGCGTCTCGGTCGACCGAGTCGTCAAGCGATTAGCGCTATACAAAAGGAGACTGGAAATCAACTTGGGACGCGATGTCGATAACTTCTTTATCTTTATTGCACGTACGCATATTTGTATGGTGTACGATAGATACATGGTTATAGTACCGTACCGATTGAGGAGTCGCGATTTTGCTAAATGAACTCATTTTGTATGCCTGTAGTTAGGTATGCGGGAGAATAAATTATATCCCGCCATGTGTAGGTAATAATGGAGATTGACGACTCATATAATACTCTCATTAAACGATTGTTTATTATGTGATTGTGTAAGATCCGAGGTTACTGTCTCCTAACAGTCTACGAAGGTTATGCATTTTTATAAGTGGAGTTTCTATTGTCTCGGTAGATTTGTGTAAAGGATGAATGGATTGTTACTGTTGTCAACTCAACAATGCCCCTTTGCAATTTGCCGGTCTGATAAGCAGCTAGAAAAGTTGACAGTTCTGCATAAATGGACATCCGTTTTGGACAAGGTTCAATAGGATATTTATGTTAGAGATTCATATTATGTAGCGCTACTGGTTTAGTAATCATCATGGGGAATGAGATTGTAACAAATGTTGCAAAACTAATATCAATGAGGAAAATTATGAAGATAATTAAGTACTTACAATTCTCGTTTTCGCAAAGATCGCTCCCAGATTTTGTCAAATCGCTGGACGACTTCCAAGGAGGCATCTTGAGGGTTCAGTGACCATAAATCCTTCTCGGTTAATCCTCTACGGAAGCCTGTTAGGGCGAGTGGATCGAACCAGCTGAATGTCAGCCGGCTCGGGAAACCTGAAGATCGTTCCGGGCATGGGTTCTGAGGGACAAGAGTTTTTTTATTTCCAAATATTCCAATAACAAACTTTATCTATAAATTCATTCGTATGCCGCAGGTAAAGTTTAAACAAAGATTATATTTCAATTCAGTACTGTAAGATAAGAAACTACTCTCGAAGGTTCAGTGGTAATTGCATGCCTGTTGAATTTGTTTATTTTGTACTCGTGCATTCGGTTTTATAAATGGTATTCGTCATCATACGAGTATTATTTATAATACTGAAGTAGAGAACTGCCTACCTACAGTAGATAAAATGTCCAGTCATGATACCTTTTCGTATTTGTATGGCGTATCCCTTGGCGGTAAGTCGGCAAAACAATTCAGCACGAACATTAATATTATCAGTGGATAGTACACCATGTAACTGACAAAGCTGTACTGAACATTTTCATCATCTGGTAGGTTTGTGTGCTTCACTATTTCTGATCTTAGTTGTGACACTCCGGCGATGATGAGAAGCATCCAGAAGAAGAATAGTACCCCGGATGCTCTCATGCCGAACTTTCTGTTGTAATACAAAAGTGTTGCTGATAAGGCCTGCAAAGAAAATGTCGTTTAGAATAAACACAAGCCAGTACCTACAAGTTATCTTCTCATCTTCTTTTCAAGTTCATCAACACAACAAGCCTCGTGAAATTGAAGAATAATCTAACGACAGTTGCGCAGATACCTAAATAACGTAAAATAATATACTTAGAGGAATCAATGATCTAAAATATTTGACCGCAGATGACCTATTTAACCACGTGGCGGTGGAACAGCGGCCAACATTGTGATACGTAGGTAGTTACGATAGAAAGCCACTTTCAAACCGGAATAGGGCATTGGATTCATGTTTTGCTGTGCAGAAATACCTACATATACCACTTATAAATATTTTGTGTATAAACTGTTATACATAATACAGAGATGCACGTACTCTATTAAATATAAGTACCTTGTCAACCCTAACTTATTACCACCTGCTGGTATTGATAAGGTAAATAAATATGAACAATAGCACATATGATTAGATCGTAAAGGTATAGAATGATGACCAAACTTTCAGTAAGTGCTGTTTCTAGTGTCTACAATACAAACATTAGTTATTTATTTTGTGCCTTTCTTTCTACTCGTGCTATGTGCCGACCAAATCTGTATAAATGTAGACGGTATTTTACCTACTCATAGTAACTAAAAACTCCAATTCCGGATACTGACGTAACCACTTTTTTATAAGCTATAATCAAGATATTTTTGAGGTCGCTAACATAATAGGGATGCCCAAATTTTAAGACACTCAAGGACATTGACGTAATCATTTTGACCATTATTTACATCGACTATTTTGATAAATTGCTATAGACATTTAAAAGGGTTTATAAACAGTTTAAAATGTTCACATACTGTTTGATACCGTCTGAACTTCATTGTATTATTTTGTATCTTTTAGAGATGACTTTATGCCAGCTGGATGTAATAAGCACAATTGCACAATATGATGAAATTCTATTTTATTTAGTAGCTACATTACGATGAGTCGTTTAATATCTGCTTTGTCATTCTGAAATTTGTTAAATTTTATAAGATAGCCCTTCTTTTTAAATCTAAGCAAATTATTATTTTATACTTTGCCCAAGCTTCATGGTGCTTTTCCACCAGAGCTAAGCCACAGATCCTATGCTAAGCTACGTTGCTAAGGATGTGATTGAAATCCATCAATAGGGATCGTTTATTTTCATATAAAACGACTCTTACTGGTGAATTTCGATTGTGTAGAGATACATCTCAAATGATACATTTAGATTTAACAAAAAGGTAGAGGTACAGTGCAATGCAAACATAATTATGTAGGTATCATCAATTAAGTATTTAGTTTCTTGGTGCACCCTTATACCTCGTAATCAATTACAAAATGAAGCTCCCATAAAATTTAGGACAATGGGTTTAGGAGAGCTTAAAACTTTGACTCGGTGTTGTCTGTCAGTCAATCAGTAGTTATATGTATGTATGTACCTATAGGTATGAAATGCATAGGTGCATGTGCTTAGGTACTTACAAATGTTGCGATCTTCAAGATAGGACTGAAGTAATCTGCGTTGAATACATTGCCTTCATCGGATGACGCCCTGTGGACTGCTACACCCAGATCCACAAACTTAAGGACTATTAGGAGGCAGGTTACTATCAGTTTTGTGATGTTGAGGGGGTTCCATGGTATATTCTTTTCTTTGCTATTTAGTATGTAGTATGCATCAAGAAACGCGGCCAGCCATAGGTATGCGCAAGGTACCCATACTAGGACAGTTTTTTGGAAGCACTCTGTCAACTCTGGATTGGTGGTGTTCCATGATAGTGTAGTATTCTGTGAAAGAGAGGAAACCATTTTGTTCTGGGTGATCTGTTTTATACAATATCAACATGATTGGTACACACTTGGATTAAGTAAATTTACTTCATCAAAGGGTACACAGAATAAGATAACAGCTTCAGTTAGGCCCATTTCAACTAGTTATGAATAATTATATACCTAAAGCAGCTTCACAGCAAAATTTTGTGTCAGTTTTTATTACAAACAATTTTAAGAATGCTGTGCGCAGTAATTATACTTCAACTCTGGATGAAGGAGGGCTTTGCCCTTGACATCGTTTACAGAAGTGGAATGAACAGTGGCGAACAAAATACCTAATAATCGCGATTATTCTTAAAAGGTTTCAATATAGTTTTTTGATTACCTACTTAGAACTTTTTTTATGTGTATTTATAAATTACTAAATAGGTACCTAGTAATATTATTCCAGGTAAATTTACCGAGCTGTAACACGATTACAGTTACAAATAACCTAAATTAAAACTTTTGCTAACTTAGGTGTTTCTCTTACAACTTTCAAGTCCACACTATTAAAATTACCTACATAAAAATTAGGAAATGGGCGAGCTGGCCTAAATTGACGTGGCGTGATCGCCGGACGTTCCCAAATGATTACTACAAAATAAAGGCAAAGTATTTTCTGTTTTTGAACTGCACAACAATTAATGTAGTGTTAGTTTGATAACACCACATTTATTTCTATAGAATAGAATAGAAAATACTTATTTTGTTATTTTTATCAATACACAAGACAATATTATAAAATTGAAACTTAAAATTTAATTAATATAACAAAAATGGCCACCACTCAGCATGGTGCCAGGGCAGGATATGTGAATACTCTGCCCAGGCGCTGGTTTTCAGTGGCACCAGTTGTGTGCATGCGGTAAGTACTGCGATCGTCGATTTGTCGTTGTTAAGTGACTATTACAATATGTAATTGGTCCAAAATAAATTGTATTTTTGTTCTTTCTTTCAACTAATGGTGCAATGAAGTGATAACGAAATCATAAAAGGCCACATGCACCTTTTTAATTTTTTTATTTAAACATCCCATACATGAAAAAGTTTTACAGTTATATATGACGTAACAGTCCCATAGAACAAATGGGAGTTACCGCAAAAGTATAGTTATCTATACATATTAAGATGAAACAGGACTGGGGTCGGCAACCTTTTGAGTCTGAAGAGTCAAAAATTACAATTTACAAAATTTCTAAATTTTTAAAGAGCCACAAGTTTTTTCTTGTCAACAATAAATAGTACCTGCTTAAATAAAGTTTTTAGATAAAAAAAAACTTATCTATTTAATTATGTACAAGTGGCTGAGAGATAGAAATGGTGCCTTATCCTTGTTAATTGATTCAGAACGATTTTTAAATATTTTTTCGGAAGACCTTCTTTTGCTCTGGTTATGTTGGTTTATTTTAACTTGAGTATGTATAATTTGAAAGAACTTTTTTATAAATTAGTGTATAATAATAATTTTATATTGATAGGTAGGTATTACCAATAATAATGTAAAAAAAACTTTAAAATTAGGATAATAAATGTGTAAATAAAGAGTCAGGTTCGCAACAACTTTGATTGCAATGCTGTGTAAAAATTAGAATATCTCCATAGACCACAGAAGATTAATTCAATTTTCATTATGAGATTTACAGTTTAATTACATAGGCTCCTAAAACAGTTGGTGAAGGCTGGTAGACCTAATCCATTTTCTATAAGATTATGTGTTATTTAGGTAATATATTATTAAACTATGTTCATCAACAAAGTAGGTAGGTACGTACATCCCTACCTAATCAATGATTTTATTAGTAGTTAATGATTATTTTAAGTAGTATTACATTTTATTGACCTTTATTTCTAGCTCATAAGCTACCTACCTACCTTAAAAAACTGGTATAATGTAGGAGGGGAGGTCAACACTGTAGGTAGGTAGGTACCTACATCCACATTATCCAGATATAACAGATGGAATTAGATAATATAGCTAGGTAGGTACCTACTCTAAACACAAACTAAACATACTGTTTTATGTTAGAATAATCCAGTCACTTACCCAAAAAGATGAACCGCAAAATTCATCCAGCGTGGAATTATAATCATGAGACATTGTGACAGTTCGTGATTGTTACATGTAGTTGAGCTGCCACAAAATCAAAGAAAATAACACTTATTTATTAGTCGACGTCCTATTCGGTGAAAACAATGTTTAGAAGTACATTTACATAATAAAATCAGGTTAGAGAAATAATTCAATTCAAGAGCGCGAAGAAGAACAGCACACTCACTCACTCAACGAAACGAACTCATCGGCTTTGTAGTCAGCCACAGACTACCTTACCTACCTACTGGCACAGAAAGAACACGACACGAGCCTACTCTTACTGGCTCTCTGCCTACTGGCCACAGAGGTTATAGGTGTTCGGTGGGCCACACTGCCACAGCCACACACAGATTACTATAAACTGGCAGTGTGACTGGCAGTTAGTAGTACTAGTGCACCGAACACCTATGTGCTAATTCTGTTGCATTGATATTGACAGGTTTCATGGCTCAGTCGGTAGTAACTCTGTCTTCCGTGCTGTGGGTCGTGGGTTCGATCCCCACCGAGAACAAACATTTGTGTGGGGCAAACATAAATGTTTCTTCTGTGTCTGGGTGTTTCTATGTATTATAAGTATGTATTTACAAAAAAAAAAAATGTATGTATGTATTCTATCAGCCATCTAGTTTCCATAGTACAAGCTTTGCTTAGTTTGGGACTAGAAGGCGTTGTGTTTAGTGTTCGAGAATATTTATTTATTTATTTATTTATTTATTTATTTAAATGATAGCACTAAAAAAAATACTGCCATTCCTTTTTTTTTATACATAATAGGCAACTGTTTGACCACAATCTCACCTGATGTTAAGCAATGATGTGGTCGACGATGTAGCACGGTTACCTAGAAGATAACTATTCACTCTACTCTTGAAAACTTCCAAATTATAGTTATTCGGGAACACAGACGCCGGCAACGAGTTAATCGACCGGACTAAAAGACAAAGACGGCAGAAATGTTAGAACTGTCAAACATAGTTTAAAAATATGCAACAACAGAATCGACACCACTATCTGGCTTGGCTCTCCGGCTGGCTCAAAAGAATGGCTGGGCTTTGCTATCGGCGGGCATGGGGCCGCAGCGCAGCTCCATGCCCACAGAACACATATCAGTGCTACAGCTATGGGAAGAATGGCCAAACACAGTATATACCCCGATAAAACGCGACAAATAATCCAAAGTATGTTTTCAGTTATTGTGCTGCACATTATTTGCCGTACTTTATACATACCGAGTCCCGAACACAGAAAAAAAAAATCTTCTCGAATCTCCAAGCAAACAGTGCAGTGAATAAAATTTTGTTATAATTTAGTCTTTGTAATTTAGCAGTGCCTAATAAGAAGAAGAAGAAGTTTTGTTCCGTTTTACAGTTATTAATTTCTTCAGCTTTTCAGTTGCATGTTAATTTTATTCTCATGTATGATGGAGAGCGAAAGCAAAATATTGGAATAAATAATTAGATTTTTGTAGTGCTTGACAAAGTTGGTAAGGACAATTCCACATCTGGATCTGGAACCGCCATTTACCATTTTGGCGGTGTTTCTCTAAGATGGCAGAATATTTGGCTGCTATATTTGGTACAGAAAAAGACAAGTACGTACTTATTTACTTTATTCTTCTTTCCAAAAACTTTGGATCACAGTAGTTTTGATTTTTATTGAAATTGTTTCGAAGTGAGGTTATGTTTGTGTTCCAACTCAGCTCATCACTAATCAAGCCAAGCTGTTATCTACTCTTTGCCTTTGTTAGCCCCGCACCTACTTAGAGACAGAATACAAATAAGTACTAATAAGTAGTCATCTTAGTAATTTTTTAATTTAAATATTGCAGATTTTAATTTGTTACATACTATTTTCTCCAGATTCTTGAAGGATCAGTATTATACAGTAGGATCTATTTATTCGAGTAGTTAACCAATCAGCTGAAAGTCAAAGCCGCACCTGTCCGTTGTGCATATGTTATTATATAGCTTCTGGCCTGTTCATTTTCAGAGTAAATTGCTCATTTTACTTCAAAATCGGAGCATGTCGACATGGGGATCGTTGTTCGCGCATTCACAATAAACCAACATTCTCGCAAACTGTCCTGTTGCAAAATTTGTATGTGAATCCCCAAAACTCTGCTAAATCTGCTGATGGCAGTCATTGTGAGTATCATTTTGGTGTATAAAAGCTTTGACTGAAATAATGTATGTTCCAGCACCTGTATATTTCTTTTAATATAAAAAGTGTATCTTTAATTCCCATAATAAAATTAATATCTTATGTTATATTTCTGGTACGGTACAAAAAATGGTTCAAAAATGTATTTACTGTGTTTTAGTGGTTGTTGCCAATGTCTCTGATGAAGAGATGCAGGAGCATTATGACAATTTTTTTGAAGATGTATTTGTTGAATGTGAGGACAAATATGGGGAGATTGAAGAAATGAATGTTTGTGACAACTTGGGCGACCATCTTGTTGGCAATGTTTATATCAAAGTAAGTTTTTGATGATGGTTTTATATAATGTATGCAAATCATTAATTTCAAATAGATTATGTAACTATTAATAAAAAAAATTTAGGAGTGATTTGTTAAAAACTGTGGCTTATGAATTATGTAAAGTACCTAGTTTTAAAATTGTAAGAAAATTTTTTTTCTTATTCTAGTTCCGTCGCGAAGAGGATGCCGAGAAGGCAGTGAATGATTTAAACAATCGTTGGTTTGGGGGTCGACCGGTGTATGCTGAGTTATCTCCTGTGACAGACTTCCGTGAGGCGTGTTGCCGCCAGTACGAGATGGGAGAGTGTACTCGTAGTGGCTTCTGCAACTTTATGCACTTGAAACCTATCTCAAGAGAACTCAGAAGGTATGTATTATAAAATGAAATCCCAATGAACTTCATTGAATGTGTGAGAGTTACCGCTGCAGGATTTGTGCTTATATCTGCATTATACTGAACTTGGCATCATCAAAAGACAATGTTACTTAGATTGATTCCTTTATCTCAAGGTCCTAAGTAATTCGAAGCCTTAATGCTTCGAATTACTAAATTCTTAATGTTAATTGCTTAATGTTCGAAGCTTAAACAACTATGTTGTTTTAGCTTCGAACAATTATGTTGTTTTAGCAACATAAAGGCCTGGATTATAAATCTGCGGTGTCGGGCTTGTTAACTGTGGTAGTGTATTATAAATAGATTGTTTAATTCTGATGGTTATACTTGATTTCAGATATCTATATTCTCGTCGCGGCAAGGGCGGCGGTGGCGGCGGCGGCGGCGGCGGCGGCGGTGGTGGCGGCGGCGGTGGTGGTGGCGGCGGCGGTGGCGGTGGAGGCGGCGGCGGTGGTGGTGGTGGTGGCGGTCGTAGGTCGCGCAGCAGGTCGCGCGACCGCCGTCGCCGCTCTCGGTCGCGCGAGCGTCGTCGTGAACCGCCGCGCAACTCCCGCTCCGGTCGGTACTGACCCAGAACCTTCAATCCTTAGTGACACGCGACACAGACAAAATGAAACCTTCAGATGGTGCACTTCTAGACCAGCAATACTAACCATAACCATTTTTCCAGAATGGTTCTGCCATTCCAAATGAAATATTCAGGTATTTATCAATTTAATTATGTAGAAATTAATCTCTTGAAACTGCACACACAGCCAAATGTTTCATGGATTTCGAATATTTCCAAAATGTTCCTTGTGACACATATGCTTACATGAACATTATGATTCAATACCGTTTCACTAAGAAAGACTAAAGTAGTGAGTTGTACAGTTTTTTAGGGTAACTTACTATACCTACAAATGTAGCATCATTCATAGTTCAGACATTGTTTAGGTGTTAAGATGATTATGCAATACGAAGATAATGAATGTGCGTTGCGTGAATGAAACTTCACAAAGGTTTGATATAACTGTAAAATTGACCATAGAAATGAAATCGTTTGCATTTCATATTTTAATTATCTGTAACCTAGCATTACAATAAACTAAGGTTGAAGGATATTTCGGTAATACAAACCAGTTTAAAGTAATGACTTAAGGTTCATTTAAAAAATGAATTTTCTAGTTCATTAGCTATCAATCACAATTCCATTATTGTTAAAATTAGACAATCACAATTAACTGCCTCGGTTAACACTATGATAACAACATCAGACATTTTCTGTTCACTAAGATTCAAAGTCTAAAGAGTTAGCAACGAATTGCTTACGTCATATACACAAAGCCAGCCTACCTAGCAGAGTTTGGTATACATTGTAATGTACTGTATAGTGGCTATTGACACTGTATAAATAAAAAAGTTGAGGCCTTGTAAAATTCATAAAGTAACACTCAAAATCGTAGCCTTACTAATATTTTAATTATATTTGTGTCGCGAGTCTTTGGATTGTTTTAGTATATTTAGTCCTGCAAAATATTGATACACCTAGGTAGACCGTTTTTAAAGATGTGTGGTTACTCTCCTTTTTACTAAATGTATGCTAGCTTAGAATATTTTTTATGTATTGTGTAAAAACGGTCCAAGGTATATTGCAGTAAAAATCTTACTATGCATAGTTTTATAAGAATATGTGCAAACAATGTTTAAATATACCTAATTAAGTGACATTTCCAGAAACATCATTTCATTTCACATAATCCTTACATTAGGAAGTAGAAACCTTTTTTCTACTAGTAAAAAAAAGAAAGATGAGAGAAAAATCGTTAATTGCCATAAACATAATTTAGTTAGGTACTTACTTAGATAGCTAGGTACATATAGGTATATAGTGTGTATGCGGAACATACATGTAGCTAAAATTAATAAAATTTCAATGTACGAGTAGGAGGACTCCAATTCGTTAAGGCATAGGGGTATGCTCAGCAGAATTGCTTGACATCATGTCCATATAGCCCTGATTTAATTACTTTGTGTCAATAATTCTGTTAATATAATTTAACGATGGGAATTCTAATGATTACAATTAAATCAACAACAATCATCGTACAAGCTTTGCTTAGTTTGGGACTAGAAGGCGTTGTGTTAAGTGTCCGTGAATATTTATATTTATATTAAATAAACGTTTCTAGAGAATTTCCTAGATATTTTAGTATTACAATTATTGCAAACCAGAGGTCATCGCGACTTTCAGCACTGAATATTGATAACAATAAAATCATTACCCGGTATCTGCTATTCATAATTAGCTCTTATTCTAGTTTCGCGCTGTTTGAGTGCTATTTAATAATGTAAATGTTTGATCATGCTCCGGTGGATAACAGGATAACCATTGTGATCGTGAATAACTTACTGACCACAGTATGTGAATTAGCGACGAATTCTCTAATAGCCACTTAAAGTCTTTGAATGATGGATTCATTGCATTATCATCAGATATTTTGCTGGGCAGCATTCGATAAATGTCATTGGGAGAAATGCGAAATCTCGGACATTAAATTCATCTTTTCATAGTTATTGACGTAATTTCTCTTAGTGACATTTATCGAACGATTTTGAACCCAATGTGCGTACTTTTTAAAGTAAACTGAAGATACAAACTTACGTTTCCTGTATTTTGTATGGAAAATCATCTGTTACATAACTTTCCGCTTGGGGCGTTGCTCAAATCTCCATACAAAATATGTATAGTTACGTAAACTTTGTAGTAACCATGCATAAAAAGGCCACACTTACAGGTAACATGTAAACTATTAGAGAGCCTCTAATTGAAATAGAAACAGCGCCAAATTTTCAACAAATGCGTTATACTTTCGTATGCTGCTGAAACAATCTCGATGAAGTTAAACACAGTTTGCATCCCAAAGAAGACAATATTGGTAAATGTTCCACGAACGCAAAAGTAAAGTGGATAATGCAAGAAATATATTTTCACGGATACGTATGTATTTATCGTACCTTTTTAATTCTCCCGAGACGTTTCTCGACGTTTTGATCGTCAAATGAAAAAAGGCACATTCTGACGCTTTACGAGGTGAATAGAAGCAGTATTATTATGATCTGGGGTAGGAGTAACGAAAAATAATAAAACAAGTTATGTACCTATGCACATGCACCTTTACGAAAATATAAGTACAATAAAATTATTTTATATATTGATTTAAGTACTTATAATATCACAAATATAATACTTTGTTCACGTGTACCTAGTACTTTTAGAACTTTTCCAATAATATGACTAGGCCCATGTACAGTCGCTAAAATACAATGTCTTAAACAAAGCCAAGTGTCCCATAATGGTGTTCCAAATGGTGAATAAATATCTATGACTATGACATGCGGCACCTATTGTTAGGTTAGATATTTTCGGCGTAGATATCTTCCCAGAATGTAATATTCGCTTCATCGACATTCTTATCACATTTTAGGTTGTTTCCTATGATATAGCAGTGCCTGTCAGATGCTGTAAATGGCCTCCATTCTTCCACATCGTTATTTGGCGTTGGATTTCTGAAATAGAAAAACGGATATGAGATATTGAAGAAAATTAAGTATTTCTATTATGTGGAAAGACAGACTATAGTTTTTCTTATGTCTTCGTCATTGTATGGACGCGCTCGCAGAAACCCGGACCACATAAAACCTAATCCCGGACTAAACTTCTAACACAGAGGTAGTCAGTTCGGCTGATCAGTTTAAAATAACCAGTTCAGAAACAATATAAGATAAGGTAAACCCTAAACACGTAAACCTTGTTTGATATTCACGGTAACCTACGTTCAATTTAACCCCAGCGTGTAATACAAGCGACTTAAACATTACAATTCGCAGATTGTTCCGCACGGATTTCCTTGCTCGGATATACTTAGTTATGCTTGTGAGTTATGCTTACCCAGTTTTAGCAAAGTTGGTCCAAAGTCGCGTTACATTTTTGATGATGCTCCTGGATTTATCTGTCAGAGCTATATCCAAGTTTGTTACATTGAATAAGTACGGTAATTCATCTGAATGGCACACACCGTTTGCATTTTCCATTTTGTATTGTTTTTTAGTGAAATTCCTTTCAGTTTCAGCGATGAATTTATACATGTAGACCGGCATTGAAGTACGATCATTAAAATAACATGCGAATCGGACGATGTTGAAGGCAAACAACTTATCCGTTTCTAAATTTACATATTCCTGTAACAAGTCCATCGTAATGTTTTTGCTTCTAAAATAATGTTCCCTTATTTTTTCATCCACATTTTTTATCCGATCCGGAGGCGATTGTAGCTTTATTTCTCTTGGCACAACGCTACCCGTTGTCGACACAAAATCAATAATATATTTAAGTTTGCGAGCTATTTCAATTCCTTCTCCCGAAGTATACCCTAATATGACGGGTACTTTTGCTAAATTGCCCTTTATCAAAGAGTTAGGTGGCGGCTCACTTATAAATTTTTCAATATTCAGAGCCGAGCTCTCAATAACTGGTCCAAACATAATACTGTCCGTAATATCTTTGTGCTTATTGGTTAATGGAGGTAGCTGTATGTTTACTAGAGATGACGTTGGGACTTCTCTTAGGAATTCCAGCAGTTCTTGTGGGTTTTCAGTTTCTTTCCCGAGCAATTTTCCCAATTGAAACGCTCTATCTCGGCCGCAGATGCTGTAAGCCCATTCGTTGAGACACACGCCGCTTTGACTGATAGCTTTGTGGAATAAGCCTTCGCTCATTTTCGATACCAGATGATGCGAAGTAGAAGCGGCTCCTGCGCTGCACCCGAAGATTGTGATATTATTTTGGTCACCTCCGAATGCTGCTATGTTGTTCCTAACCCATTGAAGTGCCATGACTTGGTCTTTTAACCCCGCATTGCCCGGTACTTCTTCACTATCCAGACAGAGGAATCCTAACACCTCAAGTCTATAGTTGAACGTGATGAGTATGACGTCGTGAGCTACGATAAAGTCTGGTCCGTAAAAATCCGAGTTTCCGGACCCTGTGTAGAAGCCTCCGCCATGAATCCAAACCATTACAGGCAGGGGTTTAGGTGGTGCGATAGTTTTGGTGTAGATATTCAGATAGAGACAGTCTTCGCTGCCAGGTTCTATGCAGTCCATTCGCTCATTGTACTGCGGACAAACGGGTCCGTGCTTGGACGCGTCTCGGAGGCCCTTCCATGGTTCGGGTGGCTCCGGGGCCTATAACATAAACAGAGATTTCAGTAAATTAATTCAAACGAGAATACACAATCATCTGTAAGTTGAATGTTATTTTTGCAAGAAGAAAGCACGTAATAGACTAACATCATTATGTACCTAGTTACATTTACACATTAGCGGGAATACGATGAGTTCTGCGAACCAGCGCCTTTGTACTCTGCAAGTCAAATAGCATGCATACCAACGTAGAATTCTAATGTGTCGCACATTCACTTATGCATGCTTCACGAATAAAAAAATATTTAAGTAGCTAACTCTATCAGTACGTTTTTATTTGGCACTCACCTTGAATCTTAATTTCCCCACCGGTGGCTTCGCGTAAGGAATTCCTTTGAATGCGATGTACTTTTCAATATCCTCGCAATTCGCTCCTTGTAGAGTGCCTTGTGCTATTCTCACTAGTGGAACTGACATATCGAGACCGCTTCTGTGATAATTATGAAAAGGTTATGTAAATTAATTTCTGATTTTGACGCGTCGTAAAATACGTACAAACTCGACTTAATTTATGTTTACTGTTATCTAGCGCGCCATGACAACGGCTTTCTTGGATTGTTGCCATATACTGCTTGACAATTGTTGTGTGATGATGATAATAACTGCATATTAACCGACACCAGATTATTAGTACAAGTGCCAACAAAGAATACAATATAATAGTACGTAATAACAACAGACTAGTTGGTATATAAGTACCTGGGGCACGTGTTACACTGGCAATAAACATGATGCAATATAGCTAGGTAAGTATATTGCCAGTTAAATTCAAAATTATGCTCTAGATCAGTGTTTTTCAACCTGTGGGTCGCGACCCCCTGGGGGGTCGCGAAGCTTCTGTAGGGGGGTCGCCAGAGGTCGAGAGAAAAAACAATAAAGATTAAAAAGATTTATTAAAAAAATTGCGTTAGTCAATAGGTGACCTATTCGATGCATGTAATTGTAAAACAATGTGTTTTACGTACTACTATACTTATATCCGAATCCTAATTATGGAATTAATATTTGTAACATACACATACATAAATGATAAAAAAGCAAAGGGTCGGGGGGTCGCGAAATATTTTTTCATGCCAGGGGGTCCGCATCATGAAAAAGGTTGAAAAACACTGCTCTAGATAGATAGAAATGACAATGGCAGAAAACTAAAGTAGCAGGATATTATGTCGGATGCTCTACATGGCTCTACTACCACTTCTCTTTGACGTTAGAGGTCTCTTTTAATCTTTGGCACAGCATTGTAGCTGGAAAATGAATTTTCGTAGGTGTAATTAAGTACTTCTGCAACAGTTTGTAGATTCAACTGTTAGTAGCTCAACTGTTTCATGTGTATTTTGTGAATATTGTAAATACTGTCATAATTATCTTATTGACTGATATAGTACCTATTATTTACCGTACAAAAAAGTTAGGTAGGATATATACTGCTTAGACTAAATTATAAAATAAAAGACATTTTTGTGCAGTTTTCAAACAACTACCCACTCGTGATTCGAATCTTTTTGAACTCTCTTTACAAAGTCTAATACGATACATCGAAATTTAATAATGCTAACGTAATTTTAGTCATGAAAATTTCAAAATAAACCATTGACTTCCTCTCGAGTTCAACAGTCGATGGTTAACCACGATTTGAAACTTTGTACAGGCTGTGGGTCGATGTACTGTTCTATTAATATAAATACCTGCGGAAATCGAAGGTTTGCCTGTATTGATCTTTCATACTGAATTGCACTGAACTTATCTCCATTGAACAAACGACCGTATAGTTGGGTTATTGTCTAGTTGACAGGCCTGGGAAAAATTAATATCAAAAATACTTACGCATTACTGAAACTGAAACCTTTCTGGGTCGAACAACAAAAAACTGATCTCCAATTCATATTTAGGAGTTACACGACGACGTTAGAGAACTAATTTCCAAGACGTTATAAAACAAATGATTACCATACGTAAACGCAGCCATACTAAACTGTATCACGCTCTGTGTGTGTATTGTTTTATCACCTAAAGATAAGTCTGTATTTATCTTCCTTTAAACGTTTAGTAATCTTCTATGACACAGCAACAAAGTTTGCGTGGCGCAACGTAATTATGAGGTAGGTTAATTCGACTCAACTAGGTATAACCCGGAACTGAACTTTACTGAGTGATAAACTGAAGTACCTAATGATTTATTCAAGAAATGCCCGAATCGCAAGCGGCTCGACATCGTAAAACAGTTTGAAGAGTAGGGAACACTGCGCTATGATTGTTATCTAATTCTGATTTATGTCTTCAAACTAGGCATTTCCGCTTTTCCATTTGCGTGAAGTCGCTGCTGGTAAGTATTTCCCTAAACTTTTTGCAGTCATTTCTAGATTTTTAAGAGAGACGTTGCACGTTTTATTATGATGAAATTTAATTATTCTGACAGCTAAACTGCCTAAGTTCATCTCGTGTTGGGCTACACACTGAAGGTTTTGAAGTTTACACAGTATATCTCTAAAAGTTCGGTTCTTCATTATTGTTGCTCACTGTACCTACCTTTTAAGTAAATTAGGGACGTACCTGACATCATCTACATTCATTTTCTTTTCAAACCTTCCTAGGTTATCCTTTATCCTTCTTGTACTAAGTGATTGGTTTCCCGTAGCTACGATTGATTTCATATTATATGTATAGGTAGCTCTATTATCACTGGCTCGCAGGAACTGCAGACTAGTGACAGCGCCAGATATAAGTAAGTATGGTACCTAGGTAGGTACGTACGTACAATTAAAAGGTAGCACGCACGATCATGTATACTCATTTCAATTAAATAAATTCAGGGCACGAGTAAACTGATGTAAGTATAGATAGTCTTACATCAACAAAACAAAAATAAACGCACAAATCGCTTACATCTTAAGGCTTTATCAATAAAAAGCGGACCCTCAGGGGACTCAATGTTTAACAATACACCACAACCAACGCCAGAATTGCCTCTACTCTGGCAACGCGTAAAAAGCAATGAAAGCGTTTTCACATGACTAGTTTTCATTTCAAATACGCGCAGGCTATTTTATACGTAGCTGAGTCACTCACCTAGGGTCTTATGATAATATTTCATTCAGGACTGGAGGCAAGTGAGCACAATAAGTAGGTATAATACGAAGTAGCGAAATAGAATGTGCCTTTCAAAGCAAGCATTGGGTGAGAATAGTCAAGACTATTCTTGCGTAGGTACGTTTCCCACGGTAGTTTGAAATAGGATGCAAACGAGTTTCGGATTAGATTTGTGCTTCCGAATCCCACGTCGTCACGTCACCTTGCCCCTAGAAGTGCAAAGTCAATATTTTTTGCTCAGTTGCGTTGATGATAAGGCCTAGTTGCTCACCTATTTCTATTGACACCTCCCGAGTTGCTCAGCTATTTCTACTGGCACTGTAGAGTGTAGGTGCCTACAATCCACGCCCCACACGTGATCCCTAAGGAATTTCAAACGTTATTTGCAGTCCCTAATAACGCCCGAGGGATGAGACGACTGCATTATTGTACATCCCACGCGTATTTTATCTCTTGAACACATGCGTGTAGGCAATCGATATGTTACCTAAATATTGATGTTCTTGAGTTGGACAGACACGAATAAAACGATCGACCACTAGTAGGTAAATACATAAGTGTGACTTAGGTATTTTTAGGTTGGGCCAATTGACTATTGGCACTTTCCCAGAGAGTCTGAAAAATTCGGTGGCGAACCTTAGTAGTTTTAGATAAATTATACAGTAACGTTGTAGATAACATTTTGTAACATTTTGTATATTCATAATACTGGAGTAAGTAGGTGGTTCATTTTCAATGAAGTTTGTTTGACTGGAATTCGATCTCTCTGATCCAAGCCACGTGCAAGTATTAGTTGTTTATAAAAATATCAAAGTACCCAAGCAGCTTCTCTTATATTCAGAAATTCCTGTGCCATAATTTAATGTATTTGAAATGAATCCCTTGGACGTGATAAACTCATGAAAGTCTGCGAACACTTTCCTGCCGGCTCGTATTGAGTGAGACGCGTGAAAAGATGAAAAATTAATGAGGTTCAAGTAAGTCATCTAGTCTGTACGCAAAGAAACGTGAATTCGATCTAACTGGAAATGAATTCACCAAACGAACGGTACTTAGTGGTTCTACGGTACTGCTACGAGCTTTGATTGTAAAAACTGAGATAGGTACTTACTATAAAAGGACATTGGCAGAGTGAATCGTTTTATACAGTTTTTTGCTTATCTTACTAAAAAACTAGATAAGTTACATGACCAACTATGTAATCAGTACTCATACTCACCATCAGTAGATCATAAAGTTTGAATTAATGTGGTTTTCTCTTCATAATATAACAATGCACGGCATGACTTATTGTGATTAACTGATTACCAATACAATGGCCAATGTAGGTATGGTTCAATTAGGCTTAGACGCGCGAGGAACTTGCTGTTTGATTTTTCTATAACGACATTTCAAAAGGTTTCCTATGATTTCATCGAATAAACGCATTTTGAGTTGGACTGGTTCTTCCAGTATGCACTCTACATCTTCTGGAGTCGGAACCCTGTCGGTCCCGGGGGTGGAATCATCTAACATTGGAGGGTGGTCCGCTCGCACGTGGTATTCATCCTGTACATAATAAATGCATTATCTTAGGTACATTTTCATATTGATGAAAGTGGCTAACTGATTAATTCGTTCGTTGTACCTATCAATGGTTCTTATCTCCAATCAAGAATGTTTTTTATTGCCTAAAGATTTGTGATGAGATAAGTGTCGGTAAACTAATGTATTCAACACCAATAATAGTTTAAGATAACGATAACTAGCCTTCCTCTTTGGACCACGTGTACATTTCGTACGTAAGTTGATAGGAAACATGTGGACAAGCTATTACAATCGTAGATCACTAGTCCACCGTACATAAGGCTATTTTCCGCAGTACAATACGGCAAAATTTATTGCCATGAAAAAACCCATAAAGCTAATGTTTATCCTGCTGCGATCTATATCACTTGCACTCTCTGCCGCACAAACAATGGGTTGGAAAACCCCATCATTAGGGTAAAAAACTTGAAGGGGAACGAAGATCAGTCGTGCTTGTATAAGATGAGATGAGCAGCCGAAATTTTATTTCATCCCTCTTTTTGATAAACAATACAATGGAAAAGTTTCTATTGGATATTGCTCGAGGGCAACGTGGGGTTAAGAATCAATTTCAAGTTTAATATAGGTGCTGTAAGTTATTGTTATTGCCGAATGATGGCCTATGCGCGAGTTGCCGTCTTGAAAAAAATATTTAACACAACAATAGCATTCTCAAATAAATATTATTAGGTACAATCAAATATATCGAATCTACTTGAAAAGTACAAAAATATAATTTTGATAAGCACGTACCTTTACGTCTACGTGCCTCTACGTCGTAGAACGTCGTCTACGCCTCGGCGTCGTAGAGGTCCTACGATTACATTTTGCTACTCTCCTCTGGCCCTTCCCTTCCTTTCACCTTCATCCGCTTTGTGACTCGATAAAAAGTTGCGTAGTGGTGCTATTCTAAACTACCCAAACTTTTTCTAAAAACAGTGGATTCTTGATTTTAATTTTAGTAACTGGAACTTGAATTTCGGTCATTACATAATGAAACAATTTTTCATCCCGATAGAGCTATAGTTACTTATTCAAATTCCCTTGCCTCTTCAATTATGATATTTGATGTGTTAGGATAATCATGGGGGAGTAAGTTGTAGTTGCATAAATTGTGACAATTCGGCACGGAGCGCCACTCCATCCCTATAACTGGCGCAAGGGGTGACGTTATTCAAAATTATTACAAAGCATTTTGATATTGTATAGCGGGTTGGGGTATTGTGCGTTTGATATCATCTGTTCTCGCTACGACCGTTCATTTAGATAAGTGGTAGTTAGATAGACATTTGTCTTGTGGTATAGCGCGGCTATAGTTAGTTTTTTTATCAGCGCTACTAAATACCTGATCATCAGTAAATCAGCAGTTATTTTGTGTCACATTTTCCGAGTCATAGACAACGGATTGTGCTAAGCTCTTTCGACACTGGATTAGCGATTCCTTTTGTCAGACCTCATTGGTCACTACTGTTTAGGCCGAGTGGTCTAAATACCAGAACATTATCCGTGTCTGTGGCTTAAATAATGCCGTTGATAATTTCACAAAGTCTACAAGATTATCCGCCTTAATCCGTCATTTTAAATTGTCCAAAACACGGTGTAAGAGGTGATGATCATGCTATGCCGTTCTCGTTTTCGATAGAAAAAATTAAAAGTCAAGTCAATTTTTTTTTTCGCGATTTTTTTCGCTTAATGTTTTCAGTATCATGGTCTGATTGGAACCTCCAAGTTTTCGGAAGTGGTCTGGTAACACCCTGTATAATAAGCGAGGTCTGAACCGACAAAACATCCAAAGGTTACAGCTAACTAGTTGATCTTTCATATCGATCATGTAAGCCTCAGCAGTTCTATGAAATGCCTATTCTGATTTTTAATAACAGGAACCATTATCTGTTCAATATGAACCATCCGAGCTCATAACTGACGTTCCCGCCACATGCGAGTAAATAACGTCTCCGTTCGGGCTGTAATTGCGCAACCAGCCAGCAGCCAGTTGGCACGGTAGAGCTTCAACAGTACTTACTAGCTGTGCCTATAACATATACCTAGTACGCATACCTCCAATTTCACTTAACAAAGTAGATTTCGGGGTTTGTATTCATAATCAATCTAAATCGTTAATTATTTGTGAATCTCGTATATACAGTTTTCACTAGATCCATTCATTGCCCTGTTTTTACATTAGCGATTTTCTAGGTTATTTTGCCCTCGGCCTTTCTCGATACAGTATAGTTAGTGCACAACTTGTTTTGATAATGTATTTGTATTTAGTCAAATAATAAGTTTAAAAAAAAACAAACTAAAAACGACGCATAAGTGAGCATGACGCAATGTTTGCGTTCTACTCAAATAATAACAAAACTACGGGGTGTCAAAGGTGTTAAAAACGAATTTCAAAAATTGTCCTTTTAGGTAGGTAAATAACACCTGCAAATAAATTACTAAAACTTATTAAAAACTTGGTCCTCTGACAATTTTTTGTTCTCCTTTTTTTGACAATAATCTTCTACTGTAGGATACTGTAAAAAAACCTATGTTACTTCACTACTTACCTAGGTAGGTAGGTACTTTACTGTTTGTGAATCTTCCTACTGTGCAGGCAACCACCCTACACACCGAAATATAACTATTACGCTTTTATTGAGCCGAGGACCCACCAAAGGGATACTCATAATTTAATTACAAGACCCCGAAATAAGTTATTTCAAGTTGGCGGGGAATGGGCCGCGCTTAATCGAAACGAGCCCAGTCAAGGATTGCCCTACGGTTTATGTTATTGCTGTTAATTGTTTCTATTTCAAAATAAACAGAGCAACTTTAGTTACTAAAATAAACGAAGGACTAGAATTAACTAGATTTCTCAGTTGGTAATGCTGCCGTAGCATTCGTAGCGCGTTCGTAGCAGTCGTAGCATGTTGTTGCTACGCCATTGCTCTAATAGGTTTTTCTTGACCTTTTCGGCTTCGAGGCACACATTTCCAATTGCGGACATAATTACGTAATTCAGCGCAATTGAAAACTGACACCTATTCAATATATTTTCTTTGTCGATACAATAGTCACTACCAATTTGTCTAACAAGATGATCTTTCGAAATCATTGTTTAGGTAAGTTACCGAAACAAATATCAATCTGTCAACCCTTAAAATACTCTGTAAATCAATGTTTTTAACCACAAATTGCTATCGTAATTTGATATAATTAGACCTTCGAATTGTTATCATTACTTTAATTTTGTTCCTGAATTCAAAGCAACATTATATTTTATTTTAACAAGATAGCCTATTATATTTTTGACTGTAATTAAGTTGTTTATTTCTACAAAGCTTTAAGATTTAAATTACGATCTGTTAGAAGGAGGGGTGTCTTAGCTACAGCTGAGTTTTTATGAAAATATTTCTTTTGGAGTAATTATTAGCTTCTGTAATATTATCTCCAGGGAAAATTCACCGGCACAGAGAGGGTATTGGGTGTCTCTTTAAATGTTAAATTTCGCAATCCAAGATAAAAAGGAACCTCAGAATACAAAGCTTTTTACACCTTGTACCCATAAGTAAATTCTAAGTCTAACCTAAATAATGCTAAAACTTTCCGTGCGTAACGGGGGATAAATGAATTATAGCGAAACTCGAGTCGAGAAGACTATCTAATAATATAACATTTTTATACTAAACCTAGAGTTCACCAAAACGTTAGGCGGCGGTAAACATAAGTATCACCTATGTTGACTACGAATGTATCAAAATATTTTCCAACTCGATTAGTTTGACACAGTTATTTAGTAGATATAGTGAAGTTATCCTTAATATTTTTTTTTATATCCTCCCATGTTTCCTTTCCGGAACTTCAGAGTTTTGTAACGGTTAAATAAATCAAGCTTCCATTATACAAGCCCTCGTAACCAAAAATATGTTGGTATAAAAATGATGACATGATATAGGGGAAGGGCTACTACGTTGAACCATCTCGACATGAGCCGTATTGTCACGAAAAAAATGCAAGTAAAGAGATATGAATAGTTGTATGTGTATATAAATTATATAATTAAGTACTTTCATATTTTTATGTATATTCTTGGTGGTGATAATCACGTAAACTATTGAAAATCCATCCATCTTTAGAATACACTTTTGTCTATTTTATCAATAACTAAACGATATTGGGCATACTTTAGGGCATTTTTTTTACGGCAGTAAAGTTATACACGTCATGTCATGACGCCTCCAAAGAGCTACGAGTATATAGGTAGGTGTTGATATTTTTAAAAACTATGAAATCTCAATAATAATGAATTCAACATGCCATCGTATTTCGTACCACAGCCCAGCCGTATTACTTATAAATTCTTCGGAAATTTAAAATAAACCAAAATTGTATACTTATTGGTAAATCGAGAAAATTGATACCCGAGTTAAGTAATCATAAAGTTTGGAAGGCGGTGGATAGGTATGTCATGTTTAAATAATCCATCTTAAGGAAATGTTCTCCGTTGTTTTATTTAGGGCTGGGTCAAGATTCTCTCCAGAAGAATCCTCTTTGTGTTATACAACTTGCTAATGGCGTGTCGCTTTTATTTCGTCTTTCTCTCTGGCCAAGTGCTTACTTAACTCAAAGAAATATTTTAATCTTTGAAATGACTCAAAGGCAAAGATTAAATAAACTTTGTACAGGTTTGTCGTAGTCTTAAAATAGATGATAAAAAATTGCGACGTACCTAATTAGATTTTAATATACTGACTGGTTCGATTTGAAAGATTACGAAGCATGTTCTAGCTAGTCAGTCTAGTATTTGGAAGAATTAGGAACTTATTTTGTGAGCTTTTTTTCTAGTATGAGTGAACCTCGGTTCCATATGCTACCCCTAACAACGCGTCAATCAGTCAGTCAGATCCAGATCTAGACCATGTGTGCTGTGCAGCGTAATGCATTGCATCTGTGCATAGCTTTAGTTTGATGAAAGCATTCATGCTTGGCAAAATTTCAATTAGTATGTAGGTAGTTAATTATACTTTGAATTTGAACATAATAATTTTATTATCATAATGATATTAATACAACAAAAATTTTTTAGTGACTAGGTAGGTACCTATCCTTTTTGGATATCATCTTTGTTGTTGTTTAGCAGCAGTAATTTTTTCTTTATGTTTAAGTAATTAAACTTTTTTTAGCTACCTACCTATCTTTCTCTGTTTACTCACTTCAAATCAGCTACAATAGAAAAAAAATCTTTGCAACTTGAATGTGTTGCACTCTATAAATAGTCCTTAGCAGATTCGTTGCTTAAATTAAACTTAACAAAATATTTAAGTGACGCGCCCTCTAGCGAAAAACACGCAAGTTAACTTTATTACTAGCCAGTGCCACTCCATTCTCGACACCGAACCAGTTTCTCGCTTGTTTTATAATGCGTCTCGCTCACTCTCAAGCACGACGCGAGACGCCGCTTGTGCTCAACTTCAAACGTGTTCGTGATTTGAAATACATTCAGCGTTGGGTTAACCGTTGCCCTGTCTGTACGTGAACGTGCCGCTAAAGCTTGCCCTGTATTTACCGGAAAATCGCGCCAAAGTTTTCCTAACTATGGGAAGGACGTTGACAAAGTTTTGTGCATAACTTAACAAGTTACAAATCTGTGAACTGTTGACAAAAATGTGTGTGCGTTCATCTGTGGTGAAATAAGTGAAGTGTATAAACCGTCTGGAATGTTAAAAAATTGTGATGGGCGCTAAGTTAAGTTGAGAAGAAAGAAAGTAGTCTTGTCAACATGGAGTTGAAATGGCTTTCACCATCGTTGCTGCTGCTAGTGATTTGCTCAGGTAAGTGGCTCCAATATAAGTTCTGTCTGACTCACCTTGCTTTAGTTAGTTCAGCTTGTTGAACGTGGCGTCTCGTCTCGGTCGTTGTCGTTGTATCGTTGTATCAACAACGGCAGGCCAGGTACCTCTACCTACCTACACACACATATTTAGCTTGCGTGTGTGTTAAGTTAACCGACATTGTACTATACTATTAGTAAGCGAGGGGAAGGTGGGTAAACATAAAGTAAGGTATCTGCTGTGCCGTGTTACAGCTTATAGTTTTTAAAAAACTTAGGTACCTAGATGGATTTTTATTAGTTAAACTAGTTAGTTAAATAAGTACTTACTACGAATTGTGATAATAGGTACTGTAAATTTTAAACTATATCACTATTAAGTTGGGTACATTAAATAATTAATTCTAAAGTACATTTTACTCATCACCTAGGTAGTTTGTGTTAATTATTTTATAAGGATTCTCAATTTGTGAGGTTCTTTTCCTATACCCATTATGCATAATAAGAAAAGAACCTTACAAATTAAGAATCAACAAATCCGTATTTTTTCCTTTACGTAAATATGTTTTTCTTTTATTTCTTTGCCTATAAAATGCCCTTAATTATTTATAGCTCTAACGATGATGCCCATCTGTTTTCGTGGGGTGTGTTATATACGTAAACTTAAGTTGATGAAATTTTTTTTTATTTCTTTACATTGTATTTTCACAGCTGCATTTAAATCTTTGAGCTCCTTCGAAAGGTTAAAAAAATCGACGTCTAAAATCGTCAGACTTTCGGTTAGCGGAGGTGGGGAACAAAATAAACGCTTGAATAGGTAAATTAGGCAACGCTGCCAGCGTGCTCGAGACTAGAGAGTGAAACCGGTTTTGCTGGTTTGGATGCAGGTGTGCTACCTATAAAACTAACTGCTTAATATTCTGTGGCGCTGCTGCGCACCACTACTCTATAAACTCTAAACTGTGGCACTGCGTCGACAAACCCAAAGGTTTATTCATTCACTATGAAAATCCCTAATCCAACTGGTGGCTGAGATTACAAAGATAATTATTTATGTGGAGTATGAAAGTAAAAATATTACATTCAAAAGAATGAATGAAAATCAATAAAAACAAAATTTTTAAACCTCGATTAGTTAGGCCCAAATTTTTCATGTCATGTGAAAATTCTTCCGGCTTCCTTGATTTTGCAAATCATGTGCAGTCCATCACCACCATTTTCACTCGGGATATTTCTTTTCTAACGCAAGTATTACCTCTCTTTAGTCCAATTTTTCTTATAAAAAACTCAATAAAAATAAATAAACATGGTTTTCATTATTAATTATAAAATATCAAACCTAAATAACTAATAATACAATCAAATTGGAAAGTGGTCCGATTTACCAACCTTTCCCCTAATTAGTATTCTTAATGATTATTAGCTGTTGCAATCATACGTTCTAGGTCCCCCCAAAACAATTACGTATTACGTATGATTCATCATCATCAGCCTTTATGTTATTTTAATGAAGACCTACCTGCTTACTTACACTTAGGTTACGACTTACCTATAACTACTTAAATTGCGTGGCTAAATAGGTTAAAAGACGATCGCGTGAATGCCTTGCTTAAGTAGATGCTCCTTAGTACTTACACTACTTACCTAGTACCTATAGAAAAAAGGAGTGCCTATCGCAAAAAATTACCTTTAACAATTACACAACCACTTGTTTTGAGTTTACTGCTTAGGTAATTGTAACTGTTAGTTATTAACCTATGTACCTACTCTACTTATCTATGACGTGCAAACTAAGACTACAAAATACTTACCTACTTAAATGTACTAACGTACTAGCTTATCCTTACTTTAACCATGATCCATGATCAAGAATGAATGAAACTTGGAGTATGAACCGTATTTTAGAACTTCACAAATCTGACAGCTCAAACCCACGAAATTACGATAAATCTTGATAAGCTATTTGTAGATCGCAGATCCCCATAATGTGTGAGTGAAATGTGAATAGGTGAACCAACTAGAAACCATAAACGGTTAAAGATGGTACAATGGGCGGACTTATCGCTGAAAGCGATATCTTTAATGCTTCAAGACTTTGTTATTTGTTCTGGCTCTGGGACTCTGAATGTTGTTATTTCAGATCTTACTTTTATTTGAAGCTCAAGTGTAACACTATTAAAATCCTATCCTACTAATATTATAAACGCGAAAGTTTGTACTCGTAAGTATGGTTGGATGGATGGATGTTTGTTACTCTTTCACGTAAAAACTACTGATCCGATTTGGATGAAATTTTGAATATATATTGTCCGTGACCTGGATTAACACATAGGCTACTTTCTATCCCGAAAAATAAACGCGATCCAACGGGACGCGAACAAAGTCGCGGGCGGCACCTAGTATTAAATATTCTAAAGTATGATTGATAACTGCCACTAGTATAGTAAGCTAGTACATATTTACGTTACGTACACGTCTGGCAGCCTCAACTTTCCGTGCAAATACATAATTATACAATCACCCTGTCAAGCGTGCATGTTTTATTTAATGTGCACCTAACAGTCCTTGTTAACGTTTCTTTTCTAACATTAAAAGTAGACTTTTCCACAGGTCAAACTGGTTTTTCATAAAAACTATTCACAGAAATGAAGCTTATGTAAGTTTATTATGCCTACGACGTGTGGAAACTACCTTTACGACTACGAGTTTTCATTTTAAGCTTTTTGCCTTTGTCTGTGCCGTTGGTTCAAACTTTTCGCCGTAACGTGATTTATGCTATAGTGGTTTTAAGTTGGTTTTCATAAACCGTGCAAAATAATAAAGGAAAGTGGAGGTAAAAAACGACGGAATGATTTAGGTATAGCTAGCACTTTTCGAATGGCAAGACTAATTTTAGCTCGGAGATAAACTTGTCTCTCAAACTTAAAGTATAGCCTTCGATAGTGCCCTGATAGAGGAAGAACTGGGGTGAGTGAAGAATAGGATTGAAACGGATGATCACAAATATATTTAGGTGCGTTAATTTTCGCTGCGAGTCGATTTCGAAAGAGTTGAACATTATTAGGGAACATTTTCAGGAGTCTCGCAATATACGGGTGTATATCATATTAAAGTGATGGATGACGGGCACAACTACCTCTTTACCTTACTATTTGTCTACTTTGAATGTAGATCTGAGTTTTTACATGGGTAATATAAATAGTTTCACGCATTCTTGCACGCAACATGCATAAATTGGCATTACGTATAAATCTGGTTAATTTATTTGAAGCTTAGTATGCGAACATACTTACACTTAGTTAAACCACAGATATAGTAAATGTATGTTACGAGTTTATCTACTATTTAAAATTAAGCTAGAGTTGGAAGGTAATCAACGAATACTCTGAGTATTATCATAATGATATTAGGCGAACTCTTTACGTTCTAGGTCGGTCGTTGAATTAAACATTAAATTGGGATAATTCTATCCGAGAGGTACTTGCTTTGAGTTTAAATTTGACATTTTTGACAGGCGTCATGGCTCAGTCGGTAGTAGCTCTGCCCTCCGTGCTGTGGGTCGTGGGTTCGATCCCCACCGAGAACAAACATTTGTGTGTGAAAAACATAGATGTTTGTTCTGTGTCTGGGTGTTATAAGCATGTATTTACAAAAAAAAAGTATATAAGTATTATATCAGCAATCTAGTTTCCATAGTATACAAGCTCTGCTTAGTTTGGGACTAGAAGGCGTTGTGTGTAATGTCCAAGAATATTTATTTATTTTATTTATTTATTATCATAGAAAATTCAGGGTATTTAAATAGTCTAACCTTCATTGTGCCAACTCTGTATACAACTCAGTAGAAAATTATTCTTTATCGATTTTTTCTTTGATCGATCTTGACGTTTTCTTTGGTGCAATTCATTGTTCATGCTAAGGGCTAGCACATTCACTAGGGTTATCAATTCATATTACTTCTTCCCTGCTAGGCCACGACCGCTTCTACTTACTAAGGTAACTTAGTAGGTAGTGTAGCGGTAACATAATAAAGTAGGCAGCACATAAGCTCACTCCAAGCTGAAGCTCATTATCGACTGTCAGGAATCCCAAGGGCTATACTGAACAAAGACAAGATTATGCAAGACACGTGCGCCCGATTTGCGTTTGACAATGTCCGTAGCCGAAGTTAGCACCCGAGGAACACGGCTACAAGGGAACTTGGCGGTTGTCATGCTCGTTCGTGCACGCTTTACAAACTACACAATATATACGTTTTTCACGGTTCAATTTCAATATTCTATATTCAATACAAAGTTACCTTCCTGTAATTCCCGCCCTTGACTTGATTTCGGTAAGAAAATCTCACTAATAGTATCACTAAGCTATTCTCAGTGTGCGGAGTGTGCTGTGCAGTGCACCAAGTGTGTGTAGAGGAAAGTAGTAATAATGCCAAACTTATCCAATCTAACGAACCAAGGTGGTAGGTTAGTATTATATGATCTTGAAATGTTAGCTTAATTCCACCTAATTGCTCGAACGAATAGTTCCAAACCACATTTTATTGACCATACCGTACATTATTACCAGCAATAATGTGCTGTGGTCTAGCCTGGCTGTGCTATGAGTACATGGTATGCCTTAGGCTCTGAGTGTTCATTTACTTAGTTAAGTAGTAATGAAAACTTTGACCTCGTTACCAATAAACCTAGCATAAGCTTGGAATCACTATTCCAACCATGTTTATACTACGTTTAGACTCGTGCGGGTTCAAAACTACTCATGAGTGCAAAAGAAAAAATATAGTAACCTATTATCTTTACGCTGTCTACGAGTGATTTGTATATAATCTAACGAAGTAATATTGTTATGTTGACGTCATAATTATTTTATACATTTTGTGTATTTCGTAAAATAAGGCTAAACCTTAAAAAATGGAGCAAAACTGTCGATCACGTAATGTTGTAAATATGTAAATAAACGCAAATACAGCAGTACATTTTAACGAGGTCGGCCGCTCGATTAACTTTGATCGATTCACTATGACATTATGCTGGAAAACCTAGTTTACCTACCTACCTAATATCACCTATAGATATAGTACATAGAAACATTGACCACTAATTATACAAAGTTTTATGATTCACATAATTTTAATTCAGTTAAACACTATATGGTAAATTAATTTCAAAGTTACAAAAGCCATGCTCACCATCGTATACAACTCATTTTATACACCCAGTAATATTGAGCAGAATCAGGAACACTTTGTTAACAGGCAGATAGATAATGTAGGCAAATGAAGTAGGTACATAATCGATATCGTTTCGCATGAAATTGTAAATGAAGCTGCTCGCAAGATAACTGCTTTAAATCAACATTCCTCTTTCCCCAGTCGAGTAAAACACCTTTAGAAATTCTCGGAACTCGAATCACGTTGTTAACATGTTTCGGATAACAATAATATGATTGCCTTCTATTCTATTATGAATTTCAGCGGAACCCTAACTCATTTCCCTGGAGATGAAGTAGGGAATTTACCTCTCCAATAAGAATAATTTATAAAACTGGATTTTAGTTGAACGTTTAAACCACTTGCGTATTGCGTAGACCGAGTTAAAAATTAATCCGAAAGGATAATAATGAAATGCGCTTGAAAAGTAAAAGGTCCTTATTTTGCGTACGATTTCTAAATTCAAAGCATTATTGTCCAGTCCACTACATTTCATAAAGTTTTCCATACAAAAGACATAAACGCGCGCTGTCACTATCAATATTCAGAAAACCACTTCCAAGACTTCACAAAGTTTCTTGTTTATATCCTAGCTGGGCTAAAACACCGGTGCACTGACCCTAGATGTATCCCCACTCATCTTTAGGTACACAAACGACTCATATCAACGGTGCCTTCTGCAACAATTTGATTCCCAGGACGGTTAGTTTCTTGTCAAGGTTCAGCTCACACGAGCCGTTTCCTTTATTACGGGTATACGGCCGGTTGGTTAGGGCCGCCATGTGTCCGGCAAAACTCAGGTCTTTGACAACCTTTCACAGCGTTACGAATATTCTAACATAGTCTGGTTTTTGTCAGTGTTCCTATTGTATTGGACATATTGCAATGTTAGAAGCTAATTACTGCGACTAAGACATTGCATACTACATTGTCGAACCTAATACAGGAGATGCTTAGCAGTACTTGTATGTGGCTATTGGCAATACCTACAAATTACGAAAACCTTTCATAAACGTGGTCTGACCCACGTTTCTTTGTAGTAGATTAAAAATGGTTATTCATTAATCCAAACATGGGGTAAGAGAAAATTAAATTGTTAACTGTAAAACGAACAGCGTATGCGAAATTGACAAATCCCGGCTTTTCCAATCCTCCTCTCAACACACAGATGCCCTGCAACGATGTCTTTGTTGTCGACGATTAATTCTCTACCAAAACGTTTCAGTAAAATAACAACAAACCTACTAACAGAGGAAAACTCTTATTTTGCTACAATACATATTATTATACGTACAAGATATAAAAGGACAGATGATGAGCTGTTGAAATCTTATTCGTTAGCTTAGCTACTTCTATTTTGTATTTGCCCCTTTTTGGATCTAATTCGACTGGGCTATATGTCCGTTTTGTGTTTTTTGTGTGTATGCCAAATAAATATATTCTGTCATGATCCGTTATCTAACCTACCTACACTAGTTACCTACCTACTGTACTGACCACTGATTTGGACCAGGGGGACAAGCTACTTATCAATAATAATTACGGGTTTGATCGATTGCGGTTAATCCGATACTTCGTATCCATTTTGAATCAGTTTCAGATCAAACTTTCTTAGGGAGCAATGTAAGTCATTTTGTAACCAAGTAATGATTAGGTAACTGTATTATCTATTCTGTGGCCTTACTATGAGTGCGCTACGAGTCAAGCCGGAGATCGACTAGGCAGGCATCTTGCGCGGCGTGCAATAGGTACAACACGACGCGACGCTCGAGATGCCTTACATGCCTAGCAAGGTTCAAAGCCTGATGTGATGAAGTGCAGTCGAGCATCATGATTACTGTGATGAGATAGTAAATTGGCCGACCACGCACAGTGAAGGCTTCCGAAGTCAGTCCGGGTGGTGGTATGGCTTGGTTATAAAAAAAAGGAAAAGAAGGCAGATAGCTAACTAAGTTTTGCCACAGTTTTTTAGTGTTTTTATTCAGTTACACGACTGCCCAATTTTATAATTGGTAGTTAGGTAAGTATGCCTGATGGTTTGATTAAATAACAATCAAAACAAAATAACTTATCAACTCAGAAAAGTGAACCTTAATGGGTTCCGGCCATCGTTCCGGCATAAATTTTACTTTTCAAGAGTTTTAAAGTTGGCCTAAAAAGGTAAGGTCCGTAGAGAAATAAGTCAGCAAAATAATTTATCAAAAATAATAATAATAATAATACCAAGTTATAGAAAAAAAGCCATTAAGTAACATTATCTAAAAGTAAAGTGTCTGGCGATGAAACCCACTCTGATTTCTTAGAAATGGATTAGTTTTTGTAGTTGTCGATATTACCTATTTTTGATTTAGAAATAGGGATAGAGCAAGTAGGTACGTTTAGGGTTCCAAAGTCCGATAAGAAATCTAGTGCTACAGTTTTCATCTCTATGTTCGTCCTTGTGATTTTACTAAATAAATGCTCATTGGCTTTGGAGTGGAAGCTATGAGAATATTATTTTCCTGAACACGTGGAGCATCTTGCGGAGTTAATATTGTTACGATTCTTTAGATTCATCGACATATTTATTTATTGTTTCATTTTGGTATCTATACATACATAGATTCTTATATTCATAGGTACAATTACAGGCAAATGAGACATGAATCGTTATAGGCAGTGGTTATCACTGGGCCATCGGCTTGTTCCACCATTTAGTTGTACCTATAATATAACCACATTTTTGTAGATAAATCATTTGAATTTGATAAAAATAACCATTATTACGATCGATCGTTACCTTTGTTGTAATCTTTCAAAACAAAGGTAAAAATCATTAGGCAGCCTTGACGCTAGCAACGATCTCTACCCGTTTGTTCTATGCCTAGTGCAACTTGGCCATGTTAATACGATGTCGTGTGTGGTCACACTCACCCTTAGCCAATTTACTACATTTTCTCGAAATATCGTAATAACACAGTTGTTTTCACATAAATAAGCGCACAACTCTTATAAATATATTCTTTTAACCCATTTATCTTGTGGTATTGAAATGGGAATTCGGGATAAAGAAACAACAAATAGGCTTGTATTCGCAAAATTAGAGTTCGCTACTAGTACCCAGGGAATATTATTTACAGTTTTCTTTTGATGTAGTACCTAGTTACCTATCAACTTCCACTTTAGATTGATAGGAGCTATGAGCTAGGTAGGGTGGAATGATGTTGCAATAGTGCTTATGAGGGAAAGCAAATTATTAACAACAAATAAACGACAGTCTAAAACTAGCCAAAAACCCCAGGTTTCGGTTTCCTTGCATTTTGTGTAATCCTTGTAGGTACTACGTAGGTAACGTACTCGTAGATGAGATACGATCAAGGTACACATAAATGTTTAAACGGCAACATAGGTAGGTATAACCCAATCATCACAATACAATGCAATCATAGTTAATTGCAACTGTTAAACTCTTAATCCTCCATTTGTCTTGCCGCTGTCGGGTAAAAATGGCTGTTCTATATATATTGGTCATTCGGTAAGTATTCATATTGATTGCGTAGCTAAGTACCTTTCGGCCATGCCACAGATGGGTCCCTTTAATGAGGTGGGCATTACGACAGTAATCATTTATTAATGTTCTATTCGATTCGTCTATTAGTATACAATATGGCGAGTAAAGTAATGTAGCGAGCAATAATGGCTTACTTATTGTATATACAATAAGTAAGCCATTATTGCTCGCTTGTTGCTACACAAATAAAATTAAACATTCCTCGAATCCTCGTTTGGGACTACGCAATACGTACACATGTAATAGTGGGTACCTATATGTATGTATGTAGTTAAGTAGTGTGTTTTTAATTGCTGTTCCATCGTAATTTGTAATTAGGGTAAGTATGGTATGCTTCTCGTCTAGCTATGAGGGGTTTAACCTTACAATATAAAGTCACATAAAGTTTTGGTAAAGGCAAGGCTTAGTTTTTTGTAGTCAGTCACATTGTAATTACAGGTACAGGTGTAATTGTCTTTCTCAAAATTGCTTCTATTGTTGCTGCACTACAAGCGGTCAATAGACGCATAAGACCTACAAAGTATCGAAGTTTCGATACCTACTGCCGCAGAACAGAACTGCCAGAACTCTACACTACAGCTAATATTTTGTCAGAAGCTTTGTTATTGGTCAGCTGCGAAACCTAAATTCTCCACTTTTGTGTCAGTTTCACTGCTGCTGCGAGTGCTCTGAATCACAACAAACCTACTAAAGTAGGCACCGCTGCTGCAGTTTGAAGACAATAGCACTATTTGCACCGCAAACGAGTAGGCACAATGGGTGTTTGTGTCTTATCTCCGTTCCCACTGTTCTGTTCGCACAATTTTTCTCATTTCTAAAAAAATGTAAGGTGCTCACAACGTTATACGTTAGTTTTGCAAATTAAGGTCAGTGCTCTGAATTGGTTCAATTTCTAAAGCGAATTCCGGTAAGTATCGACTTGCCTACTGTTTTACATGGGTATAAAAACAACATACGGCTGAAGTCTCTCCAGCAGCAGTGGGATTAAAATTATAAAGAGCCATATAATTATACTGAAGCTGATTTTGTACAGATTGTGGACACTTGAGATTCTAAAATTGCCAAACAAACTTTGCTCCAGCCTTGGAAAGGGTGGAACACGGAATATTTTAATGATAGGCCAAGTGGAAAGCACTTGTCTTGAAAGTAGAGTTTTAGAAATTTACGGAATGCCACTCTTGAGTGAGTATACGACTTAGGTATTTAACCAACACGAAGTTACCAATTTCAAACTGATTTTGTTTCATGAAACGGCAATACTAGGTATTATTCTAAGCTTTGTACCTATATATTATTATAATCTAGGAAAGCACGAAAAGGCAAGTGAATCCTAGCATATTTAAGCTCTGTATTTATTGATGTCTGTATTAGGCAAGTGACATAGAATATAAAATAGAACACAGGCTTGATAGATAGATTTCGATTTACTCTGGCTAGATAGAGATTGTAGACTAGGGCCACGAGGATTTGATCTGAAGATCTCTTAGTGACGCCGTCACATGTAGGCTTTCTATATCTATAGGTACCTACTACCTATTATAACTGTATATAAAAATGCCAAATACTGAAATTAAAGATGCCGATCTACTAAATATGTACATATAATCTGAAAATCGAGTTTGTCTGTTAGTGTCGGTAAATGCGCGACGACGGATGATGACTGCAAACCTTACCGACATCTCTACTTGTCTCAAAGGCTAAATTATGTATGCAGTGCGTATTGCGTACCATCCTACTTAGTTGGATGGCCGCAATGAGAGGACTTGACACCTTGGATTGAAATTAGGTAGGTACCTACCTTGTTAAAACTATGACGAAGTGACGTGTATGTTTATGAGTGCTAGGTATATGGTACTACTACGGTGAATTTATCACCCATGGCAGCTCTTATCTAGTTTTCTTTTTCTTTAAAAAAAGGAACAGTTCAAGACGTATGGATGGGACCTTACCTTATTTACCTAGTAGGAAATGTAAATAAAAATATCTCCGCATCGGTGACCTTTGCGCACAGAAGTGAAATAAATTGAAAGAAATAAGACTAGATGCAGCTTCTTACCTCCAAGATGGCCGTGGCCGAACTGCTTCCCAGCCAGTGTAGAGTGGCTTAAACCCGCACGTCAAAAATTGTACAACTGGTACTGATTTAGCTATAAAAAAAGTAAACAGATATTTGTACTCTTATAAAATTTCATAAGTTTAGACGAGCCTTCTTGCTAATAAAATATTTTATTTTCCTTATTTACCTCATGATGTCGTTAAATTCTCTATAGTAGCTAAAATGGTTTGTAATTTGGTGCTGACGACGGCATAAAAATCTTTAGGTCGGTATCTTCTTGGTGATGTGATGAGATATAATACAGAGGGTTTCTATTATTATTGTTGGTTATTGGGTTAGGTGGTACAGAACAGGTAGTAATATTATTTATAAACATAATTGGACCTAGTAGGTACCTACATATTGTTACACGAGTGCAAACACAATGTATTTTCATATTTTTTAAATGTAGATATCTCTAGAAGTCCGGTAAAAAATAGTACCTATCTAATGTGATGTCCTGTTACACTTATAAATTCATCACGATTCACATAAGCTTTCTTCATTTTCTTTTAAAGTTGGCGATCTAGATGACAGTAAGTAGTTTACTATAGAAATAACACAAAACGCCCTCGGAAATACCGATAAAAAAAGAAAGACACTGAGGCGAATCTCATTTTAAATGTAACTCTGTAAATACCGAAAAATACAAATTCTGCTTGTAGTAGCGGAAAAAAACCTTTGTAACATGGCTGGCACTGAGCGCACCGGGCGCGCAAAGTTCATTTTGTTTTATATTCTCGATAACTATCACCAATCCATTAATTTATGCTGAACTAGCTCTTCCATTTTCCAATGACTGTAATAAGTTTTTATTTAAAAAAAAATAATTGTTGAGTCATTTACAGAGTTCTCATGGCCATCTTCCGGCTCTATCATCAAACTAGCTTGCTGTCACCATGTTATTGCATTGTTGGTAGTAAGGTATGCCCAATTTTAGCTAAGTCGGACATCGGACTGGCAATTGACCTTAACAAATAATCAAAAACACATTATAAAAGCTAGTAAAAAGCATATATTTTATAGAAATCAGTTCGAGTAAGAGCACTACATTTTATGCACAAAATAAAACCCGGCTTACTTTTATTTTTTTCTAGTTATTCACCATTTAGCTTATTGTAAATATCTAGGTAATGTATGGTACCTATATTATACAGGGTGTTACCAGACCACTTCCGAAAACTTGGAGGTTCCAATCAGACCATGATACTGAAAACATTAACCGAAAAAAATCGCGAAAAAAAAAATTGACTTGACTATCTCTTTTTAATTTTTTTTCTAGTTACATACACACAGTACAACATAATAAGACATATCTACCTAATTATCTCATTTAAAAAAGCAAAAAAACAAATAAAATAAATAAAGCAGCAATGTAAACGCAGCACGCAGATTACGTCTACTACAGCATGAACAGCTGAGAGTTCATCGCGGGTCATTCAAGTACGCGACGTGCGAGCGAGACAAGAGACGCCCGTCTTTATCGCGCGGTCACTTACGACACAGAATAAATAATAGTACTACGCCTCGACCTTACCTACGTGAATGCGTACATTGCGGGCTGGCGAAATAAATACAAATCTTTAAACATTGTTTTCTCCGGCTATAATTATTTTTCAGGATAACTGATTTTTTTTGGTTGGGTTTTGGTGTGCTGTAGCTCCCCCTTTCGTTTTCGGAAGTGGTCTGGTAACACCCTGTATATGATCTGTGGGACTGTGTAGATCAGTCAGTCTACTGGGTCTATCTATAGGTACCTACTATACTAAATCTATATGTATGAGTGTGGTTTCTTCGCTGTAGATTTTACTAACCACTTTCACGACTTAGCTACAGCTACGCATTCCATTGAATATGTTACTGAATAATGTCTTGAATTTAGTTATCTCAGAACAAAGTAGACAGATAATATTTCCTTTTAATTATTGTGACATACATTACATTGGTCGACTTCGGCTTTCATCTCGAGTAGGTAATACTTTTGGTATGTGTATAACATAATATTGTTATCCCAATTAGATAATGAACAACAATGTCAGTAAAAATTGTGTAGGTAGCGAATTTCCTATAATCATTTGTGATAAATGTAAATAAATATTAATACAGTGAAGACGTAACTTTAACTAAAATAAAAGGTATATTGGGGCCGGAGGGAGGTAACTTCTCAAATCGATGAAGATAGATGGTATTTTTTGTGACGCATAATCTGTCTCTTCTTCGTCATACAATTATTATACTACGATTGGTTTTCCTGAAGTTGCTACCATAGGTATACCTTTGATGTATCATTAGTAGACACATTAAGAAAAAACAGGTGGAAATAAGGCATTTATTCTGTCTGTACTGAGAAGATGAAAGCTGAAATAAACCAAGAACAATTAATATAAAAAAAGATTGGTAGACCTACCTACATACAACTTCAACCTACCATAACCTAAATAATATCCAACCATCTAATAACTACTCTGCCCAAACCATTTTACCCGACTATTTGGGCAAAGTAGTTATTAGATGGTTATAAGGTGCCTATCAAATAGCATCCTGTAGATCTATGCAAAGGGTATGTATGACGTCCTAAGCATACATTTATATCGCTACAGACTATTATTATCGAACCAAATAATTGTTTTCTCACGCACACACTGTAATAAAGTACGGTTCAAACATTAAACCAATTAACAGCTTTCAGGAATTTCATTTGTGAGTCTACCTTCTCATATATTTATTAAAATTTAGATGAAATTGAAACTCACAAACCAATATCGATTCATCTTTTGACTATTCTAAATTATAATTTATAAACAGAAAATATCAGAGTTCTTTAGAGCCGTTTTATGTATTTGTCGGTTGTCTAGTCATAGAATCTATCAATTATGTAATGAATAGCGGTGTTATTACTGTAAAAATAGAAAATTTAATTAGCAAAATTTAATAACACACCCTGAAATTCCGACTAATTATTAAAATAATACAAAATAAAATAACGGAACTCTACATAAAGAAGTAATTAATTTTTACTCTTTGCAAATCGTAAACGAATTCCGCGACTACCTACCGAACCAATTTTATTTTCGAATCGCAAGGTAATGAAGGCGTGCTAAACACGCTCTTTTGCACAAAATGCTGTATGACCTCGTAAACAGCGGTCTGTGGCTAGGATTGGAACTTTTACCTAACGACCTATGTAATAAGATTCATTTTTATTGTTTGCAAAAGATTACAAACACAAAGTATGAACTATAGTAGTACCTACATTGTTCAACAATGGGGTATAAAGTATGGTAATTCTGTAGAAGTCGGCAAAACTGAAATAAAAGACAGCCCCGAGTGAAACATCATCTTATTTTCACGTGTCCTACGAGGATGATAAGTATATCTATACTCCAAAAACTCTGATGTTAAACTACCCTCGATTAGAATCAAACAATTTTTTTACTTTAATAGAATTCAAATAGGTATCAGTCATCATAATCATCTTCTTGGCCTTATTCTTCGTAACGTGGCACAACATTACCGTGGTCTTTTTACTTTATCGCAGCACTCACTCCATTCTTATTCGAAAGCTCGCTGCGATATTAGTCCATCCTTCTTTTTTGACTCCTCACATCTTAATCTACATCTACAATCGTATGTTACTATGTACGAGAGCTCCCATCACATCTCACACAAACAGAGAATACATTATAGTACTTCATATAAAAGATTTAAATAATCTTGCACGCACTTCCCTGAGTTTCATTCAGTTTGCACGCTAAGCGCGTGGCCTTACCTCCAGCCGTGCTCTGTGGTTATGTTGTAGAGATGTAAAATATGTACATTTCCTAATAAAATGTAGTTGGTTCTTGCTAGAGCCGTTGAGAGTAAGATTTTTTTGTGGTGGAATAAATAGGTAGGTACCTAATAGCAGCTATACATTAGAAAGGATAAACGCGAGCGCAGCGTTATCAATGTTGTCATATACTACTCGTAGTAACCTATAGCGATCTCTACCTGCATTTGTTTTAAGGCTGATGTGTCAAATGGAATTAAAATGATTCGGAAATCCTCTTTGCGGAGAGCAAAGCTTCCGCCCACCCCTACTGTGTGTACTTGCAAAATATCAGGGTAGTTAAGCCCCACTTTGCGGTGCCGCTGCGGGCCCAATTCAGCCGTTCCAGTTTTCTTGCTTTTGGCGACGCCTGAACTTGATAATTAAAGCCAAATGTAACAGTGCTTTGGGGAATTAAACTGCAAAATTATTCCGCTTAATACGTTTCTTGCATAATTCAAACTGATTGTAGTGACAAAAAGAGTTTTTCCTTAACACATAATTTAACGGTCGGTAATTCAACGTCCAATTTTAACATGGTTTGTTGTGTACCTACCTACTAATTTCAAACAAAGATTTAGAAATAAAAATAACTCATTATCTAAGCTATTATTTATTATCAGATAGCTAGGTCACTCTGCGGAGACTGCATAAACTAGTGGAGATGAAGAGCACCATCAAACCGGCCGCAACCACGGTATGCGTATTGAGTACAAAACAACCCTAAACACCGGATCATCCGGTACAGTTTCGAGTTGTGTTGTGAGCCTGTTCTATCCGGAATGTCATATAGTGAGACAATACAATTTAACTCGACTTTGGAGGGTACTTTAAACTACAAAATAAAGCAACGAAGAGCGCGTGAACGAGTCTGGCTTCGTAGTAAAGTAGACAATAAACACGCCCCGGGCGAAGATTGCAAAATATCTGTTTACCTAACTAGAGGTGGAACTAATTTTCTTCCAACTTCCGCGAGAGAAAATGGTATCAAGTTGAATAGGTAAGTACTTCATAATGCCTTGAATCTGTGCTTGGATTTTGATTAAAAGAGCAACAGAACCTCATTTGTGCCAGCCCTTTCCGTCAAATAACAGTTTGGACGCGAGATCTGTTTATTGCAACAAGATTTTATCAGCTCTATTATAAAACGGAAATCTAAAGTACCCCGGTACTCACACTGCCATTTGCCACGCCTTTCAAGATTTCTTTGCGTTTAGTTGCACTACGCACGCACTTTGTCTTTCGGTCAGCAAGAAACAAAGTTAATATTAATTAATTAATTAATTGAAAATAAGTTGTTATAGTCAGAAAGGTTTCGTCACTAGACGTCGTTTCCCGAGCGCTCGCTTACCTATCTCTGCGCGGGATGATTATGATACCATTCAAATCTGATAAATTACAAACAAAATGATAGTTCAGCGAATCAGCTAAATTATTTACGCTGACATACAAAAAAGATTAGCAGAGCACTACAATGTAGAGTTTCTTGAGTATCAAATACTGTTCTTTCTGCAACTATTTCATGTAAGTACTATAGATATGTAGAGTCTACATTCAACATATAGTGGGAACGAGTATAGTGGTTATATATAGCACTAGAACTGTAAATACTAGAAGATCAGAGATACTACCTGGGCCTGCACTGCACGCACAGCCGGTCTCTGTTCTCTCCTTTCAACTATATTTCTGTCTTTTTCTATTCTCAAAGTTGAAAATGCATCGGCGCAAGTAAACCGGTCTGGCAACACGTTAGCCAGCTGTGCGCAGTTTTGAATTTTACGTAGAGCTTTGGTTGCATTTCAAGGAGGACCAAAAATCCAAGAATATGAAATTGTTATTATGTATTTAGGTAATCAGAATTTGCCTAAGTATGCGAAGTTTAGAGTGAGCTTTTGCTTGTTACCTAAATAAAAGTTAGGTCGCTTAGGTAAAAATAAATATGTAATAAATTTGTGCTGCCGTGACTCACAACACAATGTACGAAAAAGTTATAAAATATTGTATGCTTATACCGTAACTAGTGGTAGGTACCTAATAGTTTGCCCCGAACTGAGGTCTTGGGATATTTCCAAAAAGTAAAATCAAACAAATATTTTTTTAACCTTAACCATTACTCTAACAAACATAAAAGCTTAGCATAAAAGTATCTTACTCTACCAAATTTCGTTCACTTCGTTCACTCGATCAATAAAATAAACTTTCCAAAACATCACAAACCTACGTATACGCGCAACAATTATTTACGTAATTCGCTTTTAAAAAGTGAAATGTATTTCAAAATTTGTTTGATGAGGATAATCTGTCTTGTCCCTCAATCCAGTAACATCTGCAGTGCAGTATCACATGCATGCAACACATGTGTGCGAAAAGTGTTCGGCTACATATGGTAGCATCAAGTCGCATTTTGAAGCTCTGAGTTCATCAAAAAACAAACACCTATGGTAGCATCGGATCGCACTTTGTGCTTTATATATTTCGTACAAGCACAATTTTATTTCTTTTTTATGAGTAGTTTACCAGCCAACGAAATCCATTTTTATTTTTTTCGATATTTTGTTCTGGTTTCAAAATATTGTTCACAATTTTATTTAAACTTTTTTTTCATTATTGGTAAAACGTGGAAATGATTAATTTGGAGCGACAACCATTACAGTCTTACTTTACCTACTTAATTTTACTTAGTTATGATGTTGTACAACTATTTTGTCGGAAATTTCAAATTAGGTACCTACGTTTGTACCTCACCTACATATTATTTTATACTAAAATGTAGAGTATGTATTTCAATCTTCGCTTGCAAATCCACAAAGCACACGGAACGAGTGATGGGTGGTGTGTGGTGTGGTAAGAGGGATTGATGCGAAATGCCTTTACCTCGCTAGTCTATTTTAGTAGCTTTTACCTGTAGCCTATTTTGAAAATACTCAAAACTTTACGACGTCGTCATTGGATCCAAACCAATATAGGTACCAAAGTATTTAACTAGATCCAAAACTCTATGACCTATTTTAGGTCACTATTCATACATGTCTACAAAGTGTTCAAATACTTTTTCTTCTTAGTAATTTCAATCGTGGCAGAGCGGTCTATGAGTCTTGTCTTTATCAGGAGCTGTGTCAAGCCAGTTCTAAAATAATACCTAACTAGGTAGGTACCTAATAATACACTCCGAGTATCATCCAAAAGTCTGTCTCGATACTCTTTTATTTATTTTACTTTTTTATTTTGTAATTTTATGAATTCACTCCACGTCTCAACTGTCGTCGCTGGCGCAGCCATATTGAAACTTGATAGTCTCGTCGCAGAATAACAAATACCAACTAGGTATCTACCTGGCGGAATGCTGAATACTGCGACAGGGTTGGCAGTTCGAGCTAAGCGATCTCTCAAGGATTACCTCGCTTAGCCCGATCAGCAGGATAACATAGCGGTTCTCTAAATCAATTTAATTATCCATTACCATTTGTGGTATGCTTAGGAGATAGATAGACGAAGTCACTCCACGGATTAATAAGTACAATGTAATTATACAGCAGTTTCATAACTTCGACGTAATAGACAGCTGTGAATTAATAATTGCATAATGACGGTCTGTTTAATTGAACAGTCGCAAAACAGTTACGGAAATTGTATTGTTTACGTACAGCTCACATAAACGCAAAGAGCGAGTATTATTGATTATTTTAGATTTAAAACTGAAGCATTGAACTCACAGAACTTTAATTTTACCCTTTTTTAGCTTCTATTTTTTTAACACTAACTTTTTACGAAACCCCTAAAACACCATTACGGTTTGACGGCTTTTTGTGGATGATCATAGACCGGTAACTTTCACACTTTTGTACTACTAGTTGGCGGTGAACCGACGCTAAATGAAAAAGATAAATAGAATATGTTATTTCAACCCCTGAAACATTTTCAGCATCCTACTTACTAAAAAGGCAAAAACTGCTGCATCTTACACTCAAGTTACTTAGTATAAAAATATGAAAGAGGTAGCCTTGTATTGTATACCTACCGGTGGTCGTGGTTAAGCAATCTAAATAATAAACTCATTCAATTTATTAAAAGGGAAAGTACGAGTAGCTTATTGCTTTATTTTCTCGGCTCAAGGTCGAAACGTGACAATAGATACTACAGTAAATAATTGATAACAATAATCATTTCATCAAACATGCTTGGAAATTAGAGCATTATTTTGACAACCTTTTTCGAGATAAATCGAAAATGCAGTACTGGCTAAATACATGCAAGCAGCGGCCAGATAAAAATGTATGAAAATCCATTGCTGGCGTGTTTAGCGGCCAAATAAATTACATAAAAAACTCATATCTGTCGTGTAATTTAAAAATGGAACGATTTTTTACTCCATAACAATGGCAACCAAGGAGGTAACTTATCAAAGGTTTGTATTCAAATTTCGAACAGGCTTTCAAATAGAAAGCTGATTATTGAAAAATAAAAACAAATGAACACTGTAACTTCGTTGTTTGTTATTGGTTTTGAAAAGTAATTGTATTTTCAAATAAAAAGTTTTGCCTAGGTACCTAGTTTTAATTTCCGAGCATTATTTGAGAAAAGTACTATACAAGCCTTGGCCACAACTAGGCAATGAGGGACTCACGTATGTGTGCCTCGTCTTCGACTCGGCCTACATTTACACGTTCTTCCCTCATTGCCTCTGTTGCAGGCCGCTGCAGTAATGTACTATTCATCAATCGTTTTTATATTAGTGTCATCTAACTGGTTGTGATGTAGAAGGTGCCTGTTCATTTATGTACCTACTTGAATTCTCTCAAAGCCGGACAAAAATGTTTGTATGATAGTGTATTCAAAGTGTACTTACTTACTACCTATTCAACAGACTTAGTTTTTTATAATCTCAAGTTTTGTTACTGGTTTCAGTGAATTCCCAATGCGTTTTTGCATAACGTAGTAACTAATGGTGGTGATTCTGTTGTTACAGCAAATTTGCTAAAATTATCATTTATCTATCTATCTAAAAGAGTATCCGGAGATTTATTCAGCTGCGGCTAAATAAATCGTCATAAATTTTGACTTATTTGACAAAAAAATATTATTTTAGGATTGTCATTCTAAAGTGTTTATTTATTACTACAAACTATTGTATTTCTACCATTTCTAGTTAATATACATCAGAACCGACACCAATATTTTATTAAAATTTTATGTCAAAATTGAGATAAAATCCGGGTGATTTTCTCAAAAAAATAATGAAATTGAATCGGAATATTTTTATTTTGTTCTGATGAATCTATTTGAATATTTATGCAAATCTTTATGTTTTGTTAGTCTCTCATCCGAATACTGAAACGTTACTCCTGTGTCAGTTTGACATAACTCATTGGTAAGGGATGATAGTTAGCTAAAGACAGTGGGACGGTTTTAGCCCAGAGAGTCCATCCCCCGCCGTCGCCGCCGCCCTACCGGTATGTCGCCTGTCTATCTTTCACAGACTTCCAGACTAACTTGAGCTCTTGAAGTGTTAGCGCATATTCTGCATTGAGCACCTATTCGTAGATAAATCTAAAATTAACTAAACTAAGGCACCGATATAATAATTATTTTCGAAAATAGTAAAGTTTAAATATGTACCTAGTGTGAACGTACTCACTTTTTCAATAAAAGATAGATAGATTAATACAAACTTTGATTTTTATTATGATAAAGGTACAGTAAATAATCAAATAACCAGATTACAAAATGCATTCACACGACAATCCCTGATAATAATGGCCACCGGCTGGCTGTCTTATTTTACCACACAAATCATAAAGATGGGACACTTTTCGTAAGAATAAACTAGTGCTGTCATACATCAGTAACAGATAATATTAACAATAAGAATTCAATCAATAACTCCAGTAAAAGTATTTATTATTGATAAAATCCTTAAACAAATATATGTGCAAACAGTTTATACACTAGCAATTATTGTCCAAAACACACCCAAAAGTATTAAAATAAGGGAAATGCTAACAGTCGGCCGTCCTAATAATGGAATGTCCCTATTCCATCCCCGGCCATTCGATAATGGTGCATGTCTCTGACACAATGAAATGTAACAGTATTTTAAACTTAGCTTAATATGTACCCAAGCAATAATATATAAATTTCAAGAACAAAGTGTATGGTAGGTATTAATAATTAATACAACAAAAATATAAAACCTGTTTAGTTTAAGCCATATTCACGGTACAATTAGAAAATTTTAACTAGAGGCTTGGTACAAACTTACATTTCTTCAAACATTAGCTTACAATATAGATTATAATTATAATAATATAATGATGTACCCTACATCTGCTAAAATTCTAGACCCTACATACATATTAACTGTAATAAATAGGTCTTCCTTATTTTTAGTGATAGAGTATGATAGAAAAATATCAAAACATAACTTTTGTTAAAATGTTTACACGTTAAACGTGAGCATAACTATTACAAGTAAACCACAGAATATTAGGTAGTTAAACCGAATTTCTATGGAATAATACACCAAAAAAAATATTATAATTTTATGGTGTATCTTATCTTAAACTAGGTGACCCAATCGTGACTTGGTTTTATGAATATAAAAATTACATACATACTGCAAAACGTTCTTATATTAATTTCTATGCTAATCTACTTCAGTAGCTTCACAAAATAATGAGTTAAGCACATATGAGAATGTCTCAATTATTAACATTATTACATGAGTTTTAACTATATATTTTAACAGTAATTGTATCTAATCGTCAAAACAGCTATTGTTATATGTGATTAGTTATAGTCAATTTATTTAAATAATGTAACAGTATGTCAAGTTCAATTTTCTATCTTATTAAATCATCTACTTAGGTCCTGACAATACCGAATTCATTTAAAAGAAATATAACTAAATAGAGGTATTATTACAATTATTACTAATATTTAGAATTATTATTGTTACTTATAAAAAACATCTTATTGAATATGTACTTTTCAGTCAAATTTAAGTACACAGATAGATATAGCATTGTTGAATGTAAATCCTACTGACTATACATACATAAAGGGCCATGCTCATAAAAGCTAAATAGTTTAAACAGTTTGATTATAATCTAGCTCTATGACTATTTGACATCACATGTTAGTAATAAAAACAATAATTCAGACAGCTAACTAAAGTTATGCAACGTTTATAAGTAAGCATAAGCAGGTAAGTTTAGTTAACCTAATAACATGAGGTTTTACAATTAGACGAATACTTAACCCGTAGGTATTCATTATATCCACATGAAACAATAAATGCATCTAATCTATGATTGTTGGTGCTGCACAAATACGGAAGATAAGTGGAAGGTCATCTGTAAAAATAATAAAATGTTAATCATATGTTTTAATTATTATTTTTTTAAATGTAAGTCGTAACTTGGGTTGGGAGTGTTTGAATCTTATTTTGAAACTATTTATAGATTTCACATTATAGAACATCTTTGTTGTTACCAAATGATGGATAGCTGGAATATCTGTAAAAATAAATAAAATATAATTATGGGAATCTTCCACTTCATTTGCAAATAATATTGAATTATCTTAAACTGTTGTATATCTTTATTAAGAAAATACGGAGATATCTACAGTGAAACTCGCCTGAATGTGACTAATAAGTATTTACAAATTGAATAAGGTTTCTTTCACTCTATGTAATTTGTTTAATGAAGCATTATCATTATTTTTATTTGGTTTTGGATCAACTAAGTACTTATATACATGTCATCAAAATCATTAGTTGATTATTATTTTTGCATTATTCAATGATAATGAAATAGATGATACAAGTTTTGATGGTACATACAAAATAAATGATCACCGCAGTATGTTTCATTTATTTAGTTTACCTGAAATAATATTATACACATACACATTGATCACTCACTGCAATAATAGCAACAAATCTCACCTTTATTTTCTCGATGATAATCAGTGATCACTGCGATATAGCAGCATATTTCACATATAATTCGACGATGATAATCAGTGATCACTGCAATATAGCAGCATATTTCACATATAATTCGACGATGATAATCAGTGATCACTGCAATATAGCAGCATATTTCACATATACTTCGATGATGATAATCAGTGATCACTGCAATATAGCAGCATATTTCACATATACTTCGATGATGATAATCAGTGATCACTGCAATATAGCAGCATATTTCACATATAATTCGACGATGATAATCAGTGATCACTGCAATATAGCAGCATATTTCACATATACTTCGATGATGATAATCAATGATCACTGCAATATAGCAGCATATTTCACATATACTTCGATGATGATAATCAGTGATCACTGCGATGTAGCAGCATGTTTCACATATACTTCAACGATGATGATCAGTGATCACTGCGATGTAGCAGCATGTTTCACATATACTTCGATGATGATGATCAGTGATCACTGCGATGTAGCAGCATGTTTCACATATTATACTTCGACGATGATGATCAGTGATCACTGCAATATAGCAGCAAAGATAAATATTATGATTATGTAGTGTGGTTCCCACACTTACGGAACAATGATCACTATGGTAGCATATTTCTTTATAAAATTATTAAGTAATGGCGAGTATCAATATAACAAAATAAGTGATTATTATATTATTAAATATTTCCAAGAAACCCGTATTAATTCATCTGTTGTACAATACAATCAGTGAAACACGACATGAACGAAGACCAAACAAAATAGACACTCTTGTCGTTTAATCTGTTTGTCATATAGTAACCAATATGTATTACCATAAATACTTGTATAGTCCAGTCAATTTAGACATAAAAATAGTGGTCAAATAACAAAATAAAAAATAAATGAAATAGATACTAATGACTACCTTCATCTTTAATATTTGTATCTATCTCTGACTACAGATACGTCATAAAACAATATGACATTAAATACAAGAGAGTTGCTCACAATAGTGCTTCCACTCAGTAGGTATTATGACCAAAGTGGCACAATGGCTCCAATTAGTACATTTTGATTTCATTTACCACAGTGATTTTATTACCTGGCAGGTTCCAGTATGTGGTAAATACAGGTATTGATTACTTATATCGAACTCATCAATATATATAAAACTCTTTTGAAGCTGACAGAGAATCAACGCACAGCCTAAACTATAAGTCCTAGAGGTATGAAATTTGGAGGGTAGGTTCCTTATATAGTGTAGGGGCGCACTAAGAAAGAAATTTCGAAAAGTCACACTAGAACGCGAGCAACGCCGCGGGCGACGGCTAGTTTGATATATTATAAAGTGCCATATGACTCTTCGTCTATGTTTTTGACGTTTCCAAGAATATCAAATGCGGCAGTCAATGAGCTGAAGAAGTTTTGACTAGGCCTTATTTTAAATCTACAGCAGATACTTTCAATGACAGGTACTTAATTTGTTTATACTTTGCTCGTGTCCTGACCAAAAGGCTACCTATGTTATGCTCATTCCAGATTACTATGATTTTCAACCAAATTTATCCAACAATAAAGCTTTCGATGTATTTCAGTAATCACACTTATAATATCTCATACTTTATCGGTACTAGCGATTTTACCATGTACAAAATATTTTTAACATTTTAGTTTCAGTCAACAGAATAACATTGATATTCAGAATTTTTATAACAATAATAATAAAATTATTGTTTAAATAGCAAATGACCATTGTAATACTCAGGGTCAGACCAATATAATGATAAATATCTACAGAATTACGAGTACTGCTTGAATAGTTTGATTATTTTCTCTCAGCAATTTTACTACAACCCTCAGTAAAAGGCTTGTTTAGACATAAATCAGGTAAAATACTATAAATTACAGCAGTCGATGTACCTTATAATTTTATTTTATTTATTATTCAATTACAGTACTTCACACCACGAACGAATAAAAAATGTGTTATAATGTAACCAAGCTAAACTTGTAATTAAACCAAATGGGCGTCCATACAAATCTGCTTTTGGTATTACTTTTGTTACATAGCAACTTATCAGTTCGCGGCGTCAAAACGCTTCCTATACATTAGGTTTTCAAATTTTTATTATTTTACTAAGCACTGCAGACTTACTGCGGTCAGACTATTAACTTGGACTAACTAATCCCAGAAAATCTGTAGGTATCTGTATAACCACCTATTGTGCACGCAAATACATAATAAAGTAATGTATTTCACCAGTACCATATAATTTACTAAGTAAATAACTAGTAAGGGTAATTTATGCCATTAGAAAGTTGTATAAATATAAGTTGAATTTGTAAGTATGTAGGTAAGGTACCAATATCAATCTATCAACTTACACAAGTTTTATTGTAATAAACATTACCTAAGGTATCTCTAAAGCTAAAATGCAGTTTTGAATTGAAAAGAAACACCTAGGTGTATAGAAACATTAATTGGTGTTTTCAAACTACTATATACTTTGTGACAATAATTATATACTTAGTATAGTACCACACCTAAGTTGGTAATCAGTTCCATTCAATGATATTTATTCAATAATGAATCCATATTATCACAATGTAAGGTCACATCACATGGCCTGTATAGACAATCAACGCCATAAACCTAAAGTCACCTATTTAATGTGTTTGTAACATTGACATGACAAAAAAAAATAAGAGGACACCATATAAACTAAGTAAGTAGCCATAAAAGCCACAAACCAAGAAGTTGAAGTAGGTATATTAATACTTGTAACTTTTAACCACCTGGCGGTTAATATTATTCGTGACCTACCAGGGTTCATTATTCGTAGCTGTCACCTACTTATTAAAACTCCTTTGTAGGTACAATATAAATGTAATAAAGAACTTGCATAAGAACTTTGAATAAGTACTTAAGTATTACTATGCCGATCTCACTGCTTCACAATAAAACGAATGAAAGTTCAACCACAACAAACAAATAATATTTTATTATTATCTATGTATGATAAGTACAAAACAACATGCACTTGTTCACAAACAGCAAACAATACTACTTCATACAAGGTGATGTTATTTGAACCAATCTTCTATCTTCTTACTACTCGGTTAAAATCATAGAAAATAAGTGATGAGCATAGAAATAAATTGATTTGTGCTAGTTTACCTTCATAGATTATGGTAGTAGTAGACATGCACAAAATAGTGCCTTATGAAGTAATAAGATAATATGGCATCACATTTTGTAGTTACAGAAAAATATTACATCACATATTATATATATATGTAGGTAAGTACAAGATGACTAACCGAATATGATATCACAGTTTACACATGTCTAATAGATAGATACCACACCGACTAATGCTCAAGACAATGCACTAGCACCACCTACTATATTTAGGTACCAATCTACAGGTCCAGTTTAAAACACATTACCGTACAATGTGAGAGTCGAACTCACGAGTTTAATTTTGTTCTGGATACCCAGGTGCCTAGGTACATCACATAACTCCAGACACATTAAAGTAAGTTTATACGGGGTCAGTAACATGGCAGTACAGTAACCCAGTCCAGCGCTGACTTGTTACTGGATGCATGTAAAGAATAATGTAGTTTTGTGCCGTTTTGACAGTGACTTGGTCCGAAAACAAAATAACTGGGTCCAGTCACTGGCATTGTGTAAACCTTCCATTACGGTCAGTAATGGCAACGCGTCATTAGTTTGTAGCAAGACTAAGTTATAGGTAGTACCTACACTAGACAGCACTGGTATTATATTTATATATATCCCTCCATAACACCAGTCATGGATCATCTATTTACTAATAAATAAGTTTGTATACTTGAAGTGACGCGTTGTTCTCCACAGAATCACTATTTTCGAGTAGGCAACGTTTCAAAGTAAAACAAGATTTATGTAGGTAGCAGGTAGGTTCCTACCCGTCGAAAATAGTGACTCATGCACAGGCACAGACACAATTTACATACTAATTTTACATTATGGATGGTCTTCAATAAAATCCAGATGAGGGTCCAAATAAAATGATAAAAGTACATACCATCGCGAGCTGGATACTTATCGCACTTCTGAAATGTGAACGTACTCACTTTTTCAATAAAAGATAGATAGATTAATACAAACTTTGATTTTTATTATGATAAAGGTACAGTAAATAATCAAATAACCAGATTACAAAATGCATTCACACGACAATCCCTGATAATAATGGCCACCGGCTGGCTGTCTTATTTTACCACACAAATCATAAAGATGGGACACTTTTCGTAAGAATAAACTAGTGCTGTCATACATCAGTAACAGATAATATTAACAATAAGAATTCAATCAATAACTCCAGTAAAAGTATTTATTATTGATAAAATCCTTAAACAAATATATGTGCAAACAGTTTATACACTAGCAATTATTGTCCAAAACACACCCAAAAGTATTAAAATAAGGGAAATGCTAACACTAGGTACCTAATTGTTTGAATTTCAAACCACAGCGTTAGTTTTATCTTTTATCCGCAGGAAATTCATTGGATTGCGATCGAATTTAAAGTTTGTTCGTTAAATTAATTAGTTCATTAAATATTTTAATAGGTAGTATTAGGTAAGCCGATTTTCTTACAAATATTTCATTACTAGTCAACTTCGACGAATTGTGTGTTAATTCGTCCAAGTTAGTCAACCATGACTATTTCATTTTGCAAAAATGATTACATAAGTCGGTACCATAGAGCTACAGCATAAAGAGCTTAAAGAATTAAAGAACAATAACAATGTTTCATTTTAATTTGTTATTTGTCCTTTATTTTCATTAATAACAACTTCAATGAATATTTTAGGATAAAAATTAGACATCTCGTACATAGTTTCAGATTATTTTCTTTGATTTGTTGACGTCGGCTATAACGGTAGGCTGATACCTACAAAAAGGGCTCCCTATTTACTGATTCACTTTGTGAATTCGGAAAATTTACAGAGTTCCGACAGTAAAATTTTGTTTTGTATAAATAATTTTCGTCCCTGCTGCCTAAACTTAAGTAATAATTTATGAAATATCTAGCTAGCTGATACCAGTAAGTATAATGTACAGTTTGTGCTAAAGAAAACGTGCCAAGCCAAGTCACAGCTTTACTTGACGGTCGCGTCGGTGGTCTGAGGAAGCGAAGCGATCTAATTTTGGCGCGCTTCTTGAAGCTTTATCCAAATAGGTGTCAGGAATGGCGCGTTTACTTGCGTTCCCAAAGCTACAGCAAGTTTAGCAAGTATTAAATAATCTATGACTTCGCCGTCTTCACCACAGAGCTGCCAAAGTTCGCCTCATTATGCCCAGGGTTGCCTAAATAAAACAAACCCCACTTATGATAGGTACATAACGACGTTAGCGACACAATAAAATGTTTCGTTTCTAAATAATAAAATACACATACCTACCTAAATTGTATCTTTTTATTTTTCAATTATTTTTAGCTTTAAAGTAAATAAAGGATATTAATTGAAAATTAAAAAACGGTCAGTAAAATAAAAATTGTCTAGAGGCTACTAGTATATTGAGGTACTATTTACGCTAGTAATAGTAATTCAATGTACTAGTATAGTATTATATGATCTGTGCTAGAGGCTGAATAAAGACCCGCTGAGCGGTTAAGTGGCCAACATTAGCCTGTACTTCTCTGGTTATTGGTATTTTACTCAGTGACCTACAAGGCGGTAACTGATATAACGTCCGTGTCCCCGTTATGGTCCGTGGCGAGGTTCTGGAGCGTGGCAGCCCTGAGCTGCTCAGGATGCGTGGAGGATGCGGTGCGCGCCACATGTCCACGCTACTCGGAAATCACGCACATGTCGTCAAACAAAAACAATACCTACCTACAACAGTTTAGTAACTACTGCCAACTTCACTATATAATAAAGTCCAGCAGTCACAGCACAGGGGTCGATCCCTTATTAAGATTCTCTCTGGGCTCTGAAGCTACGAGTATTTATCACAGATAAGGGTTTGAAAGAGCTATACTTATTGTAGGTACATGACCTGCAATATAGCTCTTTCAAAGATTTTGTTTTGTCTCCCAACAAGAACCAAACCTATCTCTCACGTCACCGCTAGGTTCCTGCTGCGAAAACTATACACAGGTTTAGACTAAAATACTTAGTACGTTTACCTAACTTACCTATTAAAGAAATAAAAAAAACCCCCAACAAAGATCCTACACTTATTTGTCCGTGGGTCGATTTCAGGAGACTTATTATTGTAGACCAATTTATTTGTAGAAGTATTGTATCAACGACTGTATTGCCAATCGTAGAATCATATATTTTTCTCTGGTAACCATAGCCGCAGGCTAGTTGAATCACGTTGTCTAATGATATTTTACAGTACCTACCTACCTATATCATTTGGCTTCCCGGCCGGAGATACAGCAAAATATTCATTTTCTTGAATATTAAGTCTCATTTCCCAAATCGCCCAAGGACAGTGGACAAGCACTGAATAGTAATAATAAATGTTCCTATCTACTTACTTTGCTTTTTTTGCCTCAAAGTTCACTACCAATAAATAAACGGGCTGGTACTTACTTATCTGTAAGTATTACAAAAAATTAGTACCTACATTATTTTCAAATATTTATAACAAAGTATAGGCAGGGGCTCAGAATATTGAAACTCTCGTAATCTGAGGGAATAGGGTTGATAAACTTTGTCCATATCTCTCCAATGTTATTTTGTCGACCACTCTCGTTACACGTTTCAATGTTTTATTGCCCACGTACCTGTTCACGTAAAGGATCACTGGGGATCGAGAAAATTAAATAAATCTTTTTTTCTGGGCACCCATTTTGTATCGAGTCTGTCTCAGCGCTCTATTGTGATTGGTACCATTCTTTGTAAGCTTGTTGAGAGCAGGTAGTTATATTACCCTTGCGATTTTGGACATGACAAAGGTTAAGTTGTGTTATAGGGATCTCTACCTGCGAATATAGGCGTATCGAAACTCACTTTGAAGTACATTTTGGAAATACTTGTTGATACTTATTGATATTTTACTTCGTACGGTCATTGGATGGTGCAAGATGTATTACTAAACGTCAATTTAACTTCCGTATTCTCGAAGCCATGCATAAGTTTACTTTGTTGATAGCGTGAGGTTCGTGACTTTAGGCCAAATAATAAATCAACGACACACGAGGAGTCTCATCAATTTTCTACTAGATAATACTATGGTATACTGATGGGTGGCGTTTACTTAAATACCTAATAGTAGGTAGGTAAAGCTAACCATTTCAGAAAATGTAATGTGGGTTCGATTCGAATGTCGCTCGTTCTGTAATTTTTGCGATACTAAAACGAGTGACAACTAAAAACAAATAAAATAAAGTCATATTTTGTTGAGTAAGGTACCTAACTAAATATCGAGATTTGAATAAACGACAGGGTCACTCCATACTTTCCGCCGAATAAATTGTTTCGTACATAATATTTACTTACCAGTCTGTAGATAAGTGATTTATGAGATAAGTATATTTTTATAGTTGTCTGGCCAACCGGTGTTGGTTCATCTGCCGTTGCCGAACTGTCACGACCGTTAAGCCACACGGAACCATGGCGTCCCAGAGACCTAATAACGCCTCGCTTGTGTTACTACTTAGTAGCTGTGGCTAGTTGCGATAGCTCTCAGTTTCGTAGAATCTGAGGTCTGAACTTCAACTAGGTACTGAATTACCGTTTGGAAATTCTAAGAAATATCATTAGGACATAGCTAAGACAAGTTTCTTTTCTGCGACTACACGACCAAAAAGTGTCAATTGGGACAATTTGTCCCAAAATATTTTGTCCGAAACGTCAGCAAGTCAAAAGACCGAGAATCACTTAATTTCCACACGTTTCAGAATTATGTCTTTGATCTAAGTAGGTGAGAATAAAACCGAATGTTCCACACATGTTTGAAGCTCTGTGAACTGATTATGGTCAAGACAAGACATAAGAGGCTTATGATGTCACTTTTACAAGGTATTTCTTTGATATCCCTAACTTCTAAAATGTTGCCTTTTGACTGCTCAAAGTAATATAATGCTGTAACGAGGTCAAATTATTAGGAGCTGGTTACCAGCGGAAAGCGGGAAATACTTTTAGAGCTGCAGAAAGTTAAGAAAACATATTGACGGACAATAACAGGATAAAAAGAGTGATAGACCGACTGCAGAACTCTAAAAGCTGCAGAGAATAATAATCTTATAAATAACGAAGGGCATAATTTTAGAGCCATCTGTTTTGTGCGTATAAAATTAATGTTTCAACAACCAACCAATCCGGCGGACTCGATTTGAGATGGCCATATTCAACGAGGTCAGTCAAGTTTAAAATTGAATCGATAAAGCTCAAGCCAATGTGTGTCTGCTCGTAATAAGTACTATCTAAAAAGCAAAGGCGTTAAGATTTGTGGCATTGCTAGCTTGAAGAGCTTATAGCTGAATGGTAGAGTTCAATACACCTACATGAAACTAAATGTCAAAATTAACACAGGATTCAGTGGTAAAACGAGACCGGAAATATCGTAAGCAGGTGGGTGCTTTCTACGAAACTCACAAAATTAAACCAGTGGTGGAGGGATAGTTTAGTCACGCAAAAAAAGTTAAGGCTGTTCCATTCCATGGAGCATTGTACTAACTAACTGTTGCTACACCAAGGTGGCGGTAACACAATACTACTAATTTTAACTAAACTAAAAAAAATCAGGATCAATTTTATATTCGATCAATAAAATAGTTGAGTTTTGCCATTGCATTGCCGAGATACAACTTACACTTATAATAATGAGTAGGTATCGTAATCGTTTAGACGTGAGAAGTGTGAAGTAGTCTATTAAAAATGTTAAAATCCGTGTCAAGTATCTCGCCCTAAAAGGTTTTGGATAGGTACGAAGTACTCGTCTCTAAAAGTATTGAGCCGAACTCTTCCCAGTCATAAAAGATGGACTTTATTTATGTCAACAACACATGCACTGTTGTATTGAAAGATAGGTGATACTCTTGGGGTGATTTTGATACGATAATTATCAACTAACTCGAGAGAGAGAAAAAAACTACGCTTACCCTCAGAATATTTTTAGTAATGTGAGTGTTTGATTTTTTCTCAATGGGGATCAAACCCACAACTCACAGCATGGAAGGTAGAGCTACTACCGACTAACGCCTATATTGATTGAGAAGGATAAATTTGTCAGTATTTAAACTAAGATACATAGAAGAATGATATCTACACTATAATAAATAGGCATATTAAAGTAGAGCGCCCGCATAATCTCACGGTCTCGTCTTACGTATACGCGTCGCGACATGGACGCCTTCCCACAGTGTTTCCCACTTGCCACAGTCGCCATTACAATGCCGAACACGTGTTTACAAGTGTGATGGAGCCAGCTAGTTAAACAATTGGTGCCATTTGTAATATAATAGCCCAGTCTGAGGTTTGTGCGTTCAGGACCTTAGGCCGAAACACTGTTTGAATTTCAACGAAGACTTAGAAGTTATCAAAGCTCGTTTTATAAGCTGATTTCGCGGATAATCAGACAGCTGAGATTTAATTGTATTAAAACGAATTTTGAGACGAAACCGTAATAGAAATATTAATAAAATTGAAATTATTGTTTCGTCCCAGTGGGACGAGATAACGGTAGTCTGAAACTAGAATAACTCAAATTTAATCTCGTAGGCTGATAAAGTTTATAAAAAAAATTAAGTAAGTACAAACATGTAAAAATTCTGCCAAATCAAAATACCTTATTAACTGTAACGGATAAACTACCTTCACAAAACAAGTATTCATTTGCTAAAATAAAAGTTTTCCATGCGGTTCAATAAAACAAGGTTTTTTTGGAGCCTTTGTGGAAAATAAAACAAATAGCAGACTTTCTCTTACTCAGCTCAACGCACCCTAAACCACAAATTAACACACGGTGGGTAGGTACATGGTGTTTACGCAAAGAAAAGTGCGACGGTGCAGCTTCCATGTCGTAGCATTTTCCAGGATCCGTACATAATTGTTTCAGATGTCCTACAGTTTATACCGCATCGCATAGGTACTATACCTATTCGTTATTCGTAAAGCAATGACACCACAAGAAATCATCCATAATAGTCTCAGAAATGTACGTGACTGAGGCGTTGCCTCTGATTTCTGATTCTGCAAAAAAAAACCCGTTGTAGCTGTACAATCTGTACATTCCTTATGATGAACAGTTAAATAAATTTACAAGGTTAGGTTAATTCGCACTAACTATAACAAGCATTGAAACTGTTACTTAATAGAGAAGAGTACTTAGTTTTTTAAATTGTAACCCATGTGATGTGTGAAACACATCGAAAATATCAGCATTTCATAAATTCAAAACTCACCGTTTTACAACAAAATCTACCTTTACGTTTGGAAAGGCTATTACCAGATTAGCCTACTAATAAAATATTATTTTTATGAACGCTTTTATGCTATGTAAAACACGCGCGTTCAATACTCCTTATTTTATATCTAGGTGGGTTGGGTATGTATAACGACACAGAGCAATCGCAGTCGGTCAAACTATGTAATAAAGTGGCCCAAGATATTCATCATAAGCTATAGGTAGGCTCAAAATACCAAAAGTAAGTCACAAAGCAAAACTGCCACGGCAGCGGCTGGAGAGTACCGGAAATAATAATAGAGAATATATAAATAATAAAGAAATATTACTTTAAATAAATAAGTTTATTCACAAAGAAAATTACGACTAATACAGCATTTACAATATTTACAAAATACACATGAAACAGTCGAGCCATCTAAATACCGTTGCAAACGATTTATAGATAGCTCAACTGGTCCAAATCAGTACCAATCGGAAGCGTGCCCAAGACACTGGCTGCATTGCCGCGCTGAATAGCAATGCTGGTACGCTGGCCTAGATAATCACCAGCCCTCGGGTCACGCGTCGCTTCGACTAGACGCCCTGAAAGAATTTTGAAAACCCGGAGGGCCTCGGTACCCCACGGACCTAGAGTCTCGACCCCAAGAGGCACAAATGTGTAGGCCCTATCGCGACCTGCATACTTGCGCCTCTTGTGGCCCTCGGCCAAATCTGCCGCCGCACCAACCTTAACGGAAGTCCTAGGCAGATGTGAAGGAGCAAGGGTATCGACGCAAATAGCGTCCCACACCAAAGGCCTTCTCAACTCCCAAGGAACGAGAGTCATACCGTCAGGCCGTTTTTATTACTTAGGTATTTCGAGCATTATACATATATTTTAAACTTATTTATTTTAGCTTATGCGTTTTGCACTTACCTAGGTATACGGTTTTCGGTGTTTCGAGCTATAAACATTTTTATAATTTCAAGCATTATATTTTTCGAACATGGATATTTCAAGGATAGGTACTTAGATTACTTAGGTACTTATATGTTTTGATATTATATAACATACACCTTTCAATAGAAATGCTGAGATATAATATGCTAGTGACACGCAAAAAGAAAAATAATAAAAATGCCTAAGTAAGACGAAATTGAAACGTTAGATTTTGTTTGATTTATCTTCAGGAGAGTTCGGAAGCCTCACAATATAGAATGTCTCGGTGCGTCTTTGGCAGCAAAGCTTTATAAGTAAGTACAGTAAACAATGTAGCGTGAAAACTTGATAAATATAATACACGACCAAAAAATAAGGCTTTTTGCTTCGAATACAGATAATATAAGGTGAAATATTGAATTGAATGATTCTTCTTCTCTTCAATAATGGCCTGTGTCCGTCATTTCGACAGACAATTTTGCCAATGTCAAGTGTTAAAATTGTAATAAATAAGTCAAGTCAAGTCATTTGTCAAGTCGGCTGTCGTTTGTTTTGAAAAGAAAATGGTGGATTTTCTCTTCAAAACCTAACACGAATTTTCACATTCAGAAAAACCACTTTACACACATTTATTCCAATGGCTCACACTTTATGTTACGACCTAAGTATTATTGGTTAAAATTCCACCAAAATTAAACAACAATACTCACAATCACACAAGAAAAACTATTGAAATAAAAATGCTATGTGTCGTTTCAAAAAATGTCAAAACTCGTGTCCGAATTGAATGATTAATTTTGTTTTGTTAGTTTTGGACAGTGACAACACTGACAACCATTCATAAATTTGATCCAGTCAGGAAACTGCAGGGCCTGCGGTCCGCATTGTATTCAAAACGCTTGACGTTTGCTGACGTCATCACTTATGTATGCATACAGTGCATAGGTTCTTCAGTGTAGAACCTGATTGTAATATTTATATTCTATTCATGACTAGCTATCTTTCCTTTTAGCCAGCCTGAGCCAGAGCTCCTCATAGTTTGTTAAAAGTTTACTGGTTTAGACCTCCCGGACGGATTTTCCAATAGTTTTTACCCGAATCCTGTCACCAGACAAGAAAGGAAAATCTAAACCGTATTTCGGGATACACTTCGCTGGTTTTGCTGTAAAGTTACGAGTATATTTTGTGTTGATAGTTTTCCTTGTTTTTTAGGGATTTGCTTTCTAAAACCCATCAACTGTAAAAAATAACCAGCCAAAATCCCGTAAACGTAGTTCAAATGTTTCAAATTAATTAATTAGTTTATTTATTACACAGGTGCTTAAATAAAACTTACAGTCTAAGACCAAAGCGTTTTATGAGCCATAGGAGCATCTAGATGCTTAAAAAACATATACAAAGCATATTAAATTGCCTTAAATTTGTATGGAATATATCCACATGAGGTGTCTGAGCAATGAGCATATTCAGAAGTGTGAGTGCGTGGGGCGTCGGCGCATACCGAGCTGCATTAATACAACTGATATGGGTAGACCTAGGTACCTATACCTAAATTTTATAAAGTTATACGTGACATAATATTATGGTTTGTTTCTCTTTATATTTTACACAAAGAAGACTGGTAGCGGTCTGTTAGATTAGGACAAATTTTGTATTGTACTCACCTAAACTCGTAATCACCTCTTTCCAAATGACATATTTTCTAAAATCTCTATGGTAGAAGAGTGACGGCATATCGGGCTTAAATTTAAAGCTTACTCTACACACGTAAGACAAAGGTACCTGAGTCCAATGAAAAGTACACTGAACACTAAACAACAAAGCAATACTATCTATTATCTCTTCTGTGAAAGCAATAAACCAGCCAAAATCAATGAAAACTCAATTAGTAATTATATAGGTAGCTAATTGGTGTGCTGTCACAGATTTTCCATCAAGTACTTAATATTAGTACGGGAGCCGACAGTAAAATATCAACGCTATCTGATACAAGGATAAGACCCATGGCAACAGATATATGCTAACCTCCATAAAATCAGAAAGAACAATCAGATTTGGCCGAAAGCACCAGAAAATGGCGTAAGTATAGGGTCAAAAAAGTGGTTTATGTTTTCCATTTCGGCTTTGAAAGTAAGCAAGTAAATTATACAACAGCGATGAAAGCCTTAAATATTTAATTACAATTAGTTTCAAAGGCGGCAAGGCAAAATCTTGAAATACCTATTTAGTATATCTAAGTAATATCAGACTTCCAACTAATACTATTTGTCTTGGTGTCACTCTTCCTTGTCAATTTTTCCCACCAACAGCGCACTTCATAATGTATTCATTGCCGGCACCAAGGGCAGAATTTTCAGAAATATATTTTCAACATCGTGTCTCCACAACGAAAATAAAATAAGGCAAGTGGAGTTATACTGAACCCTATTGGAACCACAATAGTATTACGTTTAACTTTTCCTCCTGGAAAACTTTATTTAAAACAAAGGTAACACTGATTTTCAAGCGGACACCGCATTTAAGAGTCCTTCAGTTGCTTATATACACACACAATGTGGATAAACAAAACCATGTAGGTACGTATATATTTTTTTACGAAACCCTGAAAAATAAATTCGTTGGTTGTCTTACATCGATCGCGGCCTACGTAAATATTCGAGATATCCTTGATTCACACGCGTATCTTCAGATTACCTATAGGATTTTGTCTTACGAGATGGTGTCAAATATTATTATTCCTGGTGTAAAAAATATTCATAGTATTTTCTTATATCAAAGGAAATTTCATAAATCATAGGTTTTGCCTAGAGCAATTTATGTTAGGTAGTTAGACAATCAAGTGGGTAAGAAGGTACGAATCCGCTATAACCCGTATACTTTTCATAAAAAAATCAGGAAGAGATTATTTTGATGAGAAGTATGATAACGCTAAGTTTTTTAAGGTAGGGATGTTGTACCTGCTAAAATCTATAGACTGAAAAAAACAAAAAAAAATACCATTCAATATTCTAAAATATAAATAATAAAAATTTTGAAATGTGCAAGCGAGGATAATATGTTTGCCGTCGGTCGGCAGCGATGTTTTTGTTGAGAGGCAAAGATTTTTTATTTGCAAGATCCTTGAAGAGATGTTTCGTACAACGATTATAATAAAACGGGAAGATAGTTGATAGGCTTCTCTTCTCGGTTTATGTAAATTTTGTATCAATGGAAGTAGACTTATAATTTTTTTAGGTAAGTACCTACTTATCTATAAGTATATGTACGAAGGTACATATGCAAAAAGTAAAAAAAAAAGAGAGGTCTTCTTAGTATAAAATTACAATACCTACCTATGAATGTCAACACGGATTGTAGCAATCAGACTATAAAAGTGTTAAGGAACTTCCTAAGTGGGTACTTTCCTTCAGAGTTAATTCCGAATCTCGACCCACCTCTACGAAAGTCGTGTATTTTCTCAGAACTACCTAATAAAATCTCAAGTAGGCAACATTACATAGCATCTACATATCGGGAAGATGTGCGGATAGTCCCAAGTAGTAGGACACTTGAATCTTGTATAAAAAGAAAGGAAAATGTGTACCTCTGTGAAGCATATTGGGTAATCCGATATTCCGATCATTTACTCAAGTGGTAGGTGTCGTGCGTGTCCGTGTCCGGGGTCTACATAATTGAAGAGATCTCATCATAATTAGGGTCAACCCAGGGTATCTTGTTGTTTTCTCCATCATGATTTCAAAAGACAGTAAAACCGAATAAGTAGGTAGCTCTAGGTACCTAGGTACCTATTTCGCTTTCAGTTCTGTGCCGGATAATTTGAGACGAACAGTAGGTAGCTTCCCACATCAAGTAGAACGTACCAAATTGAAAATGATTTGGAGCTTTTTATTCTATTTGACTGTGGTCCCTTTATACATTTCTAGTCACCCATTCACATCGGTATGCAGGTATTTGTTTGGTAAACGAAATAAAATAACCGTCGCTGTTAATACAAATACCTACCTACTAGGTAGGTACATGTGAGAATTAGTTGATATGATGACGTACCTACCTACTATACAAAGTATAACTTAGGATAACGTTCGATAGAGGGTCTGCGTCGTAGCAACTCAGAAGCCTCGCACGCGACCTCATGTCATTGACCCTGCGCCCGCGCTGATGCCGTTGCGTCCTCCGTTGGGTGTCGCCTTAGGGTTGCCACGAACGAGATCTCTTTTAATATTTAGTAATATGCGCGATTATCATCAGTCATCATAGTTACACGCATTGACTTGAGGCATTGCGGTATCTGTATCGAGGAGATGAACTATCATTAGTTCCCAAATAATGGCCATCTATAAGTTTGGTTCGTAGGATTCGTTAACCTCCATTTCATTGTTATAGGCAGAGGCTGAACATCAGGTGGGCCATCAGCTGGTTCTCATAAAAAAACCTTAGACCTCCTTGTCGAAGTTGAATCTAATTGAATCATAAAACCTGTTAGACCCGACCTGTTTTTGGGAAAACAAGTATAGTAGGTCCTACCTGAATTCAGGTAGGTTAGATATGTACTATGTAAGCTTATTATCCAGTCATTAAATTATACAAACTGATCTCAACTTCAACTTATTGGTTTGAGATTATACGAAGTTTTTTTTTAATACTGTCAACCCTTTGTAAAGACCATTTATAAAGAACGTGACGTTGGCAGTGCGTGAAAACAGGATAGCCTCATGGGAAGTGATAGAGACAGAAGACGTAAAACAGTTGTGTTTCTAGACTAGAAGAATCACCTAGAATCTCATATTTTGCCTCATAATGACTAATCTCACAATGACGGCATTACCTCGGTCGAGAAAACACTCATTTGACGAGTTTTCGACATCATTTTGAAGTCATCCTATGACTAATTACAAGAATTTAAAACTGCCAAATAATTAAAAAAGTGATAATTTATAATCTAGGTAATTGGTAATGCGTGAATTTAAATAAATAAATAAAGATTAATATTAATTGACATATTTTCACAGAACGACCTCTACTCTAGTACACCCAAGCTAAGCAAAGCTTGTACTAGGGGAAATGGGAACTAGATTTGTGATAGTATGCAATTGCATACCTATATTTATTTTGTAAACACATAGTTGCTTTTGTCATATAAATACATGTAAACATGGCATAAAGCTAACCTAACTCATCTAAGAGCTACGGTATTGTGATAGGTAGAGCCAACGTAGAGCTAAGATACATAAGGAACAATTAGATGGCTGAACGAACGAACGTACAACAACGATTCGCTGTTATTTTTGTTGTAGTGTAGAGTGCAAACAGCATAAAGTCATTCGTAATACAAGAATTAAAAATAACGATTGTTACGACTGCATTTCAAACTCAACGATGTGAGATACTTAATTAGAAGAGTACAGTTTATGACGATAATATTATAGGTACATTATACGCAGTTGAGTAGAGCAACGTGAAATAGCCCGAGAATCGCCAGTATGACAAGGCTTTATCTAAATTCTCATGAAAAAAATATAATTCAGGTTTCTTTTGTATGTATGTGTCTATTTATGTGTCAGCATGATAATGATGACACAATGGCATGGTGATATAACACTTATGCAGTGATTTTTACATGTCATTTAATTTAGCTTTTTTGGTCAAACACAAGTTTTCACAGAATACTGAATGAATAGATAATACTGGGACAGACATAGACCGCCGATGGAGCCAAATCGGCTTTCAATTCGAAGACAAAATTATTAATGAATAACTTATGAAGGTTAACCTTGCTCACCAAGTATCTTTTCCCACAAGAGAAAAGTAAAAAAAATGGAACTAATAAATCATAACTTACCAACTTTAATTTTGTCCACAGTGGGCATATCAAGAGCGGAAGACGAGCAGCACGACGCCAGAGAAGGTGACGATGTGACGATGCAGTGTCGCTTCTCACTAGAGCCCGCAAACGGAGACCCCCTCACTTACTACTGGGTCCGCAGCACCGCCAGCGGGCACGACAACGTAGCCATTGGAAACATACCGCTAGAAACTAATTACCAGTAAGTTTGATTATTAATTTTGTTGTCCAATTTGAATTGTAGGTATTGATGCGCCTCAGATAATTTGAGCAGTTATTTGAGTCTGATTGAGCAATACGCTAACCACTCGTCAACATATTGGTTCAACTCCGTTATTTATTATAAGTAAAGTACTCTTTGGTTCAACTAAAAAGATTGCGTGCATAAAAATATAGAGATTTAACCTCTTTTAAATCAGTAAAACGAAACAAATCCTGTGACAAAACTGAGAATTTGAAATTTGGAACCGATCAGTTTTACCTGACAAAATTTACTGGCTGGAATAAGCAACCAAACAAGGTTGATTACAACCACAACCCCTGAGGCTGTGCCCTGAGCTACAAGATAGCTTTTTAATTATCCGTCTGTCTCTAAAGTTCGCGTGTTTTGATTCTCCGTACTCTGTTCTAATCATCTTCTAACAAACTGTTCTGCGTACTCAAATTACATACGACTAATATAATCTTAGCAAAGAATAGATACTTGTAGGTACCTATGCAGAATCTTAAATGAATTCTTGCTAAATCTTTGATTTAAGTATGTGTGTGTAGGTTTATGTTCTCAAATTTATACAGTACCGAATGAATTCGTGGACAGGACAGTTTGTATTCTGCCGAATGTAAAAATTAGGTTTATCGCATTTTACTATGAACTCCTTTGTATTTTTTATGTAGAACTCCTTATTCAAATAAGGAACATTAGGTTTGACATTAAAAAGACAAGAGAGCATCGTGGAAAAATCTAAATAATTGTTAAATTATTGTAAAATATAATAATGGTTGACATTCCGTCAACCATTATTAAAACCAAAACCATAAAGAAAGATTTTTTATAAAGAAAGATAAAAGAGTTGTAACAAATAAAATGTAAACTTAATTAAATATGAGTTTTCACTTGATCACTTGAACATGCCAAAACGTACCTAATACTAATCTGATTGCCTAATCTAACCTTTGCGCTGCCCAATCTGATTAATTCTTTATTCCGCAGAGTAATATACAAACCAACAGAAGGTCAGTTTGACCTTATGGTGGCCAACGTATCGTACGAACGGGACAACGGGAGATTCGAATGCCGGATCAAGGCTGGGGGCACGGGGAGAAATCTGCATGCCCAGGGTCATGCTGTGACGGTTCTCACGCAGCCCCGGGCCCCTCTACTATCACCCGGCACACACGCGCAAGCGTATGAAGGTCGGGAGCTGAACCTCACCTGCTCAAGCTCTGGTGGATCGCCCGAACCAACCATCAAGTGAGTATTACTGGAAAATAAATTAAACAGAGGAATACGTAGGTACTTACTTATTTTTAATAAATAAACAATCCTGGTTTTTCAAACAGTGGAAGTTGTCTACTTGTCATTAACTATTTAGGCTTGTAATTTAGATAGTCTTCTCTGCTATTAGTTATGAAGAACCCTCCACGATAAGCAGTCTCAGTTTTACGTAACCATCTGTTTTTATGGGCACACTTATGAGATTTTACCACAAAACAGACGTCTTCTGTGGGTTTTACAAGCTCAGGACCGCAGTGGATGGCACAAACTTGGGGAGGCCTATGCCCAGCAGTGGATAAAGTCGGGCTGTGGATGATGATGATGATAAAATAACTTAACTTACTCTTACTACTATACTTAGTAAGTAAAGTTACCGCATGTTGCGGAGCCTGTACTTACTAGAGCAAACATAATAATAGACAAAGGTAAAAATAAAAGTTAACAACGCGAAAACTTTACAGCGAGTAGGTATTTAGGGACCTATCTAGAAAGTGAAAACTTGTTCACCGTTACCAAGAATAGCCAGTAGCTGCCCTATTTCTTACAGTTACAAAAAAAACACTTTCTTACTGCAAAGTTTCTTCGGTTTGAACTTTCTTTAAGTACCTAGTTGTCCTAGTAGTATTGCAATTATTTGTCTATGGAACTAAGTGCTTTTGCCACTTTTCTATATGTTTATGCTAAATAGTAATATCTCTTTGACCATGTCGTCCTAAACTGCCCCAAGATTTGACACTTAAGGTTGAACAACTCGCCCACCTTTCCATACAAACGTGGAAGGGTAACTACTCCACTGTTTGACGTTGACCAACCAAAACTAAGGATTATATCAATTTATCTCGTCCTAATCTATGTCTGTATACACCCCAAACCGTAAAAAAAGTATTCATTTTAAAAATACAAGCCTTCTAAACTTTTGTATTGAAAGTGTACCCTTCCACGTTTGTATGGAAAGGTGTGCGACTTGTTCAACCTTAATCAACGTATTGCAGTAAATTGAATAGGTACCGTTGTAGAAAACTATCATGAATAAATAGATAAATGTTCTAGTAGGAATAACGACAAAATGTGTAGAGCCAAATCATTTAAAATGTATAAGGATCTTGAGAACCAAGCGGTGTTAGGTCTTACATGTACGTACATACCGTACCTGGGGATTACAGAAGTAACGTACAGTAAGCCTATTTGGAAATATTTTTTTATTGAATACCTACTTAATAGGTAAAAAGGTTTTAGGGTAGCTCTGGATTAGACCAAGATATATACCTACTCTCGGGATCAAAACTCACAAAGGCAATATTGCCTTACCTACTTATCGCTCGTTTTATCGCAGTCCTTTGATACTTGGCTTCTTTTAGGTACTCTCATATCGCTAGTAAGGCACTTTATTACGATCTCTTCCAATGTCGGATCGGAAAAGATAGTGCTACAAAAAAACTAAACAAATTCGCGCTGCCCTGGTGACGGGACTTTTTAGCCCGGCCAGCTGGGTCCGAAATTGTGCCTTTCGCTTCCGAAATTCCTAAGTTTTCGAAAGCTTTGAAACTCTGCTTAGTTTGGTTGCAGCTTCATGTATTAAAACAATGTAATATATCATAACAAAACAAAAATTTAATTATATAAACTAATATTAGGAAATGTATTATTGTTTGTATTTAACTTCTTAAAAGTTAAAATACTACTATCTATTTAAAACCAAATTTGTTTGGCGGAGGGCATTGATATGCCATAACACAGGTTAATCATAGTTTGGGTATCAATGTTGTCCAACCAGGAAACACAACACTGTTAACCGATTTACAATATTGAAAATGTAATATTAATGTCTGTTGTTATTTCAATAAATTTCAATTTCAATAGCTAGATTGCACTAGGCATACAATGTATGTTATGTACCTATGTTGCATGTCCATTAGTACACTTAGCATTATAATATCGTTGAATACAAACGATGGAATTTGATCATTTATTAACGTTAAGTACATATTTCGTTGGTAAGGTAGGTATCACGAGTACATCATTTTCCAATAATTGAGTTAAATGCAGGCGTAGGTTACGCCTCCGATAACGAGTCCTATTGAAATATTTTTGCGATAGGAAAAAGCTTTTTATAAAGTAAGTACAATAATTTAAGTTGCCTAATACATTTATATGCTCGTTACAACGTTTGCCAAATCGCGCTCGAGTCACAGTAATTCATCCAACCAGAAAAATGACCTAAATTCTTTGAAGTCAGATGTGGATTGAGGAAGGCGGCTGTTTACAAAAAAATATGCTACCTACCACCTTGTTGAAAGTGGTTCTGGTTATTTGGCATTTATTGTGAATCACTTCACCATTGGGTTTTATTAGTTAGCTAAATAAAAAGAAATTAGGTTAGTATAATTCATCGAGAGGCGTGAAAAGCGAGGTTTGAATTGGTTATTTTTTTAGTAACTTCAAGCATTTTTGTTTCACATTTCGGGTACGTTTATTATAGCTACTATACCTAATTTCAGCTAAGTAAACCTATAGGTACTTACTTATCTTTTATTCATTAATTACACAACAAACAGAATATTGTAAGATCTCGGTGGAATTTATTAGTGTTTTAATAGTACTGTAGTACGTATCCACGGAAGAATAGGTAACCTACCGACATAGTATACCTAGGTACATACATAACCAACACGATCAATATTCAATCGCTGTCATGCCAGACGCAGTGTTCCCAAAATACTGGGGGCATTGCTACGTTGAATTGCAGCAGTGTGTTATACCGATGGATTTATTTTTGTTTAGATGCAAACAATAATACAGGAAGCATAGCACAATCAAACGTAGAGCAAAAAAATTAACCAGTCCCAGGAAGCAGTAGGCAGTGTCATTCGGCAAATCTAAAACACACTTTTCTTTGTAATGTAATGCTTTTTCACATAACTACCTAAATAATATTAGTTACCTACCTCTCTTTTGCTCTTTACCTAATTCTATGAGTATGGTGGGTGATGGATGAGGCGGCTTTGCCGGTGAACGATGATAATCCTGTTTTACAAAGTAGTCCAAATAATATAAAAAACACATCACAGTCCATCACTGCCAAAACTACTGGCTACGCTAAACCTTTACTTACTGTAAATAGCAAAATTGTGATACGATTTTAATTAAATTTACTGTGAGTTCCAAACAACTTTTCCATACACCTCTTCCCCGCAACCCCGTTTCCTGTTCCAGAAAGTTGTGGTTTGCTACAGATTCTGGGCCTCTGCTAATACACATCAAAAACCGCAATTACATTGTGCTGAACCCTTTGTTAAACAAAGCAACAGTAAATTTGGTCATTAAGTATTCTATCAAGAATAATGACCTGTTATACACCGGTAAGGCAGATTAGAGGAAATTATTCATAGGAGGCTTTAAGTTTTGAGAAAGTAAATGGCGCGGTAACTAAGCGATAAATACAAAGGAATATATATAGTTTATTATAATAACCGAAGCGTTTCTACTAATTTCCACCCTATCCTTGATTCATTATTCTTACATACAGTTTAAAATTATGACAGAGTCTCGTCTCGATCTAAAGCCCTAAACTCTGCTTTACTCAATAGTACAACCAGTAATGACAGTACCTACTAAATACGTACTATAAATGTACTATAAGTAGTATTATAAGTAGTTTTTTTTTAAAGATTTATAAATACATTTATTCACAAAGAAAATTACAACTAATACAGTATTTACAATATTTACAAAATACACATGAAACAGTTGAGCCATCTACAAACCGTTGCAAACGATTTATAGATAGCTCAACTAGTCCAAATCAGTAAGTAGTACTATAAGTGTTTTTATCTGGGCGAATAGCATTCATGTTTGTAAAGTGAAAAAGATGATACCTGCCATACCAAACCAATACACATCTACAAAAGCACGCGCAACCACAACGTACAACTGCTACGCGTTCGTAGCACAAGCTACGAAATTGGTCAAAGGTCAAAGCAAATAGTAGGCCAAAATCACACTCATAAATGAACAGCAAATAAAATTGCATGAATTGTTTTAAAATGTAGTCATTGCATTCCTGACTTTGTACCAACCTAAAATAACTATAGTCACTACCGTAAGTTCATGCTATCTCTGCGGTCGCTGGCAAGCTCACAGTTACAAGGGGCCAACAAGAGGTAAGATATTCAATTAGCGAGACAAGCGGCGACATATGAAATTTCACCTTTGCGGATCGTGAATATTAGATTAGACTAAGTATACTAAACTAATATGTATTCGTGTGCTCTCTGTTCCGATCAAATTACATGTCAGTGAACTAGGCATTTTGCATCGTGTTTTAATTATATGTATACATACATATATTTCATTTGTTAATAACTAGATTTAAGCTACCTACAAACAAAATGGATTGTATTTTGTTCGTATAAAGACTTTTTGACTTTCGTGTAGGTAACTAGAATCACACCAGCCACTATGCAATCAGTAGAGAGGATATTATGATAATGATGTCTTTCCTGGTCTGTTCAGAATACTGATTGTTGCCTATTATTACCATGTATTAGGCAGTAGATAGGATGTAAGTAGATGTTTTTACCTGATTGATAACCATCGCTCAAAAAATCCAAAGCGATAAATGAATGAGAAAACTCAATAAATCAATAAATAACGAAACATTTTAATAATGGTTTCTGATTTTAAATGACTCTTGCATTTAAATTTCCCAATCTAAACTGGCTGCTGAGTGAGAATCACTTCACTTTTGATAAATCACGGTTTACTGGCAGATAGACAGTTTATTTATGGATTGAAAGTGTGTATTCGCGACTTAGTTTCCCTTCCACGATCGGTTTCCTGTTTCGCGTCACTGAAACCACCGCAACCCTTTCACTATATTTAGCTCGCGCCTTCTCTTACACGCCTCAAAATACTCAAATGCCAATAGTTTTTGTTATCAACCCAAGATCAGCATGGTTGAACTGTGTGTGTATCCTTGTTACCTTTTATAATACTGTTTTTCAGCTATTTTTGGGTAAAGGAAAAAACTGGACCCGCTTATAGGATCATATAGACATGCTGACTGAAACGATGTAAGGATTGGACTACATTACCTATCTAAGAAAATATATTAGCTCTGAAAGAGAACGCCCTTCATCAACTGGTTCAACTGGATATCAAAAAAACAACGATTTTGTGTGACTAATTACCTACCTTTGATTTTCGTATATGATTAATGACTACGATTAATTTTGTTCTACAGATGGTACCGTGACGGCTCCACCTATCCCATGGACGCGAAGATAATCCACGCAAAAGTGCGCACGGAGCCGACTACTGCCGTGCTGGCTGTGAGCCCAACGAGGGACGACGATGGAGCCACCTACCGCTGTGTCGTGTGGAACCGAGCCATGCCGGAGGGCGAACAACTCGACGCCACGATCGAACTCAATGTCAGCTGTGAGTAGAAAGTTTTCTAAATAAATCCTGTTTTGTGTCATGCGTGTGACACGTGTTGTATCTTCGCGAGAAAATTTTTATGACATGTCATACCTTCTACTTAGTATCAGTAGAGCCATACACCGTGCTAGTTAGATAACACTAGTAGGTACTTGTAAATAGGTAACTACTTTGTCTTACGTCTGGAACATTTGTTAGGGCAGCCATGCGAAAAGCTTTGTTGTTACAACAAATTATGGCAAAGAATTTGAACGTCAGCCGCCTCGCGTACTTGTTTGTACTAATATTCTGTGCCTCGGGCAACGTCATCTGTGAGTAGAAAGTTGTTAAAATTATCGATTGTACAAGTCACTTTCTTTTGATAAACAAGTACCTACCTACGATTCGTTCCGACGTAACTTCCTGCTATTCAGATAAACAACAGTCCGAATTTAGTTTTTAAACGTTCTTATGTTTCAGAGTACATTTATTTGTCTAGAGTTTTACAAATGCATGAAATAAACTTCACGCACTGAGTACCTAACCTATCTCCACACTGGTTGATTTATGTGGTACTCTTATGTAGGGTGATCAATATAACACAGAGAGATCAAGGATATAACAAATACTGTGCAATTTGTGGCCTCGTTCTAGTTCTGATAAAATTACTCATCTGTGCCTCATTAGTGTGTGAATGGCATGAGTAAGATAACGGGAAATCTTTAATCCGGGCTATTGCTATTTTTTAAGAGGCGGTGGCCGTTATTATGGCTGTAATTTAACGGTGTCAGTTTTTAACGTTGTAAATAACTAACTTCTAAAAACAAAAGTAGCCTTTCATTTAGTTGTATAGTTTGGTACTAGCATGAAACAATAAATCTCTATGGTACTAGGTAAATATCCATATTGAAGAGTTATGTTTGAGCTATGATTTTACCTCTTACGTTATTTCAGTAAAAATACCTAGTTAAATAAGTATGTACTTCACCCACTTCTGAGTGTGCCGAGCGTAAGTTTTTTTAATTTATTAGTTTAAAAATGGGTCACGAGTCCGCAAATGTAGGTATACACGGCAAGTGCTTCGAATCCCACAGTGGTTATAGAAGCCAGCAACTCTACAAAAAATGTAATAATTACACACTATAAAGTAGGTAAAGGATTGAGAGAAATGTTTTTATAAAAAATATGTGTAGGTACTTAAGTAGGTAGTCTGTTAAAAATATTTGCTTATAATATGGAAATAGATTTAACTGTGTGAAATTATTCATGGTTTCTACGATATTCAGAAAAAATACTTCGAAACGATTTTATGTCAAAAGTAGGTAAGTTATTTTTCATCCCACCATCTCGGAAAGAGTATTTTTAATCTTCAATATCTGAGTGGAAAAGCCGTTTTTATTCTCTAGAGGATAAAGTAAATTGAATTTAGAACATCGTGTGCACTAAGTTTGTGAATTAAAAAAAACATTAAACCTATTTACTGCTACCTCTATGGTGCCGAATATATCATACAACTTTTTTTTAATTTGTTAAAAACTCAGACTCGGAACCTTCTTGGTGTTCTTTTTTCAATTTGCTTTTTTTGTATTTAGTCATTTCCTCGCTGAGGTGGAATGAAAAGTTACGTGTTGCACTCGAGTGCAAAGATTTTTCACCTCGTGCTCTTTTGATTCCCTTGCTAACGCTCAGGATTCTAATTTTGAATTTTAGAATCCTTCGATTGCTTGGTCATCAAAATTGAACACGCTGTTAAAAAGCAACTTTGCACTCTTGTATAACAAATAACTATTATTATGATAATCCACATACAGATGACGGACATAGCGAAACTAGGGTTCCGAAGTAAACTAAACTATTCTATTGTACTATTCTTTCTCTAAATGACGCGGAGAGCGAGCGACGAAAGCTATCGGTCACTGAGCTTTTATTGATAACCTCTGTTTAAATTACACAATATATCAAGTAGTATATTTGTAACTGTACTTAAAAAACAACACGTCAGTGACCTTGTGTACCTAGAATACCTAGTACCTTGCCTACAGTACAAATCATTTTAAAATGACTATTGCGAAGAGTACCTATAAATGACAAATATGACTGTATTGTTTACTTTTTCGTACCTAAACCAGTTGGCGTTTTATAGATGACCCTGTATAAGTTGTTGATGTTTTTCAACTGAGAAAACCCGAACACTCTCCAACCTACCTATCTCTTTAAAGCACGGATGAACATGACAAATTTATAAGGGTTCCGCTTACCGCCATTCCACTGCGGACGCCTAAAAAGAAATGAGCTGTTTGAGCAAAGGCCTTTCGCACATAAATGTCCTGCATAGAGTGAATCCTTGCGCGGCGCCAGAAGCCATCTAGAAAACTCAAAAGCCCTCGGCAAATAAACTCAAACATGTACATTTTCAACGGGCACCGCGACGAATGAAACTACGCATAATTTATAAACGGACCAAGTGGACGGGCAAATTTAATGAGAAAAGCTCTACGTACATTATTTATTAGATACTCACTAAGTATTTACATTTAAAAATTGGTGAAGGAAATGGAGGATGGAAAGTCGAACTTACAGTTTTTCCTCTGGCAGCGGTCTTCAGGTCTTGCGGATTGCTGGTTGCATCACTTCACCATAACCACAGAATAATATTATGAGTATTTTGCAGGATTGATCAGCGTATTATGTTATGTATGTTGTCACAGAGAGATTAGATTAGCAGTTAGAAAGTTTTCCTTTGCGGTAGCAATGCAGCACAGGTTTTTATTATTTTTCTTAGATGGTTTTTCTTCTAACTGGCGAGTACCCACGCGCAGAGAACGGGAGTGAAAATGTTTTTATTTTTATTTTGAATGCACTAATTTTCTCGACCTCTGATTGGCTGTCCGGTGCGGCGTGACGTTTCGTTCGACAGGAGTGAAGGATGGATAGGTATGGATGGAATGTTTTTTATATCAAGGTCAAAATAATATATAGTGTGTGTAAATTTGGTCTAGATGGCGCTAACATTATTCCCCCGGGCTGAAGGGATACCTTCTGAATAACTACTCATTATTTACGCAACATTAGAAAAGTATATGTATACATATATAATAATATACTACTTGTGGATTAATTAAACAAACTAATGGTGACTAAATAGTTTAAAAAGAAAATAATTAACTCTATAAATATTAAATTAAACTTAGCTGGCAAGAGTCTATTGAAGAGGTAGAGGATAAAGTTTGACTACTGGTCTTACATATGAACCAGTTTTAGTCTTGATTTTTGCGACTCTACTTATTTGATCTTTACCAGGATAAAGCTCCTCTACAATAGCAATAGGCCAACTCAACACTGGAGCATTGTCATCTCTGACAATTACAATTTGCCCCTTTTCAATGGACTTAGTTGAAGTAGTCCATTTTTGTCTGCTCTGAAGTGAAGTCAAGTACTCAACTCTCCATCTATGCCAATAGGATTGCACCAACTTATTCAACAATTCATAACGATCAAGTCTATTTTCCGGTACATTAAGGACATCCTGAGCAGGTAGATATTTTAAAGGTGTTATATTCAAAAAATGTGCAGGCGTTAAAGCTTCTAATTCATTAGGGTCAGAACTTAAAACACACAGTGGACGGCTGTTTAAAATTCCCTCAATTTGAACCAACACGGTACTAAGTTCTTCGTATGTTAAGATCTGACTTCCAATTGATCTTTTGAGATGCGCTTTGACTGATTTAATATTGCTTTCGTAGATACCTCCAAAATGAGACCCCAGGGGGGGATTTCTTTTAAATTGAATATGTAGGTCCGCTAAGTGTTGATCTATGTATCTTGTAGCGTCGCGTTATAATCTTTTCGTAATTCCGGGTTAGAGTCTAAGCGCTTTTCTAGCCTTATTAGGCGCGTTTTAGCAATATTATCGGAGCGACCAAGCTCTGTTGGTTCGAATTTGAACGGAAGCGTAACCGTATACCGCCCGGTATCGTCGCGAGAAAAAGTATCCTTAAAAATGCGTTCGCATATTTCATCGTCTGGACTTAGATGTTTTTTTGTAGGTACGCTCTCGAGCTCCCAGAACCGTTGAGTTAAATTTTCAAGCGTAGGTTCGATGACTGCATGAAATGCTTGGTTGTTGTTGCAGTGAGGCGATTGCGGAATGCAATCCGCCCTTCCCATCACTACGTAACCCAGTGAAGTTTCAACTCCGACAGCGGAGGAGCTCGGAGCGGTTAGTTTACGGCTTCCCAATAGAAACGGGAATAACTCATTGCTTATCAGACAATCGAAATCGGCGGGTGAATGGAATTCATCATCCGCCAATGGCACATCGCGCAGGTGATTCAGTTCGGACGTGTCTATGAAGGCGTTAGGCATTTTGTCGGTGATTGTATCTATTACGCGTGCGTTTATTGTGTAGCTACACCGAGTGTCGAAGCGGGAATGGATCGTGAATTTAGCGAAACCAGTTACGGATTTAACTGATTGCCCAATGCCTTTAACTGTCGCAGGAGCGTGTGTAATATTAATGTTCAAACGATCACAACATGATTTTGTGATAAAGTGGCACATGGAACCACTGTCTAGGAAAACCCTCATTTTTTGACGTTCGCCTGCGTCGTTGTAAACGTACACTATGGCGCTTGGCAGTAGTACAGTCGTCGTAGTGTTAGCGTTGCGCACTGAAGTAAAAGCGGCATCGTCATATATAGTATGCGACTTTGAGTCTTGCTCCGCTTGAAAATAAGGGTCACAGTCGCGTCTTCTAACTGCGGCTCGGGCGCAGTCCACACAGGAGGAAGCGCGCAAACGTCTATCGCGTCGCATGCGGTGGTGGCGGCGGCGAGCGGTTGCGCGCGCGTAGCGACCGATTGGCCGGCACTCGTGCCTGCGTTAGCGGGTTCATTTCGATTTGAGTCAATGTGCAATTGCGTGTGATGCATGCGATTGCAGACGGTGCATCGATTGTATGAGCGGCATGAATTGATGTTGTGAAAACCTAAGCAGTTCGTGCATAAATTATTAGTACGTACGAAGTTATATCTCGAGTTTGCGTTCAACTTGAGAAAAGCTTCACATCTGTAAAGTGGGTGCACACTGTCATTTTTGCAGAAAGCGCATTTTGGAAATTGACTATCGTTTTGAGCAACATAGGATTGTGTGACCGTGGCCCTCTGTTTGTTGTATTGCGGGATGTATGATTTATTTTGTGGCGTCGTTTTGTTGTAAGTGTTTTGGTTTGAGTAGGTATTCGCGGTCTTAGTAGGTAGCCCTGTATTTCGTAGCATGTGAATCTTGCTCTGTTCTTTTATGAATTTTGTTAATGAATTAAATGTAGGTATTTTCTCTTCGCGGTGTGCTTGTTCGAACAGATTGACTGTCTCTTTATCTAGCTTAGATATAGCGAGGTGCGTGAAGATAAAGTCAGCGAGATCGTCAATACATAGCTGTTTTAGTGCTGATTGAGCCGCGCAGAAATGCTCGATAAATGCGTCTAACGAGTTAGCAGAAGGGGTCTGGCTTCCTTTAAAGTTAAGAATTTGTTCTAGGTACATAGTTGCCAGTGTTCGTTTGTCTTGGTACTTGTCCTTGAGAGCATTCCATAAAATCGTGTAGTTGCTAGAGACGGGAGGAATTCCCGCGCAAACACTGAGGGCTCTGCCTGACAACTTTCCGATAAGGTATTGTACTTTTTCTGCGTCAGATAGATTTGTGTTATTATGAATGAGCGCGGTAAAGTTTTCGTAGAACATGACCCATTTATTAGGTGACCCATCGAAAGACACTAACTCCAATGCAGGCAGCTTCCGTTTCAGAACATCGAAATTATTACCAGTTTGCGTCGTCGGCGTCGGCGGTGATTTGACCGATTGAGTCGCGACGCAAGTTATCCCGGCTTCCACGGTTTTGATATGACAATACAGTTCATCGAATTCTAGAAGTTTCGCGAAATCTACTGCTGATTTTGGATGTGCAGTTATTATTGATAAATTCAACTGCTCCGTTACCTCCATAAACTCTTGACGCACTTTTTCCAAAGATTTTATCCGAATTAGGAATGAACTAGTTACTTTATCATCACTACTACAACCGAGGCTCAGATCATACATATTTTGAACTAGTTTGAACAGGCTTTGTTGTTTAGCGGCGAGCATTACTATTTTACTTTCTAGAGGATCAGGAGCTACGTTCTCCGTACTAGAAGCAGACCTAGTCAACGGCATTTTCGTACACGTAAGTTACGTAAATAATAAGTAGGTAGGTAAATTCTATGTATCGGCCCACTTAGGTATAATCAACATGAATAATTGCGACAAGTTGCGTTTCAATTCAACCTGAGAGAACAAATATGGCGGCGCTAGATAATAAAAGGGTGTCTGCGTGTGTCTGCGTGCGTGTGCGTGCGTAGTAAGTAAAGTGGATGTATGAAAATATGCGAGTTTTTTGTTAGCGTAGATATTTTGTATGAAAATATAGGCGTAGGTAAGTGTAGCGAGGTAGGTACCTATTTTGGGATGCGGATGCGTATTAGAAATGCGTGTGTGTGTGCTGCGTTTTGTAATAGACTAGGTAGGTACATAAAATAGCGTGGAAACTTTATAATAATTTAAAGGTAGTAGGATAGGTGGGCTTGCGGCGACGAAGGACCAGAATTATGGTGAAGGAAATGGAGGATGGAAAGTCGAACTTACAGTTTTTCCTCTGGCAGCGGTCTTCAGGTCTTGCGGATTGCTGGTTGCATCACTTCACCATAACCACAGAATAATATTATGAGTATTTTGCAGGATTGATCAGCGTATTATGTTATGTATGTTGTCACAGAGAGATTAGATTAGCAGTTAGAAAGTTTTCCTTTGCGGTAGCAATGCAGCACAGGTTTTTATTATTTTTCTTAGATGGTTTTTCTTCTAACTGGCGAGTACCCACGCGCAGAGAACGGGAGTGAAAATGTTTTTATTTTTATTTTGAATGCACTAATTTTCTCGACCTCTGATTGGCTGTCCGGTGCGGCGTGACGTTTCGTTCGACAGGAGTGAAGGATGGATAGGTATGGATGGAATGTTTTTTATATCAAGGTCAAAATAATATATAGTGTGTGTAAATTTGGTCTAGATGGCGCTAACAAAAATGAAACATTATTTTATTAAACTTAAAAAAATTAAGATAGGTACCCGTTTGATTGATAAACGCCCTAGCTGACCTTTTTTTCCCCTCGAAGATAACGTGTATACCTACCTACTTCCATCTTGAATAAAACATTGTGAAAAAATCTAAAATAATACTCTAAAGTTACGACTCTGATTTTCATTCACAGATTTATAAAGATGGCCAGTTTGCTGGCTGCAAATCTATCCATAATTTTGGAAAATAAATAGGTGCGTAAGTATATTTAGGTAGGTATATTACATAGGTATATTTAATGAATACAAATATTTGTTCTGAAAATTGGCACTCGGAGTCTTCAAACGACGCTTTTCCTTCGCTACAAGAAAGCTCCTTCCTTCCATAACAATTTCGCGATTCTCTTTGTATTAGATGTCTATTACGTTACGTTATCGTCATTTTTATAGTCAAGAGTTATATCGCCTAGATTAGGTACGTACGTACCTACATATATACGGTACGAAATTCCGGATGCTTTTCGATGGTGCTACGATATAACTTTCGTATATCGTAGCTTTGATTACTCGGCCTAATATAATTAAATTCTTACAAAATCATTTCCGGAATCTGTTTAATGTTTATATATCATCGTGTGACCTAAATATCTTTGACCAGATGAGGAACATTACCGAATCGCTGCAGTGTATGTTTAACTTTGAGATACTTGTACTGTAAACAGAATAATAAAGCAGCGCGCGTCAGCTAGATTTAGGTAACGCACAACACACACGGAAATAAAATGCATAAATAAATACTTGTTGAAATAAAGCTACCTACCAAAAAAAACATTTATATTTTACTTACATACCTAGGTACTTACATACCTAGGTACTTACTTATGATCATCATCATCATTTACTTATACTTTTTCCATGATGACTATGTGAGTACTTAGTTATAGGTGGCATGAAATAATATATACTTATCTTGGACGCGAAGACGATAAAATATATTAAATTTTATGTATTTCGCTTCTTTCGGTAAATCAAATACAATTTTATTGATTAATATTTAATTATTTACATCAATTTATTTCAAAGGCCTCATATCTGCCATGGACCAATAATGATATATCTACCTACCAACTATGTTTTTATATTATGTATAAATTGTTTTAGATTACCCACGGGTCGAAGTAGGACCAGAAAATCCCCTGCGAGTGGAAATCGATGGTACTGCTACAATGGACTGTAAAGTCGACGCCAAACCAAAAGTAAACTCTGTTCGGTGGACCAGAAATGGAAAATTCATTTCTAACTCGTTTACGCACACGATACAAAAAGTGACCGTACAAGATGCCGGCAAATACACGTGTACTGCGGACAACGGGCTCGGCCGGCCCGGCGAACGAGACATGTACCTCGACGTGCTCTTCCCGCCCACCGTCACCGTCGAGTCCAAAACTTACGAGGCGGAGGAGGGTGGCAACGTCGAAATAAAATGCGAAGTGTCCGCTAATCCCGAGCCCACATCCGTAGAGTGGACCATGGAGGGCAAGCCGGACTTTTACCAGAACGGGAACACTCTAATGCTGACGAGGGTGAACGCGGACATGGCGGGTACGTATCTGTGCAAAGCGACGAACGTGATATCGTCGAGCAACGGTAACCGCGTAGAGCGAGCGAGCAGCGCTTCCGTGGCGGTGCTGGTGCGGCACAAGCCGGGCCGCGCGCACATCCGGCCCGACCGGCCCGTGGCGCAGGAGGGTGCCGGCGTCACGCTCACCTGCAGCGCCAAGCCGCCCGGCTGGCCGGCTCCGCAGTACCGCTGGTTCCGCGACATCGACCAGGCGGAGAGCAAGCCTGCCGTGCTCGCTACCGGCAGCACCTACACCATCCCGAGCGCGCACCTTGGCAGCGAGGGCGTCTACCACTGCCAGGCCACTAACGAGCTCGGGCACGGTGATCTCGCCTCCGTTGCGCTTGAGGTGCACCAGCCGCCGCGATTCCAGACCAAGCTGCAGACGCACGCCACGCAACGCGCTGGCGAGCGAGACTACGCCGCCACATGCAGCGCGCTCGGCAAGCCCCAACCCACCGTCAAGTGGTACAAGAATAACTCAGAAATCAAACCCGATGCTAATCTATACGAGGTCCAGAGCGACGTCACTGAGGGCAGGAACGCGGTGTACACAGTACAAAGCACGCTTAAGTTCAAAGGGAAGGCGAGACCTAATACGAACGATTTATTACCCGAAGATCGAGGCGTTTACTCTTGTATTATCGAAAACGAAGTAAAAAAAATCGAATCGACCATGCATCTGAAGATCGAACGTAAGTCACTTGTTCACACTCACGATCAGATGAACGTTCTCCATGTAAGAATGTGGAGTTTTTAATATATACTTTTTTTCTTTTTTTAGACGAACCAATATCGATCAAACATCACAATAAAGTTGCATATGACGTGATGGAAGTCGCAGACATTGTTTGCAGAGTGCAAGCGTATCCAAGACCTGAATTCCAATGGTTCTATGGATCTAACACAGCTTCACTGCAAATGTCTTCGGACGGGCACTACGAGATTAACACAACCGACGACAACAATGACTCATATCTTAGTATTTTACGAATAAAAAACGTTAGGGCGCAAGATTACGGAGACTACTTCTGTAAAGTGAAGAATACTCTGGGCAGCATCCGGCCTCAGATAAGGCTGCAGCCGAAAGGTGCACCAGAGACGCCCCGCGTGCTTGAAAGTCAGAAAGTCGGGGCTTCGTTTGTTACACTCAAATGGGAAGCTGGTTTCGACGGAGGGTTGTCTAGCACGAAGTATTTCGTTCGGTACCGTCGGGTGGTACTGCGGGGCTCAGAAGCTGGTGCGCACTGCATCGCCGACCGAGCCTCCGAGAATGAATGGTTGGAATACGACTGCGGACGTATCAATCCCTGCAATGTTACTCGTCTCGACCAACACAGTACTTATACCTTCAAGGTAAGCACTTCTTTAACTATTCTGGGTGTGGTTTCCACTGTAGCAACATGAAACTCTATTTTCAGTCTACCCATCTATCCGGTCTATTTTATCATAAATAAAAAAAATCGTATTTCAATATCCTATGTGCAATGCATATTATTCAGTGCAAGATAACAGGTAGGAGTAAATCTATTTTTAAGCGCATTGTTACTTAGCTTGTAAAAATGTAGAGCAAGCTAGAACTACTCGAAAGCATTAATAAAATTAGAGGGACTCTAATTAATCATATTTTAGGTAAAGGAAAATAATTAATTACTTACCCAATCGCATAGGTACTCAGTAAGATTTCAAGTCTACCTAAGTATTTGATAGTAAACAGTGCATATCATTAAAACTTAGGCATTTTCTCGACGTCTAGTCTCTATTCGGTTCTGAAGAACTACTTACTATTTATTCTGTATTTGCAGTTTCAGAAGTAACTTAATCATCCAAGTAGTTTTCAAGTTTTATAGCTGATAGCCACCAGCGCCGGAGGTTGTTTTCCGTAGTTTAAAACTTTCTTAAAAACTAATAGTAGGTACCTGCGGTTTCTCTCGCTACATTTTGTTGTTTTTGTTCTAAGTACCTTCTTAGGTATTGTCTGTAGGCACTGAAGAATATGTCTGCCCGGTAAAATATTAAAATTTTAAGAAACAAAATTATTTTTACGTTATTTTCTAATGACGTTGCCTAATTTAAGACCTAAGTAGGTTAGGTACTTAATTTTACAAAAGTGATGTGAAATGATCTAACAAAACATTGTAACAATGATGTTATTAACTTTAATTTATTTTCCATTTTATCGCTACCGACAGCAACTGACATTTATTTTCAAGGTAAATCATTCGGCTACCCGTTCATATCAACTTTCCTATTCAGGACGCCAGTGCAGTATGCAGTATTGACTAGTCAAACCAGTTCTTTTGCATGGCCGCGAATGCACCCTACACACTGTCAAGGCCAAATGTTTATTAATTTAACAAGCATACAGTTTACCACCGAAACACTTGCCTTATTTCTGTTTGATAAAATTACACAATTTTCTATTCCCTTTTACCTTCCCTGAGGAGTCGAAAAATACGTTAAACTTTGTGAAAATCTGTGCAAATGCACGCCAAAGTTCAGAATGCCTTACAGAATTAGGTATATTCTTTCACAGAGTTCAACATAATTGCCGGCTGCTAAGTATTATAGATCTATTTAAGATTTGAATAGCTGCTACACTGGCGCCTCTCTATGTTTGTGGCGTGTCCGCTTATCCCGACCTTTTTTCTCAACCTATCAGTAACCTCCTACTTCGTACAGGTGAAAGCAGTCAATACTAAGGGGCAAAGCAACTATTCGAACGAGATCACGGTGACGACTAAAGTAGACCGGATAGCACCAGCAGAGCGCGTTACCTTTGACCCGAAGACGAATGTTGTTACGTTTACCGCACCACCAACCTGCTTGACTCTGGTGGCGGTAGCCGAGGGTCTAGCTAATGTTGGAGGGACGACAGGGTGGCAGGTAAATACATCTTTGCATCATCAAAATCAGCGGGGAAAAGTCCAATAGACATACTCGTTAGTAGAGATTTTCATGCAATTGTGAGCAATTTTGGACGAATTTTCATCCACTGATTGTCTAATGTTTGTACTGCCTAATATCTGTATGTATATCTAGCTACAAGAAAGTATGCCTCTTCTACAGCCTGATCTGAAAGGATAAATCTTTATTCTCAAAATTAGCAAGAAGCAGAAACCAACGCATCGCTAAGAGCAATCTTTTCCGGACAATCTCTGGAGTTAAGTGGACGATATGGCGATGTATCTTCTTATCTTAATTAGGCGGGTTACCTCCCCAATCGCGATGGCCCGTTTTTGTGTTGGTTCTTAAAGTGTCTTTAGTTCGTTGATCAGGGCCTATTCAATACACTCTATGTAATCTTATATAAATAAACGTTGTACTTTACTCAAAAAGGTCTCGCTTGATCGAGCTCCTAAATGAGTTTCCCGATAGGGAGGAGAAACAAACAATCATTATGAGTTTGTTTATCCGATATCATGAATAAAACAAGCATCGATACAATTGACGAGGTTACTGTTCGTTGGTAGATAAATGTTTTGCTGAAGTCCTACTCGTACATTTTATATGACAAATCACAGCTGAAGGCAAAACCGTTTCTAGAGGCCATCTATAGCAAATGATAGGGAAACAGAGGGCCTTAGAAAATAATAATAAATTATTTACCATGGCAGTATTGGTTTTATGGTTTCATTTAAACAGGGTTTAAAAATATTGCTTTTCACATCAGAGCATTCGTTCCACGATCGATTTGGTTGAAAAACGGCTTCGTAGCAAAAGTGGTACATAAACCTTCCGCTTTCACGACTGGTCTTTCTAGACCCTCTGTATCGATTAATTTCACCATAGTAGTGGCTTTTCTAAGTTAATTGTAACTCATTTGCCTGTGTAGGTGGTTCACACAACGCAATTGAAAATGTCCGGTGAGCCGACGATCGTGGAGTCCGTTATCGATCTACCGAGCAAAGCGAGCCGGCGCCAAGGATTGAACAACCGGCACATGGCTGAGCTGGATGAACTGAACCCTCGGTTCCGCATCAAGCTGTGTCTGCAGCTCAACCAAGACGTCTGCACCGAGTACACTGAAGCGGAAAGTGAGTAGAGTTAATTTTCGCACTTTTACCCCCACGTTTGCTCTAATTTTCACTAAAAACGGTGTATTTACCATGATTAATTTGTTAGTCTGAATGTTAGTTCAAACTATGTTTATGACTGTGATACTTAGTTTCAATAATTATACCGTTAATTCTCTTTCGTTAATTTTGGAACACCCTTCTTGGGGTCCACCTTTCGCTCTACCTACCCTTTATAATAATAGAATCAAAGGAACCCTATAAAACTATTCAATTCTTGGCATTGCTGCATTGTTAAAAACTCGTATTGTTCCTTCGGTTTATTTATAAATGTTGTTTTTGTCGCAATCACGATCCTTCGAATATAAAAATTCTTGCATAAAATATTATGAGGATACCTGCGTTTAAAATGAGCTCATGTTTCAGTTGGCGCTGCTTACGTGAAAGAAGCGTACATAGTAACAATGACATCATTGATAGTATCCGTAGTGGTCACATTGGTAGTAGTGCTAATGTGCCTGTCACTATTCGTGGTCCTTCGGAGACGGAGCCACAGAAACAATAAGAACGGATCGAAAGACTTTGAAATGGGTTCTATGAAGCCGAGTCCTATCGTGACACCGCAGAATAAGGACCAGCCGCCACCGTATGAACACACAGCGGGGATGGAGAACAAGGCACTGGAACATTCGATGGACATGGGTCTGGGCATTGATGATTCCAAAAACCCGATGTATTCATCTCAAGGCGGTTACTCGTACCACGTGCCTCGACAGACGCCGTCGCATCCTGGACAGCCCATGCCCCACAATGACTGTAAGTTTTCATCTTAGCGCAGGATATGTACCCACATCATTTTCGATGATACCTAAAATGAACCTAAAACCCACAATTTTGTGCAAATTTTCATATCAACGATGTGTTAAGTATACTTTATTTATTTTATTTCTTCGTTTTCTTTCTTTCTGTTTCAACCATACAATTTTGTTTAAACTTTTTGGTTCTTTGGGCTATCGAAAGTAAGAAAAGAACATCCGAAGGTACGGATCGCTCTATTCTCTTTACCCCTTCACCATAGCCCCGACCGAGTATAACCAATGTAATCTCACAGGGAACATGGGATTCGTGGACAGCTACACGAACAGCAATCACGGCGGCAGCGTCAACTCGCAGGAATCACTTTGGCAGAAAGCAGCGGCGGGTGTTGTCGAAGCAATGTCGCCTTTAGACCGGCAGAGTTACGAATACGATGCAGTAGCTCACGCCGGTTATCGCGCTGATGAGTTCGCGCAGTACTCTCGTTTGCCGCATCAGCCGGCAGAGTACCTTCGCAGCCAGAACCCTTCGCGACAGGAGTACTGCTCAGATCCTTACGCATCCGTGCATAAACCTAAGAAACCGCGTCGGGACCAGCATATTGGTAAGCACTTGTTATATTTTTTTACTGTAAATACAGTAATCTTTTAGGTTTAGTATGTTGATCACTGATCAGTCACATAATAATACTTAGAACCCAATAAGGTTTTGGCAGTAGAAGACGAATCGCTGACATAACTTCTAGAATAAATAAATAGAAATTGCAATGTAGCCAGCAGAAACGACGGTTATTCACTGTTGGTTTATTTGAAAATTGTGTTTTTAATTTACTGTTTGTTTTCACTCAGAAGTTGGTCTTCTAATTAGGTAGGTATACTTACTACTTAGGCAGGTACAAATTATTTTACATAAGTACATTTATGTGTCACTGTAACGGGAATGAGTCTGTAAACTTAGACCTAGTAAACGGTTTATGCCTACCCCACCGATACGAGCGGTTTGGTGAAAAGTTAGAAAACTTTTAACAGTTGGTTGAGATTTTCCACCCCTTTATGAGTAAAATTCTCAAGAGTTTATACCACGCTTGCTAACAACAAGCAATTTCATGAATTTCACTTTGGTTAGTGCTTTGTCTAGCGGAAATAATAATCGCAACTTGGAACTTGTCTCGGTCTGAGAATAAAAGCACAATCTTACTGTCCCAAATTTCCAAAAACGTATTTAGTAGGTAGGTACGTAACCAAACAGATCTATAAATAGTTGGTCAGTATGATATGTGGAGAAATATTCTTTGTCACAATAAGTAAAGGTAGGTGCTTTTAACATTGTCCAGACCAGCGAAATCGGTTTGATACCATAGATTCATACAGTTTACGTCGGCACTCCGATATTGGATTGTCTTTCGATAACAATCCCGATCGGATAGTAAGTATTATCGCATTGGTTTGACTCGCATTTACACCGACGACAGGTTTCACTACTGACCGGTGGGACACAGACAACAGTAACAAACTGATAATTCTAAGAACATTACCTACAGCGTAAAATGCAGTAGAAGTTCTGAGATAGCGTTTTCCACTACAATCCGATTTCCAGGCACTGTTGAAATTTTCAAGATCTGTTGGTACTTGGTACTTATCAAGTGCCTACCAACTCTAGATCCTTATGGTCTTATTGTAAACCTTTGGAAATTGTATTTAGCACTAGGTATTATGCTCATATTATTATAATTCCAACGTGTTGCATGCAATAAAATTACATGTCATGCCAACTATTATCTTCGTCGTGTCCGAAGTAGCAGTAGGTACCTAGTTTATTCCTAGTTGCCGGTTGTGTTTTCAAGTCTAATTAAAATCTTTATTCCAGAATCTCCATACCATGAAGTGAGTGGTCTGCCGGAGTACCGAGGCGGGGAGGACGGTGGTGAAGATAAGCCTCCAGCACATCTTTCTCTCAGCTACGACGAGTCACTAGAGTCGGGTTACTCTACACCCAATACGCGCTCGCAACGCGTCATTCGAGAAATCATCGTATAACATGATTCAGAAACAAAATAAAAAGGATCGCTGAAATGCTAATCACGGTTAACAGGGTCATTTCAAAACTATAAATGTTATGGTAAATCGTAAACACGGGCTGCTTAAGAAACGTGGTTTACTTTGGCCCTAGCCTATCAGCTGGATACATATTTTTTGTCACGTTCTTGGTTATTGTCAGTTTATTCATATCAATAAACTGAAGCTGAGCTATTTTATTCATTATTTAGAGCTAGGCAGAGTTTATTGATAGTACGTACTGAACTAAACCTAGTGTCTTAGCAAAACCGATAGATTCGCGCTGCGAGATTGGTAATGAATTGCTTTCGCAAAGTTTTAGTACAACACAAGGCTCTCAAATCTGATTAGTGTTTCAGTATTCGGGAGTTATCATTCCCTTGATTACAGTTTCACTCAAGTCGGGTATTCAACGCCCAATACTTGCAATGCAAAATCATTTGAACTCAAATTGGATAGAATTAAACAAATGTGAGTACTTAGAGGTTGTCCAATCATAAGCTGTACGCCACACGTATAGTCTCTCAATGTGAAATTGTACCAGAAGAATAATTTTTAAGCATGTAGCTGTGTGTCAAAGTCAAGAAAATTCAGTGCAGGAAGATACAGGTTTACACTGGGTCACACAAGAAGGTGAGGGTCACTTATAGACTCCAACAACGGCTAGCATAATTTCGGGTGTACCGTGTACCTATCAAACTCTCTTTGAGGTACAAAGCGATTCGATTTGTTCGGGATATTCAACCTGCGTACATTCGAGCTTCATAGCGTCGCTCACGAGATTATCGTGTAATGCCATGCTGTGTAACTTGACGCAACTTTACAGGAAATAATCTAAAGGCGCGCTCAGTCTAATCTATCTCTATTGGTGGTGATATTGCACCCGGCTAATTTAAACTTTCACCGCCGCATCTGATTTGTTAGAGATGATTAAAACACTTTTGGTCTACTGTACATATACCTAGGTACATCACAAGTTTGTCCCGTAAATTGAATTGTTCGGTCATGTTACATACCGTCCTTGTTTATTTGATTATCAAGATAGCCAGCGCCATATCTGTTTGCACACTTCCGAAATGCTTTGTACAATATTTGTATGGTTATTCCAAGTAGGTACATTAGAAACTGTCCTCGCAGAGTCGAAACAAGGCAAAAAGGGGCCATATTTTGTGATGCGCCCTATCGGTGTACCACATAGTATATTTTATTGTTTTTGATCATGCAACATTTAGATGCGGTATGCGACTCGACATATCCCACCGTCCGCACAAATATGCATTTGCATGGCCTCAATCACAAACAAGATACTCAAAACTAAGGCTAAATACTTAAATAAGGAAAAGTTATTGCATTAATGAGCTTTCATTTTATTTTTATTACCCTACAATTACGACACCAATTAAAATAAATAATCTAGAATGGAAATAAAGGTCTGATTACTTCTGCTTACATTAGGTTGTTACGAGTAGGTACATACTGAATACTAATGTTAACTGAATACTGAAGCTGCCAACAGAAAATGTAAAGTAGGCGTTCGTAATGTGCCAAACAAAAAATGCCGTTTGTATACCTAGGCTTTTATGACCACTTATAGAACATGAATAAGAAAACGAAACCAGGTACAAACATGATCTCGAACTTACGTCACAGATATTATCTACACCTACCTACATGTACGTTTTTCCATATCTTTGTTTCAAACAACCAGCTTAGGTGTACAAGAAGGATGAATATAACTATTTATCACCTTTCGCAAGTGCAAATTAATGCATCTACTCGTATGGTTGATTCTTTTGATAGGTGCAAAATAGTAACTTTTTTTCAATGATAATATTTAAAGAAGAGTACATATTTTAGTCATTCTTGATCATAAAACGAAATCAAAATTGGGTTCATAATTTAATAAATAAACAGTCTTGTGGGCTCGAAACAAACTCCGTTGCGTGATGTAATTAGCTTCTGAGGTTTTTAATATCAATTCAGAATAACTCCACTCCATCTTTCAATGACTTCCGTTCCCTGTCCGTTTGTGGACGGACATGTCTGTTATTAGATGTACAGACATGTCCGTCCAACGGATTTAGGTTAGGTTTTCATTTGGAGGGCTCCAAATGAAAACCTAACCTAAATCCGACCATCACTAATTTTTTTTTAAAAGCAAACGGGGCCACCGTTATAATATCGATTAAAATATTGCTCCGTTTTGAAACTGGAATTGAATTTATAAAATGTATAAGACTGCTCAAAAATATTCGGCAGCAGAATTCCAAATAATTTTGTTATAACAAAGTACTTAGGTACAATCAGATTAATAAATCTATCTAAATAAAAATAAATAGTGTACAAAATGGTACTGTACCTCTCTTCTCTAAGAGATCTCATTTATGGACTCAATCAAAGAAGACTAAAGAAGATTAAGCCCTCAAACTTATCAACAATCTCAAATAATTTTAATGTACAAAATATGAATTGACATGCATGGTAATGAATTTTGATGAAGCGTATGTTTGTATTTTTTGTAGAATAGGAGTATTATTATATTTACATTTAAATAATTAAGAGTTATTAATTGTTAGCAATAAAAATGCGAAGCTATTTTACATTTTTCTTGTTCTACGAAACGTAATTGCTACGCGCGTAGCTGTGCTCTACGCGTAGCTGCGCTACGCACGTGGCAGAATGCGTAGATCGAATCAGCGTAGCACATCGCTTCATTATCGCGATATCTTGCGGTATCCTTTGATATTCTTGACGGCGCGGCGGCATCCGAAGATCGAAGATTTAGTTACTCGGAAAAACTCCGGTGATACCGGAATCAGACAACACAGACCCGTAATGAGAACTCGATGTTATTTTATTCGAGACATCTTTTCGCCAGAAGTTAAAGCATAGTAAATGCACAAACTTTTACCGCTGGTCCCTCTATTTTAATACCTACTAATTTTTAATTGCGCTCGGCTTTTACGTTTCTACTTCTTGGAGCATCCGTCCGTCTTCTGTACTATTATATTAAAGAGCACATTTTGTATAAACACAAGTACGTATTTTGGTTTATTGGGCAACAGCAATAAACTCATTGATTACCTACGTAGGGTACTTTACTTACTACTACTTATGTGTCTCAAAATACGGTTCATTTTTTCGCTGTAAAACTTTCTGTATAGCTAAAAGTACCAACCTCAATTAGGTACTGGTTCGAATAAATAGGTGCTCGTTTGTTTCAACGAATTAATAGATATATTATTATGTTCTTTATCTACTTCTTGTACTTATGTAGATATAAGGAATAATAAGAGTCTTGTAAAAATAATGTTAGATTTATACATATTATTACGTTAGATAGAAAATAAGGAAATACGTACTTAATATTTTCTTTCGCCATTTTAGTTATTCATAAGATGTCATCGCTAGGCAGCTTCAATATTACGAAATACTAATGTAGGTAGTTTATAAAATAATCTTGTATGTTATTTAAGTGTGGTATATATCTGGTAGTATTTGGGTGCGATGCAGTTCAGAGGTGCAAATCAGCGTATTAGTTTATTCCGAGCTGCGTTTTGTACGATCAATAAAAATAATTTTAGACATTTTTTATTGGCCATTAAAACGCAGCATAATACCTATACAAATATGGGTATAGTGCTCCCAGACTGAGGTTGTTAAAATGTTGTCTAAATCATTTTCTGCAGAGTTTTTATAAAACACTGTATTAGTATTTATTACAGCGATGCAAGTACCTCAGTGTGGGAACACACTTAGAGACCGGTTTTATAACTCTAACCTAGTACTAGAAACTCAAGCAGGACTTTACAACTAAGGCTCGTACGCTAAAAGATACTCAAGTCTTTTGTACAGATTTCTTCGATACTTTTCAATGAAAATCAATGCTTGTCTCGACTCAGATCGACTTGAGCAAACTTTTGATTATGTAAAACTCAAGCCTTATACATTTATATTGGTTGCGGAGCGTCTATTCTCCCTCGCTAAGAATATCACGCATCTGGGACTTTAATAGACCTGAAAGGAATAGTTAATGTGAAAATAACATCTTCCTTCAGAATAGTTTCCCGAACTGCGTCACGCCCGACCCGCCCGTTATCATAGCCAATTTTGAGGCCCGTATTCTGAACAATTGTGACTTTATACATTACGAAATAATCACAAATGTGTGCGTGAGTCTTATATATTGTTCTGTAATACTTACGCACCTGATTAGGTATACCTGGGCAATGGGCATGCTGTATACCTATCATGCTTAGGAACATTTTGGTCTCACTCCAAACTTAATTTTATCCGGTAGAATACCTAAAAGTATACATTTAGACTGTGCAAAAATAACCCCTAAATGACTGAAGTAACAATAGTCTACCTTACTTCAGTACTGTACTACTACAGGTCCACCATCTACTTACTAGGTGTCTTTATAATAACTAAACTTAAATATATAAAATATCATTATATCCCATTGCGTCGTAGTCATAATTATAATTTCTTGATGATATTTTAAATAATACTAGATTTCGCTTCGTCCATAACTTGCGAGTAGGTTAAAGTTTAGTGTTTTTTTATTAGACGATGGGAGCGCTTCAATCTAAAATAAAAAGTACATGAAAGGAACCCCACCACACACGGCACGGCACACCCTACTATTCTATATTATTTTATGTTATATCAGTCCTCTCAACAACATGATTTATTAAGTATTATAAATAAACTACCTACCTAAGTAATGTCTTAAGATAAGGAATATGAACCTACAGGTAAATTAATTAAATTTATATCGTTATATTAAAGCATGACAAGGTGTCCGCATCAGTTATTGGTAAGATAAGTTTTTTACAAACCTAATTATGATCATACTAATTTGTAAGACTGTAAATAAATAGATAATAGGATTCATGACGCATTCTTTAAAGAAATACTGTGTAAAATAAATTGCTTAATAAATTGAATTTTATCTTCAAATTGTATTTTATTTCCTCCCAAAAATAGGATAGGTAGATAGGTAATTAAAAAGTGATTTATTTTGAATAAGGATGGATCAGCTGGGACAGAATAGGATTTAACACATTAAAATGATCATTTATTCTGTTTCATTGAAATTGTTCCATTAGTTTAGGCGCGATCCGCGAACAAACAAACAGACAAACTCGATTTTTGGAATCAGAATCGTTCATTTAGTAGATCTGCATAATTATTTAGCATATCCATATCTTTATTTTCAGTTTTGGGCTTTTTTTACAGTTTAATAATAGTATGGATAGATACATAGATAGATAGATACGTGAAAGCCCTGGAAAAAGCATTTAAATGTAATAAAACTAAAACATGGTAGGTGTGGTGGTTCTTTGGTATGGGTGATGAAGCCGTCGTCATCAATACAGTTGGTACAGTCAGCATCAAAAGTAAATCACTTTTAACAATTTCAAAATAGTTTATCTAATCCTAATTGTTTATCTAAATACTAATATTAGGATAGAGTTTTTTCCTAGTTAAGTTCCTAGTTTTCAGTACTTATTAAAATACTTTTGATACTTTGTCTCATTATCATTTACCAATGATACTGGCTGTACACATGTTTTGAGAGCCATCTGTGTATTGAATACAGTACCTACTTACAAATTACTTAGTGGTAGTCTCCGATGAGAAACCTCCAACCGTATTCGCTCAGTCGTGAGATCGTCTTCAGCTGAGCAAGAGGTGGCGCCAGGAGCTCTACCGTACCTACTCTATTCTTCCTAAAGATCAAAAATTATTATTACGTTAAGTACCTATAGAAATTAAATGCGAACGTACAACGACAAATAAGTAGGCTGGAATCATATTAACTTATTTTTTTTCTACCCTTATGTATTTTTTTCATGAGGTATCCCCATATCTATCGATTTGTAGAGCGCCCTAACGTTATTTGAGAAGAAATGCGCATGCCTGAAAATGTAGAAAGGTACCAAATGTCGAATGAAAATGTAGGTGGTTACATCTACTGCACTCTAAGAAAGGGCTGTGAATTAGTTTAATTTATATTGAAGTGGAAGTAAATGTTTAGTAATAACTCTTCCAGAGAGACTAAAGATATAGTAGAATAGAATTCGAGTTTTAAAAATGGGCAATTCACAAGCAAGCGATAAACAATCGAAAACAGGAAAATCACCTGCTAAGAAACATTTCATCAGAAATTTAAACAAAAAATCACAAGGCAGGGACAGTAAGAAGCATGGCAGGAAGAAAAGTGATGCAAAACGAGACGCCATTGACAGAGAGTACGATAAAACGCCCGATTCAGATAATGTCGAACTTATCGAGACATCTGATAACGATACGGTCGAGTGCTTGTCGAGAGCACCACAGGAGGGGGAGGGCGATCCGAGCGTGCAGTCAGAGGTAACGGTGAGCAGGTGCGGGCGGTCACCGACCCGCGAGCCCACCGCTCCGCCACCGCCGGCAGCCTCGCCGCAAGACGACTCCACCTCCGAGTCAGTGTTCACGGACCCGCTGACGCCACTCACCGCCGCCGTAGAGCTCAACCAGTGCTACTACTCGGCCGAAAGCGACAGCGCGCCCGACGAGGCGCTCGCGCCGCCACCGCCGTCGTTGCCGCGCACTCTCACACCGTCCCCGGTTGCGCCCGCGTCTCTAGCCCCGATCTCGTGGATCGACCTCAACATGCCTCACGAAGACGCAACCTCCGCGCTAAACGCAACTTTTTCAGAAAAAGAAGAAAGGAATGACGTTTTCGATGACAGCGCTGATAGAGACGATAATGAAAAGGTTATGGGTTCTATAATCTCGGCGGTGCGTGCTGAACCAGAGAAGCGGAACAGACACGAGTGCAGCCATGACTTCCTCGACAACAGGCTGAAGGCCTCCCCGGGGCAGACCTCGTTCACGCTCTCCAAACACAGAAAGGTGGAGCTGCCTCCTGTTGGCTGTGAGCCGTCTCTGTGTTTGCTAGACAACGAAAACGGTCAGTACCTAGACCTACGTACCTGCTAAGACTGCATAATATGTAACTATTCTATTTACGGTGATAGAAAATGCTACTTGCAGTTTTACTCTTAAGGTAAATTCATTGGGTAATGATGATGCGTAGGTGAATGCGTTGTTGGAGTGTAGTTGGTAGGTAGGTACTTTGTTACCGTTTGGTCGCTGCTCACATAATGGCCAGAAACTGGTTTGTTGATATTCTTCCAATGGCTATTGAATCGAGCAAAGTCGGTAGGTAGGTACCTCATGTACTGCAGTTGCATTACACGTTTTACTAGTGCAAAACAACACCATAGAATTCACAGCAGTTACTTACTAGGTCACTGAATACATAACAGTCACTTACTAGTAGGCTCAGCTTACCAAATTGTATCATTATTCTGAGTTAGCAGGCTATATAGCAGTAACTATAATACGTTTAGTTCCGGTTTGAATTGAAGGGTATGGTTGCAATTAAGGCACATGAGATAACGTATCGGTAAAAGAAGCAGTGTAATGCCTCAAAGGGCATCATCAGAGGACGTGCTCGGTGAGGCGATACAGAGATTACTACTGCTTGTTTCATAATGTTTGTTTTCATAAAAAAATAGTAGGCATACGGATTAGGTGAACCTCTTGACAACTTAATTTGATAAAATCGCTGTTTTTTTTTTCAGAAGTAGACCGTCGACATTCGAGCCTTAGTGACGTCCCGATGACGGAGTCCAATGTCCTTCGGAAAGTGGCCTCCCTTACGTTGGACAAACACTCGGAGACCAGGGTTGTGAGGCCGAAGTACGTGCCAGATAAGCTAGACTTCCGCTTCTATGAGAAATTTGAAGGTAGGTTCATCTAAAATAACCTAATTATTGATTAGTAATCAACCACGTTCGTTCGGTGGTGCGGTAGTGGATGACTGGGAAGAGGGTTCGACCCTCAAAAAAATTTTGTTTTTGTGGGTTGCCTTTTGCCTCCTACCTACAATACGACACACTATCTCTATATAAATATGCCTAATGTCTTATCTCATCTACCTAGGTACTGCTAATCAGCGTTCTTAAGATAAGTATCCATTTAAAAATAGTCCGCGTACGTGATTAAAAGTGTTCAAGACAGCAAGTGCACCAATATAATGCAGTTATCAACGACTCGTGTGAACTTTACTAACAGTTCAGTGTCGCAGTTTAATTATGTAAAATTTCTAAGTAGATTTCGTTCGTCGCATAAACATGTACATGATCTTAATACCATTCTGGGATTACATTCCGTTGATTTTTCACACTATGATATAATCAGTGATGATGATCCTCTATTAAAACCCGATCATCAAAGTGCTTTTTGTAAAAATAGAAACATCAGTTCATTAGTGCCATTTGTCCATCCAAATAAATTAAAGTTTAAGTTTAGGAAGTGCTCCATGTGGTACAAATGTGTGATTTTACGTGTAAAACATGATAATTGTGTGATTGAAATCTCTGGTGATCTAAGAACAAGAACAATGAAGTTTTATACCCAAGCCAATAGGAAATACGTCGAAGGAAGTAAGTGGAATCAACACACATTAAAGGCAATATATTATTCCACGAAGATTCCACTTTTTAGCTTAGCAAAGGTTGCGCTCGCCTGCCACAAGCATACCATGCGCCTGCGCATGTTACTGTCTGTCAAAGTCACTGTCAAAGTCAAATTGACAGTTTGCTTTATTTTATTTATTTCATTTACTTTTCTCTGGCAAAATCACAGAGTTTTCTTTTTCTTTACATTTTCTGTCTTTGATGTTGTAAATGGACACTAAAAATTATTTTGAATATAAAAATAGAGAAAGATTTCCCGACTTATTTGAATACGTAGGTAGATAGGTACCTAACCTTTTCGTTTGTGAATGAAAAGCTGTAGAATTTGGTGACTTTGTATCTCGGTGTGTAAGAATTTTACATAAATTAAAGTTCAAACAAGAACAACGAATCCATTTCTACTGTGCAATCCAGTCTTAGCTATAATTTGGCTCCTTTTAGTGTAGGTACTTCTTTCTTACCGACCCACGTCTATTTATCTACTTTACAGGACAGATGCTGTTGAACTGGTTTGTATCATCCGTAGCCGAGAATAGCAACCTCAAGAATCTAGTGAACCAGCAGGATCTAAAGAACCTTGGGATCCAGTACTGCACGCATCTCCTCGCCGCCGGAGTACTCAGGCAAATATTTGATAAGGATGCCCCTACTGAAAATATATTCAAGGTTAGTGAATTACTTAGGTAGGCTTCTTGGCTATATATATATATAGGGTAGAGTAGGTACCTAAGTACTTGACTTGTCAATATTTCTTTGAAGCCTAATTCCGGCCATCACAACAGAATCAGAATAAAAAGTTTTACTAGGTAGGTATGTGTGATTTCTGTCCAAGAGTTTGTTTCATAGGACAAAAATCATCACTTATAAATAATCATATGTTTTTTATTTTCTAGCCAAGTTTGATGTACTACTGGGCGCACATGGAGGCCCCAGCATCACAGCCGGTCACTCCCGGCAGACTACATATGGATGCTTGGCCCCCTGATAAAGACCAAATTTTCACAACTCAGGACAATCGGCTCATTGATAACAAGTTCTGCAGTACAAATAACAATGAAGAAATCAGTGACATTGGCCAAGCAAAGACAATTATATCTCAGTTGAAACAGCAGCTACAAGACCTGCAATATCAAGTAGAAAAATATAAAATTAATTCTGAAATTGAAGCGCTTAACAAAAATCTAGATAAGGAGTTCACCTCCATCAATGAGTTCTGTTCGACAAAATACAAAGCTCAACTAATAAGTAACTTGCATGCTTCTAACATGGCACATGAGCTGAACAAGCAAGATCATAAACCTGTGATAAACATACCTGAATATGCCCCTATAAGAGCAAATATTGATAATAAAGTAGATTTAAGTAGCATAGGAAATGAAAAGCTTACTAAAGATATAACAAGTACACCTGATTTAAGATCTGAAAAAATTGAAAACTATTGTAAGTTAAATAAAAGTAGAGAATCTAGTAGAATATTGAGAAAGAATGTACCCCTAGGTACAGAGAACATTGATGAACCAAGTGTGCAAGCTGAGGATACCACAAATGGTAATAAATCTGAGTTATATGTGAATGCCCAGCATGAGAGCTCATCTGATGCTTCATTCCGCAGCATCTTAATATGCACTTCCAATGATACAGTAAGTGCTGTTGACTGTTCTCCAGTAGTTGATGATAGAATAAAGCTGATGAATTTAACTAATATACTACCAACCACTGCGCAGGTGCTATACACCAATTTGGATTACAAGGAGCCTGTTGCTTATGATGGGCATAACATAAGTTCCTTAGAGCATGATAGCTTGATATTTATTGAGTCAGAAGTGAAACAGCCTGTAAACATAGAATTAAAAAAATCTGAACCAGTTGATAGTGAGAAAGCATTGGGGATGTATAGTGAGGCATTACGCCAAGATACGGCCGTGAGTCGAGCAATAGTGAGCCCGCCTCCGCCTCTGCCGGGAATGCCTCCTCCGCCGCCTCCGATGCCGGGAACAAGTCCATCGCCAGAACAAGAGTCAACCCCTTTAGATATGCATACTTCTGGACCAGTAATTACTACGCCACCATTCTCATCCGCGCCGGCATCGCCGCCGATACCAGATATTAGGTTAAAACTTGGCCCGACACCGCCTCCGATGCCAGAAATGAGCTCTTTACCACCAGATGCGCTTGTTATGGCACCCCCACCGCCTCCAATGCCTGGCATAGAACCATCCCTGCCACCCATATCAGGTTTGGGACCACCCCCACCGCCAATGCCTGGAATGGGACCACCTCCACCGCCCATGCCAGGTATGGGACCACCCCCACCACCGATGCCTGGTATGGGACCACCCCCACCACCGATGCCTGGAATGGGACCACCCCCACCACCGATGCCTGGTATGGGACCACCCCCACCACCGATGCCTGGTATGGGACCACCCCCACCACCGATGCCTGGAATGGGACCACCCCCACCGCCGATGCCTGGTATGGGGCCACCCCCACCACCGTTTCCTGGAATAGGAGCACCTTTGCCTGGTATGGGGCTTCCTATGATGGCAGGCATAGCTCCCCCTGCACCCGTGATGGCGGGCATGGCGCCCCCCGGACAGGTCGGTTCGATGCCGCCGCCGCCCCTATCTTACTCCGGTCCGGTCCCTTTTCCCGCGCCACCTGTAGGCGGATGGAACGTTCAGAGAGCCAGTAAGTCTATTTCCTTGCGACATTTTATATCTTAAGAGTTTTTTGTTTTTAGTTAGTTAATTATTAAAAATATTTCAGCCCTTAGAAAAACTCCAGTGAAGCCGGTCGCCCCAATGAAACCTCTATATTGGACGCGAATATTGGCGACTCCAAAACCTTCCATTCATGGTGATTCGGAAAAGTGCAGCTTGAAACCTCTATGGCTAGAAATCGAGGAGACGAAACTAGACAATATTGATGAGTTCGCTGACCTATTCTCTCGCCAAGTAGTAAAGGCGCCGGTGAAGAAAAAAGTTGAAGTCAAAACTAAGATACAACCCGTGAAAATACTCGACAGCAAGCGATCGCAGAATGTCGGCATCCTCGCTCAGAGCTTGCACGTGGAATTTTCAGAGATCGAGAACGCTATTTATAATTTTGATACATCTGTTGTGAGTTTAGAGGCCTTGCAACAGATTTATGAATTGGTAAGACACTTTTCAGTTTAACATCTAGTCAAAATTTTACCAATAATGTCTGCATTTTCCAGAGGTCTGCTTATTTTACATTTATAGGTATCAAACAGTTTATATTATGAGTTACATTTTTGTTTTTCTTTCTAGCGAGCAAATGACGAGGAATTATCAAACATAAAACATCACCTAAGCACAAAACCAGACATTCCTCTCGACAAACCAGAAGCCTTCTTACATGACCTTTCTGGCATCCCTAATTTCGCAGAGAGAATATCTTGCTTCATGTTTCAAGCTGATTTTGAGGACTCTGTGAGCACGACCATGCATAAACTCGACAATTTAAAGCATACCTGTGAAGTAAGTGGTTCTAAACAAATTACAGAGAAACGCTACAGGTAATAAGTACTTGTAGCAAGTACTATACGGTCGGTGGAACTTGGCAATCGTGAAGTTAGCCGTTGAGATGCGTGAACACAATTTTGTTTGAAAAACGGCATTGTTACTACTGTTCACGAATCCACTAAAACTTTAGAGCTTGACGCATGATTGCATCATTATCAAGTTCCTTTAGTGAATAGTTGTTCATATTAGGTAGGTTCTACACCTCTTTTATATCATAATATTTTGATTGAAGTGCGGGATTTTTTTTAAGTAGTTACCTATGAGTCGCTTACTAATTCCAGTTTCTGATGACGAGTGAGCCGCTGAAAAAGTTATTTGCGATAATCCTAACGCTGGGCAACTATATGAACGGGGGCAACGGACAACGCGGTCAGGCGGACGGCTTCGGTTTAGAGATACTCGCTAAACTAAAAGATGTCAAGGTATGTAAACATTCATAAATATATAAAGAAAATAGCGCAAGGAGTCGTACTAAAGTCTCTGTTGCTACTGCAAATATTCACAATTTAGAATAACAAATGCTGCGAGCTCGTCAAAAAAAGAAGTAACGATACTATGATATATATGAACTCTATTTACACGGCGCCAGCGCACCGAGTACAGCAAAGGTGCTTACTACACGAACGATAAGCATTTGTTGTTTTGAGCTATATCGCACAACACGGTCTCTCTGCAAAAGCGATTTTACTCTGGGATTTTAGTTTTCAGGGCAGTCTGTTTTATATTCTAGTCTAAGCAGTCGAATATGACGTTGCTACACTTCATAGTGCGCACATACATGCACTCTCAGGGCGGCGCGCTCAGCGAGGCGTGCGCGCGGCCCGTGCCTGAGCCCGGTGACGTCACGCGAGCCGCCGCACTCGACTTCAACGACGTCGCGCAACACCTCGCCGCACTCAGCGCACAACTCGCAGGTAACGCCACAGAAAAGAACGCACCAAAATATGTTACGGAATCTCAGTAGGTACCTAAGTAAGTTTTCGAAGTACAGTAGGCGAAGCAGAAGAGATCCGAAATGAGGAAATGTTTCGGAGAACCAATAGGTCACCGACTTAGGGAATATCGCTCTTACTGGAATTATATGGGGACGCCATGTAAAATGTGTAAAAGTTCAGCCTAAAATCATATTTTATTTCAGCTTGCAAAGAGAAGTACAACAAAGTGATAGAAACAGACGCACAATCCAAAAGCCAGGGCGATGAGCCCAACTGCGACAAAACGCGTCTCGAAGTTTTCAAAGAAAAGATGACCACATTCCTGAATGCAGCTGAAGAGAAACTAAAGACTGAAAATGAGAACTTAGAAGAGTGTAAATCGAAGTTTATAGCCACTGTTCGCTTCTACCAATACTCGCCGAAGTGTGGGAAGGTGGATGAATGCGAGCCGAAAGAGTTCTTCTCACTTTGGACATCGTTCTGCAGCGATTTCAAAGACATCTTCAAGAAGGAAGAGCAGATAGCTATCAAAGAAAAGTGAGTCTATACATTTTATCTATACTTACTTTATAACATTCTAATGTACCTATACATACATACATACATAATTTAATATATCCATCAAGCACCGATGGTATAGTAGCAAATTCCGGATCATAAAGTCAGTCGTTTCGAAGTGTACTTACTTAACTATCCTTAATTAAAAAAAATGATGTGCGCAAAGTTAATCATAATATCTACCTATCGCGAGGAAACCCGCAGCATAGTCAGTGTTTTTATAAGTCGTATTATGTATAATGGTAATATTACTCGTAGCTACATTACAAACTGTTATAGCTCGTTCTTATTTGTTCACAGATTGAAAGAAGCTAAAAAACTTCAAGGGGAAAGGAAATCTCTTACGCAACCTAAAAAAGAAGGCGGGTTGAAAGCGCGCTTACAAAAGTTATCGACTTCTAAAAAATAACATTCCAAAAAATAATTCCATGTGCCATTGTACAAAGCACAAATCGCCATCGAATTTATAGTATTTTCACTTATGATTGTTAAACGTACCTACCTACCTACCTACTAATGATATATAAATAATTCGGTTAGGTATAGGAAGACCGTTTTGTTGAAATACCTACATAAAAAGTCACCATGTGAATTTTTTAAACAAACATGTTTAGCAGCTGCTCTAACATAATATTGTAGGTACTTATTCTTGATTTGAGATTATCACATATAATTTTAGATTAAAATGTTATATTTAATTATTCATGGATTATGTATGTACAATAATGTGCGCTTTCAATTATTTTTCAATAAAATTATGATATGTACCTACCTAAATGTAATAAGAGGCTACCTACAAACCTATAGTTTTACGACACTGCGTATTTTGCTTTCCTGTAATTTTTCAGTGGTGTTTACGATTAATGCAATCATCCCAATGAACTGCCATCATCATCATCATTATGTGATGATAAACCCAGAACATAGTCAAACTAAACTGATTTTTAAACTGGTTCTCCTACTAATCCTCTTGCTATTTCAACATTATATTTACAATAGCTATAGTTGAGAATTGGTATATTAAGACATTAACTAATCACGACCTTTGAAAGATCATCGTACCAAAAAACATTTAATGCAATTTGTTTTGTCAGGCGTGGGTAATGTTGAAGGTGAAACACGTTCGATATATTTATAGAATTGTTTGTTTTGTGTAGACATTTCAGCTGTGGAAACTCACAGTTAGCATACCTACCTAACTACAGTGCATTCTTTAGATTTGTTTATTTACAAAAATGGTGCTGTAACATTTACCTACTAATTACTGTACTTATTCAATTAACAGTGATGAATAAAAAACTTTTTAAAATTATATATTATAATTATTTTGAAATATAATCCAAGCATTTCTCTTTCCAGACTTTCTGTAACTTTTTTTCAACTTTTCTACTCTTAGAAAGAGCATCACATACTTTTATCATAGAAGTTTTAAGAGTTAGCCACTGCATAAAACTCAAATGGCTGGTCAATGATCTTTTATCTTCACTATTTCTGTATATTTCTTCTTTATCAATAAAATCTGTCAATGACTTGAGATTTGTTACTTTTCCAAAGTAGTGACTAACTTTATTAACAGAAGAGATTTTTTTCTGAAAATTATTTAGAATGTTTATGCTGTCCCGTGAAATTGCTTCACCATGGTCCATTTTAACAGCAGTCCGTGCAAGCATACTGTCTCGGGATACTCTTTCACCAAGGTCTAGCTTGGGAGTCAATGTATTACTTAATACTGATTCATGATTTCGATTTGTTAGTGACATGGTTTCTGACTCTACTGTCTCTTCTTCAAAAGAATCATCATTTTCATCATTTATTTTACCGATGTATTCCAGTATTTGGCCAAATGAGTTATACTCTTCATCATCTAGCATTGATAAATCAACATGGAGATTTTTCTTTCCAGCCCAATTGAATCTTCCAAAGTTGTCTATACTTTTCAAGTCAAGCCATTCTTCTAAGTCATCTGGTAGGTCATAACTTGAGGGTATGAATTCTAAGCCACTTAGCTTTAGTAGAGTCAAGTAACGATGCAAACAGGTATACCACGATATTGAATGATGGAGGAGCACGGTGCATAATGAGTATACACGACTTAGCAAAGCATACGGCATTAAACTCATCCAATGACTCTCACCTCTCTTTACTCTATCAAAGTAGAATACAGCTGCTTGCTTTGAGCACACAGATATTCTCAGCATTATTTTGGAAAATGCCATTATTCTCAGTAAGACATACTGCAACATTTGACGAGTGGGAAAGTATTCTTCATCTGCTTGGGGTAGGACTGCCATAAAATTTTCTATGTCCTTGTATAGATTCAGCTGCAGGTATCGTTTTAGGGTTGAGTTGACTTTTCTAAGGTTTCTATAGCCAATATCGTTTCGGAATTTTTTATCATATTTGTACAGAAATCTTGAGAGCAGAGCACTTTCTCTGTGAAGGGGGGATTGTTTAGATAGCACCCTAGTTATATTGATGCCAGCATGTTCCAGCTCCTTTAGATCTGTTGACAATAAACATAGGTATTACTTTCTTAGTTCATTCGAGTGGAAATAGAACATCTAAAAGTAGGTATGTGTCCCTTGAGTGGACTTATGCGGCTAGGGTAACAAAACCACAAGTTTACCAGCCTCTGGAAATAGATTCGGTACCTACTATAGAATAATAAGTATTAGGTATGTACCTAATAAAAAAAAAGTGTACAATCTTCATTGACCCTAACTCAATTGTAAACTAACCTATACGCAGAATACCTACCTACCTATTCTTTTATCCAATTTTGTTGTTTGAACGGGTGGTGGTTGTAAGGACATCATTTTCCATAGTTCCAACATTATTTGTTTTACAAGTAATTTTTATTATCATGAAAATGAATGTCAATCCGTTAGGTACTTGTTATCTCACAGATTACTAGGATGCTAGCGCATCTCTGTGTTATCTCCTTAGGCTTAGATCCTGAGGTTACACAGTATTACAATATTCTTTGCTGAGGTTATTTCATGATTTCAACACAAAAATAAAGCCGATTTTCCGATTTTTTATCAATGTGCAACACAACCAAACACAACACAGCATGCAAAGAGACATGAATGAATGAAGCAAGCAAGCTGGCTGCAAGACAAACAAAACAAAAGAGTTGCACTGCACAGCATGATAATCACATTACTCACATGTTAATTCGCATCATAATAATGTCCACCACGATAATACGCAACAAATAACTCTAAAATGGGCACTAATGTCTGGCATGGCATAGCACAATATGTATTCTGTCTGCGGTCAGCACCATTCTCTTTGGTCAACACAGTTTACTGTATTCCGTTCCGTTTCTATTCTACTCTACATTCTACAAAATCGAATCGCGTCTTTTTTGCATTCTCTTTGGAACACTTTGGAATCGCGGTGCTACAGTGTCTTCGTCTGTCTGTTCCACTTTTCTTTGGTTCACCGAACACCTATATCTGCGGATTTGGTTCCACCGTCTGTTCCAGTTCGCTAAAGTTTGCTTACCATAGAAAAAAATACACCTGGCCCGCAGCCCCAGAGGTTTCACAGAACACCTCTATCCTAGGTAGGTAACTTTTCAATATTCTAAGCCACGTAGATACGTACATAATTCTCTTCTCTCTACATCACAACTACTCTGCAAGGTAAAAATACTTCCTTGAATAGTCGAGTACCTAGAGTAAAACTATCGCATGAGAAGTTTAATCGCATGTGAACATCAAGTTTCACTAGTCACTAGCGGAAGTTTGTGTTCACAGAGTACTTTTTTATAATGGAAATTTGTGTTCCTGCTATGTACCAGCGGTATCTGCTCACTGACTTTATAAACAATAACAATAAAATAACCTCTAAATAATACCTACCTATAACAACCTATGATTTGAACTTATTGTATTTTATTTACTTAGGTACACACGCTTATATCATGCCAAAAAACAAGAAGCCAGAAAGTTCAAGCGACAGCGATGAAGGACCTGTTGATGTAAGTGCCAAAAACTTCTAAATACCTACTGTTCAACGGTTTGGTTCTCAGACACAGCATCTGGCACACTTAGAGCAATACAGGACTTTACTGTCCTAGGGTCAACCAGTTGTTTTAAACTTTCTTTAGATTAAGAAAGCAAGCTCATATGAGTTTTTAAGTCGCCTTAAGGCCTCCGTCATGGCTTAACGACTGCTAGAGCCGGGACCGCCAGTGTAACGTGCCCTCCGAAGCACTTAGGATTAGCGATTTCTTTAGATTGAAGATGAATTACTACCATAGTTATGTTGAATAACCTTGGCTACCATGATTGTGATTATGAGCAATTGAAAATACTAAGCTCACACTAATATCAATATGTATATATTAACGAACAATTTATTTTTACAGAGGAACCCTCCACCTGGAAAGAAACCCAAAGTAGGAGCTAAGACTGATGACAAAGAGCCCACATGGTCACTCCCAAACAAAAAAATGATAAAGCTGAGGGAATTCAAAGGCAAAATGTATGTTGATATCAGAGAGTATTATGAGAAAAATGGTGATTTGTTACCAGGCAAAAAGGGTATTAGTTTAACTCCAGAACAGTGGAGAATGATAATGTCACTAGGTGATGAAATTACTGAAACTCTTAGCTCTAAGTGTTAACATATACCGGTCAAAACTGAGTGTGATTATTTTGTTTCATTAATCAACAACAAACATTTAAAGCTGTACAACAGTTCCTAATAAACTATTAAAATTACTGCTGTGTTTTCTTAATGAAATGAATACAATTATACAGACTATCCAAAATTAAAAAACAAAATCAATATTTGCAAAAAGGGTGTGCGGGTGTTAGTAGTAGTCTGGGTTGGATTAGTTATTGCCACCTCTTCTACCTTTTGGTGTTGTCACAAGCAATTGTGCATTAACATAACTCACTAGCTGACTTAGCTGTTTAAAAGTAAGGGGAAATGAAATAAGTATATACAACTATACATAACCCCATCTTAATTTATTCACATAATAAAACAATAGGTTTAGTAAAATGCAGTACCTATTGACTGAATTGATGATTTACAACTGTTTTATGCTAAAATGATTAAAAACAGGTACATACATTGGTACATAGAAAGTTGAGCATTAACATTTCTTGCAGGGTTTTTTAACAAATAAAAATTTTATCTTAGAAATTTTACCTTAACTAGGTCTGTAATGTAGAAAATAAAATTTAACAACTGTTTTATTTTAGTTTTGTTGTTGGTATCCAAACTTGGACGAAATTCGTCCAAGTATGCAAATCGACATTGGTCTCGAAAAATTTATAGAATCATAACAAGTAGATAGTTCTGAATCCACGAAGAATAAATGATTGTATAAAAATACATTTACCAACTATACATACATACATCAACAAGTTCATATAAAAGTATTTGGTATGATATTACACAAAAAATAACATAGATGGCAATTTTAAACCTATCATATAATTAGTATGACTAGTGTTACTAGTAATATTTTGGTTTACTTTCACTCTAGTGTCACAAATGCGTATTTACTATTTACTCGATTAGCTAAAATAAATAAGTAGTGATTTTCAAACAATAAACCGAAAACCAGTTTGTACAGTCAAACTTAAATATACACTCGAGAGCAAAAATTCCAGGTCATCTAAAAAAACTTGAGTATCTTATAGACCATATAAAACATTTTAATTATTTCGACTACAGGAATGCACATTGGAGAAAATAAAAATAGAAAATATTTATTGACCAATGACCATTAGTAGGTGGGTATTTTGAGGAACACTGAAGAAAATACACATAATTTAAAATCATAGAATGTTCCGAAAACCTTTTAACACCAAATAAAGTTAACTCATCTCATTATACATCACAACATCAATTAGGTCTATTAAACATACTACTTTCATTAATGTAATATTACTATCAAGGAGAGAATCGACACGATACCAAACAATACAATTCATATTAGTACGAGTAGCTACACCACACATGACTTACTGAATTGAACTAGACTTTCGAAATATTAATAGATTACACAAAGTCGCGATAGGGTGCAACTGAGGTGCGAATACCGTTCCCGCTTCGGCACATTTCATGATCTTTAAAATATATCTTCCGAGACTGAGTGTGACAAGAATGTGGTCACAATTATACCTAACTAAATACAATTCCGCTAACAACCACACGTGGAAGGTATATTACACCAATACTAGTAACTTCCTTCAGATCTATAACATTATAAATGTTAACACTTAAAAAAAACTAGTAGGTAGTTTAGGTACTTATTTAACTTTTTGCTTGATATGAAAACAATCGATATCGAAATGGCGACACATTTCCTGCACCTGAGAACAAAATACAAACAAGTTTAAATTAGACTAGTATTGGTACACAAACGAGAAACCCTCAGTGCGCATTCTATGCAGCGAAAGAGATGAGAACTTTTTCCTTCATGCGCTTATTCATATTCATTCATTCATCAATTTACGATTCGATTTTCCAGAAAGAATCTCAATACTCGCCACTTAGCGAATGGACTCACTCACACTGTGAGTCACATTTCAGAATAGAGCTAGATTACTAATTATGATGGTAAGCGCAGGCAGTGACCAGCATGATTTCAGTGAGTGGACTAACTAGTACAAACACGATGCTCAGTGCCACGGAGTAGAAAAACACAAAGTCATTTAATCTATGCCACAACACTTACCACTTTAGTGCCGTAGTAAATATGTGCCACAGAGCTGGATATGGTGAGCGCAGTGAGCAGCATTATTTCAGTGAGTGGACTCACTCGTAGTACAAATACTGTGCTCAATACCACGGAGTATGGGAATACGAGGCCATTGAACGACTCGCATTGTGTGTCACTCATCTGTGCCACGATCAGACGACACTGGAACAGCGAAATGTTAGAAGTATTTAACTAGATATTCGATCGGCTTAGTACGGATGTTTGTGACTCAATGTTAGAATCAGTATCATTAGTAAATGATGATGAGACATAGTTTCAAATATACAAATATAAGTATAACAATGATTAAAAAATTATGATTGAAAATGCATTAAATATGTACCTACCTATACCAATGCGAGCATCACTGCTTGGGGGCAGAAATAGGTTCGATGGTAGTACTCACAAGCTTTTACAAAGAGCCTTACTACTAAAACAGTAAATGTAGGATACTCACGTTAATATTGGAGAAGATAGTTCCGGTGAGTATATAAAAGAGTCGCGGCGCTCTCATGATGATGTCATTAGGAGAGAACAGAGCCCAGGTGCTGCTCAGGAGGAAAAACATCAGCAGAGGTATTAACGGACGCAGCGCTTCCGTCAATGGACGTAACTTGCCGGTGCGATTGCGATATGACCTGCACACACGACATACATAATGTACTTTTAGCCCAGCTGTAAGATATAGCAAAGTATAGCAGAAAAAAATTGAGATCGCCACTGTCTTTGTCATAAAATAATTCGTAATTTGTGAATGAAAATGGATGAACGAGAGAGTTCCGTTTCGACAGGACGTTGCCGAGCTGTAGTCTGATTACAGATAAGATAGGCGCGAACAGAGTGTAGTGTAGATGCTAGACATCGGGAGCGATATTAACGGAAGCCCTGCATCTGTTAATACCGCTCCCAATGTTTTTACCGAGAGCAGGAATAAATAAAATAAATAAATATTCACGGACACTTAACACAACGCCTTCTAGTCCCAAACTAAGCAAAGCTTGTACGATGGAAACTAGATGGCTGATAGAATACACACATACATTTTTTTTTGTAAATACATACTTATAATACATAGAAACACCCAGATACAGAACAAACATCTATGTTTACAACACACAAATGTTTGTTCTCGGTGGGGATCGAACCCACTGAATGACGAATGCAGGGCTTTCGTCATTTTTTCGTCATTCGGGATTTCAAATTGCGCTTGCGATGGCAGGAGATTTAAGCAAACCGCGGCTGTCGTTGGCTGCTTAGCAATTGTGGTGTTGCCGCTTAATGCAATTGAAAATGTCAATACGAACCTTCGTTTATCGTTAATATCGTTAAGCGGAATATACCTTCAGAGCTTTTAGCAACAAAAGTCCTTAATAACCGTAATAGAAAATGCTAAAAATGCAAGAGAAACTACTTACTTGTATATATTCCACAATATGACAGTCTGACTAGTAAACATAGCGGAAAAGTAGAGAGTGAGTTCAAACACGAAGCCAGGTGACACGCCACCGGGTAGCGTCACGTGCCACGCGTTCGGACCAATCACTGACGTTATGAGTAGTAAGATGCAGGAGCCCTGTAATTTTTTTTATAAATCAATAAATTATACTTAGCTAGGTAGACTACAAGTTCCGATCATATGTTTATAGAAGGCCTCAATCATAGCATTTGGACCTCCGCTGATAAGCTGCTGACGTAATTGAGGTTTTTGGATCGAGAAAATTAATAATTATTGATCCATTAATGTTTCTGTCTGGGTCAGCACTCTGAAATTATCTGTATTGCATGTGTCTGCAGATCTATATATTTAGATTTTTTTCAACATTTCATTTAGTTAATGATGCTAGTTTGCAGTGGCTCTTTCAGTGTATACATGCTCCCTCTAAAGTGTTTACAATAGGTAGGTACCAAGTATTGAGAATACAACTCAGCTCAGCGCAGTAAACGGTGACTTACAATCATAGTGAAGTCATATCCCCAAGGCAGAAACATGACACCCGTGTTGTATTTCTCCCAGTGCGTTAAGTAGAAGTTGAAGAAAATATTCCATACTACGAAGAAAAACCGCAGCGGACTCAACTCGTCCCTATTCAAAACAGAAAATGTATTTCTATTAGGTACATATAGGTTTGCGGGAAATCAGTGGATCACAATAAGACTTCAAGTTTGTGCAATCCAGCAGTGGACTAAGGTTCAATCACGCCATAACGGCTGGACCGATTAGGATGAAACCTTCAAAACATAGTTGAATAACTACTAGAAATAATAATAGATATCCTTTGACTAATTATAAACACAAATAGATAAATATCGATTTATTTGCTGAAAGAACTCGTCGCCAACTATGATCTAGCCTAGAATGTTCTAGTTACCTGCCGAATATGCTATACAAGCAGGTGGGAATGAGCACAGCGGAGTAAGAGTCCAATCCGTGGTCGAACAGCTCACCCAGAGGTCCGCTGGTGCCAGTGCGCCGAGCCTGCTTGCCGTCGATACCATCTAAAATTTACTGTTGCCTTAGTTCACATTCGTCAGATTTCGCTTTCTTCAGACGGATACCAGAAAGTACAAAACACCGAAAGGCGTAGTAAAAAAGTTGACGTTTTTACTAGCAGCGCCTGGTTCTTGCTAAGGTTTGAACATTATTTTGGATACAAGCCACAGAGTAGACATGATGATTAAGCTGCGTTATAATTATACTTTGAAATGTATAAGTATAGGTCTAAGGTTAGTGGTTAAACGTGACCAAGAATTAGCCTTGGCTTCTAAAAACCTTCCTTCCTTTTGATAGTTATAGTAGTAGTATAGTCGAGATCATTACGTGGCAAACTAAGTTGAAGATCGCTGTAATCTATGTTTATCATATCATGCACGCGCATGCTGGCATGCATAATGAACTTACAATGAATGGTGTTACTTGCATAAAATATACAGTCGACGGCAAAAATAAACACAAATATTAACTAAAACTTTGATTAAGATTACATTTCTTAGGCCGTGGTTGCAGTGCAGTGCTTTGAAATTTCAATGTTTGTCGCAGAGAAGTGCAGCGATAGCAAAGCTTATAGAAAGGAATAATAGTACAAGGCTATATAATATAGGTAGATATTTGATAACTCGAGCTAGATTTTTATGTTGGAAAAATTTAAAGTAGACAGGTGCTTGTCTTCACATTATTAAAAACGTACCTACGCTTTGAAAGGGTTTATTATTTTATTGATTTTGTAAATACAATTATAGAACTGAAAAGTGCTCATAACTATAGGTGCTATAACATAAATATTGTTTCACAAACTGATTTACATTGCGAGTTAACTAACGGTAGAGTTTCAGACATAAGTTCAGAAGCCCTATGCTCACTTCGGCAGACATTTTACTCTTATAGGGATGGCGTCATATCTCGGCTAAAAACTCATTTCGAATCGAATTTTCGACGTTCTTTTGTCTAACATAATTCTCAGATTAAACATTATTGTAACGAAAATGTGTAGGATCCGCTAGTACCGGATCTAAACCGGGTCTTGCCTCAATCTAACAGTAATATAATTTCTAAAGACCACATCAGATAATGGAACCAGGATGCGGAGTCGAAATAAATACCTACCTATCTGTTTACTATTATCATGTCGACACTCGAATATAACACTAGATAACAAAGGGCACTAATACAATCAATAATGGTCAAGTGCGTGTTTTACTGCATTACTGAAAGTTCCGCTTCGACGCGACGTCAGTCGTCTCTGTCGTATCGAATTACAAAAACAACAGAGTGGATGGATATGTAGTACGTAACTTTGACTATGCGCATCCCGCACTACAGGCTGGGCATTGGGCATGGGTAAAATTGGCACCTAATGTATAATATCAGACTGACGTGAGCGAACGAAAATCTTAGTGTTAACTTCGACCAATTAGCGTTGTATGTTTGTTAGAGCATAACTATCGAACCGCTTATCCGATCTTCAAAAAATTTGGTAGATCTTTTTGGAAAAACTCGCCAGAACTCAGTTCGGGGCCACCTACTAGTTATATATGCGTAAGAACTTTTTTTAGCTAGGGAACTCTCTTATGGCGAGCAAGAGAGTACGTAAATGGAATTGATCGCATGCCACAACAAAGTAGGTAGGTACCTACTGTAATAATAAAACAAACACACGCAATTGACTTATCAACAAAGTCAGTTACAAAATTAATATCTTCCTATAGATAAATAGGTAACATTTGAGCTCAGATCATAATTTTATCTTTGCATGTGAATAAGGATGTTGACATGATCTGATGACGCTTCGACCTTACATGCTCGCATGTAACTAGTTTTGTGGTTTTTCATCCCATACTTACATCCTCCATAATCGGTCCCTCATTGTTGAGGATCGTTTACATACTTACATAGTTTACTGGAAATAATCAGACGCATATCAGTTTTAAAACGAACAGTTTACGGGGTTTCGAAAACCTTTGAGGGTCATTTGTTTTTTTTTCGGACATTACTATTTGGACCACTCTGTATGAACGACGCAGCTCATGATAAATATTTAAAATGAGAATTTTCAGCAACTTCGTCAATAAAAGATTAATAAGTATTTAGCGATTTTATCACTGATTGTGGATAAGAAAAAATCACATAATAATTATCTGATTCCACCTACCTAATTAAGTAGGTAGGTACCAAGCCTACCCTACCAAGACACATTTAAAACAACAACATTATTTTTTTACATTCAAGTTCGGTTTAACTTCGACAAATCCTTCTAATATTATAAACGCGAAAGATTGTAAGGATGTATGGATGTTTGTTACTTTCACGCGAAGACTACTGATCCAATTTGGATCTGACTTGGAATATATTATACTGTCTGTGACCTGGATTAACACATAGGCTACTTTTTATCTCAGAAAATCAACGGGATCCAAAACGCGAACGTAGTTGCGAGCGGAAGCTAGTAGGCAATACTGCAATTTACGAGCCTTTTTTCATACAAAAATTCTGGTAACGCTGTTTTTATAAATTGGTAAACTCTATGTATAATTGTATAGCGTATATATTTTACGAAAAATAAATAATAAGAGTTCCTACTACAACCTATCTAACAGTAGCTACCTAACTTCTACTATACTGATCCACTGTGCATGTATGCATAAACATCCAACAACATAAAGCGTCTAGAAAGTGGATTCTAGGTAATTAGAAGAAGGCTAATTGCATTAACTTTACTTGATGCAGAAAATAGTAAAACCTATTATTCAATTAAAGTACCTATTATACAGGTAAGTAGGTAAATATCTATAAGACATGCTACACAGTATTGTATCATCATGCTCACCTAAAGTGTATGCCACAAATAAGTTGATAGCAGAAACAGCCCAAACCCAGGACGGTATGTGATCATTTGTTGTGTTCTCCTCAGTTAAGGCATAGAATCCAAAGTCATAGTAGGAGAACAACAGGAAATTAACGACTGTGAGTAAAAAACCAGTGAATGTTAGCAGGTTTGGTGCCACCCACATCGGGCAAAACTGAAATGTTACAATAAAAATTCTAAGGGCATCAAATAGCTAAGTTATTTCTCATGAATTAGTATTAAGTTAATGCTTAAATACATACATTTTATTTTCTAGTATTATGGGGATATGTAGATAGAAATCAACTTTTAAAAACTTGAAGTACCTACTATTTTATATAAATATTTCATAGTATTCACTTGTCTAAAGAAGCTCTTTTAGCCTAGTGGGAGTCACATCATCTTTCAATGGGTTCAAATCTAGTTGTCTCTTCGAAAAATGTGTTCACTGCCAGTGCTCCATAACTGTGAGGGAAAACATTGCGAGGAAACCATGCCAAAAATGGTCTGATTGACTTTTTCCTCCCCTTTACACATCTCCAAGAACTTGAGTGGTGTGATTAAAAGAGATCTTTACATATTGCATGGGTATTACAAAGCAATATTTTAACAGAACAATAATGTTGTTACCATGTTAACAACTGGCTACTTAAATAGGTACAATCATACCTAACCGACCGTGATTTGCAAAAGTGCTGTGCGGTGCACAAACCCACTCTTGTTATTTATTGAATTGTTCTCTAAACCATACCTTAACACACCAGTTCCAAAATGGATGCATAACATAATTGCTCAGCACACTGGTGTCCACAGAGTTGTACTGAAATACAAAACAAATGCATGTTTACTAATAATATCACGATCTAACAAAACAATCATATTCCTGTCAGAAAATAGCAGTTTCAATCATACTTACTTAAACATTAGGTGTTAATTTTTGTCCCAAATAACATAAGCATCTCAAAAACTCCTACACATGAGGATTTTAGAGGTGGACTTACTTTATTTCCTATTCTTTTTACATAATGAAGATACCAGAACATATTAACTAGGTTTACTACAGCATCTACCAAAATTGTGATCACAGCTCAGTGTTACAATAAAGTCTTAATTTCATGAGGACTATTTGCTGGAGTGCCAGCGCGTTTGGAGACGACTCAGCCGCGGGCTTCCTCTTGTCCAACGCTCTGATTTGAACCGGTCGAATAGAATAGGTAGGTATTACCCACACTAGCTTAGTTAGGTATAAAAATAATGACATTCTATGGTACCATTAACAAAGGCATCAAGGGAATACTGTGACCGTTCTTAGCTAACTAAATAAACATAGATCATTTTTACCTACCTTGTATTTCTCGAATCCTCTCAATTTATCCTCCGACAGGAAACAAGCCATTTTGAGGTTTTACAAAATCATTATTATCTTTAGAAACGAAGCTCACTGTAGCCATGCATTCAAATCAGTAAATTTGGGAAATCAGGCGTACATAGTACTTTTATTTAACTACTTTTCAATAAAAACCTAAAAAACTATCGACGCACGTCGCGCAGTCGCGCAAAATCACACCCAACAACACCAATGACTTGACTTGACATAAATTATTTAAAATTCACCACTTGACACTGACAAAATTGTCTGTCGAAATGACGGACACAGGCCATTAACGAAGAGAAGAAGAAGAAGAAGATTTGATGGGTCAATATATTACGCAGCATGATAATTTGCACCACAGTAAAGTCCCCCAAGATAATACGCGATAAATAATTGAAAACATGTTTTGAATTATCGTGCTGTACATTGTTTGCGGTGCAATATCATCTTGCATTGAGGATGATCGTTGCCTGGTTTACACTGATAAGTATGACATACTTATCAGTGTAAACCAGGCAACGATTCAAACGATTCAAACGATTCACTCGCGCTTGATACATTGTATCAAGCGCAAGTGCAAGTGCTAAGCGATAAGTAAAATCAGCGTGTAAACGCATACGCTGTTATGTGATGAGTGCAGGCAGGTACTACACCTACTACCCATTCTCTTTGCTACTACCGAATACATTGACATAAGACAACATAGAAAAAAAGGTACTCGTGATGATATAATGTCATGGAAACGTTAAAAAATGACAGGATAATGATTTATTTAAAAATGAATATGTACATTCTGTGAAAACTCGCATATTTCGTCTCAAATCATTCAGATCATTTGAAAATAAATAAAGCTTCTAGGGAAATTATTAGTACAAGCGTACCTACCAACTTACATCATTATTACTGTATAATGTATATACACAGATATACAGAAGAATGTTCTTTCAAACATGAGGAGAAGCCTAATATTTCCGACGAGTTTAGAGGTGGGTAGGTCTTTTTGGATTATACTTACCTCCAGACTATACGACTCAGGTAGATGCCTACTTATTAGAGTATATACCTAACTTTTGATTAGATAATAATATAATTCCCAAATAAGCCCACCCACCATCCCCTATAGTAAAAGTGATAGAATGAAATCCATATAAATCCAAGCACCCGACCCGCGCTCGACGCATGCGTTCGGTCCGGTGTGTGTGTATCATCGAGGCGAGGTTTGGTTGGTGCCTTGCCTTGACTGACGCAGTTGTGTTGTGTTGTGTAGCATACGCCTTACTTTACGGTGTAAATTTTACGTGTAAATAACTACGTACCTACCTACCTGCAGTGAATGGATTTTATAAAATAAAGCTGTGTTATTTAGTTTCGTTTTCGTTTGTTTCTATTGTTATGATGATTTCAATTCAATGATTTGCTAACAACAAAAATGTCTCTAAGATCTACTGTTACAAAATCTAGGATTCGGGTATCCAATAAATCTGTTTTTCACGTTCAAGATAAAAAGGCAGATCAAAACGAATTATCGAATGGATTGATAAAATCAGCTAAGCGAACCGGACAACTGAGTTTGTGCAATAGAGGACTTGGCACAGGTACGATTTATGTGTTGTTACCTTCCTGCAAAAGTGGCCTAGGTAGATACTTACCTACCTAGGTATAAAGGTCCCTACCTAAAAAATTACAAATCCTATGACCCAATATCTGCTAATGGACCGAGGAGATGGAGAAAAAGAGGACAAATTAATTATTATATCAGCCATTGCTATGCAGCCTCATGCTATAAAATATACTACCTACTTATGTACCTACCTATGAGTTTAGAAAATAATAATCTGTAATTTTTTCTGCAGTTCCCGAAAATGTATGGAAGATTGAAGAGTTAGTATTAGATGAAACCAAGGAGGTTGACTTCACTCGCTCTGATAAGAACAACTGGTGGAACAGCGAGCCACTGAAGTCGCTTGACCTCAGCTCCAATGTCATTAAGACAATATCACCCAATGTTAAACTTTTGCAAGAACTGGTCACACTCAAGGTGAGCAGCACTTATTATTGCAATTCCTCTGCTATCTTGTAAAATGCAGATAAATTCAAACCTCTACAAAATCTTGTGTAAGTATTCTATTCAAGTGACCGTAATTTTACCAAAAATTATGACATAGTTACCCATTATATATAATAATACGAGCAGGTATACCTACTTACTACTGCTCTAAATTCTCTAATTAGTTTAGTAGAAAAACACTGACTAAATACCTAGTCATATAACGAGTAGATAATTGATAAGACAAGATTGAGCTTGGTTACTAACCAAGCTTAAGCTTGTCTTGTCAATTACCTACTCCAGCCATGTGTTTTATTAGAAAAACAATAATGATACACTCTTAAAATACAAATGACTTATTCACATTTCAATTACAAAATTTCAGCTCCATGACAATGCTATAACAAGGCTACCCGCAGAGATCGGTGAATTAAAAAATCTATCAAATCTGAGTTTGGATCACAATAAGCTTGTGAAACTTCCTAAAGAGTTCTATAAGCTCACTGAACTACGTTGGCTCAGTATCTCGTATAATGAGTTGGAGAAAATAGAACCGGAATTTGGGGATCTGGTTATGTTGAATTTTCTGGTAAGCATATCCTTTGCATTATTGTTTAATTTGAAGCCGGGACAGACCGCTAGTATCAAATATTTTATCACAATTTAATACAGTCATCAAAGGCTTTTGGGTACTAGGTCATAAACAAGCATTACCTATCTACAAAATAAAAAATCCAATGTTTTCTTTTACAGGATTTATCACATAACAAAATATCAGTATTACCACCTGGAATGGGCTATCTCGTACGATTGGTGGAACTTAACTTATCACACAACCAGCTTTCAGAACTTCCTCCAGATATTGTCAATTTAAGGGGTATGTGTCTGTTCCTGTTTCATGTCTGTGGCTGGTTTGGATCAAACTTGTGCTGTGTATGCACAAATGCAATGTTTATTATTTTATCACAATAATGTAATATTATTTCAGATCTAAAGAAGCTGAATATAAGCAACAACAATCTGAAGAGGCTGCCCCCATTAGGCGAACTGAGAAAAATGGAATATATGGACGCGAATCACAACAATATTGTCGAATTACCAGATTTTTATGGTTGTACTGCATTAAAAGAAATATATTTGGCTAATAATTATATTAAGGTGAGTTCTCACTAAACTAATTAATTAAAGTACCCTGCTATTAGTGTGACTGAATCATGCAAAACATATTTGGATAAAACTTGTCTTTGGTTTTAAAGTAGGTAAGTACTTAAACAAAAAAACACCTATAATTTTTTGTCAAGCCACCACCCTGAATAATTTTTTTCCAGGAAATAACAGAAGAGTTTTGTGACCAAATGCAGCATTTGAATGTGTTGAACATAAGAGACAACACACTTGAAGTACTGCCGGAAAACATATCACTACTACAAAAACTTAAACGACTCGATCTGACCAATAACAGCTTGAACAAGTAAGCTTAATTTTATCACTCACTTCTCTATTCCCGAGGTGGGTATGATTTTGATAAGATCTTAATGCAGTTTTTATTTTTATCTAAATCAGTGACGCGAGACTATTCAGCGTTTTTTGATATCTCCCCTCATCGATCCATCATCGCAATGAAATCCTGTGTAGCGCCATATAATTCAATTCAATTCATTGCATTTGCTTTAGCATTGTGTTGATTGTCAGTCAGACAAATTTTATTTTAGATTTACGATAAAATGAAACTTGTCCGCAGTCCTCGCGTGGGTATTAAATCAATTAAATTAATAGTCTCCCCTCGTTTTCCAAACCCGGAAAGAGCTAATGTATGTAGTGAAGCCAACTGACTGAAATATGTTGGATATAGAAAGATCGTATATGCGAACATGGTTCTTTATTAGAGTACAAAATACACACGGGCTCGAGTCTTGAGTGTTTGACTATGATTTTTACAGTCCGAGATTTCATGCAGCGATTAATTTTTGAGTAAAAACATCGAAGCAGTAGGTAAGTAGTATTCATTTTTATATGACCGCTTTAGTACAAATATACTCCTCATTTTTTCAATAAGATATGTGTCGCTGACTGAAACACTTCGTAAAAAAAGTTCACTAAATACAGGCCTATTAGGCGTTTCAAAACTGACAAACGCAATGCCACATGGCACATACCTGCCTAATATAATAGGGTAAGTCCTTGGTATACACTGTCAAATTATTTGTATAGGTCGAGACAACCGCTCAACATTTCCCGAGTCTGCCAATTCTTTTTCGTAGCTACTGTAAGGAAATTTATAACCTTTATCCAGGCTACCGAAAAACCTTGGTCTCCTCACTCAACTGCAAAGCATTAGCATGGAAGGCAACAAGCTGTCATTTGTAAGGCAGGACATCATCAGAGGCGGAACCGATCGCATGATGAAGTTTCTACGCGATCGGATAACTGAGGATATCGTCAACGATACTAGAGATAGATGCAGCGATAACGAGTGGCCAGATAAGTAAGTTACTATCAGAATTGTGCATTGATCACGAATAAACGTATCGTAACGCTAGCGTATCCGAGATACACTGCGCGGTGACACTACAACGGTTGGCAGTCGAGCTGCCATTGACGCGCAATATAACTCGAATACGTTAGCGCGGCGACTGTCCGATTTCTTTGTGATAGAGGTACTGGTAAACCGTTAACTGTAAAAAATGATCGATTCAGTACTTATAAAAAGTTGGCTGATTGTGTAATGTGACTGTAACATACAATTTATGCATTGCACATTTACTGTTGCAATATTTTTTATATGTGTAGGTAAAACCCATAACTCTAGAAGACCCTTGTTGGCTAAGGAATATCTCAAAGACACGTCCGTCGTCCATACACATTTGACAAATTCTTACCTTTTTAACATGATAGGTGTTACAAATATATTATTATGAGCTAGCGAAGAAACATGGTTCTCTAATGTTACTATTTGAACAGATACACTCTGAAGAAAAGTCAGGCTCTTATGCTACCTGGCAGAGAATTGTCTTCGGTTCCTGACGAAGTATTCAAAGCGGCCGCTGATGCCGAAGCACATATTATTGATCTATCTAAGAATAAATTTGTGGTTATACCATTGGGGTAAGTATTTTTTTTTTAAGACATTAATTTGCAATGAAATAAATGGAGAATCTCAAAACATTAGTATGTACACACAGTGACTTACGTAGACATAGACTAAAGATTTCTAGATTATCTAGATAACAGCGCATACAAAAGAAAGTTACAACTTACCTATATGTACAAAAAATATAGAATACTTGATAATTAAAAACTCCAGTAGTTTAAAAATATATTTAGATGGGAGAGTTGAGAGAAGAAAGAAAAATATAGTTCAGGATGAGATTTTAAATAGCAATAAGGTAATTGACATTTTATTTTGTTGCAGTATTTGTCATACAAAAGATACGCTCTCGCAGCTCATATTATCTTCAAACACCATTGAGAGTGTCCCACCAGAAATAAATCGCTGTGTTCATTTACAGTACATAGATTTAGGTAAAAACTGTCTCACCGACTTACCGATGGAACTTGGCTATCTAAAAAATATGAGGGAATTGGTAATTTCTAATAATAAGTAAGTATAGCTTTTCGTTGACGAGAAGTGTCAGTGTCAGCATATTCCATAGAGCTTCTCAAAACTATTGGGAATATTTTTAGGTTTACAAAAATCCCGCGATGCGTCTATGACCTGGAAAATCTGGAGATTCTTCTAGCAGCTGACAACCAAGTGGAAGAGATCAATGTATCTAGCAACGCGCTCGCCAGGCTCAAGAAATTAGCAGTGCTTGACTTGGCCAATAATAACATCAGCTCCGTGCCGCCCGAACTTGGTCATTTCACAAATTTAAGGTTAGGAAATTCCGAAAACTATAGAGCTATTCGGCGAAACTCTCGAACCACTCGAGCTCGAAAAACTAATAATGCATGAAACGGCTGGTCAAAATTTGAAATGTGATTTATAATAAACAAGATTTGTACCTGCAAAACTTGCTGACCTCTCTCATATAACAAGAAAGATCGAATTTTGGTCTCCTTCGTCCATAAACTTCCCGGGACCTTGTTTTTTTCACTTCTTGGTCACTTCTTACCAGTGTCGTTGGAACTTGGACCGTCTTACGCACGACATACGGACTTTCAGTGTAACAGCTTCGGTGTCTGCAGGCACTGAGACAAACCTAATAAGGCTTTCCAGTGTTATTTATGGTTTCTTTATAAATTATGATTTATAAAAAATAAATAAACAAACAAACAAGCAAGAAGACAAAGCGTAGGACGAACCGCCAGCGCCTCATTCAAAATCTTGTTATGAGTGATTGGTACGAGTACTTATTCTGTTTATTATTTGCAGGACTCTCGAGATTATGGGCAACTGTTTCCGGCAGCCGCGGCACGCTATTCTCGCAAAAGGGACGGAAAGCGTTCTGTCATACCTTCGTGACCGCATCCCCACCAACTAGTCGTAAGCAATGCCTCATTTTAAAATTACTTTAGTAGGAAGAACTGCACTAACTCTACTGATCAGAATCCACTCTCTGCCGGTCAGGTTCTACTGATCTGTACTGCCCAATAAGAAAAGAGAAATTGTCATGCAGAAGCAGAACATTATTTATAGAGAAATGAACCCGACTGCTACACCACCGAGTTAAGGACATAAAAGTATTTGGGAGAGCTAGTGCAGTTCGATCTACAGTTCTATATTTATTATGACTCATGCTAGTCTAAGCTCGTCAAAGTCGTTAAAAAATATGTTTGACTGATGGTGATAAATTATTTAATTATAGTATTTCTGACTGCAGTGTGAGTCAATTCTTATCGTCTAGATTTTTATATTGGCCATGCGCAAAATTTACTGTTGCCATTATAACAGCCTGCTTTTATGCCAAAAATATTATGTGAATTTTTCGTTATTTTGATTTACTCTGTTATTATTTATTTGTTACGTTTTGATTTATTATTTTGTTGTAAATTATCGTGGAGGCTGGTATTTTGTTTGATTCATAAATAAATACATTTAGGGTGTGTTGCGTTGTGTGTGAAACACGTTTAAATTAGTTCATGAAGTAAAATTCAAGATAACAAAATAAATATAAAAATACTAATTCATTAATCGACTCAAAAATTGTTATGCCAAAAAATGTATGAAGATTGAGGTCATAGTTAGCTGATCATGCTATTTTTTGACTTTTCTTATTAACGTAATGGAATAAAGATAAACAATGTATTTACAAGCTTGTTATCGATTTCAAATAATTATTTTTCTTACGTAGTCACAGTGAAATTGAGAGTGATTAGTTTATAAGTAACTGTTCATTACCTTATTTATTGCGATGTTCTTGTCTACATTCCAATTTTGACTGTGACGTGAAGGATAATATAAATAAATAATATGTATCTGTATTATGTTATGTTACACTACGTAAACGTAAAACTTTAAGCAATATACATTACGTACTTAGGTACATAATAAGTATTTATCCCAAACTGAAATCTCATATCCTAAAATTAATCGCTTTTAGGTACAAAACTATCAAATTTAACAAAACGTATTAAAACTTGTTCATGTGGCTATTGAAATTCAACCAAAGTATTGTTCGGTGTACCTGAAGATTGTTGTAGAAACATACAAGTAAGTAGATGACGTATCGTGAGTCACAATTCACAGCTTTTGCGTGATTGAAATTGCACAAACTATTTACTTTTTACAAGTGCACAATGTTTAATCAATATTTATCAATATTAATTGATTGCAGAAATAAATTAATTGTTTGATAATTCATTTATTTTCATTGATTTCGTCTATTATGTAGGTCCCTAAACATGTTTTATAAGTTTTCTAGCAGCAATCTAGTTCCCATAGTAGGTACAAGCTTTGCTTAGTTTGAGACTAGAGGGCTTTTTGTCCAAAAAATGTCCAAGGATTATTTATTTATTTATTAGGTAGTTTAAGTAAGTATTTATAATGTAATACATAGTTGTAACAATATCTTGGCTCCAACTAAACAGTAATAATAGGAAACAAAATTAACATAACAGTGGAATAAAATGTTTATAGTAATTAACATAACACATGCTTTAGTAGGTCAGTGGTATAGGTAGACGACCATGTTATTCTTTGTTATTCTAAACTTCTAAAATCGATTTTGATCCTTGTATTACTGAAATGACTATTTTCATTGGAGTACCCTTGTTATTTCCATTTTGTGATTCCGAAAATCGAGTTTGTCTGTTTGTTGGTCGCGGATCTCGCCTTAACTACTGGACCAATTTCAATGAGACTTATACCATTCGGAAGCCCTTTTTCCGGATTGAAACATACGCTATATTTTATTGAAACCAAAGACGTGGATTCTTAGATACAGCTTGAACTCTCTAAAGCAAAAGCAGCCATTTGCTATGAGGTTCATCGTATGCTGGTTGACAGATATTTTGGTGGAAAGTTTCGCACGCGTACGAAGTCACCTAGTAACCAATACAATCGAAAAACCTCCTGGAAACGGATTTTCCGCGGATGCAAATTGTAGATGCGTTGCGGATGCTTTCAAAATACATGCATAGATATCCATGACATACTAGCTAAGTACCGGAGTGGCATTTATGTTTAGCACGCCCGTATGGACGTCCCGGTTGTTACGAAACACGTCGTTTTTGGGTGTCTAACGTTACTATTATCATTCGTTTTCGCTATCGTTTGTTGAGTCGTCACTCTATTGTAAATTGTAGTCTGTAAACCCATAATAAACTGCAAGGTCGTAGGCGGAGTAGTACCTAGCCACTGTATCTATAGTGGGGGGCACATGACTGCAATTGTATCATTCAGTTTCAGTAGCCGGTGTGTGTCGATTGTCGATCGACTCAAGCTTATCGAAATCGCGATTTATATACGATAGCGAAATAATATTTCATTTATAAAAAAATATATAGATACCTATAGCAAAGTTATAAGAAACACTTCTGGTCTTTTTCAAACAAAGTGTAAATAGGTCGTACAGAATACAAATCTTAAAGACATGGTGTAGTGGTATGTTTGTACAGATGTTCCGGTGTTCGTATAAGCAGAGCGATCCGTGGCGAATTGTCCAAGTTCTTCCTGAGCACGCAGGTTGACTCTCACCAATGGCTACTTTTGAAAGACTCCAACTCTATATTCGTAAAATCGTACACCAATATTTATGATTATAACATAATTAAGTTAAAAGTGTTGAACAAAATTTGTGGTATAATAAGTGTGTAAAGTAGCTATGAAGTCATATGAAATCTCTATTGTGTTGGCGATGCTGATGTTTATTCATGGTAAGTGAATTACTTCTATAAACCTTAGCTAATTTTTCATCAGCCCATCCGTATCTATCATACCAGGTACTGCGTAGTGTTTAGGCATACCGAGGAATAGGTAACACCACATTTTTATCCCAGAAGTAATCTCTTGATCAATCAAATCATGACCTTTGGGCATAGTTTGGGCAACGTTGCTAACCGCATTACCCTCTTTATCTATCTCGCTGTGGTATTTCATAGCTTTTCATCTGATGCTCTTTTGTTAGACATAGGCGCGCAATGCGAGCGAGGTCGTATAGCTACCTTCGCTCGATGGTCGGGAGTGTCTCCGGACAAAGCGACACCTGTGTTCGTGTACTCTGCAAGTGGTGACGAAGATTCTCTTACTGGATCCTGTCTCTCAAGATGTAAGGAGTTGGAAGACTGCGCAGCGGTCGTCGTGATGTATAGCAGAGGAAATTGCCAGGGAGTTGCGGCTATGCATGATACACTACTGAAGGTTGATAACGACGCGGCTTATTTCAAGAAGATCTGTCTACCCGGTATGAATACACTTTTATTATTATTATTTACTAGCTTCCGCCTGCGACTTCATTCGCGTCACGTTGGATCCCGTTGATTTTTCGGGATAAAAAGTAGCCTATGTGTTAATCCAGGTCACGGACTATATTCCGAGTTTCATCCAAATCGGATCTGTAGTTTTTGCGTGAAAGAGGAACAAACAAACATACATCAATACATTCATACATCCTCACAAAGTTTTGCGTTTATATTATTACGTAAATAGGATAGGATTTATTTGCGCGCGGCTTTAAAAAACGAGGAGATGACAGCAGATTTAGCAGCTATTTTAGCTAGCGCAGCTTTAGAAGACCAAAAAAAAATATATAAATATACCCTGTAGAGCATCTGTGACGACGGAACGAAGGAGTCTTGACTTCGCGATTTTACATTTGGAATTGCTAGTCAAAAACTAGCCTTTCCAACCAGTAATAATAACAGTCTAGTCTACGAATAGTCCCATTGTATTTTGTAGCCTAAATTGTGTTCTAGAATTTAAAAACATATAGCAAACATTAACTTTGAAAATGTGAACTTTTGTTAACAATATTTCTGTACATATAGTGCAAGAAGAATGCAGCCACCGCTGGTGGGCTCTGGAGAGTACCCCAGGGTACCACTTACACGCAGACGGTCTACGCTCGAAGGTGGTATACAACACCACGGTGCAAGAATGCTACGAAGCATTACTGGTACCCAACAGGGAGAAGCTTTATCGGTGAGTTTCTTAAACTTGACTGTTTTCAAATCTAAACAGCGAATTATTCTCATGGAATTAGGGGTTGAATTCTACCGAAAATAATCGATTTCAGAGTTCACCAGTCTTCGTAATGTTTTCGATACCTACCTGTACGCTGGGTTGGTTGACATGAAAAATTTCTTTGGGTTTGTAGCAATCATTGGATCAAGATAAAACAGATCAACTAAAAACCATAACTTTCCTTTGTTTACAATGATAAGACAAAAAGTTTTCTCAATTACGTGTATTACGTAAAAAGTTCGATCCTATTGTTCTTCAAAGTGAGGGCTTTGGATACCGTAGTAGTTAATTGCATCATAGGCCGCTTCAATACCAATACCATGCTTTTCTTTCTATATAAATAAACCAGAATATTTGGCTCTCTAGAGAACACTTAAATTTTCCGCAATAATAAACAAAAAAAAATATTCCTGAAAACTTAGCATAATAAAAATTACCATACTAACATTACTTTGTAAATATTATTATAGGTAGGTTACTAAACAGTTCAAATAATACTTACATAACAAAACCTACAAGCTACTAGATCATAATAACGAGTGTTAATAAATCTTCAAATAATATCCATCTACGCAATCGTCAACTATTTGTCCGTTGTTGGTGGAAAATAAATAAGGATTCCTAATTTCTTGTCGAGAATGTTGTGAGCGTAGACTGGAGCGTATGGGCGTGATAGTGGAACCGTTCTTTTGGGCCGATATCCTGAAGCACCTAATTATCTTACCGTGTTATGTCATCGAGGAGGCTACGTGTTACGCTTTCTTTACCATAATATTGGTAACTTCTAATGACATAACATAATATTAGCACTACTAATGTTTATTATCAACTCTAGGTAACTTATCGAGTTCCACAGGGTGACTGACCTAGCTATGCATTGGTGATGTTTTATTTTCTTGACAGTTTTAATTTATTCTGGCAGGTCAGCTCAATGGTTAGGCCCAGACGGCAACTTCGACGCTGAGGTGATAAAAACTTCAGATGTAGATACCGGCAGTTGTGTGTTACATCAAGAAGACAAATTCACTGAGCCAGAATCATACAGAGTGTCAAACTACTACACGTTTTATCTCGAGAATCAGTGCAGGCATGATTGTGAGTTGGAAAAACACTACTTAAATATGTAATTCCTTACATAATATTATTCCTACATAATTATAGTTAGGTATAGGTTATTTTATATTTCGACCAACGTAAAAATTTATTTCAATTCTAACATTCGACTTAACTCAAAAGCGATACCTTAGCCAATTTCACCATAATTTGAATTTGATTTTTTAGGTGGGGATAAATAAAATACATTCTCTTGGTATAATTTTCTAAAATTTGCGTCTATTTCAGATCTTAAGAAAATAGACAGATGCTCGTACGAAGAATATTATAATCAAACACTGAAACACGTGGAGTTCACCATAAAGAACAATACTAAAGATGAGGTGAGTTGAGATCATAATTATAACAATTTTCCTTGTAATTTTCTGTTTTTCTCAACATCAACGATGCATAAAAACTGTTCATTATAATAGCACCAGGGTCGTTTTAAGTGCAGGGGGGAATAGCAATTATTACTTTAAAAGTCTGGTCGTAGTTTTTGTTCAAATCAGTGTTCAAACTGTGCCTTTTCACCAAAAACATTTACAATAAAACAAGCACAACTCTGTGAAGATATCAATTTACGTTTCCACCGCCAAATCTTGTGCATGTTTGACATTTTGAATCTTATGGAGATTGTATGTAAAGATTTTCTTGATTCTAAAAAGAAATCGTAAGAATTGTATTGTAAGGCACAGTAAGGTCCAACTTGAAAGAAGTGCTTGCCCTTTCTTTCTTAAACACGAGTTACACCAACGCGAAGTTATACTAACTTGACTATCCTTTCTGTCTTTGACAAATAATCTATTTGTATGTAAGTTACATTACATTACGTACGTATTCAATAATCTGACGTTGCCAGCATAGTCATTATCTGACTCGAACAATCGTAAAATACCTAACGCATGCACTATCTATGAATATTTCTGTAGGACAGGCATTCAGTTAAAAAGATAAACCTATTGTTAGGCTGTGCTGTAACCGCTTACCGTGGCAAATTACTGATAATCTATGATATTACCTGTCTCTTAACCAACGGATACAATCGTTGAAAATTATCCTATTAATATTATAAACGCGAAAGTTTGCGAGGATGTATGTATGGATGTATGTATGTGTGTTCTTCTTTCACGCAAAAACTACCGGTCCGATTTGGATGAAACTTGGAATATATATTGTCTGTGACGTAGATTAACACATAGGCTAATTTTTATCCCGGAAAATCAACGGGATGGGGGACGCGAGCGAAGTCACGGGTGGAGGCTAGTTACAAATAAAGTTAATACCAAGGAGTTTAGGTAAAATGATTATGTAAATTACTTGCGCGATTCGATATTCTCATGATTCTATTGAATGAAGGAGAATATTCAGGTCAATGGAAGTTACGATTTGTCGTGCAAATAACTATGGTTTTGTTCTACTTACATACCTACCTACTACTGACAGTTACAGAAGCGATTAGCTTTACAGCAGTTGCATTAGGTACTTTTTTTAGCGTTCAGATGGTAAAATCAGCATTTATGTATGTGTTTTATTTTGATCAAAATAATCATAATCGAACTTTCAAAATTCATCCACAGTGCAAACGAGCGTGCGAAACAGAGGTTAGATTTATATGCAGAGGATTCACATGGCGAGCGGGGCGAGGGCGGGGTATATGCGACTTGCACAGCGAAGACTTGGTCACCACTGGCTCTTGGCTGTTGCGGCGGACCTCGCAAGCTACCTACTATCGACGGGTCATCTGTCTCAATAGTAAGAAAATTATTTAATTTTAAACCAACTACGAGTATGGGGTTCTTTTTGAAGGTTTGGTGGTACTCCGTTTAACTGATGATTGAGGTGAAATCATTTTTATTTACGGGAGAACAGAAGAGCGACTAAAGATTCGCTTTACATCAGTGGGCAGGCAGCTTTACACTTGTATAAATAGTGGCGAATTAAGACTTGTAGAGTTACACTGCGCATGGCGCGGCAGTTTAATAACCGCGTAGTGTGACTCTACTGCACTTTGAAAGTGTCAATCGGATATCTCCCTATCTTATATCTCTCTAACATAGTGCAACCAAGAAAGAAACATTGACATAGAAAATTCTTATTTCCAGTGACAGTAGACTGCGAGCCATCAAACCTGGTTGTAACGTACCGACCGCGGGGTTTGTTCCGCGGCCGTATGTACGTTCCGGGACATGGCGAGCGATGTAGTGCACGCGCGGTTAATGGCGTTGTTACCCTCACGCTGCCCATGCACGGGGATTGTGATGTCAACTTTGCTTATGGGATATCTAATGGTCCTAATGGTGTTATTAACAGGTATCAAATTACTTTAAAATGAGATGTTATCTACTCGATTCATAAAATCTTTACCTTGCTACTACCCTAGTAAGCACTCAAGATCCTTTAAGATTTTGTAAAACATAGTCGAAGATAGAGCTGGTTGAAATAACCGGCTCTCATTATGGACCTTGTCTGCTATTAAGAATTATTACTATTATGAGAACTATAATACTTTATCAGACACATTTGGGTTTATCATCAGTACACAAATATTTGTTATCGAACATACAGCGCAGGAGGTTAATCTATTACCAACTAAGCTGTGAAGTCAGTCAGCTGTCACCGGACTAATTATCTTTTGTAATCTGTTGCTTTTATGTAAATGTTGGACCACTATCACACTTGCGGTCGAAGAAGTAGCACGTCACGCACGTGTACCTAGAAGAAACCTTTTCTCTTGAAACGATAATAATTTACAGGACAATGGCGTATGTTATGGTGATGATCCAAAACAACCCCATCATTCAAACCGCTGGTGATAGATGGGTCCGAGTGGGCTGCTCTCCTGGGGCACAAGCAGCCACGCAAGTTGATGCAACCGTCTCTGTTCGAGATACTGGGTAAGAGATATTTATATTGAGTAATACCCCCCGGTCACGATCTAGAAGCAGGAGTTAGAAGCACTTTGTGTTTCTGGTTATGTCTCAAAGTTTAAGGGTGCTTTTACAACAGAGCTAAGCTACGTCGCTAAGGATGTGTTTGACATCCACCAATATGAAAACAAATGATCAATTCGTTTCACAAACACATCCTTAGCAACGTAGCTTAGCTCTGGTGGAAAAGCACCCTTAGGCTTGTATGCTGACTTGTCAAGCACTGATCCGGACTCAAGGACTCAAGCATATATTTTTGTATGTTTAAGCAAATCTATGCTTGAGTAACGATTTCTTTATCAGAATAAGGGTCTTAAACACTAGGCAATAAAAATGCGCATAAGTAAACAAGCTTACGGCCCACTTGATGATAAGCGTTACAGCAACATTATAGTTGGATAAAAAGATATCTTAGTAAAATGAAGATATAAGAGTGTCAATAATAGTGTGGACAAATTCTAAATTTTTACTGAATAATTACTGAACATTTATTGCAGAAAGCCATCTTCAACAAGCGAGTTGTCAAGCGCTTCTGGTCCAAACAGCGCCAGCGCTATTTACGGAGCTAGTTTAGCTCCTCTCACAATGTATGTGGTTCGCGGTGGTGAGAGCGAGACGACAATAGCGAGGTCTGAAGCGGCCGGGGCAGTCGCTTTGGGAGAGCCTTTAATACTCATTATTGAAACTACTGGTAAGTTATTAGTTTGCTAATACTACTAACAAACTAATACTCGAGTGGAGACCGCGTTTAGGTAAGCGTAGGGTAGGACGCCCTCCGGCTAGGTGGGGTGACGATTTGAGACATGTAGCTGGCAAACACTGGATGAGAAGGATGGCGCGTCTTGAGAGAGACCTACGTCCAGCAGTGGACCGATATAGGTTGTTGATGATGATGATGATGACTCAGTAGAATTGGAACCATTATTAGTGTCACTAAAACGGAGAGATGCAGGTTCTATTTTCTAAGGTGAATGTCGAATATTTACTAAAACATTATCATCATAATGTGCTTTAAGATTATATTGATAATTGTTTCCAGAAATGGCGGAGATTAAGCCGTACCATTTGGTGGCGTCTTCACAGCTCGGTGATAGCTCCGTTTTACTTCTCGATAGCAGAGGCTGCCCGACTGGACAAGTGAGTACTTTGACCTACTAACTTAAGGGTTTGCTAGCCAAAGATATTGGCGTAGGGGCTGCTAGTGACACTTACAACTGAGCGCTGTCGTATTTTGGAGTCCGAGCTTTTGGCTAAACGTAACTAAACGTAACAGTTTAAATAAATATTAAAGTAACTTTCACAGAACAAAAACCTTTAGAACAATCTATGAGTATCGGCTCAGTCTTAAACTAACTAAAACATTGCGATTTCAAATATGTCATAAAAAATTCTTCTTCTTCTTCTCTTCAATAATGGCCTGTGTCCGTCATTTCGACAGACAATTTTGCCAATGTCAAGTGTTAAAATTGTATTAAATAAGTCAAGTCAAGTCATTTGTCAAGTCGGCTGTCGTTTGTTTTGAAAAGAAAATGGTGGATTTCCTCTTCAAAACCTAACACAAATTTTCACATTCAGAAAAACCACTTTACACACATTTATTCCAATGGCTCACACTTTATGTTACGACCTAAGTATTATTGGTTAAAATTCCACCAAAATTAAACAACAATACTCACAATAACACAAGAAAAACTATTAAAATAAAAGTGCTATGTGTCGTTTCAAAAAATGTCAAAACTCGTGTCATAAAAAATTCTATGTCTATAAAAATGTTATAAAGAATTCAAAGAAGTCTGTCTGTCATCGTAATAACATTTTTCATGTTATTTCTACAGGTAGATTTCCCATCGTTCACACGTTCGTGGCTAAGCGGCACTCAGCGTTTATCGGCTCGTTTCAAAGCATTCCGCTTCCCAACTTCACACGTGGTGCGGTTTGCGCTGATGGTTCGCTTCTGTGAAGATAAATGCCCTGAGGTATGAAGTCTTTAGTTTCTGTGATTTGCTAAGTGACTTGTTTTTGGCTAGTAACGCAATGGTTTCTAAATAGCTTTTGCATCTTTTCAAGACCATTTATATTTAGTTAGGTAACTGCGTCAAGGGCCAATTTGTGGCCTTTCGTAAGACACTAGTGCCCAGCGGGCCTAGGATGCGCACGCGAGATATTTGTCATGTCGTTCTGTCAAAATGTAAGCATTTTGTACCAGTTTTAGAATTTTTGCATTATCTGTGGCAATGTTGTCGACAAAACGCGCCTTGAATCTTCAACTTTTGACATTTCTGCATGACTATTATCTCTTCCTCAGAGAGGTACGACGACTAACAAGTGTCAAAAGTGTACAATAACAAGGCGCGTTTTGTCGACAACATTACCACAGATAATGCAAAAGTTTAAAAACTAGTGCAAAATGCTTACATTTTGACAGAACGACATGACAAAATATCTCGCGTGCGCATCCTAGGCCTGCAGGACGCTTGGTATTTTTATTTAAAAAGTTTGCGTTTTTTTAGCTTGGACGGGCTTTATCCAAAGAAAATAAGTGGTCAATATGATACGAATATGTATTTACAGGCAAATTGCGGCAAATCCCAAGCTCGGACCGCCCGCCAAACTAATGACACATACTACAATCTCGAAGAATCTCCAGCCGCCGTACAATCCATCGAAAGGCGTCGTACGGGCAATGTGGTCGCTCAAGGTGGCACCACTGACTGTGGGGGCCAAGTCTATGGGGACAGCGTGTCTCTTTTACTCGAGATGATGGTCGACTCTAAGGATATTATCTCTACGGACACAATGATTCGCGCTGACCATCGCTCCACACTCGGTAAGTTACTAGAATACATAGGCCACCACTATTAAGGCCAAACCTATAGGCGCAGCAGAGGATCCATAAATTGACTACATAAATTATTTCGTTGGACAATATCATCCGCGCTGACCATCGCTCCACACTCGGTAGTTACCTACTACAATACACAGACACCAGATGATCATTGACTCCAAAAACTCTACGGACACTGATCAGTGATGACCATCGCTCTACGTTCGGTAAGTTACCAAAATATACAGGAGGCTAACACTATGGGGGCCAAACCCATATGCTTGGCCCCCAGTGTTGGCCTCCTACAACGTGTTCCTTCTACTAGAGAGAACTGGGTATTATGTCTGTGTTTTCCAAAATGCGTAAACAATTCAATTCACTTCTGTGTAGCAGACCGGGAAATGATTGCATTAGTTCCTCTGTAAAAGCAATTATCAAGTCAGTGATCACACGAGCGAGACATCGATTACGTCTTCATTGAATTAGCATCAGCTATGTTACTATTTGCATATCCTACTTATTTAAATTCGATCCGTGTAACGCCGTTCGAATTATTCATAACATTGTTTATGGAAGTAATCAATCTGGCACTTATGTAACACATGGTATATAATGGACAGTTATCACACAAAACATTTCGTCTCGTTTGTCTCATCGTTTATACTGCGGTCGGCGGATCTAGGCAATCGTGAATAAGCCGTTAGTGATGTGTGAAGACAATTTTGTTCGAAAAAGCTCCATTGTGCATCCAAACCGGTAACTACACGATTGCTTAGCTAAGCTGACTATATTATACATAGATAGAAAAACTGCACACATAAATTGTGCAACCGAAAGAAACCCAAAAACTGTCCAAGTGCGAGCCAGACTTGCTTACGAAGGGTTCCGTACCATTATTTATAAAAACAGCATAAAAAAAATCACGTTTGTTGTAGGTACGGGAGCCCCCTTAAATATTTATTTGATTCTGTGTTTTTAGTATTTGTTGTTATAGCGGCAACAGAAATACACATATTTTATTCCAGCGGAAACTAGAAGTGATATCGACGGGGCGGTGGTGTGCGTCCACGAGTTATTGCTGGTCGCTCTGGCTTTAGCGTGGCTCGCAGTACAGGTCTTACTACTTCTCGGCTGCTGTGTTCTCGTCAAAAGGTGAATACAATATCCATTCATATCGTGCTCTGTGTCGTAGGCCATTATTATAGGGATATAATTAACATCATGGTGGTTTGGCGGGCCATATTATGCACTAGCTGCCGACCGCGACGTCACTCGCGTCCCGTTTGATACTGTTGATTTTCCGGGATAAAAGTAGTCTATGTGTTAATCCAAGTTACGAACTATATGTATATACTAGGTGCCGCCCGCGACTTCGTTCGCGTCCCATTGGATCCCGTTGGTTTTTCGGGATAGAAAGTAGCCTATGTGTTAATCCAGGTCACGAACAATATATATTCCAAGTTTCATCCAAATCGGATCAGTAGTTTTTACGTGAAAGAGTAACAAACATCCATACATCCATCCATACTTACAAACTTTCGCGTTTATAATATTAGTAGGAGTAGGATTCCAAGTTTCATTTCATTTTTTTATGTGATTTTGGTGCAGGTACCGTAACTTAGCGGAGCTCAGTATGCAGAAAGATTACCATTCGTTCGACAACGTTGGCTTTGACACCGGATCAACGCATCGACGAGTGCACTGGCCCGATCAGAACATAGAAATACTCCATACATAATAAAAATGCTATTATTTCTCCCAGTCAACGAATATTCAAGCTATGTGTCTGTCGTTAGGTTCGTCAATAGAATACTTCGCCGTGCACAGAGAGGCAATAAACAATGCATACCACTTAGCATTAGGTGGGCCCTCTACTTGTTAACTATCACCGCCGTGAAGGTTGGTCTAATAATTTATTCCTATTTTTAGTTTTGTAAGTACATAGGTTTAGAAATGATAGGTATCTATCTATAGGTTACTTATTTATTCCGTCCGATCCGCTGTTTGTTGCTGTAATTGAATAAAAATTTAGGAAAAATAAAATAAAGTTACTACAAATAAATCAACCGCAACTTTTTATTTACATTGCACTAGATTGCTACTATTTCCAACATTTTTTTTGGTAGGATTTTCCTTGTTTTGTTTGCGTAATAAATAAATTAGCTAGGTCTCCATGCATGCATAGGTCGCGCTGAAATTCAGTGAGAAAATGAATCTGTCATGATTTGATTCAGGTTATCCAAATAAAATTATGTTACATGCCTATAGTTTTCCCTCTAGAAAACTTTGCTCTCGTAACCGTTACCTAACATCACCAAATATTTTCAGCTCTATTTTTATAAAATAAAAATGTGAAAAAGTTAATTTTCTTAGTTGCACTGCCAAAGTGCTTTCCACTATAGAAGTACCCGAGATAATGCAACGCCGGGCATTTTAGTCGTGCAAATGCCAAAGTCTAGGAACTTCTCATAAGAAAGGAGTAATTTTTTTTCCGTTGTGGTATTGCTAGACATTGCCTAGAAGTAATTATTGCGTGGTATTGCTAGCGTGGGTTATGGGCGGTGCGGCTGCAGGCGGTGGTGCTGACGCCAATCTAGAGGATCCTCTTGGAGCCGCCTGCCTGACACTCTGCCGATTAGAAGCCGCGTTGTAGTGGTAACCGTCGAACTTGTCGCCTGTCCCGGGAGTCGGGAATGTTGCTGTGCCCATGTACATTATCTGAAATGATGTAAGTTGTTTGATATAATAGAATTGGGGTAAATACCTACTTCTCAGGGAATTGCCAAATAAAAAACATTTTTTCTCGCAATGCATATTTACGTATTAATAGCAATCATGCACATTGTTAGACATAGGTAAACCTAAAGATACAGGTGAACGAGATCGCTTTTTTCCCCGTGGTACAGCTTTCCCCTTTTGGAGAAAAAAAACAAAGATGAGACCTGCTAGGAGAATCTATGTAAACGGGGTAGGTACCTTGAGAGCTAGCCTAAGCTCGCGGTGACAATAATCCATGTGCATAAATCGCAGCTGCTACCATAACGAGGTGAAGAACTGGGTTACCTGAGGTTTGTACCCGTCAGGGCCAGCTTCGTACTCCACAAGCTGCATGCGACCGTCGGGAAGTAGCACGTGGTAGGAGCCGGTCGCGTGGTCTTCCTTCCGCTTCTCGTTGTGCCCGAAGTCCAAGCTCACACCGTTGTCTTGCACGTCGTATGAGAAATCGTAGTTGGCGGGTAACTGTCGCAGTACAATTTTATAAGACTCAAACCACGCACTCAGGGACATAATGCTGCGCGTGAAATAAAAGATTAGGTACGTGGTAGGTAGGTATATACAAATGGCGTCGAGAGTAGATTGGTAGGGAACGAGCCACTTCCACTGCGTCAACTGCGACGCCAAGACCACGGCGACCGACGGTCGGTATTCTAACTAAAGAAGGTTCGTATACGACATTTAGGTATGGTACGACTTACCGTTGGTTCAGGGGCTGGTTTCTTGCCTCCTCCGATTTTCGGAGGCAGATACTCTTGTGCTGACGTGATCCATAGCGACGTTAGCGTCAGTAACGTAATCTAGAAAACGAAAGTGTTTGACTGAGTGATAAGACTATAACGATTTTGAACTTTTTCAAATGTAACGGCAAAGCTTACACAAACAATTTTCCACATTTTTTTGGATGGTGGTCCGTCTGCAAAGGCTACCGTAGCAGATTTAGGGCATTTGTGTAAAATCGCGAAGTTTATAAACCCGCAGGGCTGCGGTTGCGGTGCCGCCTCCTGGCATTCTTCATTACAAAGAAGCACGATCCACGAAAATGTTGAAACTGTTCAATTATTTCTACCGATTGAGTAATTGGGTTGGGTGTAGACAAGGACATTTTTGAAAATAATCTAGGTACCTAGGTACTTACCTACCTAAGTTACATAATATGTGTACAATATTGTGATGGTAAGTGGGCTCTAAAAAGGAAAAAAAAAACATTTCTGTGGTTCGTTCAGGGCAGTAGAGTACCTACCTACCTAAAACTGCTGCCAAGCATTGAAGCTCGCATTAATATAGGTAGCATTAATATAGTATAGGTAGGTACCTACCTACGGTTTGAACGGTGTGATAATGAGTGCCGGTCATTGAGTTGGTTCCGACTTCCTCCGATGCAAACGACTAGTGTTGGACGCAGTGCGATGCCTCACAGGGTTCGTCCACTGTGAGTAGTAAGTACCTAGGTAATTCCTGTGGCCCGTATACCATCTAGCTATCTAGCCATCGCGCCAGTTAACGTATATGGTAGGTATACCTACATAACGTCAGTGTACGTGTGTGTACGTATGATACATATAGTATAAAATAATTATCCATAACAACGGGTCTTGTGCGGCCTGCTTTACGCAAAGTCATCGTTCCATTGAGCGGGAGTCCGCCGCGCAGTTTATCGGCGCGCCCTCAACGCTGTGGTACCCGCGGCACCCGTGCGGCCGTGGTACCTACTATTCCATTTTGACAGTTGACAGTTTAGACCAGCTGCTGCTAAGTCAGCAGCCAGCATCAAGATTATTGATTGATTGATTGCTTCCATGTATTGCACAGCATGATCATTCGTATCACAATAATGTTTACCACGATAATACGTAACAACCCAAAACATATTTTGAATTATCGCGCTAAATATTATTTGCAGTACAATATCAAGTTGGCGATAATCAATGAGGTCGATCTAATTTAGGTCTACTTTATGTACAGCTGTGACACGCAACACGATACTGCGTAGCCTAATAATTCAATCCAGTGACACGGTATCGTATTTTACGTTATTTTATACATTAACATGCTGTGCATTATTTTTCTGTACATTTGGATTGATTGTCCAAGTCAAGAGGTTATGTATTTTTTGTAGGGATTGGTTGGACTGATTTTCGTGATTTTCTTGAGTTTTCCTCGTCTTCAGTATCTTATAGAGTAAAATTCTCTACATTGGAGTAAAATTAAATTTGTGAAAACGGCACCTATCATAATTAATTTGTCTCTGCAAGAGATATGAACCTAAAGATAAGAAGCTACCTCCTGATAAAGTTCAAGTGATCAACCTCTCAAGTTGCTGATTAAAAATGAATTCTTTACTGAGGGGCAGGCTTCTGTACCGTGCGTTCAGCACTTCGGTAGTGCGTCAATGTGCACAGCCACCGAAGAAGCCCGCAAAGAAGTTCTTCGGGCCTATAACATGGAAGTCCATGGCAGCAACAGCTCTAGTCGGCGGTGGCCTCACCGGTTTCATGCTATACGTAAGAAAGGAAAAGCAAGAAGCTGTAGACCGGGACAGAAAGCGGCAGCTTGGTAAAGCGAAGATTGGAGGAAACTTTGAGCTCGTAGATCCAGAGGTGAGAATATATTTACTTAGAAGTATGTACCTATGTAGTAATATAACTAGGGAAGTACCCTTTATTTTTTACACACTAACATCCTTCAATATTTACAGGGCAAACTAGTCAAAAGCACAGACTTATTAGGGAAGTGGCTGCTAATATACTTTGGATTCACTCACTGTCCAGATATTTGTCCCGATGAACTAGAAAAACTAGCTGAGGTTGTGAATTTGCATGGTGAGAAATATTGATAATTTTTTTTATACAAATTGGTAGTACCTTTCTCATTGGTGGAATAAATAATCTCTTTTTTGGTTACAGACAAATCACCGAAACCACCAGCACTGCAACCACTTTTTATATCTGTTGACCCTCAAAGAGATACTCCTGAGATTGTTGGAAAGTAAGTACCTACCTACCCTACATCATTTGAAAATGCATCCATGTAAGCTAATTAGAATTAAATAGAGTAATTAACTTGATTTAAATTATTTACAGGTATTGTAAGGAGTTCTCTCCAAGATTCCTTGGTCTGACAGGCACCAAGGAGCAAATCCAGGAGGCTTGCAGGTCATACCGAGTGTACTTCAGTGCTGGACCACAGGATGTTGACAGTGATTACATTGTAAGTACACCCACCTATTACAAAATAAGTGACATGGTCAAGTTGTGGTTTGGAATGAAATAGAAACTCACGGGCAACACATTCTATACAGATTTCAGAATTATCTGAATCAAATTTTCATTAACTTCTTCACTGAGAATGTCATTTTTATTGCACACCTTTGGAGCTAAACTAGCGATATCTAGCTATATGCTTATTGCTACAAAGTCCAACTGCTCTTCCCTCTATAATACTTTTTTCAGGTAGACATCTGAAAAAGTCGTTTTTGGTGGACCACTGTCCTGAAGATGACAAACAATGAAGATAAACCAATTTTACTGTTTCAGGTGGACCACACTATAATCATTTACTTGGTGAATCCTGATGGAGAATTTGTAGATTATTACGGTCAGAACAGAAACGCCAAAGAAATCTATGACTCAATGCTGATAAATATTCATAAATTCTATGAAGCAAAAAAAGGGTCTTGGTTTTAAGCATTTCTTCTATTAGCTATTTAAAAAATATTGTTTATGTTAAGTAATTAAAAGATATTTTGTAGTATTATACAATGTTTTTTATCACTTTTTTTATCTTATAAGACAACTAAATGAAAGATAATAAATTATTAGGTAAGTAGGTGCAGTTCTTTGACAAATCATCTTTTCTTAACCTATCTTTGGTTTTATTGTAAGGTTCAATTAACGTTCAACTACCTGAACTTGTTGCAGACATGCTCACTCCGATCTCATTAACAGTTACTATGTTCACTCCACTATCTTCACCATTATCATTGCTCATAAAACTAACTGTATTGGTGCTTCCTAGTACAATCACGTGGGTTTTGACGTTATTCTCTTGGAACACTAATTCCTGGCTTACATCAAATGTCTCGTGTGTGCCTAACGTGAGTTCCATGATCGCATTTGGGATATCATTTTCGATTTGCTGCATCGGAACTGTTACTACTTCGCTTTGTTCATTTTCTATAAGCTTATTCATTATATTCGCTTTTGTGACTGTTTTATCTTTGGAGTGTCTTCTCTTTGATTTATTCTTTTCAAAGGCTTTTATATGCTTTATGAGCAGTGATTTTGATGTAAACTTGGATTCACATTTGGCACATTCAAATGGTTTCTCACCTGGAAAAAGTAAAGACATGGTTATAATGTAATTATTTCTATGTTTATATAAAAAACATGATTGCCTCAGGATAGTTTACAGGTTGAGGTAGCCAGAGACATGAAAATATTTGGCACAAATAGGGCATAGATTACATAAAATATCTTACCAGTGTGAGCGCGGCAGTGATCGCGTAGCAAAGACGCTGTAACGTATTTCTTAGGACAGGCGCTGCAGGCGAAGGGACGTTCGCCCGAATGTTGACGCATGTGCAGCTTCATATTGAGTCTGGCAAAGCTGAAAAATCATTAGGTACAATATTGGTAAATAGATGCAAAACTTTAATAATCCTGCGCCTGAACAGATCGAGGTAATCCGAATAGTATGGACACAAACAAGTCGTGTCAACTACCGTACGGTAACCGGTTACCATCAGAGGGGTCGTACGTAAGCTTGTCTGCCTACGTGTAGTATTAGCCTAAGATCCCGCTATACAACGACCTTCACCGAGCTGGTTAATGGATGAAAACTATTTTATTAACAATTAAATGAATATGTCAATGACTGAAATTTTTTAGACAACCCATTTGCAATATATTTATTGACATATTTAATTGATAATAACATAGTTTTCATCGATTAACCAGCTCGGTGAAGGTCGTTGTATAGCGGGATCCTGTACTATATACTTATAAAGAAATGTACGTCATTACGAATACGCATTCAGATTCATTGAATATCTTTGTAAATAATTTACCTCTTCCCACAAACTTTGCACTTGTACGGACGCTCTCCGGTGTGCGTGCGCTCGTGACTCTTGAGCGATGAGCCTGATGAGAACTTGCTGTCACAGTGTGTACACGCGTAAGGTTTCTCTCCTGAAAATAACATAATAAAGGTAGAGTAAAAGATAAGAGAGATAAAGTAAATAAATATATATATATAGAGAGAGAGAGTAACAAACGAAAATAATGTGACCAACATAATTTTTTGTATTTTTACAATTTCCCTAGAGATCTGTGATACATAAACTCGTAGAAGTATTACAGTTGTGCGAGCCCATTTTCAACGACTGAAAAACCAGTGATTTTTATTACCTGTCATATTCAGTCACCCAATGAATATGTAATGTTGAAGAGCAACGCACTACTTCGATTATTTATCTAGCTAGACTAACAAGTATAACAAAGACATTTGGTTTTGTTGGTCTGTAAACTCTGAACTGGAACACACAATTTCACTACCTGTATGGGTCCGCATATGCAGTCGCATATTTGAGCTCTGTATAAATGTTTTGCCGCAGATCGAACAGACGTACGGTTTCTCCCCCGTGTGTGTCCGGTGATGAGTGCTTCGCGTCGACTCGTGACGGAAACTATAAGAGAATACACAGATAGTCAAAACTAGATTTAGGTTTTTTAGAAACGGCGTTTATGTTACCTAAACAATGTATATACCAGAAATAAAATAAGGAAAGCATACAACCCTGTGAGACTCTACAACAATTAGTGTCATTTGAACATACAATTTTCAATAGTTTATTTTATGGCATCCTAGGTATGACACAAATTATATACAAGAGAGTAATGAAATAATTGCTTACTATCATATGTGTATTATTATTTGTCTGTCAGTTATTATTAGATTATAAAAAAACTGTAACTAGGATCGTATCAAAAGCTTTACCTAATTCGAGTAAAATAGGAAATGAAAAATTATACTTTGATTTGGTTCGCTTACCGTTTGTCACAGAATACGCATGCATATGGCTTGAGATCGGAATGCACGAGCTGGTGGGACGATAAAAGTCGCGGAGAAGAGAACGCTTTGCCGCAAACTATGCATTGAAACGGCCTCTCGCCGCTGTGATGCGTCATGTGTGCCATTAGCTGGCAGTTATCGATGAATCTGGAGATGAACATGACATTTTTATGCAAAGTATTAGTGCCGAAATACAATAGGGTGCATGGTGCTTGATAAGCAAGCAAGCTCGTATGAGTTAGTAGCCAACTCTGTTGACGGAGTTTTTAGGCCGCCTTATGCTGCCTTCCGAAAGACGGAAGCGCTCAGATGTAAATGCCACTAACGGTCACCCATCCAAATAGTGACCGCATAGAACGTCGCATATCATAGACAATCGGTGAAGAGGACTAAACAAGCTACGCCACGAACGCTTCTATGGTGCTAGTGACATTAACTCTGACTACCTCTCTTATACATTCTCAACGACTTTCAGCTCTCAGAAATCTCAAGGGTTGTCTACAGTGGTTAAGCCAATTACAGTCACGAGCATAATAATTATTTTCTTTTTAGATCTAACGCAAAAATCTTCCCAGTTACGAACTACTTCGCTTTTTTGATACAATTGGGTTATTTTGAGAAAGTGCTTTATATGGCTCGAGTATATACAAAGTGACCTACCTCTTGCCACAGTCGGGACAAACGTATTTCTTCTCCACTTGCTCTCCAGTGTGAACGCGCAAGTGACGTCTCAGCGCGTAGTTCTCAACGAATGCCTTACCGCAAGTTTCGCATGAGAACCGCTTTGTGTCCATATGCCGCTGGGTGTGACGACGGAACTCTGTTCTTCCTAATTTAACAATAGATATGTGAGAGAGCGTCAATTTATTCATAAGTTCGGTGAAGTAAAAAGCAGTGGACGTCTTTCGGATAAATAAATAAATATAAATACCATCCAAAGATACTACCTCTTCTAATAGTGTACCTAATACCTAATAAAAAAATTAAAGTATACTTTCTTACCCGAGTCTCTCTTTTATAAGGCTACAGTAGGAAAATGTCTCTCTTTTATACCTAAATGGAAAATCTTGGACAAACCTTTAAATTCCTTATTGCAAATAATACATTTCCATGGGCCCTTGTTGTGAACAATACTGTGCAATTTAAAATCATTTTCAGTGATGAATGTTTCACTGCATTCATTACATGGAAAGGGTCTATCTGTTGTACCATGATTTTTGTTTTGATGAGCTTTTAATAGCTTTAACTGAGTAAACACCTGAAAGCATTACATAAACACAAATAAAGTTTCATCCAAATTGATCCAGACGAGAAGCAAGTTAATATTATAATCTATAGAGGGGATGAATAAATTATGCATTCCTTCAACAAGATAGAGTTGTTATCAATAATTGAATGGACATTATTGTAGGAATATTTCGTAATTGCATTAATAATTTTGATATGGACTAAATTAAAGCAAACATGTGATAGTTCTGTTTATAGAAATAATTATGTTATAAATTACAAAGTGATAATATTTACTTTGTTGATTTACTGAGCTTATTTTCCATTACTAAGGTAATAATAGGTTGTTCAAAGGATGATAATACTCTGCTAAAAATTCTGTGTACGAAAGAAGTACCTACAGAATATAAGTACTTATACATATACATACAATACAATACTAATAATATGGTGCCATCTGTCGGAATTAAGATTTGGTCTCGCAATCGTAACGCACAACGCTGCGGCACACGGCTCAACGCAGCGCACCGCGTTTGCTCTTCGGCGCTGACGCAGACTGCGACGAAACAAAAAGACGTTTTCCATACGATTATGTGTCCGACGCCGCATGTCGCATACCGCAGCGCTGTGCGTTACGATCGCGAGACCAAATCTTTACAGAACTAATTCTTAAAAAAGCTTTCACTGATAGGTGGTGATATATAAGTACTTACATTATTCCTAAGTGCCATGGGCTACGTTTTTTAGTGCTTAGAAATAGTTATAATATCTTACCTTTGAACAAAGAGAACATGCATATTTGGATTTTTTCTTTTTATTAGTTCTTGAAACTATCACCTCTGTTACAGAGCCAGGATCTAAAACATAATAAAATGCATAAATCAATTCATGGACATAATTTCTCAGCATTCATTGGTTGTTTTGATTGAATTTTTTATATGTTGGTTTGTTCTGTTTATTGTATTTTTGTATGTGTAGTGTAAGTATACCTAGAGTAGCATAAAATAAATAATATCTATTTTAATTCAATCAAACTATTCTTATGCAATACATACCTCTATCGAAGATGGTAATTTTTCTGTAATCAAAAATAAGAATTACAAATAAATCTTCCATAACTAAAAATTAAAAAAAAAAACTTAGGTTTGTACTACAAAAATATTTAGGTTTATTACGATTTTATCTTTCACTCTCACTATAACAAAACCAAGGCAGTCTATTTTAAACACAGATTAACTTTTGTCAGAAGTTGAGAGGCCATTCTAAGTAACCTTGTTAGTTAGTAGCACAGATCATATAAACTAGTAAAATAATGACTTACTTTTCATTTGTGATTGTGTTCTGGACTATGCATAATGTTTCATCCTCACTTAAAATACTCTTTAGGTCCTCGGAATAGTCATTGGCACCTAAAAAAGAAATTTAGAAAAAAGTGACTATCAGTAATTTAGTAGTAATTTAATTTACATGGTTTTAAGATTTACCTGGGTGGAGCTCATCATCCTCAAACTTAACACCTTGATTTGCAATGTTATTTTCACTAAAATACAGATAAATAAATTAATTATCTGTCCAACTTAGAAGTTACCACCAACATTTATTTGACTATGGTTTTTAATTTTTTTTAATACGTCAGGCCGAGGCTTGTGCTTAAAAAACTAAGCTTTTTATATTTCTTTGAAAATCTTTCAAAAATATGTGCTAGAGCCTCAATTCACTATTGATTGTTGTTTTAGCATACAAGCCAAATACTTACACATTATCAGATTTTGGTTCATCTTTAAAAGTGAATTCGCCTTTCAAGATGGACTTCAGCATATAATCGGAATTTTCACATTTAGTCCTAAACTTGAAACAGTGGATCACTTCTGTTTGGCAGTTTGAACATATTCTGCTTGGGAGGACATCATCAACTTGACTTACCTACAATATATTTACATTTTAAAAGATGGAATATAATTTTAGGATTATAGAGCAAACTTGTAATCTATTAATATAATAAATTATTCTGCCACACAGCGGAAACACAATAGAAAGTTATTATACCTACCATTTTATGCTTTACTAGGAGTCGCCCGCGGCGTTGCTCGCGTTCTACCCTTTAGGATGCGACTTTTCAAAATTCCTTTCTTAGTGCACCCCTACACTAGGATACTACCCTCTAAATTTCATACCTCTAAGACTTATAGTTTAGGCTGTGCGTGTCAGCTTCAAAAGAGTTTTATATATACTGATTTACTGGTTTTATGATCAATTCTATACTACGAGGTTAAAGTTGCATAGAAGTCATAAATTTTCTATTGTCATAATGCAAGTGTATTACTATGAATTAGTAAAATGATCAAAGCTTACTTGAATAGATGTCATAGCTTCAAACATATCAGCCAAAACATTATACTCATTGTTGGACGAAAGTGGGTGAAGTACATCATTGCTGGTTGAGAGACATATCCGACAAATATTTTGAAAATTACATTCTTCCGAGCCTAAATATTGGAGCAATGTTAGAGGAATTTCAAATTCTATATTAGGAACATCTTTGTCATCTTCAAGTTTGAATTTTTTTTTAGTATTCATTTTTGTCTTTCTTTTATTTCTGTTGATCTCAATCTGATAGAAAAAAATTAAATATAAATGTAGTTATTAGGTATGTAAGTTATGTAGTAGGTATGAATTTATTATTTTTTGTAAGCCCTTTGTAGCTTGAATATTCTTAGCCTGGGTTAGGTATCTACATGAGAAAATATCAATAGGCAAAATGAAGGAAGAATCGAGGTAGGTAAGTTTACGTGTATGCCGTAGGAACCTACCTTCTTTGGTCGTCGTGTAGCGCTTTATTATGAAGATCACTGTTCTGTTGAGTTTGTAGAGATCTTGCCATTCAGCACTGTTTTTCAAATAGGTAGGCAGGCACATAATCGGTTCAATCAACTGCATGCAATTTTGTTTTGTATTACCAGAAGCTATACACATTTGAAAGGGCTTTTTATGGAACTAAGAAGCTCTGTGTAGTACAAAGATAATTTGATTTAATACTAAAGATACGATGCGATTTAGAAAGGATTTGGACAAAAATACCAATCAAAATAAAAATAATCAATAAAATTTAAAACTAAACAACAAACCAAGCATAACTTCCGTGCCAGTGACAGTTGGGTTGGCTTGATTTGACACTGACATTTTAAAATAATATGGACCATTTTTAATTTAGGAAGCGCCATCTTGTGTTGAGTAGAAATAATTAAAAACTAGAAAATAAATTATACAACCGCAAAAAGTCTATCATTTTCAAAGTAAGTACTTAGTAAGTACCTCAACACAACTTCAATCATCGTTTTCCCATCCACATAACTTATTATTTAGTCTTTACTCAATGCTAGTTCCATTAGAAAGACCGATTTCAATTTGATTACATTACAGCTTCATACTCAGGATGATAATGATGATGTTTCCCACGGGGCAGCGGCGGCGGGGTGGTGTGGTGGCAAGCTACGTTCTAATTATATGGAACAGCAAATTTTATAGGCCTATGGCACATTATGATTGTGTTCCGGTACAGGACATGCGACTCAAGATTTACATTTCTCAAAGTGATCTGCCATGTTCACACAATTTTAGTTTACAATGTTATTGCTAAAAGCGGCTTAGGCTTAGACTTAATTGCCGGATGAGTCTCACGCGCGATCTGATGTTATGTGATGGAGTTGTATGAATCTATGATAATATAAGTATACGATCACAATTTTTTTGTTGTGTAGTTTTGACACTGAAATTAAATAAAAGTTAGCAAATCGATTTGGTACCTACCTTACTATTAAATCTTTGAATAGAAGCAAATGTATAAAGTCGTATTTTGCCCCCAATGATAAAGAGTGACCCGAAGAATAGATAATGTTGTAAATATCTAGAAACGGTGCGGGCGCGCCGCTCAGGCGGTCAAGTTGTCATACCAAACCTACTCTTTCTGGAAGCTGGACCAGCCTGGTGCTTTCCTTCGCTATAATCATCATCATGTTCATTGGCATCACCTCCAGCGAAGACAACGTCAATTCCCACTACGATTACCTGATTTGAAGGACCGAGAGGTGAGTGATGTTTTCGAATATACTTATCGGATGACCTCTTCGTTGAAACAAATAAAGCAATAATAATTTTACGATAGTAGCCATACAGACTTTTAAGTTACTGGATGTTTCTTTCGTGATGTTAGAAATAGAGCAACTCATAAATATGTCTTTTCGTAAAGTATCTTAGGCACTTGTGCCAGTTTAACTTTTTCCAAATTAACGAGTAGGTACCTAGGTACTATCAAAGCGGTGTGAACCTGTTACCAGTTGAAAATCTTTACTTTTCAGAAATTATACCAAGATTTTAAACTCCTTCTGTTACAAAAATGGCTCTGGATTTCATAGCTGGATGCATTGGAGGTAAATTATAATTGTCGAAATAACACCTAATGATACCTATTTATACATTTTGGAATCGTTTGGGTTTGATCTTGATTTTTATTTTCAGGTTGTGCTGGAATTATAGCTGGACACCCATTGGATACTTTGAAAGTACACGTGCAGTCAGGTAGAGGCAGTGCTTTAGAATGTACGAAAGCTCTCTTGAAAGGAGGCACATTGTCGAGTGCATACCGTGGCATCGGAGCTCCTTTAGGAGGTATTGCCGCAGTGAACGCCATCGTTTTTGGAGCGTACGGTAACACCAGACGAGCTCTACCAAATCCAGATTCACTGACTACTCATGCAGCTGCAGGCGCTTCAGCTGGTTTGCTTCAGAGTTTTGTATGTTCACCTGTTGAGCTTGTAAAGACGAGACAGCAACTTGCCCGCCCAGGAGATGGAATGCCCGCTGGAGCATGGTCAGGCGCAAGGCACATTTTAAGAACAGGAGGTATCAGAGCTTTATATCGAGGTCTAGGAATAACGATAGCCCGGGACAGTCCAGCCATCGCTATTTACTTTGCGTCATACGAAGCGATGACACGAGGCGACCAGTCGATGGTAAAGGTATTCATGGCAGGAGGAGCGGCGGGTTGCTTGTCTTGGATCTTGCTATATCCTATCGATGTGGTAAAGTCTCGCCTACAAGGAGACGCCGTGGGCCGATACTCAGGAGCGTGGAACTGTTTTAGGCAATCGATAAAGTCAGAGGGTTGGCGATGCATGGGCCGAGGACTCGGAGCTGTGACACTGCGCGCATTTATAAGCAACGGAGCGTGCTTCACGGCTGTTGTGTGGGCGGAGCGAGCATGGTGTCATTTGACCTCTGACAATGCAGTGATGACCCTAGCACAGGCGGCAGCAATCACAGAGGTTGTAAGGCATGATAGCCCCGATCTGCACTTTGATTGGTAAACAGCTATGCACTGAAAGCTGGACTCTCGACTACAATGAAACTCACCCATCTACAGAGCACACAGATTTTTTTTTGTATTGCTTTAGCTAGGTTATCTACTTATTATTATTGTAAGCTTGAAGTGTCTCCCCCTATCTTATAAAAAGTTAGAGCAGACATTATGACCTGATTACGTATGTTAAACAAGACATAATGTCTACTCTAACTTTTTATAAGATAGACCACTAGTCTCTATTTATGTTTCTAAAACTAAGTTACTCGTACCTACTCGTAAACCTGGATACCTAATAAATGTATTTTCCAAAGTAAAACGATGGATATTTTAAACTTCTGTGATAAAGGTACAATAGCTACGTAGTTTATTATAACTTTTATGATACCTACGGAATAAAACCAAATAATGCGTTTTTGTAGTAAGTATCGTATACTTGTCTGAAAGATTTTACCAAAATTAATCCAAAATACAGTATCATCCACAGTATGAAAATATCACAACATTATAAATATGCCAAAAGCGCGCTATCATAAATGCAAGTAAATATTTTTAAAAATAAAGTACAGTAACATAATAATTTTACGACATAGGTAACACTATTCTTTCATTGACTTTCCTTTCGTTTTCTTAATGATTAGTTCTATCAAATTCTTAGAAAGGTTTTTTTGACGGATATCTATCATTTGCAAAGTTTTGATCTTACCTGTAAAGACAAGAAAGATTTCATTTTTTGCAACGTTATTTAGTGCCTATGTACGAGTGTAAAAAGGTGTGCGCTACGGTTGTTGTTCTTTGATGAAGTAATAAGTACTTACTAAATATTTTTGGGAAATAAGAGTGTAAACAATGAACTGACCAACAGCGGATCTAGTCTTGCTCCAACGGCTGTGGAGGTAGAGGCGGCGGCGGCGGTGGAGGCGGCGGTGGTGGCATCTCGTTGTTGGCGCCCTGGTTCTCAACTAGGCCCAGCTGCTCGAGCATGTCGTCGTTGTCCTCCATCAGGTGGACCTGCCCCAACTATGACATGCTTATTTTGTAGGCCAGTTTCAAAAAGCATAGGCGTCATGTCATCACACCTGCATGTGGTTTTGTTTGGTTTTGAAAGAGAAGCTAGTTACATTACAACGTCTCCTCAAATCTAGACTAGCATAAAAAGAAGAGTTCAATCTGTAGGTTTGGCTATTCACACATTTAACGGCTACATCCCGGACGATTAGACGATTTAAAAATTACTAACACTCTAGTTAAGGTATTAAAAGCGTTTTTTTTTCTGCTATTCTTTTTTGGTAGGTACCTAGTTAGGCTACCTACGTACAGTAAAAAATTTACTACTTTTGTTTTTTGAGCCACGATGCTACATCATGGCTAAGGATTAATAAGTTTGTCTCCCTTGCAATTAAGTATATCATTCATTAACCTTCGACCGCCACATTACTTATCTTCATTATTTTGTTTTACTTTTGCAGATAATACTATTTAGTGATAAAAGAAGACGATGACTTTAAAATAACGATGACCTGTGGGGTGAGTCGGGCAAATAGCCAAGGCTTAAAAAACACAGGTTTAATTCACTGTTCCATCGAATAAAAATTAGGAAAACCAAAACTTTTTGATCAAGTTGAAAAAATGACTACGCTGCTACGTATCGTCTACGACGACGTCTACGCTGTGTCTACGACTCGACAGCTACGCCTCTACGATCGTAGCACAACATTAAAATGCAAAAAAAGCTGTGATACAGGTAAGCCAATGCTGGTAATGTGTGATGATTTTTAAACGAAAAATTATAAGTATTGTCTTTTAAACAGCCTAGTACTTTCGTTCCAACACATTTTATAAAATAAGGGCCCAGCGAAACTTTTTGCTAGGCATTTTTAAACCGTGTTCGTCCGGGATGACACCGTCTGCTCAAACATCAATCACATCTTTCATGGTGACGTGATGTAAACTTTCCTAGCACCATCCAATAAAAATGTGCAGAAACTGTACTAACATCTGGCAACGCTGTGCGATGCTGGCCATGCCGCGCCGTTTCTGACAAGAGGATTTTCTGTCGCTTCTCCTCCATTAGCCGCTCTCGATGCTTGTGGATATAGTCATACACATTTGGAAGGCCCATGATCACGCAGGCCGATAGCGCCGACCGGTAGATGTTCATGTCAGTAGCTTCGTACCTTCAACATGGCGAAATATAATACTAAAGACACGGGTTTCAGCTTTCAGTGTTGTACCTAGCAAGACAAGCCCCATACATGATAATTAAATTGGAAGGCCTTTTCCTGGATTGTTTATTAAATCCAGTTTCTAGCCTTAACCTGATAGTAGCGCCACAAGTCAAAATTACAGGCAGAGTCAACAAAATGAAGTCGCGATCAACGGCAAGTAGACGGCAACGGTACCTGACATGTATACCAAATCTTTTCAACGTCATCTTCTAGGGCATCAGCTATTAGGTACTGTTATACTGTTTGACTTATCCGTTATGTCTGATCTCACTATGACCCGGACGTGGTGTGGGCTGATACGTATTCGAGTGTTGCCAGAGGCATTCGATTAGATTATTAAGTTTGGCCCCCGACACGCCCATGCAATAATCTCAATTTTCGGACACAGGCAGTAGTAGTATGGCTTCTTGCATGAGCTCGTCCGAGGAACCACCGTACCTATTTCTAGTTTCGGTTTGAAGGGTATGAGTGCCGGTGGAATTACAGGCACATGGGACTTAACACCTTTATGTCTCAGGGTGCAATGCAATGCATCACAGGGCACTTTCTCAGTGGATGTGTTTAGTGAGCCAATGCATAGTTATATGCTGTGGTTACCACTTAACATCAGGTAGGTAGGCCATCGGCTTGTTCAATCATTGATTTGTATGAGAAATGAGATGATATCTACCCTTTCTTTTGTAAATACAAAGTCGTATTTGTTCTAAATAGGGATATTGCGTCCCATCTCTTTCAGTCAGTCTTCGCTATCTCAAAAGTAGGATATCTGCTTGGTCTGTTATTGACTGAACAGGCAAAAAGCAGATCAAACTGGAAATGGTGATCACGACAGATTCTGATACCAACTTGTATTATTTTATGTCTATTTCTGTAGCAAGTGAAATTATACGTGTAAAATGTTTTCTTGAATATGAATTTATTTGATTGTTATGATAACTAACTGATGATTAGGTACGCTAATTGCTAGTTAATATGTGTGTTATTGAACGAGTTTCATGTTATCATGATAGGTATTTACCTAACATGATGAATTTCTGATAAAACCGACATCAGCAAATTTATTATCGATGTGCTTAGGCGCTTCGTAGATTATATTAATTTAGCTTGAAACTTCACAAATAGATTAATTAATATTATCAGAGGCCAAGATCAACCTTCGGTTCATTCATTATGCAGCATATAATAAGCTCTTTAGAATAAGTAATGCATACTGTGATATGAAAAGGTAACCGCTTAATATCAAGTAGACTACTTGTTCAGTCACCATTTTTTTCAATAAAAACTCTGCTTGAATGATTTTAAGATAATATTCTCACCACTCATTGGTTCTCTCATCATAGCACTCCACATGGTAAATGGTGGTAACGCCGTTGAAGCCGCCAATCGCAAAGATCATATCATCGATTACTTCAATGGCAAAGTTACTGCGTGGGTTGTACATGTCGGGGACTGGAGACCACGTGTTGGCCATGGGGTCGTAAACCTCGCCACTGCACATCCTGGAGATACCATTGAAACCGCCTATCACGTAGATCTGCAACATGTTCCAATTTTTTACAAAATGTTCTTTTGTAGCTTTCCATAAAAGTAAGTTTCTCTAAAATGAGAACTGCGCTAGAGTCCTTAGAGTTGATAATAGTCTATCGACTAAAGACATTATGCCATTTATCGATTACCTACTTAGGTACCTACCTACAACTGATTGTAAGCACTTCCTGGTATGGAAAACTTTGTAGTTAAAGTAGGTATCATGTCTAGAAATGCATTCATGTGAATGAAAACATACTTAGTAAATATTATTACATTCGACTGATAACTTGCACTAAGAAGATTGCAAAATATCACTCGCGTATATCGTGAAAATATTACTCGGGAGTTTTCTTGGGAGATAGGTAAGTACAAACAAATGGTCAACCAAATGTCAACATTGGCATGTGTAATTTTAAAGATGTCTGCTAAGATTTTTGACTATCTTGAAATAAACAGATTGCGTTTACCTAAATTTACCTAGATACCTTGTTGTGATAGGCGATGCAGGAGACGCCTGAGCGGCGCGAGCGCATTGGTGCGAGCGTGGTCCACGCGTTCGAGTCCGGATCATACACCTCCACACTATTCATGCACTCCTGGCCGTTGAAGCCACCAGTTATATAAATTTTATCTACGAAAAAAATGGTTTTGTACGCAGAAGAACCACATAGTATGCTAAAGTATGACGTATCGTCGTGAAGCCTTGAAGAAACATCTTTTCCGATCTCTGAGTAGGTAAGATCCATCATAGACGAAGAAGTAGTTGCATTGTGACTTTTTACTAACTTTCTAGCGCAGCAGCACTTGCATCAGACCTCTGAGCGTTCATCGGGGCGACGAGCGACCACTGGTTTGTGCGATGGTTGAACCTCTCCGCGGTATTTTGTCGATGATGTCCATCGTACCCTCCCATCGCGTATATTGTCTCACCAAGTACCGCCACTGATACATAACAGCGTCGTGCATTCATTGGAGCCACCTAAAATTTAGTAAAAATATAGCACCTACATCAAAATGAATATAAACATGTTTGTCTTACCTCTCGCCAAGTTTTAGTAACGGCGTCAAAACAACGACAGGAGTTGAAGTAGTCCATGCCGTCGAAGCCACCGATAACATAGATGCAGTTTCCAAGCACAGCTGTTCCGTGATACGCACGAGGTCCAGCTGGGTCGATCTCTTCTACCTAGTGGAAAGCTTACTTAGTCATTGGTAGCAGCAGATAATCAGAGCAAATGTTACAAAACGTACTTTAATCCACCGGTCCGCTCTAGTGTCGTAAGTTTCGATAAAAGCTGTAGGAGATCCACCACTCCAACCTCCAATAGCAAAAAGAACCTGAAAATAATATCTTCTTAAACACTTGTTAATCACACTGATTAATCAAATTAACTTAAAATCTGTTGTATTATAGCTTACTTCGTGTGGAACCCGAGGTCTAGCTATTTCTGGTGTAGCCACCTCACCGTCTCGCTGAGCAATCATTTCCAGGTCGTAAAGAAACTTCAGAGTTTCTATTATGATTGGACGGGAACCCTCGTTGCCAGTAACATACGGATGATCCTTGACATTTTCTAGGAAGAACTGAAATAAAAATAATAGGCATTGGATTAATAGAACACTATAAACGTTTGTGAAGAATGGTAACGTAGGATTCCTTACTTGCGTATCGAGAAGGCCAAGACGTATGCTGCCCATTAGTTTCACAGTGTGCTGCCAGCGCAGATCTGGATCGTAGTTCACCCAACGCAAAACAGCTTCCCAAACAACTTCCTCGCTCTTTACATTCAGCTCGTCCTCCAGAATGATGGAGTTCAGTTCATCGAGTGGCAAGTGCAGAAACTCATCGCTTTGCGTCGCCACGGTTACAAAGTATCTGAGCAAGTACCTGCGCGAGTCTGCTTCCAGTTTGTAGCAGAATACACGTCTGTAATTTCCATGTCTACTATAAAATTACTCTCTCCGTTACTTACGCATAAAGTAGGACTCTATACCAAATAATAAATAAAATATTCTGAATCTGAACTCCTGAGCGTATAATCTTTGTAAACCAAACTTATGTTGAAGAGAAATAAATTTGTAGGCATCAAGATAATAAGGGATGTCACCTGGCAAACATCATGATCCCCAGGCTGTTTTTGGGGTTGAGCGCAACTCTAAGATGATCACAACAAAGTTGCAACACGCCGAGAAAGGCCAAGTAATCAGCCGTCATCAGTAGCTCGTGAACGTTGGTGTCAGTCACGTCTATGCGGCGAAGGTAAGCATACTCTATCAGAAGCAACAAGATCTCAGAGCGGACCCCTGATATTTGAACATCACTCTGCTCCCGTGAATGCAATGTTGTTGTGAACAATGCCCTGCAATGAAATACGTGTGGCCTGTTACAAAATTCCAGCCTAGCAAATTTTAACCAGGGTTCAGTTTACCCAACGACTAATATGCTGCTACAGAGAACATTCATAAACTACGACTAATATAACAGTCAGTACATGCTCCGTAGAACACTTCACCCACTCACGCCGTGGAATTAATCAAACTGTATCTAGTAAACCCCAACCGCTTTTCTAAACTCAACTAATTGAGAACATTTTTCAACACCCTATAATAAGCAGGCTAGCAAATCTGATATATGCAAAGCGTAGACCAATCTTCCCCCAGTGGGCCAGTCGTTTGAGAAGGTTAAGAGTAGTTCGTCCTGGAAATCATTGGGGTAAGGCTATATCTGGTAGTAATTTCTTCAGTCTGACAGAGGAGTTTTATAAAACGTAGATAATCACATACAAGAAGTACGGACTGCAGGCTGAAAGGATGGCGCGGTGCACTGGGAAGGAAGCGCCATCGTCCGAGCGCACGATGGCGTCGCAGAGCAGGCGGCACTCGCGCAGTCGGTGCAGCGCCTGCATTGCCGCCACCGACATGCACCGACCCGTCTCGCGACCCGCCGTCTACACACACAATCACACTAGTTATACAACCCCAGTGTTTCTATGTACATGGAGTTTGAAGCTATAGAGCAGGTTGGACTAATTGCATTCTGTATCAAAACAAGGTAACGCAACGTGCTGTAGTCGTAAGTAGAGCCTTCGTAGAACACGAACTTTTGTAACCCATGACACTTTTTGTAAACACGTCATGCACTCATTGAATTCCTTGGGAATAAGAAAACTCATGAGGTTTTTCTTTCTTCGTGTAAGTATTCCGCCTCCTGAATACTTCGGAAGCCATACTTACTGTGCTGTTAGGGTCGTTTTCCATTTCAGCGCGTCTTTATCGCCAATTCATCATTACCAAAATTGACGCGCATCAAAAAAAACTTATTTTCAAAACGCACGATGTCACGATAACAATCGAGATTTAGCTCAATAAATTTATATAAAAACACGGTAAAAAATAATCTCAAAATATCAAAATCAAGTCATTTGATAAAACATTTTAGGTTAGCAAAAAAATGATACAAGAATGACAAAACATGTCACACCTTTTTTTTCCAGTTGACATTTCCGGATAGCAGTATTTTCATCATTGGGTGGCGGTTGCCTTGAATCAGAAACTTTATTATTTTTTATCTTGTCACTGTGGCATTTTTGCATAAGCAAAGAGGATATTGGTAAGGAGACTGGAAGTAACTTAGCTTTCAAACTTTTTAAAATAAGAAGCTATACGTTTCATTTATGTTTTTATTAAAATAATATATCTCAACGTTAAAATATTCCTTAAAACTAAAACATACAAGCATAACTTTCACCCACACACAGGCTTATCAGAAATATTTACAGAGTACTAAGACTTAGCTTTTATCTATACAAGAAATAAATATTCCAAATGAGTTTTTAGTTGAGTGGCCGCGTCGTTTCTCTGGCTGTGATGCCATCGGCCCTCAGCCTCGATAGCAGAGACTTGTAGACCACTGGAGAGAAGGGTAACACCACACCCCGTTCTTGGATTTCACCTGAAATATTTTTTTATATTATTCGCCAAATAAGTTTTTATCGTACCTACTTATGACAAAATTCAAAAAAGTGATTTGTGATTAAAAAAAGTTCAAAACTTAAAAACACTGAAATACATATAAAACACTTATTCGTTTTCTGGTTCGTGCTCTAGTCGATGTTAGATAAATTTTATTCCTAGCGTAATTTATTAGGATCTTTTTGTAACGTATGAAATTCTTACCATCCAAGACCATTTTAGCAGCGATAGCGGTGGGTAATCCGACTGTCCTGGCCATGGCGGTGTGAGAGGAAGGGTCCCCGCGGACCGCCATTGTTACTTCACGTCTCTCCTTTTTTCCGTCACTCCACGTCACTCCCAATTCGTGGCGTAGCACTACGAAGTCGGTTTCATCATTTTCTGTAACAGAAGTTTTCAGTAAGAATTTTTTTACACATTAGTTTGTGAAAACTGTACCCTTGTATGTGATAGTGGAAACCATTTTACAATATTTGTAAAATCTACAATGTGTGTATTACATAATAAGTTGAAACCAGTCGCTAATAAGGATCCCTTTGGGCTTTGGGATTTGGGATTTTTAAGCAATCCATGTGACATGGGACCACAAAAAATGATAGATTTGACTGATCCAAAAATGTTGGCGTACCTACAAAAGTTATATAAATAGTTATAAAAACGTTCTACAAAACTTCGTAGCACCTGCTACGCCATGGCTACGCCATACCTAAAACATGAACGCGCACTCAGTTTTTCGGAGAGTTTTTTTTTTGCTTCTTATAAAAAGAATATTGCGATTTTTGTAATAGTACTTCGGCATCGAATTAATATTGCATAATGGTTTAACTTATTGAATTATTTTACATCCAAAACATACGAGCTTATCGTATGACTATCGTTGTTCACATGTGACCTTAGAGGCGTGAATCTCACGAGGTAAGTACCTCATAATGTTAACTAATACACGTGACCTCCAACATTACATCACTAGTGGACCCACCGCACCAGAATACCTAAGAAACATAACCTCCCGTCCCAGAATCTTCTATCTTGATCTCGATTACTTATTGGGTACTTCCTGAGTTGTAGACGATTGTCTAGATATCCCTCAGTGCCACAAATTATTATGCGTTTTTTTGGTTACTCACCGAGTTGTAGCCGGTTGCCTAGATAGTGACTGATGGTGTCCAGTGGTGTGTTACACTTGACTATTTCGATTTCATCAAGTAAGCCGAGAGACTCCAGTGATTGCGCTCCCGCAGTACCGATGCGTTCCGCTAGTTTAGTTCTGAGATTCTCGTAGAAGATCGTTGAGTCCATGAGTCCGAGTAGTTCACATGCGAATTGACGCTGGAAAATGTTTAGATTTTTTATATAGGTTTTATAAAGGTTTACATAGGTTTATATCTATTGATTTTTAATTGAAATGAATACCTCATCATTATTCATTATTGTCAATAAAAAAACCTACACTTATTTTAATTTTGTATATTTATAAATTACGGAAAATGCTTAAATTGTTTCCAAAACTATATGTAAAGATTTTTCTTTACCTATAGATTTAGTCGTACTTTAAACTAGGAGAAGAATTACCCAAGTAATATTCGGTCCATCTGGATGTAGTGAAGGGTGTGGGTTAGCGTCTACCAAACCGTACAGTTGCAAAGATTTCATGGCTTCTGCAAATCCTGAAAAATCGATAAAAGCTCATGAGCACAATAAAACACAATTACGAGTATGTTTTGTAATTACCACGGATTTGATATTACTAAAGTTCTGAAATAATTAATAAATACATAAGTGACCTGAAAAAGACATAATTATTTTACCTTTGTATCTCAAAGTGCCTCTGAACATAGTATGCGCGTCTTCAATGCCGTATAACGAAGAATACATTGTGCTGTCTCTGTTGGGGAATCCTTCGAATGCAAAACCTGGGAGGAAGTCCAAGTCACGAGCAACTGACATCAACTCTCCTCCACTTAATACTTCCACGATCTAAAACCCAATGATTAAACATGAAAATACCTTTTTCAGAATTTAGAGCGACTGATTTTGTGTAACTTGTACACAAGAACTTTTGAAAAGCATGTAGAAATTAAAAGAAGACGGGACAGACGAACCACTGCAATTGTAACAAAATATAAAAAAAATAAAGTCAAAACCAAAACCCGACAACACACGCTCAAAAAAGTATGAACGCTATGAATGCTATTTACCTGTCCTTTACTAAGATATTTGGCTGCTGATATTGTGTTGAGTAGAACTCCTCGAGGGTTCCAAGAGAATTTATACCGTAGTGCATTGTCACTGAACTCTGGCGCTGGTAAACCTAAAATAAAAAAAATTATGTACAATTTTTTTTTAAATACACGTGAAAATTGAATATCTCTGCGAATATTGCATGACAAAATTCTTAGCTACGGCACAGATGTGTTTTTTTCACTTTACCTCCGCAGTAAGAAACGAAAGAATCGATCCTGCCGCCATGGTTCTGTATGTTGTGGATGCACTCCAAAGCGAGGAGATGATCGATGCCGGGGTCGAGGCCTACTTCATTCAAAAACGTTATACCGGCGTCTTTTGCTCTGTAAATAGTTAGGTATTTGTCGTTTAAATAAAAAATCCAAAATTTTCCTGTGCGTGTGATGTTTTTCAGTGTGATGATGACTAAAACCAAGCAAAACGTGCTATTACAAAATGATAAATTTAGTAACGAAATTAGATTTATAAATCATATTTCGAAATTCAAAATTCGGAAGAAAAGGCAAAGCAAAACAAAAGATTTTTTTTTACATTAGGTAATAATTATATAATAGTGGAAAAAAAAAATCCTACAAAAGTCGACTTCTAAGATTAGTTACACGATACTTACGCTTGATGTAGCTCTCTTACTTCAGGCCTCACGTAAGAAGCTGTGACCATATGCGTGCCAGTTTGCAGACACGCCTTGGCCACTGTTCCATGCAAGTCATATGGTAACAACGATACCACCAGACGAGCTTTCGAAGCCAATGATCGCAGTGCAGCCTCATCGCTAGCTTCAAAATACTCTGAGTTCACTCCGTACTTCTCAGCCAATGCGTCTGCTTCTTCTTTTGATGCTGATGCTGTAATAGGTGCTGTATTTAGACTATATACTTTTTCTCAAACATGCTTGAATATTAAAGCATTATTTTGACAACCTTCTTCGAGATAAATCGAAAATGCAGTACTGGCTAAATACATGCGAGCATGCGGCCGGTAATAAATGTATGAAAATCCATTGCCGGCGGCCAAATAAATTACATACAAAACTCATATCTGTCGTGTAATTTAAAAATGGAACGATCTTTTACTCCATTACATGGCAACCAAGGAGGTGACTTATCAATGGTTTTATTCAAATTTCGAACAGGCTTTCATATAGAAAGCTGATTATTGAAAAAAAAAACAAATGAACACTGTAACTTCGTTGTTCGCTATTGGTTTTGAAAAGTAATTGTATTTTCAACTAAAAAGTTTTGCCTAGGTACTTAGTTTTAATTTCCGCGCATTATTTGAGAAAAGTACTATACAAGCCTTGGTCACAACTAGGCAATGAGGGACTCACGTATGTGGGCCGAGTCACGTTCTTCCCTCATTGCCTCTGTTGCGGGCCGCTGCAGTAATGTACTATTGTTAATAGTAGAGCTTCTTGTAAAAAAGCTTGTCCGGGTACGAACTATCACCGTACTTATCTCTGGCGTCAAGCAGTGATGCTCGCATTGCTGTTTCGGTTTGAAGGGTATGTGCCGCTGTAATTACAGGCACATGAGATTGTGTGTCTTAAAGTGATGGACGCAGCGCAATGCATCACAGAGCACGTTCTCAGTGGACGTGCTCTGTGAGGCAATGCATTGTTATAGGCATTGCCTCACTGAGTACGTCTTCGGGGCAATCAGCTTCTTTCATTATTTAGGTAGTTGCATTAAAAGAAAAAAAATATCTGTAACTACAGGGATAACTTATTCTGGTCGTTATAATTTCTTTTTGGGATGTAACTTACCAATAGTAACAGCAATATTCTTGTCTCTAGACAGGTATTCGACTACGGGAGCAGACACCAGACCACTTCCTAATATCACCACCTGCCTTTGCTGGTCATTGCCTTCGACCTTGTGACGTGAACGCCTGTAAAAGAAGATTAAGTGATAATACCACGGAAAAAATTTTTTACAACGAGAATACTTAGTATATAAAATAATTAAAAAGTATAAAATAGTCAATACAAAATAATCATAGTACATTATGGTACTAGTGTGGTACATTGGTGATTACCGCCGAGGTGCCATTGAGACCCGAGCCGTAGGCGAGGGTCTTAAGAAAGCCGAGAATGGTAATCACCAATACACACGTGTATCATACGACGTTTTTCAACACACTTGTGAATAAAATAACAATAAAATAACTATAATTTCAACAGTGAAAACGCGTTGTGAAAAATGTTTCGCTATATGGCGGGAAAAATTAATCAGTTTTCCTATGCGCGCGCATTGCGATCGGCCACAGACTAAAGGGATGAGGTTTTTTTTTTATTTATTTTCCGCGCTTAGGGCTTGCGCCTATTCTGCCACGTAAAAAATGGGGAATTTAAAGTTTTCTTTTATTACAGAGAAAACAAAAGTTATATTTGAGTGAAAGTTTTATTTATTAAACACGTACGAGTTAAAATTATCTATTTAAATAAGAAGTTGCATGAAATGAGCAAGCAATAGGAACATTCATTTATTTGTTCTATTGAACACGATCTTTTTTTTGAATAAAAACTTTTTTAGTAACAAAGCTACTCAACCAATAAAATTTAAAAAAAATATCTATAACTCACTAGTGAGTTATAGCAATGAAAAAGTCACAGTTTGATTATGGGTGTCATTATGTGCCTAATTGCGGTGACCATAGAGCCACTTTATGAGCAAGTGTGTTGAAAAAAATATTGCTTACGTGTTTGACTGACGCAGCTCATTGATGTACTCGAAGGATGGCGTTAGTTGTCCATTACTTGTGATAATTGCCTGAAAACGATAGGAAACGATAAGACGCGTCATAAGTACATACTTTACACACCGACTGCGGCTAATAATTGAAAGAATGTATTTTTGATACAGCTATCACATTATGCAATCATAAATCATGTTAGTTTACATCACAAAATAATCGCAAAAAATTTATCAATTCCTGATACTATACGCGTAATTTGAACCGTGCCTATTTCAATACTATAGCACATAACAGTTACATTTATTTTAAGATCGATCCGAAATCGATAAGTCAGAATAACAGTTAACTCTAAAAAAGTCCTTACCCCTTTGACGACTGGCGAGAAATCATGCTGTTCCAAAGGTTTGCTGGCATCAGATTTGAGGATATCCTCGGCGTAGGGAAACAGCAAATCTCCGAAAAAATCTGTAGATTCTCTGGGTAGCTGCGTGGGCATGTTGTCGATGGAGCAAACAAGGACTCCTGGGCCTTTGAAACTGGAATAAATTATATCAGTAGCTAAGTAATCCGTTTTACAAATTCTTTGTCTGGTATATAAAATAGAAAAAACATTTTTGGCTCAATATCAATTCTATTAAAGTCTAACCTAGGTAGAGCTCCTATGCTAGTGGACATTCTACAGAAACTTCAAAAATGTATTAGAATTGACGACAAAACATGTCGTATCATGTGGTTATCGTACCGTGCGCAAACGCCCATTCAATGTGAATAGTCTCATGTTATTAATTCTCATACATTTTGATTACTTTTCTAAAACATTTCTATTCTCTAGCGATTGTAGTTGAAGGGGAACAGCTGATAACTGTTTCTAATGCAGCCAACTGCATTAGAAACTGTTTTTTAATAAGAGGTCTACTGACAGAAGAAAAGAGTGCTTTTACTTTCTTGAAATTTTTTATACCGAGCTCAATGATGTCAATAACCTTCTGTAAGTCATTATTAATCTTATTTTATTCCTATGACAATGTTGTTTATATTGGCGGTCGGTGTCGCAATATTGTAATCATCCACAGGGCCAGGGTGCTTGAACTTGATTTATTTATACAAAATATTACGTAAAGATACGAAAGGACGTGTTGATACAAACTACATATTATTTTGATAAAAAAACTCATGTCAGTGATTTTTACATAAACACTAAGGGGTGTATTCATATTGGTCTTCTAATTGCTAATTCTGTTGTCATCTTTTTTCGTTGCCAATTACCATGCAAGTGAGAATGATATAGCGTTTTTTAAAGCCGCGCTAAAATGACAGTTGGATATGAATAAAGGAGTAAAATTATGACTCTACCATTGCTCTGCCGAATATTTAAGATGTTATGTAAATTGCATGAAAATAATACGGACCAATACTCTGTCATCATAGACCCACCTCTTAGTATCCTTGTTTCTGTCTGCGTCGTAGAGGCAGAAGGGTGTATCGATGGTGGTGCACTCATTCATAAACTCGATGGAGCCACCAGGATCTGCTGATATGTCGCAGAGGGCCAGCATCCTGGTTGAACATACTTCAGATTAATACAAAGTACCTAGGTATAGGATTTCAATGGATTTTTTTATTTTAACTTTATGTGTAGGGCATTTTTACACTGTGGTTATTCCGATACCGATACGATACCGATAGGGTACGTCAATGGCTCGAACAAATATATCGATGAGCGCTCGTCACAAAACTGACATCAGTTAAAACCATATTTTACAGATGCAAATGGCCAGTGATAAAGACGCGTATTTTTAATAAAAGTGAGAGATGACAAAAAATACAGATTTCAATAAGTACCTGTGTGGTAGGGCTGGAGCCCCAACACTTTTGGGCAACCATGGCGTGTGAGACGGAAGTAACAGATGCTTTGCATCAGGTAAAGTCAGGAGTTTTGGGCTGTCCACCGCCCAGTAGATGCCATTGATGAGCACCGATGTGTATGGCGCAATCTAAAGGTCAAACTTTGCTGAATAAACGTACAAAATATACCGAGACAAAGACCCATATTCTTAGTCGTTACTTCGAAAAAACGACGCCTTAACTCGACTTCGAAATCGTGCTTTGGGTAAGTTTATTGTCAAAATTACCATCATTGGAGATAACAACTAAGAATATGGGTAAAGAAATGTACACGCATACGAGGTTCTAATATACGTTACCAAAGTTCGCCATAGTTACCACCGTTTATGAAGCCCGGAACGACCTAGCGTGTGATAGCTAGCTTATCAAGTGATGCTAAATATTAAGGCCATCTGCCCATACGCTTGCTAATGGTACATACATTACTTAGTCATGTACATGAATATGTATGTACCATAGCATCTACATTTGTATGTACGTACGTTTGAAATTCCTAAGTATAAAAGAACTAATTTTTAAAAAGATTCTCAGTATGTACGAACGTACCTACCTGCTAAAAGACGACAATTCTTTACCGGAAAAGGTGTAAAATCGGTTGATTATTTCATATTTTGATTTTCCTAAGCGGATATCCCCACAGATTTTTTTTTTCTTTATTCCGTACTAAGGATACCAAGGTGACCTTGATTTCAGACGTGAAGTACCTTTTGTGCAAACGTAGAGATGTATCTCTCCGGGTGTTCTTCGTACTCCTGGTGGTCATATCCACCGCCATTCTTTCTTTCGAGGTGATGGCGCCGACGCACCTCACATCCATAGATTTTGTTTGGACCTAAACCAGAGCGAATTCATAGATTTTTTTAATAACAGCGGTAAAAATATATAAATTAATACTTTTTTGCCGTTTATCGCGGTTTGTATATGAGCTTTGTAAGGGTACTTACTTCCATGTTCAGCTACCTTTCTCAACATTTCTGGTGGAACATATTCATGAGGTAGCTCCTGGAATATTTCTTGGCTTCCCTAGAGACAAACAATGTGTGTTTAATTAGAATTTTGTAACAAAAATATCATTATCAGAAGATCCTCGTTGACAGGGATTGGCAACGGGGATTAGTGGAATAAGCCGTTACAGCGTACCTGTGAAACATTTCCAGATCCAGTGAACACGAATGTTAGAGGGCCGAGGGATTTGGGCATCATTCCAAGCGCCACTTCGTAGCCCGCGTCCCGTATCGCCTGGCGAGCCATGCTGGAGTTTCGGTAGTTATGGGCTGGTCCTATATGCTGTGAATTTTTAATAGTTTGTCAAGTCAAAGATGTTTTTTTGGTAAAATAGCTGCTTGACAAAGGTTGAAAGGATTCCATAGCTCTTTACCTTAGGTATCACCTTACTTGTAATTTATCGTTTGTGGGACGTAATAAGGTTTTTTTTTCAGCTTATATAGTCGACCTTATCCACAGAAAAGATAATGATGTCTACTGACTTATGGATATGATCGGTGTGTCCGTAGGCAAGAATAAACAACATTGCTCTACATTTACAGATACATTGTATTCTTAGTAAAGAAATAATAGATTGTTAAGTTAGCAACCAGTGGATTCTACTTGCCATAAAAGGTGTGTGATGTCCTAGAGCCAGTAAACGCAGTCCTAAACCGTGGAGGATGTTCACCATGCCAGCGACGCCAGCGTACTTTCCGAATGCTACCACTCTGTTGCCCTTCCCATCCATCAGCTTCTCGTAATCGATCAAACGAATGTTCTGAAATATTTAGTGAAATGAAAAAACGTAACAGCTATGCTACCTAATAGTCAAGGGCGATAATGTAGGTACCTATGTACCTAGGTGGTATACCAGCGGGAATGTTAAACATTACAACGTAAAAAAAAGAACAGTTGTATCTTCACTATCCTATTATAACTACTATATCTATTCTGTGTTTAAAGTATAGATTTTGACTGTAGAACTCGGTAACTTCAGAGACGTCCCACTTGGGTTATTTGTCTTCTAAGGTTGTTTTTCTTGTGGATACGTATACGTCATAGAAATAATAGACATGGTGGATGGTTTCAAAATCATGTTTGCGACTAACAAAAAGTGGCGGAACCACTTGTCCTTCCGGTTTGTTTTGGTTACCTTGGCCAATATAGCGTCCAGCATGGGCATGTTAGCCTCCTGCGCCTTGATAGTATGCGAGAAGAAGCAGTAAGTTTTATTGGGGATGAGCAGATCCACTGGCGTTTGCTTTACGCCAAAGATGACGTTGGCTTCGCTGATGTCCTCCTGGATGATTGCTCCAGCGCTTACGTATGACTGAAGGAATCAAATAAGCATTCATAAATAATTTTGTAACTGGTGGTTCAAATCCCGGAGATGCCCATTCTACCTACGTTGTTATGTAAAGTTCTCAGTGTGAAACCAAAATCATTACTAATTTTTAGTTGATATAAAAATTACATTCACAAGAGGCGATACTATGATTATAAATAAGGATAAAAATAAACAAATGAAGATGAGTTAAATTACCTGCATTGGATATGCACGACGGTTTGAAGGCTGCACAATCACCTTGACTCCTTGTCTCACGAAGCTCTTCACGTTGGAAGGGGAGAACGGCGCTCGTCTCTCCCATACTGACTGGTCTTCTCTACGGATGGCAATTACTCTGCGAGCCTAGACAAAATTCAAAAAAGTTATGCTAGAGTGGTATATTTACGTTTATTGGTTTCACGATTTATTTTATTTGATTTTTTATTTTTAAATGTGGGGAGAGACATCACAAACTTTATACATCAAAAAAGTTTGGTAAAAAGAAGTTTCAGCCAATAGTTTTTTATGATGTTTGAAGTTTGAAGGAGATATCCAATGTAATTTAATTCTTTATCACTATGCGATGCGACCATATTAAAAGAGGTTTGGTTTATCAGAATACTTTTGCCCACGACTTCGTCCGCGACCCGTTTGATAATGTTGGTATTTTCCGGAATAAAAAGTAGCCTATGTGCCAGGTATTATATATTCCAAGTATCATCCGAATCGGATCACTATAGTTGCAGCGTGAAACACAAACATCTAACTAAACTTTGACATTTAATATTAGTAGGATTACCTATGAACCTCTAAAACAGTATGCGCTTACTTAAAACAAGTGCAGACATACATAGTGCGGGTAAAAAAAACTCACGGCAGAGTTTTGGTAAAATATATAAGAACATACTTACCATCCAACTTACTGCGTAAAAAACCACGTTTTGTCTAAGAGTAAAATATCAATTTATTGTTTTTATATTTGCAACGTTTTATCTAAAATAGCTAATGTAGGTGAATAGCTGACTTATCTTGCTCGTGATTAATAATGCGAAACTGTACGATAAGGATAACAACCAATTAGATATAATACCTAATCGTAAACGCACATCCTTCGGCCGTATACCTAACCTACATATCAGTTGTGCGCGTATAACAATCCTTTTTAGGTGATCCCGAACCATAAAATATAAAGGCCTGAAAGTTTCTTGCCCATTCTTCTAGGCTCTTGTCGCTAGGAAATAGTACCTAGTAGGTATGTATAAAATACCTAATCCTTACAAGATACAAGATGTTTATTTGCATAAATAAGTGTTACAATTTGGTCTTATCTGTAGGAGGCACTTTAAAACTTATTCACCTTTTCCAGGTATTTTTCCTTTTTGTGATTCTGATTCTGATTTATTATCTGGAACGTAAATGGAATTATTTTTGCACTTGATTCATTTCACAGCTTGAAGATAGCCTGTGTCAACAGTGGGGCAACAAAACAAATCAATGATAAGTATGTAGGTAGTGTAGTAAGTACCTACACTCGACTACTAGTACTTACTTACTTACCTATAATATGTACCTAGGCATAAAACAGACGAAGTGGCAACAAGATACATAATATTAATAATCAAAATCATTATTGTACACACAAACTGGCGGCTTATTAGGCAGATAAGAACTGATAATGTTCCCAAGGGGGTATTTTCCGATGTTTACATGTTTTAAAACTAAGTTTTTAGGTTATTAAAAGTATGTGACCGAATAACCCAAATATTGGGTATAATATTATGTACGGACGTAACAGAAAATACGTAAGTAGGTACTCTTAAAAGATTAGGTATTATGTTCTATGGACAAGAAAAATAAATAAATTGACCAAGGTCAAGTCATAGAAACTCGATATAAAGTACACGATTAAATTATTAAAAAATACAAGTAGATAAACCCCCTGAAAACTTATTGTATTTTTTTTTCACATAGGTAGATAGATTCGTACAATCTAAATCGTAGGTACTTATCTATATTTTTATAAAACTACTTACGAGATAAAATTGGGTTACTAGGATTTAGCAATATCAAATTTTTACCCAGCTGAGTAGGAGTAGGTATAATATAAGTACATCAGATTTAATAATAATGTTAATAACGGAAATCATATCCTACTAATATTATAAATGTAACAAACCAACTTACATTTAGTTGGTTTGTTATACTACTTAACTGGTCATCATGAAACTTTGTACACATATTCTTGGAGGTATTAGAAGTAACATAGGATACTTTTTATCCCGAAAAATTAACGGGATCCAATGGGACGTGAACGAAGTCGCGGGCGGAAGCTATTAAACAATAAAGTACACAATTGTCACTACTAGCATAGTAACATGTCATACGGAGGTACCTTATGACATGTTACTATTTAATACTCTACACACTACCCGATAGCCAGATATTATATTTTTAACGATATTTTCTCGCCTAGCAAAAAGCACATTTTTAACTCATGTGTGGTGTCTCATGACGGGTGCATTATCAAATGACATGCCGTGACCGTAGAGATAAGCTACGTGATGGGTCCGGTTTCAAGGATGATTCTGTAAATTGAGAGGCAGGAACATTTATTTTGAAATGAGGTTTAGGTAGGTTTTTGTGTAAATAACTCGCTTTTAGTTACGTGAATGGTATAGTTTTGTTACCACTTGGTAATTTCAACCAATTTTCAATTTTTTACCTAATCACGCCTAAAATATTATTTTTGACTGACTTTGGAAGCTTTCCATGGGCGTAGTCCGCCACCGCTTCAATAAATTTAAATTGATTAAAATCATCTTTGGGGTATGTAGAGAGTAACCTATCTTATAAGAAGTTACAGAAGACATTATGTCCTGTTTACGTATCAAGTCATAATGTCTACTCTAACTTTTTATATGATAGACCACACGTATACTAAAATAGATGATTATAGAGCAAAAATCTACGTCACATTGCGCATTTGATTTTTGTAAATAATATTTTTTTATTTCATTAAATATTTATATCTCACCTTTGTGCTTGAATAATAAGCCAAATTTTTTATCAATTGGCTTTTTGGCTGTAGACGCGCTGATTTATGTAACATCGTCTAATATTATTATTTATTTATCACTTTGTACACACAATTCAATCACTAACACAATTCGTTTTGCCTCTCTCACAGCTGACAACTAGCTAAGTATTCCATTCGAAATAATGAAGCACACTTGCCGCTACATTACAATCGTATGATGCTTTATCGGTTCAGAGATTGTGCGTTTATTGTAAAATGTTCATAGTCAGATCGTAATAACATAATTTATGACAAGTAGTGACGGGTCTACTTTTTGAATTACAGTGCCTCCTGGCTCAGCGTTTCAAAAAATACTTAGCAATAGTTATTCTAGTTTCGGACTACCGGTCTGTCGTCCGGTAGTTAAAAATATGGTTACTTAGATAATTACCTACTGATTTATTTTTTTCTCAGCAGATAATGAGTCTACTGAGTGGTCAATTCTTTATTTTAAATTAGAAGAACTAAACGAATTTACAAACTTCTTAAAATCCATAAACAGTGGCCTGTAATGTTAAGACAGTGTTTGATAAATAATTAAGTCGACGGTACCATTATTTCGCACATTTTGTAAGATAAAATATTTCGTTAATCGAAAAATATTTCGAAAAATAATCGATTATATTTCAGTAATAAAATGGTCGTACTCATAAAGGTGTTAAACTAGATAAAATTGTTTTTTTTTGTTCAATTTAAAGGAAGTACCCGAGACTAGAACACTTTGGATATGTAGCATATCGAAAGAAACCTTTGTATAAGTACTTTTACATTAAAATTGGTATTACGTACTAACAATACTTAGAGTATTATCTATTCAGTCCTTACTATCAAAAACGGATACGAAGTAAAATCCTGTGTTGATTGTCGGTTCACTTCACAACCCACACAGAGAAAATTCAATATTTTGCACCAATTTTTGTACATTTATTTATTCAACTTCCTATACCAAATTTTTTCATGCTTGGAAAAGTTGGTAGGTAGGTACCTACTCTTGTAAACATAAATGATTTTAATTTGAGCTAAGTATTTATCTTTCGTATTTATTATGTAGGTAATTTTCTAACTAACTTGTTAGATTAATTGTCGTATGTAGTAACATAAAATTACAAAAGATTGCACAAGACACAAGAAACTTCGTCGAGTATGAGCATCCCGGACTCCAAGAGTTGGCGTGAGCTTTATCTGATCTCATGGATACAGGGCCGTCTTAAGCCTATTCGGCGCCGGGGTGCGGGGCTCAGCCTGCGCCCTCGTTTTCTTTTACACTGCAGCGTGGCGCGCGACCGACGACACACAGCCAGTATGAAAGAGCTTAGAGGTCCTAGTCAACCAAGAAAATACAATACACGTAATTTTGATTATTTATTTAAGAAGAAATCAGATCAATCACTGACCGACACTAACATCGGCAACGCGCGCCGCGCTGTTAATTCAAATGAACTTACACCTAACTGTAGTGATTTAGAGATCATTTCTCTAAGAGCGAGCGCCCGGACGGCTATGTCAAAGGGCGCAATTACTCGCCTATGAGGCTATGACAGACGCACAGGTGACGCGCCGCGCGCCCATTTCAAATGAACTTACACTTTATTGACTTAGAGATCAATTTGCTTCAAGTGCGGGCGAACGGGCGGCTATGTATCAAAGGTTACACTATCTTTGGATTAGAGATTTTGCCGCGCAAGTGTTGTATTAAATAAAATTGTTATTTGTGTAGTACCTAATAAGAGTAATTTTTTAGCTTGCACATCATGAGCGGTAAGACAAGCGCCGAAAGCGTAATAAAAGTAAAACAATGATTATTGTTGATGACCATTTTTTTTTACGTATTTGTCGTAACAAGTACCATGAAACTGCGCAATGGCGTTAAGTTCAATGAAATATCTAAATATTCAGCGCTCGGCAGGTGCCCCCGGGCGCTCCGCGCCCGGGTGCACCGCACCCCTTGCACCCCCGGGTAAAGACGGCCCTGCATGGATATTATATTTCGTTTGTCTAGACGTTCATGAACTCTATTTTCATCCAGCGCTGCACTCTGTTCGTTGCTTCTCCAGTAAATGTTAGGTATTGTAGCAAGGCACTGAAAAGAAATTAAAATAAATTAGAAAAAGCGAAAAAATAAATAAATTGTAGTCTACTAAAAGAAATGGCACTGACGTGCTTCCATGCTCTAAAAGAGCGCGTAAAATGTATGAGAAAAATCCAACAAATATAGTGTCATTTGACGCGAAGAATGACACTAATACTAGGTTTCAAATTCTGAGAATAAGTACTACCCAGCTGGTATTTTCCGTATTTTCCTCGCACACCACTCATCTGTCTCGCACATAATAATATTCTCTGGTGGGAAAGCATTAATAACGAAATTTTTAGTTTTCTACTCACCTTAATTTTAAGGGCACAATTTCTAAAATGCATCGCATCGACTAAAAAGTCTAGAATCAGCCTTGTGGTGACTAATCCATTTTCAGACCAGTAAGAAGGCGCGAGATCCGATACTGGTTCTCCATTTAAATACCACGCCAGATGTGTTGGTGGTCGAGATTTATCACTTGTGCAATTCACCCGCAAGCGTTCCTTAAAACGGTATTTGGGCTTGAGTCCTGATAGTGATGGACCATGCTCGGGAAGAACTAAAAATAAGAAATCATCAGTTACCACCGTTTAGCTAATTCGCATTATAGCCGCCTAAAGGAATCTGAGAGCGTGGGATACGCCATGGGCAAAAGGTCGTCAAGAAAAATTTGTTTTTTTCGATGATACATTATTGTAATTTTTTTTTTAAATAGACGTTTACTAGAATTTGATTTTGCACACTTTAGTGACCACTTTGTAAATAGTATGATGCTAATACTAAAAATAATTCTAGTACTAATCTAAGTACTTACTCGCAACACTCATATCGGCGTGTTCTGACACAGTAAGAAACAGTGGGCCTTCACCAGACACTTCGCACCGGTACCTCCCACCCGTCTCCGACACAGCCGACGCCAAAACGATGTGTGATCCAGAAGAATCGTACTCCTGCTGAACGAGAATACCTATCATGATACTGAAGCCTATGTTCATGCATAACTATACTAAGTTCTTCCTTAGGTACCTACATAGCGCAAAATGAACAACGCGAGCAACGCCGAGGGCGACGGCTAAGAGTATATACACCGTTAGTATAAGCATTGTTTCCTTACTTCTACGTCAACTCCTGGCAGCGGAAACTTCCTCCGCGGTTCGACATCTCGCGGCACATGTCGGAAGAACTCCTTGCCATCCTTGTACCACTTGACGGAGTAGAGCACGTCAGCCGGGCCCAGCTGCCAGCGACACGAGAGTGAGGCACGCGCGCCAAGCGGCACGTATGATGGTATGTGCAAGCTCAGGAGTTTCAATGGTATTGTGCATTCTGTGAAGGTAAATAACTTTTGGAAAAAAAAAATACGAGCCTACTCGTAACTTTCATTAGGTATAGTCAGCAACGTAATCCAAGTAGGTACATGCAGTCACGAAATTATTGTATCATTGAAATTAGTATAAAGGTATAAAGATCTACCTAAACTCGTCAAAACAAAAAATCTCGTAGTTAGTTGTCTGTTTTAAAAAAAGTTGATTGAGCGCTGATTTATTGTCTGGGATTCCAAATCCCTTGGCATTTTAATTCAAAGATCTTTTATTCAGTAAAACTCCGATTTATTGACGCATTTAGTGACCAATATGAATAAAACTCCTAAGCAGCTATAAAACTAAAAATAGGGTTTTGTAAGAACTGCTACTATTTAAGTTTATGGGTATCTACATTCTTTGTAAAAATTGTATAGGGTACCTATGAGACTTCTATAGGAACTCACCAATTACGATCACTAGGCCGAATATTATCAAAAACATTTGTATGTCTTACAGCGATGCCAGACTCAAGGCATACCTACAGCAGCGACTTCACTGATAAAATCAAAACTTTTATGGGAACTTGTTTTTACAAAACCGTAAATATTTCAAAGAAGCTGCCTGTCGTGCTACTTCAACGCGAGCTTACTGCTAAATAACGTTAGGTAGGTCCTACCAGCCTCAGCTCCAAATTTTATGACGCATTCCTTTCAAGAATTGACTTCTTGCAAAAGCTGGCGAAGTTTTCTAAATAAGTAATGCTACGACTCTGGCGAATTCAATTGTTTTTATTGAAGAAAACTAAGTCCCAACCAGGCACAAACATTTGTGTGATGTTATGGAGCATCTTAGTTCTGTGTCTGGGTTTTGCTATGTTTTCTAAGTACTTATGTTATATATATTATATATATATATATATATATTATATATATATATTATATTATATATATATATTAAATACTTATGTTCCTACTTTATCTACAAAAATAAATCAGTTTGGGATTAGTAATGCCCATGAATTATAATTATTATGAACATAACTTACATTACGTAATAAGTTATTTAATGTAAAAATAAAAATGAATTTAAAATTTACACTTTTTTTAGGTTTCTAAAAATTGATTGTTATTGTAGTTACTGTTGTATTTTAAAGAAAATCATTGCAACGGTTTCTAAATACCGTAAATACGACGCCATAATATTATAGCGATGATTGTTCTCCGAAGAAGGCATTAAGAACTTACAATTCATTGCCTTATGAATGCAGCTGCAACAAATTGAGTAGCCGCCTATATAGCTCAAAAAGTCTTCTTAAAACGTTTGAATAAGTACCTATTATAAAAAAGGGAAATTAGTATCCAACAATAGGCCTTTACATCTATTGAAGATGATTTATACAGCGTCAGGAGGCAACCTATGTCTACACTTAACATGACACTGTAGTAAAAACAATAGGCAAATCATTAATTTTATAACTTTCCAGGGGTCACCAATATTTTTATGTACAAGTGATATTTTCCACGCATCAAACATGATTGTTATTATTACTATGTGGCATGGAAAGAACAATCAGCTGCAAATGTCACTAAATATTAATTAAAATTTTTAATGATACCTGAGCGGAAGCAGATTATTTTCCTAACTGACCAGGGTAAAGTACTAGACAATCCTAACATTTAGAAATTAAAAAAGTCGCTGAATACTATATAAATATATAAATATAAATATAAATAAATATTCACTGACACTTAACACAACGCCTTCTAGTCCCAAACTAAGCAAATTATATTATTCTCAAAATTGCTGTACATACTTCTGAACTACTTATATGAATATACACACAGACGGATATATCTACAAGGAACCGTAAAGGAAGCAAGAGAATGGTTCCCATAGAAAAGATATCAACGCGCAATACACTTTACGATCGACTTGTAATCACTTAACTCACCATACCTATATATAATATATTGATATTGGTTGGATCAATGATTCACTTTTATGTCAAACTGTTATGTGATATTTGTATAGGTACTTAGTATTTTTAGTTTATCGTCATGATCAAGAGCCACTCTTGGTTCGTGAATACGAGGACCTCCCTAAACTTATTTGCGCACTCTATAAATAATTACATAGCTATCTAACACTATTACAAACTGACGATTCCTAGGATAAGCAAAAATTTGAGGTCACTATCGGCAATCTATTTTTTTTTTAATCTCCGACTTGCGCTTAGCCAGTTTTATGAAAGGGCTTGCATTACCAGTTGTCAGCAATAAGTTACAAGTGATACCAGAAAGGGCAGTGCGAATATGGTCGTTCACAATGCCTTTTACTGTAGCGACTGAGGAATGGCCCTGCCCAAAGTGGCGGTAAAATGAGTCACACTCTTTACAAAATTTACGTATATAGTAATGTGAATAAATTTAATGCATCTTTGAAGGAAGTTTAGACCAAAATAACTGTTCTAAAGCCAGCAAAGACAGTTAGTTACCTACCTACTTATAAAAGTCTCCCTCAAACTCTGGCCGTTAAAAAGACAGAAGAAGTCGATCAAATAGGTAAGTGCTATATATTTTTAGGTGTTACAGCCGAACATTTTAGTAATTTACTAAGATTGGAACGGCAAATTTGTTGCAATTAGTCTAACTTTGAGTTAGGTCACACCACGGCATCACTTCCATAAAAAGAAATAAATTTATTGAGTGAGAGTGAACTCCACAAACGAGGTGATATATTCCGGAACACCGCTATTAATTACTTCTCGGAGATTCACAATCTTGTTAAGCTTTAAGTAGGCAGCCACTTCTTTAGCATGTCTTATTTTTATTTTTAAATTAAGTTTGGAACAATACGCACTTCTCACAAAATAGGCATCACAGAATCCAAGGACTCATCGTGTGCGTAACAACCTAGTAAGTAGGTAGTACCTACAATGCTAAATTAGACAAAAGATACAGTAAATATTCAAATCGTATTCCAGAAGGCATTTTTTTCTATTTTTGTCCCAGTTTTAATGGCGCGTTCACAAAGGTAATGGTTTGAATGCGATAATGAAGTGTACTCGACTGAAAGCAATGTCTTGCTTGACGTCCTCTTTATTCCCTTTATAAAAACAGTTTCTCATCTCGAATTACCAGACAAGTTTGGGATACGCTTCCAACAAGGTTAGTCTTCAACATCTTTGTGATATTTTCAAAATAAGTGATATGACCTGACTCTACCTTCGCGCTCTACTTTCACACTCGTATACATTTTACTACTTAACTTTTTCAGTCTTCAAAAATGTGGAAACTGGATAAAATAAAGGTGTCAGTGGCTTTAGTGGTGATAATCTGGAGCGTGATCTGTACAAGCGCATCGAACAACGGCCGTTGCAAGTTGAAACGTCAATTGCATAAAGCGATGCAGACGGACCTCAACGGACGCCGCTGCTGGGATGATGTAAAGATCATGACCTGCTGGGGATACTGTCATTCTTACGAGGTATGTAACGAGGTTATAGAGATTTGATCAGTACGAGAGAGACTCCTGGAGCCTTATGCTCAGTTCGCCAGATAAACTATTTGTATTGTTAAATCTCTACCGCGAAGTTAAGTGAGCTTAAGACTCCAGTGGTGGTACTGTACAAGCTGATGGTAGCTGATATATACCTACCTTGAAATTAACTATTTACCTACCGTTGATTAGATGTAGTTTTATTTAAATAAAAAACACTAGGTGATACCTCCTATGAAAGTAATCGTATTTTAGCTAGGCGGCATCAATTTACGAAGGAGTATGACAGAGGTAAATACCTAGGTATCTATACTTAGTTCAACATGATTTTCATCAGATATCCGACTGGCAGTTTCCTTACAAGGAGTCCCACCACCCAGTGTGCTTGCACGATGACCGTCGCCACGCCTCTGTGAAGCTGAAGAACTGTGATCCTAACGTCCAGCCTGGTACGGAGATCTTTCACTACGTTGAAGCGGCGTCTTGCAACTGCCAGGTTAGATTCCATCTATTACAGACGATTTTTACAATGTCCAGGGTGTTTTTCAGACATTGCCCATAGGTGTGCAACTGCAATCGAACCCACGACCATTACGCCGCCGCCTCCCCGCGCCGTTGCGCTCCCACTAGGCGAACTGCGTAATGTACCCGAACCATTATAATTTTCTCCATACCGTGGAATAAATATTCAAGGTAGGTACCTACCTAACTAGGTGCGTATCATAAGTAAATAATTTTGCCAATAGGTATGTTCATCGGAAGATACCAGCTGCGAGTGGCTACCTCCAGATACATCGCTGCTAGACGGACTCATTCTAAAGGAAGAATTAGAAGAAGAGTTGGAGTAGGTAGTTATTGAAAACAGCATTTGACCAAGCGAACCCACCGAAGTGCTATTTATCGATTATCTATAAGTAAATTAAGTAAGCTAGGTATATTTTACAAGTTACATTCTACATAATAAAAAGAAATGGTAGAGGTAGGGTCTACCTATCAGACAGGTAGCAGGTACCTATAGCCTAACCAACGTATCTAATATAGAATTGGTAAGGTAGTGGTAAGTACATGGTTTACAAAGTTAAATGTATAAAAAATACTAAATAAAGTGTTTTCAAATAAGACCAAATTATGTTTTTTATATGAAAAGGGAAGGAGCCCTTCTAATTAACTGGTGAAACGTTTTAAATAAATAATCAAATAAATTGGTATGTATGGAAGGAAATATACTCTCAACCAGAAAAGTACTTGAGCCGACATCTAGCGTCGAGTAGCAAAACTAAGTGACATTATTTAGTTTGTGGTAGTAGGGTGCGGCCTTTACAGACATCTCACAAAATATGTCACTAAACTGTCAGAATCAGTTTGACAGTGACAGTAACATATTTATTATTTTATCTGTAGGAGTGAGGCCTCTCTCTACCTACACAGGCCATAAAGAGTTAAGAAGAAGAAGAAAATCAGAAAATAGAGAGAAAGCTCACAGCGAGCGGAGCAGTCGATTTTTCGTCTAAGTGCTGTTCATTGATCTCTAATTTCTGTAAGAATTGTAACTAGAATGCTGGACATTGCGATACATGTTATGCATGAATAGAATAAAATTCATCATTCATAAACTCTGCGAAATAAGTGTAGTGAAGGCGTTGTGTGATGGAAAGTGCTAATCATGAAATACACCCGTGTAATTGTTTTGTGCATCTGTTTTTGTGATAGTTTATCTTTGAATCTAGATAAAAAAGACACCCAGCCCTTGCTAAAAGTAAATTCGTCATCTGAACAGAAGAGATGGAATATAAATCTAAATATTTATTTCTCCAAAACTCTACCATCAGTCATCACCAAATCTTGCGGAGAAGATGTCCGCTTCAAATGCGAAGCTATCATGAATTACACAAAAGTCGAGAAATACACAAAAAATAAAGAAGGAATAGAAACCTCCCTACCACCAGAACACATTCAAGAGGCACTCCTAAAAAACGTAAAGGTTTACTGGTCTAAAAACAACAAAACATTAACAGAATCACAAAAAGTGAAGATAACAACCAAAATAGATAAAACAAATGGTACAATAGGTACTAATCTGAAGATAAAAGACCTCGATCCAACCGATGAAGGCAACTACACCTGTACCATAAAACAAAACTTTGAAAAGAAGCAAACAGCAAAACTGATAGTAGAAAATGATGAAGCTATTCAAAACTTTGAGATTCCAACATACACATCACTATTTCCCGATGTCAATAATGAACTTGAAATCAGTGTAAAGACCACCCCCGAACTTATGTCTGAGAATATAAAAACACAATACTCAGAAAAGAATAAAAGTTTAGCCACACCTAAAAAGCTAGAGCCTATTTGCCAAGAGTATGTGGGTAAAGTGTGCTCTACACATCTAAAGGCTCATTTTGTTTACATTCCATATGACTCTTCACAAGCTGCCCTGGAAGAAAAGTTAATGCAAGCTATTCAAGTCACCAAGTATTCAAATGATATCAGTTCTCACTGCGAAGGGTTTGCTATACCTAGCCTTTGCTACTCAACTTTCCCCATCTGCAGAAACCCTTTTGAGACCAACAGCCATTTCCTAAAGGAAGCTAGAAAAATATTTTCACAAGACAAGAGCAGTATCGACTATAATGAAGAATTACCTGAAATTGTATTTGAAAACTTACCAAATGGTATTCTTCCACCGATGTATACCAAAAACAGCACAGATAAACTCTTTGATTACAGACATAACTCCACTGTCCTAAGAAGGGTTTGTAAGCAGGATTGTGAAATTCTGGAAAATGAACTATGCCAGAAGGAATATGCCATAGCCAAGAGACATCCACAAATCGGACAACAGTTGATATTGGAAGACTGTCAAGATCTACCTGAAGATGATGCCGACTGCCTTAAAATAGATCTTGGAGCAATGATGGTGTCTGATGATGAATGCTTTTGGGAAAATGGTAGTGGATATCTTGGCAGGGTTAGTTTAGCAGAAAATGGCATGCCATGTATCGAATGGTCAAAGCAGTGGCATGTCAAAGTCATGGACTTCCCTGAACTAGCCGGTAGGCACAGCTACTGCAGGAACCCTGGTGGACTAAAATCACAACCTTGGTGCATAACAGATGGAAAAGATAAAAAAACTGAGAAACAGCTATGTGACATACCAAAATGTGCCCATAAGATTTGGATCTATATTGTCATTGTGTTTCTTCTTATCACGCTTATTATCGTTGGGTTCACTATTTGTCTGTGCTATAAACATAGACAGAAGAATAATGGAGCAACTATACGAGATATCAATTTGCCTAATGCTGATAAGAATATCTATGGCAATTCAAGATTGAACTCACCTATAGAAATGAGTGAGCTGCTAAATAACTCCAATGTCAACCAGCCTCATTTGGTTCAACAAAAGAGCTGTCGTGGGAATGGAATTCTCCGCATACCTCAGTACTCTTTATCACAAATTAAGTTTTTGGAGGAGTTAGGTGAAGGAGCTTTTGGAAAAGTGTATAAAGGAGCTTTGAAAAAGAATGGAGACACATTGTTTGTAGCTGTAAAAGCATTGAAAGAGAACGCTTCTGCTAAGACCCAGGCTGATTTTAGAAGGGAAATAGACTTGATTTCAGAACTGACTCACGATAATATAGTTTGTATTGTTGGTGTGGCTCTTAGAGAAGAGCCCTTGTGCATGCTGTTTGAGTTCATGGCCCGAGGGGATCTCCACGAGTTCTTGATGGGCAGAGCCCCTCCTTCAGGAAAGGGGCTGCCTCCGATGAGGCTTCTGAATATAGCACAGAACATTGCAGCTGGCATGCATTATTTGTCATCTCATCACTATGTGCATAGAGATTTGGCAGCTAGAAACTGTTTGGTATCAGATGACTTTGTTGTAAAAATATCAGATTTCGGGCTATCCAGAGATATTTATAGTTCAGATTACTATAGAGTAAGTACTACATTTGTTATTTGATCAGTTTTATCATATCTGTTATATTCTTTATTTTCTTATCTTTGTCTTATTTCAGGTGCAATCAAAAAGTTTACTCCCAGTGAGATGGATGCCTCCTGAGTCTATTCTGTATGGAAAATTCACGACTGAGAGCGATATTTGGTCATATGGAGTGGTACTGTGGGAAATATATAGTTATGGGCTACAACCATACTATGGGTAAGCTTTTCATCATTCAAACTGTAGCGCAATTGGCGACTCGAATTCCCGCAGCATATTTATTTCAAGTTCTTCAAATACTTAAGAGTTAAGCGAGACTTTCACTCATTTGGCTGTCAAGTCGTGCATTCCGTTCACGCAAGCTATCAGCTAAATTATAATCTCTCTGTGGTGTACACACGCGAGATGCTACCATGCAATATTTGCATCACAAAACTCTCAAGATTACTACCTAAACCTAAGTACCTTCAGTTACAATAACTATTTGGCGTTGAGAGATAGACTATGTCCTACCAAGTACTGTACCTTCGTCATACATGTTCGTCGTATGAGTTTTACCACTACCCATCCGTGGTGACCGTGAAGATCGAATCCGGACACAATCGCAAAGCTAGGCACAGGTTCCTGCTATTACTAGACCTCCTGTAGTGTGCTCTCTAGATATCTAGTATGACGTATTTTGCAGGTTCAGCAATCAGGAAGTGATATCAATGGTGCGCGGAGGTGAATTACTGGCTTGTCCTGCCGGCTGCCCGGCCTCTCTTTACTCACTCATGCGTGACTGTTGGAAACATACTCCGCAGCGGAGGCCGAACTTTGAAGCTATTGTCAATAGGTACGTGGAATCCTAGGACTATTAAACGCGATTAGTTATTGATTCACATCACGGAACTAGATGGGTTATGATTCCCAAGAAAAGGAGAAGTGCTCGCTGGAGCTCCCATCCTAAATGCCTGACTGATTACACCAAACCTGCTCATAGTCTGAAGACTGATCGCAGATTACAATTGGAAAAAAAAAAAAAAAAAAAAAAAAAGTTATTGATTCACAAACATAGCATTCGCATGCAATTTTAACGTGGGTTCTGCGCGCGGATGTTAGTTTAAAATGGATTTGACTAAAAAGTACATGTGTGGTAAAATGGAGTAAGACTGTTATCCCCAAGCGCAGTTGATGACATCCCCTGGTATCTGTTAGTACTCAAAGCGCCTGGAGATGTCTAAGGAGATACTCGGAGACAGTTGAATCAAGCACCACTTTGGTCACGATAGATCCGACGCGAAGCTACGAGATATGTGGGTAATATAAGGGTACCCAATACCGTCGCGCCAGATCGCTATAAAGCAATAATTATTTACAGGATCACGGAATGGATCCAGAACGGCTGTTGTCCAGACATGACGGCGCCGTCAGAATCGAGCAGTAGCGGCTGCATGCACCGACCCACTGGCTCCACAAGAGACTTGCAAGAAAGGGCCCCGCTCTTACCCCCCCATTGCTCATCCTCCAACGGATCTCTCACCACAGGCAGCTTAAAGAAATTCAGCGTAGCTAGTTCCAGTTCAAAGGTACTGTTGGATGATAACCGCTCCACATGCAGCGAGGTACCGCCACTAGCGCCGAAATCGAAGAAGCACAGCTCAGCTTCTTTGATAGACGAGAGAATCGGCAGGGAAACTGTTGTCAGAATACCAAACACACAATACGGGAATGAAATTTAACAGCTAAAACAGTGCACGTAGACTGTGAGATATTTACTCAAATCGCTGTCTAAAGTGTTGTACCCAGGACGATTTGTCTAATGCAGCTTGTGTACTTAGGTGTAGTTTAAATTAATGTTATTATCGCCCTGCAACACGCGTCTATCTTTCTAATAGATCCCATCTCAGACGCAAGTTTTTAGTATGGGTGACATCCAGTGTAGCTTGATTCTCGGTTGAAATTTGCACATAAGAACAAAGCAACTCTCTGTTATGAAATGACTGCATTTGGTCAGTTCATCATTACTGTGAGTACAGTATTTTTAAGAATAAGGTTCAAGGTTCAATTGATTAATGCTTGCCCTTTAGCTTTAAAGATTCATTGATATTGTATTCGTTTTGGTCCAAACATCTAATGATTTTTAGTATTTAAGTATAATTAATTTTGCCGTCTTTTATTAGTGTTTAAATTTTGTACTTACTTAGTTTTTTATAGTAAAGCTTTAGTTCCTTCTAGTTTATTAGCATTAGGTGTAGGTCTCCGATCAGTTACTTTTAATGTTTATATGTATTTAATTCACTTAATTTATATCAATTAAATTACTTGTTTATCAAACAAATGTCATTGCGTTTAAGTAAATAAGTACATAACGTATTCTAATGTATAAGATAATTATTTATTTGATGAACCAATCAATTGTTTACTAGGATATAAGTAAAGTAATGAGTAAATAGTTTGTCAAACTTTTAAAAGTGTCATTTAGTATTAAATATTTCAAAAGTTAGTATGCATATCCCATGTTTCGTGAGAATGTATCCAAATGGAAACTGTTTGATTTTCACAATTTGTAAATAAGTGTACATTGATCATTCCGGATTGTTTTATTAGATTACCCACAATAAGTACCTATTCAAACAAATAACAAGATTTCTCGGTTGGGAGTTTCAAAACTAGCGTAAAAACATGTCACTAGGTAGATTAGTGTAAATAAGTAAGCAACAAACATAAGTGTACCTACCTAATTTAAATGCTTGCCTTGTTTTTTTTCTTCATAAATAGTATACCTAAATATACACACGAACTGCCTACCTATTTAGAAATTTTATTTTAAGTTTGTACAATTTTATATTTCTTACTTTTACAACTTTACTGAATTTGTACTTTTCTGTACTTGCCAAAGACTTTTTTTGTATGTGATACATTTAGTTTTTTACCTAGTGAGTAAATTGTATTTGTAAAATAAATGATTTTTGAAAAGTTGTATGTGGTATCAAAATAAAATAATAGGAAGTACCTACCTACTACCATAGAATGTACCTATTAAGTTAGGAAGGTAGGCCTCTTTTGTCTGCTGCACCGAAATAGGACAAAAACAGTCCGCTGATCCTAATAATTTAAGTGGAACAGTTTGATATAAGTAATAGATAGTTAACCCTAACCAGTACCTCTATCACGAACAAATCTGACAGTCGCCGGGTTAGCGTATTCGAGTTATATTGCGCATCAATGCCAGCTCGACTGCCAGCCGTTGTAGTGTCACCGCGCAGTGTACCTCGGATACGCTCGCATTACGATACGTTTGCGATTGTCACATTTATTTGTGATTATGGCACTTAGCCATTGACGATTAACGTTTGAGCTGTGCTTCAATACATGAATACGCCACAAATCTGTAGACTAAGCAACGACATCTTTGAACGACGTTATGCACCTTTCGTTGTCACATTGTCTTAGTACTGTTATTGTCAATGTCAACAACAACACGCAAATGTCAAACTCAGGTATCCTACTCTAGGGATGTACAAATGCGTACAATACAAACGAATAGATTCGTTACATAGTACATTACTTAGGCGTCCAAATAATAACATTATTATATATTTTATTATACACTTAATAAGTTGGTAACCTTAAATAATCGATTAATTATGTTATTTTAATTTTAGCCATTTCATACATAACATGCGTTGTTTCGTATCGTACGTAGCTGAGTTTCGAAAGTGGTTTCATTCATGGATTATGGCATTAGCGGCGAATATAACGTTCCTCTAAGTATCTATTGAAACTGCGATCAAGTTTATCTTACTATATTAGGTAGGTATTACTTACCCTGGAATCAGGATATTAGTGTTAAAGTATCTGTACCTAGTACCTATGTAATGTACCTACCATATCCCAATACCAAAATAGCCACAGCACATCACTACATCACTACATACAAGAAATAAATCGATTGTGCAAGCAAGCAATGTGCAATGCAAGCGAGTAAAAAGCGCACACTAGCCTAGCCCAGCCTAGCCACACACAGCCAGCAAGAAAGAAGGCCAAGCTTATGGCAAGTCAAGCGAGTTTATCTTGAGCGAGTTGTTCACTTTACCAATGTACCTATCTACATAAGTTTCTAAGATGACTGCAAACCTGCCGATAAACAAACTATTGTTTGTTGGGTAAACGACGCCCCCGAGACCAGCCGTTAGCAACTATAGTGTTTTAAGAGCACTTCATTCAATCGAGCACTCCGTGAATCTATTTGGAACCAGTGAGAAAACAAAGTGAAATGGTGGAAAACGGTGCATCTAGCGGGGGCAGCGATAGCCCGAACGCGACATGTTCGCGCTCCGGTCTACTGGAGACATTAGTGCGTGGTGTATGGTACCGGGTTCACTGCACCCTAGAAGAGGATTACATGAGTGTGTGTCTGGACGATGGATACGACGCTACTACCACCCTGAATGGCTCTCTCAATAATAACAATGTCGAGACCCCCAACAGTGACTTTACAGAAGTGCCCGAAGCTATTGCAAATCAGAAACGTGTAGTGCAAGTGGTGAAATCAGACAATAACGGCTTAGGTATATCTATCAAAGGTGGGATAGAGAATAACATGCCAATATTGATATCTAAAATATTCAAGGGTATGGCCGCTGACCTCACAGAACAGTTGTATGTGGGTGATGCTATTCTATCCGTGAATGGAGAAGATCTAAAAGATGCAACACATGAAGAAGCTGTAAAGGCTTTGAAAAGGGCGGGAAAAATGGTACAGCTGGAAGGTATGTTTATTTATCACAAGTAGATAGGTACCTATCCAGTGCATGCCTTTTTTTGTTAACTTTAAAGGAAGTTATCTACCCAATAAGCATACATATAGGTTCCTTTTTTGGTTGTATAGCACCATTGGTATGAAAACTGTTGAGTTCAATTAGATGAATGAATGCCAGCTAGCACTCATAATTGACCCTAATTGTCTATTAAACTTGCTGGTGAAACTTAAATAGCTACAGCTGTACTGTTTAATTATGTTTCAATATTGTATCTGAAAACTGTTTAAGTATTATTCAAGGAATGATAATATTTAAGCAGAATTAAGCATCCTGCTAACACTCATCTATAATATTAGAGCTCTTTGTGAAAGAATTTGTCTGAGGATGACATACAATAATATCTATTTCTCCCACCAAGTGATGCTTGCATTGCTGTGTTCCGGTTTGAAGGGTGTGCAAATGGGTGCAATAACAGGCATTATGTAGACAGATTATTCAATGAATCCATGAATAAGGATTCCCTCAACATTATAATCAATTCTATTACAAACTAGTGGTCTAGTAAAGAGTACACAAACTAGACAAGTGATAAATTTTAAAGTACCTACTTTGATATCATACTGTTAATTTGCCAGCTTATCTCGGACCTGTAATGAGGCTCACATGCACTTATTTTTCCAGTGAAGTACTTGCGCGAAGTGACACCTTACTTCCGAAAGGCGTCGATCATCAGCGAGGTGGGGTGGCAGCTACAGCGAGGGTATATGGCGGAAGCACCTCCATCACCGCCGTCGCCGCGTCATCGCCGCGCCGATACGCGTTACGTGCCACTACTGATGGCTTGCATAGCTAAGAACCTGCGCCACCACGATCCAGGTTAGTACGAGACACCGAAATGAAGGTTTACACGCGAAACTACTTAGCCAGGTTAACCATTCATCAAAATAGCTTTAACATTGATAAAATAGATCTTGGTATTTCAGTCTTTATGTTAAACATACAAAAATGATGTAGGTACATGGTGTTGTGGGGACATATTTTGTGTTTGTTTGGCAGATAATACTTACTTGTGAGCTCAATTCATATGTACTAGTAGACATCTTGGTGTTGGTGTGCGCACTCGCTAGCAGAGTTCAACTGGTTCTTTAGTATGATCACTGAACCCACATCATCCAAGTATCATTGTTTCCAGAGGAGCGTACAATAGAGATCTACTCGCCTGACGCGATGCACGCGCTGGCGATCCGCGCTGCGTCAGCGGGCGCGGCGGCGGGTTGGCACCGCGCATTGCACGCAACAGTGCGCCGCGCCGCCCGCGCAGCACTCGCTCGCGCGCGCCCACATCTTCGTCCGCTGATTGGAGACGTGCGCTTCGCCGGCTGGCTGGCCCGTCGCCCACCGCAGGACCACGTGAGACCTCTTTGTAGACTAGTACTGGTCTCCTTGAGTTGAAAAATAAATAAATAAATGACACACATCAGCTGCGTCTGGTTTTTGAGGCTTTACCACAATTTTTAGTTTCTGTAGATATTAAAAGTTAAATAACATTCTGGTTGCAAGTGTACAGAATAGTAGAAAAAATTATTTCATATTACAGATAAGCGCTTCAGGAGGATCGGATAGTTCAGACGATAATGAAGGATGGCAGCCGACTTTCGTCGCAATTACTGATCGTGAACTCAGGTAAATTATAAGCAAAACCTAGAGTAATTGTCATAACTTATTTTCCCGCCTACAAGTCACCAATGGGAAAATCGAGACCTGTATTACATTTCATAATTTTTTAATATTTTCAGATTATACGAAGCAGCACCGTGGTCGGGCGAAGCGTGGTGCGCCGCATCCGAGTGCTTCAGTCTCGCGGCGACGCGGCTAGCGTGGTGGCGGCGCGCGGGCGGCGGCGGCGGCGGCGGTGCGGCCGCGCTCGGCGTGCGCGCCGGCACTCCCGCTGGGCTGGCCGTGCGCGCGCTGCGAGCCGACACGCCGCACGACCTCGCCGCTGTGGCCGGCGCGCTCGTCGACGGAGCGCATCACGCTGTGCGCTCGCAGCCAGAGTTCACGTTCAGTAAGTGTACGCGGACGGTGACGTCACGACAGCACCCCCGCCAGGCTGTATGATCTAGACTGGCGCGCGCTGCCGACTGGGAGCGCGCCTTCAGAATGCAGAAAAGGGCCGAAATTGTGCGGATAAAAAGGGACGAATCCGCGAGAGCGAAGCTTGGGTATTCTCACGTTGCCTAGTATAGTAATATACCAAGTGGCATTGTATGTGAGAACTCACCTAGACTCGTTTGTAAGACATGGTAATTCGCATAAATATCATACTCGGTGGAGGCACAAACTCGCGTCTTTGCCCCGGACACTGATGAAATCATCTAAACTGACACATGTCATGGGCCTGGTAGTGTATAACAGACTTCCGGACACTGTCACTGATGCTCCAAACATAAAGATTTTAAAAACCCGAATAAAGCGCTGGCTTGTCGAACAAACATTCTACAGCTTTAATGAGTTTTTAGAATTTAAAAGTAATAAATAATCTACCTAACTGTTAGGTATGTACATCCAAATGTGACCTATAATATTATCAATAAATATCTATTTGTCTATTTGACTTCTAGAGTGCATCGGTTGAGTGAGGAGCTTGTCGGCTGAGTCATGAATACTTTCAGGATGTCGTTTCCGCGGTGGTTGCGCGCGACTGGCGCTGGGCGCGGGTGGTGTTTGCGTGTGGGAGGCGGCCGGCTCGCTGGGCCGCGGCGGTGCACGTGCCCTGTACCGCCGTCCTCTCCACGCGTTGCGGGCGTCGGCTGATGATGACACCTGCGCGCTATGGCTGCACTTCGCTGATGATGATACTGTGGTGAGTGCTTGAATTGTAGTAAGTTTTACTTAGTTGTTTCAATTTCAATTTATTCAGAAATAAAATAAAATAACAGAACCTTTTCCATGGCATTATTCTACTTAACTTAGTTTTACGCTTCCGATTGGTACTGATTTGGACCAGTTGAGTTTGGACCAACTGTTTCATGTGTATTTTGTAAATACTGTATTAGTTGTAATTTTCTTTGTGAATAAATTAAATATAGTAAGTTTTACTTGTCGCTGTACTGAGTACACACAGTTAGCCCTTTAATAAGTTGATCAAATTGGTGCAGCCGGTAAGTTGTGTATATTATCTGGCGCAGTCGGTAGGATATTTGAAGGTTTTTATTGTAACATCTTGCTACTTGCTTGCTAAAAAAACCTTTCACAGGAGTTGGACATGGAAGGCAGCCCAAAGCCAGCGGTGTTCATTCTACACAACCTCCTGTCAGCGCGCGTACATTCACTCCCGGGAGAGGCCGCGACGAATCCCCTATAACCGTTAGAATAGACGAGAATCGCTAGTTTCATTGTACAAAATGCGTACTAAACTTTTACCCTGTAAAGGCTGTAAGTATATCAAACGTCCGGGTTAGTCTTGGTATTGTTTAGACAATCATTTTTGTCTTTTTCAACACTATGAGAAAAATATAGAAAGCTAACGAGACCGACGCTAAACCGAACCTTTTGACAAGGTATTGTGAATGTGAAATTGGCAGCTGATATGCTGATTGTAATTGTTTGGAGGACTTGAGCTTTAGTCAATGTAGAGAGTGCAGAGGCAAAGGGCTGCTTGTTATTTACCAACAAAGTACGCAAGTTAAACGAATACAACTAAATTCAAGGTTTCATAATTATGTATTGAAACCTTATAAGCTGTTCTTGAAAGAGTTCATCGTTTTTGTGGTTGTGGAAGCAGTTTTTCGAAGTAGTCCTTTTAAATAAGTAGGTACATTGATCTAGCTAGATGCAAAATAGATTGATACATTCCAAACGATAAGTAATTTCTAAATTCACTTCGAACTTTTGGATTGAAATATGTTCTATACAGCTATCAAATAAACTATGCATAATTTAAACTATAATTCCTTTATTCTTAGGTTAAGTTTTAAACAAGTTTCGAAGGCCTAAATATTTGATTAGTAGCCGTATCTATTTGAGTCGTCACATCGCCCACCGTGACAACATTAATTATACATTTCGTAGTAAAACTTAATTTGACTTTGAAATAACGATCTGAGAAAATTATTGTGATATTATGAACTGCCTGTGTTCTAGAACTAAATTGAATTCAAACAAGAAAACTGACTAAGTATTTGAGAATACCTCCTGTTCTGGAAATGGGTTAAAAATAAAGTAGTTGCATGGGTGAGAATCTTCAAATTAGTTCCAGAATTTAGAAATAAATTTATATTATTACTAAGTTCAGTAAAAAAATCTGCTGATAGAAGTTTGAAGTAAAGTAGGTACAGTCAGCAACATAAATCTATTACCAAAAAGTTTAAAATCCAAGTAAATGCAGAGGCAATATGTTATAAGCAGTTTTATCATTGAAATTAATATAGGTATGTACCTAAAGATTTACATAACCTTTTGAAAGATACGTTTAATATAGTCAAAATCTCCCAAAATATAGTGAGACAATCTTAAATTGTTCATTAACTTATGTTCCTAACTGTACCTAAATAGTTTCTTAATTTCCATCGGAAACCATATCATGCTCACTGGGCAATATCAATAAACGAATCGAATGAATTTAACTTCACTTTTACTTGCACATTCCGAACTGAATTACTATAAGAGTGAAGAGGACAACTTGTAGGATAATATTTTTTACGCCATTGCGTATATTATAATCTATGTACCTTGCGGTTTGCAGCTTGAAATAGCTTGTCGAAGCAGTTTGAATAGCAGCAATTCTTTGACATTAATGATATATATGCAATTAGTTAGGTAAATATATGTTATTCTATTTATATGTTATGTTTAATCATTTGGATTTATAAGCCCGCTTTTCGTAATTCTAATCGAATTCTTATAAAAATTTGGGTAAGGATGGTTAAAGTTACAATAAAATAAAATTACTAATATTTTGACGTTGTGACCTTGTTCAAGCGCATAGTCCAAGTATAGAGAAATGTTTAAGAGAGATATAAAAAAATTGTACACTAGGTAATAATAATAATCCGAAATACCTAGTTAGTCTGCATTCAATGTCTACTTCTACTGAAATACCATACTTTGAACAATGTACTATTATTGACATCAAAATATTACACAATTTTACCGGTTATATATTTTGGTACGGATTCGAAAAGAAAGGGCAAGTTTTAAGATTCATATTTTAATTGTATAATAGTTTTCTATGTAGTGTTAAAGTGTAAAAGTGTCAACGATCTTCCAAAGAGTCTCTGTTATTTTAACAAGTTGATAGATGTAGTAGCTTAATACTATATAATAATAGGCCCGATTCTGTTGGTGCGTTTTTCTAAACTAAACTAATTTGGCAGCACTGAAATAATTACTAAAATTTAATCTTCGATGTTTCAGTTCATGGAGTTTTAGTGCTTTCAAATTAGTTAAAGAAAATAAAACAACAGAATTAGGGGCAATATGTGTATATTAGAATAATGCAATGTTATGTGTAAATTGTTTCAACCACAGTTAATTATGAAGTTTTGGTGGCATAATATTTTCTCATTGGAGAGGTACTGGATTCGTATCTAAAAATATTGTCGTTTTCAGCTGGTCTATTTCTTTGTATTATATTTGCAAAGTACGGCTCAGCAGTATAAAAGTGAGAAAGTATTTTAGTGACGCGTCGTTTATGATGAGATGGAGCGAACAATGTCTTGATAATTGATCGAGCGAGCGAAGCGAACGAAAGTCCTAGTGTCGACTTGGGCGAATCGGCGTTGTATGTATGTATGTTTGTTGAGAATAACTTTCAAACCTCTTATGATAGGGCTTAGTTTAAAGATTCCAAAATCGTTTATTTATTTCATAAATATTGTAAAGTTGGCAAAACCTAAAGTGAGCTGCTATTTCTTAGAGTTTCAATGATTTTGTAGTTCAGGTAAAACTGGTAATTGTGCTTAGTTTATCTCAGCTATATATGAAAAAAAATGTTTCTTTGCATTTTCTTTTCCGGGAAAATCGCAAGATCTCAGTTCGGGGCGAACTAGTAGGATCTAAGAAAGTTATTATAAGCATTGTTTTGTTTGAATATTTTGTTGCGTCGAACTAATAACACTAATAAATAGATGTAAGTTTCCCATAACATTGTGAATACGTAGCTTTAGTGCTAAAGAGTGGCAATATGCAAAGTGATATCAATTTTACAGTAAAATATTTATTTTAATACCAATTTCATACAACTTTGTAGATGACATGTTTATACTTGGTGTAGGTAATGTATTGCTAGTTTTATTATCTTTTAACATACCAATGACTGAATAACACTCAATTTACATTTTATTCATAAATTAGTTCTATAAAAATAAGCACTTTCCCTACGAACACCAAGTAATTGTTTATTCTCTTCGGATGCTTTCACCAGTATTTCGTGTTTTGATATTCTTTAGATTTTTTAAAATATTATCTCTAAAATAAAGTTTTGAAGTTTTTGAAAAATCTGCAATCCAGGAACTTGTCTACTAATCATTCTAGAAAGGTTGCCATATCAAATAATTATAAGAATAACTCTTAAGGCATATTATCTTGTAATCTCTTAGAATTTCTACTGATGACTACATTATTTTATATTTATCAGTTATAAGTACCTACTTTATACTAACATTTCACTTTACATACATTTATCGAATCTAAGATGTAGTTAATACTCATATATAGTTGGAGGTTAAAATCATCGAAATTGTATACTTTACAAACTTAGTTACAATTTACATTGTACACCTATCGTGTTCGCAAGATTTTCTGCATTTTTGTCGTCACGAATTGTCAATACTCATTTGTTCTGTAAAATCACAAGGATCATTTAGAATCGTCTTATTAATGCCATTAAAAAAAGCTTTACTTTATCTTTAAAACCTACAAGTTAACTGATCCCAGATACACCATTGAGCGTATCTTGGGTCAATCACGGTATAACAACAGTGGGTTTCAATCAAATATTCCATTCAAAATTTATTTCGTGAAAGATATCGAGCTTTCATAAACTTAAGTGTTTGAATCGATGACACATCATATAGAAAATCTGGTAACACATGAAACACATTGAAAATTCACATTCCATTCCTTATTACCATTGGATATTATTTTATTCTATACTTCTAAAAAGTAATTTCATTTTATCTTAAATAATATTACATACAATCTTCTCACGCTGCCTCTAAACCAAATAAAAAACCGTTGCTACTATGTCTAACTGAAATATTGTTAATTTAAATAGGTATAGGCATAGATTAAATATATCAAGGTATATAAGGTATCTTGATATATTTAGTCCATGATATAGCTACCATGTCCCTAGTCTATATACGTACTAGTTTATTTTCTTAATTGAGCAATTTACTGCTTGTAAATGTATTATTAATTTTCATAAATGCATAATGTAACAATCAGAATATTTAAATAGCGTGTATGACGAACCGAATATTGACTTTGAAAATTAGTCTTGGCGCTAATTGGCGTTATTGTCGATAAAAACGACACATAAAACTATATTATATTGGTTCTTATGAATTCTAAAAACTTGATCTGAAAACTCGTAAAATTCTAGAGAAAGTAGCAACGGTTCAGACACTTCAGGAGTATTCAATTTTGAGTATTTTTTGCATAATATTCTACGTTTATGTTATTTTTATTTAAATTAGTACTAAGCAGTTTTGTTAAGATATTTGTAGTCACTCAAGAGTCACTCACATTGTTATCATCTATCAGTAGCTAAAAATATCATGAGCAACATGATGCATTAAACAACGAAGAAAGTTATTTATGTTTTATTTATCACCCAATGTAATAAGACCAAAAATAATATGCAAGGTTTGGTTCGTACTCAACAATGCATTCTCACTGAGCACGTCCTCTGAGGACGTGCCATGTGAGGTATCACACTGCGTCCATCACTGTGAGACGTAAGGATGTCCTATGAGTCAAGTTATCAAGTCTTATGTGTCTGTAACATCTTTGTAAATAAAGCACTCTTGTGAAGCTTTGTATAGTTACCTAGGTACCTACCTATTAAAACTTTCATTACATAGTGATTTTATAATACGCAAATGAACTACGACACTATAAAAACAGCCACAGTTAAAAAAAAAGAATAGAGTAAAGAATGAGTGGATGAATTTAAAGCGAACTAAACCGGACTAACTCGTCGATTCATTAGGTCGAGTGACTGGATCCCTGACCGGCAGAGAACCCTCCATTCTCCTTCATAGGCTTATCAAAACCTTACAATAGCACGCAAACTAGTTCCAACCCTATGTCGTGAACACAAGGTTCAGTTTCTCGATATGTCCACATCAATAGCCATGTCTGAGCTATTGTCTTGCCTTCCTATTGAAAAGTTGACATAGAAGCTCTAATACCTATCTAGACTATCTAGGTACTCGTAGCGCAGACAACCAAATACCTTGTCCGGGCAGTCACAAAAACAATGCAGATTTTGAATTAGGTTGTTCATTGAATTCTTGAGGTGGATCGAAACTTCCAAAGCACTAGAAAACCAATTAATTTATTGATAATAGATCTTTAACAGCTTTCGAGTTCCGAAACAGCCTTGATTGAGAGTTTTGGTAACAATCGAATTCCTGAGCTTGATAGTCACTGACTGTTGAGGCAGAGACCTGAGTCAGGGTTTAGGTACATTCGTTTATTTTGTTTAACGCATTTTGAAAACCGGATCAAAGGTTTTGTTTATGGTGTACTTACCTGTACACCATAAAAAAAACCTGATGTGTGAGCTGACTTTAGCAAAAACCTAATGTGATGAACACTGTGGTCTGTGATCCGCGATTCCAGCACAAAAATTGAGTAGGTACCTACTGCAGTCTGTGTTTTGGTGAGATTTTTATAATAAACTCAAATTCAGGCCAGTATGCTGATTTTCTGCTCAAGCACTGACCCAGAGTCACAGACTAGCATAGATTTTTGTATGAAAATATTTCTACTAAAATCCATGCTTGAGTAACTATTTCTTTAGCAGCATACAAGGCTCAGGGTCTGTTTGTTTTGCCAACTTGCAAGAATTATGCATCAGAGTGGAATCAGACAATTTTGCGTGTTCGGTTTACTGAAACGTGACTGCTACGACTGCTACGGCTATGCGCTACGGCGTAGCGGCTCTACGTTTGTTTCTTATTTACGAGTTTGCCTATAAGCAAAAGACTCGATGATCAAGATACTTTTGAGCACTTTTCTTTTAGTTTCATTCTCGTTACGAACTATGTATGCATCTACTTATCGATATGATTTTCCATAATACCTCTCGGCACTCTGACGCGTGACGGTGTAACGTGAAAATTGGTTTGCTCGCTTAGGATCTGTCGGTTACTAACGGTTTGTAAGTAAGTACACTGCAGCACCTGTATTATAAATGGCAATAGGCACTTACCTACGTCCTAGGCTGCTACATTTTATATGCAAAACAAAATACAATAAATCTTCCTACGCGTCGTGGAGATGCATAGAGTCTGTCCTTTGAACTAGAGCCAGCCGAGCGAAAAATTGCAGCGGCTACGAGTAACTACAATGTAGGTACCTACGTATACGTTTTATATACAGCAACTGTAACCCAAGCAAACCAAAATCTAAGACGGGATCGCATACATGAAAATTATACAAGTGGCTCAAAAAGTGTGAAACTACGAAGGTTCATCAGCCAAGCCAATATGTGTGACTGCTTGGTGATGCAAGCCATGCATGCTTAGGAACGAAAATTGAAAATGAAATAGAAATTAGGTACGGTAGTGTAATAATCTGGTCCAATGGTCTATAATTTCTTAAAAAGCTAATATAAAAAAATCTATTGCACTTTTTCTCTGAAACACATGCTTTAAGTTTATATATTTTTTGTAAAAGATAGATGTAAAAGAATATGCTTAATCTAAGCTTTATTTAACCAAGCTGTGACTGACAGTAAAAGCTTTCGCGTCTAATGTTATGAAATTAAGTAGCATAATTAATGAAATTAAGCCCTTAACTTCGGTCTGTTTCGACCCCGTGTCAGTAGGGCAAAGGCAAAGGTGACGTACCTACTTCGCAACCTTTTGTCTAAGGTTTTCACAATTATTACGGCTTTATTTATAGAGAAAAACATAAAATTTTACAACATACTTACTACATGTGCCTCAACAATACTTGAATGTCTTGCAAGCATAATAGAACCCGAACCTTCCGCGTCACCAGCAGCACCAAAGTGGTCACCTGTATTTAAGTGTAGCACTTTTTTCATACAAAAATATCAATGCAAAATGTCTTGTACTCAGGTCGGCAGCGAAAGACTAATTAGTCTAACAAATCGGCGGATTGGTAAGAGAAATCACGGCATTAATCATGGCTCTTGGCAACAGCTTCAACGAGCCAGTCAACATGTTTTTGTATAAAATAGCTGTACCAATAATTATTATTACAAGACCATAAACAGACTCGAAAGCGAAAATTCCGGGTTATCTATAAAAACTTGCCTATCTTGGAAACTATGATTGCTAACATAGTAAAATAATGTAGTTTTGCTCTCGACTGTGGGGTATAATGGTTAAAAATGACAACTTTACAAGTTATTTAGCTTCTGTAATTCAGCAACTCGTATTATGTAGTGGTTACGTACAATAATAATGTGCTGAAACTTGACTGTTACGGCTACGCTCTACGGCGTACGTTATGAAATCTTGCTACTTTATAAAACTATGGAGATTACGTTTCTACCCTCGACTTTAGGTATCTACATGAGTGATACCTGGATCAATATTCCAGATTATTTATGTACTTACTTAAATATGCGTAGGTAAGGTTGGTACGTATGCTAAATTACATTGAAATCCGTTCAGCTATTGCGGCGTAATTTAATTACAATATAAACACTAACTTTTGACTTTCCAATATAAGAACAATATTAGGTTTAGGATTATAGGTTTAATCAAAACAAAATGTAGTGTAATAAAGGATGCTCAATTTTCCTAAAACTTAATAATAATGATTCATTATCAAAACTCCGAGAAATCATACTCGTAGTTAACTCGAATAATTCCGAACGTCCAGAGCAGATTTCCGCTAATCATTCTAAAACAGAAGCAGAGGACGTTTAAAGTAAATTTATAGACCAAATCGAGCTGCGCCAAACTCATGAATACACTCGGTATCTCTACTTAATATTGTCATGAAATATAAGAAGTAATTCATACAATGAGGAATGGTTTAGTGTTGTGTAACGATTGTTGGGAGACTTGTGTTCGGAAATCTTCCCATTCACGTTCTTGGTGAAAACAAAACTACTCTTGGTGGGGGAACCCCCCACTAATTAATTACAAGCAACGTAACCTAGTGTACGTCGTAGGCCGTAGCATATATGCTACGGCGTAGCGCGTAGCAATGATTTTCATTTACCAAAGGCGTCCAGTGCGTTTTCTAAATATAATAATACCTACAAATTGAAAAAAAAAATTGTATAACATCGAGACTTTAAATTGATGAGAAATACGTTATGTACATAGATGAGGCTGCCAATGATAACAGTGTAGCCTTAAGTCTGCTCGAGGTCGATATCTTTCCAGCAAATCTCGTAATTCAGCTCGTAAGTAAAATGATTCAGTCCTCAGTTAAGCATAGTTGGAGACTTCAATTGGAACGTGCTCAAGTAAGGTCGTTAGCAATCCGGCCTAAGAGTCCTACTCGAGTTTTGAAATTCCTTTCCAATCGTGATTACCTGGTGCTAAAGAAACGGGCATGAAGCCACTGCGTCACAGATGATGCTAACAACTTATGTTTAAAAGTCTCACTAAGTAGTTACTCGTACTGTAAAATAAAAACTGAATTCAGTCGATGAAGCCTGAATTGAGTAAAAAGAGTTCAAAGGTTTGAGAAGGTGGTAGAAGGCCGGACTCTTTGATGTAGCTATGGTTCACCTGTAGGCTAAAAAACAGGATTTAAGTTTTGATTCAGGCCGATTTATTTCATCTAGTGGCGTCAACCATTTTTGTTATTCCATGCTCCAATCGATCTTTGTCAGCTGGATTCAGCCTATTTCAGCATTTCAAACTGATTTGAAGTGACACACTCCGAACTGGGTGACGTCCGTGACTTAATTAAACGCAGACAAGAATGGTCCATCATTTGGCTCTCGACCGAATTGGGCTTTGTGAGAAAAGTGCTTGAAATGCGTCTGTCCTAACGGTTTTCGCTACCTCCTCGAATGTCTTTGACTCACTTGAAAATGTAAAACCTATCGCGGATGTTTTGTTTGCTGTGTTTTTTTTAATATTTGGTAGTTTCACGAGCTTGCTACATCATTTTATGTTTGCATACTTAGTTTCTCCCGTCTAGGTATGTCTGTTACCACCCCCAGCTAAACCATACGCACGCAGGCTATAAAGTTAAGGATTAATTCGAGCATAAGGAATTATTTTATTACATAAAGTGTCTTGTGCGCTAAGAAGGTACACATACATTGTTTGGATTAGGTATATAGTATCTTAAGCCTAGGCCAGACCAACGAGTTCAGCTCGCCGGGTCTGTCCTAAAATCTGAAGATGTCGATTTTAGACATTTACATTTATCTGCGTAGAACCTTAACTCGAGCTCGAAACACGGCCTAAATGGACCAAAATCAAAATACGGTTTCTTAACTCGTGAACTGGGTTTTACTTACCTGCTACGATTTTGCTAAAGTTCATTTACTTACTGCGATGTATGTAGTTAGATAATATTTCGCTATTTAGGTCACTATCACCCACTTACCTATTCGATATGATGTGGTTTAATCCATTTGACGCTGAATACCATGAATTTGCAATGAAAACAAGAACTGATAATATTGGAATTTGAAACATTCTACTAATTTTCACCACCGTGATGTGAAAGCTAAATATTTGTTAATGTAAAATCAGATTTTACAAGCATTCAGAAATCTTAAAGACATTATAAATATCCTGTCTGTCACGCCGGCTTTTCTTTGGTCCAGAATCGTGTTAGGATGAAGGAAAAGGCAAATCTAAGATTTGTATCGAAAACCCCCTGTCAGAGTGCCACGTGTAGGTGTGACGCTATACCCTGAAAGAAGTTTATCTTATTTGGGTTGCTGTGATAAAAATATAGGTACATTTGACCTACTAGAGATGTTTTACAAAAGATTATTATTTTCGTCATGATAAGAAATGGGAAAAAGTCGCATAATTACTTACTTTACTTAGCATAAAAAAGATATGTTCGAAATGAGAACTGTCCTTGCTCTGTAGTCCATTAAAAGAACTATTCTATTCATAAACAGAAAACTAATTACACAAACTAAGTAATTAAATACTTACCTATATAATGAATACGTAGGCAGGGAAATATGGGCTGAAAGAAAACTCATTCAGGCTCTCTGTGAAATCATGAAGTCGACCAAGTTGGAACAATCTATGAAACGAAGCGTACTTAATTAGGTCACGAACGAGACAGTGTCGAACATGACCACCATTATAGAGCCACTTATTCTTTACAGATCTTGGCTCTTGAGATCGCACTTGACGCCTCCGAATCTGCCATTTACTGAGAAAATACCTATTGTCATACTTGTCAATATTGTTATCTAATCAAGAAGGGGGGTGCTAATGGGCAGACCGAAATACGAGTTCAAGATCGTGTGTTTGTATAAACAACGTAAAAGTTTCCAAAGGATACAATCTATAACAGGTGTTCGCTAATAGTGAGTAGATATCTCAACTAGATTTTTTTTTTAGTTAATGTGCTACTGTAACTGCCTGTGACTGCCTGTGACTGTACATTACAACAGGCCAAAGTCACAGATTCAAAATAATTACTTGTCATTTCGTTCACGGAATGTTGATTTAATTTTTATGCTAATTTCGAGAAGTTTACCTTGGGCGGCGAAATTACAAAACTTTGTTATTGTAACTGTCGTAGGTTAGATCACGTTGTTGACGATCTCTGAACTATGATTATGAAGTGCCTTCGCTACCATTGTTGAAACTTTATCTGACTATTTTAACTTCTTACATAACATATCCCGCCTTTGTCATTTCTTTATTTATATCATTCACTTTTTCTACGCAGTCAAAGCAGTCGGTTGTTGAAAAAGAGCTTCTGACAGCTTCTGATTAAAATTCTTTGTAATTTTTAAGAACGCTTCAAGGAGCTTGCAATTGAATAAGAGTGGAAGCGTTGAATGTGACTTAATTTTATTTTAAAAGACATTAAAACTTGCTGTCAAGAGTGAAAAATAATCTCTGAAGTAGAATTATTGCTCACAAGATGAGCCGAGAGATAGGCGCTGTGGATTACGGCCTAGGGGAGCGTTACCACTGAGATTTTTAATGAAATAATTGTGCTTTGTGTTTTCATAATTTACGACATTTCTGTACTTTTCTTACAGTCTCTCCGTGAAAGGAGTTTTAGGTTAAGGAAAAAAGTACCTAAATCAACCTAAAACTAACTCATATCTAGTTCCGGATATTGTTATGAAATGAACGTAGATATAGCTCAATACCCCTTTTTCTAAAAGTTATAAATAAGTTATTGAATTTTATTATTGGAAACCCCACACAAGTTTAAAAGAATAAAAAACGTAGGTACGAATATTCAGGCAGTTTTTGTAGCGTAGGCGTATTCTTTGCAATGTGTGTTTTACTAGTGTTTCGTACCGAAATTATCGAATATTATTTCGTTGAATTTTTATTGTTCATTTGTGGGTACCCTGGATAGCATTGATAAAGCAGACACAATCTAGAGGGTAGATCAAAATCTTTAGATTGTTTCTATTGGCTGTTACGGGTGTGATGCCTCTCTGTCTTTCGAATCGGCGACGAGACGCGACACCTAGCATTGTATTGTCCTGCGCCCTACGGGACAGCCGCGCGCGCGCATCTTTTGTGTTTTCGCACAGTGCCTAGTACCTAGGCTTCAGTGTCCTTCTATCCTAGACGAAGACCCATAATCTGCAGAACAGCCTCTCAAACCTATGGACCTTGAAGTGCGGTGTGAATTCTCGGTGCAAGCAGGGACGCGACCCTTGGATCCGTGAGATCGATAAGAGCAGGTTAGTTGCGCCCTAACAGCCCTACTGAAATTCCCGTACATAGTTTTGGTCCTTCGAGCCGGATTATTTTGATTCCTCCAGATTGTGTCGTCTTTTATTGCTACACTACGTGTACGTTTTTTGGTAATTTTCCGTTGGTCATCGGAAGCCATCTTTACTACGTAAAATGGCGGACGACTCGGCTATCGAACAAGATATTTTTGAACGAGATATTATTTTAGAGGATCTTAAAAGAACGTTGCTTTTTTCTACTACAGATGTTTTACAATTTAAATCACGATCTTCCGATCTTACTACTCAGCACAGGAAGTTTGGTAAACTTCAATCTAAAATTGAAAAATCTCTAATGAAATTGAAAACTTTTAACAAAGAGGAACAGTTAAAAATTCGTAATGATTTTAGTGATTGTTATTACGCAATTTTAATGCATGTGAATAAGTTTAAACAAGCTGATCAGGAGGGCAGACGCATGAGTCGTATCCCTGCGCTGCTGCCTTCCACTCAGAATCATTGTCTCAACAAATTGCCCACGTTGCCATTGCCAACCTTTAGTGGAGAGTCTACCGATTGGCCCTCATATTACGATCTATATCGTGCTTTGATCCATAACAATGATGCCTACACGTCAGCGGAAAAGTTTCGATACTTGTTGTTAACATTAAAAAATGAACCTCATAACTTGATTAAATCAATTCCGATCACAGATGAGAATTATATCGTTGCATTAGAAATCCTTATAAATAGATATGAAAATCGTAGGATCATTGCTTCTAAACATTTAGATCGTATTCTCGATATTGAAAAGTGTGCTAACGAGTCAAATTTAAATTTACGTAAACTAGTGAACGTTTACATGGAAAACATTAAAGCACTCGAAATGATGAAATTTCCAGTGCACGACTGGAGTTTTATTTTGCTAAATATCTTGCTACGTAAGATACCCCACACAGTTCGTAAGCGTTTCGAGTTATCGCTCAATAAATCTTCCGATATACCTACCGTTGACATACTCATAACATTCTTAGAACAGGAAATTTCCACATTTGAAATTATGTCGAATAGTGAATCGAAAATAGTTGAAGGTAGTTTTCGTTCCCGCGCACCCAGCGTGAACCCGCACCGCCCTAGCAACAGCAGCGGCGCTGGGAGTTCGGGTGCCCCGAGAGCGAGCGGTTCCGCTCCGCGACATACGTTTGCCGTTACGGAATCATCCGATGTTCAAAATGGAAAGCGTTGCATTTTGTGTGACGAACAACACATCTTAACAAAATGCTCCAAGTTTCTGAATATGTCTCCTAATGATAGGTATAACTTTGTTAAAAATAAAAACATTTGTTACAATTGTTTGAATGTAGGTCACGATTTAAGATATTGTAGGTCGAACTACGCATGTCAGTCGTGTAATAAACGCCATCATTCGCTACTCCATTTTGAAAGTAAGCCGACCAATTCAAATCAATCATGCGCCGTCTCTTTTTCTCCTACGGAGGAACCGAAGATTTCTGTTTCGGCCGATCCCGGCCTCGCTACCATGCCAATGCAACCAACCAACGTAAATCATGCGATGCGCGAGAGTGGGGAGTCATCCATTGCGCCTTTGGTTAGGAAGTGTACGATTATGCTCTCTACTGCCCTCGTCAATGTATGCGTAGGTTCAACGATCCACTCAATTCGTTGCTTGATTGACACCGGTAGTCAAGCTAGTTTTATGACGGAAGCGTGTGCTAAGCGCTTGGGTTTGAGTTGTAGGTATATTGATATTCCCGTGTTTGGTATCGGTGAAGAAAAACCGATACAACCAAAAGGAATAGTTTCTTGCGTTGTCACTCCGCGTAGTTCGGATCAACCGGCCATATCGGTCGAGGCTTTAATTTTGCCTAAGCTTTTTTCGCAATTTCCTAGAATTCCGCTTCCTATTGAAACTTGGCCTCACATTCAAAACTTGAATTTAGCCGACCCATATTTTAACGCAACCAATGCTCAACCCGTTGAAATGCTTCTAGGAGCTGATGTACTTTCTCACATTTTGCTGGGAAATATTGTTAAGGGTCGTCCCGACGCACCGATCGCGATGAATAGTATCTTTGGATATTTATTGATGGGAAGGGTTTATTTCGATGCTAGTCCGTGTACTTCGTCTCCACTCCAGGTGTGTCATAGCTCCTTTTTCGAGGACAGCGACCTACAACGTTTCTGGGAGCTGGAGGCAGTTCCCGAGGAGAAAACTTTCAACCCCGATGAACGTCAATGCGAGTCTATTTTTGAAAATACTCATTCGCGCGATGAAAATGGTCGTTATGTCGTAGCACTTCCATTTAAAAATGCACCTATACTAGGTCAATCACGTGACATTGCTCTCGCTCGTTTCCGCAAGTTAGAATATCGCTTGGAACGCGATACATCTCTTAAACGGGATTATCATGCGTGTCTCCAAGAGTATTTAGATTTAAATCAAATGGAACTTTGTGATCCTCCATCTAAGGACGATACTTCACATTATTATATTCCGCACCACTGCGTGGTCAAAGAATCTAGTGAAACCACCAAGTTGAGGGTGGTATTCGATGCTGCTTGTAAAACCACTAATGGAAAATCATTAAATGATCTTTTGCTTACGGGTCCGAAATTGCACTCTGACATAGTCGACATCTTACTTAACTTTCGTGTTCATAATATTGTTTTTACAGCTGATATTAAGCACATGTATCGCAATATTGCAGTTCGAAATTCTGATTGGGATTATCAACGCATTGTTTGGCGATCCTCACCTGACCTACCTATTCGAGATTATAGATTGCGCGTCGTTGTTTTCGGCATTAGCTCATCTCCGCACGCTGCGTTACGTGTGATACGACAACTCGCACATGACGAGGCCGACAGGTTCCCATTAGCGGCAGCAGTTTTAATAAGGGATGTTTTTGTTGACGACGTCGTTTCTGGGGAGGACAGTGAGGTCAGCGCGCTCAACCTACAGGAACAACTTTTAGGTATTTGTGCGAGCGCGGGTTTTGAACTGCGTAAGTGGCATAGTAACTCGCCGGCGATTCTCGCCGCGGCGCCCTCGGATTCTCATGGTGAGCGGCCTGAGGCCTTATCTTTTGCAGAAGTCGAGAAGGATCCATCGATCAAGGTGCTCGGACTCCAATGGAACCCTAGTTCGGATAGTTTTTCTTTTAAAGTTCAAACTTCCAATTTAAATTGTACCAAACGGGTTATATTGTCCGAAATTGCAAAAATTTACGATCCGGTAGGTTTCTTAGCACCGGTAATATTGTATGCTAAACACTTGATGCAATTACTTTGGATCGCAGGTACGGGATGGGATGAGTCACCTCCTATCGATATCGTTAACGCTTGGCTGAGCTTTATCAAGCAACTTCCACTCTTATCGGAGTGTGTTTTTCCTCGTCACATCTTTTCTATGGCAGACTCAATTGAACTGCATGGTTTTGCTGACGCGTCTGAACGGGCTTACGCCGGGTGTGTATACATTCGGTGTAAATGTAGTGATAACCAAACTCGAGTTTTTCTAGTTCTAGCAAAAACGCGGGTTGCACCTCTAAAACGATTGTCGATCCCGCGATTGGAACTTATGGCAGCGCTATTACTATCCCAGTTAATTAGCAAGGTGATGCTCGCTTACGGCGACCGAATTCATTTCCACCATGTATACGCATGGTCCGATTCTACGATCGTATTAGCCTGGCTACGTTCGTCGCCACATGAATGGAAGACGTTTGTATCCAATCGCACCAGTGACATACTGTCGCGGGTACCTGCCAGTTGCTGGCGACATGTACCGTCGTTCGATAACCCAGCTGACTCGGCTTCCCGAGGAATGTTACCTGCGGCGTTCATTGAGCACTCCTTGTGGTTTCACGGCCCTAGTTGGTTACAAACCGAGTCCAATACTTGGCCGGTACTTAACCAAAGTTTGAATACTACTGAGGAAAAACGTAACCTTCCTCTTCTTGCAAACCCGTCCTCCGTCGGTGTAGATAAAGAAGAACCTGAAGTTCTTTCTAAATTTTCTTCTTTAGGAAAACTAGTTCGTGTCGTAGCTTACATTTTTCGATTCTACTCTAAATGTAAAAAACTACAGGTTGCCTTCCCTCGACACATTACTGTGCTCGAGTACAATTCAAGTTTAAATAGGATTATAAGTATAGTCCAGCAGTCCACTTTCGCAGAAGATATTAAAAATATATCGCATGGTAAACCTCCTACCAATCAATTAAAACGTTTAGCACCGTTTATAGATAAGGACAATTTGTTGCGTGTAGGTGGACGTTTACATAAATCTTTGCTTTCATTCGAATCAAAGCATCAATTGATACTTCCTAAAAAACATTCGTTAACTACGTTAATAATCGATGATGCTCATATTACTCATCTACATGCAGGTCCTCAGTCCACTCAGTACTTATTGTTACAAAAGTATTGGATTTTATCTGGGCGCGATATAGTTAGACAGCGTATTCATAGGTGTGTTCCTTGTTTTCGCGCAAGACCTACACACACACAGCCACGTATGGCACCATTGCCGAGCGTACGCACACAATCAGCGCGTCCATTCATTAAAACAGCTGTTGATTATGCCGGTCCCTTTTACGTTCGTGCAAATAAGGTTCGAAATGCGAAAATTATTAAATCATACGTTGCAGTATTCGTTTGCATGAGTGTTAAGGCAATACATTTAGAATTGGTTTCTGATCTTACAACAGAAGCATTCCTCGCGGCTTTGCGACGTTTCACGTCCCGCCGAGGTTTATGTACTGATATTTATTCCGATAATGGAAAGAATTTTGTAGGTTGCAGCAACTACCTTAAAGAGTTGTATGCGTTTCTAAATTCTGATTCTGTTCAAAGGGCACTACATGAGCAGACCCTAAAACAAAATTTGACGTTTCATTTTCAACCTGTGACCGGGTCACATTTCTGTGGGCTAGTGGAAGCAGGTGTCAAAAGTTTCAAACACCACTTGCATCGTGTAATTGGTACTCGTACACAAACGTACGATGAGATGCATACTGTGCTATGTCAAATCGAGGCAGTTTTAAATTCTCGCCCCCTTTGCGTCTTAAGTTCGGATTCTACAGATCCGCTACCTTTGACTCCGGCACATTTTTTAATTGGTGGACCTCTTACGGCATTACCTAACATTTCTCTAACTGAGTTCAATACTGATCGACTTAATCGTTGGCAGTGGGTGCAACAATGCATTCAACATTTTTGGAAAAGGTGGAGTCGAGAATATTTACATGAGATTCAACAGGCTCATAAATGGTTTCATGATCGCGGACCTCCCATAAGTGAAGGCATGATCGTTATGGTACGCGATGATAATTTACCAGTTTTACAGTGGAGATTGGCACGTGTGCATGCGTTGCATCCGGGTACTGATAAGGTTATTCGTACTGTAACCCTTCGAATGGGTAACTCTTTGACAAAGAGACCTGTTGTTAAAATATGCCCTATTCCTTTGAATTAAATACCTATAAATTTTAAGAATTTGTGTTTAGGAATTTTGTTTCATTTTGTTGTAGGTAGGTATTTAAGAAAGTAGTATTATATTATTGTAGTTGTAGTAATTCGTTTGTCATGTTAAAAGCAACCACGTTCTTTTAAGGTGAGCGGTATGTTTCGTACCGAAATTATCGAATATTATTTCGTTGAATTTTTATTGTTCATTTGTGGGTACCCTGGATAGCATTGATAAAGCAGACACAATCTAGAGGGTAGATCAAAATCTTTAGATTGTTTCTATTGGCTGTTACGGGTGTGATGCCTCTCTGTCTTTCGAATCGGCGACGAGACGCGACACCTAGCATTGTATTGTCCTGCGCCCTACGGGACAGCCGCGCGCGCGCATCTTTTGTGTTTTCGCACAGTGCCTAGTACCTAGGCTTCAGTGTCCTTCTATCCTAGACGAAGACCCATAATCTGCAGAACAGCCTCTCAAACCTATGGACCTTGAAGTGCGGTGTGAATTCTCGGTGCAAGCAGGGACGCGACCCTTGGATCCGTGAGATCGATAAGAGCAGGTTAGTTGCGCCCTAACAGCCCTACTGAAATTCCCGTACAACTACACGGAAAGAAAAGTTGTCTTAAAACAAGACAATATTTATTGGTCAAGAATAATATAGTTTCCTATATAGGGAAAAAGATATTTTCTCAGATTTAGAATTTTATTGTTTTGCTTTTCAACACATTATTATCTCAACTTAAGAGGATATCTTCTGAATAGAAGACATAAACAATGTCTCTGAGCAACTAGAACAAGTTTCTTGGAATTCAAAACATACGATTTTCTTGAAAAGATAAAATAAATAATATTCACTGAAGAGCTTTTGTTTACTTTACCCAAGAGTATAATTACTTTGTTGGAGAATGCATTTGTCTTGTTCAGAAATCACAACTTCTTCAGCGGATTTAAAATATATTCTTAATTAAAATAAACTTGTTTCATACTAAAACTAGATTTATCTTAAATAGAGACTTCTAAGCGTTCTATGGAGAGTATAATTTACTTAACTCCAGAATGTTTATTCATAAGTAAAGAGTAATGATGGTTTTGAGTTGAGAAAGTAGATTTTTAAGGTAAGTATACTAATATTCTTAATTCAAATAAGCTTTTGTTTTATACTAAAACCTAATTTATCTTAGGTGGAAACTTTCAGTGCATTCTTTATATAATATAATTTTCTTAACTCAAGCATTTTAAATTCTAAGTGGAGAGTGATGATAGTTTTCAGTTGAGAAAGAAGATTTTTAAGGTAAGTACACTAATATTCTTAATTCAAATAAGCTTTTGTTTTACACTAAAACCTAATTTATCTTAGGTGGAAACTTTCAGTGCATTCTTTAGATAATATAATTTTCTTAACTCAAGCATTTTAAATTCTAAGTGAAGAGTGATGATAGTTTTCAGTTGAGAAAGAAGATTTTTAAGGTAAGTATACTAATATTCTTAATTCAAATAAGCTTTTGTTTTATACTAAAACCTAATTTATCTTAGGTGGAAACTTTCAATGCATTCTTTAGATAATATAATTTTCTTAACTCAAGCATTTTAAATTCTAAGTGGAGAGTGATGATAGTTTTCAGTTGAGAAAGAAGATTTTTAAGGTAAGTACACTAATATTCTTAATTCAAATAAGCTTTTGTTTTATACTAAAACCTAATTTATCTTAGGTGGAAACTTTCAGTGCATTCTTTAGATAATATAATTTTCTTAATTCAAGCCTTTTAAATTCTAAGTGGAGAGTAATGATAGTTTTCAGTTGAGAAAGAAGATTTTTAAGGTAAGTATACTAATATTCTTAATTCAAATAACTAGAGGTTTCATACTAAAACCAGATTTATCTTAGGTGGATACTTTCTGTGTGTTGTGCATATAATATAATTTTCTTAGCTCAAGTATTTTTTTTTTAAAGTAAGAATGTATGATATTTGAATTGAAAATTCCACCTAAGGTGAAACTATTATTTTTATTAATTTGGAAATTCAGAAAGCAAAACAGCAAGCGGAAAAATAAGGCATGAAATTACTTGTCAAAATAATTGTCATACCCCCCCATCCGCCTACTGGATTATCAAATTAAGAAAAATAATAGTTTTACCTAAAAAAGAGTAATTCTCAATACAAATCTTGTACAATCTTATTAATAAAAACTTGAGCTAAGCAATATATTATTATACACAAAAAGTATAACACCTTATGATAAATCCCGTTTTAGTATGAAACCACCGGCTATTCAAATTAAGAGTATTAATACACTTACTTTAAAAATCTGCTTTCTGGTATGTCTTAATCTGTATGGCATGTCCTTAATCTGTGAAATGAAAGAAAACAATAATTACATTGACACATAATTTATTCAATTATTTATCTAAATTAAATCAAATTATTTTATCAAAATGTTTGGCTTTGCCAAGGAACACAACAATCACAAAAACAATATAAGAAAGTAATCATGAAAAGTAGCATAATAATATTTCTGAAATTATAACATAATTAATTATGGCCTTGCCAATGTACACAACACAACACACATAATAATAATGTTCCTAGAATGAAACTCTCATCACATACAAAAACATCTATGGCCGGGGGGCAGGTACCTATACATATTTAATCACTATTGACATTAACATCTTAAATCAACATACATACTTTGCTTCACTGTGTGAATTATATTTGGCGTCAAACTGCAACAATCATGTAAGTGAACAACTTCTACAACATTTGTTTCACAAACAAGATAAGCCATATAATGTGAAGTGTAATCTAGTGTTTCTAAAACTGTACAAACGAAGTAAACTTTTTTATCATATTTATTAATCAAAACATGTTTAATTTTGTAAAACACGGGAATATCATCCTCAAACTTATGTAAAACCACATTCATTTTGGAATAGTTGTAACCATTGATCTCAACAAAAACAACACAATCAAAAACATCTCTGTCGTATAAGTTTGATGTGTCATCATGTTTTATTTTTTTACCATACATTATGCGATCTCTAAATCCAGTCCGCAATCTCTGAAAAATCGTCAATTGATGTTTGGTTGCCAGAGTCAATGGCAGGTTTTTGCGATTAGCCATTGATTGTGCAATTTTTTTGAGTTCCCTGTGTTTTGTTTCGAACTTAAATGCACTTGCAAGAATAGGAGGGCCAAGCTTTGCAATAATTCGTGAGTAGTGAAGAAGGAAGTGATGCTTTGGTTTTAATGAACAACCGAATGTTTCAATTAAATTTTCCATGTAACTTTCAAGCAAGGGCTTTAAGTAGTCTATTAGTTCTGACGTAAACGTTTGAGAAGTTAATATACCTGTTATTTCTAATAATTTTAAGTAAAGGCACCATATTGGATCATTATCCGGAATAAATTCTCCTACTATGTATCTAAGATTTCTAACCAAACACAGCATTTCAGATGCTGAGAAAATAATCTGACCGTTCAGCAAGTGTCTCTTTAGGACCGGTGGGGGCTTATTTTTTTCATTTTTTAAATACGTAAAATATTGTATTCTAGAATTCAAATTATCTAGTTCAAAATATTTTAAATCTATAAAGTGTTTGATTATCAAACACATATCATAACGAAGTATACCTTCGCACAAGTCATGCATGACATCACATGTAAAGTTGCTATAAACATGAAAATAACTTAATGCATGCCAAATACATTTTTGCTTAATACCTACACTATTCTCGCAATGTGCTTTGTAATCATGTTGTTTCCTAATGTTTTCAGGTCTTTCTTTAATATCTACTTTTGTTTGTGCTTTAGGGGTTGTACATATACGACAAAAGTTGTTTGAAGAAAAACTTTCATGGAACCCTAAAATTGAGTTCAGACCTAAGTTATCGCCAGACATTATCCCTAATGCGAATTTTACAGTCACGGTAGCCGAATGACCACATTTTACACTGATTCCTTCTTCGTATAAAAAGTTTAATTCTTCAAGCAAAGGTCTAAATGTAGATTCATTACCAAAAGCAACTCTATCTTGCGCGTAAAACAATAACACCGGCCAAATATATTCCAAGCGACTACTATAATTTGGAGGAATCGAGGATATGGTAACGTACACTGCACCAATTTTTTGGCTGCCAGAATGGCTACCTAAGGGGTTACCAGATTCGAAGTCGTCATAATAAACCGTTAAGGGAATTATATTTTCATTTTCACAATTACGTTTTGTTTCTTGCCAAGAAGTGCTGTTTACAATGTTTCTTAGTACATTAGAATCTTCAGCAACATTTTTTTGGTATTTTAATATGGTTCTTAGTACATCTGGTACTTCAAGAAAAACTTTTAAATATTCCCGCAACGGCATAAAATACGATATTCTGTTCTTTAAAACCATCGCAACATTTCCTTGTTCCAGTCTACTATCTTGAGATACACCAATAGTTTTTGGAACAGGTTTTACATACGTGTCCAATTTTTTCAAATAAGTCGTTCTTTTATAATCCGTATTAAAATTACTGAATGCATCCTGAAGTGCTGTTATCATGAATAAATTTTCTTTTGAATCTTTCAACGAATTTTTCAAAATAAAAAACGGTTCTGATATGACCAAATTTGAAACTAATTCAACAATATTTTGTATTATATTTCTGGGTAGACTAGAAATACTATGTAATTCAGTCATAAAAGTTGTAACCGCGTCATTAACTTTTGATACATATTCATCGAAATTTGGAACTACTTTATCAAAATTATCATGAGATTTTGATTGTTTTGGATCTTCACAATAAGATGCTGTATCTATTTCACATTTTCTTTCAGTATTTGCATCAGAGCATTCAGGAAACACATCACTAGCAGTATTTTGTTTATCAAGGATATTATGGTAAGATATAAAATGCTTTTTCAATTCACTTTTAGAATGATACAGTCTTTTACAATCCTCTTCAGGACATGAGAAATAATCAGTAATATTATGAGCGTATCGCAAATGGTAGAAATAAGGTTGGAAATTTTCATAAACATTATGACATTTATGACAATTCAACATGTTGCAAGTCTTACGCTTAACATTAAAATTCAATTAGACAATCAGATCAGTCGGCGATTATATCAAATGCTGTACCTAATGTTCACAACCCTAACTTATATATTTTGAGCTATGGCCAATACATCTGATATGTATGGCACTACCTTGTCATACTTTGTTACGATTCCGTAAACGCACCTTTGTATTAATAAATATAAATGTGCAGAAGCAGCAGGGTAGCTGGCGTGAAGAGCGTGGTAACTTTTAAATAAGGTGTCACACGCCTTTGTTGCGGTTTCAAATTTGTATTTTACCTGGTCGATCACCAAATAATATTTATGACTATTATCAGACCCACATCGAATAAGAAAGGGTTGCAGGGTTTGTTTCCTCTTTTTTGCTGCTGTGGCAAGGTCATCAATTGTTTTTGATATGTCTCCAAAATTCTGAAACAAGTTACATTATTATTATATTAAGTCTATAATTTTCACAGAACAAGAACAAGTATTTCACAGAACAAGAAATTCAGCTTTTTATCTACCAGATGTTCTATTGCGTTTCAAGAAGATACTTAATTATTTACAATGATGCAATTATTATCATCAATATACAGGGTGTTACCAGACCACTTCCGAAAACTTGTGAGGTTCCAATCAGACCATGATACTGAAAACATTAAGCGAAAAAATCGCGAAAAAAAAAATTGACTTGACTATCTCTTTTTAATTTTTTTTCTAGTTACATACACACAGTACAACATAATAAGACATATCTACCTAATTATCTCATTTAAAAAAGCAAAAAAACAAATAAAATAAATAAAGCAGCAATGTACACGCAGCAAGCAGATTACGTCTACTACAGCATGAACAGCTGAGAGTTCATCGCGGGTCATTCAAGTACGCGACGTGCGAGCGACCTACGTTAGTACCTACCTACGTTAGTAGGCACTTACGACACAGAATAAATAATAGTACTACGCCTCGACCTTACCTACGTGAATGCGTACATTGCGGGCTGGCGAAATAAATACAAATCTTTAAACATTGTTTTCTCCGGCTATAATTATTTTTCAGGATAACTGATTTTTTTTTGGTTGGGTTTTGGTGTGCTGTAGCTCCCCCTTTCGTTTTCGGAAGTGGTCTGGTAACATCCTGTATATAAAACTCTTTTGAAGCTGGCTGAGAATCAACGCACAGCCTAAACTATAAGTCCTAGAGGTATGGCATTTGGAGGGTAGTATCCTTATATAGTGTAGGGGTGCACTAAGAAAGGAATTTTGAAACGTCATACTCTAAAGGGTAGAACGCGAGCAACGCCGCGGGAGACGGCTAGTTGTAAATAATTATCTGTGCACAAATCTTTTGTCCAGTCGTACGAAACGAGCCCGCACCCTTTAAAAGTCAAAACAGAATACTACAACAACTCCACACAGGCAGTATAGACAGACACAGAAACACACTGACTTCAAACCCATAACACCCCTTTTTTTATTAGGCGGTAAAAATGAAACTTACTTCAACTTCAACTATGAAATTTTGTATGCATTCCAGTGTTGTAAATTTTGTTGTCCTATTTAATCTCCCTCTTGGAGGGATCAGATAGCACAGCAGCTTGATTTGATCTGCAACTTTTTGGTCTAAAAAGAAAAAAAAATATTAGACAATGTTTAAATAAAGAATTAAAAATAAATATATTTTTTACACTTATTTGGGTAGTAAAAGATGTCACTTTATACTTACCATCATTCGGTTTTTGACATATATCTTCGTATAAATATGCTAAATTGTCATCCTTGGCACTATCAAATTTCATACTAATTACACGGTTAATAAAGACGTGCCACTTTGTGTAAAAGTTCATGGATTTGTCCATGTATTTTTGCTCGAAATCCAAGTTGATCTGAAATAAAAAACAATACAACTTAAAAAAATTACCAATCAATTCTCTGTATGCAGTAATCAACATACAGAGAAAAGAAATGTTTTCAAGCAAGAATTATACTTTTGTTGGTCAATAATAACAGTTTCAAATAATATGAAAATTTGTTGGTCACTAGCTGTCGCCCGCGGCTTCACTCGCGTGGTACCTTCACAAAAAGTAGCCAATGTCTTTTCCTAAGATATAATCTATTTCCTATCCTAACCTATTACTATTTGCAAAAAAAATATGATCAGTTACTTACCAACACCTCACTCCTTGGATCATTTAGGATATTCCATTCTTCAATAAATTCAGTGACATTTTTATGGTTAGAGAATTCCCTTTGAGGATATGTTGAAAGCCAATACTCAATAACTTGAGCCCAAGGCTCAGAATTGTTTTTTAGGAACGCTATTTTATCTTCCTGCTTATCTGCCAAAGACATGAAAAAAAACTTAACGGTGATTCAATAACATAAGACGATAGTCTAGAATCACTATATTTATAGAGAGTTCTAACATCATTCATTCTATTGGTATCTCATGTCTCTGAGAGAACCGTCGACATAGATATAATTAGGTATGGATCTGATAATTTAATAATATTAATGTAACAAATATCTAATATTGGTATCGATTCGCTTGTTGCATTTTTGTAAACTAACCTAATTTGACAGCACTAAAAATGTTGCCGTCCTTTTCTTATAAACGGAAACGACAAGGATGGTTATAATGCAACAAGCGAATGGATACCAATGACTACTTAAATAGTATTTTGTGCCTACATGATCTAATTCTACTATATCTAAGTCTACTACTAGGTATATCTAAATCTACAAGTAATTGCACTATATCTAAGTCTACTACTAGGTATATCTAAATCTACAAGTAATTGCATGTCTTGTTTAAAAAACCTTTCAGTTCTTCAATATGTTTGTTTTTTTTCGCATTTTCACTCTCCTCTGACTCTGCCTTACTTTTTCTTTTCTCACCGGATTTGAATAGAGTATTTCTTATTTTATCTACTAACTTTCCCTTTGCAAACAATGGTTTTCCAGAAATGGATTCTTTTTTCTTAACTGGAGGGACAAAGTATGTTCCGCTACTCTCCTTAGGGAACAGGACAATGATCTTTCCTGTGATTATGTTGTACTCTTCATGAGTAATTTTACTGAAAGGGTTAAACTTTAAAACCATTGTGTAGGCGACGCATAAACAATCTTACTAAATGATTGTAGATAGAACTCTATTAGTAACTAGGTAGGCATATAACTTTAGTTCACCCAAACAAATTCGAAAAGCTAGAAAATACTAAACGGGAGAGTAACATAAGTAAGTTAGTTGGGTAAGCGAGGGTTAATTTAAATTTGATAAAAAAAAATCTAAATAGGTATTTCTTCAAATCAAGCTTTCAAAGAATTAGTACTCGGAACTGCTTAAGACAAATCAAACGAGCCCAAACACGACAGGGTTATCATGTGTAGTTTAGAAGTTCCGATGACCACCTTCCGTCTCCAGCATAAGACCAGCTCAATGGTACCATAACATTATAGTGCCCGTCAAGACAAATCAAACGAGCCCAAACACGACAGGGTTATCATGTGTAGTTTAGAAGTTCCGATGACCATCTTCCGTCTCCAGCATCAGACCAGCTCAATGGTACCATAACATTATAGTGCCCGTCAAGACAAATCAAACGAGCCCAAACACGACAGGGTTATCATGTGTAGTTTAGAAGTTCCGATGACCACCTTCCGTCTCCAGCATCAGACCAGCTCAATGGTACCATAACATTATAGTGCCCGTCAAGACAAATCAAACGAGCCCAAACACGACAGGGTTATCATGTGTAGTTTAGAAGTTCCGATGACCACCTTCCGTCTCCAGCATCAGACCAGCTCAATGGTACCATAACATTATAGTGCCCGTCAAGACAAATCAAACGAGCCCAAACACGACAGGGTTATCATGTGTAGTTTAGAAGTTCCGATGACCACCTTCCGTCTCCAGCATCAGACCAGCTCAATGGTACCATAACATTATAGTGCCCGTCAAGACAAATCAAACGAGCCCAAACACGACAGGGTTATCATGTGTAGTTTAGAAGTTCCGATGACCATCTTCCGTCTCCAGCATCAGACCAGCTCAATGGTACCATAACATTATAGTGCCCGTCAAGACAAATCAAACGAGCCCAAACACGACAGGGTTATCATGTGTAGTTTAGAAGTTCCGATGACCACCTTCCGTCTCCAGCATCAGACCAGCTCAATGGTACCATAACATTATAGTGCCCGTCAAGACAAATCAAACGAGCCCAAACACGACAGGGTTATCATGTGTAGTTTAGAAGTTCCGATGACCACCTTCCGTCTCCAGCATCAGACCAGCTCAATGGTACCATAACATTATAGTGCCCGTCAAGACAAATCAAACGAGCCCAAACACGACAGGGTTATCATGTGTAGTTTAGAAGTTCCGATGACCACCTTCCGTCTCCAGCATCAGACCAGCTCAATGGTACCATAACATTATAGTGCCCGTCAAGACAAATTAAACAAGCCCAAACATGACAGGGTTATCATGTGTAGTTTAGAAGTTACAATGACCACCTTCCGTCTCCAGCATCAGACCAGCTCAATGGTACCATAACATTATAGTGCCCGTCAAGACAAATCAAACGAGCCCAAACACGACAGGGTTATCATGTGTAGTTTAGAAGTTCCGATGACCACCTTCCGTCTCCAGCATCAGACCAGCTCAATGGTACCATAACATTATAGTGCCCGTCAAGACAAATCAAACGAGCCCAAACACGACAGGGTTATCATGTGTAGTTTAGAAGTTCCGATGACCACCTTCCGTCTCCAGCATCAGACCAGCTCAATGGTACCATAACATTATAGTGCCCGTCAAGACAAATCAAACGAGCCCAAACACGACAGGGTTATCATGTGTAGTTTAGAAGTTCCGATGACCACCTTCCGTCTCCAGCATCAGACCAGCTCAATGGTACCATAACATTATAGTGCCCGTCAAGACAAATCAAACGAGCCCAAACACGACAGGGTTATCATGTGTAGTTTAGAAGTTCCGATGACCATCTTCCGTCTCCAGCATCAGACCAGCTCAATGGTACCATAACATTATAGTGCCCGTCAAGACAAATCAAACGAGCCCAAACACGACAGGGTTATCATGTGTAGTTTAGAAGTTCCGATGACCATCTTCCGTCTCCAGCATCAGACCAGCTCAATGGTACCATAACATTATAGTGCCCGTCAAGACAAATTAAACAAGCCCAAACATGACAGGGTTATCATGTGTAGTTTAGAAGTTACAATGACCACCTTCCGTCTCCAGCATCAGACCAGCTCAATGGTACCATAACATTATAGTACCCATCAAGACAAATTAAACAAGCCAAACACGACAGGGTTATCATGTGTAGTTTAGAAGTTCTACGTAAAGTTAAAGTACTACGGTGCGAGTTGGTACCATACTGGTACCCTTAAAACTTTAAAAGTAAAGTAAAACCACAGAATATGTTAAACTTAGTTGGTAGTAGCTCTACCTTCTGCAGTGTAGGCTGTGGGTTCAACGGAAATCAAACATTTGTGTGATGAACATGTTTGTGTCTGGGTTTTATTATGATATTGTACTTAGTTTGAGGCTTAAATCACATAATTTATTTATATAAAGTAGGTACTTACTGGTTCACAACCCTGGTAAATATATGTCTGACGATAATATCCACCAACTGATTCCTGTGCTTACTAGTTAGTGTGTTATGTAAATTGTAGTAGGTAATTATACTGTTCCCACACGGTGATGTACTGAGAAGAGTTTTTAAATCAAAGTCCGGGAAAGGTGGCCTTACAATTGAAAATAGATTTTCAATTGATATATTATCCAAATCTCCTAGTTCATCGTTAGTGTCACTCGTTACAGACTTTGTTGTGAGTGTAGTATCAGTATCAGTCTGAAAATGAAAATTAATTCCATTATTTATAGTTTCACGTGCTGAATAAAACAAATACCAATACTGTAGTATAGGGTAGAGCGAGTTACCAGCATCTGCAGGAGAGTAAACTTTCTACAAAACCCCACCATCTGACCCCCCGGGTAACAAAATTGGTACCTATTCAAATAGACTCCGGCAACTATTGCAATACCATACAACTAGCATAAAACCTACCAAGCAAAAAACAATTCCACAAATAACCCAAAAACTATAAGTTTCTAGTAGCCTATTGTCTCACTAGCAATTTGGTTCACAGATGAAAACGTTGCAAGGAATAAAAAACTGATCTAGAGTAAGTCAAACTCATGCTTAGAGGGTTCTGTATGGGGTGGTAAGGCCTGCACTGATGTCCTGCTTAGAGTGTATTACCCACTTATTTATTTTATTTAATACTTTATTGCACAAAATTATAAATTTGTTACTTACATGTCCAGTGAAATATTCATTTAGTTTTGATGTAATTAGAATTCTATGGCCTATTATAGGGCAAAGTTCTTTTAGAAGGTCTTCACTTAGGTGCCTTAGTTGCTTGACTTTAATTTCGTTTTCTGGAAGAGAGATTATGTATTACTTACATGTCAAATAACTTATGGTGGCGCGCACACGTGACTTCCTCTACATTGAAAGTCTGGCCACCATGTTTTGCTATTTCATTGCACGCATTTCGACCCGATCCGGACCGGGAGCCTAGAATGTAATAGATAGGAGCGCCGGGCTGGTAGATCTGCGACCAGCCTTAGGGGAAACAGCTATCTACTGTGCCTACCTACTTAGTACCTACGCAAGGGTGAATGAAGGGGCTGCACTTCAAAAATAAAAAACGTACCTATTTCCTTGTAGGATAATACTACGGTCCATTACCTACAAGATTATTAGGTAGGTAGGTACAATACGTGCCTCTCAAAGATGAGCCACACCACATGGTTTGACGTCCGTTTAATGGTAATGACGCCGGCGACTTCGGGGCGCCGGCGCCGGAAAGAGCGCGGGAGACGCGGTCAAGTCCCATCTTTCGTGGCACGTATTGTACCTACACTACCTACCTAGTAAGTAATGGTAAATTGTAACGAGGCTTACCTTCGAACCGATTAATGACCGGTTCTGGGACTTCCCATTTCCTCAGCAACAAACCAATTTCTATAGCGTCTCCGTCCGTTCCGCCAGCGCCTGCATCATATTGTTCTTCGTTCATCTAATAACATAAAATGAATTAGGCTATTCTAATATAATCTAATGAGATAATTTCTTGAATACTTTACTTTACTCACTCTTGAAGTAGTTTGAAACCAAATTTGAAACTTTGATGCACAAAAAAAGATGCACCGACCGACGCGCAAGACGAACGAAACGAATCAAAAAACAGTGTTGCCGCTAGCCGCATTTCGGGGTCCCAAACCAAGCAGAATAAACATACTTCATGTCATGTAGGTACCTACCGAAACATCCAAATATTGTTAGAACTGTATTTTGTTGTGTTTTTCCTAATCATAATCATCTCATCACTATTACGTACGACTTGTTGTGTATTAGCTCATCAGCTTAACTATCGACTCCCGTAATAAAACAAACTTATTTGAATAAAAAAAGCTCGTAAGGCAACTTTTTTTGGAAGAGAACGGGTTTGATTCCCGAGGCGTGTATACTTATAACATTTTGCCAAAATCATTTTATCACTAGCTGCTACCCGCGCCTTCGTACGCGTGTAAAGGTTTTTTTACAATAGGTACCTACGTATAGTATCACTAGCTGATACCCGCGACTTCCTACGCGTGCGAAACTTTCCTGTTTAATATCTGTCAACCAGCATACGATGAACCTCGTGTCAAGTCGAGTCGACTCGAGTCAGAGTCGATCGAGTGAACGAAGCGAACGAAGATCTTAGTGACAACTTGGACAAAAATGCTTTGTATGTTTGTTCGACGAGATCTTTTGAACCGTTTTTATTTTGATTCTAGGTGTAATAGTTTTTGAGTTGTAGTAAAAATTTATAAAATTGCCAAATCCAGTACAACGGGAGCTACCATTTCCTGGAGTTTCAATGATTTTGTAGTTCAAGTAAGACTGGTACATAGCTAGACCATTGGTCAATAAAAATTGTTATTAACCTCCGACCATCACGAGATCTCAGTTCGGGGCGAACTACTAGTAATAATATAGCTCAACTATTGTAAATACTACCTATATTAGTTGTATTTTCTTTGTGAATAAAATTCCATTAATAAGAATAGTCATTAAAAACATCCGACAATTGAGGAGTACCTATTTTGAGATGGTAACACTCAATCCTTTTTTGATTCTTCCGCAATCTTTCGCAACGGAAGTTCTGTTGTCCGGCGTGTGACCAACCAATGACGATCAAGTGTCAGTCAAGAAGAATTATGTTCATCTAAAACTCAAAATTCTTGGATAGTTAATCATCCAAGTAAATTCGTTCTTAGATTAAAATTGTGATTCTTGACTGGTAATCCAAGAACATACGTTATCTTACATTAAAAACGTGTTTCTTGACTTTCGTCCAAGAACAACATTCATTGTTTCATGACTTCATGTTGGATGGATGCTATTAGTTTTTTATTATTCACTTTACTGCATTGAAATTTGAACCTACGCGTGCTAGATATAAAACTCATCACGAAAATTATTCCTTTATTTTACTGCATTGAAATTGGAACCTTCGTGTGCTAGATATAATGAATAGTTTTATTATTTTCATTAACCTGACTTACCTGAAGGTAGTGCTAGGTGCCGGGTAGCAGCCGTTTATTTTAACTTCCTGTACTCTATTTAGTGCTAGATAAAGCACAATATAGAGTGAATCTTATTTTTGTCCCAAAAAGTCATATATAGTCATTGAGGAACTATTTACGCTAGTAATATTAATTCAATGTATATAGTGCCTTCTGGTAAGATCGGCGTAAGTGGAAGTCTGGATTAATCATGTATTATTAAGCAATTATCATATAAAAATATCGCAGAACTGCTTGGCATCCGGACTTCCACTTACGCCGATCTTACCAGAAAGCACCTTTGTGTAAATTTAACAACAGTTACCTGCATTCAATTCTATGCTTTAAATAAGTTGAAATAAAACACAATATTGATTGATTATTTCTATCCAAGGACCATGAATACAATTTCGACAGGCGTCATGGCTCAGTCGGTCGGTAGTAGCTCTGCCTTTCGTGCTGTGGGCCGTGGGTTCGATCCCCACCGAGAACAAACATTTGTGTGTTGTAAAAACATAGATGTTTGTTCTCTGTCTGGGTGTTTCTATATATTATAAGTATGTATTTACAAAATAAAATAAAATGTATGTATGTATTCTATAAGCCATCTAGTTTCCATCGTACAAGCTTTGCGTTGTTTGGGACTAGAAGGCGTTGTGTTAAATGTGTCCGTGAATATTTATTTATTTATTTAATTGCTATTTTTGGCAAAATGAATGAATGGCAATAGGTGAACGAGACCTAAGATACTACCTATAAACATTTATTTAGACTTTTTACATATTTTTTTATCATCAGTTATGCATTAAGTAACAAATAAAAAGGCAGTAGGTATTGTATGTATCTAAAGGTAGGTACCTAGGTAATTCTCGAAATCAAATCTGGCGCTGTTCGCGTAGGTACCTACCTACTATTCGCCAAATAATCGCCGATACAATGCCAACAAAAGTGAGATGGTAGTTTTCAAGGCAGGCTCTAAAAAGTTCCGTCAGTATCACTTTCTGGTGGGCCACTGGGTCACCGACACACTCTCAGACGAGGTAGATATGGAAAGCTAGCGCAGGGCATTATCAGTCAGAGCCAACATGCTGGCCCATAGATTTCCGCGATGCATTAATTAACGGAAGTAAAAACGTCTGTTTCGAGCGTACCTACTGCCAATCGTTCTATACGTTCAGTCTATGGGTCAGTTTGACATAGCGTGGCTGGAATGCCCTGCGCGTCCATTATAATAATAATAGCTTTAGGATGCTGATGGGACTGCCCCGCTTCTCTAGCGCGTCAGGTATGTTTGCGGAGGCACACGTAGAGATGACTTTTATGCGATCATCCGCAATAGAGTATCATCCCTGGTGTATTAGGTGCGGGGCAGCGTCAACGCCTACCTAAAGCTTATAGCAGACAGACTGGATGTGGACTCAGTGTTTATGAAACACTGGGATAAGGCGCACCCTCTGCACACCTGACTGTGTTCTGAACTATTCTAAATACCTATATAGGTAGTATTATATTAATGTAAACCAGTATAAATATCCTTAAATACTTCTATTATGGCTGTAATACCTACTTATTGTGTGTATGAATGCTGAAATAAAGGCTTTGAATTAGAAATAGGTAGGTACCTACCTACCTACCTACGACGATGATATGAAGTCATGTTCAGTCAGTTGAACCGATCTCATGATGATAAGTAGGTAGGTAGGTACGTTTTGCAAGTGGCTAACTAGGTAGGAGGTACCTACCTACGTAGACAAGGTAGGTATGTATTTAAAAGTAAGTAGGTACTTAAATATCTATTCTAAGTAGGTAGGTACCTACGAGCTCTTTTAAGAGAGATAAGTAGTACCTCTGCATAAATAAGATCTTGATAAATTATACCTATGTTATATTAAACCGTTTTTACCCGGAAACCCTTGGCTTAGTGAGCTCCACGTATTGACGATGTGTTTCCTGTGGATATGACTGACTAAGCTGAAATTCAAATTCAAATTCAAATCGTATATTGCACTTATGTTGTTATAGAGATGTTGTAAAAAGGATGGTATAGGTGCTGGGCAAGCCTACTCCATCTAAACATTGTCCCAGGCACTACACGTGTAGGCATACGTTGCCTCCTGAAGCTGTAAGATCATCGTCAGTAGATGTAAAGGCCAATAAAATTATTGATCGAGAGAGCGAAGCGAACGAGAACTTAGTGACAACTTGGTCAAAAATGCTTTGTATGTTTGTATGTCTGTTCAACGAGATCTTTTGAACAGCTTATTCAACCTTAACAGAATTTGGTAGGTACCTATAGGTACGGATGGTACCTACACTTAAGTTTTACTGGTTTGCAAAATGAAATAAAGCGGTCAAGGGGTTATAAAGTTATAAGGGTCCAAAGGGAGTAAAAAAAAATTAAACTTCAAATATATCGTGGGTGTCATATGATAGGGTTTGTTTAGACATTGCAAATCCGTTTTTATTGTAAACTTACCAAAACCAGTAGGTATAACGTGAGCTCTACCATTTCGTAGAATTTCAATGATTTTGTAGTTCAGGTAAGAATGGAACTTTGCTACATAGCGGTATCGATGCGATGTGCACAGCTTATCGCAACCATGGTTAAAAAAAATCTTTGGGTTTTATGAACCACTGACCGAAAAACGGAAGACGTGTTATAAGTTTGACGGCTTTTGTAAAAAAAGATTATTTATCTTGGATCATGTCTTGGATGGTTTTGAAGTATGTTTGGGGAGAATTGATGAAACCGTTTCCAAGTTATGATGATATTTATCAGCTCTGTAAATCAATTTTAGGAATTTCAGGCATAATTTTATCGGGAACATCACGAGATCTCAGTTCGAGGCGAACTACTAGTTATTTAGAAACATTAAGATTTTTCTTGAATACCTACCTAAATTTATTCTTACAAAATAAATAACTATTAACTAATAAATAACACTTAAAATATTTTGGATTCTTCCGCTAATGCTAACCTTACTTACCTTAAAAATATGTTCTTCTTGATCCAAATACTATAACTACTTATAAGGAAACGTTATTCTTTCTTATTTAGAAACATTAATATTATTAGTTGAACATTACATTTTTTTCTCCCAAAACGAAAAAGTCTTGTGTGAAAACATTGAACTATTTCAGTTAAAATATTTTGGATTCTTCCGCTAATGCTAACCTTACTTACCTTAAAAATATTTTCTTCTTGATCCAAATACTATAACTACTTATAAGGAAACGTTATTCTTTCTTATTTAGAAACATTAATATTATTAGTTGAATATTACATTTTTTTCTCCCAAAACGAAAAAGTCTTGTGTGAAAACATTGAACTATTTCAGTTAAAATATTTTGGATTCTTCCGCTAATGCTAACCTTACTTACCTTAAAAATATTTTCTTCTTGATCCAAATACTATAACTACTTATAAGGAAACGTTATTCTTTCTTATTTAGAAACATTAATATTATTAGTTGAACATTACATTTTTTTCTCCCAAAACGAAAAAGTCTTGTGTGAAAACATTGAACTATTTCATTATAAATAATTCGGATTCTTACGCCAATGCTTTGACTTTCTTACTCTTAAATATAATATCTTAAAGCAAATCTAATTATTCTTAATGAAAAACGTCAAAAGGCTCATTTTGAACCATTTTGGATTCTTAATTCAACCCCATTATATACTTCTACAGAAACTAATCTTCTTGAACCAAAAAATTTTTTCTTGTTTGAAAACTTTCATAATTTTTGGATGTGAGAAACGTAAATTTCTCAAATCGGAGAAAATGTCGATCTTATTTTAAGAATATATTCTCCACTTAACAGGTTTTGATATTTTAGTTTAAGTCACTATTGCAACTTTTGAATCAAAACTTTACGGCTCTTGAGCTCAAACAACATCTTCTCATATTGAGACATATGAAAATCTTAATTTGAGACAGTACTTTTTATTCAGCTAACACTCCGAAACACTTGAATCAAAACCTATTGTTTTATTTTTAGTAAATATACTAAGAATAATACTGTTTTTCACGGAGAATATCATGTTTGTTGAGCTGAGACATTATTGTTAATTCAAGCACATATTTACTTAACATAAAACAATATTCCTGAGAATAATATTATTCTTGATGGAAAACTAATTCCACAAGCTTTTTTTTCCGTGTAGGATGTTTATATTTCGGTAGAGTAAAGTTCTTCTTTTCTTACTCTACCTATGGGCACGTAACTGATAAATACAATTAGTAGATATGCCTAACTTTGAGTTTTGTGTACCAGGCTTGGCGCTTTGCGGGAATAAAAGTTACCCAAAGAACATACCAATTGCGAAAACTGTTTCATAAGCTGAAACAAACACAGTAATCGCTTAATTAGAGCGTTGTCGGAACCTACGCAAACTAGTTGGCTTTCTCACGTTGTAGAAACTTATCGCAGAAGCGTGCCCTCTATCCTTTCCATTTAGAAAATATTTATTTAGCATCCTTTCCTTAAGCCCCGCGCTCAGGTGCGAGATAGCCCTAACTCAAATAAGGGGCCAACCATTTAAATAAAGCACTTGTTTTCATTACTCCTCGGCTCTTACAAACATTTATTGTTTACCGCAAAAACTAATTTCTGTCTTGTGTTGGTTGTGTTTAGAATGTTTTAAATATAGCTTTTACTACGGCAAAATCCCATACCTACAGAAACTCCTAACTTCGAAGAGCGAATCTTGTTAGAGACAAATATTTATTAGAAAGCACTATGCGTGCCTAGCTATACACAACCACAGAGATTTAGAAACGGCACTGGCTGACTAAAAACCGTTCTCCGAATAAATTATAATTTATGAATTTGGTTTTCAAACCAGTGAGTTTGAAAAAAAAACTGAAAATCGATATTCGAGCGCTCGTATGAAACAAATTGTAAAGGGGTTACGAACAGTAATGGGCTTAAAGTTTTTAATTTCAATCCCATGAACATAGCACAATACTGCGATTTTAAATGTTTTAATGTTTGCCTTTACACACAAATCAGAATAATGGAAAATATAAAATGTAATCCGGTTTAAGCTACACATTTACAAAAGTATATCTAGATACTTAATTAAAACTGATGCATGTCGGAAGATCACTGGACAAAAATAATAATAGGCTTACAGGAGTACCTAAATAACTATGAAAAACCATGTCGCGGTAGACCTGAATTGAACTGGTAGGATGAAAAATTAAAAACTTCCCAAGAAAAGCGCAAATACAGCTAATCCGATAACTGATAATTCGAGTTATAAATTGAAATTACTTACATCGTAAAAAAAAATATTTTCAAGAAAGCTCTAAAGAAACTACCGATGAAAAAAATAGAGCCGCGTTTTATTTTGAAGGGCATCTTAATGTATTGGAATTCATCTAGTTGTTTGGGTGTTAGGATCCCCAAATGGAGGAGATATTTTACTTAAAGTGCGCTAGCCAGAATAGTACATTGAAATTTATGAGTGACCCCGGCGGACAACGTATGAGAGTGTAGGTACGTTCTTGAATACGAGTGCTCTAGAATATCAAATGCATTAGGATTATTTCTTTGGTACACTTACTGTGTATTAAAAGTCATAAGAAGAATATGGTATGAATATAAACTTATTGGAGCTTACTTCTGAAATGATTTCTTTAGTCCAACTGTTATTATTCGTCGTTAAACATAACGTAGTACCTACTGTAGTCGTCAGAAACTCTCTGCAAGGCATCTCAAAATATTAATACTAGGTAAGTACTCACCAAGTCTTATAAAAAATCCTGCTTATCAGTTACAGTTTTAATTACAGCCAAATAAATATAAAAGCTACATGTCACTGTGCTATTTCTACTATTCTTTACCTTTTCTTTGTATAGTGTTTTCTTTGTACTCTACCTTATTTGTTACAATTTTTTTTAAATTATTTTTCTTAGAACTATTCCGGCAATGTTCTTTTTTCTTCTATTCTATCAAGAAGTATAAATTAGAAGCTGCTAAGTTTTGTGTTCTCGCAAACATTTTCATAAGCAGAAAAACACAGTACATGTGTCTTGGCTAGTCCATTAATTGCCTCAGCTGGCGTGAAAATAATTGCCTATTTAATCTAGATTATGCGGTTGAATACGTAGGAGACAACGCTGAAACTCCAATTTCACAGTTCTTACGTTAAGGCGATTTAGTGAGCTTGTTACATTCTATTATTTTAAAGCTCTTTTCTCCTGGTTGTGGTTGATAGAAAAGCTTAGTAGCAATCCTTTTATAGGTTCTTTGAAAATCAGTCAAGAGGTTTTTTGCCGAAAACAGCACATTAAACGCGTACTTAAGTATAGTATATCTTGTACCCTCATCTAGAGCATTCATAGTTTTGGAACCTAGGTTGCTTTGTTAGTGCTTAAGTTGGCAAACCCTTATCTCGTCTGTTCAAATTAACGAGGTGATTAAATATGGCGAGATAAAAATAAAACTTTAGCTACACAATGCGATTTAGCTATACTTAGCTTCAGCATTATGATTGTACCGAATTGTTCGAGATTGAGAAGGGTAAACGTCCCAGGCGTCGACGCCGCGACACCGACTTTGTTAGCACACACTTGCGAATGAAGAAAAATGTCTTTGCTTAAGCCTTCCACTCCGCGAGCGCGGAATTGTAAATAGAGATTTATTAAAAGGGGACATAGCGAAATTCGCAGTTACACCCTTTTGTGGGGACGTTTAGATGGGATAGAACAAAAGTTTCTCTATTTGGGTCGCTGTCACAGATGATGCTGGCTGGAACTTTACTGGCCATTTTTGTATCTGCTGGAATTTGGGTCTGAAAAGTTATATCTGACACGAGGTAAATATTTTTTTATATCAAAACCGATTTGGTGTTCGCTGTTGGGTTTTTTTTATGAATAAAATATTTCGTAAATTGTATAACTTTATTATTAGGACTTTGATGAGTTGATAAGACATTTCAATGAATGTAACATTTAACTCAGCACTCCTGCCTGACTACTGAAGGCTTTTTAAGAATATTTGGGCAGTTTCAGTGGTGGTAGGAACAGCTGCATTTCTAGCTTGTTAGTAGTTTCAAAGTACAGACAGTGACGTAACATTGCTATTGATAAATTGCATTCTAGAAATTCGATTTAATTAACTCCAATATTTATACGTACCGTTCGTGTCGTGGATTCGAGCTTCTCATGTCAACAGACAGTTCTTCAGTGACAACTGACAACAAACGTGACAAGGGACTTCTTAAAAATTAAACTTGCTTACGATTCGAGTTTTCACACTTTTTGAAACAACACATAGCATATTTATTTTAATAGTTTTCTTGTGTTATTGTGAGTATTATTGTTTAATTTTGGTGGAATTTTAAGCAATAATAATTAGGTCTTAACATAAAGTGTGAGCCACTGGAATAATTGTGTGAAAAAAGGTTTTTCTGAATGTGAAAAATCGTTTCAGGTTTGAAGAGGAAATCCACCATTTTCTCTTCAAAACAAACGACAGCCGACTTGACTTGACTTGACCTATATTGAAGCTTTTATTATTTAAAATTCACACCACTTGACACTGGCAAAATTGTCTGTCGAAATGACGGACACGGGCCATATAGGTTTAAACAATAACAAAAAAAAAAAAAAAAGAAGAAGAAACTAGCTTACAGATTAAATAAGGTACAGTCCAAGCTCAGAATTCATAGTCAAAATTACAGTTTCCTCTCTCATCAGCAAAAATCCCTTCGAGTGTAAAATGACAATGAAACGTTGCGTTGGATGCAATATTGCTTTCCCGATTAAAGGTGATGCTACGATATTGTAAGGGTAAATTAATGTATAATTTTATACCCATAGAATATTTCCTTTTATGAAAATCTTTTGTAAATATATCAAAATACGATTTTCGTAAGTGGCACTGTATATTTTTATAAGCTTCTAAGAGCTTTTCCTATTTATAGTTTTCATCGGTATTTTAGTGCAAACGCAAAAACTTTCATCATTGTCCTTTCAATATATACCTTCGTAGTTGAAAAAAATAATAGGAACATTTTGTATGAAAAGTTGAATTTAAGGTAACTTCTTTTTTTAGGGTACGTTCTATCTAAAACATTTGTTTGCAAGCTTTTTATCAGAAAACACTACTTGTACAGCAAAAAATAATTTGCGGGTATATTGGTGTAAACCAACCTTTACAGAACCACAGATCATATAATACACAGAACGTATCATAATGTAGCCAGTACGAATTGGTTTGCAATATGGTTCATTTGTTTTTAAGCCGCTTAAAGCTCGCTGTCACTTTAATAACGAGAGAATCTTCCGTAGTTTGAAAAGTAGGTATTTATAATTACTATACAGGGCATTTCATCGACAACGGCACAGATCATATAATACTATACTACAGCAGTAGGTAAGTAGAAAAATAATGTAGTTATATAGAAAAAGGAAAGATTCTTTGCATGTGGGCAAGTGCTCTCAAACGGTGAAGGAAAACTTACCATCCGCGCTCGTATTGACCTTGTCTTTCCTGTGGATAAAGCCGACTAGGCTAGGCCACTTTTTACTCATGCCTCGATGAACGGGACGCTGCGCCTATAAATACCATCCTCTTATACCGCGTGCACACTATGCCCATGCCGCTGCCGGCATTCATACCGCGATTAATTCCGGAATTATTGCCACAGCAAACATAGCCTTTATTCTTATACCGCGTCCACACATGCCCATGCCGCTGCCGGCATGAATGCCGCGGTCTTATTGCCACAGCAACATCGCCAAGTTCATGCCCTAGCTCCATAGTGAGAATAAAGGCGATGTTGCTGTGGCAATAGATCCGCGGCATTCATGCCGGCAGTGGCATGGGCATAGTGTGCACGTGGTATAAGAGGATGGTACTTATAGGCGCAGCGTCCCGTTCATCGAGGCATGAGTAAAAAGTGGCCCTAAACGTAAATCATCTAAAATAGATGCAAAAGGCATGATTTGTGACAATCAATTCATTGGCATTGCTTTTCTTGATTTATGAGAAAATGGAACCAACTAAATAATGATCATTTGAAGCCGGTTCTTTGGTTTTCATGTCTTAATATTTGTCATAGTTAGCACAGTCATTAAATTAATTGGTGTAATATCAAGCCGACTTTTCAACTTCATAAAATAAGTGAGTACTTATAATAAACAGTACTGTTCTTGCGCTAACTCAGAGAAAGGAAAATATTATTTTCAGGATAAACTTCAAGTCACTTTATTTCTGACTTGGTTTCACGTGGTAAAATTACAAACAATAATTACGAGTACAAGTACTGTGAACATTTTACTGATAGTAGGTACTTATATATTTTTTTAAATACTTATGACTTGCACACATCAAATCAGGAACAACACAACATTTTTGTGGGGTTTCGACTGGTTGTCTAATTGACTTGTAATTAGGTGGGTTCAGGCAGTTAAAAAAGTTGCACACTGTACTCCTCATCCACGAGAAAACCCATATCTCGTCATCCCGTTCCACGTTCGCCATTATGGCACATTCTTGAGCTGGTTATAATTAACCACGTAAAAATACAATGTAACGAACGGATGCTCGCTCATCTAATAATTATTTTGACAATAGCTTTAAAGCTGTCAATTTGACCAACGGTTACGGTAACCGCAGCTCAATGTATTAGTGAACAACCCTTTAACTCGTTGTTGCTTTAATGCATGAAGTTGGAAGTTCAGTCTCAAATTAACATCTAACACTGTGGTTTAATGATGCAAAGTTTGGATCGAGAAGGCTTGGTTGATTATTGAGCTGAATCGGAGCCAGTAAGGAAATATTACGTAGGTAATAATCGTTCAAGAAAAAGCGCGATAACTCAATTTCAGTAGATTTCGTTATCTGTGGTTATGGGATCTTTACTTCTCATAAAACTTTAGATTGGTCTGTAAAACAGAGTTTGGATACTATTTTTCTTTCTAATTACTTATTATAAGTTAGCAAAGTATGTTTGGAGCAGGCAAATTATAATGAAATCTAAGTGAAGTTGAAATAAGGCTTCTAATCATTCAGTTAGTCACTACAGAGATAAAAAAAAATTCAATCAACCCCGCATCGAAATGGCAAAACATGCAACAAATTAACAAATTATAAAAGGGTTTGCCAATTTTTTATTCGAGCGAACAACTTTCGAATTGCGCTTCATGCGGGCATTCAGGCTGCCGCCTAGGGAATATACCCGGACTGGGTAGATACACCCGGTATGTTAATTCACGACGGCATAATGTAAATAGGTTGTAGCAATTTATGTCGCTGAAACACTCCTAGGGATTGCTTGGGAGGGGCCGGACCGCGTCGATAGTTACTGAATACCGATCCGAAAACTGATTATTCATTCATTCCCACGTCAATAATGTTGGGCCTACTGTTTTCTTGGAAAAAGTAAAATATCTACTCGTACCTACATCAATATTTTGAACAGCTCTAGACAGTACGATGTTTTCATGTACCTACATCTAGTATCATTGTAGAGTGTTTCTGACTTATTGAGTTGGGGCCTCGAAGTGTTTGGGAATTGCATTTCTCTAATTCCTTGATTCCTAAAATCCTTGATTTTTAATGTTTTTTATAGTAGCTCGTTAAAAAGTTGTTTATAACAAGTAAAGGAGACGGGACAAATTTGGCCCTGGACAAGCGCAAAAAAATCTTGAACAATTTGAATTTTACACAAAATCCGGGATCTTATTATCTCAAACAGATTAAATACATGTATAGATTTCTGTGGCAGATTACCTGTAGACGTGTTTATTCAGGATTTAAACGTTGTTCCGTTAACGTCTATTATTATTCATGACATAAATTTTCCTGGCAAGGAAGGCATTAGACGAAAACTCATTAAAACGGCGACGCGATCTGACTTTTCAAAGCAGACACGTTAAGTCCACGCGTGACACAAGATGAAACTAATTGCTATTCGCGGCAAGTAAACCGGTTGCTTATTAAAATCCGCTATAGTGAACATTAATTTATACTTTGCGTGAAGTTACAGTGGGTCGGGCAGGTATTACGAATGAGCCGCGGTACTGTTTTGTAACTAACTTTGCTGTGGTACTTCAGGATCCCTTCACACGAGCGCGCTCGCTGCGCTCACTCTGGACTTGTTCACAAGTGCTGTAGAAATAAATAAGCTAAATTTTATTTACGGATATTCATTCTACTAAACAGTGATGAACCTGCGGTGCATTCACCGATATAATATAGGCACGTGAAAAAGCCTGGTGCAAATATCTGGGAGTAGAGCTTATCACGTGTTTACTTGGCTTAAAGATTTTACCTCCGCCCAGACATCTCCACAGAAATGTATGTGGAGATAAGTCACAGATATGCTGAGTGACGACCTATTTTGTTGTCATATATTAGATTTTAATTTTTATTGTGACTTCTTTGATGTAACTGTGCATGTTTCTTTATATTATGACTCAAAATAAACATATTCTATTCTATTCTATTCTATTCAGATATTTGTCTGAGGTTTTGTTTTGCACTTCTACTCAAAAATTAGCAATAAACTCATGTTCTGTTTTATTAAAAACAGGTATCATCCGACGTAAGGCGATAGCTTATTGCTTGCATCTTAACCACGCTTGCTTCTATATAAAGTTTCCGTTCATAAAGTTCGTGTCGGAAACTAGATTGAAAAATGATCTTGTTTGAGCTTGCATGTACTCGCTTTCACAAAGATATCAGAGAAAACTATCTCTACATTATTGCATTAAATTCAAGAATTTCATAATTCTAATTAGGTAGTTCAATTTAAGGGTGAGTGATGTATGGGGCCCAAATTTTTTTGGGTGTGACCTTCTGCAGTAACATGAAACCAATTTAATTTGGTACTCGATAACCTTATAGGCAATTGGGAAAGCTTGTTTGTGCGGCAGATTAGATGTTCACCCTGAGCTGCGATGTCCCGCCGATAACGGGGGTCGAGACGTGCCGTTTGGGACCCAATGTAGGCCGTTACATTGACGACTCCATTGCCACACGCCTTATCTTAATCCACTTATTTGCCTAAGGTTTTACTACTATTTTTAAATTAAATTAAAACGCTTAATCTTTTTAGATGTAACGCTGTTCTATATAGTAAAGTGACTACGTAGACTCGGAGGTTTTTTTAATTAACCAGGAAAGTAAGCGTATAGTGTTTGTTTTTATAAATCAAAGTACAAAGTGAAAGCACGGCGCGACGTGGCGTCTGCTCTACAACTCTACATGACGCTGACACCTCAGTAATTTAGATTGACTTGTTCGGAGGTTCGGAGGCTCGCAAAATTGTTTCCAGGTTGTTTTGGAGCATCCAAAACAACCACTCCAACACATTGTTGAAGCCCTCAATTTATTATTCACAAATATACCCGGGAAATTGAGTTTTAACGAAGACAAATTGAACTAAAGCAGAATCAATTACGGAAGATTTATTTTCACTGCGAGAAAGAATTAAGTAACTGCGAGGCAAGATGTAAATTGAATTTTTGTCGTAACCCCCAAAGAGGAACAAATAGAAGCGGCCCGCGATACATTAAAAACTTTACCATTTCAATTTCGCTCAACCTTTCTATCTATTTGCGTTTATTAGTCGTTTGAATCGCCGGAACTTTTACATAAAACATGAATGCTTACTTTGAGCGCTAAGTATTTCTTGATTGAGCAAATAGTAAGCTGAAATACTGCTAGTTTCTGCCTAGTTAGATTGCCACGCAAACGCATCTGGCTAGAGCAAAAAAAAACTAATGTTTTATACAATCGAAAAGATTTTTGCTCAATAGACACCTCTCACTCATACGAAAAGAACAACTTAACACATATCTGTATTTTAGTACAGACCACCAGCTGATAATGATGAAACCAAATAAAAATAAAAGTCGTCAATATGGAGGCCGGTCACGGCTGGCGCTTGCCACGACAGATGCGATCCGTATCACCTGGCTGTGCGCACGCGACTCACCGCCATGCGCGCCACCCTCGCAAGCCATACAAATCGATACGCTTATCACTGTTTACACACGCAACGTACCGATTACATGACCATGTGATATGATATCATTTTTCTCATCAATTTTATATCTCTAAACCTATATAGAGGTTTTTTGTAGCGGTTTGTTAAGCGTATTCGAACCGTATCGGCGTATTTAATAAAACAAACTTTATGGTACATAAAGTTAGAACTAGCTTTCTGAAATCCAATAATGTAGAGGTTTAGCTATGAATAAAAGCCCTAGTTAATTGGGGAGCGGAAAGGGTTATCGTTGTGCGAACAAAAATTGTCTACCCCATCAAGTGGGGTAAACCAACTTGTAAGTTCAAGTTATGAAACTCTATTAATTTAATTTTGATTGTCTTATATGATTTAGATACTATTTACTAGGCACACACTAGACCTTGCTTGGTCTCACAATTACCTATACAAAAACGTATAACACAATAGTCTTATCATACCTATCTATCAGATAGGTATATGGAACGGGTCGAGGCATCAATAAGTTCACCTGGAGGTTACAAACATCTGTCCCATATTCGTAAATAAAGCCGCTCTGATTTGATAACCCACGAGGAAATAGGATATTTTATTCCGCCAACTTATTAGGGTAGGTACAAAGTTATATCTAGGTAGGTAAAGTATGCTTATCAAAATGAAAGGGTACACTGAGATGATTCAGTGTAGACAAAAAATTGTGGCGTATTCAAGGATGTTTTAGTACAACGTGCTCCATTACTCTACATACACTCTACGTAGTTGTTTGAAGCTTTTATGAAATTGAACCTACCAAATTCATAAAAAATCTGGAGCAAAAAAGCAAGGAGTGGAACTCTCTGCCATCATCAGTATTTCCTGAAAGATATAAGCTAGGAATTTTCAAGAAAAGAGTGAATAGGTGGATTATAGCTAGGCGTGCTCCACCTTGGGCTGCAGCTACACTTACCACCAGGTGTGCTGGCAGCCAAATGCTTAGCTATAACTCATTAAAAAAAAACCAGAACCCACGCCGGAATTTTACTGGCGTAATTGCTTTATGGAGTTGATACGGTTTTTCTGTTTAAAAAAATTCTACTATAAGTCATTTTTGTAGACTAGTTTATCCAGTCGTATAATAGCTTACAGTGTGTCTCTCAAAGTAAAGCTGGGCAAAGTTCGGAGCGAGCAATCCGTGCATTTTGATGGCAATGCCTTTGTGATTACAAAAACCGGCCGACCGGACGGAAGCGCGCGCGGAAATTACTTCATACATTTTATTCCGACAATCGATTTTGTTTGATTCCATTTTATGACAATACAGGCGGTAAATGAGAAAGATTTATTGCCCGTTTAATAGGAAATACTAAAATTATGTGTTTTTTGTTCCGCGATGAACTGAATTCGGGAGTTTGAGGTTCTTCGTAAATAACAGCTCAAACAATGGTAAACAATTCATTTAAATTAAATACACAACTACATACCTGCTGCAATTTGCTGTAGCATTGCAAGCCACTGTATACAATAAAATAATTAATTACCAATCAATAGTTACAATGGTCACAACCAAACTATCGGAAGGCTTATAAAAGCTTATCTACTAAAAATATCAACTCTTGACTATTTATGACTAAAAAGCTATAAAATCAGAGCGCTCGCTTGACCCTGCCTCTACTCATTTCTTAACAATCAATAGTCACGATGGTCCCAAACGAAATTTCAAAAGCTTCTATAGTGAAAGCTTACTCAAAATAGGTACCTAAGTGTGAGTAGTTAATAGAAAAAAGTAGGTACTTAGTTTTTGACTTCAAGTGAGGACTATCAGTAAGTTTGGAGTTGAGCTACTTACCCGAAAAGGTGTATTGAAATAACTTTCACTCATTAGGTACTTTTATCAATTTATTGTTTGTTACTTGAATACAAATCTGCGTTGTTTTCCGATATATTTTCTGCGTCCAGTTCGTAAAATTTGCCACTACATGAACTTTTACATACATGTTCGCATACAAATAAGCTTAAAATAAAGTTTTGGACCCTCGGGTCCGAACTGTCAGAGGTCCCAAATAAACTAAAGCTTCGTTTACGAATGCTAATAGACGGTTAACAAATTGTAACTAACTAATTGGCAATATGTTGGTTTGTAGGTCGTTACATAATTTCTCTTTTCCACAGAATTTAATACAAAAATGAAGGACAGGGTATGTACAGCATAGAACATTTACATAGTCCGACATCGACATGTACACGATACCGATATAACGTATCGGTGCCCGAACGAAAATAGGCGCTGACAATACTAAGGGTGCTTTTCCCACCAGAGTTCAGCCAAGCTACGTTATTCTTACTAAGACAATTTTGTCACTTACACATGAGAGGAAAGGAATTAAGTATGCCGGCTCGCTTTTGCCATGTACATTCCCTATAATAGCACATGGACGCGAGAAAAGAAAATAAGCCTCGCACTTTGGTACCTACTCGTCTAGGTTTATATTTTTGTATTTAGGTATTGATTGATATTATATTAGACAAAGATAGACCCTTGAGTGCTCCGTTTCTATTGAAATATCAAGTACCTTCTCACCTAATCAAATAAGATTATCTGACAAATTACCTACACTGAATAGACGCGATCCACTTTTTGGAAGAATATTTATATACTTACCTAAGTAGGTATTACGAGCAACTCGTATTCCGTTCTTCCAAGTTATTAATTTTCCGCATTCTAATCATAAAAGTTTGGAATATCTTTTGTTATTAAACCGTTAAAAGTTCGACTATGAAGTACGAGAGCTTTTCTTCAGTAACATCTACGAAAATTACCGCAGTCAAGTCAAAGAAGTTACAAGAGGTGAGTTCGCGAAAGTTGATGCAGCGCATTTTTTTGAAATAGAAAAAATAGAAATTCAGTCTTATCTGACCAATAAGTCACGTGACTAATCTCATACATTTGCGGTTTTGAGAATGTAAAATGTCTAGTTGGTTAGAAGGATAATAAGCTCTACGACACGGAATCCTAGCGTAGAATCAGAACTTTGTGACAGTTGGGTGCTTTAAAATGTATAAAAAGAGTATTTCAAAGAGGGCGGACCGCTTCTCTGTTCAGCCAATCGTCTCCGGTCCTCCCATTCCCGGCGAGTCGGTCGAGGAGAGCGCACGGGTGCCGTGCGTCCCCACAAAACTTTCACGAAGTAACCGCGAACCGTGACTTGACTTGTGTTGTGCAGTTCGGAAGTCGGAACTTGAAATTTGTGCAGTGGGTTGTGTAGTAAACTGTGCGTAACTATCTTGAACCGGAACTTTTGGTTGGATTGACGGAAAATGTCATGAATTCAATTGGTTGGTATACTTTTATTTACATGCGTGTTTTTATCTATATAGTATTTTTTTCTTAACCGGATAAAACCGATTGCGGTTTCTGGAAAGAATGTTTTATATCGAGTTACCAATCAGCCCTTGATTACCCAGCAGACGCACCCACTAATTAAGGGTTGATTAGCAAGTACAGTAAAGATAATAAATAGAGCTAAGTTGTATTTAAAATAATATTTCTTAGTCATGTAAAGCACTGAATACCTAACTAACGAGTCACAGCATCTATTATAAAGAATATTTAGTATTTCCATGAACTTTTTATCATATTGATCAATAGTAAGTAGTTTCTGGGTTCTAATATCCTACCAAATATAACAGAAAATTGGTAGGAAAGCAGCTTTTTTAAAATGTATCATGTAAAAATACAGCTCCGCAGTAAACTGAGGGAATAAGTACGCCATGCTCAGCTTCCTTGACATAGATACCTATTCTATCGAGACCAAATGGGCTTATCCTGAGGGATGGTTAGTTTATGACTGTTTTAATGTGGGTTCTTTGTGAAATATCGTATTAGAAGGAACGCTGGACTCCTGACACTGCTATGAATTATGTATGAGGTAATCACGAGGACAAATAAATAAAATATCGATTTAAAAACATAACCCAGATAGAGCCTTTAATTCAGAGACCGGGATGCTAAAAAATGCAAAATTATACTTTATTTCTGAAATGTTATTTTTTCAGTGGTAGGAAATGAAATCAAATTTAAATATTTGAAGGTTTTGCTTAGGTTTCGGGAGTACATTTTTCTCCCTGTGTTGCCATATCAATGTACTACTTATAGGTAGGTAGGTACTTAACTTTTTCTTCTGATTACATTCGAATCTTATGGAACGCTAAACAATAGGTACTTTTAATCTAAATTCACTATGACCCGATGAACATCTCTAGCGGGAGAAACCCCTCTAGAGACAGCCTTCTTTAAAGCTAATTGGGACAAACACCGATAATGGAAATTAATTATTGATCCTAAACATGGATGAGGCCTTTGCCCAGCAGTGGGACACAACAAATAGAATAACATTGTGGAAGTGCTTAACTATTCATAAAGTCTGTTATCAACGAAGGTACAGTCAAGAACAAATCTAAAGCCGCAGTAGCAAACTCATTCGAATGGTAACGATGCGTTGGTCGAGGCTAAGCTCCTGAGCCTCGAGCATCGTCGGAAAGTAGCTAGCCTGTCGGTATTTTATAAGATACATTTTGGGGAGTGTGCAATGGAACTGTTTGAGCTAGTTCCCCCTTCCCCATTCCATCACCGGACCACTAGGCGTACGGAGACGAGACACCCGTTCATGGTGGATATGCCACCTATCCGCACTAAACGCTTTGCGTCTACATTTATTATGCGGACAGCCAAAGAGTGGAACTCGTTGCCGGCGTCTGTGTTCCCGAATGACTATAATTTGGAAGTTTTCAAGAGTAGAGTGAATAGGTATCTTCTAGGTAGCCGTGCTACATCGTCGACCACATCATTGCTTAACATCAGGTGAGATTGTGGTCAAACGGCTGCCTATATTGTATTAAAAAAAAAAAAAAAAAAAAAATGGATACTTATTTTTGTTATTACCTTTTAAGACCAGAATTTCCGAGCAGATTCAAATACATAAGGATCAGATTGTAGTAATGAGGTAGTTTCGAGCAAATAGCACGAATAACAAGGAGTCTCCACTTGTGCTTCGCTACGCTGACTGCAGACTGTTCTTGACTGTACATAACCGTATTTGTTTCGGCCTTGTTAGTACTTCAAAGTTCAGTATTTGGTTCATGTTTTTCGCTACTTTATGGTGTTTATCGATGTATTAAGCCCACATCATATTACATACTCTCGCGAAGTTGGTGTGGTAAAGTTGGTCTATTGAGTTCACAGTCATTTTAAATTTAACGTCATTTTATAGTGGCAGTCAAATAAAACAAGACACAGATAGTAAATTAAATATGTATGTTTAATTTTTTTAATGAATTATAGAATTATTCTGGGTTTGGGTTTTTGTACTCTGTTATATAGCAGATTCATACCTGTTTAATTTACTGTTTGTTCTAAGACGATAAAGTTAAAAGTTGCGTCGAGAAGTTATGGGCGGCTTGCCCTACAGTTCGTATTTAATAACTTTGCTAGCGTTCTTAAATAAATTGTAAGGCGGAACAGTAGATTAAATTATAAAGAATTGATCATTGTTTAAACGGGGTGTGCGCTAGTGTATCCTAGATACATTGCACGGCGACGCTACAACGTTAGGCAGTCGAGCTGGCGTTGACGCGCAGTATGATTCGAATACGTTAGGTTTACGTAAAGCACCAACTGTCAGATTGGTTCGTATTCGGTATAGTATTAGGTATATGATCTGTGGTATTCGTAATCATCCTTTAATCGGTCCTTAGTATGATGTAGCATTTTTTCAGGAATTTAAGTCCAGTGCTTAGTATCTATTTACGTAACCTACGGTAAAATCTGGCGGAGTTCAGCAAGCAGTTTCAATAAACTATATACAATACTCGTTTGATATTTTGGTGAAGATTGCATCATTGTGCTGGCTATGACTAGATTAGAAATGCACGCGGAATTCCGCTACATTTGTCCTCAGTAAACAACATCTTCTCAGCCTTATTTACAGAACAGACAAGGGATTCTCACGTTTTCCTTTACTGTTTGCTTTTCACTACACAAAATCCAACGCCTACAGTCTAAACTAATCTAGATTTTGCTCGAGATCTCAATAAACCAGCCTATGTATATGATGTTTATCCCGTATGGGTACACCTGTGCAATAACCGAATAGAGCCCTGTTGATGTCCCGACATCTGGACCGCTGCCTTTGTTTCGCAACTTTATTATATTAGATACCTCTAGAAACTCTTGTATTAGAAAGGGCTCTAACCCACCTTGACGTGAAATCAGATTTTCCTTTCTATAACATTATTCAGGTTCACTTCGTACATTGACTTCATCTACTAGATAGGGTAGCAGAAAATCCATCCAAACTCATAATGCTATGACGAATAATTTTACAAATAGAAGAATTGACATAGAGTAAAAAACATTTTAAATAGGACAAGCGAATTTAATAAGGCAAGCAAATGCTTTTAGACGGAATTTACGTGTAGACCACTGAGATTTCAGGCACGGATGGTTTCTTAACAAAACAGACAGGAGTTAAAATCCCTGAACGCTGGCTAGTTTAATATTTTTGCTTAATATGATGGAGCTAAGCTTGCTCGTAATAATGCTATCTAAAATTTGAATTCTAAAACCGTAGACAAGTTATGTAGACTTTCCCGAGTTTTGCGGTATCATTTTACGTGGCTAGAAGGGAATAAAGTTTTCATACTGTAAATGCGGTTTATTTGATTTAAATGGCTCTGGGTTCACGGGAGTACCTACCCTCCTAAATTTAATCAGTCGCTGTAACCCAACCAAAATGTTACAGTTCCATGTAAAATATTTTTGTTAACTGACTCTAAAAAGGGACAAAGTGGTAAATAGCCAATTAGACCGGATTTAAGGGAAGATTGCACCTCATCCCCTTGTTTTACGAGCGTTGCAGCAGTTCATCAAAATAAAATGCTCTATTTACATTGAAAACCACCACCATGGAGTTTGATTTAGTTCTCATGAATCATGCTTCTGTTTGTTCACTCCCAAAAGATTGTCTAATGAAATTGTCCTCTAACCGGAAGATTTATCGTCTAGTTTACCAATAACTCGGTTGCGTCAGTGGGCGTGCGTTTCTCAAGCGGTCAATTGATTAAACGAAGCAATTAAGCAATCAGTCCTCAATGGCGGCGGACATTGTCGCAAATGAGTGCGGGTTCGACATCTGCTAGTAGGGTTAAGCTGGGCATATGTGATCCGGCTTCTTGAAGCTTTGTCCGGACAAAAGCTTACATGTCAACGTGGCGTGAGGTCTTACTGTCTACGTCCAGTGAATTAGTCCTAACAAATTAATTCACTGTTTCGGGAGTTCGGGTAAGGGTTAATTCTAGCTGGCAAAGAAGGGTCTCTATTAGAAGGCTCACGCGATAGGCGGCTATAGACGAAACACGTCGACCGACCCAGGTATGTTTTCTGCTTTATGAACTACGATCTCGTAAGGATTCATTTTTTAGCTGTCAAAATCAAAATTTGGACTGTATCGTTGAATCTATCGAACGGAAGATGCATTGACCCTCATGATCGAGCTTTACCCAATAGTCTATAATTAATCGAGCTCGAACATGCAGGCTTATTCTGGTGTAAATGTTTTTAAGTTCTCTCCGGCTTTTTCACCAGCTCTAGAGATGAGTCGTTAGCTAAACCCCCGTTAGCCGGCGTTTAGTAGATAAACAATTTGTTTTTTACTGTTGTGTTGACGAGTTGGCAGAATGCGCTCACATCCCACATGACCGATTTGACCGGTGCTCTGTTTTATTCCTGAAATGTTCAGCTGAAATTTCAACAAAGAGAGTGGTACTGTAAAGCATTGTTATTTGAACTCGCGGTGACTTGCCAGTGTGGGTTTGAAAATAATCTTATCTTCCTGTTTAGTGTTCTTTGTAGGTTTCGCCAACTCTGATAATTATAGTAATACATATAAGTATCCGGTTCCAACGATTTTATGAAACAAAAGGTTAAATTCGATTCGAAGCTTAGTTTAGATCGATGTTTTTTTAATTCGAATTATTTATAACTTTTAATTGACATTACGCTGGATGTTAATTGGCACTGAAACAAAGTTACGATGCCCGTGACGCCGAACGCAATTTCGATCTAATAATGTTTTATTTTAGTCGAAAACATCCCTTTATGGCTTATAGCGTTCACATTACATTGTGGATGCAATAAACAAGCCACTGGATAACTTTATTGAGCCATGAATCGAGGTCCCTGCTGGCAGATCTGTTGCGAATTATTCTAAAATTAAACTATATTTTATTAGTGGCAACACTGGCAAACCTACCAAACGACTGCGACATCCGGCCCGATCAAAGTGATCGAGAACGATCGTTGACGAGTCCAGCCGTCGTCGCTTTATGACCCATTTTTAGGGTTGTCAATTCGTTTCTTAATTTTGTAGAGATCTAGAACTGAAAATACCGAATAGTTCAGTCACTATTATCACCTATACTGAAAAGATACCTACTGTTTCACATAGTATCGTTTTCAGTCAGCAAACAATTTTGCGTAACACCTCAGGTGATACATTCAATACCTATATACCGTTATAAGTACTATTTTCTGACACTCTGGAGTCCAGAGTTACTAAACTAAATTCTGTCCGAAAAAATTACCATTATCGGTCCCAAGAAACAGATGATAATAGCGCTTATACTCAAACAAGCAACAGCAAGTAGCCCCCCGCGTCCCCTCCCCCAACGGGCATGCAAGAAAATCAAATGTTGTGCTAGCTACTTGCAACTAGCTAGCTTCCAGTTACAGGCATGCCAGTAAGTGAATACACATGACTGTAGCTGGCACTTGCATGGAGCTGGTATGCTAGTGTGCAAGCTACGGGCATGTGTATCCCCAGCTTAAGAGATCAAGGCCGCTATTTACGATAGATTACTACTACCCACAATTTGACGGGTTTCGCACACAGTGACACATAATCAAAACTTTAATAGCTTTGCCCTCACAGCAGGGTTCCGTCAAAAAGCAATGTAGTTCTTGCCATATGTCTTTTTTGAACCGGCAGTTACGGTAAGTTCCCGTGATGCTCACGTGTGCAAACGATTGACTACGTTCCAAACTCTACTGAACGCTAGCATGCAAGCGGATAAATTGCTACCGCACCGCGTCTTGGGAGAGAAAAACTATGTTCCCTTGGCACAAGAATGCCATAGCAGACCGTCTGATTAGCACCTTTTTGATGTAAATCTACGACCGCATTGCCACGCCACCTACGTGGAATCACATTGAGTTAGTTGCATGTCTGGTATGAATTCCAAAGCAAGCGTTATAATAAGATATTCATAATACCAACGTAACCCGCGGTGGTAGAGTGTGCTTGGCGGGCGTTTCTGTGTTGGTTTGGTGCACAATTTTTTTTATAGTTTACTTATTTACTTATTTTTACATCTAGATTACTCTTAAGAAACTGTCAACCTACCTCATGTAATAGAGAACTTGTCTTTGAGTTGGTAGAGAAGGTACAAATTAACTTATAGAACAGAATTTCCTAGAGCTCCTCATAAATATCTTAACTTTTTACTATACTTATTCCTGAAAATACACGATTTAATGAAGTCCTTACCACCCACCACCTCACTGGTATTTAATTTGTAAATGGGAGAGCTGGTTATATTCTCAGTTAAGTAAAAAGAGTCCTTCAAGAGATAGGTACGTGAGCAATTTCTAATGAAGTTATACTAAAGTAGCTACTGCTTTTACCTTCAAGACTTTCATACTTACTACTCATATCCATTCGCTATTCATACAACCCTTACCTATAACATTTCCACACTTCCTTACTATAATAGTTTATGTATTTATATATTATTTAATGTATCTTATGTATTATATAATAATATATGTATTGATACAATGATGTATCCTAGGTATTAATGTATATTTTAAATTCTTCAGTATGTAGGTAGATATATATAATATTAGTAGTTTTATAATTTCTCGTATATATACAACTTGTTTGGTACCTATAAAAACACGCCACACCACCTTTTTGCACGCCCAGGAAGACTGGTAGACAATGCTCTTAGCATTAAGTCCTCCTAGCACTACTTGTTTATGTAAAATTTTTAAATAAATAAATAAACTCCATAAAATCAATTCTAAAATAATTTGTGAGGCATTGTTCATAACTAGCTAGCTGTGACCGTATCTAATACATTTAAACTGAGTTCTTAGCACTAGTTGCATTTTTAATCCAATCAAGTTACATAAAACCGTACTAGCGTGCATGGCAAATTTCGCCCAATGAAACCGATGTAACCTGGCGTGGCCTTATACTTTTTACATAATAATAATTGAAATTTTCCGCGGACACGCGAACAACGGTAAAAACTATATTAAGTAGTGCTAGCCCCCCGGTGTTTCTGTGCAAATTGCGGGCCGACTGCGACAACCCTATGAGTTTTCGAACCAGCGTGCCATATTGTATTAATATATAAAAGCACCGATAAGAGAAGCTACATACTTCAGCGAATGCATTTATAGTAAACAGATTATTTCATTCAACACAGATTTAAGCCTTGTAGTTTATTGCAGTTCCAATATATACCTCGTTATTTATAAACCTTTGAAATGGCAAAATTCTTAGCCAAATTCTCGCAACTTCGTTCGCGATGTACCCTCTTAGAACATACTTATATAGGTCATTTTTTTATTCAGTGCTCCTTCACAGTAAATAAAGTAAACAATGCAAGTAAATTGTTTTTCAGTGCTCCTTCACAGTAAATAAAGTAAACAATGCAAAAATTTCAAGCCCTGACCTCAAAAACCCCGTAAATTCTCTTCACCTTACAAGTACTATGCTGAAAACTCAGTTGGTTATACCATCGAAACTGAAAAACGCTTATTTGCTTCAGAGAGGATACAAGTTTCTGAAAAGAGAATGAACATTTTTAAATAAAAACTAGATTTTGTTAAGTAACTTGCCGTCGCCCGCGGCGTTGCTCGCGTACCCTTTAGAGTGTGACGTTTCAAAATTCCTTTCTTTGTGCACCCCTACACTATATAAGGATACTATGATGTTATTTTTGAAAACGTAGTACAATGACATATTAGTTTTTGAACTTTATTTTGGCGGCCACAACCATTAGCGAGATAAACATAAAAATACATGAAGAAGGAAGACGTTTTGATGGAATAACAACATTCATAAAAAACCTTTTTAGTCGCGGGATCAGGTTTAAACTGTGCTATGCACTGCAGTAACATTCATTATGATCAGTCAGTTTTGCAAGCGTTTTACTTATTTAGATAGAAAATGTGCTTTTAATGAGCTCAGTGTAAGCGCTTCCTGTATTGTATACTTATTATAAATTCTCAAATTAGAAATAACTTCTCAGAGAATTCTCATTATAAGGTCTAGTAAAAATATCATTGCTATTTTGCTGGGATGTTATTAAAGTCAGGTTGCCATTTAGTAACTTTTTAACAAAATTCCAATCTATCTATATATTAGGTACCTATATATGTATAAAAATGAATTGCTGTTCGTTAGTCTCGCTAAAACTCGAGAACGGTTGGACCGATTTGGCTAATTTTGGTCTTCGATTATTTGTGGAAGTCCAGAGAAGGTTTAAAAGGTGAATAACAGATTATTTTTAGAAAATTGAGCGGAAGATTAGAAAATGTAATAAAACTTAACGACTACCTTTATTATAAACTTTTGAAAACTGACGTTTGAAATAACTGTCAGTTGTTTAACAGTAAGAGTTTGAATGACAGGACAACGTCTGTCGGGTCAGCTAGTAAGTAGATAATAATGACAACCACTAATGTTTTTAGTTTATAAAAAATCTGATTTCAGATAACACTTATTCCTTTTGTTATTTGTACAACAATAATATAACCAAAAACCAAATCACATCCATTGATCACGTAAACAATACCTAACATTATTGAAGTAGGCTAAGTGTTATTTATTATGCTTGGGGTTATGTTAATAGTATAGACATAAAATGATGACCTTGGAGATAACCTAGGTTCTACATAATGCTAATCATACTAATTTACGAATAAGATGACGTAACCTATGATTTCATTTTTGAAGAACCCCATGCCAGAGTAAATATTACCCGCGTTAATTTTGAAAAACTCGGCTGCGATCACACTTGTCAGCCAACAATTCACAGTAGAAATGGTAATTCTAGACGCGTGTCTATTCCCATATTATATTGTGACGTTTTCTTCTCGAGCGACTGTAAAATGTTAACTTAATTGGTTTGCTATTAGTACAATGTGTTTACTAAATTTCAAGTTCAATCGAGTTGGTTGATCGACCAAAACAGCCTACAGCGTCGATAAGCGGTCACGTGGTCAAGTTTCCATATGGTTGAACACTGTTACCAGTTAATCTTCCGGCCCCTACGTCTACCGCCCGCTACACAGTGTCCGTATTTACCAGTATATCATCTTCGTAGAAACATTTCAATATTTTAGTAACTACATATTTATTAAAACTATTATTAACGCAACCATTGTGAAAACGTACGCATGAGAGATACTTAACACTTTTTCTGAAATACTAGAGTACGCACAAATTCTTCACAATAATAAATGCGTAAGTCGTATTTTTCGCGCTTTTTTAAATGCGACCACATAACTTTTGAAATAATATGTAGGTGTATCCAGTCATTGCGGTACTTTGTCCTTGCTCTACACTTTACAGCGGGAAGCCCGTGGTCCCGCGGCCATATGTCGGCGCCCCATTAAATTCTACACCCCTACAAAAAATAATGACTTCACCATACTCCGTTCGTAACTCGTTCAATTTGCCTTGAAGTTTCGAGTTGTTAATTAAACCATATTTGTGATTGCATAACCATGGATCGTTTGTCACGAGATAAACGGTGACTTTACGATCGGAAGATAGGGAATGGTTGGTTCACACGTTTCGTTCATGAAGTTCTGTTCTGATCTTGGAGTAAGTATTAGTTGATAATGATTGAAATGTTATATAGTGGTAGTGAGCGAAATACAGAAAACTAGTTTAAAGTAGAAGATTGTAAGTTGATGTTTAAGTTTATAATATTTAACAGCATTTATAACTGGCAACACCAGGTTCAGATGGTTCAGAGTAGCCGCGGCGCGGGCGGCCGGCTTGCGGTCGTTTTCAGCTGCTGCCTTCGATATAATGCGGCGTTTATACTACACTAGTCACAAAAAACCGCATAAAAATCTTATAAACATAATAAAAGCAGTTTCGTAGTACTGCTACGAAGCAAGGATACGTATAATCCAGATGATTTCTTCGAAGGGGTATAAAATAGACATGCGACTAGTTCTTTGGAGAAAAATCATTTTGAGAGTTCAGTCATTACCTATCCTATAGTTTGATGTTTAGGCATTGTGTACACAACACACTCAAGTTTTGATTTACTAGCGCATGCACGAAATGCAGACGAATTGGGCGAACATCGCAAATGTTTTTGTATGTAGACGCAGCTTAACTCAGGGGAACGAACAAAAATAACATAACGAGTCGAGCTTGTAATAACATTTGTCCTAATATATTACTATTGTGACGTCTCGCAGCGCGCTGGATTTATCTACTAACGTGCGAACCGTCACTTTATTATTTATTAATATTAATGCATGCTGTCGACATCAAAATTATTTTTCATCAGATATCTGGTAGACTTTTCCCTGATGTCTAAGACGATATTACCTGCAGGCAAATCCTTTGATGCAAACATTTATCCTCATTTCGCCGGTGTTGATGTTTTGCGCCTTTATAAACGGGGTATGATAATAAGTGTTGCTTTGGCGACATTGTAGCAGCTTATACCCCAATATTATATGCTCTACTTAGAGTTAATCAATTTTTTAACTAAATTATGCTCATTATCTCACTAATGTTTCAGAATTGGGACAAAACTAACTTGAATGTGGTAGAAAAATTAAAATACTTACCTATTTGAAAAAATCATGATACTTACTAAATTAAAGAGACCCCCAAAATAAGTAGTCCTGCTGTCCAGTAGGTATATCATTAGAAAGGAGTGCTAGGCTCGTATTTTTACTGATAAATATCCAAAATCTAATCTAAGTTTAGCCTTGAGCAAACTGCAGCATAATTACGACCTTACACTACTGCAACTTTAGTTCAAACAACTCGCAAAATATATTTTGATTCAGTTTTAGGTTTTGGAAACGTTACCAAACTTTTATCTAATAATCCGACGGTTCAACGAACAATGTTCTCAAAAAGTTATCGAATTACGCGCGCAGGTACCCAATATCATATCGATGTTCACCGGAGTTTCTGGCCTAATTTAAAATTACACACATTAAAATAATTTACCTCATACCAGCATTGAGCAATTCTAGCAAAGAATGATATAAAGCAGTGCACGACCCAGTAAGTTTATAGTGTTCTGATATCGTCGGAAGTCGTACGACGCTCTGTTTACATAGATAACCGCAACACACGCGCACGCGCCGTTATTATTGTTTATTTTTATACGCGAGGCATTCGTCAGCTCAGATTTTTTTAGACCACCCGAAAGGCGGGGTTCTAATGTGACAGAATAAATAGACTAAGTAATATGTGTTTGTAATTTGAATATTGGTTGCTAATCATTCATTCATCATACTAGTCTGAAGAAGTCCTGTTGGACATAGGTAGAGAACATTTGCAGAAAGACGAAACTTCTTCATTCACTTACCGTGCATTACCTTTATTAGTTTTTTTTTATTATACCTGTCTCTGCTGGACATAGGTTTCCCCTAGAGACTTCAAGCTATCTTGAGTTTTCCCCCACAAATGGTTCAAATGCAATTACATAGCAAATCAGATCTGAATCAATTTTGCAAGAAAAGGTTTTGCAACATTGATTTGTTGTCTACCATTACAAATCTTGGTAACATCAGAAGTACTATGTAAATTACTCTACTGCGACTCTATCCACTTTGATTTCCCCGGAAAAAAGAGGATCGTGCGTTTTCATTATACAAGTAAGCAGGCGTTTGCACACCGACCGATATCTATACGAGATCGACATCTCATCGATAGCAACAGCATTTTAGTCCGTTCGAAAAAAAGTGGCAATTTCAGTGACGGTGCTAATACGGTATAAAAGCTCTAGAATATGTAGCGAACTTTGTCAAGTTGGATCTAATTTAGCAGTAAAAATAAAGAACCAGACAGATTTTTGCATTCATAAAATTAGTGTGGATAAAGCTAGTTTGAGGCTAAGCCCAGTGATGAATGCAAACGTCTCGCGACCCTACGCCTCCCGTCATCTGTCACGGGTATCCGTCTTTCCGACATAAAAATTCTCCCTCAGGCGACGTAGCTCTGATTAATGTTACAAAAAAGCCCAATTAACCGAGTGTGCAGTGGAACTTTATGCCCGCAGATGACTGTCGTTTACTCATTGGGTATTGATTAGGACAATTTTGTGTGAGTTTTAATTGTAATTTATGGTTTTGACGATCTAACGCTACTTTTTACAGTGCTATGGCAGCTTATACGTATTTACAATCTATTTTGTACAAACCATACTACACTAGTCTTTGATGCTCAGCATTATTGCAAACCACTTGAATTATACACAGTGTTGGAGAGTTATTTTTACAAAAACCACTACCAATAAAAAAAAATCTAACATAATATTATTTAAACATAATAATAATATAAATAAATATGTATATATATAAATTTATTTCTGTAAAGAGGACGCTGCATTTAAATAATTAGGTGGATTGATTATTCTAGCGTTATATCGATAGTACCATGAAAACTGTTTTCAATTCCACTGTATTTGGTGGTCCTAATAATGTAAAATTAAATATAAATGAATCATTATAAAAACTTACCGCGGGTTTATAATTAAATCGGGGCCAAAGTGGCCTCCATTTCTCTCGCAAGACCTTGGAATATTTTAAAATTTCATTTTATACTGTAGGTAGAGCTTTTAGAACTTTATAAGCAAAAAAGGTTATTTGTTCATAATCATTAAAATGTACAACTGTTTCTTAGTCAGTGTCTTGGGCACGCTTCCGATGAATACTGGATTTGGATTAGTAGTAATCCACTTTTTCTGCTGTAATCTGTTATTAATTTATTGTCTAAAAATCTTAGTGTGTAGGATGAGGTTTAGGGGAAAATACTAATCAATGTAATTCTTATTTTCTTGAATTCTTGTTCCGTAGTGATAATCGAACCCGGAGGGTTCTCGAATTTCTACCATATCTTGTAACAAATCTTTTTAGCAAAAAGCTACTCTTTCCGTTTTCCGGACATCTTTGCCAAGTTCGTCGTTTTTGATTTCACATTCTGCTATCGAAACAGAATTTCACTGATATTTTGCGGTCAAGATAAAATATTGAAATATTGTTTAAGCAGACACCGAATACTTCGATATATTGCTATAACATTTTTTTATTATAAGGCACGATTCTCAGCAAGTCTTACATACAAGTATGGCGTCAGATTTGCGTACAAGTGGCTTGCATTGAAAACATGTGTTCAAAAGTTTACTACTTCTACTAACGACGACTTTTTGTTTCAGAACAGCAAGTACAATGAGTGAGTCTTGTGGCACGTGTCGGGTTCGGGCATCGCATTGAGCCTTGAGCAACATGGCGCTGGTGCTGGTGCAATCACGATTACTAGTGTTCATGGCTCTGCTGTTATTGAGGGGTAAGTTAAAGATGTCACTCTGCCCGGTCCAGACACTCTAAAAAATTCGTTCATTACTTAGACTTATGGATTATGATCTTTATAAAAACAACTTTAGTTAGCGTGGGTGGAGCTCGAAAGCTCACTCTCGCACAATGCCATTATCTGTTTCTAGGTAAGTTCTCAGAAAATCTCCGCTATCTACGTGTCAAAGTTTGAATTCTAAGAGATTCATGGTATGTATTGTGTACTCATATCACCTTCCTTTAAAGAGGCTGCAAGTAAGGTATATTGGGTAACTTGGATATGGGCGATGGGCAAAGATAAGTTTATTTAAGTGCTATGGGGTAATGTAATGACGACATACTAGCTAGTCAAATGAAATGAGAGTTAAACAAACGGATCACGCGGCATCGTGTTGAGCAAACAAAACTACCGAACAGAGTGATGGCTCGTGCACCACAGAGTAGCCCTAGTAATAGGTCACATAGGGTCAAACACATACTGGTTCATGAATAGGCAGGTACCTAATCATGTTTAAATTATTTAAACGAGTTTTATCTTGATATCAAGGTTTTAAAGTAAACTAGTCCGACATTGAGTGAATCGTAAAGCCCGGTCAAGCGAACACTTGAATAGCGAAATAATCCGATCTAATAGATACACTATAATAGCCTTGTAGCTTAAATTAGTTTGCTTTGCAATCAAACAGCCGTAGCTATGTACTTATTGAGTCGTTGCCGTGTAGCATAGAACTGACAGACATTGATGCCCGAGAAGTGCCCAAGGCATGCAACCCTTAGCATTGTAATAAGTTATTACCCCTTTGAATAGCAACAAACACCTTCTAATAAAGACTTTCTTCCAATAAAAATTTTAAAAAAAGGTATACAATGTTTTTTCTCACTTGTGTATCAAGTGTATTTATAAATGGTGTACAAATTATACCTATCTATCTGTCTATATGAGTATTACCTCAAAGTCAATATGTGGAAGCAAAGCGTTTTTTTTTTATTTACATCCCAATGTCTGGCTGGTCTGAGGCTGCGAAATATGTCCAGTAAGTAAATACTTAGTTGGAATAGGTAAAGACTAGCCTAAATCAACGGAACTCTAACTAGATGTATGGGCGAGACCACACAACAGGCAATTGATGGGATGCGAGAATGTCAATCTCTTGTTTGACGCTGTCCGTGCTGAGAAATTATCAGGCTGTGTATATATGACTGTACACGACGATTACGAGCCCGGACAGAGAGTCGTCTACTTAGCTTTTATTTCACATACTTAGTTGAGTTATAAAAGTCAGTTATAGAGTCTATAAACGGTAGAGAATACCTAGATAGTTACAGTAAATTAGTTCCAGCTCGGCGCACCAGCCCAAAAATGCCTGGCCCTAACAAGCGACATAAAATTGCACTTTACTTTCTAATGTGCTATTCAAGTGGCTTTCACACGTTTCTGTGTTCTGTTTTTTTCGGTAGCGGCTAAAATATCTATTGACTTTGCTTTATTGAAATTACCCACTTCGTCGCGGAAGAACGAATTAAAATCGCATTAGGAAATCCCGTTGCCGCTTAACTTTTCCAGTCTGTGCACAAAGTCCGGGTGTATCGGAATAAATGGCCAAAACTTCGTTTATTTATACAGTCTTACTGAATATTTAATGTTTTCAGCATAATTGTATATTCTTGTCACTTAAATAAAACTTTATACTAACTTAAGCAAGAACGATGCTACTTTGTTTTTACAAAATTACCTTTATACCGACCTCGCATACTTATCCTCCAAAAACTGACAGCTTCTCTGAAAACAGAAAAGATTTGGGTTTTCACAAACCTTAAAATAAAAAATAAAAACATTGTTGCCTCTGATAGTCTACAGGCTTTTAGGGATTACGTTTACTTGTTTGCGCGTTACACACGCGGTATCCCGGAACAATACGCTTTACAAAACCCCGTTATATAAAATCAAAGGTATTCCGTGGTTATTTCCTTTATAAATGCAGTTCAGTGCGATTTGTCGTTTCCAGTAAAACGTCCAATAAAATAAATCTCAGCAATCAAACAACGTCGTTTTCATTATCCACAACCACAACTGACTTGCGAGAGGGGTATTTAGGTAATTCGACTAACTTTGATAAAACGTATAAAAAATGCGAATCGCAGTCACGCCTGTTCGCTGTTGCTCACCCAAATAGGATAATCGCGTAGTTATTGCCTGTGTCTGAATAGACACTAACCACGCCAACCGCTCGTTTATTTACGCCATAATCCATAGCATAACTCCATAACTCGTTTATGTCTTACTACTGCCACGCGTGATAGATGCTCGCCACATGCTGTTTCGATTGATGAATAAATTCATGTCCGTTTTCCTTCAAAGGTCGAGTCTAGTCACATCCAAGCATGTGTCAAACATGACTCCCAATGGCGTGAGCTCGTTGGGGTAACATAATTTGTAACTACGACGTTATAAATAAAGTTATTAATATGGAAAAATATCAATATAATACCCACTAAGTTAACTTTTCAGTTTTTAATTCATTTGGGGTAGGTATAGTCCTTTTTTGTCTAAAGTGGCTATTTTATTTTACCTATCTAAAGTTTATCTTTGAAGTTTATTTCCTTTGGATGTTATTCATGTTGAAACTGACTAGCTAAAGAAAGTGTTTTAATAATGCTGTCACTCAAGGTCACACATATTAAACCATGTCCATTCAGCGAAACTGACAAAGAGACATTACCAAACCAGCTTTTCTAACAAATGTTATTGATATCAAGAAATATTTTTTGAAGCGACATATACTAATGACCGTATAAATTAATATTAATGCATATAAATGCATACTCCGAATTTTAAAGTGCCTTCCCGAAACAAAAGCCTTTGACAAGCAACCAATATGCAAATGTCGATAGAATCGTTAAAAACTATAACGGAAATTGTTTGTAGACGAGGCGAGGCGAATTTATTTTTTGTTATTGTTTGTTTGTAGACAATCAGGCAGGGTGGAAGACATGTTGCGGTTAAGCCGGACGAGGTGGCTTTGAATACCGATGACGGCGCAACTACGACCCGTTTCAATCTGTACTCTATGCATAAGTAATGTGAAAAGTATGGCGATGCGGCTCGGAAGCGGAATACACGCTCTTCTAAAATATCGCCGCATATTTTTATGGTAACTACATCGGTTATTTGTTCTTAGTACGCAGTTGCTACCAAGGAGTTTTATAAAGTGGGTAACTTGTATGTTTGAATATTTGATTCCAATATTTTTGTTTTGTTTTCTTGCGTCAGCCATGAACCCACGACATCATTCATCGACTAATAATAAAAGTAAATCCAACAAAGTTTATTTATTGGGCGCTTTCTCCGCAATTTTACGACAAGTCGATTGCACCTGACATCAACGACATTTTCTCATCATAATACAGAAGGTAAGTCTCCAATTTTTCGGCTGAGTAAAACAGCTGACGTCGAACATTAGTCATGAACATCAAAAAGGCTTTAAAATCCCAGCAGAGGAATACCGATGAGAGGACAAAAAGGACTGTAACTTTTAACAGATGAACGAACAGTTTTCTTTACAGCTCCCTTTTGTTTTATGGTCGTTTTAAATTAGCTCAGATTCGGGAGCATTAAACTTTGTTATTCAAAAACTAACTGGGGCATATCTAAAAGTGGTAGTACTAAATGCCCAATTTTGATGCTTTGTGGCTCAGTAGTACAGCAGTGGATAGAGTAACGGAAGGATCAAATTAGCGGATAAACATCACTACTGTGAGTCGGTTTATTAAATAATGACAGAAAATAAGCATCCATCTTTTCTTCTATTCTAATATCTACCTCAAAACTTTTAGGAACTCTTGGTCGATTTTTTTCTCAGATTTATTACTGAAAAAAAAAACAGGGTAATGTATTTACGAGACGAGTTAGGATTGCTATCGAATATCGCTATGATGTTATTTAATAGTTCTACAATTACAATAGGTGATACTTATGGTCAGTTTTTCATATTCAAAGAAATGCCTAATAGCATGAATGAATAGATCTATTTCTAGCTATCAGTGTACTTGTATGGGTGAGTGCGTGATTGATTTTATATTAGTATTGGGTAGTTTGGTGCTCGTACCCGAGTCGTTTGAGCACCCCTCCGTTGCCAGGGTAATCGCTGTCTGATATAATTTATGAATTATGCCATAATAACCTTTGTAATAAAGGCCAAAGCGAGGATAAAACACTTTCGCTCCAAAATTGCTATTGGAAATAATTTTGGTTTTGTCTTCTGAAGCAAAGTTTGTCATAAATAAATTGAAGTCTTAGAAGATGCTTTATTAGTTGATATTATTTATAGTTTTTGACTTTCGGCTAGTTATGTGTAATTGTGGATTTTAAAAATTACACCTACACTTACACAAGTACCTTATTAACTACTGCATGATTTTGTATCAAACCAGTAAATAATAACAATAGTAATATTTTACAAATAAGAAAACCTCTTTTCGGGCGTCCCTTAAAAAGTGTGAGAAAAGACGATATTCATCACACTACGCATCGTAAAAGCTTTCAATAAAATATGACCTTTCATATGTAGGAATTTTAATAACAAGACTTCTTTTTTTCAGTTTCTGACAGAGGCTCCGTAATTACCGTTACACTGTACATATTAAGTATACGTACTTAATATTTTATACATCATGTAAACCGTCACGATTCATAATTCGAGTATGACATCGGAACGTCAAAATTATTTCTGTACCTATGTAGGTAATTTATTTATGTCATAACTGCAAATGAAGGTACGTTTGCAAATATTTGAGAGATTTATAAGTAAAGAAATATATGGAGCTAAAACATATTATTCATGAACGAATTTACTTACATACCTCATTCAATTTCTTGTATCATGTTTCAGTTAGAAGTATAAATGTTTTCACAGCCAAATGAATTCCATATAGGCCCAGTTAATTGGTTAAAAAAATCGTGGTTTTCGTATATTTTAGGCGATGAACAAGTTTGCTAGAAACCCCTGTGTGTCTAATGTTCCGCAACAATTCGATTTTTTTGCTTGAGCGCGTGGCACGCGTGGCATACTTCAGTCGATTGAGCCACAGTCAGTATGAACAGCCCAATCCAAGAACAAACAGTTCTTCGAAAACACATTAATTATTAAATAAAACGCAAATAATGACAAAGCCATGGGAAATTAACAACTGCTACGCATTTTGAATTTTATTCATATTTTACCGGTGAAGTTAATTATTATTGATGCTGCAAATAGTTAGTCCATCTTGTAATTAAATTTTCCGCGTCTTTCTTTCAATAAATTAATTCATTTATTTAATTCAGCAGGTACGATAAATGTGCATGTAAAGATGGCGAAGTATATTATATAAATAAGTATATTTTCAATGTGTTTATTTCTAATTAAGTAAGTAACAAGTGCACTAGCTATTACCTCTAAACTGTAAGGTTTCAGTTGTGGGCGCAACGAAAGCAGGATGGCGAACATGTAAAACAATTTTCCCCTTATGAATAAAATTTTAAGGTGCGTATGCAAATTTCCATTACCGTGGGCCGTCTCCGGTAATGGTGTCATATGTGCAGACATTCACTTTTCATATAGACTCCGTAAAAGGGTAATTTCAAACGACATCCCGTGAACTTAAGTTTACCTTCAGCAATCGAGACTTTTACGTTCTTCTTATATTAGGTTAGGCAAGCACACTTTTATTTGACATAGAATAAACACCTTTTTACACTCGCAAAGGAATGATGTGGCCTTTTCTCTGAAAACACAAGCGCAGACGCAAGTTTGTATAGGAACGTGCTCCAATCTAGCAAACACTCCAACTTTAAAATTACCCACATTTGTACAGCCTACTTGGGTTTCGACTTGAATACAATACAGATGGCCAAAAGCTCGCTCTACCTCTCGTTTAACTCAATAAAAAGTCCTTTTAGGGGTCTACGCAATCACATCATAAAACGTTTGTACAATATTATCTTAGGACTATTTTAATTAAACTTTTAAATGGGTTAGCCAGCTAATAGAGGTAAGCCCTGCTCTCAAAACTTATTTTACAATGACCATTATACGAGAGAGTACATAAATGTATGTAAGGGCATAATCTCACTTTCACACTGTTAAGTATTTACCTACTGACATCCATAAAAGTTAATAAAAAAAGAAAGAAAAAAACTATTTATTTGCGACACAAAACTTACAGTGTAAATATAATTAAATATAAACAATTATTTACTTACAAAAACTCTTAGATATACTTACTGTCTCTTTAATATTAAAAAGAGGCACTTAGACCTTTAAACTTTAGTTCATCTTTGCTGGTCACCATCATAATAAAACAAAATGTTTATACCGTGACTCTGAAAATGTAGAGTACCTATTTATACAATTTGTACGCAATACAAGTACTTATACCTAAACAACAATATACTTTTTTGGCTATTTTCATTATAACTTCATATTTATTGATGTACCTAAGTTATAGAATAAAACCGTAATTCAACTATTCTGTAGGTATAATTTTTTTATCATTATAACTTTACATTACATAACTACCTGTATAATTTGATATTTTTTGTAGTTACCTTCTGTCTAGTATGAAACAAAAGTTTAAAAACTCACTTGTAATTTTTCACCACTAAAGTGACTACTAGACGCTCTACCGGTAGCGCATGTTTCAAAAGCTTTGCGTACGCAATCCAATTCAAAGTTGCGCTTTTTTAATGTTCTTCTCGAGGTTAAAAATGTATCCATACGATTTTACCTGCACGAAAATAATGAAACAAGTTATAAAACTCATAATTTATACAGAAATAAACTAACCGTGTCGCTCTGTGTGTTTCTAGTGTCAAGATACCGCAGTAAAAATAAAATCGGTAGCAATGCTTCTTCTTCTTCTCTTCAATAATGGCCTGTGTCCGTCATTTCGACAGACAATTTTGCCAATGTCAAGTGATATAATTGTAATAATATAAGTCAAGTCAAGTCAGTTGTCAAGTCGGCTGTCGTTTGTTTTTAAGAGAAAATGGTGGGTTTTCTCTTCAAAACCTGAAACGATTTTTCACATTCGTAAAAACCACTTCACACACATTTATTCTAATGTCTCACACTTTATGTTACGACCTAAGTATTATTGGTTAAAATTCTACAAAAATTGAACAATAATACGCACACAAGAAAAACTATTAAAATAAAATACTATGTGTTGTTTCAAAAAATGTGAAAACTCGTAGCAATACTTACCCGTAGGTAAATCTATATTCATTTTGACAATAGAACGTGTAAACGACGTTCTACGTCAATATTTATCGTACCGTCGAATCTAGGTTCCATATTTTCTTCATTACTTATGCATAGAGTATAGATTGGCTACAGCAAGACGCGGCATCAATATTCAGTCAGCGATTGCAGTGACGCTGAGATTACCTTAACTATATTCCGATAGGTATTCTTTGATACCTATCTCGGTGATGGGTACTGGTGATGTGCTGTTGTCATCCTTAAACACTCGTTCTATAAAGTTTACTTCAATTACTAATTTAATTACCTAAAGGTGGGTCCACATCTGATCTATTGTCCGTACCGTAGCTCCGTATCGTATCAGCGTCGCGATCAAAGAACGCTAGTTTGGACGCCGCCGTACCACCGTACCGTAACCGAACGGGCGTCCAAACTAGCATTCTTTGATCGCGACGCTGGTACGATAGGGAGCTACGGTACGGACAAAAGATCAGATGTGGACCCACCTTAAGTGAACTGAACACCCAGCAATCACACTTACTTACGTACTACCGTGAAATGATTAGCCGGAAAAGTTCTATGATTTTAAAACTTACTGGTTGTAAACAAAGCTAACAAAAGTTTAGAAGTAGTTGTAATATTATGTATTCTGTGGTTGTCACTGAGCCGCAGAATATGTAATAGTATCTGCTACGTAAGAGCGTACCGTCACAGGCCGTGATACTGGCAAATTCGATTTGGCTTCTTTTATAAAACTTCGGAGTCCTATAATGTTAATGAAACTCTGAAGCGCCTCTCCTGTAGGTACTATCTGTAATGCAATCGCATCCAATAAGAACTGTTGATGTGGGTTCGATACCTAGTCGCTTATTTGCATAATAATATCCTTTGTGCTCGATACTATCAGATTCCATAGTATATCGAATAATTTCACAGTTCAGTATCATACATCTTTTAAATCATACATGGTATAATAAGCGGTAACTTTAAACGAATTATGGCATGAAAATTGTTGTAATTACGGCGTAGCAGAAGATAGAGTAGGTAGATATAGAGCCTTCAAAATTAATTATGCTTACTTAGCTAACCCACAATCTGGAATGTCTATAGAATGAGTAAAATAATCTTTTGTAACGTCCACAATATCTAACGGCCGAATACTGAAACGTGACTTTTGAAACACCACTTAAAATGCGTAATTTTTACCTCTGAACATTACTCATTAGTAAGAAATGGCAATAATTTAAGCATTTTTTGCGTCTCAGAGTGATGGACACAGTGCATTGCCTTACAGGGCACGTCCTCAATGGACTTGCTCTGTGAGGTAATGCATTGTTATAGGCAGAAGTTACTGCTTAACATCAGGTGAGCTATCAGCTTCTTCCATTAATTTTATCATTAAAAAAAATCATTAAATCTCATGGAGCGTTTCAGTATTCGGGAGTAAGTGATCCATTAATTAGGTACTGAAAGCTCGTAATATTGAAGGGAAAGTTGAGCGAATGACTGAAGATACGAGTATTTGGCTGATACAGATGGTTCGCCTAGCCACGTAACCTCATAAGGCTCCGTAAAGTGGGTAAGTACCTATATGACGGTGACAGCTCGGCACCAAAGGGTTGACTTTGCGCTTTTGTTCTGCTTGTTTTGGCTCTGACTGGCTTTGCTTAAGAATGCAATGAAGCAATTTGTATACCATATTGAAGCGATTAGGATTGTAGATCTACGATAGTATAGACATGCAATGAATAATAAATTCTCGTTTTAGAAACTTCCTGCGGCTGTAAGTGTTCCTATTTCTGCTCTGTTCTATGATCTCTCTTTCCTTTTTTGGCATGATATTTGCATCTATTCTATAATAATGTCTACCTATTTGGATCGTCGTCGCCTCGGTGGCCGAGTGGCTGGCTCAGATGCAGTGTGGGTGTTCAATTTTCAAAACATAATGTAGATACTATTACTTCAAAAGCTATTGCTGGCAAGGCCATAAACAAACCAAGCAGATCGTTGGGTTCAATTTTTTTTTAAATATAATGAAATACCTATGCAAGTATCTTTAATTAGACCTACGAACTTATTCCGTATAATGCTATTTTGCGTTTTTTTGAGTAATTCCATCAGAATAGGTATTATACTTATTATTTCTGATACAATTTATAACGCTGTTATTTTTCATCGGATGAAAATTATAAAAATGCGTATCCGATATTTCAAGCAGGCAAATAAGTAGGTACTAACCTATAGAAAACAAATTTTCTAACCTAAAAAAATTATGTTACTTAAATATGGTTAGGAATCGTGTTCTCACATCACATACGCCCCGGCATATTAAATCCCCAACTTATCTATATTTTTTTTTTCAAACATATTTATTCAATATTTTTATTGATATGCAGGCGCAAACGTAAGAGTTTTACCTACTGCAGTGCGGGCTTAAAACAATCTATTAGAAAAAGGTTAGAGACTCATTCATTGTGTAGAGAAAGAAACGTTCAGATATCTTTACGGGTTGCGGCTTGCGGCAGAGCTTTTTCTAAGCAAATATCGCAAAATCACATCACGTAATCGTTTTAACCTCCCATGTGCTAAAACGGAAAACAGTTTTGTTTTATTAAAATAAAAACCGTGCAGCCGCATTCGGATTATACAATATAAGAAGATATCATTATATTAAAAACCGTAAAGTAATTTTGATTAGCAATAATGACTGTAATTTTATAGTTATACAAGAACATAAATAAGAGTTGTGAACCTATTTTAATTTTTCAAACAACATCGATCTTTCAGAACTGCTCTTTATCGCTCGTTTAAATGTATGCAAATAAGAGCCTTCATAGGCACACAAAACCTTTGCAGCGTTTGTTGTCGCATGTCAGTCACACACAGCACAGCAAAAGCACAACTTTCTAACGGTATTGGACTAAATTTTGTGCCACAAATATCAAACTTTGATAATTGAAATCTAGATTTCTTAGGCTTGTTATAGCTTGCTAGATCTGAGTGGTATTTTTCAAACTAGAACTGTTTAACATAAACACTGTTCCGAGCTTATGAGCTTTTTATCCGTAACCAAAGTAGAAATTCAAGTCGCGGTTTCATAAACTAGCTTTAATGTGACAATTTTATAAAAAAACATAGTGTAAGATAGGTGCTAGGGGCACAGAAGACTGATATGGGCTAATAGCAAATGCATTAGGCTCTAGGTACATAAAAGTAGCCGCAGCCGTGCACTACCCATATTTTCCTATTCCATGGAGGAAAATAGGTATCCTGAATTTTAGGCCTATTTGTGCTTTACACTTTTACTGCTTTCATCATTACTTAGGTGGGTAAATTTCTACTGATATTTTAAGCAAAAAATGTTATATCAGTTTTGTTCGTTTATATAGGTATTGCTTATTTAATTTCTATACCGTACTCGTAATTAATATTGTACAAATTATATGAGATTTTTTAAAACAATTCTTCATGAGATCTGTGTTGTTTTAATAACTTTTAACAAAGAGTAAACTGGAGAAAAAGTATCAAAGAATAAAGAATAATAGCACAGGCGCTAATTACTGCTGTAAAAAGAAATCTTTGAATGATACATAATTAGACACAACAAAGTTTAATTTATTTATAGAACTGACAAAAATGAAACAAAATCTTTGTAATTTGCCTTTGTGTACGTAGCAATTTAAAAAAAATGGATATGATAAAAGTTGTCTATATAAGGCGCGTGCTGAAGAAAACACTAGTAGATACTTATAAGTCCTCTATCTCGAACGCTAGGCACAAAATTACGCGGCGGATGCTTGCCTTCCCAGTACAGCCGAAGTACATTAACATTATGCTAATTTGACACAAAGCTGTTGCGCCAAGTTACGCAATTTATAGAAATGGAATACTGGGATCCGAGATGTAAATTATTGTAATTCTTAGCCATGATTAACCCAGTATCTGATAGCAAAGAGGAGTGTGCAAATTAGCCAACCTATTATAAAAAAAGATTTTAATAACTAATTCGCATAAGCTCGGCGAATTATATAATGACATGTGATATGATAATAAATATAATTTTAAACATAGTAAACATGTTTATTGTCTTGAAAACTATTTCGGTCACACTAACGACAAGGAAGCAAAAATATATGACATTTCAGCCTATCTCTCATGATGATAGAACTCATAGTAGGGTGGTTATACAAATTACAGGCTATATATACCTATACGGTCTGTGATATTTTTTACCACAAAATTAGGTATTGAAGGAGAATGCCCAAGTAACTATGGAATTTAGCACTGCTATACCAAACTTTAAACGCAGGCAGACTATTGTAAATAATATGGCTAATGTAAAATATGGCTAAAGTTTATTATTCGGACTATGGACTAGAGAAGTAAATAGAAGAAAACATAAAAAGCATTAAGTCGTATAAAATTAAGAACAAAGTGTACCAAAAGCTATTAAAACTTACTCCTTCATAATGTACCTGTAAATATTACTAGGTTTTCGCAGTTATAAAACAGATCATCGCGAAAACTGAGATCGATGGGATCGAACAAGCGAGCTAATAGTTTTATGCAATTACATCGAAAAACTCTTCGGTAACCCGCCTAATAGTCAATTGTGATAAATATTTTGGACTCAGCCAATAGGAGCCGTAATTAAATGAGCTTGTGTACGGTTCATTGATTCGCGGAAGTCTGATTAATCAAGAGGAATTCTTATGCCAGCCCGGCAACCCACGCGATCGTCTGATGGAAGGATTCCTACAATCATGATTACTTTTAATTATACCATACTTAGATATAGATAGGTATCAACATATAACTACATAGATGTATGTACAAAGTGTAACATCAGGAAAGAAAAGTATTTATACTACGGCCTAAAGATTAATTTTATGATTATGTGTAGGTACATAACAACCTTATTTAATTTAATTAACTTTATGTAAGTATTGAATTTTCTACCCGATAGCACTGAAGTACTCAAAACGAAAGATGAGCCTAATGAAATAATCTAAAATAATTTACCTACTACGTATAGGTACTTTACCTTTGTATACTTAATCGCTACCTTAGTCAAAACAAAAATAAAAGTTGAAGCTAATTGCAAAATTTGTCCGCTTTTGCGAATAACTTAAAACTTTATAGCCTTACCCATTGAATTAACATTTATTTTGGTATGAAACTGCTAAATAAAACCGACTCTCAAAAATATACCGAAATGAGGAAAATAGCTTTATTTGGTTAAGTAGTTATAGTTAGTGAAGATTGGCATAAAGCCAGCCTAATGCTAAACTGAATGCAACTAGAACTTTATAGCAAAGCCAATGCTAAAGCCCAAATCACACAGAACGCGTGCGCGGGTCCGGGTGCTTGAATTTGTTCATGTCTCACCCGACCCGCGCAAGCGTTCTGTGTGTTGTCATTCGTATAAATACACGCGCACGTCGCACACCTGAACCGCGCCCGCCCTCTGTGTATTAGTAAAAAAAACGCATGTTTTAGTAGGCCTTACACACTCACAGAAAATACACGATGACACGAATAAAGAAGCCTTTGTGCACCGATAGGACGTTGATAGGTCAATTACTCTGATCATTATTTTTATAGCAGAGGAGTATTTCTCATATTAAAATCTAGTAAAGATATCATTGCATTTCTGGAATGTCTTAAAAGGTACAAAACTGGCTGTCATTTTGTGGCTTTTAAGATAGATAGAGAGAAAATTTTAATGACATTTTCACTACAAAGATTTTACTAAGAGAATACCCTCTGATCATTACTTCGGCGGAGACTTCAAGCTAATTAAACGAGAACGTAAAGACTCATAAAATTGGAACGTTTTTTAAACACAATGTAAATAGTGACAAATGATAATTGAGCAAGTCTTTTATGAAAATATAGGTAAGTATAATTTACTTTATGATGAGTAAGGTCGGTCTCTTTTCAACATATTTTTAGTAAACGTGGATGTCAATAGAATCATTTATTGTAAAAGTGTTTAAAAAAAGATCTTACAAATGGAGGGTTTCAACAGCTTACCCGCATGCCGGGCGTACAATACTTTTACTTTATTTATAGGTAGTTAGGTTAGGTTAATCTATTTCAAAAATTATCACCTACTTACCTAGAAAAATAAGCTCTACAAGTTGACATGGTACTATTTAATCGAAGACACGATATTCAACTACGCAAAATACTTAAATAAGTCAGTACTTAATTATCTCTTTCTGTAAAAACAACTTTTCCTTTCGGTTATTTTATATTTCCACTTTTGTTTTTCCAGGCTTAGCTGACTGAAATAGCAAGCTTTCTACAAAAGGGTTTAAAGTCTACAACCTTTCTAAGTGAAACAATAAAATTACCTTTAAAATGTAATTTCTGGTAAATGGGTCACGTTTAATTTATTTTCTAATTTTCATTATTGCAAAATTTCCACTGCGCAAATATTGGTTACAGCAAAATAATTGAGATTGATAATAATATCTTCGAGAGTTTGTACTTTGTATCTCTGTTTTTGCGTTCTTAAGATTAAGTAAGTCTTACACCCTGTATGTTTTGTGTCCTCTGGCTTGTGAGCAACTGAGTCAACAACTGACATTTGGATTCCTCTATAATTGTTTCTGTGATGGCATCTCGCTAAGTGAGAGTGGGTCTGGCCGCGGCGCCACGTCAAACAATGCAAGTAATTGAAAGTGTCCCGACCGTGTCCCGTCGTACTTGGTGCACACTAAACAATAATCCATTACAGTTTTATAATCCGACAGTAATTTCGAGACAATGCTCTTTATGACTCACTTCGCCATGGATTGCTTTGTTTAGGGCCACTGTTGAGAATTTATTCTTTATACCTACATGGTATGATTTACCTACTGGCTTGACGTAAGCCGATAATGCCTCCAACCTCGATTTTCCTTATGAAGTTCACTTTCTAAATACAAAACTTGACATAGCCGGACTATAGCTACTTATTGCTCTCTAATATTGATTAAAATGAGTTCACATTGAAAACTGAAAAACATTTGCGTTACTAATTGAAACATCGTCGTTGGTGCTTTAAATATTATCTACTTACATAAATATTATGTAGCTTGAATCCATACATCGCAAAATGTCTAATAGGAGCTCATGTACCATTTTTTTTTTTTTTTTTGCGCTGGGAAAATGCATGACGCATCCCCCCTCCACTAGAGAGCATGAAGGGGGGTATGTGGGACTCCCCGGCCTCCCGCCAGGCCGGTATACCCACTAAAAACCCAGCGGCGCTCCTGCGTCGTCTTAGTGGGGGGGGACTGAGAAACCGGCAGAGCCTTTACGTCCAGTCCCCCGCCGACGAAGGCCGCCATTACAGCGGGGCCCGCACGCCCCTCCCCTTGCAGGGTGGGGCCTGGGAACGGCAAGCGGCTCGGCCGTTCCCGTCCGCTGGTGGCGAATGAGTGCAATGCGGGGCCGGTGCTCTAATGCGGTCCCGCCATTCGCCACCATGTGTCAGAGCGGCGCGGGACAGTTCCGCGTCGTCCCGCGCGCTCTCCCCCGCTCGGGGGCCTAAGGCCCCCGTCGTCCGGGCCACCAAACAAGGGGGCCCGGACCCACCTGGGTAGACCGAAGTCTACCCTGCCTCATCACGCAGTGCCCTCTGCTTATCAGAGGGACACGCGGAGAGGCCCACCGTGCCGGGTTACTGGCCACCATGAAACACGTCCACAGTACTCTGCGGGCGTGTTTCATGGTGTTTCCAGGGTGCACCGCGTGGAGGTTACCCGGCCTAGCACCCCAAGGCGCTCATGTACCATGTGTCAACTTGCAATTATCATTTCAAGTTGTAAACGTTGAAGACAAATCAAAAAACATAAATTTGACGGTATCCAGCTTGTTCGGCGTCCGTGAACCATAAACTTGGCACCACTCCATAAAACTTGCAAAAAAATCTAGTGGACAAATAAATGTCCGTCGTCTGTTTTGTCAAATCTGTGCAGTACGTGCCTTCGCCGGCGAGCGGACCGGGACTCACACCCGCGGACTGATTTTATAGCGCCATAAAATCTCGTGAAACACGTCCTTAAATCACAACGGTACGTCGTATTTCATCGTTTGGTTGTCAATGTTTATTTTATATCATATTTTACAGATCCCTCGTGTATAAATCACGCCAGGATTGATATACATTAAGGTCACGTAGATTTGGCAGATCGCTTAGTTTCCCGGTGCTCCGCCCACGGCCACCCTGCGTCGCCGGCTCCGACGCGACGACGACGGTTGTGTTGACAAGTAGCCGATGTCAGCGTAGCGCTTTCTGCTGCGACACGAATTGTCGCTGTTCTATTGATAAAGTAAAGTCCAGCTGCTGTAGTTGAATTTCAAGTGAGGATAATCCCGTAATTTGAATACAGCCAAATGTATTTTATATTGCAAAATTTTAAATGATCTATCAACGTATTAACTATGCAGTGTCCTACATAGTTTCAAGAAAAACCATCTCAGAATAATTCTTGAAAGGCTTTGTGACTAGGTAGTTAATACGGGAAGTTGGAGATTTAGGTCTGATTACGACTGACACGCCATGAATGGAACACAATTCAATGAATAGCTTCGCAGCCGAAGTAAGTGGTCAATCTTTTCTAAGATTACGTCACGTTAAAGTTTCTTTCTAGTCTTAGATTGAGACAAATTCTGGATCATTATGATTTAGTTGCGTACTGTGGAGACGTACTATTACGTACGGTAGAAGTTCCAGTGAAACAACCACCGGTTTCAGGGCGTGTTGCATTCAATATATTTTTTCAGTGCCTAAATAATTTGACACAGGCGCATTCTAATTCTAACGCTAGCAATAATTTTTTCAGTATTTCAGAAAAAAAATTTTGCTCGAACTATAGCTGCTACTTCTATTTTTGTCCTTATTACCAAAGCTATTAGAGGAATTGTCCCTCAATGAGCCGTTGACTAAGCTAAAATAAGTTTACTTAGGTAAGCAAGTATAAGATGGATTAGTGAATCGACCATCAGAGCACTTAGCCAATTCGAATTCAATTAAATAAACATGTGATCAGCTAACTATCCGCGTATCTCATTGGCTCACTGTGACCCGAATAATCCACTTAGGATTATTCTAAACAAGGAGTGCCTTTGACGTGACACGGAGTGATCTGTTAGCGACTAAAGTGTAACTAATAAAGGACATCAACGCTATTGTTCGAAGGCATTAGGCTTTAATCCGCAGTCGCGCTCGCGGTGCGGCTCGTTAGGGTGGATTGTTTGCGCCGGCCGTCGGCAGATGGCTGTCGTAATCCGACCCGCGCTACCTCTGCCTCCAAGGGCCACGGAGGAAAATATAGCCTCTTTGTGTTTGTTGCATCTGCAGGTAAATTGTGCGCTAAAATTAGACCGTACGTCAGTGCACGTGCCCAAGCCCCTCGTGCCTCCGAATGCAGCCGCTACGAATTTCATTATTGTTGAAAGAATTATTGTTATGCGCACCTTTCTTGTTATTTTATGGCTTGCTTTTTCGCTTGTATAAATTACCTTTTCATGCATTTTTAACAATAGTTTATGTTATAATATGTAGAATATCAGTACGTATTACAGCAGCAAACTAGTAATGCAATCATTGTGTACAAATAAATCAACCTACTTAGTTTATACTCGTAATTTCAATATTTGAGTTACCCACCAAATGTACTCGTACATCTAGGCACCTAGTTGCTAGAGAATTCTAAGCACAAACACTGGCTTTCCAGCGTCACGCTCCGAGTGAAGCGCATTGTTTATTCAGAAAGCTTGTGCAAGCCTTGTCTTGGTAAACCACTCAATGATACAGTGCTCCGATGACCAACAGGGCGCTCCAGCGCGGCAACGCCCAATGATCCAGTTCGAGGTGAGTAGAGCTAACTCGGGCAGTGCGCGGCGAGCGTCATTACCATCTCATTAGCATACACAAACATTAGTCACACATCGGAAAGGCTTAGAGAGCGAGCTCGCTGTGCCAACAAGGTACGTCCACTTCAGGCACAATTATTGTACTTAGCTATTGTCTGCACAAACAGTGCTGCATGTTTGTTGAACAAACTTAACGGAACGAACTAGATTAGCGCGTGTTTACATTCATTACTTTACCCGCCTTCACTCGGAGATATGTAGTTTGGATTAGGGCACTTTGATCTGTAACGGGAAGGAACAAGGGAATTATTCGAGCATTTTGATGAATTGTAGTTTGCTGTGTTAATCATGTATATAGGTACTTAGGGCTTACCTTTTCGTCGATATTCGAGAAAATTTCAAGTTCATTCAATATAATTAGACAACTGTCACGACGAAAATATTAAAAGACTAGCTGATACCCACCGCGACTTCGTACGCGTGCGAAACTTTCCACCAAAAGATATCTGTCAACCAGCATATATTGAATCTCATGTCAAAGGCTGCTTTTGGTTTAGAGAGGTCAAGCTGTATCTAAGAATCCACGTCTTTAATTTCAATAAACTATAGCCTATGTTTTAATCCGGAAAAAGGGTTTCCAAATGGTGTAAGTTTGGTCAAAATTGGTCCAGTAGTTAAGGCGTGATCTGCGAACAAACAAACAGATATACAAACAGACAAACTTGATTTTTGAAATCAGAATCGTTAATTTTGTAGAACTGCATATTTAGTTTTCCCATATCTTTAATTTTAGTTTTTGGCTTTTTTACAGTTTTATATATTAAAAGAAAGATGTATGAGTTTCATTTTATACACGTAACTAGTGGTTGCGTTGCGCGCGAGCTGCAAGCAGCTCGCGTCTTTTTTTTATGCCGTATTTTTATCAAAAACCCCTCAATCTCATTCGGATACCCCGTTGGAACGAAGTCAATCGGTTAAAGTTTCGCAAAAAAAATCTACATGGCCGCCATCTTGGAATACCAACCTTTTATTGCAGTAAAAACGCATTTAAAATTTAAAAAAGTGTAAAATTCCATTCAAACCCCTCAATCTCCTTCGGATACCCCGTTGAAACGAAGTCAATCGGTTAAAGTTTTGAAAACCGGAAATGACACGGCGGCCATTTTGAATTTCTGAAATGTCATAATTTTTCTGAAATATACAGGATACAAGCTACCTGTCAGTGAAAGAACGGTAGTCTTACCTTAAACTTGGTAGAACAAAGTAAGTCGCCAAAGTCGGGTCTGACTGAAAAATTCAAACTCCTATAGCATGCGGGGTTGCCAGCTGCGGGGAACGAAAATGATCAAATGTCATTTGGGTGGGCCCAATCTTGCCAGCTAGTGGAAATTTCGATTCAAAATGTCGTTATTTCTACTTTTCACGTTCCCGAGGGAAAGCGGGGAAACTACCCTAAAAATGGGGAAAATTTTTCAACCAGGCAACACTCCTCTACCAACTGCACAACCGGTCCATACAATTCATCCAGGTAGGGGGTGTCCAACTACCCGATATTTTGGTTTGAAAATCGTGTTTTTTTCGAAAATCGCAACTTTTTTACAAAATGGCCGCCACGCCATCCGCCATCTTGGATTTTTGAAAAGTCATAATTTTTCTGAAATCTCAAGGATATAGGCTATCGTTCTGCATAATCGGTGTTGCCAGCTTTTGAGTTTCGTAGAACAAATTAATCCGCCAAAGTCAAAAAGTCCCAAAAACTAAAAAGTTGCAAGTCTCTCGGGGTTGCCAACCAAAAGTTACGAAAATGGTCAAATGTCATTCGGGGGAGGCCAACGCTCCTATGCAGTCCAAGTCTCTATTCAAAATGTCATTATTTCTACTTTTCATGTTTTTGGGGAAAATCTCGGAAATTACCCTAAAAATGGGGAAAATTTCTAAACCAAGCAACACTCCTCATCGAATCACACAACCGCTCGGTACAACTCGACCCCCTAAAATGTTGCCATCTACCCTAAAAATGGATGGGAAAAAAGTGTAAAAACCATGACTTTTACAAAATGGCCGCCACAGCCTCCGCCATCTTGGATTTTTAAAATGTCATAATTTTTCTGAAATCTTAAGGATATAAGCTACCCACCCCCGTACACGGTGTTGCCAACTTGCGAGTTTCGTAAAACAAAGTAATCCGCCAAAGACGACCCTAAAAAGTCGAAAAATTCAAATCGAAATTGCGCGGCCGCCATCTTGTTTTTTTTTTTTTTTCACCGATTCCTTAAATTCCAGCCTACAATCAGTCGGATGACACGCTCGGACGCCCTCTATCTGTCATAGTTTGCGAACGCGCAAATCAACACCGGCGCCATCTTGGATTTCGAGAACCGCTATAATTTTCCTCTACTCGTTTGGTGTTTATACACATTTTCGTAGAACATTATTGTGGTGTAGCTCCACTCCTTCTGCCTTTTCTAGCATGTCAATCAGTGAGTGAGTGGTAAAGTTTTAAGATTTACAAAGTAAAATCCCTAAGTAATCCGATTTGCATAAATTTTACATCGGACCAAGTCTGGGATTATTTTCAATGAAAATGCTATCCGCAATGGACTAAGGAATAATAACTATGACCAGTACATAGTTATTATTCCTTAGTCTCAGTAAGTAGTGTGACAGATCGTGGGGGTTCGATTCCCGTTCCAAGGTAAAAGTTATACTCGCTGTTCCGGGTATGGTTCTTGAAAGGGTATTGTGATCCATGGTAGTTTCTATTCCCTTTTTGTAAGAAAGTATGCATCAATTCTCACCACTTATGGACGCACCAAGATGTTAGAGGTAGGTTAGTAATAAATAACAATCCCATTAATTATTGAAAGCCTTGTTTTTAAGTTTGGACAAAATAATATGAAATTGCTGAGTTAAGATTTCGCAGTCTCATAGATCAAATTTTGAGCTTGTAAATATTAATGAATTCAACACGAAGGGCACAGATGGGGCAAGTTTCTCAAAACAATGTTAAATACAACAAAATCATGTTGTTATTAACGTCGCCGAGTAAATTATTCATGATATTGAAGTTGGGAAGTGTAAAACATGAATTTTGGTTATAATAGGTAATTGAAAACGGACTGACTTCGGTATTCTTTACGGGGTTATTCTTATGAATTATCACTTGAGATGAGGTAGCAGAAACGACGACGCATTCCTTGTTCAGATAAAGTTTATTTTATGACTTAAGTGAGAACATTAATATTCATTATACTGAAGCGAAATGAACTAACTTTATTATTCTAATAAAGATCACAGAATATGCGGCAGTATTTTCAACTTATTTTCATGGCTTCTCAATATTGAGTCACGCATGCAACTCAGTCTTGCCAATCATAGAGCCCTTTTCGATAGAAGCTTTTTCCTTAATCCGATTTATTTCGTAGAAACCGAGTTGGCAGGCTTATTTCGTGATTCACGTTATTTATTGCATTGCTTGTCTGATTTTTTTTAAATGGCATCTTTTCTACTGTACTTTGAGTGACAAGATATAACGCTAATGATGAAATCTTTAGCAAATTGAAAGCGCTTGAAAACTAGTGCTTGCTAAAAACTTAGAACATCACTTAATGAGGAAGCTCACTGTTTGCAAGCTCACAGCAGCAGCTGTCTCGCTATTGCGTTTTGTTGGATAGTCAAAATCCTCGAAAGGCAATAGGCTTACGATCAAGCCGCTTGAGGCCATCACGAGCTGAAAGCTTGACTGGAGCTTACCCACCGTGTTCGTTTGAAATGTTAGCTCGACTAGAACAAGAACCAAACGCGACTCACGCCAAATCTTGGTTGTCGGTACATTCTATTTTCAAATCAAACATAACCAATACGGATTTCACCCGTGCCCAATATTTAGGGGTTGAAAAACAAGCATTAGTGTTATTAGGTTAGTATATTTGCTACTTAAAGCCAGAAAACAGTGCAATGTGCACTTTTACTACACTGAAAGACCGAAAAGGTTGATTCAACATTATTTCAACCGATATTTAGGGTCAATATAGCCCCTACACTAATGATTTGTTAAATCAACTGTAATTTGTCACATCAAATACCACGCGTCGGTGGCTCAACTCTTATAAGAGTTGAGTTAAAATTAAAGGAACCAACAATTAGACTTTTAACTATTGGGTTTTTCAGTGTAGCTTTTGTTTTTACCATAGGTACCATAATTTGTAAAGTTTACATTTAAATCCACTAAAGTATCTTTTACTAAGCTCCTAAATAATGATGAAAACCTTATTCAAGCATCATTTTACTGGGAGATTATGGTTTCCTGGGCTCAGGTTTTTCCAAGAGACAAGGCTTCATCACAGGCATATTTTATTCCAGTAATATAGGTCGACTATATCATATACCACGGTTACATAATGAATATAGGTACTTATTAATTGAGCAAGTACCGCTGAAGCCGCAAGTTGAAACTGCCGGTAATTTTTTTTTCATGTTTAGGCTGGTTCTGAGAATACAGGTTAGATCGGAGACCACGATTTGATTGGTGAACGTTTTGTTGGTTTAGTGGATATTGAATTTAATTTGATAGGTACTATACTATTATTTATTCAGTTTTGTGTTCCCATTAACTCTGCTAATGAATCTAACACGAAAACAAGAAAATCGTTAGTTATTCTGGCTCATAAGCTTCAGAAGCTTTTGTTAATAGGTGTATATAGGTAGGTATATGGTTTTCGCTTCTACGTTCACTTCAGGAAGCTTTATCTTAGCTTGATAAAGTTAGAGAAGGCAGTAAGAAACTACTGTCCTGTTGCATAAACAAATGTCTAACTACAACAAGGCAATTCTGAAACTTGCAGGAGGTGAAACGACTAAGTAGAGAGAGTTTTAGATATAGAAACTATACAAACTAAGTCACATTTATGTGCTTCTATAATACATTTTACAATAAGATGAACTAAGTTTTACTATTTATCAATTTCTATCACTTGTGCCAAAAATTTATCTGATCAAAAAACGTGATCTTAGTATGATAGGTATGTGACATTGCAGTGTATGTTTATGCATTGTAAGTGTGTTACAGTAGAAAGTTGAGCTCCCCTGAAGCTATGAACATCAATCATCATCATTCATCCTTAAAACAAGAAAAAAATCCTTACCTTTGTAAAAGAAGGCAACGTGACTCAGCAGCAAGTTGTCGTAGTATGCAATTCTTCATGTGCCCTATCTAAACGAGCATCGTAACGACACGAGACGACTGTAATCTCGCGATGGTGAACTGCCAAAGACTTTCTTGTATTCAAAAATAAACTCTATCCACCTTTAATAAAGCTCATTATTCAGAGCAAAGGCAATCGCAAAGATGAATGATTTAAAATAAATATTTACCGTACTCAATTTGAATTTAAATGTGTGTGTGTGAGTGTGTGCTTTGTCGATTGAAATGAGAATCGATGTAATATAGATGACGAGTTATTCCGCAATTAAAGTAACTTGCCTCTACTAATTTAACTTTCATAAGTTCCAGGATCGAAGCTTCCAGGACATAATTTACATAACCTAAGTTATCTGTTGGTTAAACAAACATTATCTTACTGTACTTTATGAAAACAGTTTATGCTTATCTAATTTTGAACTGAGTCGTTCGTCGGGGTAGAGTAAGGTGCGCCCTAAGGTTTCACCTGTGAAAGAGAAAAGCTGTACAAAAATTACATGAAAGTGGCATTAGCCATTACCCAGTTAGCATTTTAGCCTTATGTCATTTTTATACAGTTTGTTTTTTCCATTACAGAAAATGGTTCTTGTCTACAGCACGTATGGGCCATTCTAAGATTTAGAAAACTCTATACTCAGCGTTTTTTTTTAAAGCAGAGAGACTGGTGAGAACATGTATCATATTTACTAATCTTTGAAACCCAAGAGGCAATGTACTCGCGTACCCAGATTATGATCGCTGAAGAATATTAATTAGAGCTCTAATGTTACACAAGCATTGCGGTGTTCTGGCGTAAATTACGCTCACTTAGTTACTACTCCAGCGCTTAAATTCACATAATCCATTTAAGTGTCGCGTATCCCACATAATTGTGGGGTAGAATTCACCATACGTCACACATATGGCGCCTGTCGCGAAGCTCACGAAATATCACAGCTCATTGTTAATATAATTATTCTTGTTAGGTACTCTTCTTTTCAAACCGCTAGTCTTCTTGAGGGTATCCTATATCAGAGTTGCAAAAACATAACTTCAAAGGATTCATGAATTATGTTTTGAGAGCTTGTTGATTAACAAAATAGGATTCACTGCAAACTGTGCGCTACAGAATAGCGTAAAATGTAGCGTGATCTTGCATTAAGTTGCAGATAATCAGTGCTGCCAACCTAGCGCGTTTCCTGCCAGATTTAAACATCAAAATTCCACTGATAATCAAGAGCTAATAAGGAGTTTAAGCTCTGTTAATGTGCTACAGTGCCTTGACGTGAACTAACACGAGCTTGTGGCGTGGGTGGATTCACTGTATTAGAATTAAATATTATCGATTTTCGTTATATTTTCTTTATTGTGAAGCACTTTTTTTCAAATAAATTGTCATTCAGTTGTTGTACAATATAAAATGTGAGCATTGTATGGAAACGGTTACGGCTTTTCGTTGCGAAATGTAATTTCATACATTTTGACTAGTTTTCTATTTTCTAGCACCTTTATACTGAGTTTGGCGATCTGTATGAATTATATCCAAAAATTAAAATGTATCTCTATCTCTATCTCTATAATGAAATTCCGTGCTGTTTTGGTATTGTATTCCAGAACGAGCTACCAGATTTATCATAAATCTGAACCTGAATTTTTTTTGATAGTTTTCGATTGTGAAGTGTCATAAAATGTATGCTGGAGCATGCTAGTGCACGTATTCTACAACGAAGGACTAGCAAATGTGTGCTAAAGTCTCAACACTCGCGACTTGAAAATTGCTTTGGAATAGTAGAGTAAAAGCGTGAACTTTAAATCCACAATCAGTGTTGCAGAAAGTTTATTCGAGACACCTTATTTCTAGAAACAATCTAGGTAACACGTTGGTCTTATTATGCGTGTATTTTGCTCTACGGTTGAATAGAACAGGATATATTAATGTTTTTAATTTTTAAACCATTTTTAATACATTGATTTTGGCATGTGTAATTTTTAGACTTATATAAGTTTTATAACTCTAAAAATATTTAAAACCAGGATGTTTGACAGCATAATGTTCGATATAGTATTTAGGATGTTTGGTAGTAGTGACTCTTAATCCCGATGTAACAGTAGCCCGGAAGACCCTCAGTGCCACCGGCTTCACTTGCAGGATTAAGGAATTTGTTCCTTAATTTATTCGCGCGGGTATGTGTGCGCCTCCCGTATATCTTGCGCGCAAACGCCCAACTTGCCCTATCGAAACTTGCGATGAGACACTTTATGCCGTACGGTATTTTTATGAGATATTATAGGAACAATAGAGGCGTACATCCTAGTATATTAGAAACTTTAGCAATTGTACGTGAACCCCTTATGTTTCGCCGGAGCTATTTCAACACAAAGTTTCGACTTTTACGATAATGTCAGCCATTGCCATTCAAACGCGCTAAAACTTTATCAATGTGTGCGAACGGATAAGCGTTCGGCTTTATTCTTCGCTTGTATGTGTTTAACAGATCTACTCGTACATTCTTACAGCAATATGTAAAAGGATACTACGTATAGCGCAGACCAGCTACGGCGTAGAGGACATCTTCTAAACTAGTTAAAACTAATCTCTTTGTTAATTAGGTACTCATATTTTCTATTAGGTACCTAGTGAAACTAGGGTCCGGCAATAAAAGTACATAGCTGATGCCGCCCGTTGGTACCAATCCTGATAATTGGTAGATCGTTTATCCATATTAAACGACATAATATGCCATAATGATTATTACGGTTAATTTTAGCACCAGTTGATATGGGTTATTCCCATCGCGCCCACCGCCTGGCCCACTCGTGGGTCAGATAGGAAAAAACACTGTAAAATTACAAGGATGTTGTTGCAAATGCCGTATTAAATTAAAACTAAAAGCTCCATAAATAAACCAAGCCCAGCACAAAAACAATTAAATAGTAATCAATTTAAATTTTGCAATCAGTTGGCTGGCTTGGTGATTCCGGTTTTTCTTAGTTATTTACACCAAATAAATCCTGGTTTTACTACCGAGAAATTCAGTTTTTTGACAGGTTTCTTGTCCCGATTATTTTTATCAATAATTAATTTTATTTTTTAATAAAATCGTAAGTAGAGAAATCACTGTAAAAGAAAGCTACCGTGCAATTCGTTCAAATTCATGTCGAAACATTCACTGATATTTTCATCTAATTCTCATGACGAATGTGCTAAAATAAACACTGTCGTAGCATTGATAGAGCAGTGTCATACTCAGAGAGATAGGTACAGTAAAATTGGGGCTAGAATGTAATCTGCCCTATTCTTGACAGACAGTATTTTGTAGATGAGCATTTACATACACACATTTAATTATTCATTATAAACTGCTAACAGTGGTGGTTCTGCTTAAAATTAACTTAAATTCTTAATAACCCTCTTACGGAAATTGTAATTTTTTGCAGTTTCAGTCATGTACCTACTAGTCACACTTAACTAATTACGTAATTTATTCATTCTCCTAGTCTCTAGTAAAATGGTGATTATAGGTGCCACTTCCTCGCAACCAGAACCTAGAAGAACGGGCAAGAAACTACAGCCTGCATGGTTCCTAGCGTTTTTTGTGTGGTCGTTCTTACAAAGATGTACTATGTAGTAAATAAAGTCGCCTGTCAAAGACTGACTACGTCCTACTCTGACTCCATCCTACTTTGACTACGTTACGAGTATTGTGAGTGAATAAACACATGGCATTGTGTACACAACATTTCTCTCAGCGTATGCCTGTGAGTCGTTTAATTACACATAAAATGCCAAAGTGTTTGTTTACTATCCGAGACACTTATCGAGCAGTAACAAGAACTTTATTGACACATTCAATTGCCTCAGGGCTGCCAATTTGTATTTGAGGCATTATTCATGTGAAGCGTTGTATAAATAATGTAGTGGCGTAAACATTAAACAAACACCCAGTGTAGAGCTAAAAGCCTTTGATAAACTAAATGATTTTGATGTTGAAGTGACAGAATAGAAATCACAAATTACTGGCCTATTTAAAGGCTCGAGAAGACCGGATGCGTATTATTTATGTTTATTTATGTAGCTTCCGTTCCTATTCTATATAGAGTACAGTTATATACTATACTTATATTGATCGAGACTAAGTACTGCTACGTATTAACTCGATACTTTAAGATTTTTTTAAGATTACTGATTTATTGCGTGGGAATATTGTGGAGTATAAAATGCGTAATTGGAAAAATACTTTACCAAGTGCTGAATCGTAAATAGAGTCATGAGGAAAAGTATATATACTTACCTACCTACTATTATAAAACTGTAAAAAAGCCAAAAAGTAAAATTAAAGATATGAATAAACTAAATATGCAGATCTACTAAATAAACGATTATGATTCCGAAAATCGAGTCTGTTTATCTGTTTCTCTGTTTGTTTGTTCACGAATCACGCCTAAACTACTGGACCAATTTCAATGAAACTTATACCATTGAGAAGCCCTTTTTCCGGATTGAAACATAGGCTATATTTTATTGAAATTAAAGACGTGGATTCTTAGATACCGCTTGAACTCCCTAAACCAAAAGCAGCCTTTGACACGAGGTTCATCGTATGTTGGTTGACAGATATTTTGGTGGAAAGTTTTGCACGCATACGAAGTTGCGGGTATCAGCTAGTGGAGTATAAAATGCTTAATTGGAAAATTACTTTACCAGGTAGTGTATCGTAAATAGGGTCAAGAGGAAACGTATATACTTACCTACTTTACGCGATATGGATAAAATCATTTTCAATAGTTGCAAAATTAAAAGAGCGTATTTTTTTTACTTTTTAAAATTATTTACAAAGAAATAGCTGTCAGCCCTACAAATGATTTAACAACTAGGTACTCGAACTTTGTAGTTTGCGTTACACATTAGGAAGCACATCGAACGTAGCATAGTAATTGCTTTTCGTTGCGGTCTTTGGTGGAAAAGCGTAGGCAGGAATGTATCATTAGGGCTGTGTCACACGGTACTCTGAGCTATTGAATATTGATGAGCTAGGGATCATACTCAATTTTTTTTTCGAATTGTCTGAAGCTAGTGCAAACATTCAGAATCAGTAGTTAGCCAATCGTAGAGAGAATAGAAAAAGATAAAGAGGATTTTTGAACAAGTGAAAGAAACCAACATTTTTAGGATCGCGATTAGGCATAGTCATAGTCATGATATTTTATTGATAACAAAAAAGGTTACAAAAAAAAATAGCTAAGATTAGTCCAGCTTCCAGCTCGATCAATACAATTTGTTTGACTAATACAATTCTTGGTATTGCATATGTCAGGGCGGTCAAAACCTTAGCTCTATAGCTTTAGGCCTTTAAAATTGCCGAAGTAATATAGGGTAAGTCCGGGGGAGATGGCCGTACGGGAGAGATGGCCAATCGAAAAAAATCCGACTTATAACAAACAGATGGCGTTAATTATTATCTAGTTCGCTTCGCCTTGCGGCCAGCAGCAAGTGCCTGCGTGATTTTTGTGCGAAAAACAAAGAAAAAGTAAGTAAAATTGACTTTATTTAATGAACACATGTCTGATATAAGTTAGGGGGTTGACATATTATGTGGTCACAAAAAAGTTTTGAAGAAATCGCTTGTTTTTGTACTTTTATCGTGAAGTAACTAAGTTTTCTCGTATTCTAACCTAAGAATAACTTACGAAGATGACATAATTATGTTTGAAACTGATATGGCCATCTCCCCCGGATAATCGGGATAGATGGCCTTATTTTTTCAGGGGGAGATGGCCATAAAAATCTAATGTTTTATTTCAAGAATATCTCTTATTTGATGTTTTTACAGATGTCAAACCACTACGTGTGGAAGGCGGCAGCCACTCAAAGCAACTGGGATGAAAAAGACTTTAAAAAAGCGATGGATGAAGTACCAAAGATGATAAAACAAAAAATAAAGACTCATAGACCTAAAGAAAAAAGATGGTTAATAAATGCAAAGCCATTCGTAGAATCTCAGACAGCAGTTGTGAAGAAATTCTCATAATTCCCTGCGATTCCTCTGAAAGTGGAAACCAAGAAAAAGAGGAAGACAACTGCAGCGGTTGCGGTGAAAATTATCACAGGACACAACTCGTTGAAGACTGTCTGCAATGTAAAATATGTATGCTGTGGGTCCATGAAAACTGCACAGAGTACGAAGACATGTGTTCGAACTGTGGCAGTAAGAAAAAAAAGGAACTCAAAGGCTCTAAGGCAAGAGAAAGGGCAAAAAAGAGTAGTGGCCATCTACCCCCAAACCCTATGGCCATCACCCCCGTATACTTCGGGAGAGATGGCCAATCGTGTTTTTTTTTAAAAGATTAATAATTTTATATTTGTTGATTTTGAGACTGATTATGATTAAGATTTAGTAAGAAATATAACTGAAGTTTTGTTTACGATTAAAATTGTTGTTTCAATCATTATAGTATCCCGACAATAGGACCTCAAAGTTAGTAGGGCCAACTCCCCCGGACTTACCCTAATATTAAACGTAATTGCAAGGTATCTGGCAGCATTTAATTTATTCAACCCTACCCTTATTTATTTCTCACACAGAAATATATTAAGCGTTCATGGCATATTTTTTAATTAGGGTTCCTACCTAATTAAAAGGCTTAAGTACTAGGTATCATAAGTGCCGCTTTAAAATATATTCCCCTTTCATAATATTAAGTGCATCTTAAGGATTTTTTATGTAGGAATGAAATCAAAGAACCCTTCCTGCTTACCTTCTTTGACATAATTTCAACACAATAATGGTGAATGAAAGCATTCCAAGTAAATGTGTATTAACTCAGATTAAAAAAACATACCCAGTTACCGTGTACCTAATAGAACTACAATTAATAATTTATACTAATACTTACCTAGTTTGACTAACCTAAAACTGTTGCCAACCTCATGAACCCTTTCTCATAAATTGAAACGACAAAATACAGCTATCGTTTTACGTAGTGCTGTTAAATTAGTTTAGTTTAGAAAAATGCACTAACAGAATCGGGCCCAATTACCAAAAAAACTACTATAATGTTACTAAACCTAAATCAGAAGTGTAGTAAACGATCCCTCATCCAATCAATCTGTTATGTTAACTAACAGAGAGAACTAGCTTTAGTAATTAGTACACGGAGTTCATAAACAAAGTCTACCTTCTAAATCTAAAGTTCTAAAGTCTAGAGTTTAAATAACTTTAAACCAGATTAAATTCTAATGTTAAAATTATCACTTTAAAAAATTATAAGATCGAATATTTATAATAATGACTCACTTAGTTCACCAGTTTGAATGAACGATAAGACTCACATTGATCTTTTGACCGGAACGCAGCGCAGATCCACGCGAGACGCAATACATTATCTATTGTGTCGGAAATCCAGGTATACTAGACGTTCTTCTTCATAAGTGGGAGCTCAAGAACTATCGTTCGGTACTATTCTATTATAGGACAGGAATGAACTCGGCCCTCCTACACCCATTATAAGTTTTGTACCTTTCTACAAAATATCAATGTTCTTATACTTATAATCGCCCTTTAACTTAAACAATGTTTAATTCTCTCTGTCACTATTTGTCACTATCAAAACAAAACGAGATGGCACTATTTTAAACGGTGTTTAACTTTTGACAAAAGTCGAGAGGGAGAAAATAAGCAAGCCCTCGAAAATTCTAAAATGTATACAAAGGGCTTTTCGTTCGCAAGTGTAATTTCATTTCCATACATTTTCTCAATGATCTTCATTTTCTGGCAAAATTATCTGTCGAAAGGGCGGATAGAGGCCATAAAAGAGTGATAAGTTTTGTACTATATTCTAGCGATTGTACACTGGCAAATTAGTTAGAGGTCAGATGGACCAAATAAAAAATAGTTATAACAAGTAGGTACCCAAAAATAGCTGGAACAACATAAGTAACACCTTTTACACACCCATTTATACTTTGATCAAATGCGATCTAAGTAAGTGGATGGAGTGCGATTAAAGACACTCAATAGAGGACCATGTGCGAACAGCGTCGATACCAATATGTTAAGCACTTGTGTCCGACATAAACCAGATGCCTCTGGCCCTTGAAACAGTGCAATATTTTGTACTTGTGTGACCCCAAAAACAATTCGTTTCATCAATAATAAAAAATATGTTGATATGGTGGGCCAGATGGGAAAAAAAACAATTTTTTCCCATCTGGACCACCACTGGGCAAGCCGGTGGGCTCGATGGGAATAACCCGTTTGATGTTAGATATTTGGTTTAAACAGATAATCATTTTATTGCTGGGTAATTGATTGCAATAGTTACACTACTTTAGCCCTATTATTAATGAACTCGATGTAAGTTTGGAATAATACTGTGTTTTGTCTTTTGCATTGAAAAGCTAATTCAGATCTTACCTATAAAAATGAAACTTTCAATGAAAATATTTTTTTGATGAATACATGACACAATGCAAATTCAAATACATAAGTACTATTTTCTTATTCAAAATAAGTAGAAGGGCCTAGTTTAAGAAACGAATGTGCTACATACAAGTAGCCGTAAAGAAAGATTCCGAAGCAGAAAAAGTATTCCGTTTTCTTATCTTTATCCTTAGCAACAGAGTTAAATAAGTCTAAGGTACTTTCATAACATAATTGGTAATAATATAATAGGTATTCCATTCTGTTGAAGAGCTTCTATTTTGAAATGAGCCAGGGAGCGATATTAATGTGCCCTCAGATTACCAAATTAATATCACTTGACATTATTATGGACTTACCATGTTTTTTGCAAAAATATTGAAACGAAACATTACCAATTTGCAATTGTGGTTGTGAGCGGTACACCTGATGTCGGGATTGCTCCTCATAACGTATTCTGGATAAACGTTGCATTTTACCTCTCACCTACAACATAGTTGATAGAAGCAAAGTAGCGCAACCAATCGCGGCATGATGGCGCTAATGGCCTGAAATTCTCGATGTCAGAATCTGTATAAAAATGCATAAAAGGGAATAATTTAATGATTTAAATAAAGGGTAATAACTGCTTTACTGACGAAGCGCTGGTGTTTGATATTTAGTACATAGTTTTTCACAAAATTATGAAACTCTCAAATTGTGTTTATCGTAAGTTGCAGTACGTAGTTTTGCTTTACTTAGTTTCCGTTCCAGCCACTCGCCGCAGTTTCCATTCATAAAATTGGTCATTCGATATTGAAAAATTCTGTAGTCAATAAGCGGAAAGTGCCTCTAGGTAAAACTGTGCCAAACTACACTTCAGCGTTATCTCTACTGAGTTTATTATTAGATACCTAGAGAACTTTGATAAAAAATTTAGACTTAAAATTACCCGGTTGAAAGTAGGTTTTTTAATATGTATGTCACAGACGCATGTAATATTCCTGTTCGTGATGATTAGTGCGAAATAATTTACAATATATAATTTTATTGGAATATTATATAGGTAAGTAGGTATTATTATTATAATTATGCATAGTAGGAGGGTCTCGTTTTTTATTGGGTAAGCCAACTTCCCATGTAGAATTGAATAAGATTGAGCGGGATAGCAGAAGTTATTGAAGCGCGCTATTGGATTTGAAATACGAATAGAACCGGGTAGAAGTAGATACCTAGCTACTACGTTTTGCGATATCGACAAAAAGTTAAGTCCTTAAAACCATCCTCAAAAGTTAAGAAACTCCATTTATTGAAGTGCTATTGAACTGGATATACCTGCTTAGGTAAGAATATTTGTTTTGTAATAATACAATTTCTAAAACGGCTGATTGAAAGCACTTCGATGTACAAACTGGCCAAAGGGCGATTGGCAGTGGCATTTGAAGTGAGAAGTGCAATAGAACTGGCTAGTACGTGCACAATCTCGATGGCACTCGGCGGCGGCGGTCGATCGTGGCAGACGCCCCGCATGCTGACACCTCACTTAGCTCCATTTCCGTCTTCACAAGAGAGCTCACTCACCCCAGCTTGCGGTTTACACACGCAACAGAATAACCAAATTCACACACGCTAAATGTTTCCTAATTTGTACGTGGTAGCGTCCGTGCCGCTAGGGCTTTGGTTTTCATCCTACTCCGATGCTTCATTAATGCGGAGGCATGAATTGAATAATTATGAATGTACTTTTTATTCCTTAGCTCTAGATTAATTAACATTTTTCCAGTGGTTCCTTACATTGGTGTGTAAGGTGTTTGTGCTCGTTGTCTTTATTCGCCAATTTACTTACATTTGAGCTCCACCCCGCGGGTCGTAAAGTAATATTATCCACCGCTGGGCGAGGGCAATAGTGCCTCTTTTACGGGCCGCGAGCGAGCGTCACATGGGAAATTATTTGACGTGGCGTTTAATGGATTTTTGCCTTCATAACACGGTACCTACGGCCAAATAAAAACATTCTGAACCTACCTACCTAAAACTACCTAAGCTACATTCGTTTATATGTGGAAATGTTTGAAATGTTTTAATTTGCAGATACACGGTACCGTTTATGATAATTCAGAAGAAATTGTGGGTCGTAAGCGTATTTTGTGTCGCACCCTCGATATTTTTATAAGGCCCTAAACGGTTCTCGCCTTTGCCTTTGTTATTTTGGGTTGGCTGAATAAAAACATTTCATTTCCTATTATTTATTGACTTTGTTTCAGATCATGGAGTAACGACATTGGAGCTGCTGGAGCTGCGTGTTCCAGCACACGTGCCCCTGGGCACGCGCGCGGCGCTCTCGTGTCGCTGGCAGCTGGGCCCGGCTGACGTGCTCTACTCTGTCAAGTGGTACAAGGATGGCAAGGAGTTCTTCCGACATGTGCCGCGAGATGTCGAACCGCGGAGGAAGTTTCCGCTGCCAGGAGTTGACGTAGAGGTAAGCAGAAGAAGAACATGCTTATGAGAATACTAACGAAGGCAACTCCTGATAAATGTTTTTTCAGAGTACCCTATTGGAGCTTGCAAAAAGCAAGACTGAAAGTCCACTTACTTCCTTACTTAGGTACTCATTTTTAGAAAACATGCGTTACGATTTATTTTATTTCTCAGTTACAAAATCATTCTGTTTACGAAGAACCAAGCTTTTATTTGCTTCATAATAAAAATCCAGTTCAAAAAGTGCCTAACTCGGCCAAAATCAAAGAAAGTGCATACCTTTTCAGCTATACTTACCTAATAAAAACTAAATGGGACAAAATACTCATCCTGATTATTTTTGTTTTTGTAGATAGCAATAGTTTACTTTGCAGCTCATATAATTGGATTAATCCGATTGTGAGACGAGTTTGCTTAGGTTTCCCGAGTGGAAACAATATAAAACTGGACCGGATATTACGATGTGAAGAGGCGCAGGTGTATACAGTACCGACACTCGTATGGACTCATTTCCACTTTCTTTCATTTGATCAGGCTATTGCGGCTAAGCACGTAAAGAGATTTCCGAAAGTTTTGATGGTATTTATAATTACTATTTCACAAAGTATAATGAATAATAATGACATGAAAGTGGTATGGAAATACTAATTTTCCTGAAAGTATAGGGCTACGAAATAAGTTTACGATTAGCTATACGTAGCGTTAAAATCAGATTATTCAAGTTTTTCTTGTCACCGTAAAGTTTACACTCAGTTATTTTGCTGTAATTTTATTTGCTGATAGAGCAAGAAAAGTACCCAACTAGGTATCACTTTTCCATACCCACAATATACATCATACATCAATATATATAAAACTCTTTTGAAGCTGACAGAGAATCAACGCACAGCCTAAACTATAAGTCCTAGAGGTATGAAATTTGGAAAGTAGGTTCCTTATACAGTGTAGGGGCGCACTAAGAAAGGAATTTTGAAAAGTCACACTCTAACGCGAGCAACGCCGCGGGAGACGGCTAGTAATATATAATATAGTAACTTAATTAAGTTAAACAATCTTAGAATTAGTGTCTATCGATTTTACTGTGAATTTCCAACCGATGCGATACCCTATAAAATGTTATTTTTATTTTTAGAGATCGAGTCCAAATGGTGCAAACATCACGTTATACCCGGCGATACTGGAAACAGGCGGGAGATACCGCTGCGAAGTGTCGGGCGAGAGGCCTTTGTTCCCTACTGTGTCGGACCATGTCGATATGGTCATTGTAGGTGAGTGCTCATCACTATTTTTTTATAATCTACACGTATATTTCATTTAATAGTACCAAGCAGTTATTGTACCAATTGAATTAGGCACATCTGAAAGCATGTGCTTTTACATGGTACTCTACATAGTTTTAGAAAATTTGCAATTCAAATACTATATAAAAGCTGTCACAATTTTTAGTTTCTAAATTCTAAAATGTACATTTTAGATTACAATTTCGGTTTCCCTTTCCAACTTCAATTTGAAACTTCGAACATAGTTGATTCCTAATTGAGTTTACTCGTTCATCTCTGGATGGTGCATTACTATATTGCATTGGAACAAGGTTTGAGCATGCGCTGGTAAGTAATCACACTTTTTAATAGTAAGTGCTCTGTAACAAACCCACCTCGGTTTTTATTTTACGTTTCAATCTAAAAAGTTAGATATTGGGCGTGTGGTTTTTATTTGAAGACCGCTATCTAATCCGGTTTTAGGGGGGTTCTTTGATTGATATTTTTTAGGTTATACACACTGTACTTACATAGATAAAACCACACTGAAACTATTTACTTCGCAATGTTATTACTTCTGTTAAAAGTGGTTTGGAATGGCGAGTACCTAAAATACGTAATTTTGTAAATGGATTTAACACAATGAACCATTCGACCTACATAAAACATTTAACTCTATAGCCAGCAATTTATAAATTGGTTGATTATTAAATATATACAAATTTTGAAGTACTCAGGGTTAAAATGATGAAACGAGAAAAGCAACCAATTCAAAGTACCTTAGTTTTATTCAATGGAACCTCAAGGATTGCTCAATGAACTTTGTATAAAGGCACACAGCTTTGCATGTTTTCGAGACGCATAGTCAGAAGATTGAAAAGGAGGTGTGGTCAGAAGCATGAATAGCATAAAAAGGGCCTTCGTCAGAGGAGGAAAAACAACAGATTTGATGCAACCTTACTTTTAAAACGTAATATGGGGCCAGTGTCAATGTTTGAAACGAGTTGGTGATTTCACAGCACTGCCAGACCAAGGACCCACGATTACCGGCTCGCGGCTCCGGTACCAGATCGGAGACCGGGTCCAGGTGACCTGCACATCGGGCAAGTCCCGTCCAGCCACGCGCCTGGCCTGGTATATAAATGGAGAACCAGCGCCAGCTGCAGCAGTCCTCACTCCAACCCAGGAAGTGACAGACGACGGCCTTGAAACCACGAGTTTAGCGCTCGACTTTAAAGTCAAGCCGAAACATTTCAGAAAAGGCGATTTAAAACTGAAGGTGCGTCACTTCCATCAGCATGACGTCGAACTTGTGAAGTTCATTTGCTCATACATTTTTCTGTTGTTACAGTGTCTAGCAACAATAGCCACTGTTTACTGGAGGAGCAATGAAGAGAGCGTTCAGGGAGAGCGGCTGAAAGGCTACTCCCGGTCTCGAGAGTTTGGTGAAGGCTCCCGCGCGGACCGGGTGCAAGCCGCTAACAAGCCAAGCGCAGCCTACCACACGCCAACTCTACTTCTATTATACATCACTACCTTCCTTCTTACGACGAACTTACTGTAAAAAACTTGGACATTTTCGTGATTGTGTAAAAGTTGTGAAAGACTTGTGTATATTGGCTGTTTGTTTTAGATTGAGAGATTATTGCTACCAAACCAGTCTTATTCCATTTAAAATATCTGGAATGTTATGATAACTTTAAATATGCATTTTACAAGAACTAAGTGGTTACCTCCAAAAAATGCGGCTCGGGTTTTACGTAAAACGAGAATATGCTTTCAAGTCAATTTTAATGTATATTTACTTACCCAGTGAGTCTTTTTCGTCGATGAATAGCCAAATGTGAGATGCGATCGAGAAATAGATTGGTATTAAACTAAGGTAGTCAACATGCAGCTATTGCAGTGTTGACCAGGGGAAATATATAAATAAGAATAGCTTGCTAATCTCAATGTTATTAGCTTTTTCATACGCTAAAGTAAAGTGCCATCTATAAACTCCCCAAAGATAAAGTGCCCAAAGTAAGGCATATTTTACATTGTTTTTATGGATGACTAGCCGTCGCCCGCAGCGTTGCTCGCGTTCTAGACCCTTTAAAGTGTTACTTTTCAAAATTTCTTTCTTAGTGCACCCCTACACTACATAAGGATAGTACCTTCCAAATTTCATGCCTCTAGGACTTATGGTTTAGGCTGTGCGTTGATTATCAGTCAGCTTCGATAGAGTTTTATATATGTTGATGTCACTGTTCAAAAAGACAGCAACGTATTCATTAAATAAATGCAATCATTATGCTCCGTATAAACTTAGTAGATAAATTGTTGTACTACCCAAAGAAACCAAGTATTCTATATCGTATGAGCTTAGTAAGTATACCTACAACACCTGTAGCAATGACGTTGAGTGAGACATCTGAATTGAATACTTAATTACCTAATATTGATCGACAAGTTCTACATATCATTACATTATTGTAATTAATGTAAATCTCGTTAAGATGTAGAGCATAATTTACAGTTTATTGTACTTATTTCAATAAGAAGTTGTTATGGGCTGCATTTTTACTATTCCTATCTACTGAAATGATCAAATTCTGCAAGATATATAAATTTGGTTTACTTACAATATGTTTCATATCAAGGAGCCTTCCAGCCATTTCCAATTATACCAAAGTTAATAGAGTAAAATAATCTCTACCGTACTGTATTGGTTGCACTGTAACACAAAATTTGAATTCAACATTTTGTATTACATGTGATTGTGTGTTATGTAAATTTTGTAACCATTATAAACATATTCCCTAGTCACTGAAATATACATAGGTACAATCATTTCACTGTAGTCAGCGATTTTGTTCACGTAATTCAAACCAACTTAATTATAAAAACAGTACTATACTATATCTACTTCTGATATTTGCATGGAGTGTATAGTAAAATAAATTTTTACTTTTCTTTATCAAAAATGACTCAATCCCTTTTCTTAAGGAAATATGTTTAAAAATCCTTTCAGGTAAGTGCGCCCTACTACAATACTAAAGAAAGATCCTCTTAAAATAATAGAGTCATATTCATAAAACACCAGCGGTAAGGTATTGAGTTATGTCAATCAACCAGTGAGTCAGGACATTTAATAGAAAATACATTCTATGCATAGAATACGCCAACTATTATTCCATCTAATAGCGCGTGCACACTATGCCCAATATGCCCATTCCGCTGCCGGCATGAATGCCGCGATTAATTCCGGAATTATTGTCACAGCAACATCGCCTTTATTCTTATACCGCGTTCACACATGCCCATGCCGCTGCCGGAATTATTGCCGCGATTGATTCCGGAATTATTGCCACAGCAATATCGCCAAGTTCATGCCCTAGCTCCTTGGTGAGAATAAAGGCGATGTTGCTGTGGAAATAAGTCCACGGCATGAATGCCGGCAACGGCAATGGCATAGTGTGAACGCGGCGTAACTAGCATAGATAAAATTCCACAATCATGGTATATTTTTTAAGGTTTTCTATTATTTAGAGACTCAACTTTGGCAGCGGAACTTTGGCAACCCTACAGCGGTAAGATCATTATCTAGAAGTCATGAAATGAGATCTTCAGTTAATCTAAAATTCTGTCACACCGCTACCTGTTTTAAGATGCTTGTGGTTTAAATACTTTTAAATAATTAATTTGTAAAGTAAACCTAATGCGAGTGGGGTAAAGTGCACTTTATTTAGTCGGTTCAACAGAACAAACAGCGAACAAGTTTCGATGCTTGAAACCGGTCCGGACACTAATCTCCCAGCTGTAATTATTCTGTGTCCAAACTTTACCACAGTTGTTATTTTAAATAGTTTGCCGGAGAATTTTTGGAAGCCAAAGTCGTAACTAACATTAAAAAGACCCTTTGAGTAATATATACCTACACACATAAAAAGTAAATAGGCTTTTACATCAATTTATAGTTGGTTATGAACAGTGTCAGCAAAGAAAAAAATCATGAAGGAACTGGTGGCTTAGTTAAATCTACAAATTATGACTGCTTAGATTAAATCACGCATCATCGACATGAAATTAATGAAAAACAGTTGACTGGTAGTCTGTCAAGTTCAAAAGCTGCCATTACTTTTGCCATGTAGGTACATTGTTTAAATACAAAGTAAAATAAGTAATGCTGTTGTGAATTTGTGAATGAACTTGAATGTACTACAAAAAAGTTCTTTGAGTACACACAATTTTACTGTGTCGAGGAAATGCTATTAGTCTTTTGTTTTGGTTGTCGAATGTAAATTATGAACGGCAACAACATTGTTGATTTAAATAAATTATACCTACGAGCTACATCTACGTTAGTGTAGGTAGAGCCTGAAAAGTTTATTTTTATGTACCATGGTTTACCAAATCACATCACGTTATGACTTACCAATCTAGTTTTTACCAAATATCTGAAATAAAATGGTTTGTGTTTGCTAAATGTATTGTTGCTGATAAAATTGTTATAGTTATATAAATTTTAGATAAATAAATTTGTACATAATGAGAATATGTAGCTCAAAATTCCATCAATTAAAAACAAAGTGAATAATTTGTGAAGTTTTATTGAATCTAGAAATCCTTAGGTACATAGAAATAAATACGAGAAATTGCTTATTGAAGGTTAGGTAGAGGTAGCTACAGAGTAAAGATCACCCGCTTTGAATTTGTATTAGTGTTCAAGTTGTTAAATTTACAAATTATGGCATAAACCTGTGACTGAAAAAAGAGTTTCTAAAATCCTGCTCCAAAAGAAGCATGGAAAAGGTAAAGCTTCCTGCACTAGCGAATTCACGTGCATTCGATCTGCTGTATGCCCATTACCACACAGAGCATTGATCACGAATCGTAAACGTATCGTAAGGCTAGCATATCTGAGATACACTGCGCGGTGACGCTACAACCTTTGTGAGTCGAGCTAGCGTTGGCGCGCCGTATGATTCGAATATGTTGACCGTATGTTTAACGTGGCGATTGTCAAATTTGTTCGTAAGTACCTCTAGGATTTCCCACTCCATTTTCACAGCTATTATTATTACCTAATCAAATTAATAATTCCTGCAAGAATGTACTCTCCGCGATCATGATGTGCTGTGTACGTGCCTGTTGTTAAATATCTGGGATTACGACCGCTCCAAGCACTTGTTTCTTAAATAATATTTTTTTATGTTTAGAAAATATTTTCCTATAACATTTTGTTAGGTTAACCGAGAAATAAATGCTAAGACTTTCGTTTTTGTTACGATTCAATAATATTATCCTTCTACCTAGATTATGAACGGTTTATTAGTTACAAAAAAGTGAGTCTGAGTTTTAATCAGTAGAATGGCTTAGTTTTTGAAACTAGTTTCAATACAGTCCCTGAGTACTTTTGCGTATAGTCTAAGTACTTATAGCCTCTTGACTATTTTAGCCTGGAAGATTGATAATCATCAAAATATGTAAAAAAATCCATTAAATAGTTGCCCTAAGTACTATGTATGTATATTGTATTTGTACCATTAAGCTACCGGATTCTACGAATTTAATAGCACAACTATCTCTATGGAATTTTGTAAATTGCGTGCGTTTGTCTCTAGAGACATGTTGTTTTATACTTTTTCGATTAAACAAAGTTTTAAAAGGCTTTATACAAATTAAAATTAGTCGATTAGTATGGTTTGTCCTCATAACTATACATTTAAACTTAAAATTATATTAGATATAAACTTGGTGACTCACCTCAATTTTAATCATATAACATTATTGAAATTAAATAAATCTTACACATTTTAACTTATTTCGTGTTATCAGATAGTCACCACAGGTGAAACTAATCTAGCGCTGAAAGCGTTTTGCTTTCATGATCCCTAATTATTAGTCCTAGAATATTTGACAGGCGTCATGGCTAAGTCGGTAGTAGCTCTGCCTTCCGTGCTGTGGGTCGTGGGTTCGATCCCCACCTAGAACAAACATTTGTGAGTGGCAAACACAGATGTTTGTTCTGTGTCTGTTTGTTAGTAATATGAGCGTTGTGTAATATGTCCAAGACTATTTATTTATTTATTTAATTTATTAAAATTGGGACTGATGAACGTGGAGACTGGCGGAAGCGGGGGAGGCCTTTCCCCAACAATGGGACAGTATGGGTTAGTAGTAATTGTAAAATGTCAAATATAACCAGCTACCGAGACCTACGCTCTATATCATGCAGAAAAGTGGAAAGTCTCATGACGTGTCAGTAATTTTGCCGGAACATAGCAATGTGTCATTTCCGTGTACAGCGAGGTTCCGGCTTTGAGGCATTGCGGTTCTAGCTCGGATGGAAGTACACCTGCATCATAAAGAAAATGTAAGGCTTTTTGGTTTTATGCCATTGTTACCTGCCAGTTTAGTGAAAAATACAATAAAAAGTATTTAGATTTAGGTATATTCATTTACTCACTATTGACAATCTCAAGATTGTCTTTTATTCTACGATTCTCACCAAAATAGAAAACAAATATAGGAGGACAACACAAGAGAAAATAAGTATACTTATGTACCTATTTCTGTATAATCGGCGGCATTACGTGCACCCGTGGCTGTTTTAGAAAGCATTTTAAATTTATAAAACTTAAATAGGGCCGCATATGAAGCAGAAAATTAAAAAGCATTTTGAAAGCAGTAGAGTTAGCTAGTAGGAAATAAAAAATAATACAAGAATACGACTCGCAGTTGCAAAAACGTCTGAATCAGAGGGTTCATCACATGGCGTGCCCCACAGCCGTTTGCTGCCTGCATTCAGTTTGCATAATGCACTTACTGACGGACGCTCGGTGGCACCCCCTCTCTAACCCCATCTCTCCACTCGCCCACCACTCGCCCCAATCGCATTATCCCAAACAGGGCAAACATATTCATTATTCTTAATTGTTTGTCGTACAATTTACAAAACTGTATTAACAACGATTATGATGAATCACGTTATCGGCGCGGTGGCTCGTTTTATTGGACATTTTAATTATCTTTTGTATTCGCCTTAAATTATGAATAAACAATATTGTTAAACAGTTCAAAATTATGATTAATAGGTGATGTTTTGCACGTGGTTACGTTCAGCCAGCTTTAGTAAAAGTTTACGCATTGACGTGATTTGCAGAACCAGGGTATGAGGACAGCTTACCTCTACCTCAGTCTCTTTCTAGTCTACTACATTTTGCAACATATATTCTTTTTACAACTTATCATCAAATAACTACTCAATAAAATTAAAGGTACTTTAAAAAATAGCATCTGGCATGATTACCTGGTAATTTTATAAAATAAAATTTCAGGCAAAACTGAAAATCTCTACAACGATATTTTCATTTTTTATGCAAAAATATTACGCTTTTAAAAGTTTTTGTAACCAGTCGCCTGTAGGTCCCGTAGGAGACTGTTGCTTTTATTACATATTCCCCGCCAGCATTATACTATCAACCTTACGACTGAGTCTATGCGGTACAAATTGAAAAGCAACATTTGTAAATGTAAGGAATATAGGTACTTGTGGTTCTAAAGAAAGCAATTTTCTAGGCAACAGTCGTAATCAGTAGCCGTTTATTGCATCTACAGATTTCTAAGTAATTGCAGTGCAGAGCTTAAAATATCAATTTAACTAAGTGGGTATCAGAGAGGAGTAAGGTTTAAATTTTTGATGCTCTTCCATTGGAAAGTGTACTGGAAGTTATAATGAATAAAAAACCATCTTGTACCAAGGTTGGCCAGACAGATATATATGTTAAGTATAATTATGCAACAAGAATAATCTTATTATTCCTACACCACAAGTTGCTTACGCTCAAATACTGAAACTCAAAATTTAAGCATGAACTGAATCTAAGTAGCATTCGGTGGTATTCGGGCGTTATGAAGTCAATCTTCATAAATTTTCTGGGCAGACGACAGAGACCTAAAAACTCCGTCATCAGGGTTGGTCACTAATTCGTTCGAACTTATTTTTACTAAATACCTTTTCTATGGATTTGGCCATGTATGGACCTGATAGTTTTATGCAGAATCACGTTCTACAAGCTCATGCTTCAAACACCAGTTGTCAAATTTGCTCCGGCCATGGACATGAGTCATGCGTAGCGTACCCTATGCACAGCTCGATGCATTCACCGACCCCCTACCGATAAGGAAGCCAAGGGAACAAATTTAAATGGGAAATGCCTGGAAATGGCTCACGCTATTGTCCCAATATCCGAAGGGGAGATATCGAGGCCCCAATATCTTTTCAACGATTAGCCGATATTTATTCTGTGTGAGAATGCAAAACAAACCGTCCGCCCTTAAAGTTGGATAAACGAGGGAGTTGTTGTCGACTGATAAATTTCCTGTCGTTTGGTTACAACTGTGGATACCCCTGCTATAATTTACAAACCCAAAAGAGCCATCAACGATGTTTTGGTTCCATAGATTGATTTTAGCAATTCGAAATAATGTTGCTACGGCGTAGCGGTTTGCTACGATCGAGTGTAGCTACTCGTAGCATTTTGTAATGGAGATAATCATAAACATAGCTACAACTACATGGATGATAATTTCATTCATTCATAGAATGAACGAGCGCACAATGTGATTTGAAGTACATATAAAACTATTTCTGTGACCCAAAAATGCAGAGCGCAGCCGTGTAATTTTATTCTCGTCTCATTGTGAAAAGTTACTATTGCTCGCCTGTTTACTCCCCAGACACAGTATGAATGCACGTAGAAGTTTTATTAAAACGCAGCGGTAAGTAGGAAGTTTGTAATTTAACTTATTACTGGGACAGCGTCCGTTTCAAAGAAAACTTTAAAAAGACCAAGATGCTGAAAGTCTATAAGTCTAAATGCCACAAATTGCAAGACCGATATTTTTGTGGGCAGAACCACCTTCCACACCATATTTTAAACAATTAAGTATTACTGCCAGATACAAGGCAATTGGCTAAATGCCTAAAGAGTATCCTAATATAAGTCTTCCTTTTCCCGAAGTTCTAGAAACGCGAGCTAGCCGGCAAAGTTGACCATCTGCACAGATTAATGGATATCTATGGGTGTTGCTGTATTGTTTCATTGCTTTTCGCTCTGCTTGAGAAAATATTCTCGGTTAAATTCTGAACTTTTATAAATTAGAACTGCATACTTTCTATTGACTGAGTTTGGAAAGAACTTTTGCAATTAAGTACACAGGGTGTAAGCAACTTCAGATCTTGCTTTCAATAAAATTCAACCTAAAAATAATCAACTTCAAATTTATTAATTTTGTAAGTAAGTAGGTACTATTAGAGTTGTAAATTTTAGATTTTTTTTATTAATCTAACATCTTTTGCTTATGATAAAAGTAAGTAAGTAAAAAAATGTATTCATCTGAAAAAGCACGTAAAAGTTTAGGTGGTCTTTAAAAGACAATATTTCTTAGACAATAAAGTGATACATGGTGAACACTAAGGAAATAATTATTTTAAAAAAATTGTGGGGGAAAGTTGTTGTTCTGTTGCCAACTTCGTTATATTATGCACTTCTATGGGTGCTTGAAGCTTTTGTTTCCAACTTCAGTCCGGCTAGTAAAGCACAGTATTATATTCGACTCAACACGCTCTTTGAATACTGTGAAGCTAAGTTTACTAGAAGTTTACTTTATGTACCTACGCGTACAGTACAGGGTGTTATAGAAATGTTTGCTAAGACGGTATCATATTTTTTATGTTTTGGCTATGACGAAGCCCTACACCGAGAAACAGACATAATTTTGAGCGGTTATACCTACTGAAATAACAGTAGAGTTACAATAAAAAAACCTACTTGACTCCCTCTATACAATTATGTTTCACTAGTGCTAAGCTAGTTCGACATTGCGTAAGTGGCTGTTTGCAAAGTTGCAAGCTGCCATCAAAAAGTGCCATGTTACTAACTACGCACTTGAAACTACGGTACAACTACGGCGTGCACGGCTGAAATATCGCACCGTGAATTCTAAAAAGAACAAAGAGGGCTAAGTACGTTTTGAACGTTTTCTCCGAATTATGTATTTTTATTCATAGAATATTATTTTATCAGTTATATGGCGATTAGACGTCTTTCCACCTGTCTATTGTGTTGGCGTCAAATAAGCACCGACTTGATTTCTATAGAATAAAAATAATGGAATAAATATTACCAGCTGAGAAAACATTTGTACTGTTGCTAGTCACGTTAAATTGTGTAGATTTAATACAATTACTTGACAATCGCTACTACATACGAGTATATAGTACAAATTCAATCAAAAAGCATGAAGGCACATTTCGAAACGTACCTCGCGTGGTTCCTATACATTTTCGACGATTTAAAGAGTTGCAGGGAATCATTTTTTTTAATGAAACATTTTCTTTATAATAAAAAGATAATGCTTAGAATTATTTAATATATCTACTTAATATTATACACCTACATACCTACTATAAAGTACCATTGGTTCATTGTTACTGTCATTACGTCTGCTTCGTGTGTTTGCCACAGTAATTAGAATGACTACACAATAACTGGGAGTGCTACGTAGTCCATACATACGCTTACATTGCGCTGCCTAATTTGTTTAATGGCTGTATGCTCGTATGTCTAATCCTTTGGGACAAATTAGTGTCTCATTTCTTTATTTTACGTGGTTAATCTACTTATTTACAGTGTTATAATCGGTTATTACTCTGGACCTTTTAAAATGGTAAACTACTTAAGTGAGTATAACGCTATAACAAAATGTTGCAAACTATTTTTAGGTGACTTAAAATCAGAAGTAGGGATAAACGAGATTAAATTGTACGTCGCATTTGGACATAATTTAATTATGTCACGGCGAAGAACCTAGCCCACGTAGTTTCGTAAAATAAACGGTCAATTAACCTATGCAAATTGAATAATTTTAATATTCCCTATTAGGCCCACGCCACGCCGCGCCGCCTGCCGAGGGATAACCGACGTGAAAACTGAAAACTATGTCCCACGCCACGGCACCACTGCCGTCGGCAACGCGGCCTGATTAACAAAACTTTTTGGTTTTACCTACTCATTAGTTAGTTACTGTGTTAAAGTTCTAGATCACTGTTATACCTATCATACGGTAGGTGCGGATACTGATGCGTCACTTGTGCTTCCTAAAGTCATTGCGGTCGCAATGCTAGAGTATGCGATCAATACGGAGTGACCCTTCGACTCCAAAGTTTCATTTCATAAACTTGTCCCAAGTTTTGTTTATCGAACTCTGAACTCCCGTTATATAACTTTAAAGCTGGGAGTTAATTAGAAACAAGTGAAAATTAAGCGCTACAAATTATGGGGAATATCCTATAAACTAGGGGGATATAGGATATACCAGAGTTTGCCAATTTATTTTAATTTGGCCGGAATGCCGTGGCAGTTTAAGAACGAAGAAAATATTTTTTGCAATAAGATATTCAGACATTCTAGTACCTATTTAACTGCAGATATTTTTTTTCTTCAGAAAGTTTGTGTTTAAAAGCAGCACGGAAAGCCAAAAAAGCAATGCAAAGTTAGACGTCCTACGTTTTTATGGAAATAGACCAAACAACGAGGAATACCAATCAGAGTCCTTGTTTCAGATATCTTCCAAAAAACAAAATACTAAACCTGGTAAGTACTAGGCCTGATTATGAGTAACTACAAAAGCCGCAAATTTTGTCTGCTACGTAAATTGGGTACTATTGTACCCAAGCTACGTCTAGCCACATCCACAGGGAGGCTTTATATGGGATTAAGGAGTGCTATTTCTGATAGAAACAAACATTATATTGAGAAAAAGGTAGGTTTTAAAGAACTGAGACCTCTTTTTATACAACCAGTACAATACAATGGTCACAAATTCTGATTCTAAAATGAGTTTATTAGACATTATTATGTACTGTCTGCTCTAGTAATTTAATATTAATTTCTTAATTCTAATAAAAGCATTCAAAATCATAAATTCAAATTTAAATTATACGTTACAGATAGTTTTAGAACTACCTAACAATTCCAAATGTTTCGAAAAATATTTAATCGCGCTCATAGTATTCATGAAGTATAATTATCTTGTAAATAAATCCTGAACAAAAGAGTTTTCCGATCAAACTAACTGATGAAGTTGTAAAGAAACTGTAAGAAAGTAAGAGAGCCATTACTCGTCCGTCTAGTTTGAATTAAGTTGAATGTTTTATAAAGACAAGGCGTGTCCCCTGCCCCGCCGCGCCGCTCCCGCGGTCCTACCTAATGATGATTTACTCGTGTAAGTTCCCACGGGCGGTGTAATTTTCCTTTAGTAAGGCACACTACACGCCGTAGCTCGACCTAAAGTGAAAACAAATGAAGGAACGCCTCCGTTTAATCATTCATTCGCGCGCCACAGTGAGCACCTTCATTGAGATTTATCTTGCCTTTTATCGGTCAAGCGCTGGACGCGAGAATGTTTTATGCGCCTCGGATGTTGGACCTTTGTACAGATTAGTAGGTGAAATATATTATTTATCTCTATTAATGTATGAACAAAGCCGAGTTGTTCAAGACTTTTCCTTTTTATCGAACGAGCACGTAGTATAATACGGGTGCAGCAATTCAGCATAGTCAAATGGCCTATGCTGCTAAAACATTTTTAGCGTTTCTAGCAATTTTATATCAAGGTTAGTACCTACTCTGTTGCTTTTTGAAATAGGTAAAGTAAATTATTGATTTCGGTAGGTTAGCTATTTTAAATTACGCTTACCCATGGTTTCGTGGTTACTTAAATGTGGTAAGTGCATCCTATAGATACTTTACTAGGGTGTTCTACACTAGTTCTTCTGTACCTTAAGGTACATAAGACGTACAGTCAGCATCAGGAGTTGATTAGATTCTTTTAGAATAAAATTTAGAAATTGTTAAGTGTACTTTTTAATAATATGTAGTTGGAAAAAGTAAATGTTAAGTAAAGTTTTAAGTTTTTTGTCAAATATTTTTAGACTTTGTCTCAATATCATTGACTCTATACTGTACTACCACTAGTACAGCCTCAGTCTCGAATCTAGTGACGAGTAGCAAGCAAGCATGTTAGCAATGCAGCGATAAACCAACCTCTTTGAGTATTTTTTTGCGCTAACCTTCGCGGCGGTGTTTTGAAAAGATAAGACAGTGGAAGTGACACGATTGACAGCAGGAAGAGTTAATTAAAAAAAAACTAAAACATTGTATATTATTTAGTTGTCAAGCACTAATATAAGTAGGTATATCAAGTATTTAATTATTTACATAGGCATGGAAATCTCATTATTCTGAAATCGCGGCTTGTTCTTCGGACAAAATGTATATTTGCCAACGTTTAATATTCACTTCTGGGCGCTCTAATTAAGTCGCTTGTAGGGACCGAATGTGCACCCTATGTGTTTATGTGAACCAGTTACTGTAAGAGCAGCTGGTTCATTTCAGTAGAATCAGAACCGAAAGTCAAATGTCATTAGAATGATCCAAATGAATGAATGAAATCACCAAAACATATTTTTATGAAATATAACAAAACAGGTTGCATTGAATACATGTACAAGGGCGGCCTTATCGGTTATATGAACTGCATGATTAAGCCAAAAGGTAGTCAAATTAAAGTTGGTTTCCTTAATCTTTTAAATGTATAAATTACTAGCTTTCGCCCGCGACTTACTCCGCGTCCCATTTGATCGTGTTGATTTTCTGGGATTAAAGTAGCCTTTGTGTTAGGTAATCCAGGTTACGAACTATATACATTCCAATTTTCATTCAAATCGGACCAGCAATTACAGCGTGATTGAAACACTTACATCCAAACATCTAAACTTTGACATGTATAATATTTAGTGGGGTGGGATTATTTTGGCTATAGAACTTATTACTCTACAAGCTAAATAAAAAAAAATACAGCCGAATTTAGAAAGATCTTTATTTTTTGAAGTCGGTAAATAAATAGTTAAGTAGTAATTCGAGTGAGTCAGCTGTTCGTCAATCTCTGTCGCTGAACTCCAATAAAGGAACCGAAATATCCGCATTTGTTCGAAGTAGAGCTGAGAGTAGTTGGGTGGGTAATGGGTAGATAGTAGATAGACAGACATGCTTTGCTTACCTTAATTAACGTAAAATTATGTTGACTTTAAACAGCGCATTAGGCGACTTTGCTTTGTTGCAATTCTCTTACAAAATAAAAAATCAAGTTGAGATGAATATTTTTTCATACACTACACTGAAATCCCCACTGGTAGGTATTGCTTAGTGGGGATTTCTGGAATATATCCGGGATACTACCCTCCTACACAGCTGTTAAAAGATTTAAAAAATATTAAAAAAATCATAAACCTATGTAGGTGTACTAGCACTATTTTATAAAATGTAAAATAATTGAATAAATATTTTACATTTCATAAACGCAGTGACATCTTGCGGTATGTAGACAAACTACAAACTTCGTAGACCTAACTAAAAATCTTCGTGAATCTGGTTCCAAATAGTTTTAAGGCATTACTTGTATAATTCATTCTATGCTATTTTTATTCATTCATTATTAAAATAAAAAAACATAAAGGTAGGTAATTGGGTTTACTGATATTTTTATTATGTACAGACCGAAGCATACATGTGGGTAGGACAGGGATTATTAGGTATACATGTTTTTCATAGAACACATTTTAACTTTGAGTCATTCGCGTGTGTGGAACATGTATTATCTGAGTGTTCATCGGCATTTAGCACACGTAAGCACCCCACTAACAGTCACCACATAAGCCTTCAATTCATAAAAGTTTCCGGAAAGTGAATAATTTTGTTTGTGTATAAAAAATGCTTTAATTACGGATAACACACGCAACATTTTTGACATTGGCAGTGAGTCGCGCCGGCGCATGCGTGAGACACCCGCTTCTTGTTTAAATTTAGAATCGTCGCCGGTATTTCGCTGGCCTATTTCGATGCTACCGCAATCGCCGTATTTCACAGTGCAAAGGATCCATTAATTGCTAAACTGATCGAGCTGGATCGTGATACTGTCAGTGATTTAGAATTCCAGAGAATTCATTGTGAATCTTTCAAATTGGTGCTGTGATATGAACGTGGGTAGCGCACGAGTGTGTCGTGCGTCCGATTGTGTAGCACATGTTTAGTACTGCATTCATGCATTCGAGATAGAAGTAAATTCATATACCTAAAACAACAGTGAAGATGTTACGGAGTGCTCTTTTTGTATTTTTTCTACTGTGGAGACAAGGTAAGTAACTTATTCATTATTAAAAAAAGAGTAACGTTAATTACGTCTCACTAGAAGATTAGTGTCGATTCTGTTGGCGCATTTTTTTTAAACTAACCTAACATGACAGCACTAAAATTATTTCTGTCTTTGTCATCTCAGGATAGGAGAAAGGAACGGCAACATTTTTAGTGCTGTCAAATTAGGTTAATTTAGAAAAATGCAACAACAGAATCGGCACTTATTTGTTTTGCTTAGTTTATTTACCTGCAGCTCGGTATATTATATCAATTCTAGTAGTTATTTACTATTAATTTTTCGACGTTGACTTAGTATGGAGTGTGCGGCTTTTGGAACTACGAGTGCCGGCCCACGAGCGTGAAGGAGGCAGGGCTCTGCTCGGCTGTCAGTACGACATGGAAGGAGAGGCTTTGTACTCAGTCAAGTGGTACAAAGATGGGCTGGAGTTCTTCCGGTACGTCCCAAAGAACTCCCCGCCGATATACGCTTTCAAACGACCGGGTGTTTACGTTGATGTGAGTATGAAAATACTTTAGTCCCATTAGTAATTTATGCAGGTTCAGCTTTGTTAAGAAGGCAGGGCTTTGCTGGGTTGGAAGTAGAGGCTATGTACTTCCTGAAGTGATACAACCTACGTCTCAAAGAACTCACCATGAATGTGCGATTTCAAATGGCCCGGTGTTTATTGATGCACGATTTATCAAAGACAACACCAACGGTTTTTTATTTGTGTTTAAAAAATAAATAACACTGTTTAGATTGCTGTGCTAAATGTATTTATTTCTTCTTAGGCAGTTTATCTCAATAAGCCACCCCTCCGAAGGGTACTTTACTAATAAAATGATACAATTTCAATAAATCACTACACCAAACATTACTATCTCGATCTTTGCCATGGTATTATGCACCCCACGGTATACTTACCATCTAACAGTCACGTCTATTCCACACACCACTGACTTCTACTCGTGACAACTTTTATCTAACTTGACTTACAATAAATCCAGTATTTTATTTCCCTACTATAGCCGGCTCCGGCTATAGCCGTCGCCCGCGGCGTTGCTCGCGTTCTACCCTTTAGGGTGCGACTTTTCAAAATTCCTATCTTAATGCACCCTTGCACCCTTACACTATATAAGGATACTACTCTCCAAATTTCATACCTCTAGGACTTATAGTTTAGGCTGTGCGTTGATTCTAAGTCAGCTTCAAAAGAGTTTTATATATATCGATGATGATGATGATCACTAATGCTTATGAATCTCAAATGCATATAGTTTCACTAGATAAAATATTCTAAAACCAAAAACATCCAAATACACCGAATCCAAGTTAAAATCGATTTTGCCCCACTGTTTTATAAGACGTCAAAATGTCAAAAGTAGTAGGAATGTAATTCATTCTCACACATAATAATACTAGTCGATGAATTATTTATTTATATAAAATCAAAAGGATCGTTTTAGTTCAGTCCTATTCGCTCAATTTTCAAATTACCTAGTTGCCAATTGCGTGAATTGGCCTACGGGTCTTCTAAATTTAGCACCGAAAGGTCATCGTCAACTCCATGACGTCAAAGAATAATAACAGACCAAATGTGAATTATAGAATTACACTGTCATTCATCTACGACGCTATTACTATTTTTGCATGCCTTGTATGAATTTTCAATCCAATCTTCTCATAGATTGAATAGATAGACCTTCTATCAAACATGGAGTTGACTATTTTAATGAAAAATGTCCCTCCACATACACGCATACCACGCAAAGCCATTTGTGGGAAATTGAATGATAGGAATCATAAAGCAATCGGGATTTATATGGCTGGAAAACTTGCCAAAATATTTTATCTGAAATACGAGCAATCCAACGTATGCCAATAAAAAGCATGATAACAAGTAATTTTAATCCGACTACAAAATTTAAAAAAAAATCCATTCCAGACTAAGTACTTTAACAGTTCAGCAGTTGTCCAATGTCTTGGTGTCCAACATAAAAACTTTAGTCCTTACCCCGTGCAATGTCGCCAGTAAAAGACGAGAACAGCTGTTTTAAACTATTATTTTTTCTGATTCAGAAGCTACGATCTTCAAGCACAGCAGTGGCTTTGGAGAATCTGACACGTGAGTCAGAAGGCATATACAGCTGTGAGGTTTCTGGAGAAAGTCCTAGCTTCAACACAACCAGAGGCGAAAAGAAGATTGTGATACATCGTAAGTAGAGACACTTTATTTTATGGCTAACTCAATGATCCGGCCAACTGATGATGAAAGAAGAATGATTTTCTATCATAAGGGACTGGCCTATATTTCCAGCAGCGAGTATAAAATGGAAAAGGAATAAATAAATATTCATGGACTTTTCAGACAGCGCCTTTTTACCCTCCCAGATTATAAGCAAAGTTTGTACTATGGGAACTAGATTCCTGATAGAATACTTACATACTTTTTTTTTGTAAATACAACACATTCCTACTAACACCGAGATATACCCTTCGTGAATAAAAAAAAAAATTATTATTTGTTGTCTGGTTGTCAGATCTACAAAAACACTACGTGCAATATTTACTCACTGAACCTTATTTTCCAGTTCTTCCAGAAAGTGGTCCGTACATAACTGGCGTCCAAGGGTCGTACTTCCTCGATGAAACTGTTGTCATAAACTGTTCATCATCAGCATCCCGTCCCACTACTCACCTGAAGTGGCTGTTGAACGGTCAACAGGTCCCTCAGACGTACCTAAAAGGCCCGTGGTACAGGGTGTCTGCGGAGAGACCTGATGCTGTTGAGACCGTCCTTCAGCTGAGGTTCATGGTGGCACCGCAGCACTTTGTCGACGGAGCTATGCAACTCAAGGTTTGTTGCTCTTTTGCATTTTTGTACAAAGAAAGACTTAAATCATCCGAATTGAATGACTTTGGGCGTCGTAATGAGGATGGACACTGACGTCAACGGGTCTCAAAATGTCGAACTAATAGCCAATTTGATTCTATTTCCATAGGATTTTTTTCAATGTTTTTCTTTTCTACCCAGAAGTTCTAAGGGCTTAAATGTTTTTGATTTGCAGTGTCAAGCCACAATAGCTCCTCTCTACCAGCGGGAAACCAAATCGACGCAGTACATACGGTTGCCTGAATTGATGTCTGAAAAACATGACCTTTTACTAGGAGGACCATCAAGTAAGCATATTTTTATTTCTATTTAGATGTTAGGTATTTACGTCCATAGTTCCTGAATTGGAATACCGAGGTGGTTATAGAAAAACTTAAAAACCCAGTTAATTCGCTTATTCAACATTAACAGCTAATTTGAAAGTGGAGCAAATGAATAACTATTATGAGAATACAACTTTTTGACATCTTCACGTCTTTGTTTATTATGAAAATTAGGTTTTCATTATCAATGCAAATTTTTTTTTTCAGGTCATGCATCATATCCTTCCAAACATTCGACAGCGTTTTATTTATTTTGCTTTGCATTTATGGTTATTTTTATTATGTAGCATAAACAAAGTTATCCAATAACTTTAAAGTGAGACAAGTATTTTTGCTAACTTTCGTTTAAGTTGCGTTTATTGTGATATTATCGGTAGAACTTATTTTTCTCCAAAATTGTAACCCAACGCCTAAGTCTCAAAGACAGTAAATCTTTGTTTAGCAATTTCAAGCGGTCGGTCTTGTCGACTATTTTGTAGGCGAAACGTGGCAAATGCATCGCAGACCGCTTTAGCCACGGATCAATATTCGAGGAACTCAAATATTATTAGTTCATTAGACTGCTCCAGTCACTTGATCCAGTATAATTTTCTAAGCTTTGTGAAAACTAATTTTTATTATAAGATTTAAATTGGATAACGTAATACGAGTAAATATAGAAAGCATTTAAGTGTTTATTAGGTACATTCTTATTTAACAAATTCATATGAAATGAGTTAAAATTTGCATTTAGGGCTATATTTCGATTGTGCGGTATGCAAACGGTTGATATAATATTAGTTGCATCTCTCATTTAATTATATCTATTGCTTTTACTATAGAATATTTTTTTTACTTGAGCACTATCTACGTGATAGATCATTGAAATAAAGAAAATAATAATATTTTAAAATGTATTTATTTATCTAAATGTACATCCGCTGACCACAAAATAAATATTGCGGTATCAATAACCGAGTCCAGTCGTTTTATACCTATATCATCGTTGAATGTAGAAGACTGTTCCAATCAGTATCCAGAGCCTCTTGGACCATTTGGGCCTCCACTAGGATAGCCTTCATCACCATTTGCACCACCACCAGACTGAGAACCACCTGGATATCCTCTACCACTGCCTTGAGAATTTCTGCCTCCGCCTTGCAAACCTCTGCCCTGAGGGCCTTCTCTAGGATACCCTGAACCACCTTGCTGGTTCCCGTTTCCATTGTTTCCTTGCCCTGACGAGTTTGAACCAAAGCCTTCTTGGCCAGGCCGTCCACCGGGGTAGCCTTGAGATCCCTGGTTTCCTTGGTTACCAGGCCCACCACTTGGATAACCCTGACCACTAGGGTATCCATCATTGCCTCCATTTTGGTCGTTGCTTCTTCCCTGGCCAAAGCCGCCTTCTTGTTGATACCTATCAGGTTGTCCGCCTTGAGACCCTGAGAAGCCATTTCCAGCATTACCGCCAGGTCTTCCTTGAGGGTATCCTTGTCCTCCACGCTGATTACCACCTGCAAGAGAAAAAAAAGTAGTTTTATTGCAATTCTACTTAATATTTATTGCATAATTAGTTTATCATTCAATTTATGTCAATTTATTGATTACCTGAACCACCAAACGAGCCAGATCCTCCTTGACCTGAAAGTATTTTAATAAATTATAATTGTTCGATATGTTTAGTAGTTCGTGAGAAAACGGCAAAATTACCAAAACCATTTTTACAAGAACTGGTTTCTTAAATTCGTAAGCAGCAAATGGTGTTCCTACCAATCATGTAAAAACAAACCCTCGTATCGTATCATAGGCTTGTATCCATCCAGGCCTGCCTCGTACTCCACCACCTGTTTCCTGCCATCGGGCAACACCACGTTATACTCGCCAGTGGCCAGGTCACCATCGCGTTGTTCTGAATGACCAAATTTAGTACCTGTCTGCTCGTCGTCCACGTCATAGCTAAACTCGTATTTCGCTGGCTCCTGCAAGTCATATAAACACAATTATTGTCATGGACAAACTATCATTAGCAATTATTTAACTTAATAATAATACTACTTTACATCGTTATCGCTTCCATCGAAGCCTCCCCGGCCTCCAAAACCTCTGGAACCGGATCCTCTACCACCGGGACCACCAGACCCTCCAAAACCAGGAGCACCGTATGATGCCGAAGGTGGACCACCGCTTGAACCTCGTCCATCACTGCCTCCTTGAGATCCAGAGTTTGGAGCTGAATACGATGAGCTAGGCGATCCTTGACTTCCTGGCCTTCCACTGGAACCGAAGTCACCAGCCTGTCCAGTAGCTGGAGGGCCATAAGAACTGCTTGGGCTCTGACCAAAACCCGAGTCTATTCCAGAACCACCATTTCCATCTAATCCATTGCCAGATACACCCTTCTGGCCTGATCCTCTACCGGGTGGTCCGTATGTAGATTGCAATGAACCTCTGTTTCCATTTCCATTACTCCCGAACGGTGATTGACCACCTGAAGATAAAGATGAACCTGAACCGCCACGATTAGGCACTCCATACTGTGAACTAGGAGAGCCACCACCATTTCTCTGGCCTTGTGAACCAAAACCTCGTTGTGAGCCTCTCGACTGACTCAATCCTTGGGATATCGGTGGTCCATATTGTGAGTCCGGGCCGTTTGAGCCAGATTGTCCTGATGGTGAAAAACTGTCAGACAATAGATTTGATGAACCACTTCCTGGACGGTTGCCCCCTAATGGCGTGCCACCACCAACGCCTGGTGGTCCATACTGAGATGACGGTCTGCCGCCACTACTACCAGATCCGGATGATGGAGGTAAATAGCTGCTTACAGGAGGTTCACACTTAGTCACCGACCATGCCAGTGCGACAAGCCAAAATATTTGCTGAAAATAAAAGAATAGTTAAGTACGTTAAGTTTTAATAAAATGGGTATTTATTAAGCTTTTGGGACTTACCAAAATCATGTTAGCTTTCATGAAATCCAAGTTTGAAATGATGACTGGATTGATTTGAAGTGATGTGTTCCTTTATTTAGATTTGGGTTTTGAATACATTAAACGTGAACAGGACGAGTTTATATACCAGAGCTCGCGGCTGTGCGCGTGATATCAATAGTGAAGAAAGATGGCTCACGCTTGTCGTGTCTAAGCGGCGCGGCGAAGGCCTAGAGCCCGAAGGTACCCATCAAACAATATAAATCACTAAATTTTATTGGTCCCTCTTAGGTCTACTATTTTTCATGCAATGATAAAAAATCATGTTGAGTTTTAGGTACACCTTAGGTAGTCAGTCATCTACTTATTTGCGTATAGGTACATTAAAAATGTTAAGTAATTTCCTTATGGGTTTGTAACAATTATTAAATGCGTAGGCAACTGTTTTAAAACTAGATAATAATGAATTTAATTTAAAATTGACATGAACTGAAGCTAAGAAGTAAGTAAACAAGTATTTATTTTCATACCTTTTGATTAATTTAATTAGACAGTGAGGATCGTGTCTAATATCTCCCAATGTCAGTTTTCTAATAAAATTACTTACATAGAAGATCATTGTTAGCAATACATATTTCTAGTTTAATTTGACAGCAACATTTTCCACTAAAACCTTGGATATTATTATATTTACCGTTTTAGGGATTTTTTTTCACAACCATAATAGCTTTCTACAGCAGCGGCCATAACAGCATAGAGTGGACTACATAAGTAGAACATTCGCCATTGTGCAAGCATTCACAATGTTTCTGTGATGAGGACCAATTCATCAGTTCTTTATGAGCTTAGTTATAACAACAGGGTATGTTCGAATGGGGAATCCGTGATGAGGTGCCATGCGATCTGTGTCACCGCAGCTAGTTAGTGCAAGTCGTGCGCGCGTGTGTATCAGTGGCGCAACGGAGGCATCACGCCAGGGACCTACCGTGAAAATATAGGCAGCATGAGCTCTATCAGTCGAATTCAACCGTCGCTAAACATTGACTAACAATCTACGCCAGTAATTTTCTTGACAAAATAAGTTAGGCACATGTTGCTAAGTTATAATTTAATTCAAAGATAAATTGAATATAGGGAATTGTCATTCTGAAACAGATTTTTTAAATGATATTTTCCGCTTTCATTTGAGAAGTGTTGAGCTACCAGTTTCAGATAATCAGAAACGAATGAAACTATGCAATTGCTTATCAATAAGTAACCCATTAGGCTAGCGGTCTTAATTCGGACTGGAGCATTGTTGCAGAATACAAGCTATATAATAGTTTGGTTTCACATTCGGATATTATTCGTGTAACAATATTTTAATGCAAAACCAAACTCGGAAATACCGGATCTAATTCGAAGACCTTCGGTAATCCGAGCACGATTGGACTCAAAACTTTGCAAACAAAGAGTTGAGATGGTTCTGTGCTGCCATAAAAATTTAAGGACAGGGTCCGTAGATACAAAATTGGTGCTCGTGGAATACCTTCAAACTTTTTGTTTTAGGTGCTTTTGTTTACCACCCATCGGTTTACAAAATATAAATAAGTATTCATGTTTTTTACGCGGTCGAACAACTCCGTTCGGAGTAGGATTAAAGTCAGTTCTTTGAAGTGATGACCAATTATATCGAGACCAAGTAATGATAATGACTGCTTGTTCTCGCGTTCTCGGATCTTTTTCTATACCTATGTCTACAAGCTAAGTAGGTACCTAGGTATAGTTTGTCACTGCTTCTGTTCTGTCATCAGTTTTGGGCAGTATATATCTACCTACAATCATTGATGTTTTTATTCACTGATCGAGGTTTTGAACGCTTATTCTATGAGTTTTTGCATTGCACACTGTCCGTCATATCGGTCAGCTGTTGCGTTTTGTGATCAACTTTTGTGGTAGTGCAGTAGGTACCTATTAGTTATGCCCAAAAACCTCCGTCATTACTTCAAGGCGGTAGGACTTACGGAATACGGAATTTACTTTAGCATTTCTGTTGTTATTGCTAGGTTGGAATAACCTCAAATGGATAAATCAAAATAATTTCTGTGATTTCAACATTGAGGTATAATGTTGATAGGATTTCTATTGACTTTGCTCACGATAGTACCTCGGTGTAGCAGCTAACAAACCAAACAAACAATGTTGAAAAATCTAATTTATTTACTTACTTTTAAGATATTATATTATAATACTTAGCTATTTTCTATACCTAGGTATCTATTTACAAAACAAACAAAATGTATCACAAATATCGACTTACAGCATCAACAAATTATTTTACAAGTACCTAATAATAATCCAATGCTGAAATAGATTTGTTTTCGATCGTCATTAGTCAAAGTTATAAATTTTATATTTTTTTTAGTCAATAAAATAACAAGGATTATTTAAAGTCGTTCTAGTGTAGTGCTTTTTTCACAGCTCAACTGGTTAATAAATACAACAAAATAAATAATAAATTTACCGACAATCATTATAATTACCCTACGTGTACCTACTACACCTACCTAAATTTAAAGCAATTATTTCGAGACCCGGATTTTTCTTTTAGCGAAATTCTTTTGTACAAACCACATTCTATTCTCTGTAACATATTTTTAAACATGCTAAAAATATCATAACCTATTTAATAATTTGTAGGTACTAATATCTAGCTGCAAAAACATTTTTTAAAGACATCCCACAAGAAATGATACGTAAGGCTTCAATAACACAAATAATAAATTTACCGTGGTTTGATGCTGCCTACGCGCGTTTCTATGGTTTCTTCAAAAAAATACTTATTGCTATGTGTAATAATTATAGCTTTATAACTAACAATTTATTATTTTCACGACAATCAGATTCTAATATATAGCCAGGTATCAATCTACTGAATTAGCTACCAATCTCACAAAATCACATCTATACACACTTGGGCTGCCGGCGCACTTGTTCAGCCTATGACTGACCGCGTTATCACAAAAATATGATTTAAAATATGGACGGTAAAAATACAAGTAATTAAATATTTCAAACGAAATTTAACCTTCGTTATCCGTCCATGGTATCTGGCCAATTGTTTAGCCGCCAAGTGCGCGTGTAGCCTAATGTTTTCTTTGGTTTTTTCCTAAATATGGTTCTGGACCTGTGAGGTATGCATAGGAATATTAACCTTAGCTTTCTTTCCGCGGAAATATTGTTCGATTTCAGCGAGAGATTTTCCTTTGGTCTCGGGGACCACAAACAGGACGAAGAAAAATGCTAAAGCGCAGAAACACGCGTACATCCAGAAAGTTCCCGCTGATGTCAATACAGTCTGTAAAAAAAACCATAAAACCAGTTTCAGATTTTATTAGATTCAGTGTGTTTAACGGTCCTATGGTAATTTGTAGCACCATTGCTAGTGATGAGCTAAAGTGCCTATTACACTATCTCATGATTACGTTTATCCGTCAGTCAGGAATAACTTACTAAGCAGAGAACCGGATACTGATGCGCAGGGAACTTATTGCACAAGAAAGAAACTCTTTTTAGAGTTAAGCTCGCCTTTGTACATACTCGTAACTTTAGTAATAGCAGTCTGTAGTAAAACTATGTTTTTTTGTGTACAATAAAGAATTTAAGAATTAAGGAACAATTTACTACGCAGAGAACCCAATACTTCGATGATCCTTGGGCAGTAAATTCTCTGCATAGTAAGTCATCTTACTATGCAGAGAAGCAGTTACTGCGCTGGGCCCCAATTACTGCGCAGGGAACAATTCTTTACAGGTAGATAGTTCTAAAATAATATTTAGTTATTTTACCTCGAGTGCGTGATATGACTTGATGACAGAAAACATGGACAGCAAGTTGACAGCGCTGGCCATAGCTGACAGTTGGGAGCGGTACTGCGCAGGGAACAACTCCCCAAGAAGAAGGAACGGCAACCCGCCGAAGCCCAATGAGAAACCCAGCATGAAGATCACGAGACTTGCTATTGGCAGATATCTGTAAATGTTTAAACATATTCTTATTTCTTTATCCAAGTATTGGTTAGTTATTAAGAGTAGATTTTTAAATTATTTTACCCATTGGGTGCTTTATGAGTTTTCTTTGCCATAACTTACCCAAGAAAAGACTCCTGTTCAAACTGAAAGTAAAAAGCCGACCCCATCGAAGCCATAGACAGACCCATGATCGCGGCAGACACAAGCAGCAGAGGCCGTCTTCCGAGGCGATCCACCAACATGGTGCTTACTCCGTTACTAAGCAGCTGAACCACGCCGATCACTATGGTGGCTGTCATTGCGTCTAGTTTGCTTCCTAGAAATAGAATTAATATAAAATTATGGATGGTGTAAGCTATAGATAGATTAGGTAGGTATATCGACACTATTTGTCTCTAATTCGTTTCAAAAACATAATTCATAATTCATTTAGTGCCATAGTGGGTGGATTGGGGATGTCAGGGTTTTACATTGGTTACTACCATATTCTACTAAATAGCATGCAATATTTTTAAAGTCCTACACTAGGGCGAATAGCAGTATGGTTTCGGTACATGTGCCCAATACATGAATATGTTGTCCTATATGATGTAGGTCCTACATACCTACCTATTGCGATTTGTGCGGAGGATGCTATAAAGTAGCAAGAAACTGAGTTTTTAATTTTGGAAATCTGAAAACTCGCCTTTCATACAAAAAGATTTCAACAGCTTTTTTCTCGATCGTACCTGCGCTTTTGAAGATCTCCACAGTAAAGAAGACGACAGCATCAATGCCGCTGAACTGTTGGAAGAACAGCAGTGCAAAGCCAACGGTGAGGGGTTTTATCACAGCTGATGAAAAGAAAACCTTACGTGTGAATAGACTTGGCAAACGGTCCGGGTCTTCTTGTTTCCTGAAAAAATTAAAATCAGCAGATTTAATTATCAGCCTTTGTTTAGGCTATCTGTACCCTTCATAAGGTCACAGATCATAATACTAGATAAGGTGTAACGAATAATTAGTTTTCAAGACGACGACTTAGCATATACCTATCGTAGCTTTTGTTTTACTAGTTTACATATTACATGCCATGGACTATAATATTACTGACGTCGTCGATCTGAGAATACCACAGTAACATCAAGAGTTGTATCAATAGATGTTTTGTCCTAAAAGTTAATGAAAAAATATTTACTCATTATCATCATCATCTTTAACAGTGGCGGTTGCACGAGCAGAGAGGTGCAACCACTTGATAGCTTGACTGGAATCAGCGCCTTTGCTCTCGAGCCACACTGGTGACTCGGGCAGTGGTAGGAGGATCACAAATAATGCCACTGAAATAGAAGTAAAAATTGGTCCGACGAATCGGTGTTGGTTGCCAGTAGCGTAACAACAGGCATTTGCATTATCATGTGACATGTTTACAACAAAAAATCTAGTTTCACAACCGGCTTTGAACCTGTGACGTTAAGATCGGAAGGCTGGGTTGCTCTGACTGGACCACCACTAGTCCTCTAGCGTGGCTCTACCAATAGACTACAACCAATGTTCTGCCAAAACCACAAAGCGTATACGTATAGTATTATATGATCTGTGGTAATACATATGCACTTTTTTCGAACGTACACTAGGGACTCACCTGGCCATCGAATCCACCTTGTGCAATCTCTGTTGCACAGGCGACACCTCTGTGCAGAGGTGTAAAAATAAATATGCAAAACTTACCACAAAATATAGCAGAGAAGAATGCAAGATATCTCCAAGTCAACCAGTTCCCCGCCACGTATGAGATCAAGATTCCCAGAGACATTGATAAGGTGGGTAGGGAACCCAGACGTCCGCGAATCTCAGGGTCACAGCATTCACTCACCTGTGGAAACAAGATATAGTTTTGTATAGCAATCAAGTGTCAAGTTTGCTCAGAACTTTGTAGTAGGGAAGAATACGTGTCTAATCTGTCTAATAGGGATTGTTTTAGGTACCCAACATTTTTTTTTAAAAGGAGGTAGGGTACCTAATGATCCAGTTTTTGTCCTATTTTATGTTATTTCTCAGGGATTTCTTTCTTGAGGACTTGAGAAAAAAGGTCTACAATAATAGTCTGCTGAAACTATCGGTCTGTTCCAAAAAAACATACCTAGATACCTACTCAAGGAAATCTAAATAAACAAGTCAGGAAATGAATCCCACATGATCATTTGCACAAATTAGACGTCAGTAGACAGTATACCTAGGTACCTACCTACCTATATGTTGAACAAAATAGCTAAGTGTTCCTATTCATTCTAAAATTGTAGATGAATGGGCACGGATAACGAATGTTGTTCGTAGTTCCGTTATCATTGAGATAGACTACCTAGTACTTATTCTATCGCAGACATAAAGAGCGACTTCTTTGAATACTTGTACATAAATGTATCTATTATAGTAGGTACCTACTTAATTATTTAAATAGGTCTTTTCAGTTAATTTCTAGTATTGCCTAACTGCGTAATAATAATAAAACCGACGCGAACGTGAAAATATGCAGGTGGATAAGAAAAATATAGGAAGTCTGTAGGTACATTATATGCGTATGTAAAACGCTATCAGCTGTTTTAGGTAGGTACCTGCAACATACTTACCTAATCATCCAAGGTTATGTGAGCAAAAATTACACTTTCTCATTTCTAAGATAGAAACATAGGAGGATATAGGTAGATACTTAGAAGAAATATAATAGTATAGATAGAAATAATAAACCTACGTCCAGGAATGGACTGATATAGGTTGATGATGATGATGAAGAAGATAGAAATGTAAAGAATTAAGAAAATAAGCATTAATTACAAAGAGCACCAGTGTTCTTACATTACGTACTCACATAAACCTGAGCCGTTGCTAAGACGAACCCGACGCCAACACCAGACAAGATCCTCCCGATCAGAACCAGAGGGAAGTACTTGGCGAAGCCGAGGATGAGCCAGCTCGCCAACCACAGTGGAGCCGTCAGCTGCAGCGTGCGACGGCGGCCTGCACGCTGCATCAGCGCTCCTGAAGCCATGCTGCCTACAAATGCGCCCAGTGGAGGAATCGCACCTAAAAAAATTGACTATATTTAAGTTCTTAAAGGAAGAAACTTCTTCATGCCGCATGCCGTGGGATAAAAACCAAACCTCTTGCACTCAAAACAGAGAAGGTACCTACCTATACTCCTTACCGAGGATTCTTGCGTCTGATTGGTTGGTCTGAACTGGTTGACGGTGCCCTAGCCAGAGACGTATCAATTTATATATCTTTAGCCCTACCGAAGTTGACATTCTACAATCGCCAAAGTCTAATAAAATTTATGGAATGATAAAACAAGTCGATGGCATGCATTGCCTCACTGAGCACGTCAACTGAGGACGTGACCCGTGATACATTGCGCTGCGCCCATCACTCTGAGACATAACTCAATTGCCTGTAATTCCACTGGCACCCTTCAAACCAGAACACAGCAATGTTCCACAAAGATTGTTATATCCACATCATCTTGCAGTTTTGCTCGTGAATTAGGTAAATAATAAAAAAACGTAATGCTACCAGCAAATTATACATTTCACCAAAATTGGACCAGCCAGATGTTACAACCGGGAGTGGCAGATTGCGTAGCATAACCCGTTTGACTTGTTTGTGATGACGTAGGTAGGTGTAGGTACCTGTTTACCATCAAAATATTTTTAACTACTTTACCTTGTAAAATCTTTCACATTTTATTAGTTTAATGCGAGTTGTGCGGTGGTAGAGCATAGCGTTGAGCTAAGCTAAAATGTGGATTACGCAGTGACCACATAGAAACCAAATTGTATTAGGTAGCTACCATTATAAAGTAAATATAATAATTAATTATTCAAAATGATTACTTAATTAATTAGATATTGCAAACAACACAACGCAGCAGTTATAACGCATTGAAATGTTAAGTATAGTTATGAATGAATTAATGTGGGTAAGCAGGAGAGCACACCGAACAGTAACACATTTTTTTAAGGTCAGAAGGACGACCGGTCGTTCGCCTGACTCACACTGTATTGCTTAAGACCTTGTAAAAAAATTCGTTAATTTGTTCACGTTCTAAAAACAATTCAAACTTCACGTAATACTATTACAATTCAAACTACACAGACTGAAAAGTATAGAAGTAGACGTTTCAGACTGTCTTAGTTATTTTCCAAAACATAGTGATGTATAAACCCTTACCAATCCAAGACTTCTGTTCACTGTTGGTAATGATGTGGGGGTCGATCGCCTCCATGGAAGGGATGGCGGAGGAGGAGTACCCTCTCACCAGGCCAATGATGAGAAACGAGAGCGAAGCGCCAAATGTCAGCCATAACTGAAACGAACAATTTATGGTTTTAGATTTAGAATATCAAAAAGGTCATGCTTGTTTGTTAAAACAATGCTCAAGTTGGAATCGAGACGAGACTCAAACTCTCTCCTTCTTTTATAGCGAGATAATTAATAATATCACTAAATGAAAAAATATGTGCAGGAAACAGTTACTTCTGTACCTACTTGAGAACAAGTTTTATAACCATTTATTTTATCTATAGGTATTCTAAGTAGTTATAGAAATCATCATGTATATCACTGTCATGGTTAAAAGCAAGGTGAACTACCCACCTTGTATTTCCGTTCATTCCCGTACGTTCTACATAGTTTACTGTTTTAGCTTATAATAAGTACGACCTATCCATGGTTATTTATTTTATTATGATGACTGGGAAATGGAGGCGATGAGAAGAAAGAACACCTGGATTGGTTTTAGGCCGGGCTGAGGACTGAAGCTGACTCAAAGCTGAAGGCTGTCAGGTTGCCGAGTTAGGTACCATTTTGTTGAATAAAAATAATGGTTACAAAAAATGGTTAAGATAAATATCTACAGAAGACGTACCTAATGTATGAGTGAATGAAGTTAATCTTATTCGTGCGACTAATTTATTGCGTACTTTTTCACGCTAATTGATTTCTCAATTAGCCTTTGTTCCTCTTCATAGAAAATGGTTTTGGAACTCTTTACTTACAAGATATAAGGATGGCTTTAGATGGGACTTCAAGTATTGTTTAAATTGCTGGTTTTATATTTCAATAGATTTAGCGTTGTTTGCTTTACAATAAGGTAGATTCAATAAAGTAAACCAAATAATGATTTTTTATCTATTATATTGAAAATCTCGTTGGATCTTCATCATTGCTGATCATCATCAGAAACTGCCATTACGCCTGAGATTCTTCAGAACTGGTTTTCAGAGCTGACGAATATCCTCATAACATGGAAACGGCTGCACTAATTTTCACCGACATAGCTAAAACCATCTCAGATCAACCAGCTTTCTTACAAAAAACTATGCATTCAATTCGTAGCAACGTTGTGAAACTTATACCAACTCTTTAGTTTTTAAGTCGTGGATTAAAAAAATCAAAGAGTCTCGGTGACGACAAAGATAACAAGTTAATATATTCGCAGTTTGATTTATTGAGATGACCTTAGACATAGCAATTTTAGTATCATCCACAATGCTGGCGTGACCGGCGGAAGTAGACTATCACAAGTGATTCACGTGGCAACCGCACTATTCAAAACGGTGCAGAGGTTTAATCCTGCACCTAGGCCAATTTATTTTTATCTAGCACCAAGTCTGCACAACGCACCAACCAAAATTTTTTTTCGAAATTACAAATAAATGACGAGCGCAAACCGTACTCAACACATGCACTAGCTAGACCAATCAATTTCAATTTCAAAAGCCTTTATTTAACAACTTGATACTACACGTATAACTAATCTAATCTAATATTATTATTATAGCTAGACCAATCACACATATATAAATCAAAATAGTGTGCAAAATCTTTGCATTCTTCCTAGATATAAAAAAAGCATATATTATCTAAGCAAAGCACACTATTGTTAGGTATTTTAGCAAATAACAGTGGCTTTTTTTTTGTTTTAGATGGTCGTTTTACTTTAATTAGTATTCTGAGGTTAAGCATGACAAAATAATGTAGGTACCCAATAAAAAAGGGTATGGACGTCGCAGCCTACTTATAGTAACTTGTTTTATTTAATAAAATCAAACACGAACTTTTTACCCCACTTTTCCTTTTTCGCAAAGCATGAGCTGGCTGTATGTATAGTGTAGGTATATGTATGTGCCTCTACATTTCTCTACTTTCTCGTGAACGAATATTTCGATCACAAGCTAGACACACCAGTTAACCGTGTACCTTTTGAACTAATCCATTACAATGTTAATTAGGTGCGGAAAGGGAATAATTAGTGATGTTGACCATAAACTTGCGAGATACGCTTGCTCGTCCTATAACAATAACTAATATCCGTATTCAGTAACAAAGCATTCATAGATGTTGTAAAATATACTAAGAAACAATGCTACTGATTTTCTGACATTTAAACACATACTAGTCTAGTCATACTACCGACCTATATAGGTCGCTTGACAGGCGTCATGGCTCAGTCGGTAGTAGCTCTGCCTTGCATGCTGTAGGTCATGGGTTCGATCCCCACCGAGAACAAATATTTGTGTATGGATATGGCAAACATAGATATTTATTCTATGTCTGGGTGTAATTCTATCATTCTAAGTGTGTACCTACTTAAAAAAAAATTATATAACTAGGTATTCTATCAGCAATCTAGTTTCCATAGTACAAGCTTTGCTTAGTTTGGGACTAGAGAGTGTTGTTTAATATGTCCAAAAATATTTTCTATAGGTTTTTTTTTGTAAAAACTATAGCACACATTCGGGTTACCTTCCTAGAAAGTAACACTTATGTAATGTACGTCGATAAAAGATTATCGAGAGATAAAAGTCACGAGATGCACAGATTCAATCAATAAATGTATGATAATAAGAACACTCCAACGTACTCGTAGGTATAAAACAAATCTTGATTGAGTACTTACTTAATAATGATTTAATTAGTAAAGTATTTCTAAAGATTTTATAGAGATGGGACAGTATTAGAGGTATTTAGCATAAGAAAAATATTAGTTTTGGTGATTGATTGAATAGAATATAGGTAATAGAAATTAATTATTTTACGCAAAAACACATACAAAAACACAACGATTGATGTTCGTAAAGAACCTGCTTAGTGGTTTGCCCCGAACCGAGAGCGCAATGTTACGAAAATGAAATAAAACACAAAAACCCTTTTTTACTTTTAACTGAGATAAACTTTGCAAATCGCATTGATACCGGGATCTAGCTAATTACCAGCCTTACCTGAACTACAAAACTATTGAAAACCTCAAAAACTGGAAGCTCAAGTTATACTGGCTTTTTCAATTTTTCCAAATTTCATAATAGCTCAAAGTCTATTTAACCTAGAACAAAAGTAAAAACTGTTTGTGACATCCTACTTGATTTTTTAAACAACTTTTTTACTCCTTCTTGGACCTTTGTAACTTTTCAACCCCTTAGCCAATTTAGCTCATAATCATGTCTGGCAACAATCCAAATAGGTAAGAACTTGTTTAAGAGAAAAAATATGGTTTCCTAACCTACCTGCCTACCTTATGTAATTTAATATGCATATAGCAATCCAAACTGGTTTTTTAGAAGGAAAAATGTAAAACTGAATACTATAATGCACTAAAATGTCGTTGTTCAAGTTTGGAAAAAACTATTTTGCATTATTTTACAGACGTTTCTGCTATTACTCTCAGTTTAAGACAGTGATTAATAAATAAATATTTATTCATTTAAGTCATTAGGTAATCCCAAACGCGCACGGCCACAGGTATTTAGTTTGTATCTGTAAATGAATGTCTCAAAACAAATTATGTTTCATAAAAATATAATTATATATCCTAGTTACCTCCAGGTACCTCCAGTACCTACTGGTCTGATTTGATAATTAGGCTTAGTGCATATATGTAAAATAGATTGTTATTATGCACTAAAATTTTCAATAAACGTTTTTATATATTATAATATTTATATTTTTATTTCTCTTTTATTGTTTTTCTTCTTTTCTTGGTGTGCAATAAAGAATATATCTATCGATATAAAAACGTTTATTGAAAATGTATATATATACCTATTACCGAATTTTTAAATTCCCTTGTAATTGTAGCACCTAAGCCGAAATTGCACACGTTTGGGTACATAGATAACAAAATGTTCCACCTACCTGTTTTAAAAGAGCCGGCGGTATGTTTGTCATCACTGAACACTTTATTTTTATTTTTTAATATAAACTGAAAATCTGTAATGTATACACGCACCGGTAAGTTTTTTCAAACACTACTGTTTATTATCGATGTATGGGAATCTTGATACATACGACCGTGGGTACGGAGTGTATGTGACTCGAGTAGGTACCAACGTGAGCGATCGACCGCTAACGATGAACCTCTGAGCACCACTGCGTTTGAACTCACTACTTAATGATCAGCATCAAATGATACCTGGATGATCAAGTGGTCATCACTGATGAATCTGCTTCAGTCATGTGATCGGCGAATTAGAAACTCAAATTGTAATGCTATGTAAGTAAAGGTTTAGTATTGAACCTTCCAGGCTTTTGGCGACTTAGGACTAATTTGTCGAAGGCAATTTATGCAGAGATATAAAAATGACGATATTTACCCGTTCTAGTCAGTTTTATACCTAGTCATTATTCCTGATAGTCCTAAGTCGCCAAAAGCCCTTCCAGCCAGTAGGTATATTTATTTCTTCTACTTTGTATGGAATTCTAGAACATCAATGTAAACCTAAGTAGTTTCAGTCATACAATAGTAAATTCGAAATGTCATGCCATGATAAACTGCTAGTTTTAAACTCATTGGCTGGTCATGATAAGAGCTCTATGTAGGTAGGTGCTGAAAAGTACCTGAAATGATGAAAAAAAACTCGTCTTGTAAAGTTGATTATTTTCAGTTTCAAAAATTCAAAAGTGTTTGTTTACGCTGTAATTTTTTTATGGAATTCTACATATAACATCTTAAGTACCTATGTGTATAAGTATTTTAGTTCCATCAAAACAAGCATTGCTTTGTTTGGGACTAAGAATTTTTTTTTTAACTCTATGCTGATCCTGAATCGTGACCAGTTTCAGAATATTGTAAAATATTATAATACGGACGGAGTATAATTATGATTCGCGTATACCCGAGAATAACACATGACTTTTCATCATGAAAAATACAGCTGAATTGAGGAACTCCTCCTTTTTTGAATTTGTTAGAAGGTGAACGGTTTTTTTGGTAGAACGCTTCCGCTGGGTTGTTGCTTTTTACAACATCGTTGTTTTTAGGGTTTCGATCCGTAGGGTAGCGAAACCATTATGTCGCTTATTAATTTTGTTTGTCAGTCCATCATAAACCTGATCTAAGTTAGGTATATTTTTTACTTTCATTACCAAAAGGTGAAGAACAAAGGGGATTCTAATTTCAAAATGAAATAAGTTAAGAAAAATTACTTTTCCCTCCTCTTACTCGTACCTTCGAAGTTAGCAAAGAGAGAAATCTGAAATAATTATAAGTTATAGAACCATGTAGCCTGAACTTTACAGGAAAAATAAAACGAAGTCTCACACGTATAGATTCTGAGACAGTTTTGGTTTGGAAGCCTCGGTGGACGAGTCCATTCGCACTTGACCGGTCTTTGTTTTTTATAGCCTCTGTCATTTCAACACACAATAAAGTTGCTGGTTAGTTGCTATGTTAATTGTCAAGTCTATTTCAAATAGTTTTTAGTCAAGTCAGTTAATTCATCATGTCGTCTGTCATTTGTTTCAAAGTCAAAATGGTGGATATTCAGTTTAGTATTGCGAAGCGAAATTCAGTACATACCCAACCCAATATACATTTATTCCAATGGCTCACACTTTATGCTACAACCTCAAATATTATTATAAATGCGAAAGTAACTCTGTCTGTCTGTCTCGCTTTCACGCCAAAACTACTAAACCGATTTGAATGAAATTTGGTACACAGATAGTCTAGAGCCTGAGAAAGGACATAGGCTACTTTTTAATGCGAAAAAAGGGATGTAAGCGGTTGCAAGGGGTGGGGGGGGGGGGTGAAAGTTCTAACTGAAATAACTGTCAGTTGTTTGACAGTAAGAGTTTGAATGACAGAACAACGTCTGTCGGGTCGGGTTAGCTAGTATCTATTTAATAAGTTTGATGTTTGGATTAAGCGTAGGACTTTTGTTTTTATTTAGATATAGTATCGGTAACTTGTATCTGTGTCTGATGACTAGTATCTGATGAATATAGTAGGTTATGTGACTATAGGATGTTTAATTAAAAAGTTCTGGGGGCTGTTGAGCTTTTTGCTGATGGTTAAGATCACGTGAAGTGCAAATAAACTGAACAACCACACCGTAGTATTTATTTACTCCATATGATTTCAAACATTACGACCTTCTTAATTATCACCCAGACTGTGTGTTGATAAAATTCTCATTCCGTTCAACGCATGTTGACAAATATTTACGGTTAGAATATACTTACTAATATAGGTAATTATAATTTAAAAGGTATGGCTAGTGGGTCAAGGTGTCAACCTTTTGGGTGTTAAAACTACTTTTACTGCCTTATAATATTTTTAGAAGATTTGTTTAGCCCACGTTAAGTATTACTAAGAGGAATGTCTCCAAACTAGCTCAGAGTGTAGGTGAAAATTAAATCTAAAATCTTAAATTAAATCCTAAAAAATTTTGTACCTCTCTTTTAAAATCGCAATATAATACTTCTTATTAGTTATACATGATAAGGTTCCAAGTTTAATTCAGCTCCAGTCTTGATAAACCAACAATTATGATTTTGATACGCACTATCATATCACTGATTAATATTATTCGTTAGTCCAGTGTTTCTTATAAGTGTATCCAAACATGTGGTTAATTTTAGCGGTGCTTGCTTTTTCCAGCCCTTTCGTCACCGGTAAGATAAATAAAACTAGAAAATTACAGTTACATATAATTAAAAAAAATTGCTGCTCCTATAGAAGTTTTTTTGTCAATTAAACCAGCTCATAAGGCGATGTAGTCTGTTAGAGAAATAGTAGAGCACTAAATACTGAGAACTCTACGCTACACCTAAGTTTATGACCTGAATTACTTTTTTTGTGACTTAGGTAAATTTGGAACTTTCGAACAAGACTATGGATACGTAACGGTTAGAGAAGGGGCTCACATGTTTTACTGGCTCTTTTACACAACTGCTGATGAACCAAATTACACAGATAGGCCTCTGATCGTCTGGTTGCAAGGAGGTCCTGGTGGCTCGTCCACCGGCATAGGAAACTTCGAGATTCTAGGACCCCTAGATTTGTCTTTACAAGAGAGAAACACATCATGGGTAAGATTTCTTCGCCATATGTCTAAGAATGGTACAGTTTTCCGATATATTATTTAGTCAGTTTGATTTTAGGTAAAAAACTTCAACGTGCTATTCGTGGACAACCCAGTTGGGACAGGATACAGTTATGTAGATAGTAGTAGCCTACTTACAACTACTAATGATGAGATTGGTAAGCAGGTATAAAACAGCATTATAAAAATCAACTCGTCCTTGATAAAATATTAACCGTTTCCTCAACAGCTTTAGATTTTGTTGAACTGATGCGAGGATTTTATGACAAGAACCCTGAATTTAAAGGAGTGCCGCTATATATTTATGGGCAGTCGTATGGCGGAAAAATGGCTATAGACATGGGCATTCGTATGCATGAGGTAAGCTCCAGTTAGAACAGTCAACTCATCTATCCGTGTTTTGAAACAAGGTCTGTGCTTAAATTATGTTTTAGGCAGAAAATGCCGGAACCATTGAATCTAACCTAAAAGGTATCGCTATGGGCAATGCCTGGATCTCCCCTGTAGATGCTACGCTTACCTGGGGACCATTGTTACTGGCAGCTGGTTTAGTGGACCAGGCCGGCTATGATAACATTCAAGCTAACGCCAAAGAGGCCGAAAGGCTTTTCAACGAAGGGCTGTATAGGGAGTCCAGCTATCAGTGGGGTGCTACTCAGATGGCAGTTTTCAGTGCCACAACGAGGGTGGACTTTTACGATATCCTCACAAAAATGGAGGTTCCTAATAGTGTTAACGATACAATGCTAAGTGCTGAAGGTAATTCAATATTTACTAACTAGTAGCCTTTAAATAAACTATTTCAAAATTTATATTTAAATAGGCAAAGCAGTGTTTTTATTATATTATTTGAGGTCTCCCGATATTAAATTTAGAGCTCAAATTTTTCATCTTTTGAATTTTAGAATTCTCCAGAAACATTATGTTAAGAGACGGGTCTCAACCAACAACAAATGATGAATGGAATCTAAATACATTGATGAACACTATAGTGAAGGAGGCTCTTGGGATCCCCGAACATGTGGTGTGGGGATCACTGTCCAACTCAGTGTTTGACGTCCTGCGGGGAGATTTCATGAAACCGGTTACTGATGGAAGTGCGTATATTGAGTTAATTATAGAACTGTTTATGAACTTTTACACCGATAAAATAAGCCACCGTATATTTTTACGTTTCAGTTGAAAAGTTACTCAATGAAACGGACATTATCTTAACCAAATACAACGGAAATCTAGATCTCATTTGTGATACTCCAGGTATGTTACCAAATAGACTGATATTTTAAAATAAAAAAAGACATTGTGGACTTAGACAAAACAACTATGTTGGCCGTGACACAAAGGTTTGTTTTCAGTGAGGATCGAACCCACGACCCACAGCACAAAAGACAAAGCTAATCCTGGCTGAGATGCCTGTCCCAATAAAAATATTGCTACTACGATATTACCTGGTAAGGCAGTGTTATTTTACATAGTCCAAATCAGTGTATTATTCAATCCCCCTTTAGAACCCTTTTATCTCTAAAGCTTGATAATGTGTTTGTCTCAATAACATAGTTATTACCTACCAGGGCAGATCCTCTGGGTAGACCGACTGAAGTGGGCAGGAGCTGATGCCTACAGGAACGCACCACGATTGCCTATCTGGGAGGATGGAAAACTGGAGGGGTACTACAAGGCGTATGGAAACTTTAGATTCTTCTGGATTAACATGGCTGGGCACAGTGTAAGACTGCTTTAGAATTATAAAGGCGGCTTCAACATAATTACCAAAAAAAAGTTATCAAGTCTTAAAAATACTGCTAATGTTCCAAAATAGTATTCCGTCATTCAAAAAAAAGAAAGTGATTGATTTTTTTTCTAAATTCAGACCGCTGTGTTATTTGAAAACATAGAAAAAGAAGAGTTTGAAAGAGATTAGCAAGGAAAACTCACATCTTTTTGTCTTAATTGTAGGTACCAAGAGACAACCCTGCTGGAACAAATGCATTCCTTCGTGATATGACCAATTTTGGATAAATGAACAAAAGTATTAGGTATTATACGAACAAGAGGAGTTGAAAATAAAATAAAAAAAATTAGGTTGTACATTTTTATTTTATTATCCCTTCGCTCTAATATACACGCAAGTATTTCTATAGTCAACAACTACCTACCTTTTTATGATAAATAGGTTTATTTTGTCTGATTCTGATGAAGATTTATTTGGCAAGTCACATGATACATTGTCTCTTGCTATTAGTTGACTACATTAGGTAGTCACGCGCAATAGAAGTAAGTAGTAGTGTTTTACCGAAGATTATAAAATTAGCATGTTTAGGTAATGTAGAAGTCGAGTGAGCAGGAAGGTCTACTGCTAATCATACCTACTTTTTTTTGAATATTGTAGGTAAATTACCATCAAGTTTTATAATACAGTGAAGAGCAAATATTTCATCCATAAAAACTTGAATACCGTGGTAACCATAACCATGTATGTTAGCTATGTGCAATAATTTATGCTTGATATACATAAAAGTAATTGTTAAATTGTATTATTATCTTGCATAATTTTTCTATATTCAAGTTTCTATAGATGACCCGGAGTTTATTTTATACGGAATTCAGGACACTACGAGCATCAGCCTAACAAATAATTAATAAACAGGTTGGATCTGGATTATTTGTACAGCGTCAGGAGCCACATTTTACATGTTACAAGTCATGAAGATTAGATTTCTCTATCTGTCTAATAAGCTATCAACTCAGTGTAATTTCTTTCGTAAATTGATTACTGGGTAATCTGGCTAGTACATAATGTACATGTAGGTAGGTAAGTAGATATAATAACTGAATATTGATAGGAACGGATAACACTGATAGTAGGTACCTTCAGTTTAGTTTAATAATTTTCAGTGTACAGTTTTAATTTGCTGCTAAAATGACGAGTAGGACTGTTATAATAGTTTCTGTATTAGTATCAATATTTGTGGCTGCAGGAGTAGCAGTTCTAATATGGTGGTTAGTACGAGATCCAGTCAACTTTACAGTTATAGGTAGGTAAGTTCATGTAACATTTTATTCGGCGTTCTAAAAATGGAATGGTATTTACTAAACTTGTACTTTAACGTGAAAGTAAAACAAAAAAATATGTAGATTACATTTGGATATAATCAAAGAGATACAAAAATTGATAATAATATCCAGAATCTGCCCAGACACAGAAATATGACCAAAGAATATGCCTTTTGATGTTTTATCAATCACGATATCTGTGTAACACAGATTATATAATACTAATAATAACAAAATGAAAATGGTACATGAATCCAGAACATGGAGACGACCCTTCGACGCGATGACTCCATTCGGTCGCAACTTGCAACATACGATCACCACGGCTCTGATTCCTTGTAGCTTCTGCAGAGGTTTTGTAAAAAAATAAAAAGAAAACTATTGCTTTATAAAGGAAAATTTAAAATTAAAAACAACTAGGTATATACTCAAAATAAGCAAAAAAAAAGTTCCCTCGGGGTTGCCACATGGTGTGCCTGAAAGGACTTACCTACGAAGGGTTTCTTTATACTTGAGAAACATGAACCGTAAAATCCTTAGTGATTTTTTTCATGTCATTCATAGAAAATCGCCCATTTCACTTTTGATACAGCTGCCCTTGAATTAGTTCGAGCGCGTTTAAGTCTTTTGTAAGGGATTTGATGCATTGCACCAATTTATTAATACAAAATAATGCAATGCAACAGGACATTATAACATTTTGACAGGCGTCATGGCTCAGTCGGTAGTAGCTCTGCCTTCCGTGCTGTGGGTCGTGGGTTCGATCCCCACCGAGAACAAACATTTGTGTGTTGTAAACATAGATGTTTGTTCTGTGTCTGGGTGTTTCTATGTATTATAAGTATGTATTTATAAAAAAAATGTATGTATGTATTCTATCAGCCATCTAGTTTCCATCGTACAAGCTTTGCTTAGTTTGGGACTACAAGGCGTTGTGTTAAGTGTCCGTGAATATTTATTTATTTATTTATTATTTTCATGCACGGTAGACATACTCTAAGACCTCTTACGATCTCCTCGAGGATTTATAAGGGTAATCTGAGCACGTCCAAACATTTTTTTTGAAATATAAGTAAAAGAGTAAGTTACAACACTACAATGATTATAATAACTAATGATAGATGGCATTTTCTAAGATAAATATTCAACAAACCATTATGACTAAGATCACGAGTTAGGTCAGTTATAGGGAAAGAACCTACCTACCGTTTAAAGCAGTAGGTACGTAATACTATAATAATATACTCTTATCTTTTCATCTTATATTATATTTTACTGCGGTACCTTTTGTACATAAGTGAGTTATATGATGTAATTTACAATTTCAGCGCTGGAAGACAACGTGTTCGATGACGTCACATACTCAGCGGCACTAACTAGAATCGATGACGTAGGCGATGTGTTCTGGTGGTTCTACCCCACTACAGCAGCTGCAGCTGCCTCTAAGCCACTGCTAGTCTGGTTGGATGGAGTGACGGGCCTACCGCCGAGCATGCTGGCCAACTTTGGCATGATTGGTCCTTATGACTTTAATATGAACAAGCGTGAAAACTCTTGGGCAAGTACCTTCTTTTTATTGCCTTAGCACTTTCTCTTGTTTGCGTTCACTATGGTGTTGCTTGCAATATAGATGCCTACCTCATGCTTGAATCATGGAATGACACGACACGAGATGACCAGACCAGTATATTTTTTTAAATAAGATAGCTCGTCATTAGTGTGCTATTCCAACTTGGCTTACTTTTAAGAGATTTCAGAACACGTGCTCAACAAAAGATAACACAGTTTCTTATTTTTTGAAGACCGCGTTTGAAAAAACTATTTTTTAAATCAGCTTTTATGAATAAATGGATTCCAGATTGACCAATACAACTTGTTGTTTGTGGATGCACCCATTGGCACAGGATTTAGCACACCCCTGAACGTCGACGCCATACCGAAGACACTTGATGATAACGGTGAGAACCCTAAGGAAGTAGTTTTCAGTTGAAGTAGGTTTATCTATACTTGGCAAACCTCTTTTGATATTATGTACTTAAAGGGCATTTTATCACCAACAAAATTATGCCCATTGACCCTCAACTTTAAGACAACTACTCAAAAGACCGTTAAATAATATTAGTTAAGTACTCTGTATGTTGCGGCATCGTTGGGTCATTGCTGATTCAAGGCGTTCCAGTTTCATCTAAAGTAGTTTCATTCCCTTTGATTCAAAAAGAAGATACTAAAAGCCAATTGAATCTCTGCCAAAAATAACTAGCAATACTACCCTCTGTAGCCAAAATATATTATTATATTCATAAAACACATAGGGTGATGGCAGTCCAAAATTATAAGTACATACTTAGCGTAACCTTTTTTTTTGTTTTCAGCTGATCATTTGCTCACGACACTACGATCGTTCTTTAGTACGCACAGAGAGTACCGCAATGCACCCTTGTACATCTTTGGACAAGGCAGCGGAGCACAACTGGCACTAGCCATGGCTGATCGCCTTCCTGATGTAAGCAATGGAAGCAATACTGTAATTCCTACACATGCCATAAACATTAAACATCCCATCAAATATCTAGGTTTTGAAAACTTTCATAGTATACGTCTTATAGACACGACCAAAAAATTATACCTAGGTACCATGGTTTTTCGCTTTGACTATGTTGCATGACGTCACCACCCTACTGAAATGTCGACATAATAATATCAAATCAATATATATAAAACTCTTTTGAAGCTGACAGAGAATCAACGCACAGGCTACACCATAAGGTATGAAATTTGGAGGGTAGTATCCTTATATAGTGTAGGGGCGCACTAAAAAAGGAATTTTGAAAAGTCGCACTCTAAAGGGTCTAGAACGCGAGCAACGCCGCGGGCGACGGCTAGTTATACAATAAAGGTACCTACAATACATTTTGTAATAGCCTGCCAAGAGCTTAAATTATATAAATTACAGGTAAAATTCATTCACAACTTACAAGGCGTGGTGCTAGCCAACGGGATTGTTTCACCAGCTCTTGTGCTCACAAAACTCGGCTTTTACCTCGAAGAACTGGCCTACATCGACGATAACGGCCGAGCTGCTATAGAAAACCTATCAGATGAAACTTCCTCATTGGTCCAGCAAGAGAATTTTGGAGAAGCCTTGGATAAGTTCCTGTCACTGGGAGAGTTTGTCAATGAGGCTGGCGCGGTGGCTGTCAATTTAGGATATATTGTCCAAAAGCTTACAAATGCTACTGAATCAATTCGTGGTATGGACTCCTACCTTACGCTAACAGAATGGTTTTTTTTTAATTTCGTTAGATCACTTAGGTACGTACCTCAAATGTTTTTTTTATATCCAGGCCCGGACTATTTTGGGCAAATGGCATATTTGAGAAGTTTGACATCCGATGCGTACTCATTCATGGACACCATAGCCAGCGCTTTGGGCATACCCGATATCACCTATGACGGCAGTAGAAACGAGGCCCTTGCTGCTGTTAGGAACACGTTTATGATTCCAGCTGTTGATAAAGGTAAATCCGGGAAGCTTTTTATTGAGTACTATTTGAGTGAGAACTGTAGAGATTTTTTTGTTTTGTTTAGGGCCCTAGTTACGCTACCTGCCTTAGGAAAGTAGGTACCTACCCTACCTAAGGGCACTCAGCCAGTTCTTACTTACATACTTAGATGTGATTATGCAGGTTTAAACTAGGAAAACTAGGTAGGTACCTACATAATTTATTTTACATCTTTAATTTCAGTTGAAAATATTCTTCAGAATTCTGACACAACTGTGATTATCTACAATGGAAACCTAGATGCAGTTTCTAATACACCAGGTACTTCCCATATTTTATAGTAAAAAAAGTTCGATCAAACAAGTTTTTTTTCAAACAATATTTTTTTAAAATGTAGAGTCGATTGTAAAGTTTCATGAAAACGCCATCTATCATCGGGTAGCTCTACTAATACACCACTTCCCCGCAACCTACTCCCGTTCAAAATAGCCGGACTAGTTATAGGTAAAATCAATAAAACAATTTATGAAAAATTTCAGGCCAATTAGAGTGGGTAGACAATTTACAATGGGATGGCCATGAGAAGTTTACAAACAGCACCCGGGAAACGTTTGTCGTGAATAGGATCATCGAAGGTTACTTCCGCGTTACTGATAGACTGAAGTTCTATTGGATGAATGCAGCTGGAAAATCGGTGAGTTACGTCCTAGACTCGTTACCTCTACCACAGATCTTATGATAGTACTAACCTACTACCTAATGATGTTATGTATCCAGGTGGCGCGTGACAGTCCTGTGGCGATGCGACGGTTGTTGCAATTAATTACTGGACACTAATAAAATGTATAACAGGACTATGGATGGAATGTCTATCTACCTACCTAAGTATTAGGTACTTAATATAAAAATATTTACATAATAACAAAGTTTTTTAATAAAAAATCTGAATTGTTTTATCCCGTTTGACCACCCTAATTTTTTTTTCATAAAGGTACCACCTACCTAGTTTCCTTCTACCTACCTACCGACTAGCAATTTTACAACAATCTAGCTAATTACTAATAAAATTATTCCTCAACTTTCCGGATGATTGAGGTACCCCTAGGTATTTATGTATAGGTACCTACCTACCTAGTTAGAAACTACGCCATAGAGATGGGATGGGACTTCACCGCTGTGAACACACCATCGACTGGAAATACACACAGCCTTCGCTTGCTATTGTGCTAATTGTTCGGCACCATGTTATTCGGTATTATTCCTCGTCTATGATATTCTGGTTCTTCCGAGATATCAACATCACAACCCTAGAATACCTCAGATTATAAAAGTATTAGCAACGCATCCAATCCAAACTACTCTGAGGAGCGAACAAAAAAAAAGCATCCAATCCAACCGTATCTGTGGGTAAAACGGCTTAATCAATCAATGTCAATGTCATGTTTATCTGTCTGTCTCTGTCAGCATTCTTCCGCCCAAGAAGAAGAAGCTGACCGCTGAGGCTGAGTTGAGTTCGCTGTTTCAAGTTTTTCTTTATTTTGACCTAGCAGAATAATATAATAACTATGTACCATTACATTAACCAATAAATAATACAGCTGCAACACGTTCACTGGTGCAGTCAGGGCTCTCGCAGTGAATACATTTTGTTGGTATAGCCAACGCGAAAATGGCTGATATTCTTGATATACTGGATATCGAGGTCCCAGGAGCCGCCGAGATCACCAGGGACAGTATAATCCACGGTGACAGGAATAAGAAGAAGTATGTGACGACCAAGGCTGTAAAGAGGCCTGAGGGTATGCATAGAGAGGTCTTCGCTCTGCTCTACAATGACAACAAAGAGTTACCGCCGATGCTGCCGACTGACACAGGTATTCGACCATGAAACTCTTGTTTAACGATGCAGTACTTAGCACATAAGTGATGTTTTCAAATCCTAAGTAGACAAAAACCCATTTAGTATAATTATGTAAGTGCTTCCAAGTCAAGTTATAGTTGGTCCATTTATTATTATTTGTTTCAGGGAAGGCTTACAAACAAACTAAAGCTAAGCTTGGTATGCGCAAAGTGCGGAAGTGGGTGTGGGCTCCATTCACTAACCCAGCTCGCAAAGATAATGCTGTATTCCATCACTGGAAGAGGGCCTCGGATGAAGCTAAAGAATATCCTTTTGCTCAATTCAACAAAGTAGGTACATCACAATAACAGCTTACTAGTCCTGTCCCTACACCGAGAGGAACATAGGATTGTTTGATTCGGATTGTCAATGTATTTTGTATTTATAAATTTTAGTCTGTTATGAATAAATTATGCATGGGAGCTGGTAGGACAAGGGATTGGAAGAAATCAATAGTGAATTCTTACTAATATAGCAATAAATATCAGTTGTAAACAGTAATATTGATTCCATTTCCAGCAAGTATCAATAGCATCATACTCCGAGTCTGAATACAATCAGTACCTGAAGTCTGAAGACTGGAGTCAAGCCGAGACTGATCATTTGATAGACCTCTGCCAGAGATTTGACTTGCGGTTTATTGTAATACATGATCGTTGGGACCGAGCCGCATTCAGGGATCGAAGTGTTGAGGACTTGAAGGAGCGGTACTATGGTATTTGTGCCACTTTGAGTAAGGTGAGCCAAATCAATATTATTATGCTAAAAACATTTTTAATAATAGAATAGAATGTATTTATTTTGTTATTTTTACAAAAGTATGTATTATAAAATTAAATCTTAAAACTATAAACAAAAATAGCCACCACTCAGAATGGTGCCAGGGCAGGATATGTACCCTGCCTAGGTGCTGGTTTTCTAATAACTATAATAGTAGGTAGTACTTACCTTGAAAAGACTAATGGGTCTATTTACAAAGTAAGTAAATTCCAATGAAGTAAAATATCTGAAAACATCAATATTGTTGATAGAAAGTTTATTGCAAGTTCTTTTATAATGTTTTTATTTTGTAGGTGAAAACAAATCCATGGTCAAACACAGTGACGGTGGTGAATGGCGAGAAAAGGATATATCAATATGATGCTGAGCATGAGAGAAAAAGAAAGGAACAACTCAGAAGACTCTTTGATAGGACTCAAGAACAGGTACCTTATTTTTAACCTACTAAGTACCTACATAAAGTTTGGCCCTCTGAGTGTTTTGGTAACAATCAGATGGTAAAAGAAGTATTTTTTTATACAACTAAATGATGGAACAAGCCAATGATGTAGGTAGGATGTTTGGGATCCAGATGCAGAAGTAGATACAACAATGTGACTTCCTAGATAGAATTCTTAGGTTTTCTGCAAAATTAGGGCTCTAGCGCCGCCAATGCGGTATGTTCCAAATATATGTTTGGACATGAGACTAGTAATATATTCGTTTCTATAGATTGAAGAAGAGCAAATGCTACTCACCGAGTTGAAAAAAATCGAAGCGAGGAAACGTGAACGAGAGCGTAAAACTCAGGATCTGCAGAAGCTGATATCGAGAGCAGACAGTGGTACAACTCAACCACCACAAAACACTAGTGCTAATACTGAGGGAAATGTTACTCCAAGCTCTAACATAAACTCAGCAAGACGACATGACAAGAAACTGCACAAGAAAAAAGTTCCCGCGCAACCGAGGCCTGTGAGGGCTCCCGAGGCCGTGGTAAGTTTACCTATTTACTACCTATTAGTTGAAAAGTTTGACGAACTAAATGATTTAGGATGGTTTAGCAGGGTTTGGGACATACTCATACTTATCCATGTTACTAAATTTAATAGCATCACTTTAGTATGATGTATGTCTTGCGAATCTCTCCCCACCGCTGGTGGAGCGTTTCATTACATTCGCATTCCCCAATCTGCAAAATATAACATTCGTAACGAATGATTCTGAGCTTTCTCCATCTAACAATGTCTTCAGTGCAAAAAGTACGGTCTTACGACCTACTCCCGTTATCTGTCCGTCCGCCGTCCGCCCGCTGGTCGTCATTCAAGGACCTTTGTACCCCGTAGGTTGTCAGTTCTGCGAGCTATACTTACAAAATTAAATGCAGTAGTGTAAATACGTAGGTATACTTATTAGTACCTACTTAAAACTTTATTTTTTCAGACTGTTGAGTGGTCAGGCATAAAGTTCCCCGAAGCGCGATCAACCGGAGTGTGGTTACGATCACAACGCATGAAACTGCCGCCAGGAGTCGGCCAACGGAAGACGAAGGCTATCGAACAAGAACTCAAACTTATGAATATTGGTAAGATTATTCATAGTTGATGGCAACTATCTTCTAAATGCAGTTTTAATAGAGGTTTCCAGTAGAAAATGTTACTTTATTCACAGAACAATTTTGTCAGCCGTTACCCCTAAACAGCCGACATTCTCGGTTTAGGTATTTGTATTCAAAGTCTTCTGTATTTAAATGTAAGTTAAATACATCTAGCTAATTCCTTATTAAACGAAACAGACATACCTACCTACATGTTATACTTACTTTTTCATTATACCTATGTGTTATACTTCTTCATTATATCTTTCACAGATATCGCACCAACGCCTACAGAAGCGGTTTGCAAGCACTTCAATGAGCTGCGCTCTGATCTAGCTTTAGTCCTCGATTTGAAGAACGCGCTGGCATCTTGCGAATTTGAGCTACAGGCTTTGAGGCATCAGTATGAGGCACTCAACCCTGGCAAGGTTAGTTAACCAAATAAAATGTCACTGATTAACATAAAAAACCATTAATTTTTTTTATTTTAGTTTTTATAGGTACTTTGTTATTTGTCACGCAAATGTTTTTTCTAAATGGGGATCGAACCCACGACTCACAACACGGAAGGCAGAGCTATTACTAACTGAGCTGACTGTGACGCCTGTCAATGTGTCCTAACCAGATAAGTAATCAGACAAAATGTTTTTGCAATCGAAAGGACATAAAAATATTGATAAGTAGGTAAGGTAGCATCTCAAATAAAGTCTGTCTATAAGTCGATTACGAATGCCGCCGTAGAGATCTCGAGCGCAAGCTCCCACTTTGCAGTCACACCTCCAATCAGCCTGTTGTATGCTAATTGTAATTTCTTTTTACAGACACTTACCATTCCTTCATCGATTTGCAACACATCAACTGACAGTGAGACTAAGCCAATGGGAGAGATCATAGATGTGGTCGGCTCACCAAGTGCTCACAACATAACTATATAGCGAGGTGCCAAATGCAGTGCTTTGAAAAAGTGATTGTGCATAATGAACTTTCAAATGAACTAGATTAAAATTAAGTTTTTCATGTTGTCATAGAAGGTATAATATGTAATCATTGTAATATAATTAAATTGTATAAGTAGTCTTGGAATGTTTCAACACAACATAATTTAAGCATTAGGGCTGCTATACAGCCCTCTAGTTAGTCATTATTTATATTAATTCATTAATTAGTATTCATAATATTGTATCTTCCCAGCCTTGTAATAAAGGAAATATTCATCATAATGTAATGTTTCTCTTTAAATTCCTACTTAGTCATTTTTAAAACAATAACCAGAACAGTTCTTGTTTTAGTTCAATTAAATCATAGTGAAACTACTAGCATTGTCTCTTAGGTCATGTTTAATAGATACCTTACATCTATAAAATATCTTAGACTAAATGGCTCCCTTGGGAGCACCGTATGCATCAGGCATCCTTTCAATTGTGTATTTATGCTCAGCAACATACATTATAGGAACACCAGGAATCTTGCGTATCCTTCGTTTCAAGTCTTTATCATTTGTTGCTACAATGTAACACTTGTGTTGAGTTACTCTTTGTACTATACAGTCATCAGCATATGTCCCTTTGTGCATACAAGCAACTCTTTCAAACCGTGGATCTTTTATTATTCGTAGTGCAACTCTATATTTTCTGCCAAGTTTTTCCAACTCACCTAACACACAGTCGGTTATGTATGGTATACACTTTGCATATAAACAGTCCATCATATTCTGGATGATGTCGAGTTTGTTCTTTATCGAGAAGTTAATGAAGTTAGTATCTATGAGGACATGGTAAGGTGGACCTAGTTGTGTGTTGTACTGAAAGAATAATGCAGAGCTTGATTGCTGCACCTCTCTTATCTTCATTTCGTTTGGGTCTTCTTTCTTCTTTTTAGGGGCACTTCGCTCACTTGGTTTAATCCTTGGATCCTTGGGGCTTATCATCTTCTTCATCTTAGCAAACCTCTTTTCTACTATCTTGCGAGTTTTCTTTTGCTTTCCCTGAACAAATACAAAGAAAATAAACAAACAGTTCTACAAAAACTTATGCGAAGGTATGCAATTTTTATAGGTATCGCTTACCATGTTTAGCTGCCTATCTTAAAACGTTTTTGTTCGTTTCGGGAACTGAAGACTTAATTTTCTGTTGGTTGGTATGTATTGGTACTGCTGGTAGATGCTAGGTGCGTTTACAAAACATAACCTAACCTGAAAACCAAAATAATGCTGAAAATATGTTTTCAAAGTGAAATCCACACACACCAAAACCAACCAAAACCTTCTTCTTCTTCTTTTGTTGCTATGGCTGTTCGGTGGCGGGGGTTGCCACGAATTTGCCAATGTCAGTGTTTTTTGGCGTTTACTGGTTTACTAATCTTTTAACAAAAGGCGGAGATCTGAGTAGGTAGGTTAAGAAAAATGACCGGTGAAGAAGGGAGACTCTAAAAAGTTGATTTGTCAAAATAGATACGTACGGCATATAAATAATTAGGTAGGTAATAATAGTAGGCACTTATTTAGGTATATACATATATATAAGTTATTTACAATTTTATTTTATTGGTAGTTATAAATTTACACAATATTTTAATAAAAGGAGAGAATACAAGAGATAACAGAAGTTTAGATGTAAAAGGACGTGGGATTTCGAGGGGAGTGAGATCGTACAAAGATAGCCGCAGCCTTGGGCAGGAGAATAGAATATGGTCAACACTTCCCTCGTCTAAACCACATTCACATAAGGAGTGGTCCCTGATCCTTATTTTAGCTAAAAAAACTGGTGTGCAGACATGGCCTAAGCGAAGTCGACAAATGGTTGATGTTGTTATTTTATTAGCCAAACGAAACTTAAAAAACCAAGGTCTAGATGGAATTTCTGGTTGAATATCACCGTAGTGTTTGCCTTTCAAGTTCCTGGACGACACCCACATCCGTGACCACGATGTGGTCAAATGGGACTTAGGGACAACACATAGATCATGAGCATAAATTTTAAGATGGTCATGAGAACCTGTATGAATAGCCTGCTTTGCGCACGAATCTACCGTTTCATTGCCAGGAATTCCGGAATGACCAGGAATCCATGCCAGTACAATATTTAATCCAAGTTCTTGACATCGGAATAGCGATTCTCGAATTTTTAGAATGATAGGAAAATTAGACTTAGAGCGGAAAGGATTAGAAAGTATAGACTGAAGGGCACTTTTAGAGTCTGAGAAAATAATACAGTTATTTAAATTATGTGACTGAATAAACAATATACTTTCAAGTATAGCTATTGCTTCTCCTGTAAACACAGAAGTAACGGAAGGGCATTTGAAATTTAAAATTATTTTAGTAGATGGAATCCATACTGCTGAGCCTACGGGACTCGAGTCGTTAAGCTTGGAGGCATCTGTATAGATAGGACGCCATCCACTGTATGTATTTTCCATAAGATAATTAAATTCATTTTTTGCATTGGTAGAATATTTATGAATACCAAAATCTAATAATACATTGGGTTCGAAAACTAAGGCTTCATACGGGATGGAAAAAAGAGGGAATGATTGGGATTGGATAACGGGGTAAGGAAGGTGAGAATATTTTCTAAAACTACGAATTAGGCAAGGTATTATGTCCTGATTATCATCAATTTGGGGTTCTAATAAGAGAAATAAATCATTTAGGATTTGGAGAAGAGGATGTTGAGAATTTTGGACAAGTTTGAAAAGGAATCTATCTGAAAGATACTGTCTTCTGAGGGAGAGTGGAGGTTCAACACATTCCACCTGCATGGCGTTGATTGGAGAAGATTTCATTGCACCAATGATTATTCTGAGGCATCTGGACTGGACCCTGTCCAGAATCCCCAAAGCTAATTTTGTACTTGGGTCTAAAAGAAAAGATCCATAATCCAAATGGCTTCGAACGATAGCATTATAAAGGAGTTTCTGACAGTAGGGGTGTGAGCCCCACCAAACACCAGACAGGGAACGGAGGACATTAATGTTCTTTTCGCATATATCCAAAATGTAATTACAATGAGGAATTCCTGATAACCTCGAATCTAAATGAACACCTAAAAACTTTGTACTTGAAAGCTGTTGGATTCGTTCATGTTCAATATATAAATCAATAGATGGAGTATTTCGTTTTTTGGAAAAAATTACACAACTACTTTTGGTAGCTGAGATGGACAGACCATGGTCTTTCAACCAATCACCCAAAAGGGAAAGGGCTGTGTTAAGATTTTCTTTAACGTCACAAATGGAATTTGATCGAACATACAAAGCTAAATCGTCTGCATATTGAAGAACTTTACAAAGTGGAGTGATGGAAGAATCAAGGTCGTGAGTGTAAAGACTGTATAATAGAGGACTTAGCACTGAGCCCTGAGGAAGGCCCTTCCATATACGTCGAGCGGGAAAGAATGAACCCTGGTGTTTTATCAAAATTTGCCTATCCATTAATAAGTTGCTTATGTAACGAACAATCCTCACAGGGATACTCAGCTGGAGAAGCTTGTTCCTGAGTATTGGAAGAAGGACGTTATCGTATGCCGAAGTAATATCTAGAAAAACCGCTACCAGTGATTCTTTCTTTAAAAAAGCAATGCGAATATCAGAGAAGTAATCAGACTTAAACTATCCATAGTACTCATGCCTTTTCGGAAGCCAAACTGAGTTTTAGATAGAATACCTTTGCTCTCCACGATCCACTCAAGGCGAAATTTAAGCATGTGTTCAACAATTTTAACTAAGACCGAAGATAAAGCAATAGGTCTATAAGAATTTGGGTCTGAACGACTCTTTCCGGGTTTGCATATTGGAATAATAATTTGAGTTTTCCATTCATCCGGAACAACTCCATTTTCGAAGAAGATATTAATCAGTTCCAAGTAGTATATTTTAACGCTATCAGGGGAGTGAACTAAAAATGAATACGGAATCCCATCAACTCCAGGGGATGAATCTTTTAATCCGTCTAGTGCAAGATTTAATTCATTAATAGAGAATCTATTGTCAAAAATGGAAGATGGTGGAATGAAAGATGGGGGAGAAGGAACGGAATCTATATTAGGTACAGAGGTTGGTGATAATTTATTACTAAAAGGAACTACCCACGATGTGGGATCATTTGATGATAGGTCTGTAGAGTTACAAGAGCCTCTAAATCGTTTGATCTGATTCCAAACTACTGAAGGTGAAGTTCTAGGGGATAAATTTTCACAAAAGTTTTTCCATCCAAGTTTCTTTTTCTTTGTTAAAACCTGTCTCGCCTTTGCTGCACAACGTTGATATTCTATAAAATGTTCAGGAGTCATTGAGTTATTGTACTCAATCTCTGCATTTTTCCTGTTCCTAATAACAGTTGTACATTCTGAGTCCCACCAAGGGTTAGATACTCTACAAAGTGTACGGGATTGTTTTTTAATGGGAAAGCACTCATCTGCAGTTTTAATAATAGCATTCAGTAGCATTGAATATGAAGAAAGTGCATTATCTAAATTTACAAGAGGAAGATTTTGAGTGGCAATGTGTAAAGCAGAAGAAAAATATTCCCATTTCTCTTTAGAAACTCCTGTAAGTCTATACTTAAGACTAGGGTTAAAGTTTTGTTGTGGGGTAACACAGTTAGACATAGTGATTATAATTGGGAAATGATCACTCCCATAAGATAAAGGCAAAGTTTCCCAGGAAAGAAGGGAAGCTAGGGAGGAGGAGCAAACCGTTAAATCAACAACACTCTGAGGGTCCTGGGACGGAAGGGCCCGACGGGTAGGAGATCCATCATTTATAACACAAAGGTTTGCCTCATCAAACATTTCTGCGAGTAAACGCCCAAATGAACTACTGTGACTAGAGCCCCATGAGGTGTGGTGGCCATTGAAATCACCAAGAAGAATGATAGGAGGAGGAACAGATGAAACAGCTAGAAGGATCTCACTAATTAAACTGGGGTTAGGCTGAGGAATGTATATTGATAAAAATGATATGTCAAATACTCTGACTGCTACTAGATTAATTTCAATGGGATGGGATGGGAGGGAAATTTGGGAAAAGGGTAGAGTGGCCCTGACAAGCAGGGCACTACCTGCGTGCCCGTCAGACCTGTCGTCTCGGAGACAGGTGTAACCTGAAATCCGAAAAGGACTTCCTGGCCTCAACCATGACTCCGAGACGGCAATGACTGACGGGCAAAATTTAGAAATTAAGTGAAGAAGTTCAGGCTTGCGCCTGCGGAGACTTCTCAAGTTCCACTGGATAATGGACACTGGATCCATTATGAGTGGTTAATGTGAAGATCTGGGAAAGTTTTTGTGCAACGTTGGACGGTAGGGATGAGTTGTTGTTGGAACACAACTCGATTAAAAGGTTTATTAGAGTTTCAATAAGGAAGCTCTGGCGATTGTCATTTGATGACTGCGTTTGAGACAATGCATGACCATTGGGGAGTGACGAGGATGGGGTGGAGATGATTGCCTGATGCGATGCTTTGTCATAAGATTTAGCCAAAGGAGCGCGAGGATGGGGCTTAGCATAGACTGTTTTGACATAGGATCGGGAGTTTGTAGGGTTGGAATGAACTTGTTGGGAGGGGTAGGAGGGCGAAAACATTTCCTGAGTCACCTCGGAAAACGAGCGTCCTAGCTTGGGGAAGTGGGTGGCAGCTTCCTCATAAGAGATACCATTTTGGGACATGAAGGCTTTAATCGACTTTTGTCTATCAAGCTCTGGGCATAACTTACTAGATGCAAAATGATTTCCCGTGCAGTGAAGACAGTAAGCCTTAGATTCTATCGTGTCGCAGCTTTCTCCTGTGTGTTCTTTGGCGCATTTAAAGCAGCGTGGTTTCGAGCGGCATTGGGCTTTGACGTGTCCAAATCGGCAACAATTTTGGCACTGAATTGTCGGCAATTGGTATATTTCCACTGGAAGAGATGTATGAAAAGAGAATACCCTATCCGGTAGGACTTGACCTCTGAATGTAAGCACTACAGCCTGAGTTGGAATCCAGGTAATCTTACCGTCTTCATTGGACTTACGATTAAGTCGTCGAGCCTTTGCTACGAAACCGCAGCCATTGGGGACTTCAAGGTTTTCGGCAAACTCTTCCATAGACATATCAACGGGGACATTTCTGACAAGACCCATACGAGTTATGTTGAATGTTGGTATGGATGCCACGTACTTGTATTGGCTTAGGAGAGTTGTATTGTCCAAGAACTTGTTGGCATCGGCGGCTGAGCGGAATTCAACTGAAACCCTATTTCTACCAATAGCTTTAATACCATCGTTGCAGATATTACCTACATGATGGTTGGCCAAAAACTGACCAAACTTGATTGGGCGAATTGTTGTACCGGCGGAAGGATCAGGGACCTCTCGAGACACATGAACGATGAAAGGACCTTTATCTGCTGTTGAATATTCTTTTACACCTATAACTAGCGTGGCGTGCAGCCAGGTTGTTTGTACAGATGCAGGGACGGGGGCTGAGTTTACATCTGCGGATGTTGCCTTGACTTTGCCGCTAGAACCACCGGACTCCTCAGAATCAACTTCCTTTCTTCGCTTACGAACCGCAGAAGGCTCGGAAGATGGATCCGGGGGGTCCGGAGGAACAGGCGGAGGATCAGGACATGGAGAAGACGACGCCGCGTCAATCTCCATTATCCCAAAAAATCCTTAGTTTTTTTTTGCCCTAAGGATAATGAGGGTAGGTCCTATCCGTTATAAAAGATAGATGCTACTATGTATAAAACTAGATAAAAGCCCAATAAAGGGCCTTGTTTTTAGGTAACTCAATACACTAGCATAAATACCTTAACAAATCAACTTAAAATTAAGCGAAATATCGCGAGAAAACTAATAAAACTCAAAAGATCTCACTCAAAGCTTGTTGCTCCAAGACGTCCAACCGAAGAAAAAACAGGTTATCCAACCAAAACCTTGCCAAAACCACACAATCCACATTTTGCCAGTGTCAAGTGGTGAATTTTAAATAATGTCAAGTCAAGATAGTGAAGTGAAAGCAACTTCAACTTCTTGGTTTGTGGCTTTTGTGGCTAGTTGTCACAATTCTGCCAGTGTCGAGTTCGAAGCAAGGAAATGAAAATCGGTAGCGTTTACGTCAATGTCACGTCAACTTTTTTTCTCTGTCATGTAGTTTTGGTGTCGGTCAGTCAGAAAACAAATCGTTCGCGGGACACGAGTTTTGACATTTTTTGAAACGACACATAGCACTTTTATTTTAATAGTTTTTCTTGTGTTATTGTGAGTATTGTTGTTTAATTTTGGTGGAATTTTAACCAATAATACTTAGGTCGTAACATAAAGTGTAAGCCATTGGAATAAATGTGTGTAAAGTGGTTTTTATGAATGTGAAAATTCGTGTTAGGTTTTGAAGAGAAAATCCACCATTTTCTTTTCAAAGCAAACGACAGCCGACTTGACAAATGACTTGACTTGACTTATTTATTACAATTTTAACACTTGACATTGGCAAAATTGTCTGTCGAAATGACGGACACAGGCCATTATTGAAGAGAAGAAGAAGAATCGTTCGCGTTCGTTGTGTTGGTGTTGCTGGAAGGAATTTTAACCAATAATACTTAGGTCGTAACATAAAGTGTGGGCCATTGGAATAAATGTGTGTAAAGTGGTTTTTCTGAATGTGAAAATTCGTGTTAGGTTTTGGAGAGAAAATTCACCATTTTCTTTTCTTCTTCTTCTCTTCAATAATGGCCTGTGTCCGTCATTTCGACAGTCAATTTTGCCAATGTCAAGTGTTTAAATTATAATAAATAAGTAAAGTCAAGTCATTTGTCAAGTCGGCTGTCGTTTGTTTTGAAAAGAAAATGGTGGATTTTCTCTTCAAAACCTAACACGAATTTTCACATTCAGAAAAACCACTTTACACACATTTATTCCAATGGCTCACACTTTATGTTACGACCTAAGTATTATTGGTTAAAATTCCACCAAAATTAAACAACAATACTCACAATAACACAAGAAAAACTATTAAAATAAAAGTGCTATGTGTCGTTTCTAAAAATGTCAAAACTCGTGTCCCCATTTTCTTTTCAAAACAAACGACAGCCGACTTGACAACTGACTTGACTTGACTTATTTATTACAATTTTAACACTTGACATTGGCAAAATTGTCTGTCGAAATGACGGACACAGGCCATTATTGAAGAGAAGAAGAAGAAGGGAAGGTGGTGCAGTTGAAAAAAATAGAAATCTCTCTCAACTCAACTTCAACGATCATCTTGAACGAGGATGTCTTCTCAATTAACTGCGATAGAACTCCTCAAATTGGGAGATGCCGGAAGAAAGAAGCCATGGGTGAATTATTACTGGGGTCCATTGTTAGGTGTTACTCTGGGAGTCGGTGTAGGCTCATACATTAATTACCAAACCAGGAGACCTGTGTTCAGCGGTAAGCATTACATAATACTATCTTTAGAAACAAACAATATACCTACTTACTTAACTGAAAGTTGGTTTCGTCACTGTCTAAATTTCCATTTATTTTCAGGCATCCAAAAACATATTTTTGCAACTATCGGATTTACCATGCTTTTTACATACATTGCTAAAAAGCGTGAAGATTATTTCGCTGAGAAAGATGCAGTCTACAGGCACTATATTGAATTGCACCCAGAAGATTTCAAAGAACCAGGTAGGTACCTAATTTGATAAACTATGACAAAGCCAGCATCTGTTTCCAATTCAACTGATTTGCATTTTATAAAAATCTTCAACAATGTAATTTTGTTTCAGATCGCAAGAAGTTAGCTGAAATTTTAGAACCTTGGATCCCAGTCCGTTAATAATTTTATTCATTTAGAACTAGTTTATCATCGTAAAGTGAGTTAAAGCTGTTTATTTATTATTCAATTTTTATTTCTTCAAACATGAATACAGCAAAAACATACACAAGTGTTTATAATATCTAACCATATTTCTATCAAACATAAAAGATCATGCTAAGCCATGAAATGCTTAGCAACTGAATTCAGATCTTGATGTCTCAGGGAATAATGTTGAGATAATTCTGTAACATAATCAAACCCTACTCCGCATATGGCACAGCTATGCAAAGACTTAGAGGGCAGTGAATAATGAGGAAACACATCTTTCCGTTGATCATAAGGCAAGAGCCCATGTTCAGGTATTGTAAGTGGAACATTTGGCTTGTCACTTATCAAATGTGGAATGAGGTGTGTTGCATCTTTCATGGGTGGGGGACCGTCTTTTACATCAACACCAATGATGTCAATGTTACTGGCATTGTTGAAGTTATCTTGCAGTTTGGGTTCCTGTACTATTGGATGTTTCTTCATTTTGTGTAGTTTCTGAAATAAAAATGGAAAACTTACACCATACAATATTGTATAAAAGATCTTATTCTACACAGTATACTATACACTATTCAGTACAAAAATCAAGCTCAATCAGATTGTAATTTTATGAAGTACTTATAAAAACCTTTTTTCTAGGTAAGTAATCTTTTTTATTTTGTGACTAAAACATATTTCGTAATTCAATAAAGGTTTCAATATAAATTCCAACTTACTAAATCTCGGGCATGTCTATAAGCAGACTCGCAAAGGTCACATTTGAAGTTCTTCAGCCCCCGATGATTTGCCATGTGCCGTGTCAACTCACTTGAAGTTATAAAAGACTTGCTGCATATCGTACAAACCTGAAATTTTTTGAACATTATGAAAACTAGATTTCTCTTTCCCTGCATACAAGCACTCAAGCTATTTCTGATTTGTTTTGTTTGACTATCTGTATCTACTTACATGATCCTTCTGTCCTGTATGAATTTTCAGATGAGCATTTAGATTCCCTTGGGCTGAGAAGCGTTTACTGTAAAATCACTAAAAGTTAGATCCTACTAAATAAATCATTAATGTTTAGATGATTGTGATTCAACCACAGTATTAAACCAGCTGGACCAATTCGAATGAAACTTGAAACATTTTCTATTGAAATACTTGTTTGAAATTAGTTTCAATATTGAACCTAATTACCTACTAAACAAAATTTTAATCAGTATGTACACTTCTTATGAAACAAATATTTTTCCTCTTTTTTTAATAGATGGAACAATTCAGTCCTAAAATATTCACTCGGACATCTAGTAAATAAAAATAAATATTAGTACTGTATAGTGTATGTAGTAAATAAATGGTTAGTTACCTGCAAACTTCACATTGGAATGGCTTCTCCCCAGTGTGAACCCTCAGGTGTATGGTAAGGTTATGCTTTTGTGTGAATCTGCGTGGACAGTACATACATACAAATGGTTTCACTCCAGTATGAGTCCTGAAACATTACCCAATATCACAGAATAGACAGGTTTAATCATTCATAACAATAGTGTGTTGTGGTTGTGAAACTTTGCACTAACCCACACAAATTGAAGCTGAAGAGCCCATTGGCCTAGCGCAGCACCTGAATCTGCCTGTAGAGGTGCCTCTACATTGTTTATGAATTCGAGGGTTAGTTACCCTCAAGATACCTTGTGCATTTCTAGGAGTTAATCACAGCTATGGTCAAACATTACATTTTGCAGTATATTTTTTCATACATGCAAGGCAAGTTGCAAGAGCATCACTACTATTTAAACTACCAGCGGGGTTAGGATGCACGCACACGCGAGATATTTTGTCTTCTCAAAATGAAGGCATCTTGCACCATTTTGGAACTATTGCATTATCTGTGGTACTCAAGTCGTTAAAACGCGCCTTGTTACAACTTCTGGCTTTTCAACTTTTGGCACTTCTTACTCATCATACCTCTGAAGACGAGATCATAGTCATGCAGAAATGGCAAAATATGAAGATTCAAAGGTAAGTTTTTCGACAACAAAATACGCAATAGTTCATGGTGCAAAATCCTTACATTTGCATCCTAGACCAGATGGAGGAATTTAGTACCTAATATGCATTTCTAGCTGGGTCTGGCACCGGAACTGTTTGTGGCACTCATAACAGGAGTGTATTGATTTTGGTTTTGGTTTCGGTCCCCGTTTCAACTGCTCTGTTTCAGGTTTTCTTTTGTAATTTGAACTTGTTTTTCTTGTTTGCGATAACTTGCATTTGCTGAAAAGAAGACAATTTTTATTTTATTACTATTGCTATGTAACTATGTACATACATTTTATAAACTTCTACTAACAACTACAGTTAGTAAATTGAAACACAAGTAACAAGGTAGAGTTAAAGTACTTTGAAAATCAACCAACCATTTTTTTATAATTGTTGTGCGAGCTGGTATTATAGGTTCAGTCATGACGGCAGCATCCTGGAACCTGTAAAAATTTTAGATCAACGTTTTAGTAAGTAGGTACTTACAAACCTTGGTGATAATTTTCTTAAGGCACTAGCAAATTAATCAAGCATTTTTTTGTTTTCCACATATTCTGTGATCAGCCTGCTGGCTATAAGCAGATCTTATAGAAGATATTTAGTGGTGTGCAGGGGTGTATTCCAGTGAGTATAGCACCATTTTGATTCAATTTTGTTCATTTGGCTCTTAGTATATTTCGATGCTTCAATCTTTTTTGTGTATTTGGCTCCAGTAGTTTCACAGCTAACGGATCAAGCATTTAATAAACTATTTTGTCAGTATATTATAACCCCAAGCAGTAATTTGTCAGGTTAAGTAGTATGTATGTATACATTCATGAGAATCATGCAAAGAAATATTTTGTTTTTATACTTACTTGCTTAGACTAAGCCCTAGGTGTTGTCTCAAACGTACATCAGCACTCTCACAGGACTGTTTGAAATGGTAAGCAATCCCAAGTTTATACATGCAGTTGCTACACATCAGTTCCGGTAATCCATCTGCCCTGGTTATCTAGAACATAATAGACTAAGTTTACTTAGCAGATTTATTTGTATAGACCTCTGCATGTGTTGATCTTATATTTTGTTTGTGTAGATAAGGCTGATAGCGTACTGGGCAAGCCCACTCCATCAGAGAAACATCTCAAAAATTACAACATCCTATTCATCAGGATTTGGTAAAAAGTGGCTCACTGACAACATATATAATTAAATCATCTAGATATAAACTGCCTGTTTATTGTAATGGGTTTAAATCTTACCTTAACTTTACAGCAATATTCTATCATATCACATAGAGAAATATTGTAGTTCTTAGTAAATATAGAAGAAAGTACCCCTTCTTCCAAACATATTCGACATATTTTATCCATGTTCAACACAGTTTACTAATGTTTTTAATATGGATATGGCTGTCCAAGTCTTCTCATTCTCTCCATGTGCAGTTCAAATAGCAATTTATTGTTGTGGAAGTAATTGCTTTGAGAGGAGTCGATTCCTGGGTCGTAGCTAGGTCTGTCAGGCGCGGTGCCGGGCAAAATATGGTTTACTGCTGATTGCGATCCTGATGCAAGAGTGTTTATGTGCAAGTTATTGATCCTTTTCGATAGCGGCATGAACTCACATGTGTCGTCTTCTCTCAATCTTTTTCTGTAGCAGTAAAACAATACAAAGGAAATAGGAACAGTCTATGTAGGTAATTTTGAAAAAACAAAGATATAGTAGGTAGGTAGTGGACTCACCTATTTTCTGTCATAATTGGAAAGTTGAAATATCCATTATTTATTCTAAACAATAGTAAAATCGATCTTTTGATTGTGCAGCAGAGAAATTGAAAACTTGAAAACCTTTACAAATATCATCAAATCAAACATTTTTTATTTACAGCACAGCACAGAGCCAGCATAGAAAAAAAAACTCTATGACAGCCAGCAAGGGAGGCAGGCAAAGTACTCTGTGGAGGCAGGCAAGCAATCAAGCCTATCAAATCAAATCACACACAAAAAAAAATACTCTTCAGAAAAAAAAATATGTACAGCAAATTATTGCATAGTCCCATAACTTAGGACATGATTCCGTGTCACCCCAGTTTGAATATGGTTTGAATTTTTGGTCTGCGTAGTATCATGTTGCGCATTATCGGCTGTACATAATCGGTCACGCGTCCTTAGCGTCCGTTCCGGAGGTAGATAGGTACCGTAGGTACCTACGGACCGATGGGATGGCTCGTTTACACTGAAAGAGTTGAAATTAAGTTGAAGGTGATTTATTTATTTAAGAAATCCTAAAAAAAAAAAAACGTCACTCTTTAAAAGTACAGATTAGAGGTGTCAAAATCGGTTAAGTTTTTTTATTAGTTAATGTTATAACGATAAAAAAATATATCGTTATTTTTAATGATTAATTTTATTTGAATAAATATTCGATAAACTCGCTTAGATAAATTTATTTATACGCATGAGTGAATGATTGATATTAGCAGAGAGCGAGCACAGACAATTTTTCATAGACAAAAACATTCACCGTTCACACGAACGGTCCACAGATAAGAAATATAAGGGCATCCTACACAGGTTTACTTTTCATATTTCAATAAAATAAAAACTTTTTCTTGCAGTATTTGCAGGTAGCCAACTTTGCGACGCCACCGCCGCCGCGCCTGTACATTAGAATAGAATAGAATAGAATAATTTTTATTGCCAAAAATTATTCTATTCTATTATATTCTAATGTACCGGCGCATCGGCGCGCACATTGATCGAAATGGTTCCATATATCCGAACTTATTCTCGGCATTTTTCACATAATACGACTTCGAAACAAACACTTTCTTCCATCTAACGATGGTGCAAAAATGCAAATCGCAAGTCTAAATAAATTTTCGTCTCTTAGGTCTCATTCATTCAATCATTGTCATTCATTCAATTTGCCAAAAATAACAATTGTATTCATGATCCTTGGATAAAAATTATATTGTGTTTTATTTTAACCAACTTAAAGCATACAATTGAATGCAGATCAATGTTGTTAAATATACACTAAACGACTTAATTATCGTAAGTAGTGGTTCATTCTATATTGAGCTTTATCTCATAGATAATAGAGTACACAGTCAAAAATGCAGATGAAGCCGGAAATGAAATTAAACGGCCGCTTCCCGGCACATAGCACTACCTTCAGGCCGGTCACTCTAAGGAAAATATGAAAATTACTCATTATATCTAGGAAGCGTAGGTTCAAATTTCAATGCATTAAAATGAAAGAATACCTTCAGGCCGGTCACTCTAATGAAAATATGAAAATTACTCATTATATCTAGGAAGCGTAGGTTCAAATTTCAATGCATTAAAATGAAAGAATAATTTTCGTGGTGAGTTATAAAATTATTCATTATATCTAGCAAGCGTAGGTTCAAATTTCAATGCAGTAAAGAAAGTGAATAATAAAAATATTACCTACATACGTTCACCTTGTGTTGAAGTGAAATAACATGTGTTATTAAAAATATTCGAACACCGCCATTTTTTTTAACCAATGTTATTGTTATTTTTTTTTATTCGTTTTTTTCATTAGTTGAAAGAAATATTAAACACCTATAGTACAGATACTGCGAGTATCTTAGTAGTCTGTGGTGATGCGTGACAAACCGACGAGCATTAGGTTAATACCAATGAAAATAAATTATTATTTTAGTCGACTGCGGTTGCGCCGCGCGCCGCCGCCGCGCCGCTCCATGTTAGTTCCGGTACTCTACGGCATCGGAACGGAACCCTAAAAACGAACTGCATTTTCAAATGCTGACCATCCGAGAAGGATGTTATTCAAGATAGTTATATAACTTAGCCTAATTATTAAATTATAATTATACTAATCAGAGTTACCTATAGGTAGGAGGCTAGAAATAATAACTTTAGTATTTTTTACTTACTTACCTAACAAGGATTGTCAATAGCACATTAGGTACCTACCTATTTTAATAGATAATACCTTACAGATTAGTATTGAGTACAAGGGTTTGATGAAAATATATTCTTTATTTTATTGTAATAAAATAATATTGAGGTATAGGTAACATAATTTTTATCTAATATTATACTCACGATATAATGTAGGTACGTATTATATTATATTAGTATAGTACCTATCTACCAATTACCAATTACATAGGTAATGTGTACTTAATTAATGGGTATAATTATCATATTGAATCATAAGACCATTTAAATTATCTACTTAGATATTGCCAATGGAAGTTAACAACTCCGTGTAAATATCAATACCTCTAAGGTATATATCAACGTGCAGGAACTCATTATGGTCGTGGAGTAGAACTGGAGTATGATTCATAGGAGAAAAACCAATAGCTGGAATCCCAACCTCTCTTATATATCTGCTGTCGGTGCCCCCTGGAAATATTCTGCAATCTAGTTTCAGCTTCCTGTAAATATTAAGTAAAGTTACATAGGTAATGAGCGTTACATTTTAAACATAAGTAGGTACCTAAGTGTTTATATCTTTTTTATCAGAGGTTTGTTATTTTTCTAAATCTGAGTTTCATGATCACCATAAGTCTGTTGACACCTAGTTCTTAGCGGTTAGCGGTTGTATAAAAAATAGCTACAACTCCGGTATCCAAAGCCGCCATGAAAACAAAGTAAGGATAAATAATTATACTAACAATTTATCAGCAACCGTTTTAAATGCAATCCAATAAGGATTTGTATTATCAATTTTCGTGCATTCCACGCAGGCGTTTCTCTGCTCAAATTCAATTGTGATGCCTTCGCCTGCTTCTTGGCACCATTGGTTAATCTGAAAACAGAAGTAAAATTACAATATAGGTATTAAAATGAATGCACTAAGTTAATGTCTAAGAAAACTACCTAATTATAACAGTAACAAGTAGGTAGATAGGCAAGTACATACCATTTTTTCAAATTGCACATGGTCAACTGTCACAGCGAGTCTTATATCAAAAACCGCAGTCAATTTTTCAGGTACAACATTAGATTGCACACCACCCTGCAATAAATGTATCACTTTGATTAAAGTTAAACAGAAAGGACTATACAAACAACGCAATTTTCTTACAAATAATTAGATTTGAAATTGAAGTTTTCGGTTACGATACTTACGTATATTTGCGTCAAATTGACAGTAGTCACATCACCAATCGTTAACTTAGGATCACTATCGAGTATCCTTTTTTGTTCTTCTCTCAAGTCCATGAACTTGTCAATGATAGTTCTTAGCTAAAAACAAAGCACAAAATTACTAATAAAGTAGTAATGCTTAATGAAAATAAAAATACAAAAAATGGTTTTATTTCACTAATATATCACCTTTTCTCCAGCAGTATTGGGTATTAGTAAAGATCCATGACCGGGCTGTCCAGGACAGTGCACGTGTATTTCTAAAAGTAATACGTATAATTTAATAATATTTTAACTGTTTACTTATCATAACTGTTCCTACTGCTAGTTTTATTAATTTATTAGGGCATAAGTTACTAAGGAAGGGTGTACTAAGGAAAATCCCAAAAGTTACGAATCCGGCGGAATTCAAACCGGCAACCTTCTTTTTGATACTAAACTACAATATCGACTCGTAATTCCACCCGATAATTAACTCAGAAATGTATAAATGATCCAGCTGACCGTGGCTCCATCTGCAGTCTGATTACGAATCGATAGCGTATTTGGTTTGGTTATCACATCTCCGTATCAAGAAGAAGGTCGTGGGATTGAATCCCGCTCGTTTCATAACTTTTGACCGATGATATAAAAATGTTTTGAACTTACGCCAAATACTTCGCTCTCCATTGAATATGATAAATTCATCTGTTGGACTTGCCATTCCTTCATCAAGTGCGAAACCCAAGTTGAGTGCTTTAAATTCGTCCGTGAGTACAAATTTTTGCATACCATCATGGCCTCCAATTTCTTCATCTGTAGGTAAATAATGCTTTCAAACCTTCACTTGCTGCAGTAATTATTATAACTTCATATGAGTACACAAGTATGAGTAACAGGTATAACAATAACTGAGGAACTGACCTGGTACAAAACAAACGTATAAAGTACGCTTTAACTGTATACCAGATTGTTTTAGTTTCCTTATAGCTTCCAAATACTGAATCCCAACGCATTTCATATCTTGGGAGCCACGAGCAAATATTTTACCATCTTCATCGATATGCCCGCTGAATGGTGGGTAAGTCCAGCTGTTCTGTAAATAGGTACCACAGATTGGCAATGATTGTTTATAGCCCAGTGCAGTGCAGATCTCTAAACTTTTATATCTTAACTGATAGAAAGGGAATAATTATGTAAGTACACCTACCTAGGTACGTCTTTTAATTTTTGATAGCGGGTTCGAGTCTCACCCCGATTGTTAGTAAATGCAGTCACAATCGGCTAAGAAGTTAATATCGTTGTGAGAAATTCATCCTCATCGCATTTTCAGTTTTATCTAATCTCTGTATGTTACGCATTCGTTTGTTATCAACAAATTATCACTGGATGCGATTTATTTGTGACTAGGGCCTACCTACCTATTATTTATAAATTGGAGTATTGATAATTCTCATATTAACTTTACTTACATAGGTTATTTATTTCTACAGCATAGGTAGTTACGTACCTTACACTGCATATACTTTTTATACCTACTTCGAATACGGGAACCACATCCATATGAGAATTCAGCATGATGGAAGGAAGAGATGGATCTTTGCCCTCCCATGTTAGTACAACAATAGGTTTACGAGGAACAAGTTCGAATACTTTTATTGAAAGGCCGATTTCTTTTGCTTGTTTGTTGAGAAAATCTACGCAGGCATCTGAAACGTTAGGTGCTTAGGTACGACATTTTAATTAGACGCAGTGACGTTTAATTATCGTTACGAGTGCAATGATTTTGAAATCTTCATTCAGTTTTCAAGAACAAAAACCAACATACATTTCATTACCTAGGTGCGTAGATACGTAGGGAACTTTGTCTGGCTACGACGGTACTGATAAAATACCGTAGTAGTAAAAAAGTACCTAGGTATATTATAAGGTTTAGGCTTTTATACTTGTTGGTAACTGGCGATGAATGGCAACTATCATTTACAACATTATTCAATTGGATGTCATCCGTTAGATAGGGCACCTGATTCTAGTACCAGATTTCAATTGAGACAATGTGCTATATCCTGGATGTAGTTTGAGTGTGACTACGAGTACGTAGGTTTATTTAGACTGTCCTGTTTTTACCTAGTATATTTACCTAACATTATTTTATTGAATATACCTACCTTACCTATTAGTAGGTAAGTAGACCTACGTTAAATAAATAAATAAATATAATAAATAACCAACGAGTACGATCAATTAGCTGCGGTAGCTGGTAAATCGTGTTTCATGTAGAAGTTTCAAGTTCGGTTAATATTAGTAGGTACTTTAAATACCTATATAGGTATAATAATATTATACCTACGTAGATAATGTAAAATTAAATTAAATTTTACAAGTTTAAATACAAGAAACCTAGGATCTTACAAATTAAAAGAATTTTATTTATGCTTAACTTTGGATATTGGATATAATATACCTAGTACGTTTTCATTGAAAACTCCAGAGTACTTTGGATCATACTCCAGAGTTACGTTCCAAAGCACCTATCCACTGTTTGAAAACTTTTCAAACAGTGTCATAATGACCCTGCAGCTTTTATAATATGGGAAAAAACTTAAACCCTAGAACCTTACCTACCTATAAGACAACTTCAAAATATTTTTGTAGATGGCACTGTTATCATTCCTGTTTAATAGATGAATTAAACGGTACTTACCATAGTTGATGTTTGGTTGAACACTCGGTATTTTTAAATATTCAATAAAATTTGCAACAGCTGAAATACTTTCGTATTTATATGCCATGGCGCACGTAGTACTCGTTTGTACCGTTGCCCGGCCCGGTGCGGTGAGCTCTGCGCGTAAAATGAGATAGACTGTATTTTTATGTCACAACAAGTGAGCGAGGTCACTGAGCAAACAAACAACAACGAAAAAGTGTTCGCCAGCCAGTCAGTGCTTGACTGCATGCAATTTCATAGAGTAGGCTTTTAGTGTACCTACTCTTCTACTTACCTACTCTACCTAAACTACACCTTACTATACGCAACAAAACAATTTGCAGTCATTTTATACGCAGTATTATGTACTTAATATTCTTTGGTTGCGGTTGGGTGTGTGGCTAGCTTTTTATTAGTAACAATACCTAACTTAAAACGGTTACATATTAGAAACTTAATTTATGGTTATTTATTGTAGGAAATATTAAATCCTAGTAAATTAAAGCTAGGTACATCCCTAAATAACTCCCTCCATAGACAGAGTAACTTGGTTAATTAGGTACCTACAATATTATTGTTATTGTTTGGATTTCTTGTTTTGGTTTAGAGCACAGAAGGAATAGAGGTAAAGGCACACGAGACCTTTCATCAGAAATGGTTAAGTTTAGATGGCTTGAGCACACAAAATGAATCATCTAATAAGTTGGCAATTAGTTCATGGTAGTTTTAAACAATCATCTTGATATGGATTCTCTTGGATTTGCATGATATTTAGCGATTTGTCGTAGATGTGGTGCATCAACGGTTCTCTCGTGTTGCAGAAGGTCCAGAAGCCCTTCTCCAACCTCTCCGCTCCGCGACCACCGTCACAACTAAACACCAGTGGCATTGACAGCCGCTTGTCATGTCACTCTTACCATAGACTCTATCACATGCCGACACGGCCGGACTGACATAAGACCGTCCTCGGTCTTTAATTAATTGGACATCCGCTCGTCCATCCGACCAGAACACAAGTATACTAAGCTGACCATCCTCTTCAACACCAAACACAATTTCTAGCTGATTACAACCACAGTGGAAACGATAATGACCCAGACCAGGCAAAAGCAGGGTGCTTTCAACCAGTTCAGCAACACACATAGCACACCCGTACCAAGCGAGTGCATCCTTTCAACCGACACGACCGGACGACACTCGTGGACCAGAATAGACAGACACCCTCTGGATTTGCCTAGTGAATCCCTCCAACCAACCCATACGGGCATGGCCCGGATGTCACTATCCAGCTAGGATCGACTAAGGCACGTTCTGAACGGGGCTCCAGAATCCTTACAACCAACTCGTTAAGGTATGACCCGAATACCACTATCCCGCCAAGATCGTCTGGGGAACCTTCTGAGCAGGGCTCGTGAATCCTTCCAACCAACCCGTTGAGGGCGTCCGGATGTCACTTTCCTGACAGGATCGACTGGGAACCATCTGAGCAGGGCTCGTGAATCCTTCCAACCAACCCGTTAAGGTGTGGCCCGGATGTCACTTTCCTGACAGGATCGACTGGGAACCATCTGAGCAGGGCTCGTGAATCCTTTCAACCAACCCGTTAAGGTGTGGCCCGGATGTCACTTTCCTGACAGGATAAACTGGGCACAATCGATAGACAAAATCAAAGTTAAAGTCAAAGTCAGTATTTGCTGAGTAACATGTGTAGAGGTGCTACGCCTTGAACAGGCACTAGCGTAGCGACCTCATCGCGTTATCAGTCTTAATTGATATTGTTATGAGCTGTGGATAGATTGAAATAAAAGATCAGTTTGACCAAATATTCACATTTATTTACGTAGGTACACGACAAACTTAGTAGGTACACAACAAAAGCACTAGGTCACAATCACAACTACAATACCAAATAAAGTTACAAAACACTTGTACAACACACTAAATCACCCATAGAACTCCATCTTTTCGCTTTCGTAGTTGAAAGTAGAATTATCCAAGTCGCCGATCAAAGTTCCTTTTATAATGCTAGGTTTACACAATGCCAGTGACTGGACCCAGTTATCTTGGTTTCGGACCCAGTCACTGCCAAAACAGCTGAAAACTCTTGTTTACATGCACCCAGTAACAAGTCAGCGCCGGACTGGGTTACTGTACTGCCATGTTACTGACCCCGTATAAACAGTCCATAAACAGAAAGAGTAGCACGCTAGTTGATTCTAGCAACATCGAAATATGGCAGGATTGTTCGAGTAATTTCCAATCCGTGTTTATTCTGAGGATCGTATGTAGCGCCATCTATCTCGCTACATGAGAACCATCACAGATGGCGCAAACGAAGTTATCACGGGGTTTGAATGTAATAGTACCGAATACCATCCATTCACCTTCTCTCACCCCTCCCAGCCTCCATCAGCCATGCAGCAGCAGCAGCAATCATCAGCCAGCAACCTACGCAGTTCCATCGCAGCCGCATCAGTCAGCTTCCCGGACCCGCAGGCTATCGCGACATCCTCATCGTTGCCACATCCAGCACATGAATCCCAGCACCTGTCTCGACTCACCGTAGGCAACAAGCGCATCTCGTTCCGATGGCGTTATTCAATTAGTCATCCAGGATTCCAACATGACACGACAGTGACAGTTTGTATTGTAACCGATATTTAGTGTTTCCGCTTCCAACATAATGTGGCGCTACTAGTCGTCCATAACCCAAGGCGTTTTCGTAACATTAAAGGTAAGTAAGGGCATCTAAAGCGTTTGGTTTCATCCTCAGAATGGCGACAGAATTCTCAAGTATCAAGACCTTCAAAGTTTCTTATCGTGCATACGTACGTACACAGGCATTTGGAATACGCTTCACAAGTTTGGTATACCTTTGCTACGATGTACCTACACACCTCGAGAACTGAGCGTATTCAATAACGTTTTCTACGGTATGTCCAATTTAGAGCTAAAACTTATTGAACGATGTCTTAAGGTTCATATTCTTCCACTTCCTCTGCCGACACGAAAGGAAAATGCTGATTTATGCTACATACTTATGAGCGTAGCTAGCGCTATGGTTGATTGTCCTCCGGAGCTGCTGAAGCAGATTGGTCGGTGATCTAATACTGGCACACTACGTAAACGAAATCTCCTAACACGTACAAGCAGTAGTAACCGTCACATTCGCTACAAGACCTAGCTTCAATATCTTGCGCCTTATCATGACGTATCTCTGTCCGGTAAATCATGCAACAATTGTTCAAAGAAGAGCGTGATCATTAGTCAATCGTGTAACGCAACAAAACATTCGTTCTCTATAATTGACTACTCGCGTTTGCCCACAGAAGAGATAATACTTAGAACGGCGATCATTTGATTATTGTATGAGAAACACTGTCGCTGGTTTTCACCCCCTTTTTCCTCTACAAGATGACTACCATGTAAACTATTGTGTTATCCATGTGCTGTGCAAAAACCAGAGACTGATGTACGATGAAATCCTATCGATAGAAGTTATCGATGAAAGCATTACATCATTGGAATACGTTTCACATCGAAAGTAACTTTTGAATGTCTTGTTTAGGCTTAGTAGATTCAAATTATCAGGATTCTTTGTATTCTACCTTCTCGTAATCTACCAGAAGTATGTCTACCGTCTGTAAGGAAAACCATCACATTCAGTTTTATTACCTACTTACTCGCATCTTACTGACAAGAAGTATCGAACTTGGCAGGCGCACTCACATGCGTCAATTGACTTATCATTGCATTGCAAGATTTGCAAGCACTAGCAAACTAAATGGTTACGACGCGACGTTGTAGGTATGCGTAATACGTTTCTCGCTCATATCGCTACAGAATTTATTGGAAGCGTGCATTGCTAGCAATACTAAAGTCTTTTTTACAATTTCTTCTTTTCCCGCTAGAAATATCAGCGCAAAACAGTTTCTTATAAGCATCCACACAGTTTGCTCACCGCATGAAGCTCCGTGAGCGACTAAACAGGGCGATTGCGACGATTGCGTATTTTCTGACAACTTGCAGCGTATGCTCAAAGTTTGACCTACCCTGTTGAGGTTTACATGCCCCTTCCAACTATTCTGTATTCCGTGGTTTGACTAATGCCAACCATTGAAACACCGCTATTATATCACGTCTTGTTACTTAACTTGGCCACTATTTTTTTTCTCTTTGACTAGCAAGTACTAAGCACCAGAATCAAATGTTAAGAAAACAACACAGATGACCTTAATACTCCATCGTCTATCGTCCTCGGCATTCGTCGAAGTCCTCGGCCAATGCAGACAACCACGCGTCGCTCATACTGTGTGCCACACTCGCAGCGCTTCTACCGTTGCCATGACGTTGCTCCACGATATACTCGTGCTATCTCGACATTCACGCGCCCTTGTTTCTGTAAAGACAAATTCAAACACAGTATTCTGTTGGGCTTCACCGCTCTTCGTACCGACTTTTTTTTTATCGCGACTGTACATAGCGCTTCTACGATGTGATTGTACAGAGACAGTAGACACTACATTGAGACTACATCGGTACTCTTTTATCATCACCAGGTTCGCAAAACGAAAGCCAGGGGTGTTTGATGACACATCATGTAAGACAGTAATTACTTACACTGCACCACCACTGGTATCATTGTTCATCTCGCCCATTAAACTGCTCTAGAGGTGTCATACGGTGTCGTATGACATAGCTCCAAGTAGGTATAGGTAGGTACTTGAAAAGATGGTCATTACTCAAATCAAAACAAATCAAAACATACTCACAGGTAGTTAGTATGTTTGCAGTATGTAGGCAGTACCTAGGCAGCAGTCAACTATCATCAAATACCATAGAGCACGGTCACGATGCTTCCATTACTATTGCTGTGGTTATCATCACCGCCAGCACCCGACCTTAATTCTTCTTTCTTCATAGCACCACTCATGCCATGGTGTACATGACTCAAATTTCCATCATCAACACGTCTTCACGTAACTCACCTGGAAAGAACGAAACCTTCGCACAGTACCTAATATGCTCACTAGCTTCACCCGACTGTACCTAACTCACAACACACAAATATCAAGCATCCACACAACAACTTACAACAATCAAAATTGGTTAAGTTTTGTTTGACAAGCGATCGTTACAAGAAAATGAACTAAGCTTTCAGATATGTCATTCAAAAAAATTCCAAGCCCAAAAATAAAATGAAACGGCTACATGTACCTCGGTTCTCATGCCTCGTCCAGGTTGCACCAAGCTGTCGTTCCGATTACATCACATCTAGTTCAAATTACATCTTGCTGTAGGTATCATGCAGGTTACATCTTACTGTCTCCGCAGGGTAAATCAATCAAGTAGCGGATCATCCAAGCTTCATGCATCCAGATGTGGGTCATGGTGTATCCCACTTCTGATAAAGGCACACGAGACCTTTCATCAGAAATGGTTAAGTTTAGATGGCTTGAGCACACAAAATGAATCATCTAATAAGTTGGCAATTAGTTCATGGTAGTTTTAAACAATCATCTTGATATGGATTCTCTTGGATTTGCATGATATTTAGCGATTTGTCGTAGATGTGGTGCATCAACGGTTCTCTCGTGTTGCAGAAGGTCCAGAAGCCCTTCTCCAACCTCTCCGCTCCGCGACCACCGTCACAACTAAACACCAGTGGCATTGACAGCCGCTTGTCATGTCACTCTTACCATAGACTCTATCACATGCCGACAGAGGTAAAAAATTGTCAAGATGGGAACATAATAAGTCAGAAGTTCAATGTCATTCCACCATGCTTGCGTAGCGTAGAAAGTGGTAGAAAGCGTATCAAATAACATGATACTCTGGCTGTCAGTTCTTTGTGTGTCCCTCACTATTACTACAGGTATGACGGTGTGTCATTCATTCATTCGTTTATGTCAGGATGTGGAATCGATCCTTAGTTCCACCGAATATAGCCACAACTCAAATAAACGAAGGAGAAGAACGGAAAAGAAAACAAAAGTGTGTTTTCTTATTTTAGATACGTTACATTTTAAGTTTTGTTTTGTGAACATTTACAGTAGGTTATAGCCAAGTTAAAGTAATGGATAGCGACTATTATCAAGTAACTTCCCAGCTGGATGCGAGAGAAATACTGAGATACCTAAATAACTTGGGAATACACAACATTAGCGGCGAAGTTCTAAAATACTTTATCACAGGTTGGTCCGCATGTTGCTTTGACTGCGCGGCACAAAGCGTCAAAATACCTACCTAATTTTAGTCATCTAGTTCTTGTAGCATATACCTATACTACAATCACTATTGTAACAAAATTAAGTAAAAGAACTTGAATGAAGTTGCCCCTACCTATATTATAATCGAACACTGCCAAAACATCAGCCTCAAAATATATGACCCAGGCTTTTGTAAATGTTCTAAATAAACCATGTTTCAGATCTAAAAAAACTAATAAAGTATGACCTAGAAAAACGAAAACGCACCTCAAGCGCCACCGAAATAGAACAAATCCCAGGCTTGGAGAGGCTGCATAGTGCTAGTACATTTTCTTCAAGAACTCGATCTAAGCACAATGATGGAGCTATTATGACCTGTACTAGAGAATGCCAAAAGAAACGAAAAGTGCTCACTGTTAGAAACTTTCAATCAGTGCCTAATTTAGCTCTAAATGACAGAGACAAACAACTACGCCGTGCCTGCTCATGTGTCAGAGTTGAAAAGAAACCAGAAAGTAGAACAGACTTGCCAAAAGAGAGAACTGCTACTGCTTCTAGTAATAACTGTAAGTTTGTATAATAGGCAAACATAGTCTAAGACACTCGTAAATTATTATTATTAGTTGGACTCCCGTTTCCGCATTTAGACTCAAGGTTGGTCCGTTATACGTGGGGGATGAACTGGCTAAGCATGCAGCCAGCCTAACTCCTTCGCAGGCTTGCAGAATTACTTAGGATTTCTTGTCGTTGCGTTGGACACTCGTAAAGCTAACAATGAATGAGTAAAACTGGCTCCATGGTGCGTCCAACAGTTAGGTTGATAATGATGTGTCTCAAAAAATTGTTTTTTTATAAAATTTTTGGTTGTACTTCTAAAGTCTGGAACTATTTGTTGCCAGATATTCTACGAAGGAAACATAGTCAGCTTTTAAACTTTCTTGAGATCTAAAATTACTCTTATTGACAGGCTACATGGTCTCACTGCTGAGCATCATCTTCAATTATTATTTTTTATTTTCAGTAATAAGAGTTGCCAAGCAGCCAGTTTTAAAAAAAAGTGACCCTGTGTCTCTGTACCATTACTACATGTCACTGTGGGCGAGGTACAAACCCAATGTACCCGGTGAAAATGACTGGTCTGATTTGAGGTGGAGTGTTCGGCAGAAAATGGCAGGTTGCCCTGTTAAACAGACAAGCAGCAAAGTAAGTTATATAGTATAACTTTTGATTGATTTAGAATCAAAAACAAGTTGGTTCTTTATTAATACCCCACAAAACTAGTTATTTACGAAACCTATGTACCCAATAAAGCTTATTTTATGTTAATTGTGTGCCTAATTATATGAATTAATCTTAATAACATGTATTTAAAGCAATAAATTTACTTTGACTTTACTTTTATTTTTCAGATATCCGACGTTCAAGCACAAGACAAAGTTGAAGGGATATCAAAAAACAAACTATGATATCAACCTATTAACTTAGTTTTACAAACATGACGTTTTTATTATAGTGCTAAGACTATTTTTATCAATAAAGAAGACATCATTACAATACTAATTTCTATTTATTTTCAAGAAACAAAGCTATCTTGTTAAAATGCACATAATTAATATTTATTTTACAACTAAGTACCTACACAAAACAATAAACAAAGTAATGATTAGACTTGATCTAATTTGAACTGTGCTTGTTTATCTGTAGTGATCGAGTGAAGGTGTGTAAGTAGTTTTTCTTCTATTTTCTCTGCTGCTGCTTGAGTGAGGACTAGCGTGTCATGTTTCAACATAGAGTAGACATTGAGGCCATATACTGGCATTACATTCACATGCTGCAGGCTGTCTGAAGCAGCAATTATGTTTCTGGGTGCAAAATCAGTACTGAAAAAGAATAGCATTGTCAGAATGTGATTGCTTTTTAACAAATAAAAAGATTTTAAGTTTGAAAGGACACTTACTCATCCACAATGAGAACTGAAGGGCCCCAATTTCTCTGATCGATGAGCTCACTTAAGTAATCTGGTTCATCGGTGGGCAGTTCCAGATCTTTCACGATATGCAAGTCATCTTGAGCTAGCTTAGCAGACAAAGTTGTAGTTAGTCCGAAAATTCGCAAATGGAAGGGTAGCATGAAGAAATGTGTTTTTCCAGAACGAGGTCCGTGGGCAATGCCACCTCCTCGAAATAATGGGGATCGGATAGAACCATGGCGGGCGCGACCCAGTCCTTTCTGAGGCCAGGGTTTTCGACCACCTCCACGAACCTCAGCTCTCGTCTTCGTGTGCGCCCAGGACACCCACCGGTACTTTCTTTGCCAAACAACGTTTCGATGGATTATGTCGAGTCTTGGAGCCACAGCGTATATCTCTGGGTGCAACTCAAACAATCCTAGTTTCTTCTCCTCTATCGTATCCAAATTCTCTATCCACACTTCTCTAGGCTTGATGTATTGTGGAGTAAAGTTCCATTCCTTTCTAATTATTTCCAAATTTGTGGGTTCCACTGAATTCAAGGTTATGTTTGAAGAAAATACTCTGATCTGCGGTCTTGCTGTTATGTGAAGGCGTTTGATAGCATTTATTAGAATGGACGTCATTTCTGCATCTACAATATTTCTTGTAATATCCACCCACAACAGAACATTAGCAATTTAAATTTTCAACAATTTACAAAACTACGAAATTCCATCCATTCTATAGGTGTTTAATATTTCCTTCAACTAATAAAAAAAACGAATAAAAAAAAATAACACAATCATTCGATAAAAAAAATGGAGGTGATCGAGTATTTTTAATAACACATGTTATTTTCAAGACAACGTATGTAGGTAATATTTTTATTATTCCCTTTACTGCATTGAAATTTGAACCTACGCTTGCTAGATATAATGAGTAATTTTAAACTCATCACGAAAATTATTCTTTCATTTTACTGCATTGAAATTTGAATCTACGCTTCCTAGATATAATGAGTAATTTTCATATTTTCATTAGAGTGACCAGCCTGAAGGTGGTGCTATGTGCTGGGAAGCGGCCGTTTATTTTAACTTCCGGGGTGTTTAATTTCTTTTCCGGTTTCATCTGCATTTTTGACTGTGTACTCTATTTTCAATAACATAAAGCTCAATATAGAATGAACCACTACTTACGATAATTAAGTCGTTTAGTGTATATTTAACAACATTTATCTGCATTCAATTGTATGCTTTAACTTGGTTAAAATAAAACACAATATAATTTTTATCCAAGGATCATGAATACAATTGTTATTTTTGGCAAATTGAATGAATGACAATGATTGAATGAATGAGACCTAAGAGACGAAAATTTATTTAGACTTGCGATTTGCATTTTTGCGCCATCGTTAGATTGAAGAAAGTGTCTGTTTCGAAGTCATATTATGTGAAAAATGCCGAGAATAAGTTCGGATATATGGAACCATTTCGATCAATGTGCGCGCCGATGCGCCGGTACATTAGAATAGAATAGAATAGAATAATTTTTGGCAGTAAAAATTATTCTATTCTATTCTATTCTAATGTACAGGCGCGGCGGCGGCGGCGTCGCAAAGTTGGCTACCTGCAAATACTGCAAGAAAAAGTTTTAATTTTATTGAAATATGAAAAGTAAACCTGTGTAGGATGCCCTTATATTTCTTATCTGTGGACCGTTCGTGTGAACGGTGAATGTTTTTGTCTATGAAAAATTGTCTGTGCTCGCTCTCTGCTAATATCAATCATTCACTCATGCGTATAAATAAATTTATCTAAGCGAGTTTATCGAATATTTATTCAAATAAAATTAATCGTTAAAAATAACGATATTTTTTTTATCGTTATAACATTAACTAATAAAAAAAATTAACCGATATTGACACCTCTAATCCATTCCATTCGAAAATGGTGCCGATTATGTTGTTGCATACCTATAACGAGCGAGCGTTATTAGCGGTCTGTCTTTTCAGGTTTTGAAAAATAGACGGTAACATTTTTGGCCCGTATTTCTATCCTACACTGTACAGATCAACACTTAGGTGTCGATTTGAGTGGAGCTATAAAATGCCGAAACGTTGTATAAGTTGAGTAGAGTTCAGCCAAGTTTTTCTTTATGCTAAAAACTACACTCCGTTTGTCTCTATGCTAAAAACTACACTCAAATTTTTCTTAAGTTAAAACTTTAGTCAACACTCAAGCATAGATGTCATTCTGACATAAATAAGGGCTATTACACTACTTGTTATGCACGCTATCTGATAGTGATGTGACGAGTACCTACGAGTGAGTTTTTTCAAACTCGAGTTATTTAGGTTGATTGAACTGTCTATTGATTCGGATCTCAACTTGAGTTGAATCAACTCGGTCCGTACTAGGTGGTTAGAGAACTTGATGCTATCAATCAAGTAAAGAAAAAATGTAACAACAGAATCGGGACCAATAACAAGCAAACATGTCACTGTCAGTGTCTGTCAGTCATGTCAAATATCAGTCAAAGCCAAAAATGAACGATTAAAAACAAACGACAGCCGACTTGACAAATGACTTGACTTGACTTATATTATTCTTCTCTTCATTAATGGCCTCTGTCCGTCATTTCGACAGACAATTTTACAATTATATATATCACTTGACATTGGCAAAATTGTCTGTCGAAATGACGGACAGAGGCCATTAACGAAGAGAAGAAGAAGAAGAAGAAATGCGGAGCGGAATGAATCTTCATGGGCTTAAAACGCCATCTCTTATTTATTTCTGAAAGTGTACCTATTGCGTGAGGGAGAGACATTAATCCGCATTCTAACAGATGGCGTTTTATATAATAATCAGACATTGCATCTAATATAACTATTTGATTTTATTTAGGTAATAGGTAGGTATATTCTACTTAAAACATCCAACTGATTAAATTTCAAGGTACCTATATCTAACTTTACAGTACCTACCTATATTCATAAATCTAAGGTAGAATATAAGTTATAATTATAATTACCAACTAAAAACAATAATTAGAGATTTATTCAATGAACGTGGGTACCTATCTACTCAGAAAAAGGGTAAGTTAGTTAGATACCTATACTACTTACCTAAGTAGTTAACATCGACTAACAGTTAAGTACAGTTACCTTAGCATGCTTAGCACACCAACACTACAGTGTGCTGTGTTAGTGGCAACCTCAATGCCAACCGTGGTCTAAAAATAGGTATTCTTTTAGCAACCTACCTCCTTCACAAATACATTCGAAAGAGTCGATTTCTTTTGGCCTGCCATTGGCTGCCATGTAACGATCTAATAAATATCTACAAATTACCTTTAGCAATATGCCACAAGATCCGCATATGTACCCAACTATTTTTTTCTGCGGGTCGCTCCGTCTTGCGACCGTACTAGTAGCTTTCCAATACCACCTCACGTAGGTCAGTATCTCTGTGAGGTGGTATACATACTAAAAAGCTACTAGGTACATGGCATACCCTCAGTAACCGTTTACTGAGGGTATGCTATACAGATTTTCTCATCACTCATTAGTCTCTTCTCAGCAGTTAAAATTAGCAGTATATTTAAATATATCTACGTTTCTCTTTCTTTGGTAAACGTACCTAAAGTAGGCCTGCCATCATTTGGTGTGCAGTCTAAAGAAGACCACTAACTACCTAAGTAGGTACTTAGTTTACTTACCTAGGTGCTGGGCATAACGATCTTTTCTGTAATTTTTTTCTTTTCACCAGTCCTGCGCTTCGGCTTCCAATGTATTGAAATATGGTGAACTGGAGTCCATACTCGAAGGTCTGATGATGACCAGCAATAGTAAAGATGATCCTAAGGAGATTGTCAAACTTAAATCAGCGGGTCGCAAACGTATGATTCAGTGACCCACTGGTTTCGAATGGCTGCACTAGAGTAATAGCGCGGATCGGAGCCATTTTCCTCTTTCGTTTATTGCGTGAATGTGCTCTGAGTAGCATTAATTACGCTCTGCCAGGCCCGTTCTTGTTCACTCACTAGATGTATTATACGAAATAAAGCCATGATATGTAGGTAACCTTATGGCTAAGGGTAGGGAGGACTCCACTCTAGGGTAACATACTACGTTCATCGAATACATATTGGGACTTTAAAAAGTCAGCCCGTACTCAGTCACTTATTAAATGAGGTTGTTGCTTAGCTACTGCGAAAAAAACTAATTAGGCATTTAGTAGGTAGGCCCATTGTACATTTAATGCAACCCGTTTTGTTTATATCATAGGAATATGTTTCGGTGTTATGTATGTACAATAAAGCGTTTTCATTCATTCATTCATACTTCGCCTACTTATTAGTTTTTGAGTTATGAACCGAAATCACTACGCGCTACAGCGTAACATCTAGATATAGGGGGATATAGGTGTATACTGCATGAAATGTAATTTAGACAGAGCGGCGTGCAAATACCATTTATACATTGTTAAACCACCCAATTTCAATTTCATCTCACCGATTCACCTCGGAATTACGTGCGATTTATTTTCATTCCTTGGTCGGTAGACTCTGTAAGCTACGAGCGTGGGGTTACGGAATAAAATGATGTACCTACCTGCTACAGCGGCACCTGATTTATCACCTTTCACGAAAATTCTGACAGCTGTGCTAAGCCAAAATGAGTTTATTACACTTTGATTTTTTACAATAATATTTAGGTAGAGCGTGGGTAGATCATACACGCACTAAGAATAAGCATCTATGGTCGCGGCAGATCCATTTAACCTACCCAAAATGACACTTGATTAGAGATTTGATCATTGTCTTGGTTATTTCATGTGTTATTTTTTGGTTAGGTGGGTTAGGTTAGAACATTTGGTTTTCACTTTGAGAGCTACGAGGGCATAGACAAACACACAAACGCACAGCGTCGTCAAGCTTATAACATCCCTTTCGTTTTTGGGTCGTGATTAAAAAGAGAGTCTCTTGTATATTTTTTATATAAATAAAGTAACACTTTCAAAGAGCAAAGTCGAGTTTTGCCAGCAAGGCACTCCGAAGTAAATTCTGCCACCGAGCGCCAGACATGATTTTACAATATCAATTTGATATGTCGGTATTTTCTCACACAGAAAGCGGGCGCTGTTGGTCTGGCGCGGGTCGGGCGCTGAAATTTGTACCCGCGTATGCTATGTGTGTTGTCGTCAGTATACATTGGCTTATTCCCATCGAGCCCACCGGCTGCCGGCCCTTCAACGGAATACACACGCACCCGATCAGCGTCCGACCCGCACCCATCCTCTGTGTGTTTTGCGCTTTACAGTTTGTGCAAATTAATACTTATAAAATTTGAATGTTGAAACAGAAAGCAGCCAAATTAGGTAGGTAGTTTTTTTCAATAAGAGTAAGTAGTTAACAGGAAGTGATAGATAACCTATCAATGATTTTATTGTTTCTTACCTAACAAAAACAATGGCATCCGTATAGATACTATAAAAATATAATAAAATATTTAGGTATTGATGCAACCTTCAAGCAACAATTTTGTTGTACCAATACAGTAGACCTACTCCTATAAAAGGTGTGGTTAGATATTTTGTCTGCAGGTACAAAGTGTTTGGATTCATATTTTATGAATTTGGTTTCAATATCCGTAGTAAAAGAATATCACCTGGAGGATATAGGATGCTCGAGCGGTTTTTGTAAATAAATAAATATCCAATACAAACATACAATACACAGGTCTTACTAAAACCGCTGCGCAAGTATTTCAAGAGTCCTTGGTTGCTTATAAAAGTACGGGAACAATACAACTGGATATTTATGAATAAAAGCAATTTTACAAGTCAAATATACTTATCTAGTACAATATTTCAACAATAATTACCTATAAATTGGTTAGACTATAAGATAATAAAATGCAAAATCGGAAGTATTCGATCGCTTTTTGAACGATCCAATCCCATTCTAAAAAGATAATGATACAGATTCAGATCAAATCATAATGTAATTCATGCAAATAATTGTTTCAACACTTCGATTCAGTTGGCCACTCGCCCACTGTGCAAATAAAAGGCAAAAACGTAGACCCAGCAAAGTGTAGATAAGAGCGGTCGCTACGCCGTAGCGTAGAACTTCTACGAGAACTGCTACGCCGTAGATGCTCTACGCTGCTATTTGCTCGTACTCGTACTACTAGCGAAAAAGTACCCAACTTTATCCCTAAATAATTCGGCACTTCTTTCGGCATTCGAAATATCAGCTTGCGAAAAAAATATAATTTTACTATTGTTCTTAGTTTATTGATACTTTATCCGAATCATACTATTCTTCGTTGTAGTTTCCGTGTTCTATAGTATAATAGTCAAGTTTGAGTCATATCGAAAGAAACTGTTGCGTAAGCTGTGGCACTGCGGAGGATTGTTTGCATTTAATCTGCTCTCGTATTAGCAGAGCTACAAAAACAGCGCCAATCGAGACAACTTCTAGTATCACAATTACGCTGATTCCATCAAAGTATTTACTGTCAACGAGCCGAGGGTATAGTGTTTATATTCCTTTAGCAAACAACATGTTTTTAAATTAAAAGTTGGGTAACCAAAAGTTGGATAACAGTGGTTTGCATGCAAATTCTGAATGGTTTTTAGGTGCGTTACTTATTCGCTAAATACTAATGTTTTCTCGTAACAAAACTATTACCATCATAACTATTACTAATCATCAAACAATTTTTATACTACTGAAGATCATTCAAAACAAAAAAACATCAATAAAAGATGTTACGTTTGAAGCAAATGTGATGAAAGTTACAATAAAATGCGAAGGTTTATACAACAAGGTATCCCAATAAATAGTGTCAAGTGGAAGCCTGAAGGTGGAGGACCTCAAGGGGCATCCAAATCATCCCCTGTATGTTCCGCGACATTTCGTTGTTGATTTTCTCTTACCTAGTTATCTATATATCTATCTATACTATTCTAAAACTGTAAAAAAGCCAAAAACTAAAATTAAAGATATGGATAAACTAATATGCAAATCTACTAAATAAACGATTCTGATTCCGAAAATCGAGTTTGTCTGTTTGTTTATCTGTTTGTCTGTTTGTTTGTTCGCGGATCACGCCTAAACTACTGGACCAATTTCAATGAAACTTATACCATTCAGAAGCCCATTTTCCGGATTGAAACATAGGCTATATTTAATTGAAATGAAAGACGTGGATTTTTAGATACAGCTTGACCTCTCTAAACTAAAAGACGCCTTTGGCAAGAGGTTCATCGTATGCTGTTGGACAGATATTTTGGTGGAAAGTTTCGCACGCGTACATAGTCGCGGGTATCAGCTAGTCTATTATAAAACTGTAAAAAAGTCAAAAACTAAATTAAAAGATACGGATGAAATAAATATGGAGATCTACCAATTAAACGATTCTGATTCCGAAAATTGAGTTTGTCTGTTTGTTTGTTCGCGGATCACGCCTTAACTACTGGACCAATTGGATTAATTTCAATGAAACTTACGCAGTATTTTTTAGATACTGCTTGAAATTTCTAATCCAAAAGCATGGAAACGTTCCCGTACGCAGTCGCGGTTATCAGCTAGTGATAATATAAAATCGAATCGCAAACCACATCTATGTTAAGCTGTTGCAAATTCTTCAAACCCTTTGATGATATCCAGTAGTGGCATTCCTTTGACAGGAAAAATCCTTTGCCCTTCCTGTGAAGCGCATTAATGTGGGTCGTCCACGTGACAAGGGAATTCCAGTAAGCCCATAGCTGAACCCATCACATCATCGTCTGATAAACTAAGTTTATGTTGTGGCTGTTGATAGTTTATATTGACCTATATTGTTTTGTTTGTATTAGCATTAACGGATAAACAAAAGAATAGCACCAGTTTACAGTAGGCTTACTTGTTTTATGTTAAGGTCACGCTACCTTGCCGCCTCTCGCCTGCTTCTCTGCTACCGCATTAATCATGACATTGGAAAGACAAAACACTACCGCGTGACGTTCGGTGGTTACATTCAATTTGACTAAGAATCAACTCTACCGCCGGGACACGAGTTTTGACATTTTTTGAAACGACACATAGCACTTTTATTTTAATAGTTTTTCGAGTGTTATTGTGAGTATTGTTGTTTAATTTTGGTGGAATTTTAACCAATAATACTTAGGTCGTAACATAAAGTGTGAGCCATTGGAATAATTGTGTGTAAAGTGGTTTTTCTGAATGTGAAAATTCGTGTTAGGTTTTGAAGAGAAAATCATTTTCTTTTCAAAACAAACGACAAATGACTTGACTTGACTTATATTATTACAATTATATCACTTGACATTGGCGAAATTGTCTGTCGAAATGACGGACAGAGGCCATTAAGGAAGAGAAGAAGAAGAACTCTACCGCCATTATCAATATGGCGCATAGTATTATAATGATCTGTGATTATGGCATATTGATTGTTACACCTCGGACTATGTATAATGTATTCTGGGACCAAGGTGCTGCCTTAATTATGGCCATAACTAATTGTCATTATTACGGTAGTGTGGCCGTATTATCAGAATAAAGCGAGTAAACATTGTTGAGATCGCTGAAAATCCAGGCGATGGAAGAGGCTCAGAATCGTTTCTTCTGCCAACGTATGAGAGGGATATTGTCCAGTAGTAGACTTCTATAGGATACTTGGCATTATGGATACTTGGTAATTTAACAAGATCTCACATGATTCAATAATCTCAAAAACTAGGACTAAACACGATTGAAAGTGGGCGGTTGCTAGATTGTTCAAAGCCCAAAACAAACAAACCCAGGTGGGTGTTGTGGTCAAGCGTGAGTAGCCGGTAGTTCCACATTTTGAAAATGAGTTGAGACCAAGACAATCCTAACGTAAAGGTACTTAAGGTACAAGCACTGCGTGCCTACTAGATGGAGAGACAAGAAGTCAGTGAGTCAATCTGTATACGTCCATCGAAATATCCAGTACATTTTCTTTTTTCAACCATGATTGACCATCTATTTTATGAAATCCTGAAAAGGTTATTTACTTCTGATGCTGACTGTACCATGGGAGCCGGTTTTCCGAAAGCTGCCAAATTAGCTATAAATAAACGGTTCCCGTGTCTCAGCTCATGTTAGTTACCTATACTATACCTATTAGTAACCTTACTTTGAGGGATTGTATTCACTTGTAAGCTAAATACGTTTCAGTAAGTATGTAGCTATTTACCATAATTAGATAGAAAGTGTTTTCCATAAAGGGTTTCGAAAGAAATCAACATCCGGTAAAAAGCCAATTGTATATAGGAAATTGTTTTTTGTAACTTTGATCATCCCTTATTGTGTCCCAGTAAAGCTCAAAATATGTATACATATTTTTTGTTTTTTTTCTGGCTAATAGAACTAAAAGACTAAGAACTAAAAAATTTGATAGGTAGACGAACTACCAGTGTTCTTATTCCAAATTTCACGAGGCAGATAAGGAGGGTGCGTTTTTAATATATAATATATAATCGGTGTAAACGTTCCATGCTCTATTTTCATTGAATCGATTGCGGTGCATCTCCAGATTCCCCCGTATGAAGACGCACTGACACAGTGTAGATAATAGCAGCAGGAATACTGCCACAAACGCCATATTCAGACTAGGTGTTTCGAAGAACTCTGGAAGGTTGCAAATTACCCTCTTGTCTGTCAAGCATAATACCTACTACAAAACGTGCGAGGAATGGTAATCAGCGCTGGTTTCTCTACGTCACTTCCACTGAATTAGACTGTCTCTGCAATTAATCTTACGTAAAACATGAAGAAGTTACCAAAAAATTTTGTTCTTAATACAGAATTCAATATTATTCGATATTCCTACGTTAGTACGTCATCTTACAAAATTAAAATACGAGCACCTCCACATGCTTAATCAGAACATAATTATTTTTTAAATAACTGGTTGTGGAAATGCTAGAAACCATTGACTCAACTAGTTCGTTACATAGTTGTAGAGATGTTTTCCCAGCGACCAACGAGTGAACAGGACAATGTTCTTTGAAAAATTTGAAAAAAGGTCATGACTCTGTTCTACAACTTATGCTTCTGCGTTGGTCCTTCTGTAATAGGATGTTTGCCAAAGACGAGATCACGCTGCGCTAGCCCCAGCGACAGACCGGCGCCGACGTTTGAACTCATTCCAACTTTCGGCCGAGCTCGGCGTATTCGGTTATGAATTCTTTCTGTTTTATGGCGGTTCGTCGACCTTGCCTGACAATAGCTCTTTTAGTCACAGTGTTAGAATTTTTGGGATAGGTTCGCTGAGTTACGTAGAATATTTTTTGTCGCGTCAGTGATTCGACTCTCTCCCAGCTTCATTCTGTATGTTACTGAATAATGTTGAGTTCATGGAATAGTTTTCTAAATATAAAACACCTTGTATAAAAGTTCATTTGTTATTACAACGTTAAAATTGTTGTGTATCTCTATGAATAATTCAATTCAATAAGTACCTACTTAATAATGATTCAGAACAAATTCTGGAGCTTATACTAGTTAACCTCATTATCGGAAAACTAGTTACAGGTTACGGATAAACTCATTATGCTGCGTTCGCTCAAGTTGTACAGTAAATGTCATCAATAGGTTACGGGCAAAATATAAGCAGTGGAAGAATATTTTGCGTTTTTTTATTATCTTTTAATTCTAGTTTCAATTGAACGCCTTGCCATATTGAAAACTTTAATTCTACATGATACAATTTTAATATTATAACTTTCTTTGATTTTGAAATAATTCCTGCAGTTGACTGTACCTAGTGCATCTTGCTATCGACTAGGTATAATACGGTTAAATTAGTATGCCCTAGTCTACAGTCTAGACTCTAGTATCAGATAGTATGGATGTAGGTATAAGGTGAACTTAATATACCTATATGTAGGTACAGTATGTGGTTCACCGTCGCGCTTTTCTTCCGACTTTGTCTATAAAGCAATCATAAAGTTAAAAGAGTAAGTAAATATTTTTAAAAAGAAATGAACCTAATGTACAGGGTCTCAATTCTACTAGGTATTTACAATGGTCGACTTTCTATCTAAGTAGGTACAACTATGGTTCGATCGATCTGTTGGATCAAAATATTCTAAATATAGATTAAAAAAACTACCATTCAGCTGGATTGATAGTAGAATACAAAACAACCTAAAACAGATAAAAAGCTACGGTTCCGCTGTGTTTCAGCCGACCAGTTTTTAAGTGGAATTAGCTTCTAAATCAAACGATATTGTAAGGTCCAATAGGTTGCTCGAAGGCAAAATATAATTTATCAATTCTATGTCCAAGGTCTTGAGTACGATGGATAGGGCAGCACTGGTTGTGGCCGATGTGCTTGGTCGCTGGATCACATGTTTAAAGCAAACACTCATTTAACTTTCTAAGGAAGTTCCAAGTTAAACGACTCAAGATTTAAAAACTTACAAAAACTTAATTAAAGGTAGAGACGTCTCTCTTGGGCTTTCCAAGTTTGTTATTTACAGTTTCTATAAATAATATGACATTACCAAAGAAGTAAATGGGCAAAGTAAATGGTATAAGGTGTAGGTAAAACATGTTAATTAATTTTTATTGTTAAGTATAAAGTAGATACCTATAGGTAGTTCAATGTTTTCGACTTTGGATATTTTCATTGGAATATAAAAGCAATATTTTTGAGTAATAATATTATTGATAGGTAGCATTTATATTTATAAAAAGTAGGCGGTAATACTAAGCGGCTTCACGCAGATAACTTTCCTGGAAAAATATTTGAACCACCCACCATAGGCACATAGTTTCAAGGAAAGTGTCTGAATCTAAAAATATTTTTCTATAAACATTTACCCTCGTAAAATTGGCTGGAAGGATGAATAGGTACCTACCTAAGTATATTGTTTTCATCGTCCGAAATCTAAACTTTTAGGCAGGTACTTTTTGGAGCGGGAATTACCTGTATTTCATACCTAAGTCAACAAAATATTTTGCATAAATTTCAAACTTATGTTAGAAACAAATAGACTTTATTTTTGATTTGAATTGAGCTTGATTGTTTCAATAATTGAAATTTGAAGCCCCGTAGCCCGTGACCTCAAAATATCAAATATAATCTGAGTCCGTGACGTACAAAATGAAAGGAAATCCGGAAAATTGGCTTTTAATTTGTTCGACGATAGCTGCCACTAAGTAAAATTTTCCTTGATTTTATTTTTATGTTTTACTAGCTAAAACTGGTTTTGAGGTAAAATACATTAAACCTTTCCGAAAATCAAGCAACCAATGTAGGTACTAGTGAAAATTGTAGGTATAAGACATGTAACACCTAATAGGTACCGTTTGAAGGTTTCAATATTGATTTTACCTTCTCCAATTTACCCAACGTGCGTGGTAAAAAAGTAAGAGTTATAATAAGGGTCCACTGAAAGCGGCCCTATCAAAACAACACTGTTGCATTATCTAACTAAATATTATACCTAAAATAAACGAAACGAGAGAGCTCTCGTTAAAGTGGTCCCTTACTGAGGATCACTCTAGGGTGACAACGCAGCATCCACAGCACCAGTCTAGACGGCGCCACTTTATGACTCACGTGGTTTGCCAACTCTCAACAGGTTTTATTCGCTACGTTCAGGGTAAAATAATGTTTCTGTCATTCAATAATAATTAAGGAAATAATTATCATTTCATTATGCCATTCCTAATTGGTTGCATTGGTGACTATAACTTTGAAGGTTGATTCCTCAAGAACTTTTAAACCTGTTTAGGCAATAAACTAAATAACTACTTATACTATATTGATAAGGACGGATGCATGTATAAAACCTAATAAGTATTAGGTTGTATTTTATTGTGCATAGCCTTGAGGATTTGTTCATGCAGCCATGTATCTACCTACCATTACGCAATAACTCGCTGCAACATTTCGCCAAAGATGGTTATGTTGGTAACCCAAAGTAACATGGGACAAATTCCCAATTCTCAGAACATCTGCTTTCATTGTATTTTGCTGAGTCACCGTAATCCATCACTGATTTAATTTAATTTCTCCAAGATCCATCGTTTGGTTCTATTCATATTTTAGCTCTTGTTGGTCTGTGCTGAATTACCGGTTCGTGACATTCCCGAAGATACTTTGGTGAATACTATTTGAAGCCAACATCAAAAGTCATACTAGCTAGATACGGTTTTACCTGCTAATATTCATGTCTTGTTAGCATTAAATTTGAATTTTAAAAGTCAATGGATGTTGTTGAATTTACCTACGCCATCCATGGGTATGTATTTTTAGACGTACACGCATGCATGTGCCTATTCATTTCATAGTAGGTTAGATCCGATTGTTTCATTTTCCTAAACTAATCTATTTTGACAGCAATAAAATTGTTGCCATACCTTTATCATGAACTAAAACCACAGCAACGCTATCATTTTAGTGCTGCCAAATTAGTTTAGAAAAATGCACCTACAGAATCGAGCCAACTGTGTGTAAAAGGCATCTGGCGTTGTGTTTTCAACAAAATTCAATGTAGGTTAGGTATCCTAACGTACCTAATAACCACGATAGATTTGAATTGTAGATTAGGTACATGTGGCGCAGGGTTGATGATCGATCTAAGTTTTGAATGGTCCAGATTCTGGTGTACGAAACTAGTTCATTCAATATTTCCAATTATTGATTGATACAGCCCTAGGTTGCCTGCCAGTCTTGATATGCGATGATATAATAGATTTTGAAACTTATTCACAAACTCAAAACTGTACCTACTTAATTATGTGTAACACTTATTCTTCATAAACTACCAGAACCGGTTCATCCAATGACATACCTATCCAATCATAGAGGAATTCATTAGATTGGATTTTTCCTATTACAAAATGCTTTTACATAAAATAAAACTATTACGTTCATCAAAATGCGCTCTGAATGTTTCTTTCTTGGCATGAACGTTTGGTTTGTTACAGCTAAATTCCTCCCCAACTATTCACGCTTATCGTTACTTTAACATTTTATTGTTCAGTCTAAAATTCTTGCCCTTGTTCAAAGTTAGGGAGCCCCCTCTGTTTTGTGATGCGACCTCGCAGGGGTGGGGGAAGCCGGCCTTATAAATTGCTTTAATTTAATATATCGCAACTGGGGTAAGTTTTGTCTCCCGAATGTACGAATACATTTTTCTCGAGAACTTTTCCCGACTTTCATAAATGCGGCAAAGTTCTAGACAAAGTGTAGTGGTGTAACAATTTCAGTTTTAAGATTTTTTTACTATAGTCGCCATTATTTACTGTTAACTTTTATTAAACGAATTATTGTATACTCGTAGTAAACTACATAATTCTTTTCTATTGACACAGTAAGGTACATACAACCTAGTATTATATGATCTGTGATACCACTTAGATGTCTTTAATGTCATTTTATTTGGGCAGGTTCTCAGAGTAATATGTCATTCGCATTACGACGAAGACAATCTAATTATACCCATTAACGAAGAGAAGAAGAAGAATCTAATTATACTTTGAAAGTAGTAAGGGAACAGATTGTTATGTGAAATGAGTCGCTTATTTCGTGAAAGCCCCGACTTATTTATGTTATGCCATTGATGAAAAGCAATACAAACATAAATATAGCTCAACTCGTAAAATACGCTCGATCTTCCTCGACGAATCTCGATGTTGGTTTAGGATGGTTTACTCTCAGTGATCATGCTTATGCACATAATCTGTACCAATAATAACGGAGATTTTATTTCTGGCTGACCTCAGTTGATTGTACAGTTTATTGATTAGACGCTGTAAAGAACGCTGTGATATTCCATCCCCGGAAAAATATAAGCTTGTCACCTTGTTACTTAGAGACCTTTTTCTATGAGCGATGAAATTTTTAGCGTAAAAATAGGAAACTGCCGTGAATTTCAATTTTTATTATTCTCATCATCTAAGGTCCTCTCTTAGTTTGTGCTAAGTATATCTAAGTTATTCGTTAATTATTAATTATAAGATTTATAAGTAGTACAAGATTATTAATTTATCTACGTAATAAGAATACTTGTAATATAATTGAAGGCCCCAGGCTATTCTATACAACTTGAGGCTAACACATAATTATTAAAAAAAATGTTAACTTCTGCAAAATTTATAAAGTCTAGTCGCCAAATTACTAACTTTACAAACACACCTCATGTCTCTTGGCGAACCTCTAACATTGTTACTTCTGGCACGAAATAGATAAGTATTATAGTACTTGCTCCGGACCATAGCCACTGAAAAGAAAGGCCGATCAAGGGACACCATCACCGACCAAACAAAACAACACATTTGGATAATGTGGCTTTCCTAGAATCAGTTAAGGCCAAAGACATCGGAAATTATTGACAAAGTCCTTCTGAACACACTCCAACTGTCATTAGGCAAAGTGAGTGGATTCTTCATGGGCAGGTGTGTCGTGTAGCCCCAAATCGCAGGTGTAGAGAATGTACAAAGTTTTTGGGTCCTTTGCTGTTGTTGTTGATGTTTTAATGTTGCTCTGTTTGGATAATGTGTGTAGAAACGTGCGCATTACTGGGCATTTGAGCCCGAATTATGCGATCAACAAAATGTATTACCACACCAAAATGTTTTGAATTCGTTTGAAGCTTTTGCACCAACAAAGGCGAATCAACGCTGACCTCAAAGAACGCCTTAAGTTATCGCTCCGACTAAAAGGAAGCTTATCTTGTTTATCCTCTCTATTTATTATAAAAACAGACAAAAAATACGTTTTAGTAAATTTCAATGCAGTTGATTTTCATACTTTTAGCTATTATTTTGCTTTCAATAATAATATCGTACTTAAGCCTAAAGAGAACCTTACAAGACAAATAATCTCGACATTACATTTTTCCTCTCCTACATTAAAAAGGCTAACGAATAAATTCCCTTAATTCATGACGTTTGCTACAAAACTACTTAACTCATTTTTATTAGGCTTGTTTGAAAAAGATCCACTTGGGGTCACCCGGAAGATTGCTTTGGGACCCGCAACTTCAGCTATAAAATAAAAGTAATCTAAGGACTCTCCGTAGGATGATAAAAGTAAGCTTCATAGAATATTTTAGTCAAAATGCGTTTCAACAAATGTATTCCGGAATTGTGATGGAAATTAGCCTCAAGGTATTTCCAAGCTGAAAACTAGGTCAAAGTTTGTTCTAAAAATGTTTTGCCCGTCGCCACATATCACGGTAGGGTACTGTATACTGCTGAAAGTTGTTACACGGACTTAAATATATTGATAGAGACTGCTTTTCATCGTGTTTGAAAAAGAAAGGTATAGTGTGACTCCTAAAATGAAGTGTTACCTTTAAAAATCTTAAATAATGAAAATTTATGCAAAAAAACGTACAATATTTGTTGATAGTCTGAAGTTTACAGATTTTCCAGAATCGTAATAGAAGTAATCGTGATCGTCTCTCAGAAACTTTGTTAGTCATTTTATAGGTGGTCACATTGGTCACCATTCAAGATACATCTGAAACGGCATGAAACAAATATATCACACAGGCAATGAGGTGTATGACCCCTACTCTACTAACTACACCTATATATAGTTATGAATAAACCTCATGTATAACAACTAATTAGATTTTCAAACAAAGACAACTCCGGCGTGTACTTGGTAAAACCCGGATCTTATATCGTAATAGTTATACGCTAGCGCTGTAGATTCGAGATAATTTGAAATCTATTGTTTGTAAAATAGGACCGCAAGAACGCGCATTTGCGTTGTAAATTTAATAAAGGTGCCAAAAATGTATAATGTTTTATTAAAAAGGATTTAAAACAGAGGAAGGATTTCACATCAATAATCTTGTCATATTATGTATCTGAAGTGAAACATGTATCTACCTAGCTATAATAATCTCAATACTCTAACCCATTTCACATGTACCGTGAACCAACAAAATTATGGATCTTGACATCTGAGAAATAAATGAATTTGAATTAAACAAAACTAGCATTTCAAATATTCGTTTGAACTTCTACTCGGGTAGGTACTCTGTACCACAGATCATATAATACTATACTCTGTACTATTAGATTTAGTTTCCGTTTAGATTCAGTCCTAAATATTTCAATTTGTTAAATTCCTCTAGTGCCTGACGGATATCCCATTAATTCACCGTCTGGCGGTCCAAGCGCCGTGCCAAAAGGCTCGTTGTTGGTGAGTCAGTTAAATCAAACTCACTATTTTAGACATGTCTAACGTAGTTTTGCTCTCACGTTTAACGTTGACGTTGATTAAATCGAAGTATACTCGTTCTTTCATTCAAACATGTCAAAGAAATAATTAACTTTTACGTCTTCTATTGCCGACCTCATAAATCATAAAGTCCCTAAATTTTGAGGTAAAAGCAGAAGTTTTGAACTTACGCCTTTTGTAAGCTACCCAGTACTTTGTTATTTCATTTCTCCACTCTTGAATTGCAAATATCTACTAGCCAGCAATTCGTGGACCCTACAAACCCTCGTAAAGTACTTTCTTGAGATAAATATCGTTTGTTTTGCATCTACGCGCAGACGGGTTCTTTCAGTTCCTTTGTTATGTGCTATAAACATGTCTAGAAAACTGGTGGGTTTCGCAATAGTCGCATTGTGGCCATAAAAACATTCATCCTTTCTAAGTATATACTGGCAACGGATTCCGAACAATATCCGCAATGCTTCCAGCTGCGGTACGGAAACTTACCAAATGATTGTGCGACGCTTTCAATGGCGCCAAGCAACTGCATATTAGGTATATATAGGATACAATGATTTATTTCTTGCTACAAATAACTAAGTATAAAAAAAAAATACTTGGATGACTAATAATTTAAAGTATTCAACGGTTGTGAACTGGATTTTTTATGTAATTGTTTCTAGGTTCTTGAAACTGTTTCTAGGAGTCGTACCTAGGTGAATAAAAACACTTTTTGTTGAAAATGTATTGTTACGTCGAATTGATAACAATGTAGGTAAAACCTCTGAGTGTAGAACATGAAACCAAATTAATCCGAAAGCAAACAGTCCAATTAAAAAGTTTGAACGGTACTTTGATTCCTGAAGAAAATAATGGTGGGTTCGCAATAAGTTTCAAGAACAAACACAACGATTAATATTGATCAAATGCCGGAAGAATCAAATACTAAATTTAAATTCCTATTAAACCATATTGTACAAAGGTACTTAGACTGCCAGAGTTTCATTCAATCCAGGTATACCATGTTAAATGAAATAAAGAACACTCGTGCATTCCATTTAATGAAACATACATAAATTCGGGTTGGCACAACTACAAAGTATAACAGAGAAGATACAGAAAAATGTTTCAGTCATGCAAACAGGTTTATAGTTTCAAACACAGCAATATATACAGAGATACAAGTATTTTTACAAAATTTAACTATCTAAGATCGTGTCTGTGCAGGTAGGCGGTCGACTTTTTTCTACATGGCGTTAAGGTACTGCAAATATAGAGCAACTTTAGGTAGGGCAACGTAGCTGCAACTAAAGTTGCTGTGCTCAGTTTTGTGCAATTGTGAAAATCGGATTGATATCAACAATAGCGAATTGCAAGCTACTAAATTAATATGAAAATACGTTTGCGCAGTACCTATTAAATTCGTCGACGGCAGTCAAATAGACGTCGTAAATGTGAAAACCGTCACATTTATTTGACGCGTGGTATATTACAGCTGTCAATAGCAGTTGGCTGCTTTTTTATAAAAGCTATCATCGTCGTCTAAAATCTGCACAGTCGAACGTTTCGTATGATTCTTGCGATGAGACTAAATATAATTTCATTTTGAATGACTCAAACAGGAAAGAGACTGTTGATGCACGGGTAATCGAAGATTACAATCGCACCAAAATGCCAGTGGAAAAACGTCACCAACCGATTCTTTTACCAGCAAATCGAATCTACTGTGAATTTGCTCTAGTGTTGACACAATTTCATACCGCCTAGTGCGATCTGCCTACATTTGCATCTAATTCGCAGTAGATTTGATACAAACACGGACTTATTTTGACTTGATATAGGTATACCTAGTTATGGGTTAAACAACATAATTGCTATCCAAGTATAGTCGGTAAAGTAAGCAAAATGAGTGACAGTGTTGTGCTGAGGAGACCTTGATTTGAGCTGCCATCTGTAACAGAAATTCTGCAGTTGATATTTGATCTGCGATTTTAACAATCAATTGAACTTTGAGTTGGCAGATTTTTGTCGCTTTATATACTGCTGTAGCTTTTAAGTTTCGAGTTTTAGTTTCAAGTTGAGGATTTTAGTGTTTTTTTTGTGAATATAAATTTTCATTATGAATAAAAAACCGAATTTATTTCAATACATAGTTCTTATGTACATAAATAATTATTTCACTAACCTCGGGATATTTTATCGGGTTGCGCTTTCGGGGAACGCAATAAAAATCCCTTTGATAGTTTGAAAATATCAGTCATTATTAATGCGTTTGTTTAGGATAAAAAACCTTTGTACTACGTTTTAAAAACAAAATTCAATGATCGATTTTCAGTGCAAATATTTCACCCACGTGTGTCCTTTGTCAACGCTTTCCCATATTATCTGCAAATTTCTTATACTTTGCATCGTGCTTTGCATGTATGCCGCTGTATCTATTCCTGGTATTATGCATAGAGGCCCTTTGAGTAAGCATTTTGCACCTAAACTCCACACAACAAAAGCATTATCATGCATGGACAGACTTGCAGTAAATTTCATCTCATTCCTTTTAGAAAACTGAATTCAATGGTATGAATTCTTTCCTTTCATGAACCTTTGCAAAGGGCTTTATTGCAATATCCTCTAGAATGTTACACTGACGCTACGATGTTTTTCTCTAGCCTATTTTATGACCCTTAGCCTAACATATTTTTATCCCAGAGTTGAACAAAGGTAAAATATAAATTATCCACTGATAGGTACGAGTATCATGGGTATCAGAAATTACGAGTGTACCCACGAAGTGATATTGTATTAGTTAATGGCTCTCAACACCCAGCGGGGACTAAATCAATGAGATTTTATTTCATTGGCACGTAAAATGGAATAGCATTGAAAAATACATAGGCATAATAAGTCTGATTCTAGCAATCATGGTTTCCACGATACTCAAGTTTTTTATGTAAACCGGATTTTTTGTACTTGACTGTAATAAGCAATGAACGAAATAAATGGACAAAATGTGGAGTATAAATATCGATGAAAGTATCAAACCAATCGCATCTTCATGATTTGATAAAAAAAAAATTAAGGAGTTGTCATAGTTGAATAAAAAGTACCACGTTTGAACACAGCTTTAGGATTGGCTACCGCAGTGCAAGAATAAACAGTACTTATGTACTTCTACGGAGCAATATTGCTCCAGGGAAGGCTAAGTAATCGACTAGAACTGGTTACAGCTTTGCAGTCGTGCAACATATTGTGCTTAGTGTAAGTATAGCATTGAACTGCTACATGGGGAAGCAAGGTTCATAAATATTACGTAGGATTTGCCTTGCGGTGAATTACTTTTCTTTTATCATTCGATTTCTTTCTGTAGAACGAAACGTTTTTGTGCAAGTTGGCTACATAAAAGCTTTTTCACCAAAGGCTGGACATGAACATGTTTGCAACAACCGAACCCATCGCAAAACCTCGCAAAACAATAGTGTTTTGGGAAATTCTGATCTTTTTGAGCGTGAGCTATGTGAGTTTCAGTGTTCCAGTCCTGTTCTGAAAAAACTAAACCTTCCATCAGTACCCTAGTAATAGCGCTATAAGTTATAAGTATGTAGGTGACTGTATGTAGATATTATGTATTTGTTTAATATAGATATTTATTATATCATAGAGGCTTTAGAAAATACGCTTCGTCATTGCGATTTGCATGTCAATATAAAAGGCAAGTATATTAGGTCATTTTAGTAATAGAGCCTTTAGTGACAAGAATAAGGCCCACCTATTTTTTAGCGTTTTTAGAAAAGAGGTTAGTAGTTCAGCGGTTACTTTATTAGTTATTCTGCAAGACTTTCATACTATGGCCTTATAATCTATTTCAAATCGTGCTAGGCACCATGCAATCTTCTATTTCAAAGGACTGCTTTCGCCAAAAGTGTGCTGGAACTAATTATACGAGCAGGTTGTCGTGAATTCTTTAAAAAAATAGAAAAAAACGATGAAACAGACCGTCAGTTCTTTTTCTAGTGTATAGCCATGCTGCTCCGATGTAGATTACTGCAGTGTACGACGTATACATTACGTACTGCCAACGGATTTGTAGTGGAAAAAAACTATTCTAAACTGTAAACTGTTCTATTGCATTTTGACATTTTCTTCATTACTTTTACTGATCTATCAAAGAGTATGTCAGTATGTCAGCATGTCTGCGTGTATTTTGTGATAACTTATGTAACCTTAGTTAAGTAAAGTACTAAATTTATTGTGTGCTCTAGTTGTACCACCGTACCGTAACCGAACGGGCGTCCAAACTAGCGTTCTTTGATCGCGACGCTGATACGATACGGAGCTACGGTACGGACAAAAGATCGTGGACCCACTTTAGGAGGTCGTAATAGACACAACACTGCTGTCAAAAAATAGCGGATCAAAATAATGAACTGTGTCAAGCGAAAAATTGTATTGATGCTGATAATATCTTACTCGTTTCTGCCATGTGATGCACTGAGTAAACTATTGATTCTCTAATTTCTGGGAGACTAATTGGAGTGGTGCGTATCCTCTCCTCTTCTGCACTTTTCTCCAGACTTTGCAGGTATATTGAGTAGATGTATGCCGTACACCGAATCTGCGGAAAGAAAGCAAGAAGATTATTCACATACACGCGGCGTAATGGTCTTCGTGCGTATTGACCATAACGTCTCTACTAGGTACACCATAAAGTTTCTTCTAATAAGAAATTCCGAAACACCACTCTCAAAGACGGCAGCGCATCACTGGTTCTATCTTATTAATAGTAATAAAGCTACATACTTACACGTAAATGCGATTATTATACGTATAAGCAAAGTTTGTGACCAGATACGTAACTTACCTACATACTTACCTAGTATAGTTCTTACCTTTATTTTCCCTCTGACAAAATGATGTTTTTGCACAGTAAACTGTATTGTACTGTAAGCCGACATAGCGCCTCCCGGCTTCTCTCCGTCGACCCTGTGGAGCACGTGTTGTGACAGCGCCTGAAAAAATACACTTTATCTACAAAAGGTGTCGGTGCAAACTAAATAAAAAAACAAAACCAACATAGACAAGTAGAGCACCCCGAAACCCTTATACATTGTCGAACGTAAAATATATAGTTTTCTAGATACTAGCCCTGTTATTAATAAACTCGATGTAAGCTTAAAACCTTGGAGGAATGAACTAATTCGTCCCTGCTTAGAACACACAGATTTTGTCTTTTGCTGACAAGAAACAAAAGAACAAAGAAACAAAACCAGTGTAACTATTCCAAGCTTACATCTAGTTTATAAATAACAGGGTAAGGTTATGTCTATGAACTCTATGCATTGAATACCTAAATATAAAAGAAGCTTGTTTAATAAAGGGCTCATAGAATCAAAGAAGTGTGTTAAAAATATCATTGCATTGATCTAAAAATCATTGTGTTAAAGAGCAATTTACATCATTCACCGGATATGACATAATATATATGATATAACCGGAAAGTACGGTGGTACTTTCCGGTTATAAATGTGACGGGACGTGACGTGAGGATTCCTAAATATAAATTGTTTCCCGTGGGAAACAATATTATATTTAGAAACCATGAAACTATTTTATTCCGAAAATAGAAACCAATCTTAAAGGACGTTGAAATGTGGTTAGTAACCTGAAGCCACAGTTTCTTGTAGTTTGCCAAACTGAACTGTACAAATACACGTCTAGGTAAGAAATTCATGTTAAACTCAGACAAGACATTGTTCTACTTAACTTTGTTTTAGTTTTCAACTTTCTACAAGCTGCGTTTCCTTAAATAAACCATAAACCACTGTCATGACTCGTTTTGGAGAACAAGCGAAGAAACCACACCAACTTCTAAGTTTTGTCCGTTCAACTACGATATACCAAATTGTTCAAGGTATGATGTCTGATTTGTATAAGGTGTTGTCCGAGTTTCTTAGATGACTACCTACCATCAGGTAGGCTGCCTTAGTCAGTGGTTTACATTCAAATATGAGCTCGTCGCATTTTTAGAAAAACTTGAAAGCTCCAACTAACTTAGATTTTTGAGAAAATGTTATGTAATTTACAAATACAAGCTACTTCAGTTAAATTAGAGAATACCTAAGTCTGGGAATGTGTCTGAAATAAAGCGTAAAATAACAGAACTCTACAAAGTAACTTCATAGCAATAATATTCTAATTTTAGCACAAAACTAGGAGTGTTCTTGAAATGAAAATATCCACGATCTATGAACTATATCTGCAATATACTATACCTACTATTCAAACTCAAGTACTCTTTGTATTTCGTTTCGTATTGCGTATAGTGTGGGCGTAGGAGTAGCAGTTGGAAACTTAGTGGAAGTCTAGATATCTAAGCAGAATGTGGGACAGGACGATCTTACAAGTTAAGTATTTTAGTTCGACGAAGTGTGCTACGTGACCGTGACAGAATTCCAACAACACTGCTGCGGAGTTTGGTGGCTCTTGAAGACAAGTGTCATTAGGACGCATAGCTGCACCTCAGTTGTAACATATAACGTTTCTCGAGTGTTTGTTCCAGAATAACCCAGCATTTTATTTTGATAAAAGTTATGCATTAAAATAGGTTGGTTTATTGAAAAGCATCTTTGAATAAGGCGGCTAAAAAAATAATAAAACTTTCAATTAAACTTTTTACTTCAAGTGTTTTCTGAAAACACTCTGAAAGTTTTTATTAAGTAAACTTAAAAAATTAAATTGAAGCATTCGTTTGCTTTGGCTAAAGGTTAAAAGCTGCAATGTTTGTTTAACAAACTAATTGAACATGAGAGTGTAAGGGTGAGTGATAAACGAATACTGTAACTCAATGATCTCTGTAAAAGGATCTTTGCAATTATAGCTCTTTGTAATTTGTAATGTTACATGTTTGTCTGACCATTTTACAAAAAATACAAGCAGACTAAAAGTTTGTTCGTTTAAACTTCCAGTCTCATTGAAACCCTATTTAGAAGTTAAGCTTGTATCGATCAGCTGTTGCCGAGCAATGGCTACCGAAAAGTAACGTTTGTTTTGATATTTTTTAACCAGTTGTACATTGATCATCGTCAAACAGAAAGTGAAGGGCCAGAAACTACTAAGCGCAGCATGATAGAGCATTCATGCAAATAAGGTCAAGTTGCAGAGTTGTTGAGAAAATGCAGGACGGTGCAATGTGAAACTCTACTTTTTTATTACATACACTAGGTAGTTATATTATAAATACTCGAAGATTTACTAGAAAGGTTATACAAGATTATTGCAGGGTGCCTCTATCCTAAAGAACTAAAAGAATGTAAGTATATTGGGCCGCTAAGGATTACTGTTACCAACCTATTTTATAAAATAAACCTCAGAAAATGATCACTGTTTCTAAGCAAAAAACATTCTCTGGTTCAATATAATTTCCATTTATGTTTCCTTACAATCACAAAAACTTCCTTTATTTCTATTCAAATCTTTCAGAAAAACGTGACGTGGGTGCTATATATTTTGTTCAATATTAGAATCTTCGACAGAATATCCGAATGTATTTCTATGTGATATAATATCATTTTTGTTAGTGTTTTTCTAGGGCGAGAGAGTTTAGTAAAGCCATTATAGGAGCTTTTTTATCGAACGTTATCTTATACATACCAAACACTGTAATAAAATGCAGGAAGCATTTTAGCTCAGTACTTTATCTTCCGAGAAAATTTTAAGCATTTTCTGAGTTATTTGATCATGCTGATACTAATGAAAAATAAAATGAGCCTTTTATTTTTACTGAACTGAAATCTGTAATATACCATCACAGATTACCGACTTGTAAAATAGTCTATTACATATTTTAAAGTATTTCTTTGATCAATAGTTGCCTGTTTGTGTTTCGCCGACGCCACAAAAGATGAGCTTATGTTCAATTCAATTGCCATCGCAAATGGTGAACGTTTTTGGAAACGAATTTACCTTTCCTAAGTAAGTAATGCTAATTACTCAAGTTTGAATGTTTATTTCTAGAGTGTGGTATCTAGCTACATAACGTAGTTTTATTGGACTAGTTTTAAGCTACTCCCTACTAATGCACCACTTTTGATAAAATGCAAATCCATGAATCCAGTTAGGATATTGCAAACTAGGTAGATGAAATGAAATGTTTCAGTTGTAGTAAACGGCTTTATTTGGGAGGGCATTTGGCACGTTTTGCAGAGAACTTTAGCTGATGAGATTTGATGCTGGTGTATGAATGGCGATTATTCAATTAAAACTCTATTTAAATAAATGAAAAATACTGCCTTTTACTCGTGATCCTACTATAAATACAAGTATTTACAGAGTCGATTTAGTTGGTAGAATGCTTAGGAATATCTGAAACAAATGCATAATGAAGCAACCACATTCAAATACTCAATTTTCACACTTTATTCAAAAATATACTGCAAAGCTTACAAGTTTGTGAAAAGTAATTAAATCCATATTATCCATAGCGAAACATGTAGATACGAGTAGATTATGGTACAAGAATAAAAAAAGGTAAACTTCATCAGGATTCTCCCCATCGTGCCCACCAGCTGGCCAACTGCACTGAAAGAATGCTATGGTTAAATTTACCAAAGTCCCAACGGTTGACAAAATTTAATCTTATCTTAATTAATAATCTTATCTTATCTTATCTAAATCATTTGGCTCACCATGGTGAGCCAAATGGAAAATAAAATCTCATCGACCCCACTCTTTTGCGTAGTGGGTTCCAATATACAATTAGCAGTCTTGTTTTTAATCAGCGATCTCTGCCAGACAACCATGTACGTTATAAAAGAAAAATACAATGGGATAATACCAATAATTAACTGTTGAGTACATTGTACGTTGAACAGTTACAAATGACAAGGGCGGCATGCAACTGGCAAGTATAATGTTGGAATGGAAGAGATTAATGACCTTCTAAATGTAGCGGAAGCACTGGACTAAGATCGGATTGCGTAAGCCTACATTTTCTCAGCTGACAATAATCTATTATAGCAATTTATATTCTGTTACAAAGACATAAGGTCGGTTGGTTTATTAAAGTTGAGCGAGGGAACAAGCTTATTGATAGTGGTGTGGTTTGTTTGTTTTGCAGGGTAATGTTTGAGGATCATCCCCTGGCTTTTGACAATAAGACTGGTGAGATAAAGGGTTGTACAGTCAGCAAATACAAAAGAAAAGAGATTTCAAGGTAATTATGGTCTCTATATCAGGATTACAAAATTATTGATTATTGGATCTAATAATTATTTTCCATCTTAGTACTTTTAAGATAGATTACTTAGTTCAAAATCATTACCATTTACTCTACTACTACCATTTAGTTAATACTTAGTAGTGAACGTTAGTACATGGTTGGAAAAAGAAAAGCAAATGTTGCTAAAAATTTTTTTTTTAATAAAAACATAAAACTTTGTTCGTTTCAGTTAGAATTTATTGCGCTATCATCTGCTATAGCTTGAGGTGTTAGGAAATCTTAACGTATACTTTGAATAATGTTTTAAGCAAACATGTTCATTATACAGAGTTTAATAAGTATTAAAATGACTAAACAGTCATAACCACCCGAAGACGCTTCAATAAATATTCGAACAAACTTTGAAGGAGCTAATCTATACAACTCCTAACACAAAGGAAACTTTTCGGTACCCTTACGGCTTAATAATTACCTACGTTTACTCATATTTTCAAGGTACTTGCGCCTAGGCTTTTACATTATGAAGTACTTAGGCATATTATAGTGCTAGCTTTGACAATAAACCTTCTTTTGCGGCGTCTTCTGCGCAGAAGACAGCAAAAATGAATTTTGCTGTCTTCCATGGGACCAAAATATTTTTTCGAGACAAAAGGTAGGTATTACTCCAAAATATACGGGTTATATTTGTACTTTTCATTGAGTGAAGTTTGAGTCTTAAAAGCGTGAGACTGAGAATATATACGTACTAGCCGTCGCCCGCGGCGTTGCTCGCGTTCTACCCTTTAGAGTGTGGCGTTTCAAAATTCCTTTCTTAGTGCACCCCTACACTTTATAAGTATACTACCCTCCAAATTTCAACCTCTAGGACTTATGGTTTAGGCTGTGCGTTGATTCTCTGTCAGCTTCAAAAGAGTTTTATATATATTGATGATGATGATGATAATATTGATATTGATATTGAAATATTGAATATTGATATTGAATACTGATGCGATTATTACAAAAAACGTAAAAAATAAACAGAACGCAAATAGTTAGGTAGGTAAATGTTCAGTCAGTTTCCATACAAATATTTGAGTTGCCTGCAAAAATAGCAACATCCAAACTGTAACAATACTTTTTTATTACGATAGCTTTTGCATAAACAAATTGATGTTGATTTAAATGAAACAGCAAGGCGAGCTGGCTTTTCCTTTGACTGCTTTAATATTTCTTCAACGGGGAGTTCTAACAATAAGTGCACAATGAACGCTTCAAATAGTAAATTATTCCTGTTTTCAATTCCGACTGTAGGTTGAAGTTTTTTATTGCGCTCCAGGCAACAATGCAGGTTTCTTGCCTCGGCCGTCGCAAACGTCGACACTTTTTGTTACCAACACGTAATACTCGTGCCGCAGAATCTAGTAATTGAATTGTGTTCAGTTGCCGTTAGTGGCCAATCACTCATTTCTACGTTGGTATTCTGTATCTGTGGCGTTTGCACAGCACTTTTACTTTGTCAAACTACATGTACGGTTAACTGGGCGTAAGTGCGAGTGGAGAACGGTTGCTTCCTCTGTTCAGTCATACAACAACTTGTTTGTTCCTATGCGCATGATGTGGTACCCTATAATTATGGGAGCACCTTGTTTTATTTCTTTTTATATGTACTTTGATTTGTTATGTGTAAACCTGTGTTGGGTATCCATTCTTTTAAAAAAAAAAATAAAAAAAAAAAAAAAAAAAAAAACAACACGAATTTCAACTTTTAGCACTTTCTACCCCCTTTTCACATTCTCAAAAGATTATAATATATAATACTTTTAGATACCAACTGAGTATGAGTTAGTGCGAAAAGATTTGAAGCGGTATCTGTTGCGTATAGGGACCACACTCTCGTAAATATATTAAATTTTTCATTCGACCTAATACATAGTAACAAAGCACCGCAGTAATAAAACGTTTGCATCGGTAAGGTAGGTACTGGGTTAATGCCAGCAGAGGCGTAAAATATGGAAGTTTGCGTGCCACGCGGCGCGAACAAATTGTATTAAACCACATTGCAGATTAGGAGTAAGTACCAAACAAAGCACATAGATATTATGTAAATCTACCTCACGTCTCATTTCTGTATAAATTATAATTTCAACTGGGCTTTATTTTCCTTGCCAGTTGCTCCATAGAATTTTTCGAGCCGGAATAATAAAAAAGGCTTTTTACAAGGCACCAATACGGGTTATGTAAATTGACTGCGATATAAAGATAAATCTTCCCTAATGATCGACCCTGCCCAGCATCTGCGCTTTCAACAGAGTGGTCTATTGGCCGAGGCAAAGTTTCACTATCATTAATAGGTGCTTTAGCCCTCAATATGGCAGCCGGGGCATTATTACTTTTCATCTTTGCCTCTTTCGCTAGAACCTTTGGCTGTGATCAATTGTGACCTTTCGGGTATGTTACAATAAGGGTGTATTATCAGCAACCACCTAGTAATTGATTGCATAAGCTAATGTTTGATGGTCAAAGTACATACTATACTACGACACACACAGGTTGGGGTCAGGACTATGATTATCCGACTGTTAATAGGTAAGTACCTCACTGTATACTAATTACAGTTCTAACAGACATTATCCTAAGTTCGGATTTGTCCTAAAATCAGAAATCATCATGGATAAGATTTCCTATGCTTGCGTGGACATATATCCTTGATCCTGTACATCTACCTAGGATGTACATTAGGGCTGGTGCGGCGGCAGATTTGGCCGAGGATCTCAAGAGGCGCATGTATGCAGGTCTCGACAGGGCCTACATTTTGTTCCTCTTGGGGTCGAGGTCGAGACTCTATAGGTCCGTGGGGTACCGAGGCCCTCCGAGTTTTCAAAATTCTTTCAGGACGTCTAGTCGAAGCGACGCGTGACCCGAGGCCCTTTATCAGCATTGTCTTTGGCGCGCTCCTTAATTTTTTTGTAGTTTATAGTAGCTTGTAGTAGTAGTAGAGTTGTAGGTAATAATTAATTTTGCAGAACTAGTTTTGAGGTTAGGCTGCCAAAAATCATTTGCCTAGGTAATTCACGAAAGTGGCTAGAAACGGATACAAAGCCGCTAAATTTTTTTGATGTAGCCTTAATTTATTAATTTCATTGGTAAAATTACTAGAATACTACATCAAAGAAGGCACTTAGGGGTATTCAAATTTGTATTACTCAGGTTTATCAAAGTCAATATTACCATATTACTAAGGTTTGTAAATTAGTTTGAGTTTGAACACTTAAATAAATAGAAAATAGCTGTACCTTATTATTTACTACGAATTGGTAAATAAATATGCATCTTTTTATTCATTTAGGACTACAAACTCATATTTACAAACATTAATAATATTGACTGTGATAACTTATTCTGAACCTGAGTAATACAAATTTAATACTACCAAAAAATGTAGGGATATCTGTTTGATGGATGTTGATGTTTGATTTGTAACGGGCTGGTTCAGCTGGTACGAGTATGTAATTGTTTCTACCACCTTACAGGAATGCGATAAATCGTGTATTTATATTTCAAACGTGAAATGATCATTGTAAACAAGCAAACTTTTCGAATAAAGTTAGCAACAAGTACCTACACTGCGCAGTAAACAGTCTCGGCTTCGGGCGCTCGGTTGATGCAAAATTATTAAACTTTATTAAAATGTTTGTTCGTTTGGTGGTTTCTAAACAGCCAGTAACGATGTCGAAAACTTTTGAATATGTTATGATATTTTGGCCGAAGCATACACACTTATATTCTGTTACCTTGCAATAAATATACTAAAACTCCGCTTTTTTGAGACTCTCCTACTATTAATTGTGATCATTTCCTACTCTTATCTAATATTTTGAATGTTGGGAATTTTACGTGTGCAGTATCGATGCTGTCTCCATTGCATTATATATCTCGTACTTAATATGAGCTTGGTAATGCCGCCAGTGTCTTGGGCTTCCGATTAGTACTAATTTGGATCTAAGTATAGATTGTTAGCAACGCGCTCTGCAGATAGCTCAATTGATTCAAGTGTATTTTTAAATAAGTATTGGAGTTGTAATTTTTCTTACTGAATAAATGTGATTTTTACTTCATGAGACGTTGAGAGTTTCCTAGAAAGAGAAAGTAGTTTGAAAAATAAAAAAGAGCTTCAAAAGAGTTTTTTTATATATATTGATGATGATGATTATTTTCAGGATTCTGTAGAATTACTCCAACTATGTTTATACAGGGTGTTACCAGACCACTTCCGAAAACTTGGAGGTTCCAATCAGACCATGATACTGAAAACATTAAGCGAAAAAAATTGCGAAAAAAAAAATTGACTTGACTATCTCTTTTTAATTTTTTTTCTAGTTACATACGCACAGTACAACATAATAAGACATATCTACCTAATTATCTCATTTAAAAAAGCAAAAAAACTAATAAAATAAATAAAGCAGCAATGTACACGCAGCACGCAGATTACGTCTACTACAGCATGAACAGCTGAGAGTTCATCGCGGGTCATTCAAGTACGCGACGTGCGAGCGACCTACGTTAGTAGGCACTTACGACACAGAATAAATAAATACAAATCTTTAAACATTGTTTTCTCCGGCTATAATTATTTTTCAGGATAACTGATTTTTTTTTGGTTGGGTTTTGGTGTACTGTAGCTCCCCCTTTCGTTTTCAGAAGTGGTCTGGTAACACCCTGTATAACCTATCTACTTCGCGAACCGGGCAGGCGTGAATATCTACAGGCTAAATTATTATAATGAGGATTATTTAACTAGTCATAATTTATCATTTTATTTTATATAATTTTTTATTTATTTATATTGTGGTGTCGGTTATTGCAACGTCAGAAGCCCATAAGCCGCGTAATAAGTATAATAACTGTTATACCGTAACAAGGTAACATACGCATAACGCTTTACAAACTTATTCCAAGGAGTGCTGGGTCTCCACCGTATTTTAATTTATTCTAAGATTCTTGTTTATAATTTTAAGGAACTTATTAAAGAGATGCCTCAAGGCGAAATTACCACCCAAGCACTTTATTGTTGTTTTTGGGAACAAAACGTATTTTAATTTGTTATCATCATTACCACTCTGAAAGGGCTCCTTATTATACCTGAAAACAAGGCGTATAATTAACGTTCCCTCTTTTGCGTTGTTTTCATCACTACTAAGACTCCTCAGCACGAATAAATCTGTAAATTTTCGTGATACGAAAACTTTACATGGCTAAGGTACACTGCGCGGTGACCCTGCAGTGTATTTCAGTCGAGTTGTCGTTGGCACGCAGTGTGGTTCGAAATACGCGGTTGTCTTTATTCGAGTCGCATGCCTTACTGAAGAAGTAACCGCCACTCGGAATACTGCATGACCTCATTTTATTGCTTTCGTAGTAATGATGAAAATCAGAGTGTGACTTAATTGTAGTTGGCTAATTGGATCTTTTTCGTAAGGAATATAAGGAATATTTGCTGTGGAGAGCAATAATAAGCACCCTCATCAAGAGACATACCCACCTTGTTAAAATACGATCCAATACTTATTACTAGCTAAGACTATAGCAATTTCACTAAAATACAGAGAGTATTATTCTATTATTACTACCTACTTATTCTATTATAGATTAATGAACCGTTCCACCATTGGCAGAATGCTGATAGTAGCGCTCGTCTATTCGGTCAGTACTTGGATGGGTGACCGCTTGTGGCATTTACATCTCAGCGCTTTCGTGCTTCGGAGGGGACGTTAAACTATCGGTCCCCACGCTAGCAGTCGCTAACCACGGCGGAGGCCTTAAGGCAGCCTAAGAACTCCGTCACCAGAGGTAGCCACTAATTCATATTTGCTTGCTTACTAATTGTAGGTAATTTCATTCAGAACCTTATGAAGCTACGTTTAAGATTTAGGACTTACAGGCTCGTTGTTGATGAAGAATGAGATGTTGGCTGCTGGCATCGAGTCTCCACTGACACATTCCACCTTGAGCTTCATGCCGGCTTTGTAGCGTCGCTTCAGCCCATACATGGACGGACCCTCTTTAGGCAACACTGCAACAAAGATTCCAAATAAAACTAAATTCCGAGATTTCGGGACCTTACATTTTCCTACTAGAATTGCAGTGTATCATGAAATAATCTGAAGCCTTACGCGACCTTGTATTAAATTTTTTATCACCATAGCAAGGATTCCAAAGATAAAGAGCCCCTCTCTTTATCTTATAAAGAGTGATCAACCAGTTTTATAGCTATATTCAAAAAAGACAAACACACGAATTCGATTTTGGGAATCAGAATCGTTTATCTAATAGATCTGCATTTTTAAGGTTTCCATATTATCATCTTTAATTTTAGTTTTTGGCTTCTCTACAGTTTTACAATAGTGTAGCTATGACTATCCGCCAAGAGTTGATGACATAATAATATATACATAGGTTTAGAGCCTATAGATTATTCAACACACGACCATCACTACAGTGATAAAGCCATTGAAATCGGACCAGTCATTACGGAGTGATCGGGGTGAATACATTTGAAAATATGCGTAGCTGTCGATTTGAGAGCTTCCCGTTTCGGCCAAAAAACTAACCAAGGACTTCAACATTGAACATTTTGTTAATACCTTCAATTTGGGCTAAAAATATGAGGTATTTACTTAAATCTTATCCACCCCTTTCGGGTATCGCAAAAATAGAAGAAGAATGAAACCCATGTAAACGTCCTTTGTGCAGTGATAGACTCCAAGCACTTAGCAACCAGACACTCTTGCCAGTGCTTTGTGATTTAGATCAGTATATCTAACTTAGTCTGGACATAGATTAATGGAAAGTTACTATAGTCACGAACGTGTCGTTATACTCAACCGAACTTCGGGCATACAGACTACACGGACTAACTTTTGACAAGTTGTAAGCTGATGTAACACGTATTAGAAACTGTTCTATTGAAGTACTTAGAGTACAGAACAAGCACACGAGCGACAATCGCGACTTAGTTGCCCGGAAACGACTGTCGCGTCGTGCACTTTCACATGTATAAACCCGTTAGGCTTGATGTGAAAGATTAGTTGCGGTTGCGGTGGCAAAAGTTTCTCGTATGCAGGCTCCCTTAGCTAAATACTAACTTGCCAGTAAAATTAAGTTAACCTTTTTGTAAGTAGACATAAAGATAAAGTTCTATTTCAGGTACTTGTTACGTTACTGAGCTTTGGTTTATGATCTAGTTAAGAACTTTAATGGAGCATGAAATTCCTATGCCTTGGTTCATTAATAAAGTCCAGGTTTCTCTATATATACCGGGTGTGCGAATATCGTTGTGTTAATAGACCAGTTTAATAAATTAAATTGATTGCAAGTTTATCAAACGATGACATTCCAATGAACCGTTGCTTCGGCGAAACGTTCATCCACGAAGCGTAATTCGGTGAACCGTAGCCAGCTCACTAGTAAGCGAGGCTGTCACTAATTAATTATCTTTTGTTTTGAGTTACTTTTAAAGAGGCTCTTTTGAATACAGAATCCTAGTAACTGCTTTTGATTTATTTAACAAGTTTTTTTATACGAAATCCTAATAACAGAGTCTCTATATCCTGCTGCGCCCCCAAGGGTCTCTTTCGAGTCTTTTCACTCAGCCATCGTTGGTGATTCATCATTTATTCTCGAGTAGGTACATCAATGTCGTCTTTGCTGTTGTTGATCAAAAAAAAAAATTGCAAAACTCCAAAGTAATTCTTAATGGAAAGGCCGGCTTCAAGCATCAGTTCAGTTGAATACCCACGTTAATTAGCATTCTTGATCCTACATCTTTGTTATACTAACCCTTGTTGCAATTTGTGTCGCCAACGGTCTTACTAAAACCCTTTGAGCCCTTCGTGCTTATGTTTGTTACACGCGGTCATGCAAGGGTGGCTGCTATATTTTTGTTTTATAATTATATAGTACAATATTTTGTACAAATATTGTAGCTAGATCCTGTCAGCTTATTCACACTCCTCCATGATTATGACGCGATTTTATTTATTTATATGTTCAACTTTATAAAAGTCCAATAACTTCCACGTTATACTATGTAATTGGTCAGGCGTTCCTAAACGGTCAATCAACACAAGTGTTTTCTGCTTCTAACCTCTAGTTTAATTGTGAGTAAGTACATTATAATTATAAAAGAAAATAATCGCAATTGTTCTACATATTTTGTAAGTGACGCATAAAAAACAGTGAAATTAGAAACTACATTTTGTAAATGGTTCTGTCCCTCATTTGACAAGTTGCAAGCTCATTCCGACACAAACATTTCTTCACAATATTTTTCTTCACCGCTTGACAACCTTCGAACGATTGTAGCATAACGCTGAAGAAGCATTAAAATTGTACTTACCTAAAGTATTTGACCCAAACAAACACTCTTGCGGTTCCTTAAGATTCCAGGAAAGACAGGAAAGACAAGTTTGGCAGATCACGCAAGTTTGTTTTGTTCATACAGAGTTGGGGACCACGATTTGTTCGTTTCAGACGAAATTGTTGCTTGGACTAAACTAAGAAAGTGCTTTCTAATTAGTTTTTATTGGCAATTACGGCTACGGTTACAACTGTTTATTTTACTGATTGTATTTTTATATTTTCTCCATTGTGTAATATGTCCTACTCGTAGCATATAAAAAATCATCAGTTCGGCAGCCTAGGTGCCTTATTTTGGGAAGCCAAATAATTTATTTTAAAATTGTGAGCCTTCTAATGGGTCCCCGGAATATTAAGTTCCTACAATGTTTCAAATGTTCTCTGTAAAGTGGACAGCTTTATTCACAAAGTTAGATGGTTATTACTGCACCCCTTCGGCAAGAACTTAGTTTATGAGTCGTAAAAGACTAGTGTGTACCATTTGTCGCAAAACTTTACTACCAACCGGCAGCAAGGAGCCAGGTTGACGCGACATCAACAGCCAAAAAGTTAAACACAATCATTTATTATCATACACACACACACACGGCGGTTTCTCTTCCTTGAAAACGTTAAAACATCAATGCTTTTACAAAATTGCACATTCGCGCCTGGATCTGTTCTAAAAATATATCCTTGTGGTAAGAAATACTCAAGACGCTGGTTCCGGGCAGGTTCCAATTTTAAATGTAGGTACAACTTTGGAAACTAGCTACGAAAATTCAAGGAGAACGGGCAGAATAATGATTGCAGTACTTTCTGAGGAATAATGTTCGTAGTTTGAGAAAAATATGAAGGTGACAAATTTGCTCCAACTTCTTGCATGCATGCATACCTAAATACCTACGCTATTTTACAAAAAAATATCTTTCTTCTGAAATACATCCTAGCGACCTCAATAATTAGTGGTGAGGCTCCAACCCCATTGTACTAATGTCTTCTTTTGTCTAGTGTTTGTACAATATAGGAGCTTGTTAGTCGAAGCTCAGCTACCGTTTCCTTGGGGAACACTCTCATGGACATTGAAATACCACCGTTCACGAACTCGTTCGCATACAAACGTTCATTTTGTAGTTTTACGTTTGCATCCCTAGCTTAGTAGTTTTATTATACACTGGAAATAGCTATTTTGTCTGAATAAAATTTAACCTGCAGTTTTTAAGGTGTTGAAATTCGATTGGGATCCCCGCGGCATAATAAACGTAGTGTTATCTATCATCTATAGTTTGAGCCGTCACTTCACTAATTTTTAGTCATTTCTCAACATGTTTTGTCACTGGATACATAAAAACGTATAGTACCTATAGTAGTTTTATCATAGTTTTCTAGGAAGGCAGGCATGCATGCATTCAAATAAACCCTGGTACAGAGATAAGTACGTAGGTTTCGTGCTAGAATTATATTCTACTGTGCACAACTACCTACTTGTACTATAAAATAGAACTAGATAGTAAAACGCCATATGAAACGCTGCTAGATTTAGATCATGTTGAAATGTGGGCAGCAGAATAGCTAGTACAACCCCAAAGTTATTGTATGTTTTCAGATTTTTACTTCAAAATATGTGTTTAATATAAAAATCACTTACGTACTTACAAAGCTATGGAAGAAACATAAAGAGCAGGCGATATATTGTCTCATTTTAATATAGTAAAAAAAGCGTATACGCTTGATATTTATGCTCCAAAATATTATGAGGTCTCCGTACGCTCTCATCGTTGCTGCTATAAGAATTTTCTATCAATAAACATATTGGGCGACATTTTTGCTAGCGCGATCATCGTGCTTGCCAATCTTACATCATCAATATATAAAACACTTTTGAAGCTGACTTAGAATCAACGCACAGCCTAAACTATAAGTCCTAGAGGTATGAAATTTGGAGGGTAGTATCTTTATATAGTGTAGGGGTGCACTAAGAAAGGAATTTTGAAACGTCACACTCTAAAGGGTAGAACGCGAGCAACGCCGCGGGCGACGGCTAGTAAACTATATTTCTATGGAGAATCATTAGCTATGTAATGTCGTACTAGGGGCGCTAAAAGTCCGCACTAGGCAGGCACCCTAAGGAAGAAATAAGCAAAGCTTACCAGATACTCGTAAAATACTGATAGTAATATTGCAATTAGGTAGTATATATCACCCCTAAAGTTTAACTAATATCACAAAAAGTTTGGTTCTGAAAGGAATAGCGTACAGCAAGGTCAGAATGCAGAATGATGCAAGTAGTGAGCTGTTTGGAAGTAAGCTGCTTCAGGTCAGCAGATGCTCGTATATCGAAGGTTGGCTAGTCACGTAAGAATGGTCAGGATATTACGGATAAATGGCTGTAATAATGGCCGAATGACAGGCATCTCCGACAGTAAACGGACGTTCAACTGAAACTACGGGTCTTAAAACTTTAAAGCCTTGTGTCTTGGTGGCCGGTGTATTATTGAGAAAGATTCTAAACCTGGCATCAAATAAAAATGTTTATTTACTCGTATCCTTCCTTTGGCTTTCTAATTCTTAAGCATAACTTTAGTTTTGAATTTTTAGTAATGCAAGCAATTCATACCTATAGCACTAAGCCAAGCTGCACGCTGTACGTACCGCATTAAGTAGGTACCTAGGCTTACGTTTTAGGTGGCCTAAAAGTAGTAGAACATAGAGAATTTTTAGTAGAAATACCCAATTCCGAGTCATTAACCGAAACTTGCAGAATATATCTTTTGTGTTGAGGACGGCTCGCTATTTACCCGTCTTCATCGAAATATCAGCAAAGATTTCTGACTGAATAAAGTATTAGCAAAAATGTAGAGGTTTTTTAATCATTACTCACCGACGACATACATGTGCGTATGGACCTGCGCCGTCTGGAACGATGGCGCATCAGCTGATACCTCGCACGTGTACCGACCTTCTGCAACCTGTGTGGCTGCTTCTATCACCAGCCGCTTAGCGTCGCTCTCGCCTTTCTGAAACAAAACTTGTGCTGTTTTTTACTGATGATAAGAATTGCCTGACTTATACGATTCAAAAAGGTAATTGGGATTATATTGAGGATCTTTAATAACCTTCTCTTGTCATTCTATAGCGGCTCCATCGGCTCTTTTGACCGATGTCACTAATCACGAAGGTCTTTGAATTTTGACGAGCAGTTTTGTTATCCTAAACTATTTTGAAAGTTGCAAAGGTGTGACGTCTGTCCAACGATAACTATCAGTATTCTAAACAATTTGAATAATATTCCTACCATTTTGAGTAAGTACCTACTTGAATTAACGTAGGCACTCGAATATGTATTTAGAGGTTGGTGAAATGACATAAGCCGCTAGGTAAATGAAATAAGTTAATAATAAAATAAAAGGAGTTGGGTTAGTGGAGATTTCCTATTATTTATTGGTCACGCCCGTCGGTTTATGTCCGTCCTAGACAAACAAGTCTTTATACTAAGCAATGGCTTAGTTCGGGTGTGGCAGAGAATTGGCACGAGTAGGCATGGTTGGAGCAAATTGAACACGCATCGTCTAATGCCACGATACATTAAGCGCGACGATTGAAAGAAATGGCCTAGTGCAAGGCCACAAAATGGATAAAGTATTGTGGTGCTCTTTCGTAATGTGTCTGATTTCACTTTTATTTGAAGTAAATTAATGGATTTCCAATGATTCCCTCATGGATTTAATCGAATGGAAACAAACTTTTACTGTCATTAAAACACCATCAGATCTCTGCATTGAAATAAAACATTTTCGTACTGATATAGTTGTTTTTAAACAAAGTTTAGGGAAACGAATACATTATTTGGAATACTAAGCCGGCATACTAACTAGTTAACTAGCAGTTAATAATTGTAGCGGGTCAACCGGAATTTTATTTTTATATTAATATTATTTAATTTTATTTTTTGGCATATTTATTTATATTTATGTTTTACAAAAAAATGTATATAAAGTATTCTATCAGCAATTTAGTTCCCATAGTACAAGCTTTGCTAAGTTTGGGAGTAGAGGGCATTGTGTGATATTAACCAAGGATATTTATATTTACACTCGCTGGCAAATAAAATCTGTAGTAGGTGTACAATGTGTACCAACACACATCTGAAATAAGTGCTGAAATCAAACAAACTGTATTATATTTTATCAACTACATATTCCTTTGTATTCTATTTTGGATCGACTTCTAACTTTCCAATATTTTTTCCTGCGAAAAATTGTTACAAACTCTGTAGGGGATGACTCAGCACTTTGCGAGACTTGTTTATGTTTGTGTCTTTTATAATATCGTATTCCCTGGATAAGTTGTGTCAAAAACTAAAGAGTCACGTGCTATTTTCTATACTTTTATTTCTTAAAAGTTGTCAGTTGGTTGGTAATAACATTTTGAGCACATAAATTCTATTGGTTTGGCTGTCAACAGTAATTCAATAAAGTTCACCATCCACGTATACTAAGTAATTTTGCAAAGAAATCTTTTATTTATTCTTTATCCATTTTGTGTAGGTACTAGTTTATTGCTTTTGAAGTTTAAAGTGCCAGTCAACTCTTTATATTTGCTGTATTCCGCAGTTTGAAAGTTTCTGTTGTAGCCAAATAAATCTGTAAACTGATTCTACTTTACATTCTGCATCCGTTTGCTTGGTAGTGAGCGATTGCTATAATAATTGCTATATTTGTGTACTTACTGATCTCCTTGCTATTAAGCAAGTTTCTAAAGTCTTAAGAGATTGCAAACGTGTAGCCTGTGTTTGAGGTATTTATCAGACGTTTAAGTGTTCCGTTCTTAGCACTGGACTGGAACAACAAAGACCTATTCAGTGCATTTACTACCGTTTATATAACGTTCAAGCGTATGCCTCCCAAATTATTGCAAAACGATGAAATTGCCTCTGTGACTACGCTTTAGTAATGATTAGTAGTCATGTACGTAGGGGATTGTACATTGTACGTACATAGGTGATTGCACTGCATCAAGCGACACGACGCTAGTTAATATTAATGGTTACCAGTTCACAGTAATGAAGCGATGTTGTAACGTGCTTCGATAAAATTTAAGCATCCCTCATGGACGTTATGTGAACGGCGCTCTGACATGATTCAGTTAAACCGAGCTAGGGATGCGCAGGTGAGCTCAAATAATGGCAAAATAACTTCCCAAAACAAAAAACAAACACTGGCCAATTTTATATTCGGTGAGCTGCCTTGAATAAATTATAGGGTCAGACATAAAATCGATAAAACATCACGTCCTGTTCCTGTGCGTCAATTATCCACACGAATATTATTCGAATGTGTCTCGTTATGTTTTCAAAACTGAAACGCCGCTCAAAATACATCGCTGTCACTATTTGATGGCAGACGGTGGCAGAACTCGCAGCTTTTGGCGGTCATATACGTATCAAATAAAATCGATCATGCCTGGGTTTGGCCCAATTTATTTGTAGGTATGTGGCTACCATTACACAGCTTCACACTTAATGAATCAACCTTGTTTTTCCTATAGGTTAGACTAACTAGACTAAGACACAGATAATATAATACTATATGATTAAGGGGATAGTCCCAGGTACAGCAATACGTACCATACAACGTCCCGTTCATCGGGCGTGGTTAAAACGTGGTTCTACCTGTATAAATTATGTAGATTAGATGCAAGGCCTGTTTGCTCGCTGTTACATACACTACTTATCATAACCATTAATTTGTAAGAGGTGGTAATAGCTAAACCTAAGCTGGCTGTCAATAATTCGGGCGTAGCCCGCTTATTCGGTCTCAACCAGAGACTTGTATATTAATTTGCATTCTGGTTAAGAATAGTTCTGCATCAAAAAATCTTTTGGGTAAAAATTCTGTAAGTAAGCTTTGACCTCAGTGGCACAGCTATTAATATCGATCTATTTTGCTAGCGCGAGGAAGAGAAAAGAGAAGAATTGTGCTATTGTCAGAGCTTTTTCTTATATCAAGTCGAGGTGTTGTCAAGGAGTATGGTTACAGTATTTATAGCCTTCATGAAGAATAAACAATGGGTTTTAAGATCCATTGTTATTGCGTTTATAAATACCGGCAGAGCTATTAGCAACATTGACATCCCAACTTCTAAGCTTTACTCTAATTTAGGCTCTATCACAGAGCTTAAGAGACTATAGTAGCGTATACATACATAGTGGTTGAGTAAGTACGTCATAAAAATATAGGGTAGTGACACTAGTGACAAACTAATTACCAACTACGAATATTGTGGCAGTAAAATGAATAATTTCTGGTTCGTCTATGATAGCAGAGATAACATTTAGTGCTAGATTTTAGTAGGTCAATGAACTCATAAAAGATCCAATTTCGTTAAAAGAGGCATTTCACGAAGGACACCTCGATTTAGAGAAACGTCCACTGCTGTAGTGCTCTTCAAAATAGTGCTCTTCGTTAAATGCTTCAATAAAAAGATTTAACACTCGTTTATAAAAAGGCAATATAAAATTCGACAATTGAGGAGCTCTACATTTTTATAATGATCTAAAAAACGTAAGAGGTTACTAATTAGTGCAGCTTTTACCGTACTTGTCCGCTGTGTAGCTGCCACCTGTACACTCATAAGTGGACATAAATATTACGATTTAACACTTATTCGAATAGATTGCTAAAGTAAAGTGGTGGTGTGAAATTCTATAAGACGCATAATGCACAGTCAATTGTAAAACAGTTCGTCGATTCGTCATGGTGATGCTATCATCCTATGAAAATGAGTGGGCCGGATGGGAATTTTTTTCCCATCCGGCCACCAGTGGGCCGGCCGGTGGGCTCGATGGGAATAAGCCGTTATTACTTGTCTGACGTACGAGTGTATCATGGTGGAATAACCAAGAACTGTTTAAGAAAACTACACACTGGTTGTGACTACACTGCACTGAATTAGTGTGACATGAAGTTATAGAAAAAATCTAATGAGAGATAATGCACTATTAGGCAGACGGGCAGAGCAGTCTCACTCGCTTCGCTCGCCGTGTCACACCACACTACTATTTAATTTTGTGCGGTCTTATATTTATTTATTTATTCATAAGTGTCATGTTTAACCGCAATACGTAACTTTCCGAACAATTCAATTGGGTGTCGGTTTTCAAAGGTATTCATATTTCAATGTGATGTTGTTAATGTGGTTATCGTAATTAAGTACACGCTAATTCATTATTAGCTTCATTCCGGCATATTATTGTGAAATATTAATAGTAAATAAATAAATATTCTTGGACATTTCACACAAAGCCCTTTACTTAAGTCCCAAACAAAGCTTGTAATAATGATTAGTAGTGAAATGACAAGCGAATGAATGGTGTAGAGATTATCTATTTTGACTGTACCTACCCAATATTAGTTAAACTTTTACAAATACTATGTTATTTGCGTCGAACTTCTAGCTTTATTAACACTCTATTTCTACTTTAAACAAATAGAATCTTTGCTGAAAGTATTTATTCAGACTCTGAAAACAAGTTTAAATAAATAGCACGTAATAAAATAAAACCTCAATGCTTATAATTATAAACGTATGATATGACCCACTTTATCTGTTTATTCAACAAAAGACTGGCCTTCTCATCACAGGGCGTTCTTGCAAAGCGCGCTACGCCGTAGCTAGTTTCGTAGCAACCTGCATAGCTATCTCGTAGCGACTACACCAACCAACTAAATCTTATCGTAGCCAAAAAAGATCGTCAATCAAATCTCAAAACCAACTAACATGAATTAGTGTTCAGAATTCACTCTTTATAAAAACCTATTGAAGTAGGTTTGAGGGCGATAGGGAGGAAATTCTTCTGAAGGAGAAAAAACCAGTGTTATAAATATTTTAATACGCATTGCACAATGATTACTAGAATTTTATCATGAATTATAACATGAGAGGTAAATTTACTGAAATATCATTAGGGTTTTGTTGAAAGTTGAAAGTAATGAATTAGGATGAGGTTGTTTCGAAATAACGTTGTCCCAAAGAGGGCTTTTCGCGGCCATGTTTTGCAAGTTGAAACTACTCGTAGATGGGACTAGGCAAAAGCAAAGTTTTAATAATGCTGTCAGTCAAGATCAAACCTCAGGTAAAACACAAAAATCATGATTTTATTTTTCCTTCTTTTATTTTTCAGAGAACACAACTTTTTTAAAACGCCCTTATACCAATTTTATCTGTCATTTTATTATTCAATCTCTGGGATCATTTTCTTAGATTAGTGTTAAATAGGAGCACTACACTTCAGTTCTGTCAACTAGGCAACAGCTCTTGAGGGGCTTAGTAAATTTTCGGAACCCGCAGGATGAATACGGTAATTTAATTAGCCACCTGTCGCCGCTAGCAAAAGACGATACAAGAAGATTAGGTAATATCAAAGTGTAAGTCAAAATGCACGAGACTTTTACAATGTTTTGGAGTGAGCGATTCACATCAAAAACTTAGCTATTTTTATTTTAAAAACATTATTTAAAAATAGTTAGTCTTACAAGTTAGTTACTTTACGAGATCTAAAATGGACAAAAAAGGAGACTAAGGACTCTATATCTTCTGCACCAAACCTGATGAGCCGTAGTTAAGTTGGTTTGCCGTAGTTTAAAAGCACGATTCTAGATGAGTTTGTCCGGGAAAGTACCTAAGCCGTATTTATTTCTGCCACCAAGCAATGAAGCTCAACTTGGGCCAAGCGCGCGCTGGCGGCCAGCGGCCAAGTGCGCGCACTGATGATACATACAGGGCATTACTTATGACAGACGAATAGTTAAACAGTTGAATCAAAGTCTAGCTCTGTCACTGTTTGACATTACCTGTTAGAAGGTGACAGCAATAATTTAAACAGCTGAATAAAGTTATGCAGCGACCGTAAGTAAGGGGGACAATGCATACATTTCGCTGGCCGCCAGTGCGCGCATGGCCTTGCTGCGTTCCGAGACATTTGAAAGGTCTAGATACTTACTTTTCAAAAAGAAGCATTACAGAACAATTCAGGGCAATCTGTAATGCTATTTTTAAATGTAAGTAAAGGTAGCCGCTCAACATGAAGTAAGAAACTCACATGCACTTCTATTCCAGGTATCCTAAACACTTTGAGAGGAGGCACGTCCTTTGGAGAGTACCTGCAGAACTCTCTGTCACCTCGGTACCACTTCACAGAGTATAGCTCTTCCTGTTCTAAGTCGTAGAGACACTTCATCTCAACTTTGGACCCTTTTTCGACAGAATCTGGGACGAGCATGTGGACGTTTCGAAGGCAAATCGTACCTGAAACAACAGATAATTTAAGTAAATAACAGGAGAGTGAGAGTTGTTGGGTTCAGTAGGGTTTTTTGAGAAGAACTCGTCCGGGAAAATTCTACCTATGAACCTATTGCCGCCAAGCAGTGATTGATGCTTGCCTTAAATTGTTTAACTTCTCTCTCAGTTTGCTTGGTTTAATCACTATTAAAAATAGACTGTTTTGCATTTACAGCAAAAAGCATAGTACTTAGACACATATTTCCTTATATATCTAGATCTATCCATCTAGATGCTGTATACCTTCCTATTTAACCACCAACTAAACCACAACTAACCCTGTTGCTTGAGTGTCTACAAATAATCAATCAGTTTGACCGATGATTGAGAAATAGGAACTATCCGTTCACGTCTGTGTAACAATGATATAACCCGCGCTTCCAGTTTGCATCCAATTTATGATAGTCAAAGGAAACCACTGCAAAACCGGGAAACCCAATAAACTACATTTCGGGTTTCGAGTTTCCAATCAAAAGAGAAACGAGAAACTAGGCTGTTTCTCTTTTACTTGTTGACCAACGTTCCAATATTTGATTACGAAATAAGAAAAGTTTTTGAAGGGAACTGTAGCAAAATTAAACCTTTTAAATAAAATACTAGACGGTTCAATAAAAGAAACGAAGAAAACCAAAAAATGCAATGCTGGTAATAAAAAACTACCAAAGTGTAAACTGAGTAGTGCACCTATATAGCTACTTATTACTATTTAATAATAAAATTCTAAGTTTGCCACTCAAAAGTTTAAGCTTTACAAACGAGAAAATTTTAATATAAAATTCTTAAAACCTCGGTTATTTTTAATAACCCGACTAATATAACTGGCCAAATTGAAACCTAAATACTCTCACAAAACTAGCATTCATGGTTTCCACGATGTTAAAATTTTTATAGATGACCCGGAATTTTTGAACTCGACGGTAGCGATTCTCCTGGTAAAATCTAGTAAAATATAATTGAGTTTAGGGATATAAAACTTATACGTCACAAAATTTAATGCCAATTGAATGACTTTATGGGATCCCTACAAAAATCCAATTATGTTTTTACTAGGTTTGGTCTTAGTCAAATCAAATGAAAATTAAAAGTTCTTTTTGGACAAGCAATACTACATTTCTGTTAGTAAGTAGTAGGTAACTTAAAAATAGTTGTTAATTGTGAGAAAATAAATATTAGTAAGTAAGTACTTACTTATAGCAGTCTCGTCAGAGTTACCTTCGGGTGCCTTCGGTCAAAAGACAAAACACGATATAACTATTTGTAGCTTTTATTATGTTACTCAGTTTATTTTCTTGGCCTGTTTTTATAATTTTTAATTCAATGCAAAACTAACCATTAGTAAGTCTACATGTGCACTACGTGTCCAAACATAATGCGCATATAGGCTTACTATCAAGTAAGTTTCAAGCTAAAGTACCAGCCGCGTACCGTCTACTGATTACTTAGTTCGATAGATTTAGAGGCCACTTACAAACTGGGAAGTGGGTGCTATATTTTATGGCACTGCTTACGTAGGAACTACCTAGCATGGAGGTTCAATATCTGGTCGCACGTGCTATTGCGGAAATTATGTGTCTTCTTGGTACAACATATAATAAGAATACGAATATATACCTACTTATTTTTGTAAACAAGAACACAGTTTTTCTGTGTTGTAAACTGCGGTTTCGACACCCACATAAAGAAACCTATGTAATGAAGATTAAACCCCACTTTTTAGGAAAAGTATTGCTTATTTTGGGGTTTGGCTAGATGGCGTTGTATGTAGGACTATTTAACTTGATTTATTTATTAAAATCTTTAAAAGCCGTCTTATTTTTATATTTCCCTCTAACTTGGTCACCAAAGCCGGTTGAGTTAAGAGCTGACTGTACTTTACAAAGTTTTATAGGAGCTTTGACGACGAATACATAAAGTGATCTGACACTTGATATGCCATTAGAACTTTACCTACCCCGGCAGGACTGGCTTAGGCAAATAGTTTCAGTTGAAGCAAACAGTAACATTATACAAGTCCCACATTTAATGTATTTGCTTGTCGATTCTAGCTTATTTGTTTTTTGTTGAGCATCATTCTTTCAAAGGGGTTAATTTATGCTCTTGATTGCAGCATACGGGTTATGTGTACATTAATTATTCAAAACAAAAAAAACTTTATACGGCTCTACATGATTACAATAGTACATTATGGTACTAGTGTGGTACATTGGTGATTACCGCCGAGGTGCCATTGAGACCCGAGCCGTAGGCGAGGGTCTTAAGGAAGCCGAGAACGGTAATCACCAATACACACGTGTATCATACGACGTTTTTCAACACACTTGTGAATAAAATAACAATAAAATAACTATAATTTCAACAGTGAAAACGCGTTGTGAAAAATGTTTCGCTATGGCGGGAAAAATTAATCAGTTTTCCTATGCGCGCGCATTGCTATCGGCCACAGACTAAAAGGATGAGGTTTTTTTTTTATTTATTTTCCGCGCTTAGGGTTTGCGCCTATTCTGCCACGTAAAAAATGGGGAATTTAAAGTTTTCTTTTATTACAGAGAAAACAAAAGTTATATTTGAGTGAAAGTTTTATTTATTAAACACGTACGAGTTAAAATTATCTATTTAAATAAGAAGTTGCATGAAATGAGCAAGCAATAGGAACATTCATTTATTTGTTCTATTGAACACGATCTTTTTTTTGAATAAAAACTTTTTTAGTTACAAAGCTAATCAACCAATAAAATTCAAAAAAAAAATCTATAACTCACTAGTGAGTTATAGCAATGAAAAAGTCACAGTTTGATTATGGGTGTCATTATGTGCCTAATTGCAGTGACCATAGAGCCACTTTATGAGCAAGTGTGTTGAAAAATGTATTATAAAAGAAGAAACTTGAAATGAGTGTAATTAAATAAAATTATTGTATGACTGACTGACATACAACGCATACTTAGGTCACACATATTGCTCAAGCACTGATCCGGACTAAAGCATATATTTTTCAACAGTTTTGTATGAGAATCTCTACTCAAATCTATGCTTGCTTGAGTCACGAATTAGGCTTAAGATTTTTTAAGAATACGAGCTTTAGTCTAAACCATGTTTTAGGAATAAGTATGTAGGAATTGTAGTGTACCTCTGTTTCTTGTACCTAATAAGGGTGCGCACAAAGAAAGGAATTCTCGAAATTCAACTCCTAAAGAGTGCAGTGGAAAGTTTTAACAGGAAAGGACTCGTAGGCATTTTTTAGCTTAAAAAAAATCTAGTCTCAGTTGTATATGTAGCTACTTATTGTGCACTGAAATTAGTCTTACAAAGTTTGCGGTCTTGAGGGTTACTTTGTGCGTTCATCCAATATAACCTTTCAATGTCTTTGAACTAGCTTTTATGCATCAAAAATTTTAAGAAATAGAGGATATACCCAAATTGGCTGTATGTTATTTTTATCACCATAAAATATGGTTAATTATGTCTGTCTTGCAACATGCAATGTATGGGATGTCTACCGTGACTAGGATTATAGCCGCGAGTACAGCTGATACATCTCTATTACCCAAAAACACAATGTAAGCTTGAAATAATTGATTAATGTTTGGTCTCATTCAATCTTCTTTGAACATGCTTGTCAATATAAACGACAAGACGGGTTTATCTATTCCGGGCGTGTGTCGCGTTTATTGGTAACAGTGTTCGTAGCTAAGTCAGAGGTAACCCAGCTAAGTCACTTATCAATCAGTAGCCACAGTTTCTAAACTAAAACGTTACCCAAAACATAATCAAGTATTTGAACCAAACACATAACTTAATAAACAGGATAAAGTTTGAGATTCTGCGTTAGAATGTTCATCTTAATTACACACGTACCTATCTTCTCGCAACTGTCTTCGAAATTCAGTTTCCAACTTGTGGTTTGGCGATGAATTTATAATAGAGGGCCTTTTACGAGCTAGAGAATGAACAGACGGAAAACTAAAACTAAAGGCAGATTTGGGGAAGTTCTTAGGTAGAAAGGTGCGGTTGTAATCAACAGTATACATACATACCGTATTTCAGGGTTTCAAATAAAGACAAAGAACCCTTTTCGCTATGACTTTAGCTTTTCGTCTGTCCATTTAGAATTAAAACTCAAAAAAATAATTTCCAGAGCATAAGTTTCTGTTTATTTTTTTAATAAATTTTATATAAAAACTTTTAATTAGAAAAAATTGTGCATATATGAATACAACTATAGTCAAACTGACAAAATCAAACAATAAAGGCAAATCTTTTATTTATACGTTTGCAACATAAGACTGAAAAAAACTGCTATGTCTTGGGAAAACCTATATCAATAATAATATTGATTTACAAGCATTCTTACTTAGCAACATTTTTATAAGGTCACATAACCACTACTTTCCTGTCACAGGCTCCCCTTCTCAACCCTCACCCTAAGCTCTCGACTTATAGAACCCTCATACTATAAATTATCGTGTCTAATATTTTGTGCAGATCCGCAAATAACTATAGTTTCCTAAGTTTTAAAGATTTTATTCTTATTACTGATTTTCGATACTTTATTTAGAGTAATGAAACTTTCTCAGCACTTAGACCATACCTTTTTCAACATACCATGTTTAATAGCTGGATATATGCGTACTGGGTAATGTGAGATATTTATTTGACAGATTAGTTCCAATATAAAATAAATAAATAAGTATATAGGGCACCTACACAGTTCCATGAGTTTGGGCATTGAAGATTGCGAAACTTTGTATAAACCCTGTGGTGTATTTTCAGTTTTCGTTTATTTATTTCGAATAGTCGTGTAATTAAACATAAGAAATCTTAGTAGGGCCCTACGGCCTGATCTAGTGACTAAGTGATAATAGCTTAAGCTATAGACTGCATTACATGCATGACTGCACTAGGACCTAGTGCATTCACACACAGTGTTCTCGAACATAAATACAAAAATAACATACTTGAGAACCGTCTCTTTTTTTGAAGTCGGCTAAAAATAATTCGGATACATTCACGAGTCGACTGCAATAGAGTGTTTATTAAATAAACAATGCGGCCCATTTTTATTCGTTTGCGAGGTTCTCCATCTGAGAAAAGGCAACATGTTGGTAAATAAGAAGTGATACACGTAATGGTTCTGTGAATAAATGATAGAAGACAGACTGATATTGCAAATACACAAAAGGTTAGATGGATGAACGAGCGAACGTGGTCGCAGCAACCATTCCGGATACAAGATCTCATTTTATTGATTTTATAGCATTTCTTAGCTGTAAAATATTCCACGTAATGTAAGCACTACGTGCACGGCCCTTGGTATAGCACTGTATGTTAGTCACAACGACATCAATGATTAGACACGGTTCTTGCCCGTTCTTCTAGGCTCTGATCACCTGCTTTATAAAACGATTCTAAGTAATCCTTGTGATTTTACTGAGTCATCATCATCATCATCATCATCAATATATATAAAACTCTTTTGAAGCTGACATAGAATCAACGCACAGCCTAAACTACAAGTCCTAGAGGTATGAAATTTGGAGGGTAGGTGCCTTATATAGTGTAGGGGCGCACTAAGAAAGGAATTTTGAAAAGTCACACTCTAACGCGAGCAACGCCGCGGGAGACGGCTAGTCATCAATATATTAAAACTCTTTTGAAGTTGAATGACAATCAACGCACAGCCTAAATTATACGACCTAGAGGTTTGAAATTTGGAGGGTAGTATCCTTACATAGAGTAAGGGTGCACTAAAAAAATAATTTCGAAAAGTCGCAACCAAAATGGTCTAAAATTAGGTTCAAACATCTTAACCAAATAATGCGAATGCTGCTACCACGCGAGTAAAGCCGCGGCAACGGCTAGTAACAGATATTAGACTTTAAAATGTGTAAATTATTTTTTTGTAAGTTTTTTTGCATTGTGTACCTACGTGTTAGAGCTACAAAATAAAAATAGGATGGCTTACTCTACGAATGGCTTAATCCCGTCAAGCCCGCTACCTACCTACTACGTATAGTATTATATAATCTGTGCTACTACAATAACACTGCGGTTATCTACTTTGTGCCATTATGCCTCAACACCCAAACCCGGATAAATATTTTATACAATCATTTGTTTTGCCTAGGAAATTCAACCACCAGCGCCTCATCAGAATGGCACAGAGGTCGTCAAAACATATAATGATAGTATGAATTTGCGAAAAGCAAGCAAACAAGCTCGTATGAGTTCGTGTCCAACTCTGGTGACGGTGTTTTTAGGTCGCCTTAAGGCCTCCGTCATGGCTCAACGACTGCTAGAGCCGGGACCGACAGTTTAACTCAAATGTAAATGCCACTAACGGTCACCCATCCAAATAGTGATCGCGCAGAACGTCGCGTTACTTAGATAATCGGTGAAGATTGACTAAGCAAAACATACCACGAGCACTCCACTTTGCCTGCTTATCATAATTTAAAGACCACAGTTAGAAGTCCCTTAAATTCCATAAAGAATCTAGCTTCCATTTTCACTACTGTTGTTATGTTATGGTGAACTAAAAAATTAATAATACTTACACTTTTGTATGCCAACTATCAACTATGTACGAATCTATCTTAGAATATATAATTCAAACTTTCCAGAAGCTTCCATGCGTTTGACATACCAGCAACGGCACTTAGTGCTCTCTCGTGTATAAATGCAGTTATTTTACTAACTGTACAGCTTTGGCAACTAACGTCCCATTGCAAACCCTAATTCAATGTTTGTGAAGAAATTAAATAGCCTCTTTGTGACTCTATTGCACTCATTTTATTAGTAGTGGAGCTTTTTGTGAAAGAGCTCGTCCGGGTACTAACACTGTATTTATGTACCTACCGACCTCCAAGCAGTGATGCTCGCATCGCTGTGGTCCGATTTGAAGAATCGGTGCCGATGCCTTTACAGGTAGGTACATTCACTTTCAAAGTACCTCACGAGGCACTTCCTCTGACGTAATGCATAATTATAGGTAGAGGTAGAAGGGCCATCAGGCTTGTTCCACTACTTTTTTACTTTTACTTTACTTTACTAATGTCTCTCTGTCTATCTATCTACCCTGTCGATAACCACTCCTAGTTATAGGCCACATCTCTACCACATTATTCTTTCCAGGCATCCGCAAGTGCTTTTGAATTGCCTATTTTTCTCAAAAAACATAAACCGTATAAAACGCCCAAGTACTGTGTCACGTTGTCAGTGTCGTAAAATCTGTTTGTATGTTTATTTTTTTACACAAAATACCTACTACATTGCTTGTTTGTTATGGCTTCACACAATGAATCTACAATAGAGACACGCATTGTGTATATACGCAATCACATAATATCTGATTCGAAAAAAACAAAAGCTACACATAAATATAACACGGATAATCTGAAGAGCTATAAAATTGAGCATATACCAAATTGGTTTCTGGATTTTATGACACACTTCTTGAAGCGGCTGTGTGATACATATTGCGTACCTTCCTACTTATATGCAATATGTATCACTCTATAGGCTATAGGTACGATCCATGCGCTGTTGTATAATTTGACGTTGATGGATCAATGAATTATGATGATGGTTACCAACCACTTTATAACGGGGAAGAGTGAACACACTTTTGTGTAATTACTAGGTATATTATCAATCTAGCTTGTAAAAGAACATTCTTGGACATTAGGCGTTTCCCCAAGATTCCCAGAAATCATTGTTTTAGAGGGTTCTTTGATGTCATGATCTAAACTTGAGGCACGATAGACAGTTCCTCAGATCTATCAATGATATTAACAAAGCTTAGGTGTTGATTCGTTTTATGAAACATACTGTGTCACAAAATATTTCCATTACGTGTAGGTAATCCCATCCCAATCGACACTTTTTGTAGGTGACAAATCACACTGGTTCTGTAAATAAATAAATAAATATTCTCGGACACTTAACACCACGCCTTCTAGTCCCAAACTAAGCAAAGCTTGTACGATGGAAACTAGATGGCTGATAGAATACATACATACATTTTTTTTTTGTAAATACATACTTATAATAGAAACACCCAGACACAGAACAAACATCAATGTTTGTTCTCGGTGGGGATCGAACCCACGACCCACAGCACGGAAGGCAGAGCTACTACCGACTGAGCCATGACGCCTGTCTCTATAAAATATATACAACGACTTGCTTAGATAAAATTGGGCAAGTGCTCCGATTGAAAGCACCTTTGTAATGTAATGTAATCTTGTGTTATGATAAACTATTACTAATCCAAATTTCAACTCCTTAGCTTTCACATTTGAGCTAGAAAAGGTGTCAGATAGACGGACAGACAGACGTTGCTGTAGGGGTTTCATTGTTTTAAAGTTGAACCGGAACTCTAAAAACGTAAAGAAATGGACTAATTATTATTATCCTTCAAACACTACCCGAAAATGAATATTATTCTTAAAAATGTAGACCGTGAAACATGCTTCATTCAACGGATTCGCGAAAAAGGGTTGGGGTGGAAAGAACACTCCGGGAAAGTTTTATTAAAATATTTATTTTATTCGACACAAAAGAATATAGGTTATGTTATGCTTTATGCTGAAATTCTTTGTTTTTTTAATGTTTGCACGGAGTTAATGTTTTATACGAAAATCTTCACAGGGCGTGTTCAACACACGCCATGCCATTTTTTATTTTTCTAAACGACAGGAGTATAACCGTTTTGGCTGTGATTTATAAAGGCCAGTGCAGACAAAAAACGAATTATAATTAATGGAGTTGAAATCAGCTTCGCGATAAATTAACTTATAGATCGATAATGCTATCAACTTGTGGAATGCCCTGGACTGGGATCGCGTGGTAGTATCAACGGAAATCAACCACTGCCATCTTTCCTACTGTAAAAAAGTTTAAGCAATTTATTTCTTAGTAAATATTTTTTATGCGAAGAACTGCACTCTTGTTACAAGTGTCCAGTGGTCAATTTCAGTCAGAACCAGTTTAATTATGTCTAGAAATAGGAAACTGTTTGTAGCTGCAACCAGCCAGCTATCCAGTATCCATGTTAACATAAAGCTGCTCATACACTGGTAAGTTTTACCCGTGAGTTACGTTAGAAAAACCGCGTAGAGCGGCCTACAACCGCTAGAGAAAAAATGTACGGCAATAGCTACGAGACTTTGGTCTCTGAAATTTTATTAGTCTTCTATGCAACCAGAGAAAGTCAACTTGACTGGTCTGTGTTTTATAACTTAGGCATAGTCTTACCACGCTAATGACACACTTGCGACAAGCCTAGCTTGTTTATATTTGCAGGTGTGTGGCCGCCATAAGATTCCATAAGTCACCCGGACGTGAAATACATATTTACGATCATTCAAGATCAATAGATCATTCAATCAAAACTTGTCCCTCAGACATCAAAGTTTCACCCAGATATTTTACTTGAGCCGGTTAGTTATGTGTTGCGGCAAGGATGAGACAAAATTTTGAGCTGCTTAAACAGCTTAAAGCATTATTGCTGTAAGCTTAGTGATATGCCGCCCTAGAATATAATGTGGCAGTTCTATTAAAATTTGTTTTTAGCGTCACTCTTTACACCATTTGAAATCGCCCTGCCTTTGTTTGAACTCATTGATAAAAGACAGCATTTCAGTCCATTTATGACATAGCTTTTTATTTTCATTGGTTAATAATTTTGCAATATTTTTTGGTATTAAAAATAATATATAAAAGTAAATATGTATATATTTTTTAATAAAAAAGAATGTTCCAACTTACTTTGTATTGCCAGTAAGATAATGATGCATTTTATGATTACCATATTCCTGATCATATTTACACCAGCTATTAACCCTTAGGCACACTAAGTATGTTTTGCGGTACACAAAAACACTTCACTTCGCGCGTTCGTAGGCGCGTAGAGACGCGGCGTAGCATCGGCCCACGGGCGTCCTCGGAAGGTCTACGACGCGACTGACTCTGCGTCGTTGCGCGTCGGAATGAATGGGGTAACTCATTTGTTTGTTCTTTTCAAAAGGAAACTTCAGAGTTCTTTTCACGTGTAAATGAGAAAATGTCTATGCGCTGCCTTTTAGGCTTATCTCGGTCATGCTGCAACGGTTATTTATTCCATATAAATATCAAAGAAATGTGGTGTCTAAACCTACAGAAATTGTTTTATTTAAATTGGGGGGTTTAAGCAAGTAACGTTATTTATTTTGTGGGACCCACTACGTTAAGAAGGTTCTTATGAATTAAATACAATCTTTTTTTAAGAATCATGCTCGGACAGATAAAATATTTATTTATTATGAAATGGAGTTCTAGACGTTTTAATAACAGGTATATGACAAAACACGTAGCTAAGCACGTAACGCTTTAGCGTACGCTTAAGCTAGCAAGATATTAAAAACAGAAATCATAAACAGATATTTCAAAGTAATCTAGCAAATTATATTCATCTTTTACCGATACTCGTTTTTAATTTAGTAAAAATCTATCTAATCTATAAGCAAATTACTAATTATTAAAATCTGTCAATGTGAAGTCTTAGTGAAGTCACAATTAAACATTTTATTACATTTTGAGATTGCAAAAGGTGAAGGTTCGATTTCCTTGCGGGGAGTCAAATGTTTCCAAACAATTTAATACTGTAGTTTGAGTATGCACGACATAGTACCCATCTAACTGTATTTTTATCGTTTTGCTGTACTTAATGATTATGTTTCTTTCTATGGCACAAAATTTACTTTTTCTATGCTAGTATGCTATTCTATCTTAAACGCGAAGCTACCTTCGTTTTAACTATTCCACACAAGCTGCGGTAAAGTGATTATGAATGCTTTCAAACCGTTTAGGAGGACTAATCGGGGTTACATGGCGCAGTAACGACAACTCTGCTACGGAGCTTTGCCGCATTGCCGCGCAGTGTACTCGTAACTCAGATACTTTACCTTCTTTCTCATAACAAATTATACTTATTCGCCCTAACTCCCCAGTTTCTCTTTGCTTCAGCAAACAAACGTAAAAGTATACGTTACTAGCTGTCGCCCACGGCTTTGCTTGCGTGGTAGCAGCACACGCATTATTTGATTAAAATCTTTGATCCTAATTTTAGACCCTTTAGGGTGCGTTTTTTCAAAATCCCTTTCTTAGTGCACCCTTACAGTATATAAGGATACTACCTCCCAAATTTCATACCTCTAGGACTTATAGTTAGGTTGTGCGTTGATTGTCAGTCAGCTTCAAAAGAGTTTTATATATTTCGAAAGATTATCAGGCTCCTTAATAAAGCGGACTTCTGCCATGTTGTTGGTGTGACCGAAGCCTTACTTATGCGGTCCCTAGTGTTCGTGATTTGTAGTTTTTATGACTATTTGAGTTTCACGCCACAAATAAAGTACACGCACGATAACTGTTATTTATTGTTCTCTGAGGATTACTTCGGTTGCTCATAATTTTCATGCGGCTTTTGATATGGGGTTTTAAAAACCATATTTTATATGATTAAAATGACATCTGACGTTTTATAAGAGTACATACTAGCTGACCTGCCTGCAACTTTATCTACGTTCATTCGGATTTGGTTTAAAAATATTGCAAAAAGTTTATGTAGTCAAAATTCAAAATAAACAAAATACAAAAAATTTTCAACATCTTCGTAAGCTTTGTGGCGCAAAAGAGTTGAAGCAAGAGGGGCGTTCGGTTCGAACATGCGTATTCTAAAAAGTACGTAATTGTATTTTATACTTTGTTTTTACAGTTTCTTTGTTTTTGTATTGAATACTTTGAAATTAAAAAGTTTACCCGCAAATATTTTAACGATAGATATATAAATCCAATGATATACCTAATGGGTAATATTTGAAATAGGTAACAGCATACATTTCATATGATTTATAAAATAAATAAATAAATATTCACGGACACTTAACACAACGCCTTCTAGTCCCAAACTAAGCAAAGCTTGTACGATGGAAACTACATAGATGGCTGATAGAATACTTACATAATTTTTTTTTAAATACGTAACAATAATACATAGAAACACCCAGACACAGAACAAACATCTATGTTTACAACACACAAAATGTTTGTTCACGGTGGGGATCAAACCCACGACCCATAGCACGGAAGGCAGAGCTACAAAAAGTATATTTCTCGTTAAAATCTAGCTAAGTACACAAAAATAACTAAAAACATAAACCAAACCGTCTTGCAAATGGAGGAGGCTTTGAAGGATAACGATGTTAATTAAAATTCGTCTTAATTTTCTAAAAGCGCGGATCCTAAGGAACGTGCCCAAGAGTCGTTTGCGTACAATTTCGTACAATTTCCTGGGAACGTACAATTTTATACCTACTTTCCTATCTCAAATCGCTGACACAATAGGACAAATCCTTGGATTAAGCCTTTCAGAGTACTCTTGTGATAATAACTGACGACCAAAGGGCATAACAATACCTACCATGGTTTTCTTTGAACCAACTGTACGTTATTCAGTAAACTTTGAATGTGTCTATACCGTTGTTTTCTGTTTCTTGAAGTTTTTCTGTTTGAATTTGAACCGTGTAGACCAGGGTACGGAAACTTTGTCAAAATTGTGATACGTATTTGACAATAATATAATTGTGAAATTGTTTCATTTTGAAAATGCTCCATGCTCAGCTTTGTTCATTCAGCGTGGACGAAACAAATGATGTCAATTGTTTACACGCCTGAGCAGCTTGTTTCAGGAAATTTAGCTGAAAGCACGTCTAATTGTTTAGCATGTTATAGATGACTCGAACAGTAAACCACAAAAGTTGTCATGCATTAAAAACTCCAAAATAATCTCCATATCCATGGAATACTAATTTAATCTTACTGTATAAGGACGAGGCACTCACGTCTCACACCCAGCAGCTTTCACACGTGCCTCGACGTCTAAATACGATCCTCTATACCTACTTATAATCGTTGTATAACTTTTATCAGCTTTTTAAATAATTGCTATCTCTTTAACATAATGTAACACGTATAAGCAAGCCAATGAGTACCCTTACAAAAGGTTGGGAACTTACCAATGTTTTATATCAAGTATTACTACGTAAAATATAATTCACATTGTTGGAACTTCTGTGGTTGCGCTTGGTCTGTGACTTGCCATAGCGCTGCAGGTATCGGCGGTGTACTAAGGGTCTGGAGACACATCACCACGACACGGTGGCACGGTACTGCTCACCATTGATTTAGATAAAATACGCAGTAGTGCGTAATGTCACCTAGTCCGTTCAACTTTGAAAAAGATCTCTGATAAAGTTTACAAAGATGAAAGTTGTACTAAACTTTTTGAAAAGCGGGTTTTAGATTTTCATTTTCTATTCATTCGTCCAAAGTTTTTGGTGATTTTCATGAAAAGTTTTGCTACCAAGTCTACTTAATTTTCATTCAAATATAAGTAACCATTCAATTCAAATATTTAATATTAGAAAAGCGGTTTTCATAAGTAGGTAAATTGTATTTTAAATACTTGATATTTTACTAATCATATTTTTGTAATATAACTCTGGAACAACTATATAATTACTTTCTATTCACTCTTTACACTTAGTAGAGTATCGGTCTGACTTATTCGGTTACTAATAGATTATTGTGTTACTCGAATTTCTATGTAACAACTACCCAGTTAATATTTTGGTACTTCGTATATTGTAATATCTAAGCCAACATTCAACTGGAATTAAATATTCATTAACGTTTATCATCAGTTATTATAATATGATAACTGATATCATACCATGACTGACTTGTGACTTTGTGAGTACATATTTAAAACTACTCCACATTATAAATGAAGTAACATAAAGGAGGTACTTTATATATTTTAGAAACGAAAAAATATCCTCCAATATCTATACCTATCTATATCAATAGGTATAAGATCATAATCAAATTTTAAACGCTCGTATATTTTTAATTGCTAGTAAAAAAGATCCACGCCTAGCCTCTTCGTTCAAGATTCAGAAATTTGATCCTTTGTTGTTCCAAAAGAATATAATATTTGTAAATTTTGTATTGTCAACAGTTGTGAATCACTGTGTTAAGAATAACGTACAATAAAAACATTTTACGTGTGATTCTACGAAAAAAGAAAAATTCGACGAAAGAAATTTGCTGCTTCTATCACTTACATGCTTATACCTAAAGCACTGATAAATATTTAAGAAAAGTTTGGTGGTATTAAAAAAATTGTATAGTCACCGTGTTTTGTTTTTTGCATTGACAAGCAAATTCAAATTCAATCAAAAGAGACAAAACACAGAGTATATACCAACCTTACTTACATCAAGTTTACTAGTACCTAACACGGTATAGTTTTAAGTTAAGTTTATTATTCATCGGCGATCCTTGTAAATAAATATACACTTCTGGACAAAAAACGGTACAAAATGGATGTATCTTTTCAGTGATCTGTTTAGGCGAAGTTTTTCATGTCGATGCCAACGTTGGCCCACTATCAAACGTAAATTTACATATGTATGAGTGAATACCAGCAATTCAGAGAGCCAGATTCCATTTCGTCTTTATTTTATTTGCTTTTTATGGCACAAGCGTCCCTCGCTTAACGACCGAGGGCAGTAATGTTAAGCGAATAGGAAGAATTGCGTGTACAAAAGGATTCTAAACAAAATGCTTAGTTTGAATCTGTTCGTGCCTTTGACAAAACGTCTGTGTTGGATAAAAGGTGAGTGTAAGTGAACTCTGAATAATACCTTCTAAATAATTGCTTTGTAAAAACATACTTTATAAAAAAACATTAGGTAGGTACCTAGCTAATATAACTTTCGCTGAGTTTTACATAAATTATGTCATAGTACCTACTCGTATCGAATTTCCCTCAGAATTAAAATTCCGAACAGCTAGATCACGTGTAAATGTTTGAAAAAAATTAACCTTTTTTTAGTACCAAAAATGAGCACCAACATGTTCATAATTTTCATTATAATAACAATTATGAACAAAGCGGTTGAATCACGCGATGACGTTGCATGCGCTAAGCGCGTATACTTGTCCAGAGCTGAACAGATGGACGATAATGGACTCAGGTGCTGGGACAACATCAAAGTACCGTCGTGTGGTGGGAGATGTGACTCCAGAGAAGTAAGATGCTCATTTTTTCTCGTCCTATATTTTATTTATTTATTTGATACATGAACAGTTTCAAAATAAAAGTATATCGTACTACTGCTGGGTCTTGAAAGTAAATAGAAGAGAAAAACTCAGGAAAGGAAAAGTTAAAGATCTACATCGAACTGCAATATTAAAAATGATGATAATAAATTACAAACCCTTTACTGATTTTTCAAAATTGCGAATTCTTTTTAAAATAATTTTCTCAAAGTATTTTTTAACATAACCAATAAATTAGAATGAAAATACTTAATATAGGAGGTATCTCAACAATATTCCATTGATATATTTTATTTAAAAAATTACCCTTGGTGTATTTGTACCACACAGCTTATTATATTTTATATTCCAGGTGTGAAACCAATTATTATTATTGATAAAATACAAATAATTATTATGTCCGTGCTTTCGGTTTTATATTTAATCTGTGTAACCAATAACGATAATAGCGAATACCTACCAGACAATCCGCTTAATTCGTTTTTATTTCAATTACCAGTTTTATAGCTTTCTGTAAAACAAAAGTTGAACTCTGCTCTGTAATTTCAGGGTAGTTCTATTTGTATTTTAAGCCGATGTTTACCATTATCTTGATTGAAACCACCAACAAAGGGTTTACGCGTTTTCTAGAGCTCCACTGGTTTTTACTGGGTACCGTGTTATTTTAATGGTAAAACTTATTTGTTGAAATCCATTTCATAAGTTATTTATTTTGCAGACTGAATTGTTTTCTTGTGAGAAAGAATCATTAGAATCACTCTTTTTTAACCTTTGGAATGCCGGAACGCAGATCAACCGCGACTCGTAACACATTTTATATTGTGTCTGAAATCTGATTTATTTTAGAACGTAGTATATTTTTTCAGATTTCTGACTGGGAGTTCCCCTTTAAGAAGTCTCACCACCCAGTGTGTGCGTATGGATCCCGACGACCAGTTATAGTACGCCTTCGTCATTGCGATGAGGGAGTCACTTCTGGCACTGACGTGTTCCACTTCGTTGCAGCTGAAGACTGTCGTTGCAAAGTGAGTGCTCTAGTGCTGTATCAAAAAATGTGGAGTAGCACAAATGTGAGATGTTACAAAAAAAGTTAAGTAGGGACGCCAATGAAAAACTTTTCGATAGATAGAATAGGTACCTACCTACGTAGTCGAGTACAAAGACCACTTACACCAAATGAGTTAGGAAACGAAAACTCTTTGATCATGAAAGATATATTCTACCTCAAAAAGATAGCCACGGTCGGAGCCAAAAAAGTCTTTACCGTGATCGATTATACTTTATTACAAGCTTACGATATTTTTTTCATGAAACAGGGATATGCAAAGCATCCCGGTATGAGGAACAATATAATGCTGGGATGGTAAAGGAATTTATGCTCATTTTAATATAGCTGGAATTTTCCTATGCCGGTTAAGCCTTGCAAAGTCACTATCAGTAGTTTTTTTTCGTGTATTATGAAATTAATTTGGTTAGCTGGCTGTATGTGAAGTAGTCGTATAGGTAGTACATACAAGTTTTTTATTTGATCCAAGCAACATCCGCATTCGTGATTGAACTCCTAGATCTGAGCTTACTCAAACATGAGCACGTGATCATACCGTTGAGAGAATTTCGATTACTTTTACTATTTTTCTTGTTGCCACTTTATTTTAAATTGGTTAAAAGTTCCATTTGCTCACCTTTTCTAATGTTCTTGGAGCCGTTTTAAGTTGTAAAAATTTGTTCTTCGAATTTAGTTTTTGGAGCTATGATTTTCAAAAATGTTGTAGCTCTGACTCCTACCAGTAAACTATGATAGTACTATCTATGGACCTACCAAATTCTATACAAATCACATAAGCGGTTCAAAAGTTATGATCTAGCAAACAACAAACATTCAATTCAAGTTGAGACTAAGATCTTCGCTAAGAAATTCTCAACACGGACGTAGTCGCGGGCAAAAGCTAGTGAAATATAAATATTTTCTACGTGCACATCATCTATAAACCTCGCAATAAACTAGAACAAGCGCAGGTATCTCGTCAAGCCGCGAGTAACTTTATATACTTCAGCATCTAATCAAATCCTTTAATAGCAGTTTGTCATAGCCGTTATCTAACTCATAACACGATATTGCTTTTCAGGTGTGCTCGTCTCAGTTCACGAGCTGTGAATGGCTGCCTCCGAACTCCACTCTGCTCGAAGGCGTTATAGATAACGAGTTTCACGACTAATCAAAACCTAATTAGAACTTCCCTCGTAAAAGATAAAGCTGTGAAGTCGGCGATTAAAATTACCTGGACAACTTCAAGGCGTACGAATTCTTCACGAAACTTCCATAACATATTTTTTTTGTAACGAGTTTAGTAACGTAATAAATGACTGAGTTTGGTAGTCTTCTATATTGAAGTCCTACATTTTTCTTAAACATTTTGCTTAGGGTTTATTGCTTGGCATTTACGATATTCTGAATCATCATTTAGAATATTATGTTTATAGTTATTGCTTAGATCTTGAAAATTAACCGTTGCTACAGTAAGCTGCAAGTCGAATTTCATTTTGAGCTTTAAGTGCAAAAATTGCAAGAGTTAACAAGTTGGTTCAGTTATATAAACCATAAATTCTTGTCCGATGCTTAGGGTTCCCCATAGTGTTTATGAAGGGCTACACATTCTGCGTAATGTGTAGTCTTTAGTTCATAAACGCTCAGTTCCTTACTTTACTTGAATAAAAGAAATACTATTATTATAAACTTAGACCATAAAGATACAAAAACTGACAGCTAAGAGCTGAAAAAACCTCAGTAGATGTCGATATAATCAGAAAACAATCTCTCTCTCCGTACGTTGAGGGTAAATAGCACTCGTTGGAGTTGATTGGCTATTAGGGGAGCTCTGTTGCCTGCATCTGTGAGTCAATTAGGCAGAAAACGTAATTTCGCCACGTGCCAGTTGTCTCCAAGTGGCACTAAATTAATATTAAACCATACTCCTTATGTTGAATAACTTGAGGAAGTTGTCACTAAAGCCTGGATTTTCTATAATAACCGTCAAATCATTATTTCAGTCCAATGATCTTTGATTAGATCATTGTGTCAGCCTCACATAATAGTAGTCAATATTTTGGAATCAAGAAATAATAGTTGTCTCACTGTCAAGTCAACACAGAATCACTGTTGTTCCGAACTGTATCTCAAAATTATTAATTAATGAGAAAAGTTGAAGAGTTTGCTGTAGAATGACGAGCGTCTTAACATACTCGTACTTAGTTGTACTCGTTTGTATCTGTACAAACAACCAATGAGCTCCACTAAGTACTTGATATTCATAAGTCTTGAATACTCCGGAAACACAGTCCTGTGCCGGAGCGTTTTTCGTCAATATTATAATGAGATCCGCGCAGAATTAATATTGGAGTTTTGAGGTGGAACGCTCAAGTTTTATTCAAGACACGTGCCTTATTCACATACCCAATCACACTTTTATTAACCTATATTCGATGCTCTTGATAAAAGCTCTGGAAAATCTCTTTGGCTCCAAAAAGCTCTAGCACTGTAAAGTAGGTATGTACCTATTAGGTATATATATTTAACTTAGCTTTTAGCTTTTGAAACTTGTAAAAAGAAAAATGTGAAGCAAAAGTGTGTTTTTAAAAATATACCTACGAAAAAATTTAAGTAAGCAAATGCTTTTGGAATTTAATGTGTGATATTGAAACTTATAATCAAAATTTCAACCAATAATTTCCCATTGTTGGTAGGTATTTTGTGCAGTTTAGGTGCAGTTTTATACTGGTTCATCTCTTCCTCTGGCTACGATTTTAAGTACTAAGACGTGTAATCTAAGGAAGTATCGTGCATCGATATATATATTATTTCGTCAGTCTATCATTATTGTTACTGCCCAAACATGCTAGTATAGCTATTTTTGAACCTTTATAACAGCTCAGTTCAAAAACACGGAACAGTGAACTTCCAATTTTCTTGAGTAATAACGGTACCTCAAAACTTATCGGGATTGGACCGGTACACTATTATGGTATACGTTACGTTTTGTTGGAATATCATTTCATACAGTTTACGTTAGGTAATGTTCTGTCTACACGATACTGCTCTGATGAACAAAAAATAAAGTTACCTAAAAAGTTGCCAACAAATCAAGGTGCTACTTGATTTGGCAATATTTGCCACCAGGTGCCCATTATAGCCCACGGTGGGATACAGGCCTGTTCATGATACTACGGGACGAGAACGGAAGATTTTTGCAAAAAATTCATTAAAAACTGCCAAAACAAGCAAAACTTTACCACGACGGCTATTCTCTAACGGCTCGAGCAGACCGGATGCGTATACGTAGACGTGCACGTACGAGTACACTGAGTTGTAATGTATGAAACTCTACGAGACAGGACACACTGCTTGCGTAACGTAGACGGGCGCGTCATTACGCCAGCAGTGTGTCCTGTCTCATACAGTTTCATACATTACAACTGTAAACTGACTGTAAACTGTAAACTGTAAGACTGGTCTCTAGTAAAAAACAAAATTACAACTAATACAGTATTTACAATATTTACAATATTTACAAAATACACATGGAACAGTTGAGCCATCTACAAACCGTTGCAAACGATTTATAGATAGCTCAAACTGTAAACTGATAATACACTGAGTTGTAATGTATGAAACTGTATGAGACAGGACACACTGCTGGCGTAGTGAAGTCATGAGCTGCGTTGTAAACTAGTCTATAGATAAAAGTCCCGATGGGGTTGAAAATCATGACCCAAAATATGAATATCATTATTTCTCTAAAGCGAGTACCCCCTCGTTTCTGAAGGGATTAAAAGTCCCTCGATTGCCTAAACACGGTTGAGTTTCCCCTATAATGACTCCACAACTTTCAATTTTTTTAAGACATTAAACCGGAGCCATAAAGACGATTGTGTCACATTATTATTTACTGTAATGGTTTGCCAGTTTTTTTATGACTGAGATTCTTATTTTTTATTACTTTATTCTACCTACTTAACCTAATTTATCATCCCCAAAAAACCCCGCTCTAATAAAAAAATAAGTTGTAATCGTTTTCGTTTTCGTGAAACCAAATCATAAAGCCAAAATCTAAGTAGCTGAGCCCTTTGCTGATGGACCCAAATCTCTTGTTCATTTCGTTCAGTACCTACATAATCAATAGCATTATTTTGTATTGTTCAAATTTAAAACTGAGTTTTTGGTATTATTGAGGGTTCCACTTCGCGAAAAATCTTCAATCGATTTAATTTCAAAATATTTTTGCTAGTTCAAACTTACTTTTTCTTATAAACACTATCTTATTTTGCTGAAATAGATTTCTGTGATATGCCAAAAGTAATAAATAGGTCACATAATGTTTGGAGTAATTTAGCGACTGGCCTCGGTTCTAATAAACCGAATACAACCAAGCTTTTGAGAATATTTCTTTACAGGCCCACTAAAGTAGGGAACCTTAAAATCTACGGGTTTTGTTAAAATCAGTGGGGCAATATTGGTGAGTGATTGATGAGATAGAGTTCAACTGGGTAAGTGGCTTTAAGTATAAACTTTCACAGTTGTGAGAAACTGGGTGTTTGAAAGACTTTAGGGCCTCCGCTAGAGAATGGGAAATTAAACGAAAATGGAAATACGATTTTGTGAACGAAAAATAACGTGACCAATCCTTTACCTTCATTCAAGAACGTCAACATGGCCAGTATTGGCCGGGTTGGCTGCTGTGTTCATAATGCAGGTCTGTATGCGTGTAAACTTTTTATGTCCGGTTCTCACATACACATTTATATTACGGTACCTATTAACCAATAGGTACTTTATAGTTTTGCGTTGGTACTCTCCATTGCCAGTGTTGTTATTTTACAGAAATGGTAAAACGTTATTAACCAACACGTTACCTATTTATTTTCTAACCTTCTTTTAACATTGCATTTCTTCAGAAAACCTCTTTGTGTGTCTCAAAGAGCGTACCTACGTAATAATTCAATTATATTGTGTACCTAGACTACTTAGGAAACTTCAGTTGTTTTGATCAGTAGAATCTACATTAGTAATTGAATAAACCGCCTCTGGTAAACCTTTGTAGTTCGGTCCATTTATTACTTGGATCAAACTATACGTCATTGTGTGCTTCAGCATTCAGTAATCATAGTAGTGGCGTAATTTTGAATATTCTTGTGACAGCACCACATTATTTTTATTTGCTGGCAGTTTATGTTTTGGTAGTCAAGGTGTCAACAAAAGTGATAAAATACTGTGTACATGTTCCCTGAATAAAGTATAAGAAGCGCTAAAGATTCTCCTGGCGTATTCATTTCAGTAGTTATAGGTTGCAATATGATCACTCCTGAAAATTCTGTTAGGAACAATTTTTCTATAGAATCGTAATGTCCTCTATGTATCTTGACCTTGCCAGTATTTCTAAACCGTTTGCAAAACTCAAACAAGACTGGAGAGCAGAAGGAATTAAATATGAGTAAGAAGTTAGGCAGTGTGTTTACGTAATTGAAGGGTTCATGACCGAAGCGTGCACAGAATTTGTGAGCAGTGCTCGACGGACCGGTTGAGTGGATTTCGAGGTGTTGATTATGCTCAAATTAATTCCAGGTGCAAAATAATCACTCTAGGTCAGTATATTTCTGTTGCAAAGTATAGTTTTAATGTGGTGTAGACAGGTAGGTACCTACATTTTCTAAGAAAATAAAGAAACACAATTTTTATTATGTTAAATTGCGCATAGGTTTTGATCTTTTTTGGATGAACTAAGACTAGGTACGTATCCCTTTGACAATGACTGTTACATACAGTTCTACCAAACAATGCCTATTTAGCATGGAAGATGCTGAAAGATGGTAAAGTTCAATATAGTTATCGAAGAGGTTATTGAATCGAGCTGATTGAATAGCCATACTCACAAGTCCAACTACTATACTAATACTTTTCACACCATATTGTGTCTTGAAACTTACGTTTACTATTTAATTTTCGTGTTTTTCTTCCATTTCCCGAGAAACAATGCGACGATGCATGGCACGCCAATAAGGCGTATCGTCACGTCTACCATTCCGCCATTCCACCGACATTCATGTGATTTCTTAATAAAGTGCGAGTCTCGTTCCGGCGCCCATATCAATAAGCGGGCACAGAATTTAATGAAATTCTCCAAGAGAATTCCTTGCCATTTCTTAATAGTAGGGGAAGCTCGGGGAAAAAGGTACCGTTTTTCAGCTCTACTGAAATAATGTCTTTAATTAACAGATTCGAAATGTTTTTATGATGATTCAAAAAATTTCATTTCCAGGGTACTTTAGTGGTTCTGCTAAAACTTTGCGATTCATGTCGACGCGGAAAGCGAACTCTATCAAGTGTGAGCAATCGATCTCTGCGGCAAATACTTGCACGTCTTTTAAATATTTGTAACATGGTGTTTAGGTTTTAGGTTTTTTTTTCAGATCTAGAATGAGTAACAGTCTGAGGTAAGCTCCGTGTTGAGTTCATCATATGGATTTTCAATGGAGCAGTTATTATCATAGCTACTCATTTTGATGAGCAAGAACGAAAAACTACGTTGGTGGTTGGTTAAAAAAAACAGCCTACTACCTCGCCTTTACCCTAGATTCGATTCCTATATCGACTCGTTCGTTTCGTTCACCCAATAGTACCTATATTCTTGTGCTAATTATGAACGACCTATTTACCGTACCATTGTTTTCATATCTTCTCTTGTCTAATAAAAATAGGTCATACTTAGGATTGAAAATTGAATATTTTGTGACATCATACTTCCTACTAATATTATAAATGTGAATATAAGTTTGTTTGCTACGCTTTCACGCGAAAACTACTTAACCGATCATCATGAAACTTTGTACACATATTATTCTTGAAGGTATTAGAGAAGTAACATAGTATACTTTTTATCCCGGAAAATCAACGGAATCCAACGGGACGCGAACGAAATCGCGAGCGGAAGCTAGTACACAAAATCTAGGTGAATAGGTAACAGTTACAATCGAATCGTGGCTCATCAAACACTTTATTACTTTAGTAGGTACACACCAGCTTACAAAGTTTGTTATAAAAAATCCGCTGACTACTTAGTTAGGACTATTTCTTTTTTTTCCTGATCGACCAAGGGTCTCATATGCAAGTATTTTAGCGATACGTAATAATATTATCGAATCTTCGAGATTGATCCTTTTTCCAAGAAGCATTTGATGCTAGACAGGCTTATTTACAAAAGGGGCCGCGCCAATAATACGTCCGTATGCTTTGATGATATCTATACTTCATGGTTGTAAATTGCGGCTAAAAAGCTGTTTGCTCTTGTTGTGGACGAGAAAAATATGTACCAAATTTGTAAAATTACGATGCGGCTGTCGACAAAAACCATATAATAATACGATGCGGCCGTAAATAAATTCACCGCACATGGAAAACCACAGAGGTACAAAAATCCTGTAAAACAAACCACGTAATTACGACCACTGCACGAATGGTCCCTAATTTTCCGGCAGCAACAAGAATAGACTCAAAATGGTGATATAACGGCCGTCTGTATTACGGTCGCCGCTAAGGAAACTGGGGTTTTATGACTAGGTATTATTAGCAACCGCCCCATAGCTTCAGACAGAATTCGTACGTCATCTCTTAATGGTTCCTTTCCGCGAACTCCACATCTTACCCATGTATACATAAATATGTATATTATGGGGGTGATTATGGCGCACCGTATAGACATCGTTTCAAGGTAATTTCACTTTCATCGTCGTTTTACGAACTAATTTCAAACTTGTGAGGCTTTTATTGCAGCAATGTAATTTCACACATTGTATGAAATAAACGTCTTATAACGAATACTCAAATGAATATTGATCTTTAAAAAAATAATTTAAAAACCTATTTAGTTTTGTATAATAAAACTTTTAGATTTCTGTGATCGAATAAAATCTTACGAGAGCAATATCTAACAAATCGATTTTGGATCCGATCTAGGTATATTATTATATTGAGTTACCACTATTTATCTAATATTATAATGATATTCTCATAGAAAATCATCGTTTTCTCAACATCTTATCGTACACTACAGCCACTCATTCCGTAGATATTGAAATGAAAATTATCTCATTCAAATGTCGCAAGTTCCAAGTATTTGACTCAAAGTTGCAGCACACCACCGCTTCGTTATATAATACCAGCCGTCGCCCGCGGCGTTGCTCGCGTTCTACCCTTTAGAGCGTGACGTTTCAAAATTCCTTTCTTAGTGCACCCCTACACTATACAAGGATACTACTCTCCTAATTTCATACCTCTAGGATTTACAGTTTAGGCTGTGCGTTGATTTTCAGTCAGCTTCAAAAGAGTTTTATATATTTAGAAGATTATACGTTTAGTTCCTACTTCCAATGACAGAGTTTAAACATGAGTCTCGATATCTATGTATAATTTCACGCCAAGTGACTTGAAGTATTATGTAGTCACTGGAATAATTAGGGTCGGAGAAATCAAATAAAGCAAAATAAAATCCGATAAATAAAACCGTGGCCTTTAACGTCTTCCCTAGTACCTTGTCCCCCTCACAATGAAGCGTGAATCTCCCTGAGTTTGAAGATAGGAATATATTTGGTAATAAACAGCCGCATTCATGGGCGGCCGCGCTTTGGTGATAAAGTAAAGACAATAAAACTGTCATCCGCACCCGACTGGGATTTCGCGATCGTTTCGAGAACTTACAGTACCAACGAAAAAGATCATTTGGAAAATAGTAAATTGTCTAAAGCCTTGGTCTCGCGATTGTAACGCACAACGCTGCGGTGTGCGTGCAGCACAACGCAGAGTACTGTGTTTGCTCCTCACCGCTGACGCAGACTGCGACGTAACAAAAGATCATACTAGACGTTTTCCATACAATTATTATGTCCGGCGCTGCATGCTGCATACCGCTGCGTTGTGCGTTACGATCGCGAGACCAAGGCTTAAGACGGAATTGGGATACGTTTTTTACCAGTAGCCGTACTAACTAACTGCAGAGCCTGAGACTTCAGTGAACTAAAATATCTTTGCTCACAGTTTACCCGTAGGTTCAACCAACGGCAGGGTTCCCACGCATGATTGAGTAGTAACGTCAGACAGGGCTACTGAATCGAAAAACCCTGGATGCTTAACTTAGATTTCCTACCCTAACCCTGCCATATAGATTAATAGATTCCCTATCGTTGTAGAAACTATGAATACCTACATGTCCGTAGTAGTAAAGCTTCTTGTAAAAGCGCTTATCTAGGAAAGTACCTACTATCACTATACATTAAGCAGTAATGCTCGCATTGCTGTGTTTTAATTTGAAGGGTATGATGGCCCTCGTCGCCACCATCCCGATGCAATAACAGGCACATGGAACCTTCACGTTCTGAAACGTTAAGGTTTCATGTGCCTGTAATTGGTGAAGGACGTGCGATGCCTTAAAGGACACTTTATCAGTGGACGTACTAAGTGAGGCAATGGATTGTTGTATGCAAAGGTTTGTTCCATTCTTTTTATAATAAAAATAGACCTAATGTGTAAAAACGTTTAGAACACCAGCTATTTTTTAATTCAATGTTTATTCATAAAGAAAATTACGACTAATACAGTATTTACAAAATATAATTTAAAATTATTATACCAAATAGCTCTTATTTGGATGCAAGTTAAGTGTTTCCTTCGTCATATAGGTAATTTTCACAGTTTTGCGTTCTTATCGGACTTGCATCAAAAGAAGAGATTTTGACTCATAACTATTGGTAGAATATATAAACTTAAATTTATTTTATTTTACAATTACTTAGGTAACAAACTAATTTTTTTTTACGTATTTTAATTCCTAATTTGACGGTTTTATAATATAAAGCATAATTATTTTTTTTGTTTTTTATTTTTAAATATATATACTATATATGCAACCGTTTGACCACAATCTCACCTGATGTTAAGCAATGACGTGGTCGACGATGTAGCACGGTTACCTAGAAGATACCTATTCACTCTACTCTTGAAAACTTCCAAATTATAGTCGTTCGGGAACACAGATTTTTCGTTTATCATCCGCCAACATCCTCCTCTTGTTTGTGCCATGCATGAACCTCGCTCATTTGGATTATGATAATTTCGGGGGAGAGTTCACATCGATCATAAGCCCCCCTTACTCTTAAGCCATTGTAATGTACCATCTAGTCACTGTAATCAATCATGTCAATTCAATGTATACTTGTATAGCAAATCTGTTTGTTACTCATCATCATCATCCTCTTATATTGGTCCACTGGTGCATGTAGTTAATTGTAGTTATCTCTCAACGCACCGCTGCGCCCGGTCTTCGGCGTTTCGCAGATCGTGGCTCCAGCTTGCTAGAGGATGTTCTACACTGTGTTTGCCTAAGCGTGGCTAGTCCACTCAAGTATTGGTTTACTATAGCGACTGTCAGTTTTACGGCAAACAATGGCAAGCGTGGATGGTTATTCATATCTGAAAGTAATAGGAGAAGTTAAAAGGATTTTACAAAAATCATTCCTAGTAAAAATTCAAATTCAAAATCTCGTGCTGTTTGCTGTGCACATGACTCTGTCGCAGTGAAACTACAAACCTAATTTGACTGAAACTACACTAGAATACAGGATGGATTTTTGAGATGGGGCAGTATGGAGAGCTACCTTAACCGATGTAGTTACAGGAAAATAATTAGACTTACAAAGAATAAAAAAAAAGTAACGCAATCGAGAAAAGGGGGGGTTTTCCCTCTCTATCCTGGAAGGTTTTACAGTAGAGAGCTTTCATTAGGGTTAAGATCAACTTTGTACATGAACTATTTTAAAATGTTTGTGTTCAATAAATATTAAAATAGAAGAATAATTTACACAAAGCTTTTTTATGCCAATCAGTCCTGTATTCTACAGGGTGGAAACCACTATCTGGAAAAACTGAGGTTCTCAGTTAATCCGATATTTAAAATTCCATCCTGTATGTACCTCTCTTTATAAAAACTAAAAATAAACCCATGATCTGTAACTCAAAATTGCATATTACTATTTATTTATTGGCTACTAAATATCCCGGTATTACGCGCAAAAGCCTAAAGGTAAAACCTTTTTGTAAATTATGATTATAACATGTATATAAGGCCTGCGTTAAAATAATAAGGAACACGAACTTTTTACGAAAGCTGAAAGTGAAAGTTTGCATGTTTATCATGTTTTAAACACACTTAGAGATTTAAAACCGATTATTAATGTAGGTTAGGTAATATTAATTTAAATTTAAGTAGATTTAGGCAGGACATGTGGAAGTGGAACTAAAGATAGAAAACTTAGTCCTTAATAGGTACATAGGTATTAATTATTGATAAAACTTTTATGAAAGCTGTACTACGGGCTCCCACGCCATCTTGATCTCTATAGTAAAGTTGCCAAAAACTCAAATGACATTTCGAAACGATGAGTTTCTTGACCATTCCTAGTTACATTCTGACGTTCTCTATTATCTAACGCTTGTAGAATTTCAAGAAGGAGGTGAATCACAGCATGATATTATTATCCATTCTGTATCACAATCACAACTCAAATGTCGCTAAGAATAAGAACTAAACAATTCGTGCCACATAAGGGCAGAATACTGAAACGTCACTCAAATTTAAACACCACTTAAAATTGCTCTGCCTTTGTTTGACATTAGTAATTTGTACAATAATTTAAGCATAGCAAGCAAGCTTGTATGAGTTAGTGGCCAATTCTGGTGACGGAGTTTTTTAGGCCGCCTTAAGGCATCCGTCGTGGCTTAACGACTGCTAGAGCCGGGACCGACAGTTTAACGTACCCTCCGAAGCACGGAAACGCTCAGATGTATATACCACTAACGGTCACCCATCCAAATAGTGACCACACAGAACGTTGCTTAACTTAGATAATCGGTGAAGATTGGCTAAGCTACGCCACGAGCGCGTTTGAGTATTCGGAAGTAACTTTACACGCACAGAATACGGACTATGAACATAAAATAATGTGTACGGGAGAATATACTTTATTGAGTTTCGTTTAGCTATTCATTGTTTTTTAAAACCAATTCTATTGTAGAGTTTATGTGGTCGGACAGGCTTAACGAGATTGCATATGACAACATTACACTCGTTCACATTAAACTAACAGTTTGCATATAAATGATGTTAATTCAGTTATGTGCGTTAGGGGCTTTGTGTTTATAGGGAAATGTAACTAATGTTATAGACTACAAGAGCTTAATGTTTTGGATATTTCGAAGTTTAGATTTTTGTTTTTCAATCACGATGCAACTGCTGATCCGATTTGGATGAAACCTGGAAAATAAATAATGTAGGTATATAATTCAATTTTTATCTTGAAAATCCAAAAGGATCAAACGAGACGTAGACGAAGTTGCGGACGGAAGCTAGTAGGGTTTAAATAGGAAGCTGAATTATAATTTGTGAGCGACTATAATAGAATCTGAATGTATCAAAAGTTCTTTGACCTTCTCAAAATCTCGAGCAAAACGTGTAAGTACATACTTGAATAGTCGATATCCAAAAGATGGAGCAATATCGGCAAAATGTTATATTGCTTCTTGTTACTGAGAATACCAAGGAGGCGTTTTTGATTAGGTATAGAAAAAACTACAAAGTAAAAATACGAAATTAAATCTTTATACCAAGCGAAAATTAAAAGTATTACCTACTTACGTTACTGTTTCGGTGCCAAGAAGGAGCCAAATTACTTTTCTCTTTGGGTTCTAATTAGGGTAATTTTTACAAGTTTCCCTATCTCCCGGTACATGCTGATTGCGTAAAATATACTGCTCGTTATATAATTATGCAAACAAATTATGGGATTAATTAAGTGTTTCAGAGGAATGTCTACTTATTGGTAATGAATATTGAATACTAAATACAGGGTCACGAATTCAGAATCTGACAAAATAGCAGTTTATTATGAAAATATTAAATTTAGTTCAATATAAATTCTCAAATGAAAACATCACTAAACCAGATTTATTTTTCGCTAACTCTTCTCCAAGCATTGAAATAGGAAACTATTCTGAACGATACCTAAGTGAAATGATTGTACCCTGGGCCATCGGTATTGTCGTTTGTGTTACACTGCGCCTCCACCTCGTGCGATGACGCGGGCTCTTGCAAAGAGATAACGTCACTGCGCAGTGTAACATACACTAAGATTTTTAGTGTTTTCTGTTTTCAGCGATTGTAGAATGCTAGCTTGAAGGGTAGGTAGAAAAGAATATCAACTTGGCTATACTTAGGGGCAGGCAAAAAAAATATCAGGTGACAAACTGCAATTAAAACGACGAAAATAACAAAAGGCGGCTTTTAATCAGGTCCATGTTATCGTAAAAGCTAATGCGTCGCGTCGGAACAGCTCACGAATATTCGTGGCAAAACGCCATTAAAAACGTATCGTTTTCGCTAGTGAGCCTGAGGTTCGGTGAAACGAATCTGCTCATTAATTGGCCTTTTGTACTTATGTAGGTATTTGAGTTTGTAGCTCTATTAATAAGTAGTATTACTGGTTCTAGGTACTAGCTTTCTGATGTCTTGAATTGATGAGTTGAAACCATTAACATAAATACTTTAATTTATTTATGACTAGCTTCCGCCCGCGACTTCGTTCGCGTCCCGTTGGATCCCGTTGATTTTCGTGGATAAAAAGTATCCTATGTTACTTCTAATACCTCCAAGAATATGTGTACAAAGTTTCATGATGATCGGTTGAGTAGTTTTTGCGTGAAAGCGTAACAATCAAACTTACATATACATTTATAATATAGTAGGATTTGAATGCTTTCAATTTCACTGTCAGTTTTCAGTACTACGAGAAGCCAAGTTAAAATTCAGCGGATATTAATTATTGAAATACTTTCCTACGTATATAAAACAGAACAAAACCAATTGCCAGAAATAGCTTCATTAAAATAACATGGCTTCGTATTACAAAGAGCACAGCCATGGGAAATGGGTATGTATATTATTATACGTACAATACTGCATTCACTGTGTAAAATCAACCTTTTAAGATTACTATCTGGCAATATTTTTGTTCTAAATGTATTATGAATTCCATTAACCATTTTTTTCAAGCATTGTTGAGGTATAATCATGCGATCGCGTGCTTGTATAATCTGCATCTCATCAATGTACGCCGTTCTCAGCCTTATTGCATGGTACGTAGAATTTAATTTCAGTAAATGAGTGTGGTTTCAAACAATCACTCAAACAACCAGCAATTTGCCAGGCATGATTGAATGAGTGTTCTGAACCACACTGAACTGAGCATTTCATCTAATTCAAGTTTATTGTTTTTAGAATCACCTATTTTACGGAAACGAAACTTTATTTGATTGCTCTTCTTTATTTCATGTTTGTGATATAGGTAAAAAAAACCTAAATAATGCTAATCGAATACAAACAAAAACAGATTGCATTCGAGGCACGTATTCTGTTCTGAATCTATGCGTAAACATTAATCATAAGTAATGGAAATAACATAACCAATGGCAAATCGATACATTTCTTTTGCGCTCGTTGAAAAATGTTGGTAAGTAATTTAGTTTTTCAACAGCGATACCAACTTTATATTATCTTTGTATGTTTTATGTTATTTTTTTAATACATTGCGCCAACGATATTTGAATTAATTCTTTGCAAATTCATTAAATAAGATTAGATATTAAAATCTAAGAATTGGTTTATTTACGTTAAAAAGCATAGGTTCTTCATAGATAAAAGCTTTTTAATTACCTGGTTAAGATGAACCACGACGAGATAACAAAGATGAATAAAAATAAATTTTCCTCAGTTTTAAGAATAACACCTTCAAAATTATTTTTATTAACTTTGTTTAATTTTGATTATATAATCAATCTTAATTTCCTTAAAACCAACGCTCAAAAAATGGGTGCTCCGTCCCTTTTAAAAAAAGTCTAATTAACAGCTTCACATTTGAAGTAATATAGATTAAATTGAAGCGGGAGATTCATCAGTTTTGATTCAGTCATCGACAAGCAGTGTTCAGAAAACCACGGCCAAACTACGTATCATCGCGCTCTTCAGCATTAATCATTATGTGTACCCTACTACTAGTAATACAGGGCTGAATCATGCATTGCGACATCACATCGCACATCTCACATACATCTCTCGAAGTGGCATAAAAACTAAGTAATAAGTTTTATAAAAACTGTTTGATTTCACAAGGCTAGAAACCAATCTGGTGGTATTATATGTACCGCACCCGTAATTTTAAGCGTTAGCATGCGTTAGGTAGCTATACCTAGTGAAACACACTTATTTCGTACGAACAAAAAAAATACGGTGCTTTCGACGACGCAAAAGTAAAACTCTATATTTGTCTGGAGTCTTTACTTTTGAGGTTGTACTAAAATCTATGAGACTTTACACGAACCAAGCTTTTTTACATTCGTAAAGATCGTACCTAACTGACAAATTACGAAAAAAAGAGTCAAGCTGATAGGTAATGATCAATGTTACACTATGTAGCTGAACCATTAAACCGAGCTAGGCTGAATTGAGTCATCAAACGAGTTAATTCAGAATCCGTTTATCTATTGACTTCGCTAGAATGACGAGCAAATGAAGTCAGCTTGATAGCGATGACTGCGAAATAGTGCTGTGTATTTTGTGTGGTAGAGCATTATAAACTGTAGGTAGGTGTGTAGGTACAATTTTAATCTTTACTGAAAAAAATCTGATGGAAAATGCTATTGAATATACTATTTACCGAGTAAGTTTCGAATTCAGTCCAAAGTCCATTGAGGTGTGAGGAGCTCTTGGTAAGATTAATTTGTATTAGTGCTTTGTGTACAACTCTTTATGGTAATAAGTAAATTTCAAAATTTCAAATAAAAAAATCATCATTATATATAAAACTCTTTTGAACCTGACAGAGAATCAACACACAGCCTAAACTATAAGTCCTAGAGGTATGAAATTTGGAGGGTAGTATCCTTATATAGTGTAGGAGTGCACTAAGAAAAGAATTTTGAAACGTCACACTCTAAAGAGTAGAACGCGAGCAACGCCGAGGGCGACGGCTAGTAAAATATTATAATGCGCTGCGTTCACTTATAGTTGTTAAATCACACGTAGGTACGTGTAATTGCACTAGCTGCCGGAATCCCGGTACCCTTTAAACCACATCAATGCAAGCAGAACTGCTTGGTGGTAGAAACAGGTACGGTGATAGTACTTTCCGGACGAGCTCTATCACAAATAACTTTGTACTAAGTTCATTTTTAAATATATGCGCCGCTGCAGATTTACTCACGTTTGACACTCTACCTATTCAAAGTTACTCTATTTGAGTTTAAACTTAACATGCATTTTATATTATACATCGCAGCGAGTCTGGCTGGTGGTTTCCGGGTGTATGATAATTCAGTTTGTTTCGCATATGGTCAGTTTAGAAAAGCTAAATTGTGTAAGCATGTCAGAAAACACCCAATGACATGCATAATAATGATGTCACCAGTTCTAGCCGTCCTTAATACTAGTATAGTATTATATGATTTGTGGTATTACTAAACGAGTAATACGCCTGCTTACTAACTACAAAATCAAAATAGTTTTTATTATTAAACACAACTTTTGCCTGCTTCTTTTTTTCTATTAAAACTTTATTGGACCGTTGCAAAACAATAAAATAAGATGACTTTTAGAAATCATGGTAGGACACTCGGCCAAAACGATGTAAAAATATTATGATTCAATTAATCTAGTTACCTATTACTTCTAGTTTTTCGGTAAGTAGGTTGGATACATGTCTACCGGTAAGGTTTCGCAGACGGCCGAAGGGAACCTAACAACTAACAAACGTCCTACCGTTAGATTATACGCATGTATGAATGTCCGACCCAAATCAAATCATCAACTCTTACCTGCATAAAAGAATTTCGTGCCGCATAGACACCGTGTGAATTTGAAAAAGCAGAAAACGTGCCAGACGGAAAACCACGACCTCTAACATTTCATTTCCTCATTTTCTTAATGTAGGCGCGTGAATAATTTGAACTCGTTAATATATTATTTTACAGCGACACTTCAGAATTTCAGTTTCACGGATGCTAGATTTCCCCGATGGCGCCCGTCTCGCCGCATCGTTATGGTCATACGAGTGCCTTTCACATTTTCAGGAATCTTTATCTACTTATTCAACGACCACAGCTTTTAATCGTTTCTTGTTATTGCAGAGTTGAAATATTTGAAAACCATGTTCGTAATAAGTAGGTTATTGTATTTGGTTGTATTTAAGGCGTCATGAATAGTAAATCTAAAGTTATAGATAAAAAAATACCACTTACTATTTTTCAGTCCAAGCAACAAACTAATGCAAGTTTGTTTTGTTATACCTACTATTTTAGTTGATAGACAAAGATATTCATGCTGGTAGGAACATTTGATAAAGTTTCAATGAAAACACAGCAGTGGGATTATCTAGAATATCATAAAGACCGCATTATGGCCCACATTATCACTCTCTTGGAAAGCTGAATAATGGTAACATTAGGCCTGGCTTTTAACCTAAAATAGCATAATCTACATGAAACTCATTAAGAAGGCTTTGTGTGACTTACTCAGAATCTCGGGATAACGCGGTGCTAGTTATCAGACGTTTAACAATGTACCTACTTTTCCTCGTTTTACTGAAGAATCTTACTAAGAGAGTTTAAAAGAGAGAGAGATTGATTCTTAAGAACTCGTTGGTTTTCCATAAAACCCAAATGATCCACCAGAATAAGAGGGCTCAAGCCCTTTCAAAAGCTCCGGATCCAAGGATGGACCAGGATTTATCAGGAAAGCTGGGGCATTCCCGAAACCAAAAATTTAAATGCGCCACTGCACTTGATTATGTATAAAAGATTCCTTAAAAAATTCGCTGAACTTACAATCTAATTAAAACTGCAGTGATTATGAAAACTAGTTCCGCTGATTCGCCCTCGTAGCGAGGAATTTTGAAATGAAATAATAAAATTAGGAAACTTCCACCTTCTTCGTCATTCCCTCGCCACTACGTTTTGTGTTGAACATGATTGCGGCACCTTGTCATCCCGTTTCCAAATTCAATTCAGTTTTTAATGTTACTTATTATCAAACTGCATTGTGTCTCAGATTGCTCAAAACTAGTTTTCAGATCTGATTAAAATCCTCATACAGTCATACTTAACTTTAAAACGACTGCACAAGACCAATCATGGTTAAACGAATTTTTAACCACTATCCTAGATCAAACAGATTTCTTACAAAAAAACCGCATTCAAATGGAGCTCTACGTTCAGACCTACGAGTGTATATAAAAACAGACAAACACACAACGCCGTCAAATTTGTAACACCCTTTCGTTTTTCAGCAGGAGGTTAAAACAGTCATTCTCAACTATTTGGACACTTATTAACTATTAGACTATTAAGACCTGGGGTTCACTGGTTTTTCAATCCAATTTTTTGGTGTGCTTTTTCTAAAGAAACTCAGTTTAACTAGCTACTGATAAAGCATAACGATTCTACAATTATGTTACAGATCGTAAGTAATTTAGGTCCTAATCTAAATTACCCAAGTTTCCAACAAGTATAGTTAACAAGATATTTCACCTTGAAGTTATGATAATTCGTCGTGCACTCACGTACCTAATCACTAGCTCACTGAACATCAAACTAGGTAAGCAGGTCGGCAAACTGGGAGTTTCACCAGTTAGTGGTGGAGGGTTTAAATTGTGAAAAAAATACACTGTTTGAAATATATTCAGATTAAATCTTTATTTGCGGTAAGGTTTAATTAATAATAAGTATAAATTAAAATTCGAAGATGGAAAAAAGTGTTCATTTATATGGATGAACAGATAGTTCATGCCGTCTATACATAGTTATGCCAACCTACATAGCCCAACAAATCAATATATTATTGCAACAATAACATAGAAAGATAAAGGGTAAATTAGAATTTAACCACGGCTATCCTTTGAACGTTACTATGTACAATAGGTAACGTTTATAAAAATTTCAGGTGAGAATAGATATTTACTTGTTTCATAAATTTTAGAGCGTGATTTAAAAAATTAAAAAAAAAAAAAACTACTTTCATAGTTATACTATAAAGCGATTTGAATAAAACAATATTCGTGAAAGAAATTACGTGAATTTATTTGGACACGATTCGAGTTGTAAGTAGGGACCGGTAATTAAACCAATTAATATTTATTGTAGCTACCGAGCTCCGGAACCGAACGGTGAGTTCCCCTCAACTAAACGAAATGAGTTCGTAAAGTTTTCAGAAATCGTCAAGGGCTTCTATCGAAACTCACGTAGTTATGAACCCGTTTTAGCAACCAATCCTATGCGAAAGTAGGTATTGTATAGTTACCGGATTTATTGTTACACTCGAACTTCGACGGTACGCAAACTTGGTGGCCAAACAGAGCTAGCGACTAAGAAAGGGTCGACTGAAGTTCATATTTTTCATTTGAAAATTACTTGCATGCACCTGCCATCAAGAGGTCATCAAAATAGTGCTGTATAGCTGCAATTTATTCCTGCGAGTTTTGGAAACCACTCATTTTGTAGCCAGCCTGTATACAAACCGCGACCCACTTGCAATTTAAATGCAATTTGCAGTAAACAAACAGGTGGTCCTCGCGATAATGCATTTATTGTCATCCATGGACAATAACAGCATCAATGGCACTGCAAGTTTTTTAAATCTTTTATTTCAGACAAAGCTTCGAATCTCAATAGCCGTTTTTAAATCCAGCATCCAGCTTTAAAGATCGTTACAGTTCTCTAATTGAGCAGCAGAATCCTCGGAGTACGTAATAAATAAAATGGAACAACGATTTTACAGCTGAGCTCAGCTGCCACTAGCGCACACACGCTAATCATTGATTGGACTAGATAAGAAATGAGATTAGCAAGTTACGGAAAGGTCTACGCGAGTTAGGTAAACTTTATTTCTCCAACATGGGATGAAGTGCTCTATAATTCGCTGAATTGGGGAACTGCTTGTGTGAAGACCAGCTATCTTTGAGATATCGACATAACAAGTTGCGTCCTAAACACTAAAAAGTAAAACCATGACGAGACAAAGATACCGTCAGTCCAATCAACCTAAACCTGAATGTCTTTCCACCATGTTTTCTTCACGCTGGATGACTAGGATTATATTATATATTAATATGTTAATAGCACGCCCGACCTTTCACTTTATACATTGATTTGTGTGTAAAAAAATTAAATGGTTCAGTCCATACTTACCTTGTCATAATTATACTAAAAATAGCTCTATTTCTAGCACACTCTTTAGTAAAGAAACACCTTTCAAAATATTACATTTTTCATTGAATTCGGAGCTGGGTGGTGCGGTTTTCATCGCAAGCTGTGGTTCGTGGAAAGTTTTGCTGGCATCGTCGAAACTTTTTTTTTCTTCGTAATATCAAAAGTGAGTCAAGACTTTTTTTGCACTTTGTGAGGTAATGGCTACGCTTGTTGGTTTTATGAGTACGGAGTAACACAAAACGTATATATAAGTATGTTTGTGACAGTCTTATACTATTTTGTTTGCGTTGTGATTACCTATAAGGTTAACAGTAGGCACCTAGGTATAATAAAAGCAAACTCAATAGTAATATGATAATATATTTCCCCAATAAAAAAGTTATTGTGGAAATTACCAAGATTTTGCAGTAGGTATTTCAAAAATTATGAACAACTTTCAATAACTCTTTACGTGTATTTTTAAAAATAAAACGAAAAAATAGAGTAATCCAAATAATACGTAATACCGACACAGGAAAATGCCGACTTGTTTTACAAGTAACATAATTTTCTTATAATTTTGGGTACGATATCGCATAAAGCCTATTATGCCGAAACTTCTTCAAAAAAGGTCAAAACAAGAAGTTCAATAAAATAAAATTCTAACTTTGACCTTTTCACCTATAAAGAACCCAATTGAAAGACCCTTGAAGCTTTTACCACTCAAGTTACTATATCTATTCTGTGACTCAAGATCATTTGCACATCTTTGGCCTTCAAAATTGTAACAAGTAACAAGAGCGGTAAACAATGTTTTACTCAGAAGTTTACATTGATAATATTATTCTACGTCTGTATAATGAGCAGAAATTAAGGAGCTACCTAAATAAATAAATTCGCACAAAAATAGGCTAATATGGTACCAGGTTCACGTTGTAAAAAACTTTGAAAAAACTTGATTCAAATCCATTGATAGCGGTCGAAAAAATCATGGTCACTGTCAATCGATAGTATCAATTTAGTCATGGTATGCTATCGGATTAAGAAAATCAGAGTCAGGAGGGGATTGGAAAGGGGCAGGTTTCTTTTGGTCATTTCTCAATAGATGTCAGCTAAACGTAAGTTCTATTACAGTACAGGATATTACACTGATGGCTCGATCAGGGTTTGTCGAAGCTACGGAAGTTTTATGACGACCTGATTTATGCTTAGTAATGAACAACCATCAATATTGCTTTACGGATCGGGCACATTTTGCTGAATGTATTTGAACGACATAATATATTTTATTCTTTACGTAGGTAATGTAGGTAGGTATCTATGTTATCTATTTTTTTAATAATATTTGTAAGTTACTAAGATAAAAATTGGCCCACGTACCTACTATACAATCACTGATTCGGTCTCGTAGATTTTTGTATGAAAATTTCTACTTAAATGTATGGCTTGTGTAACGATTTTTTTTACCATACGGGCCTCTAAAAACTTTTATTGTATAAGATAATGATTCAATATCTTGAAGATTTATACAAATATTTTTTTGAATCCTTGAAATAATATTTCTATGTAAGCGCTTACTTAGAAATATTCGAACTAATTCAAGTATCTATCTTCTAAGTACTACTTACACATAGAGATCAAATTTTCAAGTACCTACTGCTCTACCTACCTTCAAGAAGCTTTTACTTAGCCTTTTACAGAAGTGCTACAGAGATACGTCGTCCCCATACGGATTAGGCACGGAACCCTTAGCGCAATCTAAAATCAATAGTGTCTAAGAACCTTATACATGTTTTCCCAAAGGTATATTGTACAAAAAAAGGAATAGCGATTGAGTTCTCGTTTGCGTAAATACTAAAAAAGTGTAATGGAGTGGAAAAATGTCTCAAATTGAGCTTCACGCTCCATTATTAGAAAAACAATGTTGGTAGATTTCACCAAATTGTTTTTCTGCGTTGTACAAAGTAGGCTTAGCGTAGTGTGGTGGTGAAAATGCGCAGGAAATAAAGCATTATTATAAATGGTAAGTAAATGTCGACACCTAGTTTTTTACATTTTCCCACTGTTGTCCTCAGATACGAAAACATTCACGCCGATCTCCGTAAAATCGTTTACTAAATCTACTAGGTATTTGACGTGCCTGTCTGGGAAGTTGGTAGCTAACTAGATTAAAAATTAAAATTACTAAAAAATTCAGTTTGTTTCTTTTAATTTGGTTTTTGTTTCATTTTAATAAAACTACTTCGTCGATTTTTTGGTGCCCAGAGAGTTTTGGTATATGAAGCGTATTTTGTGACGTCATGTCAGTCCAATACATCAATATTTTTTTCTAGCCTAAGAAATTATTTATACAGCTGACTGTACCCATCAAGTTTCTGAAAGCTTCGAAATAAGCGTCGTGTCACGTGGCCAAGAAATGGATGAGGCTTTCATTTCGCTGAGCAGTGCAAAAACCCAGTACCTACGCTAAATAAGCATGTTGTCAGCTACAAATACCTAAGATAAATATTCCTACGTACCTCTTAGTATAAACGAATGAAATAAACTACAGATAAACTAATTAAATTAATTAAAAAAATACTAAGTACTTTGGATGTTTTGTTGCCTGACTGTTTTGTGTCTGTTTTGTGGGGCTCTTTGTTGACTTTACAGTGACTTAAAACTTGTTCAGAAAAGAAATGATAAATAAATAAATTATTGTTTAAGTGGCTACGGAGCGCTACGCAGTCGCTACACTGTAGCTACGTAGTCGCTACAGAGTCGCTACGCAATAGCTACGTCATAGCTACGAAGCTGCTACGTTTTGGCTACGGTGTAATAATAGAGTATAGACTGCTTGCTTATAAAATGTGCCTTCTAACAGTTCTAACATGAGTGGTTGCCACATTATTATGAACGCGTAGAAGCTGTACAGAGCTGCACAAAGAAAGACTTGAAAAATAACTGCGTGGGGTTTTGGTAAAATATTTTCTTGGTACATTATTGAACTTTTGAATTTAACATTGTTTTGGTTATTACCTCAAATTCAATAAATTATTAGGTACTTAGTTACGCAGCCAAAATTTATGAATAATATAAGTTTTGGACATTATATGGAAGTACGCAACAAATTTAACTCGAGTGACATCCTTTGCGTTTTTTTTTGGAGTAAAATGTGTTCGTTAGATCACCATTTCGCAGGTTATTTAAATTTTTGCTGATGGTTGAAAGAACCCGACTCTTATCAAGAATGCCGTAGTACTCGCCATGGCTTTCAACGAATCTTAGCGTAAAATATAATTAATACATACCCAATATAATAAAAAAATGAGCCTGGCTGATTTAATACAAAGTGGATATGGCTATGAGTGAAATTGTCGTATTCACCAAATACTTTCCATAATTTTCCACTTTTTAATCCCACCTTTCCCCGTCCCTGTGAAATGTAATCTGGTAGTATGAGTAGAGTGACACTCGACCCAGAGCCTCGCCTCAATAGCTTGAATACCTGCAGTATACTTAGTGAGGGCTACAAACTCCTTTGCAGAGGTATCATATAAATTGTGCGAGTATTCTATGGAGTATTCTCTAGTGTGAGTATTTGGTATAGGTGGTGTAGGCTGCTTCAAAGTGGAGGGTACTGTTTCATTGCAACACGATATCTACTTAAATTATAGCTTTATAATATAATATAAAATTAAAGTATGATGTAAGTAATCTATCCGTCTATCTATACTACTATAAAACTGTAGATAAGCCAAAAAGTAAAATTAAAGATACAGTAAGAAAAACTAAATAATTCAGAAGTTATTCTGATATCGAAACTCGAGTTTCTCTGTTTGTTTGTTTGCGTATCACGCCTTAGCTACTAGACCAATTTTAATGAAAGTTATACAATTTAGAAGCTCTTTTTCCTAATGAAAATAAAGGCTATGTATTTTGCAATCAAAGACGTGAATTTTTAGATACAAGTTGAACTTACTAAACCTAAAGCAGCCGTCAGTATTTGCAGACCGTAAAAAAATTGACTTGATGAAGAAATAATCATCAGGTGGGCCATCTGCTTGATCCATAACTTATTTTCATAAAATAAACAACATCACTGTTGGGTAAGGCACCGAATGTCTAATGAAAAACTTATATGTGCAACGAACACTGATAATGATTTCACAGAAGTATAAACTTTGACATACCTACGGGGAACAAGGTTGTTCACGTCACGTGTGTCTAAACTTACTAGTTGACGCAAAGTTTGAAATACTCACGTGTTTTGTCTTTTGTTGTGAATGACAAGCAGTTTCACATGATCGATAGAATGTTTTGTCTATATCGATGTAAGTAACTATTTATAACAAGTAATGTGCTAGTAAATATAGAAACAAACATAGTTCATTTGGCGCAGAAATACTCAACGGTTGTCGAAATTTCAACGACGGAGACTTCATTTTAAAATGGGAGCATAAACGGGACCTCACGTACCAACAAATGGATGAGACTTCTTATGCTGACAGCTGGAATAACTAGAAAATAAACTCTGGGGGTAAATACAAGTAAAGCTGACGATCATATCGTAACGGTATCGTATACGAGTTACACTGCGTAGTGACGCTGCAGCGTTTGGCAGTCGAACCGCGTCAAACTGTCGTTGAGCGCAATGTGACTACAATACGCCTAAAGCCACAAACCAAGAAGTTGAAGTTGACTACAATTTATAACCAACCAACGCAACGATTGTCAGATTTCTTCGTGCTAACTCCTCTGAATGGAATAGAACGGAACGTAAAAAGCTCTAGTATAGTTAAGTACTAGCTTCCACACGCGACTTTCTCCACATCCCGTTCTTCCTGTAAATTCAGAATAAAAAGTAGCTTTTGTGATGTCCTGGTTAGGTATGACTCATATTATTATATTCCAAATTTTATCTAAATCGAATCCGGATTCAAATCGGATGGTTGAAGCGTGATTGAAACACAAACATTCTAAACTTGCACATTAATAATATTAGTAGGATTACCGTCCATTGGCCCGATTGTCTATCCTTTGATACTATCAGGATCTGATAAATAATGCCGGTCGCTAAGCTGTTATTTGGTTTGCTTTCCTAATTGCTACTTTTTAAATAAAAGGTAAAAACACATTACCTATTGTTGTTTGTAAATGATGCCAATATTGATGGTTAAAACTACTCCCATACGAGTACATCACAAATCCGAAACTAATGCCGTGGTTGTTTATTACATGTCAACTTGTCGCTCACTGAGGGGATTCCCGATTTAGTAATAAATGTGAATACTTTCCTCGAAGGCTATTGTTCTCTATATCTATTTCAAATAACAAAAGAAAAGTAGTAAAGTAACTACCTATATTTATCAATGCAAACACACACTGAATCTCTGTAAAGTTTGAAAAATTAATTGTTGTGCAGAAATCGTAATCAACGTACCAGAATACTATAAAAGTTTATTACTAGACAAGGTCTCCCTAATAATATATTTCCAGGAATAACTAAAGAACGAAATTGAGTATCCTTCGATTTCCCGTCGTCTGCTCAATACCCATTGAGTGAAAGGTCATCCATCGGCGATTTCGTTGGTGCGTTTCACCAACATAATCGCATCACAAAACTACGTCACTGTTAAAATCTGCCTAGTTGATTCGGCTATTCAATTCACACGACTAGTTTGAAATTATGCAGCCCAGTATGGGCATTACACTCATGGGAATAATGTGTACTGTCCAGTACAACTTGACAGTTTAGTCTAGAATTCTAGATAATTCATCATCAAAAGTATGACAATAAAGTTTTCAGATGTGACCTATTTCCACGCATTTTAAAGTTGTACAATAGATTATCAAAAAAAAATATTTAGACAAAAAATGTCTTTAACATAACATAGCAGTTTTATTATTATCTATAGGTACCTACGTGGATATCCGGTTAGTTGACTATTAGGTACGTACGTATACCTGGTTTCAGTGGAGCGCGGCAATGCTGACCAAATAATATTGACCTGTTATTAGTCACACAGGCGCAGCCAATCTTTCACATCGGATGATAGGAAAAACGAATAAAACAATTCCTTACCTTTATGGTTAACTATGTATCAATATTTGTTTTTCCTGCTTTTCCTGTTTTCGGATGTCAATGTGAAGCTATGAAACTTTTTTCAATCTATTTGGATGACCCACTTTATATTCAGATGGATATTGAGTGTGGCAACTTTCCGGTGCGCAGGATCGACTTCGAAGATAGGAACATACAATGTCAACTTTGGATTCGAATTTACTTTCGCTTTACCGATATTAAAATTCTTAGGCCTACTTTTCTTAACGCCAACTGTGCGAAAAATGAGGGTGTTCGATATTGAGCCTTAAGAAGTGCTCAGGTAGGATTGAATTTGAACCTGTATCGGAATGCTTGTATGCGGATTATTCCTTTTGAGCTGACTGAAGTGCCCCTGAGACAGTCAAACGATTTGAAGTTGATAGGGAGACTCATCAGAGAGTTGTTTTGTAAGATTAGCTTGAAAATAAAGTGAATATACGAAGTAGCTTACTCAGCAGTAACCTTTTTCGGAACTTTAGGAATATTACGTAAAAGTGAGCCACCTGTAACCACATTCAAGTTATTCATATCTTCTAATTTAAGCGCCCTACTCACACATCTGTAAAAGTGAGCCACCTGTAACCATATTCAAGTTATTCATATCTTCTAAGTACCAACAGCAGGGGCATAGCAAAATGATTCGTAGCAGAAAAACGCACTGTACATCCTATCGTAAGCAATTAACGTGCCTTTGGACATGTGATAGCACTTTTTTTTTCTTTAGAGGTATTTATTTTTGTAATATTTGCGAAATATAATAAATAAGTCAATGATATGTTTTCACTAATGATTTGTGTTTGAATCAGGGAAGCATGATTGAAATGAGTTCCGTATTTTCTGTCAGAAGCTGCATAATATAAAATTGTTTGAAAAATAAAAAGAATATAATATACAGTGTACTCGTAGCTGTAGGTATAACATATTATTAAAATAAAACATACTTTATTGGGTTTATTTAGTCCTAATTTGGATCAGTTGAGGTATCTATAGATAATTTGCAACTGTTTTTAGATAGCTCAACTGTTTTATGTGTATTTTGTAAATACTGTATTACGTCATAATTTCTTTATACCACCATCTCATTAAATAAAATTTTAAAAGTTAACAAACTCATTAAAAACACCAAACAGAAAAAAACGACAGTGCGGTATACTAAGGGTGGTTTTATCACTAAAAGTAATCCGTTCCGGACATTTATTTATTATTCTGATATTCTTATAAGTAACTAGGTTTGATGTCTACAATTTTTTTTTATATTAGGTATAAATCAGTCGACCCAATTTTTTTTGTTGGTATGCGACTCTCGTATTTCCATGTTAATATATCCACTTGTGATTAGCACCTTAGTCACAGTAGAACTTACATTACAATATATACGCCCTTTTGTAAAAGGGAAGTTATAGGGTATTTGTTTTAGAGGAATCGTCATATTGCTTAGGTTGTATGCACCCTGAAACAAAAATAACAACTGGTTTAACACATTGACACGATTATCTATCTATCTACAAAAGTAGCCACTGAAATAACTGACCGTCGGTATCCATGATGGATTTACTCACGATAAAAAAAAAGGCAGAGAACGACGAAGGGCCATTAGAAGTTTTCCGTTTCGTTCCGAAAAATAATAAAAAGGTTTGCTTTATTAAATATCTATATAACTATTCACATTTTAGCACAGAAACCAAATTATTTACATGCTTCCATTATTCCTTAAAATATTTCATTGTTGCAATGTAAACTCCTTACCGCTGGAAAAGGACAGGGCTGTGCGAACTTCTGTTGTTTCATTGCTGCACCAAAGAATGGATCTTTATGTATCAGATCGCAAAACTTGTAGTGCATTTCAACGAACCCTCTTCTATATCTATTCGATAGAAACTCGTAAAAGTAGAAGTCAACCTAAAACACAAATAAATTTAAAATAAATCAATAAACTTGCTTTTCTCTCATTGTAGCATTGTTTGAAATGTCCATGAATAGTATTTATTTACTATTGAACACACATAAATTTTGAAAAAGTATCTAGGCCTTAGAAAATTAGACTATTTTGACATCCATATAAACTAAATATATAAAACTCTTTTGAAGCTGACTGAGAATCAACGCGCAGCCTAAACTATAATTCCTAGAGGTATTACATTTCGAGGGTAGTATCCTTATATAGTGTAGGGGTGCACTAAGAAAGGAATTTTGAAACGTCACACTCTAAAGGGTAGACCGCGAGCAACGCCGCGGGCGACGGCTATTAATAAATATTATTCTATGAACCAATCTGGTTGCCATAGTAAAACGTATAAGGTTATAAAATAATACATTTTTTTACAGAAAGCCGGCTCCACTATTGGAAACTTTAGACAACCTTCAGCTAGTAAGTAGGATTTATAGGTGCTTGTAGACTGTACTTATATACATGAAAAATGCCTCAGTTTGGGGTTAGATGGCGCTGTGTGAAATGACCATAAATAAATAAATATTTTGCTGATTTTTAATACTGGCCTGGCCAATACAACAATTTTATAGGTAACTTGGATCAGTAGAGCTATCTATAAATCGTTTGCAACGGTTTGTAGATAGCTCAATTGTTTCGCGTGTCTCAATGTGTATTTTGTAATTGCGGTATTAGTCGTAATATTTTGAATAAATATGAGATTACTTTATAAAAAAAAATCAAAACTTTTTGTACATAAGTATCCAGTGAAATCAATATTTATATAAGTTACCGTTATATTATTGTGAAACTCGTAAGTGAAGAATAAGTTTAATCCGACGTAGTAGAAAGGGTCTCCACGTCCATAGCGCTTTGACGTCAGGTTGGCATACGTGATGTGTTTATTGTCGATAAAAGTTACCATCGGGTGCTCTGTTGCGATGTACCGTATCTAATATAAAAATATGTAATTTAAGTATATAAATCTAAATAGTTTTTTGAAGTGAAAACTTCTTTAGTACCGTTGTTATTTGAAAGTCGATGAAACGAAAAAGCGAAGAAACGAGAAGAGAGATCCAAAAGCTAATTTTCGTACGCATTCTAAGGAGACTGCTGGCCAAGCGGTCTAATGGATTGGATCGAATCGATACTAGCTCGTAGTGCGTGGGTTCAAGTCTGGAGAAAACTCGTTCACATTTTGCCCAAACTAATTTTTGAAGGTTTTCTTCTACCACGTGTGAATGCACACATGTTTTTTTTTAAATACGTGCATAACACGTAGCACGTACTACTCCTGTAGCTGAATAAAAAGAAGTAAAGCATAGTAGTATGCAGAGTGGAGTAATTTAAGGGTACATACGTATATAGGTAAGTGAGCCCAACTCTCTTGGTGCATTTTTTTAAAGTGTGTATTCCTAGTGTTGAAACACACACTGGTGACTTAATTATGTGACTTACCTTTTCTGAGTAACATGTTAAAAAGTTTAATATGAATAGTATTTTAATAAAAAATATTCTTAATTCAGCTGAAGCCATAATCGTATTATTATAGAGCTTAGAAACTCACTCAATGTTAAAATGACGAAACCAAACTGAAATACTTCTACGTGTTTGATCTTTGTTTAAATGCACCTGATAAATGTTTTTTTTTCTATAATAAACGCAAAAAGATTAGTTTGTGTAGAGGTGTAACGGATAAATTTATATTTTTGTATTTGTGCATATTCGCGTGAAATTATTGCACTGATGTTAAATTGATTCAAGTCCAAATTGTTTATTTCAGATAGGTAGATAAACGCTGCATTTCTTGCACTATTGCATGCTATACGATTATAACACAAAGGTACCTATTGATAACCGATATTTTTGGGTATACAATATAGCTTGTAGATTTGTAATACTATAGCTTTGTTTCTCATTATGTGAAATGTAAATTTCTTCTGAGAAATAAATAATCTTTAAACATAATCATGGTAATATAACGGTTGTCCGGAAGAGATCGCTTTTAGTGATAAGGCCGCCATTGTATTAAATAGTTTTAATTGTTATGTTTCTTCTTTGTGTACAATAAAAAGTTTATCTACTTAACGTAAATACTTATAAAATACCTAAATAATTTTCAAAACGTTAATAGGTAAAATAATTGAGTTATTAAGATTCACTACACCGGAAAATTACTGGATTTTCCGAGTTTTCGAAACGATAGTCGCTATTGTGTAGTAATTGAATAGTAACAGAAAACCATAGCAAGAGGGGCGTGGCCTGTCCCCGCGCCACCGGCTGACGGCTGGCGTGACGTGACGGGTTTGCAGCGGGGCGCATCGCCTGACACTTTTGCTCGGACGGTCGGAGAGTGCGGACGTATTAGGCAGCCTTAAGCTATTCTGAGTTGTAGATACTTACCTGTTGATTTTTATTTCGTTAAAACTAAAAGAGTTCTAGTTTTTGTTCAGTTTTGTATTTTTTTTATTAAATTTAGCTTCTGGTCTATAAAAGAATAGTATATGGAGTTCAGCGCAGCACCTCTAGTTGTTAGAAAATGAACTAAAATACTCCTTAAGCCTTGGTCTCACGATCGTAACGCACAACGCTGCAGTGTGCAGCACATCGCAGAGTACCGCTTTTGCTCCTCGCCGCTGACGCAGACTGCGACGTAACAAAAGGCCATACTAGACGTTTTCCATACAGTTATGTGTCCGGCGCTGCATGCTGCATACCGCTGCGTTGTGCGCTACGATCGCCTGACCAAGGCTATAGATGACTATGGAGATAGTGGTAGATAGTGACTATAGTCACAGATCATATAATACTATACCTAAACACGAAAAACTTGTATTAACTTGTTATCCACGATTATCAAACGTTTAGTGGTAACATCCGCTTCCGGAAGTCGAAACTATTGGTAGAATTAGATATTTCTACGTAGCGGTACATTGACCCTGTTGTAATTAACTCGATGTAAGGAGTCTTTTTACTTTCTGGAAGGCTGTTGATGGAGAGTTGCAATTCTCATACGCAGCACTAGACGCTCCCACAGGATGTAGTGTCGGCGTTGACTAGTGTGCAGACGCCATTGTAATGGCAACTTTTTTAGTGTACTCCGTGGAAAGGTGCTGGTACAAGTTGGTAATAGAAATTGTGAAGATTGGTGTACGGCGTATTCACATTAGTGGTTTGTCCAGCTCCACGTCACATTTTGGGCATTGTTTGTGGATGTCCTTTATGTAGCTTTGTTTGGTTTCTACTCGAAATAAGCTTATTATATTTTCTCATCACCGCCGCCGCCGCCGCCACCTTTCAAAGGAATTTCAACCGAAAAGGTCATATTTTGATGAACTTGTCACGTCATGTCGAGTATTTTTATGGGTAGTTTTATGAAAACATAAACGGAACACAACAGGAAATCCATTAACATCATTATTTGGAATATTTTTGACGGATCCACATTTTAGGATTAGTACCACAGATCATAATATTATAATAACTATGCTTTGTACCTACACACGAGAGCAAAAATGTTGAATCTTCTATAGAAACTAGAATATCTTGGAAACCATGAATGTTATCTTAGTCAAATTAAAATGCAAGAAAATAATATACAATTAATAAATTAGTTTTCTTAATTAGGGAGTGTTAACTTGTCTATCAAACATTATTTATTTCACTAAGCTAGCTGGCATTCAAAAACTTACCATGATCAAAAACTTACCATTACACGATTTTGGCTCTCGACTGTATTTTGTGGTAATAACAATGGTAAGTAAATTATATGTTTTCACTAATGATTTGCGTTTGAATCAGGGAAGCATGATTGAAATGAGTTTCGCATTTTCTGTCAGAAGCTGCATGATATAAAATTGTTCGAAAAATTAAAAGAATATACAGTGTACTCGTCAGCTATTTATTATTATAATAGAAAATAATTTATTGTGATTATTTAGTACTAATTTGGAACAGTTGAGTTATCTATAAATAATTTGCAACTGTTTTTAGATGCAATGTGTGTGAAAATCTATAATAAAATCCCAAATGACATCAAAAACGAGAATGTACAAATAAAATTCAAAAATATGTTAAAAAAGTATTTAATAAAAAACTGTTATTATTCATTGCACGAGTTTGTAGATGAGAATTATTCAAATATTTAAAACGAGATATTACATCAATATGCCACCTAGTGCCTATCTGTACCTGAACAAATTGCTGTGCCCTAACAGGGTTTATGTTTGATACACTACCTTTTGTACAACATCTCTATAACAACACAAGTGCAATATACGATTTGAATTTGAATTTGAATTTGAATTTGATAGGTAGCTCAACTGTTTCATGTGTATTTTGTAAATATTGTATTACGTCATAATTTCTTTATACCACCAAATCACCAAATAAAATTTTAAAAGTTAACAAACTCCTTACAAACAACAAACAGAAAAAAACGACAGTGCGGTTTACTAAGGGTGGTTTTATCACTAAAAGTAAACTGTTCCGGACATTTATTCATTATTCTGATATTTTTATAAGTAACTAGGTTTGATGTCTACTAATTTTTTTTATATTAGGTATAAATCAGTCGACCCAATTTTTTTTGTTGGTATGCGATTCTCGTATTTCCATGTCAATATATCCACTTCCGATTAGCACCTTAGTCACAGTAGAACTTAGATTACAATATATACGCCCTTTTGTAAAAGGGAAGTTATAGGGTATTTGTTTTAGAGGAACCGTCATATTACTTAGGTTGTATGCACCCTGAAACAAAAATAACAACTGGTTACATTGACACGATTATCTATCTATCTACAAAAGTACCCACCTAAATAACTGACTGTCGGTATCCATGATGGATTTCCTCACGATAAAAAAGGCAGAGAACGACGAAGGGTCATTAGAAGTTTTCCGTTTCGTTCAGAAAAATAATAAAAAGGTTTGCCTTACTAAATATCTATATAACTATTCACATTTTAGCACAGAAACCAAATTATTTACATTCTACCATTATTCCTCAAAATATTTCATTGTTGCATTGTAAACTCCTTACCGCTGGAAAAGGACAGGGCTGTGCGAACTTCTGTTGTTTCATTGCTGCACCAAAGAATGGATCTTTATGTATCAGATCGCAAAACTTGTAGTGCATTTCAACGAACCCTCTTCTATATCTATTCGATAGAAACTCGTAAAAGTAGAAGTCAACCTATAAAACACAAATAAATTTAAAATATAAATCAATAAACTTGCTTTTCTCTTATTGTAACATTGTTTGAAATGTCCATGAATAGTATTTATTTAATATTGAACACACATAAGTTTTGAAAAAATATGTAGGTATACTTAGAAAATTAGACTATTTTGGCATCCATATAAACTAAATATATATAACTTTTTTGAAGCTGACTGAGAATCAACGTACAGCCTAAACTATAAGTCCTAAAGTTATGACATTTGGAGGGTAGTACGAGTATCCTTATATAGTGTAGGGGTGCACTTAGAAAGGAATTTTGAAACGTCACACTCTAAAGGGTAGAACGCGAGCAACGCCGCGGGCGACGGCTAGTAATAAATATTATTCTATGAACCAATCTGGTTGCTATAGTAAAAACTGTAGGGTTATAAAATAATATTTTTTTTTACAGAAAGTCGGCTCCACTATTGGAAACTTTAGACAGCCTTCAGCTAGTAAGTAGGATTTATAGGTGCTTGTAGACTGTACTTATATACATGAAAAATACCTTAGTTTGGGGTTATGTCCATATAACAACATGTAACAAATAAATATTTTGCTGACTTTTAATACTTGCCTGGCCAATACAACAATTCAACAATTTTATAGGTAACTTGGATCAGTAGAGCTGCCTATAAATCGTTTGCAACGGTTTGTAGATAGCTCAATTGTTTCGCGTGTCTCAATGTGTATTTTGTAAATACGGTATTAGTTGTAATATTTTGAATAAATATGAGATTACTTTATAAAAAAATCTAAACTTTTTGTACATAAGTATCCAGTGAAATAAATATTAGCATAAGTTACCGTCATATTATTGTGGAACTCGTAAGTGAAGAATGCGTTAAATCCGACGTAGTAGAAAGGGTCTCTACGTCCATAGCGCTTTGACGTCAAATTGGCATACGTGACGTATTTATTGTCGATAAAAGTTACCATCGGGTGCTCTGTTGCGATGTACCGTATCTAATATAAAAATATGTAATTTAAGTATATAAATCTAAAAAGTTTTTTGAAGTGAAAACTTCTTTAGCACCGTTGTTATTTGAAAGTCGATGAACTGAAAAAGCGATGAAACGAGAAGAGAGATCCAAAAGCTAATTTTCCTACGTATTCTAAGGAGACTGCTGGGCAAGCGGTCTAATGGATTGGATCGAATCGATACTAGCTCGTAGTGCGTGGGTTCAGTTCTCGAGCAAACTCGTTCACTTTTTGCCCAAACTTATTTTTTAAGGTTTTACTTCTACCGCGTGTGAATGCACACATGTTTTTTCTAAATACGTGCATAATACGTAGCACGTACTACTCCTGTAGCTGAATAAAAATAAGTCAAGCATAGTAGTATGCAGAGTGGAGTAATTTAAGGGTCTATAGGTAAATGAGCCCAACTCTCTTGGTGCATTTTTTTAAAGTGTGTATTCCTAGTGTTGGAACACACACTGGTGACTTATTTATGTGACTTACCTTTTCTGAGTAACATATTAAAAAGTTAAATAACAATAGTATTTTAATAAAAAATATTCTTAATTCAGCTGCAGCCATAATCGTATTATTACAGAGCTTAGAAACTCACTCAATGTTAAAATGACGAAACCAAACTGAAATACTTCTACGTGTTTGATCATTATTTAAATGCATCTGATAGGTAAATGTTTTTTTTTCTATAATAAACGCAAAAAGATTAGTCTGTGTAGAGATGTACGGATAAATTTATCTCATTGTGTTTGTGCATATTCGCGTGAAATTATTGCATTGATGTTAAATTGGTTCTAATCCAAATTGTTTATTTCATATAGATAAACGCTGTATTTCTTGTTCTATTGCATGCCATACGAATATAACACAAAGGTACCTATTGATAAACGATTTTTTTGGGTAAACAATATAGCTTGTAGATTTGTAATACTATAGCTATGTTTCTCATTATGTGAAATGTAATTTTTTTCTGAAAAATAAATAATTTTTAAACATAAGCATGGTAATATAACGGTTGTTCGGAAGAGATTTTAGTGATAAAGCCGCCATTGTATTAAATAGTTTTAATTGTTCTGTTTCTTCTTTGTGTACAATAAAAAGTTTATCTACTTAACGTAAATACTTATAAAATACATAAATAGTTTTCAAAACGTTAATAGGTAAAATAATTGAGTTATTAATATTCACTACACCGGAAAATTACTGGACTTTCCGTGTTTTCAAAACGATAGTCACTATTGTGTAGTAATTGAATTGTATACGGAGTTCACATTAGTGGTTTGTCCAGCTCCACGTCACATTTTGGGCATTGTTTGTGGATGTCCTTTATGTAGCTTTGTTGAATATCTTGGAAACCATGAATGTTATCTTAGTCCAATTAAAATGCAAGAAAATAATATACAATAAAATAATTAGTTTTCTTATTTAAGGAGTGTTAACTTGTCTATCAAACATAATTTATTTCACTAAGCTGGCTGGCATTCATAAATTTACCATAACACGAGTTAGAGTTTTTTATTGATGACCCGAAATTTTGGCTCTCGACTGTATTTTGTGGTAATGACAATGGTAAGTCAATTATATGTTTTCCCAATGATTTGCGTTTGAATCAGGGAAGCATGATTGAAATGAGTTCCGCATTTTCTGTCAGAAGCTACATAATATGAAATTGTTTGTAAAATTAAAAGAATATACAGTGTATTCGTAGCTGTTTAATATTATATAGAAAATAATTTATTGTGATTATTTAGTACTAATTTGGAACAGTTGAGTTATCTATAAATAATTTGCAACTGTTTTTAGATAGGTAGCTCAACTGTTTCATGTGTATTTTGTAAATACTGTATTACGTCATAATTTATTTATACCACCAAATAAAATTTTAAAAGTTAACAAACTCATTAAGAACAACAAACAGAAAAAAACGACAGTGCGGTATACTAAGGGTGGTTTTATCACTAAAAGTAATCCGTTCCGGACATTTATTCATTATTCTGGATATTCTTATAAGTAACTAGGTTTGATGTCTAAATTTTTTTTATATTAGGTATAAATCAGTCGACCCAATTTTTTTTGTTGGTATGCGATTCTCGTATTTCCATGTTAATATATCCACTTCCGATTAGCACCTTAGTCACAGTAGAACTTAGATTACAATATATACGCCCTTTTGTAAAAGGGAAGTTATAGGGTATTTGTTTTAGAGGAATCGTCATATTGCTTAGGTTGTATGCACCCTGAAACAAAAATAACAACTGGTTTAATACATTGACACGATTATCTATCTATCTACAAAAGTACCCACCTAAATAACTGACTGTCGGTATCCATGATGGATTTCCTCATGATAAAAAAGGCAGAGAACGACGAAGGGCCATTAGAAGTTTTCCGTTTCGTTCAGAATAATAATAAAAAGGTTTTCCTTATTAAATATCTATATAACTATTCACATTTTAGTACAGAAACCAAATTATTTACATGCTACCATTATTCCTTAAAATATTTCATTTTTGCATTGTAAACTCCTTACCGCTGGAAAAGGACAGGGCTGTGCGAACTTCTGTTGTTTCATTGCTGCACCAAAGAATGGATCTTTATGTACCAGATCGCAAAACTTGTAGTGCATTTCAACGAACCCTCTTCTATATCTATTCGATAGAAACTCGTAAAAGTAGAAGTCAGCCTAAAACACAAATAAATTTAAAATATAAATCAATAAACTTGCTTTTCTGTTATTGTAACATTGTTTGAAATGTCCATGAATAGTATTTATTTACTATTGAACACACATAAGTTTTGAAAAAATATGTAGGTATAGCACTCAGAAAATTAGACTATTTTGGCATCCATATAAACTAAATATACACTCTTTTGCAAAAAAAACGGGCACCTAAGGAAATTTACGTTCTAAGGTCGATTTGAGTTAATTAAATTGTTTGAAGTAGTCTTATAATCGTGTAAATTAATACTCGTGAAGTGAATTCTGGCATTTTTTTTAATGTAGGGTGAATTCTTTGAAACCGATGTGCACGGCTAAACAATAAAAAGTGGTTGGCAAAAAAGACAAGAAGATTTTGTAACTTTTATAATTAAATAAAGTTACAAAATGTAAAACCCTAATAACGAGTGTGACTCCTCTTGCCAAAATCACAGCTTGAATCCTTCTGGGCATGCTTTCCACGATGTTTTTAATAACGTTTTGAGGAATGCGTTTCCACTCTTCTGCAATGACTCTTTTTAGCTCCCTGATGTTTTGTGGAGCAGGTTACACTGATCTTACCCGTCTCTTTAGAACATCCCAGACATGCTCAATTGGATTGAGGTCGGGACTTCGAGCTGGCCAATCTAAACGACGAATCCCAACTTCTTGCATGTACGCTACCACGTCGCCAGAACGGTGCGGGCGAGCATTGTCGTCCATAAAAATGGAATCTTCTCCAAGTGCAGTCAATGCGGGTTGTGCATATGGAATTAGGACATCCATTATGTACCGGTGTGCATTTAATGTTCCATTTTCTATGAAAACTAACTCCGTATGCTCCGTCGAATTAATTGCTGCCCAAAACATAACGGAGCCTCCGCCATAAGGAGTGATGTCTTCGAAACACACTTCCGCATAGCGTTCCCGTGGTCTTCGCAGCACTCGCCGGCGTCGGTCCTCTCCACACAAAGAGATTCTAGCTTCATCAGAAAACAATACTTTATTCCAGTCCTCCAGAGTCCATGAAACACAGTTTCGAGCAAACTGAAGTCGAGCAACACGGTGCTCACGGAGTAATTTAGGGCCCCGAGCCGGGCGGTAACTCCTGATATTGGCAGCCAAAAGTCTCCTCTTGACCGTCCACAAGCTAACTTCTACTCCTCTTACTTCTTCAAGGCTCTTCTTCAGGTCCACACTTGACGCCTTACGATTCCGCAACGCCTGACTCACCAAAAAGCGGTCATCTCTTGGTTCTGTGCATCGTTTTCTTCCCGAACCGGGTCTTCTTTTGACCGAACCGGTCTCTTGATACCGTTTCCAAGTCCTCTGGACAGTTAAACGACTCACATTTAGCCGCTGAGACACGTAAGTTTGCGAACAACCTTCTTCAAGTAGGGCTATAATTTTACCGGCCCTTATCGCTTTATCACTCATATCAAAAAGTGGTATTTAATGTAAAAGAAAGATTAAATTGTTCAATTTGCAGAAAATATCAAAAAAAATTTAAAATTTTAGTAATCAGTAAAAAAATCGTTTCAGCAATGCGCGCCATTAGTAAAGCAATTTTACACTTATCCACAATAATCATTATTTTTCTTTTGTTAATTTCAAAAAAACGTAAAGAATCATGCCAGGATGCTTCAAATAACATGCCAATACATCGTCAAATTAATAAAACATCTTTCTTGTTCTTTTTCATTGAAGTAGAGAAAAAAATCTAAAGTGCCCGTTTTTTTTGCAAAAGAGTTCATATGTCGGAACATCATCATTGCAAAGAAGAACTGTTTAATTTTAGTTTAGCGCCATCTATGGGCTGTTGATTAATCATGGGAACGTCAAGTGTTACGTCATTTGGGTGAAGTCGATACAAGGTGTCCTTGGCGGGTATCATTCGTTCATTCGGAACGGAGCGAATGATAATTCCTGACAGGTCATTGGTTTGTATGTTCTGAACGGAACGAATGAAAATTCTTGGCGAGTGAGATTTGTTCGTTCATTCAGAATGATGCGAACGAGCGAATGAGAATTTGGAGAAATGATGGGACTCATTCACGGTCGGTACTTTTCCGTGGAGCTTGGAACAGAACGGTTGTACAAGGCACTTCGTATCGAAATCGCCGCGCTCCCATATATTCCAATCTAAGAATATCAATGTAAACCTATTATAATCTTCTTAAAATAATAATTGTGAACGTGAAATAAACCTCTGATCTACATTAAGAGCCTTGGATTTTGATCTTTCACCATGTCTGATCCTCCTGACAACGAGCTCTTGAATCAAGGTTCGTCATATATAACTTTTTTGAAGCTGACTGAGAATCAACGCACAGCCTAAACTATAAGTCCTAAAGGTATGACATTTGGAGGGTAGTACGAGTATCCTTATATAGGGTAGGGGTGCACTAAGAAAGGAATTTTTAAAAATAATAAATATTATTCTATGAACCAATCTGGTTGCCATAGTAAAAAGTATAAGGTTATAAAATAATATTTTTTTTTACAGAAAGCCGGCTCCACTATTGGAAACTTTAGACAACCTTCAGCTAGTAAGTAGGATTTATAGGTGCTTGTAGTCTGTACTTATATACATGAAAAATGCCTCAGTTTGGGGTTAGATGGCGCTGTGTGAAATGTCCATAAATAAATAAATATTTTGCTGATTTTTAATACTGGCCTGGCCAATACAACAATTCAACAATTTCATAGGTAACTTGGATCAGTAGAGCTATCTATAAATCGTTTGCAACGGTTTGTAGATAGCTCAATTGTTTCGCGTGTCTCAACGTGTATTTTGTAAATACGGTATTAGTTGTAATATTTTAAATAAATATGAGATTACTTTATAAAAAAAATCTAAACTTTTTGTACATAAGTATCCAGTGAAATAAATATTAGTATAAGTTACCGTTATATTATTGTGGAACTCGTAAGTGAAGAATACGTTAAATCCGACGTAGTAGAAAGGGTCTCCACGTCCATAGCGCCTTGACGTCAGGTTGGCATACGTGACGTATTTATTGTCGATAGAAGTTATCATCGGGTGCTCTGTTGCGATGTACCGTATCTAATATAAAAATATGTAATTATACTTACTAGGTATATAAAGCTAGACTATCACTGACTGACTCACTGATTGACATGCCCTGAGATACAGAAGGAGTGGAGCTACACCACAATAATGTTCTACGAAAATGTGTATAAAACCAAACGAGAAGAGGAAAATTATAGCGGTTCTCGAAATCCAAGATGGCGTCGGTGTTGATTTGCGCGTTCGCAAACTATGACCAATAGAGGGCGTCCGAGCGATTAATCCGACTGATTGTAGGCTGGGATTTTGGGAATTGGTGAAAAAAAAAAAAAAAAACAAGATGGCGGCCGCGCAATTTCGATTAGAATTTTTCGACTTTTTAGGGTCGACTTTGGCGAATTACTTTGTTCTACGAAACGCGCAAGTTGGCAACACCGAGTATGCAGAACGATAGCCTATATCCTTGAGATTTCAGAAAAATTTGACTTTTCAAAAATCCAAGATGGCGGACGGCGTGGCGGCCATTTTGTAAAAAGTTTACGATTTTCGAAAAAAACACGATTTTCAAACCGGAATATCGGGTAGTTGGCAACCCCCTACCTGGATGAATTGTATGGACCGGTTGTGCAGTTGGTAGAGGAGTGTTGCATGGTTGAAAAATTTTCGCCATTTTTAGGGTAGTTTCCCCGCTTTCTCTCGGGAACGTGAAAAGTAGAAATAACGACATTTTGAATCCAAATTTCCACTAGCTGGCAAGATTGGGCCCACCCAAATGACATTTGATCATTTTCGTTCCCCGCAGCTGGCAACCCCGCGTGCTATAGGAGTTTGAATTTTTCAGTCAGACCAGACTTTGGCGAATTACTTTGTTCCACCAAGTTTAAGGTATGACTACCGTTCTTTCACTTCCAGGTAGCTTGTATCCTGTATATTTCAGAAATATTATGACATTTCAGAAATTCAAAATGGCCACCGTGTCATTTCCGTTTTTCCAAACTTTAACCGATTTACTTCGTTTCAACGGGGTATCCGAAGAAGATTGAGTGGTTTGAATGAAATTTTCGACTTTTTAAAATTTTAAATGCGTTTCTACTGCAATTAGGTGTTGGTATTCCAAAATGGCGGCCATGTAGATTTTTTTTGCGAAACTTTAACCGATTGACTTCGGTCCAACGGGGTATCCGAATGAGATTGAGGGGTTTTTAGGGGTTCGTAGGGGTTTTTAGGAGTTAGTAGGGTTTTTAGGGGTTTTTGATAAAAATACGGCATAAAAAAAGACGCGAGCTGCTCGCAGCTCGCGCGCAACGCAACCACTAGTTTAAGTATATAAATCTAAAAAGTTTTTTGAAGTAAAAACTTCTTTAGCACCGTTGTTATTTGAAAGTCGATGAAACGAAAAAGCGATGAAACGAGAAGAGAGATCCAAAAGCTAATTTTCGTTTGCATTTTAAGGAGACTGCTGGCCAAGCGGTCTAATGGATTGGATCGAATCGATACTAGCTCGTAGTGCGTGGGTTCAAGTCTGGAGAAAACTCGTTCACATTTTGCCCAAACTAATTTTTGAAGGTTTTACTTCTACCACGTGTGAATGCACACATGTTTTTTTTTTAAATACGTGCATAATACGTAGCACGTACTAGTCCTGTAGCTGAATAAAAAGAAGTAAAGCATAGTAGTATGCAGAGTGGAGTAATTTAAGGGTACATATATAGGTAAGTGAGCCCAACTCTCTTGGTGCATTTTTTTAAAGTGTGTATTCCTAGTGTTGAAACACACACTGGTGACTTTATGTGACTTACCTTTTCTGAGTAACATGTTAAAAAGTTAAATAACAATAGTATTTTAATAAAAAATATTCTTAATCCAGCTGCAGCCATAATCGTATTATTACAGAGCTTAGAAACTCACTCAATGTTAAAATGACGAAACTAAACTGAAATACTTCTACGTGTTTGATCATTATTTAAATGCATCTGATAGGTAAATGTTTTTTTTTCTATAATAAACGCAAAAAGATTAGTCTGTGTAGAGATGTACGGATAAATTTATCTCATTGTGTTTGTGCATATTCGCGTGAAATTATTGCATTGATGTTAAATTGGTTCTAATCCAAATTGTTTATTTCAAATAGATAAACGCTGTATTTCTTGCACTATTGCATGCCATACGAATATAACACAAAGGTACCTATTGATAAACGATTTTTTTTGGGAATACCATATAGCTTGTAGATTTGTAATACTATAGCTATGTTTCTCATTATGTGAACATAATCATGGTAGTATAACGGTTGTCCGGAAGAGATCGCTTTTAGTGATAAGGCCGCCATTGTATTAAATAGTTTTAATTGTTCTGTTTCTTCTTTGTGTACAATAAAAAGTTTATCTATACTTAACGTAAATACTTATAAAATACCTAAATAATTTTCAAAAAGAATTGAGTAATTAAGATTCACTACACCGGAAAATTACTGGATTTTCCGTGTTTTCAAAACGATAGTCGCTATTGTGTAGTAGGTAATTGAATTGTATACGGAGTTCAGCGCAGCACCTCTAGTTGTTAGAAAAATGAACTAAAATACTCCTTAAGCCTTGGTCTTGCGATCGTAACGTACAACGCTGCAGTGTGCAGCACATCGCAGAGTACCGCTTTTGCTCCTCGCCGCTGACGCAGACTGCGACGTAACAAAAGGCCATACTAGACGTTTTCCATACAATTATGTGTCCGGCGCTGCATGCTGCATACCGCTGCGTTGTGCGTTACGATCGCCTGACCAAGGCTATACCTAGATGACTATGGAGATACTGGTAGATAGTGACTAAAGTCACAGATCATTATAATACTATACCTAAACACGAAAAACTTGTATTAACTTGTTATCCACGATTATCAAACGTTTAGCGTTAACATTCGCTTCCGGAATTCGAAACTATTGGTAGAATTAGATATTTCTACGTAGCGGTACATTGATCCTGTTGTAATTAACTCGATGTAAGGAGTCTTTTTACTTTCTGGAAGGCTGTTGATGGAGAGTTGCAATTCTCATACGCAGCACTAGACGCTCACACAGGATGTAGTGTCGGCGTTGACTAGTGTGCAGACGCCATTGTAATGGCAACTTTTTTAGTGTACTCCGTGGAAAGGTGCTGGTACAAGTTGGTAATAGAAATTGTGAAGATTGGTGTACGGCGTATTCACATTAGTGGTTTGTCCAGCTCCACGTCACATTTTGGGCATTGTTTGTGGATGTCCTTTATGTAGCTTTGTTTGGTTTCTACTCGAAATAAGCTTATTATATTTTCTCATCACCGCCGCCGCCGCCGCCACCTTTCAAAGGAATTTCAACCGAAAAGGTCATATTTTGATGAACTTGTCACGTCATGTCGAGTATTTTTATGGGTAGTTTTATGAAAACATAAACGGAACACAACAGGAAATCCATTAACATCATTATTTGGAATATTTTTGACGGATCCACATTTTAGGATTAGTACCACAGATCATAATATTATAATAACTATGCTTTGTACCTACACACGAGAGCAAAAATGTTGAATCTTCTATAGAAACTAGAATATCTTGGAAACCATGAATGTTATCTTAGTCAAATTAAAATGCAAGAAAATAATATACAATTAATAAATTAGTTTTCTTAATTAGGGAGTGTTAACTTGTCTATCAAACATTATTTATTTCACTAAGCTAGCTGGCATTCAAAAACTTACCATGATCAAAAACTTACCATTACACGATTTTGGCTCTCGACTGTATTTTGTGGTAATAACAATGGTAAGTAAATTATATGTTTTCACTAATGATTTGCGTTTGAATCAGGGAAGCATGATTGAAATGAGTTTCGCATTTTCTGTCAGAAGCTGCATGATATAAAATTGTTCGAAAAATTAAAAGAATATACAGTGTACTCGTCAGCTATTTATTATTATAATAGAAAATAATTTATTGTGATTATTTAGTACTAATTTGGAACAGTTGAGTTATCTATAAATAATTTGCAACTGTTTATAGATGCAATGTGTGTGAAAATCTATGATAAAATCCCAAATGACATCAAAAACGAGAATATACAAATAAAATTCAAAAATATGTTAAAAAAGTATTTAATAAAAAACTTTTTCAACACACTTGCTCATAAAGTGGCTCTATGGTCACTGCAATTAGGCACATAATGACACCCATAATCAAACTGTGACTTTTTCATTGCTATAACTCACTAGTGAGTTATAGATTTTTTTTTTGAATTTTTTTGGTTCAGTTGCTTTGTTCTTAAAAAAGTTTTAATTCAAAAAAAAGATCGTGTTCAATAGAACAAATAAATTAATGTTCCTATTGCTTGCTCATTTCATGCAACTTCTTATCTAAATAGATAATTTTAACTCGTACGTGTTTAATAAATAAAACTTTCACTCAAATATAACTTTTGTTTTCTCTGTAATAAAAGAAAACTTTAAATTCCCCATTTTGTACGTGGCAGAATATACGCCAACCCTATGCGCGGAAAATAAAAAAAAAACCTCATCCCTTTAGTCTGTGGCCGATCGCAATGCGCGCGCATAGGAAAACTGATTAATTTTTCCCGCCTTAGCGAAACATTTTTCACAACTCGTTTTCACTGTTGAAATTATAGTTATTTTATTCACAAGTGTGTTGAAAAACGTCGTATGATACACGTGTGTATTGATGATTACCGTCCTCGGCTCTCTTAAGACCCTCGCCTACGGCTCGGGTCTCAATGGCACCTCGGCGGTAATCACCAATATACCACACTAGTACCATAATGTAGTATTATTATTCATTGCACGAGTTTCTAGATGAGAATTATTAAAATATTTAAAACTAGATATTACATCAATATGCCACCTAGTGCCTATCTGTACCTGAACAAATTGCTGTGCCCTAACAGGGTTTATGTTTGATACACTACCTTTTGTACAACATCTCTATAACAACATAAGTGCAATATACGATTTGAATTTGAATTTGAATTTGATAGGTAGCTCAACTGTTTCATGTGTATTTTGTAAATACTGTATTACGTCATAATTTCTTTATACCACCAAATCACCAAATAAAATTTTAAAAGTTAACAAACTCCTTACAAACAACAAACAGAAAAAAACGACAGTGCGGTATACTAAGGGTGGTTTTATCACTAAAAGTAATCCGTTCCGGACATTTATTCATTATTCTGATATTTTTATAAGTAACTAGGTTTGATGTCTACTAATTTTTTTTATATTAGGTATAAATCAGTCGACCCAATTTTTTTTGTTGGTATGCGATTCTCGTATTTCCATGTCAATATATCCACTTCCGATTAGCACCTTAGTCACAGTAGAACTTAGATTACAATATATACGCCCTTTTGTAAAAGGGAAGTTATAGGGTATTTGTTTTAGAGGAACCGTCATATTACTTAGGTTGTATGCACCCTGAAACAAAAATAACAACTGGTTACATTGACACGATTATCTATCTATCTACAAAAGTACCCACCTAAATAACTGACTGTCGGTATCCATGATGGATTTCCTCACGATAAAAAAGGCAGAGAACGACGAAGGGTCATTAGAAGTTTTCCGTTTCGTTCAGAAAAATAATAAAAAGGTTTGCCTTACTAAATATCTATATAACTATTCACATTTTAGCACAGAAACCAAATTATTTACATTCTACCATTATTCCTCAAAATATTTCATTGTTGCATTGTAAACTCCTTACCGCTGGAAAAGGACAGGGCTGTGCGAACTTCTGTTGTTTCATTGCTGCACCAAAGAATGGATCTTTATGTATCAGATCGCAAAACTTGTAGTGCATTTCAACGAACCCTCTTCTATATCTATTCGATAGAAACTCGTAAAAGTAGAAGTCAACCTATAAAACACAAATAAATTTAAAATATAAATCAATAAACTTGCTTTTCTCTTATTGTAACATTGTTTGAAATGTCCATGAATAGTATTTATTTAATATTGAACACACATAAGTTTTGAAAAAATATGTAGGTATACTTAGAAAATTAGACTATTTTGGCATCCATATAAACTAAATATATATAACTTTTTTGAAGCTGACTGAGAATCAACGTACAGCCTAAACTATAAGTCCTAAAGTTATGACATTTGGAGGGTAGTACGAGTATCCTTATATAGTGTAGGGGTGCACTTAGAAAGGAATTTTGAAACGTCACACTCTAAAGGGTAGAACGCGAGCAACGCCGCGGGCGACGGCTAGTAATAAATATTATTCTATGAACCAATCTGGTTGCTATAGTAAAAACTGTAGGGTTATAAAATAATATTTTTTTTTACAGAAAGTCGGCTCCACTATTGGAAACTTTAGACAGCCTTCAGCTAGTAAGTAGGATTTATAGGTGCTTGTAGACTGTACTTATATACATGAAAAATACCTTAGTTTGGGGTTATGTCCATATAACAACATGTAACAAATAAATATTTTGCTGACTTTTAATACTTGCCTGGCCAATACAACAATTCAACAATTTTATAGGTAACTTGGATCAGTAGAGCTGCCTATAAATCGTTTGCAACGGTTTGTAGATAGCTCAATTGTTTCGCGTGTCTCAATGTGTATTTTGTAAATACGGTATTAGTTGTAATATTTTGAATAAATATGAGATTACTTTATAAAAAAATCTAAACTTTTTGTACATAAGTATCCAGTGAAATAAATATTAGCATAAGTTACCGTCATATTATTGTGGAACTCGTAAGTGAAGAATGCGTTAAATCCGACGTAGTAGAAAGGGTCTCTACGTCCATAGCGCTTTGACGTCAAATTGGCATACGTGACGTATTTATTGTCGATAAAAGTTACCATCGGGTGCTCTGTTGCGATGTACCGTATCTAATATAAAAATATGTAATTTAAGTATATAAATCTAAAAAGTTTTTTGAAGTGAAAACTTCTTTAGCACCGTTGTTATTTGAAAGTCGATGAACTGAAAAAGCGATGAAACGAGAAGAGAGATCCAAAAGCTAATTTTCCTACGTATTCTAAGGAGACTGCTGGGCAAGCGGTCTAATGGATTGGATCGAATCGATACTAGCTCGTAGTGCGTGGGTTCAGTTCTCGAGCAAACTCGTTCACTTTTTGCCCAAACTTATTTTTTAAGGTTTTACTTCTACCGCGTGTGAATGCACACATGTTTTTTCTAAATACGTGCATAATACGTAGCACGTACTACTCCTGTAGCTGAATAAAAATAAGTCAAGCATAGTAGTATGCAGAGTGGAGTAATTTAAGGGTCTATAGGTAAATGAGCCCAACTCTCTTGGTGCATTTTTTTAAAGTGTGTATTCCTAGTGTTGGAACACACACTGGTGACTTATTTATGTGACTTACCTTTTCTGAGTAACATATTAAAAAGTTAAATAACAATAGTATTTTAATAAAAAATATTCTTAATTCAGCTGCAGCCATAATCGTATTATTACAGAGCTTAGAAACTCCTCAATGTTAAAATGACGAAACCAAACTGAAATACTTCTACGTGTTTGATCATTATTTAAATACACCTAATAAATGTTTTTTTTTCATCATTAACACAAAAAGATAGTTTGTGTAGATATGTACGCACAAAATTTATCTCATTGTGTTTGTGCAAATTCGCGTGAAATTTTTGCGGTGATGTTACATTGATATAAATTGTTTATAATATAGATAAAAACTATTTCTTGTACTGTGTACTGTGTAATCAACTAAGCACTATGTGAACGTTCTGAATACACTTAACACTTGACACCAAAAAACACGTTAACTAATCACTTATCACTTGCACTTAACAAAGTGTAAATCAGCTATAACGTAAATACTTTTATTATTATTATTTATTATTGATATTAAGATTCACTACCTACACTGGAAATTTGCTGGATTGTCCGTGTTTTCAGAACGATAGTCGCTACTGTGTAGTAATAGAATTGCATGGGGTTCAGCGCAGCGCCTCTAGTTGTTAGAACAATGAATTAAAATACTCCATAGATATACAAATGCAAATTCATTTATTACCAAAAGAGTAGTAACATAATAATACATAAAATTACCAATGGTCCCCGTACTAGGTCTAGCCTGTGTCTAGCGATAGATTGTGACTAAACCATCATAACATAATGCATCACAGAGCACGTCCTCAGTGGACGTGACGTGATGCAACGTTATAGGCAGTGGTTACCACTTAACATCAGGTGAGTCCTCGGTATGTTCCATCATTGAGTTGTACTACATGTTATGTCGTGGTTCGACTATGGAGTCGAACTACGCGGTCCTAAGGTTTAGTAGTTCGCCTATATAAATCTAACCAACTGAAAAAAAAGTTAACGTAGTCAGATTGATCGAACCATGCGGTCGAACCACATGGCCAGAAGCGAAACACATGGTTTGATTAATCGGACCAACTGGAAAAAAAGTTCACGTAGTCAGATTGATCGAACTATGCGGTAGAACCACGTGGCCAGAAGCAAATTTTTGCTCTCGACTGTATTTTGTGGTAATAACAATGGTAAGTGTAATACTGGTACAACACGTGGAACCAAATACTTATACAAATTACAAACATAAAAATAATTTTAGAAAAAAGATCGATTGACCTACAGCGTAAAATGGGCCTTGGTTATCGGTAGGTAGGTTCTACTAAGTAATAAAGTTGGTAATCATCTTTTAATTCATATTTCCACTAGAAAAACCTCATAAATAAGCATTATTATCATCGCGCACCATATGATCTATAAGTGTGAACAATAGGCTAGAGTGAAATGGACACATAGAGTATTCTAAATGGCAATCTTCTACACGAGTTGATGGAAGTGACTTGCCGAATTGGTAAGCTTGCTTGAAAACTTCCCAAGCGGATTTGTGTTCTTTTTGCGGTTCCAACCTGAAAAAAAAACAGTTTTACATTTGGGACTCTCAGTAAAAATAGCTGTTTAAACAGGGAGTAAACTCAAATTAAATAATTATGCAAAAAGGTGGCAAGGGATCCAAAAGTTATGGGCCAAAATTCGTAGGTAATTTTTTTTTGTTTTTGTTTATTAAATTACTACTTTGAAATTACCATCTTGGATACTATAAGTTAAACTTTTGGTACCGGTCTCTACTTTAATTATATTACTTCTGTGCGGATGACATAGACTGGGTACGCATTTCTACAATATTTGTGATATATTATTTAGATCTATGTTTAAATACATGTTATATTCTAAAATACATATACCCTTAAATTAAAATAGAAACTAATTGAATTTTGGGTATTTTTAAATACTTTATAGGCATTCATCTTGTTTGTTTCGTTCGTCAGCAGTCGGTTAAGATCACAGCCTCATATCAACACTGTGATATAACCGTAGAAACTGAAAGTATACCTAAGTTCCGTAACGACATAACTGGAAGTGGTCTTATTATACAGTCGACCTGTTTACCTGCTTTGCCATAGTACATATCATATCATTTGCCATAGTACATATCTGCCTCAGCCGGTCTAAGGTCGAGCTCACACAAGTACCTTTAAAAGGTATACCGTCAACTTCTATTACCTCTAACCTTCCATTATTTCTTTTAACATTATCTCTTCACCTATTTGCTCTCGTCCCTCGTAAAATTATGTACTATTGGAGAGTTTGAATAAACTTATAATTATAATAAAAGGTTCACTTCGTAGTGTTTATTGAGCTCGGATTCCATAAAAATATATATTATTTTGTTATAATACCTACTTCTGTTATACTGAGGAAATTCACATATATGTATAGATTATTATCTTTACAGATATTAACTCCCAAGGCAATTAAATAATTAATTAATAATAATTAATAATAATTAATTAAATTAAGTCAAGGGCTTTACTGCGGAAGAGTCCTCTTCAACGAGTATATCAGATTCAGAGATGGTATGAAACCACACCTTTACTGGACCGGTATGAAACAAAACAGCAATCTTTTAATCTTCTTCGTATTCTAGATTTGTAATAAAACTTTTCCAGACACTCTTTGTCATTTATTTTGAATTTCACTTTTCCACAAACATTTTATCTAAATTTTGCGTATGTTTTTTATTGAATTAGCTGATTTCAAAAGACATACATATTAAGTTAAGAGCGAGACTCACACATTTTCATTATATAGTAAAAATACTCAGAATAATAAAATAAATACAGTTGAAATGACTAGATCAAAAGCACGTCAAAATGATTTCGCAAAGTGCCTAAGAACTCTACCCTGAAAAGAAGGCCTGATTTATTCATACAAAAACTCTCTTTGCATACAAAAAAATAAAGTAGTAGTACAAGAAAAATACCCTGAAGGATGCTACTCTTCTACGCTCAACCATGGATCAAATCACCAAGGACAGAGATGGTGGATTAGTGGCATATGGTATCGATTCGTTTGTCGCAGTTTTGAAGATTCAAAGCTGAAAGCATTTTGAATGTGATGTCCAAAAGCAGAAAAAACCCCTTTATAATTTTTGCTGCCATAAAATTACAACCTTAGAGTATTGGAACCGGTAGTCGGAGATTAAAACTGGACGAGAAAAAACTTTAGGGCAAATGACTTCCAACTACATAATATTTGGAAAATAATGTTTATTTTGTTTGTTTATTTACAGATCAATCACGACCTACAAAGCTTGTATAACGAGCTAGGCAAACTCATACAACGCCAACGTTTTATTCATAATATACTTTCAAAATTCGTTCGATTGTTCTTGAAAATAATTGCGGTCTCAGACAAGGGGCGTTTCGTAAGATGTTGTTTACCACTCACTGAAAGGTTGTGAACCTCAAGACAAAGAATATTATCTTGAAGTTCACAACCTCCAGCGCCTCAGACTTTTCCTAATTGGATCAAAGTCGTAGGAGTTTGTAGAATAAACAGCAAACCTACCATTCTATTATTTTATAGTTGCTAAGTTTAGTTTGTGAGTTAAAAACTTGTAACAAGTATAAATCACAAACATTAAAAATCCATGATAAAGTTCTACTCAATCAGCTTTCTTACCAACAAAAGCTCATTAAAGTTGGAGTTTTGCTCTTATAGACAGCTAGATTATAATAAAATAAATCAGGCTTTCAAAACGGCAAACTAAGGTCACAGAGTATTTCGTTTGTAAAAAAATGTAACTAATTTATGAAGTTAGTATTTTTAAAGATTGCTTGGTCAATCTTTTATTGAAAATATAAACATATTTTTATATATTTATTAGTCTAAAAGCCAACTATGTATATGTAAATGAGCACAAAAGAACCACTATAATTAAGATATTCTCTATGATTAATAGAAACATTAGTGTAAGCACAAATCAAATAATACTGGTGTAGGTATCATAAAAGTCCTAATTTGCTTCGCTACAAATATTATGTTTCTTGTATCTCTTCTGCTTGTACGTCCAATATTTAATTAGAATTATTATTTTTGCTCGCAAAGCTAGACCCAATAATGAGTAATAGTACTCAAGGTAAGTAAGTACGAGTACATTTAATAATATTACCACCCCGTTAGATATTTTTTGTATCGAACCGTCGGAAAACGAGTTGTGATTTTATGACCATAGTTCAGCAACAGCGTATCTACATGAAACTACTACGTTAACGTTGGTTAGAATAACAACCGAAAATCTTGGAGTATCGTTCAGTGAAAGACAAACAAGCACTAAGAAAATTTCAAATATTAATTTGTTTATCGAGGTTTTCTAGTCCAGAGTAAGATCACAGCCGTGCTGGCTTTGGTTAGTACTTGACTAAGAATGTAGGCAGTGTGACCGTTGAGTGTCATAATAATGGATATAAAAAAAGTATCCTAATGATTTACTCTTGATAGATTTCATCATTGTAGATTTTACTAAATTTGTTAAAATTGCAACTAAATTTTAAAATTTTTGACTGCTCTCTGTAAAAATGTAGTGCTCCAGGAAATACGGCGACTACGACGGCATGGCTACGACGGCGTGGCGAGTTTTGACACCTTTTAAGTATGAAACCCAAGCAAGCTGAGGCTGTTGTTTTTAGTCGCAACTCGCAATAAATATTTGATAGAATACTTACGTCAACATAAACGTGAAGCCCCGACGGACGGCATTGTTGGCAGGTCGCGCCCCCAAATCACAATAGAGGTAGCGCGCGCACTTAACAGGGTCGTACCTTAGTATTGCTTTCCATCTTACGCCTTGCTTCTGAAATATTCAATAAAATACTGGTGAAAAACAAGTTGTAGTATTTCCAACGGTTATGTGAAGTTAAAGATTGTTTTTTTTGACTTTGCAATTTTGGTTAGGAGTGTAAAGTATTTGGGTAGGTAGGTACATGAAAGTTTATTACCGAATATAACCCGTTTCCAAGTTAGCACGATATTCAGAGGATAACCCTGGTAGAGAAATATATTGGTAAATTGTTTTTTTTTGCTTGGTCTTGTAAATCTCCAAATTGAAAGAAACAATGTCTTTAATTTTCCACTAAATATGTGTATTAATGTAAGTAGGTGTTGCTCTACCGCACGCGTAACCAACGACCTTAATTAGTAGGTATTTTGTGAACTTTCGAGAGTTTCGCTCAATTTTGCCTGAAGCCTCGAATATAGATTAATTAATGGATATGAAGTAGAATCATAAACATTATCCAGTTACGTAGAAACTTCCATTAGCATCTGAAAATTCGAGTGAAGAACAAAACGAAATTTGCTTATACAACTTCTTCATTATCTCGAGGTAATTGAACTACTCATCTATGAAATAATAACAAAGAAAATATACTTTGATTTGTTGATTTGAGTCGTTATTTGGAGCATAGAATAAGAAAGAAAATTAAAAAAAAAAACATTATTTTGGTATCTACAATGGTTCTATTTAATTGTTATTACAAAAGATTAAACTGGAATTTGTATATATTTAAATACCAGGTTATTAGAGTGCCATGAAGCCACCTGAATTTAGGTTGTTAGGATTCTTAATAAAATAACGTACTTACCAAGTTATACTGTGAGCTGACGTCTCTCTTGAACAAAAACCTGAGAAGCCTTGGAGCTGTCAGCGCCTGGTAGTCCTTCACAAGTAGATGTAGAGAATACAGCACGCCTATCAGTAATGCCAGAAGGATAATCAGTCTGCAACATTGAAACTAAATTACGGCTACCTTACCGCCCATTTTAATAATATTATTAAATATTATTATTATATTCAGCCCTTTGTGTCCCACTACTGAGCAAAGACCTCCCCCTATTCCTTCCACACACTCCCATCTTGGGCTACACTTTGCCAGGCGTTTTAGTGTGTCAATGTTTTTAACTTGATATATACCCTTAGTTCCGTTAGTTATTTATCATTATTAACAACCCGTAGGCTACGGTAACCGCTTTCCATCAGGCTGGCCGTATGCTTGTTTGCCTACTAAGAAGAATATTTTTTTTTAAAATGATTTGGTGTAAATTCAGTGGTTATGTGCAAGTTGTGCAACTAGTAAAGTATTTTTAGTGTCGCTAAGTGACTGATCGTATATCCTCAGCTGTTGCAAAGTTATCGTTGTCAATGCTGCGAATTGAGTGTATTCAGATTTAATAAACTGTAGTCCATACTCCACGTTCAGATATACCGCGTTCACACTATGCCATTGCCGCTGCCGGCATGAATGCCGCGATTAATTCCGGAATGATTGCCACAGCAACATCGCCTTTATTCCTACACCGCGTTCACACATGCCCATGCCGCTGCCCGAATTATTGCCGCGATTAATTCCGGAATTATTGCCACAGCAACATCGCCAAGTTCATGCCCTAGCTCTTTGGTGAGAATAAAGGCGATGTTGCTGTGGCAATAATTCCGGAATTAATCGCGGCATTCATGCCGGGCATAGTGTGCACGAGCTATTAAACAGCAATGACGAAGAGTATCTAAGGATAATTTCACGGTGAGAAGTTTTGAAATTTTAGTAAACTTAACTTGTTATTGCAGCTTCGGGAGCTTGTAAAAAAATTACTTACTTGTTAGTTATCCTCTCTCTCTAGGGACCAATAGTTTCTACTTTATTACAAAACTGTACTGCAGATACAGGTGGAATGCAGTAACAATGCCTGCTTCCAACGTCGTCGCTTGTCGCAATGTAAGTTATCCACAAATTGGAAAAGTTTGGCTCAATATACCTACTGCCCGCTGGGTTTTAACTATTCTATTGGTTTACATTGTTGACAAGTTGTAATAGCATGCACTGTCAGCTTTATTTAAACTTTATGTTCATTTTATTATGGTTGCTAATCATCATCAATATATATAAAACTCTTTTGAAGCTGACTTAGAATCAACGCTAGAGGTATGAAATTTAGAGGGTAGTATCCTGCATTTTGAAACGTCACACTCTAAAGGGTAGAACGCGAGCATATGCTCAGCATATGCTCAGTGTCCTTACTATGCTTATGCTAAGTGTTGGAAAATATTAATAAAATATTGCAAACACAATATTTTTGCTATTAATCGAAAGCCCACATTCAGTATAGTTATTTTTAAGTACATTGGCGTACCTAACTAACTAATTTAATTACTATAACAAGGTTGAAACTATTACCAAATATGAGCCCTCTGGTTATGGATAATTTTAGCTTTTAGTTTCAACCCATTTATCATTCCATCTATTTTAAGAACTCTCCTAGTTTTATACGTAGTTACGAGTGCTTAGTTGTATTTTAGTTACTGATTTAAAAATGTACAATTCACAATTAAACTAGCCGTCGCCCGCGGCGTTGCTCGCGTTTTAGACCCTTCAGAGTGTGACTTTTCAAAATTCCTTTCTTAGTGCACCCCTACACTATATAAGGAAGGATACTACCCTCAAAATTTCATACCTCTAGGACTTATGGTTTAGGCTGTGCGTTGATTATCAGTCAGCTTTAAAAGAGTTTTATATATTTACAAGATTATTGGCTTTCGCAGAGAAAATCTCTTATTTTAGGACCTCATCGATACATTTTATCCCATTCGTATGACTTATTGGATACTTAACCGATATCTTGTCATGAATTTAAATGATATATTCGCACATTTGTGGTTTTATAATGGCGATTTGAACGGATAAAGTATTAACAATTGTAATAATGTTAAAACATTATAAAATTAAAAATAAAATATTCTCTCTATACCTTGTTCTGTCCTTGCAGTAGGGTTTCTACAAATAACTATCGACTATGCAAATAACTTTTTGTGTCTCGTCGCGTTGGAAATACAACCTATCTCTCTTATGGCCGAATACTCGCCACTTAAATTAAGTTCACGATTAAATTATTGCCATCTCTTACAAATGAGTAATGTCAAACAGAGGCAGAGCAATTTTAAACTTAAATTTGAGTAACGTTTCGGTATTCCGGCCTTAGTATCTTTTTTTTTTAGTTTTCAAGCTTTTCGCTTATACATTTTACAGTATTTTTTAAATCAGAAATGGAGAGAATTTACCAACAAAAAAAAGTTTTATTAAATGTAGTTGTGGTTAATAATGGGTAGTAGTTATAACTAAATCATGTTCTTTTCTTATACCTAACCGATCATCAAAAATATTTGTAACACGTAATTGGTATTTGCTACTATTTCTTGTGAGAATTCATGCACCTGGAAGGACGAGGTCAACGGTTGAACGTGGGTGGAAAGGTACCTTGGAAGGACGAAAAGGGCTGGACCCACAAAAGTGTGAAGTTAAGACCGTCGGAAGTCAATTGTACGTGTTAGTAACTTTATACAAAACACGATTTTGAACTTTTCAATAAGTCGCATACGCGATTGTAACTTTTATGAAAGGTAGAGCTTTTGGCTAATGTTTTTTTCTTATATCGGACTAGGTAAATACAAGTTAAGTTTATATTTTAACTCATAAAGAAAAAAGTCCAACCAAAGATCAAATGCCTTACAATCTCAAGAAATAGGTATTTGATTAAAAACATTTCCAGTAAAAAAAAAGTAATCTCACTTGATTCCCATCCTCGACGTCCGCACTCAAATAACCACAGTCAACAATTGTGTACTTTGCCATGCCGTCTTCCTTCTGATTACATTTGAAAATACCATTTCACTGCACAGCACTTGCATTACTCGTTACCACAACCTCAGTGTAATACTGCCAAAAACGAAAGGCCCCGTAATGGCATGCGGTTAGAAATAGTTGGGGTCTCCTAAATTGGAGCGCGCTATAAACGGTTTGTGGCCAAGGAAAGTGGTCCTCGTTCACTACCGAGACGAGTTTGTTTCATTTCCTTTAAATACACGTTTTGAGAACGTTTCATGTGGTTCAACAATAACTGTGATGTAACTGTTTAAATAGCGTTATTTTGTACCAACACACTAGGTTTTTATGTTCTGTATGTTATTTTGTAAGTCACAAAACGAAATAAATTTGTAGGTATTTTGGTAAGTAGGTAGGTACACGTACTTATTAGTTTAGTAACAGACAGAGGCTCGACGTCCAAGTATTTTTGATCTAGATAAGTCTCGAAACTAGCAGATGGCCTCTTGATGATAAACAGTTAAGTACCTGTAGTCTCAAAATATGGAACCATTTGATAATCTGAGCTTCTAGTATCATTTTTTTTATCTAAAATATACCAAACTGAGGACTACGGACAAATTGAAAAGCTTTCGGGGTTGAAAATAGCGCCGATGATATGTTGTAAGTTTTATAGTGTACCCATAGTATTGAAGAAAAGTTTTTCAATCTCTGTTGCTCCAAGTTTTTTGACTTTTTGAAAACAAACTTTTACTACCACAGCAAACCATACATTAAAAAAAAACTGTGGGAGAAAACCGCTTATCAACATTGAAACTTTTTGGATCAACTGCAGTAAGTATATATTTTCAGGTAAACTCATCCAGAATATTTTTTGGTAATCTGAATCTTGGCAGCGTTTTTTTGAATTGGTATCATAAACCAAAAACTAAAACCCATTGCTTTATATACACGGTGTAACCTAATTACCATATAAGCCCATAGGGGGCATAATCAGACCTAACACTTGAGTGAACAAATTAATTGTACCTACCATGATATTTATAAGCATTGTTATGTAACGTTTTCTTCTCAGGCACTTTATCAAGAACGTTCATTCCTTGTTTTGTCCTACCAAGTAGTACCTAAGCAAGCAAGCAATCAATACCAAAATACAATTTTTTTTACTATGCAAGAGATAGAGTAGCATAGCAACTGGACCCAATTTGATGCCCCAAATGATTTGAGCTAAAAACAAAAAAAAATTTGGGTCCATACTCCATTCATAGTGTACTTTAGTACAGTTTAGTACAAAGACAAAGTGACTTAGAACATTCTTAGGTTTTATAGAAACTTAATTTAAAGAGCAAACAGTGTTATGATCCTCCATAATGATCTTTTAATAAATTACCGCTTCTCGATCAATTGTCTGTGCATGTCCAGCAATGCAGAGAAAATTCAGTTTTACGTCTTTTACCTTAAAAATTACTGACCATTTCAACTTTTATAAGCAAAGTTTTACCTACCTACTCCTCTGGGAATACCCAGATTTCCAGTTTGGCGTGGTTTATCTATCCAGAGTTATAAAATACTTATAATCCGTCTTATTATTGTGTACCTCTTCTGTTCAATGACTCATATTCTAGTTTCGAATTAGAAAGTGTATATCCTTGGCCACAGATTATAATATAATACTATACTCTTGGCATTAACTAAGTGCAACTCACTGTCGTACTTTCCAGCTTTGACGGGGCTATTTTTAGCGCGCTAACGTTTTAGCATTAGGCTTGTTGGAATTCTTTTTTGCTAAATCTATTTTAGGCCTGCTACCGACCGAAATAAATATTTCGTCAAAAGAAAATTAAAGCACTAATCTTATCTTTATACGTATTCATATAAAAATAATATTTCTATAGGCTGTTCGTTTTTTATAGGTTACATAAAATTGTATTTAGTCAATAAAATCACTAGCAATTTTATTCATATACCATGAGTAGATTTTATAATTTTTTTGAATTCCAATAAAATAAGCAGCTTTTATTTGACCTCTTACAGTTGTGCAATCTCGTAGGTAAATGTTACGCATGTGGAAAACTTTCCAGCACTTGTGAACTCTTGACTCGGCTTATGTTATATAAAGTTTATACCTAGCATGTTTACCTGCCAAAGCATTGATTATACCACTCCAAAGAAGAAGCGATTCCGTGGTTTTGCTATTGTGTTTCGTATTATTCCGAAGATGCCAGAATATTGGTAATACAAAATAACCATGGACAAACCATCAATGGAGCATTATGTTTTTCCTACAAATTTCCGTTGGCTACGTCGTAGCATGTTACGGTGTAAAACTGGGGTTTTCTAGATTTTTTTTCTATCTATATTAATGTCGTAACTCCATAATATCTTTTAGATGTCTACCGGTTATAAATAAGTGTTAGTATTTTGACTTTAAGTTTTAAATAACTCTTGTCTGTAACTTTTAAAATAAAGAAAGGGTAGACATAGAGAAGTTGTTTCAATAAAAAAATCCCTAGACTCTACAAACCAGACAAAATATTTTTCCTAAAACTGTAAGAAGTTGTTTTGAACAAAAGACAAGATAAACCCAAGCGCCGCCGACCTTCTGCAGGTAGGAACCGTAAACTTTGTTTATATATTATGAATACCAGGTTTAATAAAACTACTTCTGAATTCTGGACCAGCGCGTTCAGACTCTGATTTGAGACACGAAAAATTACACACAATGTGTTCGTTTATTTCGTTGGCATTCATGTAAGTGCTGTTGTTTCGGTTGACGACGCCACGACTGCGTTGCTATGAGAGCAATAGTCAAATCCAACGTTGTTTAATACAAGGATAAATCCCATGGCACACGATCATGAAATATATGCTAACCTTCATAAAATCAGATAAGCAATCAGATTTGACCAAAAGGAAAAGAAAATACCGAATGTTTACGGTAAAAAAGTGGTGCATTTACACCATCTGATACAAGAATAACATTAGTGGCTTCAAATTGTCTTTCTTAGACGTGACAAAAAAATCCAGTCTGCTAGTTCTAAGTAGAGTCTTTTTACACCGTGTATTGTTTCATACCTCTTTCCACATAACTTTATTCCAGGTAGGTAGGTACTTTACCAATTGAAAGAGACTTTCCTTGTTTTGAATCACAACTTTGTGAGTGCTTAGAAATACTTGATGAAATTATAAAACAATGCGTTACCTAAAAAAATGTATGGAATATCAAATTTTCAACATTTTTATGCTATTATGCTATACCGTATCAAATCTGTGGCTATACCTAGTAGACATTAGAACCCTCTCCCGATCCAACTTATCTTTTTAATTCTGATATTATAAAAAGGAAATGAAATGGCGACAAGAATATACTAAATAGTGGAAATCGATAGCATTTGTAATAACTGATAATATTAAAATAGCTTTACTGTACAAGCACAAGCTATTTTAATATTATCATAATTATCATTAAACATAAATGTTTACAATTTCTGCTTTTGTGTTTATAATAATGAGTGTAATTGACTTGTCACGGTGCTGTTTGGTAAAATGAATGAAAAATTGTATTTTTTGTAAACCTTCTAAACTTGCAAGAACTTATATGCCATCTGTTTTTCAAGTTTGGAACTGCTTGGAACCTAGCATGATAGGTTGGACGTTGTACAAAGTTCGTATGAAAAGAAAAATCTGAAGGCTCATTTTATTTTAGTACAAACATTTTCACATAGATGGCTCTGATAAGAGAAACAGGGTAGAGTCTCCCTCTATATAAGATAAGCAGTAGGGTAGAGTACCTAACTACTGAACGTCGCGACGAAGTGGAGCGTCAAAAAGTTAGTGTAAAAGATCTTCTTCCGATATAGAGATGGCTCTGCTTGTCTTAGTTTTGTCAAGTTTTGTTTACTTTTAATAGTATTGAAATATTTATACAAAAACCCTTTCTGAAAGCTTTTGTGTTTTGTATTGACTGAGCCATGACAGGCGTCATGGCTCAGTCGGTAGTAGCTCTGCCTTCCGTGCTGTGGGTCGTGGGTTCGATCCCCACCGAGAACAAACATTTGTGTATTGTAAACATAGATGTTTGTTCTGTGTCTGGGTGTTTCTATGTATTATAAGTATTTATTTACAAAAAAAAAAATGTATTTATGTATTCTATCAGCCATCCAGTTTCCATCGTACAAGCTTTGCTTAGTTTGGGACTAGAAGGCGTTGTGTTAAGTGTCCGTGAATATTTATTTAAAAAAAAAATTTATTTATTGGTTTAACAGAAGATTAGAGGGCTTAGAAATAATGTAATGTAGACTGAGCTGCTATTGTAATTAGTTACCTGCTTTATGAAATATAAAATATTATGTATAATAGCTGTGGAGTATAGATTAATATATTATGATACGTACTTTTTATTACTAGCTGGCTATTTTTATTTTTTACCTATTAATATTTTCTGTATAAACGCATGCATTGCTATGCCTAATCATTATAATGAGCAGAACTTTAAGTTTTTCCGTTAGTTTCAAACTATGTAGTTTAATAATAGTTTAGCTGCAGCACATTTATGAATCCCTGTAAAACTCATTTTCATTCCTGCCACTAGTTGCACGGGAACTTTATGGCATAAGTTTACCCTTTTGTTTTGTTTTCCACCTCCAAGTTATGGCGCTATGCTCTTCAAAACGCTGTAAAAGTTTGATGGCCTTATTACCTTCAGATATTGTTTTCAACTTGCCGTGTTTACTTCTCTTAAAAGCCGTTTTGAAAGTAGATCTTAGAGGATTCTATTTCATAAATTCTGTGCACTGATCATGATATTAAACATGAACTCGTAAATAAATTAGTAGCTATATCAATTGGTGCAGTAAAATTGAACTCATTTTTATTGATAAAGTTTACAGATAAAAACTTCCTACCTAACTCAAATAATTTTTTTATGCGATTGTTGTAAAAGTATCTAAAAAATTTGCCTTCAAATCCTTCAAATCTATGACTTTGTTCGCAGCTCAATGTCACATGTAAGTCCGTTTTGTTATGTTTAAATTTTTCAATAAGAAAAAAAGAGATAAATAATAATAATAATGTATTACAGTAAAAAATTGAGGAAAGTAAAGTATAGGTACCTTACTAAACTACTTACTGTCTGTTTATACCCGTAAGATTAGCTTCAGTAAGAAGCTATTGTAAAACAAATAAAATACCATGAAAATAAAACAAAGTAGCTGTTTTGTAAAACAAATCAAATATAATACAATGAAAACAAAGTTGTTGCTATGCTCCTAAAGTCCATTGTCCTAAAGCAGGTACGTATATTTTGTAAGCATTTTGACAAGATAGGTACTAGTGAAGTGGATCAAGTGAAAAGGGCCCATCTCAGTAGCAATTCTGTCATCTTGCCACATTTAAGACACCTGACCTTAAAGATTATATCGTCACGGCTTTAGCCTGAGTAAAATAAATGGCAAAATACATCTTGTACGACTAGTAAATAGGTGCTGTGCAAAATCTGTTTACTTTTTTTGTCATCTCATTCGCAAGTTGAAGTGGCAATAGGCTGGCCATACACTAACAAAAATTTTCAAATGGCGATTGTACACCAAAAAGCGGACAGCCTCCCACCCGATGGACGATGACATCCTTAAGATAGGAAAGTCGATGTATGAAGAAGGTCCCAAATGTCTAGCAGGCGACTTCTACAAGTTGAATAATTTGATTATAATGACCTTTAAAGACGGTTCTGAAAATCTGTGGTCCGTAGTATAATATTATCAAAACTCTACTGCTGTCCAAAGTGAAATGCAGCTAAAAGTTTTTTAATTTAAGTGGGTAGGTGCGCGTAGGTTTGCACTCGTTCCTAGCGTCCGAATACTTTTCAGTGGCAGTTTCAATTTGCACTGACCTCGCTGAAACTGGACAGCTTTTCAGTTTATTTGGGAGGGTGATTCACGTCTGGTTTTTATATTGATTAGTATATAAGATCCGTAATTTTAAATCCATGCATCTTGATTTTTCCTATTTCGAATACCAGTAAGAATTTGTTCATCAACTCATTATTATTTTGTTTTCATAAACACAATTTTTTTTTTATTTAAGGCTTTGTAATGTTATTTTCCTGTTAATTTCACTAGATAAAACAAAGAGAAATTGAACGACTACGAAATTACGAGTGGGCATTTATCGTTCAATTTTTTAATACCTACACAATCGATTGTTCGTTGTTTTAGTGACACATCCTTGATAAATTATGTTTTTTTTAGGATTGAAGGATATTATTGAATTGGCGTTATGATTTCAACTAAATGAGACACATCACAAAACTGATACGTACCTGAAACAGTTGTTTTATGAATACAGTTATGCGCACGTTTAGGTCGTCATGCAACATTCGTTTTGACCAATAAAACTTAATTGCAACCAATATTGAGAAAAATATACAATGACATAATATTCCTTTTTTATCACTGAAAAGTCGTATCGTGATCGTAATACTCAAGTATTTTGAGCGAAATAGTTAGCGATCGATACGTAACCAGTTGCTAGCCCATCAAAAAAGAATAAAACTGCCTTACACGCTCTCGTAGAAAAACCATGTTTCAACACTGCCTCTGGTAGGTAACTAGGCGCTTCCGCGGCACCCAGCTGTGACTTGCTCTAACTGATGTGAAAACGATGTTTCCTGAACATTTATTTTATTGCGCCCGTATCCGTATAAAGTTCCTCCGAGTTTACGGCCAACTAATCCTAGATTGTGACGGATTCTGGAGCTATCACGTTTCATTATACGTCAAATGTCAAGCTAATGCTTCTGGCTTAACCTGATTTGATGCGATAAAAACGAGCAAGGAAGAAATAATACAGTAGGTACCCAACTCATAAAATTGTGTAAAACACCAGCGACCAACTGTTTTATTTGTCTGTGGACGAAAAGATTGCATAAATTATTCAAAGAACGTCTGCACCTAATTGATAGTGGCAGTCACACTCATAAACGATCTGCTACCAAATGAGTGGGTATATACATAAGATATCTACAGGTCCCGACACGGCTTACTCTGAACTTAAATGGAGGGTAAGTGGAATGGAGCCTTGCGCAGTGTAATATATATAGAATTGGGTAGAACGAGATATAGATATTCCCCTCCACTATCACCAAAAGCTATTAGAAGTTATAATTAGTATTTGGAGACTCTAACAGCCATCTGAGAACTGCCTTGATCTAAGACAGTAAGTAAGAAGTTGTAAAAATAACGATAGGTAAAGCACTACAAGAAGACCCTTACAATGACGTGTGTTAGCAGACACATTTCCATTCACAAGCCAAGCGGATAATGCAATCAAATAGCCATTTATCCTGCACTCGTCTGCTAAATCCTCAGAGTTCCAAAGTCTTACCAAAGTCTCCGGTATTGGCCACAGATGGCTTTTAAGGCTTGAAAACAATCGTTAAGATGCAGGATTAATGGCGCAGGGGCCAAGTTTGGGCGTCTGGCCACGAATCGCGATCCACTTGCTAACAGTCGAAGCTTATTTTAGAAGTCAATATCCCGAACGTTGTTTACGCTGAAAGCATGCGCACCAATAAATCTGACAATCGTAATCGTATCGTAACAGTATCGTATCCGAGTTACACCATCCCACATTTCAGGTGTCAAATCAAACAAAAATATCGGAGGCTCTAGTGTATAAAGCTGTTCACACGGGACGACGCTTCAACCTGTTCGTTACTGCAACGTCGGTAGTCAACCAGGTTTATATGTAGATGTGTTCTGAAGTCAATATCCCAAAGTCTATTTGCAATGTAAACTAGAGAACTAATTTATGTTCGAGCCGGGATGCGACTCGGCTGCAATTTACAGTTGGTAATACAACTTTCTGTTTGTGGTCGGGTTCTTTTAGACTAAGATAAATAGTTACTGTTCTTTATCTGTAATTTGCCATCTACCGGAGTAGGTATTTGTATTTTGTACGGAACAGCCGGATTTTTTTTCGCACTCACTGCTATGGTTTCATAAGAAAAGTTGTTCATATGGAAGAATACCTTAGCCCCACTAAGTTTTCGGGAGTGCTCCTATTACACACTGTATATAAAACTGGGCATAAACGCATATCCGTGAATATTGCGAGCATATTTTTAAACGACAAGATTTTCCTCTTTCTTGTCAGAATGAAGCAGTTTTCATAACACCTTGGAGAGATAAATTGAGCACTTACAGATAAGCTTCGCAATGTATTCCATTTTATTCTTAGCTTGCATTTTGTCACAAAATAAAGTGTGATTAATTATGTCAAAAATGACTCCATATAAACCCCGTTTTATGTAATTTCAAACAAATGGCTTCAGTATTTCACTAATAAGTACTGGATATGGATAGGCATCGTGGTAGATAAAATCCAATCTTCCGTTGAAAAGTCCAGAAGTTTCTGCTTGCTAAACTCTGCAGATGAAGTGAATACTTTGACAGTTTTAAGAACCAATTTTATTAGATGGGACGGCAAATTGCAAGACATTGGCAAGAAGTTAGTAGAACTTGCAACAAGTTGTGACTGCGAGACGTGGGCTGAGCTTAATGCTAATGGGGCAAACTTGGCGCCGGAACTGTACCAACTAACCTACTAGACAAATCGCAGTTCCTGTCTTGACAAGTAAAGTCAGTTGACTTTAGAAAGGGCAACGTAATATTTAGGAAGAATGTACTTAGTACACTCAGGCCGGTACCTATGCTGATAGAGAAATCTTTACTTTATGCTTGAAGCATAGATTTGAGTTAAGATTTTCATACAAAAGTCTATTCTAGAGTCCGAGTCAGTGTTTGAGCAGTAAATCAGCATATGGACTTTAGTAGCGCCTTTAACAGAGTTCGTTCTTCTATCTTATATTTAACTTCATTTAAGTAAGAAGGCGAATAAAATAGGTATCGGTATAAAAATAAACCAATCAACAGGAAGGGTCATAAAGCTTTACTGCAATATTTTTCCCTAATATCAATATGAGAATATTCTTGCATAACAAAGGGTCTGTTTTATTTGCAAGTCTCGAGGGTAGTCATAAAATCTGTCGGTTGACGTAGCGCTGACTGTCGGAATATCCAAAGGTTTATGTTACTCATGGTTGCGCTTGGTTATCTTGAAACATGTGACTTGAATATAAGTACATAGTTGAATAAATTATAAGTCAAAACTAGCAGAGCAGGTACCAACTGTAAAGTAAATAGAGGTATCTTCATTCCATAAACCTAAATATTTCAATGAAAGAGAAGTAATATTTTAAAACTTAAATTAGAATCTTCTAACAAAAGTAATGGAAATACTACTTTTGATCATTTTTCACGAGTGTATAATATAACTTTAGAAAAAAAAAACTAATTTACTCCGTTTTATGTCCATTTTCTAATCACATCGTAAAAATAAACAAAATGAACACTGGACAATGTACAAGTGGGTGACCATTCACACCAAAACCCTTTTGCGGAGGGACGCTACGAAAACAATTAATATGATTTATGACGGAAATAAAAACCCTTGAAGCAATTTTAGCAGCATTTTTGCTATAGCAATAGTCGACTTTCCGTAATAAAATGTGATTTATAATGCGCTAAATTTCATGCAAAATATTGCTCTACATGTATATATGTATCGCTATCAGGTATACCCATTACCCATCTAACCTACTAAGCCCCGAGTCTGTGCAAACGCATTCGTAAAGCAAGAAATTTTGTATGAAAACCGGATAAGCGCCTCTAGCGGGAGATTTGGAAATTGTGCAATTCTCAACAAAATTTCTCGCTTTGCGAATGCGTTTGCGTGTGCTATACTCGAGTCGAAAGTAAAACAAATGCACAGACTACGGGCTCTGATCCTAGGGTAGGTACTCCAGGCGTTAAAAAAATGTCACGACGCGACTCTTTTATAAACACACTGTAAGAATTATTTTAATAGAAAATATATTAAAATGAAAAGCATTGTGTTGTATCTTACCCACGTAAAATGAAGATATTTCTGATAATAATTGAAATCATGGTAGCTAATATAATATTCTTGGTAATGCGGTGCCCTTTTCATATTTCTTGATATATCTGGCTCAATGTAAAACTACAGCGAAAGCGCGGGAGAGTGACCTTTTCGCTGCTTATTGACACGTAGGCGCATTATCTATGGCTTGCTGACTCGCGTCGGCGTCTGCTGACATTTACTTTGAAAAGCAACTTCATGCTATGCGATATGATTTTGCTCGCATGGAGCATGGATGAAAAACTCTACCTGTTTTCTGGTTGATTCTGAACTATACGACGTTCATCGGTGCTAAGGGTGACTATTTGGTTGATTGACTTCTAGTGTGGCATTTTGTTTTAAAAGTTTCTGTACTTTGGCGTGCACGTAAAACTGAAAACCAGCTTAAGTATTACACGTAATATTCAAAATCAAGCGTACGTTTTTGTATTTACCTTGAATAATACTTGCGCTGTAGTTTTATCTCAAACCCGTGGTTTCGAGAATTAGAAAAATCTGCAATAAGAAATTGCCATCTCTTCCGACCAAGGAAATTAAATTACGCTCGCATTTATTGCATTGCGATCTGTGACCTAGGGTAAAATAGGACACGAAGAAAACGGTCAGATTTGTTTTGTATTGAGAGATGGAAATAAAAACGAACGAGAGTTTGTATTAATTACAATTACTAGGATGTACAAAAATAATCGTACTTAAATGATGTTACTGAATTAAAGTAAATTTAAGTAGATATTACAAAGCCTCTTTTATAAATCTTAGTAGAAAATTTCCCCGCTGGAAACAGGTTTAACGAACATTACTTGTATAAGTTGGTACGTTTCCTGCAAATAAATCTATGTCCGTAAAAACTCCCACTCATTTCTCAAACGGGCGTCTAAAATAGCAAAGCTCAGTCGTTCTTTTCTCCAAATAATGCACGGACGTGAGCAGTAAATCACCAAGTGTCATAAATTCAGCACGAATTCATTCTCCTAATACCAAAACGCACCTGAGCTCGTACTGTGGCTTTCTGGACGCACACAAAACCTCATTTTTCCTCCCCTTCAGTCTCCTGGAAATCGAAAAGGACAGGTATACTGTTATATTTCGTTTAGGCATCTATTTCTGTTTACACGCGTTGTATCGGCAAGCAGAGGTGACTATAATGTTAGATACTTTATGAGCGGTTCCAAAGGTCTTACCTTAGAAATGTTATCTTGGGGTCCTCATATTTAACACCGTTCTGATCCTTAGAATATTTTGAGAGAAAATACCATTGCTAAACTTGCTTTGTAATGTTCTTTTAGCATGGAAGACAACGTACTGAAGCATTAATATTTATGTTATCCTGTGGTATACTGAGGGAAGATATTGGATGGGAGATGGTTTTCAGTTGACTCTTAATTGATATCTGAACGCGAGCAAGATAATTAATAGGCAAGGCAACGTGATCTAAACGGTGATGTCATCCCTGAAATTAAGCACACGCTGACGAAGCCTATTTTATCTCAAGCCGGCAAACGTAGGATGTCCCATAAATTACAAGGCCCCTTCCGTGCCACCCACACAATTATTACAATGCCTGTCAGAATTACAGCATGTTGGTGGTTTGACGCACATAGAACAGTTTCCTAGTTTACAGCTTTGCTAAATGGAAATTGTATTAGGTCTCATTTAATTAATTATGTTAGCTTCTAACGCTTCAGTGAATTACTGCATTATTGCCTTCTTTTTAAGGTTCATTTTAACTTGGCTGGTATATGCAGGCTTGAGCATGTAAATCTTAAAACCTAAGCATCCTGAACCAAAATAGTACCTATACCAAAGTGAGGAAAAAAAACTCAAGATAATTTTTCATCAAGATGAATGGCAGTAAAAAAAGTAAGTTAAAAAGTAAAACCTTGGCCTAACACCGGTAACTGTGTTCATTAAGTTAATAAAGAAAATTACGGATATAATGGGACGTAGATAAAATGTTCATTACTTTTTCACTGAGACGGAGCGAAGTCATTATTCTCTGATAGAGCATCAGGTTTCTAATAGAAATAGCGACATTACTGAAGGATATTGCGGTGAACGGCTGGTGGAACTTCTATCCCGTTTTCATATAACCGTGAAAGCAATAAAAAAGGTAGCCATGTATTCTATACAAAACACAGACATGTTCGTTCTAGTTATTAGAATACATCTCTCCCCAAGTGGGGTTGTGAGTACGTTTTATATGGTTGAGATACATCTAGACGTGCTTGATGAAGCAACTTATTCTCATTATGAAAACTCCCGAAGTCAAACTGGTTATCAGCTCTATTACTTACTAGATGTTTGTGAAACCAACTTCAATAAGAGTAATACTTCAAATCTAATTTGAGTTTATCAGAATAAAGCCGAGATCATACTAAGCCCAGTACCTACCTACAGTTGGAAACCATCTGGGGTTAATCTTATCTGTCGTAATTGGTATCTGTCCGTCTTTTAGTATTATTCCTGTGATCTTTAGTATCGCCGCGTGATTATCTCCCATTGTGCCTGTTCGTATTACGGACGGATCAATGGAATCAGCTTTTGATTATCTTTTAGGAGATAAATATGGTGGGTGTACATTGTGTCTCTTTATTAAAGATATTGTAGAGAGCATTATAGGCAGACAAATAGAATATAAAAATATAGATAACAATATAAATAAAATCCCATCCCTCTAATATTATAAATGTTTAGATGTTTGGACGTTGTGTTTCAATCAAGCTACAACTGCCGATTTTGATGAAACTTGGAATATATATTAGTTAATAGCCGAGATTAACACATAGGCAATTTTTATCTCGGAAAATTTACAAAAGCTGGCATCGAAACATCACTGTGCATCGGCATCAATTAATTACGCCGAGCTCTTACGTGTTATGAGAATAAATTGGTTTTTGTAAAAAATGGCTAAATACAGAGTTTTCTTTGGTTTATCTTCCACTTTGTTTAACTTTTTTGGCTTTCTTAATATTTTTTAAAAAGTTTGCCCACTTATCAACACAGTCATGTGACTCATAGTGAAAACGCTGGAAACGAGACAACAAGCCCATATATCACCACGCCAAGTAATCAGTTTGTCAACATTGGGTGTGTTTTAAACTAGGACAGCTATAAACAAACACGACGTGTCACACATAAAGGAGCTTCCACACAGTTAATAAAAAAATATTGCTACTGTAATTTTTAAAATCACATGATGCAAACGCAATCGCAACCTATGTAATTCGTATTTTTGTTCGTTTAATGTATTTAATGAAGGTACATAAGTATATTTATAATAACAACTTTACATTATTATGTACTGTTTTATGTATGTTTTATTATAAATGCAACCACTAGATACATCTATATCACGTTAGTAAATGAGGTATTATGTCTTAAAAATTTGAGTGAAGAATGTCTTCAGAATAGAATGCTGCTAGACACCATTTTTGGAGATAAATTAACTCAGGTAGGCCATCAGCTTGTTCCATTAACTGCATAAAAAATCTTCCTAAAGATTGGGCCAACAGAGATTATATTGGACATTAAATGTGTGGTAGAGCTTTTATATATATTTTTACGGTTTATTTTCTTAACATTTGTTTAATTTCTTTAGTTTCTGCCTTCAGATTATTGATTCAACTGTCATGTTTTTTATTCAGCTACCTATAACAATCCGTTTGCAGATTTGTGATTCGAGGCGTTACGGATTAGCATGAGTGAATAGTATCAGATGCCTACACTACAGTCTACGTGTTTCAGTTCCAGATCGATCCAACCATCCAAACCATGATGCTAGACACCGCACGAACCCATTTAGGTGCAAGCTTATCGTGGTGATACACAACGTAACGAAACACAGGCAACATTTTTGGGTGGTAGTTTTAAAATGCTCCATAACTTTACATGGTTTTTTGTAGTAAATACTATCTTTGGCGTAACTCTAGGTATACCATTAAGAAAGTCGTTAAGCCATGACGGAGGCCTTAAGGCGGCCTAAAAATTCCGTCACCAGAGTTGGCCACTAACTCATACGAGCTTGCTTCCTTGCTATTATGAAAGTCTGTATATTAAATTCGTTTACACCTTGGGTTACATTATTGGAGTTTTAGTAAGGATCCCTAATTTTTTTTAAATATATTTTAGTCTTTGTCACCCGGGGCACAGATCATAATACCCCGGGGATAGTGTAGCTTCCCAACGGTAAACGAATTTTTCAAATCGGTTCAGTAGTTTCGGAGCTTATTCAATCAATCAAACAAACAATCAAATCTTTCTTCTTTATAAATGTATTAGTATAAACCCTCTTTTTAATTTGGCTGTAATTGTAATTTCAGTTCCTTAAAAAATAAAAGAGAGAAAAAATATAGACACGATAGCCACGATAATACGCGTATCGGAAGAGAAAATTGTGTGCTTCAAATTAGCAATCAACTCACGAATAAAAATAAAGGGTACCACCGCAATCAATTTGGGGAAATCCTTGCGTGTCCGGACCGTAGAATTTTGGGGATTGCGAGAAAGACCCGTTTGGGGCCGGTTGGCCGGGGGCCAGACACGGTCACGGCTCAACAGGTCACATCATATAAAACAAGTAATACTTTTCTGTCACCAGTGGTGTAGATAGGCTTTGTATATATTATGTTCATACGTTTTCCGTATAAAAAATTGTGTTTAACTGTTTCTGAAATCTGTGAGATAACTCCAATTTCTTCAGGATATATATGAATGAATTATGAAAAATAAAAGTATTCATTAAATAGAAAATGAGTTACCTATAGAAAAAAGAAAAACAAAACTGACAAGTAATATTGTATTGATCAAAGACAGTAATTAAATTGTTATTCATCTCTTTTAAAGAAAAATTGGCTTTCTTTTGTATTAAAATATAGAAAAGGGTGTAAAAGGTTTTGTTTTACAAAGAACTTGAAACAATTATTTTGTTCCACAATACGGTCACATAATTTGCAGGAATTAACTGCCTTCTCGAGAGTAATCCTCCTAAGTGAAGGTATTTGTAAAACCCTTGAACATAAGAACCTCTTTTCTTTAGAGTCAGTAATTATAATCATTTTGTCCTTCACATTGAATAGCTAAAGTCGAACAGGAAAAGTACAATCAAATTTTTATTTGAGTTTTAAATTTTAAATACATTTTATTGTTACGTGTTGTAGGTATCAATAATAATTGTATTTAAAATTTTAGTTCATAGTTCTATTTATAAACGAATTGACGGACGCCCGACATGGTTAGACAAGTTCATTAGAAAATATGTAGGTAGGCAGGCCAGCTCAGTTAAAAAAAAACAGCCAGATCTTTACAATACTTTTCAATGAGATTATAGGTAGGCGTATCCAAAACGTGTGAGTCCCCGTGAGAGTACGCATCCGCTGTCAGATCACGTCGGGATCGCTACGTTTCTGATCTATCATTGCAACCTTTTTACAACACCCAACGATATCAATCGGTTAAAATTACTACTGGCTGAATAAAATTGCATTCTGATAACGCCATGTTTATGAGATGGTATTATGAGGATGTGGAATATAGTCTAAAATATTATTCCATGGTATATTTGGAAGTAAAGGTGTTTTGTCAACTGATATGGCTCTTTTTGCAATATGAACCTCATTCATAGAATTTAAATTATACAGTGCTATGAAACCATAGTTAATAGTGCAAAGTATTTAATGCACGTTAGATAATGGTCAGTGTATTCATCGTGCGTACGTGCTCATGAGTTATTTCATATTATTATGCATCGTATCAATACATAGTTTCACAGAACTAAGAAGTCTTAATCAGAACAATGTAGCAGTGAAGCCAGATAAGTAAAATTAACATAGCATTTAGAACATACATTATAATACTACAGAAAATAATACTAAACAGAAGTTCATAAATAAAAAATAACGAGCTTATTGAGAAAACATTACTCCAAACACTACCTACACTTATGTAGAAAACTGAATTCATTACAATTCACGGTAACTTCTTTACATACTATTAAGCTACCTTTGTTTGTTCACGGTCGTTAAAATCTGTTTTATTATTTAGACCGCTCTGTTCGTAGCGAAGTTTGTTGAAATTCAAGCTCCACTTGTAAATCTCAGCATAGAGATACTTACATAAGAGGTAGGTACAGACAAGTGTATATAGTTTCACGTACAAAGAAATTCATCATAAGGTTTTTGAGAGTATTTAATAGGTGTATTTTTTTGATAATGTTTTTTAGTATCTTGCTCCGTTTTACTTTTAGTAGAACGTAATCTATCTACTTATTACTTAGAATGTTGTATTTTTTAAATAAATCTTTATTTATTGAACCCAAATCTTTAATAGTATGTAACGCCATCTATAGCTTGCTCCATAAGAGCTACAAGAACTACGCCCAATAGATGGCACTGTCACTCATGGAATAATATCAAATAGTTCGACACAAAAAAGACAATAAATAAACAGAACAAACAACTACATAATAATCATAGACATTTTACACAGCGCCATCTTGGACTAACTATTCATTTAAACTCCCGAGGGAATATACCAACATGGAAAGTCTAATTCTATTAATTCTGCCTAAACGTGGCTTATTCCTAACCAACCTAAAAGTAACAGCTGAGTAAATTCAAATTCAAATTGTTTATTTAACATAGATGTTATCATAACAGTTGAGTAAAATGAGTAAATTTAATATGACTATTAGTCAAAGACTAAGTAGTATTTTAATAAATAATGCGGATCTAGAAGTAGAGAATGAAAAAAGAAAATTTAATTATTTAATGTAAATAAAGGTGTAAGTAAATAATAATTGCGTTTCAATGCTTTACCTAGTATGTAACCATATGGACATCTCATTACTTTGAAAAGGTTTTACGGTTTCAACAAAAATTCAGATTAGATGACCGCGCATCACCATTGACCAGTTACTAAGAGATATTCTCATGGGACGGGTCGACGCTACTGGACTCTGCAAACTAACCATGTGTCCTTAGACTGAAGCTCAGAAATGGCCTTTTGAAAAGTCTTTGTAAACTAGGTCAATCTATAGACCCCGAGTCCTCGTGACCAAAGCTTGATAGACTGCAGAGGATATTTACTATGTCTGTTTGATTTATTGGTAGGTGTAGACTGGTAGGTATATTTTCAGTTTTTGTCCTCCATCAGTAGGTACCTTTTATCACACTCGCTGATGATGATGTCCTCCTTGGCGTATCCACCACTGCAAACCCTGCTATCTCCGAACATGCGAGCGAATATGGCTTGAAAAACCAAACTTGGTTTGGTTTGGTTGGTATGGTCAAACGAAGAATCTAGAGCTGGTTTGTTTTCGATACTATGCCTTGATCACAAATAAATGTCACAATCTCAAACGTATCGTAACGCTAGCGTGTCAGAACTTGATAGCATTCACGCGCAATATTACTCGAATACGCTATGCGGCATCAGATTTGTTCGTGATAGAGGTACCGAATACTTATCTAATACACATTATGTATTCTTGACAAACCTTTGCGTGAGTCTATCTGTTGTGTGCTGCACTACTTGCACTGGCAAGAGCTATACATTGCGGATCCGACTAGACGCAGACGTTCAATTTCCGCTTGTCAACGTGATGCCTGACTTCCTCTCTATAGCACTAGTTTTCTAAATTCAAAGTTATTTTTATTGGCCAAATAAAAAACAAATTATTAGGTTATCAAAGCGACTGTTTGCTGCGTTTATTCTAGTGTAGATCAATTCGATGCCCAAGCTATAAAAACAACTCCAAAATAAAATGTTCTGTCCACTACTAGCATAGAATGTTTACCTTGGAACTACAAATTATAGTATGTAAATAATAAATAAATAAATAAATATTCACGGACACTTAACACAACGCCTTCTAGTCACAAACTAAGCAAAGCTCGTACGACGGAAACAAGATGGCTATAAAAAAAAAAAGTTTAAAGTAGGTATAAAGATTACTTACTGGGTAGTTAATTTACCTAACTTCTTTTAAAAACTGGTGCTAAAGATACAGTTCGCCTTATGTGGCCTTCGAATAAGAACTGTTACTTTCTATAAAAATAACAACGTTAGAAAATAAAAGGGTTTTTAAATTGAGCGTTTGAGCGGAACTAACCTTTGGTTTCACCCTTCAATTGACTGTGAATCCAAACGTTCTGAAGTTTTTAAATAAATAGGTACCTACACAAGTTTACTAAAAATACGAACCCAAAAATACACTTAACATATTAAAGAAACAATGTCTATGTTCTAAATTAGGATGCACTAACCCATAAAATTGGACCCATATCAAGTTCAAAGCCGCGTCCATTCCAATTTTTCAATGTCACAGCTCGTTAGATAACTTGGGGTTTAAATAAAATAAAGGGCAGGTGAATCAACGGCTGATAAGGCCACCAGGGGAGTCTGTGTTCCGGTACACAGCTTTATGTGAACAGAGTAATTTTGCTAGCAGCAGCACAAAAATAACACCTATTTTTACAATTTGTGTCGTTGGACATATTTTTAGACAGTATTTTTACAAACGAACCTTACTAAAATGATTATATTAGTGAAGTTGTTTCCTATATAATAAACACAGATAAAACAATGCAATATTGGTTAGAAGAACGCACTTGATTTAATGTAAATACAGAACGATCCATTATTATTCGCTGAAGCCCTCAGCGACTAATGAATCCATCTGCCTGTGCGTTCCACTAGCTAAATGGACCACTAATTCTCTCGTCATCTTGACACGAAAGTGACAGTGAAAGGGTCAAGTAGCTCGCAAACCGTCTATCGGCATCATCGACCAAAAACGTACTTAGTTATTTATAAAGCAACTGCTCTTTCAGCAATGAAAACAAAATCAACAGAGTTATTACAAAGTTGTTACGAGCATATTTATTTACAAATATTTTAATAAAAATACTCGGGCGACTAAGCAGACCGATTTCAAGTCAGCGAGCGTCTGAAGGCTTTTTATTCTAAAGTGCGTTGGTAAGCTGAATGTTTATTTGGATTGGCCATTTTACGGAGCATTTCAGGCTTTCAACCCGCTTTTATTTGGGTCGATCAATATTCTGAAGGTTAATAATGTTCCTAGAAGTTTTAGCACGTGTCTAAAAGTTGTCTCATCGACTAGGGACATTAGGATTTGACAGAAACTTTTGCTAAACATATTTTCAGGAAAAGGTTACGGTAGACAGGTGCTGTTTACTGCCATGTGTAGACTATTTTGGAGTTAGACAAACACAGATTTTTTTATAAATGAAAACTGAATTGGAAGTTCATAATTCCCTTAGCGCCTACAAAACCTAACCTCAGATACAGGCATACAGATACATACAGTTGGAAATTCCAAAGCTCACCGCATTCGTACACCGTGAAGTGAACTGCGTTGGCTACAAAATTCCATTTCTGAATGCCTTCGCTCTAATAGCTCTGGCTAAATCAAGCTTTTTGCACTTATTGCTGCTATTATTATCTACTTCACGATATTTACAAATATTGTAATAAGCAGAGTAAAACAATTGTTTTCAATACAAAATTTTGAATGCAAATGTAAGGTAGAGGCGGAAATACCTGCATGATATAATTATGGAAAGATTTGAAGCAACTTTTTCTTCCGTAGTCCTTTGTAAGCTCGCTAAGATACTAAGATTTCATCCTCATGAATACAACGAGAATATTTCGGATTTCAATACTCGTTCATTGGTGGAATAAATGACAAGGACCTAGATTTGAAACGATAATAAAACCTAATTTGCCCTGGCAAAAAGAGATGAAGCAATTCATACAAAAAAACATTGAGTAACAATCATTACTTTCTTTGTAATCTTTCATACACACAATTTAATGATGCGAAACAATTTCACCTATTTCCCGCTGTAACCAAGTGGATATTCTACAATTCTAGCGATTGTGTTAAAGAACAGAATAGGTCACAATTGTATGGGAACAATTTTATTGTGAAATTTTCTGTCGTCACGTCACTTGCCTTATCTTTCTGGTTTTCAATTAAATAAATGGATAATTTCAGAAAAAATTGAACAATTATCATATTTACATAGACATAACTGGTTGCTGTAGAGACTGTGTTATCAACTAGGTTTTCAAATTCTGCCATTTTGTAAACACTGCAAACTTGGAGTGGTGTAACACTACTTATGTCAACTCCACATTTTAATTATATATATTTTTTCTAGTGTCTCTAATAATATCAACTATAAAGGCGCTGCTCTACATTTGTTCAATAGCAGGGTAACCTTACTTTTGTGAGTTACTAACCTCAGTGACAACCTTAATCGTATATGTATTTCTATTTTTTTTCCTACGGTATTTGATTTCATGATATCACTTTTTTCGTCTAATGAAAAAACAAAGCAAGGAAAATTAGGTACTGTAACGTTGTTTTGCTCAAGCTCAACGTGTAGCCTAATTCACATTGTTATCTTGGATACCTACATACTTGTTTACTCAAATACAGAACTCAGACACAATTACGGGGCGGCTTATCGAAAGGATGTTACTGGGGCGCTGCAGGGAAATGACTAAGGGGCAAATAGGACATAGAATACGTCACAGTTCAGTCAGTATCCTAAACACAGAACAAACAACGATGTGAGCTGGCAGTTTTTTGTAAACTAAAATTAATTTTCGAAAAATAGATAAAGATAATTGTTGTTGCATATTTGTTGCACTTGCTGGTACCTGTACCTGTCTAATTTTAAACCCAATAATGAGCACTGTCTTCGAAATCCATACTCAAACTAACTCAGGCAAAGAGTAGAGATACGGCCTAAGGCGGGCTTTTCATGAATGTGTAGGTACTACTAGCCCCCCTCCTCCCGTGACTTTAGTACGCTCAGGCAAAACGTAGAGATACGGCCTGAGGCGTGCTCTTTGTAGGACCTTTAATATGAATGTTTAGGTACTACTAGCCCCCCTCCCCCTGTGACTTTAGAACGCTCAGGCAAAACGTAGAGATACGGCCTGAGGCGTGCTCTTTGTAGGACCTTTAATATGAATGTTTAGGTACTACTAGCCCCCCTCCTCCCGTGACTTTAGTACGCTCAGGCAAAGTGTAGAGATACGGCCTAAGGCGTGCTTTTCGGGTTGATGTGCAGATTATGTAGGCACTAACATAAATCAACCCCCTGATCCTTGATATTGGAAGTTTAATTCGGAACTTTTAATTAATTCCGAAGGTTCGTGACTGTGATTTGATTTGTGCAAAGGGAATCGTAGTTTTGATTAGATATCTATCTATCTATCTATCCACATATTTGGAACAATCAAAACAATGGGAAGGATAGCGTTGAGTAATTACATTGATCAATTCTATAGTGAAATTTGTTTTCTATTAGATTAGATTACAAACTATTATAAGCAGCTCAATATGGAGTTTTTGTATGTGGTTTATTTTATTAACCGATCGATTAATCGATATTTGTCGATAGTACAGCGATTACTTTATAACTTTTGTAAGGTTGGCATTCGCTTTCGGCTTCTCCAGAAAAATTGTTTATAAGTATAGTAGTTTAAAACGATACCAAAGTTTCAACTTCACAAAGCATAGAGAATTATTTCTTCATAACAGAGAAACTTTTATTGAAAGCTCTAAACTTTTGCTGCGAGTTGGCAGTGGCTAAATTGCTCTCGAATGTTCAAGAGAGTTGAAAATCGAATCACATGTTATTGCGGAGTTTAGATATCGTGGCCACTAGTGGTTTCAAGGAGGAGGGGAGCGACACCTGAGTCTAGGACTAGGATTTGTCAGGGAAAAGCCCAAACTGAAATTGCCATGGCTTGAACTAGCCGTGTGAACCTTTTACTGGTATACGCACCTTATATTTGTCATTGGCTATTTTATATCGCGATAAAAATTGGTTTACAGTTCGGAATCTCAATAGAGAAACGCAGACGACGTTGCAGGCGGGGCAGCACTATCACAAGTGGTAAACAGAGGAGAGGTTCTATTAATGTTCTATGTTATAATGAATGTAATGTCCACACAGGAAACATTCTCGCATGTCATTATGGAATGGAATGGTGCTCGTTTCCGATGTCTATTGTTACGAAGACGTGGCTTCGCGACGCGCGACGGTTACTGACGCCGCGACCCAGATGTTTGCTCACGCTGACGTGTGCCTAGGCAGGCAGTTTAGGTTTGTGCCTGGCCTAGTCTAATTGACACTGCAGTCGTTATAGAATAGAAAAAGTAATAAAATATGGAAATGGTCAAGTAAATCAAAAGTTATAAGTTAGCTGACGGCCTCAGCACGAAGAAATGTGGCAATTGTAAACGTATTGTAATGAAGCTACATCGTTCAAAATTAGAGCTGGCACTGACGCGCAGTGTAATTCAAATACTTACGTTAAGTTTACGTAACGCGGCAACTGTCGTTCGTCTTACCCCCGTCAAGCTTAAAAATGTAAATAAAATACCATTGTTACACAATACAAATAGAAAAAAGTAATCCGAAAAATTATTTATCATTTGAGTGTAATAATTATTTTGGGCAAAATGAGGAATACGCAGGTGTTCCTCAAAATACAACTTGATGGAAACACTTTAAATAAGGAAAAGTTATTATTTTGGTACCTTCAAATTGAGATGAAAAAGGTAAAACTTCGTTAAGTCGAATAGCTTTTGAGAGGACGGCTGATACCAGCGTCTTAGTTTGAAAATGAGATAAATAATAAATCAGAGCAAATATTTTTTTAAACTTATCCTTAGCTTTACTTAATATTTGTAAGCTTTAAAAGCTACTAATGATTGTTGCTATAATCAAAATCGAATACTTTAAAAGTAATTATGTACTTACTTTGTATCTACTCACCAATTTGTTTCCGTTTAGTAAAACTGAAGGCGAAGTATTCCGGGCTACAATCCGCGGTCATTATGCAAGAGCACGCGGGGAGCCAACTTGGCCCATATGTGCTGACTGCTGACGTCACACTGACCCCGCTAAGGCACCACGTATACCATGCTTCAAAATAACGTAAGTTCAATCCTATATAGGTTAGCAAATACATAATAAAACATTTTAGAGAGGCTGTTAAATGAGCAAAAAAACGCAATTCAGTTCAAAATAAATTTCTTTATTTCAGAAATACTAAGACCCCTACCAACTAGATACATACTATGTAGATTTATAAGGACATAAAAATCAACATTATGTAGATTACTACCAAAACAGCTGCATTACAAAAAAAATTAGGGTCTTGCAGCGTGTCAGCAAAACTAAAAGACGAAGACACTTTCAAACGTAAAAGCATCACATTATTCAGTAGAGAGAGACATATTCCATGACAGCTTTGATGGAGCTTCGGAATCGTGCTACAGGGAAATCCGCGTGTCATCAACGCAAATGCAAGTTGTCAAACAAAACGCAAAGTCTTTGGCATGATGCTTGACTCTGGGGATTGCTACTGAAGAAATACTACATGCTGTTTTCATACCGCTGCGAACACGACATCTACACGTTATTGGCGGGTATAGAAAATTTATACATTTAGTACAAGACGCTGTGACGGCGCCGACACCGATTCTTTGTTTGAGCCAGTGACATTTGAGATTTTATCGGTAAGTGTTGAAACACTCGACGTTAAAAATACCAAATGACATGTAAATGACAGGGGGATAATAGTCATGATGAGGAGAAACCATTTAAGTGCGTGTCTGAATATCACGTGGACCAACATAGCAATCATATATACAGTACAAGGTTTGGGCGGAAGCCGTTTCTGGCATAAAATTTTATCGACACATTTTGACCCATTTGTTATTGGAAAGGTTCAACTTAGGTCTCTTTCAAGCGGTGTGCGATAGAACATAGATTTTATAACTTTCTTAAAATTTGTTGGTCTGAAAGTTTAGACAATGGTGCCGATTCTGTTGTTTTATCTTCCTAAACTTACCTAATTTGACAGCATTAGAATGTTGCCGTCCCTTTCTCATAAACTGAAACAGCAAAGACAGCTATGCGAGTAACACAATATAATTCCAAAATTACGAGAAAGAAAATATCAAGGTATTATTATTTAACTATCATCTTTTCTGTAGTATAACGCTTTAATACGCTTTTATTGTTGCTAACTATTTTGACTGTCCAATATTATGTTAAAATGGAGCTGTAGCACCTTTATTTATAAGCTGTCTGCAGTTTTGAAGCTGGCACTTAGATTCGAACAGCAGCTAGTGGCGACGACGGAACCCCTAAACGATATAATGGCAGTAGTTAAACGAGTGACGACCTAATGCAGACGAGATAGGGTCCATAATGACCCTTTTAAACGAAACCTCGATATCTGAATACATAAAAAATCTACGAACAGAATACGCTCGGAAATTTATTCACTCGAATGTGAACTTTAAGCAAGTGTTGTTAAGATAAGCCTTGGGGAGTTGGGTGACTGATAAAATTTGGCTTGGATTTTCTGAAGATACTTATTTTTGGAAAGGCGTTACGAGCGCGGTGGACGTAAGACGCGATTTTGGAGTCCTTTTTGGGGTAGCTCTATTATGAGGTGGCTTATGAGCTTTGGTCAGTTTGTTTGTGTTCAAGGTTCTTATTTATGATAATATTATTACATTATCAAATATTTTTTTGTTCTGTATATACACGTAAAATAACTATAAAAACTATATACGTACTCGTATATCATTATTCCACAGCTGAAAACTACTGGGCATTAATTTGATTTGGAAACGCCCACAAGTTTGGAAACTTGTTTAGTTTTCTAAGAATCTCCGGAACCCAAACTAATGTAAATTCAACGCACATCCCTAAGTTTTCGGATCCTGTATCAGGAATTTTTGGTAAATCTCAGACTTTGGTACAGTTTCACAGTTATTTAATGTATTTTAATGAACGAAAAAACCTTTAAAACCTCCGGTACACGAGCTCGGGTAGAAATAAAGATGAAACTGCTACAAAAGCAAGTACAATACAAACATAATACAGAAGAAACTGCGATATGTACTTTGTAGTATTAGGTAAGTGTATTTGCTGACAGAACTATTCACTTATCTTACATCACGATGGGCAGAGAAAACAAAAAATGCTGGTATTATTTTATTCAGAAAGTGCTGAGTGGTTCTCAACAATAATAAAATTCTACGAGCCAGCTCATTGTGTGCCTCTATCGAATTATGAGCGATAACAAGACAGTGCGAGGAGCCTGAATTATTCAAACCCCGATCGATGCCTCAATATCAACACAGACTTTGACCGGACAAAAGAGCTAGTACACCTAATATCCAAAGTAAGCCTTAAACAGGGGTAAGTCATTACCTTTACTATGATACTAGTTGGTACTAAGGGCTGCTTTGTGGTGCGCATGAACGATATCGAATGTTGATTATATTGTAAGTATATCTTCTTATTCTTTAGACCGAGTTCGACAAACTTCGAGTAACGCTATTCATAAAATACCATCTGTCTCTACTTTAACAAATCAAAATGAGCACGTTTGACAAATTTTTTGGGTGTATATACCTGGAGGGTTACCTAACGTACCTATTCGAGTCTTACTGCTCGTCAGCGCCAGCTCTACTGTCAAACGTTGCAGCATCACCGCGCAGTATATTATTAGTATTTGAACGTGAACGCTATCGTTACGATACGTTTATGGCTGTCACATTTATTCGTGGGTGACCCTTTTACAATAACACAAAACGTCACCTATAACAAGTACAGCTGTTTTAACAGTGGCTGTGATACAACGTGGTAAGATATCATGTCGAGTGACAATCACGTCGGCTTGTACCGTTTTTGGGGAAAATCAATTTATACACTCTGGGGGGGAAATTTTATTATGTGTGGTGGCGGAGCTAAGATTTAATTTATGACGCCAAACACAGTTTTATCGAAGTAATTTCTTCACAGAATCAGAGTGGAAGCATTCGTTATTTTGTCTCAGAGGAAAACAAAATAATATTAGCTCATAAAGCCACGGCCGACTTTCCCATACCGTCTTTGTCAGAATGGTGTGAAGGCTAGGAAAAAGCTAGTTTACCAAACTGTGACCATAACAATTCGCTTAGTTGAATGTGCTAAATCATATCACTATTATATATTTGTGGTCAAACTTTCTACATGTATATAACTCCAGGGGACAGTACACTTTTTAACAAAGAGATAAAAATGCTCTTGATCGTTCTAACGACTTTTACAGGGCTACTGGATAAAGAGGTTACGTAAAAGTTGCCTATTTATAGCAACACGGTGAAAACAAGCGTTGCTAACCCTCTTGTAACTTTTAAAACTCAACCGTATGTAACCCTTTCCTCTTGAAAAACCCCACACTCAGCGGGTTCTACAATGAGAGGTACCTAAAAATAAAACAAGGCATAAAATTAAGCATTTTTATTTACTTTTCACTCACGACCAATACGACCATTTATATTTTATAATATTGTTCAATGGCCGAAATGAACGAAAATTGCACAGATGCCAACAATCGCTTCTTCATAAACCCGCTTGCATTAACACAGGCATTTTAATGAAAATACTGGGAATCATTTACGCTGTTGTTTTGCTACAAATGGAACAATGAAAACGTCAGGGCTTACTCATTCCAGGCTTGGAGCACGCAGATGGAAATGAAACATAAAAATGTCATGTGAGCGTAGTAAATTAAAACCCTGACGTGATAGTTATATGCGTGAAACTATTCTATTCTTCAATTAGATTAGTATTCTAAATAAAGCGGTCTTTTATTAATACAAAACCGAAGTTGAGTACACGTAAAGAAGATATAAATGAGCAGATATTTTCTGTTTACGAGTACCAGGTAGACGGAGGTTTGTATATTTAAGCTATATCAGTTCAAATGCGTACTTTTCTTTTTATACAAATAAACATCTGGCTTCTAACCACTGAATTGTTGCAATAGTAGGTATTATTGACTGCCTGCTGTCGAAAGTAAATAGAATCTAACGATCCATTCAATACCGGCGTCCCAGCAATGCTTTGACAATCTACAAACATATAGTAGGTACTAATGTAGGAATTACTACTCAGTACTATCGATTAAATACGGACTACAGAACTTTGGATTGGAAACAACAAATAAACTATGCACAACTTGGATCTACAGTATACGGCCTTAAATCTTATGGTCAAGATAATCCTTAAAAACAGCATAGAAATGGTCATGACAGTTTGAAGCGCACATGCCCACATTTTCCAGGGTGTTATGTTTCTAAAAGTGAAGAAGTTTTCTCACTGGTAAAAAGGCCGCAATAATGCAATTTATAAACGAGTAAAACCAACCAACGCAAGCCAACCGGCTTACATTGGATGAAACTTAGCGAGTGATGCAACAGATGGCCAATAACTACATTGCAGCCGAGGTATTCTGCGCATCAGAGCATATTAATTAATACTTGGTTTCAATTTAGCTGTGTTTCGTGACTCAGAATTTGGGCAAATATTTATAATTGCTTAAAGGGTTGGCAGACTTGGGAAGTAAAACAATGCAGTAAACGCGTTATGAAGAAGCGATTTGCGACGAGTTTTGGATGGTCACAATACGCCTAATCTATTTATATTTTTACATAATCTCTATACAGTAACACATTTATATATTTTTATCTATTTGAAAATATTTTTGTATTTTGTTATTATTTACATTTTTTTTCTTAAATTATCACATTTTTTTGCCTAACAAATATTTTCTACAATAGTCAGTGTAAAGAGCTGCAGGAAGACATTCAACGCCAACTTTATACGGAAGAGACTGATTTAATATTTTGTTTACCTTCAAAAGTTCTATTTATAAATGAAATAAACCATCGTAAATTAAAATCATAACATTGTTCGGTTGTTGAAATCTACTAAGTTTTACTTTGAGACAAACATTTTCGACGAACAAATTGATTGGTAGTGATTATTCATACGTCCATTGCAAACTGCTGATAAATAAACTAAAAATATTAATCAGTCACGACCTTTTGGCAAATTACGATTAATTTTCATATTTTCTTTACAGCATAAGACTAATGTTAAATACTCTGCTGAAATATAATAATTCACTTAAGTAAATATGCAATAATTAAATTCTCAAAATACATTCTCACTTAGATATTAATCTAAAAACTCGAAATACATTCTGAGGAAATTGGGAAATATTTTGTACAAAAGTATTTGTATCTACCACAAGAACAATTTTGCTATTTTATTACTAGCAGTTATAGCATTAAAAATCGGGGCTCAGGCAAACATTAATTACCAACGCTCTGTAACTAAATAATACACAATAATTTAACATTTTCTATGTCTCAACTAATCTACTCTCGCTAGTCAAATAATTAATAAAATATATTTTAGTTATTGCATCTGACTTGACATACAGGCTATCTATTAAAATAAAATATACCTCTGATCCTTATATTAGCCAGGATCCTGATCTATCCAATATTGTTTAATTTTTTTACTATTTATATTGACAACATTCAAAGCAGTAGGTACCTACTAGGTACAGTACTAAAGGACTAATTAGTCATAATTTATGTATTATAAGTGTTTTAGACGTCATGTTGCTTTTTCACAGCTTAGTTCAACTAGGTACCTATAGTTTCAAACAATAATAATAAACACAAAAAAAGTCGAGAAGTAAAATGTATGTGGTTTTAGTCTAGGATATAGTTTCAGGAACCCTGTCGAATCAACTGGATAAAGATATAAATAACATTAATTGACTTTAGAAGCTCAGGAAGAAAAGTTATAAAAACGCGGTGTAAATAAATTAAAAAAAGATTTAGGTTATAGTTAAACCCGCTCATCTAGCCAACTTGACATTCCACAGTTGCTAGGGAATAGAAAAATAATCAAAATGCGAAGGACATTTGCTAAACAATATTCACGTGACCAATTTATTAAACTTTTCTTCTTTGTTTAGTTTTAAGAATTACCTACTTAGACGAATTTATAATTGATAATTTTCCTGATCATCTGCCTATATGTTGAGACGTTTGAGAGGCGATTGTAGAAAATACCCTTTGTTAACTAGTCTCCTAACGATTGTAGAATGTTAACTGGACTAGAGAAGCAAATAAACTTAATTGTATCATATAAGTATCAGTATTGTCGAAGACAATCAGCTCATAAATTTAATTATTATCAAAGTACAAGTCAAATATTCTTTCGGATTTCTTAGCTATAAAGTTTTCATACAATTTTACCAAAAGAAAATAACAACCATTTACCTTGAAAGTGAGATAAACATTGAGTAAAACACGACGACGCCTGCAACTCGTTTTTACGGTAAGAGAGGGGTTTTCAAAATTGTATTTTAAAAGCAGGTCATGTTTAATTCACTGAGATGAATAGTGTCACAAGTTTACAGATAAAGAACCCGCTGACCTTCCATAGAAATACATTATCCATTTGTATATCTGTAGCTGAGGAGGTTGCGTTTGTGTGACTCGTCTCTGAAACCGGCTTCTTCAAACTGAGCTCGTTAACTGCCACTACGGAATAAAGGGTAACATTTTATAAAATATTTTCCTTGGCAATATTTCATTTTAAAACGAAACTTACAATATGGCACATGGATGAACCGAACGGTGACAAATAACGATCAACTAATAGTAGATAGTGACTGTTTTTTTTGCATCTAAAAATTCACTGTGTTTGAAAAGCACCTATCTTTAGAAAAGAGGCTAAAAAACCTTGGAAATGAATACCCGTTACGTAGTATGTTTCTAAAGTACAGTATCTTTCACTGACTGAGACAAAAAAGATGTGGGTTCAATCCCCACAGCGAAGTAACTCATCAGCAATATTTGTTCTAGTCTGGGAGTTGTTAGGTACTCATTTACAGTTGCTACGCAAGCTCTCCTATGTGTGAACATTGTATGTTTATTGCAGGGCAGTATCACACTTACCAGTAACAGTTTGCTTTTTCACATCAGCATACTTCTCTCCCGGGCCGAGCTCATCAGGGATGGTAGCTGTGCAAGTAAGTTGCAGGCGTCCGTGTGCTGGCGCCCGCAACTCGGCTATCGACACCCACAGGGGAATTGGCGGCGGCGGCTGCGGTTTTGGCCGCTCTTGTATCTGTGTGACACACACGATGTTATTGAGTTTTTTTAGTGTAATAGCTTTCGTGATGGAGGGGCAGTTTTGCAAAGCAATTTCGAGTGTGGGTATAAAGGATAAACTGCACGTATAAGGTTTTCCATGCTGATAGAATATTATATTAAATAGATTATACATATACATACAGGCCAATTTAGGAATATAAACCCACTTGCCGCAAATGCGCCTTTATGTAGGTACATAAAATATGTAGTAGGTATAGAGTTACTACCCCTAGAATTCATAAACGATGTAGAGGCTGTTTTATAGAGACACATTCAGGCATTGCGCTGGACGTTTGTTTAGCCTTTGTCTATGAATTTGTTTTTTTTTATTAGGTTAAGCTAATGTGCGCTGCAAACCTTAGCCATTTCCTCGCTCTGAGCATCCTTCAAAGTACACTTGTGATGTTTGGTGGTGTTAACGATCGGTAGCACTGTTGTCTCGCTGACCAATGCCCAGTACTTAGCCGTGTAGTTGAACTCCGGCGCTATGTACCGGTGCTGGTGCTTTCGGTGACGGAACCCACCGCCTTTGGTGCGGGTCGAGCTGGAGACCCGGTAGGAGAAGTAGCGAATCGAATCTTCTGGGACCTGCGGAAAGAAAAGGTCTGTATTGCTTGAAATATTTTTATCTGTAATTTTAATCTGTAAATTTGCATCTGTACCTAACATAATTATGTTTTCAAACCATCTTCCTCAGAGCTACTATCAAGGTCACAAACTTTTTAACGGCGCTTGCATTACATTGAACCTAAGTCACAAGAGGTTTTCAGCTAGTTCACACCACGAGAATGGCTCTATAGTAAAAATGAAATCCTTGTCTCAAAAAATAATTATATATTGTTAAAATAAATCTAATATTAAATTATAGCAAAAATACTAGGTAATAATAAATAGAATTTGGATTCGAAGAATACCTTTTCATTATCGATGTACCAAGTGAGTCTCGGTGCGGGCGCAGCAGGCGCGCTCGTGCAGTTAGCTCGAAGCAGACCCCCCACCACGGCGTCAGGACGGCCGAACGTGATGATTGGAGGATGCTTCTGAGCATCTACACAGAATTATCACCTTATTGCAGTTACTAAAAATCTTACCAAGTTTATTTTACAGAACACTGGCTCACCCGAATCTTTGCATCCATAAAAAAAATGTCAGCATTGCCATAAATAAAGTCTGGATTCAATAACGCGTTCTACACAGTCGCCAAAGAATAAAAAACTAATTAAAATGTACATAAGCAAACAAATGACACTCGTTAGTACATACAATTTTCCCATTTTAGTATTTGGTTTTCTTTTCATATTATAAGTAGTTATGTGGTTATTGTGGGTTGTTAGTTGCAACCAATGTTTTCTACACAAGGGGTGTAATTTAGCAAATTGACCGACGCAAAACTATTTCACAGGCAAAAGCTGTCACCTGCGAGCGTTTATCACTCAATTGCTCTCAACTATTTTCACTTCGACACCTGGAATAGTTCAGGCTTAAACTATTTACATTGTTGGTATTGTTTTAAACACAAGAGCTCTATTAATATAATACTGGTATTCTGTGCAGGGCTTTGTCCTGATATTTGCGCCACAATGTTTTGAATTCATTCGCTTTTGAAACGATACTTTCATAGGTAGTAAAAGTACAGGATATAAATAGGTACGAAGTAGTAGCAGTGTGGTTGCATCTGTAGACAAACCGCGATATAATCTTAGAATTCATCAAGTTTTTTAATATAAAGCCAAAACTACGGAATATGCCGCGCGTCTTGGGAGATTAACCAATTTATATTCATGACTGTGACTACCATCCACGTCTATTAGAGTTGCGATCTAGGTTTTTATGCGCATATATTAACATGAGCCTATTTTTGTTGGCGGTAAGTAGGTGTTTCTTTTTAGCTTCAACTACTTCAGAAAAATATGCCTGATTCTTGCCTCTTTTGCCATGTAAATGATATATCAAGCTTGTCACTAGTGTGTTCCCCAGTAATACTGGTAACAGAAGAAGAAAGTAAGCTAAGTTTATTTATTTCTACTCGTATATGGACCTAATAAGTACTTGAACCCAATAATAACCCCACCTAATAAATAATGAATAGTGCTCCTAAATTCTGTCAAAAAAAGGTAACCTATTGTTATTTATAATGACAGTGTTATTCTTACAACTTTATTATTATTAGTTGATTTCGTACTGATGATAAGTAACAAGGCATAAAACCAAGAAGAAACCATTTGATTAAATCGTTGTGACGATTAGTTTTATTGAATAAACGCGTATATTTAAAAAAAGTTGGAAACGTTTGAAACGTCAACCATTGAATCGAATCAATTGTTATCAAGCATCATTATTCGAAATCCCAGGTCAAAGCCGCAATTTGAAAAGAGATGTCCGAAAAAATTTTCCGCCACTCAATAAATGGGATATCATAAACCTCAATTCATATCATAAAGCCTGAAGTTATAACAAATTGAAATAAAACGATTCACGATTGACTAACAATAAAATATATTTTGATTTCGTTCTGAGGGATGACTCTCTGTTACAATATTATTGTAAGAAATAACTACGTGTATTTTTTTGTTATTAGGTATTTCAATAATTTCACGCAAGAAGAAACGTTTTACTCAACGAAAAATAGACTAATATTAATTTTAATTTACTTTTATCGTATTCAAAACTGAAATGAGAAAATAGGACTTATCTTCTGACTCTAGAAAATAATATAAAAGTTTATTTTATTTCATCTTATTAGTAAACTTGCTCTAGCTAAAGTAAATCACGAACCTTATTAAATTTTCTTGGGAGTCCTTTGACAAAAATGAATTACATTTTATGCTTTTTTTTCAGATAGTGCTTCGACCCTAATCGGTGTCGGTGCGTACTTACATAGACTATCAGGTAGTCTAGGTACGGTCCTCCCCCCGATGAGAACTACCAATGTGGGTTTATTCCCAAAATCCCCACTAAGAAATCCCCATCATTGGGATTAAAGCTTTTTTTTTTCAGATATCCCCACTTGCTACGGTGTAGCACAGAAGATTTCTGATTTTTGTTACAGTTACTAAGTATGTACTACAACATTCTGTCTCGAAACCATTATTTTGCGGATCATAAAACATTAAACTAAACTTGGGAATCAAACCCACACTTCTTTTACTTATAAAAAAATATAGCTTGCATGATTTCATTGTAATAGACGGATGTGGAAATTTTATTGCCAAAAAAATATTTCAGTTCGAAAGGAAAACGTGAGAAAATGCTGGTACTTATAAAATTACTTATTCATTTTAAGTGAATTGCGTATTCAGTGAGCAGAATGTGCAAATGTGTTCACAGCTGCTCTTCAAAACAATGTCTTTAATTTTGTGCGAGACAGTTAATTTTATTTTATTTGGGCACAAAATGTTTACAATAACATGTAGGCTCCTCCATGTGTTTTAATAATTGTGATATACTGATATAATGGAATTCTAAGTAAGTATTCTACGATAGGTATTGACACAGAATAGATATAGATAGGTATTGGTCATTAGAAACTTAGTATGGTACCACCACCAACAAAATACAAACCAAGATTTTTTTTTTAAAACTTTTTTTACCTTCGAAATACTCGTCCAACGTCGAGCACTGGCCATTTCATAGCTCAAAACACGACCGCCTAAAACTAAGGCTTGGTCAGAAAATTGAATCATTTGTATACTTACAGATGACAGTAAGTTGATGCGGAGAAGAAGCTGCCGTGAAGATAGGGGTCTCTAGAGACACCTCGCACCAGTACAAGCCCGTAGCGCTCGGCTCCAAATTATCGATTGTAACAGAGTTTTCAGTTGCTAAAGACATCTGGAAGTAAAATATCTATTGTGAAAAGAGGTCCAGCACTTTGTAAAATCCTTGTGAGTTACTAAGATATTATGAAATTAAATATGAACTATCAATATCGCCTTTGTGTGTCTTACTGCATTTGTATGGTGGTATGTATCATTAGTAAGTCAGGTACTTAAATCCTTTTAGTGATATGAAAACAAAAACGATGAAAATGTATTCGAAACCGGGTTTAACAAATTATGAAGAAGAGTAGTACAAACTAGTTTTACTTTTAGCCCTTCCGCAAACACCGCAGTGACTGAACCAACATCAGTTTTGTATTAACTTATCAACCTTGAAGGCTTATTTGTTAGAAGTTCGGTGATATGACAATAACGTACAAAAACTCTATCCAAACTACCCGCTTCCGCCTAACTAGTTCCTATTGTAATGGAAATATCCCATTATGCTCGAACTTTCCTCCTTTAAAAGCAAAATCGTTTTGCGTTCGAATACTTTTTGTTACCGAATGTTTGTTCCAAACGTGGCCGAGATCTTGAAGCCCTTCTCGAGTGTGGAGCACAAATTGGCTTGGTAAGGACCTATCTTGAAATTGGAAGACAATTTCTGAATATCATTAGTGTGTAGAATCCCATCCAATTTACTCGTACCACACTTGTTTATAAGCCTAGCTAGGGTATACGATAGCTTTCATAAAACCCTATCTTACCTACTCTTTGTTCCTTCGTGTAGAAGTGGGGGTATAATAACAGGCGCTAAGCCACCGCTTCGTTTTGTTGCTATTTTTATCAATATGGCACTTCAGCTTGCGGAATTCCCGCAATTCAGTTTCAGTATGTGGTGCTTTTATCTCGCGTGGAAAGAGACTTTTATTTTATTTGCTACGTTCCAGCAAACACTTAGTTTTACTATTATTAAAGCATGTTAAAACTCTTTAAACACTCACAATATTTACTTAGAATTACAAAAAATCCATAAATTGGTAGAAATTCCAAGCTTACTTTTTTTTCTAGAAATCCCTACTAGCTACTTCGTAGCATACCTACTACGGCTAGTATTATATGTTCTGTGCTACGGCGTAGTAACGACGATTTTGTAGAAGTCTCTATCTCAGTGACATTTATTGTAAAACCTTTTGAGAATACACACCATAGCGTGATATTTTTTCCTAAGATGGAGAATATCCAGGAAATTACGATGTTTTTATTCAACCCGATGAACACCCTCAAAAAAACTTACATTGAGCTTGCCACCAGCGAAAGTGTAATTTGTGAAAGGTGGCACCCGCTCCCTCACATACTGCAGGATCTTGGTCTCGCTACGCAGGAATTCCACTTTGTACAGAAGCTGTGGTGGCACCTGGTGAAGACATTGCAGCGTCACGGAGCCGCCGCGGGCCACCCAGCTCGGCGCTGTTATTCGGACATCCACGTCCGTCGCTTGCGCATCTCCTGCGAAACCAAATTTTGTTTTTGACTCAGAATAAAAAAAAATCTGATATAATTCCGAGGCATATCTTTGACATTGAGTATTACTATGAGGTAACTTTTGGTCCAGTGGCGTCCTCCTATTTTAAAATCTAAAACGGCGTTTCTGTATAGCAACTATTATAACTTTAGTATTTTTTTGTAGGTGTGTTTTGTCGTTGATTATTTTAAACTTTACATAGTTAATTCTTCAATCGCTAGCTATAAAATCGAAAATGTCAAAAATGTGAGGAGATTATAAAAACAAAATTTATTTCATAGTCTTTTAACACTGCAAGATTACATTATAAATAAAGTAGACAGTGGGTGATTGGATGGTTCAGTATGTGAATCTTCGTTTGGATGAGTTGTTTAGTGTGTATGTTTATTTTAGTAGTTTTTTTTTGTGTGCAGTTGTTTACTTGCATAAAAGCCCTGGCTCACCATAAAGGGTTATGAACACAGCTTAGGGAAGTCAATTTTCCACCCAGTCAGACGTGAAACGTGAACTGAACGCTTCTTTTTGCAACAGGGTCACGTGGCAATCTCAATAAAGCCTCGCTCTTGTCATAGATAGAGCCTGCGGTAACTGTTTGAATAGAAACGCTTTGTCATAGCTGCCATTTATAGATTGATCGTTTGTTTCCACGATATTTTATGTTTTTATTTACCTCCGATTGAAACGAAGAGTATGATTTTTCAGGCTTTGCTTAATGTCATTCCTTCTTTTTGATACAGCTATAATTAGGCCGTCATCGCTTTAAACCTCCACTCCAGTTGTTTTTTTGTAAGAATTTTGTTCATAATATTTTTTTTGTAAGAAAGGTGCAAAAGATATTTTTTGTAAAATTCTTACTGAAACAAGGAAGCCATCATTCTTGGCAGCATTCACGGACAAGACGATAACTTCCCCACCCTTATTAAAAACTTACCACAATATAAATTGTTTTCCTGTTTTTAGAGACAAAGTAATTTAGGCGGCTACGTTTTTTGCCAAACCCCGTTATCCAATAATTTAAGGGACCCACGTATTTAATATAGATTTAGGTGTGATTTGAATAGGAAGCGGAGAATGCATTATCTGTCTTATCAGCGATCCCTCCCGGTAGTCTAGGAGCTAGTTTGTAATTGTAAGGCAGTCTGATTTTCAAGATGTACCTACTCAAAAAGCTTCTGAAGTATTATACATAATATCAACCTGTAGAAGTCTGATGGACATAGATGAAAAATCGCTTTCAGCGATAAGGCCGCCCATTGTACTATACAAAGTTAGTTTTAAGATTTGTACGTACCATACCCTTGTGCAATAAAGTATTATCTATCTATCTATCTTTCTATGAAAGTATTTACATTGATCTATTTTATACAGCAGCTCAAAATGAGATATAGGTTAATAATATTCTGTTATAGTAGCAAAGGTACACGACTACTTACGAAGGTTTGATAAAATACCAAATCGTATTATTTTTACAGAAGAAAAACTTGAAGTAAAATTCGAACGATAAAATAATATTCTGAATTTTCAATGCTCACTCCCGAAAACTTCAAAAGGTTAAAATACTGAACATAGTCACCAATATTAGCTAATATTCTTTTGAAACCAACTGTGTGAGCACGGAAAAGAAAGCAGTTCCATAAATTTTTGCCAAATAGGTTTGTAGAGATTGCATTTTGGTTTTTGAGAGTTTTTGTTTTTATTACCAAGTCTTTCTATTTGTGGAAATATTCACGAGATCTGAAAGAACATAGTTTGTAAAGTGCGACCAGGCGTGCTTCAAGCTATTTGCTTCACCAACTGCATCTAATTAGATAGTTGGTTGGGTTTCCTCTAGAAAATTGAATCTTGAACTAAAAATATATTTTTAGATGAAAAAGTTTTTATTAGAACCTAAAAATACCTTGTCGTTTTTACCCTTAATACAAGCCTAGAGAGTTTTCTGTCTTTTCCGATCGGACGAAACGGACTCAGCTCACTTGCTTATTAGTGGTTATTATAACCAATACAACATTGTAGAGTCGTAAAAGGTCGTAAACGCAACGCAAGTTCAGTCTTGCTGCGACTCGTGTACGTCCTTAGTGGTGGTAAAGCAAGATTCTCTTTAATTAATATTCATAATAGACGACACAGGGAGGCTGGGACTTTACGAGGCGGTAACTCAACTTGCGTCTTGCTAAATGAATCATGAGCCCTAATTAAAACCTGCGAGATATTTGAATAATATTCGGCCAACTCAATATTATTATACACCACTACCTGTAAATAAATCATGATCTGGCTTTTAAGTACCTTAAAGCAACATAATTTATATTTTACGTAACTTGGTTTTGATCCATATTGGGTCCTAAATCTCTTTTCTTGACTCAAGACTTTTTTAGGCTTGTTCTCGACCACAACCAGAATATACTTTCATAAACCCACGTCGAATGGACAATGTAAAAAAAGTGGAGACGACACGTGCGTCATTCGTCATTTTTCTCGCCTCGCTTGAATATTTCCAACAAAGATTTGCACTTAGTACCACACTGGTACTAAAACATTATTTCAAAAAAGCCGTACTATAAAGTAAAGTAATCTACTACTTAAATTGATTCACATATTGTAACTCTTGAACTCCAGACTAAAGCTGTTTTTTATTGTTCCAGTCTCCCAGTGTGTTTTAAAACGTTGAAACTTAAAAAGGTGTTGGACTAATGAGCGCCATGGTTCTCATAATCGTGCTACAAGTCATTTGTCTACTTTCCACAATGGAAGCTCTTTGTAAGCTTTGAAATATTCGTTTGTTCCGTGCGAAGCTAAATGGACATAAAAACTGTTAAATATTGTTCAAGTTGCCGTAATTTATTGTGCTTTTATATAACAAAAAACTTTCTTAACAAATTAGCAATGAAAAAATACTCATGACAGTAATTTTTCATGAGTATTTTTTCATTGCTAATTTGTAAATTTATCTCAGTATTTATTTAACATTCAGTATATAATATATATAATAATAATAACCGTATTTTGTTGGAAAAGGTTACCCGGAACAAACTATTAGCCAACAGTTGCGCTGCCCTATCTCAGCAAGAAGTACTGCATAACTATATTTTAACATCATCTTTCCATCTCTATATCGATTAAGATTCATTCAAGAATCACAGACAAATTATAATCGCTTTATCACAGCCCTAGGTGTTTGTTCCCGACTAATTTACCGGCTGGCGTCCGGCCAGTCTTCGCCGTCCGGAGATGGTGTTGGTGTCCACGCCGGATGTTTCTAGGCAAGGGTTCCGTTTGTACTTTAGAGACGTGCCAGATGTTTTCTTCAACTTTTTAACGCTTTCTTTTTATTAATAGAGCAATAACACTTACTATTGTCATAGACGTCGTAGTATTATATGATCTGTACTATCGTAAATAGACAGATGGACTCCTATCATATACTCTTACTCCTGTCTCATTTTGACATTAAAAAACCATAAGAGACAAATAAAAAATGTATTAGATCAATGATAAAAATATTTATTAGTCACGTTACTTTATTGTGATGTGTGTGCCCATATATTTTGATTAGTTTTGTGGACTTGTACTGGTATAGGATTTTTTACATTCAGAAAAACAACTTTACACACATTTATTCCAATGGCTCACACTTTATGTTACGACCTAAGTATTATTAGTTAAAATTCCACCAAAATTAAACAATAATACTCACAATAACACAAGAAAAACTATTAAAATAAAAATGCTATGTGTTGTTTCAAAAAATGTGAAAACTCCTAAAATAATATCAAATTGGACTCTGTAAAACTTGACGTAACGTCGATGAACGTCAATGTTCCATTTGCTACTGCAACGTCCATGTGGCTTAGCCTAACTTTACCGATCTTTCACCACAGATTCTAACTTTCCCAGCGACTAAGTAACACCACTAAGTACCGTCTTAAATTGACATTCCTAAGTTTTGGCTGCAAAAGACATGATTGGGACCTTTATGTTTTGGTTTAAAGTTCTTGCATAAAAGTTCTTATTGCAGTGATTATACGAAGTTATTTTGAATAACGTTACAAAACGTAAAAGAATTTTATTATAAAAATAAACAGTTACACTACTCGTTTTAATGGCTTCGGTTATGTTCAAAGTGGATAAATCCAGCGCACAGTGTTGGGTATCGCAGCAAAACGCTAACGACATCCGTCCTAGAACGTCCTGTGACGTCACACTTTAGCACCGGATAGTCTTGGAAAGAAATTGTATTATGGACCGTGGACAATACAATCTTTGTACACTGATGCAGTGCGGGTAATTTTGCAATCTTTGGCAATGTTTGCAACGTTTACCTAGTAAGTATCGATCGGATTGAAAAAGCGTATTATTTAGTTTCAGAAACCCTGCTAAATTATCGATGGAAAATATCAATGTTACATGTCTATTAGTCGTGAGTGAGAATAATTAGTAGAACTTTATATCTGTGCCACAAAAGCAAAGCCGCGGGCAGAAGTTCATTTGAAAATGTACAGTCCATCCTGCAACTTCGCTCTAACGCTAGTTATTCTATTTCATCCACTTTCATCAGTCGCTTGCGTAATGTAGACCTTTACAGAACAAACAAAACAGTGCTCTATTTAGTAAGCAATGTTCGTATTTACCGGAGCCTACAAGTTACATTTTCAAATATCAAATTGCGAAATAAAAAAATAAATACGGATCAATATTGCTTTTGTATGAAGAAAAACGGACTAGTGACTTTGGTGGTAAATGGCAATATGCCGCTTATCGTGATTTCACACAAAAACAGTTAAAGTCTGATTCGGCTCTACGTTTTTTTCTCGAAAATCGAAGGTAGTAAAGATCAAGGTTTACGTATGAAAAAAAAATGATTCTCAACTCGCCTCTCGATTTTCTAGGATAAAACTAACTCGCGACCGTTCTCCGGCAGATATAAATCAGACAATAGACATAGAATAGATATAGGCAGGTATTATACTTGCTCGACACCGGATGACAGAAGACTTGCAGATAAATTGGTTGTAAAAAAAGTCAATCTTAGACAACTAGGTCAAAGATAGCATAAGAATTTATGCATGAATTTATTAGAAAACTTGCAACGTTCGATAAAAATGCGATCCATCACCGATGTGTTTTTGGATCTTTTCAAGCAAGAAGCTATGTTATGGTAAGCTTTATGCGACCGCTGCAAAATGCTTATATCTTACTACTATCAAGTGGCAGAAAAAGGCTCTTTGAGATAGTTTTAGAAATATTAAAAATATTTATGAAAATATTTTTCGTAAACTGTTTACTTAATCTGAAACGACATTAATTTTACTTTTCCAGAATTAAAAAGTGTGGAAAGAATTTCAGCATCATATTTTCACTCGTCTAAAGTTTAATTCTAATGAGGTTGCACCTGCACAGAAACTAAAGTCGTCTTGAGCACGAAAAGTAACTTGACACATTAAAATGTTAACTTCCTAAAATGGATTTTTTACCGCCCCGTTCATAATCTACGTAATTGGACCTAAGTAACAAGTTTATGAAACTGCTGTGGCTTTAACAAACGTGCAACTATATTGGAAAACGCAAAAAATACTTCTTTGCTTTGGTATGCTTTTATGGGGCTGGTTATACAGAGATAGCGTTTGAACGTTTAGGCGTGGGCGTAGTGTGAGCGTAGACGAAGTACGCAAATGAGGAAAAGTGACGGGACGTGGGCGTTGTGAAATGTGATGAGTGACGGTAGCATAGTGGAGGTGTTGTGTGCGATACCGGAAGGGTAACCGTTCTCCGTTACTTGGGCGGTAGTACTTTTGTACTAAACAAAAGTTATATATAGAAAGAAAAAAAATCATGCCGAGTACATTAAAATTTGACTCAGCCCAATAGTAGGATTCGATAAAATAAATAAAAATAAATAAATATTCACGGACACTTAACCCAACGCCTTCTAGTCCCAAACTAAGCAAAGCTTGTACGATGGAAACTAGAAGGCTGATAGAATACATACATACATTTTTTTTTAGGTTATAAAAAAAGATAGATAGGTTTAAAAAAGTAAAAAAAAATTTGGCGGTAGGTATACGATTGGATTGGATATTAATTTGTATTTTTTTAAATGTACTACATACTCATTATATGTATTTATATCAATAACCATCTTTTTGTATGAGCCAGAGATATTTTCTTTCAGATTACTGTAGTATCGTTTTTACCTGTAGTTCTCGTTACTCCCAGAGGTTGCAGCAGCAGCTGATCTAATTATGTCAGCCCTCTCCTGAGGATGTTAATTAGAACGTTTACAGCATTTGAAACTAGGGCGCTGGGGATGACCTTATGGAGACAAAATGGAAATGCAAGTGGGCTATTTTACACCAGCTTTTTTTTACTTTATTTGGATTTTTATTTCTCTTGAATTTTTAACTAGACATTTTCACTAGTGATTTTTTTTGTATCTTGATAATTCTCAAAGCAAAAACTTGACGCGTAGGAAGTAGAGAAACCTACTTCTTACGCGCAAAGTTTTTTTTTGTAACGTCTAAAGCTCATTACATTCACCTGAAGTCAAGTCTGTTAAAGTGTAGGTAGTTTTTGATTTATCACACTATTTAATATAATAGTTTATTAAGAACAATGTACAGTATGCATTAGGTACAAATTATATGAATTGCATATACCAAATAAAGGACCAAACCGCCCTTTGATTTGATAACTTGAATACATAGCGTGTTAATGTATGAATTTGAAGCAGGTAAGGAATTTATTTTTCAATATATTAACCAATAATTAATGCATCAACATAAAATAATAATGTGAATCCGAAACCCGACCCTGGGGTGTGTTGGGTATGGTAATAACTGAGGGTTTAAGGCTGGGGAGGAATTGTACTAAGCGGTCGGTCGTACATACATCGAGGTGAGAACACTACTCCCGCAATTACCGAGATTACGACCCGCAAGCCCTTTGGTAACACGATGCCCTGTTTACAAACTCAATAGTTATTACAATCGATTAGTTTGTCACTGGGGTTGAAAACGTCTTCTTCATCGCGTTGAGTTTTTTCCACTTCTTGGTGCCCCTACAGTCTACAATGTCCTTTATTTTTCCGTTGCTTTTACAAATACTTGGAAAAAATTACAAGTATCAAACTACTCGCGGCTGTCTATTACTAACCTACCAAATACTCTGTCCACCTAGTTGGATGGTTAATATATATTTGAGTGACAAGTAGAATTTAGGAATAGAAATAAAAACAGTTGGTATATTTTGCACGCAGTTAGAAATGTCGTTGCTTTAAAAACCTGAACCTACAAAAGTACGTGTGATCGATGCCTAAGGTCGTAATTTTGACGGAAAATATTTTCACAGTCCTGAAAGCAAATGTGTAATAGACCCTACGAAGATAGCAAAACGAGATTGGTACCATGACGTCGTACCGAGGAAATAGCCCATAAGATAAGCATGTCATTGAAAGAGAGTAAAAATTGTGTTCTGGATCTTGAAGTAGGTTTTTAGAATTTTTGATATAAAGAAAATGATATATAAAGAATCATCCGTTACTTTGCAAAAAAATGAAAATCCTATTATGCAAATGAGTGGGCTCGATAAGAATAACCCTAAAAAAATCAAATCGGTACTGTGCATATAAAAGTAAATTTTTATTCAATATAAAAAGGAAAATCTTATTTTTATACTCAAAAGAAAATCTAAAAGCCCGAACTAGCCCACCGTTACATCATTATCAATTAATCAATATTGTTTACACCGAAAAACAAAACCGAACCAAATTATGATGTCCAATTTGTTTGAAAGGGAATTCGTGTAATCAATCGAGGTGCTTTTGAATTATGTACGAAGTCTGCTTTTAGTCCAAAGTTTGACGTGTTGTTTTTATATAAAAGTGCTTATCAGAATTTATCCAATAACCAAATTCAGTAAATGGGGTGTAAACGCGAAAAATATGATAATTGCAATTGTAAGTAACGGTAGCGCGGCAATGACAGCACGACGAGCAGAGTGTTGCCGAGTCACCACGCAGTGTGTAGGTCAGATACGTCACTGTTACGATATGTTTACGGTCGTCACCTCCTGTTAATAAAACTGTTTGATCTTGCGTGAACCCTTGGGCTCAATTATATGCTATAACTGGGGTCATATTATTGACTAATTAACACGCAAACTTTGCGTAGTGTATAATTGATAAGGAATATAATTTGTGGTAAATTAGGTTATTGCTGACTGTGATTGACCTATTTACCTGAGTTCGAAATAAGTTGACAAAAACTTCAACTATGTGTGTATTTGTGTTGGTGTAGCTCAGTTGTGGCAAGTTACCGAATATTCTTATGTAAGCTTGGATTAATTATTAATTAAGCTTACAACACCAAAGATATTTATTAGCAAGCAAGCAAGCTCAAATGAGTTAGTGACCAACTCTGGTGTCTGAGTTTTTAGGCCGCCTTAAGGCCTCCGTCATGGCTTAACGACTGCTAGAGCCGGGACCGACAGTTTAACGTGCCTTCCTAAGCACAGAAGCGCTTAGATGTAAATGCCACTAGCGGTCAGCCATCCAAACAGACAAGATATTTTATTTATGTATAACTATAATGATGCTGCCTTAATTATTTATTTAATTCGTTCAAAATCACGATGAATTTCGCAATCTAGTAAAAGCATAACCCCATACAGTATTAAGAAAGATTTCTATTCCGATTGAGGTCGCCGATATCAACTATTCCGATATGTTACGCGGTTCGCTAAGCCTTGCAGCTGACATGTAACCGCTTCTGCCTCGGGCTCGGTACGTCCTATTTTATTCATTGACATGAACACAATTATATTGTATCCGGAAATATATTTCGAGTGCATGGATATGAAACTATTTGTGATACAAGCTAGTCCTTATCCGCGGGGGTTTGTACTATTTTGACATCGTTTTTTGGAACTGTAGTTATTTTCATGAGATTTTTACTGGAGGTAATTGGCTGCTCTAAATGCTAATGTGAATGGTTCCCAACTTATAGTAATACTTCACTACAATTGTAGTACAATATTCAGCATTTAATTATTCAATATTATGGGTCGACGACATCGTAAAAGTCGCAGGAAACACCTGGTTGCGGCATGCACAAGACAGAGGAGGATGGCATAACATGAAGGAGGCCTATACCCAGCAGTGGGTGATACCGGGCTGAGATGATGATGATGATGATGATTACAAAGTTCAGGTGAACTAAATTTTGGTATGGAGAATTATCAGTTATGTAACCTTCCCGCTAGAGGCGCTGCTCAAATCTCTATACAAAAATTCATTTGTGCTAAAGATATTAGTATAAAAAAATCCATTTATAAACTATTTTTAATTTTGTTAGCTGTGAGGGATAACCTACCTTTCTCGTTGACTGAAGTAAAGTTAAACTTAATTTCAGTCTTGTCCTAATTTTACGAAATTCTGCCGAGCCCTTTAAAATGTTAAGTGGAAGGGTAACTTTGGAGAGATTTTATACATTCCTGTTTTACGATGAAGATTATTATAGAGCTTCAGTTATTAGTTTTGGTACAAGTGACTTGATGGCCTTTATTTAAGAAACACTTTGGTTTATAGATACAGTTTTAAATCAAGTATATTTAGTAATTTTAGACAAATATGACTCGTAGTCATTATCTTTGCTTAGTTTCTCATACAAATCTGGAGGCATTAGAATATTCTGTAAGATTCTTCTAAACTTGTCTAAACTTGTAAATAAAATTCAAAGGCACCCTATATTATAATCTTCGTTGTTTTCTAGAACTGTCCTTTATATTATTCTCTATAAAAAACTTACCTTTTGCAACACAGAAGAGGAGGGTTATCCAGAGTCTCCATGTCCTCCGCTGAGATTGCACCATCGCCCTCTTTGTTGTAGCACTATAACTTAAACTCATCTACAGTTTAGTGAAATCACAAAGTGTTATTTATTTGGAACATGTTTTGGCTTCCACTTTCACAATCTGGCAGCTTTTCACTTCATAGTTTATTTTTAATTCACGTTTCTTGCGTTATCAAATCTACAGAAATTACAGGCAAAATATGAAAATTTCAAGCTGACACTATGAATAGAGTGAAATGTAAAAATAATACGAATGATGCTAGGTAGTATAATGATAAAAAATAAACCCGTTTCTTTAGTAAAAAAATTACTTTTGTACTATAAATTGAATTCATCTTTTTTTTATACAATATTGGTTACCGTTTGACCACAATATCACCTGATGTTAAGCGACGATGTGATCGACGATGTAGCACGATAACCTAGAAGATACCTATTCACTCTTCTCTTGAAAACTTCCAAATTATAGTCATTCGGGAACACAGACGCTAGCAACGAGTCATCTTACAATGTCTTGTAAATCTCTGTAATTACATTTACATATTTTGTTTTAAAATCCATGCTTCAATTCCTTAATTGAAAACTGCTTCTATTTCGTAAATATTTATAGTACCTACTATCCTATTTCAGCCCGGGTCGCTATCGTTGTTCTATTTCTAAATCACTTTCACACAAAAACGTACCGTCATTATTTCACTTCCAATCGGACACACTTCCGTAATCACCATTAGGACAAGGGGCATATTCGCAACAAATGTCGTCTCTTTCGAATATTTGTCTAATGTGGACGGAGGGGTCGGGCTTATCGCCCACATCAGTCCCGACATGATAATAAAGGGTTTCGACCCTACGCGACATTTTATTCAATGAACATCCAATATATCTCCGAGTAAATGTTGCCCCATCCCCTGCTTTTTCTCGCTGTAAAAATACCTTTGTTTATCTGTAGACTTTTGTGATTGAAATCGGCAGTAGTTCAAAGTTTGAAGATTGAAGATAAAATCCATTTAGTATTTACCTATCAAGTTTTAAAGATTGTAATTTTTTTTAATTGAAAACTATTAGCGCCAATTACGTACCTATAGCATACAAAATTGATACATTATATGCCTGTAATGTACTACTATATTATTATCAAGCTAAGATTGATAAACGACTTATTATACAACGCCGCCAACTATGTATTTCCATATCTTTACTTATTTAGCAAAATAAATCAAATTGGATCCATAAAATGAGTTCCAGTATAAATGAAACGAGCATTTTGTATAATCGTGACGTCAGCGTGTAAACGTCGTGATTGTGAACCATTTATCAAAGGTTTTCAACCGGCTCTGAAGCGGTGATAAATGAACTTCAACTTGGCTTCATCTTGTAAACAGAGCATCGAAGGCAACATGTTAGATTTATGCCCTAGGGTTCTAGTTATGGGACATTATGTAAATGTATCATATGGTACCCCGTGGATTAACATAACTTAAGCTTATAGTGTTAGAACTCTAAGGCTATTGTTTAGTCGTATTAAATAAAAGTGGCACAAATTAAGTTTAGAAGTGAAATTTCCGAAGGTTTCACCAAAAAGTATTACCCGTAACCACTAATAATATAGTACTTTTTATGCAATTGCTGTGTACTTCTATTTTCTAATAAGCATAACCCAATAAAATATTACTTTTTCTTAAAAAGTAGACAACACACGATATAATGCCAAAAAACTAATAAAACTGTTTAGTCAAAACAGTACATGAAGCGGATATCTAAAATTAGCTCTATTCATTTAATAGAATCAGAATTTAATAACGTACCAAAAATTATAACACAAATCGCAACCGCTCACCGCATTTATCGAAATTGAAAAATCTTTTCCGTAGAAAATGCATTCGTCATTTCAGCGATTCCAATTGCCTCTAGACAGAGCGTTGGAATTCGTATGAATTTTTCATATTATGTTGCCTTGAATGAATTTACAAGAGCATGTTTAGATTTAGTCGTCAGCGCTCTACTCGATTTGCAAAAATAATGGCTGGTATGGAATTTTGCGGTCCATAGATAAATTTATAGCAAATAAAAATCATTTACGGAACAGGAATATACGGTACAGCTACATATTCTAAATGCCAACGCTTTATGGTATACAAAAGTACATAATAATTTACAATGCTCTGAGTAAGATAATAAGGGTTCTCTCCAGCATAAAACCGAAAGTCTCAAATCGTAGTCCATAAATCAAAAACGTTAAGAAAATTTCGCCAAATGCGGCGTTGATTCATCATAAACCACTTTTTCTTCGACTTTTTATTATACCTTCTGCGGCACAACGTTTTCTGTGTACAGATGCATGCACATCAAAGCACTTTGTAGGTCAATTGTGAAATTTTGTTGATTTATTTGAGCGTTAGGGCGTAGCTACACTGAAATAACTGAACACGATTCCATTAGTACCTTCCATTTCGGAAAATTGAGCTGTGCATAATCTCAATGGCGAGTAATTTTGGCATGTTGATTGCAAATTGCTTCTTGCATTAAACGTTTACTTACACCAAATATTGCGAAGCGTAGCTTGATGGATGCTTTTCAAACACCACGTTGGTTTTTTCACAAGTTAAACTGACTAATTATAAACTAAACTTAGTTCCACGATTTCTGTAAAGCTATTTTTCTAGCTCCAGACTTTCAGCTCGATTTACCTAGGTTTATAGAACTAATTAGCTAGAAATGTTGGTTTAGACGTTAGATCACAACAAATTGATAGTGCAGCTGCACCTTTAGAAAGTAGCTTGAGGCTAGCAGCTGTTACTCAACTAATTAACTTTGAACTAAAATACTCGAGCCTGCCACGTAATTATTCTTGAAATTCACTTTGGCGTAGTTTTAAAACTATTTCCAATAAACTTTGGCTGGATCTTTTTCAACCAAACCACTACCTTTTTAATTACTTTAAGTAGTCATGAAATCGTATCGTAGGAAACAATGCTTGACTTCAAAGGACTTACAACAAAAAGTTTCATTTATTTTGAGATTGATTCATAAAAACTCAAAAAGACAACAAAGACGCTAAAAGACGGATGCTAAAGAAATTGAAATGTAAGACATCTCTTTGATAAATCATTAAATGCAGAACGAAATGAAAAAAACTGAAATGAAAAATGAAATAGGACGTACGCACAGAGGAAAATATATTTTGTCAAATCTCTACATTTTCAAGGACCATGAGATTAAAACAGTTGGGGCTGATGAAGTACTATATTATGCTTACACTAGCTGCTACCGACACCTATACAATACCAACATGTTAGTGACTCGAATATTATATCAGTGCTTGCGTCGACGCGGTGTGAAAACGTCATAATATGAGATTAGCTCTCATGTCGTGTAGGTTACGAAACCATTGGTACAATTCATCAAACATATTAATTTAAAACAATATAATTGTAACCTATTAAACATTAGTGACTATTGTCCTGGTCACAATAATGCGGTCAGCGAGTTCCCAACGGCATACATTGCTGTCTAACATTGTTATTCAGAACGAATTAATTAATTTTACTTCAAATTACTGTCTATAATAGTAATGACGCCAACGTTTTGTAATATTTAATTTACAATCTGTCCAAAATAAAATTACTTTTAAAGATAAAACTTTCATACAAAATATTCTATGTAACGATAAATTTTAATGTTCCCAAGGCTAAGCATATAGGTACGTTCTGAGATCGTATATGTATCGAACCAAGTCAGGTATTTCTAAGAACGTTTGACTCCCCATATTTATCATAGGATACAAACTTGTTATAAATAGCCTATAGATTTTTATTGTTATATCTTTTTGTAATATTGTATAATGTTTTTTGCTAGTCTATAGAATAACGCCTTGGAGTAATCTGTAGTTATTTCATTATGAATTGAATTTGAATTTGTTGAAATCTAAAAACGATTGAGATAAAATGTAATACTTTATAAGAGTCGGATACTTACGTATTAAACAGAGAAAATCTACAAGCAAAATTAAGTAAAGAAAAACAATGCTTTGAAATATCCGTCATAATAACGCGGAGTCTTCCTCGCTTTGAGAAAGCATTTTTCATTTATTTCTTCATTATACGGTACAATAGAAACTCGAATGGTCACCATTTTCTCATTCGCCGTAAAGCTTGAGTTTCTGTGTAAATCTATAAAATACATGGGAATGAAAATGAAACTTCGTAAACAAGATCCCTCATAGTTACACTACTTACAAGTTCATAGTGCAATATGTTCTTGTATTGAAACTAAAATAAAACGGTTGTGTCGAGCTTGTCTTTCAAATTGCGGAGAAATTTGCTTTTGAGAAACAAAAGAGAGTGACTTCCAAGACTTTGTTTTTTTTTGTAAAGGTGGGTCCACATCTGATCTGAGATGTGGACCCACCTTTATCCAATTTTAAAGAACTTTCAGTACTTTTTTCCATGCTTTTTGTACACAATTGTTTTATAACTTGGTTATTTTGCAACTGAAGGAATTTTTGCTTTTTTTGTCGTGTTGGAAAGAAATGTTTTGATTTGTAGCATATTAACAAACTACGTGAAGTGTTATCTAAGTACAATTAAAGTTTTAATTCGGTTTTATTTATAAAAATAATTTATTGTTAAAAAATTTAATAGTTATGCTTTTTGTTTATGATTTGATTCTAAGTCCACTTTTTTTTCCCATCGAGCCCACTGGTTGGCCGGATTGTGGGCTCGATGGGAATAAGTCCTATATACTAATAAAGAGGTATTTTATTGGTCACATTTGTATCATGTTTATTCCAAAAACGCTTTATGCTATATTGTATTTATTTATATGACAAAATACATTGAAATCAGTTTGATTTGATTGTTCTCCCCTTGGCGTTCGTGTTATTAAACCGCACTAGTATTTCGGTCGGGTCTCAGTAATAACCTCCATCCGAATAATTACTTCTAAAACTGGTATCCCTTTGAATTAAACGAACTAAACGGGTGCTGCTTTTATCTAAATACAATGTCGGTACCAGTGACATTTTATAAAGGATCTAGCATTTACCAAAACTAAACCTTTGACAAAATACTTCCTTTTTAGGGTGACGTCAGTAGTGGGAGACCGTTTACACATCGTTGAGTATAGTGGCAAGTCATAACAAGTTACACTACTGATAACGTCTTATAAATTAATGAAAAGTGTGCTCACATCAGCGTTTAAAAAGCACAATTTTGCCATTATTTTCAGGATGTCTATCGCCAAGTCCATTGTCCAAAATGTCAATGGTTAGAACAGTAAAAGTGCAAAACGAATTTGGAATTTACGTAAACCCTCACGAACATTGTTGTGTTGAAAATAAAGTGGTGAACTCACTATGCATTTTACGACCGTCATTTATTTGTTACTGGAATGTTTTGTATTTGTAAACCAACACAATGTAATGTGGTATGTGCCTAATAAGAATTATCTATTTTATTTAAGTTGAAAAGTAGAACACTACGTGGCTCTACGTCGTAGCTTACGCAGTGCTACGGCGTAGCTTGTGTAGAGCTACGTCGTAGCACGTACGCAGCGATCAATTGCAAGGTTTTCTTTATTTTTTCCCTTCAGCTATAGGGATAGTTTGTTTGGTCAATAATTTGGTACCGAGAACAATGTTTGTCTGTTCACTACAAGTTCTTTTCCAGCTTCATTTATTAAAAAGTTTCTTGCACAATTACTACGGTCCTTAGTTTACTTGTTTTATTGTACAGAAAAAATAATACACAAGCAAACTTAAGTTAGCAAGTTACTATTAGCGCTAGCTAGTATTAAGCACGTTTTACTAGTTAATTTGTTAAATTTAAACTGTTCCATGTGTATTTTGTAAATATTGTAAATAATGTATTAGTTGTAATTTTCTTTGTGAATAAAACTCGTTAATTTTAAAAAATATAAAAAATATTTCATCGGTTTCAGTTTATTTTTTTTTATTATCTTAACAACACATTTCACTCAGAATGAGATTATATTTGTATAAAGTACCTACTTATGTGGGTAAAAATAACAAAGCATTCAAATGTCACAAATAGATTGTAACTGTTTTGATACCTATTTCATTAGTTTATTTACATCTAAAATTTGTGAAATTATTTATTTTTGAATCACTCTTCAAGTTTACTTTGACAAATTAACGTGATCGTTGTACACCCGTCAATAAGTAGGCTTTTAAGGTAATGAGCAGTATGTAGTGCTCTCGATCATGAAAGGCTGGTTTCCAGCGCCACTCGACAGGACTCAATTATAGTACTTACTCTTAAAAGTTTTCATCACTAAAATGGAGCTGCATTTTTGAAATTAATAGTTTTTGTAGAAATTTGGATGGTTTTAGTAGCTGAATGGCTGTTTGCACACTGCCATCTATTAAAACCTTATTTTTAATGGCATTTTGTTATTTTAACATTACAATGTCGTGTCTAGTTTTTAATTTAAATAGTTTATTGTCAAGTCAATAAATTCTATGGCATGATATCGGTGGAAAACTTATTTCTATATTATTATCTACACTATAACTACATCTATCTAAATATATAAAACTCGTTTGATGCTGACTGACAATCAACGCACAACCTAATTTACCTATAAGGTATGAAATTTGGAGAGTAGTATCCTTACATAGTGTAGAGGTCCACTTATAAAAGAATTTTGAAAAGTCACACTTTAAAGTATCTAGAACGCGAGCAACGCCGCGGGCGACGGCTAGTTTTTAATATATTTACTATTTCTAAACTTTATTGGTTAATCAGAAAAAATAATAATTTTAATGCTTGTTTTCGGTTAATTAGTCGGAGTGATCGATGAGAAAATAGCTATCAGATTACCACACAAAGCGACCGCCAATCCATTACCGAATTCACAGTTTAATCAAGCATGTTGCTGCAGTATACCAACCAATAGTTTCAACTCTATTTTCGTGTGTGTAAACACTGTTTTGTTATTCACTAGTGATGATGACAACACCCTGTAGTTTAAGTTTTATGAACTCTTTTTTCGTTACGTTTTGGTTGGGTTTCTAAACGACTACAATGCGTTAGGTTAAATTTATCGTTTAGGTGTAACTTACTGTAAACCCACTAACTTTTTGACCAATACAAAAAGCTAGTTTTACATAATTATACTCCTAGCTTAAACAAACACACGCCTCGTTAGTCAAAACTAACAAGGAACCAGGATCAGTCAATAACTCTCGACCGCTCAAATATTGGTATTCATTAAAATTACTTAGTTTACTTTGCGTTGTTATACTAAACGGTTTGGTTACATTTTAAGATTTATTTACTTATTTTGTAATTTGAAAGTAAAATAAACAGCAAAAGAATCTAAAAATATAACTTTATGGCTGGACTAGAACACGATTGAAATCTTTCAAGTGTGATCGTTGGTGTTAGTTCTAATTTTATCAGTACTAGGTATGTATTTTATTTTTACTACCCTCACTTGACTCTGTTTTTTAATAATGATACCTACTTATAAACGAGTTTTTTTATCGTACTTTTCTACAACTTTAGGTATCTGTATTCTTTTCCAGTTGGTACACCGTCGCAAGTGAACTAATATATAGTCCTCATACGATTTCCATCGGTAACTTTGGCTCCAACACGACATGGAACAATGCTCCCGAATTATCTTCATAAATGTTTAAAACATGTGAATGAACTTTGAGAAACTTCAGTACAAAGCTACTTTGCTTTTCATGTACCTTTTTAAATATTCAAAATTATCCTTCAAAGTACTTTCTGAGTCTCTTTGCATATACCTGAGATTGCCAAAGTAAGTATCATCAGGATTATACTTCAAAACATCGTTCACTGCACAAAGTTTTGAAAGCTACTAAAGCTTTTATGAACGCAAATGAAATACTTTCTCAGAATAACAAAACGATTTTCATGTTTTGCGAATATTTTGGTGTGAAAGCGCTATACTATGACGTGTGACGCTATTTAGTTTTTTTGTTTTTTTTTTGGTTTCATTTTCAGGTACCCTTATATTAGGTTTCCAAAAAAGCTGCCAAAATCGGCACCGTGATCATGTTATAAAACGTAAGAACTCTGTTGGTTTAGTTTTCATTGCTAAAGGAATTATTTTAAATGCTATAGAATATAGTACGTTTTGGCGAATGAAACTAGATATTTTGTCGTCAAAAACCTTTTAATCTTAACGAAAAATTTAATTCACCCGTAGTAAAACGCGCATAAGTTAAAAATTTATCAAATTTTCTCATCAAACTTTCTAGTTATACCACTCTATAAGCTAACAAAAGAACACAGTTTGAAATAGTGCACGTTTACCGAAACGTGAGTTTGAAACTGTGTAGTAGTTAGCACAAAGGTTCCCCAAACGGACCGCGAGTGACGACACTGTGATGACGCGCGTTTTTTGCTGCTTAGATATTTGGAATCTTGTGCCTCTAAAAAACGCCGCCCAGCAAAACTCATTCCAACATAGGACTACCAACCGGAAAATTACAAGGACAGAAGACATCAAAATACTTTCCACATAAATGTCAGCGCCACACAGGCTCACTATAATATCATTTACGAATTCAGAGCTTTGAATATAAATTGTGAGGGAATTCCAAACGCGCCTGTAATTCTATTTAGCGATGGCGGATTGAAACGTTTGACGGCCCTAATTTAACCTAATTAGGGTCGTTTACGCGACATTGGTGATTGTAAGCTTTGAGTTCAAAAGTTTTCTGATCTCTTTGTACTTTTTTGTGACAAATGGCCTATAATTTACGACTCGAGCAAAATGCTGGCTTGATGAAATGTGGTTTTTAATTTAGCACGTTATCGCTTATTCAATCTGGTACGAGATGCATTGTTCTATTAAACATTATAAGATGTAAATAAATGATTCAGTTTTTATGTCTATTTTTTGCGTGCTTCTGTGATTGTTGCATTTTACTTTAGTATCCATACATTTCATTCACGTACCCTACTACCAACTTTTTTATAAGCAAACGTTTCTATTTTTTTATGAGCTTCACGCTGTTCCTAAAAAGTTGAACTTTTAATTAAAAGGTAGTAAATCAAAACGGATGACATTTGAGTAGAACAAAATAAACGCACGAAAGTTTTCTAATTTAGGCGTTACGACCGGTCAATACTTTGACAAGCTCAGGTTTGTGCTGTAAAATAAAGATCCTTTGTTATTCCAACTTCAAAACAATATTTAGCTGAATCTAACAAAAGTAAGGCTACTTGCGACACAATGGGGATTTTTTTTACGTATACAATAAACACTGAAAAACGTAAAACACAAAACAAACGTTTTCAAGAACTAATTATTCGCATGGTTATTTTGGTTTATTGTCATAATCCCACTAAGTTGTCCCCACCAGTGGGGATTATGACAATCTTCAAAGAAATGTTGGTTTTTTCCCCACTATCCTGGCTGGTGGGGATTATGACAATAAAGATAATTTAGGTCTATTTTATATTATCACTTCTTCTATTTTGCGAAACTCTGAATTGTTTTGGGACTGCTCATTAGTAAATGATTCTGGCCTGCTTATTACTAATTCAAGTCGGCCGTTCAGCAGTAGTTTAGGCTAATCGATATATTTTTTGTGTATGGTAACAAACGAACAGTCGGGTGATTAGAGATTTTCGTCCACTTAGCGTGTAAAGTTGAAATTACCATCAGTAGCTTATTATCCCAATGTTCTCCATGGCGTCATGTTAGTTTTTGGCTACAGAATATAGATCTAGTTTGGGTGTAGGTACTTCAATTTCTTGGTTTCGGGCTTTTGCAACTTGTTGTCAGAATTCTGCCAGTATCTGTTTACTCTACTGTCTAAATGAAGGTAAGGAAAAATAAAAATATGGCCAGTAGTATTTGGCGAGACTCAAGCGAATAATAAAAGGAATAATACACTTGGTTGAACTGATTGGGTACGCTATAGACAAGACAATCATCCGCATATGACAATTCAAAGTGAGCTGTCAAGGTTATATGTACTTGAGATGCTTTGAGGATATAAAAGCTTCTATTAATTGATATAAAGTCTAAGCATAACAAAAGTCAAGTTGTTGTACCGACACCCACCCTAAGTAAATAGGATCACTTGTTTTAGTTATCCAACCTAAATCCTTTTCAAACATGACCTATGCAGCACCCACACTAAATAAACCTCGTAATTTGCTAAATAAAATTAGTTTTGACCGTTTAGTGAATACCTAATAGACCTTCGCTATTGTTTCAGCATTCTGATTCAACTGGCATAACGTAGACGTGACGTAATTCAATTGCGTTTACTCAATTATCATAGTTTATTCGTAAAACTAAGACAGTTTTAATATGAAGGACAAAATTACATAATTTAACATAAAAAGTAGGAGTAACTTTTAATTGGTCATCAGTGTACTTGAATCTTTATAGATTCCTTTATTATGTTTATCATCTTATTGTGTAACTACCTAGCTGTTATTTTTCCTTAACATTTTAAAATAAGTAAATAACAACTAATATAAAATAGTTAAATAATTCCTTTATGAAGCTAAACTCTAATAAATACCTATGCATTTTCTCATTCAACAACTGTAGTAAACATTTAAGTTATTTTGCATACAAGTCTAAAACTTCCGATCAACAATATAAAACTTTGAAGGCACTTACTACTCGTACCTATCGCTACCCTAATCTCAATTTAAATATGGTTCCGATGAGAGATGCGCCGAACCGCAGGTTAGCATAAGTACTCTCGTATCTTATGATAAATGACTTCCTGTACGGGGTGCTCTCAGCGCCACCAATGAAATCTAGGTCACAGGAAATTTTGCCTTAACCCTCTTCCCAACCCTATCTACCGATACAGGTAATATAGAATGCACGAATATATAGTTCTGTTCCTCTTGCGCAGGTCATGCGCAGAATGATGACAAGCGATTCTCGTCCTTAATAATAAATATAAAGTTTCCCATAACTTTTTAATGAAAACTGCCTGTCAAAGTTCGAACGGGAAGGAGACGCCGGGAACACTAATGACCAAATTCAATCTTGGCTTTTCTAGATTCATTTTATGAAATCGCTCTTACAGAACTTGCGTGCTGTCGTTCCTAATTATTTTAAGTTACATAGCTTAAATACAACAAATGTGAGTGAGTAACTAATGTACTAAATGACAAAATAAACAACATAAAATGTATGCGTAACATAAACAATAGCAAAACTATGGAAGGCCGAGTAAAGCCTCCAAAAGAGATGTTTATTTATTCGTATCGCCAATTTCCTACCACTCAACTCGTCGAGGGTGGCCGGCTCGAAAAAACACTGCCATTTATCATGTGGATCGGGCACCTGTAGCTGGTTCGGTTTTTGCTACATTCCGCGTGTTGTAGTACCGGAGCGAGCGGACTAGCGCGGTACCTCCGCTGAGGCCGAGGACGTACTGAGACCTCCCTCGCCCCGCGTGCCTAGCATCGACCGTCCTCTCGCCCTCGCGCTTTATGCCTTCTGACAAACTTTACAAAAAGCCCTCGTTATTCGCGGTACAATTAAAACGATTGAGCGTTCACTATTGCAGATGTTCAAATTTGTTGAGCTGTTTTTAGATAGTTTGTTCGTTGATTGTGAGCTTTCAGTTTTTGTTTCAGTTTCAGGATTAGAAGAAAAGATAGAGAGAACATTTTTCAAGTTGACCCCGCCTTAGATTGTTTATTTTAAAATATCTTTTTAATTTTGATTCAGTTATGCTAGACAATACAATATGTAATAAACTAAAACTATTTGGTTACATATTACGTAATTTAAAAGTCATGTAACTTTAACATGATAAAAACTTATTTTAAGTAAGTAATAGATTCATAAATTATGATTACCTACTCTAAGTTGTATCGATGGATGAGGCAAGGTAATTTTTAATTCTTTTTTAATTTAAAAATCTTTTTATTCATTTAATATGCATTAGTAAAGGCTTGAAAGAGCCCAACTCATTCGCGGTTCAATTAAAAAACTTTTGATTTAGTTTTAAAGTCTGAAGAACTTTGATTACCTACAGTTAAAAAGAAAGTCGAATCGGATTTAAGCTTAGCTTTAACTAGTTTTAAAGTATTGATCTATTACTAAGAAATCATAAAATACAGGTACAAAAATAAAAAATAAAAACTTTGTAGAAGCAGAGATAATATAATAGGTACTAAGAAGTTTTTAGAGAGACCACATAAAATCAGGAACACAAATTGCGTCCAAAACCAGCGGCAATAATTAGCTAGTATATTTATAAGAGAAGAAACCACCAAGCTACAATTAATAAATTATCTCAAAATTCAACCAAGCTCTTAAACCAACCGCTTATTAAAATAATAGGCTTGTAGCACAAACAATTTACTGTAATTTGATATTAATTTTCAAAATAATTTCAACTTGTTGCTAAATGCAATGTTCTGTAATATTATACTTTGAATAAATTTATTATTCTGAACTCTGTGATACTGTTGTGTACTTGGATGAAAAAAATATTTATTTTTAATAGACATACCACACCACCATTTAGTCATACCACAGATTAGTCTACCCTGCAAGGTTACATTCCTCACACGAGTTTAGTTAGTTAGATATTATAAAAACATAATAAATAACTAGCTATCTATTCTGTAGCAAAAGAAAAAAAAATACGACAGAAGAGCTACCGGGTTTCTCTTCTCGTTCATTTTTCTTTTGGTTCTTTACAGCAAAAAAAGCAATCATAACTTTAGAAAATTCGAATTGTTTCATCATTATGAGAAAACGAGTAAAATTGGAAATTCAATCCAAAGTTATTTATGTAGCAGGTGCCTGACATTGAATTAGCACTGATTGATCACTTCTGCAGAGCCACAAGATCGCTGATGAACGGAAGTTCAAGTTCAAAATTCAGTGGTTCATTATGATCACGAGGATCACTCTGAAAACACTGAAGTGAAACCGGTTTGGTTCCTAACAAACTAAGTAAATCTACGATAATTTCAGAGTACTCACTGCTTAGCAGAACAAGAGCTTTTTGCATATATTTTTTTACAAAAATGCAGCTTTCTATAGAAACTCTTGGGAAGTACTTTGACTTGAGTACAAGAAATAGTACCAAAATTATACATAAGTAGAAAATGGAACTGATGTAGCTATATTCTTTTAAGAAGAGCTGAAGTCAAAAGACTTCATTTTCAGATTGATTCAGCATTGATTCGCGACTGATTCACCCCAAAATACCTCAGGAAATGTCACTGTCAATCAAATTATTAACGCTGCTATGAATAAATTGCGTAATATCCGCTAAAATTTGAGACCGTGAAGAAAATAGGCGTCAAATAATAAGACGAATTCTATGTTATTATGTTGGACAGTGTTGTTTATTTCACATGTCAAAAATGTTTTATTTTTTTACCCTTCCCAAACGGTAGTGATGTAATTAAGTTCAAAATTATTTTAATAAATTAGTAACTTCTTTAACTACCACACAAATTTATCCAAGCGGTTTTTAGTAACCAGTTGTGTACAACCACTGCTACGTTGTAGACATGCTACGTCGTAGCAGTGGGGATTTCTGGAGAAAAAAAAACTGAAATCCCCACTGTTAGGGATTTCTTAGTGGGAATTTCTGGAATATATCAAAATTATTTATAGGTTTAGTTCTAATAAGCAAAATAGTCAGCATATTTTGAAACTTAATCTCCCATTGTTGTTTTTTCATTTCAACTGCCTTTTTAAGATTCATCACATTACACTTTAACAGGCTTCCAGAAGTAATCATATCATAGGTAGGTACTTATACGGCTTCAAAGTTGTACGTCGAAACTTCCACTTTCTCTAGTTTTGTCGGTGAACGTTCTAGAACTCGCATTACTAGGTAAGTGAAATATCGGAACAGAACGTAGTTAAAACTGATTTATTGTAAAACTTATCTTGGCACGGTAGGGTTGTTTGAACGCGAATATAAGTTAGCTGTTTCGAATGGTACCTAATATAACGCGGTGAATTATTACCCGATTTCCTTACCCACTGAGACTGTTACTTTTGCTATCGTGGTGTCTATTACTTACCTATATACCTATTATACATGTATACGCTACCGTTGAGAAACTTGGCAAGAATTAAACAAAGTTCAATGTAATTATTATATGATGATGTAAGTATAGGGCCATATATGTATAAGACTTATGAACGCTGAATAATCTAACCACATGATTTAAATAAGCCTTTCACTGTTTGACATTATGGCTGATTTAAACATAAGTCTGTATCTGTACTCTGTCTGTATCTTGAGTATCATAAGCTTGTCCTAGTATAGATTACTAGCCGACGCCCGCGGCGTTGCTCGCGTTCTACCTTTTAGAGTGTGACGTTTAAAAAATCCTTTCTTAGTGCACCCCTACACTATATAAGGATACTACCCTCCAAATTTCATACCTCTAGGACTTATAATTTAGGCCGTGCGTTAGATTAGATTAGAAAATTCTTTATTGCACTTTTAAAAAAAAATCGTACAGAGGCGAGTTGCGTTGATTCTAAGTTAGCTTCAAAAGAGTTTTATATACATTGATATGATCTGTGCCACTGTCGACAAGCTATGAGAGAAATGTTAAAACAAATATTTCCGTTTAAAATAACGCTGAATATCTGCCGGTTCCCAGTTCAAAGGTGAGCAGGCGTTGATCCGTGCAGTTTTGAGATCGATGGCGCATCCGACTTGTTTCCGCGAATAAAGGAAATGAAAACGCCTCTCGTCCGCTACTGTGGTGTGCTCCACTGGATTTCGTTAAATGTTTTTTTATTTACAGCTAAAAGTTTCATAAAGCTCTTTCTTTTTCTTTTTTTTTTGTTACAATTTAGATGCTAACATCTAAACTATATATAAACTGTAACAGGGCCGACAATGAACGTTGTCACACTGACAACGACACGCCACTGATAATTTGTCTTTATGTCGTTTTTCAGCTAGTGAGTTTGTTCTCGCTAAGCTAGCACTAATAAATGGTAGCTAAAATCTATATAGTATAGAACAGTATTATATGATAAGTGAAGCAATTATAGAATAGCATAAAGTACGTGTGTGAGTAGAGTTAGCACTGCGTGGTAACGCGACAGCGCTTTGCAATCGAGTGGTGGTTGCCGCGCAGTGTAACTATACATTTTACTTAACTCACCACTGTACTTAAGGAAGTGTAAGTCGATTCTGAGATAAATATTGCTTCCGCTAAATAACTTTCTTAGCTATTCCAGCTTAAGTAAGTTACAGTGTGAGAAAATAGACTGTGGAGAAATATTACCCTACATTGGTACTTTAATTGACGTTCACTACACTCCTGTGTCCGATAAATGTACCAGATTAACCTATTGATTCGCGACCGGCTCTTGTGCGGAAGTGTAGTGGATATTAAGTGCTTGCTTAAGGACTTAGTGCGGCGTTCTTTATTTGCTAGCGGAGAGAAAGGAATACCTGCTGATTTTTATATGAACAAATTCTTAGTCACCATCTAACAGTACTTACAGTGCACCCCACCTCAGTGACTAGAGGGTTCAGTCTCAAGAAGCGTGGGTTTGATTCCTATTATCATCATTTATTAATCAGGACGTTCCGTAAAAAAATCCGGTGCGATAGAACTTTTGCGGCTTCAACCCTTATTAGCTTCTATAACCTTTTACTATATGTGTTCCTTCCACCTTTGCGTAGGCCGAAAAATACGCTAGATATTTTGGTACGCGTGGTCTCCACCCAAAACCCTTTCTGCCTCAACTGCTGTTAGATCTCAGGCTCTATAAATTCTGCACATATAATAGAAAAATACTTGATTCCAAGTCTGTATCAAAGTAGGTGCTTATTCTGATTGATATCAATAACTCACGGGAAAGAGTGAGAGGTTTTTTATTAAACCGGTCAGTTAGCAAACGCAGCAGTGCAAGTACCGTTCTTATCGATCGCTTAGTTGTCGATCGCTAAAGTCGATAAACGTATCGAATCGTATCGTTCCATGGGAGTACGGATCTCTTGTCGACAAAAGATCCGTACTCCCAAAAATAAGGTCAGAGTTTATCGAAATCATTCGTTCACTGCTGCCATGATTTACTAGTTTACTGTCAATATCACTGTTAATCACTTTCGTTTGTCAGAATCAAAACATAGTAAACATACACCATTGCCAATTCGTTAAAATTTAACGAATTTGTCTACCGATCGACTAAGTTGGTAACCTACCCGCAACTGTCGATAAAACGATTTTTATCGAAGTTTCACGATTCTAAATGTCAAATTATGCGATCGACAAGAACGGTACTTGCACTGCAGATTATAATCATCCGAGAGTGAAAGAATTTAGTAGAGTCGAAAGTCGAACCTTGGGTAATTGATTTCAACTTAGTTGTTTGGAGATTAGACCCTGGCACAGATGTTGTACAGTTTATTTTTAGAGTTTTTATTGCGTTCTTTTTATCTAGCAGACGCCCGCGACTTTGTGTTCAATAATAAATGGTGGTTATCAGTTCGCTCGCTAATAGCATCGAGCTCTGATCCAATTAATAGTTTAAAATCAATCTGCTCCAAATTATGGAAACGTAACAATTCACGTTTGATTTTATATTATTGTCGTGTGAAGTGTGTTTAGCTTGCAGTAGGTACAGCTTACTTGAACTTCAACAAATTAATTTCCAAAGGTCCAAATATTCCTACTACAACTATTACTATACTTATAGAACCAAGACTACAACCGCAAAAGGCGGCCATAAATCCGCATCAACAAGGAGTTTTATAAACTGAAATTCATGCTATACACTCAGATACAGTGAAGCGCTCGTGGCTTAGCTTGCTTAGCCAATCTTCATCGATTATCTAAATTAAGCAACGTTCTGTGCGGTAACTATTTGGATGGGTGACCGTTAGACATTTATATCTAAGCACTGCCGTGCTTCGGAGGGCACGTTAAACTGTCACTCCCGGCTCTAGCAGTCGTTAAGCCACGACGGAGGCCTTAAGGCGGCCTAAAAACTCCGTCACCAGAATTGGCCACTAACTCATACGAGCTTGTATGCTTACTTAGTGATTAAAGTATCTGCAGACCATAAACAATTCCTTCCTTCAGAATTTTGTTAATGTCAATAAAACTGCGTACCTACTAATATCATTTTTACGACGCCACAGATGGAACTCTGCAAATGGCGGTTATTAATTTTGGTTTATGAGCAAAAACTTAATCACAAAGCCAAGCGACTTGACTCGTCGCAAAGCTCTTGGTAAGCTGCATAGTTATAGTAATGTTCAACGAAACAGAACTAAATATATAACCGTTTCTTTGGAAACAAATTTACCTCTTAGTAAAACTTAAATTTATGTAATAGTAGGTACTCGTATGTATACAAAAACCAGTGTTCTGTTTCAATTACAATTAAAACAAATTGGAAAAACTATGTTATATATTTTGTCAAGTTTACCATAATAATATACTCAAAAAAAGTACCAAAAACCTATATACCAGAGTTACAAATATGAAGGGTAATAAACGCATTTTAATTAACTAAGGTAGCATTCACGATTTCCACATTATTTAAGTTTTTATGGATGATTCGAATTTTTCTCTGTGACTATTTTGAAACAGGCGTTCTAAGCTCTCGCATAAAAACTAATAGTGTAAGCAGTTTTCATTATTTTTTACTGATTTTCCTACTGATAGTTATCAATTTAATCACTGATGAATGAAATGTGGTGAATAGTTTATTGATTTAACCAACGCCTGCCTCTGTAGTGTGTTGTTTATTCACCGAATGCCCCTTAATTAATTTTAAAAAAAATTACCTCGGCACCAGATACGTCCGTAGATACATAGTGAAAACATTAGAAATATCAAGTAGGTATTTACCTACTGATCCATGTACGAGTATGTGCTAGAAGCTAATCCTGATGACAGACGATCGTCTGCAGGTTTTTCTCAAAACTTTGTTAAGATTGTCGGGGTTCATGTAGAGGGGATAAAATAATCAACGATTAATCTCTGGGGCTTTCAAAGACTTTCAAAATGCCCTAAAAGCCTGTGGTTATTGCTTTGTGTCCCCTTACTTGAGCTTACTTATAATAATAGGTGAGTAGCATTTATTTGTCAGTCACCTTTTGTAGATAAAAGCTATATTTTACCTGAACTTGAAAGTGATTCATGGCATCCTTTATTGTAAGCGGCACGATCTTTTGACGATACATTTATACAAAGTTAGTACATAATGCCGTGAGTATTATCGTCACTGCTTTGTTGTAGAGACGTAATAAATCTCTGATTCTGAATAAACCGACAAGGGTGTTTTAGGTCGCCTATAATTTTAAGAAATATTTGACGCAGGTCTTGCCAGAAATTTTATAAAACAGTACCATTTTATTTTGTACATTCGCGGTACGAAACTCGCTGGAAAAATAGCTAGATAAAGCCACCCACTGAATTTTCTATTTCTTTCCTGTTTGTAATTTCTTTCTTTTGTGTGTACAATAAAGTTTTTATCTATTTTTATCCATCTAAAAAGCCTGGTGAACCAAATTGAAATCAAAAAACTTGTAACTACCCGCTGGTATGGTTTTGTTACAAACCAATAGTAACCAACATTGAATGTAAGAAATGTGGGCTCAATTCACTGATTCACAGCGGTTCAAGCAATAAAAGGCAAACAAGCTCGTTGGGAATTCAGAATCTCAATATGGGCGCGCAGATTGATCTCCACAACTTCACAGGGGAGTATGGAAAAGCTAAATAAGACATTGCATTGGTTTGATGGTTCAATAAACGTTTTTATTCATTTCTTTCGTCATCATGGAATGATGACTGACGTTACCAAAATTTCTTACATGGTCTCATTCCTATGCTTGTATTGAAGCCGCAGTTTTTTTACGTGAAAAAATAACAAGAAGCCCCAATCTGAGGTTACTTTTGCCTATATTGTTAGGTATAGAAGCACACACAGTTACATCACAGAGCAATTACACTGAGGACGTTCACTGTGAGACAACGCGCTGCGTCCATTACTCTAGCTAGTCTCATGTGCTTGTCACACCGGCGCTCATGTTCTTCGAACCGGAACCCATCAATGAGAGCATCACGCTTGGTAGTAGAAATATGTACGGTGATAGTACTTTCCTCGACGAACTCTTTGACAAAAAGCTCTACAGGCTCTACTACTATTAGGTAAGTATACCTACAAACCTTGTTAAAATTTGGCGAACGCAGCCCAAAAGTTTGTGTCTTATCTACGCCACAAATAGATTACAATGGCTAGCTTCTGGTACGTGATTCAACCGAAACTTTGTTGTTATCGCCCTCTGAAATCATCTTCGGGTGAGCAGTCAAGGGTCTGCTTTAGGACCTTTCTGTACTAGTAAATGAACAGGAAACGCTACTCATCAAAAAGGGCGTTTCTGGTGTTCCAGGCATCCATCGGCAACGGTAACCGCTTATATACCATCAGGACCGTACGCTTGTTTTTCTACTTAGTTTTATTAAAAAAATACGTAGTCTAGATAGAGTGGACAATAAATGTGAAAATTTTGTCAAAATAGGTATTTTTTTACTACGTATTTCCTAGAACAAGTTGATAGCCTTCTGCTCATACTATAGCAAAGCTTTACCTTAGCACTGTAATGCATTCAACACTCTCAAAAAGTGAAAAATCTGATTATTTAGTTTCGTGGGTCGTTTTTATTACAGGTACTATTTGTACATTACTATCGAAAAGTAACACACAATTGAGATAGTTATACTCGTACATACGTGTATCATCAATTTATATAAAACTCTTTTGAAGCTGACAGAGAATCAACGCACAGCCTAAACCATAAGTCCTAGAGGTATGAAATTTGGAGGGTAGTATCCTTATATAGTGTAGAGGTGCACTAAGAAAGGAATTTTGAAAAGTCACACTAGAACGCGAGCAACGCCGCGGGCGACGGCTAGTAAATCATATAGCTACCTTACTTAGTGATGTTGAAAGGACAAGCGTGGGTGTCATGTTATGAGCAAAGTTATTCACAGACCATGACGTACATAAAAGTAACAGAGCTACGACTTTATGACTTGAGGTAAAATATGAGGCTTAGTAGAGTTTTACTTTTTAAAAAAGATCAAAATCTCTTAGAAATACTGTTTTGAAAATATACAATATATATATTCATCCGGGGAAGTACTACCATCGTACCTATTTCTGCCGCCAAGCAGCGATGCTCGCATTGCTGTGTTCCGGTTTGAAGGGTAAGGGCGCCGGTGTAATTACAGGCACATGAGACTTCAAGATCTTTACGTCTCAGAGTGATGGACGCAGTGCATTGCCTTACAGGGCACGTCCTCATTGGACTTGCTCTGTGAGGTAATGCATTGTTATAAGCAGAAGTTATCATTTAGAATAGCAGAAGCTATTAGCTTGTTCCATTACTTTTATCATAAAAAAATATATATATGTATATACAATTTTGAGATTCTGAAAAAGTCATCAAGTTCTAAGTTGACTGTACTAACATTGAAACTATTTCTGCCACCAACCAGTGATGCTCTGCTGTGTTACGGTTTGAAGGGTACCGGTGCAATTACAGGCGTAATGAGACCTACATTTACCTGACATCTTTACGTCTCAACTAATAGGCGCAGTTCCTCACAGAGCTCTTACCCAGTTAACATGTCCCGTATAGTAATGCACAGGTGCAGGCAGAGGCAACCGGTGAGTATCTCATTAATCCATAATTTTTTTTTATTAAAAATAATTAACCAATAAAAAATACATACTTATAATAGTATAGGGTGGTATAGGTATAGTAGGTATTTTCAGTACCTACCATGGTGTTTCTCTGGCTTTTTGTCATCATTCATATTATAGTGTTTCTCATTTCATCCTAGTTATAAGTACGCATTGAATATGAAGTTCCGAGAATTCTGTGTGTCTCCGTCTCAGTGTCCGTGTTCCAGGAATACTTCAAAATGGATCCGCAAACTATTTTCTCTTCAGACTTTTCATCTTTGGTTATTATTTCAGCTACGTTTGCAACGTTACCTTTTACAAAGAAGCTTTACGTGGGCTCAAAAGTTTTTGCCGAAACCTCTGTTTTCGGAACACGGACGATTCAACAAAAAACGCTGTGCCTCAAAGACTGAAGTGGCTCTACAATAGCTTGGTAGAGGGTGAAACTTATAAAAACAAAAATTAAATAGGGTAACGTATACAATAGGGTAATCATTATAATCGCTAAGCGAAAGAAGCCATAAAATTTATTTAAAAAAAAGAGTGGCAACTAATAAATCTTTTCAGAAGGCATCTGCTTTGATCAGATCTCCTTAAATACCTACTGAAGGGGGAATGTTTTTTTTTCTGGACTCGTAGATTTGGATGATACATAAATCATCAACAAGTATCTTGTTATGGCCTTTTATAGGGCAAACCGCACTTCATCCGTATTTGAATCGTTATTTTATTGACATTCAGACAACCATGGCAATATTGTGGTGATGGAAGCTGTACGGTTTATATAAACAGTACAGTGTTACATGTTCCCGCGGGTCAGCATTTTATACATTCAGACGTGCTGTCTAACTCACTCTTCAGTTGATAACTATCACTCAGATCGACAGCACGTCTGCGATCATAACTAAACATAACTTTAACTTTACCTACATTACTTAACAATAAAGAACTTATAACATTTTAAGTTTTTACTACTCAACATTAACTCAACTTATAAGATTGTAGGACACAGACCCTACAGAAGCGTTAGCAAAAATTACGACTCCCAGTAGTATTGAGAAAACCAATCCAATATTATTATATTATTGAAGTATTGAGTTTTGTTGGAAACTAAATAAAGACGTAAGAGGAAGTGTAACTTATGAAATCGGAAAGCTCAGTCGCTATAGAGCTTTCAAATGTACCATATTTTCTAAGTCTGATTGGGGGCAAGTTTTTACAAGGCTTATGGGACTGGCGAGGTGGTCAAGAAGTATTTTCAAAAGAAACCAAGAAAACGAGATTATCATTATTGCAATTTAACTTTCACTAAAAACCGGAAATTCACTGTGTTTAGTGAATTTGATTGTTTTTATCTTTGCTCGAAGGTTTTTATAGATGACCCGGAATTTTTGCTTTCGAGTGTAGTAACATAGCCCTACGAACAAAGTACTTGAAATCGAGCCCACTATATAAATGAGTGGGCTCGATGGGATTTTTATTCCCATCCGGCCCACCAGTGGGCCGGCCGGTGGGCTCGATGGGAATAAGACGAATATACTCTTACTAGGTACAAGACTTGGATAGCAAGCGGGCAAAACCGCCGATGTAACAAGTTCGTAAGGTTTTTTTTTTTTTTTTTTTATACAATATAGGCAACCGTTTGACCACAATCTCACCTGCTAAAGCAAGATTAAGTAAAGCTAGATTTACATTACTGTGTCGGGGTGTGTCGTAGAATGCCAGAACAACATCAGATTCGAATACATTTTATGATACGCGACAGAAGGCGCCAGAATAGTGTGAACCACTAACCCCGATACCAATAAACCTGACTACGTAACTTCAATATCGCTATGCAGTGTTTTGTCTTTTGCATTCACGAGTAGTATCGAATTCGAGCGAACGAGTCAAAACATGGTGAAAACTATATTACATACCACGACATCACAACACAACACAGTGATGTGACTCCGACTTAAGCTGCGCTCTTCTAAGAAATTAGTTAAGGTATTAATTTCTTAGAAGAGCGCAGCTTAAGCGCATGCGATTTCAAACTACGAGAATAAGTTTCGAAGCCGCAAGCAATTTGCCGTGGTACTTGTTTTGACCACCGTAACATTCAAAATGTAAAAACTGCTTTTTAATCATATCTTGTAGCCTCGTTTTGAAAAAACCATTAAGAACGTATTTACCTCAAGCAATTGTAAGTAACCTGTATTTATCTAATTTTTTACCTAATAATTGCGCTGTCTTCGAAATCCAGATCTAAACTCCGAACGTTAAGAGCTTAGAGTACTATGATTTTTTTTTTCGGGAAATATTTCTCTGTTGTGTTTCTGGCTAAGAAAATGCTTCGGAAATATAGGTAATATTTTTTATACCCGTTTTTATTATTGGTTTTTAACTTGTATTTATGATTAAAGAGCAACAAAGTCATTGCGATTTCATTCCATACCCGCCTTAAGTGTCCTCGACCTCACCCCTATTTACAAGAGCATGCAAATAGTCAAGTGGTGTTAATTCATTATGCTAACGAGATGAGCTGCCTACGACGGTGATGGATTAGCCTTCCATAAAATTCAACCCATGGTTCTGACGATGGTGTAAAAATCTGCTGTAAGAGGTTTTTCGTGCGTGTAGGTCCAGTATAATTATTTTATTTGACGTCATCCACTTAGTTGGGTCTCATCAGTAGGCCCAATAGGTATGACTTAAGTATGTAATCCGTCTAAGCCAGATTAGGTAATTACAATTCTGTGTTTTTTTTTTAATTCATGCTCTTCTTTCAGTTTGTTTCACTTTAGTTTCGTAAAATATTCATATATCATGAAAAGGTTTGCTTTCTTGTTTGATTTGCTACGGAACACCAAAACCGTCCAATAACAGTGTATGCAAACTTGGCTTCGTTCGACATAAAATATTGGATTATTGAAATTTTCCAGCGCCTTGGAGCGAAGACGAGCCCGCGAACAAGGCGCTGCCGCCGTGACGTCACTACGGCGTTACGAGTTTTGCGCTCACATCAGCAAAGTAGATTTCACTTGATAGTTATGAAGAAGGGTATCGATAGAGTAGTAAATCATCTTATTCCGTATCATTGGCTTAGAACACCCCTGACTACCTTGGGGTGTACACCCGAAAATGAGTAGTGTTCTTCACTCATTTTGCTTTATAAAAGACCTATTGATATACAGATGTATTTTTTGTAGCACCGATTATTAGGTCAATAAGCACATACGAGTATGTCTAAAATTATGGTGTCTGCGCAATGCCACAGGGCACATTGGAGAACATGCTTTGGAAGGTAATGCAATTGTCATAGATAAGTAAATGTAACTGCTCAACATCGGTGAGTTATCTGTTAGGTTTGGAATAGCCTCGAGTAGCTTGTAATCGATTTCTCCTATTTAATTTACTGTTGAATTAATGCATTTACGTTTGAATAAACTTCAATCATAATGTGTCTAGAATTCGAAATCTCACACTTTTCAAAGATTTATAAAGAGTATTTGACTTGAATTCAATTAGAGTTTCTTTTAATACAAGCAAAAGCAAGTTTCTTTGAAATGTAAATTAGTTCAGTGCTTTCATTGATAGTATAGTTTGGTTTAAATTACAATTTTATTGCCCTAAGAAAACGATTAGTACACCCACTCACACATCTGCAAAGGACGCTCGTGGGAAGCCGCGTCCCACACTTTCATAAAGGTCAATAGATAGATAGAGTCATCTACTAGGTGTAGTAGAAGAATTGCCTATGAAATCTAGGTAGATCTTATAAGATCTAAAAGAACTCTCAACCTTTATGAGAGTGTAGGATAAACAAGCAAGAAAAAAGTAAAAGTTAAAATGGTGACATCGTGTTTTTCAGATCAATAAAGTGTTTAAAAATAAACAGTTTTCAGCTACTAAAACTAGTTATTATTAATCAGTTCCAAACTACAGTTATAGCATCAAAAACTTCTTACTTTTCAGAGCTTCCAAATAATTATAAATGGCCTTTACTTTCCTTTCTACTTTTCAGTGGTAATTCGGTCCATAAATTCGGCCCAAATTAGATCCATTGCTAGATCTAGAGTGTGTTTTATATCTGGTTCGTAGAATCCAGAAACTGAAATAAATCAATTCAAATTTGGAAATTATTAGAAGCCTACTGACATTTTTTTGAGAAATATTACTTGTAAGTAAGCGGACGTAACCAGTGAAAACTTTTTTGGTTAAAATTTATAGGTAATTAATTTAACAATAAGTAACTTAGTATGGTTGTAAATTGTTATCTGGCTACACTTACGATCAGGTGTGTTGGCAGCCAAATGCATAGCAATCCTTCATAAAACAATTGTTTAGTACTAAGTACCTATAGTAAAGCTACTTATGAAAAAGCTAGTCCGTTGAAGTACCTACTACTACCTATTTCTGCCGCAAAACAGTGATGCTCGCATTACTGTGTTCAGTGTTCCACTTGAAGGGTGTGGGGGCCGATATAATTACAAGCACTTGAGCTATGCCTCAGAGTGATGGGCGTAGTGCAATACTTCACAGGGCACGTCCTAAATGGACGTGCTCAGTGAGACAATGCATTGTTAATCGCCCTTAGTTACCACCTAACATCATCTGGGCCATCGATTTGTTCCATCTTAAAGTTGTATAATAAAAATAAGATACAGTATAACTATGTAAATTCAGATTCGCGCCTCAAAAGATGTTTATTAACATTTTCCGAATAACTTTATATCAAAACTGCAGATCAAAACATTCTGCTTTGAATAAAATTCTACCCCTCATTACCATAACTTGTGGATCGCCTCAATGATATGTGCGGAGTGCCTACCATCTCGTCAAAAACACCAATTCAATGGAAAAAGGTAACCAAATTCTGAGGCGAGCAAACTATTCAATGCCCTTAAAGGTCACGTCGTTATTATGATGGTGATACCGTAATACCGTAGCGAAACTTGGATAAAATATAAAAAATTGCTATGTGATATGCTCGCGACTTCATTTGTGTGGTGCTGTTTGTTTTTATTCTAACTCCTCGGTATGTTGCGTATCTAGTAGCCATGACTAAATTTTCAACCCATGGATGGCCGGGGTGAACAGGAATATTATAGCGACCGGTACCGTCACCCCAACGCGCCTAGCTCATATGAGAAAGGCTAATAAAGTTCCTTTAAGTAATACTTACCTCAAGAAATGCCTTGAACTACTCTTTAATCATACTTTGCCATAACAACAGAGCGCAGAGAAGCAATATCCGCTTGCGTAAATGTTTTCAGATAGAGATGACTATTCCTGGTTTATTTGATGTTTTGCTATTTTTCAACATTGTTTTATAAGGTATGTTGGATTCTTGAATGAAACAAAATGAAATCCTATTTTTAGTCAATATTGGTTGTTTCAGTTTTATAAACCAAAAGGTACGTAAAAGGAAGAGGTTTTTGATTATTCCACTGAATATAAAAAAACTCCAAACAGAAAATACAAATTTTAATACAATATTATTATTGGTTATTGAGGATCGAATTTGCAATACATAATTATAGAAAAAAAATCTCGATTTACCCACTAGGGGCGCTTATCGTAACTTCATACAAAACGACCCCAATTTTCAATACATAGTAAAACCACGTAAAACTAAAACTTGCTTCTCAGGTAGGGCAACGCCGCACTGAGGGTAGTTACGGGTGTGCACTCTGACCCTCTGATCCGTATATTTTAATTAAAGGCTACCTGCGAGCGTCAGTAATGCAATTAAATTACTTCTTTATCTCCGAACAGGGGAAAAGCATTCTTTGTTTTAGTGTGGAATTACGTTGCTCTGCCACATAAAATAATTAATTACTAAAGTTTTACAGATTTATTTTGAGTAGAATTGCCACCTCTATGGCTTAGTAAACATTTGATGGTTTTTGTGGTACAGACGCGGTCTAAAAAACAAGAGGTGCAAGTTCGATTCATAATGCAAAAAATGTACCTATTTGGTAATTCTGCAGCTACTTGGCTCGATGGGATTTTTTTTCCCATCCGGACCACCTGTGGTCCGGCCGGTGGGCTCGATGGGAATAAACCCTTTTTCTGGTTCCAAGTATTTGTCATACGCCTTGTGTGCTCCACACACCATAATGAGGTTTGATTTAAGTTTTTATTCTACTTTTCATCAAACACGGATACGGTACAGCTATCGCGAGGCAAAGTTACCAGCAAACACCTTTGAAAACTTTTGGCCAAAACCATTGAATTGAACGTTGCGTAGAACTTTACATTTGAAAAGCTCTACGCAACTAATATCGCTGTGAAATCTATTCAGCTATTCAATATTCAAATTGACAGCTGTCTTTCTGACGTGTAGTTATATGTGGCATCCGGTGTTTTCCTCCACTTTCGCTTTTCAAAAATGTCAATGTACATTTGATTTGTCTGATGAGCTTGGCTGAGAGTTTTCTAAAAATGTGTTGAAACAGGCTGATATCCCACCTTGTGTTAAACGGTTACCTCTGCCTATAACAACGTATAACTTAACATAGAAAATCCATCGAGGACGTGCTCTATGAGGCACGCGAGGTATCATGTGCATGTAATTGCACCGGCATCCCATCACCTTCAAACCGGAACACATACAAAAGGTCTACTAAAAGTAACAACTTTGTTTTCTTTTATGTCCGTGGTTAGTTTGTAGATTTTTTATATGGCGAGATAATGTTATTATGTGGTGCGTGCGTCATTGTACGGCAGGTGTCCGTAGCTATTTACCGCCCTACTTACTCAAGAGCGGGGGCGTACAAACGCTATGGATCGCGTATAGCCCAGTGAAGAGCATGGTGCGAAGCCGCGCGGACGCCTCGTGCGAACCCTTCCACTCGACAAACGAGACGCAAAATACGAGTCGAACAAACCAGAAAGAGACGCAACATTCGTTTTCAACAGGTCGTTATTGCAACTCAGAGTAAATGGTGGTACTGTGCAATAATTCTTATTCGGCGATTACTTTTATTACCGTTGAACTTTAACTATTGTGAAGTTATACAAACATTCTGAAAACATTTCAATGGATTATTTCCCATGGATTCCATCAACGCAAAGATGTAAATGCTGGTAAAATAAATCATTTATTATGTTCTATTTTAATTTGTTCCAGAAATATTTAAAAGGAAACATAAAGCTACGTTTTTAACAATTTTATATAATACTCGTACCTACTCTTCAGAAGTAAGTGTAACAAACATTTTCAGTGTTTAGTATAGGTTGTTTACATCATATTCAAATCGATTTGATAACAACCAGCAGTTTTAACAATGGTTGACATCTATTATTATGATCATTAGATAGGTTCTTAACTTTTAAGATGGATGTAGGGTTGTGACTCTTACGTATTAGGTAATATTCTTTACTTCCTTTCTGGCCCGAATCATTGTAAGGATTATTTTCGCATGAAAAACAATTGGATACTTTTGGTATTACCAATGGGATTTCTCGGTTCTTTTTCCCGTTGCCTACAGCATTTTTTCCCCTTGGTAGTTGTAAATTCGAGGCATGCCTGACCCATCATTCGTGCGATGCTCTCGCTTCCTGAGGATTGCTTCTTTACGGCGTGGCTTGACCTATATGGCATAGTTTGTAGTTCTACTAAAGAAAACTAATGCTAGTTTACATGCCATTTGTCATAATCATTGTGTAGTTACGTAGACTAGGCGGAGTGGTACCTATCCTACCCTTTTCAGACATAATTTCAAAATGAAGCAGGTACCTATCTTAGACCATTGGTATGGCCATTGGCCAGACACCAAATAACAATCTGCAATAAAAAATACATATATACCACGGCGCATATCTTGAGATATGCGAAGATGTCTTAAGTTTGAGTTTCACTTGGATATAGGTTTGCGGGGTTTTGACTAGCCATAGTATTAGTAGATCAATAAACGCCTACGCAGGATAAACGGTATTGGGAAAGAGCACTGCTCTATCGACATGTGACAATATTTGTACGCATTAATTGATTTTCTGTGTGCTCGCTGGACGCACCTTGATAGATTGATAGTCACTCTAGTAATTAAGTTGACCTGTATCATACATCCCGTTAGTGGTACTATCCAATAGAATGACAAAGCTGGATCTTTTAGAAATAAAGAGTACGCCATTATTAGGTGTTCCTTCACACCATCAAGCGTTCCATAGATTTCTACAAAAAAGATGTCTCTTTGATCTGCAGACTTCTTGCGATCTTCGCAATTTTGTCGGCCCCTGAGGAGCTGTCCGGCTGACTTCCGGTTCGTGGTCACCTTTGAAGAATGTATGCTCTCCAGAGACTACCGCGGTTCTACCTGCTTGCTATTTGAACTTGTTGGTTCGAAAAGCTGTACCAATTTTTTTTTATCTACTTATCCACTTGCTGCCGTTTTTCTTATAATTATGTTCATGATAATGATGGTCATAAAGATATGAAATAAAATGAATGAAGTAACGAGTAAAAGTAGAAAACTTTAAGCAATTATTTCAGTTTTTTTAGCGACGATGCGGCCCCTAACTTAGAACATAAATTATGGACACTGCAAATAGAGAGCTCGTCTGAGTAGTACACTCAACCGCCTCAGCTCTGGCCCCTTTCAGCGCAAAGCAAAGATGTACGAGTATCTATACCAGAGCCATCTGTATTTCAATCAAACGTACCTTCATGCAGAGAACCAAACTCATACATTGCTATAGTTTATTAGTATCACAGGTCCGTACGTGCGGGCAATCACCACGATTTTAGTTGGGATATGTTTGCCCAGGCTTTATCTGTGTAGTCAGCCTAAGGCCACATTATAAACATGGTCGATACGGTATCCGGAATTCCAAACATAAGCTAATGGGGCTAAATATCCTAAATCTTATAAGTAAAGCATGTTCATCTATTTGTAGCTAGTTGTGGATAAATAAAACGCAGTAACATGCAAACGGATCAACAATTAGAATCTACTATAAATTTCATTTCATTTAAATCTACGATAGTACTTATAAAAAGCTTCAAACTTTGCATGTGAATTTTTAATCTGTGTTGACTGGTAGTCACGACGGGTGATCAAAATAACTACCAACTCGACATGGATTAGTTGAATCAATACCAATTATATTTAAACAATTAAGAATTAACGCTAAGGTTACCGTTATCAGACAAAATATTTCGGAATTTTGACTTTATATACCTACGACAAAATCTAATTACCTATATTAATAACTATTCCACATCGTGCAATAAGTCAAAATTGCTGAAGAGTTTCAGTTTTTTCCAACAATACACTTGCACTTCGCATGAACGCGCAAGTGTATGAAAAAGGCAAAAGTTGCGATCTCTCCTAACTCTACCTACACTATTTTACTCTAACTTCAAAAATACAAAACTAACTAGTTGTACCTAGGTACCCACTGAAACGTTTATTTTGTGCATGGCAGGTTGTGTTCCAAATTGTGTCTAATTAGAAGTTTTGAATAAAGCAAAACTAATGTTTCATTAAATAAACTAGAGGGAGAAATATTTTGAAATGCGACGCGATGAAACCCAAGCCACGTTGAGATTGTTGAGTCATATGATTGCATAAAATGTTCATAATATTTCTGGGTATACTTGTATATTTTTTTATTTGATTTAACTACCTAACGTCTGAATAAAATTGGCTGAACAAAAATAGTTGAACATACCTAATCGAAGTGGAAAAAATTGCGTGCAATGCGATTCGCTAAAGTGTATGTTTAGTTTTGATTATTTATTTAACTATAGTTTTCATTCACGAAACTCGAAACTACCAGGCACAACTAAGTACCTAACTAGTTTTGCTCGTGATTTTGAGTTTCATCAAGAAAGACACACCTACTGAAATTATTTACAAGCACTTACACAAAAATGCATTTATCCTGTCCATCAGCTGCCACACAATTGAGATTGATGATTAAGAATGCTCCATCAATCAAACCAAACATACCTACAGACGTTAAATCTTCATTATGCGCAACGTTTCTGTCCACCCACAAAAAGACACCTATTCAAAGGAAAATCACCTTTGTACCGACGTGATAAGTGCTTCTAGTGTATAATCAAGATTTACACACTAGTGTGGTGGGATAATAGCGAGATGCGTCGTTGTTTTGTAGTGGCGTGTGTAGACGCAATGATCTACGTCTACGTCATCTACGCCACGAGAAGCCTGACGCAAACGACGGCTAGAAACCTTAGAATTGAGTTTTTGCTACTTTTTTTCAAACTAATATTTAAAAAAGACATGGTAATTGTTTTTTTTAATATAAGATATAAAAAGTACCACTCAATTTACGAATACGAATAAAAGAATAACAGTATTGTAGTTGATAGTAAATTCTCTTAATATTGTCTAATCAGAATATTATTGGTATTTTAGACTCAGAGAATCGCCCTCAGTTTAATAAGTAGGTACGGCAATAATATTACCGAGAAATGTGATTATACCTAGTTCTAGTGAGGTAGTGAGTTAAACTCTACTCAAACTCGTATCTGCTCTGCAAACATGACACTCGTATTATATGATGTACAAGATAAGCAAGCTTCAGCCAACTTTCCTAATAATGTTGTAACTACATACTAAGTAAGTTTTTCACTTACTCAACATTTAAGTACATTATTAATACTAGGTTAGGTATAGGTATATAACTTAAATACTACTTTACCTAGTACATTCTCAATAAGACTTATCGTTCTTAGAAACTTAGACTCGATTCAATATGTGCTAGAATTGCTTCAACACAGTTCATGAATATCAAAGTAATATGTAGGTCCTACAAACTAGTAGCTGTATAAAAATTTGTGCAGTATTATTGACTTACCCCGAATTCATTGCCAAAAGCTCGCTTAATTAACATTCAGCTTAGCTGGCACAGCGCATGAATCCTCCCCTGAAGAGGCCCTCAATATCGTTCTATGTGAATTCAATAAGAAACTATTTTTTTTATCAGCTTTACTCCTAGACATACTTATATTTCGTGCTAAATATAAAAGAAACATGAAGGAATCTTGAGTAAAATTACGGCCTAGTATCAGTATTCTGGTTACTAACAACTTGAATCAAAGGTCGAATACTAACAGAGGGAAACTCATTTTAATGATCTTCCGAACAACTTTTCAATTCTGCTGAGTTGGCATGAGTGTATTATGTAATGTTGTTTGCCAAGAGTATTCAACAAGTCTTTTTGACGTGGCAGATGTTTATTTTGCACATTCAAATGAATTTGGATGGATAATAATATAAAAAGTTACGTTTGTACTTTAACATACGCACGTATAACACAAAAAGCTTTTGTGACTTTTATATTTTCCTCTACGATGAGACGCTTTCTGTTTAAAACTATATACGCAGTGTACAGAATGGAGATCAATTTATGGGATTTAATTAGTGTTTGTAGGTCACCTAAATTTTTTTTTATTCTTGGAATTTTTCAAGGACTTTGAGTCACCTAGCGACTATGTCAGCCCCGGCCTACATTTTTCTAGTGTACTAAATGGCTACAACCCCTCCCCTAGGCTATTGTAATATTGCGATATTTGTCCAAAATATGTTTCTCTTTTTTTCAGTTTTATCCTAATCAATGCTTACAGTTATATAAATAAGATCGTAAATAATATATTAAACAGAACAAACAAGTGCTAACAAAATCAGTAGGTAGGTACTTTGTAAATATGTACCTATTAGGAACCAATGAGAAGGAAGCGGCCATTAGATCCTTTGAACCAAAAAAGCTTATTCATCTACCTACGCCTTTACACATCACATTTTTGCGTCGCATAATTTAGATGGATGGTTCTAAGACTTCTAAGCATTGTGCTGTTCCTCCATATTTCGTATTGAATACATCATTTGGCACTCCGAAGAATTTACTACCACACTAAAATAAATTGCTCAATTTTTCACGTTGTGTTCTTGCCTCGGCTGTTTTCACCCTGCCACCGACACGAAACTATATCGCCAGAGAGGTTAATCTCATACAGCCCTTTCATACCGTTTTGACGACCACGGTAGGGTCAAGACTGATAGCCACTCTGACATGATAAAAATATCGTATAAATGTCGGTGTCGTGAAGTATACAAACGTCGTGCCTTAATTTATCACGCTCGTTATCCATTTCTAACAAAAAACACGTAGGTAGTTAAGTTACTACTAAACCTAATTCAAGTACTATGTGCCTACATCTCATTATTATTTCCCTAGAGGCATAATATTCTGAACGAGCGACTACAATTCACCATTCTAAATATTTATTTTAGTTTACTTCGACTGTAATACATATCGTCTGTAATAATAGCTTACTAGTAAGACTAAATTAACAGTGAGTTAATTAAACAAAAAAAAACTATTAAATAGTTTTTTTCTATAAACTATAATTACAAGCTACTGCTTACAAACGGTGAAGGAAAACATCATGAGCAAGCCCACGGCTTAGTTAACTCCGCACGTATTGACCATGTCTTTTCTGGGGATTAACCCGACTAGGCTGACAGGATGACACTAAAGAAACCTTGACAATATAAACACAGTCAGCATCAACGGGGCAACTTTTTCATTTATGTTGCTCTCTTTCTCTCTGTGTGTCATGTCCTCGTTGCTGGGGCTCGCAAGCAATTAGGTTCTTCAATTAGATTATTCCATCTTTTGCGGTCCCTTCCCGGTGGATTGCTTTGTGGAGTTGGAAGTCGAAAGTCACTTGATCTATCCAGCGCATGGGGCTGCGTTCTGTGGGTCTTCGCTGTGGTCTACTGGGTCTTGCTTTAAAGTTACTAAAATAATATATTCTTTAATAGATGCTACGATATTTAGTTTTTATAATAAAAATAGTTGCAGTTTTCCACTTTAGCAACGACAATTTACTTGACTTGTATTCTTGTGTTTAACATTGATGTTTTGCTTTCAGATTATCGGTGAAATGGGCTGGTTCAGTGTGATAGTGATTATTTTCCAATGAGTTCAGTGAGTGAGGATCAAGATGGAGTTCAGGCGTGTGCAGTATACGCTAGTGGTTTACCTTTCCGGAATAATATTAGGTGAGTTCTAAAGTTCCCAATCATGCCAGTCCCTGCTTTTGCAGACATGTCGATAAAAACTAACTTAAGCTAAGGTGGTTTTGGAGAGATTATATACATACATTTATTACTAGACACTTTCATACCGTGTAGCCGGTGTCGGGTAGTGTGCTTACATGTATTTCTGTTTGGTCTTTGAGTGTTTTTTCGTGATCTCATTGCTCTCCGTTGTTTTAAATCTTCCATCCTGTATAAAAATATTATATAGGTAAAACCTTAATTTTGTGGTGTTTTTTTCGTAGTCTTATTATTTTTTCTTGCTCATAAGTGGGTACCTATGTATTTCAGTGGTGTCAGCATAACTTGCTATTTTCTGTCTTCCTCCACTATCACCCTCCATCATGATTATAACAAATTATTTCATTACCAAACAAACTTTGCCTTATCTAACATTTATACATACTTCCGGCGAATAGGACAAGGTTACTGAAAACAGGGTTGTTAATGGACCAGATGCGGGAAGACTCTCTTTGAGCCAAGTCTGCATTAAACACTTGAGTTTTTTTATTCAATTATTTGCAAGCACGAAATGAACCATGCTGTAAAAATGTCGATAGACTTTTGTATCATAAAATAATTTTGGTTCACAGTTAGAAAAAATCAACAAATCATAGAAGCTGACCACAAAAAATGTCTCCAGATCACAAAAAATACAATAGTAAAAAAAAACGTACTTAGGGATAAAAACTAACATACTAAAATCGATCACAAACCATGCAGATAGTGAAAATATTAGTGCCTTACATTGTCCAGATATAAATTTGGAGATAGTTTAGAAGCTTGATGAGGAACAGATATTTACCTAACAACAAAGAAGCTCGCGTCCGTAAAGTTTCCTCTACATTATCGGGTTGGAGTTTTCCCAGAACTTTCTGGGAGGGATGGGTGATAAAATTACCCCCAATTTATTTGCCACGACCGGCCGTTCGGAGCACCCGTCGAGCGATGCCAGTTAAATCTGTCCGGTAGACCTGTGGTTTTATTCCTAACGAGCGGTGTAACTTTTAAACAGAGCTATGATAACAGTAATTGTGGAATACTGGATCTCTGAGCCAGGTGCTCAGAGTAGAGCACCTATTTAGATTGATAAGCTTTTAAACTGCAAAACAAATATAGTTTTAACGTTTCGACTTGGGAAAAGTGTGAATCTTGAAACTCTAGGCGTGATTATTTTAATAAAATTTTGTAAAAATATGATTGAGATTTTGTTGTGATAGGTTTCCAACAAGCCACAAAACTGTTATGACATCCCTATCCCAGATATTTTTACAAGATCTGGATAAAAATGTGGACCTCAAATGAAAACTTTTTTACTCCAATCGTTTCACTATGTGGTTTAGCAATTTCTAGTCCATGTTTTGTTCAGACACTCTGATTTAGACTAACTAGGTGGCCCATGCACGCGCATTTTTTTTTTTTTATTTAATAATTTATGCATCAGATTTATTGAAAAATGGTTCCAAGAGGTACATCAGATACACAGTAACTGTATGTTTCAAAGAAAATGTACAAGTTTAAAATACACCGGTTAAATAAACTGCAAAACTAACTAATTAACCACTTACTTGAACCTGTAGGTAGTTGATAATTGCAGTACCGCGCGTGGAGCTAATTAATTTCCAGTTGCATTCGATTGTTGTGCAAAGTTCACTACTACTCGCTTTTAAGGATAATGGATAGCAACACAAATTGTCTATATACTATTATACATAAGGTTAACAATTAATTTTAACACTAGTGATTGTACCTATCTTTATTCGACCTAGTAATTTATTTATTGCTTACCTAGATCCTTTTTTCATCTTTTCTTATTGAACTGACACTCAACGACGTCATTTTATTAAGTCGCATATAATTTAACATTGTTGTCACTCTAATGGAGTTTTGAATTAAGCAAATATTTTTTTGAGATTTGGGCCTCTTTGACATCTCTGAGGCTTAATTTACTTTTTTCATCAACATAAGTTTGTCCGAACTATGTATTTGGCACTAGCTAGCAGACTGTCCCCAGTAACTAACTCGGCGAAACCTGTCCTACCTTATTCTGTGGGTTTGCTAACTGTAATTAAGGCTAGAGAGTTTACTCTAAACCAAGTCTTTGAACAGCTAAAGGTACACCTTTTAAATGAGTCTCGCTATATATAAAGGTGCCCTGCAATGCACAATCGTTTGTTAGTAATTAACTCAAAAAATGTTTCAACGTTTCAATTGAAATGTACCTAATTACATTTAAAGCTCAAGTAATTAAATAGGTTTTCGTTTTTGGCTTATCCTTGATCGCGCTTTATGAGGAAATGCTGTATGAAGGAAGAGTTGGTCGACCGTCTTTGCTTGTATCTATATTCTGTGGTATAGTTGGTACAACAAGAACTCCATGATTGATTTATTGGAGTTCCAAAATAACCTCTTTATTTCTCTGTGACATTATTCCTCGTGTCATAGAATAGACAATCTTGTTCTATCAAACAATTTTATTATGATAAACGACCGACCAAATTAAGAAAAGACTCTAATAATCCGATTTCAAAACATTATCATAATACCTATTAATTCTGCAAAATGACTACATTAAAGACCATCGAGGGAAAGATTTTCAAGTTGTCGAGATTAGGTAAAGTTACAAGGGCATGTTGTGTTTATGTAAATATTCTGATCAACTTAATGTTTTTAACTCACGCTATGCTGCCTACTTATGGAACTAAGCCTGTATCAACTTGTTCGGTAAAAGCAAAAATAAATAGTTCTGATGCCCTAAAAGAGCATCAAAAGGGATTTTCTGATTTCTGAGCCCTTGCTACTGTTGTTTTGCAACAGCACGTCCTTTTGACACATAGGCCTCCTCCAGTTCTCTCCACTGTTGTCGGTCTCGAGCAGTTCTTCTCCAAAGCGGCCAGTAGTTTGTTTTATAAAGGGTCTAAAGGGATTTATAAGTGTTCAATTGTTCATTCTATCCGGAATACGGATCCGGAAGTTTGAACCCTTTAATTGTATCCCGCAAGTTTCTAATTACTCAAAGTATATTTGTATCTTCGCTTGACTAGAATTTTAAGTTTTCTCGCTTGACTAATTAAATGACTTTTACAAAACGAAGTACCTACATAAAAAAAAACCAAAACCTTTTGAACTTGTTTTTTTAATTTTTTTATTTAGCCACTGCTGAGCAAAGGCCTCCCACCATTCTTTCCACACACTCCGATCTTGGGCTACGCCTTGCCAGGCGGTCAAAAGATGGTCAAGTTCGTCCCGCCATCTTCCTTTAGGTTATTTTCTTTTAGGTCCACTTCAACTTAGCTGCTTTCAAGGCTATATTACATACGTCTCCGATTTGAGTCTGTTTTTTTAACTTGTTTTAACCAAAGTAAATGGTATTGCAGTAGGTATTAGGTACAAAATTACACAACAGCATTAATGGGCATGCTCTGTTATGTTTTGCAAACGTTATAGAACGTGTTACAACCGCTCAGCATCAGATCATCTGCTTGTTCCTGAATATTATTTTTAAAACTGCCGTTCTATTGAGCATAGCTACATCAATTAAATATCCGCTTCTATGCAAAACTGATGCCTTTGTGTGTTCATTGTTCGTGTTACTATAGAGCCTAAAAAAACATTATTTTCCGAACCTCTATTGTTTTGGATTTTTACTCAATTTAGTGTAGATAGTGGTTTGAGGCGATGGATCATCATCATCAACCTATATCGGTCCACTGCTGGACAGGCGATGGATAGAACGATGGATAAATAAAATATTTGGAATTTTGGCTTTTGTCGGGCAAATGGAAGGTAACTGTAAAAGAGTGAAATAATAATTATGAAAAAATGTAACTGGTAACGTTTTGTTACAAAATAAAATAAAAAATATCAAAAAAGTAATGCTACCATTTTGTATTGTACCACAACAAAAGAGGTTTTTATTTATTAAAAGTGTAGAAAAATGAAGCATTATGACTTTTTCAATATTCTCAAAGAGCACACCACCTTATTCCTCGAATATTGACTTAGCTTATTATGTATTCTGAATGCATGCACACTACACAGGTAACTCATGTAAGGTTATGAACTCACGAGGCGATATTCACGCGTGCCCGCGAATACAAAGTCAGTATAATTTTCTTCTAGCAATATTTTTTCATTGACCCCTAATATTTTGAATGAAACTGTGCTTTAGAACGAAAAAAATCCAGTAGTGTGTGGGTGTTCGTATTACCCATTTGCAATTGTTTTACCAATATTACTTAGGTATTTGATGAATTTTGAGTCTTCATTTATTATTAACTGCTTTATGTTGTAATAGCTAAGGTTTTAATTTAAAATAATAAATGTACGTACATACTTATCTACCAAGAAATAAGTGATTTTATAAGGAATATGCTATGATGAGAGCTGTTAATAAAGCTAGTGTTGTATTTTTCACATATTTCTCACTTTATTTAGTAGGTTCTTCTTTTTTATTTACTTATGCATTTATTTTGTTTTTTTCACTGACAATGTTCTTATTAGGGAAAAATAAAAGCATGTTCTATTTACACGTGTCTGTGACCACAGCTTAATTACAGTCCTCGTGTGTCGCAAGCCTTGCACGTCTGTGTAGTTGACACATCACGTCGTCATTTTGAATTCGTAGCGCTGCGTAGAGGTACTCGTAGAAGTTTCGTAGAGCAGCAACGTAGCACGTAGCAAACTTAAATAGCTTTTTTGTACCATTTGCCAAGGTATGATTTAGTCATTTTTTTATGCGTGATAGATATTGATAGACATAGGTCTGCTACAAGTAACGTGTTTAGAACCATATATAATAGAACCATATATAACAGACCTTTATATTTTTAAAGCCTTTCACTTTATGGTACAAGGGTGGATACTATTTGCTATAATTAAGTCAAAGAAAAGGAAGCAAAATGAGAAAGCGGAGGCAGTTGGCTCAAGTTGCCCAGCCTAAGGTGCCTAGCGAGATTTATAATATTAATCACGCACGTACGAGCGAGCAAAACGTAATTTACACCATCCTATATTTTTCGTTTTTCACTTAAGATACCTTTTTACGTTTGAATTTTACCACAAACCCCTAATTCAGGAAGCTTGACACGAATAAAATGGTTATAAACCTGGAACGAATGTAGCCAAGTGAAAATTTACTTCAGTCGTAATGTTTATTATCAGTGTGAACGTGCGTCGAATTTAAGTGCGTTAAGATTCTTAAAAAAAACCCTTATTTAGTTGTAAATTAGAATGGTGTGCAAATGTGCAATTACTTTTTGTACATAAGAGTTCACTCGTGACTGAAAAAGTAATCATAGGTGCTGATTTACTTCTCACTCACTGATTCAACAGCATACGGCTCTTGATAGTTTGGTTTTATGATAAAACATTTTTCTGAATAAAACATTGATTTCTAATGAAGTACCACGGGCACGATTTGCAAATTGATATTTACATTGTCTGCACAGTGTACAGCTTTTACATAAAGGCTAAACAATTATGTCAATTAAATTGAATGATGTTTCGCGACACAAACTGAATTTTCGGGACCCTTTGTCGTGGGTCCGAAATGAGACAATTCGGCTTTGACAATCTATGTTGCCTTGAAGCGTAACATTTGTTCATATTCAAAGACTAGCTTCATCTTTATCCAAAGCATTTGTTTCGTTTTTTGTAATTAAATATTAAAAAGAAAGGAACGAGATCTTCAAATCTCTTTGAATCCTTATTAAGTCTGAAGAAAATTAATTTCATAGAATAATCTTTTATACCACAAAAACTTGATAACGGGCAAACGGTTTTTAGGCAATTACTTATTTTGCTTAAAAAATGGTTTATTGACGTTTTAGTGTAATAAATTAGATTACTTTGTTCAATCGTATGACAAGTGTAATAGGCGCATCATAAAAATAAAATAATAATAATAATAAATAATAAATATTCACAGACACTCAACACAACGCCTTCTAGTCCCAAACTAAGCAAAGCTTGTACGATGGAAACTAGATGGCTGATAGAATACATAATTATTTTTTTTTGTAAATACATACTTACATAGAAAAAAATATTTTTGTAACAAATCTTAAATTAACAAAGAAATTATAATAGACTATCTGTGCGTACGTGCGTAATTTTTTTTAGCAAACAATGTATAGCTGTTTATGTATAAAATGCTTTTCTCTGGTTTCAAAATATAAAATTTATATTTAATATGATGATGATTAAGGTTATAAAATATAAATCATAGCACAAATATCATAAAAATGAAACAGGTTTCATCTCAATATTATATAAATAAAAGCACTGGAATAGTATTGTCCGAGGAAGCAATTTCCGTTTCCGTAAGACGAAGCGAAATCTCCATCTGGTTGCAGGTATAAGCCTTGATCCACAACAGACGAGATTCTAATATTTGTTTAGTTATTTACTGGCTAGGCGATACACCGTAGACCATTACCACTACGCAATAGATAAGGCCTGATTGGATCATCTCTTTCAGAAAATAAACTAGTATTTCTAACATCAATGCAATCTGTTTTGATGGTTTTAAAAACCTGTACTTATCACTTTGGCCATTGTTGAGCACCTAATACATAACAAAGTTGATGCGATAGATAGAGTAAACATTTAGCATTGAAAATAACTGGGTACACATTTATTACAATTTTTAGTGTTCTATTGTTTTTAGTGTGTTAGATCTTTTCCAGCTTCTATTTCTATTTTTATAGTTTTCCACTGTATATCCGTAATAACAATTTTACTACCTACGCTTGTTTAGAACAGCGACCACATGGATTTCCATTTAAACTTTTGCATCATTCATCTACGTGTGCTTGACCCCAGTCTAAACCGAGCTTTACGCGAACTGAACGAAACGGAACCAAATTTACATTCTATCGGTTTACGGGTCCACTCGACTTTAAGCAAACAACTCCTGGCTGAGTCAACAGTCACTAGCCTCTGAATGTTTTTCAAGGAGCTAGTCCAAAAGCTTTTACACTTGACGGCAACAAAAACTAAAGTCAAATAGCTCTTGGAAAAGCTGACGGCGTCGAGCCTTCTTCAGCTGGAGTAAATCAAATTATTTGGAATATTGGCTGTTACTTTTATTAATGCTTCTAAAATCATGGTGTTTATTATTACAGAAATATGAACCACTACAATCTAAAATATATTTGCTGCGTATTCTCATTCTTCTTGTTTTTCCTCTGAGTACTCAACGGCAAAACAATATTGAAAATTTTCGAATTCAACGTTGAAACCGTGCTGAATAGACAATAAAGACAAATCTCTAGAATTCTTAGAGGTATAACAGCCGCTTTTAATGATAATATTCAAATTAGAAGTCTCTCGTTTTTTATTAAAAAAATATATAGATTATTGTATTAGACAAAGTCGTTTGTCTTTAAGTCAATTATTAAGGTAAATTGTTATTAAAATAATTTTGTTTCTCTAATAAGCTCTTTTGAGTCAAGTACAGAGTTAATTTAACCAAGACTATTACCCATTAAAATAACTATCAAGGATCCCTAAAGGGCATAAGTGTAAGGCAATATCACCCCTTCTATTAACCTCTGAGTGAGGGGTAGGTACTCACGCAGGGCCTTTACAACTTTGAAGTAGGTACTGTTTGCCACGTGGTTGTAATTTACCTTTGTATGTCTTACCTTATCAAGTCAAATACAGAGCAAATTTGATTTCAAATTAGAGGCGGCATGTAAACCATCCAATGCTAACTTACTAAGATAATTCTAAGGATATAATATCTTTAGTGGAAATATCAATGAAACATTAATAAGGTTGGTTGGTATTGGCACATGATAGCATTATAGGTCTAGTGTAAACAGGTTCTATTCTATGATACCTTAGCGACTGCATCGTTTTGATTTCACTATATTGAGTTTTATATCCGCAATTAAAGCGCGTCGGTCAAAAATAAAATCGCGATAAACAAAATTAATACCTACATGCGTCAAATCGATTAGAAGGCAACTTACAAAACAAGTGAAGGTTGTCTGAAAACAAACAGTTACAGCGTTTTACCCCGCCAATAAATTGCCCAAAGTTTTAACATAAACACAAACGTCAAACCGAACGTAACATAAAACAGCAGTTGTCCCATAAAAGGGACACCGTCCCATGAATGGGACACTAATTTAACTGGCATAAAGTAGCCTAAGTATTTTGTTTTCATCCCTTCGCTGAGTAATGGCTTAATGTCAACTGGACTTTGGATAATATCTACTAAATCTTTGTTGTTGAGGAGATACAGGGTCTTTGCATTGTTTGTCGAAATATTGATCGTGTTTTGGAAGTTCAGTAAGCCTGTTCACGTTTATAAAAGGTAGAATCAAATTGCAGTCTAATAGAAACAAAATTGGATGTTCATTTAGAGTTTTTTATTTCTCTGCAGCATGATAATTTATAGCGGAATATTAGTACAAGAAATAATACAAGGGCCAAATTACACGACCTAAGTAACTTTCAAATTATTAACAAGGTAAATTTTGATTGAAATAACAAGTGGTAACATAATTTGCCTCGTGATTCGCAATCTATGTTTTTAATCTTAATAATAATAGCCACTGGGCTTTAGGGATAGTTTGTTGAGCATTGAAATTCAGGATCTGCTATGGGCAACTAACTAGACTACAAATGATTTATTTAGTATGAATAATTATTTACTTATTCAGTAACCATGACAAATACAAATTGAAAAGCTACATAGCTACATGTTTTGTACTAGGTCCTTCAACAAATGTTCACGGCGACAGGCACTAGGCAATTTTATTTCGATCAATACTGTCCTTATTAAAGTACTACATACATGTGAATTCAGATTGTCCCAATCCCCCGGGAAATCAACTTAAGCTAGACCTTGAAGTTCTTAGAAGATTGTCTTCAAGGAAATCCGTAACTAAATCAAAGTTTAAGATCTTTCAATCTAATTTGGTTACCTCTAAAGAATGTTGTTTGAAGAATCCTTTTTGTTCGGAGCTGATGAGAAATATATAAAACTGGAAGAGGTTTTTGTAATGGTTGTCAGTTTCGTTTGAAAATTAGGTCAAAGTGAATTGTTTCGACCTAAATATAGCTTAATCATTATTAAATATGATTATTTGAAGTGGTGGTCTAAAGTAACGAAAGATATCTGGCAGAGAACATGGGCTGGCCTGTCAGCTAGTGCAAAGACGATATAATTAAAAAAAAACTAATGGAAGTATTTGAAATGTCCATGAATATTTATTTATTTAAAAAAAGTAATAGTTACCTAGTCATTCGACTCACAGCTTTTCGTTTTCAAATCATCACAGTACCTATCTCCTATCTTCTTACATTTTCTTACTGTTGTTTTAGAAAAACAAGACAAAAACAGCCCAAATACCCGGCGTTCAGACACGTAATAGAAATAGCATTCCTCTAATTGATTAAGGAAAATTGGTCGGTAACTTTCGTGTCAAGGTACGGCGTCTCTGCACGAATTCATTACCATAATTTCTTTTGCACTAATTGATATTAAGTTCAGTGCACAGTTCCGTTATTCCGTATTTTAAATGACAAAATTGGCCTAAGTACTGTACCCAGTATTAGAGTACCTAGTTGTAGAGCTCTATGAGAAAGAGTTCGCCCGGGGAAGACGTTATATTGATGTGTATACTTTTACCCCCCGAAGTTTTGAGGAGTGATCTTATTACATACTGTATTTTAATAAGTACCTACAAGGTACATATAGAAATACAGTATACATATAGACAGAGTATGATAGAAGTAAATGAATCGTGTAGAATGAATATTGGCAACACGCGTTAATTTTTATCAATTCAGCTCATTGTGCAACGTTTTTCGTTTAAACCATTGCATCCGCGGATATCATACGTATTTCTATCATCACCGCCTAGTTATGCGATGCTGAGCCGCCTCTCATTTTCATCTCAATCGCACGATTAGCGCGAAGGAATTTGAGAGATTAAATTCACGCAAGCTCATGAAACCCGCGTGAAATATGAGTCTCTTCGTTCGGTAGGCCTAAGCGTGCAGTAGTAAAGTACAAGTAAGCACCCGACTAATACCTATGTTATATGTGACTAATTAAAAGCTTTGATAACGATAGGAAGGTTCTTAGATTTCAAGGTAGGTAAGGTGTCTACTCTGATTAGTTTTAGAGCGGTAGCATCAGTAAGTTCAAAAGAGATAGCAGCTATTACTACGGTGAAGTTTACTTACAGCACCTTAAACGAGTATGTAGGTACTTACAGATATTTCATATTGTTTTTCGAAGATTTCTCTACTCTTCAAACCCATGTAGTTGACAAAATAGTTTGACCAATCCTCGTGGTGTTTGGAAGAGCCGAATGATTTCGTCATACCTCAAAGCTTTTACCTAGTACAAATATTTACTCTGGTACTACCACTAATGGAGTAAATTATACAACCGGTAACCAGTACGTAGCCATCCGTAGCTTACAAAATCTAACAGCATTCGTTTGATAATTTTAAACTATTGAATTGGAATCGAGTTTTAATGTTTATTCATTCCATTCACTTTGAATATGTATATTGCATACTCTAACAGTTTCAATGGATTGCACACTAACACCTCAGTTTTATTGAATTCATTCTTTATGCATGGTGTACGTATTTTATAATTTTTTTAAATAATATTGTAGATTCTGTATAAATTAATACTATAAAACATAAAAAATAATATATAAATGTAGGTATGCAAAAAGTACCGAACAGGTACGTTTTTGATAAACTGCTGTCTGGGAATCGAGTCTGCGCTCATTCCTTGATGAACCGGGGCCCGTAGTTTGAGTTTTGTTTTGTTGATCGAAACGCATATCGAGAAGCGACTTGCGAGATATTTAGTATGAAAATCTGATAAGTGCCTCTAGCGGAAGATTTGCAAATCGCTCGCTTGTCGCAAATCAACATAACAAAATTCAGACTACGAGTTCTGATAGATGTCGCATGTCGGGGCTACAATGGTGATAATTAAGTAAAGTGCGTTTCTTTGTTGCAGTGGGTGGCATGGATGTGTGGGTGGAACTTCGGGCGCCGCGGTACGTGCTGCATCATCACGAAGCAGTTCTGCAGTGCGAGCACAACGTTGACCCCGCTTCTGTTTATAAGGTAAACTTAGGTATAAACTAGAGGCTCTACACACTAGGGTGAGCAAAGGTTTTTTCTTCACAAACACCTACCGTCGTAATGCATAGTTAAAAATGACGATTTATCTTTTCGTTCAAATATATTTACATCCAAGTAATATTTTTGTATTGATTGTAGGTATTTATTTACTTGACAGGCAAAAGTGCATAGTAAAGTAGGAGCTAGGTGACCGATGATGATTTTGGTTTATCTTTTCTCCCTGTTATGATGACCCAGATTAAGCACAAAATTATTTATTATGAAAACAGCAGGATCGCAGTACAAGTTAGTAATAACAGAAAGCAAGCTTCTTGTTATTACAAAGAGGAATAAATGAATATCTATTTATTTATGTAAAATCTTATCTAAAGACAATTTGAACTATTTTGACAATCTAATGTAGTTATGCTACACACCAAAAAGCAAGGTGCCTACCTACTATACTACATTTTATGAACAACAAAGTTTATTATATCAAAAGGCTTTGAATTTCTCTTAAAATTAAAGACCCGTAAAGAGCTTTATCTAATAAACCTGTTGCGACATCTTTGTTTAAGGCGACAAAATTCGGTCGGGAGCAAAACGTAGCATCGATAGGAACGTGACTCTCGAAACTCCTGGAGCGTGTCGCGTTTGAGCATTTGATAATAAGATTTGAGAAAAAAAAACCACAAAGAGATAACACAGTTTTAGTTTTAGTTTCATTCTGATAACGTCAATCGACGATAAGAGATCGCGTATCTTTCACAAAACTTACTGTTGTGTATTATGACATGACAATGCAAAACCGGATTAGTCGCCAGATAATTAATAATGATTAAGTACTAGCTTCTGCCCGCGACTTCGTTCGCGTCCCATTGGATCCCGTTAATTTTCCGGGATAAAAAGTATCCCATGTTACTTCTAATACCTCCAAGAATATGACGTGTACAAAGTTTCATGATGATCGGTTTTGTAGTTTTTGCGTGAAAGCGTAACAAACAAACTTACATTACAGGATTATCAGGATTATCAGAACCAAAGTGGCACGTTCAGTAGTTTTTTATGCTTTCAAAGCGCTTTCAAAGCGCTCCGTCCAGTTCGCAGTTCGCTTCAATAGACACAAAGTGGAAGTAGGAGTTTTTATTGCATTATTGTTCTGTCCAGTCGAGTCTAGTTGACTCGTTAATTTGCAGCTCGAGAGACGGACAAAACGGGATGAAACTTTTTATTTCGATTCGCTATAAGTTGTAAGACGGTCTTCTTAGTCTCTTCTGAATCTTATGTTCTTGCATGTTAAGCACTGATCTGTTCAAAACATAATAAAAAATAGCCATTGTAACAGTTTCGCATTCTGTGGATTAAATACACCGTCATTGTTTGAAAATCAAAATTTAAATAGCGTTTACAATCAATAAATTAATCTAAACACAACACGGCGATGCCTTACGTAAATTGAGTTTATTTTTCACTTTTTTCTACTTTGGCGCTTATTTTTAGTGCTATCGACGTCGTCACGCAAGCTTTACCTTAGATTACCTCTAATAAATTAATTAAAATGCGGCTGCTTCGGTGTTATCGCATCTTTATCGCGCTTTCCACTTTTACACAGCCTTGGAGTCTCAAAGCTTCGCCAAACAGAAGGCTTAGTGGGGACAGCCAGCTTTCGCGTAAAGGTAGACTATACAGCTCCTTATTTATGGAGCAAGCAGGGTTACCACCAGCTTACAATAATTCTAAATAGCTAGGCAAATACCAAAATGCATAAAAATGTTGCGAGATTGACTGGAAGTCATAGGTTAAGCCTAGCTATAAAAACTTAGAAACATGATTGTTTAGAAGTAGAAAATATATCGTCAGGTGAATAAAGTTGTCAATAATTGTCTTTTTACAAAGGAAAGGTCAATTTATTAGACACGTCACATAGGGCCATAATTAAAAAGCTGAATAGTTAAACAGTTGATTGAAATATAGCTTTGTCACTGTTTGACATTACATACTTATTAGTAAGAGACAGCAATAATTTATACAGCTGAATAAAGTTATGCATCGGATAAAAATAAGCAGGCTCAGGTTATGACATTCTTACCTTTCATAGTTTTTAATTATCTATCTAGAGTATTGAAAATTTCAACTTGGCCAAAAAACATCCTCTGAACTTAAATTTTATAGACTTGACCATTTTATAAAATACAAACAATGTTCAAGGTTCAGTCATTGAAACGGTTGGTTCTCTAATGCTTATGCAATATTAAACGGTTAAATCGCCCCCGAAGGTCCTCTCTAGGCGGATTGCCCTCACTCCGGATTTGAATCGGGAATGTATTTTAAAATCCTTGACGAAATCCAAAAAACACCGAAACATTTTCAATTTAGATCCGGCTATTTTCAACGAGAATCAACGCATTTGGCAGCCCCTGTCGCGCGCCTACCTTTCCAGTCCCAATGTTATGCAACTCCCAATATGCGTAAACTGTGCAATAATACTCGTACAAAAAACGTTTTATTTACCCCGCTTGACTCACACTCACACTCACACATTCTCACACTAACCTTACCCGTACCACAGATCATATAATACCCGTATCTTGCTTAGTCGCAGGCTATGTAATATCATTTAGAGATATTTTCATTTGTTTCTTCTTGTATCCTGTTTCTTCTTTATGTGAAATAAAGATTTTGTCTATAAAATCTATTTTTTAACATCTACAACTTAACAGGGACTTTTGCTCTTCCGCACCACAGTCCTTAACTAAAGTGGAAAGTTAGTGTTCTCAACCTATTTTACATAAAAGGTCAATAAACCAAGCAGTCGTTTGAAAATCGCAGTCGTTGTCTAGCTGCCTAGTGTGTACGTAGCCTAAGGATCTTTTAGATTAGCTGACCGTGAAAAGTCTTTACCGTTGAAATAAACATTTTAGCGCTTTTTAAAGCTGTTGCCACAATTCTCTGGAGTTTAGGAATCGCTAGGCTGTAGTCAGTACAGAAAAAAGGGGACTCCTCTAATACAGATCTCATGACTTTAAAAAGAAATCCCATCTTTGTAAACCCTTGTATTTTGTGAATATTTTTTTAGTTTGAAATTTTGTACAACATCCGCAATGTAGTCAAACAAGGAGTATATTATATTGGATAGTGTACTTTGCACTGTAAACTATCCAATATCAACTAAGTAGAAGTTAAGTCACTAGACATTGAAACAGGAAAATTAATTTCCTGTTCTCAAACTTAATATCAACAAGTAATAGTTGCAGTTACTAAAGTAAATCATTTGATTTCTTGCTGCTGTTTGAATAGGGATGATATAAACAGTAATGTATTGCTATGAACATTTTAAAGATACGAACTAATAAGATATCCTGAACCCACAACTTAAGCATGATCAAATTGATTAAATATGAAGCTGGTGTTGCAACACCAAAATTTTCTTTTTTTTTATCATGAGCTGACAGAATGTCAATAGGCATGTCATTCATACATTTGTAACAATTGACCACAAAAGCCAGAAAAAAAGAAGACATTGGAAAAAAATCTCAATGGCTTGATTTGCTCACAGTAAAGTCTGCTTTTACGTAGTATTATATATTCATTTATGTGTTTTGTGACCTCAGAAGACTTGTTTCTAACTTCTATATTTACCGGAATTTTGAGAAATAATATTAGGTATTTCAAATTTACAGTCAGAAGCCAATAAAATGAAAAAAAACTTAACTTTGTAAAAATCGTACATAATATACCTCTTTGGAGTTTTTTTTTTGTTATTGGCGCCGCACTGTTTGTGTATTTGCCATTTTGCGTAAAAAAATTAGGGAAACATATATATTATAAAAAAGCGCGGGATCTGACATGCGGGTTAGGAAGAAGGATCAGCAGGGTTATTTGGAGTGGTTATTGGATATTGGATTGACAGCTAAATCGTCTATCACTCAATCCAACTCAATCTACCTATGAGTCAACCCCATAGAATGAAATATACTTCAGACTCCGTATCCGTAGGGCTATACGAACCGAATTGAATTTAAGAACATCCTTCGGCGAGTCCCGTAAGACCAGGCTGTCGGTGTAGTGGGTAGTTGTGTTTCAAAGGTGGCTAGATTTATCTACAAGAAGACGAGGCTAACGACCTTTCGTCTGGAGCTAGAAGTAACGTGAGCAACACTTATTTAGAGGGCTATTTGTTCTCGACGTGTATCTGCCAGTTGACTGTGTAACAGTTTAATCCTAGCTGAATTTAGTTTAAACGTATTTCAATTAATTTACTTTATTTGAGATAGACAACCTATTTTCACATCCATTACTCTTAGCTCACGTTCAGGTTTTAATGTTATTGAGGCTTGCATAAAATATTTAGGGAACATCGCTCCTCTGCCCTGTCGCTGCCGTGCCAATCAAAGAACTCGCTTAACTATGAACGTTGTTACTAAAAAAAAAAATAGTGATACCATTTCACTCTAGTTTGCTGTCAGTTTCTATGTTTCCACTGTCTTCTTCTTCTTGTGAATTTTGACATAGAAAACCTACAAAACGAGATATACGAAAACCTAGATTGTCATGACAAAATACAATTTCTCCTCACCCCTTCTCCCAGATGTATAATAATTGCATACCTAGATGCCGAGTAGTAATGAAGACGGTATATTACCCGTGGTTATAGCACGTCTTGTTTACATAAATGTAAATTTATGTTCTATTCTTGGGTTTACAGTGAATATTTGCAGTTTCTTTTATTATCAAAAGAACGAAATTGTTTTTTTAAACAAAAGAACTCCTCACACAGTCAGCCAAATTCCATGTCCGATAAATTAATTAATTTACTTCAAGCTCGTTTCAAATTCGTATACCTATTAAGTTATATCCCATCCGTTTGCTAAGCTGTGATATTTTTACAGGTTGTATTCTTCAAAGGTGGGCAACGCATTTTGAAGTACGTTTATGGAAGAGACCCTCCTTACGAGATTTACAACTTCACTGGAGCAATTGTCGACGTAAGTAAAATTCTGTAGCATTTAAAAGCGGTAAACGTCTTGTTACGGCCGTTAAAAGGTAAGTACATTTTTATGCTGCTGTAACATGTATGGCAAGAACTACAAAATGTAAGCAAAAATTTTAAAACTGCCTAAATAACTTCAAGATGGAGGAACACGTAGCTAACAGGGTACTTCAAACATTCTTGTGCATGTCTGAAGCCTCTCTAAGGCTCACAGGGTACCTAATATAATAAGAACTACGTGAAGTAAAGTACCACAGCGACAGCGTAAATATTGTGACCGCAGATGTGAAACCATCATCATCATAAATATGCAAACTGTCTGAAACTATAGTAGGTATACCTATTTACCAGTAAAGTTTTATTCACAAAGAAAATTACAACTAATAAAGTATTTACAGTATTCACAATATTTACAAAATACACATGAAACTGTTGAGTCATCTACGGTCCAAATCAGTACCGATCGGAAGCGTGCCCAAGACAATTATTATTATTTACCTATTTTAGTGGGTGTTGTTAAGCACCTATCGCCAGCCTGTTGCTATATACGCTTTCACACGACGGCGGTGCAGCATTTCAGTGCATAGTAGCTAGTAGGCTTCATCTGTTCAAAGGTCGAACTGCGGGTGCTTGTCAATTGCTCATACTACGCAAAAGATGCATATAACCAAGAGAAGTGGACCAAAACCTTAGATCCTTGGGTTTGTCTAAAATAACAGAATAGGTACAACTGAGATTGAAAAGCGCTTGCAAGACCAGGCCATGGTAATTGGTCTCAGTTGTCGTTGCAATCTAGCATGTGTTTAGAGATTGTCTTAAATTTACAAGAAGTTTGGGTCTGAAATGCGAAAGCAAATAAAACATAAACAAACAAACATTAATTTATTACTTTATTTATATTGTTTCAAACATGTATGTAGCTATTTGAATCGGAATGGCAATATGTGCACTCCATCTAACTTACGAGCGTGGCCTAGATCCGGGGATTCCCAACTAATCCAAAACTAGAGCACATGCTTCTCGCAGCAAATTTTTGTACCACTTACCATTTCGTGATTTTAGAATGTAGGCATCTCATGTTGAAACTGCGCGTAGCTACTAAAAGCTTTTAAAAAATTTGCTAAAGTGGAACTCAACACTTTGTATGAAACACTAAAATATTCTAGAGTTTTAGATGAGAGTTATTATTAATGACTAAAATATACAAATCTCTCTATCGAGTTAAATTGAGGCAAATTTTGTAGGTATACCTATAACATTAAAATTCAGAAGTTTTTTTAGCTTTTGAACTTCCCCACTGGTAGGGATGTCTTAGAGAGGATTTCTGGAATATATCAAATAAATATGATCCATACGTAAACGTAACCAAGCTAATAACTAAAAAAATAAGTGGCTTATCAAGAACATAAAAACGCTCTCTTCTTACTCAAGGTGAAATACCCAACAGCTATTTCCTATTTCATACACTTTATAGAACTAAGGAGCATGCTTCCGGGCTGCCTGCGGCAATGGGATGAATGTACTTACTTTGCTAGCGAAAACCAATTTCTGCGAACCACTCTTACTATTTAACAAGCGCACTCGTTGCATGCTACGACTTGGATTTCAAATAGAAGTATCTTGTTGAGTACATTAGATGCGTAGAAATTAATGTTAATTAAATATTAATTTGAAAAAAATTTAACTTACTTATAGGTCTCTAATTTTACAGCAAATAAATACAAAAATACTATGAGCAAGACACTATAAGCAAAAACTTAAAAAACATAATATAAATAAGGTCCATTTATTTTTGATCGCAATAATCCGCGGGAACTTCGGAGTAAGACAAAAGAAAAGCCTTAGAGAAAGTATACTAATTAGATAGAACTAGGAGCTTTTTGAAAAAGTTTAGGAGTGCACTAAAAAAACATCACCGAAATTCAACTCTTCTAATGCGCAAAAAGGTGGTATAAGAATTTCTTTGTTTTAAAATTTCTTGTAGGTACGTGTTTTTTAGCAATGCATATACCTAACAGTATCTTAAAAACTATACCCTTTATTACCCTTTTAAAATTTGAATAATTGTTACTTTTATTATCAATCATCAATCATCATGATCAATATATATAAAACTCTTTTGAAGCTGACTGAGAATCAACGCACAGCCTAAACTATAGGTCCTAGAGATATGAAATTTGGAGGGTAGTATCCTTATATAGTGTAGGGGTGCACTAAGAAAGGAATATTGAAACGTCACACTCTAAAGGGTAGAACGCGAGCAACGCCGCGGGCGACGGCTAGTCAAAGTAATATGTTGTTAGCATGTTTTGTTCATATCTGCTACCGAGACCGCACAACGCCACAATCAGTGTGCCGAAGAAAATATTATAATGCTTACAAAAACCTCAGCTCACCGCAGGAGCTATGCACAATGTTTTCACAATGAGACTGTATGAAAATCCTGTCATGTAAACTCGCTTCCATTGTTTGAACAGGTTTTCAGAGAGTGCACGGAAAATGCGATTTGCGAGAAAAATATTCCATTATGGTAATTTTTATTAGTTTTTTCGTCTGCGGAAAGAGGAAACACCACTGTCCTATCACAATTTGATTATTCTAATTTTGAAGATGAAAGTGGACTGCGAGATTTAAAAGTACTGGTATAAGTATTCAAGTGTTTGTACAATGCTGGATAAAGCTTTGTTTACAAAAAAAATACTATTTACAAATCTGCAACATATAATCGCAAATAATATACGAGTTTTTCAGATCGCTTATTTGTGTTGAAGGTAAAATATAGTCGTATTCTTTGATTTTTGTTTGAGTAAGCACAGTTTATACAAGTCTACCCGTAACGGAGGAAGCGTGGAAAGCTGTTAAATAAAATAGTCCTTAAATCCTGCACATTAAACTTCTAAATAAAAGTTCTCATTACATGGTGCTTCAATCCAAATATTTTTTACTAAAAATGAATTTATTCACAAAGAAAATTACAACTAATACAGTATTTACAATATTCACAATATTTACAAAATACACATGAAACAGTTGAGCCATCTAAAAACCGATTATTATTATTATTATTATCTAGCGTATCAGCATTGCTATTCAGCGCGGCAATGCAGCCAGTGATTGGTACTGATTTGGACCAGTTGAGCTATCTATAAATCGTTTGCAACGGTTTTTAGATCCAAATATTTAATTCATTCAGAAATCAATATACGCTTCGATTTGGCTCGTCCTGCTACGTAACCCTTCAACTCGACTTTGGGAACGAATACTCTGCAACATTTTGATGGTTTTGTTACAGATACATAAGCTCTCTCCCACAAAAATGACGCTAGAAAAGATGGATTTCTGGGCTGCCGGCCAGTACGCCTGCGAAATTGCTTTAGAAACTCCTTTGTACTCAAAAGTTTCAAAACTGCACGAAATAACAGTTATCGGTAAGTCAGGTTTGCTTTGCTTGGTAACTTTCAGAATAAAGGTGATGGTAGTAACATTACAGTGTCTGCAATTTTTTAATGAAATATAAATCTAGTAGAACATAGCATACGTTTCTTCGGAAATGCCAATACTATGGCATGAAATGAAAACAGTAAAAACGTTTTTGCTAGAAATGTTCAAACGGCAAAATATAAAACCAGCGCGAAAGAAAATACTATAACTTTTTGTATTTACAGTTCGTCAGAAGCACCGTCCGAAGATAAAAATAAAACACAAAAAGCTGTCATCGAGCGACAACCTGGAAGCGACATGCACGAGCGCTGCCGCCTACCCCGCACCGAACCTTTACTGGTTTATAAATAATGCTAAGGTACTATTTTATTCAACCACAAAGCCAGTAATGATTCATAATCAAAATAAATAAAATAATTTAGTTGAAATGGCACGAGAATCGTCTTTGAAAGCCTTAAGTATCCCCTCTATCATTTCATACATTCTATAGCGTAATACAGTGCACTTATGAGTAGTGCAGACGGTATCTACGGATGATAAAATGTAGGTACTTATCCACGCACCTGTTCGAATTTCAAAACCTCATCAAATGGCATTACTACAAGCAAAAGACAAGACTTTTTCCAAGGCCACGCTGTCATGTTACACTTATTTAAAAATTAGAATTACCTAGGCAACTTAATTAAGGAAAGGTCAAAGTCCATCATTTCATTATGTTGTCAGTAAAATCGATGTTAATTTGACGTTTGACAGGATTCATTTCCTAATGCCTCGAACCATGACTCGAATATTTCTGTTCAGTGAAATCAGTTGCCATTCTAAAATAGTACCAGTCGCAAGTAAAAATAGAGGGTCACCTAGTTAACTCCAAATAACTGTAAAACGATACTCTTCAAATTAAAAAGTATTTGAAATAAATTTATTTACGCATAAAATAAACTACAGTTCGATTCAAAATAACCATTTATTAATTTGAAAATAATGATAATATCTGGTCCATTCTTCCATAGTCAAAAAACGTAATTCTGCAAAAATGACTCGAATTGAATAAGGAAAATCAATTTTAAGTTCCATATTTAAACAAAATTAAAAAACAAAAGAAAATAAGTCTGTGTACGTATGTATTATGTACGACAGCAAGTACAGAAACATCTTTTACCTTAGATTCTACTACCTTTAGACGTTCAAAAAGTTCTGTTTCATCCCAGGTGGATGAGAGACTAACAGTCCCGCACGGTACGCAAGCGGTACAGCGCCACCACCACGGCATGCCTCTGACGATGTCGACGTCATCGCTACATTACCCTCTGTCAAGTCTCCAGCTCTTCCCGAACCAGACCGTGGACATTACCTGCCTGAGCACAATACCTGGATATAATACCTTGGGGGAAGGCTTTGCGGATGCGCAGAATCACACTGTTGCTGGTATGAATAATAATTACTTTTTTATTACTGAAAAAAAAATAAAAAAAATAGCAGTCAATTTCGTGAAATCTATCGAGCAAACTACAATAATACGATTTAAAATAAAACCTTGAATGAAGTAGGCACATACCTACATACTTTGTAGGAGTTTCAGAATTGGTTTTTGTAATTTTGAAAACTTTCTAAATTGCTAGTAGAACTAGTGGCTGCTACTTTTAATTAGTTCACAGAAAGATTTATTTTTCCAACTCTCGCTTTGATTCTCGGATTTGAATTTCTTGTTTTCATTTAAGTTAACGGCGTATCTAAGAACTTACTGTAGCACACTCGAGAGCAATAAATCAGGGTCATTGCCATTATTTCTGAGGCTAGGATTGAAATAAAAAAGATTTCAGTACGCCGCGCCGACCAGTGCTCCATGACTTTTTATTCAATAAACACAGACATCTTAATTGGATGACCCAAATGTATTACTTTCACTGTAGATACTGATAGTTTCAAACTTTTGCCGAAAATTTGTAGTGTGAATGCAGACATACATTTGTCGACGTCGCGGATCTACGCAGAGACCATGATGTCTCTCCTTATAACAGTTAGCAAGCTTGTGTATTTTTCCATTTATCTACTAGAATTTCTGAGACCAAAATGGATTGTATATTTAGGATCTGTAGGTTGAGATAGCAAAACACCCACCCAAACTTTTACTTATTATTCACCAGGCTATAATACAAGCCTACGCATTATCCGAACTCAAATAAGGTCTATAATGTCAATTTTTGGTTTCAGTTAACGTAGTTCGCCTCGAGCCAGCGCCCACGCAGCAACTCCCTGTGAAAATAGTCAGTGAACAATTAAACTCTACATCTAAATGGGTTTCCAGTAAGCTTTTGATATTACTTCTGTGCTTGTTTAGTTTCTGAATGTTGTTATAAACTGTGTCTGCTATCGTGTCGCAGGTCTATTCCCACTAGTTCTACTGATGGAGCTAGTGGGAGTTTTGTTGTCCTAGTAGTTACACGACCGCTAAAGCATTGTAGGTATATTAAAGAACCTAAATATACACATTTGTAACACCAGGAGCCTTATGCTTGCTTCGGCCGAGATTTTACTCTACTAGGGATGACGATATTATTATCTTGGCCCACGAGTTTTCAACGTCATTTTGATGTTATTCGTACTAGAGTAGAATCTCTGTTGAACTGAGCATAAGACCCCAGAATGTTATTGAATAAGTCTTGCGGTCGAAGGGTTGTTCAATTCAGTATTCTAAAAGCGAAAATGTTTTATCGCTCAAAAGACGAATTATGTGCACCTTATTTTATTTTCTGTTTTTCAAGAGAAATAAAATAACATTAGGGCTCTAACTTATCTTGATTTAATGGAAAATTAATCTCTAAAGTAATAACTTAGCCTCACTTTAAGCCCATTATGAAACCTCATTGGTACTAATGCTTTTATACATTGAATGCCAACAATTTTAATAATTTATATTAAACCTTGTTGAAGGAGAAGGGTCAACCAAATAAAAGTATACTGGCGGACTTTAAACTCTTAGTCAAAGTCAAAGTTAAGGTGATTCTATAGCAAAGTAAAAGCATAAATACAAAAGTTTTATTAATTTTATCTTTACCCAATATAAGTATTTGCAGTGGGCATCTCTCAAATTAAGTAAGTCTTATGTTTTTTGTCCGTCGTTTAGGTAAGTTTATAAGAAAAAATAATGACATTGATTTTGTAACTCACTGTCACTTTTGGGCGCGTAAAAAAATCATACTCACCTTTATCATATTATTATTATTTAATTACATTACCTACGTAGAGAACAAATAAAATGATTTCGCTTGTACCTTGTACCTACAAGTTTATTTAAATTAAAAGCACTGATTTTAATAAGAGTTATCTTATCATAAATCGTTGAACTTATGTATGCGCAATTGTGAGACTGAATTAGAAAATTAGGGATTTGTAATGACCCTTAACCCCTAAACCGATGCTAGAATTCAAGTCCATTATTGTGTAATGCCAAGAATGAGTGCTAAGTCAGGATTTTCTGGAGTGTCTGTACTACGCTATACTTTAACGTACGTTTTATGAACATGTTCACGGTTGGCATTGGAGTCAAGAATTTACATCTTCATCTTTCTTTGGGTTATTGAGTGAGAGTGAGTGTTTTGAGTGTTGTTAGGAAACCCTGACTTTAGCTAATAGAGAATGCGATATCGCCCATGGAGGAGGCATAATCATGCTTTTGTAATTTGTCTTCACTATCATCATCATTTCATCGGAGCATCATATTTTTCAAGAGGTACCTATTTAATAAGATTTAAGTTGTTTTATGTTTGAAAATCATCGTATTCTGTCAATTACTATTTGCTGGTATTCTTTGAGTTTACTGCTAAAAGTAAAACTAAATTTGACGTTGTGTAGTGCTTTTAATGTAGCCATTTGTAACAAAAACATATCATGTAGAGGTGATTGGAGATGATAAATAACTTTATAAACGTTAAGCTGATTATGTCAGTCAGTGTTGATATTCTAAAATGAATATTATGAGATAATTATATTTTAAATTAATAAAAAAGTTAGATAAATTCTCTAAATGTGAGTAGCAATGCTTAAGTCTAATCTAAGTAGATAAACTGATTACAATAATAATTGTTATAGGTTAAGCTTAAAGTAAATACTAAGCCCGACTTCGCAAAAGCTTATAATAGGTACCCTAGTGAATTTTACAACAGTCGAGAGCAAGAATTCCGAAAAAAGTTCTATCGAATCTGCATAAATCATCAAAACTTAACCAAACTGCGTTGTCGGGTTATTGATTTACTGTTGTTTGTTTATATCACCTTATGTATCAATTATTTCTTTACTTGCTAGTGTATTATAAAAAGAAACAACAGCTACCGCAAAAACCATTTAAAAAAACTTAAATTACACCATCCAAAAACTCCGGCGCTTGCGATTGACGCGATACAAGATTGTGATCAAATTGAAATGACAATCTAGAAGTTACGAAACCAGCGTACACGCGAAAAGGTTTTCCGATAAAATCTTAACCTCATCGTCAAAGACGAGAAATGCTTACAAACCAAAGTCAGAAATTAACTATCACTTTATAATATTTACAATGTCTTTTATTTTTATTGTTTTAGTATATTTCATTAATTTCATGGCAGGTTAAAAGGTAAACAGGATAAAACAAAAGAAATGCGTTGTATGTTTTAATTTGCAATTTAACAGGATTAAAGTAAGTCTGGCTGCTTCGGAGTTGAAGAGTAAAACGAAGCGTAACGTCGCATTTACAGACTTAACGTTATATGTACTTACCTGTACGTATTTATAGGTTCTCAATTGTGTTACTTTTGAGCAAAAAACAACATGAGCAAAATTAGCAAAGGCTTGGCAATAGTATTTGTATATGGTTTTTACAATTACTTAAAATTAGTTGTAGTTAGGTAATTAGTTAATTGAATATTCGGATGTTATAAATGACTATTTTTGAATGTAGCTAAATAAATAATTTTGTCAATTTAGGCAAGAACGATAGGTAATTTTTTGAGATCCATGTCTAGTCTATCAAATAATCAATTTACAATTGTTTCGAAACCGTGTTATGGATGCCGGCCGACTTGCTCTTGATATTAATCAATTTCTATTATAATGATGTAATATTACATGCAGGCTATCGATGTCTTCCTTATTGCTATACACTCTATATACATTTTAAGTACTAGTAAGTTAGATTTTATATTGTAACGGTTAGAGATGAATTTCAACGAGAAAATAACAGTCAAGCGATCTCTTGGTGTTCGCTTTGCGAGTTCTTCGTTTCGAAAACTAGTCAATTATTCATTTTCGTCTTTTGTAATCAATTAAGTATTACTTTTCCCTAGACGTCCATTTGTATTATTTCCCTAGATAAATATTTACAATTCATTGATGTTAATTCTAAGGCAAAATTTAGTGAAAATATATTTCCCTATTAATTTGTCGTTTTTATTTATTCCTAGGAGTTTTTCTTGATAATATACGGCACTCTATTATAAGCCTACACTATGTGTTACATTATTTATTTAGAAAATATATTATAGTCCATGGTAATAGAAATTACCATCACAGATTACAAAATTGGGCCACACGATAAATCAAACCAAATGTTTGACCTATAACTTTGTTTCCTTTTGTTTAGCGAAAGAACGTGCGTTTACGCTTCTGTTTATTGGAACAGCCCAGTAAAATACGATGGGATTTAGTTGGTATATTATAAGCGTGAAATAGTGCCGTATAAAATCAAGTTAAACCTCTATTTGAGCCTTAGCTACATAGAAAACGAGACAGGTGCAGAATATTTAGAAATAAATTGATGGTAATGCTGTGTCATGTTCTTAGTGAGGCGGTGAACCTATTATCTAATTTCTGCTCTCCCGTGCCGTCGCGTGTTCTATGTGGCAAGACCTAAACCCTAATTAAAATGTTAGTTCTAAGATAAATGTTTATAATATTGTGTGTATCATTGTATATTCGACTAAAGTCGAGCTGAATTGCATGAAATTGTCTACACAAAACGTGAAAATTTTATCTCTTTATTAAAATAAATGTACTATGCAGATCACTTTGTTTTATTATATTTTTAGTGCTTGTTATTAAGATATTGCTTGCTCAAATATCATATCAATATATCAATATAATATATAAAACTCTTTTGAAGCTGACTTAGAATCAACGCACAGCCTAAACTATAAGTCCTAGAGGTATGAAATTTGTAGGGTAGGATCCTTATATAGTGTAGGGGAGCACTAAGAAAGGAATTTTGAAAAGTCGCACTCTAAAGGGTCTAGAACGCGACTAACGCCGCGGGCGACGGCTAGTTTGTCATATATGTAAATCAAAATTGTGGTATTGTTCTAAAAGAAGAACTATAATTGCTTACCGGAGTATATACCACAAAATAATTATACTAATTAGACTCTACGGTGTATACCTAATTATTTATCTATCCACCTTTAATAACCTGAGGGTAATTATCTTGTTATAATAAGACTATATTTCATGTTAATAAATCAAGCTAGTATTGTGATTCAGATACGAACATCACACCACAACTCTCACTACATTTTTCAATAAAAAAATTGAACAGTTTGAACTACAGATGTAAAAATGTTCCAAAACAAATATACGAGTTGTTGGAAACGCGGAAGCGTACCGGATATAACCGAGTGCCGAGTGGATCGCTCAAAGGGCAAATTGAGCCTTTTGTTTTTATCCCGGCTCATCTGTGCAAATCTTGTTACGCCAGTTATTCTGGTATTGACTGGCCATATTAGGAAGGGACAGATTGGACTGGGGGACTTCTTTCAGAATTTTATCGTGACGTGTTTTTTTAGAGAAATCGCAAGAATTCGATACACGAAGACATATCAGAAACAAAGCTTTGTCTATCTAAAAATAGCCGACAACTTGGTAACTTTCAGGCGTCACGTTTCAAGTTATTTCAAATATGTATAGATACAGTGTATATAATTTGAATGAGCCGTGATTTTGCTATAAATTTTAAGTCTAATAAATAAATAAATAAATGTAAACAAGTAAATTTAAAGGTTTTTTAAACTGCACAAAAACAAAGTGCCAAATGTAATTAAAATTTGACTCCTCCCTCCACATCGCCAAAATTCTAAAGACCCACCAAGAGATAATCCAACAAGAGACAATAGGATAACTTTTGTATTGTATAAAAATGCCATGATTTAAAATAACAGATAGCATTGAACCTGCAAAAAATAACCCAACCCGTGGTTTCATTAACGGGACGAAATAATGGGACCACGAGAAAACACCTACTTCTAGTCGTGCGTGATCATCGAACCCATCATTTTATTAAAAGGTGTATTTTAAATCACTGCTATATAAACACGCCCTTATTTTTGGATATTCGCTGCTTTATACTCTCTCGTATCGAGGAAGAATTTGGTTTTCGATCTTTTACTTTATCTAAAGGTCACATGTAAAGTTTACGAGTTTTCTTCGAAGACTTTTTCAGCGCAGATAAGAGGAAGTTGAAACGGGAATTTGATATTAAAAGTTATTTAGCAGACAAAATTGTTTTAGGGTCGCTACCACCAGATTTTTTCAAAGTTTGTCTTTTGCCTACTATTTAATAATTGAGTAAGATTGAAACTATTTTATATAGTCATAACCTACTTAATAAAATTACCAGTTGAGCTGACCTAACGCCTAGAAAACCTCAGATGGCAGAGTACTGGTTTCATCTCTGTGTCCTCAATGTTTATCAGAATTGTTTTAGCCAATTTAACAATGGAGGATAAACACCGAATGTCCTACATTTCAATTAAGGTAAAAGCTTATCAGAGCGTTGCCGGAACATCCCCACCTGTTGTTTCTTGGCCCGCTGCCGAACCCCATCCATGCAAACAAGTCCATAACTTAGAAATAACAGGAAATACAAGGTCGGTTACACATTCTCTTGCGGAAAGTAAATAACTACAGAAAAACGAAAGCTCTTAGATGGTTTCCGGGATAGCAATCATTGTAATGAGCTCTGTACATAGGGATTATTATTTTGTCTATCACTGATTTGGGAAGAGTATTAGTAATAAAATCATCTGCAAGGATTAACATTGTATTGGGTTCTCGTACATAATTACTACTTCTGTGATAAAATTCTTAAAAATCTTGCTCTAGGCTTTTTATGTGCGTTTCGGCGGAAAGCCCATAGTCGAGTTCTAAGTTTTTGAATGTGGCCTAAAAAATGTATGTACCTAACTAGTTTTATAATGCTTCCCATGCGAAAAACCATAGATCCATCTCATCATTTATTTATTGGTACTTTTTCTACTATCAAAGATTAACGAGATGGTCCGTGTGTGGGCCCGGGCCATTCCAATCTCACGGTTCAGATCATTTATCGACGTTCTAGGGGTTACAGCTAGTTGGAGTATCTGTACCTAGACGCAAAAAACTTTAGTTGCTCAACATCAATGCGTTTTGGAAAAAACTGGCTTATGTGACATGTAATTGCTAAGTAGGTCTATCTAATCTTACGGTCTTATTCATATTTCTAAATGAGCAGATTATGAATAAGGGGTTATAAATGCTACACAATGTAAGCAAGTATCTGATGAAACGTAAAATATGGCAAATTGTCGTAATTTCATCAACGGTGACTTCGTATTCGCAGAATAAAAATATCTTGCCGTAAAAGCGCTTTAGTATTTCTCGTTTGCATATTGCCATATCTTTTGATTTCACATTTAAATGTTAAAGCTTCGACGTTGGTCTATCCTACTGAAACCTTTCCGCATCTTACTCTACTGCTTTATCAGTAGAAACACCAGGAAAAAATATAGAAGTTTGTCCAGAAGTTGCCTTCTTCTCGGCATCTATACATTTCCGGTTCTTCGAAAGCTTATTCGCCTAAAGAGAAACAGTCGCTATAGTGTTTTATTGCTCTTTGAAGTTAATGAGTTTGGTTCGGCTTAGCCTGAATCCTTTTGATGTAAGCTCGAGCTGGGTGGTTCATCCTAGTTGAAATTCAAAAGAAAATATTGTCATATTTCACTAATATAGTTGCTCTATTTATACAGAGGGCGACTACTCGTCATATTATTATATTTATGTACCTAGTACATCACAGAAAATCAAAGTTTTTACAGGAACTTTTTCAGGAGATTTGGTAAAGTAAAAAAATGGTGCACTTAGCAGTAGGATAATAACTGCTCAGTTTGTACAAAATCTGAGAAGAGAAATGCGTTCAAGGAGGAAGGGCAAATTTCTTTAAATTATAATATATGTAAAATTTCATGGACTTCCTTTTATTTAAGAAGCTATGTTACTTGAAAAAAAAATATATTTTAATTGATCCTTTTAATTGGTATCATAAAATAACGGGTGTTTGGTTTTTACAATTTGGTGGATACGATTCCCGGTTCAGACAGGCGATTATTCAAAATTCTTTGAATGCAGTTTAAATTGTTTGTAAAATCAAAATACAGTCTTCTTTCAGTAAAATGTTCTATCTACATTATTTAAGATACTTTTCCTCCATGTGGCATAGCCGTGGGACGCCCTGTATATATAAGTAACTAAAGACTCCATCTTCTCAGTAAATCCGGCAGTGTTTTGTTTTTAGATAAACTTCTTAAATTGGATGGGTGATCGTCAGTGGCACTTTTGTCTATGAGCATTTCCGTGATAGTCCTAGTTAGAATTAAGCCTAGACGGATGACTTGGGTAGTCTATGAATTTTTAGATCTAAGAAGTTTTATAATAAAATCAAGTAAAAATAATCATCGCGATTCTTTTGTGATGCCATTCTTTGGCCGCCATTTTCTGACTGCCACCGACGTTCCAAAAAAATCCTATTGATTTCATTACCTATCTACTAGAGCCCTCAGAGCTGTAGGTCGTAGGTACTTTACTTACCATAAAGTTCAGCTTACACGGACGTAACTCGAAATAACAGATTTAATTAAATACAAATTACCTTTGGTGTGCGAGAGCATGTTTGTTTATTTTATTGGGCTTCCTGAATAACAATTTTGTAATTAACACCCGCAATAAAAGCGTATTGAATTGGGGAATAAAATTGTATTTCGGTGTTTTATAAGAAGCTCATTCAAATTAAATTATACCTACCTAAACCCACTCGGTCGTGACTATAGAGTAGTCTAGTGGTAGCTAGCCTGACTTTTGATCGTGGGTTCAAATATCATCAATGGATTTTTCTCTACAAAAAACTTGTAAAAAACCAGTCATGCAAAACTTTCTAAAACAATTTTATATGTATAGTAGTAGGTAAATAATCCCACGTAAGTAAGTATACAAATATCTTAACTATAACAGAGTTTTATGCTTGCGGTAAAATATTCGTTGCCGCGTGGTGTAGTTTTACAACTACTTTACTTGTCGTGTGTAAATCGTCTCTTTGGCAAACTAGTCAACCATAAAGGTATTTGACAGCCCTGTCAAGCGCACGGAATTATTTTAGTTGTTTGAAGATAAAGTCGTTAACCGTGTCAGTGCTTCGCCGTTTTAGTTTAGGGGTCCGTGACGATAAGTTAATCCTTGGAAGGGTCCAGTCCGTCATAACTTTCGGCTCTACATGCATAAAGATAGATGAATGGATTTATTCTGTAAGGGGAGTTTTAAACTGAAGATTTTTAGCTATTGAGTAGCACCTGAAAATCTTCAAGTGCTACTTTGCCGTTCTCTTGAGAAATCTACTTAAAAAATTTGTGGAATTTTATTGGGATGTTATAAAAGCACAGTCTTTAATTGTGAATCTCTCACGAAATCCAAGAAAAATCTCAATTAAGTATTACAAGATTTATTTTTATTAAAATAAAATACCCTTCGATTTTCGTTTTGGTTGGAACCCGAGCATGCAGCAATGTATTTCTCTATTTGTTTGATCAAAATACACATTTAAAATTACCAACTAAAATAAATATAATTATACAATTGCAATAAAACATGGTTGTTACTCGTAATTTGCACCCAAGTGATCCCAAGGGTGATATTTAAATGTAGGTATTTTAAATACTCGTGAACAAAATTAGCAAGTAGTTAAAACAGTAAAACCTTTGTATAACCTTTATTTAACACGTTTGTTTATTCATGTAAGACAATTTCATGCTTTACGTGACGTCAAAAATATATGGCATGGTGACGTCAGAAATGTATGGCATTAAGCCACGTGACATACTTATAAGAAAAAACCCATACATACTTACATTTTGATTAGTTTTCTATTTTTTGCGATTGTCAAATATCAACTTGGACAATAGTTCAAAGGAGCTTCATAACCCCGTCCCGTTTACGATAGAGACAGCACAGCACATGTTTATCACTCTGAATAATAATTTTGGCTAAATTATTTCGTAACTTGATTGACACGTTCGCGTTAGAGGACTAGTTGATTGGCTGACGGGCGCTCCTATTTACTACGTTAATGTAATAAGATCGTCACCCTAATATTTATAACTATGAAGATATTTAAATCAATTAAACGAATTATACAAGGTACCCACAATAAACTCTGGTGACGAAATCTTTAGGGTTTTTTTTTATAGATTGGTGTTCTTTCTCGTAACGCTATCATGTATTCTTTGCCTCTATTAATGTATCTACTTTTAAATACTGGTATTCAATTGTTTAGAGGTGCAACTCAATGAATAAAAAAATGTAATCTTCTGAATAACTATATATAAAAGCAATTACACAAGAACACTATGTTTTAACATTAATCAAAACTTTAGAACAAGTTGTCCACGATTATGCGTTTATAAGACAAGTTTGTGTTGAAAACTTTTAGCCTAACTACTTACGAATGAATAATTAATATTATTTACAGTGAGTCGTGGCTGTAGTTAATCTAAATAAAGGCTTATGGCCTTATTCATATTGGTATCCTAAAACTCCGATATCTAAAATGACTGCTACTTAAATCTGTTTTGTCACCTCTCTTCTTTCAAGCATTTTTTTTAAAACCGTTCTATAATTACAAGATATTATGAATGACCTTAATTTAGTAGAAAACGGCGAATGGTCCCGTTGCTAAAATATATCTTCGTTCTTTTAACCGCGGCGCGGTTAAAAATCATCTATACCTATGGTGTAAGAAACAAGTTTTATCTAGGCACCTACTTCTAAGAAGACATCAAGTATAGGAATTAGCTTGCTCACTTTGCCCAGCACTTTATCACAACCATATAAATACTGAGCATGGAAAAAGTGGGGCACCTGAATAAAACATTATATTTATTGGTTTTTATGGTAGCTACACTACACTAAAATCGTTATAACGACCACACTCAAAGGTCCGAATATCAGGCAGGTGATAGCTTTTGGGACACTATAAAACCTTTGCCAATAAAATATTGTCGCAATAAGAAATAAATAAAATACAAAGTCACTGCCACCAAATACATACATTAATCTTATATTTGATAAAATTCAGTAAAAACCCAAGTTTGGCTGTCATTTTGTGACTTTTATGAGATTTTAACAAAATCCCAATGTTATTGTTTAGGTTTTATTGAGAGAGTTATACCTCTAAACGGTATATAAATATTTACTAAAAAAGTACATAATGCATATATAATAAGTTTGAAACTGAATTTCAACCCTTCAACTTCAAAAGGTAGTGGTACAAACTTCGCTGGAAACTTTCTCGGCGCTTTATACCGAACTATAAACGCATAAAACTTATTTTATGGTAGGTACTTTGCTTTTAGTAAGATGATAGTTACGTAAAAGAGAACATTCAAAAGCTTTCACGGTATCTCGCCTTTGAGTTATTATATCGTGGTGTAATAAAATAAACTTTACAGTTAATTTATGAAAATTGAACGCTGAAGTAATTACCAATGCTATACTTCAGTCACAATTTAAATTTAATTTAATATCGTATACATTCGAAAGCCTAAGTTTTTATTTAAATTGACAAAAAAAACTTCATTCGTTAAATTTCATAAAAGATCATCGGTATTTTTATGACATGCGAAACTGATCTAAACTCATCTTCTTTTCTTATCAAATACGAAAGCGAAATATAATCATAAATATTTTATCATGTACCTACCTACGAAAGGGCTGTAATAACGTGTCAGAGCCTGAAGAGTTGACATCTAATTTTGATTGCGACAGGTGAAATCTAGTAATATGCAAGGGGTGAAAATTTAGGGGTTTCGTAGAGACGCGAGTTAATACTCGGAGTCTCACAAAATTACTTAATTTCCGCGGGAAAATGTTTACTTCGGCGTCTAAGTGTGTTTGCTACCTGCCCGCCTTGTTAAAGTATGAGGTATTTTTCTTTATTCTTAATTTTCACGCTTGAATTATGTTGAAATACTGCCTAATTATTTTGGCAAAGTCAAAATTAAAAAGAAAGAAAATAACTAGTAACTTAAAACTACTTGAATACAGAAATTCTGAATACAAACGACACGGTTGGCTGCATTCAGCCGTATGCTTTGCATGAACGTCATTATCATCGTGCATGGTAATTGTGTCCAAAGACTTATATTTCATGCTTCTTTAGCTCGAGTACAGATACTCGTACCGTTATTATACTAGGTACATGCTATGAGTATGCCTAGGGTTGCAACGTTCTGCTGCTTGCTGTAAGGGTAGTAGTAAAACCGCTTGTAAATTATTTATCAAAATCTCACGTGTTTTTATTTTATCAAAAAAGAATTCATTTCCATATCACTGGATTTTATGTACCTACTTTATGGTAAACTCCTACTAAGGGATTTAAGTTACATTCATATTAGGTAGTAATATTATGAAAAAGGTTAATCTTTTCAAACTTACATAAATTATTGTTTATTATTCTATTTTTGGAAGTCGAAAACCCTAGTTATGTATTGTGTATGGTATCTAAGTACGCACAGTTGAATGCAAGAACATGGCACTGAGTACAAGCAAGTCTGTGCAATCGTACACAAAGCGACGTCGGCGTTGCCGCGCCGTAGCTTCATCATTGCTACGCTTACGTAGAACTACGAAGTAATCCGTGGTTTTGTAGAACCTCTACGGAAAGTCTACGACCACATTTTCTTTGAAGACGCTTGTTTCAGTTTTATCGCAGATGTAAGATATGTATAAAATGCTATTATAAGAGTAGCAACGTTTGATACGGTGTTACTATATAAGTAGTTTTGTGCAGAAATAACTAGATTTAAAATGAAAATACGAGCGCGCCACGTTAAAAACACTTGAAAAATAACAAAACAATGTGCCTTAAGTCAACCTTAATGTTAATCTATGCAATCTGTGGAAGCACGCGAAAATATATTCCAAGGGCCTGCCATTAACCAAATTAAAGCGGCGACAAATGTATTTCCTACAATTTATTTAGCTTTTTCGAATTCCGTGCCGGAATCGAAAATGTATACCACAATGAACGTATTGTTGACTATGTTTTCACGTGTCGGTAAAAACAGGCTTGGAATAATTTTATGGAATCAATCAAATAACTGTTTTTTTATTTAATGCTTCTTAGTTACCGGAGCTAAATCGGCGGAAGGAAGTGACGAAGGACCGGTTGTCATCATTTCTTTACTCTATATACAGGGTGTTACCAGACCACTTCCGAAAACGAAAGGGGGAGCTACAGCACACCAAAACCCAACCAAAAAAAAATCAGTTATCCTGAAAAATAATTATAGCCGGAGAAAACAATGTTTAAAGATTTGTATTTATTTCGCCAGCCCGCAATGTACGCATTCACGTAGGTAAGGTCGAGGCGTAGTACTATTATTTATTCTGTGTCGTAAGTGCCTACTAACGTAGGTAGGTACTAACGTACGTCGCTCGCACGTCACGTACTTGAATGACCCGCGATGAACTCTCAGCTGTTCATGCTGTAGTAGACGTATTCTGCGTGCTGCGTGTACATTGCTGCTTCATTTATTTTATTTGTTTCTTTGCTTTTTTAAATGAGATAATTAGGTAGATATGTCTTATTATGTTGTACTGTGTGTATGTAACTAGAAAAAAAAATAAAAAGATATAGTCAAGCAAATTTTTTTTTCGCTATTTTTTTCGCTTTATGTTTTCATTATCATGGTCTGATTGGAACCTCCAAGTTTTCGGAAGTGGTCTGGTAACACCCTGTATAATATTTTTTTACGATGACGACATACAATGATGATAACCGAAAAAAACTCGCAAAATGTATAAACAACACATGAGGTGGATCAACTTTGTACATAGATTCACCTTGGCACTACGCGAAGAGACTGACCACAAATGGCCGACACTTTTTCTCAATTACTTTTCTACTAGGTACTTTTTATTTCTACAAAAGTAGATATTTAGTATTTGAAAAACATAAATACTTATCAATAATTTACGGAAATTATATTAAAAAAATATCGAGTATTTTGTTTATTACTTACCGACAAACCACGCTGTCCACGTAGTTGCACGGATAGTACGTATTTTTCTCTATCGATTTTTTTGTGATGTTTTACAAACTTTTTTAAAATACTGTACTAAAGTTTTAAGTATACATATTAACTGTAAGCCCTTGATCTTTTTGATGGAACTCGAGAAGAGAGCTGTTAATCCGTTCAATTAAGAAGACATTTTTGGCTCAAGACTTAGCCTTTTGTGAAACCAGAGATAACATAATTAATAAAGTCTGTCCGACTTAAAAAACCAGATTATAGATTTTTTGATTTGATAATTTAGAGAAAAACAGGTTACTGATGATTAGTTACTCATTAAAACATGCAGCTATGGCTGCTGCTACCGGACCAGAGTATACCACAACTTTATTATAAACTAAAATATGAACTCTAATGCAACAGAAGAAAACTTATTGCAAACTAAAAGGTGTAAACATCACAGTGGACTTCTGCTTGCTGGCCGCTGGCTGAATGCAAATAAATGTATCAAACCAACGTATGAATAATTTTTCTCTTTGGTCCCTTATTCGGAACCCAAAAATAACGGTTTTATTTTCTAGCACACCTATATGTTCATAAATCTTAAAACACTGACTTTTCGCTGGAACTTATCCCTATCCGAATCTCATTATAAGTTTAAGTCTCTATACACATTAGGGAGGGATCACACGGGACTCGAGAGGGTCACACTTGACCCGCACCCGACCCTTCGAATCCAGTGGCTTACCAATACGTCAAAAGTCATCGTATCACAGAAGTGTGCTAAGTTTCTGAGTTAGTAAGAACGCTTACTTATAGGATTGTGTCTCTCCTATGCTGATGTTATAGCTATCAATTAACATCAGTGGTTTTACAAATGCATTTTGCGAGACTAGAAATATTTTCAGTATGGCCTGTAGGTATACTTAAAAACACACTACAAAGTTTGCGTTTAATGTATTTTGTATGGAGAATCCTTAGTTAAAAAAAATTTCCGCTAGGAGCGCTGCTCAAATCTCCATTCCAAACATAATTAGTGCTTTTAATAACTTTTATGCATAAAAAAATCACACTAAGAGTCCAGCCTTTAATTTTTTTTGTTTCTCTAGCACACAAGCCAAAAGAGACCTTTTACATGACCACGTATGGCATAACATTATGAGGTCACACGTAAACTGTTTGTTTGAGTTTGGGTCCAACCCACATTAAATTGACCTTTAGAATAATCATAATAATAATAAAATTATTTCGTAATTACACTTTGTCTGAAGTTAAATTCGTACGAGACGGGTGCTGTATACAGAGTGTCCCTCTAAATGGGGTGAAGTGGAAATCCAAATTTGGAGCACCTTGAGGGACACTCCATATAATCCCCATGTATGCGATTGTCATATCCACGTACACACCCTTATTTTAATTAAATATGAAAAAAAAATCGTTTATTTTATTAATAAGGATACTAAACTGGTAAGTTCATGTAGTAAGAGAACAGGCTTGAACGTGGAGTTTTTGTACGTATAGCATAAGTACAAACAAAAGTGAGTATAGTATCAAATGTAGTAGTCAAATGAACTGTTAGAACGTCTCTCTTTCACCTTAGAGGTCCGTAAGAGATCAAAGGGTTTCCATCGTGCAATAAGGGTACAGAAAGTTTATTTCATACATTTAATAAACTGGCCTCTACATTCTACAAGCTTCAAAGTACTTGTAATAGGTTCAGGAAGTAAATGAGTTGGTCCGGGTTAATAACCACGTCACGCCCAGGAGGCTGGCATTTAATTTTCTAACCTAATTAAAATAGCTACTTTGTTTTAATCTGTAGCCACAATTTTCTATTTACATTTTTAAAGTTGAAAAGGGCAAACAACAGGATCGTAGGAACAAGTTTTTTTGTCAAACTTTTTGCTAGAAATTAACCAGATGCTTTCTTTTCATTCTATATGTCTGGGTGTTACTATGAATTATATTTATAAGTACGTATTTACAAAAAAAAAATATTAGCCGCATATTAGTTTGTCACTAAAGATCATAGTTATTTATTTTATTTACTCTTCTAAATAAAAGGTCTATTGTTTCTTTAAAGGTTTTGTGATCAACTGCAATCCGACTGGTTTTCACTTGGAACACAAAAAACACGTGCGAATGTAAGTGCGTTTTTTCACGTAGAAAATAAGACAAAATAATCGATTTGCATTTGAATCGACCGTCAAAATGCTATTGATTCGGAATTGACTTGATAGATGTAAGAAGAGGAAAGTTAAGTAAGTGGTTGGGCAGAACTCGAACAGGCGATGTGTTTGTGGCTGAAAAAGTATAGTGAAATTGCAAACCCGTCTCCCACACTCATGGACGTACGTTAAAGACAACAATGCTTAGTCTATTAAGATTTCTTACTAATGAGTAATGATGAACAGAGATAACACTATTTTAGGTGTAAGTGCAAATACCTATTACCCGACTGCGGAGTGATTTTTTTTATATCAATATATATAAAACTCTTTTGAAGCTGACAGAGAATCAACGCACAGCCTAAACTATAAGTCCTAGAGGTATGAAATTTGGAGGGTAGTATCCTTATATAGTGTAGGGGTGTACTAAGAAAGGAATTTTGAAACGTCACACTCTAAAGGGTAGAACGCGAGCAACGCCGCGGGCGACGGCTAGTTATTTATATTTTTGTTTAGTAACGTCTCTGAGTGTGAGCATTAAGACACGTATTTATATCAAAGGAATTCTTTAAAATAAAGGCCCTCGACACGAGTGTTGTTGCGTCACTCGCGCGACGCCACCGGGTATCTGCCTACTAACATTTGTAATTTGTGCTACACTTATCTTATAGGGGTGGAATCAGGGGCTGGCTAATAGAAGACTACCTACTTTTAGCATATTATCAGCATGCACGTGGCTGTTTGTCAATTGCTATAACCGGGACCAACAGTTTAAGGTGGTAAATGAGAATAGCCACTAACGATCACCCATCCAAATAGTGACCGCGCAGAACATCGCTTAACTCAGATAATCAATGCCACAAGCGCTTCATATAAGCTAGTGAAAGAATAGCAACATTTTGTTACAGGTCAAGAAGAATAGATGGTATATGGAAACAATGTTCTGAAAATTAGAGACAATTATTTTGGTTTTTTTAAATAAACTAAGTCCAGCCCTGTGCTTCACACATTTCTGTTCACGTCTGAAACACGGTAATTATGTTCAACCAGCCCCTTGTGTTCACTTTGTTTGGGTCTAATTTTAATAATGCGTTGCCACTTTTGTCATAACTGTCTGTTTACGTAAGCCCTTATGAATTTGGGTTGGTATTTGCTTTGCATGTGAAATTTTAAATTCCTTGTCTTTTCTCACTTTAGCTGTAGCATGATAAATAGTTGGTATGTATTTAATTAAATACACACATCTCTTATGTTTTGCCTTTAAAAACCTTTAGATTCCTTACATAAATGAAAACTATTGCAACACTAAAGCATGAAACCAACGTACTGTCTATCTTTATCTGTAATCAGCCCTTGGAAACTTAATCTATATAACCTAAACAGCGCCAGTTTATTACAAAAGATACAGTAGAAATACATAATAGTTTTAACTCTCAAAACAAAAGTAGTTGCCTACTCGCGGACGATAGTAAATGTACAAGAGCATGTAACCGACACTCGCTGTCCATCAACCACTCACAAAAGCCTGTGAAAATGCTCCTGATATTCATACACGTCACAAAAGAATCATGAAAGTCGCACCCTCGACAGAAAGCTAAAACGAAGTTCGTAACTCGATTTACATTTGAAATGGAAATAAAAAAATTGACAATTGCGAGCGTGAACGAAATTGGGAAAGGACAAAGTACCAAATGTTTTATAATGCTATTTGTATTTTATTTTGCCTTCAAAGGTGCCCTGATTTCCTGATGTGGAAAATTACACTCTAGTCTAAATTACCTGCATTAAAAGGAAATTAACCAATCTTTATAGTACGCGACAATGAAGATTTTTATTGTAAATGACTTTGTTGCACTCCACGTAGTATAAAGGATACATAGCTATCACGTTTGGAACCTTCTTTACCAAACAAAAATCATCACATTCACCATTACCTTCATTTTGATATGAGATCAGTGACCTCTTCTAATAGGACTTACAACTTTTGGTAACAAAAAAAACCCATTATCTATCAATTATTTATCAACGTTTTCTTTGAAGTAAAACTGTTTATTTCTTACCAGTTTTTGTTTTTAAACCTGTATTTGATAACATAGGAACGGCCAACGGTGGGCAGATGAATAGCGCGCTAACTGACAATACGTCGTCGCTTCTCGCAAATGAAAAAGCGCTTGCAAAGTGAAAGGTTCTTTCAATGTAAGCTTGTAACGTTTCAGTGCGAATAGCAGCGTTTAGTTTTTATAAATTATATAAAAAGTTCACTTTCATAGAGTAAGTAGCATGCTTATTCAATCTAATGTACGAAAAAGGTATTTTCTTTGAAACAAGGTATTAAATATATTTGTCTTTGTCTTTTCTGAGTCTCTAGCGAGATTAACGTAGGTAATCAGGTGGATAGAGATCGCGTCAATTTTCTTGTATAATATCCTAAAAAGAATAATTGGAGCTCTTTATGTTTTCGTTCAAAGTCATTTAAAAAATAAACACCGTGCTTACTTTGTTAAAGCTTAACAAAAATTTAGCAATAAATACTAGCTGTAAGTAAGACATTCATTGGGATTATTTCTACCAGTTCTTATCGGCAGTCATTACCGCGAGAACCGATACTCTTTCCTCCGCCCATAAAGGCACCAAATCACCTAATTAGGCTATAATTAAGATTTCTAATCGCTCAATCTGATAGCCAGGAGTTACTTATAGAAGTGTACTAGTATGCGTCAGTGAATTATAACTCACTTTGATAATTTAACTAACTAACTGGATATTTTAACACTTTTGAGGTACGGCACGTTTTCTGTAAATCAATGCATATAGATGATGATGATGATGGATTAGAATTGATTTATTCTCCAACGTTCGTAGTATATGGCAGTTAAATATCGTAAATTTTGTAGGAATTTTACTAAAATATCAAGCACTTTAAAATCGCTTGAGGTAAAACCAAACCCCCACCCGTACGCTTCGTAAACACAACAATACGTGCACTCTACGCATGAGAACGCTAATCTTTTAGAGAATCATTTTACCTCAATAACTTTTCTGTTTTTACATTTTCTAAACCACGATATCTTCATCGTGGTCAAAATGTACTTTGAAATTAAATGGATTTTGTACATAAAAAAAATTGCCATTCATTACATTACTATTGTTTTCGTCTGCCCCTACAAGGTACTTTACTACACTCCTTTTCCTGGTGATAGCAGATCCAATAGTAAATTTTAGTGGTGGTAGCGAAGAAAGACCAAAGATTGCTTCCTAAAAACTGTCGAACATAGATGTCAGACCATTCTTTTTAGAGATTTCATAATTTTAGATAAAAAGTAAACCAATCAAAATACCAATAAAATAAAACCGCTACTTCTCCAAAAGTTTGGCTGAAGTATTTTGATCAAAGGCGTCAACTTTTTGTAATTTGTTATTTCACAATATTATTATACAAGTTAGTAAAAAGTTCACAAAAACATGTTTAACTAATATAATTTGTAACATGAACCAACTTTTTCGTCTTGGATAATTAATTTTGAAACTAAAGACTACCCATTTGAAGCTTTGAAACAGAGACATTTTAGAGATACCTGCAATATTTGATATGCTGCTTATAACAAGCAGTTTCCCTAACAGACAATATCTACCCACACTCGGAGAAAAATAAATATATCTTTTGATACAGAGAAGGTAGAGTCTTGCGTTTGAACTTTTGGCAAGAAAACATCAAAACAAAAAAAAATATTTAGGAACAGCCGTGAGTTTGGATTCAACCTGTTTCATATCTATGAATTTCTATAGAAATCTGTATAACATTTTTAAAAGGACTAGCTACATGCCTCTAGATTCAATAATTAGAACTCTTCATAATTCCTTTGTTACATTTAAGATCCTAGAATATAACCTAAGGTTCTATGGTAATTGTTTTTCAAGAGAGCTGTTATAGTGCCAAGCTTAACATTATAGGATTTAACCTCTAATATGCCTGGATTTCAGACACAATTTTCCATTGTGTCTGAAATCCAGGCATCGGATCCACGTGGGTCACGAGTGGATCCGCGTTCCGGAATACCAAAGGTAAATCTAAGATAATCTAAGATGAAGTACCACTGAAAATTGTATAATTACTTCAAGAGTATAAGCCAAAGTTAAAACATTCACTGAATACTCGTAGCTAGTCACAATTGAAAACTCTCTTTACCAGATACAATATTTAAACTGTTTTATGAGGGCTCCCTTTCCAACCCGTGAGAACGGAAATGTCGATAGTTGACTCGTAATCAGAGTGGAAGGGGATCCGGGTGCCGAATCAACCTAATTTTGTAATAATACTTAAAATATAGGTGAAAATGAGGTACTAGTACATGACCCTATGAATCCTTAAAAACAGTCGCAATTTTGTCGAAATTCATTGATGACTGAACAAAGCACCATCCAACCTTTAAACGAGCTACTTTATACACAATATAGCTTCTGTTCCATGAATCTTACTTTCTCCTCTGACTTCATCATCATCATCATCATGTAGGGTACATTGTACATCCCCACTCTCTTTGATCTGCACATCAACTGACGTGTGGAGATCGGTGGATACAGCAAACTCCACTAGCACATCCATGTTATGGTCACTATTTTAGACCTCTGCTTCTCATGCTAGAAGTTATTATAAAAAAACCTCTTACTTTCCTTGGAGAAAATATGGCACTCCTACCAGAAATGACATGGTCAATATGGTCATACAAACGTCCCATTTAAAACAAAGTCAAGTAAAATTTACCTAAAATAAGAATATAGAAACAGTTTACTATAAGGAATTGTGATGGACGCAGCACAAATAAATAGGTCACGCGATGGAGTAACACCCAGACACAGAACAAACATCTGTTTGCCACACACAAATGTTTGTTCTTGGTGGGGATCGAACTCACGACCCACAGTACGGAAGGCAGAGCTACTACCGACTGAGCCATGTGTATATGTATGTCTGGTAAGGAAATAAGACGTACCGCACTGAAGTGTAATTGTGCACTAGATGTGCATACTCAATGTTGCTCTCTGATTTCATGGTCACCGACATTATAAAAACCACTGCTTTATAAAACGTGGTTTTGCTCTGAGCTTTAGCAACCCTCAGCTAAAGAGGCACATTTGCTGTAAGCCTGCACTTGTTCACACTTGTCACAAGTGCTCGCTCCAAATATTCACACGACAATTTCATGTTTGTACTCCGTAAAGTTTTGAAAATTACGGGCTCTATAACGCCATGTGTTTTAATTTACACAAACACGAGGCGCATACACAATATGGTACACTTAGGTACCTCCTAAAAAAACTACTAGAAAAAAGGTTTTAATGAGGCCAATATTAAAAAGAGTTGTACGAACTTGTCAAGAATCCCAAACCTTATTCTCAAGCCTTATTTAGATGTTCTAGTTCTCATAGTTCTTTAGAGATTATTTATTTAATGAAAATAAGGTGTAGGTACCTATCTTGCAAACTCACAAAGAATCAGCATCATTTCTTCCAGCTGATCGATCTTTAAATTGGCACCAATCTTTCGTTATGAAAACCTGGAATCCCCATTCGAAATAATCGTAACAATAACGGCTAGCCGAATCATTTGAATCGCATGATTCGTCATATTTGGGTAATTTTATTGAAGAGCTCATCAATCCAGTCCACAGTAAAACCTAAATCCATTTGTGCCTTAATAGCAATTTGTAAAACCGTTCGTAACTGCCAAAGCTTGATTCGTATTCCGCCTTGAATATAAAATTTTGTCGTAAAGCTGACCCTACGCTCTATAAAGGCGTGTCCACAATATAGCAGACAAGCTAAATTTTATTGCAATGGCTTTAAGTTTCTATGGAGACGTCAATTCCGCAAATATTGCTAATTCAAAATCTGAAATGTTCATCAAAACCAATAATATCGTTTAAGGCACATCAGATACCTACGTAAAACATTCTGGGAATATCAAAAAGATAACCGTAATATGCCTGTGACTATTCAGCAAAACAACGTATTGGAACTTCGACTTTTCAAACAGAAACTTCTGAAGTAGATACCTAAGTCTTCTTACTTCTTCGTAAACTTATTACCAAGGCCCAAGGTGTATTATTACTAAAGGATCATCGACACTTCATGACCCAATTAAACTAGTAAGTTACCTACCTATTATTTTTTATACCTTGGCTTGGTCTCTAGCAAAATCTGGATTTCGCTCCTGTTTCACGGCAATGTGTGCACAAGGCTTTAGCTGGATTCAAAATAAATAAAATGCTAATCGCATTTTGTTTTACTGTCAAAGTTGGGCAAATCTCTTTGATTTCGGAAACATAACTGAAACTGGAATTTCTATATTATACAAGTTTTTAGGATTATGTCAATTTTACACTGATTCTTTTTATTCATGTACTTCAGGAATTTTGAAATGTTCTGTATAACGTGAGAACGCAGGGTAGTTTTTTTTAGATTCGTGAAAGAATCATGTTTCAATACAATAAATACACGTTTTTCTAAAAGGGTAATTTATAAGTCTTCTTCAGTTATAAATATCAGACACAATGTGGGAGTTGGTGATACTACTATTCATACTAAAATAACCCACTTTTAGTAAAACCTTTGTTAGACCTCAACCTACTCACGATCACGTGGGTATAATAATAAGATATACCTAGTTGGTTTTCATTCATAAAAAACATACCGCACCAGCTTTTTGCATATTTTTTTTAATACATAACTTATTTGAATTTAACAGACTAAAATGGATGAATCTTTAGATGAATAATTTGGTGTGTGAAACTTCGTTATTCTCACCTCTAACTCGATATAAACTTATTTATCCAATAAGCAAGCTTGGACTGAGTTGAGTGATGATATGAGCACAACTTTAACTAATGTGAGTGCTCCCGAAACACTACACCTACACGATACCAAAATCTCACATTGTCAGTTGCTTGAACAAAATATCGTAATCGTCGACGACACAGCGTGGAAGCGTCTAGTACACCTGAATGTATAACATGAGCTCCCCACGATATTGCGTCGTGTCGTGTCGTGTCTAGCTATGCCTCCGTGCACAAACTCATCAAATTAAAACAAAGTTGCTCAGTCTGCTAATGATACCGGAAAGCTTGAATATATTTTCAATATTATAGATATAAAATGCTCTTCTAAACCAATTCTAAACCTAATAGAGTTTAGGAAGCCAAGCTTTAAAAAGTTAATTAAGTACAGTCAGCCAAATTAATGAAAGTATTTTGACATTAGGTACCTAGTTAAAGTTAGCAAATAAACATTCGTGTGATGAACAACATACTTACCGTAATTTTGTTATCTTTAGGGAAACCTAGATCTAAAGAAGGAGATCATTTCTAGTGGCCTGTTTCTGGTATAAAGCACAATGGTGTAAATTACTGGCAGAAACTGGAACTGATACAAGAGTCAGCTGGATAGTAAGCTGTCATTTGCACGCGGCCATGTGCAATATGTGCATAGAGTATAAACTCAAGCCTTGTCTTTTTTCATTCAATTATGGCTTCTGTCAGTCATTTTGACGGGCAATTTTGCAAGTGATGGATGTCAAAAGATGATGTAAAAAGTATTTTATAAATACATACCTACTCCAGTCAGTCAGGTTTGTCTGTATCTCTATCTAAGTAAATTCTTATAGGTTAATCCTACTACTGCCATCTAATAATAATGGCTAAAACAATTTTTAATGGTAAAATATACGCCCGAGGCCGTGGTACAACAGAGAACCACCAAAAGGTTTACTATAGGTAAGTTTGAACCAGTTTTGTGATAGAGCATACGCTTTGCTTGGAGAGACATTGATTCGACGAGTGACGGATAGATGGCGTTGAAACTAACTTCTTTTCACAGATAATAATATATTATTATAATTTTATTGTACTAAAAAAATTGTAGGTAGAGAACTATTTTAATTGCTAAAATTAAATCAGTGCTGAAAATAAAAGTAGATGTATAATTTTACGACAGTACTAGAGTTACTAGAGACAGTTAGTTTGCAGAAAGTTGAAAAATGAAGTCTAGTTTACCTAATTATTTATAAGGACCAAAAAAAAAACCCTTGAACTTAATAATTTACTTTGCTACTCATTAGAAACATCCTGAAAGTTTCATTTTTCATTGTTGTCATAGCATGAGTCACCAAGACGATCGTGGAAAATTTCCTTTCCATAATACGGTAGGTATTATGAAAATTTTCCACGATCTAATATAAATTTTCCTAATATTCAAATGGCAAAGTTCACCGGTGCCTGCGTAGTAACCTATTGAGTAGATTTACGCATGCGCAAGTTCATCGATCCAACTTGCCTGTGCCGAGGGCTCACTTACCCGCTGTAACCAAATTGGTGAGTACACAAAATACCGCGTTCCGGTTTTTGCTCGAAATTTCTATAAAATCATTACAAATTGCCGAAACCATCTCGTATGTATTTGGCTGTGGCATTAATCATAATCGTTGCCAGTTTGGTCAAGCTACATGTAAGTTGACTTTCATTATTTAATCCTCAATCTAACTTATCAGCTTCCGTATCACTCTTTTAACCCTTTCTCGTCTTCCTAACAAAATCATCTGTATATTTTATTCTTTATTTAAGCAGCTTTAGTAACATGAATTCAAAGTTCAGCTACCAGACTCCATTTTTGCTAGAACTTTCTAGATGCTTATTATTTGCAGGGAACTGTACCCAGTTAGTTTTAGCTATGTAGTTAATTTTAAGTAACTACATATAAAACACTTCTACGTAACAACAAATTAAGTTCCTGTATAGTTTTATAACGATATAAATGGCAGTTTAAACTGTGCGTGTTCTGTAGACGTGTGACCGGTATGACCTTCAAGAAGTGGCCATCTTGAAAGCAACAGTTGCCTTGTGTAAACCTTTTGTGAAAATTTCCAAAGATCATAGAATCTAATCGCGAAAGGTGCTTTCAGAACTTTTCGATATTATTTGTATTATTTGGACCTTTGAAAGTATTTGACAAAATCTATACATAGGTACTCGTAAAAATTTATAACTTCAAATAATGATATTTATGTACATACTCGTACATACCAATTACTAACTCGATTAAAAAAATATTTAATGAAAAAGTTTTCATGTACCTACTTACCTAATAAGGTACTGCACAATTTTATCCAGTCCAGTCATGCCAATGAGAGAAGTTTTTTCTCTACATGTAATAATATACCTAGATTGGTAAAATCAAATCTAGAACATTCTAAACGGAAGGCTCGGTTTAGGCTTCCAATGAATTTCAGGAAAAACAACAGTTCGTAAAAATATTAATCTATTGTTAACAAATAGGTAAATAAGTATTTTGATGCAATAATTTTTTTTTTTATTAAATCTAATCAGTACATATTTTCAACATTTAACTTATTAAAAATAATAGTAAAATGTGCTGCGTGCGCAAAGAAATCTGCTGAAATAAGCCTGTGGCTTGGGATTCTTTCACGATTCTAACTTGCAAGCAACAAGTTAGGTTTTTTTTAACCGTCTTCGAAAAATGAGGAGGTTCGTTTTGTATTATGTTTGTTACATCCGAACTTCGTAATAAATTATAAAATAATTTGAAACTTAAAAAATAACAAGCCTAAATATCAAATACATGTTCACCATCTGTCATTTAAGAATGACATGAGAAATGGTAGTTTCTGGCGGGTGATAAATTTTCCAAGCCGAGTGTACTTACCTTATAACTTGCCATTGAGGCACACGCTTCTAGAACATCTATCGACCGATATTCTAGACCTGCGCTGTGTAGCTCAATCGATCGCATCTAGGTCTCGTCGGGAGCCTATAGGAAGCTGGAACGTGGTTACCGCTCCCCGACTACCCTTCCGCACCCCTGGATTCACCCTCTGTGGGTGGAATAGGGTGGTTTCTGCCAGGGGTTGCATACGAATGCGCGTTGTCAATTGCCTTTCGGGATCGGTGCATACCACCCGTGATTTATTACCCTCAGCATAAATTATCTTTTTTTATCTAACTTCTACATATTTTTTGGCAATTTAGTCTTGAATATAATTAGAAGTGTGTGGTTTGAGCTGCTACAGGTGAGATTTTTGTTGTACTTTTGTTTTCATGGGCACTCGTAACTTTTCCTTTGTTCTTGTATTTCCTCGTATAATTATCAACAAATTCATAGATTCCATTTGTATTCAGCCCTAAACTTTAGACTTAGAAACACCATCCCAGTACCTACCAACCTCTTTTGTGAAAGAAGCGCGTGAAAGAGGCGCGTGAAAGAGTCCTTTGACATTTAAAGACCTTGTGTTACTCGTACTGGATTAATGGAAAATATGTTCGTTTTGACGTTGTACGTTAATATTTTGAACGATTTGTATGAGCATAATATACATACTAATCATTATTTTGTTAAAAAAATTTTTAAAAATACCTTTAGTAAAACTGCCAAGTCATCGACGAAAGCAGCCTCTTCCATAGGACTCTTTCAGAGAAACGGGCAGGCGCGCATGCGTAGTAGTCTCTTGCTTGCTGAAAGAAGCTTTTCACGTTGGACTATTTCAGGCGCCATTTTGAATATCAGTAAGGCGCAATTCGTGAAAGAAGCCTCTTTCACAGGATTCGTACAAAAAAGGTGTACTGTTTATTACATTGACTTTACCATAAACCAAATAGAAATACTATTTCTACTGCAGATTTATTACTAACTATTAATTCTACAAAACACTGTTCTTTTGTGATGATTTTTTTCGGCGTTGGGTGTCCATGTTCAAGCGGCGGCGGCGGAAAGGGTCAGTAAAGGGGTGCTACGCATATTATTATTCGACAACTTGGTAGTCAAATCTACCCTCGAGTAAGGGAGATTCGGTGGACCGTGATCGTATGACATGTCCAAGCATCGATCGCTTGTTGTCCTATTGTGTTATAAAAATGTTGGTAGCATCTGCTTTTATTTATAAATAGGTACTTACTAGAACTTCGCTAAAATAGATTTTTACCTTTCCGGAAGTTACGTAGGTACCTAGAAAGTAGGTGTACTTAGTAGGTATTTTGAAATTGAAATATGTAGCTATCAGCATACATAAATGATGACTTATCATCGTAAAATAATAGTTAACCCATAAAACCATCTAATTTACAACAGATCGCATCAGAATAAATTACCTATACATACCTATTCTATACAAATTGATTGACAGTTTAGATCCCGGATCCCGGATTCACTTGCGTTAACTGTTTGGATGCGAACAAAATACTAATGAGTTGAAATCTAGATTAAACAAACCATATTAAAATACAAAACACGTAAGCTTTAGGAACATTTAAACTGTGCCTTCTTTTTGATTTATGCCATTATTGGATAAATAAACCCCGTGAACTCATTATGTGTCCATTTTGATTTAAAAGTATAGGTAGCTATATACGTAGTACGTAGGTACGTACCAACCTACGTCCTACGTAGGTACGTAGGTTACGCCAAAAACTAATATTTTTACGGATGTTTCAATTAAATCCAGTCGTTATCTATAAGTCATACACAAATTGATTTATTTAAAACAGATATCAATAGTACATACAATCGTTTATAACTTTTTGCTAAACCAAAAAATAGTTTTAAATTTAAATCTTGCACTTAGTCAATTAAATAAGATTTGAACTAAAGTAAAGTGGTTACGCTGAGGCAATACACATTGGCGCCCCCGCTCCGCAAAACCAGTTGCAAGAAGCGCCTGCGCATAGAGACGATACTTTGTACAAACCGATTTTATCTTACCTCTCATCAATCGTACCTTACGCAATTTCCGTCTTTAAAAGGCGTTTCTACATTTCTTATATAATTGTGTACATTTTAAATGCATTTAACTTTTTCTGCGTACAAAAGACATAAACGCGCTCCTCAAAAACGGGGGTACTGGTTATTCTTCTTCCAATGCAACGTGTCTTAAACCCTTTAAATACTTGTGCATATTTTCGCAAATTTTAATATTTTTTTAAGTATTTCTACTGAGTCATGAATCCATTTAGATTACGAGCAAAATTATTCACCCTTTACATTATCCACGTTATATCTTAAAATTAAAGTATTCTATTCAATATAAAAAAAACCAGGACAAAATAATAGAAGGCTTAGGCCCTTTCTTGTGTCTTATGAGAAAATGTCCATATTAAGACATACATTCACTTGATTGTTTATATGAGGCCGTACGTATTACCAGATATTTTTAAGACGCGCGCCATACAAAATTTTTCTTGTCTTGTGTTAGTGTCTTCTAATGTGTAAAAGGCCTTAGCTTACGACTTTTAAGTTACTTACGACTTTTAAGAATAGGGCTGTTTGCATGTTATCGTCGTACAACTATAGTACGACATTGAAAATGATGAAGGTGCAAGTGAAGCGTGCGCGGGAGGACGCGCCGACAGAACCTCGCCCACGCGGCGCCCGCGCACCTGACGCCGCCCATAGAGTAGGCCGATACAATTCTGCTATCTTATAAACAATATGCAATTTAATTTTACAAAAATTAAAAAGAAAACCCTGAGAAGTCCCTTCTTAGCATTGCTGCACTTTTGATCGAGTTACAATTAACGCGATATGCCAATGAGGGCATTATACCTAAAAATAAGATTTGCCTAAAAAGCTGTTTACCCCAAACGAAAGATGCCAATGAAGCAGTATGCCTAAAATGTGAAATCGACAGAGAAGCAGTTTTTCTAAAGTGGATTGCTGGTTATCATTATGTAGGCCCCGAAATATAAACTCCAATTATTTCGACACCTTGCAAGTATTTAGCAAGTTAACTTTACAAAAATTTTAATACTTTAAGTTTCCCTTCATCATTGCTGGTGTATGAACTCAAGTTTATTATACAAACTTCTTTTCAAACGACAGTCGAAATCTAGTTAATATAGAAATTTTCAGGCTATGCGTGAGTTGTCATTTATACATTCAAATATTATCCTACAAAAAGCTCAAGCGGATTTGTCGCTACTACTTTTCAACTCTTTGACAGTAGAAAGCTTGAATGAGCGTTAGTGAATGGACAGATAGTACAGTCCATTGATACTACCTACACACTAGACACACAGATAAAACATAACACTGGAAGTCTGGTCCGTGTTTATCGAAGATACGGTCGAACCGGAATATTTACCACTTAGGCCTAGAGCGTTTGCGTACAAATGACTAGTAATGCTTTCTTAACTTTAGGTGTTTGCACAATATTTTACTGTTAGCACTATGCAGTTTCCTGCAATTTCATAGAAATAACAGCCCGATAAAGTTGAAAGTTGATCCTTTTAAACGCATGTATAAAAGAACCTACAGAAATACGTTGAAAAACTATTTTATTTTATTTGATTGAGTAATAATAAAATCCACAGCTCTTAACAACAATAATGGTAAATCTTAATTTTAAAGCAGATAGCCAAAGACGGATTTACATTCTAAATACAATAACATATAAAAGCAAAAATCGACGACAGTCACTAGAACACAAAAGAAAAAAAAAGTATTTTATATAAACTTCATTATAGCTACTTAATTACTTATATTTTGTTCTAATTTGAAGTTTACGTACATACTATAAAATAAGGTAGTATTTTAGTGAACTGGGTATACGTAGTTTTCTAATCTAAGAAACGAAAATAATTCCTGAATGAACATTCAATTTTTAAAACCAGTCTATTAAAAAATACGCTATTTCGGTTATTTTTATTAAACTATACATTATGCTTAAAAAAAGTGCTAGTGTGGGTTCAGAGCTGAGCGCGAGTATTTTACTTTTTTCTTTTAAAGATTACTATTTCATCAAACAATTGCTGAAAAACCGATGGCCTAAGTAACTACTCGTTTATTTATTGGTAAGCAGAGGACTGTATAAAAACTAATTGAAGAATAATTTCATGCAAACTCCCTTGTTCAAAAGACACCGCCGTCAAAACATTTTGATTGCATCTCTATTTGGGCACCCACACACTGTCTACACAATGGCATCTAAATGGAAGCATTATGTAAAAAACATCAAACAATGTTATGTCATGTATCATTTTGATTAATTTGATTTATATCGTTCTGATGATCACAGATTTTTTTTTAATAATGACTTGAGGTTTTGGATGACCAAAATGATTGACACGTTGAATGTGGGCTTGCTGAATTTAGATTTTTTTTTACTCCATAAATTAACTGGTTACTATGCGGTCATGCAAGACATCGGGCTTATTGATGTTAGAGACAAGAAAAAAACAAATGCTAGTTTATATTTTGGTCCAGCTCTTTTAGTTCTACAAACGCTAGGAAAATAAAACATCAAACATGTATAGGCATAGTCACTCGACTTTTGTTCAGAACTATAATTTTACGTTTTAATTACTTTCTATTCTTTATATTTTGTATAGAATGACAACTTTGCACTAAAGTAGAATACACTAATTAGGATTTATTACTATACGAGAGGGCCTGGGAAGTCCCTCAGAAATACAAATGTAAAATGATCGATAGATATCTAAAAAGTAGAAAAAATAAGCAAAATATTTTAGTGGTTTATGTGTTGCCTTGTTGCAGATACGACATGGGCCACCACGTAGTACTTTTTTTGGCGATAAGCGTCGTCGGAACCATGGGCTTTATCCCCCATGGTTCTTTTGGGGAAAAGGTGAGCTGATGCCTCAAATACTCATCGTCATCGGTTGATTACGTTTGCTAAAACTACCAGGAATACCTACTCGACATTGTATTAGAGTTTGATAAAAAAGTCATGTGCAGATTACAGACACACTTTAGCACTTTAACATTTACGATCGCCCAACAAAATTTGTATTTTCAGTATCAATCAATTGAATAAAACCCACTGCTCTGAGTGTTATCCCGATCAAAGCCAAGCCCATGATTTATGACGGGCGCCAAGCCGAAAAGTGGGTCAAAGATGATCTGAATTGTAACATTACATAATATAGTTACTTGGATATTAATTAATATACCTCTTACGTTGAATAGGAAAATAAAATATGAAGAACTGAATCAATTTCTAAATAAACTCACAACTTGCAAAGTAATAGGCCGATGATGATTATTTATACAACAAAATGTCGGGATTGATATCATCGTTGATACTCAAATACCGTCTTTAACCTTGGCTGGAAAAAAATCGTTTAAAAAAGGACGCTTATCAACAGGATCATATGCTAACGGAGGCTTTACTTCGTGAGGTTGTCGAACGTATGGGCAAGGACTTGGACTCTGCGGCGTCGGGGTACCTAGGCTTCCCGTCCAGAGACCGCAACCTGGAGCTCATGGCCCGCGCCAACAAAGAGCTGGAGAACGAGCAGCTGGACTACGAGTCGCTGGTCGAGGGCAACCCCAGGCCGAGCCTGCGCGACCGAGAATTCTTGCAGCACAGGTATACCTACAAAGAGATCTATGAATTACAATTTCTAGATTTTTGGACATATCACTATCATAACTAAGCAAAGCTTATTCTTTGTTTGCAAAGTTGTTTCTGCTTAATTCTGGAATCAAGTTTGATTTGAGTTTTTTCCCTAGCAGCTCGCTTTGGGGTCATCTGGACGTGACGGGAGGTGCAGGCGAGGGTGAGCAGCGACTGCAGCCATCTGGGAATATACCGAACCGGCAGCTGGTGAAGACTGATGCCGTCCTGCCGGCATACTGCAACCCTCCTAACCCTTGCCCCGTTGGGTACACAGGTAATTTCTTGCATAGGTTCAACAATCGTGAAAATAATCCTTACATTTTAACAGTTCTACCTACACCTTAGAATAGTTTTACTAATGTGACGTTTTTTACATTGACATGGCTTTTGGCAAACAGAAGACATGGGCTGCATCGTTCGCTTCGAGAACACAGCTGCGTTTAGCCGCGATTATCAGCTCTCACAGCGTTGCATGTGTGACGAAGAGCACATGTTCAGCTGCCCGCCGGAATCACCCTCCGATATGGACATGCGCTTTCCCGATCACCACAAGAGCATGGTAGCCAAGAAGTATATTCCCGATGTAAGTACAATAATTCGCTTTCAACATGTTTTAAGGCCTGCTTAGTTACAAGTTTTCAAGAGTAGTATTCAAGGGAGTATTGGCTTATTCCACTAATCCCCGTTGACAATCCCCGTCAACGGGGATATTGCAAGTTAGACTAACAATATCTTTATGTAACAAAAACTACTTATGATTTTAAAAAACTTATTGAGTTTTTGTGGCTTTAGATTCTTCTTATTGTTTGGTGTATGGTATACTAACCATGTTAACACATTAACACAGCTTCATACTGTTTTTCAGGTTGAAATTATTAATCCCTTTTTGACGGGAGAGCGACTACCGATTGCAGCTAAAAAGGGTTTTGATGTAACTTCCTTTTAAGCGCACTTTAACTTTTAGAACATAACGATTATGCCGTAGGTTACACATAGTGTCTCTTGATGCCACGGAAGGGTAAGTACGGAAATAAATTTTCGTATTTCCCCCCATCGTGACTATTTTTGTATTTCTATATTATGAGATTCTGTTACAACCTCACATAGGAATTAGGTATATGTAAAAGAAAAAACTCATTTATTTTGCTTTTACCAAAAAAGGTGAATCGTCAAAATTAACAACATTAATGTTGGTTTACTTAACTCAAAACTTGGTAGGTACTACCTTAACTTTTCCTGCTACTTATCAAAGCTAACGTTTACTTAGTTTAAAATAAAATTTTGTGTAATATAAAGACAGAAATATTAGTCTTGGAAAGAACTACATGATTAAACTGTTGAAGGAATTACTCAAACGCCTGATTATTGCCCTTGAAAAACACCTCACGATCAAGATCCAGTGTAGATAGCTGATAGTTTTAGTGCACAGACCATGATGAAAAAGCTGGCAGAGAAATAACCTGAGATTTGTATATTACAAAGGTCCCAAAATGTACTACCTAAACGTCACAGAAAATAAATACTACGTGGATACCTACCTACTCCAACATTCCGATCATTATTTCTACCTGAACCGTCATTATATAATGTAACCTAATAATTATTATATTTTTGTTTATTACTATATACTTACACACCTACTCAACTCATATTATTTACAAGAATTATATTATTATTCACACATAATTTTTGGTAACTTAACATTATAATAATTGTATTTATATGTTATGTTATTCATAATAATTATATTATTTATATTCACCGTATATATTCTTAATTTTAAAGTTTTTTATCTGCTTATATATATTTATTTTATATATCTATTTATCATTATTACAATTATCATAAAATATATTTTTTTGTGTGGAATTTGTTTTATATATTTCTTATATAATATATAATTTAGTTTTATATTTATTATCATATATTTAAACTCCTACGTTTATTTGCAAATAAATTACTTTTATTTAATTTGATAGATCGTAAAGATAGCATTATAAATAAAGTTAAGTGAAAATTGTATATTATAAAACGAAAGCTAGAGGATTAAACCAAAGATAACAATTAGTTATAAATATTATAGAATGTAAGTAGAGATATCTAGAGTCTACATAAGATGTAGCAATTGTAAGAACAATCCATAAAATGAAGTAGTATCTATTCTATTTAAGTCGTTTTAATGTAGCTATTCACTTGGGTATATTAGTAATATTTAATCGTGTATATTATCAATCGTGTTTGATCCTTGGAAAATCTAGTCAACAGAAAGCGAAGATAAGCATTGCTACTACTTTTTGTGTCATAGTTATGTAAGTATTATGTATGAAAACATGTATTTAAGTAATTAGTGTGAATGTTAGGACTTAAGACAAATGTCCCGTATATAGAGATATAGGTAAAAATAAGCTCCTGGCGCTGTATTAATCATCCAGATCAAAGGTTTGTTTTATGATTCAAAGTGTGAATATTGAAATATTATGTCAGTTTATCGGTTCATGTAGTGATTTTGCAATGCATTAGATTATATTTATTATTAAACTTATTGATTATCAAAAGTGAGTTATACGAAGATAAAATAAGTTTAAATAAAGTGTTAGAGTAAAGTATTATATAAAAATTGCATTAAAACCTCCAAACAAACGTCTTCCTTAAATTTTTAAGAGATGAATATTGTATCGTAATTTAGAATACGTATTAATTATATCGCAATTAATTATTATTATATGTATGGGTCACAACATTCATAAAACCCTAAAATTATTTTAAATTAAGGTGAGAAGCGATTTTGTTATATTGTCACTACGACCGTGATGCTTTACCTCCAATCTATAACTCAATTGATATAGGATGTATAGCAAACCAAAAAATCTTACGTGTTTGTTGATAATATATCTAATAGCAATAGAAACATCCACTCAAACTCAAATGCACAACATTAGCGAACCATGTAATAACAGTATCAGCAAATTTTTATCCAGCTGACATCATTATTGTTGTTTCAAAATAGATAAAATAAAAAATACTTGAAACAGGAGTTTGCTTAAATCTCAAATTGATAAAAAAAAGTGTTTCAGAAGATTTTTGTATTCTTACTTATTTTTTAATAAATATTATTCTAAAAATAATTTATAAACATAATATCTTTTTGGTAGTATATTTATCTATTTTACTATATTATTATCTACTATATATAAATATATAATATATTATATAGTGTAATATATGTATCACAATAGTATTTTTGTATTTGTGGGTACGGACAATATGGAAGTCGCTAAGATACATGAAAATAAATTTAAGAAATAAGGTGTTAGCATTATTGATAATAAACTAAATATATGTTAAGTGCATTAACATTATATTATTGATACAGTAATATAAGCGATCTCCATGTTATTTTGCATTGGTAATACATAAATATTTAGATATCTATCTGCCCAAAAAATTAGATAGTACTCCGAAAACAAACTAAACTGTCAAGGAGAACTGCATAAAAGAAATGCATGCATGCTGTATGCTATAGAAATTTCATTGAAATGCGTCGAAAAGCTTCAATCCACAGATAACTCAACAAATAGGTTCAAGTACTACTATATATAATATACTGAATATTTAAAAAGTGCTGACTGGGGTTCAAAATTAAGTTTATAATCAAAGAGAAAACAAAACACTCCACAATTGCATTTATCAAACCAATAGTATTTTCAATATTCGATTCAGCATCATAAACCTTAATTAGCGCAGCAGCCCCTGTCAATCAAACCTACACACACTGTGTTGTGAAACAACTCAGCTCACCAATTAACTACTGCCATGTACAAGATTATGGAGTCTGGGTGTATTTTTATAATACACTTCACAGTGTGGTCGTAATAGCTTTTTATAACTGTGTAAAAATTACGGATTCTTTTGATATACCATATATTTAATATAATATGTATTATATTTTGCTTTAATATATAAAAGGAACCCGCACTAAAATATATTAATCTAGTCGATAATTCTAGTCAAATAGTTTGTACATTATTCCCGAAAAGGGTGAAGTCGAGTGAATCTAGTCAGATCGTATGGTCGCAAAATTACACTAACTAATAGAAGTAACATAGGTTAGTAATATAGCTGTATTAGTATTTGGTAAGGGATTTATTTTTTATACAAAGTATATTTTTTTATTAAGCAATAAAATAAAAAAGTTTAAATAATATTAAAAGTAAGTTAAAAAACAAAATTCAAAACACTAAACTTAAACAAAAACTTAGCTTAGATAAATAAGTAAAAGACGTTGTATGCGACAAGCAAGTAACAGTGTCCTATGTGTAGCCTTTAGATAATATGTAGTCTTAGAATAGGTAGCAATAAGTAATTTATTTTTATATAAAAACCTGGTAAAAGTTCAGACTCTGCTGTGGTATATCCACGCAATAACCAGAGAATCGACTTACTGTCCACCACTGTCAATCATCCTGCCGTCATAACTGAACATAAGTGGACAGTTCCAACATCATTAAAAAAATAGGATAAGCAACAAAATTACAAATAATAATCTTCCATTTAGTTTACCAAAAACCAAATAAGACCTCTGGTATAGGTAAACTAAAAAAACATGATAATTTTATTTTTCTATGCCGTTATCGTGCGTTGGACTCTGTTGTGTTCTTTCCGCGCAATTGCAAAAGATTGACGTACTTTGCGTCGATCTGCCTGTAGTCACCACGGAACACCTGTAGGTACACAACCAGCACAGCCATAATTAAATATGTTGAGTAAGCAACAAAATTACCTTCCGTAGAGTTACGTTTTAAGCAAAACTAAGCAACCATTTAAACTTTTAAAAAAAACTTGATTATAAGCCTGCACTAAAACTGCGTAGCGTTTGCAATACCTATAACCGGAAAATATCCATCTTAGTCAATCTTGCTATGGTCACAACTACCCATAGACCAACAACGCTGTTTCAAAACAACATAAAAACAAAATAGTAATAATAAATGAATATGACAATTCGGTAGATTAATAACAAATAAGTAACCTGCTAAACTTAAAACAACCACATCATCATCATAAATTTTTCAATCGTATTGTATATTTTTAACCCACTTCAAAAGAGGTGGAGGTTTTCCATTCGGCTGATTTTTTTAATGTTTATTACGTCAGAACTCCGTCATTTATGAACCGATTTAAAAAAAGTTCAGTAGTTTGCCAGTTAAATAAGATTAACTGGAAAAAACACGTCATACACGTATACACGACATTGCGCATTTTGCTTTCCTGTGACCTTTCAATAGTGTTTATGATCAATAGAACAAATCCATCAGCTACCATCATCATCCCATCTGATGATGAAGCTGTATCAAATTGAAGTCGATTTTTTCAAGTTTTTAAACTTATAAATTAACATTTTAGTTACTGTTTCTTCTTTCTTATTGACATTTTTTACAAATGGACACTACGGAATAATAACAGTTAAGAGTCATATTATTTATAGTTTTGCTCTACTACCAAGCTTGGGATAAAGTATACTATTAGTAACCTTTTTCTTTCTCTCTCTCTCTCTCTGTCTATTTCTCTCTCTCTCTCTCTCTACCACCTTGTAATTTCCCTCCTGTGAACAACGCGAAAGAGACAAAACCACTTCTTATTAAAAATTATTAATAACTATTTCGCAGGTTAACTTTATTTTACTGACTTTTCTCTTGGACTATATTTTATATTTTAAAATTAAGTATGTTTTACTCTGATTATTCTAAATTTTCATTAATTCTTTGTCCTTTTTTCTCTGGTTTTAATAAACAGATGCACATATAGAGTACACAAGAATGAATCTAAAATAAGTTTACTGCAATGGTTTCGTTGCCTTGGCACTATAATGAAAAACTCGTATTATAAAAAACAAGTGTCTACCTCTTATTTAATTATTATAAAACCTACCTCTTTATATTCGGTGTAACGGAGTGACCTCAACTATGAATAGTTGTATAATTGGCAAAAGTAACCTCATAATAATAAAAAAATAATTCTATAAGCAACAAAATAAGAACCATAATACCTCTGATATAACAGTACAATATAAATTTTGCCATAGCCATTATCTTTTGTCAATAACGAACATAATTGCATTTGCATACGAAATCATTAAATTATTATTAGTTATCTTCATTTAAGACCTGCATTTGATCATTTTTTTATTTATTGGCTGTAGAAGCAATTATTCACTAATTATATTATAATATTTGTTTAAAAACTCTTAATCATTCGTTTACATGTAATCTTAAAATATAGTGTATTAGCAAATAATCGCATAAAAAATATGAATAAGTACCATTATTGTAAATATCTAATTTAAAAAATCTACGACAATTGAGCGCCACGATTTAATTATAATACACTCAAGGTATGTAAGTTCTTGTATAAATAGAAAATACCACGTAAAATAAAACATTATAATCTTTAGAATATAAGTAAATAAGTGTATAATATAAGAAAAGCGTATGAAAAAGCTATATTGTTATATCAGATATAAGACCTTTCTCCCTCTTCTGTACTTACTATCTCTTTTTGTCTTAACTAAATAAGTTCTTCTTTTTACGATTTCAAAAAAGGACAGTCCCAATGGACTACTATCATCATCATCATTAATTTGACGATGGAGAAAACCGACTTCAAAAATAGGAGAAGGTTCTCAATTTGGTTGTATTTTTTTATGTTTGTTACCTCAGAACTCATTAGTTATATGATCCGATTTGAGAAAATTTTAATTTTTAACTAAGAGAGCATACTTTCAGATTAGTCCTATAATTTTTTTATCAAAATCGGTTTAGTATTTTGGTGTATCAAACACGTCATCCACGTACACGACATTGCGTATTTTGCTTTCCTGTAATTTTTGAATGAAAAGCCATCATCATTATCGTCATCTGATGCTGACGGCTGTTCATTGGGACTGATGACTGTTGAAATTGAAGTCGGTTTTTCCGGTCTTTAAACTTATAAATTATTCTTTTACTGATGACTTTTGCGAGTTGTTGAGCGCTCCATGGTCTAAACGGTCAAGAGATGCTAGTTTCATTCCTGAAATGTTTCTATCATGGTTTCTATCATGTGGAATATGTAGTTTCGGATACTTACGGTACAGGATATCTTGGTGTGGGGTCTGAACTATGTATATGGATGTGACCGTTAAAGTTGTTGACTCGCTTATTTTATTTATCGTTTTCTTAATACTCTTGTTAAAATTGCACTAATAAATCCTTCTAAAGTTTTAGATGTTTAAATGTTTGTATACCGTAGAAAATATAGGTAATTAAAAATAAAGTACCTATATCTATTTAATCAAAATCGGATTAGAATTAATTACACTGTAACATCAAACTACTTGTCACAAAGATTATTTAGCTGAGATTATAATATTAAGATGCGTCTTCGATTTAATAATTACTTAACAATCTACTATTTGAATCGTGAAATATATAAAATAAGTAACAAACCTTATTTTGAATTTCATGGATATTAGAGATATCTAAAACAAACAAAAATAAAACTTGTGCTTTCTATACCAGCTGTAGGAAAAAATGTTATTTATTGCAGTCGTGGCTACGAGGTATTGGTATGGGAACATTAGTCACTAGAAAACCAAGTGCCCATCTCAGATTACACTTTAGGTAGGTACCAGTAAACATCTCGTTGTATTAGAAGGCGATGCTGTATTTAGCTTGGTTGTAAACTCCCTAAAGATTTCCCATTCGACAGAAGTACTGGAATAATATTCAATGACACGCCACTTGATCACAATCTCTCAGTTACTGAGAACGGCTCTGGGTATTTTCCTTATCTATGAAACAACTTTATCAAGAGTAAATTTCAATTAATCTTTTATTAATTCTTGACAGTATTGAGCAATAAAATCTTAAACAATGTTATGGTAGTGAAATCCTTCCCATTTCTGCATTGAATAAATAAAATTTATACCTATTCATTTTATAAAAATATTTTTTTTTTATAGTAAGTACCGTGTTATTTAAAATATGAAAGCGTTTGTGTCATGTGTTATTCACTAGATAATAATTATGAATTATATTTAAAGGATTGTACGCTTCCTGTATATAATTTTGTACGACCTACCTAATTATAATTTGTTGTGTGTATTAATTAATCCTTAAAATAATTTTATAGAGGTTTCGCATGCAAACGAACAGAAAACGAAAACGAACGCCGACTGATTTCTACGGCACTGACCACTATGTTATTTATTGATTATTGTGTATTATTATATCCTCATTTATTAGGTTTTCAATATTTTCATGTACTTTATGATAACAACTGTATGTTTTATGTACTTCTTCCATCCTCTTATTGTTTTATGTTAAACTAGTTATAAGGTAAGGGGATGTAAAATATAGAAAAATTTGCGACTCGGATCTCTACTGCAGCTAAAGTTAACGTTTGGGTAAGTGTAGGCATATTATACATAGGTATTCAAAAAGTAAGTCATAATACTATGAATAAATTCCAAACTAAAAACATTCCAACGATATAAATTAACTTTCGTAATTTTATTGTAATTTGTAATATTTAGGAGTTGAAGTGTGAAATTACTGATAAAACACACGTAGAATGTTATGATGGTTCATCCAAACATTGGCAATGATTTAAAAACAGTTGATTCTACTGTTAAATACAAAAAAAAACATATTTACTCCCGTATAATACTACTTACAGATAGTAAATAGTAATATTGATGTGTAGCCTGCCCTGCTGTACTAAAATGGGTTTATAAATATATATTTTTTATAAACCTACGTTCAGGATGGACCTCACATTAGGAATACCGTGTGAATATTCTAAATCTAAAGAAACCGTAATAACACATAGCTAGTTGCAAATGATGTGAACACCAGCTGTGCACCTACGTGGCGCTACAATTGCCTATAAAATTATCATGTTCGTTATTAGTTGTTTCATTCTAAATCACTCTCGCTAACTTTAATACCTTTTACGCATTAATCTTATACCTAATGGAAATAGTATTTCTTTAAATACTTTTTTATAAATTGACAATTTTATGCTATCATCTCTACCACTATGTACCAGACTGTATTTAAATCATAAATATTTTGACTACTTTGCTAGCATGTTACAAGGGTTTCCTAAAGTGAGGTCAGATTTATTGAAGTTGCCTTTATTTTATATAATAAGACTAGTTTATATAATAATGTAGGACTATAATTAAAGAACATAGAGCACACAATCATTTAATAACGTACTTTTCTTAAGAAAATTATGACAGTATCCTCAAAATACGAAAAATATACTTATGTAGTATCTATATTAGATAGGCATATTAAGAATAAACTTAAAATTAATAATTAAATATAAAGTAATTTTATCTGCACCAGTATAGTAGTAGTAGTAGGCCTCTTTGTGCAAGAGTCCGTCCGGGGAAGTACTACCACCGTACTTATTTCTTCCGACGAGCAGTATTAATGCTTGCATTGGCTGTGTTCCGGTTTGAAAAGGTATGGGTGCCGGTGCAATAGGTAACAGGCACATGAGACTTTACACCTTTACGTCTCAAAGTGATGGACGCAGTGCAATGTCTTACAGAGCTCGTCCTCAATAATAGACGGACTCTGTAAGACAATGCGCCGTTATTAGCAGATAACCGCTTGACATCAGACGGACCTGCTTATTCCATCACTCTTATCTTATAGAAGTATTTATACAAATAACACTAATGAAGATGCCTGTGATTAAATAGTATTGACTTGGTTTAATTTTGTCTAAATAGGTAAGCAGGTACAATATTAACTTTTTTAATATACGATTAAAACTCCGTTGGATGATGGCCCATATTTATACGTATCTAAGTGGCTAATTTAATTAAAACTTAACGTTACTTGTAAAATTATAACAATGCATTTGAAGTGCTAAAATAATAATTCTTTTAAAATTACATTGTAAATCTATTTTTTAAGCCAATACATACAAGTTATTAAGTACTTAATACATTATTGAATATTTATTATAATACTAAGTAGGTGGGTATTACTTATTATAAAATAGTTCTAATTTTAAGAAAACGCACTTACTAAATTAGTATAAGTTATATTAATTTGCTTACTTAATTGCATGATGTTTTACAGTTTTGTGATGTTTCATGTAAAATACTATGACGGTAGGTACCTATTAATAAAACCTAACTACTAGGATTGACTTTCAAATAAAAACAGAAAAAGGATTGATCGACCGATTACTATAACAGATAAAAACTGATCTATCAGCATATAAAACCGAAATTCCATAAGTTCAACCTACCAAAAATAATGCTTGAGGTAGGTTTATCACAAGATTAATTACGTTGTCTCTGTCTTTGGGTGTTGTGTGTTGCTATGTACTATGTTTTTACAAAAAACGGTTAACCAGTATTCTATCAGCAATCTAGTTTTCATAGTACCAGCTATGCTTAGACTAAGGGGCGTTGTGTGTAATTTCCATGAAACCTATATTTTTTTTAAAAGGGCGTTATATGTGAGGTTGTAACAGAAAACTCCATTTACTCTAAATTCAAATTGGTGTTAAAATATTATGATGTTCGATAGCGAAGTACTTTCAGTTATCTTTTTACAAGAATTATTACCAACTTGACTTTTGCTTTGGAAACAAAATATTTCTCACAGGAAAAAAACAGTTATGTGTGTTTTTTGATAAACACCGCCAATTGGAAACTAGACTTGTAACGTGCAGTTTATAATAGCTATCGTAACTAAATAGTGTATTTGGTATCGTGATTACTTAGTAGCGATTATAATATCTCTGTCATATCATTAATATCAATAGTTTTCAATAGTAAATAGAATTAATAATCTATCTTTTCTATCTGGTCTTCATTCATAATCGCTCATCGCTATTTGGAACTATTATTAAGTAAATGAAAAATAAATGTCTGCGTGATATTGATGCTCTTTTATTTCTTTGCTATCTCCTGGATACACACACACAAAGATACACACAAATACAGGATTAATAAAAAACAAAATCTGTACATACACTTTATTTAATTTTTGTCTTTAAATAATTTACCTGAATTTACCTCTATAATTCAAGTTACAACCATAATTGAGATGAATCATGATTTAAATGATAAATGAAGTTAATAATAAGTCGGATTTTGTGCAAACATACTAATTGTTTATTTCTAAAAAATAACTGCAAAAAACCGAATAAAACTGTTGCGTTTCTATCGAAGATTCATAATTAGAAAGAGGATTTAAGTAATGAAAGTTTAAAAATATATTATTATATCAGAATACATACCTGTACCTATTGGAATCATTTATGTGGAGCAATATGTACCTACCTAAATGCAAATAATAATAGACAAGCTAAAAACAATAATAAAATTAGCAAAAAATATTTGGGTTTGATACTACGTCATCTATAAAAAAAGTAATTTGTCAACATTCTACGAAAATCTGGTTTAAGCAAACGAATATACGTTTTATAAGGTTGGAACTCTTACTAATGGCAACGGTAGGTATATTATAACCATAACTACGAGTAAGTACAGTTACCAGGTAAATAACTAAAACTAATATCACACTTTGTTCTGAAGCTACAAATATAAATAACCATTTATTTTGACAAAATTCCATGAAGCATCATTGTCAGACTTTTATACCGGACAAAATCTCAAATGGTTAGGTACAAACTACGATAAAACTAAGTGTAGATATAAATCAATTAAAGCTTTTACAAACAGCTTGCTATGAGAAGCCGCTCTAAATTGTAATGCTACAGGCAACAACTAATCTATGCATCACATTGCGTCATCGCCATTGACGTATGCGAGCACACTATCTGAATCTATTAACTAGTCCGTACACAAGTGGACACTCAGAACGGCAGGGTAAGGCCGACAGGCTGTTCTCACCGTGTCGCGGGTTCCTCTGCGTCTGCTCCTGTTGCCGATGCACCACTGCACTCTCATCGCGAGCCGCGAGGGCCGTACCGCTTTCCCTCGAAGGGTCCGACACTATACCGCAATCAGTTCACTGACACCGATAAGCACCGGCACTGTTTAACCTTCTGCACGCGCTTTCGTCGGAAGGGCGGGTTCTGTCCCGGGCAGCGTAGCGTCACCGTCACCCAGGTGAAGTTCTTAGGACGGCAGAACGAGCACGATTTGAAAGCGTTTTGCGGCCGGTCCTCGCGACGCCGCGGTCCCTTCGGGATGTAGAACGAATTGCACTGGCCATAGCAAAACTTATTGATCACAGTCGCTGGTAAGCAACCTGGTTCGCGAATTTTTTGGACGAGAGGCTCCGTTTTGCACCAATCTTCCTTGAGATACTCTTTCTTAGTGATAAGTAGGGCATTCTTTGAAGATTTGAGAACCTTGCGAAAGTCAACTCCTGGGGGCAGTTCAGTGTTGTCATCCTGATCGGGTGCAGATACCACCAATCCACCTTCGGAACTGCCATCCCCAAGTTCATTTTTATGGATGTAGGTTGAAGATGCTGTCGCCTGTTCAGCTCGTCTTCGCTCGGCGAGGAATCGTTCGACTTGTTTCGTATCTATAATATCCAAAATCGAGTCAGTTGGAGTAAAGGGTTTCCTGTTCCCAACTCCGGCTTCAGCGCAGACACCGCAAGTGGCCAGAAGTGCGGCAGCCACCAGCCAAAAGTGGGATTTAGAGTTCTCCATCTGCAAATAAATAAAAATGCGTAAATAAACGAAGGTGTAGCGTAGGTTTCGGTCGAGCGGATGTTGTAGGCTAGAGGCTGCACTCACGTCGTGTCGCGAGATGGGAGCAATCATGTCGTAGGCAGAATGCGTCGGTGTATATTGTGAGCGAGCGCGCTGTGTGCGTGTGCGCAGGGCCGGCCGGCGGAGCGGTAATGAGCGTGAGCGCGCCTCAATGGACCACCGCGTACCACCGCTCGCTCAATGAACGAGAAATGACTCACGCACCGCGCCTCCGCCATAGAATAATTACTGCCCGATAAGTAAAGAGCTTACTTCTTGTACACGTGATCCGGATTATGATGATAACAATACTAGCTAGGTAATAGCTAGGTAAAGTTTTGTGAGATTTAATTTTTGCCAGAATTGGCACACCAGCTGCGGTAGGTACAAACAAAACATATCATTGAGTTTAGGTCCTACCACAATGTTTTTTAGAAGGTGTATCAATATTTTTCTACATTTTGTTTTCGTTTAATTTTCAAACGGATCGACCTAACTAAGTAAGTAACTAAAGAATATAGGTAAGGGAAAAGGAACAAAGTATGTGCTAGTATATTTTAAATAATTTTGTGTGTGTGCCTCATAGAGGTTTCCAGCGATTAGGCAAGAACAACCTCAAAAACGCCGTACATAGTCTTTATTGATATTCGAATCCGGTGAGATTTTCTCACCTATGCAAAGATTCTGGCGCCAAACGGCCGGTGAGGCGCCAGCGCAGATGGTGCGTTCGAACCGCCACATTTCCGCCCATTTGTGCTTCCCACAATGCTCGAAGAACATTGTGTTGTGTGCCATAGAGCCTTCTGCGAAATGTAGGCGACGGACGTGTAGGTGCGAAGTTTCAATTACCTTTTTAACAATATGTTTGCTTACAAAACTGTACCGTTTGTAGTCTTGAGACGTAATCGGTTGTTTGATTTCTAGTTCTATTACTATCGTAGAACAGAATATTTTAGTTTGCAAAAATATTGAATCAATAACTTCAACACAAATAATAATTTGATGTGTAGAGGACAATAATAGTAAATTATTAACAACAACTACATACCTACGTACCTAATCATTTTCAAAATATAAATCATTAAAATTAATTACTACTTTTGGTATTTCCATTCTAGCACAGAATATTTAATTTTGGTAAACGCAATTTACCTTATTAGGTATGGGGTTCTATATTATGATCATACCTACTCTTGAAAATACATTTTTTTTTTGTTCGCTGTTGGTAGTACAAATACACCTTAAGTTATTAGTATAAAACAGGTATTTTGATTTTATACAAAGGATAGGTATTTCATATTTCACCAAAAGCGATATGATGAAAATACAACAAGTATTTAATCATCCATCCAAATAGAAAGACTGAAACAATCATTTTAAAAAAGTAGTAAAATCATAAGTCGCCCGCCATCTAGACGAGCAATCACGGCTTACGCAATTTAAAAACTGGCTCTAAACATCGTAAAACAGCACGCGATCCACAATGGTGATAAAATATCAATTTATAATTTTAGTATAATTATTCAATTTTTTTATTATTTTCCTCTGTGAGATTACGTTCATTTTGTCCACTATATGTAGGTAGGTCCTTGTCGTTGCCGTGTTCCCATTCTATATAGTATCTATATAGAGGTTTACTTTTGTAATAAGTACTCTACTTTTAGATGATAAAACTCGCATTCCATCGCCCAAAGCAGTTTATGACTAAAGGAAGTTATATAAAAACTTTTATTCTAATACGGCGCTTAGCATTCCTTCAATGGAATTTCATTCATGGTGCCTTCATTCATCTTTTTTTTGGTCCGTCCTACGCTGTCAAAAATGTAGCACTCGGGAATTAAAACGACCCATAGAGACATACCGTCTATGACAAAAGATATACCTACAGTAGGATTATAAAAAAAATTTGTATATTGAATGATCAACGATTACTTACATAAACCAAGTGTAAACTTTACAAAAATTTGCTTGTACCTAATAAGTAGTTCGTATTTTTTTACTAGAAAAACGTTGGAAATCTCTGATTAACGCAATTTCGTGACCAATATTATACAGGGCAATATCATTTCATTTCACTTGTTTTCATAAATAATAATGTAAAATCAAGTATTTATTCTTAAATAAACAAACCATCCTGTATACAAAGGTATTTTCTTTAAGGTGTTCAATAAAGCTCACCGCTCGGTTCTCAGAAACCATGCCTTCTTTAATTTGGGTCTTAGATCATATCACACGCGTCGTTTAACCTAATCAAGATCATAAATACTTGGTTCAAAGACATATCTAATTAAATTCTAATATATTTTATTGTGTAAACGCAAAAGTTTAGATGTTTTGATGCTTGTGACTCATACATACCGCCGTAACGGCTGGACGATTTCAAATAAACTTGAAATAGTTTTAAAAGAAACTTCATTATAGGTTATCAGATAATATCATTAGTGCATGCATAAAAGGGTTGTAATATTTTTTTCTGATGTCCTAAAGTTGACGGTAGCACTAACTGGCCGAAAACCGGCACAACGACCCTACTGCTAAAATATACGATTCAACTCGTTAGTTAAATCGTATTCGTACGATGGTCATCGTACTCTCATCTACATGATCCCACGTATATATTGATCTCTCGGATCAGTTAATTGTGAATGAGACTACCAACAGAATACAAGTAACGAATGCGAGAAAGCATTTAATCAGTCAAAGAGCAATGTGTACCGCGACTGTTGGGCGCCGACTTTAAAAGCTCGCACTTGAGTAACAAGCTGAGCGATAAAAAGTTGAAAAAAATAATTATTCAGTAACACAATTAAAAAAAATTGTGCAAATTAATAAAACAAATAGATTCAGTTTTTATTGTAGTTGGGAAAATTCGAGCTTAACCCGATATAGCTCGCTCAGCTTGAGTTCAGTTATGGCCTAAGCTGCGTCGTCTCCGATAGGATACCTTTGATCAGCGGGCCGGGGCGCCACACAACGCAACATCAGACATCACAAAAAAATCAAACACAATCTTAAACGCCAGGTAAAACCACCTTTACCAGACGCATAAATCAAAGAAGGCTTAACAACTTATGACATAAACTCCTTTATTATTCACACGTAGCCCAATAAAAAATGGCTGGCGATCAAACGCTGCAGGATTAAAAACACTTTTATTTTTGATCCTCTAAATGGTACAATTCGATACGGACGTGATGGGGATGACTAAAAATGTTAAACCATTCTCGATGTCATTCATGCGGATTGGAATTATTCTTGGTAGAAATTGAATGGGCCGAATTAGACGCGCAAAAATGATTTATTTTGCGATGGTTGGCATTTGAGGATGAATGGGCGAGTTAGGTAAGGAAGGTACCTTCATAACGGGAAAACCGCATTAAAAACGCATATAATTTTCGTGTACTAAAACTATTTCAACAAAATGACTCAAAACCCACGTAAAATTTTCAAAGTAGGTATGCATAGAGTATAGTATTATGTGATGTGTGTTAAAGATGAATAATACATATTATAATTTATTAAAAGTCCTGGGTGCTCTTTCGATAAAACTTTTTCCAACAACTAGACACATAACTGTTTTAAAACAGCTCAACTGTTTCATGTGTATTTTGTAAACATGTATTGTGAAAATTGTACATACTGTATTAGATTTAATTTTTTTTTAAATAAAGTTTTTAAAACAGATAGGTACTTATAAAAAAATAATAGTTATTTTTTTTCTTCTACCTATAAGATTGTGAAACCTCGTGAATAAAATAACCCTGAACATTATATCCTACAAAGAAAGTGCTCAAAGAAGCGCATAAACTAGAGTCCCAAACTAAGCAAGGCGCACTGGGATTATTACTATAACTTGTACCATTGTCTATGGAGGGGGTCCAAAGGAATTGATCAGTAGGTACGTACAGTAGCATAGGTGTAAAGTCTGGTGTACACTGGTAGAGTATAAACCGTAGGGTCAATTAGCATAAACTACTCTACTGTTCTCCTCATGTAAGTATTACGATACAACTTTGACTTGACGTTTAATTGGTTTACTCTATCCGTGTATACCAGACTCTCGAGTCTCTGCATTTGACTTGACTTTCGACTCGAGTATAGTACACGCAAACGCATTCGCATAGCGAGACATTTTGTTGGGAATTGCACAATTCCCAAATCTCCCGCTAGAGGCGTTAGTCCGGTTTTCATACAAAATTTCTCGTTTGCGTGTGCTATACTCGAGTCGAAAGTCAAAACAAATGCACAGACTCGGGGCTCAGGCTTTACACCTATGCTACTCGACCCGGCTTATGTTTTTAAGTTCTTAGAATGATAACTAAAAAAGTAGGCAAGCGAAACAACGCTAAATTATGAATCGGAATGTGGTAGTTTTTTTATTCTTACGGGAATTAAAAGAAATCAAATACGCCGACAAACAGCGGAACAACGCTACAAACGTATGAAAATTAGTTTCGCATATTATTTTAATTGTATCTGGCGCCGTTGTATCCATTAGAATCTATTGTTTCTCGTTTCACATACCTACCTACGTACTATAGGTACGTAGGTAATCGGTTAGAACGTAGGATATGTCTACAGAGAGGTAGTAATGAGCTTAGTATGGTGCATGGTCACTTGAAATATTAAACTAGTAGTTTTCCGTTCTCCCCGAACAGAGGTTTTGGGATGTTCGTAAAAGAGAAAATAAAACGCCAGTACATTAGGAGAGACAAAGGTATATCGAGTGTGACTATCGGACTAGGAAATTTAGTACTATTACACCAAACCATATGATGTTCAGTATTCGTTCCGTAATTTAGTATTACCTAAGTACTTTTTACCGGATATTAGGTACTTACACGGGCAGAATCCAAAACATGTGTCAATTTAGATAAAATCAATCTAATATTTTAAATAACTCTATTTAAAAAAGAGATTCCATCATTATAATAAAAATTAGTTTCTATTGACATCCAAATTGCGAATTCCAAATTATTAACGCTTGTGAACACGCATAGTACTAACATTTTGAATAACTGTGGAGCTAAAACTGGAACTAAACGACTAACTTATTTCACCTACTCCACCTACTTTTTCAACATTTTTAAAGATATAATAATATTACTGAATGTAACTATTCAAAACAGATTAGATATAAATTATAAAGTTTCACGTACTAGAGAACTACAATATCATTTTGATCCAAACAAGTTTTTGGACCACAATAAATGTGCTTTTGTTATATTCAGTGATTTTATAACTTTAAAAATGTTAAAACGTCCGAGCAATTGTTTCTGCGTTGTCAACGAAGACTCACACCTTTCACTTCTTGTATAACAAATTTTTATGTTTTCGATTTGACTCTCAACCGACTCAGATCATTCGAACAATAAAAATGCTGCACTTAGTCAAGTTTGCTATTTTTAGTAACGTGTGTTGCTGGTACGTTCAATTAGTTGCATCTAACAGACCGGCGGGTAAGTAGTGAATTGTAGTCTGCATTTATTAGAAGAGACGAAATATCATAGAGTTAGAATAAATAATAAATAAATAAAATAAAAACTTCTTTATCTCGGACAGCTAAAGATCCATATACAAAACACACAAGAACGAAAAAGAAAAACAACAAGTAGAATACATTTAGCCTCTACATTATCTATTCGGTCTTGGTATAAGTAGATGTCACCATATAGCAGCAAGGCCACCTTTTCATACCCAACACGGGGTATAGATTTAGATAGAACTAGCTTCCGCCCATGACTTGTTTCGAGTCCCATTTGATTCTGTTGATTTTACGGGATATAAACTAGCCTGGGTTCCAAGTTTCATCCAAATCGGACGAGCGTCATTGAAACACAAACATTCAAATATATCCACACATCTAAACTTAGACATTTTATTATAATAATTAGTGGGATGGGATGGGAAGTGGGATAATGGGATGGGATAGTGGGATGGGATAGGCTACCGCTGCACTGCGGTACGTCAAGAAAATCGTTAGAATATTTTGTTAATTGATGACAGAACTTTGGCAAGTGATCTTACCGCGCTTGTGGATTGTTACCTACTAATAACAAATGACGGTATCATAGCGTAGCCACAATAACACACATTACAATTAAGGCAAGACGACACTGGCGCGGATACTGAATTTCACTAAAAACGGACTGGTCAATTAGAAATGACGCAAGTGCAATCACTGGCACCTCATGTGGACAATTGACGCGCTTCTAATTGGGTATTGTGTGTAAGTAAATAAATAAAATGCTAGAAGATCTACGTCATTAGAAACATCCACAGAGAATCAGAAAATTAAATGTTTATGATGTGCCTAAAGCTTAGCGCAGTTTTTAAACGAATTCTAGATGGTGCGGTCTGTCTTGATTTTTTTCTATATCGGTCTTGCTTGCAATAATCCCCAAAATAAATTGAAACTGTTTAATCATGCTGTGATGGGTAAAGAATATACGCATATAATTGTTCGCTGCTGCTTTGCTTGCATTAATATCCAAATATTTTTTTTAATTCATTTCAAAAACGAATTCCCGACTAGGTACAGGTAACTACCTACTGACACACTACTGATAATATTCTCATCAAAAATTGTTATATACACAGTGATGTTTAGAGGATAGTTATGGTAAGGTAGCTAATGGTAATAATATCATGAGGTCTTCCCATAAATCAGCTGCATTGCGCACTGAGGTGCCAATCTGAGAAATGTTATTCTCGATTATGCAGTCATCTTGTTGGATCTCTTGATCGGTCATAAATATCAATCGATTTATAGGTATGGGTTTTTATAAATATGTACACGAGCTGCTTTACTGGATGGGTGCTGGTGTCAATTCTGTTGTTAAATTATTCTAAACTAACCTAATTTGACAGCACAAAAATGTTGCCGTCACTTTCTCATTTGAAAAAATAAAGACGTCTATAATTTTAGCGCTGTCAAATTAGGTTAGCTGAGAGAAATGCAACAACAGAATCAACACCATTCTCATTATTAAGATCATAATCCTTCTAATAATAAATAAAATGTAAAAGTTCCGATGTTTGTGTTTCAATCACGTTGCAACTACTGGTCAAAGGTCATGAAACTTGGATAAGTTATAATAGTTCGAGGCTTGGATTAACACATGTCATATTCGTAAAATGAAAGGGACGCAGGTGAAGTCGCGCACGAAAACTATTTATTTATATTCTTCTGTGTGCCATAACGCAGACCGCACGTTTTTACCTACCAAAACTGATTTTACCAATTACAAAAAAAAAACCCAACCAAAATAGTGATATTCTTCTTGAGATATTTAGCAAAATGTGTGCAGAACGTGACATGTATTTTCCAAAAACTTCTATTTATATCCAATATTAAAAATTACACCAATCGAGTAATTCAACATTAGAGGTGTGGAGGTGGTAACTTTCACAGATTCTGAGATAAGTAACGATTTTGAAACACAAAATCGCATTACTATGTAAAATAGCTTTATAGGTACTTACAAAAAAATTAAATGCAAGGCGACGGCTAGATAGAAGAAAGGTTCAATACAAGTTGACCGAACTTTGGGAAGAATAAATTCTGAAGGATTTAAAATGATGCATTCCGTTGAATCATTGCTCACCCTCGGAATGTGGCATACCTGTTATTTGTTATGCTAAATCTAAGTGAGCACATAAATGTCTTGACATAATGACACAGATGAACAACTAAAATTACTAGTGTGATAATAACCGTGTGGTTAATGCTTATAATGAATTAATGAACGTTTTAAATACTGTAGACGATGGTTATGGAGATGTAATGCCTGAGGAACATCATCAGTCTACTTTTAATAAAGTATCATAATACAGTAGGTAATCAGTTTGTTTGCCTGTCTGCCTGTTTGTTTGTTTGTCTGTGCCCACGTCGCGCTCATCCAGCACCACGCCCAGCTTAGCAGCCAGCACAGTCACCGCGTGCAGCACGTTCTCACCTTTCTCTTCCGGGAGATGACCTATTTCTAAGTCGGAGGAGAGCCTCCTGGTCACGGTCGCCTAGCTCCTGCTTCAAGCGAGTGACACAGCACTCAAGTTCGGCGACCTTCTTAACGGCGGACTCGGCGCACTTCAGTTCGACGACTTCCAACCGCTGCTCAAAGCCGTCCATTCGAGCCGAGATACCCGCAACGGATATCCGAAAGTCTGCCATCTCCCTACGGAACTCCTTCATTTCGGTGATGCACTCGGTGAGCTCCCTACGCAGCTCCTGCACGTCGAGGGCGGGTGGCGGCGTGGCGAGGGCGGGCGGCGTGGTGAGAACGGGCGAGGCAGCGGCGCTGCGCGCCACGTTCACTCGCAGCGCCCCCGCCGGCGCCGCACCGCCAGCATCCTGTGTTGTCCTCCGCAGACACTCCTGACGGGGGTGTTATCACCTTTGCGTACCCTTCGCTTACACTCAGGGCACGCCCACTCCTTGCTGACTGGTGCCGTCTCCGACAGCGACACGCAGGCCCTGTGGTACATCGCCGGGCAGAAGCCGCAGCTAGCAGCCGCATTGGAAGCGATGAACTTTCCACAAGCAGAACACTTCAACATATCGCAGCTGGTATAGTCACGCTACTCGACGCTAGATGTCGCTAGTGAAACTTCTTAGAATGCCGAAAAAGGCTTTCAAACTAAAGTTCGACGCTCACAAACACTATCACACCCGAGCAACAAGATTACAATATTAGTAATGGCACTTTTACGTCAAATTGTGTACAAATTTACATAAAAACAAAATAAAACTGACGAGCCTCGACCGCTTCGATCACGCCCAAATCTACCCTCTCTTATTAAATTACTACCCCGAATCTTTATTGTTCGTTTCTTGAACGAGAAAATCGTCGATATCAAATCGTTTTTTCGTTGGCGGTTGTGGGAGAAGTGCCTAATGCTAGGCGTCCATTCGAAGATGACTCACGAATGTTTATTCGATTAACTACCGGCTATCTCTGGTATTAGACGTCTGACTGATAGATGGATTGTAAACTGCATGGGGGATAGCACGTTCAACGAGCTTTTATACTTACCTAAAGTTTGAATATGCTAATGCAGTGTTCAGTTTATTTTCATTAACCCTACAATATAATATATCTACCTATCTAAGCAGGTAAAGCCTTTAGGCGAAATTAATGGCGGTTTTAACATATATTTACCTATCTAGGTAGGCAAATAGATGTTAAAACTAGATTATAAATTATCAACAAAAAACTAACCTACTAATACTTAGGTACTCACTTACATTTTGCATTCATTCATGCATAAACTTTTTTATATCTTAAAGCTCAGTAAAAAGTTCAAGATCACTTTTTTCTGCAAACTTCTCAACTATTATAACTATGACCTAATACTGAATAATATCGATTTAATTATCGATCATAGAATCTGATCGAGCAAGCGATTACGACACGTCTCTCTGTCTGTCACTCATTTGATCTCTGAAACGGCGGCTTTTGAACATGTTTTTGCGCAGTGAAGTCATCATAAAACCAAACTACATTTTACTAGGTACATACCATGATAAACCATAGTAATGATGTCACTGTCAAAGGTTCTTCCGCAGTTAAAGTCCGACCAAGCCAACTTTGCTGCGCCTAGAATATGGGACAATTTAAAAACGCAGGTATAAAAAAGTACAGTTTTATTAATAACCTCGTGTAAGCTTGAAATAGTTAGACCGGGTTTTGTTTTGATTTGCACTCACAAGCAAATTCAAATTCGATCGAAAGAGACAAAATACGGGGTAACTATCCCAAGCATAGTTATCAAATTCTGCCTATTTATCTTTGTTTTGGCTCAACAAGATAACCGATATTTATTAAGTTGATTAAAAACCTGCTTCTAGACAGATACCTACACTGCGTATTTAAGTGATCAATAATCAATCAATAAAGTGCTACTTGATTGGAGATAAGCAAAGTGCGACTGTCTGTCACAGTTAAGTTATATACAATAACTTAATAAACTTTATTGTTATATACCTATAATATTGCTTTACCAACGATAACATTTTACTCGAAACTTGGTCCGGGTGCCTGGAAAAATCAGGTAGGTAAATTTTTTCTGCATTTCGTAAGAATTACGGAAGCAATACGTCTGTCAAGTTAATTAGAATGTAGAGTTACATTGATGCAGTACTGTAGCGCATTTAATAAGATAAGGTAAGATAATAAATATTTATATATTGTCCCCAACATGCAGTATACCCGCTACTCCTGTGGGTAACGCCCCACATTGCAGTCGCGTGGTGGTCGCAGTTCAGCTCTACTTCACTACTTTACTTTTGAGAGTGTAAATCGGCTTACCCTTTGTCGTCCGTTCTGTCTCGTCAAATCTTCGGCCAAGTGCTGACCACGTTCATAGGTGATATCATCACTGTTTTTCTTCCATAAATGACGGCATTAAACACGTGTACCCAATTTAAAAGAGAGCATACAGTTTTTATTCAAACTTTTTTGGGCCGCTAATTCGGACGGTGAGAAAAAATCTAGTCCCATTGGTTTCGGTTCAGTTATGAATGATTCAACAGTTAATTTATCTGGTTTTTGCGCTGTGACGTCATTTGTATTGATGCCAATGACGTAACAATCCTTATTAGGAGTGAGTCTATTATAAAAATGTAAGGTTAGGCACTTACATGCTAAAAGGAAAATGAATGGGCAGTAAAAGACGTAGATGAAGGTTAATAGGTCGAAGTAGTAGTGTAGATTAAAATAAATGATTAAGTAATAATGTGTATGAGTATGACTAAAAAGGGAGTGAGAGATTTTACGTCTTCATACTTAGGTACCAATTATTTTCTTTAGGTATTTGAGGAGTTCCTGAAAGAAGAATTCTTCTATTAATAAAGCCCATACCAGTAATCCGTAGTTAGTTCTACCACTACACCAACTACAGTACAGCTTTGTGAACAGTGTAGTGTTATTAGATAATTTCGTCTACATTTATTTGTATTGAAATTGCATCAAACCGTATAATTTAAATATTACAAGCCAGGCAATTTAATTTGTTATTAATCGAAGTGCGGCGTGCATAAATAGAGTAGATTTATGTGTTTAGTTCTACAACTACGCCTAGACGGTGTCTCTCTGGCGTTTAGGATACAGATTACTGAAGAGTTTCAATAGAAACCGGATAAATATCCAAACAATTAGACCTTTGACTTGTGCAGTTACTTACATAGCAAGTGCTATATCTAAAACTTACGTCTATATACGCTTATTTGGCACTTCAGCTATCGACTCATGAGATAAATAATAAAATAGTGTTTCAGAGCTTCAATAGTTTCTTATTAATCCTATTAAACCAGTCCATTAAATGACTGCTGGGTACAAAATTGACAGAACTTCCATAGAGACGGTTTGAATAGCTGTTTGATTGGTTTTTAATGATCTTCCGGCATGGTTGCCCATGCAGTCATTGTGACTACTGGATTGGTGTTAAATCATGTTACTTCTGACAACTCCTATTCGGTATAAACTGAACAGATAATCATGACTAAGCTAAATTATGGCTCTCTATTTAAAAGCACCTTTAATTTTTAACACGCACTTTTAAAAAATGTTCGTCTGTATAGCCTAGACAACAAGTTGAAAAATTGTAGTATCTGTGACGTGAAAATGACGGCCGGTGGCGTTCCGAGTTGGATTCGCATGTAGAGTAAAGGCTCGAGCAGACCGATGCGTATACGTGTATACGTCGCAGTCACGCGCGTAGTTACTGAGTTGTAATGTATGAAACTGTATGAGACAGGACACACTGTTTGCGTAATGACGCGCACGTCTACGTTACGCAAGGAGTGTGTCCGTTACATACATTACAACTCAGTAACTACGCGCGTGACTGCGACGTGACTACGACGTACACACGTATACGCATCCGGTCTGCTCGAGCCTTTATTCTAGTTTCGGACTACCAGTATCTCGTCACACTGGGACGAAACAATAACTTTCAATTTTATTAATATTTCTATAGCTGTTTCGTCCCAAAATTTGTTGCAATACAAGCAGTAGGTGCGGCACGGCGACCACGGTACGGGTGCAAAATAAGCGTTTGTAATGTAATGAATGACATAATGGTATTCGCTATTTATTTTCTTAGACACAAAATTTTAAAAAAGCTTTACCTAGTTAAGTAGACGATAACGATACCAAAATAAATAAAATTATAGATGAAAATGTGTCTAAAAGTACTATTTAACTTGCCTACGCCTACCGTATGATGGCCGGATGGTGACAGAAGTACAGACAGTAGTTACCTACCTACCTTCTGAAATGAGATCATGCACGAATCTAGACAGAACCAAACATTGCAAGATTTTTTGTCAGATTGGTTTAGATACCTTAAATTACAACAGATACCATAATAATTACATGTGTTGGATGGACCAGCTTCCGAAATATACAAACTCTATAATAAATACATTTTTGTTTTATTTAAGGTTTTGACTATAAAATTAGGCAAGTTATCACCAATTGGTATACTGACAGATAGGACGTGCTTTGCTCACATTACTTAAACAAATGAAATGATGAAACAATGAAATAAATTCAGGCTACTACTGTCTAGCTATATCATTAGCCTGCTCGATGGTGTCAACAGGATCTTAGAGCCTATTCATCTTATTTCGTCGATACACTCGCACAATCTGGAGCACTTGCATTGCGTTTCAATAAATTACCTTTGTAAACTTGGAACGTTGTATGCAAATCCAAGTATAAAGCTATTAACACATGATTGATTTTATAACAGAAACGTGCCAAACGGACGCTGTTATCTAGCTCGTGAGGTATTTACTTAGATAAAATTCCTTAGTTTATTTAAACAATAAATTAAAATTAAACGGATTGAAGGTGTTACCACAACGATTCTTCCCTATTTTAAAACGACTGGACCTCGAAAAAGGTCGTGTGGAAATGTTTTGGGTGGGAGTGGTCAAAGAGACTCTTTCCTCCGAATACTGAAACGCTACTTGGGATTTAGTGAATGCTTAAATGATTGTTATATCCTCTACTTATTCTTTGTCGTATCACTCTTGGCAGAGTGATCGTGGTCGTCCTGTTGGAGCAGTGGCCCGTCTTACAACCTTCCCGAACAAATGAAATATTCCTATAATAAAAAGGATAAATAATGCAATTTGGAGGTTGTAAGTAATTATCTAAAAAAATAAATAGTGCCACAATTTTATCCTCAGGCACGGTAGAAATTCTCTCAGATTTCGGGTAGGTATAGTCAAAATATAATTCAGTACTTAGTTACTTAATTATTGGACCATTACAGTTCATTACTCTATAATCCATCAACGCATAACCCACCACGCCTAGACACGAACCTTCAAATTTTACAAATAATACGACACTGAAATGTAACAAACTGACTTCAATATTTTATTGTTTGTTAGTAATGTCCAAGTGATTGGCCATTCACTCAACCTGTGCCTAACCTACCTGCGCTTAGGTACAGAATAGGGCATAGCTACTAGTATCTTAAATCGGTACCCATTAATTTGGGGCATAGAAATGTTATTAGGTAGCTAGGTACCTAACCTACTACTGATAGCATTTACCGGTAGTGAAAATCTAAAAAAATAATAAAATCTTGTACATTATTTAGGCCTCTAAATACATATAAAACTATTATAATCTGTGAACTGTGACTATGATGTCAGTAGCCCAATGTTTACCGATACAGACGGCGGCGGTTAATTTAACCGTACTAAACTGATGGTTATACTTGTATCTAGTGCAAATAACCAGGTTTAGTACACAGTTCAGTTGCCAGCCATTTCCCTATAGCATCAATACCACTTTCATCCACCGTACATATTTATTAACTAATCGATATGAATTTAAAGGGAAGAGGCATTTTTTCGTAGACGTGCTACGAAAAAGCGCTACGACACATTTTCTACGAAAAATAAATAAAATAATGAGACGGACTGGAGTTGAAAGTTTATTCTTTCTGAGAAAAAAAAAGTGTTAGTGATTCATACCACATTGACGAGTTCTTCTATTATTTGAGTTCCCTATTACTTGGTTGACTCTTTTGTTTAAAAAAAAAACAAAAAAGCTCCTACAAGATAATAGGTTTATTCCTCCCTTCGTGTCTTTTTAACCTTTTGTAAGAACTTTCAACTTTGTACCTTTTTTCGCTCAGATTATCATAGATGAAGATTGATGATGAGGTGCTCATGACAGCTTTATTTATAAAATCAGTCGTGATCGCTCATGGCAAATGACAGACACATAAACAATCGTCTGCTGGTTGCAATGCAGCATAATATTAATCTATTAGTAATCAATTTACAGGGAAATAACGCTTGCAGAGGCATATTTGTTTGAAACTTATTTCACGTCGATAGGGCACAGTGTTTTAAAGAACCGCTCTAATCTTAGCAAGTTAGTAGCTAGTAGCACCTAGTAGGTACTTAAGCTTAGCCTAGAGGCTTAGAGAATTAGGTGCATGAGTTTCCAAGTTTTTAAAAGGTCGTCAATATCCTTCTGGTACTTCTAGTGCTGCCGGTGTTCATGGGCTACGGTAACTGCATCTCACCAGACCTGCCGGTACGCTTATTTGCTTACTGAGTACTTAATTTAAAAACTCTTAGTAGTTAGTACTTTTTTTATACAACTAAGTAGACAAACAAGCGTACGGCCTAACTGATGGTAAATGGTTACCATTCTAAAAAGGCAAGGCATGGTAAGGACCTGCGTCGGCAGCTGTATGTAATATCAAAAACAACTAGGTACCCACTTTGAGCTAGGCACAATGTGCTTAAGTCACGGTCTAAGACATTGTGTTATTATATCACAGCTATTAATGGACATAAATCATAATGAGTACAATATTAATTGGTGTGTTAGTTTATTTCCTCGGCTTACTCAAACTCATGCTTACGTGTTATTATTTTGTCACGAACCGCGTGAATCGCCTTTGATGATTCTGTTATGAAGGATTTTTTTTCTTTTAAGTTCAAGTTTTTTTAATGCACGTTTAAATACCATAGGTTACCATAGGTACTTATAATAGTACATTATGGTACTAGTGTGGTACATTGGTGATTACCGCCGAGGTGCCATTGAGACCTGAGCCGTAGGCGAGGGTCTTAAGAAAGCCGAGAACGGTAATCACCAATACACACGTGTATCATACGACGTTTTTCAACACACTTGTGAATAAAATAACAATAAAATAACTATAATTTCAACAGTGAAAAGGCGTTGTGAAAAATGTTTCGCTATGGCGGGAAAAATTAATCAGTTTTCCTATGCGCGCGCATTGCGATCGGCCACAGACTAAAGGGATGAGGTTTTTTTTTTATTTATTTTCCGCGCTTAGGGCTTGCGCCTATTCTGCCACGTAAAAAATGGGGAATTTAAAGTTTTCTTTTATTACAGAGAAAACAAAAGTTATATTTGAGTGAAAGTTTTATTTATTAAACAGGTACGAGTTAAAATTATCTATTTAAATAAGAAGCTGCATGAAATGAGCAAGCAATAGGAACATTTATTTATTTGTTCTATTGAACACGATCTTTTTTTTGAATAAAAACTTTTTTAGTAACAAAGCTACTCAACCAATAAAATTTAAAAAAAAATCTATAACTCACTAGTGAGTTATAGCAATGAAAAAGTCACAGTTTGATTATGGGTATCATTATGTGCCTAATTGCGGTGACCATAGAGCCACTTTATGAGCAAGTGTGTTGAAATAGTACATTATGGTACTAGTGTGGTACATTGGTGGTTACCGTCGAGGTGCCATTGAGACCCGAGCCGTAGGCGAGGGTCTTAAGAGAGCCGAGGACGGTAATCACCAATACACACGTGTATCATACGACGTTTTTCAACACACTTGTGAATAAAATAACTATAACTTCAACAGTGAAAACGAGTTGTGAAAAATGTTTCGCTATGGCGGGAAAAATTTCCTATACGCGCGCATTGCGATCGGCCACAGACTAAAGAAAGGGATGAGGTTTTTTTTTTTATTTTCCGCGCATAGGGTTTGCGTATATTCTGCCACGTACAAAATGAGGAATTTAAAGTTTTCTTTTATTACAGAGAAATCAAAAGTTATATTTGAGTGAAAGTTTTATTTATTAAACACGTACGAGTTAAAATTATCTATTTAAATAAGAAGTTGCATGAAATGAGCAAGCAATAGGAACATTAATTTATTTGTTCTATTGAACACGATCTTTTTTTGAAAAAAAACTTTTTTTAAAACAAAGCAACTCAACCAAAAAAATTCAAAAAAAAAATCTATAACTCACTAGTGAGTTATAGCAATGAAAAAGTCACAGTTTGATTATGGGTGTCATTATGTGCCTAATTGCAGTGACCATAGAGCCACTTTATGAGCAAGTGTGTTGAAAAAAAGTTTTGTGTTGTAAAATAGCTATCATGAATCACACATAGGTCATATATTTACAAATAAACCATGCTCTTATTAAAAGTACCGACCTACAATCTTCAGCAAACTACAAAGTTTTTTTTTAGTAGAGCACGCACTTGCGACTTCGAAAGCTATACTTATCTACATATAAGCTATGTAGCAAGTACCTATCTACCTATGTAACTTATGTAGTGAATAAACTTCAAGTGAATACTTTTTTAACGAAACGTCAAAAAAATCATGCGATTTACTCCTGGCCGCTTTTAATTCAGTTGCATTGAGAGTTGCATTTACACTGCAGGCTCTAAACTTTCGAGCTTACTACACAAGACGCAACATTTCATACAGAAATAGCCGTGTTACGTTTCAATAAAGAAAACATAAATAACTTTAGTCTTAATTATCAAGGCGAAATCATTTAGGTACATAGCTACCTACTTGCTGATTTTACAGCTTCACTAAGAGATAAAATACATTCTAAATTAATATATTTATTGAAATGAGACCATATCTACTGTGTTTTGATAGAGTCTGGCGCCGGGTAAATCGTTTCTAATGTTAGCATTATGTACATAAACACAGTAGCATAACAAAGTAGGTTATATAATGTCTATGAACTAACATGAACCGTAAGCACAGTGGGTGGGTATGAACTGGCGAACTCTACTCTGAGCTCTACCGAATACAACCGAACTAGAATGTTATTTTTTATAAAGCAAACTTCGTGATCTAGCTTACCTACTGATATTCGCTACCGATCTAGCAGCCTTTATTGCATTGTATGGTCGACCGATATTCACCGTTGGTCCATTAGGTAGGTAGGTACGTACTGTATTGTACCTACCTACTGCATTTATCATTCCAAGGAAAATGTTCACGATTGCGTTAAATAGATACTTACCTACCTACTAGTGACTAGAGTACCTAGTGGTAATCATATTTGGCTCTACAAATGAACACATCAATAAAAAGATGTCTTGGTATAAACTTTTCTACTCATTGTTTCTGTCACCTATTAGCAATAATATTCTACGTCTGTGTACATTAAAACTCACCATCAGAAAATTCCAAAACATAGTTCACACGCGGAGAGGTTACAGGAGTCGTGTTATAGCTGGGTACCTAGGCATAGTATTATTATGTATGTAAAGAAGATTAGTCCGCGCACGACTGTTCCTCTCGAGTACATTATGTCAGTTTGTTTGCCAACATCACCTACCTACCTAATGTCTTGAAGTTTCAGGCCACCATTATTGTTGGTCGATTAGGATAATCTATGTTTCAGTTGCAATTATGACTAAACTGTTCAGCTGGTCGTATTTTTGTAACTTGTGAATTCAAACTTAGGATGAAAGGTTACTTGTTAGTCCATCTATGTCCTCGATTCAATATACCATCTGCAATCGAATGAGTATCGATCAAATCGAGTTGAACGTTCTCACGGTGCTTTCTCTATTTTTACCCTGACCGCAAAATATAATCTTCAACCGACTAACGTCTCGACGTGGACGTCATTCAGCAACAGGTAATTTTGATTGCAAATAACCGAGTCAAACAATATAAAAGGCCCAGCAAAGTTTTACATTACTTTTTACCTAATTATTTATTTAAAAGTTTAGTATTTTAAGAGAAGTAGAAGATTACTGTATTACTTCTACATGAAGACTCCGAAGGTCTTCTGTCGGAAACCTTCTTCTCAGACTCTACATAGAGCCCTATTTTGTTAATTTTAAATTTTTGACTACATAAAGACTATGTTAAAATATCGACACTAATTCTTGGCAGCATGTTGCATACACTGATCCAAGACAAGTGAAGTCTGAGGGAGCACATAAAACGCCTCGCGGTGAATGACGCATGATCATCAAATGCTGTGTGAATTTTGCCGCACGATTATTGATGGATGAGGAAATACTTCAGACAGATATCGAGTCATAGAATCTGTACTTACTTACCTAGCTAGATATATTCCTAATTGAATTATTGCAATCCGATCCGAATTATACGGTCAGTTATACATGTGATTAAAATACAGTGTCGGTTTAAAAAAATGTTTAATATGGTTAGCGAAAAAGCGTTAGTAATATGTAGTTTTCTACTTTATCAAAATCGAATTGATCCTAGCCATTTATACACTTATTAGCCGTCGCCCGCGGCGTTGCTCGCGTTCTAGACCCTTTAGAGTGTGACTTTTCAAAATTCCCCCTACACTACATAAGGATACTACCTTCCAAATTTCATACCTGTAGGACTTATAGTTTAGGCTGTGCGTTGATTCTAAGTCAGCTTCAAAAGAGTTATATTATAGGTATATATTGACGATGATGATATAGTGGAATTGGTGGGCCACCTGTGTGTATCATAAAAACTAATCCCTATATAGTGGGTAGGTGGTGCAATTATTCAAATTAAAGTACTGAACTGGTTTTTAAGCATGAACTCATGAAAGCAGTAACCCGAAAATATAAAATGTTCTAATTGCCGATTCTTTTGAGTGTCAACAATGGCACATTAATCAGCGAAGACCGCCCTCATCCCGGCAGTCTGCGTCTGCGCATCACAAAGTATCTCAATAGATACCTACCTATAGGTATACAGGTAAGAAAAAATCTGAAGCAGTCTAAAAAATCTGGGTTATCAGCATTATTTACTGATGAAATGGTTTGATACTAGGGTATTACTAGTAGTTCACCCCGAACTGAGATCTCGTGATGATGGTCGGAGGTTAATAAAACCTAAACAATTTTTATTGACCAATGGTTGTAATAAACTTTGCAAATCGCTTCGAAATCGCCGTCTAGCTATGTACCAGTCTTACTTGAACTACAAAATCATTGAAACTCCAAGAAATGGTAGCTCACGTTATACTGGGTTTGTCAATTTTATAATTTTTACAACAACTCAAAAACTATAAGACCTAGAATCAAAATAAAAACGGTTTTGGAATGTCTAAACAAACCCCTATCATATGACACCCCACTTGAAATTATTGCACGACTTTTTTTTTTTTACTCCCCTTGGACCCTCATAACTTCACGACCCCTTGACCGATTAACTTTATCTTAACTAACATTTAACAAACCAGTAAAACTTAAGAGTACTATCCGTATACCTACCAAATTTCATGAAGATCGGATGAGCGGTTCAAAAGATCTCGTCGAACAAACATACAAAGCATTTTCGTCCAAGTTGTCACTAAGATCTCGTTCGCTTCGCTCACTCGATCAATTATACCCCTTTTGCACTGTGTAGGCGGGTAAAAAGCTCACAGAGTTTATATCACGACGCCAAGCTCCTAGTTGATTTTACTCAACTTAATTAAAACAAAGTACATAATTGCAAAATCATAATAAATAATATATTCTATCAATTTCAGCTTACAATAACAACGCCCCAAAACAAGGCGGCGGGTTAGACTTATTCAACTTATACCTAAATCTTTGCAACAGGCCACTCGCAACGACAACCTGGTTTGAATAATTTGAATGACTAGTGTGTATTTGCCGCGTTTGATATCTTTTAGGAACGTGCAAAGTTCTACAGTTCTTGATTTTGAGTCTGAGATACGAATCGGTGGAGAATCTGGTGGGTTCGAAGACTGTTTCCTTGTGTACTCCGTTCCGTATTCTAGGGGCGGTGGGGATGATTCTGATCTTTGGCCGTCGGAGGTAGGAGCGGTGGGGAAACGAGTCGTCGTCTGACATTTTGTCCGCGTCGTCTGTCTTTTGTTCTGTAAATAAACCAGTTAATTTTACAATCAACACCTCACTGCTGATATTGTGGAATGGAGAGAGGCCCGTTTTGGTTATAATAGTAACAAGACTTAGGTTCGGCAGCATTTTAGCATTCGTTTTCACAATTCTTATTATTAAAAACGTTTTTCATAGTTGGATTCACAGTTTCGGTTCAAACTAGTGAAACACACTTATTATTAATTATAAACTTACTTAATTTAGGAAATATAGTCCGCCGCGGTTCTATTGAGTCGCCAAGCATTTCGTACAGAACATAATCGCAGCCCACAAACTCCTCGCAGTAATTAGTCGGTTCAGATCTAAGTAGGACAGTTGACACATCCTGTGGACAAGACAAATTTTATTATATTTATAGCTGTAAATTAATTTATATTCTCATCGGATTGTGTAGCACGTTTGCATAGAAGAAACCTATTCACTCTCATCTTGAACACATTCAAATTATAAGTATTCGGAAACAAAGACGCCGCCAAGTTCTCCAAAACCAAATAGATATTTTTTAAGAAATCTATAAGTAACAAATTGTTCTTAGCCATGCTTTGTGACTTGCGCCACTTTTTAATATCGTGTTCGTGCAAGAAAAAGATAGTACTTTTGGGATTTTGCAAGGGGGAGACGGTGTAGTCTTTTCCTAACTAAAACAAGGACTTAGTATGGTTTTACGTGTTGTCTGGTACTTACCAGCAAAGTCCCTCTAAGGTCTGCCTGCTGTGGCGTCCACTTCTCGGCCATTAGACAATCGTCCAAGTGCTCCAAGTTATCATCACTATTGAGACATTCATACAGCGCCTGCCTTCCTAAAGCCATCACGCATTTGATCATGGGCCCTGTGAGGCGGTCCTTTGTACTGTGTGATAGGTACTCAAAGAGTATGCTTTTACCTGTAAATTACACTTTTCTTTGGTATGCTGTAGTGCATGGTATTTTATTTATATAAAGTAGGTAGGAGTCTTATGAGATAGTTAAGCAGTTACCTCTACCACAATCTCTAAATCTCAATCTGCTACAATGCATTACCTCAAGGAGCAAATCCATTGAGTACGTAAGTTGATTTAATTAGGTGAAAAGATATTCACTCTAGATGCTGACGAGGCCCAACCAAAAGATTTGAAATACTTTTGCCGTTTAAGAATAGACAAGTTATGTAAGTTACCTATCGTGATGAAAGAAGGCCACGTTCGTGTGATTTTTGTAAGAATGTAAACCATTTTCTCCGACATCGATCCATTGCCGAGAATATTGGACACCATCACGGGAAATAGTCTTTGAAACTGCAAGCAAAGGAAAAACAAATCATAGTTAATAAAATAATTAGGAGTTTTGACCCCACTTAATACCCTGTCAGTGAATGACTAGGAGTACCTACTGGTTTTTTGATTTGCCTCTACTATACCTACAATAATTATAAAAATGGCTGTTTTAGAACCAATAGAACCAGCTCGAAAAGTAAGATTTTTTAAATCATGCAAAAACTTGTAATTTTTCTCAATCAGGCATGCCCGATTCCTAGCATCGGACTGGTTACACATTGCTACTTCTTGCAGCGACACAAACGCGCTTTTAAAACTTCTAGGCGTTTGAATCTATTCAAAAATAAATTAATTGTACCTACCTATCGATTACAGCTAGCAACAGTATCGCACCGCATAAAACTGAAATATTGCAGAGACGCTGTAAAAAGTCGTAGTGTGTAACTAGTCTTCGCAGCATCTCTCAAATGTAAACCATCACTGTGACATTTTTAATGAGATGACAGAATGTAGGACGGTCAAAACTACGGACACTCGAAAAAATAGAAACCGAGAATAAGTCGGGCTTCTTGAAATAGTTTTTACTCACCAAAAACCAAATGTCTGGCTAAAGAAAGAGAGAAACTTGTCTTTTTAGATGTATGTTATAATCTAAACTACATTATTAGGGGCAATGCACACAGCGTATTATGAACGGGTATACCCATACACCGTATCGATTTACGCGTGGTTGTATTACGAATAATATTCGTCGCTTTTAAAGAAATATCTAATATGATTGAAATGAAATTACTATAAAGTATGGGATATTTACTATAAAGTATTTGTAATACCTGCTGTTGAATATTTGTATCCAAACTACATGGATTAGAACACAAGGCGTCGACCATATCCAAAACGTTGGATTGCAGTGGCTTCTTAGCGGGCACATTCAGAGCATTAAGGTTGTCATCATTTAAAACCAACACAGCTAAATTGAAGAGGTTGGGAAATATCGGCCCTATTCTTGTATTTGTCATCAGGTCGCGAACTGCCATCTCTTTAGGCTCTTTTCTGAGGCTCAGTATTGCTAGAATACAGAATTTGATTACGGCTACTACACAAATAAAGAAAAAGGGTAGAACTTTTACAACTTCTCTATGAAAATTCCATTAGTGGTCTAAGCGAGAACCTTGTAGAATTTTGCATGGGACCAAGATCTTATTTTGCAGTGGATGCTTTCTTGCACAAATTCTTATGCATTTTTATATCAAGGATAAATAGGAAATCAATACAGGTAAACTTACATCTGGCTACTTTTGTGTAGTAATTCTGCAACTGCACATTAATGTTACTGCTGTGAACACTACTGTGGTTTTGGTTCTTTTCATCCGTGATCCATTCAGTAGATAGGGTCGGGGTTGATGAAAACACAAAAACTTGCTGTGTCAGTGCCATATCGGACAAATTTATCTGTTCTTCCTGAAATTTTCATCAATTGTAAGTGAAAACGACCAGTGATTTTTGATGATCAATATGAATATCTTATTAACAAGGTGGATATCCACCTTGTCATGCTTTCACCAATCATGCTTTCTTCAGACCATATGGTCTGAAGAAAGCATGATTTAACTGAAACATGTTGCATGCAATGCCCTTGCAGGGTGCATGAACTTACCCTAGCTATTTCACATCTAAGCAAAAGCATGAACCTACATGTAAGCAATCTCTCTCTCTCTTCCCGACTATTAGTCCCACATGGTGGTCGGATCAGCCTTCCTCACATTCTTCCTATCCGCCCTATCCATACATCTTATCCATATCCAGTTCGCCCTATCGTCTTCGTAAGCAATAAATAAATATGAATATTGTATAGACTTACCACATCAGTGTATATTTTATCTTCACCCACTTGTGTGAAAACGGAAGCTGGAGGGAAAAATGCCGGGCTTGTGTCAGCATGAATCAAAGCTTGGTTTACATCCCAAGTGTCCACTCTTATCTTTTTCATCAACTCACTCTGCAGTGCAATTGTCTGAAAGAAAGGTTGGACTTTCATAATAATTGAATTTAATAAATTGAAGTCTTGACAATTTACTGGCTCAGTGATAAAAGTTATCTGTACCAACTTTACTATTGTAAATCAGTGTAGTAAGTTGTCATAGTAATACTCACACTGATCATCAGTCGTAATTTATAACTGACATCTTCTGCTAGATTTGTAGCTGCTTCGGCTGTTATATCTGCATTCACTTGCTCGGCGATACATGTGATGGAGTCAGGGCCAACACCTGCAAACTTGCCTTGAGATGTACCACCGTCCTTGAACATGACAAAAATACTCTTTGTTTTAGGCAGTTATTTAAAAATTTTGTAGGAAAGTATTTGTGTAAGTGATTATAACTTGACAGGCTTAGACTTCAATGAGGTAACAAAGAATCTAGGATATAGGTGTTCTGTGTAAGTAATTGCCATAGAATGGTTTTTTATGTAAGAAAATTAAGTAGGTATGTACTCAACCAAGTTAAATAGCAGATTTACAAGCGGGTAGATGTTACAGTCCTTACCTTGTCTACAAGTGGCGGGGTATCACACTGACTCGAGCCCCCAGACTCTGAGGCAACTGATTTATTTCTATCACGATCTCTACCACTATCCTTAGATTTTTTAGAATGATTCTTAGAACTAGACGACGACGAGTTGGACATGTTTTCCTTTTTTATACAAAGTTATAGGTGATTTAATTTAAATGACGACAAAGCCTCAGCAAAAGACATAGCACTTGGCTGGGATACTTTGTAAAATAATACTAAACACTAAACTTCAATAAAAACCAATTTAGCTTCTACGAGATAATTTTATCCATTTAAACAAAGACGGGTATTCATAGAAAAAAAATACTCTTGTATTTCATCGAACCCTGAAAACTGCTGAAAACCCTGAAAACCAACTGAAAACTGAAAACCTCAGCACAGTTGAAAGTTGAAAACCAAATCCAAAGACCAAAATCCAACCAAAATCAAACAAACAAACTAATATTAACAAAAACAAACGCAGTATTCCACAGAGAAAAGAATAATTGAATGAATGAATGAGTTTTATATTTTTCCATCTACCACAGGTCGGATATAGGTGTTTGGTTGGTGCCAAACCACCACTGACGAAACTCTCGAACTAGACTCGTGCTTTCGGAAACCGAACAATGTATGAAACGGGGGTCAAAATTTGAATCACGTTTCATACAAAACGAGATTTTCAGTGTGTAATTTTGGTAGAATGGGAGTCCCGCTTCTTCATACGTAGGAGCTACGTATTACATAATTATTTTTTACCTACATTAGAATTTCACTGTTTTGTAGATAGGTAAGGTACCTAGGTACCAGGTACCTAGTGTGATTAAAAGACCAATATGTTTGAATTCATGTTTTTATTGTAAAAAAGACAGATATTAATTAAATTAAATTGGTTAGGCAAATGAAGTTAAACTTATTTAATGTAGGTATTTCTAATAGTTCGTAGGTACATAAATTATATCATTGTGTAATCTATGCTTAGGTGTCTAGGTACATACTACAATGATCTTTTATCTATTATGGTAGGTAACGCACCTACCTACCGACTTTGAGGCCTAATCTCGAAAACATTTAATAAAAATGTGATTTCAAAGAGAGAAATAAGATGACATCTGAAGACGAAAATCATCACATGGTGCCAAGGGCGCCTCGTATTGCGCCCGATATGTATTTATTTATGTAAATATGTAGTAAGACCCCTATTTAGATGTAACTAGGTACGTCAGAGATTGCGATAAACATTTGTCATTTTCAACAAAAAATATAGTAGGTAGGTGCCTAGGAAATTACAATATTTTTCTACGAAATCATTGTAAAATTAACACAACCTCTAGCATTAAATAAAATATTTCGAATACACTCGAAGCCATTCGATTTGCGTAGGTAATTTGAAGGCACGTTTCTGCTTATACTCAACCTTAACTCATATAATATATATTCATATTTACATAGGTAATATTTTCCATTTATACAAATTATACTATCTAGTAGGTAAAGTGACTAAAATAAAAACAATTTCTCAGATAAATTTTACGCTGTACAAAACATTATATGGGGTTTATGAGACTAACCCATTGTACCTATGCAATGTAGCAATATAACTATAAATAAAAATAAAACAGTGCCTATTAGGTACTACAAGTTCTTAAATCTATTGGCATTAATTAAAAGCCTCAAAAATCAAAGGTTTTACTCTGATTTTTGAGGCTTATATTTTGATTTAACTTGTTTAGGGTGATAGGTAAGTTATTTATAACCATTTGTATGTACTATATAATACACTTATCTACCTACCATTATAATTAAAGTAGTTCCAGTGAACATAAAAATCTGCAATAGATATAAATTGATTGATCGAAAATCGATACCTATCAACTTATACATATTACAATCAAAATGGGACCAAATTGCCGTCGTACATAGTTTTGTTTTTAGTTCAGCTTGCATCTGCAGGGTTGTTTATTGAGAAGTCTTATAATGTATATTTTTACATTGTTATATATTTCGCTATACTTTTACTGTTGTGTTCAGTCACAATATTCAAAATTGTACTCATTGGTTAGCAAAGGGCGCAATACTCAAAATACCTTAGAACTAGACAATAATTTTATAAGGCACACAATAACAGCAACTCTGTATGTGCTGTTCAATATTGCTCTAGTTTCGAGTAAATAGGTCTTGTGAAAAAGTCCCTAACTAAAAGCTAATAGGAAGCTACATCATGTCATCTTTCTAATAATTAGGAATGGATTTTGTGAATTCGGTGCATGTTTTGTAAACAAATGCAATAGTTAAATCTCATTTTCTGTATAGGCTGTCTCGCATATTAGTTTGTAAGGTGTACCTACATACAATAGTTTTTTCATTCATTCATTCATTCATTGAAATGTCATGCCCATGATTATTATTTGATTGAGTACATCATTTCCTAGCATAGGTATCGGAGAAGCAAAACATTTGGATATTAGGTAGGTACCTCACAAATAACTCTATCAATGCACAAACAAAAATAAATGAGAATGTGCTCATTCACAAACGAATTAATAAACTAAAATGTGTAGTACCAATATCGAATCATGCAGTACCCCAGAACGTAGCTAGTGTTACAGAAAGAAATATTTAAAATAAAATCTATAAAATAAACTAATAAGTAACGAATAACGAACGTAGGTAAAACAGGAACTGATATTACAAATGTTTACATTAAATGCACTGAATTAAAAACCAGATTTATAGGCACTCGAACTACTGGATATTGTGCAAGTAATTGGTAAAAAGTATTATGAGTACCGCCGATTTATCTTAAAATTTACACATTAATAAGAAAGGAGAACTCTGTAACAATGAAGAGTGAATTTAACGTCTATATCTCGCCAACTCGTTCATATCGTTTTCGTTCATTCAATTTGACCTAGATGTAAAAATAACAAATCCAACCTCACAGGCTGAAAATTACTCTGATAATTCACTAATGCAGGAACCTCACTATCCGGATACGACGAATATTCGCGATTCGTGTATTTCCTTCTATTTCCTTCTCCGATGGCTTGCTTTGTTGCAAAGAAAATATTCGGCTGATAATGTGGCTACAGTAAAATGGCCGTATCACAATTAGAGCGATTCAGCTCAAAATATAACAATGAGAGCTTGTACATCGATAAGTATATCGATAGGTTGACACCCTTGATATTTTCAGGAGTGGTCTGTCGCTCTATGGCCATTTCACTCCATAATCAGAGTAATGTCAGCGAAGCCTCCAGGGCAAGGGGCGGGGTCAGTCTGAGTCGCTCCCGGACTCTGAGAGGCAGAGGTCGTCGTTTAGTACATCTCGCATTAGTGGGTTGCTGTTAGCGGCTGTACCTGGAAACAAAAGAATCGTAAAATGTATACCTAACTACTTACGCCGAGATTCATAAACAGCTCAAGTAATCGAGACTCGAGTTGTACTAATTGTATCTGTGACTCGGAAGCTTTATTTTTTATTTTTAGTGAAAATCTTTAAAGATATATTCGCACTTATTGAGTTTCTGAATCTCGGCTTCACTATCTAAAAAAGCGATATAACAAACAGAACCCAGTAGTTATTATTTTCTTTGAATTTTTTTATTTCTTGACTCAGTCGTTTCCCAGTTACTGTTCATTCACAGTTTGAAAGAACTGGCAATGCGAAACTATGACTTATTTGTATTTACCATTAGGTAGAGATTGCGATGCGCCGGTTTCAATATCATCGCTGTCGCTACCGCTATCGGAATCGCTGCCGCTGTCGCTAGAGGAACTTGACGAGCTGTCATCAGCGTTTTGAGCAATCTGCTGCCGAAAAAAATATTGATCATGTTTCATCGGTTATTTGTTGTCAGAGTAATAATCAACGCACATAATTATATGTTATCAACGTAAACAAAATTAGGTATTTTGCTTTCCTGTGAATTTTCAGAGCTTTACGGTCACTGAAACAATTCCAATGCATTGCCACCATCATCTGATAAAGCCGGTCAAATTGAAATCGGTTTTTCTAGTTTTAAACTATGTTTTCTTGTTGTTTGTTTGTAGGGTGGAAATGTAGGGTGAAACTTCAGAAATACTGGATCCAATTTCGCCAATTATTTTATGGATTTATAGCTACGTTAATTCTGAGTGCCATAGACTTTTTTATATTTTGATAAAAAATGTTTTCAGTATTTGTAAATCAAGTCTGAAAAATGCAGACGAAGTTAGGTACTCGTATATTTAACGACTTTGTAGAAAAAATAAACAAGCTTACGTGATTAGCGGGAGGCGCGTGGATGGAAGGTGGAGTGGCGTGGGATGGTGGCCTCTCTTGCATCGCTGGCCTTTCGACCACTGGGGCTATACGTTCAGGGGCCATTCTTTCTGGGGCCATTCGTTCAGGGGCCATTCTTTCAGGGGCCATCCGTTCAGGGGCCATCCGTTCAGGTGCCATCCGCTCTGGGGCCATCCGCTCTGGGGCCATTCTTTCAGGAGCGATGCGGTCGTGAGCCATTCTATCAGCATAGCTGCGATCGGGTGGGGGTTGCCGTGGTGGCGCAGAGTAGCCTATAAAAGAAATAAATATTGGTGGACATTTCACACAGCTAGCACACGCTATCTAACCACGATTTAAATCAAGCTTGTAGTAGAGGAACGAGATGGCTGATAATGTACATAAGTAAGTACTTTTTTTTGTAATACCTACTTAATATAAGTCAGACATAGAACAAACATAAACAATAATTGCACAAAATGTTTGTTCTGGGTGGGGATTGAACCCACAACGTAACGAGCAGTAGGTAAGTAGTAAATACTGTGTAAGTATTTTAAACACTATTCAACAAAAATAAATAAATAAACAATGTTGCCAGAGAACGTTTCCATGTCAGAATAAATGGGTGAACAAAAATCGAAGTAAATAAAAAAGTACAATTTAAAACAGGTAAGCATTCATTAAATGACATACCATTATGTTGTGGAGGAGCTGGACTGGGTGAAGGTGCAAGGGGCGCTATCGCGTCGTCCAAGCCAATCATAGGCAACGACGCGAGAGTACTGTTGCCTCCGCCAGACCATCTGCACAATCAAAATAAATGCGTTCAGTCTTAGCAGTGGTAGAGCTTCTTGTGAATGAGTTCGTCCGGGGAAGTACCACCGTTTGTGTTCCGGTTTTAATGGTATGGGTGTCGGTGCAATTACAGGCACATGAGACTTAATGTCTTTTTCTTAGTTAGAGTAATGGGCGCATTGCGATACCTAAGTGTACGTCTTCAAATATATTTTGAGATTGCAATGTAATTTTGCACACAACGAAGGTTATTTACGATCTATGCTGTGACGCTAGAAAGATACTTACGGAGCTGCTTGAGGTGGCGATGTTTTCGGTCGCACGGGCGAGCGGACCATACTTTGTGGCTGCGGAGGCTTCTGTGGTGCGACACCATTGAACCGGGACGGAATCGTAGGCTGTACTCCACCTGAACCTAACATTATTCATTATTTGGATAAACAATTATATAGAATCTGATCTTTTTTATAGAAACTCGACATCGTAGACTATAGGCTAGTTCTGTAACTTTTTATAAAGATACTAGCTGCCGCCCGCGGCTTTGCTCGCGTGGTAGCAGCATACGCATTATGGTTAAAATCTTTGATCCTAATTTTAGATCCTTTAGGGTGCAACTTTTCAAAATTCCTTTATTAGTGGACCCCTGCACTATATAAGGATACTTACCCTCCAAATTTCATATCTCTAGTACTTATAGTTTAGGTTGTGCGTTGATTGTCGGTCAGCTTCAAAAGATTTTTATATATTTAGAAGAAGATTAGTCTAACACGCTTTGCCTGAGCGCTCTAGATTTCGTCTCAAGCAACCAAATCATTCGTCGTCCTTTCCTTTTGTTCGGCGGAAAGAGACTGAAATAATTTAATTAAAATAATACTTATACGTAGACATATCGCCGACTATGGCGTATTATGCTAAACCTACGACCAATTGACTGAATCGGGTTCAGACTGTTCCAGATACCTCTATAGTTCATCAAAACTAATGTGTAGTTTGTTTTAATACAATGAAGTTGAATACTTTACAAATTCTAAGAAAAAACATGAGTCAACTCGTCTTTTACCTAGATTAGAGTTAACTCTTTTGTTGGTGGTGACGCGAGTTCGGGATGTAGATCTCTGCGTTGTGTTGGTGAAGTCTGTTGTAACCGGAGTCAAAGGGCGCGGCTTCTGAATTGATTCTTGTCTGTAATTCAGAAAAATATGTTGACCAGTCAAAATACCAACATACAACCACGTAGTAAGGGCTGTAAGCTAGCATTGTAAGGGCGCTTGTAAACGAACTAGGTTTTATGGCAATTTCTAGGTTGCACAAAGGGGTTAAAAGCGAGAGAGCTATACGATTGCGCCTTGAAATGACAGCAAAACTGGGTCGTTTAACACCTTACAATTATGTTTGGTTGCAAATGTAGCAACACCTACAAACCCTACAATTGTAACTACTTCTTAATACATATCATTATTTTCTCTGCATGACAATTAAATTAAATTCTTGTCTAAATGGACCTCTTCATGACATTTCCATATCACGCTAGCCTTTTGCTTCTCATATTTTCAACCCTGACGTTTGATTTCAAGCATTCTCTAACATAGGTAGCTACTTATTTCTTACCTTATGGATTCTCTTTTGCCCAGAGCTTAGAAAACTCTTAGAAGCATAGGTACAGGTTCTATAAAACAGGACAGAATAAACACACCTTGTCTTCTTAACCTGAATATTGCTGGAGAGCTTCTCAAGGGTCACTTCACCGGTGACTCTGTCTATGATGAGCACGCATTCTTTCGTATATGGCCTCTGGCTACCTTTGAAGACGGTTTGCGGCACGCCCGCGCCATCTATTAACAAAAACCTTAAAGTCAAAATCTGACTAAGCTTTTAGAAGCGTGAACTTGCTAGAGTACCTACAGATTAGCCGTTTTGAAAAGACTTTAGAAGATTTTTTTAAAGTGGTCTTAGAATTTAGAAAGAAATGTGATGCAATTTTTTTTAACAATGAAATATTTATCTTGATGTGTAACTTTAGCCAGATCACACCTCATAATTGATTACTTTAAAATATAAAAACTGAACCACAAGCCTAAAGTAAAATAAAATACTCCTTTTTTTACCTTACCAATTAATTCAAATTATCCAATTAGCAGTGTTAAAAATCCGAAAGTCAACTAGGCACCAAATTAAATTACATTGTAATAAAAAAATACGCAATTAGATAGATAGATAGATAGATAGATAAACATTTATTTGGCACACAACACAGGTACAACACAGTAAAATAATAATTAGGTACACAATAAGAAAACAATAATAAAAGAATAAAAATAAAAAATAAAAATTGAACAGATCATATAACAGAATTAGTCTCACAGTAATCTATTCCGCACACTGCAATGTAGCCAGTAGGCTCAATACATAATTAAGTAACTTACCCAAATGAGGTACAGTGACGGTCACTTGATTATTTGTACCAACGTCCACTGTAGCCATTTTATTCACGTCGACTGAGGCAGGCTTGAAATCATCTGAAAACACACAAGTACCTTACCCTGTAGATATTCTATAGACGTCTGACTGCATACCTGAATGATAATTTCGGTTCACAAACTTTGATTGTTAGTTTTGCAACCATAGCATTACCCAAGCTGATTATAAAACTTAAAGGATATTTAGCAACTAGTTTTAACTTATCAAATAAAAATAGCAACAGTAAGGCAGCTGATTGAAATAAGGAATAGAGCTACACTTGAAAAATATACATACATTTGATTGTATGGTACTGGGAAGCCTTGTTGTTGGTAAAACTAGTTCCCAACTTCAACTCCCTCACTTCATAGTTGAGGCTGTGTTTGTCGGCCATGTTGGTAGATTATGCCATAAGTGTGGAATGTTCTGGAACAGTTGGAATGTACAATTTCTTTGAAGTGGCAAGTGTAACTTTTCATGAGCCAGGTAAATTGAATAACAGTTTTCTTGTAGTTTCTTGTAACTGAAAATAATAGGTCATTTTATTTCTAACGCCTAACCAAATGCTAAGATAAGAAAAAATATGTTTTAAGTAAATAAATTCTTAATAAGCACATCATACATAAGAAGATGACATTATTATGTACAATGTATTATTATTATGGCTCATTTGTGTGTCACATCCCCCTATACTATTATTATCAGAATTTATTTAAGACTAATTTGTAATTATTGTTGTTTTTTTTCTTTAAATAGGTACCTACTTAATTATTATTTTATTTGACAGTTCCGCACAACATTTAGTTAGACTATGTAGTCCAGAGCAATAAATACTCAAGGAACCTCGGATCATCAAAATCCTGGCTCGCTGCCCAGATGTTAAACTAAATAAAATTATTTTCTTAGTGTGTGGTCAATGTATGTAAGTTCTTATTAACATAAGGTATAAAAAACAGGATTTATCTATTATATACCTATTATCAAGGTATTGCATCAGTTAGTCCAAGGAAAGGAATGTAGGCAACGTGCCCGATTATAATTTTCTTTTTGGATTCTTCAATACCTACTTTACTAAGATATCATAGACAAATACGAAATGATTTAATTAGGTAGGTACCTGTGCATACGTACTTACCTACCTCTATCTACATCCCAACTTGAGTGACATTTTAGCAGTTTGATTTTTACAAAACTGATTTAGATCTAAATTGTGTAATCTGGAATACTTTTAGATAGGAGAACAATATAATATGATTCAGTTCTAGGTGAATGTCAAACATGTGCCGTTACACGGTGTAAAAAATTAAAAAAGAAAGTTGAAATGAGTAAAATATGGCAAACAAATGCAAAGACCAACAAAACTATGCCCACTTACCTTCGTTCTGCTTTTTATCAGGGTATGTTGTAACTAATGCTTCTACCAAGCTAATGATTTGTAAGCTATGTGCAACGAAAGGCAGCAGTTAGATAAAATAGCTATAGGTAGCTCGTTCAAGATTAAAAATCTAGAATTAAACACAAGAACAAGAATACCCTACCTATTCCTTGGATCGATCGACCTAGATCTCATGACGTTTCATTTCATTCGATTCGATTGTTTAGTGATGAGAAAGAAAATGAAAAAATCGAACATCGATAGACTATACTGACTTTTCGATTGCGAATATTATTATTTTTTTATGAAAAAAATCGCAAGTTTCTATCTCAAACGACTATCACGTATTAGATAGAATATCAAAAGTACAAACAAGCAACCAAAATAATGAAAACACCCAATTAAGGTCTGAACTTCACTAAGATTATTATTATTCTATGGTCCGTGGCCATACCCATACTGCGAAACTCAATGGTAAATAAGTAATAGAAATTATTACAGCTGATTGATCGAACAAGCTAGTGGCCCACCTGATGTAAGTATAACGTACCTATCCTCTATAAGAGATTTACCACCGCCACCGCAAGTGTAATACGTTTAATGGTCGGTAGACAAAAATTTCATGGTTTGATTAATTTAACCGGCTAATAGTATACATACTAGCACATTATTTATAATAGTTTGTTGAAACAATCGATAAATAAAATATTCCTTTCCTGCCTTTTCCCAACCATATTAGCGGTCACGCATCAGTCACGTCAGGTTGCAGGTTGTCATTGTCAATAATACTATTTTACTGTCATTGTCAACTTCACTTCAACAGTTGCCAGCGAGGAAAAAACATCTCAATAGGTTTTTTTTACGTTTTCCGTTTTAGGACACAAGAAAAGTTGAAAAAATAAGTTCCATTCCATTCATACTCCATCCATTCCTATTCCTTGTCCATTCCATTCTCTATCAAACAAAACAAATAAACTTAATTCCCTTCATTTTCCAGCCAGCTAGCTTGAATTTTGTTGTCTTGTCATTTGTCATGTCATGGTCTTGTCTGTTTTTCGCAGTTTTTCGTTTCGGTTTCGTACAAAGAGTATAATAAGTTTCGTAGTTCAATAGTTGAGTTATCTACATACTCATAAAGTTTTGTATTTAATTTCCATAGGAACCGATCAAACAAGATGTCTAAAAAATCCATATCTCTGGAAGTGGACCCTTCAATAATGGAGCAGAACATGAGAATAATAAAGGTTTGTACAAACTTTAGGGCTTTTCTTGTTTCATAGTCAAATTGCTGCCCTTGCTGGCTTCGATGGAGGTCCAACGACACGGACCTCGATCCTCTTCCCTTCGTGGACTTCGCAAACACCGGTGCAGCTGGTGTATGGGAAGCTGTGTCGGGTTTTCAGTCCCTATGTCTTCAGTGCTGATAATTAAAATATGGTTCACCACTGAACACCGGTGTTAAAGGTAATGGGTATTCTAGATACCTATGCCACTAAGTATACTAAAGTCAAAACATGCTGATCGTGATGAACAGCCATAGTGAGTTATCATCATGGCCCTGTTTTACAAAATGTGTTTTATTACTTTCTGATGACTTTTATCCTGTTTTTTTACAGGATAACCCAGCTGAAGAAGAGTTTAATAAAATTCTGGCTTCAGTAGATACTGTTCCTTGGAAGCTTGTAAAACCAGTGCCAGGTACAAAATAAAATAATTTAAGTACTTACTGATTTTAGTGAAAAAAGGCCCTTTTGAACTATTGTACTTACCATCTTTCTTGTTTCACTAAGAGTTTAATTTTCAGGTTTCTGTGTCAAAACCCTCACAAAGCCAGATAACAAAAAAGTCTTTGTGAATATCTGCATAACGGATACTATCCCGTGTCCTCGAGACATAACAAATGAACAGCTGATGCAAATATTGAACTCTTCGGATCCATCAAGTTACAGAGTTCCTATGAGCATTGGTGAAGGGAGAACAGAATCTGATAAATCTGGATTACCTTGCACAGTCTATGATGTAGCTATAAATTCTAAGTTTTTTAAAAAAGTTGAGAGTGATGTCCTTTTTCAGACATTTTTTCTCACTGTGGTCTTTGAAGGCTTACAGGATAAGTACCAATGTGAATTAGATGTCCAAAGATATACCATTCTGAAGAATAGAAAGTCTATTGGAACATTACAGTCCCATAGGATCCAATTACGAGATATTAAAACAACTGAAGCTGCTTCGAAAGCACCACTTATTGAGGAATTAGGAGAAAAGCCAGCACCAGTTACTAAAAAGCCTGAACTCTTGTACAGAATGAGGCGTGAACCTCCCGTCGGGGAAATTGAGTACCTGATAGCAGAGTTTAAAATACCATCTTCGGTAAGTTGTCTTGTAATTAAAAAAAACTACTTTTAAATCGGGCTCAGTCGGTAGTAGGTCTGCTTTCTGAGCTGTGGGTCGTGGGTTCGATCCCTACCGAGAATAAACATTTGTGTGCAGCAAACCTAGATGTTTGTTCTGTTTCTGGGTGTACCTATGTATCTTAAGTATGTATTTAACTGATAGAATACAAAAGTATTCTATCAGCAATCTAGCTCCCATAGTAGGTACAAGCTTTGCTTAGTTTGGGACTAGAGAGGGTTGTGTGATATGTCCAAAAATATTTTAAATAAAAAAAACTATCTATGTTAGATATTGTTACGAGCTGTGGGTTGATTGAACTAAAAGAATGGTTTGACCAAAAATACACGTATATTCAGATACTTGACACAAACTTAGTACACAACAAAAACACTAGGTCACAACTACAATACTCGATAAAGTTCCAAAACACTTGTACAATCGCACTGAATCACTCTACGATCTCCGATCTTATCGCTTTCGTAGTCGAAAACAGAACTGTCCCAGTCGCCGCTCAAAGCTCCTTTTATATCCGAATAATTTACGCGCCAGTCGCTTCTAGCAACTTCGAAATTTCGCGGGAATGTTCGAGTAGTTTCCGGTGCCTGTTTATTCTATGGTTTACAAAGTAGTTCCACTACTACCCAACAGATGGCGTTACTTTATCGATCAAGCAATCAACACCGACTTGACTTGACAGTGACAGCTTGCAACCGACATGTATTCAGTGTTGCCACTATCAAACAGTGGGTGTTGCCACCCGTTCACTCGACACCAGTGACGTCTGCGTAACACTACCCCCTTCTAAGACATGCTCGTCCCGAGCATTGTTAGACCCATAATATCGCGCAAGTCGATCAACATGAACGATTTTAGGTGTGCCTCGTTGACCTTTCTGAATCCGGTACGTGACGTCGTTGATCCTGGTTATCACACGGTATGGCCCGTCCCATTTGGCTTGTAGTTTAGGAGACTTTCCTTTACTGCGTACTGGGTTATGCAACCACACTAATGAAGCTTCATCAAATCCCAGGTTGTTCATGTTTCGATCATAGCGGGTTTTCATCCTTTCAGACATTTGATGGCTGGATTGTCTAACGTGTTCATATACGTCGTTCATTTTATTGCGTAAGTCACTCGCATAATCTCTTATGGCCCGCGGGGAATCTGGTGGAATTCCAGTTATCAGGTCTGCAGGAAGTCGTAGTTCTCGTCCAAAGTTCGCCAAGGCAGGAGTGACAGTCGTGCTTTCATGTACCGCACTTCGGTATGACAGCAAAAATGGCTGAATATGCTTGTCCCAATCGTTCTGTCGGCTTCCTACAACTTTTGCCAGGTATCTTTCTAGCGTTTGATTGAATCTTTCCACCATTCCATCAGATTGTGGGTGATATGCAGTCGTTCTTGTTTTATGAGCACCCATTACTCGACACGTCTCCTGAAAGACTTGAGACTCGAAATTTCTTCCTTGATCACTGTGTATTTCCAATGGTACTCCAAAACGACAGAAGACCTCATGAACTAATTTATCGGCCACTGTTGTTGCTTCTTGGTTAGGAATCGCAAAAACTTCTGGCCATTTTGTGAAGTAATCCATGACGACCATGAAGTACTTGTTCCCATTTTTACTTACAGGGAATGGTCCCGCAACGTCCAGTGCTATCCGCTCCCATGGTGCTCCAACGTTGTACAGCTTTAGTGCTCCTTGACTGCGTATGTGAGGTCCTTTAACTGCTGCACAACTTATGCACTTTCGGCACCAGTCTTCTACATCATCTCTACAATGGATCCAGTAAAATCGCTCTCTTATCTTCAGAAGAGTTCTTTTTACTCCCATATGTCCACCCGAACATCCTTCATGGTAGAGCTGTAACACGTCAGGTACCTTCGATTTGGGGACAACCATTTGTAGATGACAGTGATCTCCTCGTGCATTTTCCCATTTGCGGCACAACACTCCATCGTGCATAACCAGACTGTCCCATTGTGCCCAATAACTTTTCGTGGCTATACTCATTCCAGCAATATCAATCCACTTAGGTTTAGGATTGCCGGCTTTTATCCATTCTACAATTGGTTTAATATCAGCGTCATCTGATTGTGCTTGCTGCAGGGTTTCCTTCCATTCAGCGCTTAGATCTGTTCTTAGCATCCTGATGGGTACTGCTTCTCTGGATTCTTGCTTGACACAGTGTTTACAGTTTTCTGGACAAGGTCTTCGTGATAGTGCGTCCGCGTTACTATGAGTTTTACCACTGCGATGCTCTGTGTCATAGTCGAACTCTTGGAGCTGTTCAATCCATCTAGCTACTTGTCCCTCAGGATTTTTGAACTGTAGAAGCCACTTCAGTGCAGCATGATCCGTTCGCAGATGAAATTTTCGTCCCAGCAAGTATTTACTGAAATGCTGTAAGGTTTTTACTACTGCCAGCAGTTCCCTTCTTGTGACACAATAGTTTCTCTCCTGTTTCGATAATGCTTTGCTGAAGTAAGCTATCACTACTTCTTCATCTCCTTTACGCTGTGATAGCACACCACCGATACCAGTGTTACTAGCATCTGTATCTACGATGAACTTATTCTCTGTATCAGGATATCCAAGGATCGGTGTATCACACAAGCGGTTTTTCAATTCCTGGAACGCAATGTCACATTCTTCGTTCCAACAGAAAGGTCGTCTTTCTTCAGTGAGCTTGTGTAGAGGCTTAGCAATATCAGCGAAGTTTTTCACAAAACGTCGATAATAGGAGCATAATCCCAGAAACGCTCGAACATCCGTCTTGTCTTTTGGAATTGGCCAATCCTTGACTGCAACTATTTTCTCAGGATCAGTTTTTACACCATCTTGCGAAATCACGTGACCCAGAAAACTCACTTGTCGTCTGAAGAATGAACATTTCTTAGGACTTAACTTTAGGTTGGCCGCACGGAGTTTTACTAGTACACGTTCCAAGTTTTGAAGATGATCTTTAAACGTTCGGCCCACAATGATGATGTCATCCAAGTAGACAAGACAGGCGTCTCCAATCAATCCGGTAAGTACCAGCTCCATCAATCTCTCAAATGTTGCAGGCGCATTGCACAAACCAAATGGCATTACATTAAACTGCCACAGACCCTTTCCCGTAGAGAATGCAGTTTTCTCCTTGTCCTTAGGATCTATTTCTACTTGCCAGTAGCCACTTTTCAGGTCTAGAGTTGTAAACCACTTCATGCCCGTTAGTGTGTCCAACGTGTCATCAATCCTCGGTAATGGATAACTGTCCTTCTTAGTTATATCATTGAGTCTTCTATAATCGACACAAAAACGCATGCTTCCGTCTTTCTTTTTAACTAGCACCACTGGAGAGCACCATGGACTGGATGAAGGCTCTATTACTCCATCCTTCACCATCTCCCCAATCATGGTTTCCACTTCCTTCTCTCGAGCTACCGGTAATCTTCTCGGGCGTTGACGAATAGGTTGTTCGTTACCAGTATTTATCGTGTGCCGAACCAGTCCAGTCTTCCCAATATCAGCATCACTTGAAGAGAAAACGTCGGCGTACCTGAGTAACATCTTCTTGGCCATATCTATTTCTTCTTTAGCAAGATCCTTGTGACTATCTTTAAGAAATGATGACACATTGAATTTACCACTTGTATGGCTGCTGGATATGTCTTGACAATTACGCATCCAAGCTACTTCACCACAGGTACCTATTAACGTTCCTTTCTGAATGAGGTGTTCCGTATTAGTTGGATTTAATATCCGCACGGCCGAGATGTTCGAAGCCCTCACTAAAGTCCGTGCCATAATCCAAGGTACCTCATTGTCTGATTTCTCCAGTAGTACACATCGATTTGCTTTCGAAGTTTGTGACAAACTTACTGGAACAATGGTTTCCGATCTTGGAGGAAGGACTGTTTTCCTTAAACAACGAACTTTTCCAGATGATCCACCCTCCATGAATATTTCCTCTGATCCACATTTTAAAATTCCTTGCTTTACGTCAATTTCACAATGGTGTTCACGCATAAAGTCCAAACCCAGAATGCAGTCATCTACTATATTTGCGATGATGACATTATGCTGAAAAGTTCTTTCGCCCAGCTTCATATTCACTTGCTTCTCACCTCGGACAGATATGTGCTGACCGGTTACAGTCAAGAGCTGGATCCGGTCACAGTCGCGGAAGAAGCCTTCAAGAATGCGGTTTGCTAGTTGGAAACTAACCACAGTACGAGAAGCACCAGTATCTAATGTCATCTTACAAGGTATTCCATTTATTTGACCTTTGATAATCAGGCTGTTTCCATCGTGGGCTTGTGAGATCCAAACACTTGGGGCTTTGTTAAAACCGGCCAGCACTTGCCCCGCAGTCCTGGCGTTTACTCGTTTCCCTGCTGCTGTTGGTTGGAGATGTCAGCCTCCTGCCCACCCTGGGCACGATCTTCTTTTGTTATAGCTCGCCTTGGGCAATTGGATCTCAGGTGACCCGTTTTTCCACACTCATAGCATCTAGGACTGTTTCTTGGACGATTTTCACTAGAAGGTGATACTACCACTTCCCTGATGCGATGTGCTCGATGGTCTTGACGTACGGCCTCTACTTCTAAGGCATGAGCGAGAGCGTTCTTTAAAGATTTGTGATGCACAAGTTCCACAGCGGCTCTAACTTCTAAATCGCGGATCCCATCGACGAATGTCTGAACTAAAATTCCATCAATAACTTCAGGTGTTGATTGGTATGCCTTCCGAACCATTTTTTCTGCCTCTATAGCCCACTGCTGCAAAGTCTCAAGACTACGCTGAATCCTGTCTCTTAACTGTACTCGGAACACATGCTCCAGATGTGTGTCACCGTAACGAGATTCGAGCGCTTCCAATAGCTGCTCATAGGATGCATCCTTTCCAAGGGCTTCCAATACGTTGAGGGCCTTGTCACGAAGTGCCAAAGTCAGGGCGGTCATTGCTTGATCGGGTGTCCATCCATTGGCTTTAACAACACGCTCCAGCTGCATTTGGTAGGCTGGCCATGACGAAGTTCCATCATAAGGCGGCACCTTAAAGCCTTTACCCGTAGATGTAGCAATCACTGAAGTGACATTCCCAGTCCCAGACTGAAGCTCACCCAAAGTCTTTTTTAAATCAGCAATCTCGGTTTCTGTTTTATTGATTCGGTCTTCGTGGTTTTGAACCCGCTCTTCCATGCCTTGAAGGTTTTTATCAACAGTTGCCTGCAGGTTTTTCATAACGTACATCTGCTCCTCAAAACGACGGGCCTGTTCTTCTTCCAGTCGACGAGTTTGCTCTTCCTGTCGACGGGCTTGTTCCTGAAGCATTGCCATTAATGATTCCAAATCTGCAGACGCAGGAGCTTGGACCACAGGTATTGGTAAAACTTCAGAAGTTCCAGCAGTTGGCTCCTTCATTGCTTCAGGAACTGTTGGCTCCATCATTGCTTCAGGAACTTGATGAGATACCCGTGACGGAGAGCTTTCCATTCGTCGTACATCCACTTCCAGTTGTCGCTGACTTCGTGTTCTTACTCCGTGTCCTTCAGTATCGTCTTTCGGTAAAACCGGCATTTTTACTTTCAATCCCACTTCTGACACCAAATTGTTACGAGCTGTGGGTTGATTGAACTAAAAGAATGGTTTGACCAAAAATACACGTATATTCAGATACTTGACACAAACTTAGTACACAACAAAAACACTAGGTCACAACTACAATACTCGATAAAGTTCCAAAACACTTGTACAATCGCACTGAATCACTCTACGATCTCCGATCTTATCGCTTTCGTAGTCGAAAACAGAACTGTCCCAGTCGCCGCTCAAAGCTCCTTTTATATCCGAATAATTTACGCGCCAGTCGCTTCTAGCAACTTCGAAATTTCGCGGGAATGTTCGAGTAGTTTCCGGTGCCTGTTTATTCTATGGTTTACAAAGTAGTTCCACTACTACCCAACAGATGGCGTTACTTTATCGATCAAGCAATCAACACCGACTTGACTTGACAGTGACAGCTTGCAACCGACATGTATTCAGTGTTGCCACTATCAAACAGTGGGTGTTGCCACCCGTTCACTCGACACCAGTGACGTCTGCGTAACACTATTATGTGGGTATCAGTATGTAGGTACTTAAACCTATTAATACAATATCAATTTTGACTCCATAAGGGAGGCCTATGCCCGACAGTCTGTGAAGTCAGTCTGCAGATGATGTTGAAACTTGTAATTATGACAGTGTTTTGGCTACCCATAAGCCAAAACACTGTCATAATTACAGGTTTAGTAAGCCTGTATTATTTTTCAGGTGGAATTTAAAGACCTTAATTTAGAAGTGGGAGAAGACAGACTGGTGCTGGATTCCAAAGGGATGTTTGAGTTGATTGATTTCTTCCTGCCGTGCAGTGTCGATCAAGAATGCATAGATGCACAACTCAATAGGAATAATGATGTAAGCACATTATATTTTTTTTTATTTTATCCAGGTTTATCGCTGGCGAAAAAGCACCCTCAAAAAGCGCCTCAAATATTATTTTGGAAAACATTTTGAAAACTATTTATTTTGCTTTACAATTGTTTCAGATGCTCCTGGTAAAAATGCCAGTGATTATATAAAAATCTAGGTGATTGAATGGTATGGAGATTTTGTGCTAATTAATTATTACTATACAATCTTACTTTTCTGCGTGTGACTGAGTGGAAAAAAACTATGTCATAAAAGCAATTGATTTTTGTTCAATTATTTAATGAGAAAAATACATTCAATAATGTTATTCTTGTTATTTTAATATTACAGCTAGTAGGTAGTCTTTATTAGTAATAGTTATCAATATTTTATTAAAAAGCTTAAAAATTGAGATTTCTTTAATTATATTCCAAAAAGTTCTTAAAAATAAAGTTTTTCTTCATTACTAATAAAACTAGTTTTTTAGTGCATTAATATTGCCATTCAAAGTGTATAAATCAAGACTTTATAAAATAACTAAAATTATATCACAAGTTTACTATAAAATTGATAACATTATAAAATCATGTTTATATATAATAAATGCGAGCTTATTGATTAATGTTTAACTTTGTAAATGGAATAAAGATATAAATCTTTCAACTTTAGGAACCAATACAAATTGAACTTGCTATAATACTTTAGCCTCTGCAATCTCTAAAACATGCACTATCTTGAAACCAGTTAAAAAACTGGCTACATTCCATACAGAGAATTCTTGTGAATACTTTATGTTGAGAAGAGTTCTTATTCGATTCGAAAAGCACCATCTTATTGAGTTAATTATACTACCTGTCTTAGACGGCCTTTAATTGTTATTTTAAAATTAGCATCTTCATTTTATAAAACTAGTTGAATGACAGGACAGACGTTGCCCTGTCATTCAAACTCTAACGGTCTTATTCCAGAACGGGGACTAAAGAAAGTCACGGTTTAAACGTCAAGGTTTATACAACCCGGGCGAATTAACATGACACCTGGCTCGGAACTCGATACTTCCCCCGCTGCACTAATTCGGCCGGGTTGTATAAACCTCGACGTTTAAACCGTGACTTTCTTCTTCTTCTTTTGTTGCTATGGCCGTGACTTTCTTTAGTCCCCGTTCTGGAATAAGACCGTTACTGTCAAAAAACTGACAGTTATTTGAAATGTGACATATTTTTTTTTTTATGAAATAGGAACTTTCACTGGCAAAATTGTCCTGTTGAAATGACGGACACAGGCCATATAGGTTTAAAAGAAGAAGAAGGAACTTTCACCCCCCCCCCCTTTCAACCCTTTTTTCGCATTAAAAAGTAGCCTATATCCTTTTTCAGGCTCTAGACTATCTGTGTAGCAAATTTAATTCAAATCGGTTCAGTAGTTTTGGCGTAAAAGCGAGACAGACGGACAGAGTTACTTTCGCATTTATAATATTAGTAGGTATGGATAATTGATCTATCTTATAAAAAGTTAGAGTAGACATTATCTCTTGTTGAACATACGAGGCATATAAAAACAAACCTGGCAATCTCCATAATATGTCAAAATTGAAATATGAATGCAGTATTTTTTATCTGTGATTTACGATTCTAATAAAAACACCTTAGCTCAACAAAGTCGGCAATGTCCCATTCAAATGTGCTGCTAAAGTTATGATTCCAATACAAACACGGCAATCTCCATTATTATGCGTTTCAATGTAATAGTGATCAATAATAGTCAACATTAGAGCTGTCATGTAAATGATTAGGTATTATATTAATAATAACTTCATACCATATTTTATTGCATTTTTCTATTTTACCAACAATACGATGCAGTGGAGATTGCCATGTTTGATTTTATATGACTCATACGTAATCAGGACATAATGTCTACTCTAACTTTTTATAAGATGGGGGTTACTTTATTAAGGGCGCCACAACTTTCAAGTCTATCGTCTTAAAACTCGTCATGTTTAGAGCCACCGAAACCTAAATACCCGCTATAATCTTCTAAATTTGCTAGTACATCTTTCATCACATTGGAGTGATCTCTGATTTGTATAGTGACGACGCTGCTGACGCGTCGGTTGGTACGCATCAAGTACAATCGCAATGATGGATAGGAATTGATTCCTTCATGTTGGCAGAGTCCACGCTCGGTCAGGCAGTTCACTCGTCCTAGTCGTACTGCGTTTCCAAGCATCTGTTGACGTTTACGATATAAAATACCCAGAAATAATAGTTTCTGCAGGATTTAAGCTAGCGGTTTCATTTATATTTGTTGAAAATGATTTACTTCATGGCTCTCACATAAAATCCAAGTAAATGAAGCACGCATGTTACTCAGTTCTAGTAAGGCTTCATTAGTGTACGAACACGGATGAAAGTACAGTCATCATCATCAATCAATATATATAAAACTCTTTTGAAGCTGACAGAGAATCAACGCACAGCCTAAACTATAAGTCCTAGAGGTATGAAATTTGGAGGGTAGTATCCTTATATAGTGTAGGGGCGCACTAAGAAAGGAATTTTAAAAAGTCACACTCTAACGCGAGCTACGCCGCGGGAGACGGCTAGTTCTAATATATAGAGGAAACGAATTAACTAAAAACTTCAAATTAAAATTACTCACAATGCCAGCAATAGCAAATTCCGGATACATTTCATAACATCGGTAGCATCTTGGTGAATGAAAGTAGACTAACCAAGGCTTTACAGCACTGAAACAATAATAATGCATTTTAGCACTAGGTATTTCTTATTAGGAGCAAGGGAATGGGCGGTTTTATAGCGCATTTAAAAATTCATAGTCGGCAACCGGCATGGAATCGTAAAGCCACATTGTAACTTCGTCTGTTTAGACAATACATCAGTATTAGCTGTTGTAGTGCCTCTCTTGTTGGTTAAATAGGTAATACCTAGTTGGGTTCAGCTCCTCTGCAATGACAGTTTTTGTAAAAGTGCGCCAGTTCAGCTTCTGCACCGAATCGTCGATCCGTTCCAGAGCCCATTCAAGTATGTACGCGGCTTCGTTCAACTGCTGTAAGTTTACACTGTAACAAGTAATAATTTTTTGTTTATTTTCGAACAGAAACAGAGTATTTTTTAATTTTGAGCCCAAACATTGAGAAAGTCGATGCTACCTGAAGTGGTGTCCCGAGGCAAGCGGGTAGAGCCTTGCTGTCGGCATTCTGATGTTCGCGCAGAACCCGCTAGTGTCAGTGTGACATTTCAGGATACCTACTCGAACAAAGTCTAGTGGACGAAGCTGAAAATAAAAATAGTCTATAGATGGCGAGGGCTCAAAAACTTTCTGGAAATCTATTGACACATGTGTGTGCATTTTCGAGCATCTGCCCAACATTGTCCTACAAGTTGATAAAATGATGATGATTGTGAATCCTGTCTGGTTTTACCTTAGCATACACCTTCATCCATTGCTTAGCGAGTTGATCGCAGAACCGGCCACAATTCGCGGGTAAATGTGCTATTAACCAACTGTGCGTTCTACTCGACACGTCTAAAATTTCTAGCACTTGCTCTTCTGTTAGCTCCATGACTGAAATAGAATTCAAAAAATCTCTTCAAAATAAGACACCATATAATATTTTCAGTTGATAAGTATGGCTCTCTTCTTGAGTATTTTTCGCGGAAATTCGTACACAACTTGCTCGTTCGTTCGTAAGGTTTTTGGGTGGCCTAAAATATCCGTCACCACATGCCATCTAAACGAACTATATAAACTTAAAAAATATTCTTGAAAATCAATCAATATATATAAAACTCTTTTGAAGCTGATAGAGAATCAACGCACAGCCTAAGCTATAAGTCCTAGAGGTATGAAATTTGGAGGGTAGTATCCTTATATAGTGTAGGGGTGCACTAAGAAAGGAATTTTGAAACGTCACACTCTAAAGGGTAGAACGCGAGCAACGCCGCGGGCGACGGTTAGTATATATATAACTCTTTTGAAGCTGACAGAGAATCAACGCACAGCCTAAACTATAAGTCGTAGAGGTATGAAATTTGGAGGGTAGGTTCCTTATATAGTGTAGGGGCGCACTAAGAAAGGAATTTTGAAAAGTCACACTCTAACGCGAGCAACGCCGCGGGAGACGGCTAGTATATTATATACCTGAACTATCCTTAACAATCTGTATAAATTCAATCAACTCGTGTTGATTAGCACTATCTGAGTAGTAAATGCGTTTGGTTCCATTTTGCACCAGTATCGTAGGTTCGTGAGCCACTCGCCGGCAATATGAGTCCGTTTGAGCCGTGCACGACATTATTCCGAACTGAAAAGTACAAAACTGCCATTAGAAATGGTTAAGTTGGGCAAAAACGGAGCAATCCACATAGTCACTATGTGTGGATTGGATTCTTTTTCACGGGTTACAAGTGTATCCCTTTCTAGTCATCATCATGTCGATCCAATTAATTTGGTAACTTTTTGTGGTTTGAGTCTTTGTATTTTTAAGCGAATAAGACTTATTTTGATGACTGCAAATAATAACTAATATTTCTGAGATGGAAAGAATTTAAGATTTGGGAATATAAGTTGTAGTGAGTATGAGCTCTGTCAAACAATACAATAAGAACACGCTGTAATTCTGTAATTACTTACATTGATATTGCTATCTTTGTAATGGATACTGGCACGTGTGAACGGTTCGATGACATCATTCCACGACAGTTTGTAAGGAACCACTAGTAAGACCCATACGCCATTTTCTAAAACAAAAGAAGATTGTAAGCCCTGCCCTTGTGGGGTGATTGTTTATCTTTTGATATCATCATCAAAAGCAGACAAATTGACATATGGATTGTATTTGTTTGCTCCTGAGAATCTTGAGTTTTTGTATTAACCATAGAGATAAAGCGCTCTTAGCGGTGGAGTTTTTTTCAATAAAAAACCCGAACTTCCCGAATAGAACGCGAATTTCAATTTCGAGGATTATTAACTGAAACTCTGGACCCTGGTAGCGTACTCGTGTCTTGTGCTGCTAAACCAATGGAGAGCCCCAACTACGTAGCTTCAAAGTACTTACTGGGTATACGTAAGCAGTAACTTTTATGTAATTTTTTTTACATACCTGCCTCGAGTGTTCTAGTAAACTCCGTAACGGATAGTGTATGTAGATTCGTAGCTTGTGCGGCTAAGTGTATGGAGTGCGACTCTACGCGTTGATATGCCCCGCCTCGCTTCAAAACGCCCCACGCCGGGTATGACTCTACATGCAAAGCAGCACACAGCTCAATCCACTCATCGCAGTTGATTTCTCCTGAAATGTTTAAAATAATAAATTCAAAAATTTCCAATCACTAGTTAAGAAGCTGGGTTTAGATAACTAACTTACCAAAGTTCATATTAGGCATAGACAGTCTTCTCTGATGAAACTCTAGTCTATCGCTGCCTTCTGAAGAGAAATACAATACCCAAGGAGTGTTATAGCCGCTTCGTAGTTTCAATCTGTATTGCTGGAAAAATAATGGTTTTGCTACACAACACAACACACTAGCATGATCTAGTGTAGTACGTACACAATTTTCTTATGGCCCAAACCTTACCTAGTACATATGCTCATGAAACTATTCTTTTTTTTTGTATTTTACTTACTAATAAAAATGTTAAACTTGAAACCTGCACCTTATAGTGCAGGGTCGGGTGTAGCACATACGTTATTTACCGTCCATCATCATAAGTAGGTATATCCTGTAGAGGTCTACCGCTGGACAAAGACGTCCTCTATAGAATAACAGAAAGAGCAATTTTGGGCCTTTTCAATCAATAGCTCTGTAGTGAAATAAAATAATACATACCTGTAGCTTACTAGGATCAACAATTTCAACCTTAGGCAGTTGATTGACGATCTCTTTCAGGAATTGCTTTTCTTCCGTGCTTTCTAATTCCATACTGACATCCTTGTACTTGAACACGGCTGTGACGTAATCATTTGACGTCAACTTTGCCCTGAGATCGTCATCGGCTATCGCTAAGGTTACTAGGCCATTCTACAAGAGTAGAGAACAATTTTTTAAGCATGAAACGTTAGGTACTTTGTCTCCCGAAAAGTACGTAGGTACATCCCTATCATTGGTGGATTATAAGCATATTTCATTTAAATCAGGCCTTTGAATAGGATAAATAGGAATATTTTTATTAAGTCACTAACAGACTTCAGGCAAATTATGTTGCAGGCAGAAGCTTGTTATCTTAGGGTTGCTAAACAAAAAAAAAAAAACTAAAAGTGTAATGATACGACCGTGACAGGACTCGAACCTGCAATCTTCGGATCCGAAGTCCGACGCCTTATCCATTAGGCCACACGGTCTCATGAAGCAAGGGTCGAATCGATGATTCGCTTGAGGCGGGTTGCGCGCGCATTTATGAAAAAAACACTCAGAACCTATGATATATGATGGCTTTAAGTTTTTTGATGAATTTAAAGCCTTTGTCACATCTTACAAAAGTAATTACCTAGGTAAATGGAGGTAAAAATATACATACCAATTGGAAAGCTATTCTCGTCAGTGCATTACTTCCAATTCTATTCTCTCCCAGAATATACACTATAGGACTCTCTGTGCCTCTAATCTGAGTGACTATCGGTACATGCACTCGAGTTTTCAGATACTTCATCACAAACTCATCGAGGGCGTCTAGAGTGCGGTCGCCACGGTAATAAATATAGTTACCGTGTTTACCCTGAAAAATATTACAATTTGACACTATGTTACAGATCTATAAACTTTGTTGTAACATCATCTCGCCAAATGTCTTGCTCAATCATCTGAAAATGATCACAAATCATTCACAGATAATTTAGAAATGACAGGGATAAATAAAAGGGATTTAATTTTTGAATAGAGACCATTTTGAAACTCTTAAGTCTCTAGTTAGACCTATAAATATAAACTCTTAAACCAAACCAAGGCTTCGCCTATGCTAAGTTGACAAACATTGAACGGGTAGTTTATTATCGGTAAACTATGCTTCCGTAGATTAGGTAAATAAGATCTTCTAGGTCCAAGACTGCATGCAGTTTTCACCTCCAACGCTTATGTCGACCCACGTTTAATTAGCAACATTATCTTTGAATGAAGTAACAGTCTATAGGTAAGACCGTTTGTCCACAAACGCCGTCACCGGCATGGCACCGGTAATGTACTTTAAGGCAATAGAAAACACGTGAACGGCGCGGTGTGACGGCATAGTGTGGACGTGTTTTGTATTGCCGTGGTAGTGCATTACCGGTGCCGTGCCGGTGCCAGCGTTGGTGGACAAACGACCTAAGAGTAGGTAGTTATGACTAGGTTAGGTAAACTTACATTAGGATAAAACAGCAATGTGGGATAGCTGCCTATTCTCATTGAATTGTAGCAGAAGGAGTTATAGTGCTTGCAGTTAACAGCACCAATTTTAACCTGTAAAAGATTTTATAGTTTTACGTTTAGGTACATTTAGATGTTGCTTTGGTATAAATATTGTTTATCATAAGATATCAAAATTAAATGGCGACCACAATGTAGAAACAAAGTGTTTAGGATGCATGATAAAAAAACTCACCACTCCTTTGTAAATTTCAGCCAATTTCTTCCAATGGTCGGCTACATTCTGACATGGTGGACAAAATGGTGAATAGAAGTTTATGAAATAAAATCCGTCCTTCAAGTAATTGTCTGAAAATTAGAAAAGTTTGTATGTCATGTAAAAACTAACATTAAGCTGCTTTTTAAAAGCACCAAGCTAGAAAGAGCTTTATGTTATTAAGTTTGTTCCCAAGGTGTTTTCAATGTTCTCTTTTTTATATGTTATAGGTAGGTTACTTACAAAAACTATTTCCCGAGAGGGTATCCACAAATGGGTCATCATAGTACAAGCCATTGTAGTACAAGTTGTCATATTCAGCCTGCGATTTATGATCATATTTCCTTGAATATGAGGGGTACGATCCATACATGTCATATTTGTGCCTCTTATCGGGATCCTTAAGAGTCTCATAGGCTTCAGTGACCTTAAGGAATTTCTCCTGATTTGTTGCATCCTACAAAGATAATAAATATAAATGATAATAATAATCTATTTCATTTATATTTATTATAAATCAAATAGGGTAAATTCCTAGGCACAGAAGACATCATTCCATGGCACCTGATTGCGTGTTTACACAATATAACTAGCGTTTGAGCAGACATCAGTGTGCACTCAGTCCGGGCTAACTCTGACTGTGAAAACCTGGCTTTAGCTTTTGTTAGTGCTAGTTATCTGTTTGCCAAAACTTGTTTGAAGGCTTATATGCTGCTTACTCAAGTCCTGTACTCTTATCGCGAAGCATCCGAGTAGAGAATTTCATTGAAGTTGCCAAATAATACAATAGTGACAAAACTTACAGGATTCTTGTCCGGATGAAGTTTTATGGCAAGCTTTTTATATGCCTGTCTGATCTCTTGCGTTGATGCCTGCTTGGTTACTCCTAAGATCTCGTAGAAATTGACATCAGTTAGGTTAACTGTGCCGATGAGGATAAAGGTCAGAAGAATATACTTCAGCCTGTAAATAGAGCCAGGATGAGACATCCGTACAAGTTTCAGGTTTCATCAAAATGTTTTTAAGTTTGGAACTTACATTTCAGATCGCAAGACGTTTAAAAACGGCGGCGCTAATCTTTTTAAGTAGGTTACTAATATAACTAACCGAGCTGTTTACTTTTTGTGTAGGCGGGTAAGTTATGTAAATGGATACATTCTAGATTCGGGACCAACACAAGCCAAACCAAACCAAACTAACTTCAACTTCTTGGTTTAAGGCTTTTGTAACTTGCACAAGCTTGCACATGATAAACTCAAAATTATTTCATTGGGTTTATTTATTTTCATTAAAATTCAATGCGACTTCCTTATTTCCACGTAATTATTTTATTTGTACTGCCACTTTCAATTTTCCATTTTCCAGTTCGTTTGTTCGTCCACGAATTCTCCCTAAAACTCCCTATGAAAGAATCATTATTTCCTTCATTTAGGGAGCATGTTTAGTTCAAATATTAAATAATAACATAAAATACACCAGGTTATGTACGCAATTTTCAATTTCTATAGCCGAGACACTACTTACTTTTTTACGTGTGTACATTTTATGGGTGCCATTGTTGGCAAGTTTTTTTTATATGAATAATTATTTAAAAAAAAGTTTAAAATAAACCTCTAAGAAACCTCTAAACTTACATAATTTTAGTAATATATCCCCCAATACGGGGAAGATTTCTAAAAGTGGTAATACTGAAACATGTTCGTAGAAAAGCAGATACTGTAGAAAATGAGTATGACATTGACATAATGACATTAATGACTACATTGACAGATAGAGAAGGCCTATACCGCATGTGATGCCTGACTGCAGGAACCAGAATTTTGTCTTGTCAATATATAGGTAATACCTATTGTTCTCAGCTTCCAGTGCTACTATTACTTGTGCTATTACTTACATTGGTACCTATATCAAAGACCCTACCTACGTATCCCGCCTATATCCCGCCAAGCAGTTGGAGTTTTTTTAAGGCATAGAGGTACGTACTTAGGTATTGTAGGACTTCTATCACCCTTGGGGCGCATACTGCAGACGTCACATCACATACCTATGTATTTGTGTTCCCAAAGGTGATGGCGTGAAGCTATAAGGGCGCGGAATCTAGTGATTAAATAAAACTAATATAGAATCGTTAGGTACTTCGACATGCATTTTTATTGAAACATTTTGTCATTACAATACCTACTACTTACTCTAATTCATTTGTATCAGCCATATGGTATGTATAATTATATTATTTCAGTTAGGTAGGTACATTTACAGCATTATTATTTACCCTGTAAACTATTTAGACCTAACCTACCTACTCGTACCACGTAAAGTTTTAAGCATGGCAAGATTTTATTTCACTGGGATTTCACTAACAAATTTAAACTTAAACCTTATTATCACTAATTTACGTACTCACAAAAAATTTTGCTTTTTAACCAATGATGGAATGAAGAGAAATAAATGTAATAGCATGGCAGATAATAATAGATGTAGGTATTAATTTTGATGGCTAATTATGCAATTACATTATGGCAATTATGGTGGTGAAATTGTATGATGACCTCAGAAGACAGAAAAAAGTGAAATGTAGTGAACAAAAAAGTGAAAACCAAAAAAGACTTGGCAAAAGGACAAGCCTCCAGTGCCAGTACAAAATTTAAAAAAGAAAACAAAAATTGTATGATGACAGTAAACTCACATAAGGTAGTTAGGTACCGTTATTTTTTAAAATGCCACTGTAGTCACGTGATTATAAAGAACAGTTACAGATACAGCGTTAGATACAACGTTACTAAGTAGATAGGTAGGTTTCATAATAATGAGGTAGCATTGTAACAAGCAGGTTTATGTACCCATTGTCATGTGCCTAGTGCAAGCTACTCGTATCACAGAAACGAATCTCCTATTATTATTAACCTAAATAATAAGCTATGTATAAAAATACTCTACTTTACTTCATACTTACTTTCTCTCTCTGTACCTAAACACCGCTTACCATACCGATCACCACAATCAAATTAATTATCATAAATACCTATGAGATTACAGACATCTAAGCCACTAAACATAATTATACTTCGGCAGTGGTTTTTTTCACCCAGTACCTACTTATATTTATTCCCTTAATATTATAAAGTTGTACCTACTTACGTGTAATTTTTTTATAAATGCATTGTTTTTTGTGTACGTAGGTTACCTACTTTATTGTTTACAGTTGTTAGGTGGTGGTGGGTTATTCTCTATGGGAATCGAATTATGGTCCCGTGGTTGACCCATTTATTTTACTGTCAGCAAGGTCATATGGCCGAATACTGAACGCTACTTATATTATTAAGTTCATGCTTAAATTATTGCCGTCTGTTACAAATGAGTAATGTCAAACAGAGGCAGACCAATTTTATGTGGTGTTTAAATTTGATCAGAATATAGATAGGGTTTAGATGTCACTTCGGTTCAGTACAATACACGTAGAGAAGTGTAGCGTACAGTCAATTACATTACAATACCTAAGCAAGTAACACTATAGATCATGATTTTTTTATAATGCGTCTCAGTGTGAAATAGGCTAGTATCCTCAACAGAAGTAGCTCTACGCTTAATATCGCAATGTCCGTCCAATAGTTGTCTTCTTTCAGCATAAACTCCTTTAGCAGCTCGGTAGGGTATCTGTGGAGGAAAAAAAAAATAAAAGCATCTTGGTTTCCTTCGGTAGCGCGCAAAACTCTCGAACTAGACTCGCTTTCGAAAAACGAACAATGTATGAAACGGAGATTTGAACTTGCGTTTGCGTCAAAAACGAGATTTTCATTGGATTTTCAGTATGTAATTTTGGTAGAATAGGAGTCCCGCTTCTTCTTACGTATTACATATTCTTTGGTTTCCTTCCTTGGTGATAAACCACCACAGGAATCGAAACAGTAATGGACGTTATTTAGAAAGTAGCACATAAAATAATTATTATGTAGGTAGGTACCTACTGTATTAGGTACGTTTACTCTTTTTGAATAAATAATATCGTATGTTCTACAATACTATTCGAAAGGCCGATGTCCAGCAACAGAGTTTTACACTGATGATAATGGAATAATTAAACATAAGAAACAAAATTCAAGGAGCGCGTTGAAGTCTTTTGTATGTAAAAATGTGTAGGATTTAAAAGAGTTCAAGTTGAACATTTTTATTGCATTCGCACAGTATAGGTACCTACCTACCTACCGATATCTTATATTACTTTCAAATATGAACCGTATATCTTTGCTGGCCAACATTACGAAAAAGTGTTCCATATCAATTATTTTCAACTAGCTTCCGCCCGCGACTTCGTTCGCGTCCCGTTGGACCCCGGTGGTTTTCCGGAATAAAAAGTAGCCTATTTGTTAATCCTCCAAATTTCTTCCAAATCGGATTAGTGGTTTTTGCGTAAAAGAGTAACAAACATCCATACAATCATCTTCATCTACATAAATCCTTATAAACTTTCGCGGTTATAATATTAGTATGATATGTAACAATAGCGATGGCTTTGAGCCATATTTCACTCCAAGCCAAGAATAGACTCACTCGTCACCACGCGAGGGTCCATTTAGTGATATCTATAGGTATGATAGGGTATCTACCTCAAATGACAGTAGTCCTTATCAATAGGACACTGTGTCGGCTGCCTGCCGTACGAGTAGAGCGCCAGCACCACAGCCTCGTACGCATGCTTGAGGAACGATACATTTGATATGACTCGCATCACGATACTCATGTGTTGGAACATCACTAGGAAACCTGTGAACAGGAGCATGGCGCACGTCGACACGGCTCCGATGAATGTTCCGTTCTGTAATCATTGAAAAAATAATTAGAGCTATAAGATGCATTGTTCTTGTTCTTCTTTTTCTTGTGTCTGCTCGGTGGCTAGGGCTGCCACGAATTTGCCAATATCAGAGTTTATTGGCGTTTAACTTGTTTACTAATATTTTAACAAAAGGCGGAGATCTGAGTATGTAAGTTATGACCGATGAAGGGATGCATGGTTGTGTCGGGGTCCCCAATATCCCGGCACATCAGGGTGAACCGTGGTATAATGAATTTAATATTGTTCTGACGCACCACGACGTCACGACACACCCAGTCACAGTTATGCGTCAGGTTTTTTGTACTACGGTACTATGTTTGGGCAAATGGGACACTAGACTTGTTTTATTTGTTTAGTGTTTATCTTCTACTCTCAAGATATTCGAGAGACAAAAACGGTTTTATCAATTCCTTGGCGTCATTTTCGCTCGAGTAGGAGATTATTGTAACTGTGATTTATGAGTATGAGAAGTCCTATTCTAAGTTATTGAAAGATAGGTAGATACTAGGTATATAGGTATACTAACCACTGGATTCATACAAGTGCCGATGACATTGCCGAACGCATCAGAGAGTAGCGTGACAGCTGTCAACGCCAATACGAACATCATGAATCTCGACCATTCAAGTGGCTGTCCAGAGATGAGGTATGAAGGTGCAGAGTACACGAAGCTGTACCACACCTGGAAAATAAAAAAAATAAGAAATTGGGTAACGATCCCACCTGATTTAAAATTATAATGCGTGGTAGAGATGTCCTCAGATGCTTCGTAAATAAATATCTTCTTTCTTTTAAATAATATAAAACTCTTTTGAAGCTGACTGACAATCAACGAACAGGCTAAACTATAAGTTCTAGAGGCATGAAATTTGGAGGGTAGTATCCTTATACATACATATTATATAGTGTAGGGGTGCACTAAGAAAGGAATTTTGAAAAGTCATATTCTAAAGGGTCTACAACGCGAGCAACGCCGCGGACGACGGCTAGTGTGATATAATTTAATTTTTTAAATATTTACCCCCAAACAATAAGTATGTCATATCCCCTAAGTTTTCAAGAGTGGTCATATAACACCCAGTATTGTATAAGTTATCATACGCGATATAGCGTAGGTATATAAGCTGCAAGTTCATCCATCTCTGCCTAAAAGGTACTAACTGGTTTCATGATGTTTTAAATCATATTTTACTTTACAACGGCGAGCGAGTTCATCGCCATCAATTAATTATTATTATTACTATTTCATAATTTGAAAAGAATTACATATTATCGAATAAATAATCTTACTTGCAAAGGCATGCCAGTAACGAGTGTGGCGATGTAGTATGTCTTCAGGTTGTACCAGTTATTGAAGTTTTCCTTTTTCAAAACTGACAACTCCAGCGGAACTGTAAAAAATAAAAAAAGACCTTTCAATTTTTTTCGAGATATTTTCCTATGGCGAACGTTTTTTTAGGAGCAGATAATTATCAATTTTACAAATTGTATACAAGAGCAACGGTTTTTAAACAAAAGTTCATGGAACTCAACATAAGGTCCATCAACCTCTCGCGTCGTTTTTATTGAACTACTAGCTTCTGCTCGCGACTTCGTCCGCATCCCGTTTGATACTGTTCATTTTTCAGGATAAAAAGCATAAGTGGTAATCCAGGTTACGAACTATAATATTCCTAGTCTCATCCGAATTGGACCATCGGTAGCAGCATGATTGAAACACACATCCAAACATTACTTTCACATTTATAATATTAGTGTGATTAGGTAGGAACCGTATAGGTACTATATACAGCATGTATCTACAATGGCGACAAAAAATTGACACACGGGTAGAGTTACTTATTAGTATTCATAAAAAAATAATTAAAAGTACCGTCAACTGCACTAAAATGTGTACTATTCGTAACTTTCAAACAAGTGTCACCGTATTGCAATAGACATTTACAGGATAAAAACTAAAAATTATGAACACAGTTGATAATTTTACTTATTTATTTAGTATTGGGACCGTCAAAGTCCATAACAATGCTGCGGCCCTACATTGAAAATTACGAATTGTACACATTTTAGTGCAGCTGACTGTACTTTAATTATTTTTTTATGAATACTATTAAGTAGCTCTACCCGTGTGTAAATTTTTTATCGCCATTGTAGATATATGCTGTATACTCTTTATAGGCTGAAACCGCATGTGCTTATACCTATTTTATTTTAAAGTACCTATACATATCGGCATACATACGAGTACCTACAGGGAGGAACTTATAAAATAATTACGCACAGTAACCAACTTAGATTTTAAAAAAGTATTAGATTTTATATTATTCTTATTCTTCTCTATCAGTAGCATGCCTGATAGGTACCTACAGCGTGTAGAAGGTTAGAGTTTGACCAAGATTTTCTATATAAGGGTTATCCTGTGTAACTAGGTAACTATGTATTACCTACACGCATAATATATTCAATTATACAATCTTGCTATTTACAGAGCTGGTCCATACCAGAACGTCATGTACTTGTTCTATCATCATAATGATATCTAGTAGATACTATTACGAATATTATAATAGAACTTGTTTAAGTAACCTTTTAGTTTAGTCCTGTGCGGATAAAACAGGACTAAACGAAAAGGCTACTAACAAGGTTTAATTCTTTTAAGAAACAGGAAAAACATCTGCAAATTAGGTACTAAAGATTTCAATGGCTCGTTCGACAACTTGTTAGAGCTTGGCTGAATGTTCCGGTTCGTTATTCTTTATTTGCTAGCCCGAAAATATTTAATTATACCTATGAATTTAAGATTAAGAATAAGAATTTGTTTACATATCTACATAAATACAGGGTGTACACAGAGTAGCAACTGCTTAGAGAAAATGTATGGAGCAGCTTACTTGTATGGTACACCTACACGCTGACACTGTTAGTTCAATAAAATAAGTGGTTCATATTTTGCTGAGTTTTTGTAGCTATCTCCCGATTGTATTTAAATATACTCACATTTCAGTACAGCAGGCATAAGTGACGTGTAGCACAGATAGACGACTGAGACAAGCAAGTAACCCAGATTACTGACAGTCTTCGAAGCATCACTGCCAGCTTTTTCGAAAAGCAAGCCTAATAAGATACCGATTATCACGTGTAACGCTACTTTTAGATGAGTGACAGTCTGTAAAAAAAAGTGGAATAATTACAGCAAATAAACCACAACCGAGACATAAAAGCAGTGTGAAGGTTAAGGAAACTTTTCCTATCCATTATTTATACAGTTAACACTAATGTGAAAGCTAGTCTTTAACCCTAACCTTCGCACTTGTGACAAAAAGCTTTGTGTATGTAGTCTGGCGCGGAGATGCGAGATGACAAGAGTTATCTTGTAGTAAAAGTAAACAAAATAACTAATAGTTCGCCCCGAACTGAGATCTCGTGGTCGGTCACGCGGTTGTAAAGATACGAGGGTCCAAACGGAATAAAAAAAATGTCGTACAAAAATATCAAATGGGCTTTGCTTTTAGACATTCCAAAACTGGTTTAATTTTTATTCTATATAGGTAAATAGTTTTGGAACTGTTGTAAAAACTATCATTTATCAAAAATAACTAAGATAAATAACAATTTAAATAACATACAAACATACAAAGCATTTTTGACCAAGTTGTCACTAAGATCTTCGTTCGCTTCGCTCACTCGATCAATCATTCAATACTATTTTTTTCACACAGCAACCGACACGAGCTATGAAAAATGTCTATTCATGAAAGTTATAGTCCGTGACCGGACACTATTAGACAAGATCAGGTTTCAATAAAATCAGTACAAGTTGATAAGCCATTGGCATATCACTTGATTAGAAAATAAAATATGATGTTATTATAATGCAACGTATATGACGACTAGGTATGCATTTTTATCGGAAGTACGAAAAAGATACACTATGTAGAAACAATAAAAATTATCGGACTAAGCACTATAATTATCACGTTGTAGCGAAGCAGATTACGTGTACTATGTAATCTCGGTAGGTAACCTAACTGCAATGCAAGTGCTAAGACAGACTATACACTATTCTAGAGCACCTTGTATCAGTACGATGCACTAGGTAAGATGAGTCGTTTTTGACTCTGAACAAAAAATTCTTTGGCTATTCTTTATTATTTACGGTTTTACAGCACATTAGGTAGATTTGTGATTTAACTAGATTGAATTACCCAGTCTCTGTACTGCTGCAGCATACATCGCCTGAACAATATCCCGAATTTATAGAGCTCGTGCGGTCTTCTCACAATAATAGATATCTTGTCGTTCCGCAGTGCATGCTTTCCGTTTTCGATAGCAAGAGGCTTTGGAAGTAGTGGTGGTTTGTTCTTTGAGCATTTTTCTGCCAATATGCTGTTGAATTTGCCATATTCACCGTTTGCTATCTCCAAAACTGCAACAAAAGGTTTTTGTTGAAAATGTACCTACTGAAAACTGTACTTGTAAGAGCGTGATCAATGGACGTCCTTGCTTAAAGTAGACGGCCTATCTACAGCAATTCATATTGGTGTCCGTTTTCACCACGTTTTGAATAACTTGTTCCTCGCCCTAGATAGAGACCTAAGAAAATATTAACCTAAAAAGAACCAGTTGCCGTTTAACTTCAAGATGGCTATCGCCTGTGCGTTACTAGGTACAATGTTACTACACGCATGTTGTAATTTAGTCTGTGCCGTATTGTGACGACCGATTACACGTAAAGTCTCGTCACTAAATATAATGATTAATATAACTATGAATGATAATAAGCATTTTAGCTTCGTTAATTTGCAAAATGGATACCTATAAGTAATTGCGCATTTTATTGTCTATGAATTAATTAGTAGACTGAACAGACAAGTTTTAACACTGGTTTGACGTTAGATAGGTAAGTTAAGGCCAGTATCACCGAGACTGCGGAAATCAATACATAAATGCAGAACTTGAGGCGAATTATTTTTAATTGGCTGGAATAACCAATCTTTGGATAGTTATGGTAATCCCAAGTAAAGGCGTAAAGTTGACCGTGTTCTGACCGTATTGAAATAGGGCCTTTTTCCTATGGAAACTACATAGCGCGAAAATACAAATATATACAATATTTATATATATATATATATTTACATGCATACTGCTGTTTCAAAAAAATGCAATAGGTACACCCTGTATAAAGTTTGAAACATGTTCTCGGTAAGTAATTAAATACAATCATGAATTTATAGAAGTGAGTTATTTGCATAGATAGGTACCTACCTATGTAAATAAATATTTTTATAGTTTTTGTAAAAAAAATAATAATATGCCAACCCAACCACTATACTTGCAAATTTTGAAACCGGATCAGTAGGTACTAGCTTTAGCAAAGTAGACAGGTAGGTATAAAATACGTAGGTTTTTGTTAACCACAATTTTATACGTACTTATGTACCATGATGATAGATGAAAATACAAAAAAACAGGTGCAGGGTGTCATAAAACTGCTTACTCAATTTGAATGGGGTCAAAATCACCTTTGAGTTTCTCCTTTAAAGGGATTCTGAGACTTTTGCTCAGTTGGCAACTTTGCAAACTGTCACAAGGCCGAATACTGAAACATCACTCAAATTTAAACACCACTTAAAATTGCTCTTCCTCTGTTTGACATTACTCATTGGTAAGAGATGGCAATAATTTAAGCATGACCTTAATATAAGTAGCGTTTGAGTTTTTGGCCGACAGTCTTATAATGGAACAAGCTGAACTTCAAAATGGATCTTGCTGTCTGAAATTCTTACAGAACAAAGCGCTGACACTATTGTGCTAGTTCAATAAGTATATGTAACTCATTACTTTTGTTAGGTATAAACATTTTAACAAATGACAGCCACTCATTTATTGATTGAGAGCAAAGAGAATGCAAAAATTTAGAGTTCTAAAAATCTTTTTGAAGTGAAAACTTCTTTAGCATCGTTGTGATTTGAAAGTCGATGATACGAAAAAGCGATGAAAGGAAAAAGCTACAGTTTGACCAACACAAAATTTCGATAGCGCGTTCTAGGATCCGACCAAACTTAGCAGCGCCATCTAGTTCTGATTTTAGGCAACATGAGCATAGAAACTTTTCTAAATAAGTACTGCATATTGGTTAAGTTCATAAAAATAAATACTAAATTAATTTCACATTAAACACAGAACGAGAGTGAATGCGCCGCACTCGAAGTATAACTTCTTCCGCGCGGAGGGACTCCACGCATTGTTTTTTTTTTAAAGTTTCACTTCTACCACGTGCACACATGTTTTTTTATATGTTGGGATTTGCAAATAGTTTTTGTACATTCTGTATAATAAATCAAAATGGTTGCTATGTACCTACCTACGTATCTTTATAGCATCAAGTAATTTTTTGCAAATTTTATCGTTTTTGTAACGGTGAATGACTCGAGCAACTGCCAATGCTGTTGATATTCGTGCTGTAGGTTGCCAGTGTAAGTAACCTACCTAAATATCTACCTACCGATTTAACGTAAGAACTTAACTGTAAATAAAAAGTTATAGAGGTGACTGTATAATGTTATGGCAACGAGCAATAATTTTTTATGTTGCCATGTTTTTTATGTTGCTAAAAAATAACTAAATGAATGCAAATCCGGACCCGAAATGCACCAACGCCTTTATGCTTGAGTAATGCTTTTTATGAGCATAAAAAGCGTTACTCAAGGATCTAAGTTCGATATCGTCATGATTGCACTTAGTAAAAAGGACCAAAATTACTTTGCACCAATTAAAATAAACAAAAATAGAGGATCTTTTTGCATCAGCGATACAGGTTTCCCGGAACCAGTTCAAGGAATATTGCCCACGTATGTGACGTTATAAATAAAAACTTGTTTTGCTTTTTGTATCCACGTTTTGAACGAATGTGATGAACGCGTTTTGTTAGTGTTTTCTTTTTCCTGCTTTGTTTCTTTATTGTACACAAAAACAAGACAACAAAAGCCGAAATAGAGCATAGTATAACAAGAGTTTTCTCACAGAAAACTTTTGTGGCTATAGAGGTATAGATGGGGATCATTGTAAAGATCATTGCCTTGATCACGAATAAATGTGACAATCACAAACGTATCGTAACGCTAGCGTATCCGAGATACACTGCGCGGTGACACTACAACGGTTGGCAGTCGAGCTGGCATTGACGCGCAACATATCCGGTGTAGTAAGTCCTCTCCCGAAAACTTCGGAGAGTTAAAGTATCATCAATATGAACTAAGCATCAGTGTTAGCCCGAAAATAAAACAGCTGTTTTTTTACTAAGTACGTATTGCATTTTGTATGGAATGCAGATTTTTTGTTCACGATAATACGGATATAAGTACCTATACCTAATCCAGGAAAAAGATCCTTTCTACAAAGAACAAAGACTTAGAGCGCAGTTTTTAGTTAGGAAGCATAAAACTCGGGTTGATTTACGGTTTTCGAACTAGCTTGATTAAAAATTATTAAGGTAAATTATTTACTTACTATAATCAGCTGGGTTATGGTATTTAGGGCACTGTAGCCCCAATGATGAGAGGTACGGGACGGTATGTCCGCTAGGTCCATTGTATATGCACATGCCTTCTGCTAGGATGTATACCTAAAAAGTATTTACTCATATAAATAATTAAATAAAAAAAAGAACTCAGACCTAAGTTTATCCAAACCCAAGTTTTAACCTAAGTTTATAAGTAATACCACAGATCATATAATACTATATGTAATACATATTGATCGATGCGTCATACGTAAAGTATGAAAGGATTTTCCGACGGGTTTTTTGCCCTTACAATTATTTTATCAAGACTTTAGGGTTAAAACTCAATCGATCGTTGTCTTACACAGAGGTTAAAACTAAGAATTATATAATATTCTTAGTTTTAACAATCGGTTACGACGGGAATATACCATTCTTAGTAAGAATGCACTTTGTATGTTCCCGTCGTATTTTGTATAGTTTCGACTCGATAAGGGTAATTGTCGACGAACTATAAAAAAACTTTGGTAGTTACCTGATCAAACATAGAGTAGAGAGAAGCCGGGGGCTGGTGTATAGTGGTAATGATGGTACGACCATCACGAGCGAGGTTTTTGAGCATCGTCATACATTGCATTGAGGTAAGACTGTCGAGTCCACTGAAACAATAATAAGCATTGCAATTTGTATTAAGTATAATAAATTATACTTATAGTATGTACAATTTACCTAATTTGCACATTAGCGCCTTTGCATGCGGTGCATTTTTATGTTTGCCTATGCAAAAAGTATCAGTATGCGTTTGACCGTGGTCGCGTGTATTCATTAAATATTATCAATAAAGCAGTTATCAGTTTTTACATCTTATCATTAATTATCATCTAAAGTTGTAGGGTAATAATCCTACATCTTTATGGTCCTTCGAGAATTTGACCCGGCGCGCGGTAACAATTAAATTCAGGACCACGCGGTGCAGTGACCTCGTTACGAAATCGCGCGTTTCCTGTGAATTTTGCCGTGTGTGTGACGTTCACTAGCAATCAAAGTGACTATCAAAGAAATTATCATTATATCAAAACTATCAATTATTAAAATCATTCGTGTGAAGTGTTTTGTGCCTTTGTGTGAGTGATATCATCATCATCAGTATCATCGCGTAAGGTAGTATTGAAGCCTTCGTGAAGTAGCAGAATCAAGGTAACTTTCCTAGCCTTCTCGAGTGCGATAGCAAATCGGTTTAATCGGCCTCCCACCAGCGGGTCTCACTGGTTAAACTGAGAAGGTGCATTTATCGTACAAGGGATTACTGGGAGAGCATCATCACTAGCATTTAGAATCATTTAATAGGTACCTACCTTACTCAGATCTCTGAGTGACTGAGATTCAGCACAGCATATTAAGTAGGTAGTAAAAAATGGAAGACCTATTAGCAACTCAGCAGCAAATCATCAATGAAGTGGAGAAGTTGTTAACCAACTTCGGCAAGGACGGTTCAGAAAGAAAAACCCCGCAGTATGCCAAGAAGAAGCTAGACACTCTTACAGCTCTTTATGTTGAATTCGAAAACAATCATAGACAGTTGTGTCAATACGAGTCCGATCACGTCTACTTCAAGGACAACTACTACGATGGTTTCATCAAAATGGCTAAGGAATACAAGGTTAAAATCCAACCTTTCCTCGGAGAAGACAAACCGTTGTTGAAACCAGCTAGCCCGGGTTTAGGTCGCTCCTTCGAATGGCCACAAGCCGCCGGAACAGGGTCGCCTCATGTACAGCAGCCGCTTCAGGCACCGCCGCGAACATCAAATATAAATCAGTACCAGGCAAGTACTTCTGGACAGTCAGCAGCAAAACACATCAGCAAAGAAGACAGAGGTAACACTACCAAAGTTGACGAACTGTTAAGAAAACAGAAGAGCAATTTTAAAGCACTAGCAAGAGCAATAGATAGTATTGATGTGTCCTCACTATCCGAAAAATGGGAATTCGAAGACGCACTTAATACTATTAAAGGTCGTTGGTCCGTTGTTGACACTTTACATTGGGAGATAGACAGCGAACTTGTAAGCGACAACCATGCATACGAAGATACGTATTATGAGTATGAAGAAAAGTATAACACTATCAAGAAAAATATCAACAGCAGCATGTGGTCAGCCCGGCATCGTGAGAAATCAACTCCTGCAATGGAGATTCCCGTTTTCCATGGGAACTTTCATCAGTGGATGAATTTCAAAGATCTATTTAAAGAAACTATCCACACAAACAAATCATTATCAAATTCACAAAAAATGCAATACCTTAAGAGCAAGGTTAAAGGGCAAGCAGAAAAGCTCATACAACATCTTAACATTAGCCAAGATAATTATGAAACATGTTGGGAAATCCTCAATCAGAGATATGACAATAAAAAGCTCATTCTCAACTCTCATCTAAACATACTTTTATCAATCCCTAACATGCAGCAACAATCATCATCAGCAATCAAAAAACTCCATGACACGACAAACGAGTGTCTAAATGCCATCAAAAATCTAAGCATCGACATTTCCAACTGGGATCCGCTAATAATCTATCTTTTATCTCAAAAATTAGACGCGGATACTCATAATGATTACGTCGAGTACGTTCAGGATCCTAAGGACGTTCCAATTTTATCAGATTTTTTGAAGTTTCTAGACTCAAAATTCACAGCATTGGAAGCGTCTCGCCGTACTCGCGGAGAAACATCAAAATCAACTCAATCATCTCAACCACAAGAATCAAACAAAAAACATAACGATCTAAAATCTGATTACAAGCCATTTAATAAATCATACAATTTTCAATCTAATAGCAAATCATTCTATGTTGCAATGCCAAAATGCCCACAGTGCAACAATCAGCACGGTATATTCCAATGCAAAATATTTACTGAATTAAAACCTGCTGATAAGCTAAAAAGCGTTGCAAAACTTAATTTATGTAAAAATTGCCTGTACGATCATAAAGGTAAAGTATGCTTCTCAGAAAAAAGGTGTCAGCAGTGCAAAGGTGACCACAATACACTTTTGCACGAGGCATGTGTAGACGAACCCGAACTAGGTCAATCTAACAAAAGAAATGTGACACACGTATCAGGAGACAATCTTGCAGAGATCATTTTAGCAACAGCACAGGTCCAAGTAGAAGCTGAAGATGGATCAATAATCAAGATGCGTGCCCTTATTGATCAAGGGTCACAAACCTCTCTGATTACAGAAAATGCCGCACAACGCTTAGGGTCAGCACGAAAACGTTGTAAAGGTGTTATTTTTGGAATCGGAACGAAAGAGAACAACTGCAAGGGTGTTATCAAGATCACAGCAAAATCAATGTGCAGCAATTACACATTTAGCACTGACGTACTTATCATGAAGAACTTAATTAATAATCTACCGAATAGAACATTCCAGAAACCGTGTTGGTCCAACCTGGAGGGTATTCAATTGGCAGACCCAGACTTCAACGTCAGTCGTCCCGTGGACATTCTACTAGGAGCTGAAATTTACTCAAACATCATCCTCGGTGGCCTTATAAGACAAGATGATTCAATGCCTATCATACAACAAAGCCGCCTAGGTTGGATCATTTGCGGGAATATGAAATCCTATCAGTGCAATGTCGTCATCAATAACATCGACGAGATCAGTAAATTTTGGGAAATAGAAGATATTGCCGAGAGCTCCACCGTGAACATGTCTACGGAAGATCATCTCTGTGTTCAGCAATATAAGACAGAGACCAAACGTCAGGAAGATGGTCGCTACGTCGTTCGACTGCCCCTAAAACCTGAAATCAAAGAGAAACTGGGTGAATCAAAGCAGAAAGCTGTAGCACAGTTTTATAATTTGGAGAAAAAATTCCAGAAGCACGAAAATGTAGCAAAAGATTACAAACAATTTATCAATGAATATCAGCAATTAGGTCACATGAGGTCAAGCGGAAGTAACTTGACACCCAGCTATTACTTACCGCATCATTGTGTGCAGCGCGCGGAGTCCACGACAACTAAACTTCGTGTCGTGTTTAATGCGTCATGCAAAACGTCATCGGGTTATAGCCTGAACGATCTTATGTATAGTGGACCTAACCTACAAGCAGATCTATTATCACTTATTTTAAGATGGAGGCAATACAAAATAGCCTTTACTGCCGACATAGAAAAAATGTTTAGGCAAATTCTTTGTCACACAGATGATCAAAAATATCAACAAATCATATGGAGAGACGAAGAAAATCAATTATTAAAGGAATGGGCTCTTACCACCGTGACCTACGGCACAAAAGCAGCTCCTTTCCTGGCCATGATGACCCTCAAGCAACTAGCACTTGATGAAGGCCAAAAATATCCGGAAGCAGCAAACATCCTGGATAAGGACTTCTACATGGACGACCTAATCAGTGGAGCACACAGCATCCAATCAGCAAAGCATATCATATCAGATCTGATTGACCTCTTAAAATCAGGAGGTTTCAATCTAAGAAAATGGTCGTCTAATGAGAGGGCATTACTAGATCAACAAAAGGCCAACGATCAGACAAAATCATCATCATCAGCATTCGATTTTAAACATCAGGAGTCAACCAAGGCACTTGGACTTCGTTGGGATCCGAAAGAAGATGTTTTCAGCTTTCAACTAACGATAAACACAGCATCATCAAAACCAGCAACTAAACGATCACTTTTATCAGAAATATCAACAATCTTCGATCCCCTAGGCTGGCTGTGTCCTGTCACAACTAAACTGAAACTATTATTTCAGTCAGTATGGCAACATAACATTCAGTGGGATGAACTTATTCCAAAATCTCTAAATGATGAATGGATTAATATCAAGCAAGATCTGGGAGAGATCAAGACTCTGCGGATCCAAAGATGGCTAGAAAGTCATGAAAAAGATGTCATAGAGCTGCACGGATTCTGCGATGCTTCAGAGAGCGCGTATGCCTGTGTTATCTATAGCAAGATCAAAACATCAGAAAAACCTGTGATTATAGCAGCAAAATCCAGGTTAGTGCCGAAGAAGAAAAGCGTATCTCTTCCGAGACTTGAGCTCTGCGCAGCACTATTACTATCAAATCTTATGAAAATAGTTAAGCAAAACCTATCAGATTACATTATCAAAACGTACGGATGGTCAGACTCAACAGCGGTTTTAGGTTGGATCAATGGTGAACCTAACCGTTGGAAGCCATTTGTATCAAATCGAGTACAAAAAATCAATGATATCATACCAGCAAAATATTGGCAGTACATCAAATCTGCTGAGAACCCAGCAGACTGCGCGAGTCGTGGAATTACTGCTGCACAACTGAAAGATCATAACCTTTGGTGGAATGGACCTGCGTTATTACTTCATTCACAGAAAACCAATCAAGCCGTGATTTACGACACTAATCAAGAAGTGAAGAAATACTATCACATAAATGTTTCTACACAGTGTCAAAGCGGTGACGTCATCCGAGAGCTTATCAATGAACACAGCTGTCTTACTCGGGTGACGCGCATTGTCGCGTGGTTATATCGTGCATCAAGTTACAGTCGCAACCGCCGCCAGCCAGCATACTTAACGGCGATAGAAATCAAAGCAGCTAAAAGCAAATTAATCAAATTCATTCAACAAGAATCATTTTCAGAAGAAATAAGCGCATTAAAACAGCAAAAGAAGCTAAAATCAACAAGCAAACTTCTTTCGTTGAACCCGTTTCTGGACCAAGATGAATTGCTAAGAGTTGGTGGCAGACTAACAAATGCCAACATTAGTGAAAGCATGAAGCATCCTTTAGTAATTCCACACAATCATCACTTCACTGACTTATTGATTGATCATGCCCACAAGGTGACGCTACACGGAGGAGCACGATTGACTCTAACTTATCTCAGACAAGAAGTGTGGATTATAGGAGGAATAAGAGCAGTCAAGAAACGCGTTCACAACTGTATCACGTGCAGAAAGCATGAACCTATCAAGCTGAAGCAAATCATGGGTAACCTACCTCCAGCACGATGTAATCCGACGCGCCCTTTCTATCACACTGGCGTTGACTTAACAGGATTCATTAGCGTGAAAGCAAATATAGGTCGAGGCATAAAAACCATGAAAGGTTATGTAGTAGTCTTCGTATGCATGGCTACGAAGGCCATACACCTGGAGCTTGTTTCGGACCTTAGCTCAACAGCATTTTTAGCAGCGTTACGGCGCATGGCAGCCCGGCGAGGCACCCCGCGCCACATCTACAGTGACAACGGAACCAACTTCGTCGGAGCTAACAAACGTCTAGAGCAAGAAACCATCAATCTAAAAAGTACATTAGATAATGAGTTTTTCTCAACAGTGGCTGAAATGCAGATAGAATGGCATTTCAATGCTCCTTCCTGGCCCAGTGCTGGGGGATTATGGGAAGCTGCAGTAAAGAGCCTAAAACATCATTTACGTAGAGTGATTGGAGAGCAAAAACTGACATTCGAAGAGCTGTCAACACTTCTTGCCCAGATTGAAGGATGCCTAAACACTAGGCCCCTATGCGCATTGAGAGAAGATCCAGATGACATAAACTGCCTAACACCATCTCACTTTTTGTCTAGCGGTCCGGTTCTTACTATTGTGGAAACGGAAACAGATCAACGCACAAGATGGCAATTAGTACAGAAAATTTTCAAAGACATTTGGAAAAGATGGCAAGCGGAGTATTTATGTCAGATATCAAATCGTAGTAAATGGCAGCAACCAGAGGCTAACATCCAGTTAAATGACATTGTAATCATTCACGACGCGAACGTACCAGCAGGGAAATGGGCTATGGGAAGAGTGATAGAGCTCCATCCTGGTAAAGATGAATGCGTTCGTGTAGTCACACTCAAAACAAAGAACGGGACTATGAAAAGACCAATAGTTAAATTATCAAAATTACCAATTAATAAGCCTCTGGCAAGAGTGGAACAGTCAAATCAAAAGGAAACAGCACAAGAAAAGCAAGCAACACGTAGCAATTCCCCTAAATCAAAAATATCAAGAGTATGTAGTTTTGTGGGGCTACTGACATTGACAATGATGTTAATCGTATCCCCCGTCCAATGTGACTACAAATTATCAAATATCAACAATCAAAGCATTTATTTCGACAAACTATCAAATATGCATCTTATTCGAGATGAGTGGAAGCTTGTTGTTTATTATGACATGGACCCCTACTGGCAAGGATTGAAATTATTCAGCAAATATATCATTCATCTTGAAAGCATGTGTGCAATGACAGCAAAACAAACTCACCGTGAAGTGATCTTACTACAGCTACGTCATGGGTTCCAAGAATTAGAGTACTATAACAGCTTGATGCTCGGCACGCAAAAGGCACGCGCTGAAACTAGACGCCGCCGCCGCGGCCTTATCAATGGAATTGGATACCTGGCACATAGTCTGTTTGGAGTACTTGACGAACAATTTGCACAGCAGTATGAGCAAGACATAAACATAATTAAAGGCGATCAAAAACATTTGGCTCGGTTGTGGAAGAACCAAACATCAGTAGTTGAATCCGAATACAACTTACTGAAAAGAGTGCAACAATCAATGAATAATCAACACAAATTATTTAATCAGCAACTTATCACTCTAGAGAAAAATTCTAACACATTTGCAAAACAAATCGAGACAACTGTAAATAACAATGACTTTGCCCTATCATCAATTATTGCCAACAGTATCCTAATGGATCTGAAAAACATTCAGCAAACACTGGTAGATACCATCACTGACATACACTATGGGAAACTCAATATGCATCTGTTGACACCAAAGCAACTACAGAATGAGTTAAATATCATATCAGGACAACTTTCCAAGGACTTGATCTTACCCATAAGCAACATGCAAACAGAATTATCAACCATATATCATTTATTAAAGGTAAAGGCTAGAATAACTAATCTATACTTGATATTCGAGATTAAAATTCCGCTGATCACCAGGGACACTTACGACATGTACAAGCTCATACCTATTCCTCGCCAGCATAGAAATGAGATGATCGTAATCACACCTATAGCAGAATATGTAGCACTGAACATTCAAAAGGATTCGTATATCAGCCTATCAGAAAACGAAATTCAAAACTGTCTTCCATATGACTCATCAACACGTCTATGCCCATTACGAAGACCTATTCATCATATGACGTCAGACGAAAATCTTTGTGTTATGGACCAGTCATCAAATCAATGTAAGACTGATACACAAACATGTGCAACCACCTGGTCCGAACTAAACCAGATTAATACATACTTGTATTTTATATGCGATATACGTACCATACGAATCATATGTGGGAATCAAGTTACCGCAGTGCAAGTCAGCAAGGCCGGTATAATGACCCTTGGAGACGGCTGTGTCATCAAGGGCGAGCGCTATGAAATATTCGCTCACAACAGACTAACGAATCAATTGAAGACACGAGCAGATATCATACAAGTAGAGATTCCTCCAATCAATAATATAATCAATTTATCAATACCAATCAATAACTCACACGAATTGGAGAATCTGAGCAACGAGAAGGATCTGCAGAACATTGGTACACAAATAAAGAAGTTGAAATCAGAAGAAGTCAACGTAGAGCTATCAGATCTATCACATCATGATGTGCACCAGTTCGTGGTCCTATATCTTGTGGTTGGCGTGGGACTTCTGGCCCTCGCTGTGTTCGCGTGGCGGCAAGGGCGACTGCGCTGCTCTGCGGGAATCACGCGCGCCCCCACCCCTACACCGGAGGCCGGTCACAACGAGCCCTCAACCAACATGAGTGTTCACTATAACACGACTCAGGCGCCGACACCAACATCGAGCACTAGCACCAACATCATCGAAAAAGACACTAAAGTGAATCAAAGTGCGCGTAGTAAATCTAGTGTAGCTACCTCACCTATTTTTATCGATCGATTCATTAAAAGTGAAGTGCAGTAGATTATTGAAATATCTTAAGCAAGACATTACAGTGACTTTATATTTTTATTAAGATTTTATACTTTTCACTACTATTTTGCTTTATCAGTTTAAGCTTATCATTTATAAATCATGTTTAATTATATTCTTTTCCCTCGGGAGCATGTACAATTTACCTAATTTGCACATTAGCGCCTTTGCATGCGGTGCATTTTTATGTTTGCCTATGCAAAAAGTATCAGTATGCGTTTGACCGTGGTCGCGTGTATTCATTAAATATTATCAATAAAGCAGTTATCAGTTTTTACATCTTATCATTAATTATCATCTAAAGTTGTAGGGTAATAATCCTACATAGTATATATAACTATACTTATACTTATACTAGGCTTGCTTAGTCAATTTTCACCGAATATCTTATAGTTAAGCGACCACTAGCGGTCACTATTTGGATGCGTGACCGCTAGTGGTATTTACATCTGAGCCCTGAGTCTATGTCCGTGTTGTGTTTTCTTGCTATTTTTGGCATTCGGAAACGGATTCGCAAAGTGAAAAATTTTGTATGAAAACCGGATAAGCGCCTCCAGCAGGAGATTTGGGAACTGTTTCCGAATGCCAAAAATAGCAAGAAAACACAACACCGAGATAGACTCAGGGCTCTGAGCGTTTCCGTGCTTCGGAGGGCACGTTAAGCTGTCGATCCCGGCTCTAACAGTCGTTCAGCCTTAAGGCGGCCTATTAACTCCGTCACCAGAGTTGGCCACTAACTCTACGAGCTTGCTTGCTATTGCTTGCATACCTAATACAGGTAGGTAAATAAAGTGGCTCCTTTGCCTCAAAGGTTTCCTGAAAGAAAACTCTTTGTACACAGAGTATTAGGACAGATTTGATGAACTGGATTACATACATCAGGGTCTCATGATGACCATCATTCTATCAACAATCTGAGGATATTCCTAGATCCTCATTCTACTTAGTATCTTCTACCTACCAATAAACCTTTTGCTAAAATTTATTTTAATTATTTAGGAACCGTCAACTGTAGTTGTAAATAGTATCATTATTCTGACAGATTTTTTCAACGGGTGTGACCCTGTCTGTCATTTCGTTACACGTCATCGTGTCGTACCCAGCACCTACGTATGAACAATGCAAAACAGATAAGTACCAACAAAAAGTTATAAGGATATAGGTATAGCAAGTAGGTACTTATTTACATAATAACATTGCGTTGGTAGAATAAGGACCACTATGATTTCCTATATTCTCATAATATACTCTGATAGGTACATTCACCTTTTAAAATAACTGAGTCAGTATTTAAAATGTAATGTATCAGACATTCACATTTTAAAATACTGACTCAATTTTGATTATGATGATTTCACACAATTTAAAATCCAAATAACAATTTAGCGACCGGTAGGTAAATCAGTCATTTTACTAATTCAAATTACTAAACTGTCAACGTAATTTGTTAAATTCTAATGGTATCAAAAGACGGGCAATAAGGCCGCGCTAGTACGTACCTAAGTACCCATGCATTAATCCGGTTTGTCATCAGCATAAGTACTAAGTAGTTTAATTTGGACCACTAATTTGGAGTTATTTTAATTGGGTTTTTACTTATTTTTGCTATTTCCCAAAAATTATGTAGTAAAGAAGTAGGAGGGTATAAGATTATAATGGGTTATTCCCATTATAATCTTATACCCTCCTTCCTCATCGAGCCCACCGGCCGGCCCACCGGTGGGCCATTGTGGTTTTAAGTTATTATATTAGTAGACTATTGACTTACGTGGTAGGTTCGTCCAAAAAGATGACCGGAGGGTTGTCCAGCAGCTCGACTGCGATAGAGAGCCGCTTCTTTTGACCACCTGATAAGTTTCCGCAGCGGGTTTCTTCCGTTCCGGACAGCCCTAGCTTTACAAGAACTTCTTTGATCTGTTAAAAAAGAAGAATTTTTATAAAATGAAAAAATAAAATTAACCTGATTTTTTATATTTTCATGCCATCAGAATCTGACCATATAAAATCAAAATGACTATTTACAGACTACTATGACAATTTACCGGTCGCTAAATTGACATAAATTTTGATAGAGTTCAGGGTCAGATTCTTATGGTATCAAAAGATAAACCATGACTCCGCTGAAATTCTTATTTCCCTAATGATAGAAAATGCATAAGTAATTGCTGAAAATGTCAAATCGAACTGAAATATAATAAATTATAAATAAATAGGCATCTATCATTAAGAAAATAATTCTAAGTGACCTTCAAAGCTCACACGTTTCACCTGTCAATATCCGCCTTAGCCAGTCTTAATTTTTTTACTATATTTAAGTTAGATGAAACGAAATTACTTAGATACAGGTATTTCTGGTTAAATTACTTATACCTGTGTTCTATTTTTAATAATGACAATGACGTAGTTAAAAAGTATTTGAATATTTATGATTTCAAATATAATTATTACTAACTGACAAACAACTTTTTGTAGCCAAGCATAGATTGTAAAGTAATAAAAATGGACTACTGCGAAAAAATCACTCACACTAATGGTTAGCTGGTAAATTGTAATTTAGACTGTCACTTGTCAGATTCTGACAGACGTCGATGGTACCACGAGATAGATAGATAAATCACAACCCCGCTGAGATTGTGTCGTTATAAGTTCACATAAGTTCACAGACCCTAAGGTAAAACAAACATACCTTTTTTGAAGTTATACTTCTAATGCGACTTCCAACATCCGAACAAACTTAGCAGCGCCATCTAGTTCGGATTTAGGCAACATGAGCTTAAAACCTTTTCTAACTTAATAAGTACTGCATATTGGTTACGTATATAAAAGTAAATACTAAATTAATTTCACATTAAACACAGCGAGAGTGAATGAGTGGCACTCGAAGTATAACTTTTTCCGCGCGAAGGGACTCCACGCACTGGTTTTTTTCTATACCCATACTACAAGTTTGTAGACCAGGGAAAGCAAAATTATCCTGGTTACAGCCAGGCAAACTAAGACCATAGAATATTTTTTTTATCTTGATTATGACACAAAAGTTGCCCCTGACACAGCCAGGTGTACTATGTAGGTAGACTATGAGCAGGGACCGTCCTTTTCGCCGGCCCTGAGAAAAGGATCATGACAAACAGACTAAAACATTGGTTATCCTATTACACATAGGGTTTTATTTTTTCTAGTTAAAATAGGTACGTAACCCTGAAAACACTTGGGCAAAAATAAGTTTGTCAGTAGGTACCTAATTATAATATTCGTAATCATTTTTTGAAAAACATGGCAAAAAGTACGATTTTGTCAACATATATAAACAATGGAGTTGCCCATAATCAAATTCAACATTGAAATAGTTCGTCGCGGTGAGATAAACATCATACAAATACTTTTTTATATTTGAATTTGAATTTTATAATATTACTAGCTGGCGCCCGCGGCTTTGCTCGCGTAGTAGCAGCATACAAGCAGTTTTGAATTTTTTCAAAATTCTGAAACACGTGTCGAGTCCATTTATTGGACGAATCTATGTACCAATTTTCAAGGATCTTCTATGTACGGTATATAAAAGAAACGCATTATTTGATTTAAATCTTTAACCCTAATTTTGGACCCTTTAGGGTGCGACTTTTCAAAATTCCTTTCTTAGTGCGCCCCTACACTATATAAGGAACCTACCCTCCAAATTTCATACCTCTAGGACTTGTAGTTTAGGCTGTGCGTTGATTCTATGTCAGCTTCAAAAGAGTTTTATATATATTGATGATGATGATGATGATGATGATGATTGATGATGATGATGATAATGGCCCCAAACACGAGATAGGTATAATACAATGTACAAGATAGGTATACCTAATAATAAATTTTTGTATTTGTATTTGAATACAATGTGTAGGACCATTAAGAATCATTTCGCTTGCGTTTTACAAGAAAAAACGGAGAAACGAAGGAAAATACTCGAACCTGCTAAGAAGTTTCCATGGAGCGCCTGACAAGGTAAAATGGACAGCAAGATATTCCAGATGGTCAGACTCGTTGTAGATTTCACACTCCACTATGTGAATAAGATGTGGACTGTGAGATCGCTCCAACAGAGACCAATGGAGACGCATCCCTAGACCGGATAGTACAACTCCTCATAAACACGTCTAATTTAATACCATGTCCGACTAAGAGGAAGAGGCCTAGGTCAGGTACCAAATTTACATACCGCACGTAAAAACCCAGCCGGGCAAAAACAATGTGATGAGTTGCCAAAAGTGGCATTTTCATATTTACGCATAAACTTAGTTGTATATATCGAAATACCAACAACCGCTAGGACCTTTGACACTAGGAACATACTTGTGTATCTAATTCAAAAACTGGCAAAGTTTGTTGAATGACGTAGGTACAGAGAAGGGTTCCGTACGGTAGTCATGTTAGTATGATGAGGCAGGAAACGTTCATACTTTTCCAAGATCTGTTTTATAAACCCGAATAGTAAGAAAACAATAAGGTTTTATTTCCTAGGATTTGTTGGCAATGGGTCCATTGTAGCACTTCAGGAACCCTAAATGGTAAACGTTGTCATATTATGGAAATCTTTTACCTTGTTGTTACGCCGTGTTTTGTCTCTTTCGATCGAATTTGAATCTGCTTGTCAATGAAAAAACAAAACACGGTGTAACTACTATAAGCTTAAATCGAGTTTATTAATAGCAGGGTTAGGGTTTCTAAACTACCTAAATAGCCTAGAAAAAAAGTGGATAAATAATACAGAATAATACTAAATTCCTTTTTCTATTGTCGCTCCGCGCTACGAAAAATTTAGTTTTTGATATAAAAGACATCAACGCACTGCATAAGTGCAAGTCGCATTTAATTTTACAATTCTTAAGGGTTTAGACATTCCAAAACTTTTTATTTTTGTTCTAGGTTAAGATTTTGAGCTATGAGCTAAGGTGAAAATTGTAAAGTTGATAAACAGGTATATTTAAGAGTTTCCACGGTTTTGTATTTCGACTGGCGATTAGCTAAATGGAGGTATCAATGCGATTTGGAAAGTTTATCGCGGCTGTACTTAGTTAAAAAACAAGAGGTTTCTCTGTGTTTTTATATTTGGGAACACCGCGAGATCTCAGTTTGGGGCAAACTATAGGTAACCTATCCGGCTTGTCCGGGCGAAATATACTATGTACTAATAATTAGTACATAGTATAGTAAGTAATAGTTATAACTTCGGTTATAGATTCAGAGTAACGAATTAAATCTATTTATACAATTTCGTTATTGCAAAGAATACATACAACGCTATCTTTTAACTCCTGGGTGATGGTATTCCCCAGCTTCATTTCAACTGCAAACTGCATCAGCTCACGCACGCTGAAGAGGTGGTTCAGGCGGTCATCTTGCAGGATGTAGCAGGACTTCTTCATGTATGCTCTTAGGGACTTCAATGTGCTGGACTTGTTCAGCTCACAGATCCGTTCACCGGCGCGGATAGTGCCGGTTAAGCCTTGTGTTCTGGCAAAGAAGTAATACAGTGTTATATTTTTCTACAGCCTTCATCTGGTTAAATTACTTTAGTGAATGTCATTTTATTACCCTTGACCATTGGCTGGTTTCTAAAAATTTGTAATGTATTTAGTTTGTTCAAAAATTATAGAAAAAAGTAGTTATTTTTCAGAATTCGCTGAAGAAATAAGTACTTGCCTTGCTTTTCTTAACATAAACGTGAACCTATCAATATTCTAGTTCAATTCATCCTTTCGTTAATATTATTATCAGTAATAACAAAGTACTTATTATTTTATGTACAAAAAAAATCTTACGAGAATCCTGTGAGGGCGTTGAGCAAGGAAGACTTGCCAGCGCCAGAAGGGCCCATGATGGCTGTGAGCTCACCAGATCTGAAGAGCCCAGACACATCTTTAAGAATGATTTTCTTTTCTGAAACAACCGATATCATTTTGAGCTCAGTACATAAGTAATTATGAAACGTACGTTCTATGTGGGTTACAAACAATACCTATAGTATGGTACCTATAGTCGACTATTTGTGAGTCGACTCGACTAAAAACTTTTGTGATGTTAAAAGAATCTTCGATATTTTTTGTGGAAATCAACAAAAACTGCCTGTATGGCTGATTACTCTGATTAGCCGATTCAGATTGTTGAATTAGATGCCTACAGTAATTTGACACTTATAGTTCTGGTTGGTGTGCCACAATGCGACACTATGGCGCCATACTTATGAACCTACTGTAGTATAGGTACTTATATAAAACTCTTTTGAAGCTGACAGAGAATCAACGCACAGCCTAAATCATAAGTCCTAGAGGTATGAAATTTGGTGGGTAGTATCCTTTTATAGTGTAGAGGTGCACTAAGAAAGGAATTTTGAAAAGTCGCACCCTAAAGGGTCAAGAACGCGAGCAACGCCGCGGGCGACGGCTAGTACTCTTTATGTAAATCTAACTGCAAACCCTCGTTTTGTTTTTGTAACGCATCTATCGATAGAACATTGATCAAAACGTATGTTTGGGTACTTGCCTATGACATAGCACAATTTTATTTTACACTAGCTTCCGCCCGTGACTTTTTCGCGTCTCGTTGGATCCCGTTGATTTTCCGGGATAAGAAGTAACCTAGGTTACGAACAATATAATAATATATTCTAAGTTTCATCCAAATCGGATCAGTAGTTTTGGCGTGAAAGAATAACAAACATCCAATACATTCAAACGTTCGCGTTTATAATATTAGTAGGATTACTTTTTATACTTGTTTTATGTTGTATAATGGAGTAGGTATTTTATTTACGGTTAATTGTATTACAATAAATAATCCATTACTATGTTGATTTATCCTTTCTTGTTTTATTTTTTGCACGTTTTTCAAAGATCTGGTTTCAAATAAATTTATTAAAATGCAGTCTTTTGAATTTAATGATGTCGTTTACTTTATAAATTTCCAGTTCTAAAGGTTTAAAAACATAATTTTAAATATATCCATGTTCTCATTAATTTTTCACACGATTTTCAGACTGAACTCAGACTTAAGACTGACGAAACTGTCATAGAAGCAGTTTCAAACCACTGCTGTCTCGTCCTAGAGTTCAGGATGGCTTTGTACAATTAGGTAGCTTCAAGTTTGCTATAGTAAGATAATAATAATATAAGTTGTAGAGGCACTAAGTGATGGAAGGAATGCATATTTAATGCATAATATGCATATTAGCAAATCACGTGTCTGTAATTTGTGTCAACTACTCGTACTAAGTATCATTTTGTTTACGATATTCTTATGGTTCACAAATGTCTAGCACGCCCATTATCGTCTTTTATATTATTAATTTTAATTTAGTATTAAACGGTGGTATAGTTCCCACTTCACAACTATCTAAAATAATTGACTTATTATATTTCCATTTATGGCAAGTCGTTGTGGAATAAGGGTTCACGTTATAACGTTCACGTCGTCGTCGTAAACGAGGTGATAGTAAATAAAAATAAATATTCTTGGACATTACACGCAACGCCTTCTAGCCCCAAACTAGTACTATGGAAACTAGATTGCTGTTGATTGAAATAGTGCTGCATTGTTGTTCAAAAGGACTTTAAAACGCACGTTTTTAGGCTATTTTTTTACGTATGGTTATAATGGTACGCCATACACCCATTTTTAACGATACATTCTTAAGCACCTACATAAAAAAAATCTCCTAGGGTCAGTTAGTGCGCTACCGAATTGGGATCATATGATACTTACCTATTTATAGAAAAAGAATTATTCCTTTGTATGCTGCAACTATCTACCGAGACTCCTGTAGGCATCATATGTTTTTTTTAAATAGAGCCTTTCTCTCTTTTAAATATTTCATAAGTTAGTAAGGGTATGGTTCTGTAGTAGCAATAAAGTAAGAGTTACAATAGCATAAAACAAGTAGGTATTAAATTTGAGAAAATAATACTAAATCAGTGTGGGTTTTGCGTATTTTCTGCCCTTCTAAAGACCCCGAGATAAAAACATAATTAGCAAAGTCGTTTTTGAGAACCGGATTTATAAAACACAGGAAATGACAAGTGAAAACCCAAAGTGGATATTTTTATTTTTTCTTAACTTTAACTTATTTGACCCCAAAGCGACCAAAAAGAATATATCACATTGCGGTAAAAAGATACCCTACCCTAAACCAATCGCGTTTCTGCCCGATAGTTAGTCTGAACCTTAAAAATACCAGGTACTTCAAAAATAATAAAAAAAATCTATTAAAATTACTACATATCGGAAAAGCTTTTTACTTCTATACTACACAAGTAATCCCGTGGTAACACCGTACACTACACAGACGACGTAGATGGATTTATTCAGTAGCAAAGTAAATGGTGCATTAAAAAAAAAAAAAAAAATATTGGTACAATAAGTAATATCAATCGGAAAAGAAACTTGCAACAATAACTTACTAAGGGTTTTCCGTTATTTTGTAAGCAAAGGTTTAGTATAGTTAGTACCATTCTCAGCATTATAATTAATCTATTGTTCAATTAAATTGTTTGTAATGTGTAATGATGATTGTAGTTGCTTAATTGAATAAAAACAATGCATGGAATAAATGAATCTTAACATAGTTTAATTTTCCGTTAAATTCGTGTTCCGTAGGTATACTTTGTTTTGCCTTGTTTTGCCGCTAAACTCTTTTTGACTTCATTTACTGATCAGTTTTGAGTGAATGAATGAATAATTTCACGAAAAAACGGGTTTTTCTAAAACTTCGTTGAAAGTCTTACATAATCACGTCTCAGTTTTAACTCGAGCCTAACTTTAGGCCGAGCCTAGCTCCGGCTAGGCCGCATCTAAATCCTCGAAAAATCCAAGATAAATGCGACAACATAATTAGACCGATTGTGTTTTTCACATTGTGATTATTAATATTATAATCTGTAACTTGATGTTATAAGCCGAAGATATGAGCTATATGCCTATGTGAAACATACGCAAAATATCGTTATTTTTAATAATACGCAAAATGCTATTTGTTTACATTTCGTTCTCATTGACATCACTCTACATGTAAGAGAACTATTCGAATATAAATAGCATCATAATACTGTAGAAATATGTTCGAACTAGATGTGATCTTGGTATAATAAATAAGTAACGTTTGTAATGTTGCGTTCACACTATGCCGCAGTCGGCAGGGACTTGGGCAGGGAAGTTGGCACGAGCATAGTGTGAACACGATAATGCCTCTGTCCCGGCTCCTGGCCCAAGTTCATGCCCTTGCTCTCTAATGAGAATAAAGGCGATGTTGCTGTGGCAGTAAGTCCGCGGCAATAATGACGGCAGCGGCATAGGCATAATGTGAACGCGGTATATGGGATCTGTGGTATGGGCAATTCATAGTTCGGACTTCGGAGCCTTCAGGGTGTGTGGGCGATGATTATTTTAGATCCTCAGCTTGGCGCGTTCGGGGCGGATGGAACGTTTAGTAATTTCTTACAACTAAGTACATACTTATCAATTTTATATTCAATGTTGAAACTAGATACGATGCAATGTAGTAAACGAAACTAGAAAAAAATGATTTTTCCTGTTTGTGACAAGTTTTTATATTGGTTCATAATAATTGCATAGATTGATAATTAACCTGCAGTACCTACTAAGTGATTATAAGTGGTTACCATTATGTCCATGGTACTTAACTTGTTATAAACAATCAGGGAGGTCAATTAGGTATACTTATTTTTTATCTATTATCATTTTGCATATTCAATTCAGCTCGTAGGTGTACCTATCTGCTTTGTAAGTTTTGTAACTACGAAACAAATTAATTAGAAATAAAAAGCTTCCACCATAGTGGACTGAAAAAAATTAAATGGACTACGACCTAACATTAAACTCGACTCTTGAAAAGGTCAAAATATCAGGAGGTAGATACTTAAACTAACAAAAACACGCATATCTTTTTATTGGATTGCTCTCGGAATAATTGCATGAATTAGCATTCCAATTATAAGTTACAAGTTTGACGGCGTTATGTGTCTGTCTGTTTATTTATGGCTTCTTAGCTCTGAAATCGGGATCCGATTTCATTGAGGTGTTTTGTCAGAAAGCTGGTTTATGTAGGATGATTCCAAGCTGATGTTTGGTGCAAAATCGGTGCAGCCGTTTCCAGGTCTTCAGGAATCTCATCGCATGTTTGAAGCGTTTAGTTCGTCTTAAAGTATTCAGATTTGATGGACCATACACCAAGGTCTGACGATGACCAGCATAAATTATGATAAAGAGAAGATTCTACGGAGAATTTTTGTTCGAGGGTTTTTACATTTTTGTAAATGAATGAACAATTCAATGCTGTACCTCTATCACGAACAAATCTGACAGTCGCCGCGTTACCGTATTCTAGTTATATTGCGCGTCAACGTCAGCTCGACTGCCAACCGTTGTAGTGTCATCGCGCAGTGTATCTCGGATACGCTAGCGTTACGATACGTTTGCGATTGTCACATTTATTCATGGTCAAGGCACTATTGAGTATGGGGTATATCTATAGTTCCTATTTCTACCTACATAAGCATCTTATCTAAGATTATATTAAGTTCTTAAAAGTGAGTGAATTTGTATTTCTTTCCTGAGAATAATAAACTTTCTCTGTGTGGGTGTTACTTTACTATCTATCATAAGTATGTATTTACAAAAAAAAGTATATAAGTAGTCTATCAGCAATCTAGTTCCCATAGTACAAGCTTTGCTTAGTTTGGGACTAATAAGCGTTGTCCGAGAATATTTATTTATTTATTCTCTAAGCCTAAATTTGTAGTAGTCGTAATAATACTGTGGCCATGATAATGGAAAAATTACAAATCATACTTTATAACCATGACAATAACCTTAATTGGTAAATTAGTTTCTAACGACGATGGCTAAAGTTTTGTATGATAGTCTTCGTTCTGATTGACATGCCAATGTTGACTAATCATTATACTTAATAGAAGAGCACGCAATCATGCTGTGATCAATTTTAGTCTGCAATTGTCTTATTTTTCAGTTTATAGTGCTTATACCTACTTGTAAAAAAATTAGAACATGCCTAATATATTGCATACTAACTTATTTACTAAACTGGATTCGATTATGTATTGATACAAAATTATTATGAATTAATTGCAGGTAACTCAAGGTTAGCAGAACATTATTATAATTATTCATAAACTAAATTACTGTCTTGTTTTAGCAAAGATTATAAAAACGCGAATAGGTGGTTTGGTTGCCTATTATAGTTTGGGAACTCATATAATTAGGTAGGTATCTAGAAGCTTATTATATGATTATAATAAAATGGTTTGTATTTTTTTTTTGCTAGCAATTACGATGAACTAAGCACTTATGGGATTTTATACATGATACAAAATACTCTTTAAAAAAAGTTAAGGTCAGACCGTATTTGCACGGCACTGAACGTCAGAATATTCATTCCTTCACAGACCTTTACATCCATCACCATCCTTTTTTTCTCTCAATTTGTATAAAGAAATGAAATATCCAAGAATATTTAATTTTGTTATTATAATAAAATTATGTAAGTAGATTGAGTAGGTATATATTTATTGCATTGCCAATTGAACCGTGGTAAGAAAGGTGTGTGACTCTATAATGTATTCAAGACAGACAAAACGTTGGCATTTTGCCCCCAGCATACCTAAAAAGAAACGAATGATTGAAATATGACGATGTGATTATAGGTGTATTTATCACCTAACACCTTCTTAAAATGGCTTATTAGCCATGTCTGTAGTAGTTTTAATAACAAACCAAATGGATTAAATGTTGGTAAAAGGGTAATTCTTGTGTTAGTAGGTATGTTAGGTACCTACTAACCTACGCCACAGACCTACGTCTTGCATTTAGTATGGAACAGCAGATTTTTTTTTTACACTAACTCTAAAAGATACGTCATTGCCCCGTAGAAGAATACTCAAAAATGAGCTCATACTTACGCGGTTCGAGAAAATACATACATTATACCGCGTTCACACTATGCCATTGCCGCTGCCGGCATTCAAGCCGCGGACTTATTGCCACAGCAACATCGCCTTTATTCTCACCAAGGAGCTAGGGCATGAACTTGGCGATGTTGCTGTGGCAATAATTCCGGAATTAATCGCGGCATTCATGCCGGCAGTGGCATGGGCATAGTGTGCACGCGCTATTACGTACCTAGTTTATTAGCTGTTTGTAGACAGTGACGCGCGTGAACGCGGCACAAAAACTGCTGAAACAAAGCTTCAGCAAAAAGCAAAAAATATGAGACGTCCTCACCTTGCGTAATTTAGTTAGAGAGGAAGTTTATTTAATTTATAATGGGTAAATTAGGAATTTGCAGAAATTAGCTAAAGTATTTCAACCATAACCCATCTTGTAATATGAGTAGGTACCTACTTAATAATCTGGTAATCATTTCACGCGCTAAACTCAACAAATGAAACTAAAACCTCAGAATATTGAAATCTAAGACGAGAACATAGACCAAAAATAAAACTACGGAGACTTCGATAGAACTCTATAGTTTTATTTGAAAATATTTTTTGTTCAATATTGGCTCTTAAATGTATTTGAAGCGTATCACCAATTTTAATAGCATTTTAATTAACCTGAGCTAATCTAGAGCTACTAGGTATTTCCAAAATTGTTGTCTGTTGTATTAATGCAGCCAGCTTTAACCCATTATTTAGAGCTTTTTAACCTTATTACGCAATCTTTGACAAAAAAAAAAATCTCAAGAAAATAAAAACATACCTACCTACAAAATAATGATGAAGATGAATTTACTTTACAAATGCATAGATCAAGTCAATCTAAAAAGCTTATAAGTCAGTACAGTCTTACAGTAACGATGAAAAAATAACACATTTGCTGCTCCATTAACTATATCGGTACTTTCTTTGTTTATTCAAATTCCAAAATGAAAACCGGCAAGACGTGAAAAGTCACTAAATACATGCTAAATACTGACAGGTACAAATTGGTGTACCTACTATTGTTATGTAAATCATAAAAACCAATTTTAAAATCGCATACATTGATATCCAGTTTGTACCCTGGTCTTCACGGTTCAAATTTAAACAAGAAATGTACAGTCGATGGGAGAATACAATTGAATAAAATTATCTGATGGAACAGTACTGAGGTATACTTATAAAAAATCTTTGGCTAAAAGTTTGGAGTGGTCTTATTAGACCGTATTTAAAAGATATACCTATTAAAATGATACGAGTAGAAGAAGTACCTTTGCATTGGTTACGCCTTGTCGTAAAATAGATACAATTTCATATTATTATGCTGTGTACCTGTAGGTATCGTTGTAGGATGGTGTTGATTGTTATAGGTAGAGGCCTCGACAATAAAAGATGTTTACACAAATGACACTGCCTTTGTAAATAATAAATCATTGAACAGTTTCATGACAGCTCACAGGTTTGTAGCGGTATGTATATATTGATCGATTCCGTTTAGTGACGCAAGTGTATATAGTTTATCTAACACTTAGTTATACCAGGAAATATAATGCAAAATATTTGCTTTTGTTGCTATAAAGGACCATAGAATAGAGACTAGAGAGCCCTCTTAGCTAATGGTTTAAAACTATATAGAATAACAGTTTACCGAATGCAACCAAGATGAGTCCGCTCGATGAAAAAAATAATAGCTAATTTACACGATGACTCGTTTACGCTTATCTTCGACTATTTATCACTTGTTTGGTTGGTAGTAGAAAAAAAACAATGGAAAATCTACGATGTCCCGGTCGAAAATTGGATGCTACTTATATTGGCATTATAAATGCTAGTCAAAGTTGAATTATCGGCAACAGGCAATGTCAAAGCGCGACCCTGCGATGTGACCCTAATCGATAAGCAAATACTTAAATAATAGTCCTACGTGATAATCGCTACACGTGATACTCGGATAGGTAATTAGTATTATAGAGGTTGTCCTCACAGCTCATTAGGTCGCATAATTCTGACTTCTACACTGTGGGTTCGACACTCAGCCCCATTCTAGAAATCTAGAGTAGAAAATGACAATTTGTAGGAATATCTCGTTCAGAAAATTTAAATTTCATAAAAAAAATTAATTAAGTAGTTTTATGCAACGCAATGTGCAGGTCGCAATTGGATGAGACCAACACAGGACCGGGGAAAGTGGCGGAAACAAAGGGAGGCCTATGCCCAGCTGTGGGTTAAGTCGGGCTGCGGATGATGATGAATGATCCTCTAGCGATTGAATAATGTCAACTTGGCTAGGGCCTTGTGAATCTGTGTTTAGAAATATTTGTTTTAGACAATTTATATGATAAAATATTTTCCGTTCGTCTCGTTGCCATGTCTTTTATATGTAACTTGTAGTATACCTATGATTGCAATCAGTGTTGTTTGTTATTTATTAGAAATAGATCAATTTCAATATCTGTTATTTATTCAAAGATTTGGTAAGGCAGGTGTCTCCATCGAGTGTCTTATAACCATTGAGGAGACACTCGATGGTTAAATTCCCAAGTGGTAACTTGAGACGAGTGTTCTATGACATATCTTGAGCTTTGCACGGAAAATTGTGACATTTTGTTCTATGAATTTTATGTAATGTTTACTTAATTTTTTCTCAATCTTTGTCCAAATACTCGCCGAATATGTTGGGTACCAGTGACCAGCATTTCATAAGCAGTCAATAAACAGGTGATGTAATTTGCGACACTATCGAATTCTTGCCATTATCTAGACAATACGAACCTCGTGGGTGCTCCCGTAACAGTAGGTATCGGTAGGTACATAATAAATAATGTGATAAGTATCGGGACTAAACACAGAAGAACCAGACTAAATAATCAAACAATTGGTCGTTCATAAAAACATGTTTTGGTGTAAAGTAAAGTAAAGAAGACGAACTTTGTAAGACTTGGCGACCGAAACTCTTTTGTATGAAGTTATTATTTTAAGTATCTACTTGATGACATGATTATTGCATCGTCATGTCGGTCCGAAATAATGAAAACCATGAAAATAAATCTTTTTACCTAAGTATTATTGATTTTTTATTTACTATTTATAATAATAATTATAAAAGTTACGCAAGTATCTCAAGATTAAAATAAAGCAAAATATAAGTAGGTAACTTTCTTTAGTGTACATAATTTATCAATATTTCTCCCTTTATTATTAAGTATCTACCTTAAAAAGACTTCTAAGCAAATCAATATTTTTCAATTATCAGAAAACAAAACATACGTATTGATATTAAAAAAAATTAAAATAAAAGAAAATATCGTAAAAAAGGATAACCATTAGTAATGGAACTCATTAACTCATTTACTTACCTATCTCTGTAAGTAATTTGTATATTCGAGTAGGTAAAAGCATGTACTTAGATAACATGAACATGAACGTCTGGATAAGAATGTGTAAAAAAAATACCTACTTATAAAATAGGTTAAGAAAATATTGTAAGCTTACATAACCCTGGTTGATAACCCTCAGTCTAGCTAGATAATTTATTTTCCCACTAACTTCCAGAGGTTATATAAATAGAAGTTTACAAAATATCAAAGAATTTAAGATGAAAAAAGTACTTAATTAAAAAGAGACAAAGAAATATCAAAATGTACTACCTAAGTATATGTCTTATTTTACATTATTTTCGTATATCTTGTTGAAGACTACCATCGCAAGAAACCGCCGGATAAACAGGGCCAAAAAATTTTCCCTCCGGAAATCTATATGGCAGGCCTAGGTTCAGCAGTGGCCTCTACAAAATACTTATATAATGACGATTATTTTGTATATACCTGTCCGTTACGCCAATAGGTACCTAATAGATAGCTCTTGTGGTGCATTTACAGGTTACGAAAGACGATTGATTTCGGGTTTTTGTCGCATCCATAAAATTATCAGCAAATATTACTTCCACATCTAGATTTTGAGTACCGATACTTTTTGCACGACACTTGCTTGTTTGACACAATGTAATTTTAGGTTATTTATATTTATGTGCTAAAATCATCGAATTATAATCGTAACTTATTAAGCAAATAAAGAATATTGTGAGTAGATAAGAACGTGAGTAAAAAGTTATACTAGCTACATGGAAGTCTATGGTCTACATAATAAACGTATGTAGAAGAAGTCTTTACCCATAGCTTACTGATAGAAGCTCATGGAACATGATAATCTTAACGATTCCCAAAACCAGATTCCCGGGAATAAGTATTATATAATACTTAGGTACTATTCTAACGAGTAGGTAGATATTACTCACACTATCTCGAACGTCCTAATTAATCACTTGGTCAACAGTCATGCAACACAGTTTAGTTCTAAAATTGATTAAGTACCTACTTACAGACTCTTTTTTATATTTTCCTCTGCAGTATTTTGAGGTACAATGATGCTCTCTTTTTATCTTACTTTGGCATTTTGGCTTGCACTAAATCTAAGATTTTGATTCAAAGCAGCCTTTCAATGATCTAAATACAATAGTGTAAAAAATCATTGATCAAGAAGGGGTTCAGCTCAGTACACAGATAGGTAGTTAATAAAGAGGATGGTACAAAACTGTCACGATGATACTACAGGCTCGTTCTCAAAATATTTTTTTTAAAAACGCAATTTAAAACGCTAATGAAGGTACTTAGTACATTTGGGATTAGGATAGTACGCAAGTCGCAGTAGCAAGCATTATCGCAAGTCAACAAAATGTACTAAAACTCAGATAACGTTCCATCAATAGAACTAGCAATGTAACTAGGTAGTAGGAATAAACCTAGCGAAACCACTGTATACAATATATGGGATCCCCACCCACATATAAAACGAATATGGGGTAGTAGGTTAGTTGTGTATCTCTGTTATCTATTAACGGTTTAAAACTTGCATATTTTGTAGTACGCGTGTTTCACGAACTTATTATAAATTGTTATTATATATCGGATTGTTTTTAATTTAATGTGTCTTAAGGTAATACGCGTGGGGTTGCATACTTTGTAAAATTTTATTTACTAGGTACCTTTCTGGATACAATTTTTCCAATAGTTATTTAGATAAAGCAAAATCTTTCAAGACAAGTGCAAGACCACTTTTTTTAAATAAATGTTGAGGGTAACTTACTGCGAGAAGAGAATCCTTCCGATACTGACATGCAGATGTTTGTGAACTCGATGTCTACAGAAGACTTCGCCGGAAGGTTTACTTCCAGAATCCGACATTCACTTGCATCCGCTTCCTTGCTGCCAAGCTTGTGGCGCAGGATGTACTTCGCTACTTTCGACATTGTTCACTTCACAATTAATTAAAAACAAACCTCGATCAGAATAGCATTGCCACAAAAATGCAACTCAAGATAACCAATCAAAATTATTCAAGATACTGAAGGGATTGCACTTGATTATGTAATCTTTTTTATCATTGTTATTGTTTATTTTTATTTCATAACTCAAGTTGGTTCAGCCGTGTCGTGCGCTTCCGCCCGTGGTCGTTTACTGACTGAGGGCGCGAGGGCGCATTCTTATTTTTATCCAAGCATAATTTAACAGAAATACAAGTTTGATGGGTTTTTATTGATAAACGCCCGAATACCGAAAAGCTACTCAGCTAATTAACTTAGCCAAAAATAGTTAGATACCTAACTAGCCGTGCAGCATGGCGCGGCGCGCTGCTTGCAATTTCGAAATTCGTTTGAAACATCGCGCTTGTCCCTAACAATGTCAAAAATTTGTAAAAATTGAAGGTAGCTTGATTATAAAAAACCCTTAGAAGAATCATCCAAACCATCTTGCTCTTTTTGGCTAGTGAAACATTCCAAGCGCCAAGTTTCTGATGGAAATTTTTTTTCATATACCTACATACTACTAAAAACCACATTCATAATATTTTTTCATACACACCTTTTGAAGATAAAACCTCAGTGTGAATGTAATATATTTTCTAAAGCCAAGAAATGTATTTATCACCTGCCGTCTAGACACGTTTTGCTAAAATAATTTATTGTGGGAACGTGGCCCTTTTATGTACCTTATTTACCAACCTTTTGTTTTAGTTCCGATACTTTATAAAAACGGATGTGAACGCAATGAATTCAATGTGAATTCAATCCGCTGTCTGTTGTTGGTCTTTCTGAGGCCTGTAGGCACTTCCTAAAGCAGCCATACTAAGTAGGTAAGCTAGAAGGTGAAACATTGAATTTCAATATCAAGGTTTAGATATAAATAAACAAACTGTATTATAGATGAGTAGGTAATAAAGTATAAAACATAGATATTGTAAACGACATATGAAAAAAATATTATCACATCGAGTGAGGAAATATACACCTAAACAACTCAGGTAGTTTAGGTGTTTACATAATATAATCAAAAAATATTTATTATTTAGCAAAAAATAAAATAACATAAATTAAAATATAGGTGAACTTCAAGAAGAAATCAAATAAAAATTGAGAATGACACAACGATTACGATTAGTTCCGTCATTAAAATTCCTACAAACGAGATTCGGTACGTATAAAAACTAATATACCTACAATATGAACAAGCTGCTATATAGGTACTGCATCCAACTTACGCCAGGGTTTATTTTGTACTTGAAACACTATTTACAAGAATTTTACTGCCTTTACAGGGAGTAAAATTCTAGTTAATAATTTGATGAAAATTCGTAACAAAATATTTCTCAGAATATAAAAATCAGAGTACCTTCCTACACCTGCCGAGAATGCCTAAAACGCTGTGAAGTTTGTTTGGATAGGTTGTTGAATCACGACAACAACGACGAAAGTTTGTCTGTAAAGTTGCGTTGCCAGCTGCCGAGTTGCGTCCCCTCCCAGTCATTCAGATCAGGCTTAGTTTAGCGGCGTAGTACACCTTTACTGCTCCGTGGCTTTACCTTCACTCATTTACAGTATTTACAGCAGGTAGCACTTATGCGAAAATAATCCTCCATAAACAGCCTCGTAGGTATGCTTGAAAATTTTTTAACTTCTCTTCTTGAGTTTTTTTTTATATTATTTTTTATGGTAAAAGTAATTGAACAAGCTGATAGCTCACCTGATGTAAAGTGGTAACTTCTGCCTATAACAATGCATTACCTTACAGAGCAAGTCCAATGAGGACGTGCCCTGTGAGGCAAAAGTCTGTATTATACTTATACATACTCGTAGTTATAATAATATCATAGGATTTGCTAATCTGAGTATAGAAACATAAGTACGAGTAAATCTATCAAAAGTTGCAAGAACCGAAAACATTTTGCACTGCGATTAAATATCAAAAAAGGAGGTGGTATGAGCTGGAGTCCTACAGTGTGGCCTTGTAGCTCAAGCCTCAAGCCGTTTGTTAATTCGTCCAAGTCCGAGACTCCAAACCTATTGATCCAGATTATGTCTTTCCTAAATAAGCTTTTTTTAATTACTCTAAGTGGCTGTAAACATAAATTAAAAAGTCAGTAACCATCTAACTTATTGTATTTTCAATTATTTTATAGTTTTGAGAATAAGAAAATGTATATAGGTTTCTAACTTACTTTATGCAACACTTATGTACTGTTCTAGCGCGTAGCACTTCTATGTCAATGTCAGCCTCCTTCACAAGTAAAGGCTTCTTCAAGAATTATGCCCGTCATGAAACGTAAAAATAGACAGACAAGCATTTATTTGCTTAGAAGGTGACACGAAAAGTACACAAAACAAAACTAACAACACAAAAGAAACAAAAGAAGAAAAAAAAAAGAGATAAGTAGCAGCAGCGAAAAGGGAGCGTATGCCTCACCATCCAAAGGTAGTTAAAATGGTGAAACATCTTTACTGCCTCTGCTATGCACTACCTCACAGCATCATGAATAGACCTGAGTAAGGAGTAGGTATTTGCAATTTTGCATGCAATGGGTCACGTGTAGAAGATATTGCTCTACAATAACAAACTAGTTAGTACTAATTTATTACAATATCTGTACTTACTATGGTAATATTGTAAAACGCAACAAACACTACTTCAATAGCTATTATAACTCTAGCCACAGATCACATAATACTATATACTAGTACTCAAACCTAAGTAGATAACGACATGACAGCTGCAGCGATAATGGCCGTGAAGGTCAGCGCTTTAGATCGATATTTTAGCATCGGTATTAATTATCGATATTTATCGACAGAGGTGAGTTTTCCGTAATTACCGGTACTTATACTTACTTCGGTTCTACTTAGTAATACAGAATAATATCTGAGGTAATAAACTAAGTAGTTACACGATAAGTACATCTTCACTTCGCCATGAAATGAACACGTACTTATTACAAAAAATATAAATAAAATAATAAGTAAAAAATAATAATGGAACGCAGTGTTCTCGGCCTAAAACGCATCGACCGGGTGCGGAATACAATGCTGCGTTCGATGACTAGCATTGCCGACGTAGGCAGAAAATCAGCAAAGCTCAAGTGGGAGTGGGCGGGCCACGTATGTCGGATGCAACCTGAGAAGTGGGCGAAAATCGTCACTCCTTGGGTGCCTGAGAACGGGAGGCGACGACCGGGCCGGCCGAGAAGACGTTGGCGGGACGATCTCGACGTTCACATGAGGGAGTGGTGGAACAACGCCAACGACCGGGACCAGTGGAAAACTTTGGGGAGACCTTTGCCCAGCAGTGGGACACAATAGGTTAAATAAAAAAATAAATAAAAAAAAAAAAACTTACAAATGTTTTAAACAGCACAGAGCTACGATTATTTATCTGGCAAGCAAACTATTTAGTTTCACACGCGTGCATTCCGTTTTAAAATCGGTTGTGCCTTGCTAAGTTTAGCAGCAATACACACCAAACAATGCTTAAATATATTCAAAATCGTTACAAATTTATCGACCTAGTTATAGCTAAATATGGAATATTTCTTATCATAAAACAAACTACACATTTATCATATTACTTAATATCACGAACAATTTCGTTTCTTAAAAATACCTGGGCAGGCGCAAATACTTCCAGAGCAAAGCAGTAAATGTGAATACGGACCTTATACTTAGTAGCATTTAATTCTTCTTCTTCTTCTTCTCTTCTATAGGGCCTCTGTACTTCATTTCGACAGACAATTATTATTTAAATTGGCAGATTTTTTATCACTTGAATTTTGACACACAACTTGACACATGCACAAGGGTGCGCGTTGATGTCTTTTACATGAAGATAACCACCTGGGTAGATTGAGGCAATAGTATGCATATTATATCAATGTCTGGGTGCTAAATAATAATGTTTTTAGCATTAAATTCTTAAGCATACTAGTCGTTACACTTTAAAGACATAAAATAATTTACATGGTTTTTTTTTCTTAAATTCTTAAATTCTTTATTGCACACAGAAACATATAAACAAACAAGTTAAAACTAAAGATATGTACAAAGGCGAGCTTAACCCTAATAAGAGTTTTCTTCCAGAGTTTTCTTCCATAAGAGTTTTCTTGTTTTCTTTTTTATGATTAAAGTAATGGAACAAGCTGATAGCTCACCTGATGTTAAGTGGTAACTTCTGCCTATAACAATGCATTACCTCACAGAGCAAGTCCAATGAGGACGTGCCCTGTAAGGCAATGCACTGCGACCATCACTCTGAGACGTAAAGATCTTGAAGTCTTAAAAATATATTATTATAATGATGATGGTATAAAGGTAGATGAGATTACGGTCTTCTTTAAGACTCGAAGAGACAATGCGGTAAGGTTTAGGAATTAATGCAAGGAAATGTTTCTTTTACATGTACCTAGGTAACACTACCAGCCCTGTGTCTCGTTTATTGGGGCATAGGTAAAAAGTGGCCCCTGAATCATGTTAATTTAGATGCAAAGGCCTGGGTAAAATATTTGCTATCAAATTTTTGAGAGACAATAATTTAATACGATTGTTGCTATACAATGCACTTAATAAACTTATTTACAGTCGTTTCTTCTAAATGTATGAGATTTGCACCCGAATACTGAAACGTCACTAAAAATTTAAACACTACATGCCTTGTCTTTTTATGACAATAATTTAATTATGCATTTAACGTTGAAGTAACGTTACAGTATTAGGGCGAGACACCTTTTCTAAGGCCTCCTTTATTTTTTTTCTCTTGCCACTGACACATATCATATAATATTCCGCTGATATTTTACCAACGCCTTGTTAAAATGCTTAGTGAAACAGCTGGTTTGATATGATACATTTTGCAGGCACACTACACAGCTAACAATAATGGACTAAACACAAGTCATAAGTCATAACCGTTCTTCTAGCCAATTTGACATTCTAATCGGTAGATAATAGAAAACGTCAATATAATGGTCACGTGACTTAGGGGTTCACAAATGTCATTTCCATATATTTTGATTCGCTTTGATTCGTATATTCTCTAGTGGTTGCAGAATTTCAACTTGTCTAGAGCCCCCACTGACATCATCAAAGTAGTGATGGAAAGATTTTTTACGTAGAGATTATTTCGTAGCAGCTCTACGATTACGTAGCCCTGCTACGGCTACCTTGATTTTATTAAACTTACCAATTTATATCATCAGTCAATAAATCATGATTTGCATTTGTGAAATGCCTCATAACCTATGAAGTATTTTACACTTTACAATCGGACGAGCTCTTGTTGCACTAGGTTGCTACTTCTCATAATAAAAATTTGTCAATTATTATTTAATATTATTTATTATTCATATTATTTCAGCGCTAGAGAAAATAATACAGAACATTAGTGATAAACAGTATTTTATGAGGTCACATAAGAAGACTATCTTGTATTTACTTTAAAATTAGTAATATTATTACTTCGACAATAATATTTTAAAAACATTTCGGCTATCGTGTTATAATTAGGTACTTTTGTCATAATTAGCTGCGAGAAATGAGTGACAGGCAACTGACAACCTTTGTCTGAACATGTAAACAATACCCTTTGTAACGTTGACCGCACACATGCGCGCGCCGCCCCAACTCAATCTACAAATTAACAAATACGAATACAGTGCAATTATTTACCGAATGCGGACAAAGAGTTCCGATAGTCCAGTTCGCGCCGAGTCGAGCGGAGGCGCGCGCGCATTTACACCCACAAGGCAGCAGTGCGCACGCGCGAAACTAACACTCGTAACAGTGAACGAACTCTACCAACATGATGCTCGCAGGTGCCCAGATTGTTGACAATGGCAGTGTTACATACAGCCAGAACCCAGTACACCAAGAGGTCCCAAAAACAGTGGCCCTTGCCGTTCCAGCTGCACCAGAGCCAGCGTCGTCCACGCAGGGGCTCTCCAGAGTGCCCACCATCGCCCCTGTAGACATAAGCTTCTCCAACATCACCTGCACCGTCAAATTAGGAATTAATAAAGGTACTGTCTATTTTCAGCAAAATCGGCAAACTTATTTGGCACCTTCCATTGAGAGTTTAAAATGCGTGCTAAACTAAAAAATTGTCAAGCTAAATATATCTTTAGCCAGCAAAACGAACATCTGACCCAGTTTTGAGCATGTGTCAAGAGGTTCATAAGCTATCGCGTAAATAGGAAAATACGTTTTACAGCAATAAATAAGTATTTATTAAGTTGTTTGTTATCTTACTACGCTTCGTACAGAGGTGCTTGCTCTCTATTGTTGGTAGATACTAGATAGGTATACCTACCTACCTACTCTGATGATGACATCTTTTATTTGGACTTCTTCTTCTTCTATTTATGGCCTCTGCACGGAAAAAAAAGATGTCTTAGATCAAGACAATATCGACTTGGTCAAGACAAATGTAGACTCATATATGGGGAACACTATATATTCTTGAACAGAGCAAATTATTGTCTCAGTTTTATTGTCTTCGCATAAGACATTCGATTTTGAAACAAGAATTCTGAAATTTCGTTTGAAGAATGTACGCTATTTTAGTTAAAGAATTTTACTGTTTTAATATTTTTTTGTTTTTTTGCTGCAGAATTATTACCGTTTCGTACCGAGACAATATTATCTTAAGCAAAGCCTCTACTATTCTTAACTGAAGAGTTCTTTGTGTTGAGTCAAGAATTGTTTGTTTCCTACTAAACCTGTATAATCTTAGTTGAAACCTTTACTAGTCTTAACTGAAGAACTATTTGTATTGAATCAAGAATTGTTTGTTTTCTACGCAGACAATTTAATGTTAGGTAAAGCCTCTAATATTTTTAACTGAAGAGTTCTTTGTGTTGAGTCAAGTATCGTTTGTTTTCTACTAAAACAATATAATCTTAGGTGAAGCCTCTACTGTTTTTAACTGAAGAGCTATTTGTGTTGAGTCAAGTCTAGTTTTTTTCCTATTAAAACAATTAAATGTTAGGTGAAGCCTTTACTATTCTTAACTGAAGAGTTATTTGTGTTGGGACAAGTATCGTTTGTTTCCTACTAAAACCATATAATCTTAGGTGAAGCCTATACTATTCTTAACTGAAGAGATATTTGTGTTGATGCAAAACTCGTTTGTTTTCTATTAAAACAATATATTCTTAGGTAAAGCCCCTACTATTCTTAACTGAAGAGCTATTTGTGTTAAGACAAGACTAGTTTGTTTCCTATTAAAACAATTAAATGTTAGGTGAAGCCTTTACTATTCTTAACTGAAGAGCTATTTGTGTTGGGACAAGTATCGTTTGTTTCCTACTAAAACCATTATTATCTTAGGTGAAGCCTTTACTGTTCTTAACTGAAGTGCTATTCGTCTTGAGTCAAGTCTTGTTTGTTTCCTACCTAAACAATATTATCTTAGGTGAAGCCTATACTATTCTTAACTGAAGAGATATTTGTGTTGAAACAAAACTCGTTTGTTTTCTATTAAAACAATATATTCTTAGGTAAAGCCTCTACTATTCTTAGCTGAAGAGATATTTGTGTTGAGACAAGACTAGTTTGTATTCTATTAAAACAATGTAATCTTAGGTGAAGCCTCTCCTATTCTTAGCTAAAAGATATTCGATTGATTTTAAAAACCAATCCGCCTTCAGCTAAGAATAGGAGAGGTTTCCCGTAAAATTATATTATTTTACGGGAAACCGCTTCTATTCTTTAAAATAAATCGAATATCTTTTAGATGAGAATAGGAGAGGCTTCTCCACCTAAGATTAAATTGTTTTAATAGAAAACCAACTAGTCTTGTCTCAACACATATCTCTTCAGCTAAAAATAGTAGAGGCTTTACCTAAGAACATATTGTTTTAATATATTGTAAAATTATATTATTTTAATGTAAAACATACAAGTGTTGCCTCAAAACGTCTAAGGTTCTGGAAGCGTCACGTAAATTAAATACAATGATTTTTATGAAATATTTATATTTTTATTAATTAAATAATATAACAAAATGTCTGCAATGCACATCACATTATAAAAAAAATCTTCATATGAAATTAGAATAATTACCTAGGTAGCTACATACAAAGCAAAATTAACCTAAAAATACTCTACTATTAGAAATTAGTATCAAATTAAAACTGAGAATGAAAACGTAGAGCTTACTATGTTATTATTAAGGATATTTATATAAATAAGATTTTTTTATAGTCTTATGATAAGAGAAAGGTTGAAAATGCTTGGTGGCATGTATTGCATCTAGTAAGGGCTGGAGTAGGGCGTGCATTTTTAGACTGAAAGATTTCTACTTATATAATAATACCTAATCTAATGTTCCTTTCTCTTATCATAAGACTATAAAAAAATCCTTAATAAAAACATGGTAAGCTCTATGTTTTTATTCTCAGTTTTAATTAGATATTAACTTCTGATAGTAGAGTATTTTTACTATCTTACTTTTGCTTTTAATGTAGCTACGTATGTATTCATTCTAATTTCGTATAATGTAAAGATTTAAAAAAAAAGTAAAAACCAACCGTCATCAACTAACTATTCCATTAATATAATGGACTAAGCCTGCCACCTCTTCATTTGCATGTGGTTTTTTTATGTCCTCAATATTTGCAATGAATTCCTTCCATAGTAGGTGAAATTTATTGGCTCTTCCAGGATGTAATGCGACGAAGTCTCATTGAATCTAAAAATTAAAAAGTTTATTTTACATTACTTACCTATCCAGAAACATTTGATAAATTTGACTTTACTCAATTATAATTAATTGATTCAGGCATGACTTTGCGAAATCCCATTATCAAATATAAATTAACTGAAATAAATATATACCTAGTACTAATCCGCTAATATATTACAACTTACAAACACATTCCTACATTCCATATATTTAGACTGCTAAACACATACCTAACCTTCTGTAGTCGGGTAAAAGAGAGTTGTTAACTTACCAACACATCGCTTCTGACATCATTTAATATGGGCCAATTTTCTATTAATGCTTCCACGGTTTCATATTGTAGCAGCTGGCGTAAGTTATATGTAGCCTTCCACTTGGTAATGACATCCTCCCATGGCTCAGAATTTATTTTGAGTCATACAACATCATCTTTGTGCAACTCTGAAATAAACAAACATTGAATGTTTAAAACATCCCTCTTCTCAGCTGGTCAGTTTTTTTACATAGCAAGAGGCAAATGAATAGAGTAGGTACTTACTGATTTACAACACGTGTAAAAGTACGCCTACAGATGACATCTGTGAGATTATTTCGATGTTTGGCTGTCAGCTGTTTATGCGTCTCATAATATTTGAGAATGTTATTCCCAGAAGGTGATGTTGAAAGTAGAGTTTTTAAATCAAACTCTGGAAATTGTGGTTGACATCCAATTATTTCCAGCAGTATGTTGTCTTCCAAATTCGATTCAATTTCGCTGATTTCAGTTTCTGTGTTTTGAGAGCAACCGGGCACAGAAGTGATGGTTGATGTTTTACTCTAAAAAGTAAAATAAATATTTTATTATAAATAAATAAATAAATAAATAAATAAATATAAAATTAGTTTATTGCAGGCACGGTAGGTAACAAAAAATTGTATACACAGACCCATATCACATAAAATTAAATCGAAATAAAAGAAATGGACTTAAAATTAAAAATAAGAACACATAAATATCAAACAAGAACACCAGTAGAAATCTACCGGTTGGTCATTTCTTGTTATTGTCCAAATGGACAGAGATCCAGTGCCTGAATATGGGATTGGCCAGATAGTCGGACACCGCCACCAGGATAGTGTTGTTGGAGCGACTCAACCGATTCCAGAATGCCGCTATACGAGTTCGTATTATAGCAAAGAAATCAGGTACTCCCGCCTCAGAGAACATGCTCGACGCGCTGCAGTATCTTGGCAATCTCATAAGAGCCCTGTAAGCATTATTGTACTGGACCCTTATGGTACTGAAGGATTTTCGTGTGTAGTTAAACCACAGTTGACATGTGTACATACCCATACAGTATGCCTTAAACAACGTGTTCTTTACGTCCGCACTGCAGTTAGCAAAGCGGCGTGCGAGCATGTTAGCCCTGACCGCGAGAGCTCTCCTCTCCCTCTCTATATCATCATCATCCTTTAATGATTCCGTCAGCACGTGCCCTAGGTACCTGAACTGCTTGACCATTTTAATGGTTGTGCCTCCCAGCTGTACCTTCGGCACTCTCTCCGGACCTCGTCCTGACCTGAATATCATCATTTCGGTTTTTGTTACGTTATACTTTAACCCATGAGAAATCGCATATTTCTCACAGATTAATAGTAACTTTTTTAAACCCTTGACCGAAGGGCTGAGAAGCACCATGTCATCAGCGTAACTTAAATTGTTAACGCTGACGTTGCCCAACTGACAACCTACCCTAGCCTCTCTCAGCCCCCCTATCAGATCGTTTACATAAATATTAAACAGGTCAGGAGAAGTCAACCCCCCTTGACGAACACCGCATTCTAGCCTATAATCACTAGAAGTCGTGTCGCCCCACCTAACATTATTCACTTGATTACCGTACCAGTATCTCAACAGGTCCACCACATGATTTGGCACTTGCGCGTCCGACAATTTGGCCCAGAGAACGTCATAGTTCACTAGGTCAAATGCACGGCTTAAGTCTAAGAAACAAGCATAGACAGAAGTATCCTGTGATGTATAATAATTCACAGTGCTTTTTAAACTCATTATTGCTGAATCTGTTGAGAGACCGGGACGGAAACCAAACTGCGCATCATCAATACTTAGGTTTTTTAATAGATCGGGATAGATAAGTCGCTCCAACACTTTACCCATAACTGTACCTAACGAAATAGGTCTATAATTTGAGGACGAGCTTAAGTCTCCGGTTTTGTTTTTCACAATTGGTACCACTATTGTTCTCATAAGATCATTTGGAAGATAGCTATACTTTATGCATAAATTGTACAGTATACATAGGTGCTCGTAAATTCTGTCACTAGCCCAGAGGATGTGCTCGATGGAAAGACCATCATGTCCGGGTGACTTACCACGCTTCATTCTCTTAACTGCCGTTTTGACATCTTTCTTTGTAAATAGTTCTGGGGGCTCATTCTCACCTAAGACGGTATCACCAGCGGGCACACTACTCACAGGCTGTGGGTCTACTTTGAACCGGTTAGCAAACACTTCCGCTATGGGCAATGACTCTTGTAAACCATCTATTGATACCGGTAAATTTTGTTTAAAATTAAGCTTTTTAGTTGCATTCCAAAATTGAGAAAAATTTTTACTACTTCTATGCTCAGCTAATATATTCATTTTTATCATTTCTTCATTTTTTTGGCACCATTTGACTTTATTTTTAAATTCCGTACGGGTACTACGCATTTTATCAAATATTTCACCTTCCGACGGTTTACCTGCCACTACCCAACAGCTGAAGTGCAACCTGGCGGCCTGATGGCTGTCTCTGACGTGATAGTTCCAGCCAATCACCTTTTGTCGATTTTTGCGTGCGCACGGACGAGAGCTTTTTATTGCTGCAGTTTGTAGCGCATTGACAATATAATCATAATAACTATCTATATAAATAAAATAATCGTGTAAATGAGTACAAGTTAAAATATCACAGTCACATGTAAAATTAAAATTATCATAAACGTTTAGGTTTTCATAAGAATATTTACCATACAAAAGTATTTGGTTGTTATCCCTATCCCCCCATCGTATGCTTTTTAATGCATCAAGTTTGCTAGAGCTGACTGGACCTACTGCTACGCCTGCTATGTCACATACAATGCGTAACGGATAGTGATCTGAACACGTCACTTCATAGATGACGTTAGCCGACACCACAGTATCCCAGGCGGCTTTAGTTGTTAGGCAGTGGTCCAACCAACTCCGACTTCCATGCGCTTCGCTCAGGAAAGTATACGTATCTGAATCCCCACCAAGGATGTTAATGTCCGCACATTCCCACAAAAGATCCTCACAGAATCTCATCAGTTCACGGCCAAAAATCTTGGTAGGGTGTGCATTGAAGTCCCCTATCACATAAGCCACTTGCACGTCACTTTCTTCGACAATGGCACTTGCCAAAGCTAAGCATTCCGCAAACTCCGCGATATTTTTTTCGTCATTAACAGGCATGTAAACATTCACAACCAAAAAGGAACCCGATCCTACTGATATTTTCACTACCATTATGCGGTCACAGGCACATTCCACTGGAGAAACATTGGGAAACTTGGCTTTATTCCACAATATAGCCAAGCCACCGTATGGTCTTCCTCTCAGTATTCCCATGGACGTGTCCACAGAAGACTTAGCAACACATCCGAATTCACTATTAATTTGATGCACAAAATTAAGGTCATGAGGGAGAAGCCAAGTCTCCTGTAACACGATTATATCAGCCTTCTTTGATAGGTCGCGAACGCTTTGCTCGGTTCTCTTGATGTTTTTACAGTTAAAAGAAACTATAGAAATGGTAGAGGGTGTACTATCCATTTTGGTTTGTGTTGTTCGTCCTTCCTTTCGCCGTGTATTCACGGTAAAGTCGAAATTTAATTCCTTTAGGCCAGAATCCTTCGTTCAAAAATACCTCTAAATTATGCCTAGGTACAACTACTTTAAATGAGTTAAAATCAGTTTCTTGCTTTTGTGTTAAATGTTCAACACTTTTGCATTCATGACCCATTTCGCGGATATACTCGCGAATGTCATCAGTACTGGTCAGCTTATTCAATCTCGACACATAAACAGCTGATGTTTGTTCCGCTATCCGCAGTTTACCGGATCCTTGCGCTGTGCCACTAAAGTTACTTAACCTTTTTCGTTGTTTACGCTCCACCAAGATAAAGCTATCATTGAGCCTACGGTCATGGGCCGCACGGTCCTGTTTCGCTTGTACAACCATATCTCGATACAATGGCACATGCACAGTGTCAGGCCTAGGACTGGGCGACCTTGACCGTGCGCTTCTTTGTGAGCAACCTACTGATGCGCTAGCAGTAGGTATCTTTTTACGCTTGTTTTGCACTAATGCACTTTTATTGCTATCTTTGTCGCTCGCATGCGTAGTGAGAGGGGCGGGTGCACAAGAAATAGTGACCTCATCTTGCTTACGGCCCTCCTCCATTATTTTCTTAGTGGGTACTGGACAAAACTGTCTTTCGCGGCTCGACTCAGCACAAGACTGAAGTTCCCGTAACATATTTTTAACCACATCGAGTTCGACCTTTAAGCAATCAATATTTGTGCTTCCGTCCGAGTTATCACAGTCCTTATTCTTGGCTTTTATATCAGCCACGTCTTTTCTTAGTACCGCCATTTCTTTCAAAAAAGCAGTAACGTCAATGTGGTCAAATGAGACCGCCGGTAGTTTATTTAAGTTTCGAGCAACAAAAGCAGGAAGGCAATCAGGTTCAAACTCCTTGATAAGCTTAATTATGTCTTGAAGGCTTTTCTGATCGGACCCATCCTTACGCCTCATGAACTTTTTAGTAGGGGCTAGTAGTTTCAGCGCTATCGCTCTAGCGGTTTCAACTTCCTCGTAGGAATAGGCACTCATGCATATTTGAATGATCGCTGGTTCTGGCAAGGTGTCTACTTTGTGACTCACAAAGGCGAGTAGTTCATTCACAACAACTTTGCATCCATTGCATTGAAACTCGTTAATCGTAACTTCACCACTACCGCGAGTATTTGCGTCATTTTTAGGAGACCGTACCGTCGGCATCGTGCTGCGTGCGCGGCGACAAGCGAGTGACTAAATATTACTTGAAAGGATCCAACTACATCAATTTAAATATTTCATCTATAGTAATATTATAGAGGACTGATATTAAAATATAACCCTTTGTACATTTACTATTTGTAACCCAAAATGTTTAACAAATAAATGTACACCCGTGCGAAGCCAGGGCAGGCCACTAGTAGGTACTACATTATAAAATAATAAATGGCGGGAAATGTAATTGCTTTATAAAACTAACCACAAAATAATGGTGTATCATAAAAAAATATTATTATTAGGTGCCATGCATGCAATGGCTGCTAGAACAGATGTTCAACTTGGTTTAGATTAGACAGACATACTAATATGTTATTATTTCCTAGTAGAAGTATATAGTAGGTAAATACAAACCTCTGCTGTTATGTATTCATGCGTGTAAATTTTTGGGCACAGCTCCTTTAGAAGATCATCCGTTAGGTCTTTAAAATGACTTCGAGTAATGCCATTTTCTGAAATTAATAGGTAGAATTTGAAACTCATCAGGTATAATTATGTAGCTAGGATTAACCATTAACCCCATAGAAGACTTTTTAAAGTGTCTAATGGGTACATTCATGAATTCTTGTTTCCAAACTAAGTACCTACACTGCCTACTTAAAATGAAATGATTTGAACCAATTGACTAGCTAGAATAGGAAAGTACAAGTTTAGGTACAAACAAACCTGGTAGGAGGTAGGTATCTACCTACCTAGGTAGTAGGTACTCAATCACGCGTTTATCTACGTGTAGGTTAAGTTAACCTTACCTACATGTCATCATCCTGGTAAACGAACAGCTCCCTCGGGATTAGATATTGCTTACAACCACTTACAACGTAGATACCTACTTCCGAGCAGACGATGCATTTGAGAATATGTTTCTTGAAATAAGACTTTATATGTGTTGAACGAAGAATACAATTCTTGGGAGATTAGTAGGTACGTACCTACCTAGTAGGCCTAGGACGGTACTTATGTTGTTGAATCACTATGTACCTTCTACAAAATATGAAATAACTAACACTAGTACTAGTTACTTCTATAGAACTGTAGATGTACCTACTATGAGAAAAGACAAAAGACTTACACGTAGGTAGGTAGGTGCTTAGTGAAAATGCATTATGAGACTTACTTGCAAAATTGTCAAATTATGGCTCCCTCGATGTCCCAGCTTTTCAAAAGCTCACGCACTAGGTTTATTTCTAACATTATAACCACAACACACTCCTCAGAATTATTAAATCAAAGACACCAACCAACGCACGCAACGGCAACGGTCAGAAAAGAAAGAATGGAGTGAAATGAACAGTGTTGCCAACTGTCATGGCCAAATTATAGCTAGTTTTTTTAAAAAAATTCCAAAAATATGCTGAAAAAATCTGATAGGTACTTCTGAAAAATGCTAAAATAAAATGCCAAACCAATATTCTTTATTACTTAGTTCTGATAAATGGTCTATTGCCATTATAGGAGCATTTATGTTCACAAATAAACAGAGCTAAAAATGATCCTTCTGCTTTTGCAACATCATGGTTTCTTGCAACTGAAGGTCAATCCTTCTTTGACTTCTCAATGGTTCAACAGTTTTAGAGTGTTTTGCTGAAAAAAGATGCTGTTTTAAACAATACATTTTAGCAATTATATTGCACTGACAATATTTACAGTAAGCTTTAGCTGAATCGTCTGAGCATGTGTGTACTATGTACCTACACAAAATAAAATTTCTTATTTAGTCGCTGCACTGCCTACTCGTAAGCTAGGTTTGGTTGGATTGGTTCGAGACAAACGGCCGTTTTCATCAAAAAAGAAAAACTAAAGACAACGTTCGTTCATTCATTTCATTGTTCGTTGAAATTTGTGTTCCTAGCAAGGACAAAAGTATGTACCAATTTTTTTAATGCTAAAAAACATGTTAGCAAATGGTAAAATAAAATGCTAGGCAGCGAAGAAATATGCCAGGTTTAGCCATAAAAATGCCAAATTGGCAACACTGGAAATGAAGGAAGACTGGGATGGAAGAGTGATTGGGTGGACTGGGGTCCGTCAAGACTTGTATTCTTGAGCCAAGAATACAAGTCTTGTTTTTACCCGACTGCAGGAGGCGGCAGGAGAGTAATATTTTTTCGTTTGATTTACAACTGAATTGTAGGCTTGTAGTTATTTAGGAAGTCGTACGGACATTCCTGTTCGTAGTGCCCATAAATGTATACCTACCTACCTACCTACCTAAATAATTTTAATTTTCAAATGAAACTGAAGCGTGGACCTACTATACATATAAAAGGTATTTAGGTATCGCTCGCCATACAATCACTATAACTACCTAGGCCAGTAATATTAAAATAGGTAGGTAGGTAGGTAGGTATTATCTTAACCGTTTGTGGTGGCTCATAGTGATTGTATGGCAAGCAGCGATATTGTAGTCTGTGATACGCTTATGTAGGTACCTACCTAAGTACCTATGAGTTTTGCCGCTTGCATTATCAAACTTAAACAGTAAAAACTACTGTATGTGAACACTCACGAACGATATCGAACCCTATCTATTAGAGAATTATAGTAGGTACCTATACCACCATTAACTTTACCGATGGTTGATCCACACACAACCCGGGGTGACATTGCGCGGCAGCGCGCACCATACATAAATAAAAAATAATAAACATCGGTGGAAATTCCACACAGCACTATCTAGCCCCAAACTAAGCCAAAGTTTGTGGATATGGGAACGAGATAGCTGATATAATACTTGTAATACTTTTTTTTGTACCTAAATACTTTATTTTTGTACATGTATAAACACAGAACAAACATTTATGTATGTTCATCACACAAATGTTTGTTCACGGTGAGAATCGAACGGGCAACGGCGCAGAAGGCAGAGTTACTGTATAACACAATGGATTTACCTATATACCTACCTAGTTCGTAAGTTTGTATCAAATACCTTGTCGCTAAGTACATATCAAATAAATAAATAAATAAATATTCACGGACACTTAACACAACGCCTTCTAGTCCCAAACTAAGCAAAGCTTGTACTATGGGAACTAGATGATATAAAACTATAAGAATATAATAAAAGCTTAATTTAATTGAGGTAAAGCCACTTCTTCGATTAGTCTTGTGTTGAAGTATTTCTATAATCTATACCTACATTACCTACCTACCAAATAGAAGAATCTTTGTCATGACTGACAGCAACACATGAAAAAATGTGTATCTACCTAAGTACATATTATTATCTACCTATATCTTGATATGAAATAAATAAAATTAAAAAAAGGTATAAACAAACATTATTGAACGAAAAATGTTGTGAGTTTTGTTTCAAAAAAGAGCAAAATGATTTAAATATAAGAAAGTGACTTCTTGAAAGAAGAAAAAAAGTCTTGATTTGAAGTATTTCTATGACGTTCAGATAAACCAAACGCGGTCTTCAAATGAGATTCAGAAATTCTTCAACTAACCATAGTATATTCTTAAGTCAAGCAAATAAAATTACATTATTTTAATCGCAATTAAAGGAATCCGAAGTTCTTGAAGCAAAATTACACGTTCTTGGTATGAGAAACAAAATCGTTTTGAATTGAAAAAATGTGTAATCTTGATACGAAATAAATACAATTTTAGAAGAAGAGGTAAACATTCTTGAACGAAGAATGTAGTGAGTCTTGTTTCAAAGATGAGCAAAAATATTTAAATATAAGAAAGTGACTTCTTGAAAGAAGAAAAAAAGTCTTAATATGAAGTATCTCTATAATGTTCAGATAAACCAAACGCTGTCTTCAAATGAGATTCAGAAATTCTTCAACTAACCATAGTATATTCTTAAGTCAAGCAAATAAAATTACATTATTTTAATCGCAATTAAAGGAATCCGAAGTTCTTGAAGCAAAATTACACGTTCTTGGTATGAGAAACAAAATCGTTTTGAATTGAAAAAATGTGTAATCTTGATACGAAATAAATACAATTTTAGAAGAAGAGGTAAACATTCTTGAACGAAGAATGTAGTGAGTCTTGTTTCAAAGATGAGCAAAAAGATTTAAATATAAGAAAGTGACTTCTTGAAAGAAGAAAAAAAGTCTTAATATGAAGTATCTCTATAATGTTCAGATAAACCAAACGCTGTCTTCAAATGAGATTCAGAAATTCTTCAACTAACCATAGTATATTCTTAAGTCAAGCTAACAAAATTAGATTATTTTAATCGAAATTAAAGGAATCCGAAGTTCTTGAAGCAAAATTACACGTTCTTGGTATGAGAAACCAAATCGTTTTGAATTGAAAAAAATTTGTAATCTTGATACGAAATAAATACAATTTTAGAAGAAGATGTAAACATTCTTGAACGAAGAATGTAGTGAGTCTTGTTTCAAAGATCAGCGGAATGAATGAAGGATAAGAAAGTGACTTCTTGATATTAGAAAAAAGTCCTGATTTAAAATTCTTGAGGTAAAAAAGATTTAAAAAAATGAAACAAGAATGACATGTTCTTATAGGAAGCAAACGTTTCTTAGATTAAGAAATTATTTATCTTAAACCAACTTTTTTTTAATAATCTTAAACGAAGTCATTTATCATCTTGAAAGAAGACAAGATTATCTTGATGTGAAAAGTTTTCAAAGTATTCCGTCAAAATCAGATGTCTTCTTCAATTGAGATTGCAATATTCTTGACTCAAAAATATTTACTTAAATCAAGAATTAAAAAGAAGAAAATATTATTTTATATTTAAGTAAACACGTTTTCTTGGATGAAGAACATTTGCTTTAGTTAATAAAATATTTACTTGGATTGAAACAATTTTTATGAGAATATTGGTATTCTTGGATTAAGATATCCTTTTTTTCCGTGTGTCCGTCTTTTATTCAATATTCTTCTTCTTCCATTTATGGCCTCTGTCCCTCATTTCGACAGACAAATCAAATAGCTTGATCATTATTAGGCGTTGACGAGATTCACAGGTCCATATTTTGATTTTACTGCTTTGATTTGACATGAAGATAACAAGGTTTGTCTAATGACTTGACTCGACTTACATTATTTCAAATATTATCACTTGACACTGTCAAAATTGTTTTTCAAAATGACGGACAGAGGCCAGTAATTTAGAGAAGAAGAAGAAGAAAGATAAAAGTACTTCCTATCCTAACTTTAGGGATAATAGGAACATTTGTTGCGATTTTTACAGTTTACTTACGCAACCTTAAATTTCATTTCATTATCTCTACAATATTAACACGTTTATTCATCCTCTACCAGTAGCGCAAGTAACAAAATTATTTTATCAAAGGGATTAAGAATACGTAGGTTATTACAATTATCACTATTTATCAATTAATCAGTGTCATAAATTACTCAATGACCTCAAAATATAATCAAAAAATGCTTTCCAATGTAATCGGTTAGTACCTAATAGCATATAATAGAAACTTAAATATCTTGCATTATTAACTTGCATAGCTTACTTATATGTATATAGATTACTTTTATTGAATTAAGGAGTACCTAATAAACTGTCTAACAAATATAAATACATACATATACTAAGCTAGCAAGCTTGTTTTCCGCAATATTGCGTTTTTTATAAATGACCCGGAATTTTTGGTGTTGATTATATATACGTGACTGTGTGACTATGTGACTTTTCAAAATTCCTTTCTTAGTGCACCTCTACACTATATAAAGATACTACCCTCCAAAGTTTATACCTCTAGGACTTATAGTTTAGGCTGTGCGTTGATTCTCTGTCAGCTTCAAAAGAGTTTTATATATATTGACTAGTGGTTGCGTTGCGCGCGAGCTGCAACCAGCTCGCGTCTTTTTTTTTATGCCGTATTTTTATCAAAAGCCCCTAAAAACCCTAGTAACTCCTATAAACCCCTCAATCTAATTCGGATACCCCGTTGGAACGAAGTCAATCGATTAAAGTTTCGCAAAAAAAATCTACATGGCCGCCATCTTGGAATATGAACCCCTTATTGCAGTAAAAATGCAGCAAAATTGAAAAAAAGTTGAAAATTCCATTTAAACCACTCAATCTCCTTCGGATACCCCGTTGAAACGAAGTAAATCGGTTAAAGTTTCGAAAACCAGAAATGACACGGCGGCCATTTTGAATTTCTGAAATGTCATAATTTTTCTGAAATATACAGGATACAAGCTACCTGTCAGTGAAAGAACGGTAGTCATACCTTAAACTTGGTAGAACAAAGTAAGTCGCCAAAGTCGGGTCTGACTGAAAAATTCAAACTCCTATAGCATGCGGGGTTGCCAGCTGCGGGGAACGAAAATGATTAAATGTCATTTGGGTGGGCCCAATCTTGCCAGCTAGTGGAAATTTTAATTCAAAATGTCGTTATTTCTACTTTTCACGTTCCCGAGGGAAAGCGGGGAAACTACCCTAAAATTGGGGAAAATTTTTCAACCAGGCAACACTCCTCTACCAACTGCACAACCGGTCCTTACAACTCATCCAGGTAGGGGGTTGCCAACTACCCGATATTTCGGTTTGAAAATCGTGATTTTTTCGAAAATCGCAATTTTTTTACAAAATGGCCGCCACGCCGTCCGCCATCTTGGATTTTTGAAAAGTCATAATTTTTCTGAAATCTCAAGGATATAGGCTATCGTTCTGCATAATCGGTGTTGCCAGCTTTTGAGTTTCGTAGAACAAATTAATCCGCCAAAGTCAAAAAGTCCCAAAAACTAAAAAGTTGCAAGTCTCTCGGGGTTGCCAACCAAAAGTTACGAAAATGGTCAAATGTCATTCGGGGGAGGCCAACGCTCCTATGCAGTCCAAGTCTCTATTCAAAATGTCATTATTTCTACTTTTCATGTTTTTGGGGAAAATCTCGGAAATTACCCTAAAAATGGGGAAAATTTCTAAACCAAGCAACACTCCTCATCGAATCACACAACCGCTCGGTACAACTCGACCCCCTAAAACGTTGCCATCTACCTTAAAAATGGATTGGAAAAAAGTGTAAAAACCATGACTTTTACAAAATGGCCGCCACAGCCTCCGCCATCTTGGATTTTTAAAATGTCATAATTTTTCTGAAATCTCAAGGATATAAGCTACCCACCCCCGTACTCGGTGTTGCCAACTTGCGAGTTTCGTAAAACAAAGTAATCCGCCAAAGACGACCCTAAAAAGTCGAAAAATTCAAATCAAAATTGCGCGGCCGCCATCTTGTTTTTTTTTTTTTTTTTACCAATTCCCCAAATCCTAACCTACAATCAGTCGGATGACACGCTCGGACGCCCTCTATCTGTCATAGTTTGCGAACGCGCAAATCAACACCGGCGCCATCTTGGATTTCGAGAACCGCTATAATTTTCCTCTACTCGTTTGGTGTTGATACACATTTTCGTAGAACATCATTGTGGTGTAGCTCCACTCCTTCTGTCTCTCAGGGCATGTCAATGAGTCAGTCAGTCAGTGAGTGGTAATGTAGCTTTATATAACTATAATGATGATTGATATGATATATATGTATAAAGTCATACTGTGATCTCATTTTCCGCTATACAGATTTATTACCTAACTACATACCTAGTAAACAGCCGGGTTGATCGTCATACCTTCAGACTACGGAATGGATTTAAATTTAAAAAAAACTTATTTAATATATCTAAGAATATATTTTATTACCTTCCTAGTTCAACCAACCTTGATGTGTCAATAATTCATCATAATAATATTATTAACTAATAGAGACATACCTACAATAATGATCTTGAAGTCACTATTAATAGAATATAGCACCTACCTTTTCTCATCATTACTAATATCTATACCTTACTCTAAATGATAATTGTGATATGATTAATTTGAATAAATAAAAATAAAACTGTTTGTGATCATCAGCGATGAGATCTCTTCATCGCTTGATGATTAGTAGACGTGTTCAGTGTTTATGTCTAATCCTTCATGCCAGAATATTTACCAAACTACAGTGAAAAGTAAGGCTTCTCTATCAAACTTCTTATCAATATCGTTACTTAATCTTTTATTATCCATACTGCGAGTACCTACATTATATGTATAGGTACCTCACCTACCTATGACTAATAATTCATGTTATGTATACCTATGTAGCTACTATGTACCTATTATAGAATGTCACTATGCGAAATATGTTATCTACGATATTTACTAGTATTTTTCTTCGAGCTTGAAGGTATTTTCATAAATAATTCTGACAACTAAAACCTCTTTACGTTTTAGTCTCAAAAAATCTTTTTCTATAGGTTTATAGTAATTTTAAAATACAAAAAATCAGCGATCACAATTACTTCACGACAAAGTAAGAAGAAATTTTGGATACTCTGGAGATGTGATGCTGGAGAAGAAAACTGTACGGTTTCATGGACTGAATACAAAACCAGTAAGAGTGTAGAGAATGTAGAGTTCTTGAAGTATATGGATGGATATTAGGTACCTCAAAAAGTCTCCACTATGCATTGTATTGAATAACAGAGCACGCATGCATGTCCTAAAGACTAGGCATTTGAAGAGTGTCTTCCCTTCCTAATCTGGAATGAAAAATATCGAAATAGGAATCGGGCAAGCTAGAGACAAGTCTGTCGAACAGAAACGAGAAGAATTTGTATGAATTAGGCTATTACAAGCCTCTAGAATGAACTTCCTCAAAGATATTTTCCTAAAAATCCTCGGTAACTTATGTACTGACGAGGAAGTTTCATTAGCACTTAGCACATGCGTCATAGAACCTCGCTAAACTTACGAATAACAGATACAAAATGCAGTTTGCGGTTATAATAACCTATTAGGTACATTTGATTTAGTAGAGTTTCACTTGTATCCATAGTAATTAAGTAAACAAGTTATAACGCTTTTTGCGGAGCTCTGTGGCGGAACCAATTTTTGCATGATCTAGGGCTCTCAGGGTATTCCGTAATCCACCTTTTAGAACCATGTCTTGGTAATAAATGTTTGATTCTTCTTCGCCCTAAAACAGAAAAAAAACATAGGTATCTATAACATATTCTTGTTTTCCAATTTATGTAGGTGATACGTAAGGTTTAGGTTGATTTATTTAACATTCCAACGAATGCTCCAAAAACATCCAACTGACTACTTCGGTGCAGAATACGCTACACAATATTACTACGTACAATTACCATACCAAGTTTGCCAATTTTACTAGCACTTGTTTAGCAAAGCAAAATCAGAAATAAAATCTACTTGGTGTAAAAAACGATTTGAATTATCCTTGAATAGGTATAATGAATAATAGATTTTTTTTATTCTGAAATTCTGTATGGCCGCCAGCGCCACCGTAAGGTGGTTTGCTCCCTCGACTGCAATGCCACCACCTAACTAGAATACCTTCTCCATTGTTGTTTGATTACTTACGTCATCTTTCCTGTTACGAGTATAAGAATTTAATGCCACAGCTGTATGACTTATTTCAGGATAAAGGTGTTTTATTATCTAGATAACACGTGCTACAAGTGATAAATGTTATCTATCAATGTGCCTTTGTTTCAATGGATTCTTGTATGACATAAGCACTTCTAGGTAACTTGAGAAGTTCGTTCAACTATTATTTTATTCTTCTACCATTACCTATAATAGTCCGGTAAATATAGACATTTCAATTAACGAAAATTCCGACAAAGCTGAATTTTGGCAGAGACCTTGGGTACACCAGTAGAAATAAAAGTCAAAGGTCAACATTTTCGGATTTTTAATTTTTAGTCTATTATGACCGGACTATTATTTTAAAAATTATAATTAGTTTTCTATTCCCTAGAGACTGTTAGAATATAAACCTGGCTAGGGCATACGCCACGAGAACAAAGGGGAAGGGTTAAAGATGTAATTTTTGTGACGGGAAATCGGTACTTGCTTTGATTTCGGTACACTGGTTTGTGTCCCCTTTTACAATAAATCAAAAGGATATGAACAATTTCCGTAAATATTTTAGCTGTCCTGTGTGTTTGGAAGCGTGCTATATGCTTGGCAAAAACTGTGCTCTACAATCTGATAGAAAGCGATAGATAAAATAATAAGTAGGTAGGCAGTCAATTGAGAGGAGATCAGGAGCCCTCTTAGGTGGAAAGTATATTTTATGGAGATCAATAGCTAATTAATTATTGGTGGTGATTCCGTTGTTAAAGCACACTAAACCTATGTAAACACATATAGGTCTCATTATGTTTAACTTAGGGTCGAAATTAGTATACCATCTCAAGAATCTCTCTATTCAGCGTACTCCACAGATGAACGAGACCCTTACGTCAAATAAATCGTCATCAATTTGGCGCTGCTGTGCTGACTTATTTGACGTTATTTTATTTTAGGTTTGTCATTCCTGACATTCTTGCACTATTGATTTTTTATTTTTAAACATACTTTTACTTAGTTTTAGGTGGTTTTAGTTAGTAAGTGGGAAACAACAGAATTGACGCAATCGTAACATATTATTTTGATCCTGATTAGATATGAAATGAACCGGAACTGGATACTAGGTAAATTAAATGAATGACATTGAATAAGTAACTTACATGACCTTATCTATACATAGGCTGATAAGAAAAACCTAGATGTCTCGTTATTGAACTTAGAACCCTTGGAACCCACGCGCGTAGACATTTATTGACTAATTACCTTAGCACTAATAGTTACTAGACGATCGCGTAAAACGCCTAAACGCCTATACATAATTACATACTTTACTATGGATTACACCTCTAGCCCAAGTGGCATTTTTACAGCCGACTAGCCGTCGCCCGCGGCATTGCTCGCGTTCTACCCTTTAGATTCGAGTGTGACGTTTCAAAATTCCTTTCTTAGTGCACCCCTACACTATATAAAGATACTACCCTCCAAATTTCATACCTCTAGGACTTATAGTTTAGGCTGTGCGTTGATTCTCTATCAGCTTCAAAAGAGTTTTATATACTAATATTGATGATGATGATGATTGATGATGATGATGATGATGATAGAAAATATCAAGAATGTGTACATAGTCGAGTAGAATTAGGATACTTTTCCATCAGAGCTACGAGTAGGTAAGCTTTGCTACTAAGGATGTGTTTGATATCCACCAATACTCGTAGGAATCGTAAAATATGAACACAAACGATCCCTATTGGTGGATTCAAACACATCGTTAGCAACGTAGCTTAGCTTAGCTCTGGTGGAAAAGCACCCTTAGTTACGTGATAAATATCATATCCATACAATTGTATTTTTTTTCATCTCCAGTCCAACAGATAACACATAGGTCAGTTATTGAAGTTTTTATAAATGACCCGAAATTTTTGCTCTCCAATGTATTAATAGTGTTGATGTTTGTCGTAAGATTCCTTTATCGGATGCAAATAGAAATTGTTATTGTTAAACAGGAACTAATTAGTGGTTAATTAGTTAAAGTTTAGTTGCTCATTTTATTCGTTAGTAAATTGAATACCTCTCATTTTCTATGACGTGCTATGACTTAGGTTATAGCATTATTATAATCTTTGACTTAGGTTTACCTACACCGAGCGAGTCAGACACATCACAGATCATAATAATACTATACTAGTAACCGAGTGTACCTATAAGATCACTTAAGAAAAATTCAGAGATCCCTTCGATATGAACCACTTTTCCTATAGTCATTATCATCATATTCAGTCTGTAGAAGTCGACTACTGGACATAGGCCTCCCCCGTAGTGTTCCAGAAAGAATAATTTTGGGCCTTTCATCGACTTCCCGCGATCTTAACATTGTCGGTTCATCATCGGTTGGGTAGCCGTCCTACACTTTGCTTTGCGGCTCGTGATCGCCATTCGAAAACTTTTCTTCCCCAGCGGTAGTCAGTTCTGCAAGTTCTGTGGCCAGCTCACTGCCACTTCAACTTGCTAATTCTTCCACGTCCCTCAACCCTGTAAAGCAGTGGAGACTTACCCATAAGTATTATATAATTATGATCTACACCTATAGCGACCACGTCTCCTTTCCTAAGTCATCGTCTTGTGGCTCTGGGGTATTTGCGACTTTTTTTTTTCGACCGGACCATGTAGGTCTAGATACACCCTATATAGCAACAATAACTTAATTACTAATCATCAGTTGGCATTGCAATATACGACGCCATTGATATCCGGGCGGGACTTCGGACCTGCGATTAGCTTATTTATTCATATGTATATCCATATTTCTACAAACAACCACATAATCAAAGTCAAGTATATTACCTACCAGCATTCTATTCCGCAAAATATTTTTTTACATAATTAGTACCAGAAAAATTATCTTTTCTTGGTTTTCAGGAGTTAGAAATGATGCTAGCTTACTTTGTTCCGAAACTCGAATGTCCGAAGGGATAAAAAATTGTGAAAAAAAAGAAAACCTGAACTCACTGTAAATTATGTAAGAGTCTAGACACAAAACAGGGTGTCCCGGAACTACAGGTTGATTCAGACCATGAAAATGAACGGCTAGACGGGCAAAATTTGTATGAATTCAGAATGTTTTTCTTTTGCAATTACTTTTTAAATCGTGTCACTCATTCAATGTCCAAGGGCGTCGTTGCGCAACTACTTACTTTGTTCTATTTCCTTATCATCTACTTACAACACTATCGTGTGTCAATTATTACCCGAATTCAATGATGCGGTGGAAAAGACTATTATAAACTAATCGGCTGGTAAGTTCAACTTATCACCACTGTCACATAGGTAAGTAAACAAAACCCTAAATCGAACACAATCGAGCGAGGCTAGAGCTAGGAGTTTTATTTATCAAACCTACAGTTTTTAATAGGTACGATTTTTGAGAAAAAATACAGTCTACTTCACATCTACCGTGAACAGACACAGAAGGTATAGGTTAGGTAGGTAGTCTTTGAAAAAGAAAAAACAGAGTTTAACTATTGATCTCAGATTACTATTGATCTGTAACTTTTTCAGAGATCCAATGCATGGAAAACGCAACAATCGCAACCGTGTCATGACTTGACAGCAGTTCATTACGTCACATCCTCCAGCGGTTATCAAATGACCCATTTTCGAAGAAACTATCAGCTGTTTGCTGATGTCATTGGTTCAAAGACATGCACCATATTCTGTGGTATGCAAAGCGGTTAGAGTGATTGACCTCAAGCGTGATTTCATAATATTTGCTTGGTGTGCTTCACATTATGTACCTACCTCACTACAAACAACAGTTAGTAGACTCTGTGAAGTAAGATAAAGATCCATAAATGATCAAAAATTCTTCTTTGTTTGATCCAAGATCCTTTTACGACTCGATTATTTTATTGATTTTCTCGATTTTTACGAATAAAGATTATGTAATTTATTATTTCAATATCCATCAACGTTCCTCTGACTACTTTAATACACCTATTCTGAGACCTATTCTGAGATTCCAGGGTCTCTATACATTAGATTTCAAAACGTGTACCCATTGCTTCCAATTCTTTCAAGAAAATGGAAAGTACCAAAATATTCAGACAGGCAGGCACCTATTTCTACGGATGTCGCTAGCATATTTTCCTGGAAAAATAATTTTATTATTGTAAGTGTCGTGTCACCCTCACCTCATTATCCAAGAATATGCATTAAAAATGTATCAACAAAGACGAGCGTCGTCTGACGGAACAATGAGTCGTCATGTTTGGATATAGGACATTGCTCTAACAAAGGTGTTTCAGCATACATTGACTCCCGGAACACTTGGCTTTTGTTTACATACTAACAGCTGACGGTTCTGTGGTGTGGTAATACCAACTAGTAATGAAGCTGTGGTGTTTAAAACACGTGTTTGCAAAAGTGGCGGTTATGCGTGCGGAATACTAAATGCCGATGTTATGGGCACCACCTATGTTTAATTGATATTTTATACATGCATCACATGTTTTTGTTTACAAATAAGCCGGCGCTATGTTAGGTTAGGGTTCCGCTCCCAAATAGTACAAAAAATTTAGAGATGCAATGCAAGTCGCAAATAGGTGGTACGTATAAATAAAGATTTAATTTGATATAGATTCTCTGGCTGCAAAGGAGCCATTAGTTTCAGGAGTGGCGAAATTAGTTTTAGGGTTCCAAAATCTGACAAAGAAAATCTATCTCCATAGTCAGTGGGAAGGGAACGTGTGTACGACAACACAACCAAGTTTCAAACATATTATTAAAAAGCAAAAAAAAATTTTATAGTTCGCCCTGAACTGAGATCTTGCGATGTTTAGGTAAAAATATTATTATGCTACCCAACGGCCGGTAAATAATCCGACTTTATAGGTACTCTACAAGTAGTAGGTAGGTAAATTTTCGTGAGTTTTAAAACTTATTTAGTACCAACCTGCGTTTATTATTTTCTTGTAACTAATTTTTCCTAACTAACTACTTAGGCTAATCTTATATACAAATGAACAAAATATTAAATAATACCTATAATTTTGACCTTTGCCGTTTTGACTCTATACTCTATTCAAAACAATTACATTTTATAGTTTTGCTAAATACCTAGCTAGGTATGTACCTACTATGTACCTACGTTCTTCTAAATTATGATAATTCGTGGTTGTCATAGTGATACCGCACTCCGACCTTCATGGCAACAGCGATACTATTAGTTAGCTTCACTTCGAATTGCAATCCCGTGATGTGCTGTGTGTGAGGTACCTAACCTACCCTACCAACTATCTGAGCCTACTGATATAATATTTAGGTTTTTTAATTTCACTTTACCTGAATGCAGTAGATATTGGACTTTATCTAGGTTACCCCACTTGACCCAGCGATATGTAGACCTGCAGCTTTGGGGGACACCAGCCACTCCCTGGACCCGCGGTGCATGCAATCATGAGTCTAATGACTGACAATATTTACCTATACAGGGCGTCCCACGGCCATGGCACATGAAGGGAAAGTACCTTAAATAATGTATATAGAAAATTTTACTGTAAGAAGACTTAATTTTGATTTTGAAAAACAAATTAAACTGCATTCCCTGCCGCCCTGTATAGTGTTGGTAAATCTGTGCTGTGTGTGTAGACATAGCCCAGCACCTTGCTTTAATATAGGTTACCCTTCTCTTTGCATCTGTAGGTATCTACTGTATGCAACTGTGTAATCAGGAGCTTAAATAAACCCCGCTTGTGTATCGGACAAACCAAACAACTGCTAAGGTTCTTGAATTGAGCTGAGATGATTATCGCCGCATTGAATTCTTATTTTGGAGTGTCCAGTTCATTGTACTTACATAGAGTTCGTTTATACCCCCGATGGAAAGAGGGATGTTCTCAGTTTGAGGCCTTGGTGGAGGGTCTGTGGCCTCGCAGCTCTGAAAGGAAAGCTCCGATTAAAATGCAGTTTTTATGGGCTTTTTGTTGATGATTATGGAATGGTTACAATTCTTATGTTTGGTAAAAATCGGTGCAGACGTTTAAGCTATGAGGATAGTTATTGGATCTGAACCATATTTTAAAACATTCGATTCATGTCAATGCATTCAAAGTCTATACTTACTTACTCCAAAATCTGATGATGACCACAAATGATGAAGCTGATTCTATGGATTGAAAAAGTCCATAGAATCATAATTTGTGATTGAGGTTTTTTTGTCAAGAGCAGCACAAAACCGCAAAAAATTACATTACTTTAGTATATACTTAACATATTTTTGTAATTAATACCCTCAATCAAATTCCACTTGATATACCTAATCACTAGATAGATGTTTACATGTTGCCCTTTGATCTACCACAGTTTCCGCGCGAAACCCTGATAACCTCTGCTGACGTCAGTACTTTGCCCTCAGCATGCACTTGAGAGTACAACTTATCTTAATATGGATGCACCTACTGGTTTCTTGTTAGATGCCGTAACATAAATGAAAGATCACAGCTGTACTCTCTTGCGCCGGAGAGTCCGTAGATAAACATACATAATCCTGTTGTATATTTACCTACCTATACAGCCTCAAATCTCATAGAGATGTGAAGCGCTAAATGTATCCGTTCACATAAGAATGCACTCACCAACACGGAATCTTGGCGAAACCTAAAGAGGTATACCTACAATAAGTGCAAAATTAGTGATAGTAACTCAATGGCGGCAGTTTATTGGTCTGAGGGATCTACAAATCCCAGGCTTTTTACATATTTTAAAATACCTTCTAAATGAACTTTTTGAATCGTACCTAATTCCTAACAAAAGGTATATTAGTACATTATGGTACTAGTGTGGTACATTGGTGATTACCGCCGAGGTGCCATTGAGACCCGAGCCGTAGGCGAGGGTCTTAAGAAAGCCGAGAACGGTAATCACCAATACACACGTGTATCATACGACGTTTTTCAACACACTTGTGAATAAAATAACTATAATTTCAACAGTGAAAACGAGTTGTGAAAAATGTTTCGCTATGGCGGGAAAAATTAATCAGTTTTCCTATGCGCGCGCATTGCGATCGGCCACAGACTAAAGGGATGAGGTTTTTTTTTTATTTTCCGCGCATAGGGTTTGCGTATATTCTGCCACGTACAAAATGGGGAATTGAAAGTTTTCTTTTATTACAGAGAAAACAAAAGTTATCTTTGAGTGAAAGTTTTATTTATTAAACACGTACGAGTTAAAATTATCTATTTAAATAAGAAGTTGCATGAAATGAGCAAGCAATAGGAACATTCATTTATTTGTTCTATTGAACACGATCTTTTTTTTGAATAAAAACTTTTTTAAGAACAAAGCAACTCAACCAAAAAAATTCAAAAAAAAAATCTATAACTCACTTGTGAGTTATAGCAATGAAAAAGTCACAGTTTGATTATGGGTGTCATTATGTGCCTAATTGCAGTGACCATAGAGCCACTTTATGAGCAAGTGTGTTGAAAAATTATTTTACAGGCAGCAAACAGATCCTCCACGGTGTCCATGGACGACTACGACCAAAGCAGTTGATTGCCATCATGGGCCCATCTGGCGCTGGCAAGTCCACTCTACTGGATGTGCTGTCAGGGTACCGCATCACCGGCGTCGGTGGTGCCGTCTTCATCAATGGAAGAGGGAGGAATATGAGTGAGTCCCTTTCATATCTTTCAGAAAAATATACCTACAGCCAAAGATCTTTGAAGTCCGATAACCGGTTGTACAAAAATAGAAGGCCTATTGAGTTGATTCCTGAGGCCGACATGGTGTGTAAGTTTCATTCATTAGGTATGTGAGCCGCAATTATAGTATTTAGTTTGAGTCAAGGATAACTCGCTGTTGGTTTCGCTGAGTTCGGTAATTCTCAGACGTGTGTGTGTATAAGTAAATATTTTCCAAGAAAACCCGCATAGGTGGCGTGCTTATCGGGACCGCCAGCTACCATTGAAACACGTTCAACCGGTTTTTCACTACATCGACCTTACTTACTGGTAGTAGATTATGCTTCATAAAACTGGTGTTCACCAATCTACCAATGCAATGTGTGGATAGATGATAACTGCATGCATGCGGAAAAAAGTCAAATAAATGGGTCAACGATTCAGAAAATAATTATTCCTCTAAGTATTGCGTTGTGTTACCTAAACTATCTACGGTTGCTCTCGGCCCGTCTAAATACTACATTTCTTAGAAGTTTTCTTATTACAAATTAAATTACAAGTCAGTAGCATAATGGGTTCGAATCACAGTCGACTACCTACTACCTTTCAAGATGTTATAATTTTTTTGTGGAATAAAAACATTTTTCATTTTTTGAAAGTCGTAGGTAGGTGTGCTAAAAAAATACAACATCAGGTAATTTGCAACGTACCATTATGGTCTAATGAAAACCCCAAACCAAAGTAATGTTCATGTATTTTTGTCGTTAACTATACGTATGTTATAGCGAGCAAGGCTTGCAATACGTATTAAAATAATTGCAGAGCAATACAGGTTAATGAACGCAACTTTTCTTATACAAGCACGTTGTTGGACCAATAAATCAGAAGGTGCGCAAAAAATCATAATTATAAGTCCATGTTGTCGGATTGCAAAGATCTACTATACTTGCCTACTTATAAAAACAAAATAAATCCCTCTTGAATTCCTTTACAAATTGTAGTAAAAATATAATCGGTATTTTGTTGGTCATAAAATTAAAAAACCCTTTTACTGCTATAAGTCCGACGAACCTACCTAGGTGCTAAATAAACTCAGTTATCGTACATTTATTTATGTTAATTAAAATAGAGTAATTGTTTTGTTTTTTACAAGTTCCGCGGCTTGCTAAACCAGTTGTATCATTGAGTTATGACTAGACCTTTGACCATAATCTGTTGCGCAGGGCTATGATGCTTCCGGAGTTCCTCCACACATGGACTTTGCCTTTAGTCGAGATCAAGGTGATGCATGCGGGTTTATTCCGTCATTATTTGGAATATATTATGCTATATTGTCTCGTAAAAAAACAATTTGTATGACTTCTAAAGTCAAGGTCAGTTCTAAAGTTTAATCAACAAAAAGATCTCTTTAAATCGTCTCTTTGGTAACAAATGCAACAATATTATTGGGATATTGTTGAGAACTTGAGATATCATAAAAATCCGGATGTCATTTTGTGACTTGACACTAAATCAAATCCCAATGATAAAATTAAGGGAACTACCCCTTTGAAGAGAGTTCCAATAAGAATTATCCTATACCTACCTATCTTGAAAGATATGGCATTTTTTGCATTCAACATTTTTTTTGAATTCCAAAGTGTCTTGATGATGATTAATCAGAAAACATGATTTTCCATAGTGTAGTCAACAATATCACCTAGTATCAGTAACAGTATCACCATATTAGCATAGTTTGTGAAGTAGAGCACAACCGCGGTCGTGGCCCTGTGGCCCTGAACGTTGCGGTCGCCGAACGCAAGTATATTGCAACTCGCTAATCTCACTATACGAGAAACACGGGCACTGCAAGTCGCAATGATAATGAGGCTAGAATTCTAGACTTGTTTACATCGCAGCACTCAGAGATGCAAATACAATTTTATGGTAATCCCGTGTCGTTTTATAGAAGCTCTATAAAATACCCGGTCATTACTACTTGCAAGATAACAAAGGAAGATCGTAGCAGAGTTATCGAACATTTTAGGTAATGGAGCGATTACTATATGTATAAAAACAGAGATAGAGAGCGGGAGAGAATTGTAAGAGACTTAATTGAAAGTAGGTATTTATACTGAGAAAAACTGACCATAATAATTTGGCAAATAACCAACAAAACTAAACAACCTATCTGTATTTTCTCTTATTTTTTTCTGATTTCAGAAAGGTTCAAGAAGATGTCCTGCTACATCCAGCAGGATGATCGGCTTCAAGGCCTGCTGACGGTGGGAGAGAACATGGCGCTGGCTGCAGACCTCAAGCTGCCCACTAAGCTCCACCATTTCGAGAAGGAGGAAGTGGTGAGAACCTCTAATTCTAAACGGTTACCGGGTCTAGTTGTAGTGTCCCTAACTTTTCAGGTCCTAAATTTGCTAAGAACCAATTGAAAAATGTACCTACCTAAATGCTCCGGCTAGAGATATTATCTACTAATCTAACAGCCCGGTCCGTCCTAGCAAAATCTTCTAGTCGCGTGAATGTATCATAAGCCCCTCATAAATGCAATCTAATCAGATTGTAATCTATAATGATGTTTTTGTAATCTTTAGATCGGAGATATTCTGACGAACCTGGGCCTCTACGAGCACATGAACACGCGCAGTTCCATGCTCTCCGGAGGGCAAAAGAAGCGACTATCCATTGCTCTGGAGCTGATCAATAACCCACTTATCATGTTCTTAGATGAGCCTACTACGTAAGTTATTTGTTGTTCGTAGAGCCAACGGCAAAATTACAAACGTATTGTTTCTACCGCCTTCGGTATTTATGCAATTTGGGTGGGCTACTTTCATGCATTAGGTACCTAATTTCTACCCACTAATCGTCTTACCGAAACAGAAGGCTTAGAAAAACTCACAGTAATTTCGAAACCCTTACTCTCCACGAGAAACTTAACCTACTGAAAGAGAACTGATTTTTCACCGTCAAATTTTCCAAATTCCAGAGGTTTAGACAGTGCATCCTGCTCCCAGGTCGTAAAGCTCTGCCAGAACTTAGCCCACCAGGGTCGCACCATCGTGTGCACCATCCACCAGCCATCCGCCTCTCTCTTCACGCTGTTCGATCAGGTGTATGTGCTGGCAGCTGGGCAGTGCTTATACCAAGGGACCACGAGGAACCTGGTGCCGTACCTGGATCAAGCAGGCGTGCCATGCCCTATTTACCATAACCCTGCTGATTACAGTAAGTATTTTGAAACTTAAAAACCCCGCAAAGCGGTGACGACAATTATATGTAGCTTCATTACCAAGTAGTACAAGGTTCTTTGTTTTTCTAACCATCATCTCAAACGTTTCGTTTTCAGTCATTGAATTGGCATGTGGGGAATATGGTGAAGATAAAATCCAAATGCTCAGCACGAAGGCTGAGAATGGAAAATGCCTGGATTTCTTCGAAGACGGTGCTTCCATCCCTAGCATGGAACAGCTGCGAAAGCAGTTCCCTCTCAGTATGTTGAGGGAGCAGGAACCCTTGTCTACTGGAGCTGAGGAGACCTCGCAGTCCAACCAGAGATCCGTGCTCATCAAGCGAGGGTTTATGAAGGCGAAACGAGATTCGGTAAGCTGAAGTGCTTAGCAAGATACATATAAATATAGGGAGTTTACTGTTAGACAAAGGCCTCAAAGAAGCTCGAAAAGTTACAAGAAAAATCTTATTTTTTTAGACAATGACCCATCTCCGGTTAATCGTGAACGTGCTCGTCGGTATCATGTTAGGAGGCCTGTTCATTAACGCTGGAAACGAAGGATCTCGAGTGCTGGAGAACTACAACCTGCTGTTCGCTATCCTGATGCACCACATGATGTCGCCTATGATGCTTACTATTCTCACATGTAAGGAAGACCCTTTAAAAAATGCTTGTAACTAAAAATAGTATCAACTCTGTTGATCCATTTTTTCAAGCTTTTCTTGGAAACTGAAACGACCCAGACAGCTATAATTTTAATGCTGTCAAAGAAAAAGGCAAAAACAGAAAACTGGTCAAAAAGTACCGAATTTTCATTTTCATGAACCGGTTGGGTTCTCTGTCTTCGTTGAGACTTTTGCAATCGCTAGAGAAAACATCAAAAATATATGTGTAGGTAGGTACTATTGCAGATTTGCATTTTGTCGCCGAAATCCATTTCTATTTTTCTTTTCAGTTCCATCAGAGATGTCCATTTTATCAAAGGAGCATTTCAACAGATGGTACTCACTGGGATCTTATTACATTTCGATCACACTTGTCGACCTGCCAGTATCGGTAAGTACCTAAATAACATGCATAAAAATAAAATAATCAAGGATAGCAAAGTTCATATTAGAATTTTGGAGTTCCGAAATCCTCTTTACCTGCACGATGAAAATTGCTTGCGGAAGTCATTTTCTACAAGTTGGCAGAAGTTGACTTCCACTACTTCTAGTCTAGTCCCTAGTGTCCCTACACTGCTATTCTCAGCTTTAGGAATACAAAGATCGCTATCACCACCATATTAGTAGATTTTTTGTACTTAGATTTAATTTTCTAAGATTATTTTTGGCAATTATCTAGCCATGTCTCTAAAATATATTGAGGTGGTTTCTGAATGTCTTGTAATGAAAGTTTTTCTGTTAATTACAGATAGTGTCTTGTGCACTCTTCACTGTGATCGTGTATACGATGTCGTCTCAGCCTCCGAGCATCGTGAGGTTCCTCATGTTCTTTGCAATTTCGTTTTACACAGTGTTAGTAGCGCAGAGCTTTGGACTGATGATCGGAGCAGCTTTCAACGTCGTGGTGAGTGTTTTAGATCTATATTGAACACAAGCTGATATCTTATACTTCTCCGGACGAAAAGGGTCACTATTTATGGAAATCAAATGAAATGCAAAATAATAAAACCTAACCGGAAAATTAAATGGGATAGATACATTTTCATTACAACGTACAAAGCGTACAGTACCTATATAGCGCGAACAAAATAACTACCTAGCGATTGCAAAAGCTTTGTTTAGTAGACTAAAATTGTGTCTGGATTGAGTTGTGCTAATTTTGTGACAGAAATGTTGACCTATTTAGATGGTGTAGTTGTTAACATTTGTAACCATACTTGAAGCAAAATAAACGTATTTCATTTCATTACATTTCAACACATAAGTTTACCAGTTACCTTCTTGTCTTTCAGAATGGCACGTTCCTCGGTCCCACGCTTTCAGTGCCAATGATGATGTTTGCCGGCTTCGGAGTGACACTTCGTGACTTACCCTCGTACTTGTACTGGGGGTCCTATGTGTCCTATCTGCGGTACGGACTGGAAGGATTCATAGGAGCCATTTATGGACTGGACCGCCCTGTCCTAGAATGCAACCAAGCGGAGTATTGCCATTACAAGTGAGTTTTATACCGATCTGGTTTTAGGATTCAATCTTTTTCGTCGTTCTATTTTGTTGATTTGCGAAAAGTGATTCACAATATTGGAGGAGAATAATAGAGAATGGAAATAAGGAGTCTTCGTTCCCTTAAATTATTTTTCTCCGTACAGAAACTACCGACAATTTTTTGCGACCTAACCAAATGAAACTCAGACTCGAAACTCGTTATTAAACTACTGCATGACGTCCAAGAGCAAACGCACCTTACTATTCCAAAAACGATCACTCATTATTATTATGTTTTTTATCATCTTTTTCAGACATCCCCGTCAATTCCTTAGTGAGGTGGCAATGTCTCCAGATATGTTCTGGTGGGATGTACTCGCTCTCTCTGTGACGGTCATCGTCCTTAGGATCGCTGCCTTCTTACTCCTGAAGTGGAAACTCAATGCGGTTCGATAAAAGTACTAAAGCTAGACATTGAACAAATTTAGAAACAAGTAGTGGAACGCGGTAGCACTTTCCATGTTGTTATAAATTTATCAGCAGAATCAAGTAGATTTTGCAGGATTCATCCTTATAGTTTACTAGCTTTTTCTTGGTTTAGTTCAACTAATCTAGATTCAGCGTAAGGAGGAAAATCGCTGCTGAAGAGTGCCAAAAGACATGCGTGGATTTTTTTAAATATTATTTTCCACGAATTGGTAGCACTAATAGCACCTAGTGTAATATTGTGTGAATACTTTGAAGTTTGCGCGGTTTTAGTTCACTTTGTACTCGCTGATCGGTTGGCGAGTGTTATTCTGTGCTGGTGTATATTATTATTATGTATGTACAGTAAAAAGGCTGTTACAGTTTAAAAACGTGATCAAAATACTTATCGGTCCAAAACGTAAGCTGTGATAAAGTTACAAATTCTTTCCATTTATAGAAATTAATGTTCCTGTATTTTGTAAAGTCGATATTACCTAATATTATTTTAATGTACTTTTCATTATATTCTTCTCTTATTTTTTTAACTTTTGCCATGTCAATAAAAAAATGGCTAGCTTTTTAACAAACTAGGTACCATATTATGTAAACATTTTTGCATTTAGCACTAAGTACTTCATACCTAGCCCTTAATGAATTTATACGTAATATATTATTTGAATTGCCCAACTTAAGGCACTCAGGGTAACTTGGTTTCCGTACAAGGCTTTGGTTATTCAATAGGAAATTATACTTATGACTTTTTTTATTATTATTTAAAGCATATTATGTTATAGGCTTAGTAAAGTTGACAAGTTAAATGTTGAATACAAAAGTACCTACGAGTAATGTAGGATTATATTAATAAGTCCACAGTTATGTCAGTTTTCCTAGCTCCGAGTCAAAAAATGCCTTATTAGACCTTTGACCTGTTCTGATATCTTGCAAAATATAGCAGCACCTATATTTACAGTAGGTAAGTAAACTTGCCCAAAATGACTTCCGCAGATTTTCCTGCTAGTCTAAACCAGTTTTACACTATTCTCATAACAATTATATATCAAATACATTTGATATAAAATTGTTGTGGAAACAATTGACTTGAAGTGACTCATGTCTAGGAAAGTCTGGGAAATAAGCACTATGTGTTATAAAAATATTTACTTACACTAAGGGAAAAGTAATTTCCTCGAATGAATTATCAAAAAAAATGTTGGTGTGTTTTTAGCCATAAGTTTAGCTGTATAGCATTATTACTGCTCAATTAGTTATTTATTAATATAATTATTGTTATGGGACCATGGTGTTCGAAATGGGCCAAAGTCAGCATGTAACTAGTAAATAATAAAATGTAGACTATTCTGTACGACAACTTCGAATTAAAATCTTTGCTGCATAATGCACTTAGCAATGATTTTGTTTATTGGGTTCCTCACTTAGATTCACGCTTATTTGACAATTGACCAGCGATCAGGGGGAATTGCAATTCCTTATTTTTATCACTTACAGTTCAACGACTTTTATGACATCGTGCATGATGGATAATTTAAAGATTTCATAATAAGTTGGCTAATAGGCAGAGCCCTAGGCTGGTCACAGTGGTCACAGCGGTCAGGTAGCCAAGAACGAAGAACAGTTATCAAAGTTTAGTGCAAACGGTGTAGCGCCCGAATACTGAAACGCTACTTGGATTAAGTTCATGCCATCTCTTAGTAATAGGTAATTTAAAAATGAGAGAAGCCGAATTTAAGAGATGCTTTTTGAGTGACGTTTCATTATTCGGGTCTGTTATTTTAAATTATTTCAACTTGGATACAGATGACTTGGTCTAGATTTAAAGAATAAACTTTTTATATCTTATTATTCTGCGTATTTCGTTTTATTGATTTTTTAATCATTAGGTTTTTTAACAAATTCAATTTTCACCTTTCTTTCCCACAAGAGATCTATGGTAAACCACTGAATTTGAAATATTACGAAATGAATTAGAACTGCTAGTAAAAGAAACAACGCCAGTTGAATCGAAGTCATGTGCTCAAGCAACGTGTAGATGATTTCTCCTCTCCATAAGTAGTAGTAAACCCTGTAAAAACCAATTGTTTCATAAATACCAAGTGGTATATTATATATGTACCTATAAACATTGCATAATGATGTTATATCCTCCTAAAAGGTAGGTACCTAATGGCAAATGGAGAGAGCTAGATTTTTACTATTCCAGTGTTTATAAATATGGGGTATATTAACAAGATCTAAGCTAACATTAAGCAACAGCAACAAACAGCTAACCTAACATTAACAAGATCTTTCAAGTAGGTACTTTGTCAACTAAGTTTGACATTCCAGTAAAATTAATTATCTAACGACAGTACATAGCAACCACTATCAATAGCGTAAACGATACAAGATAATTTTACAACAATCTATAAAAAGATTTATAATCTTGATCTGCATAATAAAAGATCAATAGAATTAGTGTGGTAGTAAGATTACCAACAGAAGTAGAGGTGTATAGCTAAAAATGAATCCATGCATCAACTTTTATATGGATCTATGGACTGACATAAGAAAGGAATGAACACCGAGATATTACAACGACTGATAGAAAAGAATGTGAGTTAACTTTACACAAATTTTAAAACCCTTGTGTCAGTTGTTATATCTTTACATCATCAGACCTTGGAGTAGGTATAGACTCCTGTTTGTCTTTGAATGATGAGCCAATTATGCTTCAGATTCCTTTTAAAACTGGGTTTAGGCCCGTTTGCGCCCAGCTTTAGAACTGAGAGTATCCTCATAACTTGAAAACTTATATGCACTCTTCCGAAATATCCCAGACCAACCACTCGTCTTACTAAAAACCGCATTAAAAACCAACACACAACTGTGTCAAACTTAGAACACCCCTTCCTTTTTCAGTTGGGGGTAAGCATGTCATCTTACAAATGCCTACAGTTTCTGTTAGATCAAATCAAAAACTCACATGGCAGAATACCCCAGTACGAAAGCTGACATAAGTGTCAGGCGCATTTTCAAGCTACTTGGCCTTCGTCGTGGAGTAAGCAGCAGGTCAACCAGAACCACGGCGAGTGACACCGAGTGCAGAGAGTGCTGCGACCAGTAGGGGAGGTAGGTAAACACCTTCACAGGAGCCAATAGACCTGGGTTTATGGGGTATATACTCCAGAACATCACGTCGGAAAACTGAAATGTAAGTATTTAAATCACACTAACACAACTTAAAAATAAGATGTTTCTGTACAATTATTGTCTAATCATTTATGTCTGGGTGTTCCTGGTAGGTTTTTTAGTTACTCTTGTGTGAATGGCGTCAATAAAAGTTTGCTTAAAATATTTATTGCACGCGAAAAATATAAAAAAAAAGTTGAAACTAAGGGTAGGTAGGTAGTCCACATAGTACAAGCTATGCTTAGTTTGGGACTAGAGGGTATTGTGTGAAATGTAAAACGCCTGACCAACTATAAAATACTTACACAGGGTGTCCCAATAAGTAGTATGAAGCGTAAGTTTGAGGTGTAAAACAAAAGGCGTTATTTGTAGGCGTTATTGTGTAACCCCGAGGTAAAACCACGTTACTTCCGTTCCGCTTGAAACTACTTATTGGACATGGACACTCTGTACACTTGTCTTGCTGAAATAAGATCAGTAAGGCACTAACCACAGTTGTAGGCATTATTAAGCCGGTCATCAGCACATCTGTGGCATGATTGAGGAACTTCACACACAGGTTCCCCTCACCTCGCTTCGTCTTCCAGTCGACGTAGATTCGAGCAGGCAGATACGCCAATGTCAATATCTGTATCGAAAATGCATTTATAGATACAATAATTACTGAGATAAACTCTATTGCCATTGAATAACTAGGTATTAAATTATTGATAAAATAGGGCGATGGTTAAGTTGGCGGAAAGCCTTAACCTTTGTGACCATAACCGGTTTGGTTACATAGTATTGATTGAAATAAATCACAATTTGATCGGAGTTTAAAAACATTAGAATAAAATACCACTCACATTGAACCAGCAAGTAAGCAGCTTCCATCTCACGTAGTAGTAAGAACGTATCTTCGGGTCCTCATCCACAGTTGTGTCTATACTGAGTGTCACTACTGCTGTAACCACCAGGTGAACAAATGCAACAGAGAGAAATACTAGTCGTACATTTAGTAAGTCGGCCTCTCCTAAGAACCACCGCATCTTTTGTACCAATAAGTTTGACTGACGCTACCGACAACCAAAGCACAAGATAGCGAAGTAAGATAACACTGTGTTTGATTATTTTAGGTAGTAGGGTTTAAGTGAACAGTACCTATTTAGATAAAAAATACTTAAAGGTACAGTGCCTTGATCACGAATAAATGTGACAATCGCAAACGTATCGTAATGCGAGCGTATCCGAAATACACTGCGCGGTGACACTACAACGGTTGGCAGTCGAGCTGGCATTGACGCGCAATATAACTCAAATACGTTAACGCGGCGACTGTCAGATTTATTCGTGATCAAGGCACAGGTACTTAGTAATATACGTTTCTGAAACTGCTTTAGGTTAAGGAATGTATAGCTCTTATTAAAACTTATTAGACTGCTGGTGCTTACTTCATTCAAACAATCACAGTTAGGAAAAGCTATACAGTAAGTTATGTTGCTACTTTTGGACCCACTATGTACTTAGGTGGTATATAGGTGGTCGGAGAACTGAAACTCTAACAATTTAGAAATAGAGATTATTTTTAACTTGACCGGTAGTCCTTGAGAAGCATGGCTGAAAGTCCCGATTAGTTTTAGGCAATACTATTTTATGAAAAAAAATGAGCGCCGGTTGTGAAGATCTTAGCAATTTTTTCAAGCCAATTGCTTAGTGTTTTTCATTGAATAGGACCAACGTTGCTATTCACATACGATGTCATACTCAATATTTCAATATTTTTTAACTTTAACGTTAATTTTTGACCTAAGGATATAAGTTTTGTTTACAAATATTTTTACAGCATGTAGAATTAGTACCAGTTGTTGATGTATGTACAAAATAATCAAGCTTTATGTTTTTTGAAAATTACGAATAAAAATATCTTTTGAAAACCTACTAAAAATTCGTGGTTCGGGTAACCCTTGAGGTGCTCCATTTTCAGACTTCTGCTTGACACTACTTAAGACCCTGTTTAATTTAAAATTACGAGCTTTAATAAACTTGACAGTTAGAATCTAGTGTACCTACTGTTATCGTTACAATTTTAATAAACGAAAGACCCATTAACACACAGGTCATGAAATATTGATAAAAAGGTACATGCAGTTATCCATCACGATAAATAAGTCTGATGTGTGATGTGTACGTATTTGTCAATATACATATAGATTAATATGAGATGTCATATTAATCTACTTGAAACCAGACGAATCTGTCTCCTTCCAATTACAGCCAGTTTAATCTTATTAAAATAGATATTTAACTAAGGCTTCCTGTACACGAGTCACTTGCTGTAAAGGAAGCAACTTCTCACACAGTATTTTAAGAGCAGGAGGGTGACAGTTTCCATATACACGTGTGCGATGCCCTTACGAAATATATGAAAAGTGTCATATAAACTAGATTTCGCTAACCAAAGGTTCCCCTCGAGCCTACCATCTGGTCCTGGTCCACTAGTGGTTTATTTTTATTTATTTATTTTATTGGTTTTGGAAATAGGCTCCAAAGTACAAAGACTACAATCTACAGGGGACTCTAGGTCTATATCCAGTGGGATTATAGAAAACTGGTATGATGATGATGATAAATAAGGGCGCCACTGGACGAGGACCACCTCATAAAAGTCAAATGTAGATAAGTATCTCAAAATTGTAGTAATTTAGCATTTTCGCCTTTTATGCACTACTGATAATTGACATATATCTACGGTACAAAAAGGTTATCTAGAAGATAATGTTGTATTACATATTATTAGCATCGCCTGCCAATGGGTAAAAACCTTCATGTATAGAATCTATTTACTAAGAAGACCCTATTATGTACTAGTGGTAATCGATATCATGCAATGGTATGTGTTTATTTACGTGATCCCGTGCGTCAGTACGTATCTTAATTGCCGTTCAAGATGTGAGGCAGACAAGGTCCTGTTTGGATCAGCTTTATCACATCTCGTGGTGGGCTTTTGATCTTGGAAAATACACGAGTACAGGGGGGGGTTAAAGTACCGGTCTTGCCCTCGGTCCACCTCCATAGTACATTTGGCTGTAACAGGAACAACTTTGTCTTCCCGTAGTCCACCTTAAGGTAGCTGGATATTCCAGCGGGATTTTTTCTTTGCTACGAAGAGACTGCCAGGAAATATTTTTCTAAACTTCTTCTATATTTGCTCATGCGTAGCTTTTAGTGTTTTTAGAAGTGGATTGACGCATAATGTACGAACAAACCTTTAGTATTATACCACTGAGTGAGAAATAAATTAGTCAATATTAGAAAATACTAAAAAACTTTCTGAATGAAGGAAAAATATTTTTTTCTAATATACCATGGAAGTCCTACGCGGCATAGAAAACTCCGTGGCGTGGTTTACGATCTAAATACTGAAACGCTACTTGAAATAATAAGTTCATGCTTAAACTATTGCCATCTTTTACTAATTTGTAAGGTAAGAAAAGGCAGGATGGTGTATACATTCTGAGTGACGTTTCAGTATTCGGACGTTACACTTATATTATGATTTAGACCGTTTCGCGTATCACGAACGAGTAACTTCACGATTGCTTAGACCCTCACGTAGGGTATGGTATAACGCACGTACAGTGCAGCTCATTATATTTCATAATTAAAGTAGATCATATTTGAGTATCGAAATACGAGTGCAAACGTACGAAACAAGCGATAGTAATAAGTACCAAACTACAGTTGTTATAAAATTGACACAATATTGTTTACAATGTAAATTCTCAGATAATTTAAAATAGGTATAATGGAAGCACTAAAGGACAATGACCCGATAGCTAAGGGTGCTTTTCCACCAGAGCTCAGCTAAGCTATTTTGCTAAGGATGTGTTTGACATCCACCAAATAGGAATCGTAACGGAGCTTAGCTCTGGTGGGAAAGCACCCTAAGGGTCCCACTGCCACAATGATAATTTATAATTCATGGACACTTTACATTATGCCCTGTTGTTCCAAACTAAGCAAAGCTTGTACTATGGGAACTAGAATGCTGGTAGAATACATAGAGTACTAACAGCAAGACACAGAACAAACATCCGTGTTTGCTAACACATTGTGCAAAAAAGTTGGTTCGTTGTGGGGATGGAATGGAACCCACAACCCAAAGCGCGGAAGGCCGAGCTATACCAACTGAGCTGAGACGCGTGTCTGATAAAATAACTACTTAATTTGTGTGATGCAATATTTTGTTTTCTTTATAACTTAGATTCCTATGACACGCTCTAAAAAAGTTAATTTACAAATGATTTTTTTATATACCAAATATTCTTTCTTAAAGTCTAAAGAAACTATTATACATTATTTTGATAAAACATGCAAAGCTTTCTAGGTAAAATATGTCGTCGCCAAGAATAGCTTGCAGTAGGGTCGATCGATGGGTACCACCTATTATTAGTGATGGAAGTTGGTTTTCAAAGGCTCTAACCAGCATTTTGTTTGAAAGATTTGATATCAGCGAGGCGAGAGGAAGCTACGTTACCAAAATATACGCATAGGTATTTATTTATATAGGTACCTACTTACGAAAAATGGTAGGTACTTTCCTGTTGCATTTTGCATTCAAATATAAACAAAAACAATCGGCTCTACGTCGTAGCCTAGGGACAAAGATTCTCGTAAACAGTTTAATAAATTGTGCATACCACTTTAATTTATTTTAATACAAAGATAAAATTATCTGTCTTCGTATAAGAAGCAATGCCCCTTTCTCGAGGCTACAAGAGAAGGTACCTACTCGCTTTTTAACCGTGAGCTAACTACCACATATCGACTATGCAGAATTATAGAGCTTAGCTCAACCAAGTTTCTACAAGAATATTCTCTATTTTTTCGGCACTCTAAGGTGGATCCTCCTAACCTAAGCCTGATCGGTCTTATACGACTTATGTGACCTAGTTTCACGGTTACGATATTTACCATCGTTCAGACCATTTATATGGACCTACTAATACTTAGCACTTCAATGTTAGATAATCATGCTGGCACTGGCCGCGAATGTAGGTATTATAAAGCAATTTACTTATCGCTAAGAGTAATTAGACGCAAGGCTCTAAGTTGTCTATTCGTAGTTGTAAGAGGAAAAACTTTGTTCATTATATTTCCACAGATATGATGATGCCCGTACCTACATCAAAGCGCTACTTTTTGGGTTTTCTTTACGTACCTACGAGTAGCTTTTCAAATCACAGAGTATGAATTAGCATCTTTATTTTATCATGACTCCCAAGCATGGCAGCAAACGTTTGATCGCATTCTTAAGTAATAATACGGAAATCTATTCACTTTCCTCTTGAAAACATCCAAATTGTAAGCATTCGAAAATTCAGACGCCTCCAACGACGCGCCGCCGCCGCCCGCAAGAGGTTCCACTCTTTAGCAATTTTGATTTCATTATAAAGACCACGAGTTGAATGATTGAATGACCACGGCTGTCCTGTAGATATATAGTAATAATAGTACAAGGTGCTAAAGTATAAAACAAAATAAAACATTCAGTGTGTTTTCAGCGATCTGTGTCAGGCAAAGTCTGCTTGCAATGAGGTCGACTAACATTATGTAATATTAGGATTTCAGTGGGTAGTATCGTGAGCATAGGTACCATCTACCTAGTATTTTTTCTTGAAATTCTTATTCTTTAGAAAAGCTATTACGGTAAGTCCAAACACGTTTTTGACGTCTCTTCGACGTACGTGAGACCGGCTCATGGTCCCACATGCGTTGATCCAGTGTTTTGTTTACGTAATTTCACGGAAGAAACAATGCTACTTCGGAATGTGTTTATGAAATTTTCCTATTCTCACTGTGCTACTTGTTACAGGTACCTAAATAATTATTTTATAATATCCTATGATTTTTAACAATTCTATCACAGTTAAACGAGATCTAAAATAGAGAGTTATTAATATTTCGACAAAATAATAGCACTTAGGTTATTTGAATGTCAGCCAATTATCCAAAACAAACTCGATCAACAAAAATTTTTCTTGACCTACAATCGGTGAAAATTGTTTTCTCGTCTGTCTATCGAGAAACTAACGAGACATGCATGGTCGCGTGAAATAGACGGCTTCACCGTTCATTCATCGTGTTTAGGTCAGCAGGCACACGACACGTGAGTTGCGCGTGCGCCTCACGCATACTCCACGCGACCGCCATTTCCCTCTCCCGTGAAAATGTGGGAAAATTATAGCAGCAAATCCCTGACTGACCAGTGATCTGGATCACTCAAAAATAACGTGCTCTATTTAAGATAGTGAGCCCGATACGATGGTGCATTTTTCCAAACTGATTTGACAACACTAAAATTGTAACTGTCTTTGTCGTTTCAGTTTATGGGAGGGATGGAAAATGAAACATCAGTATCGGGGGCATTTGTGTCGATTTTGTTCTTACAATTTTCTAAACAAACCTAATTTGCCAGCACAAAAAATGTTGGTGTCCCTTTCTCATAAACTGAAAAGACAAAGATGGCTCCAGTTTTAGGGCTGTCAAATTAGGTTAGTTTACAAAAAGGCAACAACAGAATCGACATTGTTCTCGATTTTCCGAAACAAACACAAACAATTAATTTTATCGTGCGCCATGTTCCACAATCGTGCTGCCTGATAGTTTCATTGATGTGCCCGCCAGTTAACCGTAAATGGATTAGTAATTAGGCCAACTACGGTAATCGTCTTTGTTTAATTCGTTTTTGTTATGTAAACAACGTTACGACTGGTTTAATAATTCATTGTTGCCCTGAGGTGATTCTTCGCAACGTGATCGAATTCCAAATGCAGTTTATTTACATGCAACTTACTACGTCTTGTAGTCAACGACTTATAGATGAACTGGTTTATACAACTCAACAGTGTTTTTATAGCTAGTAGATAAGTAGCTTAGTGGTAGTTAGTAAGCTTTTGAGCAAAGTTTTGACTCAGATTAAGAGAGAACTGAAATAAGGCTAAATTAATAAAATAATGTAGTAGATTGATAAAATTAAAGACGAAAATGCTAAAATTTACCGATTGAGAGATAAGTTTTATAAGCAAAGGGCATAATGAAGTTGAAAGAGAGAGCAGGTTATATGAATATAAAGAAAGCAGTATAAAACAAATAGGTTGGTGTTTTGGACTTTCTTCGCTGGCTTTTCAACCTTAGTTGTGTAAGACATCTGTTGATAAATTCTAGCACATAGGAAAGTATTTGGGTTGAGTAATCCATATCAGTATGTACGTAACTATCGTAGAATGTGCTCCATAGAAACCTGTAAATTTACAAATCTGTTTGTTTTTTGTCTTAAAATATCTGATCTATACTTCGCGTATCATCATCTCACAAAGCAAAAATTCGCCATTCCAGTTAGCCAAGCTCGGAGATGTTTCTGGTTGGACACTGGACAGGTCAGCTATTGATGATAACCCCTGGTGACGCTCAGACCTCCGACGCGCAGACGGCCTTTTCGCCCTTCTGCGACGCGACAATCAAGTCTATAAAGTCGAACGACGCACACAAAAGAAACAGTACGCCTTGGATCTCCGCCGATGTTGCGTATTATTTAGACTTATACATCTGCGCGGGGACACAACTGCTGCGATCATCAATGCATCCGTGTGAAAAAAGACTAATTTTGAATTTTTCCCTCCGTTAATTCGCGCATGCGTGCCGGCTGCGCTGTGATTGGTCGTGTACTGGAACGTTATTGAAGAAATAAACATGAGTGAATCGGAGGACAGTGTCGGTGTTTGTCGATCGGCGTGCAACAGCAAAGGAAGCATGATTGTTGTTTCTAACCGGTTACCATTCATTCTCAAAAGAAATGAAGCTGGCGATTTGGAGAGAAAAGCCAGGTAGGAATATACACAATAAGAACCTTTTCATAATATTTATCTCAATGAGTAACCATCGCAAACACGCAACTGATTGTTTGGCCTTGATTTGCGAATTCAAGGTATGTAAATATTTCATGTTTTGGCTCTAGAAGGTTCTGGTTAAAGGGAGAGTATACTTTGTCCATACGTGGAAAAGATAAATACTTAGGTAATGCAAAAAGCTTTAATGAATTACCTAACTGTCTCAGATTACCAAAATAATGTATCTGCCATCGAAAATAATAGAAACTAGGTGTTTACGCATTTGTTTATCACACTAGCCAGCGCTCAAGGATTATTACCTAAACATTTATGTACTTATTTAGTGTAAATATTTTGGAACAGATATAACGAAATATTTTAAATCGTACAATCACCTTAAAATAGAGTGTTGTTGATAACGTGTTCCTAATAAGCCCCAGACGTGGTTCTCCTACAAACTGACCGATGTTATTAGCCATGCACTACGATTATTTTTTGGATTTTATTGACATACATTGCATAACACAGCATTGTCTTGATAATACCAAATGCATCTAATGCAAATGCGACTGTCAGAGACCAAAATTAGCAATCCCGAAATAGCTAGCTGTTCAGTAGTTAGGTAATAGGTACCCAAGTAAAGAACTAAGTAAATCAGCTGTTGCTATTGAACATAACCTCATGAAAACATTTTCTCCAGAGATTATCAGAGCTATTAAAAACATTCAAAGAATCGAATCTTGAAACCAGGTCATTGGAGATGAGATTGGTAGGTTCATTGTTTGTAAATATTTTATTACTTTCGAGAGCACATTAAATACCTAGGATGCTTATTATTTTATGCTAATTATTCAGTAGGTATTTTGATTTTGTAAACAAAATGTTTTTCGACAGTGCTGGAGGCTTGGTGACGGCAGTAGCGCCAGTCGTGATCCGTGGAGGTGGAATATGGGTCGGTTGGCCAGGCATCCACCTGGACGACCCCAATGAAAAGATTCCCGAATCAGATCCCAAAGACAAGACGCCCACTGCTGGACTGCTTTCAAAAAAGGTATGCTACTGTAGCAGTTAGTAAATTCAAGTACATAGGACCTAGAAATAAAACCATGTATTTTTAAATGAGCGAAGCTAACAGATCACAGTGTCAAATTAGGCAAACTGTTGTATGTTTCTTCGAGCATAAGCTTCGAACTGGATATTAAAGGTTAATGTTAATAATTACCTACCTAAGTTTAAGCGCCCAAAACATTTGCGATACCTGGAAAAGGTGAATAAGTTTTAAAGTGCTACAGTTAAGACCAAATTGTAACACTTATTTATGCAAATAAACATCTTGTATCCAATCTGCATAGAATTTGGTACGTCCATAGTTTACTGTTACGGGTTAGGTAAATAAATCAAGAGGTTATAGAGTTTGCATTGCAGGGTCTAAAAGAGAGTAAAAACATAATTCTTACAAAAGAACTCAAGTGTGATGTTTTTGACATTCCGAACCCATTTTTATTTTGTTTTAAGTTAAAAGGGATTTGAACTTTAGTGAAAATTGTAAAGTTAATAAAACCAGTATAATGTGAGCTTTCATTTCTAAAAGCTTCGATGACTTTGCAGTTCAGTTAAGACTGGTACCTAACTAGGTCGTGGAATCGATGCGAATGCGACTTGTAAAGTTTACATCAGCCATAGTTAAAAAAATATTTTTTGGGAACATCGCGAGATCTCAGTTTGAAGCGAACTACTAGTTTTATTAGGTACAATCCTATAAAACAGTTACGCAAAGAAAAGCACACACGCTAAGATGGATTTTGAAACTACACTACACGTAGGTATCGTTCACGTTTCATTGAATAAGTAGGCAGTATTTTGTTTGTATTCAGTAGCGCTTCTGAATTTGATAAGAGGTATAAGGTAAGAAGGTTTCATTTGTGTATACGACCTTCAGAACAGGAGCACGTGTGAGTACCGTGACCACAACATTGCGTCGTGTTATATACCAATTTGCGTTGTACCTATAGCTTTAACTCTTTCTAATATGGTCGCGGACTAAAATCAATATTCAGCTTATGCACACTGTTATTGTGTGCTCATGGAGATACGGGACATATGCAATGCGTAGATCAATATCCTTCGGTTTCAAACACGTCTCTAATTGCATACAATATGCTCTACACAATGCAGGTACACTCATTACTAGGTATAATAAACCACAACATCGTTTATTGATAGGTAGGACCTAAGCAAACACCGCTTGCAATTTTCTTATTCGAATGTTCCCTCCCTTCCATGACGTACTTTAATGACATGTTAAAAATTCCTAATTCCTAACTAGTTCTAGGTTCTAGCAACAGTAATTAACACACAGTAATTTTCCTGTTACACCTGATATCAAATTATCAGATAGCGGTATATCTTTTATTTGCCGAGCTTAAAAAGCTTAAACTATATTGCACTAAATATGTATTTGCAATCTAGATAATAGTAATTTATGTGATTTGTATTAAGTACTCGAACATATTATTATAGGTGTTGTATTGATGGTAGTAGTAGCTCGTAGTAGTTCATTGTATAAGCAATTACTTTACTTATTTCAATTCCTTTGCTGGGTTGTAAACAATAACATATTGTAGAACGAAATATCATCAGTACCATGATAATCTTATTTGCAGATCGTACCCATCCGTGCAGAGCCTAAGCTCTTCGACAGCTACTACAATGGCTGCTGCAATGGCACATTCTGGCCTCTCTTCCACTCCATGCCCGACCGAGCCACCTTTATCGCCAGCCACTGGGAGGCATACATCAAAATCAACGAGGAATTCGCTGAAAAGACCATCCACGCCCTCAAGCTTTTGAAGACTGAGGAGACAAAGCACAAGAACGCTAGCTCAGCGCCAATCGTGTGGGTACATGATTACCACCTCATGCTAGCTGCCAACTGGATCAGACAGGTTTGTAGCCAAGTCATCTTAGAAATCATCATTATAAACCGCTTATCTTTGAAGATTGAATAATAATAGTTTCTGTTTTTTTCTGCAGCGTGCTGAGGAAGATGAAATCAAATGCAAACTAGCATTCTTTCTCCACATTCCGTTTCCCCCATGGGATATCTTCAGACTCTTACCATGGTCAGATGAAGTTCTTCAAGGCATACTCGGTATGTTGTTGCATAAAGTTCAGTTTTCCGGGTCTTTGTTGGATTAATACCGATTTCAATTGAATAACGAAGGTTTTTTCCCGCAGGTTGTGACATGGTAGGATTCCACATTACAGACTACTGCTTGAACTTCATCGACTGTTGCCAAAGAAATCTAGGTTGTCGAGTTGACAGAAAGAATCTTCTAGTCGAGTTGGGCGGTCGTACAATCTGTGTCCGTCCTCTGCCCATCGGGGTACCCTTCGACAGATTCGTGCAACTGGCAACGAACGCAAAACCAGTGCTCTCTACACCAAATCAAAAAGTAATATTAGGAGTTGATAGACTGGACTATACCAAAGGCTTAGTGCACAGACTGAAAGCATTTGAAAGGCTATTGCAAAAACACCCAGAACATATCGAGAAGGTTGTTTTACTACAAATCGCAGTGCCATCTAGAACAGATGTGAAAGAGTACCAAGATTTGAAGGAGGAAATGGATCAGCTAGTTGGAAGGATAAACGGCAGTTTCACTACGCCCAACTGGTCGCCAATCAGGTAAGAAAATGATTACATCAGCATTAATGAGGTATTGAAAATTGAGACAGATCTTTTATCAACAGAATGTTGTCAAAACCTTTATAAAGTTATGTTTTTGCAGGTATATTTATGGCTGCGTGGGTCAGGATGAGCTGGCAGCTTTTTACCGTGACGCGGCCGTCGCTCTAGTCACCCCTCTAAGAGACGGCATGAACTTGGTCGCCAAGGAGTTCGTGGCGTGTCAGATCAACAAGCCTCCAGGCGTACTGATCGTGTCACCTTTCGCCGGTGCTGGAGAGATGATGCACGAAGCGCTCATATGCAATCCTTACGAGTTGGACGATGCAGCTGAAGTAATTCATAGGTATATCGACTTTTTATGTTGTTATTTTTAATTTTACCGCAAGGTTTGTTTGCACTGCAACTTAACATCTGTGAATGCAGATAAAGACAAGGATGTTTGTACTACACTTGATAGTTGTTCATTTTAAATTTCCGATTTTCAGAGCTCTGATAATGCCAGAAGATGAGAGGACCGTCCGAATGAACCACCTCAGGCGAAGAGAACAGCTGAATGATGTAGACAGTTGGATGAAGGCATTCCTCAAGGCCATGGACTCATTGGAAGAAGAAGCTGATGACATTGGAGCCACTTCCATGCAGCCCTTCACTATTGATGACTTCGATGAATACCTGTCCAAGTAAGTACCTATTACCAGCACTAAGAGTTTATTCAGAGGTATTTTCTTTAAAACCATCAACTCAACTGCCCGTTCTTTTCTATATATACAACTGTTTCTCTATCTATTCACTCATGGAAAACCAAACGCTGGATTTATCCACTATTGTACTATTTTGCGTTACACTTAAAATATATTTTAATACCTACTTTGTTCATCACTCTCAAATATTTAATTTCCAGATATATAGGCTACACACAGAAGCTAGCCCTGCTCCTCGACTACGATGGAACATTAGCTCCTATCGCACCTCACCCTGACCTGGCGACTCTCCCAGTGGAGACCAAACATACCCTGCAGAGGCTCTCAAACATGTCTGATGTGTACATAGCAATTATATCAGGACGAAATGTGGACAACGTCAAGAAAATGGTGAGCCAAATTATATTCTACTTCCAACTCTCGAACTTGACAGACAAAGAATCATAATAGAAGGCATCAATATCTATAACTGAAGATTTTCAAGAAACGGCAAACTTTTCGGTTATTACATTTTTTAAAGAACTCAAAACTGTAGCAAGAGTTTGTATTGCAGATAAACTAGGATAAACTAAAATCCATTATAATCGTAATCAACCATTCAAAGTTACACAACTCCGACATGAATGATACAAGTAGATCCGTTAGCGTGGAGACTGAAGGTTATCACGGTAGGAAAAGACCTCGTACACTTGACAGAGAGGTAAATCTTTGACCGAACTTAACATTTATCTTGATAATTTATCTGCGTGATATTTTGCGTAACACTATGCTGAAAAAATAAATAAATATATTTGCTGAATAGGCTCGGAAAAGAATGACTTTATATAAGAGTGTAAGTAGATAACCATTAATTTGTGTAAGGTTTGAACAGGAAGGTTTTAAATGATAGTCAAGAGATTTTCTTTTGAATAGGTACTAGTACTGATATAATGTGCCCCTCTCTACTACATATTTATGGCTCGGAAACCGCAAATTTTATTCGTAGGGACTCTCGGCCTAAACAATAGCTCCAACAGTAAATACACAACCAGAATGATTGGCGAATAGTAGAGATCATATATGACAAAAAACTGGTTCCTCGTACTCGCAGGAAAACAAACATTTCAGAATACAGTTTCAGATATATACCGGCCCTGCAATAACAAGGTGTTATCTTCTGAACTTTGACTGATATTATCATAGTTTTGTACAAAATATTTATACTATTTTATGTACACAAGGGTACCTAGCCTCCTTGATAATTGTGTTAACCCGGTTTGGTATGATGATGTTTGTTAAGCATTACGTAATATTTAGGTATTGATGTGATCTCGTGATTCCAACTAATTTTATTTGCAATGTGTTACGATTGAGTCCATGTGCTTGAATGGTTTTCATCCCAGACATCTACATCTGGCTATATTTGTTTACTATACCTATCGATACCGGGCCCACCTTAGTTCACGAGAGTTTTACAACACCGGGCTCATCACTATTTCTTATTCCATATATATCGCCGTTTATATTTTTCTTTCGTAGGGCAGTCAAGAGAACTCCGCCTGTATAGGAATATAAGTCGGGATCACGCGATATAATTTTACTTTTGTTTTGTTTTTCTTCTAGAACTAAGAGTTTCATCATTCATTATTGTTATTATTTAGAAATTAGATGGTATTGGCCCGCGTGCGGGTCCTAGGGTCACATATTCGCGTTTCGATAAGAAATCGATAACCTCATTGTATATCACAGAGACACAACTATCTCATATTTGCATTAGCGTTCTCATAAAATGTTTTGGAGCAATCAGAGCAGAACGAATGGGAAATGAACTGTGAGTTTAATTTGATCATACCTACAAAATATGCTGTATTGAGTCCCTGACAGGGATCTTCAGAACATGAAAATAGTAAAGCATTTTATCTACATATAATCGTACAAATTTCATAAACTGCGGGTCCGATTTGAATGAAACTTGAAATAGTCCGTAACCTGGATTATCACAGGCTACTTTTTAGCTACATATGTAGGTATACCTACATGGTTTGCAAGCCCATAGCCATTGCTGTTTTCACAATTTCACCTTCAAAGAGTATTTACCTACCGAACCTACCCAATTCTAGTTTCCATCGTACAAGCTTTGCTTAGTTTGGGACTAGAAGGCGTTGTGTAAAGTGTCCGTGAATATTTATTTTATTTATTTATTTAATTCTGTCTAGTTCGAGGGTTCCGTCGGGCATATTTCGTGCTCATCTTCATATTGAGAGCGTACTCACATGATCTGTTCACCAGGTGGGCATCGAAGGCATCACATACGCTGGAAACCACGGCCTGGAGATACTCCACCCCGACGGTAGCAAGTTCGTTCACCCCATGCCAATGGAGCTGCAGGATAAGGTCGTTGAACTGCTCAAGTCACTGCAGGAACAGGTAAGGAGTTGTGATCAAAGTAAAATAAGTAGGGGAAAAAACAATGTTTCTGACTGCTTTACGTTCAATAAAACCAACGATGAAAACTATATAGCTTATTTCACGTAAGCACTTATATAGGTAGTTATAGTTAGGTACCTCTAGTACCTATTAAAATCATCGACTTATAGGATTTTGATTTTTTACCCAAGACTGACATTATGGAATTGAACTAGGTACCTAGTGCATCTACGATACCTCACCCAAAAATCTATTATCATCATCATCATCATCATATCATTCTTTAGAATTCCACTGCTGGAAATAAGTGCATTCAGAAAACTGACCAAACAACGTAAATCCAAATTACAGGTGTGCAAAGATGGCGCTTGGGTGGAGAACAAAGGGGCCCTTCTGACATTCCATTTCCGTGAAACACCAGTTGCAAAGCGAGCCGCGTTAGCAGAACAGGCACGGAAGCTGATCACAGCTGCTGGCTTCACGCCGGCGCCTGCACACTGCGCTTTAGAGGCACGCCCACCCGTGCAATGGGACAAAGGTAATATTTACCATGCCTAGATTGAAAACCAAAGCTTCTTACGTTCCTTTACTTTAAATTAAGAGATGCTAAGCGAGCCGCGGTAACAAACCAATCGAAGAAGTTGATCAGTTGCTGGTTTCTCTTTCTTTCTTAGTTGTTACCTCGAGTAATCCTCACCTCAGCAGGATCTCAAAATCGTGCTTTGGTAGTCATTTTAACTACTCAAACAAACTACCACAGCATGATTTCATGGTCGAGCTCGAGGTGAGGCGAGGATTATTCGAGATTACGGCTAAGAATATGGGCAATTTCAGTTACTATAATAACAGTTGTTTAATAATGGAGATACTTACTAATATTTGTACTAATTCTGTGCCGGAAATTCCGTTGTCAGGTCGCGCTTCAATTTACATTCTGAGAACAGCATTCGGCCTGGACTGGAGTGAAAGGATCAGGATCATCTACGCTGGAGATGACGTCACAGATGAAGACGCTATGCTGGTAAGTACAAACATTATTCTTACATCTACCTACCTGCATAAAAACATTGCCTAGGTTACAAAAATTTTGATTGATTGTATTAGTTGGAAAATAACACTTACCCCACTAGTCGAAGAGCGACATCAATTTGACGATTCCTCCTCTTCACCTTCAGTATTGATGAATCAAAAAGTGCTGTACTTTATAAACTAGGTAATTTTCTTCCACAGGCTCTCAAAGGTATGGCTGCGACGTTCCGCATAGCATCTTCGAACATAACTAAAACGTCAGCCGAAAGACGTCTCTCGTCCACTGATTCTGTGCTAGCCATGCTGAAATGGGTCGAACGTCACTTCTCAAGGCGCAAACCAAGGGCGAACTCCCTCACGTATAAAAGCGCGAGGAAAGCCAGGGATACGATTCAGACGCACATGTCTTACCAACCAGTGAAGACGTCACCCAAACCCTCCCCACCGCGCACCCCGGACAAGGCATCCAGCGGTTCAGAATCTAGTTAAGACTCTCTATTCGGAATATCGTTACCAAAGCATAAGAAAAGCTCGCTAAAAGTAAAAGCCATTATAAATTTTATGAGAAATTCTGGCCCTATCATTTTTAAAATAATGTAAGACTTGTAATGCGTCTACTAGCTCGCACGTAGAAACTTTCTGATGTAATTTATGAACTGCGCTGTGCAGTACGTACGTAACGTACATATTTACAAATGATTATATTGATGTATTGCGTAGAATTTGATAATAGATATACGTAGCAAAAAAGTAGTGTAATAGTCTGTGTAGTTCGTACTCTTTGAACATTCCATAACCGTTAAATTATAGGTATTCCGTTGTCTTTAATGATTTACTAACTTTTAAAAGAGTTTTCTCGTAATTGATCACATTTTATATTTCTAAGATATTTATTTGTATTGAAATTTATGTAGTTTTCTATGTCTCATGACTGTTGTGTTAAAGACTTGGTTGTATTAGTTATCATAAGTGAATAAAAACATATTTTAAAGTGGCAACCGCTTTTCGACACTTATAAATACACATAAAAAACAAATGATTTTACTAAATCTTTGTACTAATATTGGGATTATTGGGTGCTAAGTCTAATAGAGATATTTTTTCTGGATTTTAATACAAAAACCGAACCACAACATTTTTATAACAAGTGATAAATAATGGCTATGTAATGTATGTAAATAGTTTTATGTAAGCATAATGTAGTTATACTTAGTTATTAGTATAGTTTGATACCACATCCACAATGTAACTTATTATGCCTTGTTCCGACTTTAAGACCAACCAAATCGAAAGTGTAAAATATAACATGCTTTTTGGGTGCATAATTTTATAGAAATAAGGATTACATAACCAACTAGCCGTCTCCCGCGGCGTTGCTCGCGTTAGAGTGTGACTTTTCAAAATTCCTTTCTTAGTGCACCCCTACACTATATAAGGAACCTACCCTCCAAATTTCATACCTCTAGGACTTATAGTTTAGGCTGTGCGTTGATTCTATGTCAGCTTCAAAAGAGTTTTATATATATTGATTTGTAATTTATTTACGCGGGTAATGTAAAACACACAGGTTATTAATAGTTTGTCGAATTGGTGAGTATACTCGTACATATACAGGCATAAGCATATCTCTAATTTGAACAAATCTTGTAATTTTTTATACTCCTATTGATTGTTTTTTCAATAAAACTACAGTGGACGTAAAATAGCCTTTTTATTAATTAATAAATTATGTACAAATCCTCGAAACTATTCATGGAATGCTGATTGTGCCGTAACAATATATTGGAAAAGGACTGACTATTTGTTACGCTGGAGTAAATACTGACATAATATTAAAATATGGGTTAAAATTAATCTAACATTTATTCACACTTAAACTAATGGCCGAACTCGTGCAATCTCTTAACTCATTAAATTATTTCAATGCATTTTTACACATGAGGGCTTTTAATTTTACCAAGAAGTAGAAAACTAGTAGCACGAATAAAGCTGACTCCGTCAAGGCTGTAAGTTTAACACAGGTTCAAGTCTAAATTGAAGCACGAGTTTTTTCATTGGTATTTCTAATCTGTGGTCGCGTCGACATGGACTGACTGTACTGAATTGATAAGTGGATGTTTTTTTAATTGATAGCATGATCAGAAATCTTTCAAGTCCAAGAACAACTTGCAAAATATGGCTACGCCACGTAAAAGCCCTCATCATTTTGTATAATTAAATGATAAGGAGATATTTACCGTGCTTTTTGGGGTTATGAATTTATTATTTCAAATCATTTCAATTTAAACGGAGGGTAGGTTAGGTATACTTTTCCATATATCCATACCTTCAGCCGTTTTAAATTGGTATCGATTAGTAAACATTGTAAATTAATTTTTTTGAGGATTTCACCGGTTTCATGAAAACCGTGTCCTTTTGTTTTTGGCCGCAACCATACATCTGAATAATTCCTATACAGAAATCGTTACTCAAGCAAAAATTTGAGTAGAGATTCCCATACAAAAGTCAAAGCTCGAGTCCGGATCAGTGCTTGAGTAGTAATACGTGCATTAGAATCTCAGAAATCTGAAGTCGGAGCATAGTGTATTTTGATATAGTCACCACGATAAAATACCTGACTTGTATGTCAACGAACATTTTTAGAAAGTGTCAGCACTAAATATATATTAATTATTATCCGTTACAAAAAATAAATAAGTACTTACATAGGTAACTTTTTTTAAGGAAATAACCATCACTTATTTGTAAATTCCAAAAACTACCCACCGAGTACCGAACTCGTAATATCTCTTTGATACGGAGATGCTTTTAAATCCCACAAACTTATCTGTTCAATTTACCAAAATAGAACTTATAAGAGAGCTCGCGCAAGAGCTACATATATATAGCCTGGAAACTTTTTTGTCTCTGTCGAATTCTATCGGCTAGATAGCCGATAGACGGTATACGGGTTTGTCTGAAAGTGTTCGATAGAATCTTCTGTCGAACACTTTCAGACAAAACCCGTACATTTAAAGCAAGAGACAATTTAGTTGCGCAGACCAAAGTTCCTCTTACGCCCTTTTATTTTACTCCGATGTAAGTAAGTTACTAAGTTTTGTTTCAAAATTTCGATGTAGCGCATCTCGAACGAACAGATTCTGCATTCTACAGAGGTTTAAGTGAGGAATACAATCTATATACTGATATAACACGGTTCATTTCTTGCATTTCAATCTTGATAAATCTTTGGATCAACTAAATTGAATCATAACAAAAAAAAATAATAACTTAATGCCTTTGAATTTCAGAATTCAGACTTCTGCACCTTTCCAAAGTTAATTTTGTTCGAACCGTGTAATATCGCTATAAAATAATGAGTCATTCAATGACCGAGTACAGCACTAGAGCCAATATCACAACATACCTAGACGTTACTGTGCGAAATTACTAACCACGACAGAATGAAGTAAAACAAGCAAATTGGGTACACAGCGAGCGCTTTCTTTCCTTCTGGTTGGCTGTCTCCCAGGAACTTTGTAGCCGCTGGAAATAAAGTAACATATTAATTAGTATGGAGAGATATTGACTTTCGCAACCTCAATACGCCCCTTTACATATTCGTACGTAACTAGAAGAAATTCAAAATAGTCTTTCAATAGTGTAAGAGTGCACTCAATGGAATTTCTATTTGTCTGTAAAAAAACAACTATTTAGCGTGTAACAAAATATAGGTCCCGGTTTAAGAATGGTACTTTGCGCAGTCAATAAGATATAAAATTCGAAAGTTGATTGTAGCTCTGTCTTCTATGCTGTTGGTTGAGGGTTTATAGGTCATCTAGTTCCTTAAAATAGTATTGGTTTATATTGCTTAGCTTGGAGCTAGATACCATATCCATCAATAATGTGTTACTCTATTATTAATTAGACATAGAACTTCATCAAACAACTTACCAAACGTAGCCCAGACGAAGCCCACCATACATATAACGAGTCTCAAGAAGAAGAGGAATGTGTTCTGTGTACTGAAGAGTATGATGCGACAGGCGATCAGCGATACCGCTATGGGGAACAAGCAGTAGCCCAATACGCATACCGACTGGAAAAACGAGCTGGAATCATAAAATATTATAATTCAGATGACGAAGAAATCCGTAGAAGAACTAAGGTTACCAGCATAGCTCATAGAATTAGAAAAGGGCCATGGAATGACATAGCTTTATATATTTAGGGCCGTATGCTCATTAACTACTAAGTCTGGATCAACACTTGATAATTTATTTTAGAATTGAGCTCTGATTCAAGCCTTAGGAATGTATGCTGATCTACTGCTCAAGCACAGATTTTTGTATAAAAAACTTTACTGAAACCTATGCTTGAGTAACAATTTCTGTATTGGCATACAAGCCTTAGTGTTAGTTATTTTATGTAGAGCTCAGTCTAGTTTGAAACAATACTCAAGCATCGAAGTCTGTGCTTGATCATATTGACCACATTCAGTTAAGAAGGTACAATTTATTAGTAGAAGTAAGGCACTTACATATTTCCACCTAAAAGTTTGGAGTTTATTGTTACAATAGCAGCTCCAATCCACACCAGTACAAAAACTTCAGCAAATTCTGGTCCACCGTCATTGGTGTTGTCAGCTCGCTCAGTGGAACCCTGAAGTATGGTGGCCATGAGTGTGCAAAGTAACAATGGGCCCCATAGATCCCCTGAAAAGATTAATAGCAGGGCCTTATAAAGACACATTAGAGGCAATCTTTTTCAAAATTTTATGTCTCTAGAATTCAGTTATATATTATTATTATTTAATACATAACTATTCTTAGTGAATGAAAATACAATCACAAAAACTAAGTAAATCTACAATGATATTGTTATATTTGACCAAAGTTTAAAAGAAAATAACCAACATACATTTACTATTCTACTAACTAAAACTCACATTCTTTCAATAAACTAGTTTTTTCTCTAGGGATGAGGACATGGTAAAATTTGTTGCCGACAGCTCTCAAATCTCGCATCTAAAATATATTAAAAACCATTAGACTACAAAGTATAATAAAAATCATAAGTTGGAGGAGCTAAACTCTATTCCATATACCTATCTAATACCTAGGTGGTTTCTATTTGAGGTCTTGTTAGAATATAGCAACTCTTAAGCTTACATTTTTGGGATTTAAAAAAATTGTTCCCTACTATAGTCACACTCAATCTATGTCTTTCAGAACATAGCCACAGGTAGCACTGCAGATCCTATTCTTGGCTTGGATTGCAGGAATGTGTTGAGTGGAGGATCTAGATCTTAACTTCAAAGAGAATGGCACCATCAAGGGTGGTGGAACATTTCTGTCATCAACCCAAAATCCTTCTCCGTTACTTTAAGGACTTGTGCTGGCTGCTCAATCCAGCAAGGGGAAAATGCACAATACACCCCAATGCAGGACATCCGTGCAGATCTCACTCCCCCACGAGGAATAAGAATTAGACAGAGAATGGCTGTGACTACTGTACCTACTATTACAATTATTGAGAGTTTTGATATCTGGGTGAAGCATTATATCATACAATCATAGGAATTGAGCCTCTTCTAATGATTTACTTACAAAAGTTTCTTTGATGGGTTCATCAAGTGTATTAAACTCCATAGCATTACCCGGGGTACCACCACTTGATGGAATGTTCATTTCTCCTTCCACTGTCCCAACATCTCCTGCGGGAAACATCTGTAACCAAAAACTAAGTTCTTAGAAAATTTACGATGGGATATGCTAAGGTTGAAGCGGCATTTCTACATAATAATATAATGAACAGGCCTTTGCTTAGAATATATACCCTATGTAGAGTAACATAGAGATAATAATAAAAGAGATAAATACTATGGCATATTTATTTTGTATGCGTGTCGAGGCGCTTAGAGAACAGGAAACAATGTAAGAATCGAGGCATATTTTCAAAAAATTGAATGAAGCTACATGGAAAGGACAAAATACCTATTGTTAAACGACATAGTTATATTGTGGTGATAGTACGTAGGGAGACTTACATCATATTTGGCATCAAAAGTAGTCATTTTGAACACTATTTTTCGCAAAGAAAATAGGTACCTAATTTATCGTAAATTCCAACAACACATCAATGTTTTTCAGAAATAAGTTTTTGGGATTTCATTTCTTCTTCTTTTTTAAATATTACTTTTTTTCATGTCATGACATTTGCAGTGACATTTTCAGCCTATTTGTGTTTAGAGTTTTTCTAACATGACGGATTGGACTGACAATTTACCTTGGCAAATAGACTAGTATCTAGGGCCAGAACAAAATTTAAAAAAATCTTGAGCTCATATATTACGCAACATGATATTTCGCACAATAGTAAAATACACTCCGATAATACGCGACAAATAATCTAAAACATGTTTTGAATTATTGTGTTGTACATTATTTTGGTTCATGAATTCAATACATACTTGGTACTGGCCCTCGCGGCCACGGCACGCTCACTGCGCTCGCTCTGCACGTGCGTGATATCGTATGTTCTTCGTTTCACTCCTCACAACCTATTTGCTGTTGGTCCGTCACGCATTAACTTGCTATGAGTAAACAGCCCGCACATTATCGTGATGACCGTGACCGTTTATGTACAGCCGATGACGCGGAGCCTACGAGCACCGAAGCGCGGCCGCGCGGAGCCTAATAATTTAAACCGGTGACACTGATTATCATGCTGTACGTCATTTGGCTGTACATTAACATGATGTGTAATATGTTGCTGTTCTCTCCGATTTTATTTTTTAACGTAGCGTAACTGTCACCTTGTTTATTTTCTTACCTATTTTCCTAAAAATAAAAACGCTGTGCGTGTACATAGGTACATCTTATTGATCTTTTCTACACACTGCACGCACACCCTACGTATATTGTACCTATATATGTTGGAAGCGATGCTACAGTCAATATTATGAAAGTAACTGTAAAAAGTAAGTCTGTGCCAGCGTTCGTCATGTTTCCTTCCATTCCTTCCTGTGTTTGTTTTTATGTAGATATGTATTTATAAATAATTTTTGGCATAGGTTGGACGGGGGTAGCGACGTGGCGCTGGGTGGCAAACGACGATAATTGCGGTATCTGTCGTATGCCCTTCGACAGCTGTTGCCCGGACTGCAAACTTCCAGGAGACGATTGTCCTTTGGTGTGGGGTGCCTGTTCCCACTGCTTCCACATTCACTGCATCGTAAAGTGGCTCCACTCGCAACCGCAGCAGCAGTGCCCTATGTGCAGACAGGACTGGAAGTTCAACAACAAGTGAAGACAATTTAAAGGCATGTTTTGAAGGTATTTGTACCTACATTGTTTACCTTGTTTATAATACATAGGTACTTAGTAAATTAGTGAATCGGGTACGCAAGTCACAGTAGAACGCATCAAAGAGCAGAACAACAAAGCCCTACATAACTCGAGATAAACATGTCTGTCCAGATAAACACAGTCGTCATGGCTGAAATCGGCTAGGACATCATCTTCAATACATTAATCTTAAGGCAAATACTGCTTCTTACCTATTATGGTGATGTACCTATCTTGCCTGTAAGTGTGCTATTTTGCTGTAAAGGATATGGGCAACCATGATGTTAGCCATTTGTGATGCTTATAGATAGTTTAGTTGGAAAAAGCTCCATTACACATTGAAGTAACTAACTAAATTATTGCCTATATTCACAGACTACATTGTATTGTATTTCTCTCACATACTATAATCACATACCTTTTATACATTATGTAGCAAAACTAAAGTAGGTATAACGATTTTATGTTGATTCATTCTGTCAAAATCAAGACATTTTGCACTATTGCATTATCTGTGCACATCTTAGGCCCACAGGTATCAAGACTATCAAGTATTTATGTATTTAGTATTAAGGTAAAAGATTTCCCTAACTCAATGAAAAATTAAAACACAACAAGTGATAATTAATATTCCTGACCAAACTTAATTCATCAGTTTGGTTTACTAAAAAAACGTATGAAATAAAAAATAAAAAACAGAGATTATTTATTACCACTTAAATACAATGCTATTTTTAATAACTAAATACATTTTAAGACATAAAACTCAGGTATTTATTCATTCAAAACAAAACATTTGTTATTGTAAATTACCGCATCTTTCGAAAGCTACTAGCAAACAATAGCCCCACCGTAACATTTTGATTACAGCGAGACAATAGGTCATGGAGTAGGTACCTAACTACTTTCGAAATTGCAATCCAAACAATAGCTTCGCGTGTTCCGCGCCGCGGCAGCCGCTATTGCGTTTATTCACATAGTAAACAATCACTTTTACAATTAAACCTGTGGGTCAATTCATTGTTCGCCTGTACCAAGGTACAGTACCTATCGAGAATCGTAGTGCATTCAGTAAAATACAGTAATACGGTTATAAGTGCATGGAGGCGAGGTTTCAAATGTTCCTACTTATGTACCTACTAACTACGCGAGGGACGAAGCGAGACGCGAGCAAGTACCGGCGCGGCGGTTACGAGTCACTCACTGGCCAGCGCCAGCCAGTCAGTCAGTGAGTACCGGGCGCCCGCCGCGACGCGACGCACGTCTCAGTTTACGCAAGGAGCGACCGTAATCGCGCGGACGGTGCCGGTATAACGCGCTCCTTATACTATAGCCTCTCTTATAGTATTGTACGAGTGACGGTTCGTTCAGCATGCTGATGGTACAAAGTAACGCCCAACCGATGAAGAGCAACAAACTGAAAGGTCCGCCTCCTGTGCCTCCGCGACCTAACCAAAGCGTGGTCGCGGAGGCGCTAGCAAAAACGAGGAAGGCCGTCGCCGACTCCAAGGCAAACTTCACAAAATCACGACCTTTTTCCAAGCGGGAGCAGACCACCACTCCGAGGAGTAGAACTTTAGAGAGAGCGAACACTGCAAACCCGACTTTGGTGTCGCCTAAACAGAACGGTTTGGCGCGCGTGAAATCATTCATCAGAGATGTTATCAGCGACCGTAGCTCCTCGTCCGACGAAAAGAAGTCAAGCGGGCAAAACTCAAGACGGAGTTCTAGTGACAGCAATTCAATTCCGGCCCCAGCTACAACCAAAAGATCTAACGAATCTCTCAATTCCAAAGCGGTCAAAACTTGTAGACAAATATTAGTAAGATCACTTTCGACGTCAAATAAGTTAGATCAAGATTCGAAATGTAAAGTTACGAAATCCTCCAGTTTTGCCGAGAAGACGTTGCCATTGAGGAAAGCACCACCGCCTCCTCTATCACCGAAACCTAAGCTAAAACCAATGAAGCCCTTACCTATACAGAAAAAAAATATAGTAAATAATAATGAACATAAGACAAAAGTGGAAATAAATTGTTACTCTGCCCATCGAGTGGACGTAAGTCTATACTCCTCGCCGATCGACGCAAAACCACCACAAAGTCCGCCACCTGAGGCGCCCTATGCTTCTGTTGAAGAAGTACAAGAATTCGATGACAGATTACGGAATAGTCCATCAAAGGAGATAACAAACGTAAGCTGTCCAACAACACAACAAATCAAACCTGTAAGCCCTAAACACGATGAAACAATAAATGAAAATACCAACTCTTTGGAAAGGAAAACATCTCGAGTCACAGAGCTGTTGATTTCTGAAATTCTCGCAAGTAGGAATAACAATAACAAAGATGAAGCTAACACTGTTATAGATAAAGGCAAAGATTCCGAGAACCTCAACAAGGGAGACAACTCACCCGAGATTTTGATGATGAAGGACATGAATAACCATGAGATGTTAATTTACGAGCTGCAGACGATGCGGTCACAGTCCAACGTGTCGGAGGCTTTGGACACGGGCGAGTGCGAAGACATTAATGGGCAGTGTGATTCCGAGGACTCTGAGCCTAATTATGCGGTGTCGTCGATGACCAGTGGAAATACGGATGATGGGTATGATCAGGCATACGCTTACATACTCGACGTCGACCTTAAATCTAGGTAAGTCGGTTGTCCAACTTCTGGAATAAAAAAATTCACAAAGTCTTCTGTCTTACAATTACAACAAGGTCATGTTAGTAGATACCTGCCTAAACCTGGTTTCGTTGTCAGTGAGATTATCTGGTTTGTCAGAGTGGCGTGTACCTACCTACATTTTACCAATTCTAGGTCACGAATATAAACAGACAAGTCGATACCTAAAATTCATGTAACGATTTACTTAAACGCCTTTCGACTGCTTAATTTCAGTGTACGCTACACTAAACCGCTGGTTGTAGTGACCTCTAATAAGTATGTACCCAATGCACGAGGTCAAATCCGGCAGTTTACTAAACTCTTATTTTTTGTTTTCGATTATTATTATAACGTCGATTGAACCACTAGATATCATTAATATCCTGTTCAAATAATGCGTAGGTAGGTGTATAATAGACAGGTCGGCCGACAGGTGTATAGTTTTCATAATAATAGACAGACTAGATTGTCACCTTGGAATATGACTGGCTTGATTAAATACCAGTTTGTTTTGTGAACAATAATTTGATCAAAAACAGTTCGCCCTTCCAAGGGCACCAAGAGATCTTACATTGGTAACAAAGATCACGATGTTTCATCAATCGTACAGCAAAATAAGTACCTACTTAAGACTCGACCGGTAAAGTTAACAGACTCTACACTTGAGTGGTAATTGCTGCTCAAACAATGCAAAGGAAGTAGACGTCAAACAAAGAAGTTTGCGCTGTTCTGTCCGACATGTTGGTAAAAACTCAGCACGCATATGGCTAAGCTAATGCCATGTAAACTGGACCTAGTTTTATTTGGTTATCGCCATGTAATGTATCTCAAAACAAAAATATTCGTGTTAGCTCAATCAGGTTTTTGCGGCGTTGTAGGTATTATAGTTTACCTTCGTCGAAAGAATGCGTTTTTACGTTTTTGCGCACTATTCAGTACCTATGAGAGGCAGTAGGTATAAATGTATAAATACACAGATTGAAGATTCTTTGTCGGACTGAACTTCAAAGAATATTCTTAGAAAATCTCCCAAGCTTGTAGAGCGATAATCTCTTTGAGACACGCGCCCTGTGAAGGGCTTTTAATAAGCCTATCAGCCGGTTATCACTTATCTCTGTAAATGAGAAACTGAATCCACTTTCACCTTTACCCGGGTACCTATATAAAAACTATACATATACCTTACCTAAAGGAAGCCACTTCCACATGTCGAGATAAACAATTTCCATGAGGTTATTTGCCTTCGCCCGGCTGGGACTCTATTGAAACCACAGAGTTACGCATGATTCCATTTGCTGTCTTCAATTTCTAAAGACGTACTTTCATATCCAGCTATTTGTCAACAGGTTACGTAAACAGTTTCGCGCGATCTCCACAATGTCCTTGCAAGGAATGCCGCCGCTTCCGAAAAGTCTCAGCGGTTTTGCGGAGGGAGACGCAGAGCCCGAGCCTCCGGCCAGCCCTGACGACAAGCCACCCACGGATCTCGATTCCCAACTCATCTACTTGAAGAAAGAAATGGTAAATACACATTGTTGCTCTCACGAAACTCATACGTGTGCTATTGTAATATCCTCTGTTCCGTCCGGTTTTGCTTTACTAGGTATTCCCTAGAATAGATTCGTTTTTGTGTTCACTTTCTGCAGCATAATAATTTCATTCTATACGTTTTTCTTTTTAGATGACCATTTTATATTATCGTTAAAAACATAGAGTAACACGGATTACGACTATTTACGACCGACAAAACACCAGTTTTGTTTGTATTCCAAATTCTTTACGAAGAAATAGTGATACACATGAAATTCGTTCTAAAAGTAACTAATAATCGTTAAACTTACACAACACACCTACACCTTAAAAACTAAAATAGAAGACCAAAATGGTTTTAGAAACAAATCATGTTGTGAAATTGGTGGTTCTTGAAATTCGTTCCATTTTCTTCCTATAAATCTTTCGCTTGCTTTCTACGACACTCGTTAAAATTCCCATAAATTGTAATTGCATAAAAACTAAAGTCGTGACACCAAAAATAGATTGAAGCCCCCCTTCCAAACATGGTAACACGAAATACAATAATAGTAGCTGCCACGAGCGCAATTCGAAAAACAGATGTTAGTACATTTCAGTTTATCTCGCCTGTGATCGTTACGTAGGAAATCTGGAACGTTTACGTGTTTCAATCTAGCACACGTTTGCCAGGGAACAAGATTGAATGATCCAATTCAGCTTTATATCTTTTCTGTATGTTATTTCGTCTGAATTCGAACTTCAACATGGTTTCGGCAATCCTATTTTATTATCTACCTGAATCATATTTCGTAGTCCGCCCGAGATCCACCGCTATGCCTATTTCTGTCGTGAATAGTTTCCCTTTCGTACTGTTATCCAAACACACACATACCAAGCTTACGAAACTACATGCAAATTAATGAAAGGTAAGCAAGACCATTTAGGCGCAACTCCGTATAATGATATTGTTAACATAACATTTATATATGGGAAAATAGTTAACACCTCAAAACAGTAAAACAAATAATTACTCATCACAAAGACAGTTTATTGAGTGACACCATTTGTATTCGATAAAACTTGTTGCACCTTACGATAAAGATAATGATGGTCATTACTATCTGTATGAACAATTTACCAAGAGATACTTGGAAACTGCACCTCAACTTGTTGAAAATAAAGATGGCTTTTGATTGACGATTTAGATGACAATGATGCCAAAGCGCGAGTTATAGCAACGTGTAGTAGGTAGATACACTAGGTACCATGGAGAGGCCAGTCCTTGTGGCATGTATAATTGACACGACATTGCATTCTTCATGGCACAGTGGCTCGCTCATGGAAATTACCGTCATATCCTACGACAAGTTGCGGTTAACTAAGAAAAATAACTTATTTTACTTCTTCTGATCTGGTCCAGCCAATGTTGTTTTTGTATCCTGCATCCGGTTTCTCACGATTTTAGTGCATTTTTGAAAATAACGTAAACAAGATTCTTTTACTTTACTGATACGGTGTTGTTCTTATGTAGGTATGTATCTCTTTCCAATAATGGTAAGTATTTAAAATACCGGTTATAAATCTGCAATACATTTTCCTCCAGTGTAAACCGTATACCGTACCATATACATATCATCAGATAAATCTATAAAATGAAACACCTTTATATAAGTAGGTATTCTTGCCTATTTACATAGAGTTATGGACTTTGCTGGCACGCCCCAAGATAGCCATCGGATAATTTTATAACCTCACAAAATATAGTAGGTAGGAGGAACCTATAATGGTTACATGGCTCAAGACGATCGTTTGGTATACGTAAGTGTTATAACAAAATCAAAAACATCTTTCGAATGTACTTTTTTTTTTTTTTTTTCAATTTAACCTCGAAATTAAATGTTCGGAGTAGATTTTTACTATATTATTCGATTTATTAGGTACGTACAGGTATATATCATAAAATTGATACAACAACAATGTTATAACATTATTTGGCGGAAAGTCCTTGCTTTAGTTCAGTAGATACTAAATATTACGTGTAATAACTATATACCGCCTTACTTATTTTAGTTATTGATATAAATGCAGTGAGCAAAGTGTAAAATATCAGGTTGTTATCCGACTACTTTTAATTATCAGTTAATTATCAGTGGTTCTCAGCCTTGAAGACCTTGTAACAATTGGCGTCCTACGCGAAACGGCCGTATTGAGCTGTGCGTAACATAGATAGACTAGCAGATTCTATGCCAATCGCCAACAGTTAAAATACCAAAACCACAGAATTTGGTTGTTTGTTAACTCTAATTTAGATTTACTCTTGTATTTGTGAATTTTTGTTTGCGTTGTTCTTCAAAATTATAAACAGCCTAAAGATTGCAGGCTCACCTCGCATATCTCCTTCATAATCACTACCTACTATTTATGTAACAATCATCCGAAAAAGCTTCGATAGGTACCTTGCTTTTTCGTTGCGTCTTGTCCCAAAAATCTTTATTAGCTGTTAAAATTGCTGAGTTGGTACGTTGGTACGATAACAGTTAGTTTTGGTTTCCATTTAACATTCGATTGTGTTACACGATACTTAATTAAATATCACATTGACCTTTCCGTCTTGTTATTCTGACATGCAGAGATTGAACATGACATCTCCATAATTGCATATTTATATAATCTGGTTGAAATACTAGCACTGCATGGGTTTCGTAATTTTGTCTGCATTCATTGGATGTCATCTCTTCCATGCGTAGCGCGTAGGTGAGGAATCTATGCCAGTGGAAGTCCCGTTTATTCGAGCTTCACCTTATCTTTTACTGTGATTTTACCAAGATTCTCGCAACTGTGCTAGCTGCGAAATATGAAAATAAAGTTGTAAAGTAGGCGAACTTATAAACTCTTATCTTAACCATCATGACATTAGGAGCTTTACTCAAGAGTAAAATGTAATGTTACCTCGTAACATAGATAAAAACACTGACGTCCTAGTACTGGCAAAAGCTTGAACTTTCCTTTTCACTTTGTCGAAGTGACAACCTGATACTCAAAATAAAACTTTATGCGCCTCCTTGTTTCTATTTTCTTCTATGGTCATCTCAATGTGCCCAATTTGGAAGGTTATGAAAGCTTCCAAAACGGGCTTTGCCCACTTTCTACATGGCTTCTTTTGTACATGAGGGTCTTCCCACGCAATTGTAGATAGACGCGTTACAAGTTACAAGTGCCTGTAGAATTTACATAAAATATAAGATGTATATCTGATTCTAGGGTAGATACTGGCGGAAACACATTGCGTGAATTATTCGGATGCTACGATATTTCCAGTTGGACTGTTTTCTTTTAAGTTTGTAATTACTTTTCTATCAGTAATTATAGTCATGAGTTGGATATAGTTGTGTACGTAATGCCATTCTTCTTGCTTTTGCTAACTCTGGACTGTCTCCTAGCTTTAACTAGCTGATTCGTGTTGTGGCTCTCACGATGTAGTGTAATATGATAATTTGTGGTCTCTGGTTGGTTGGGTCTGGCTTGTCAGTCTTGTCACCAATTGTTATACCTACTCGTTACTCTGACTGCATGGTTCCATTTCCTTCCATTCCAAAGTGCTGTTTGATATGTATTGTTCTTGTCTGTGAAAGTAATAACATCACAATAAATTAATTTGTCTTCATAGTGTACTAATTAAGCTTCTGCCCCCCTAAGCTCTTGTAGAATGCGCTCGTAACAGCATGATTGACGTGTCGATCAGAATAGCCGCCCGCATTGTCTAATGTCACTGGGTCTGCAATCACATCCGCGTTGGCAAACTCCAAGGAACCTATAATAGATCCGTGTTATTACGCTACAGTTCTATGATTACCGGCTGTCTAGTCTAGACCAACCATGTTAAGTCATCCTCAATTATATTTTTCTTCTCTTGATATTTTAGTCAAAAACACCGATCGATCTTTGTATTATAATGAAATGACTTTTTTCAGATGAAATGGTTCATTCCAAATACTATAACTAGACCATGTCGCGCGCTGAAGGCACGTGCCGGTATTTTTAGCCGGGAGCGACACCCGGGGGCAGGTTACGTCACCCTAACTGGATTAGTCCAAAATTGAACAAATCCAATAAGAGTTGACGCTTTCTGCGCCACCCATACAGACAAATTTGTCTGTCAATGTAATTAAAAGTAATTGCTTTATCATACCATCTGAATGTGACGAAGTAGGTTGTAGTCTATTCGTTTTTTTGACAAAACTTTTAAATCGTTGAATAAGTGCTGATCGTTAATTCTAAAACTACCGAATTAACGGTACATAACAAGGCACATTATCATCAATGTGCCTTGGTTTTTTTGCAGATAATTTGATTTATTTAGTCTTATTCATACCAGCGTTATAGACGTTCCTGAAAAATCATCCCTAATGAACTCCAAGTTTATAAGTAAAGTGCAATCTAATAAAATATGATACAGGAAATTCTGACTCTTAGATGCGACAATTTGTTATCCGCTCACATCGTCCAGAGCTTTTTGTAGTAGTTTGATGACGTTTGGCCGGATCTATTGCCGCGTCGACTATAAATAACGGAGTCGACGAGGCATTAACTAAAACAAGCTGTTTAAACTCGTGTCCATTATAAAACGACACGCCTCGTTCGTCGGCGTTCACTTCTCCTTGATTCCCCTTCTTGGTTTTTTTACCAACAAAAGAAACAATCGGCTTAAACACACATTTTTCAGGTACATACGCTAGAAAATTTGGTTACAAATATGTTTTAGTAAGCAGTATACACGATATTGTTGAGGTCATTCGATCCCCACACGTATTGTGGTTCGCTAGCAGACATGGCAATCAAACACTTATGCGATCCAACATTTTATTTCACAATCAATATCGTTGGCCACAACTCGTATAGATTGAACCAAATTGGCTAATAGCCACATCGTTTTTTAAAGTGCATCATATTATATCGTGTCAACGGTCACGAATAGTTCTGAATGAAAGTCCATTGACCTCGGGTGACATAGCCGCATACCTAGCTCATCGGATTACCTCTGTCTGTATGTACTGTACTGCACTGACAAGTTACTAGTAACTTCGCATCAATTAGGAACATTTCCTCTTTGGTTCCAAGTCCAATAGACTATAATTTAACTCATAGCCTGGGAATCCCTATAAATGTTGTTTTGAGTAACGTTTCGGTGAGTCCAATGTCATGAAGTTTCATCATCATCAACCTATATCGGTCCACTCACTGAATACATGTATATATTTCTGTATTCTGTGGGTCCACTAGTGGACCTATGACCAGGCTCAGAGGCGCGTCTTGGGACTCCCAAGAAAGCCTCGAGCCCTGTCTTCTGTTTTTCTCATCTAGTCTGCCAGCTACATTTCGCAGATGCCCACCGTACCGGAGTTGTCATGAAGTTTACGTTTTATTAATACTATACGTAGATTTCTGTATAACCCTTGTTAGGTCAAGCTTTAACTTTCTGATTGTTAGGTACAAAACCTGTTTCCACAAACGAGTTGGCAAACTCGTGGCAAACTTGCATCCATCAACAATTACGTGGTTTTTCTAAAACTGGTATTATTTAGCCCATGTGTGGTTTTACCTTGCTGGTTGTTAGTTGTAACATTCGTTGAATAATTTAATAAATTATTTGTACCTACTCCCAGTTGCATCATTGCGCTATGCGGTATCTTAGGTAAGCACTTTTTGACTATGTGCCAGGAGAATCTGCTGGGATGAATTTAAACTGTGATAAATTCTGAACTCGAAGTGTTTATGTAAAAAAAACTTATACTCTACGAATATATTATTACTTCCTTCATATATTTTTGAAACTATTTTCTTAATTATGTCATCTAAGCTTATACGAAAATATAAATGTTAAGTTATTGATATAATTAGAACTATAGAGTTATTGATTAATAAACTAATTGTTATTAATCTGGCAATATACTCAAATGATTATGAGAGTAATATCAATAAGCAGTATCAGTACGTGCTACTATTTGGAGAGAAATCGTGAAAGCGTTAATATCACAACTGGACTCAATATTTGGGTGGGCGTAATGCATTTCATATTGCAAATGGGAATGTCAAAGTAATCACAATATTAATTGATCTACCTTCTGCATTGTATTGACCACACACATCCTGTTAAAAATCTGCTAGTAAGTTGGTGACTTTATTGGAGCGATTAAAGAAGATTACGCGCTCTGATTTCTCTATGATTTTCGATGCGTGATCGGCTCACCATTATTAGATATCTTTTCCACGGTGATAATGATACGTCAGATCAGATTCTATCACTAATTCTGTCCAAAGCGCATGATCGATGACGTGCAACCGTCACGCACCACCGTCCCCGGACACAGCACGCCATTAATACTTTCACATGTATTCTGAAACAATTTCACCTACATTCAGATCAATAATTTAAACATTATGCCTTGTTTATGTCAATTTATTGGACTGAGTGGAAGATGCATCGACTTTTTGCACGGTTTCTGCTTTGAGTAAAATTATGCTTACTTGAAAGCTAGTCACGTTTATTTCATTCGCGATGTAGCATTCATTTCAAAATCTTTAAATGTTATTTAAATTAAATGTATATTACCCAAATAATATGCATACCTAATGCACCAACTGAATAAGCTGGAGATAGAAGTTTTTAAATACGCAATAGTGAACTACAGAATTTCAAGGTTTGTTAAAAAAGTGAAACGGGTATAATGATGATTTGGTAAGCTCATCTGGCAACGTATTACAGATTCCTATTTTCTATCTGGGTTAATCGTATGCTTGCATCCTACCTGCCTGTGTGTGGCTTATGGCAAAGTGGCCATCGTTGCAAAACCCACTGTAAAGTTACTCAGACATAGGTTTACCACTTTATTACATCAAAGATAATTAAAAAAAACTTGTAGGTACATAATAAAATAGATTTATTAATATAGTAATTCTTTTCTTGAAACTTCACATGTAAAGAAACTATTAACAAATTATAATTAACATTTAGCTTTGCTATTGTTGTAAATTGTTAAGGTATTAGATTATTTTGATGGTAATTATTTAATAATTTTGCAATAATTAATTCACAAATTACTGAATGCAAACGCTGCTTTATTGAGATGAAAGCAGCATTTGACTTCAGTTGCTAAACGACCGTTGTTGTGCTTTTGACTCGACCAGTCACAACATAGATGGCGTTAGCCGGTTGTGATTGGAGAGGGGGTATCACGGAAAACGGAGCACAGCTCCGTCAGTCTAGTTGCGATTATCGAAGGATTAAGACTTTTTCTAATAAGTGAAGTCATTGTGAAAAGTTAGTGTGAATAAGTTACCTCCTGAATAAAAGGTATGGGTAAACGTGAGTACCGCTTTGTTTTATTTTATGAAACCCAGACTCCCATCTCTCCCGTAGTTCTAAGGATTGAGAAGGTTTGAACGTTGGCATATTAAGACGTGTCAACAGATCAGAAGTGGGATGAACTCATAGAAATTACCGAGACTATCGTTCAACATTTTTTTTTTCCTACCCTCAAACATTAGATAAGTAACTGAGCCCCGTGTTTAACCGCTTAAGCAACCTTAAATTAAAGGTTCTCGACCTAGTTTATTCCAGCATGAATTAAAAAAAAAAAAAAAAAAAAAAAAAAAAGTATATTAATTAATATACCTTTATTGCGTCGACAAATTACTTGTGCGTGGCCTTAACTGATTTTACAGCCCAACTTCATGAAGAACTCGTCAGAACGTGTAGTACACATGCCACCAATGAGCCCGAAACTACTGGGATCAGGGTACAAAGGCGTACATCATCACGTGCCACAGCCGCGCGTCACCAGCTGCCACAGGCCGCGTGCCACGTGTCACCGCACCAGCCGCCGCAGTCCGTATGCTACGTGTTACGATAGTCTGCGTGCTATCAACTCCAATGGTCTGCGAGCCGCCAGTTGCTGCAGTCCGCGTGCCACTGCGTATCACCAGCCGCAGCAGTCCAGGTGCTACTAGCCACGACAGTCTGCGTGCTATCAGCCTCAGTGGTCTACGAGCAGCCCGTTGCCGCAGTCCGCGTGCCACTGCGTATCACCAGCCGCAGCAGTCCAGGTGCTACTAGCCACGACAGTCTGCGTGCTATCAGCCTCAATGGTTTACGAGCCGCCAGTTGCCGCAGTTCGCGCGCTACTGCATATCACCAGCCGCAGCAGTCCAGGTACTACTAGCCACGACATTCTGCGTGCTATCAGCCTCAATGGTCTACGAGCCGCCAGTTGCCGCAGTCCGCGTGCCCTTACGTATTACCAGCCAACTCAAAAACAGGAGGAAAAGATAATGCTGGCCGCTTTGTGGGGCGCACAGCGGTGCTGGTTGCCTGGCCCTGACGAACTGAGGTACTGTCACTTTTAGCGGCCTAAAAGAGTATCCTCCAGGCATCTAGGGCACGTCCAATCCTTTGTTGTATCAGCACCGCTACCACGTTTAGATTTGCCAGGGGTGCCCAGGGTATAGGTAGGTACACAAAGATAATGGTGCGCTGTCATACATTTCGCACATTGCACGTAGCTTTATCCTAATTGCCCAAGGAACAACAAATCTACTGAGTTGGCTCTGAAAACATTTAGACGAATGTAGTTCTTGTCAGTTGATTGCATCATCATGCGTAAATAGACCTGAAGGAGACCAGAAATTACCTTTCAAAGTGTTTGACGCTGTCACACAAAACCGTATTGTGATAAGTAGTACATAATTTATGGCAATGTATGCTCAGTAACAGCTAGGATATATTACAGTCAAAAAAAATAGAAACCTCTTCTAAATTTGATATAACTATGTGGATGTCACCACACTGGAACTCCATTATCTAAGTATGCTTAAATTATATTATTATATAAATATTTCTTTGTAGAAAAACGCTAGGAACAAGGCTGTAGTTTCTTGCCCGTTCTTCTAGGCTCTGGTTACAAGAAACGAGCACCGACGATCCTAAGTGATTATTGTTATTTTGGTGAATGAAAGTTTTTAACTTTGACTATTCACCAGATCTATGGATGGAAATCAAAATTATTTTGCTGAGATAGGCTTATCATCGATGGTTTTTCATCTGTCGTTCAACTTGGTAGAATGGCAAGACAAGGTTTTTGTTCTTGTAATGTCCAAGAGAAAATTACGGTCGAATGTTGTGTGATATGTGGATCGAGTGAACCTGCTTTACCTAGTCGCTAGGGGAATACCTACTAGGTATTATAAAGGTTAGTTTTTGTCAATCGACGTACAATATTGCATCTTGCATAGTATTGATGATCGGTCTGTTATGCTGGGTGCTGAAGCCGCGCAAATAGATATTTTGTCGTTTTCATGTAGGTAATACTTGTGATATAACAGGAAACCCTCATTAATGAATTTCTCTAGGTTTCTTCTCTTTTTTAGTTCAGGTTCAATGCATAGAACTTGTAGCGAAAATGTTCTCTGTGCAGTAGGATTGCTAACTAACGCTCACGTAGTTTAGCAGTATTTTGTAAAGACCCAACGAACGAGAACGCTGTCTAATTCAAGGTGGGGAAATAAGAGCTGCGCTCCTCTCGCGTTGAGGTGTATTATTCAACGTGTGTTGCCTCCTGAGTCTTGACAACTCCTCACCGCGGCCAGCCTAACTCTGTAAATAATGGATGATAAGGACTTTTATTAATGACGGTAGTGTTGTTTTATTTTTTATTTCATTGATCACCAACATGACAAAACAATTTATAAATTTAAGGGCCAAGTACTATTACTTACATATGAAGACAGGGTACGTAGCGCTGGAAGCGTTCTAGCATCGCCAGTGGATCAGAATGTTGGATTAGTAGATTGCAATAGTACATGTTCTAACGGCCCTTTCTAGTGAAACAGCCACGCGCGACAGAGGTCACTGTCACTCCAATCTGGCGAAAGGGATCACGTTTGGTAGTAGCTCGTCGTGATGGAACGAGAGTGATGCACACCACCACTTTTAACCGTTCGCGTTTTAACTTTAGCGACGTGGTGGTCATTCCTAATCTAATCAGACCTTCCGCAGTCTTCAATAAATATTTAACTAGGGTTTGGTTTGGTAGCAAGTGTAACACGTTTAAAGTAACGTCTTGTTCAAAAGATTACTCGGAGAATTGTGGCACACCTGGTTTCGCTGAGTGTCCTTGGTGACTTCATATGTTTCTTTATTGGTTATGCAGACGTTTACCCAGCAGCAGCATGTAGCCTTGCAGAGAACCAGAAACAGTGAGATCTCACAGCTTGATTAAGTATTTTAGTATCGTCAGGTCAGAAGCGAAGTAGGCGTACATACACTCTTCGTAGTATCAGTACGATTGAACTTCAATACAGCGGTAACCATCATTTCCTCAATACCAAAAGGGCAAAAATGTTGACACTTTTGAAATGTGATGTTTTACGCTGATTCATTTTTATACATTGTAGATCGTCAATCTACCGTATTTAGGTGGTTGATGAATAACTAAGGAGAGCGATCTGTCCTCGCCTGAGCACGATTGTATCAGTCGAGTTTTAGAGCACCAATGCAAAGTCCATTGTATAAAATCTCATTGGTTGGTCTTTTGTTTTGTTTCGTTTTACAGAAAACGGAGTGTTTCCAGTTTCTAACCTAAGGTTTTTAAGTACTGATGACGTAATGTAAGGGATGCATACTGGGCATAGTCTGCCTCCAGCTTAGCGCATTATTACACCGTCCTCAGGCATATACAAAGCCTATTTACATTCCAGGTTATTTCTGATTGTGTCACGATGCGTGTTTAACTCTTACTTTTTATACCTTTTACATTCTATGACGACCATATTGGGACTCTTTAATCCGCAGTGCAAGTGAAAGCTTAATAATTATATTAGTCTCGATATATGAATTTACGAGTAACACTGCACGAGCCATTTACAACAGAATTTAATTTAGTGTAAGTATGAATTTCAGTGCATACATAAATACCCTCTGGACTAGTGTCCGGCGTTGGTATATTATTAGTTAAGCATACCCTCTAGACGAGTGTGTCTGGCGTTGGTATATCGTTGTAATACCCTCTGGACTAGAGTCTGGCGTTGGTATATTGTGGTTAAGCATACCCTCGAGACGAGTATGTCTCGCGTTGGTATATTTCTGTAATACCCTCTGGACTAGTGTCTGGCGTTGGTATATTGTGGTTAAGCATACCCTCGAGACGAGTATGTCTCGCGTTGGTATATTTCTGTAATACCCCCTGGACTAGTGTCTGGCGTTGGTATATTTTTGTAAGAATGCCCTCTAGACCAGGACTTCTTAAACTTTAAAGATTACGGAACACCTTTCATTTTATGGAACCCCGTATTAGATGATCAACACTAATGTTTATATAAAGCAATTTATTTAAAGAAATATGTATTATAATCTGAAACACAAAGGTTTAATGTGACGAATGAAACTGTTTTACTGTTTTATTAATAATACCTATCTACTTGTTTTGTGGTAGAGTATTATGTCCGACAATTTTATTATATACGTACCTATATCTGGGACAGCATCCAATCTTGACCTATACTTGTTTTTTGTACAAGCTTAGGCTGGGAAGCCTGTTTTCCAACGATACGTTGTGAATAATGGGAGTAATGTCAAGACAGCCTTTTTGGCTATTTGAGGGTGTTCACTTCTAACACCAACCAATAGATAAGTTTGGCAGAACCCTGCAGAGTATTCTACGGAACCCCTAGTTTCCGGGGAACCCACTTTGGGAATCCCGGATCTAGACTATTGCCTGACGTAGCTATATTTTGTAGGAATATAAGTTTGATTTTGAGGAGAACACAGTAGCTAGATGGCGCTACAAACAAAATAAATGTATGTATATAATAATATATGTAGGAAGATTTTTGAATAAGACATCTTATAAGAGAATTGGTTTGTAATACGCGTCTTCGTAAGATGAGTAAAATAAGTAAGCTTTCGGCTTTGATTTAACCCATAAAAATAGTTTCGAGAGATGTTTCAAAACTTTATATTAATATTCAGTTTGTCTTGATTTGTATCCTCAAGGAAAATTGCAATGTGTTCATACAATATTTTGGACAAGTAAATTTTTGAAAACAATGCAATTTGCTCTTCAAGCCAACGGTTGGTTCTACGTGAGTACCTAAGACGTTTACGACTGGTATACACATAGTATATTAAACTTCAGGCTTTGTGTTTGCAATCAAAAGAAAATTAGTCTTCAAGCTTTTATTATTTTTAATTAAAAAAAAAAAAAAAGAAAAAAAAATGGAATCACATAATATTATAGAATATGCGGCGCAGCGCTGCAAGTAGCTGTCGTCCCGCGCCGGGCCCTCGTAGGTCGAGGACGTATCAATATCAAATTCGTTTGACCTTTGCGTATCGCATACGCTTGGCTACGCAAGGTTAAAAAAAAAAAAATTATAATAATCCAAATCTTTCAACAAATATCAACTGATGTACACTTGGCTTAGGCCCGTGTGCATCATTTATTTTCCGACTCTAGCGAGTCGAGCTGATGAACATCTAGACAACAAAAATAATAATAATTATATATAGTAAAATAAAAATAAATAACCGACATCGTTTTACATACGTTGAACCCTTAATTGAACAATTCCCTTACATGTTAAGTGTAGGTACTGTGCCGAAATCATACTGAGTTAACTTTATATGTGCTTCTAAGGTGGGAATAATAATATTGTCTGTTCGTATAGATTCAGAATCAGAAGCAGAATAATATGTTTACAAAGTTGATAAATATTATTAATATTATATAGTAACAAGTTGATGCCTGCAACTTGTTACACGTGCTAAGCTTTCCACCAAAGTGTCTGTCACCAACATACGATGAACCGCGTGGCAAATGGCTGCTTTTTGTTTGGATAGTTCAGGCTGTGTTTAGGAATCCACGTCTTTGACTTCAATGAAGCCTATGTCTTAATCCAGAAAAGTGTCTTCTGAATGATATATAAGTTTTGTTAGGGTCGGTCTAGTAGTTAAGGCGTGATACGCGAGTAAACGAATGGACAAAAAGATAAACGGACAAACCCGATTTTCAGAATCAGAATCATTTACTTAGTGCATTTGCATTTAGTTTATCCATATACTTTATTTTGGATTTTAGCTTTTTACAGTTTTCTATTAGTTGATAGTAGATACCTAATAAGTTTTGTGTAACAAGCCTTGACTTTTCGGATGAGTACATAACAATGTAAAAACATTCATTAGGTACATAGGATTTCATTGATAATACATAAAAATAATAATAATAATTCCTAATTAATAAACCAACTGAGTGATTAAAATATTAACTTAAATACCTACCACAGAATACGCTGTAAAGAGGCACTGTAAAGATTAAAAATTAAAATTAAATGGAATAACTCATCAAGTAAACAATATGGTCAAACATTCAATCAAATCTAAATAAATTAAACGCAAAGAAGGTACTTCATTGATATAAAGTGATCATCTTATTTTACTGTGAATAGAGCATGAGGCCATGCTCTTGGTTTTGGATGGCCGACTGTTGTAAATTGTTAAGGTATTAGATTATTTTGATGGTAATTATTTAATAATTTTGCAATAATTAATTCACAAATTACTGAATGCAAACGCTGCTTTATTGAGATGAAAGCAGCATTTGACTTCAGTTGCTAAACGACCGTTGTTGTGCTTTTGACTCGACCAGTCACAACATAGATGGCGTTAGCCGGTTGTGATTGGAGAGGGGGTATCACGGAAAACGGAGCACAGCTCCGTCAGTCTAGTTGCGATTATCGAAGGATTAAGACTTTTTCTAATAAGTGAAGTCATTGTGAAAAGTTAGTGTGAATAAGTTACCTCCTGAATAAAAGGTATGGGTAAACGTGAGTACCGCTTTGTTTTATTTTATGAAACCCAGACTCCCATCTCTCCCGTAGTTCTAAGGATTGAGAAGGTTTGAACGTTGGCATATTAAGACGTGTCAACACTATGGATCTAGAAATATTGTCTTCAAGCCATTCCCATTATCTTTTCTCAGCCTTGCGAATAAAATATTACTACTAACGTTTAGTATTTTACCGTTGCGTCGTCGTAATGTTATTCTTCATAAATATTGTACTTATCTACTTAATTTTTTTTAACTGTACGCCTTTGTTTATTTATTAATTATTTACTCATTCAACAAGACCTGTTACAAAAACCTACTTGCTTAAACGTGTACTCCAATAATTACTAAAATTATGAAAAAAAAATTTTTACTCTTCGTAATTAACCTCTAACCACACACTAACAAATTATCAATAATTCTAGAAAAGTAAGGAATATACATTGGCAACTCCACTTACTCGTGCTTTATCAGTATAATCATTCTTATTCATAGCAGCTGTCGTGATATCTTGTCCGTTAAAACTTGGTTAAACACTTTTACTAACTTTTTTGTCAAGTCCGCGCGTCACGCTTTTGCTCATTATTTTAGGAACGTGCAAGTTTAATTTGTGTTGGTCATCCCATTTGCAAATATTCATGGATTCCCTCCCATATCACTTCTTCCAATACCAATTGAGGGCTTTGTGTCACTAAATAGTCAGCAAAACCTTGGATCATTCATTATTGACTGAAAAACTAGCTTTTCCATTTCTTTTTTATATTAGACTAATATTTTTTTACTTTGATGATTGATGTAATACATCAACGTCGTCGATGGATAGGAAACATTTAGCCAAGCCTTCCCTAATGGCCCATTCAAGTTATTTTCTTTCATACGCTTGCCTTGCCGCTTGCTCAACGTGACTCACGACTTTGTACCACGACATTAAGCATGCACTTACTATCAAAACTAACTTCTGCACGTGTCTTAGCATGCCTTTCTTCTACATTGTTTAATATTGCAGCTTCTTTGTAAGTTGCATGCTTGCGTGCAATACAATCCTTGTGTGCACTATTTCGATCCGATTCTAGGACTTGGTAACATGAGTCTAGTTTTGTGTTTGAGATTAGCGCGAAATCTGTTTCAGTGTTCTCTGCTTGTTTTGGCTCGTATTTGTAACTGTAATAATATTGTTGAACGCTTTTGTCAGAAAAATAGTTAAATAATGCAGTTGCATGCCGGCACGGTTCGCGTATGTAGCATTGTAGCGTCCGTCGCGTTCGCGTGAAAGTTTTAAACAAATGTCAGCAGTTCAATTTGTTCAAAAAGCGTTTTAGCATTCTGAGAGTCACTTGAAATTGTGCCTGCTTTAATGAAACAAGGTCAAGAAGACGTTCGATTAGTAGAACATAAAAGAAATTACCTATAGGTACTGAGGTTTTCCTTTCTAAGTCAATTTAAAGTAGATTTTAAACTTACTTTAGTATTGCATTAATGTATTTACGTGTATGATAATAGGTCTTTCTACTTCTTATCGCGTGCCCTAAGCACTTAGTACAGTTAGTACACAACACGATCTTGAATGTACTAACTAAAAGTACCTCCTAACCAGTAAATGACGCGATCGTTTCTAGCGTACGAATAAGCAGTTCCTTTGTTTCTAAAAATGGCCTTAGAACTACCTATTTACCGGTACTTACAGAAAATAATACCACTGGTTCTGGATTCAAAACTCCTTTAGCGGAATAGTGAAATACACTCACTAAAGCATTGTGAGAAGGCTATTGTTTCTATTCCGTCATAGCGTTCACCAGAGCGCAACCGAACGAAGGCCTCAAGACCCAACGATTATGACTCAGACTCGGGGTAGTTGAATAGATTAAGTATTTCTATAAGCAACGGTTTTTTACGTAATTGCTGGAAGGCTTTTGGGGAATAGCCATAAAAACAGGGAACTTATATCTGCTCATTTCCTTTGACCGCTGATTCAAGGCACGACACGACGCCCTTGTAAAGACTATGGCGCATTGTTCCATGCCAAAGCCACAGTGGAAACTCGTTTAATATCGAGTTTCGTACGTGTCGTTGTCCATCTCCAACCGACACGTTAAACGCTTGAACTTGCACACTTGGAAAGTAAATTGATAACCAGAAATATATAGACCACGGCACCTACTTAGAAAAACACCATTACTTGAAAGTACCGTACCTACGGATGTGAATGTTTGTTAATATTCATTCGGCCAAACGTCATAGACATAAAATAATATTGAAAGCTCCTAAGAAATTTTGCATAGGATAATTTGACTGTAGAGATATTATAGCAAGCAAGAACATAACATCAAATTTATCTCGTATGTTGCCTACGTCATATCATCAATTAGAATTTTACTACTATCACAGTTCGTTCGCGGCGGGTAAAATAACGTTGGGATGGGATATAAACGACTCATAAAATGAGTCATGGTCGACCTTTTCAGCGTCTAAATTCGCGCTACTATAACAGCTAACGACAACGACGCGACGCGGCGGCTGATTTGCCAGATCTAATTGGTGAATTTATTAGCCAAAACCTTGCTGTTTTTTTTCTTACTTCTTTCATTTTAATCTAAATATTAGATAATTTACTACATTTTACTTTCAATTATCTTGTTTTTTTTTTGTTATTAGTGTTTTATTTATTCCATTTACCTCGTTGCATTTGAAGCAAATGTTAATTACTTCGCTGCGCTGTCAACGAGATTAGTTCAGCAAGCTACGTAATATTTCGAGAGACAGTTTGGTACTAGATGCCTATCACCTTCAGCCAGCGTGAAATCTTAAAGATTCGCAATAAAGTAAAAACGGTATCGTTCCCACTTTCTTAAAATTTATAAAACTGATTCGTTTGTCAACATCAACACTCCTTGTGCTAGTTACCTGAGGTCTGCTCAAACGTTTGTCGAGCCAAATCGAAGCCGTGTGTAGAATATCAAATGTTATTGTGTGAGATGTATGCCACAGTTCGAAAGAGCTTTCGTATGTGCTGCCGCAAAAACATTTTACTATTATTTGTTTTCTCTGACCTATTCTTGGGCATTCTCTTTGAACCTACTCTTTATTATTGTTTTTTTCTAAAATTACACCTATTTAACTTCAAAATAGAATTAGTAAGCTCATTTACCTAATAGCAATCAATGTGCCCTCATCTCAATGTTTTTAAACTGTTTCAAACTATACTTATTGTTTTATTCAAACCTCTGGCACCAGCATGTCTGTGATTCAATTCGTTGTTGCTATGTCTGTCTATGTCTCATTGTATTTAAGTAAGTATAAGAATTTGTTCTGGGTAGGACTCAACTACGAACGTCATTTTTTTAAAGGTTTCCTAAAAACATCAGTTTGAATCTAGTGTACCCTCCACGGCACGGCCCCCGAATTCCCAATGATATTTGGCCAATATGTATGTATGCAAATAAAGCCTCGATCGGTCGTTGACTTCTCGGGGTTTGGTTTCCGATAGTCATCCATGTGGGTAGAGCTGTTTTAGAAGCCTACGCACTGGCCACCGGTTACCATTATATTTGTATTATTTTATTCCGTCTACAAAAACTCTTAAAGCCATGCACGCACACATTCAAATTCTGTTTATCGGTCTGGCCATAACCCTTGAAGCATGCCAATGTAATTTCGGATCGGTTTATAGATATTTATGCCGCTACAGGTGCATTAGCATCGATTACATTTACAGAGCTCTGTGTAATAACTGAAATAGCTGTTTGAGTCATAAATTCAAACATAACTCTGACTTCATCAATCGTCAAATCAGAAACCAACGGCCGGTAGCGCAATCGCATTTAGTGTAGATAAATTTAAATTTATGAACATGGATTCTAATAATTAAAGTTGCTGTGGTGTGGTCTACAATTTTTTACATTAGTGTAGAAGAAACCAACTAGTTTTGTAAAACATTGCGATGTCCTTATTTTGTTATTGAATCTGTAAATAAAGCACGAATGTTATAAAACTTCCTAAATACCATACCATTAATTATAATATTCAAAAATTCTAGTCTACAATTTTTTACATTAGTGTAGAAGAAACCAACTAGTTTTGTAAAACATTGCGATGTCCTTATTTTGTTATTGAATCTGTAAATAAAGCACGAATGTTATAAAACTTCCTAAATACCATACCATTAATTATAATATTCAAAAATTCTAATCTTCATTCCACGTGATTCTACTAATACCAGTTTGGTTCTTTACCTAAATCTTTTTTTGTTTCCACAATCAGACGAACTCGCAAATCTGAATGATGATTCACATGGTCAGCCATATTTATTTACAACAACCTCGTGGCGAACGCGTTATGATTCAACAAGAACCTACCTAGATTCTGATAATTTATTTAAAAGCGTCTTGGCACAAGATAGTGTAGGTACAGGCGTAGTTTCTTAGAAGAGGCTTTAAGCTTAATCTTATTGGTAGGTAGTAAATCTACTTGCAATATATTTGCAGTCTTTCAATTAGTCCTACATTTCAGTTCGTTTCTCTTGAACAAGATTATATGAAAGCGTCAAAAAAGTTTCCGCTGTTCAGAGTCCTCATTTTGTGCGGACAATGGGCATCGGCAATCAAATACACGCCTGTTCCATTCAAGCCATTGGCTTCATTGACCTTCACGATACTATCTGCGAGGAACCCTGCGCTGGTTTTATTCATTGTGTTTTTATTCGTCTCTACCAAAACGGCGAGGCGATTAGTAGCTTGTATAACAAGTTTAAAAAGTACCTACTTATTATTATTGTCGAAACGAAGCCTGCGGGTAGCAAAATTTTCATTTAACGCTTACCCAAGGCACACATCATATAATACTGTAGTACCTACGTATAATGTAATATTTCTTTGTATAATCGCATTATGATATGCATGCACCTGCAGTACTTTGTGATATATGTATATTTCAATATATGTATACCCGTCTGTATAATGCCGCTCTGTTTCATATGTAAAAACTCTGATGCGCAGCTGTTTGTCGTTAATTGCGCGGCACGCGTTCGACCTGCTTGCAGTCTGTCCCAGTCAGTGCCTATTCGTAAGTGCCTAATATGGGATGTGCACTTGTGCTCAGCATGTGTTGCGTTCCGGAATATTCTGTTTTTTTCTTAATCCTTGGAATGTTCTATTAAACTGGATTCTGGCCGTAAATATTTTGAAAGTCCAAAAATTTTTATTTGCTAAAATAAATTATCGCGAATATCGAACTGTGGTATAACTTTTAATTATTTTGTATAGATTTATTTACGTAACTTCTCATCTGTCGTGACTTCATACACACACGACGATCACAATTTCTCATGTTCAACATAATCGATTTCTTGACAATTTTTACAACGTAGAGAGAGATTATATCTCATTTGCGTATATTAAGGTTAGCAAGCTTGCGCCCAGCTTGGTCCTCTGTTAAAAATCACGTTTTGTCTTGTATGGGTTTGCTGATTGGAGACTTTACTTGCTCATGTCTGCTTTATGCCTATCTGTACAGCGATTGTACGAACTAAATCGTAGCCATACAACCTGATTGACAGATAAAACAAGTGTACAAATATGGTGGAAACGGAGACTAGATTAGAACGGGTGCCCGTGGGTGAACTGGTCTCACGGTACTGATCAGTTTTTAACGGGTTTCTGTTATACCTAACTGTATCTAATGGTGCACCGTACTTTGGCATGCTCATAGGCCCTTTTGTGTCATGTGGATAAACGAATCTAACGGCTTCAAACACTTAACCATTCTTAGTGACGCATGCCACCGCCCTCCGTCGCACACTCTACACATCGGTCTGAGCCTCTGAGGTATACAAAAAGAACAGTTTTTCATTATTTTGATCTAATGTGAATAAGCACTTGAGTAAATATTTTGAGACAAACCGAAAGGTCTCAAAGTAGCAGAAACCAAGGACTAAATTTAGTAACTAGACTACATTATATTAACGTCGACTTACGAGTAGAATGGAACCCATATCAAGACGTTCATGTTGGCGCTTTCCCCGTGACTGACCATTTGTAACATCTTGCCCGAATATTACCCATAATTTTCTTATCGCCTCCGGATCTTGCCTCGCCCACAATATAAAAATGCTACCAACAGCGTACGTACTTCTATAAAATAAAAATAATAATACCTTCTTCCGGCCCTTAGTCGTATTAACATAATATCTCGAAATCTTCAGAAGACGACGTATTGAATTCAAATTACGACGGGGACAAGGCACGTGGGTGACGGCGCCAGGCTTTGCTTGTAAATACAAATGTTAACGGTGTAAGTACATCCGTAGGGTATTATGAAAGAAAGAAGAAAGAGACTGTTAATACAGGTAAGTGTCAAAGAAAAGTTATATTTTAAAAATATGCCCGTGGAACTGGCGTTTTAGATTCACCTAGTTCACAAGAAAGACGTTTCATAGGGACTTAGGTTTTTATTGATTAAGATACCTTGATTTCGATACCCTTATTAGATCAATCTGTAGGTCCGAAGAGCCGAAGCTGAAGGCTCAGTGTTGTATCTTGGGAGAACCTCCCAGCAATAACTGATATAGGTCGGTGATGAAACAGTACGTAATAAAGCTAGGTTACAAGACAGTGGTGGCTTTTCTTACAATTGCTGTTATGTACCAGAAAATAGGATACAATTTTTCTACTAATGTTACGTTATACACATCAATCTGCGCGAGATTAATTTCATACGAATCAAACAATGATTGAATCAATCATTATTTCTTTTAATATTATTGCAAAAACAGTTATTAGGTATGTAGTAGTTACCTAACTCAAAATACAGAAACTTTCAAGTTTATACTTATCTAAGCAGAGAAGTTTGCTTCCTTCAAAACCACAAACAGGATGTTATTCCTTCTATCCGCTCGTGGAAGTCTTTACAAATCTACTTAAAGGAGGGGATCCATTATAGAGTGCTTGTTTTGTTGTGAACTCGCCATGTTAAAGCTACTGACTCATTCCAACCAAATTTAGCAAATTCTATAAATCGTAGGAATGAGCGATTCAACTAGGTTTTGCGCATCGAGTGACTCACATACACTACTAAAAAAAGTCTGATATTTTATATACAGGGTGTTACCAGACCACTTCCGAAAACTTGGAGGTTCCAATCAGACCATGATACTGAAAACATTAAGCGAAAAAAAAAATTTACTTGACTATCTCTTTTTCATTTTTTTTCTAGTTACATACACACAGTACAACATAATAAGACATATCTACCTAATTATCTCATTTAAAAAAGCAAAAAAACAAATAAAATAAATAAAGCAGCAATGTACACGCAGCACGCAGATTACGTCTACTACAGCATGAACAGCTGAGAGTTCATCGCGGGTCATTCAAGTACGCGACGTGCGAGCGACCTACGTTAGTACCTACCTACGTTAGTAGGCACTTACGACACAGAATAAATAATAGTACTACGCCTCGACCTTACCTACGTGAATGCGTATATTGCGGGCTGGCGAAATAAATACAAATCTTTAAACATTGTTTTCTCCGGCTATAATTATTTTTCAGGATAACTGATTTGTATTTGGTTGGGTTTTGGTGTGCTGTAGCTCTGTAACACCCTGTATATATACAGGGTGTTACCAGACCACTTCCGAAAACGAAAGGGGGAGCTACAGCACACCAAAACCCAACCAAAAAAAAAAACAGTTATCCTGAAAAATAATTATAGCCGGAGAAAACAATGTTTAAAGATTTGTATTTATTTCGCCAGCCCGCAATGTACGCATTCACGTAGGCAAGGTCGAAGCGTAGTACTATTATTTATTCTGTGTCGTAAGTGCCTACTAACGTAGGTAGGTACTAACGTAGGTCGCTCGCACGTCGCGTACTTGAATGACCCGCGATGAACTCTCAGCTGTTCATGCTGTAGTAGACGTAATCTGCGTGCTGCGTGTACATTGCTGCTTTATTTATTTTATTTGTTTTTTTGCTTTTTTAAATGAGATAATTAGGTAGATATGTCTTATTATGTTGTACTGTGTGTATGTAACTAGAAAAAAATTTAAAAAGAGATAGTCAAGTCAATTTTTTTTTTCGCGATTTTTTTCGCTTAATGTTTTCAGTATCATGGTCTGATTGGAACCTCCAAGTTTTCGGAAGTGGTCTGGTAACACCCTGTGTATATATATATATATATAATATATTAATTAATAAATCTACCTAAATCTAATATTTATAAACAAAACCTACTTTACTGTTGATCTGTTTGATACCAACTAAACGATATAACTTCATTACAATGTAGCTATTGAAACCTCGGTCTATCTACGTTCCTGTTGCAATACCTCTGAACAGGGTTCATTTGTGATACCAACCCAACCCACTGTAACAAATAAATTACCATGTCAAACAATAAATGTATTGAGTATAATTTGTCTATTTCTCTAGTTTGTTCTACTTATGAGCTTGCCATCCGCTTTGTTTATCCGTGGCTCTAATTACTATGTATTTGGTTACCAGCAACAGCCCTTGGTTTAAAAATGGCTAGTGGTGTTTTCCAACTATAGACGCACGGTTTACAATGCCCCGGATGTGCGATGCACTTATATGAGTTTCCTTTGAACTAGTTTTTGTAAGCAACTGTTGCCGCATTTGTTGATGCTAGCCCTTTTCATTACCTTCCAGGAAACTATCAGCTTTTCATAGCTTTTTTATTTTTAAACATATTTACCTATTCTTTGTAACTTTGATATTTTATAAACATTGGATAGAAACAGCAAACAGATTACTGAAACTTTAAAACAAACTTCGTACCTATTTCAAATAATGAAGTCTGTTAAATTATGGTAAAAAGTTTGTACTTAGTGTCTTCGTCCAAATGCTCCATAAAATCTAATCGATAGTAGGTGCACCTTACTATTTCCGGGGTGTGTCTAATCTAATTGAATTACGACAGTGACCACTCGCGACCCCTATGTAATAAAAGTATGATACTCCTCGTACGTAGAACTCAGTTTCATATTAGATTAAATTAGACCCTTACGACCATTTGATGATTTTCAAACACGCAACATAAAATCACGAACTAAAATAGCCTTCATCAAAAACTGGAGTTTCTTGTATTTGTACGATTGGTATTAATTTGTTTTTGTAACACACATATCGGCATATTTTTGTGTATCTTGGCATAGTTGGCATGGTTGTTCGGCCTTCAAGAGATTTGTTATCCGTTTACATAAATCCATTTGGTGCTGTACTGGTTGGTATTGGTACTGGATGTAAATGAATTAGAATCATAGCTCCCAGTCAAACAGAAAGAAAAACATTTTCAGCTCTATGTGTTCTCGTTATAATCTGTGAGATATATTTTTGTGGTGTTTTACATTGCATTTCGCTATTTTTGATTGAACTGAATAATTCAGAATATAAAATTGTCTAAATTGGTGACAACTTTCAAGCGTTCAACCTACTGTACACAGTGATATCTATCTATTGTGATTCGAGAGGTTTTGTAGGTACTGCCTTTTTTGACTTAGTATATTTTGTAAAGCTTGTCACAGTGGTCACTGTTACTCCTAGGTAGTCAGTTCGTCTTGTATGAAATGACTTGATCTAATAGATACCTTGAATTACGATTGCAACATTCTAATTATTGGCTAAAAGATATGTTGCCTTTTCATATTTTTTGTTAGCGCGTGTATAATTTATTCTGAGTCAGGTATTTAGCTCATGTCTTTACATTCATGGTATCGACTATCGAATCAAGAAAACACATTTTACCATTAATAATCATTTGAATGAATCGTGCTCATAAATGTTATTGTGCAAAAATGTAGTTTCTCCTATTTTCCCTCCGGCTAAAGTAGTGTCTCTCTCTGTACAGGTGATAGTAATTAATCAGATTCATTTGCACGTCTCCATCGGAGCGTGTTGTACACTTTCCCTCTTTTCCTAAACATTCTGTATAGGAATGTAAACAATGATAATTCCGTCACAATGATCGGCTTCCTCACCATTGCATTGCATCTGCTTGTCATTACATATTGTTGGGTAACGATTTCGTTAAATTCACCAACCTCGTTTAAAATATTCGTACAGCCTGCCCAGTTCCAGTTAACTGATTGGGAGACTAATTGAATATTCCAATTTGGAAACGAGTTCATCGTTTTGCTTGAACTATATTCTTTCAACAATCTTCACTATTTGATTTCAGAAGGTTCTGGTCCAGATGGATCAATATTGATATTGTAACCACCTGCCTCGACATATTTCTAGCTGCTCTAGCTCGTAGACAAACCTGTCGGCCTAGATCCGTTTTAGGCGTCGTGAAAATTATCTGTAGGCAAATAATATCAGCTTTATTCGTGCGGCCTACATCTCGTCGTGATCAAACCGCATTCCTATGTAACGCAATCGACCAGAACGACTTGCGGAAGGCCGTTGGGCCGACGACTGGACCTTTTAGCAGTATCGTTTAGCAAATTTCCCCGTGAATCCTCTATTATTGTGTACCCTTTCCATACTGCCGTAGCTTGGGTTGTAAATAAAGCTGAGATGGCTCTATTAAAAATAACAACACTGGTTTTCCCAACAGTGTTATTGTTATGTTTTATTTTTCATGGCTAATAATGTAGGTATATAACGCGTTTATTTTGGTGTTTTCGTGCTTTGATTTTTTCTTGTTTACGTCTAATGCAGGTAGGTCATTAGGCACTTAACATAATGTGTGTCTTAGGTGCTTACTGCCCTGACTCCTTATCTCGTATTGTTACATCGGCATTCATCGTATTTTAGTAGTCTACTTCGCCAAACTTGAATTACACTGCGCAGCAACTTGGCAGCAACGCAACGAGCAAGACCTACTAGGCAGACACGAACCTTATAGTATATTCTATAATTTGGACCGCCAGGTTACACCATCTAGTTTAGCTTTTTCGTCTTTTCTAATTTCGACTTGTACCATTTCAGTAATAATTCTTACTCTGTCTTTCTGTTTCTTTCCAGGCTAGTCTCCGTCAACTAGACCTGTCTCTGCTCTCCGAGCTATGGTCTCTCAGCGAGGCTATGGCGTCATGGCGGAGGCAGTTAGAACGAGGACCGCGTCTCCGCCCTGCTCCTCCACCGCCACCCCCGCCGCATTACCTTCGGACATAGCGCAAGAGCAAACCATAGTTCTATCGAGAACTGTGGGAAAGACTATAGTGCTGTGGAGAAAACCATACGGCAGTGGAAAAGTCTATAGTGTTGTTGAGAAGATTATAGTGCTGTAGAATAGACCGTAGTGAAGTGGAAAAATCTGTTTGTGCAGAAGACTAATAAATTTAATGAGGAGTAAATGGTTGGCATCTGGGGAAGAGATACACCGTGGTACTTCGAGAATACTAAGTTTCGTACTGTAGAGAAGCACATAATTATCTAGAGTATACCAGTTGTACAGAACACTATATTTGTGGGACAGAATACCTACTTATTGCTCTCTTAAGAAGACCCTAGTATTATTGTAAAGAGCAGCATTATGCTATGGAGAAGATTCGGATATGATCCTGTGGAGACCAGAAAGCCGTGAAAAAAAACTACAGTGCAGTGTAAAAGATAAAAGTGCTATGGTGAATACCATTAGCGTTGTTTGAAAATACCTACCATAGTATAGTGATGAAAATTTTTGTCCTTGAGATTGAGAAGGCCATATTGCAGTAAAGTAATGATACTGAGCATCCTTGCGTGCAGAAAATCAAACATTTTTAATTTTTTTCGGGGGTGGGGTTAGCCCACCAACGTGGTGATGATTGTCACATTTAACAATCATTGTGCATACAACATAAATACCGGCAGTAAGTGCAGTAATTATTATTAATTTAGTAGAATTCTCGGGTCAGATATTAGCTAGAATGCAAGTGAATGCTCAGTTTTATCACTTGTAGAGCCACATTTAGCCTAAGTAGGTATGATAAGTTGAACAGCTGAGAAATGGTCAATAAAGCATTTTCATTTACCTACCTACTGAATAGATGAAAGTTACAATCATTTTTAGATAAGAGTACATATACCCTTGAAGCCTTGATGAAACTACTAAACTAAACTTTTACTTCCATCAGTGAAGAATATTGTCTGTGTGTCAATATAGAAAATAATCTTTTATTATTTGTAATAGAATAAAAAGTAAGAACCATTTTCATTGCCATCTAGTTAGACCATTTTATGAACTGCAAATTTATTTTAATTTGAAAGTAAAGTACCTCATTGTTATTCATTATAAAATCATTGCAAGTTTGTAATTTACAGGAATTATTGATGCATAATATTAAAGTAGCATTTTCTCTTATAAAATAATCATACCTTACCATACCTAGGTACTGCAATTATGAAAATTGCGATAGATTTAATCACGATCAAAAATATGTAATTAAATTATCTACCTCTGTTAGTGATAAAATTTCTCAGTTATTTGCAAACTAAATTGTTCTTACATAGGTTTGTGTGAAATATGCTAGGTAGTAGGTATGTAGTAAGTTTATTAATAATAAACCTAGCTGTGTCTGGTTAAATAAATATGTGAGAAATTATATGTATTTGTTTTGAATCATCAAACAAGCACAGCTTATGTACTTACCTACTTAATGCTATATACCTACAATACACAAATGTGTAGGTGGGTAGGTCTATGTTACAGAATAGAAAAGAACATAATTTTAAAGGAGCTAGTCTTGGGAAACTATGATTTTACCTAAGGTAAGTAGGCTCTTAGGCCCGTATTCGCACTAGCACAAACCCAACTTTTTCATTAAAACCCGACTACTATGCAGATCAAGTTCAATTATTATCAAAAAGAAATTAAAAATAGCTATCCTAGGTATTTCTTTGTACGTAAACCTTGGAAGATGCAAATAAACATCTTGTATCTTGTAAAAAAGAATGATAGTGAAGTTTAAGTTAAAAACACTCAAATCTGACATTTTAAACTGTGTAATGCTTGTTACATCATATATTCAAACTTTATCAACTAGGTTCACAAACCAATCACCCAGTTATAAAATTAACCTTCAACTGAACTTTTTGACAGAACATGACTGACAAACCGAAAACTTCCCCGGCGGCGGGCGTTGGGGTCGCCCGGATGCGCGTGCTTATAGACCGCGTTCCGAGCACAACTCTCGCTAATATTATGCCCGCGTTACAACTGTCTAAACTGACATTTTTTGGTGTCAAGCCAAAAGCGGAGTTGCTTGCTTCGGATGGTTTTTGTACACAAGATATTGTATGTGGAAATAAGGCTGGCCATATTTTGTCTGTGTTCGGGCGGCACGAACGAAGCACGGGTGTGAATATTGTTTGGTTTCAAAATATACGATCTGGGTTATTACCGGTACGAGGTAGGTAAGGCGTTTCGCAATAAATAAAAAAACATTATAGGTACATACATACCTACTTAATATTATAAACCCCATGTCAGAGACATCAATACAAACAAGTCAACCTAGGGAAGAGCTACCGCCGTCGAAGATACCTGACTCTGTAAAGGTGAGTTAGATTTCTATCTAGGCATGCTAACGAGGTCCTTTCAAGTCAGTTTTTTTTTTATATTTCAGAAAATAATATCAATGGAGAAAGAAAATGATAACAGTTCTCGAAAATCCCGAATTGATCTCAATGCGTTACCAACTCGCCAGTACTTGGATCAAACGGTGGTGCCCATACTTCTACAAGGATTATCAGCACTAGCCAAAGAGAGACCACCAGACCCAATCAACTATTTGGCAGCTTACCTCCTAAAGAACAAGAACACTTTTGACAACAACACTGCGGGGTCTAACAATAATGCTCCTACAAATCCCCAAACATAATGATAAGTATTAGAAAGAGAATAACATGCATAGTGATGTGGTGTCTTGTAAGACCTGAAGATATTTGTTGTACCAGTGTGCCTATTGACTTAAAGTTCATATACCTATGATACATCATCTTGTAGAAGTATCTCTTTTGCAAGCAGTTGTAATAATGTCTGAAAATGCAATATAATGTGACACTAATGATTATATATAATATTGGGGAATGTATATTGGTGCTTAGAAGCCTTTGGAGTTACAAAAATGTGGGTTGTATCACAAATCTTTATTGTATAGATAGACTGAAATTCATGTACATCACCTGTATAAAAATAGGCAAACAATAGTATCAAAACCCTCACATAAAAATAATATGAAATGCAAAATATAGTTTATAATCTGCCAAGAGTTGGTTATGGGTCTAGACTAGAACTAGCTTTATGTATTTAAAAGCAATAAATAGATTAATATTACTATCTTTAGTGTTCTAAACTAGTTGAATGAACCAGTATGCATGTTGTTTCTCTATGACTTAGTTCTTTGAGCTAGTTCAGACTGATAGCACTGCCGCCACTGACTGAATTAAAATGTTTTAAAAGATAAAAGAATGCAAGAAAATGTAGCAAATACTATATCATGGATAAACCACTTGCCTTTTTACAAATGGTTTACTCTTTTATAATAGGACTTAAAATTGGGAGTTATGGGAGTAGATAAATTGCCATAAAGTATTTAATGGCCTTGTAAACACTACTAGAATAATATTTATCCCTGTTTAGTTCCATAACTATGTACGTTTAGAAAATTAACACCAAACTTTGTCTCTTTCGTATTTGAATCTTCTTGTCAATGCAAAAGACAAAAAATTGTGTAGTATGTAACTATCCCAAGCTTACATAGAGTTTATTAATAACAGGTATAGGTTTTGTTGTATTATTACAGTGTGGTCAGTCTGATAGGTAAAATACATTTATAGGTATGTAATTGTATTGCCTAGCCTAGATGATAACTTTTATTATTTTAACTATTGTTCTTTATCAAGCAGATAATACAAAATAGGTACTTACATATGTTGAGTGTAGAAGTAATTTTATTTTGCTATTTTATAATAAAATAAATTAGTGTAAGGTGTTTTTTTTATCAGACATTCAAATCTATACTTACCTAGGTAGGTGCCTGTATTTTTAGGAACTAATGGGACTGGAATAGAATATGTGTCTGATATGCCTTAGATGTGTTGGTAAAAGGTACCTATCAATCAACATTACAGACTTACACACCTACAAAAATGTATTTGTAAAAAATGTATGTTTTATGTTGTATTTAAAAACAATACCTACATATCGCTTTATTAAAAAACCTGAAAGAAGCAAGAAAAGAAATATGGGTTCATTTTCGTCTCAGACTTGGTCGTAAAAAAAAGATGAACTGTCGGTACCTACTCATCAAGAAAGTGGGAACCTACTTAAAAAAATACCTCGTCTATCTACAAAAACAAAGCAGAAAACAACTAAAGCACCCCAAACATCAATATATTAACTTAAACATCTTTTTGCTCAGTCTCTTCCAAGAATTTCTGCCTGTGCATCAGCCAGGAGTCATTATCATCTCCGTCTTCGTACTCCGGCTCGACCGATGGAGGCTCAAAGTGTAATACGTCAGTTTCAATGCTCTCGTCCGTGAGGGAGGGCACGGAGTCGTGGACTGGCAGAGGCACTGGCTCAGGGGGCAGGAATTCTGCCATGTAGGCGGTCACGTTACGAGCGCGCCAGACGGCCACCTTGCCTATACGTTGAAATAAAATATTATTACCTAGGTAGTTCATTTCCGGCCACAATTAGGTACAGTCGTACGCTAAAAGATAATTAACACTTACCTATGGTCTTATAATACTTGCACAGGCTATTGGCCTGATTAAAAGAGACTATTAAGTGCTACCTAGGTAATTAGCAGATTCTACCTTAATTTAGTTCATCTCTTACCAATGAGTAGGCAACTACGTACGTATCAACAAATGACAGTCCGCTAACAATTAGCATACTCCATCTAACTCTGTACCTGCCTACTTAACCATGTAGGTAATACATAGGTATACCTGCCTAATGAATGTGTGTAAATTCATAATAATCTTACCTAAAGTCTCGTCGATCTCCATTTCTTCTTCTCCTTCCTCCATCTGCTGCTCCTTTAGTTCTTTTTCTTCCTTTTCCTCCTCCCCTTCACCAAACTCCTCTAAAGCCGGGTCCTTTATCAGCAGGTAAAAACCATGCTGCATGCAGTTCGTATCAAACACGAAACACCCAGGCCCCTTGGGTTTGCCCTTTAGCCAAGAGCCGTGGTAGCGAACGCGTGGGTATATAATCTGGCCTGGTCCTTCGATAACCCCTTCCACCCATGTGCCCATAAACTTAACTTGGAATTCGGCGAAGAAGTAGGTTCCCAGACCGTGCCTTCTGCCTGGAATGAAAAACCCATGATGATATATCTACCTACAGATTCACCGCATCTTATTAGCTTGAAGGAGTCCAGCACTAGACATTGATTTTCAGGAATAAGTAATTATGTTGAGCATTCTTCCTTTCACTGTTTTCCTGCGTTATATCTAGGTAGGTACCCATCTTTATGTCAACCCATTTGGGTTAGGAGAGACTCGCTCGTCATCGGGTTTGGAATAAATGACCTAATTTTGAACCACATCATATATTGTAATCTACGTACCCTTAAACCAGGCGCCCTCGTAGATGTCTCCATTCGGATAGTAGTAGGCACCAAATCCCTGCTTCAGGTCATGGCGCCAGTCCCCTTCGTAGCGAGACCCATCAGGGTACAGCATATGCCCGACGCCATATTTCATAGCTCGACGCCACTCACCTGACATATTTAATTTTAACAATTAACCACTGCTGTCTCTCCCAAGACGCACCACTGAGCCCAGTTTTCGGCAGCTCTTCAATTTAGTCAACTACTTTTCGCAGAACTTCGCCCCATCTTGTCAGAAGGCATTCTACACTAGCTAGCTTAGCTACTTAAGTTCTTAGAAAACTTTTTCAAAATACTTAAGCTTTACTCATTGGGTAGGTGGGTACCTAGGTACACGAATAACCTTTCATTCCTTAAATTTTAAACAAAGAGTAGGCTAGGTACATAATACTTGTTAAACTACGCATCGACCATGTTTCGACCTTCCATGATACAACCTACTTACCTACCGTTACCTACCGTACACATTCCACTTATTAGCACAAGGTCTTACTGTTTGACTAGGCACGGTAGGTACCTACGCAAGAAGAGGACTTATTGTACGTAGGTACACTCCTTGCGTATGCGTAGTCAAATCACCCAGTCAGTCGTACCTTCATATCGAGCGCCGTTCTTGAACACGTACAGTCCTTTCCCGTTTCTCATGCTTCGGCAGTAGCACCCTTGGTAGAAGTCACCGTTGGGCAGAACCGCCCAGCCTTCGCCATGTCGCTCGCCCTCCGCGCTTCGACCTCCTACATAAATCTAGAGCAGAGAGCAACAATAGAAGTTACAAGTGTGATGTATGCCTAAGGCACAGCTCTAGAAAACTTAAGTCGGTGGGAGCAGGACTGTGTCTTGTGTGTTTAAGTAAATATTTCTTACACCAATAGTATCTTCATCTTCTCCCTTTTCACCTTTTTCTTCGGCCATTTTTTATAGAAAGTTTATTTATAAAAAATATTTATTTTGCACTAGTAGGTATCATGAAATTTTGACAATTAGGTACCTGAACCTAACAGTCATTGTCACAACTCAGTTTATTTAAAGTCAGTTTCTAAAAAGATAAGTGTAGGTTGGTGTACCCATGGATACCTACGGTAAGAAATCAAAATAAGCGTTATTATATCATATGTACGTTCAATCAAAGATGTTTTATAAAGGTTAAGTACATAGGTACATACTTTAATAAATAAATGTAATAAAAATAAGTGGTACGGTCGACCTTATAAAAATCCTTTGAAAAGACTTCAACGCGCTCGCTCGCTTTTGTAGCGAGTCGCTTCCGTCGCTTCTAGACATCTAAAAAATAAAACACTCCCTAACAGAGCTACTAGACTAGTGACATAGGACAGTCCAGTTTGTCTGAAAGTCAGCAGAAATCATACTCTTTTCAAAGAATAACAAATAAAAAGTATAGGTATAATTTTTAAAAACATAATTTTATTATTTAAACAGGTGTGCAGGTTACACACTACCTCTATGTTAGTAAATTAATAAGTTAATAACAACAAATGTACTGAACGGCAAGAAGCGCAATATCTCATGATTTTTGACTTCACTTATAAAATTGTTTTAACACTAATTTAATCCTATGCCACTTTGTAGCGAAAAAGTTAGTAATTCGCTGTGTTGTGTGTGTATTGATAAGTAAGGCACAATCAAATGGTCTGGCTGGGTAGCACGGTGGCACCAAAATATTATGAATCAGCTCGTTTATCTGAGCTACTTATACAAAATAATCACAGACATAAAAATAATAAATAAAATACATCGTATTTAAAGCCTCTACGCAGATAAAGGTAAGAAACCAGCCTAAACTTACACTTTCAGTACCTACCTAAGTATATAATTAAGTACGACTTACTTACTTACTGAATAGTTTCTTAAGTATCAACACTGAAACGACTCCTACGCTACAGGTAAGTTTTTCATTACCTAAGTATACTTAGGTAGTACCTAATCTTAATAACAAAACTTATAAAATTGGCTTAGTAGGTACCTACCTACCTATTAGTAATATTATTAGTATCTATTTTGTACTCTTTAAGATCTTTGAATTGTAAGTAAGCCAAGCTCCTACACCTATTAAGGCATGTCCAAATGTCCATTTTGTTTTGCACATATTTTTAAGCCCTTAACGATAAGTTTAGCTGCTTATACAGTTATGGTTGATTGTTAAACGAGGTCGTCACATAATTCCGTTCTTTAGGTCACGGCATGAGACATCGAGGCGTTCGCAATGACCTCAATCAAGTTGGATTCCAAACAAACAACTTGAATCGCTAAAACAAGTTCATTTCCTTTCGAATGTTTATTTACACGAGGGTGTCAGCGAGGTGGAGCTTGCGGAGGTACTTCTTCTAATTTACCCCACACGACGTTACACATTTCTCTGACCAAGGCCTGCTCGCCGGTATCCAGGTCGGGTGCTGGTCGTCGCCGCTCCTGCTCGACACTTTCCCTTACTTCCAACACCTGAAGAGCACGAACCACGGCCTCTGGTCGCTCGTTGGGCACACTATTCATGCCTTTTTCCGCCTCCAACCTTCGAACTTTCTGTTCTAAATCTCGCACGTACTGCACGGTGCGCTCAGCGAGCTGCGGATGCGGCAGTGGCAGGGTCACGGGCGGCGCGGGCGCGGCTCTTGGCCCTTCCTCTACGTTGGTGCTGCTGCTGCTGCCGTCGCCGTCGTCTCGCAACCTGCCTGAAGGACGGCCGCAATTCATACACGTGCCTCTCTCGCGCTCTTCGACCAAATACAGCCAAAGCTCCTTCAGTTCTAAATTATCGCTTATCAGCTCCTGTTGTTTTTCGTCCAACTCCCTCAGTTTATTTTGGTATGCTGATACCTCTTGACGCATCACCGACGCAGTGTACCTACCGAACCGCTGCCATTCTCGGGCGAGTTTCCTTCCTTTCTGTCGATCGTCATCTAAAAAACAGCAAAGATCTCGGAGCTCCTGGTTATCCTCGCTTAATTTACGGTTCTCTTCCTTAAGCGCTTTTATTTCATCTAAAAGTGCCTGAACCTGGCGCCGCTGGTCTGTAGAAGCTCGCGGTGCGTCGGGGTCGACACGCTTCGTGAACTTGAGCATGTCGGCAGACCTCCTGTGGATCTGTTCGTCTTCAATATTGCGTAGTGCGCGCTGCGTGTCGTCGGCGCTACGTGCGCGTGTCGTTGGTTCTCCGGACTCGTGGACAATGGCTTTCGTTACAACCTCGCCTGGTTGTTGGCGCAGCACACGTATCGCTCCTGGTGGTAGAGGATATCCTGCAGGGTAGCCTTGCGGATATTTCCCGTAGGGAATCGATCCCCCAGGATAAGGGCCGGGTGGCAGCGCGGTACGGGCGCCCTGCGGATATTGTAATTTACTTGGATCGATAGGCTTGCCAACATACGGCGGCTTGAACTCCTTGGCGGTCGTATCGACAGTGGCTAGTTTCGGGCCACCTGCTGTCGCCGGGGGCGGATGGTAGCGCGGTGGAAAGTTGACCGGTTCCGGGCCCGGTTTACCTAGTTGCTGTTGTTTCTGTTTGTTAAACTGGCCTGCGTTCTGGTTGATTGACATTGTCGTTGGAGCCTATTCTAGCGAGGTCATCTAGTCAGCGAGTGCATTTCTTAATGATTTCAAATAGTTTATTTCCAAATCGTGCTTGTGCGAAAGCCGCGGCCGCGCATGAGTTCAACGAATGGCGCTTGAATGAATGGAGGAGGGGAACGCCGCCGCCGGCTGCGTAGGCTGTGGACCGTGGCATTCGCGTAATTATCTCTATGTGATTCAGTTGTTAACTTTTACACTAAACACTTCAGTTACTTAGACAAAACTGCGCGGCACAGTATCCTTGTTAAATATTTCCAATCTTCAGCGAGATTATCGACATTGTTGTTATTTTGATGAATCAGGTTGTATATCGTAGATAAACGCGGGCGCGCGCGGTACGCGAGGTTCGGACTGGCTGGCTGGCTGGCTGGCATGGTGGTGGCAGCGGGGCGCGGCGACGCGGGCGCGGGAGGCTTCAGCGCTCTACCTGGCGGAAGCTCTCGCGTCTCGCTCTACAAACGCCGTCTCACTTGTGCGGGACAACACGGAAGCACTCGAAGCCAGTCGATGGTAGGATGAAATGACGACGTAATTATCGTCAATGCTTCCACGATGTTTACCTTCATCACGGTGTAAAGGAAAACATGGTGGATAAAACTGAAGTTTAGGGCAGCCCACCCCAGCCTATTCCATGACGTTGCCACGGGTTGTGTATTAATATTCATCAATTATAATTGAACAGGATCGTGTCATCCACAGAGGAATATGCAAATTTATTTAACGATGTACCTAGGTATGTAGTGTAAGATTAATAAAATAACAATGAAGCACCTGTCTTATTAGGTTATTATTATTAGGTAGGTAGTAGGTACCCTTACTCTACGCCTATGATATTTATTTAGTGACCTCAGTATTTTCCCATCAAAAGACTTCGACGCGCTCTATGCAGAGCCCGTTCATGTCTTTTGTACACAAACACGTGATCGCTGTACAATTTTATTGCTTGTTTTGCAAGCACGTGATTCTACAATGGTTTTTATATTTGCACACTGTGCTAAACTGAATTAAAAAAAAGAACATTGATACATAATTTGAGCGCAGTGACACTTTCACGTTCATTTTTTTCTACTCAAACTCCGTTTTGGTAGGTGTCACCACTGTGTCGGTACGGCAATACCACACGTACCGTTTGCAAATTAGCCGAAGCCACAACATAATGCACCTACCTACTGCCTTCGACATCGATACCATCCGTCCCATCGTTGCTCCTTCTAACGCCAGTAGCAAAGTGGTGAGCGTGACGCGAGGATGCGTGGACTAACTCTGCACCTGTGCCTGGTAGCGATAGCGGTTGTGCAAGGTGGGTGTTAAGTTAGCATGTGCATTTGTACTTATGGACCTATTAAATTGCATACCTACCAAGTCTTCTGATAAGAGTCTCTGATAATAAAATAATTGGGGTTGGTATTCCGCTTACCTATATGACCTTATCCCGGTATTATATTAGCTGTGTCCTCGGGTAGAGTCTACCATCAAGTACTTTGAGAAAAACATGAGTTTAATAATAAAAAGTAGGTATATACAGTAATTTAGTCACAGCTTCTAATGCAACGAATTTCATCATCACAAAGTCTTCCCTTAAATTTTTTGAAAGAAAAAATTACGACTGGGTAAGTACGTTTAGTGCCTAACTATATAGGAAAAACCAATGTTACATCTTCCGAACCACAACGTAACTTTCTAGGAACAAAACCTGAGCGTCCTGCCAAGCCTGATCGTCCCACTAAACCCGAACGTCATCCCATCAAAGAGGCTCTTCTACTTCACAATGATTCCTTCTCCAACGTGACTTTTGAGGACTGCATTTGGAGACGGGACCGCGAGCCGTGTCCTGATCCTGATGTCACCCTGCATTTGTACACGGAGACCGATCCTGTTAAGAATGTGGTAAGATTATCTGTAGGTTTCATTTTCTATCATTGTTTTTGCTACTTTCATATGAAGAGGGATAAACATTTTCGTAGCGTGTGATATGATAAGGTAGGTAAGTTAATTTTTTTTTGCAAAGTTGTGTTCAACGTGAGCTTCGAGGAAATTCGGCTTTCGCCACACAAAACAGATATAGTAAGTACTTCCCATATATGTACTTACCTAATGAACTCACAAAAACTCATATTCCTTGGTTGTATGTAAAATAAGTAGACGGATGATTAGGTAGGTAGGTATGCCTTTGTTCACTGTATTCTCACGTTCTTACTAATGGCGGTAGATATATTGCGCATTTTACTGTTGGAAAATCATTGAATAATTTATTTAAAAGTGGAAAAAACTAGATAAACTCATGTCCAGGGATGAGGACTACATAAAATGAATGAATTGAATTTATTATTTGACTACCATAAAGTGGAATGCGAGTAATGCGATCACACTACCGCTAGTCCTCACAGTCCTTTCTTACTTCATAATTAGTTATTGCATGCGCATACGCAACCTACTGTTGGAGTGGCGTGTCCTAATAAACACATTGTACGTACTTTTGGAAATGTGGGTGAACTTATTTATCCTATTCAATTTATATCACGCTATATGCGACCTGTATACGACAGAATATATGTATATTCGGACTTGGTAAGTAGGTAAGTATTACTACCTACTTACTATTTGCGTAGACTCAACCATTTTTCGTCAACAAGAAAATTTTCATACAAAAGATTTCAACGCGCTTATTATGCAGAGAACGTATTTTTTGAGATCGGACTAAGTTAATTATGGTTTTTGGTTAGTGTAGGTAAATATATATATAAGTATGTACCTATTGATAAAAATAGGTACAGTCAGCATCATTAGAAAATGCTGATGAGTCAAAGTCTCAAAAATGACTGCTTCTCTTAAAATAATACTCTAAAAGTAGTAGGTATGTACCTAAGTATTGAAAATACTTAGTATTGAAGTATTGTAAAAAAATTGAATATCAATCTTTAGGTAAAATAAAACAAATAAAATAACTACTTGGACCTGTCCGTCATATCCCTGTGATATAGCCCAGTGATATTGATCTCTGTACTCGATTATATTCAGAAGTTGACTAATATATTGTATACTTCCAGGTAGACCTGTATAGCGAAGACTGGCTGAGACAGAGCACCTGGGACCCGGCACACGAGACCATAGTCCTTATCCACGGATACGCGGGAGGAGACGATACACTGCCAATTACTGTGCTGAGAGATGGTAAGTTTCCAAGTAGTAAAAAAGAAACATCCAGAAATTATACCTTCGAATTCATAAACAATGTAGACGTTCCTTGATAGATGGATTCAAATACTTCTGCGCTAGGTAAATGCTGGTTAAAACATCTTGGGGGATAGTTCAGCCTCTGTCTACAAATTTAGGTATTATCAACTCTGACCCTTAAAAGATTCCCTGAGGTTCCTTGCAAGGAAAATAACTTAAAATCGCCCTACCGTAATATCACAACACTTCAACCCAGAACAAACGGACAGGTACGTACCTACTTTAAAAGCTTAGAGTGATGCAAATATATAATTTGCTTTGCCGTAAAAAACGAACGTGTTACTTAGTAGAACCTCAGCGCTTAAATCACCCCCTGCGCTGCGATACAGATGTCAATTCACAATTAAATCTTCATCGTTCAAGCTTTTGGATATGTCTTAAACCGGAACAATTCTCACAGTTTATCCATCTTATTAACCGCCATAAACCTATCAAAATTAGATTCGATAACTTGTAAACTTTCGTCTGATAATTACGCAACCTCCAATTTAAATAGGAAAGTTAGTTGGCACGTTTCCCGCATAATTTTCCATGATTCTCAAAGCTGGATAAGAGTGAAAGTGATTCGTATGCATATTGCACTTGACAAAGAAATTGCGGTCTTGTCTAGGTTTTTTACTACTTCACTTACTTCGTACTTCGAAGCTTTCTCTTAGATAGAGTCAACGACCCATTGCAGGAATGTGTATCATTGACAATTGCAGAATGCGTGGATCGTGGTGCATTGTGCATGCGGGCTGCCATTGTTGCGATAGGAGTTAGATTGCGTAAAGGCAGACACGGTTTAGGGGTTTTGTTTCATTTGGCAGAATCTAACGTTCCCGAGATACATATTTTAGGTAGGAATTCTACTTAGATATTTTACTGATTTTTCGAAATAAAAAGGTAGAATTAAGATTAAACCTAAATACAGACTCTATCATTGATTTGCTAGGAAATAAGTTTTTTTAGAAAAAGTGACGAAATAGAGTGACTCTTAGAGCACTAAGAGCATGCGCTATAAAAATTAGTATCTGTTTAAAGAGAATGTTTATTTTGGCAGCTTACCTCCGCCGCGGTGGATACAATGTCCTCATGCTGGATTGGGGCAAGTTATGCCAACCACCTTGCTACGTAGCCGCCGTACACAACCTAAGGCCAGCAGCGAGGTGCGCTGCCGAAGCCCTCGGCTCGTTACGTAAAGCTGGACTCAGACCGGATAGGCTCACGTGTGTGGGTCACTCATTAGGGGCTCACATGTGCGGCATTATTGCGAACTACCTCACCTTCCGGCTTAATAGGATAATTGGTAAGGTGTTCTTGTAATGATTGCGGTTCCAGAACAACTAAAGAAAGCTATCCAAAAGCCAGCATTTTTATTAGCATATGGGCTTTAGTGTCCCTTATTTACGCTTTTACCCATATTTCACAAGGTTTGGACCCTGCTCGGCCGCTGATCCGATCGGCACCGGCATTGCGACTGGACCCAGGCGATGCCCGAGCGGTTCACGTTTTACATACAAACGCCGGCCGGTATGGCGAAGCCGCTAGATTGGGACATGCTGATTTTTGTTTGAATGGAGGACGCAGCCAACCTTTTTGTGAGGATACGCCCAGTGAGTCACTTTACTTCTTGAACGTTTTACGACTCTACGTTTTACGTGACGTCACGAACGTCGAGTACGAACATACGGTCCTTACAATTTTTTTGCGTTAAAAATATACAGAGAGTAAACTAGTCCCCGGAAGTATAGTGAACTTGTGGTGTATTGAGCAATAAGCCTGTGTAACTGTTATCTAGCACCAGACCTTTGTGATAGTGGAGTTATCGCAAGCGGGATTTTTTCTGTATCGCGAACAGTGAGTCTAATTACCCTCTATTGAACAATAATAGTGGTGTTTAACAATTAACTCTAGTTTCGTGTAATCCTGACAGGTTTTTTTGTCGCATGTGCTCTGCGCGTGCGTACACTTTAACCGTCTTGAAGGAACTGAAAATCCTGTAAGATCGAACATTATTAATACTAAAAGTTCATCGATTCACTCCTGCACTGCCATCTATCTGCGGCTCGTGGAACTAAGCACTGCTGCCATCTACTCTCGATCCCCTGGAACTTACTTGTAGGCTATTCTGCCTTTTCCTAATAATTGTCGCTCACAACCATTCTTCGCAAAATGGTAAAGTGCGTAGCTTGTGGGAAATTCTTGGGATCGAAAGAGGGCGTTAGTTGTCCTAAATGCAAGTCTAGAAGTCACAATGAATGCGTCCGAGTACCAATCGGTGTCATGGTTGATTATTCTTGGAGATGTGGCGACTGCCAATCTAAGGCTCCCAAGGGGCGCGATCCATCTACGCCTGTCCACCGTGAAAGCTACCTGGAACAGACGCATGTCCGTGTGGATCTAACTGAGTCCGTTCTGCCTTTGAGTGTGAGTCATGATGATAGTGAGACATCGAGCGACGTTAGTTCTGACGCAGTGCGCGCACTTAGAAAAGAGATGCGGTCTGAATTTGCCAACATACAAAAGATTATGGCTTCGGAATTCCAATCATCAAGGGATAGCATACGTTCGTTTCTGGACGAAATGCGCGAGTTAAAGTTAGAGCTGTCCGCAGTTCGCTCAAACTTCAATGAGCGGATGGATGCGTTTGATGCGCGTCTACTTGCCCTGGAAATAGCCCGAGACAACCCCGTGAGGTCGAGCGAGACAAGCTCTCTGGAACAGGCCCTCGTGGAAGTGAAGCAGCAGCTGAACGAGCGTGAACAGGAATATCTCCTTAATGATGTGGTTATTACTGGGTTCCCTGAGCGACGAGGTGAAAATTCGGGCCACCTAGTATCCTTACTGGGTACCAAAATGGGTATAAGTTTGGATGAGCGCGACATTGTGTTTGCCGAGAGGGAGGGGGCTCCCCGCCGCGCCGTGGATGCCTCGCCTACACCAGTGCGTGCTCGTCGTATCATAGTCCGCTTTGCCAGGCGCGCCACCCGGGATGAATACCTATTATCCGCTCGCGTCCGACGCGGCCTGACTACGACTGAGCTGGATGTGGAGGGGGCACCAACCCGCATCTACGTTAATGAACGCCTCACCAAACTGAACGGGCAAATATTTGCCCGGGCCAGGGAGGAGTGTAGAACGCGGTCATGGAAGTACTGCTGGTCGAAGGATGGGCGCATTTACGTCCGTAAGGAACACGGGACTCCATACTCCCGTGTCAGACACGAAGCGGACCTGGATCAAATTTTTACCAAAAGCTCTGTTTGAAAAAGTTAATTAATATAACTGCGCTTTTATTTTATTTTACTTTTTTAGCTTATTATACATTTAGTGCTTTTTTATTACTTATCGATGTTCAAGTGATTGTTCAAATACATATTACCAGTTTCATGTCAGTTTATCTAGATAAATTATTTGTAAATCAAGTTATTTTGTTGCTTCGCAGTAATTGCGATTATTTAGTAACGCCTTGCATGGGTGTGGAACGCCGCCATGTAACTCACTTAATACCTAAACTAAGCGTCATACATATTATGCTACACTATACCACTATTATATTTCTTTATATTGCCACAACATGTAAAATTATTTATCTATACCTGCTTTACTTACGTATTACCTATCACATCATATTTAAATTAAAGAATATCTTATATTTAGCTTATGTTAATTTAACAACCAGCATTATCATTTATTTATATCCCCCTAGTATATATACACGTAACCATAGAGAAAACACTGTTTTTAAAAATGGCTAACACCAAATTTCTCAAGGTTGGTCTTCATAATGCTGGTTCTCTGGGCACAGGTCATGATAATTTTATTGTAGCTATGGAAAGGTATTCAGTCGACATTATGGCTATCAACGAGACGTGGATAAGAGAGGGTGAGACAGGACGTGCCCCTTCAGTACCCAACTACCGCCTCAGGTACATTCCGCGGCCGACTAGCACGCGTGACGGTCGTGGTGGCGGCGTTGGTTTTTATATAAAGCGCGGAGTTAACGTGCGTACGTGTTCTCATCCCATTAACTCGAACATAGATCAAATGTGGCTTAAGCTAACGGTCAAATCCTCAAAGCTAATTATAGGCACAGCGTACCGCCCGCAATGGGTAAATGTCAATGATTTCTTCGAGGCCTTGATGGATTCGGTAGCAACTTTTGCTTACTGTGATAATTTGATAATTTTAGGCGACTTTAACATTGACATGTTGATGCCCAATGACTCAAAAACTTTAATTTTTAAGGAGTTTTTGGCTGATACTGAGCTTACACAAGTGGTAGATAAGCCCACTCACTTCACTGATCATAGCCAAACGCTTATTGATGTGATATGTACTAATGTGCGTACGCGTGACGTGTCTGTTGAACTTGTAGGATCAGATATTGGTCACGCTTTTATCATATGTGAATTTATTTTTAAAAAACCTAAAATAGCACCCAAGACTATTGTTTACAGACCTATGAAAGATATCTGTCTCGACCTGTTCACTAGTGATTTAGAGTCTATCCAGTGGAACCTCATTCGATACGCTAATCATGTCGATGATATGGTTAACGATTTTAACTCAGTAATTACTTTATTATTTGATTTGCATGCCCCAGTAAAAACACGAGTTATTAAAGAACTGCCCAGCCCATGGTTAACTGACAATGTTAGGCTGATGATGCGTCTTCGTGATGCAGCGCTTGCCAGGCACCGGGACACTAAAATGGAAACCCATAAACTCTATTATAAAGATCTTAAAAAACAGGTTATAGTGGCATTATACTGTGAAAAAAAAGCGTTTTTTGAGCAAAACATCAATTGTAATAATTGCAACTCTAAGGTGCTGTGGAAAAACCTAAAATCGAAAATATTACCGCCTAAATCTATGGATCTCCCTTTACATTTCGATAATCCTAACATGATTAATGACCATTTCTTAAATGTACCCGATAGCTCTTGCATTAAAATATCCGACCTAACTTTTTTTGAATTCCATAAGTACTGTTCTTCCACGTTCTCTTTAAAGCCTACCAATTCTGCAACAGTGTTAAAGTTCCTAAGGCATATAAAATCAAATGCCTCCGGCATGGACAAAATATCGCTAGACATGATATCGCTTACACTTCCTCAAAGCTTGGATACCATCACAGCTATCGTAAATAAGTCTATTGTTTCGGCAGTTTTCCCCATGGCATGGAAAAATGCAGTTGTAAAGCCCATACCTAAAATCCCGAACCCCCAAGAACTAAAAGATTTGCGACCAATAAGTCTTCTGCCATGCCTTTCTAAGGTCCTTGAGAAGGTAGTCTGTTCCCAAATGACTGAATATCTGGAAACGCATCAAATTCTACCAGAGCTGCAATCAGGGTTCAGAAAGAATAGAGGCACAAATACTGCACTACTAGATGTAACTGACAATATCCTAGCTGCGCAAGATGCAGGCATGGGTACCATCTTAGTACTTCTCGATTTTTCACGTGCATTTGATTCTATAGATACATCTCTCCTTCTATCAAAGCTTAACTACTATGGTTTCGAAGCAAGTGCGATAAGATGGTTTGATTCCTATCTGAGTAATCGGGCTCAATCCGTACAGATCAATAAGGACAATGGTGTGACTGTGGCTTCTGAGATGCGTGAAGTTTTTAGAGGCGTGCCCCAAGGCTCAATACTTGGCCCAGTTCTATTTATTCTTTACAGTGCTGATATCACCAATTGCATCCAGCATTGTAAGTTCCACGTGTACGCTGATGATATCCAAATTTACTTATCTTTTAAACCAGAGGACCTAAGGTCTGCTGAGATTAAAATCACTCAAGACCTTGAAAGAGTCCAGGCGTGGGCCATGTCTAACTCCCTACTGCTCAATGCCAAAAAGACCAAATATATGATAGTTGGAACTAAAACTCAGGCTCTGAGGATATCAAATTTGAATCCTAAATTGTCGATTGGTGGAGAGGTCATCGAACGTGTTCTAGAAGCCAGAAACCTGGGCCTGATCCTGGATGAGCAGCTGCGGTTTGAGCGTCATGTGTCGGAAATGGTTCGAAATAGTTTCTATCGATTAAAAGTCCTATACAAAATCAGAAACTTTTTGAGCACAAACCTTCGTATTATGCTTGTTGACTCACTTGTGCTCTCTAAGTTCAACTACGTTGACTGTGTATACGGCCCGCGCCTTCTTGCCAAAACATCGCGTCGTATACAGATCGTTCAGAATGCCTGCGCTCGATTCTGTTTCGATGTCCCACCGCGTAGCCACATCACGCCATTCCTGAATCAGCACAACATACTAAAAATGGAAAGTAGGAGAGCTTTGCATCTCGCCACTTTGATGTTTGAAGTGGTGAAGTCACAGAAGCCTCAATACCTCTTCTCGAAATTTGTGTGGGCTCGTGACTACAACAGGTACACTGCCCGTACGTCTTCGTTGCTGCTACAAACTCCTCGACATGGTTCTGCTGCTTTTCGTGGCAGTTTTAGGTTCTGTGCCACGAAGTGCTGGAATTCTCTTCCCCCTCCATTACGTGCACTTCGGTGTAAGTCTACTTTTAGGTTAAAATTCAAAAAATTCTTACTGGACTTGCAAAAGTCTATTCAGTGAATCGTCTTTCCAAGGTAAACAACTCATTTTCCACACTATACACATATATATATATATAAAGGCCCTTCACTGAATTCTGGACTTCCACTAGCCGAATTGATGTTTTTGTTTGGTGTTAACCCTGCACCGTGGTACGGGCTTGCAGAGAGTCATTAGCAGGTTGGCAGAAATACAGACATTTGTTGTATTCCCACTCCCACACATACATACAATCCATTAATGCACATCTCACACATACATACAACCCATTCATGCACATCTCACACGCGGGGCACTCCTGTGATGCCCAGACTCTTAAGAGACTGGTAGTAGCAGGAGCCCCCAAACACACACCCATTCATCCCCTGCTCATCACTTAGGCACACACACACGCAAACACCCTCACAGATCTAAGCTCCCTGGAGGGTTTATTATCAGGTATTATTTATTATAGTTGTTTACTTATTTTCTCTCTGTTATATTTTTTATTTATTTATTTCTTTTTACTATCTAGATATTTCAACATACATTTTTAGGATTACTTTTGTACTTCCTACCTACATTTCTATTTTTATTATATTTTAGTTTATAATTTAAAAGTTCGTGCGTCACCGAAGCCTTGTGCTGAAAACCAGCGCTGAGACTCGTTCTCAGCACATGCTGAGCACAGAGCTTTTCATACAGGCCTGTACATGGCAGCGTTCCACTCCCATTGTGTAGGTACGTTATACTTACCTTCTGGTAATTAATAGCAGTGAATGTTATATTTTTTTTTTTTTGTCTTATTATAATGTACCTACCTACTTACCTATTCATAAAATCTTACTCCGGCCATGTACACTTTTGTGTGAATAAATGTTTTTGTATTTGTATTTGTATTTGTATTACGACTTTTTTCAACTCAGGGTTTTTACATTTGTGTGTTCTAGACGAAGCACTGTGCAGCCATATCTGGTCAATCTGTTACCAAGCAGAGAGTCTGTTCCGGCCACGATCGGCGGCGCCGTGCGGTAGGCGATGCTCTGTCAGAGTACCGCCGGCGAGGGCATCAGCGCTGCCCGTCATGCTGGGACAACCAGCACCAATGACGTGAGATTGATTTTTTTTTCTGTGTTCTCTTGGCAAAAGTATATTTGAATACACACACACTCTTCTTTAGCAGGCGAAACTACCCAGAACTTCAAAGATAAACAAAATGACATTGAGTAGAAACGTTTAAGCCTTATAAAATAGAATCGCGCTATATTAATCTAGAGCTGATACAACATAGTACGTAAATTGCGACCTACTAAGAGCGAGCACTTCTAAATTCTTAGGTACCTATGTATCTTCTTACTGATCGCATAAAACTTACATCGACCATTGAGTTTGAGTCCTGTATGTGAGATTTTTTCCACTTTTACAATTAGTTTAATTCCATTCCCAGTGCATCAGGCGCGTACTGCGTAGAAGATTTCGAAGCCCCCTTTTGCCCTCACACCACGGGACTAGCGACCGGCGACGAACGCTGCTGCCTCGACAATCAGTACTTAGCTGCTGCTTTAACTGAGACCACCAAACGACCACGCCCGTTGGTCAGACTCCGACAAATGAGAGTCAGGAATGGAGAAGACAATACCCGATATTAGAACATTTCTGGCGCATGTCGGATGCAGGGGACTAGGGAGCTCAAGCACCTCCTAAAAGCATCTAGGTCTACCGAGGGATGGACCAGTATTCGTTAGGGGAAACCCTAATAGCTAGGGCAAGGAAACTGAAATCTTGGATCCAACACTGGAACTAGACAGAAAATGTATAGTCATTATTTGAATGCTATATTCATAGCATTATTCTTGGACATTTCACACAACACCCTCTAGTCCCAAACTGTGACGCCTGTTAAGGATTATCATTTCGCACATTCCATCGAATGTGGGTCAGCGTTAAAATGTAGTGGTGGATTGGTGGGTTGCATGTAGTTTTTCTAGGTTAGATAACGTTTACTACAGCTACGCGCGACATACCTAATGAGCGGCGATGTACAGAACTTATACGAATACGTGTTAGATACTGGACAGATGAAGAATCGTTCTAGAGTAAAATATACGTAAGATAAGTTCATCACAATAACCTGAAAATTCAGGATTTGTACAATAGTTATTTGTTATACAAGAGTGCAAAGTTGCTTTTTAACCGAGTGTTCAATTTTGATGACCGAGCAATCGAAGGATTCTTAAATTGAATCACGAGCGCAGCGAGTGATTCAAAATTAGAATCCTGAGTGTTAGCGAGGGAATCAAAAGAGCACGAGGTGAAAAATCTTTGCACTCGAGTGCAACACGTAACTTTTCATTCCACCTCAGCGAGGAAATGACTAAATGCAAAAAAAGCAAATTGAAAAAAGAACACCAAGAAGGTTCCGAGTCTGAGTTTTTAACAAATTAAAAAAAAGTTGTATGATATATTCGGCACCATAGAGGTAAATAGGTTTAATGTTTTTTTTAATTCACAAACTTAGTGCACACGATGTTCTAAATTCAATTTACTTTATCCTCTAGAGAATAAAAACGGCTTTTCCACTCAGATATTGAAGATTAAAAATACTCTTTCCGAGATGGTGGGATGAAAATTGTTTTAGAGAATCCTAAGGTGGGTCCACGTTTGTGACATTTTAACGAACCGTAGTTCCGTGGGCGTAACTAAAACATAAATGTGGTTTTTCTCATGCAGGCATGTGTAATGTCACAAATGTCGACCCATGAAGCCAAAGATTCATAATTAAAAATTATAAAAATATTTTTTTATGGTTTGATTCATAGACTTAATTTCCTGTTTCCTACTAGGTTATTATGTATTGTTTCCCTTTGTGCGTTATGCACCACGAAATACGTGGTGCATACCTATGCAATGTATTAAAACAACTTAAATCTTACATAGTTAATTTATTTTACTAAAATACCTACATAAAAATAAAATACTTACCAGTGAACATACGATTAGGTATAGTCAAAAAATGTTGTAGTTTCAAATAATTATTTTTTTAAATTTGTAATAAATGCTACTGGAAAACTGCTGTACCTACTATAACTGAACTTTTTACAAACGTATGCATTACTAAAGAAATTTGTAGAAAGCATTGATTTAGAATTCACTAAAATAGATAATAACTTTTCTATTGCAGAAAATGGGGTCCTCAAATTGGAATTATTAGAATAATCCGCTTTTACTAGTATTTTTGGTATACGAGACATTGTAGATAATATAGGTAATAGTAGTTAGGTTTTATTGTTACGCATTTTTTTATGGAACTTTTTTGTACCTCAAAAACTTTGTTAATCATACTTTCCCAAACGTCGAAGCAGTACAGCTTGGCAAAAACTAGTTTCGTTTCAAGACGTTTGTTTCTCGTTCATTCATTTTCATCATGTTTTCATAGAAAAGAATTAACAAATTGGTTTCTTGCAAAGAAAGTGGCGACCTCAATTTTTCGTTCTACCTGTTTTTGCCAAACTGTACATTGTACTTGGAAGCTCGTAGTGTGGTCAGCTCTTCCCTGCCATGAGTAAAGAAAGCAGTGCTTGTTTTTCCTTCTCCTTTTTCCGCACCACGTCTAGTGAGCGATGTTTCCACGTGCTTTTGCGCAACTTAATTGGTCGGCTGCCGACGTAGCGACCTGATGAAAGTAATATTACATTTAAGTTCTCATTTGATTTCATGGCTCATTCCAGTTTTCCCCTGCGTAGGGGATTTCTGGAACTTTTGTCCAATAATTCCCTTAGCGACCCTTGCGACTGCCCATCACATTTGCAAACGAGTTAGGAATTTTAAGTTTAACTGAACGTTCTCCATATCATCTCCATCATCGCTTAGCCTAAAATTCACTGCTGAACATCTAACAGCTGGATTTCTAGAAATACCATGGTTTGACCACGCGTGTCTTCACAGTACTACGCATTTTCTACGTTCAAATAGGTACTTTGTTTTGAGATCATTTCTGGATTTGCCAAGATTAATGTGTCCATCTAAACTAAAACTAATTAATATTTATAATTTTCTAAACTTACCGTCCATTTCTTTCATCGCTTTTATAAAATCGCCTGGGTCTTTGAAGCTGACGAAGCCAAAGCCCTTGCTTTTATTCGTGCGCTTGTCTCGAATCACTTTGGCGCGTTGGAACGAGGTGTACTTAGCGAATGTACGGATCTGTGAGTAAAATGTATAAACGTTACGTGGCTGAATTCGACTGTCACAGCACAAACATAAGACTAAAGACATAAGAATGTACAATAATGTACATCTTCATTTGGAATGGTTTACCAAAGCCCACCACGCGTGGCTGAGTTTATTGTTGAATATTTAGAACAATTTAGACAGGCAATAGTTTCCTGCTTCAATTTACAAAAATTTAAGCCTTGAGTTACCAACTGCCCATTCATTCCTTGATGCATTCCTCACTCTCAACTTACGACCTTTTGCTGATATTACTATGCCTTTAGTTAAGTTTTTAGATAAGTATTCATAAAAAAAATATATATAAAAGTGGCTGTTACTTCCATGCACTAAGCTACAATCGCGCGGTTTACGTTAATATATTATCTGTCGATCCAACAACATTGTAATTTATATTGAGACCATTAGGATTAAGAGCACTGACTTACCAGTAGTTCATCAGTGACGTCATTGCCGAGATCGCCACAGAACATGCGGAAGTCATCATCAGGCCAGTCAAGCAGTGTTACATCTTCCCAAACTTGACCTCCCGCTGTTCTTACCACCTGACAATCAAAAAGGCCAATTAGAAGAGATGCAGATTTTTTTAATGAGCATTAGCCCCAAAGATTTGCTGAAAGAAAATTCTTTAAGCTCGCCTTTGCACATAACTTTAGTAATAGCAGTCTGTATTATGTTTTTGTGTACAATAAAGAATTAAAGAGTATTTATTACGTAATAATATAGTAGCTTTAAAAATTATACAGGCTTAAAACTGTAAGGCCGTTTGTACATCAACGCCGGCATCGGCACGGCAACGGTAATGTACTACCGGTTCCGGCGTTGGTAGTATAGTTAAAAGTAAGATGAGACACACAATAGTGCTAATAATAAAACATGCGTAAATATTAGTCGTGAAACTAGACGGGAAAGTGTACCTTTCTATTCTTCTTCTCTTTTTTAGGTTTCCCCGGTGTGTCGCTCTGCGAGATCAGAGGCGGCGGCGGCGGTGGGGGCAGGATGGGCGGAGGCGCGGGCTCCGGAGCTGGCTCGGGCTTCGGTGGTGGTAGCGCCGCTTCCCGTTTCTATAACCATTTAATACTACTCAATGGACAAATAAATGCAAATACTCGGCAAATACGGATTGGAATTTTTCATGCGAAAAAATGGTGGGACAGCCATATACAGGGTGTTACCAGACCACTTCCGAAAACGAAAGGGGGAGCTACAGCACACCAAAACCCAACCAAAAAAAAATCAGTTATCCTGAAAAATAATTATAGCCGGAGAAAACAATGTTTAAAGATTTGTATTTATTTCGCCAGCCCGCAATGTACGCATTCACGTAGGTAAGGTCGAGGCGTAGTACTATTATTTATTCTGTGTCGTAAGTGCCTACTAACGTAGGTAGGTACTAACGTAGGTCGCTCGCACGTCGCGTACTTGAATGACCCGCGATGAACTCTCAGCTGTTCATGCTGTAGTAGACGTAATCTGCGTGCTGCGTGTACATTGCTGCTTTATTTATTTTATTTGTTTTTTTGCTTTTTTAAATGAGATAATTAGGTAGATATGTCTTATTATGTTGTACTGTGTGTATGTAACTAGAAAAAAAATTAAAAAGAGATAGTCAAGTAAATTTTTTTTTTCGCGATTTTTTTCTCTTAATGTTTTCAGTATCATGGTCTGATTGGAACCTCCAAGTTTTCGGAAGTGGTCTGGTAACACCCTGTATATATAAATTCAAATGATAAACCAATACAAAATAGATAACAATGTTTTTTATACAATAACGAATGCTTCGTTACTCCCATAGGACCTTCATTAAATCAATCGTATTTCCATTAAAATTTCAAGTTTGATACGTTAGCATTTTGATAATAGTTTTGTACAATTTTGTAGAGTAATTTAGGTACTTACCCGCTTTCTTTCCTGCCTCTCTTTTTTCTGTTCATCATCCACTTTAGATTTCTTATATAGCTTAGGTGCTGCAGAAAGAACCACAGGCTGAGGGGCCAGTGGAGCAAGCTGAGGCGGGATAAGCTGTGGACCCGGCATGCCTGGTCGAAGGAATGGCATCGGCTGGAAGTCATGGTGGTTAAGAGGACCAGGGTGCCCCGGGAAGCCAGGGGGTCGGAGTCGTTGAACCTGTGGAGATTACTAGCTGTAGGCTAGAGCTATAGAAAATTTGGCCATAATACCAAGTTGATCATATTGGCTTACCTTTACATAGTTTTAAGTATGCAAGATGAAATGAGTACAAGCTATGTTAGAGATCAAAACCGTAACAGGAGCTTCTGAGATTATTGCAACAATGCTACAGGCGAATCGAGGCCGAAGCATAGATTTATTTCACTGACAATTTTAAAAATCATATGCTTGAGTGACACTTCTTGAGAAACAGACATACATTTGGCTGCATAATATTTGCCTGTTGACATACTTGCTGAGGCACCATGATACTTGGTGGCGGCGGTGGAGGCGGGGGCATGGCTGGGTAAATCATAGAAGCTAGTCGAGCCTGTTGGAACTGAGCCATTGGAGCCGCCTCCAGTCTCTGTTGGATGGCTCCATACGTGCCAGATCCTATCACCGGTCGAATAAGACCGGCAGCTGCTGCAGCCTCAGTCCCGGATATCTCTGCCTCAAACCTATGATTAACATTTTGATTTAGTTACAAAGTACAATGCAATCACAGTATTTTATTATACCTACGTAATTACAGCCTCAATCCCGGATATCTCTGCTTCAAACCTAAGGTTTAAATTTTATTTTAGTTACAAAGTGCAATGCAATAACAGTATATGATTATACCTACGTAATTAGACGATATAGCATACAATAGATTACCTGGACATTTCATCCTGCATTTGCTGGAATTTATTTGCGTTCTCCATGGTGCTCCTCGAAGCTTAACCTTAAAGCAGTCCAAAAGATTACGTAGCAAAGTATTCGACCACTCTTCAACAAGAATTAGTTTCTCTCCGAGATACGTACAAATTCACTCATTTTTGGATGGTGAGGTGACAATTCCAGCCAGCAAAGATAATAAGATTATAAAATAATAATTATATCACCAACCAATGCTGCACAGAATACAGAGTTACAGTTACAGAGATGCTGTGTCGTGTTTGCGACAGAAAAAAAATTTATTTTGGCGTTGCGTATTCCTACGTAAAGCCACGGCCGTTTTCCCAGACTAATGTATCCCATTGTTGTACAAAATCCATTCGAAGCAAGCAGCTAATGATACTCAACACGACGACAGTAAGAAACATCAGATAGTTAAATGTCAGATTTAAGTGTTTACGCATGGTTTACGCCTGTTTACGCCGTAGGCATAGGCATAGACAAATGCATGTAGGTATGTAGAATAAAGCTGGCCATATATAAAACGCAACGCACTATACCGGTCCGTGGCACACACACATCTTCACGCATGCGTAGATGGGATGGTGTGATGTGAAGTGTGACGATTGAAAACACAGAAATCAAGAAAATACTTATTGAAAATGATTGAAGAAAACAATAACAACACACTTTGGTGTGGCAATCTATCTGATCAAGTTACCGAAGAACTCCTGTACGAATTGTTTCTGCAGGTTAGCAAGATTATCCACCACATACTGAGACAACTTCGAAGATACAATAATTATGTCCTACCTCAAATATTTTGCCAAATGTTTTTATTTGCAGGCTGGACCACTACAAAAAGTACGAATCCCAAAGGAACGGGACGGCCGGCAAAAGAATTTCGCATTCATAACGTATTGCCACGAAGTTTCTATCCCGTACGCCATCGAGTTATTCCGTGGAACATCTCTTTTCAACAAAGCGTTACTTCTGACATTCCGCGGACGCATGCCGTTCCTACCGCCGCCCATCAGATGTCATGGACCAGACTCCATAAATCTGCAGTCCCAAGAAATGGAGCAGTTCGCAAACATGACCCAAAACCTGAGTGACGAAGTTTTGGGACCAGTTTGCGCTCCCCGACATAACAATGATATCAACAAACTGGTGCTAGCTAGTTTACAGGGTAGTTGGAGCCATAGACACCATCCGTATCAGGCTAAAGATAAACATAGGCCCAGAGCTCACGAAATTGATTTCAGAAGTAGTCAGAGGTCTTCTGATACTAAGAAGCCAAATTGGAATGGTAGAAGGCACAACAGACGAGGCTATCGTGACTGACCCATGTTCAGACAAAATATTGTGATATTTACTAACTAAATATGTACCTATAGTGTTATTGGTTCATTGATTGATACTCTTGAAGTTATAAGGGGAATGCAACCTTTCTTACCCATACAAACGTAAAACTTAACAAGATTTAAAAAATCCTTTTACCTTTTCCTTGTGTATTTGTAAGCAAAAGATGACAAAAATTTCAGTTTTATTGAAATTGTTACATGAACGATAGGTAAAATCAATGATGTTCACTTAAAACTCCCATTTCATCCAGAAATTCTTTGAAAGCACCCTGAAAATAAAACATTTTTATTTTTATGTTGTTATTCATAGTTATCAAGTCTACTCAAATTAGATTGTTGAACTTACTATTTTCGTCTTATATTTGTATAGTACATAGCCCATGATTTCATACACAAATGCCATTGATACTATGTAAAATACTAGAGAAATTAGCTTTTCATCCATGTCAAATAATTGAGAGTCAAGAATTTTGTAAATGAGATAAGTTCCGAGTACAGCACGAACAAACAGGAACAGTGCCAAATAAGTTGCCTCCACTATTAAATACATTGTGGTTTTGTCATAGCCCTCATCTCGAAGGAACCTTCAAACAAATGAATTATACATTTAATTTATCACACAAACATACTTAAAAACCTGCATAATATTTTTTCAAAGCGAACTCATGATGCCTCAAGAATGAAAGTTACATGACATATAGCAGCCCGACCAATACCAACCACCGAGTTTGCAGCAGAGGATTGGTGATCTCCAGCATTGCCAGGGTGCAAGCAAATGTGCAGCCAGTGTAGTCCTTTTGCATGTATATAGTTATAGCGGCTAGTGCACTTGAATGGTGACACAGCATGAGAACACTCTCTGACCAGTAGACCAGGCACCAAAGTAGATCAAATGCAAAGTAACCCCATGACCACACCATCAGGGCATAGTGGCATGCCGTTATTTTCACTAAAAAGTAAAGTTTTAGTATAAAAAGAAGAAAGTACTTACATGCCTGCCTACCTTGGTCAGGGCGGTAGGTCGGGTAAGCTACCTAACCCCTGAAAAAACTCGTTTGCCATCATCAACGCGCCAAACCTAAATGCTTAGGTACCCTAAAAGGTAGGTACCTACTTCATGTTTAGGGCCTAGCTGTGGTCTAATGGTAGTACCTAGGCGCCCCTCCTACAAAACGTCGTATTAGTTATTTATTACGGTAGGTATAGGCCAGGCCATGGCGTAGAAGGTTTTATTTGTCGGTTGGATCGAATCATTGACCTTTTCATCACTTGTATTATCATATCAACTTATTCAAGTACCTAGGTACATAGGTACCTACAAAGTTATGTGAAGTTCTTTCTTTGTGGTATAACTGCGTATTGGCTACCCTCAGGTATGTATGTATGTAGGCACTTACTAGTGAGGCGACATGGCGTAAGGTTGGTGACACCACATTGCGACAGCCCGACCAGGGTCGCAACGCTGCCGTGCAGAAGCGTCACGAGCCGCGAGCACCACTCGGGGCTGCGCTGAGGCCACGACACCGCGCTCTGCAGGTACAGCCCGCTCCAGAATAGGAACGAAACCAGTTTCACCAGCGACGCGGCTGACAACTCTTCACCGAAACAATTACTTCGTAGAGCCATTCAGAAAATGTGCCATTTTGACCCGGAAATTGAACGCCAATTTATTCGAGTTGTGAACTTCCGCTGCGGCACATTTTCTATCCTTGAGTTTGAGGTGTGTTTCGGTAGGATAGGTAGTAAGAAGGGATCTTTGTAGCACCCTACCTATGGGTATGCAGGTAGCAGGTAGGTCACCGAACACCTATTGAGGTAGGTCCGGTAGGTATCCTACCTATTGTTTTTGTAAATAAATATTTTTGTTTGGATGGTTGGTTACATTGGTTATTATTTAGGTTACTTATCAAAGAACAAAAAATTTGTTACCTACTTATTAGGCCACAGAAAAAAATACTCTATAAAGGCACAGAGTGAGTAACTTAACAGAGGCCTTCTTGGTTTGAACCTTTCTACGTGTAGGTAGGTAGGTTACTTTACTACTTAATACAATTATTATTATGTACAACTCGGCGCTTTATAGTTTTTAAACTTAGGTAGGTAGCTATAAATATTTAAAAAAAAAATAGTTTTAGCTTTGAACGTTTTGAAACCCTGTTAGAACGTAGGTACGATTTGCAATGTTTTAGCTAGGTAAATAAAGTACTTCTCATTCTACACAGAAAAAAAACTTTCTAATTGTTCAGTCTAATCTAAACATTCAGTGCCTTGATCACGAATAGATGTGAAAATCGTAACGCTATGCTAGCGTATCCGAGATACACTGCGCGGTGACAGTACAACGGTTGGCAGTCGAAGCTGAAATTGACGCGCAATATATCTCGAATACGTTAATGTGGCGACTGGACACGAATTTTGACATTTTTTTAAACGACACATAGCACTTTTATTTTAATAGTTTTTCTTGTGTTATTGTGAGTATTGTTGTTTAATTTTGGTGGAATTTTAACCAATAATACTTAGGTCGTAACATAAAGTGTGAGCCATTGGAATAAATGTGTGTAAAGTGGTTTTTCTGAATGTGAAAATTCGTGTTAGGTTTTGAAGAGAAAATCCACCATTTTCTTTTCTTCTTCTTCTTCTCTTCAATAATGGCCTGTGTCCGTCATTTTAAAACAAACGTCAGCCGACTTGACAAATGACTTGACTTGACTTATTTATTACAATTATATCACTTGACATTGGCAAAATTGTCTGTCGAAATGACGGACACAGGCCATTATTGAAGAGAAGAAGAAGAATGTGGCGACTGTCAGATTTATTCGCTAAAGAGGTACCGACTACCTACCTATAGGTGCCTACTGAGAAAAAAAATGCACGTCAATATTTTATAAAAAGTTTCTATTTTGAACATAAAAATATTTAGTGCAAGCTATAAGTAGGTAGATAGGTAGATACCACTGGGGAATAACGATAAACCAACAATAGAGTTAACATTTCGATCAATGTATAACGTTGGACGATATAACCGAGGAAAATTTTTATGAAATCTCTGTATAAAAATACCTTTCGCACAGTCAGTCAAGTTTAACAATCACATAGGTAGACAGTGTAACTTCTATGATGCTGAATTCATGTGATTGTACATCTTTAGCGCATCAGTCAGCTACGCGGCTCCGCCTCCGCTACCGCAGAGACCTACCGGTATCGGAGCTTATCGACAAGTTTTTCTACAGAGCGGTAGCGCGTCGACGGCATTGCCTCCTTGAGTAGTGGACGGAAGCGCGCGTCCTCCGAGAGCAGCAGGCACAGGGCTCTCGCGTGCACGCGCGCCTCCGCGCTCGCGTCCTCCAACAGGTCCCCTGACGCGCGGAGCAGCGCCACGCGCGCCTCGCCCGGCATCGACAGCACGCGCGCCGCACCCTCGCGTGCTACCAGCTGCGAGAGCGCGGCCGCCGCCGCCGCGCGTACCGCACCCGCGCGGTGCGTCGCCCCGCGCCGGCATAGCGCCGCGGCAGCACGCGCACTCGACCCGCCGCATGCAACGCGGCCCAACGCCGCGCTCGCGTCCGCGCGCAGGAACCTGTTCGCGTCCGCGCACCGCTCCAGTAGCGCCGCCGCCGCCTCCTCCAGCTCAGGCTCGAGCGCGCGCCCGCGGTGCTCATACAGCGCGCCCAGCGTGCGGCACGCGGCGCGCGCCACTCGGGACCGCAGCGAGCGCACGTGCGCCGCGGTGGCACGCGCCGCTCCACGCCAGCTGGCTGGCGCGGCGCGCGCATCGGGCGACCTGGCCAACCGCTCCGTCTCCACGAGGCCAGTCAGGATCGCCTCCCAGTCCTCGTGGCGCGCGGGTACGATGCACTCGGCGAGCGCGGTGCGCACGTCGCGGGTGCCTCGTGGCGCGCGCTCGGGAGACTCTGCTGGCGCCGGCGGTGCCGGTGTTGGAGTTCTCGGCGCGCTCACCGCAGCCGGGGATGCGCGTCCGCTGGAAGGAGCGCTCTCAGCCAAGGCGCCCTCGGCGGCACTGGGGGTCCGCTGCCGTAAGGAAGTACCGCTACTTTCGCTCGCCGCGGAGTTTAGCGACGCATGATCTCCGGAGCCTGCGCTGCGCGTCGACTCCTCTGGCACTTCGACGCTGACCAGCGAAGGGTTCGACCTCCGGTCGGAGTAGTCCTCTACGCGGATGGAGGGCGAGCGATCCAGGGACGGTGACCGTCGCAGTATTGGGGACGGTTCGTCCATCGCCGGGTCATATTGTGGCGATTCTTTTGCGATGACTTCTTCTTCGTCATCGTGTCCGGTTCCATTTGTTTTAATGGTTTCAGAGATCTCCTCGGCGTTTTTGCCGCCAAAGGCAGCCCCCACTGAGACGTTCGAATCCCTGTAAACAAAAACAGGGTCGGTGCATAACGTGTCACGGCAACGGAGGATTCGGTTTCGTCTATGGCGGGGGTTCGGGAAATTACCAGGCGAGCGGGGGTAGGTCAGCGACGAGGTCGAGCTTCAGGTCGGAGAGGGGCGCGGCGGGCGAGGGCGTGACGGCGGCGGCGGCGCGGCGCGGGCAGCAGCACACCCGCAGCATGCCCGTGTGCCTCCGCGACTGGCGGCCGCGGCCGGCGCGCTTCCCTAGCCCTCACCTCACCTACTCACCCTCGCTCACCGCGACCGACAAGTTCCGCGCCACACGCCTACGCGGGGGAATCCTGTCATGTACTTAATCAATTCTGTATACCCACTGCGATGTACACTGTAGCTATCTGTAAGTGTAGGTAGAATACTACTAGGTACCTGCATAATGCTAATTAGCGCTATTTCAAAGTAATGCGATTGTTCGTAGGCAATGGGCGTATGTATTAGGTAGGTACCTACTACCTAAAATCGTCAACCGTTTATGTATAGGTACCTAGGTAGTTAGGAACTAATCAATTTTAATTGACAGAAAAAGTGGAGCGATTTAATGATAGCAAAAATGGGTCGTCTCGAGCCAAGTCCGTTCATAAGAGCGCCCCTGAATACAAGTAGGCCAATAAAAACTTTCAAAATGTAGGTTAGTGGCGTTAGTGGCACGCAACGTGGCGGCGGCGGCGCGTCGCGATGCGACGACGACGTGTCGGTTAGCCAGAGACGCGCGCTTTCAGCTTTGAAACTTTTCAGACCCGCAACATGGATACCTAGTACCTAGTGTACCTACCTACTTAGTACATTACGTACCAGAAAAACCTGCGTACCTACCTAATGTAGGTAGCTAGGTGGTATACACTACACATACAAGTAGGAGTAGGCAGGTCTACTTTGTTTCTTGGAAACTGACATCATAGGTATCGATTAATGTTAGACACACACAGGGGTGGTTGGACTCCGAGCGTGAGTGTGGCTAAGTACCTACCTAATTATATGTAGGTATTGAATTTACATAGATGGATATCGAATTCGATGTTCAACGAATGCATAGGTCGCTGCTTCAAATCCGGCTCGAAGGACCATAAAGATGACCCTACAACTTTAGATGATATAAAAATGCATCGCATACAAAGGCGCTAATGTGCTAATTAGGTACCTACCTGCATAAATTGTACAGGAGGAAAATCTAAATTTGGACGGGACTATTATCTACGATCTAAATCAGAACTAACCTACTTACCTAATCTGAAGGAAATATTTTACCTCCGAGGTTCCATTCATCCAAGGTTTAGCTTTTTAATAGCTAGCATTTACAGCTTGATAAAGAAAATTTCATAAAATTAGGAACACTAACGGTGTAATAGGTAGGTATACTCTATACCTAAGTTAGTACCTATAGCTACCTACCGTAGGTTACGTTACAGCCACCAAGCGGCTATCCTGAACATGGATAGGTATGATGCCAGTAAAACTTGTCTGCGTTTTATTGATTTGCGAAAAGTGTATCGCCATTTTGCTAGCCTTCGTCCGATATAGACTGTGCCCGGTAGTCTGGCTGGGGTTTCTCTTCTCTCGGTCTTTCGTTGCATTTTGAAAACGTCCCATGTATCTACCAACCTATATAGGTAGTAGGTACCTAGATGCCAAATACCCAAAAACCTTAAAAACGGAAACTAAGAAAATTATAAACTTACCAGTCATTTGAAAGTTGCTTGGAAGAAAGTTGCTTCATCAGATTTTCTCTTCCAAATTGTGAAATACCTTTAGACACAAAATAAATTGGTTTGAAGGGTACCTATGTTAGGTTAGTACTAACTAGCACAGATTATTTATACCTACGAGTATATATAAACTAAAGGTAGGGGGTATAGGTACCTACCTACCTAGTTTAGGCATTGGTTTACCTACGCTAACAGGAAGTTGTTGCAAGCCAAAACCCTAATTGATCAAAAGCCATTCTATAGTAGGTATAAGTACTTCAACTTCTTGGTTTATGGCTTTATATAAGTACAAACTTAGATGTATCGTATGTAGAGAGGTAGTACATACTCGGTAATGGCGCAGAATCTGGCAGAGGGCGGAGTCTCCTCGGAGGCGCCACCGGTGCTACTGGTGGTGGCGTAGATCTTGCTCGTCTTCTAACTGGCACAGGCAACTGTGAACTTCTGCAAACCAACAATGTATAAGAGGTGGGTGGGTTACCTACCTACGGTACCTAGACCTTAAAGTGGTTATATTTTTTTTAATACCTTGCCATGAAACTGGGTTTGATATTCTCCAGAGGTCTGCTCAGTCGTTCTCGAAGCTGAAATAAAACCAATTCTAGACTACCTAGGTACCTAGGTAGGTACCATTAGGTAGGGCTAATGATATCAGTATTGAGTAGGTATAATAAGTTAACTTTGTTAGTTTTATTAAAAGATGTTTCACCACAGTTTCATGTGCTCACTTTGTTACAGAACACATCAGCTCTTGAGGTTCCTGCTAGCCTTCGTCTTACTGCTGAGAGTACAGACGCTGGTCCTGCCGCCCTTGCTAAGCAAAGAGTTGCACGAAGTTGGATGCTTTGCAGGCTATCCACGTCTCCTGACCCCTGAGAAACAAAAATACCTTCGAAGTTCACCCAACAAGGATTATAAAAATGACGAGATGACCTTTGCATGGTTAGTAGGTCTTTGGTAATTCTTAAATAATGCAAATGGATACGGGTAAGAAAACAATTTGAAATGCAGTTTACTCACTCCAATCATAGTGGGATCAAATATGAGATCAACGAGGTGGTGCAACGCTAGCCTCTGCAGCAAAGCATGTGGTAGTGCCGCTGGAAGAGGCTCCCGTGCCATCCTGGATATGAGGGATGGGAGCAGCTGCCTCGCGCAGTCGCTGCTGGCTGCTCTTATTAATGCGCACACAGCACCTTCAGCTGGGGCTTTCGCTGCTGTTACCTAATTAAAAACAATCTTATTAGGCGACAACTTATAGGTACCTATTATACTTTAGTGTTCGCATTTACTGCTACAAATATGAGGCTTAGGTATTTGTACCTGCCTATTTGCAAAATAATCAGTAGATAGCTGTTAGCATGGCATACCTTTTAAAACTAAGTAGGTACCTACCTACTTTTTAAACATTTATAAAGTGAGTGATTATTATGTTACGCACCTCGTCGCTAAGAGCCCACATGTGCTTGACGAGCGATAAGGCCGCCGGTTCCACCTTCCTCACATTGTCCGCTTCGAGTAGGGCACTGTGGAGGTGGTCCGCTGCCTTAACCACTGCGATCCAGTTCTCCTAGCCACAAACATACGCTTGAGCTTTTTTAAATCAAAGCTTGGCTTCTACTTTTTGGTGAAATGAATCGAGATTGAAAAATTTACCTAGGTATCTAGGTACTTGCGATCGAGCTAGATTTGAGCTTTCTAATGAGTGTTTCCGAGAGTGTTATCAAAGAAAAAGTACCGTGTTATGGAGTTGGTCGACGATATGGCGCGGGATAATACCCAGCTCCTCCCAGTCGTAGTGTGCTCGCAGAGGCGTCGGAGCCCTGGGAGAGCGTAAGTCTTCCCGCGGAGGAGGTGACGTAGCGAGCATGTTCAGGACGAATCTAAGAACAGGCACTATGCATGTAGTGTGTGTGTTTCGGGTATACCCAAGACGCAATGATTATTATTATTATTACGAGCCTTCTCTGTCCCACTGCTGAGCAAAGGCCTCCCCCCATTTTTTCCATTCATTACGGTCTTGTGCTGCACTGGTCCACTCCTGCCGAAATTTGTCAAGCTCATCACGCCATAGTGTTCTGGGTCTGCCACGACGTCTCGGCTCTTGCGGGCGCCACTCTGTGGTCACTTTGGCCCAGAGCTCTTCGTGCATGCGGCAGAAATGGCCGACCCACTCCCACTTGAGGTTAGCAGCTTTTGTAGCCACATCTACAATCTGGGTTCGCGCGCGTAGTTCCGAGTGGCGGACTCTATCAAGTAGACGTACTCCTAAAATAGTACGCTCCATCGCACGTTGGCAAACCTTGAGCTTGAACTTTTGGATGTTGGTCAGAGACCAGGTTTGCGCACCATATGTTAGAACGGGGAGGATGCATACGTCCATAAGTTTTCGCTTGAGCGATAATAGAAGCTCACCTTTCATTAGATCTCCCATGCTCCTCCAGGCATTTTCGGTTCGCCGAGCAATTTCCTTATCTTGCCTGGTCTCGAAGGAGACTATTTGGCCCAGGTAGACGTACCTACTCCTGGAGGTATGCAAGTTGTTCACCATCCACCGTTATTCTGGTCTCAGCGCGATTAGTCATATCTTGCGTCTTTGTCCTATTCATCCGCAGTCCAACCTCAAGGCTTGTAGAGCTAAGATCGTGTAGCATAGTCTGCAGTTCCGACGCTGGAGACGAGAAGAGGATAATGTCATGCGCAAAGCGGAGATTTGTCAGCTTTGCTCTGTCGCCGACATTTATTCCCCTTCGATCCCAGTTTGCCGCTACCTTCCTAAATACCTCTTCGAAGACGAAATTACAAGATTAATTTTTTTATTATCTTGGTACCTATCATTATTCAGGCTAATTTGTCAGAAAAAAAGAAGTTGGTAAACGTACATACTAGGTAACAGGTATTTACTTAGGTAAATAGTAGAGGACTTACTCGTCCTGATCCAATTGCACTTTGGTAACTTGCCGACGAGGAGACACCACAGGACTCCGCTGAAGATTGTGCATTACCTCCACTTCCCTGTGAAGTTCCACAGGGCTCGAGATGTGGGGTGACCGAACTTCAGATATTGTCAGGGCAAACCCCGAAAACTCTTTCGATTTACTATGTGATTCTCCATTTTTAGTTCTGAAGTAATCGTATAACTCACTTAAAGATTTCGATTTTAACTTCACTCTATTATATTTAGATAAGTGCTCTTGTTTACTCGGTTTGTTTAGAATCACTGGGAGGGGGATACTACTCTTTTTATTTCGCATTAAGCTTTGGGATTGCTTTTCGATTGTTGTACGTTTAAATTCACTCATTTTGTTCACTATTGGAGAGGCTGGTCGTAAAATTGCGGTGTTATCTGTCTGCACTAATTTATTTTGAGCATCGTCTTCGCTAGTTATCAAATTATTATCACTGTCTGGAGTTCTTATTTTAACACTTTCCCCTCCGAAACGCACTTTTTTGACTACTACATCGGTGTCTTCAGAGTCTCCGTCACTGTATTTTAGCATATTTTGATCGGAACTGTCGTAACCATCTTCACTTCCAGTCTGTCTTTCAGATTCAGATTCGGTTTCTTCTAAAACAGTCATTGTAATAGCAGTATCTGAATCGAACTTGATTTCAGTTTCTATGATGACTTTCGCAAAGTTGTTATTGTAAAAAGGGTAGTGATCGTAAGCTTCCTCCGATGAAGAATCCAGTGGGGCAGTGACTGGATTATTCATACTAAGGAGTCGATTGACCTTGATGACCGGCCGGTTATTATTTTGGTACAAAGATTTCCTCGGGGCGAAATAAACGTCCAGAGAATCTTCATCATAGTTTTCGCATAAAATTCTGTACTTGTCTTGTATTTTCAAATCTAGTTTTGATAAAGATATCGAGTACTCTTTGGGTCCACAGACTTTTCGAAGTTTCATCATGGCTCGGTGAGCGACATCTTTGTGAACAGGATCGAAGAGCTTTTCACCCAGTATTTGAAACACTGAATACATATCGAGAGACTGGTTTCTCCTCTTTAAGATTCCCATTACAGATGGAATCGATAAAATCAACCCGGTGATTACGTTCATTTTGACATCGATGCCGGCGGAATGGGGTCGTATATTGTGGTAGTAGCACTTGTCGAGAATCGCTCTCGCTGCGCATTCAGGCTCTTCACAATGCGTGCAGAATACCTTCAGGGCGTCCAGTGCAGCTTTCCGGACGTTGGGGGAACCATGACCCAAGTTATCGACAACTTGGTCGAAAGGGAATGCGAGTGCATTGCCGGATAAGGGCAAAAGATCAGCGAGCACTCGTAGCGCGTGGAGTCGCACTTCCCATTCGGGGTGGGTGAGTCGATCCCTGATGGCGACGTAGAGGAGTTCCACGTCGAGATCCGGCGGTAAAGCTCGAGCTCGTAGCACACGGTCCCAGAGCGGAGCTAGTGGCGGCGGCGGCGTCTCCGGCAGTTGCATGGCGCCGAAGTGAGGCGCCGCCGGCTCGCGTGGCCGCGCGCCCGCCTAGATCCGCACAACTGGGTTAATGATCGGATCGGACGGTAAGGCACGCCACCGCCGCCGCCGCCACCACCCCTGCCTGACCAATCGATGAAAACACACGTGTACGTACAACTAACCACCCCTACGGGCCGTGAGCCGTGACTGACTTGACCGCCGATAAAATTGACGACATACTTTCCAGGCTCACCATTTATTAATCTACCTAACTAGTAATACTTAGAAAGTTAGGTAGGTACCTAAGTTATTGACTTCAGACACAACACACGCATGATACTATAGGTAGATATACTAGATACCTAATTTACAAGCGCACGACCCACCCGATGGTAAGCGGTTAAGCGGCTGTGGATGCCTGCAATACCAGAGGTGTCACACGCGCGTTGCCAACAAAATAACATTATCTACCTGAGCTACCTACAAATAGGTATATACCTATACCTAATACCTACCCACCTACCTACTAATAGCTAGATAAAGTACCTACGTAGGCGTTATGATGCGCCGCCGCGCCGCCGTCGCCGCGCCGTGCCACCGCTGCCCGCGACGCGCTGCTCCCAGCCCTACCTAGGTACTTTATGAACAAAGTAGTACCTAGGCACAGAAGTACTGCAAATCTTGTTGTGAATAAGGAGGTATAGGTAGGATAGGTAACGCATTTAAAATTTTGACATCCGGTTCATAGGTACGTACCTACCTACCTATTAGATGGTAGTAGGTAGGTGTAGGTACCTATGAACCGGATGTCAAAATTTTAAATGCGTTACCTATCCTACCTATACCTCCTTATTCAAAACAAGATTTGCAGTACTTCTGTGCCTAGGTACTGCATGTACATAAGTACAGCATAAGTACTGCTCTTTCTACGCAAATCTTATACATATATACCCAAGTACCTACATAACTAGGTAGGTACGTAAAAGACCATCACAAATAGCAAATAACGGAAAAGACCATAAAAAGCCAAAAGCAACGGGACAGCAAGCAAGCAAGCGTGTTGATGTTGATGCTTACTAATCTGTTTGCTTCATGCTTGTAGCTTTCTACTCGGCCGGCTTGCTTGCAGTGGATCCAGGGCTGCCAGGTACAAAACCTGTATAATCTGGGGCCTACTTTGTATCGTGATCTTTCGTGTAGTTTATTCGGATATCATGAATAGAAATCTAGGAAAAAAAGAATATCAGATTAAAACAAAATAAGTTTGTAAGTTTTCGTTTGAGTGCCTAGTACGAAAATACCTACCAAGGTTTCTCAACCGGGGTCCATGGTGATTACGTTTTGGTGATTTTGTATAGGTATGAGGTGTTTATGTATCTATCACTTTAATAAAAATAAAATAAACACCACTTGAAGCATGTACATGAAAAATACTTTTTTTAGCTTGTCATTTTAGCGACTTAACTAGCGTTATTTGAATTTTTTAACTGGCAGCCCTGGTGAATGCTGGTGTAAATAGCTTCGTAAATTGTGTTTATTTTATTTTTTCAATCGTTACATTATTTTCTGAATGAAAACTATGAAAAGTGCTCAAATAGAAAATGTTGAACAATGAACGAATCCAAGTTGTACGTACCTAGGTAGTCAGGTTATAATGCTCAAATAGTGTGATTTATTGAACAGCCATAGATAATGTGCAATCGTTGTACCTCAAGATGAAGCTATTAGAGATAATATTAGTGATAACGACGTGCTTCGACGTGCGTGTGACCCTCGGACAAAACGATAATTGCACAAGAACTAACAGCCGTGGAGACTACAAGCTATGCCTGCGAAAGTTGTCAGACACTTTGGCCACAAGATTTGGAGACATTATCGTAAAAGAACTCGGCACAGAATACACAACTCATTTCGATATACCTAATTCCTATAAGGTGAGTCAATACTTGACTTCGGACACTGAAATGCTAGCTGGTATTGTTGATAAGCTATCCTACAAGCTTTCATCGGCGAAGAATGTGCTGAAAGATATGAAAAAATATGTTATCAATGACAACAGTACTCCATCTTTCACTCAACCATGCCCATTCAACTCGATTCGTAAGTCTGTGTTTATAAAGAATTTCTCTGTAGACAACTTGCAGATCCCGGACCCCAAATCTCAAATGAACCACCATAAAGATCTTAAAGTCAAGAGGCAATATTTTCTATCTCATATGGACTATGCTACAGACAGAGATTGCTCATCAATGCCTCATTCTAATTTAAGATATTTATATCACAAGGTTGTGCACCCAGATCCTAAACTTGTAATTTTTATAATGGATAATAGTATGAATGCAGACTCATTTCATCATGCAGTGGATATTGTCAAAGAAACTGCATTTGCATTGCAAGAAACAGATTTGATAGCCTTGAAGATGACAAGCACGATGGATTTTGTTAAATTTGAAGACATTTGCAATAATGGAGGTGTTTCAGACTTAGGAAATGCCACAGACAGTAATAAACTTCTGCTAAGAGAATACTTATCATCGGTAGACATTTCATCTTCAAATATTTTACCATTGGCCATTAACAAAGAGTTGAAAAGGTTACTGAAGCAAAAGAATTTGCCAAAACACAAACTTTTAATATTCTTAACAGATACTAAAGTACTAAAAAATGACACCCTATTGAAACTGTTTCCCTTCACAGAAAATAGAGAAGAAGGTTTAGTATTTGCCATTGGATTATTAAATGAAAACAAAATTGACAAAAACTGTTCTTTGGGTATCTTACATATTGACAAGTGGCATAATCACTCCGACAACCATTCTGTGATGAGGATTCACATTAATGACAGCGGAGTAGTAGGTCAAGTGGCTTCAGCATTTATTTCCTTGCTACCAGGCAAGTATGCTAGTACAGAGATTAAAGTAGAAGACCCGGTTTGGGAAGCAACAGAAAGAGATTTCATGGTTTCACTGGTCCTTCCAACTGTATATGGTGTAATCGGCCTAGACTTGTATTGGTCTGATTTAGCTGAAGATATAATATACTTCAAAGGTACTAATCAACGAAAAAGGGTTTTTGTAATAGATTTTTCTGGTAGAGTTTTGATGCACTCATTTTTTCCAAGACCAGAAACAACATCAGACAAGATTAAGTTTAGTAACATTGAGGGTATTGAAAGTCATAACTTTACACAATTTGTTAAGCCAGAAATGTTGGCTAAAGCTTCTGGCAGCATGTCCATAGATGATCAAAATTCTACAAAATCAACTATGTATACATGGAAGTGGGTTGATAATCTGTATGTTGTCTGTGTAGCATCAGAAGTAGTTGGACAAAGGACATTTAATAGAACCAACATTTTATTTTCTAGAAAAGATATTTTTAGCTGTAAGGAAATTCTTTTTCATAGGCTAGATTTATTTCCTCCAAAAAGTGGCAAAATGTGTCGGCATTTCAAACAAATAGCTACTATTGACCAAGGTACTGTCTACTTAAGTCCTTCAAGTTTTCAGTCACCATTTACTTATCTTTATGATATGGGTGATGGTCAAGAAGCTATCACCTATATGAAAAACTATTTGGCTTATTTAAAAAGCGTAGCTCATGGCTTACTATCCAACCCTGGTCTTAAACAAGAAATTCAGTTGGATGTAGGGTTTCTACATTCTCTTTTATCATTTTACAAGAGGCAACATATACAGGGAGCCTATTCTAAATACATAGTTAGAAGGTATGCTGTGACTGAGAGTGGAGTGCTTGTGATGTTTCCAGGTACTGTTCTTGAGTATGATTATGAGCCGATAAGAAGGCCTTGGTATACATACGCCATGGACCATCCAGGTAAAATAATCCTAACACCCCCTAACTTAGATGTGGGTGGAGCAGGATATGTTGTTTCTATTTCTTATGCTGTAAAAAGCTCCTATTATCCTACTATGGTAGTATCTATGGATGTTACAATGGGTTTCCTCTATAAATTGTTGATTGATAGTATGCCTCTGTGTGCTATGTCACATGTCAAATGCTTTATCATGAACAATCGAGGATATTTGGTTTCGCATCCTGGGCTAATGGATCCAAATAGTTCAGGTCCTATAGAACAGCAACATATTACACATAAAGAATCCATGATTGCTATGGATATGTTGAACCATAAGGGGTTTGTTACAAAAAGTCTGTGTAACAACTTTTATGATAGAACGATTCAGAGATTTTATGAGTTTAACACTTCATTGCCTAATGTCTTATCTAATGTTGTATCTGGTGATCACTGCGTCCACTATTATATCGCTGCCATCCCGGGCACTAATGCGTTCGTCGGTTTGGTGAACGCATCGTGCAGCGTCGGCGCTTTCTGCCCATGCAGCATGGTAGACCGCCTGTGTTTCAATTGCAATCGCATGGAACAAACAGAATGCGAATGTCCATGCGAGTGTAGTTCCGAACTGTACGAATGCTCTAACGCCAGCGTTACACAAAGCAACTCCGATGCACCTCTTTGTGGGGTGATGTTAGAAAATAATAATCATAAATCCCATTATTTTCATAACTTCGCGGAAAATTTGAAGTCTTGCTTCGATTTTCAATGTGAAATTTATTTGTCTCACTCTTCCTGTTTGGGTGTGTTGGGCTGCGAGTGGTGCCAGATAGATGCCGACGGGCACACTCCACTTACTGCTCCATTTTGCACTTCTCAGACGACTTGTTTCAATGGCGTTCTAGGTTCTGTAACTCCTTATGGTGAAGGTACGTTTGGTCATCTCAACAGAGATGCCTTTGGCAGCTATTCCACGATAGGGCCCATAGCAGGATGTATTGTGACCGTCAGCCTAATCATAGCTGTAGCGATATATTGTTATAGGCAAAATGTAACAACAGCTAGTTGCCACAACTTGTACGTTGACGGGCCGGCAGAGACTTGGCACGACGCTGATGTGCAAATGAGCCATTTGCAATCTGATGATCCACATGATCAGTCTGGTCAAGATAAATTGCTTCCTGCTATGGAAATAGAGGCTCCAATATCACCTTACAGAGTGGTGACTGGGTACCGACGAGCTCACACAGCCAACGGTTCTGACCATGGTTACTCGACCATGACGCCTCATGAAGATTCTGAGGCTACCGGTTTCTCTGTCAACGATCCTATAATACTCTCAGATGATACTAAGTCTGATGTGAGCTGTCCTCTTCCAAAGATAAAGCCTAGGTTAATAGCTGCAGACTTGACTGTCACGGTTCTGCCTTGCGGTAAAAATAGCGTTATAGCGCCTGTAACTGTGCATAGACATATGGAAGCATCGTAAAACATATCCGTACATAATCTACCTCCTATGTGTCCTATGTACCTATACTTAATGTAAATATATGTCGACTAGTTAAGTATAAGTTGTGATAGCTTTATTTGCCCATGAGCTGTCTTACTGTTGTATTTTTAGCGCCTCTGTTTTAATTCACTAACAAACTATATCGGTGCTCAATGTTATGTTGCTTTTTTATGTACTTACATGTTATATTACTAGTGCAGCAGCAGCTAACTTAATGTATTATACTATAGCTATGGTATGATCTATCTTTGTTCTTTTAGGACATACCTATTGTAAATAAAGTATACTAAACTTTATTAAAAAAAAGGCAGCTGTTGTATAAATTTCAAATTGTTACTTACCACTAAAACACTGTAGCTATATAGAATAGGTAGGTACCTACGTCTTGTTTATCTATTTTTTATATAAATAAAGTATGTACCTCCTAACTTAAGTCAATAGAATAAAATAACGATGTTTGTGTTTCAATCAAACTGCAAGTAGGTATATGTATTGGTCCGATTTGGATCATAAGTTTAGTGATTTATATCTTCGAAATGTTGAAATGTGCGAGCGAGAAGTTGTTGAACGCTTGTCAGCGTTTAAATTAAGTAAGTTAGTTACAAGTGATATCGATTCTTTTGTATCTTTTATCTTGTATTCTCTCGATATCGACCTAATTTGACAGCACTAAAAATGTTGCTATTTCTTTCTCATATTAAAACGACAAGAACGGCTGTAATTTTAGAGCTGTCAAATTAGGTTAGTTTAGAAAAATGCAACAAGAGAATCGCAACAAGAACGGCTGTAATTTTAGAGCTGTCAAATTAGGTTAGTTTAGAAAAATGCAACAAGAGAATCGGTACTGCAATCTATCTTTGGGTTAAAATCAGGTTGTAAAATACAGGTTCATCTTAATTTTTATATTTTTTACATTATTCACTTAAGTCCTTGTAAGTGGATTATAAAACAAAACACATGTGCCAGTGCCTACTGTATTATTAATTTAAGCTACTAATGTTTAAGACTGAATTGAATACGATGTTAGCATTTAGGTACTTTGTATTGAATATTGATGTATTAAATTAATTTTTCTTTTGTAAAAACTGGCTTTTTATTTCGACTTGTTTTTATGGGAGATATAAAAAAAAGCACAGAAGACATTGAAGGGAAGAGGAGTGGATGGGCTACATACCTAAGCAAGAAAAGTGCCAAAAATCGGATTGTTAGCGCCGATATAACAACCTTCCTATTTGATAGATACATTATTATAATAGTAATGAAATAAGAGGTGCAATACATACTGATAAATATAATATTTATTACACATTTTAATGATAATAACTCCAGCCAGCGTATGTAACATATCATTTATTATCATTTAGTATGATCAATATGGGTTTTCAATATAAGTTAAGTATGTAATCGTACTTAATAGGTTGGGCGACTTTTTTTCTATGCAACGATCGTGATAACTTCCTCCAAAAATAATACCTTGCCTACTAATCTTAGTTATTTTATAACAGTTGTGGTGTCAACGGAGCTGTCTTATGAATCCATTCTATTTAATCGCTTTTTTCCGTGGTCTAACAAAACAGCGGGTACGTACGTGGTTGCTAATATACATAATAATATAAAAGTAGCTAGCTAGGTAATGCGTAGCTTGACGCGCTATTGCCCGTCTGTATTCGGCAACACATGTAAGTACTAGATTAGATAAATGAGGATAATATCTACTCGTCGAAGCGGATATGCGTGTGCGTAGACTGCGGCGAGGCAGGACGCGTGGGCCGAGTGGCGCGCTCGGCGAGTCGGCAGCGGCCGCGCGGTCTGTGCGACGCACGCGCTGACTCTGCCCGCGCCCACTGCTCCGTCTGCTCAGCAGCGGTCAGCAACCGAGTGCGGTTACTGCTGTTGCTGCAGTACTGGAAACGGAAATGATTACCGATTATGTAGCGACATATCTGCTGAAAGTACAGCGACCCAAAGTTCCGTTTAATACGCAGGAAAATCCCACCGCCATAATTGCGCGTCGTGCAAAGTAGATGACATGTAATTGTAATGTGATGAGATGAAATTATATCAAGGCTTTTCTTGGCAGTAAAAATGAACTTACATCCTTAGCAGCGTTCGCTGAATCGAAGCGGATGATGACATCGGCTTGACCCTCTTTTACATCGACGTGCAACGCGTGGATGTTACTCCGTATCTGTAACGTAGCCGTTAAATAATTTTAAAATCATAACGTTAACAATCATCAAGCAATCTTGCTATCCTAGCTTAGCAAATAAAAACTAAGAGGTTTTTTAGCTCAGATAAATTAATATAAGCTTTTCACATGCTTTAAAACTCATGTTTTCACATGCTTTAAACTTTCTAGAAATATAAATGCGCAAATAAAGAGCCTTACAGTCCGCTTCGTTAGCCTGACATCAAAAGTTGGTTCTGGTAGAATTTCCTTTACAAATACATCAGCAATTTTTTCCAACTTCGAATCTGGTTTTGAGCCTTCCGTTTCTGACGGTGGTACAGCTGGAACATTATAAAATATTGACTGTTATGATAATTTTGAGAAGACTTTGGGGGAGACCTTTGCCCAGCAGTGGGACACAATAGGTTAAATAAAAAAAATATATGATAATTTGCAACACTGCAACACTGTATAATAGGTAGGTACCTAGTTGCTTATTTTTAACCTCGGCCGAAAAAGAAAGGTTGCGTGTGTTTAAATTTCGCCGCCGTTTCCAGAATACGGAACACTTTTTTTATATTCCATCTTCTGTGTTCACGATTGCATAGATTTGCCAACCATACTGTACTATAAAACATCTTAGTTCAAACCTGTGTCTAAAGATGGCGCTGCCGGCGGCGGTATGTTCGAGTACGCGTTTTTCTGATCGCGCCAGTTTTGTTTTATTTCCTTCATGTACTGCCGTTGCAGGTTTAGGTACTTGTTCCGTAAAGTTTTCCACTCCGCCTTAGGTAATATCTGCATGCCCCATAAAACACCTGTGATTTGTAAAACTAAATTAGTTGCACCCTTAGTTTTGACGAAGCAAATGCGCATTGATGTGACCACGGCCTAAGTCACAAAGTTGACCGACTAGTCTACCGACCAGTTGACCGACTAGTTGACCGACCAGTTGATCGACTAGTCTACCGACCAGTTGACCGACTAGTTTGCCGACCAGTTGACCGACTAGTCTACCGACCAGTTGACCGACTAGTTGACCGACCAGTTGATCGACTAGTCTACCGACCAGTTGACCGACTAGTTTGCCGACCAGTTGACCGACTAGTCTACCGACCAGTTGACCCGACGAGTTGACCGACCAGTTGACCGACTAGTCTACCGACCAGTTGACCGACTAGTCGACCGACCAGTTGACCTACCAGTCTACCGACCAGAAGACCTACTAGTCGACCGACCAGTTGACCGACTATATCAACGACCGTGTTACGCAAGCCCGTTAAGAAGTTATAGCCAAATTTCAGGTTTTTAATTCTCCTGAACAATTTGGATTTTACGATTACCGCTTTATTCCATGGGGACGGCGATCATGTTTCTATATTTCTATATCGATTAAACTAGATGGAAGGGCCATAGCAATTTCTTCACTTTGACACACAATATTCTGTAAACAGGATAGGCTACCTTTTGGTGCTTCGGACTTCTCCAACACGCCTTTGCTCTTGTCCTTAGTACGCTTTCTGCTTTTCTTTTTTCTTGGAGTGTCAGGATCAACGGCTCCTTCATCATGACTAGTCATTTCATCTTTGGAGTCAAGTAATGGAGCTTTTTCCTGAAATATTAAATTAAGCTGATTAATACCTATTTTCTAAAGGAAAAAGCCTTAGCCTTCGCTAAATGACTGTATTTGTTGTTTTTAACAGGACAATCGTCAATCATGTGTAATCTAGGTATAGCAGCTGTCAAAATAATAATCTCACCTCTGTAGGCGTAGTACTAGATGTACTCTTATTTTCATCCTGAAAATATTATTCATAATGTTAAAAACATACATATTGTAACGAGTAGGGAGGTATTGTAGGTAGGTATATGATGTTTAAGAGTTAATTCAGCCTAAACGCGTTATATGACTTGTATACTGGCAACTCATTAAAGCCTGAATAGAGCATAGTTTTTTATCAAGACTTCCATTAGTTTGAAACTATATTCAGTAAAATCCCAAGAATTCTCCTATAAACTAGGTGATTCTATGTGTCAGTTCCTCCTTACCAGAACCTAGTAGACTCAAATCTTGATTATTGAGTTTTTATCGAGCATACACACTTCAGTTATCCGGAATATAAAATATGATTACAGTTTTGTAGTTTTCTAGACGAGCCAAATAAGGCTCGCACTTAATTGTGTAGTTTTAATCTTGTATGGACCTTTTTCGTCTGAAATAAATAATTAATAAATAAAAATAAAATTTACTCACACTTGGAGTATCAATTTTCTTTTCACTGTCAGAATCTTGGCAGAGTTTTAGATCCAGTCCTTTTACAGGCCTCTTCTCTTTATTTTTTTTCTTTTTCTTTGGGGGTTCATATTCCTCCTTTTCAGATTCTTTGGTGTAGTTGGAACTTAGAGACTCATCAACTGAGAACATTTTGACAGATGAGAGTTCTTCTGGTGGCATGCCAGTGGGTAACTTGCAACCCATTTCACTAAATATTTTCAAACACTTTTGAGCATCTTCTGGTTTAGTAAACTCTATAAATGCAAACCCCTGGAAAAGTAAAATAAATTATTCTAAATAATGAATTATTTTTATCTTATTGGTTGATGCTAACTGGTATACATGAGTTTAAAAAAAATATAAATCAATAAAATAAAATTTGTTTATTGCAAGCACAGTAGGTAACAAAACATTGTACACAGACCCATATCACAAAAAAATAAGTGGGTAAAAAAAAAAAATGGACAATAAGAACACTAGTAGAAATCTACCAGTTGTTTAGTTTATGATGTTTCTAACTGAATTATTTACCTTTATAGTTTTGGAGTTTTTGAATGTGGGCAGGGAGATGTATGCTACATGGCCATAATCTGAAAACACTCGCTCTAACCACTCTCGAGTAGCTGACACTGGAATTGATTCAACATAAACTGTCCTCTCATCAGCATTATATGGTTGAACTGGCACTTTGCGCTTTATCTAAACCAGAAAAAAATTGAGTAGGTAGGTACACAATAAAACATTTTATATTTACAAAATTATATCATGTGAGAAAGTAAATAGTATGCTGGTAAAGGATTTACTTTTGTTCTGTCTTCAGACAGGTCTAGCAAAGTAGAATGCTTCATAGCCTTGGCAATATCAGTAATATCCTGTGAGAGTGTGCGGATTTTGTTGAACTTCAGAAACAGCTCTATAGGCACCCACGGGTCATTCTTTACAAGTTCACCCAAGAACCTGTCTTTACTCAAGTTAGCCTCACTGAAGTAAAACTCCATTTGCTTGAGAATGTTATCGTAAAGTTGTTTTTTACGATGTCGGATGCGCTTCCTCGGACTGTGTTCGTGTTTAGTTTCTTGTTCGGCATTTTCTTCAGAAATTATGGCATCAGGCATTTTAGTTTTCGGCGAAAAAAGAGGGCGACCTTATTGTGAGAGTTGTGTTTAATCAAATGTTTAATGTTTATCCTTCCATCCTTCCAAGCAAGCACAGAAAAAATCGGTGCTCTAATTTCCACTAACTTTTTTGGTTCGTAACGTCAAGTTAGCAAACAACACAACATAAACACAAACATTTTATGGTATAGGTCAGACCTAAGTCACTTTGCTGCTATAGGTACCCCTCTGAGGTCTGCCATGCAGCTCTTTTGACGGTAATGCTCTGCAACAAATCAGTAGTATCAGACTGTGTATTTCATGGTCGTACAAAGTCCATCCGAAGCAAGCACTAAATCCGTTCTTTGATGCTTGACAGCATGATATGTCAGTTTTGACAGTTTCAACGCGACGGGCATTTTTTGTAAGTAGGAATAATGCTTGCCATTTTTTTTTCTGTAGGTGGGTGTCAGTCATTTATGTATCCAGCTGTGCGTGAGCCAAGTGTGAGCGAGCTGTGTCAAGTCCAGTCAAGTCTGTCAGTCAGCCGTGCCGTGGTCAGTCAGCCAAGCCAGCCTACGCCGCCTGCCTGCCTGCTCGCTCTGTTGGTCGGCCTTATTCTGTCTGTCATAGGTGTTCGGTTTGTCTGTCTGTCACAGAAATCAAACAGAATTATAGGAGCTGTCCACGAGCTGCCTGTGCTTCTCTATTCATCCACCCTGGTTTTTGAAAATAAGTTCTTTGGGGTTTTGGCCCTCGGCAACGCACGGATATGTGGGAAATTCCCTCGTTGGCTAAGTAAATAGCAGCTGCTATCGTGCAATTTGTCGTCCGTTATTGATTTAGCTATCGTATCGGGAGATTCGCGATTCAGACGACGGCGGCTGTCCGCCTGTCTAATCTCATTTATCGTGCGTGTCTATTCATTCGAGTATTGGTCTCCAACAAAGCAAAGCGTACCGTTGCAAACTACAAGATTCGTGTTCAGTGAGGACGATGACGACTGCTATGAACAGTAGTGATAATACCGCGTAATCACATTGTTGTCTATCACAATGACTGCGAGTTCGCGATCAGCTAGGCTCAGCTGGAAGCCTATACAGGTGCCCAAAGCTCTGCAGGATGGAGAGAAATTTATCAAGTGGGATGAGGTAAAGATCATGTCATTGCCACCTAGTTTATTGTTACTATACTTAGGCTCAATGTGTGCCTACAACAATAGGTACATTTAACTTTATAAATAAACAGCTTCCAGTATTAAACTACAATAAAATTTACCTTTTTACCATCAGATTGTCAATATAAAGTAGGTTTCTTGTTTACTAAATAGTAGGCAGTGGTAGGTAGGTACTTTTACCTGCAGGAGTCAAACTATTTACATAAATATTACCTACCTACATTTTCTTTTGCCCATATTTATGGTGCTGTTTTTTGAATAATAATTAGAATCTTTTAGTGTCTATAATCTATAACTCTAAAAATGATTCATGTATAAATCTGACCTTGCATCTAATCAAGATTATTTAAACAGTGCAAGAGGCCACTTTCACCCATACCTAGCCTGGGACGGTAGGCACTAGCCTGGGACTTGATCTAGATGAAACAGGTACCTAGTGTATCTTCTACATATTGAGTGTTCTCATTTTGGTATACAGGATTCTGGGACAGGACTTCCAGTCACTCTACGGGTGGACCCCAAAGGCTTTTTCCTATTCTGGACAGATCAGAACATGGAGGTGGAATTGCTGGACATCGCTACTATCCGTGACGTAAGAACTGGAGGTCATGCTAAAGTGCCTAAGGTGAGGAAATGTTATAAGGCTTCTAAAATGTTAATAGTAAAAAAAAGCTTAACTCTTTGCATGGCCTAATCAATATCAGATATAAAAGTATTATAATACAAAAGAGCTTGCAAGTCATCGGCTAAAAGTTTGGTTGGTGTGAAGACTTCTGCAAGGGCTTTAAGAACAAGCCTTTTTATTTTATCTGTGTGTTATCATAACTGTTATAAAGTATCTTTTTACAACTAAAACATTTAAGGCTGTCTAAGAAGGGATTGAGAGACATGCCCAGACACTATAATTACCCTATTCCACCTTTTACACCACTTAACATCAGGTACTACCTAATGCATCACTTTTTGTTATAAAAACAATATTATGCAAGAATTAGGTAAGCAGTTACAACATTGAACAAAGAGTAAGTACTAACTCTTACATATCTTGATGTTGAGCTAAAAATATTTGTTTTAGGACAATAAATTTCTACGATGAATCTGGCAACTGGCCAAATATTCTAGTTTGCCTTTGAAAGCTAATCAAAGGAAGAGCTTAGGCTTCAATCTCTTTTAGCCCCGACTTATTCTGCTATACATTCACGAAAATAGTACCTATGAGCCACTTTTCCACAAAAAAGTTTCCTAGTTGGTAAAAACCAGTTTGTAACCTAACAGTATGTGTTTGCAACATGTCACATAAAATTATACTTACTATCTGCAGAACATGTGCATGGACCTAAATGTCTCCTAAAATTAAATTTATAAGTTTAAAAACTAGAAAACCTGACTTCAATTTGATTACATACATCTTCTCCGTTGGGAAACTGACATAGGCTATATTATATAAAAAAAAATTTTTTGCGATCCTTACTTAAACTACAACAATGTAACCTAAGGTTACCCAAAATGACCTAAGAATTTTTTTTAAATACCCGTGCGAAGCCGGGACGAGCCGCTAGTATTCGATATTTCCTAGGTTTCGTGCTAAGGAACCATTTGACATCTTCATAGCTCTATTTTATGGGCCGTGGTCCGTGGCGGGAAAATTACGGGGTGTGGTGCTTTGTTATTCGGTTAATACAAGTTGTTTCACTCCCTCGTCGTCCGTCGTCCGTCACAGGGGCTTTTTCAATATTTCTAGATACCTACGAGTAAATTAATTTAACTGGGCCTAGTCCTAATGGCCTAACACGCGTTCTTATAAGATATTATAAGAAGCTATGTTGACTAGCTGGTTGATTGTGGTGATAGGCGATTTCAAAGTTAGTTCCTGTATGTAATTTCTCTTTTGCGTGTACAATAAAGTAACATCTATAATAACATCTGATGTAACATCTAGTCATATAGACTAGAAACTTAACCTAAGTTGTAGACATATAATTCTGGTCATTCAAAGCAACGAAGGGGGTTTGTTTTCTTGATGTTGAAGAGATCCCGTGTTAAAGTAGATGATTTTTAGAAACTTTAGATGAAAATAATCCTAGATTTATCGTTTACCGCGACGCAAATAATTGAATAGTTACAGTACGTACCTTCGTAGGTACTACAACAAAGAGAGCTGATAACAATGACGAATAACACAAAACCTTGACTAAAAATTTACACGCGAGCGTTTAGGTGACCGCAACAAAAATGTTGATAACTACCTACTACAAAAAAATTATAACTCATAGTACCTAAGAGTAATTAGGTAATAGCCTCTACTAGGTACTATTGTTTCTTCTGTTGTATTAGTAAACTGATAGCATGTTTTTACGCTTTTTGTCATAAAACTAATTATTAATACTGCCTTGAAGCTCTTCAGCCGGAGTCGCCTCAACGGTGTAAGGCTCCCCTAAATCTCTCCATTTGTCCCTTTCTCTCACCTTCCTCATCCAAACCGGTCCGTAGCGTTGTGTAAATAAGCCCCCTTCATCTTCTTCTTGGGTCTCTCTTCCAGTGGGACCCACTCTGTCAGACGCGTTTCGTCCTCCTAGCGTTTTTCTACAGTTTTCTAGTTTATTTCTCTCTTACCCGTTAAATTCGAACTCTGCTCGAGAATAAAAGATAATGTACACGATCAAGTATCAACAGGTATTCATCGATAGTTAATCAGTCTAATCGCTGCAGAACAAGGAGTAGATTGTGTGGGAATTTGTAGCGAAAGAATTACGCTAATCCTTATTGCTTGCGTGAAATTTAACTCTACTCGTAAATAACGTTAGACGAGGTTACGAAATACATAATTATACATGATCATAAAGGGTTGCCAAGAGCTTGTATTGGGTGATGCATTATCAGAATGAAATATAGATTTTTTGTACATTTGATGAGAAATAGACACGCTTTGAATCCTATATGATGCCAACAATGAAATGATTAGCCCATAAAACCATTTAGATCAACAAAATATTTTAAAAGAACAGTGAAAACCAGAGAGAATCCTTTTAAAAAGTGCACCATAAACACTCTAATGACAAGATGAAACATTTGCCGCGCCCTTCATAGTAGGTAGGTAGGTAACTTTGTTCAAAAGACATTAAGTAATGAATTCTGGGAATAGCTAAGGAATTATAAATAACTCAAATGTTCTCGTCTCGTGCTTGATCTTGCTTAAACGTAATAAGATTTGAGGATATCCTTGAGGGGTAATTGGGCATTAAAGTTGCCGTTTCAGCGCACTGCTATATTAAATCGCGCACATAATGGAAAAATCCATTGGTTCAGGATTTGATAAGAGCTAATCATGTTGTACCCTACGAACTTTGGATCAGAAGAAGGGATAGTTACCACTTGACCACATGTAGCACCTACATTACGTAACTTTGTAAAAAGCAATACGATTACAGTCTCATATAATACATACTACTACCTATACTTATGAGACTCACACAACACTCTCAAATTAGAAGCTCTCTAGGGTTATGACTTTCGTCGAAGGTTCGAAGCTTTGAATTGAACTCTCTAGTGGCTGAGATTACATGGGCTAATCTATCCATTACATTCTCATTAATATCTATGGGGAGTTGACGCGTTTCGAAGCAATCAAAGCTCGTTTGATATACAACTATATCGATCGACGCCCAAAAGTGCTGTAATCACCAGTTGCCACTTGCCACAATACGAGCCGTTCGAGTGGCCACTCGGTCCGAGAACACTCATTTGGTCTTCATCTCCTACCAAATTGAAAAACCCATTAGCCTTGGAGTTTATTCTAAGTTGTGGGCCATTTGAACCCTCAGGTGCGTGTCGTGTGAGATTTAAGCTTGACGAGTTCGTTGGAAACTTTGCCATTCACTACTCTACATTAGCACAATTACGTATTTTTCTTCGTGTGACTTGTTAACGACCGCCCAGAAGCTTGCCAAGTTCTGGAAGAATTCTCTATCACAAATTGGAGTTTCGCCACTTCATAAACTATAATACTTCAAGTCCATGAACTTTGGACGATAATGTTTATTCCAGTTAATTGCTTACACGCACTTTTTGTATAAAGATTCTTCATAGTCTTATTTTAGTCTTGACCTTTTTATGTTTTTAAATGTTTTCGATCATCTCTATTAAAATTTGAATTAAATATTTCAAGTCGATGCTGTCTGTAATCTAAAATTTGTAGTCTTGGCTAAAGTCTTGCTATTATACTATTATGTAAAGGCATTGTTGACTATCCTGCCATTTATTTTCTCCGTCTAGATTTTGTTGAAACTTGAGTAAATGATTTTCTACCGGCGAACCTGTGAAGGTGTCCCCAGTGAAATATTTGCCAATATCAGGTAAACAAAAGCGTTAACCTTTACGTACTGTAATAAAGTTTTAGCTACAGCCATAAGCTAGGTACGTTACCATTTACCTCGCCGCGCCGCCGCCGTCTCCTTTATTGTTTTATAGGTACAAAGAATGTTAGTTGCGCTAAAATTATCGTCCAGCCGATCGCTATCGATTCTGTGTCATGCACTAATTTTAGAAAAATCTGCTACTAAATGATCCCCTCGCTTGTGTCGAAAACAGCCACATTGGCATGGAATTTATGGTGCGATTACTTATTTAGCCCACCATTCGAACTGCAATTCGATTTCGGTATAATGCCTTGTCTTTTCAGTACCAATTTCATTCTAATATTTTTTTTAGTAGGTACTTAGTTCTCGTTGCTTCTGAGATTTTTCTTAGCAAATAATTATAAGAAAATGTTATGCTGTAATTGAAATGTATTCTAATATTTACTCGAGCGAGTGTCCATCGAACAGAAATGAGTTATAGATAGAATCGAGTGGCCATCAATAACAGTGAAAGGAGCTTTTGTCGAATTTTGACTTAGTTACAAACAAGTGTTTTGTAGTGCCAGATGGTGGGTGGGAATAACTTTCTAGTTACTTTTTGTTATTATTTGATTTGTTACCCATTTTGTATTAAAATAAATAAATAAATATTCTTGGACATATCACACACTGCTCGATAAACATGTGATTGTCAACAAAGCAGAAGGTTGACCAAGAAAATGTAAGGTTGGATGCGCAGTTAGCGTCCGGTATGTGGAGCGGAAACCTCTCTAAGTAAAGGCTACCGTGCCAAGTTGCGGTTACTTTCATACACAACGTTAGAACTTTAGACAAAGCTTCAGAACTCGGAAATTACGAAGACAATAATTATTAACACATTTCGTTAATACACAAACATTTAACAAACATTATAATTAAAACTTTTTGATAGTCTGTGTGTGTATACGTAGTAGGAATACGTAGTTGTTTGCTTTTTTTGTTTTCTTGTTCTTGACTTGTTTGTATTCATCCTCTCGAAGCGTATTGTGTTTAAAGTGTAACAAATTACGAGATTGCTAAAGGGAAAAGTCGTTAGGAGCGTTCAATTTATGCCATTAAGTAACAAGGTAGGGTGTCATTAATTACGGTAGCCTGAAAGTTAACGCACACCTATTAGACTTCATCGCATCACCGTTACGTTATTACCGAAGCTAGAACGATGTTTATGTAATGTATAGAGTTTGTTTGTATATACGTCTGTTCCTCGCATAGCAGATCGTTTCTATAATTTATTTTTATGCGGGTTCGGGTATCAATTTGGCAAACGTGCAGAGATTTTGTTTGAAAGTTGGAGAAAATACTATTGCGATGTCTGATTCTGACAGATTTTATGATGGTCTTCGGAGATATTGCTTAGTGTATTTTGAAAATACATACACTGGAGGAATTTGACATTTTTCCAAGAGCGTGCGAGTGCACGTGCGCGTTTGTCTCTTTTATGATTTTTTCCCCACGATCCACGATTGTCTAGTCCGCCCGTAGTAGGTATCATCATCATCATCATCAGTAGGTATAACAAATCTGATGTGTCACTCGCATAACTTTTACGAACATTCATCAAAGGTCTTTAGGTACGATCTACACCTCGCAATTTGAATAAAATAATCTAAGAGGTTAGGCAGAGGCACGTCCAAACAGTACATTTGCCACATGTAGTACAATATTTAAACAATGCGTGGTCACATACTCAGCCAGATTTTTTCAGTTATTTTATTTGCGTAGGTTTAGCACAGTCGTTATTAGAGCAAGGTTATTGTGGTTTACAGCGTGATTATGTGCTTCCGCCATTATACCGCGTTCACACTATGCCATTGCCGCTGCCGGCATTCATGCCGCGGACTTATTGCCACAGCAACATCGCCTTTATTCTCACCAAGGAGCTAGGGTATGAACTTGGCGATGTTGCTGTGGCAATAATTCCGGAATTAATCGCGGCATTCATGCCGGCAGCGGCATGGGCATGTGTGAACTCGGTATAAGAATAAAGGCGATGTTGTTGTGGCAATAATTCCGGAATTAATCGCGGCATTCATGCCGGCAGCGGCATGGGCATAGTGTGCACGCACTATTATGTTGGCATGGTGTGGGCTCTGCGACATCCCTCACTCACTAAATCTGGGCTTTTACATTTATTTTGTTGGTGCAAAGCTTACTGCTTTGTTATATTTCTACTTTTAATCTCTTAAAGAGTAGGTACGCCTGCTACTGTGTATAAAAATCGTCTAGTAGGTACAAATCTAGTTATCCGTTTTAAAGAAGATTTCCAGAGTAGGTCCAGAGCGAGTTAAATTCGTCAATTTACCCTATGCTAGACTAAAAAGACTATTTTCAAGGTATAAGTTCAAAATGTTTAGAAACATAATAAGGATAAAAATCAGAAAAGAAATACTTACCAAACCATTTTCATAATAAGCTCTGTTTAACATAATAATTACCGTTCCATTTGATTGCATAACTACACCTAATAGCTTCCCGTTTCTATGGTTTCCAAGATGGAGCGCCTCAAATCGAAATAGAGGTATTACATAGGGATTAAACTCTAAATTAAGCACGGACGTTGTATGTGACTCGAATCAAGAACTGAACAACAAGTCATACCTACTAGATTCGGTGGCATCGCTTGTGTAGTACTTCGATAAGAAGTATACGGGCTGAATGAAACTTGAAATATTATACAGACTCAAAATTCAGAAAGTTAACTTTGGGTTTTTTTTATGGAGACTTGTTCTTCTATCGTCTTCTTTTTCTTTTTCTTAAATCTCGGGATTATTTTTAATTTTTTGTATCTTTTTTATGTTTTGTCTATTACATGTCCTTACGAACCAACTACGTAAAACTTCCGATTTTCCCAATATGCGCCCCTTTAAGTTTATTGAAATAGGTCCAGGCAGTTCAGCCGCCCGTCAATCATTCTCAAACAAAAATCCAAAGATCAAGACTTGTTTTTATGATATTTGCAGATTAGTAGAATAGTACCAAGACTAGCATTAAAATAATAAACATGGCTGCGATGAGCCCGCCACTCTTGATATATACTTGTGGAGCTTTGCCTATGGGGTTTGAAAGCTTAGTGCATTCTACGAATGTATTTATTTAAAAACATAACATGACCTACATATGGCTTGGGGCCATCGTCCGACCATTACTGTTTTAATTGAAGTCGATGGCATCATCTATCTATGGGACCTTTGAGGCCCGTTGATACCTTATCTGACGTTTATGCCTTTCGTTAGAAATTCGAAGTATGCATTGATATCGAGCTTTCTAATTCGTATACAGTCACAGCCTAAGAAAGTTAAGATAATATTTATTTTTTAATACATAAAAGTATCTTACGTAGAAAAGCTCTAAAATTAGAGTGCTGTAATTTGTTAGCCTTAGACTAGCCTTAGGCCTTAGTGAAGTAAAAGCTTTCCAAAATTCACTGCAGGTTTGTTACTGAACATTATATTCGAAATAGAACGCCCTGAGCGGTTAGGATGTTCTCGAATGTCCCTTCTTCAGACTCAAATTTGTCGTAAGAGCCTTTCGACTTTTCCGATAAACAGTATTGCTAGCTGTCGCGAGGAAATATTGTTATTGTCGTATTATATAAAATTGTCTTTGCTCAAACAACCATCGTTTTCGGTTTCGTTTTTTCTTTTTTTACCAAAGATGGAATCCATAAAATATAGGTAGTCGAACAATCATCGAAATAGGTACTTACTCACTCATACTTTTTCCTTTTTTCAAAACTTAGGTTTATTGTAGAAATGTTTCGTACCTAAGTAATCGGAAATTGATAAGATTTTTTATGTCATTTTAGCTATAATATTTTTACCTCTAGAGATTTGGTATGGTTGAATTACTAATCCAGAAAATTTTTATGTCAATATCTGCAACAGACGCAGTTTGGTGACCTACCTATCTGGTTTTAAATAAGACTCGGGAAATCGATACGTTCTACTCAATAGTGCTCGCTCGGCGATATTTTTCAATGATGGAAAGAGACGCCGCCTAAAGCTGAGAGTTTGTTGTAGGCAAAAAATAATGTCGTCGTTACTGTAGATATACTTAATCTATTAACGCATGTTAAATCATCACAAAACTAGAAATAATACTAGAGATATCTATATTATATTACTCGTACCTATCCAGTATTAAAAGTTACTTATAGACAATTTTTCTTAAATAATTATGCAAACTTTTGTAAGAATTCAATGAATAAACTTTTTAGAAATTTACTGTCTTATTTTAATTAGTAACAAAAATCACACATCTGATGTGTCCGCGACAAAGTGCTACATCTATCTTTTTGCTCCCAGGATCAAAAAATTCGGAATGTGGTGCTCATCGGCTCTCAGGGGTCCCTCGAGGAAAAGACTGTCACCGTCTGCCACGGAGCCGACTTTGTCAACATCACGTTCATCAATTTTTGCTGTACTAGGAAAGAAATCGCCCAGGTAAGCAAGCATAAATGCCATTGTTAACCCCACCTTGGAATATTCGTTAGGACGTTTTATTCTTTGTATTATCAAATAATAAAACGTCCACTTTACAAGAAGGAGGAATCTAGGTCGATTCAACATAATCCATTGTTCCATTATCATAAAATGTATTGTGAGAAAGCACTCGATTATTGAACGATACGTTTTACACGACTATTCGCCCTAATTATTTTATTAGAAAGGTGAGTATTTCTTGTTTTTTTTAAATAAATACCTAATGCATACTAATAGGCATTAAATTACCTATCCTTGAAATGGAAAAAGTAAAAAATACATTTCACAAATTACTGTTGTTATCAAAGTAAAGATTAAGCGTTCCGTATTCATTAAAATTTACTTAGATTGGTGGTAGGTATTTTGGAAACACGTAGGTACCTTGAGGTTTTTATTACGGAAAAATATTACTTTTCTAATAAAGTCTCAACCGTTAGATGTTTGCTGAATCCAGGCAATTTCTTCGTAAAAGCACATAAAAGGTAAAAGTCATATCTACTTCCTACTATGATTATCTTCGGCTTAACCGCACTTGATGGGTACTTTACTCGTACTTCACACTTCACTTTCTGCTTTTAGGATCAATAGGGCTGCGTATTCACCACATATGAGCGGTGTTCGAGGATACATGACGAATGATGTACCTAACACTATAGGTTGGTTTATTCCTCGCACACTACTTATCTGTCTGGATAGATACGCAGCTTTAAGGGTACGCTTTTCATGCGCTCTGACTCATCGGTAGGCGCGGCCAATTTGCATGCTATTTCTCCGAGAGTGGGTTAGACTCTGTAATGATCAGTACAAAGTAAAAATAAAACATTCCCGTACAGATACCATCGCTAATTGCCGCTAAAAAGCGGTGAGCATCTAAAACTTCTCATATTGGCCTACGGCGAAGTATTCTGAGGATAAAACGACTGGATTCAAAATAAAGTTATTTATGATCTTGAAATAAGTAAGCTACTCTGCTTCAGATTTAGTTTTTGAGATTGAATACTCCTTCTGTTATTGTTTATTTACAACCAAAATTGTTTCGAAATTCGGATCTTTTGAGGCTTCTAAATTTCATGAATGTGGCTCTGAGTCAGGATATGTATGTATCCTAGCAGGTTATCTAACGACGAGACAATTCGACATCATGCTTAATTTGAATATACGGTTTGAAACGGCGCAACCCTAAGGAGGGAAATTGCACAGGTAAGCCACTAACTCGCAAATAGGTCAATCAGTGGTATCACGACTGCATAATCAACTAGATGGGTTTGGCAGCAGATTTGTGTTTGTTTACAGTTCGATCTCCTCTCGATACTAGGTTCATCTGTTAGGTAGCTTGCTAAATTATTGAATTTACCCTCAGATCTCAGTGGTAGAGTCACCGGTCGTCTTTCACGAATGACTTTTTCTAGTGAGAGTTTCGAAAACTGTGGTTTAGGGTGGGTTTTATCAACTCTGAATAACGCTATGCATCCGTCAGATAAAAGGAGTTGGTACAACACGACCTTTTACTATGTATAAGGACGGGTTTTGCCAACTTTCGAATTATATACGTCCTCCCGTCGTCATGTTTATACCGTATGCTGATAAAGACATATTATACTCAATAATGATTTCGCTAGTCTTGGATTTTCATAATAAGTAGGTACATGACGTTAAAAAAAAATCCTTTTTGTTCGAGCGGGCGAAACGAGCGAAGATCTTCTTTTCGACTTGGACGAATCAGCGTTGTATGTTTGTTAGAGCATAACTTTTGAACCGCTTATCCAATCTGCATAAAATTCCGGTCGACCGATAGAACTGCCATAGTTTACTGGTAGGGTTAGGATCTAAATCAGCCAAGGGGTTGTTAAGGGTTTAAAATAGAGTAAAAAAAATAAAGGTGGTCTTACGATAGGGCTTTGCTTAGACATTCCAAAATAGGCATTAGTTTTGTTCTAGCTAGGCTAAGTAGATTTTGAGCTATAGTGAAAATCGTATAGTGAAGACTCTGGTAACTAGCTAGATCGCGGTATTGATGCGATTTGCAAAGATTATCGTTTCTTTACGTTTGGTTTAGTTTCTTGGGAACAGCGCAACATCAGTTCGCAGCGAATTTTTACGTTTATAGGCAGCACTTACGAGTAATTACGAATTAATTAAATATCTTATGTAACCATATTAAAATGTGATCACGAGTAAATTAACTCGCTGCAGGACAAAAGACTGCCTGGCAAATGGATTCACATACGCTCTAGTTATGCATAATAATATTAAAGGTATTGTATTGAGACCACGATGTTTGATATTCGTGTTCAACAGAGCGCGACAAATCTACCGCGTTGTCGTTCCGGATTAGAACTTTTTCTATTTTATTTATTCAAGCGCCGTCGGACCGCATATCAGTTTGGAACGGGTATGTGAATCGAAATTGAAATCGGTGCCTTTTTCTAGTGTGTTTTAATCTTGGTATTTTGCAATTTTTGATCGAGCGAGCGAAGCGACCGAAGATTGTGTCAACCTGGGCGAATCGGCGTTTTATGTTTGTTAGAGCATAACTTTCGAATCGCTTATCCGATCTGCTTAGAATTTGAATGATAAGATAGTATTCACTAATGAAACCATTTCCGAGCAAATAGGAGGAAAGTGGAGCGTCTCCTCTCTTTTATGAGACCTACATATTTTTTTATGAGAAAAAGTTATGGAAAAAGCTGCTAGCCCACCTTATTTCAGCCTACGGTTACCTATCATTTGAAAGACGGGCTTACTACGGCATAGCCGATAGTTTTGAGATTTTCAATAGGGCAGAGCTCGACGTTCTATTGTTTCGATTTGCGCTAGAAAACATTGGAACAAGCTCGTTCATATCTACTCATAGTATAGAAAGACCATTCAGTGCCGTTTCAATAGGAAGTTTTATAATAGAAACTCAAGACAGTCACGAACTTCAATTATATTATTCTGCTCTTCTATTTTGTACGAAGCCTACGTTTCTATTGTGGCTTTATAGATGTACATAAAGTAGGGTATGTTTTGTTTGAGTAATGCTCGTTCGTTTCCTCTGTGGATGTTTCTCTATTTGCTTATACTGCCACAGGAGGGAGGGTGGCACGCCTCGAACGTCACTCACGCTCTTTCCGTATAAAGTAGATCCATTATTAGGAAGAATATCGCTGTATTATTGTGCTGTGTGAGTGATATATTGCTCGCTCCCATCATATACGGCGATATGAATAAGATAGTGATAAAAGTCTAGCATCGTCAGCTATTCGAAGCAATATAATAAAAAGATCTGCATATACGCAGATCTTATATCTGATCTTATATATTTAGGTAAATGTTGACATAAATAATTAGTTATGAACGGTGAGGATGATAAATCTTGAATATCTGCTAAGTCTAAGTAATACCTTTTATCACACGATCGATACGATTAGTTCTAAAATCTTAAACTTTTGTTTTGATACCATATTTTGTACATTAGAAAAGTCAAATTTTAATGCTGTTGAAAACTCTGCCCGGTTCCTTTAGAGAATACCACTTAGTCAGTTTCATCGCGAATATGCCTATACCTTTTATCACTCACTGCGATCGAAAAGTGATTATCTTGACGCAAATTCATATCTGATGTTATTGATATTATCCGCACCGCAAATATGTGCGCCACATTGGTTCAGCAGGAAATTGTATTGAAAAAAATATGATGTTTCATCACGAAATAATATCTTACTTACGTATCTGTAAACAAAAATCCAATCACAGAGACAGAGAGATACCTAGGAGAATCCATTTGCCGTATTATGCTTTTTATTGTAACCCTTCCTTTACATAATTCACATAATAATCTCAGTCATAATAATATAGTCAGTGTAGCTGACCAATATTTCGGATGCAAATAATTTAAAGTCAACTGTTATTTATGTCAATATTTTGCATAAGTGGATGCTTATATTGTTCTTTACTATGCATAAAATAGTATATTATCTAGAGTCTGAAAGACATTTTTATCGACAGATGTGGACAGAGGAGCTTTTTGCACTGGCATACAATTTGAACCAGTCGAACAACCCCACAGTCAAGTTCCTGGAAAAACTGCACACCAAGATTTTCCTGAAAGCTGACAAATCTGGGAAGATTCTAGTAAAAAAGTAAGTCACATGCATTATAGGGGTTTTACACAACAAACAAAGGAAATGCTTGTCGTTCGTTACTCATCTACCATCAGTTTTAGTTTTAGTTACATTTAATATCAGTTTTACTAGGCCACAAAAATCCATTTATCATTTTTTATAGCTTGACCGACACTTTTACAACGCGTAACCAATAATCTAATGAAGATGAATGGTGCCTAAAAACAAACTTATTGCGAATTAAACAAATTGCTTTGCAATGCTCTACATAAAGGCAGAGTAAATCAGCTTTAGAGCGCTTACACGTGTGATTGAAATGGTTAGTTCATAGCACTCTTCATGATACATTATTAATATAATATCATAGATTTCTGTACCTACATGTTTTATTTAATATAGAAATGAGAGTGAAAAAGTAGCCTAATATTTATATTTCTCATTGTATCAAGCAGCAAAATGTGTAGTAAATAACATTTTTTTACACAACTTTGTCGTTACTTGTCAAATGAAAAAAACGGTTTTCAAATTGAAATATGTTACTGAGTTTCTGCTTAATGTAGGTTTAACGTTAACCTATATATTGTGCCAGAACCACTTCCAAGATTAAACATTTTAATATCCACAAAGACTACTTTGTGTTTGTGTAACAGTTCTTTTGTTCAAAGTTTTATCTTTGTAACAATTGTTTTGTTTTGTGAAATGTACCTTTTCAGTTCACAGTTTTAATTAGCTAGGTAATATAAAAATTGTGCTAGTTTCAGTTTTAAATAATATCGTTTATCTCTCTAAAGAAGCTTGGAATGGATATGGACTAAGAATACTGCAAATTATAACGGATGATAATTTCTTTTATTAAAGATTAGAGATACCTGCTGGTACTGTCTAATACTCTTAGCATAAAGATCTTAAAGAATCCTTAGACCTATAGCGATCTTTATACTAAATGTTTGATGATCCTTCAAGCACCAGGCTCAAGAGCTTTCGAAATGAAAGGACCTCTTTTAACAGTCAAATTTTATAAACAATCATAATCCTGATTTTGAAATAATTTCTAAGATAAGCCAACTTTCAGAAAGATTAGCGCATGAATGAGCTGTCGAGTTAATTGTTGTTGAATAGGTTTAATCCTCTATGTCGCTCTATTACAATTAGGTTATTAGTCTCTGAACTTAACTACTAATAACAGGCATGTGCCTAATAGGTACGTGATAATTCATCAGGGCTGTATGTTTAGTTTAGTCTTTTATTTCATCGTGGTATTATACTTAATTGCTATTTAATAATGAATAGGGATCTTACTTCTTAAAGACCGTACCTAACTGAACTTACCAGTTGCCAAAATATAGTTTGTACAGAATATATATTTCTATGACCGTATTATACTTTTTCTTCAGCCTGAATTTTACTCAAAAACACGCTCTCAGTTACTTTGAAATATATTTCTACTCAGTTTCTATAAAAGCAATAAAATCATTGAATGATTCGATTACGTTCGTTTGTAACAACGTTTTGAATATAACGTGTTGAATATAAACACTGGTAGGTAACGATCTAGTACGCGGCGATGCCACATACATTGGCGTCTGGTATAGATCTCCACGACGTCTATTGTAATTTTCACAGTTACGTCAATCATAACAAGGGAAACAAACCGTGTATAACAACATAATAAGATCGCAATCTTATGCGCCATCCATGTCTCGAGATGTAATTTGTTAGTCGGTAGGTACAACCTTCACGGAAAACCCAATAAAATTCTTCCATCTATTTTAACTTGGTACCTTTATCGAATGTCCGGTACTTTCGGAAAGGATACAGCGATCGATTATGTATTATTACAAAGGTCCTAAGGTAGTTTTTTCGTTAAAAGTATAGGTAACTGTTTTATTCTATCAGTGATTCCAAAGTTTCGGTCAACATTTCTGAGATTTTCAAGAAAACATTTGGTCTGAATAATATGAACTGGATGTTTACTAATGAAATTGCACATTTTATAACATAGTAAAGTAGGGAGGTATGCTTTAGCTGTTCAGCAATTGAAGTGGGTAACAATTCGTTTTTACTGTCCTACAGTATTGTACGGATATTCGCTCAAAACAAGGAGGATAAGAAACGGGTCGAGAAAGCTCTTAGCGAGTCGGGTCTACCAACGGGAAAGACCGATACCATCAGTCAGTCGAAGTTTCAGTTCGAAGACTTCTTCGCATTCTACAAGAGCCTCACGCAGAGGTCTGAAGTCCAGAAGATATTCAACAACTTGTAAGTACAACATTCTTAGATACACCGCACAACTCCGAACATATTTCTTACGTAACAAGATTTTAACTTAGTTACAACGTTGAGCTACAGTGTAGTTTGCTTTCCTCCTTGTTTGGGAAGTTGTAATTCAATTTCAAGGTGAAATAATAAGGATCCCTAGTTTCATGGAAGATCCGACATCGTTGTAAGATAAGAAAATCAAATAAATTTTCTGCGCAAACATTGTTAATAGAATAAATATAAAAGTTAAAGGCTACAATATATTTTTTCAGGCTTCGTAAGCATTTTAGAAGCTCATTAGAGCTTTACCTAATAACCCTAAAAATGTTAGTATATATTTTCGCTGTTTCCAAAACTCATAAACGTCAAAAGAAATGAACATAGGAGTACACAAAAGTCGTAGTAAAACAACGAACATTATATCTTTATTATGCGTTGGAGTCACAAATTGACACTATTTAGTGCTTATGAGTTCACGGGTTCAAATGGCATGGCGGTGGCAATTTATTATAATTGCCCAGATTGTGAGGGCGATCCTTGTCGCCTGTTAGACTAGCTTGTAAATCATAATTAAGGTACATTTGTTGATAAAACAGACTTTTTTTTGACTAGATAAACTTCAGAAAAATCTTTTTTAATCTCGCTTTTGTCCATCATAATTATGGGCCTATCATGTTTTTATAACTATTATAAATATTTTAGGGACGTATAAAAATCGCGATAATCTTTTTAGCATCAGATAACATTGTCTTATAAACCCGAAAGGGGTTTTCTGCACTTTGTGGTAAAATACTAATAATTTTGACTCTGCGAATAATTACAATAATAGACGATATAAGCTCTAAAAAGCAGCCAGCCGCCGCCGCCGCCGGAACAATTTGTTTTTATACTTTTTGTTTCATTACGCCTCTATTATGTAAACGTTTCATGAAAACGAGCATTTTTATGTCCAGATCATTCGTATGGTATTTTTTCGCTCATAATTCTGAAATCTGGATTAGAATGTCTGAATGCTTCATAGAATCCGACACATTATCAGACAAAATATTGCGAGTTTCACTGACGAAAACAAGGTGAATGTAGGTTTGATCATTAGTTACGCTATTCTTTTGTATTCCTCCCACTTGATCTGTGACACTTCCCACACTAAAACATTAGGTGTCCTGTGCTAGAACAGACTGACATTTGTAGAAATTTATCAGTTATGGGAGCCGTAGACAGTCTGGTAGTCCGACGCATCATCACAAAATATCCGTCATCGAATTAGTTATCAGATGAAGAGTGAATGACGCTCCACCCCAAAAAGCAATCCGATTCTGTGATGATCCTGCAGACCAATAGACAGTCTGGAACTACAGACTAACTAACGATAAGTAACGTTTTTACCAGACGTTAACGCTGCTCCTATCGAATTCGTTCGTGCTAGAGGCACAGAACAGTGATATCCTAATAGGGATGATGCATAAAATCCAGAAAAAAAATCTGTTGACACTCCCGAACAGACGATGGAGATGACTCATGGCTTTTGTTCCAGAACGGACGGCAAACCCCATCTATCCGCGACTCAACTAGTAGATTTCCTAAACGGAGTGCAAAGGGATCCTAGACTAAATGAGATTCTGCACCCCTACGCCGATCTCCAACGGGCCAAAGATCTTATCAAAACGTATGAGCACAACAAGTACCACCAACAGAGATCGCAGCTCACGTTTGATGGATTTTTGAGGTAAGTTTAAATTTTGTGGTGTCTGTGCTACAACTACAGACATGTGCCACATAATGACTGTTATTTATGATGGTTGGTAATACATAACTATTATGTTTTTATTTATTTTGATAGATAAAAAGGTATAGTATTATGGTTAGGAGACTTAGTAGTGGTTGTTATCTGCAACACCACATGGGCATATAAATCAGATTGCACGATATTTCAAAATGCGAAAACTGAAACAAATAATAAACTCATTTGAACAAAGTTATTCCAGCATTATGGAAGTATGACAAAGTTTTCCAGCCTTGTTTTGTTTATCTAAAAGCCAAATATTTGACTCAGTAGCTCGAAGTATTCTGAATTGTTTTCGAATTTATGAAATAACAAAGGGTCGCTTATTGCTGAAGGATTTGGTTTGACACTTTCGGGTTTCTCCTGAAGTGAGGTCAACGCCATAAATAAGTTATGTGAAAGGTCGGCTCTAATGTGGCAGTAGCCCACCTGTCATTTGTGGCCAGATTTGGACTTACCTATAAACAGCTCGCCTTTATTTTGCGTGTTTATTTTTCAGACCTGAACCAAAGTCCATTTCAATCAGGAAAATTTTCGAATTTACGTCAACGGTCGTTCTTTGATTTTTTCCTGTATGCGTAATGCATTGCCTTCATCAATTCCTTCTTTTTGTTTTCTTTTCCAATATTCGAAATCTTCAGAAGTTCTCAGACGTCTGAAAAATATGTGACCAGATTTAGAACCAAAGTTTATACAACCAGGCTGAATAATTAGATAGATACATAAAAAATACTTTATTGCACACCTAGGGATTACAAGAAAATGAATAACAAAACTTCAATTAATAGTACAATCTCTAATTAATACAATCTATAGGTTCCTAATGTCTGAAGATAACCCAATGGTGGCATCTAACAAGCTGGATCTATCAGACGACATGGACCAACCGATGTCTCACTACTTCATCAACAGCTCACATAACACATACCTCACGGGGCATCAGATCACCGGAAAATCTAGTGTGGAAATCTACCGGCAAAGTTTGCTCGCTGGATGCAGGTATGTTCTGGCTTCCAATACTCGTGTATTCTCGATGATTCTGCATTCTAAAGACAGATTGACAATAGCTCAGCTGCTGTTTATTTTTTCACACAAAGTAATTGGTGCCTACTCTGTTTTTTCAAACTTAGTTGCAAATCATATTTGATAAAAAAAAAAAATTGAATAAAAAATTATGGGTCTATTGAAAAGCACACTCTGACGAACAAATATGTGCGTCGTTCGAGAGATGTTTTTTTTTCGTTAATTCAAAACTGATCTTTATTCCTGAACAAACCTTACGTCTCAGCTAGTATCAAATTCTTCCACCTTTCTCACACAACCACAAAATAGAGATAAGTACAAGTGTCATCTAACGGTATGTTGGGCAATTTTCCTTCCCTATAGGGACCCTTTTCTTCGGGACGTTATTCAATATCTACAGGGTGTAATCCAGACCATCAGAGGCTTAAACTATCAATCAATATAAAAAAAATCTATGTAGCAAACTAAAAATCCGTCACCAGAGTTAGCCACTAACCCATACGAGCTTGCTTGCTTTTATGTAGCAAACAGAGCAAGTGCGAAAAAAAAATTGTTGTTTCATACATTTTAACCCCCTGAAGTTTTCGGGAGTGGTCTTATTACACCCGGTATAAAACTACGTAAGGAGAGAGGGACGCTTGTAGGCGTCCTTATTATTCTACGAGAGCACCTACGGGGATTCCACCACGTGGCTCTGTGCAATTAGTGAATGTCACGTCTTCGAATTCAGCTCCTCGGGTCACATCGATTTCCCCATTTTTACCTTCACACCTGAACTAGTGATGTGCGCACTTTACTCTAAATATCGATATTCTAAATCGAGATTATAGTCAAATGGTTATTTAAACGATTGTGACGATAAGTTACGTGATCATCTGTTATAGATTAGTCTTAGGTAGCCAAACATAACAATCATGGTCTAAATAAGGATGGCACGTACTCGTATTTATGCATCAATGCACGTGTAGTCAGGCCCACACCCCGAAACACGTTGCCGCACTAATTACAACGTTATCGATACTAATTTGTATAAAAAAATCACCGTCGTGGCCCCAATGCGTTTTTAATCGCGTATCCAATTAACATGCTATCGAGTATCGGAGTTATCGATATTACAGTCCGCCCTAATTGATGAGTGCCCGATGAAAATAAATGTAAATATTTGGTAAACACAAGATTTTATCGTAATGTGGCGTTAGTCAATGAGTTTTGTTTGTTTTTACGGTTAAACAAACCGGAGTGGATTTATCGTTTAAAATTCATTCTACCTGAGAATTCGGAATATATTTTGTAAGATAAAACTTTCGAGACAAGTTCGGTAACTGAACTGAACTTAGCAGTTTAAACATGCGACGAATGTGTGAAAGAAACGGGATAGTCAGGCATGGATGGAGATTTTAATACTTATACCTACCATATTGTATAAAAAAAAACCTTATTTCCGACGTACCTACACATAACCTTAACTTTATTTACCGAGGCATAAGGCTGTGTTTGATTTAATTAACAGTTTAGAAAATAAATATTAGCCTATGTAACAATATATTCTAAGCTAAAACGAATACCAGCTGAGTGTTGGCGAATATCAATAAGGTACTTATACATTATATTAAAAAAAAGCTCTATTGACTTTCTTATAAATAAAATTTGTTAAAAGTTCGCTAAACTTTTCTCATACACACCAAAAAGTTTCTATTACAAGAAGAGTTCACGTGTATCTAAATCAAAGAGATCAGCCCAGAGTACTGTGAAGAAATGTTGCATAATTTATTACTTAGAGAAAGCGCTGTAAGATGATCAAAAGGATAAGATTTAGCAAGACATTTCAAAAGGTTTTGCGCTTACGTTTAAGGCTTTATTCATTTCTATGGTTCCGCAGTCGAATGAGGATACCATAGATTTTTGTAAACTTTCGTTCTATAATTATTCTCGGTATCTAAACTTTCGCATAGAACCAACTTACAGCCACTTATACCTATACCAACATTAAATCTCATTTTTAAATAAAAAACAAAATAGATGCGTAGGCGTTTCTCAGAAATATTAATAACATTATTATTTAATCTTTATTTTCACGTACAGATGCGTTGAGTTGGATTTCTGGAACGGTCGGACAGAAGAGCCAGTGATTGTTCACGGCTACACTTTCGTGCCCGAAATCAGCGCCAAAGAAGTGCTGGAAGCAATCGCTGAAAGCGCTTTCAAGACGTCTGACTATCCTGTGATATTGAGCTTTGAGAATCACTGCAACCCGCGGCAACAAGCGAAGATCGCCAACTATTGTCGAGATATATTCGGAGATATGCTTCTCGATAAGGCGCTTGATAGTCATCCTTTGGAACCTGGTGAGTCCATCTTACTTAGATTTGTATAATTTTTCAACTCTGAATGAAAAATTTCAACGAAAAAAGGGTTGAGAATACTTTGTCTGAAAGAGTTTTTTCGTGTTTTCCATCCCACTTAAAAGTGTCGTAAATATTCTAAAAAGGTGAACCTTGCCCCTGAGATATGCCATTGTAAGTAGATAAAAAAGCATTATGCAAATTACAACGTTGTTCAAATTTTATTTTAGTCGTCGTTTGTTCGGATTTTCTTTTATTTTCCTTAGCGACGAACTACGAGCAGTGCCGGATCACAATGTTGACATAACACAGTGCTCTATGAATAAATTACACAATGTGGAGTTGGTACTGCTTCAGGGCGAATATTCAAATAAGAAACTATGCTCGGTCTATGGGGAGTTTCACAACATTTCTCTGTTCTATTTTATAGAAGTTATCGTCATAAATTGCTAAAAAGAAAATCGTCTTGCAGATCAGCTGATAACATCAAACCAATTCTGTTCATTTCTTCCGCGATTGCTAACTTGACCTTTTAGACAAAACATATAATGCTGAATCTACATCGCAGAACCTACTTAAGTAATATAAATTACTAGTAGCGAAATGTCCCGGCTTCTCACGGGTATTTAACAAAAGTTTTTTTATTTTTTATTTAGGTGATTTTTTTACACCTTACAATAATGTAACCCACATTATTGTAGTTTTAGTAACGATCCCTAATTTTTTTGAAAATATAATATTGCCTTGTCACCCGGGGATAGTGTAGCTTCCCAACGGTGGTGAAATCGGTCCAGTAGTTTCGGAGCCTGTTCAATGCAAACAAACAATTAGTATAGATAGATAGATTATACTTGTATAATAGATTATACCGTTCTTGGCTTTTAGATCAGCACAATTTAAATTTTAAATCAGCACCATTTTAGAATGTCCGCATTGTTATAAATAGCTGAAATGTTGGCACAGGCACTTAGTCATATTACTGTAACTGAATCCGCTAGAACGTTCCATGTAACAGAAGGAGACGCGCCAACAGAAATGATAAAAATTCGATACTGATCTCACATCAGCAAAATAGACTTCCTGATAATTTTGGCGATGAAATCTTTTACCCGGATACTAAATATCCGTCAGTAGATGGATTTAGATTTCATATGAGAATCATAACAAGGAAAAAGAGTTAAGGAATTCACGAAATGGTTCACGGAAATTAATTTTGTTATTGCTTGCCTTCGACGAGCTGGAATTTACTGATAGGTGCTTTGATGTTCTGACACCTGGAATGTTTGCGTTGGCTAACTACCAGCCCCTCTTTGACGCGGGAACGAGACAGTTTGTTTTCACTTCATTACCGACTATACTGATGCGCTTAAACACTCAGGCAAATGTTTGTTACAAACGTCCGAGAACTGCAATTTCGAATGGATTATTGTATTGCCCGAGAGCGCGTCTTTTGGGCGAGGTACCTATCTGTTTACCCGATGCGAGGAAATGAAAATAAACCAATCTCCTTTGTGTATAAATCACGCGCTAATGCGAATCTTACATTAAACAACTGCTAGGATTAGTGCTGGATTAAACTTATAATACGTAAAGGAGCGTAATTAGCATTTGGCTTTCATCAAAGCGCTTTAGAACGTTGTGTTCATTCATAAAGCTTCGCCGTCAAACACCGTAAATAAGCTTCATAGACAATTAAGCGCAATCTCAATTAGAATGATGGATGCCCAAAGTCGTCATTCATTTACAGTAAATCAACACGTTAACCTTTTGAAAAGCGTCAGTGGTCTTTGAACTTGTTTAATTTTAATGTTAGGTATTAAATTCATAGCCCTGACACACGTGTACCTAAAATAGTTCAAACTTGGTGATTTTATGTGGATTTTTATCACCCAATCAAGCCGTAACAGCAAAACAAATCCACTCGTAGTATATCTGCAATGATCATTATCATCAGTCTTAAAAAGTCTAGTTTTCTGGGAATACCAACTTCGACCTTTTTGTGTCTAGCGTCTTGTCGTGATCTTTAAAATGTCGTTCATCGGATGGTTCTATGAGCTACCTACGTGATATCAGCTGTTTGCAGAATTCAGTAATATTTATGATACTAATAATATTCAGGAGGAGAAATGCCCCCGCCTTCGTTTCTCCGGAACAAGATAATAATAAAAAACAAGAAGAAGCATCATCATCACCACAAGGCTGAAGAATCGCTGGTATCTGAGGAAAGCGAACAGAGATTGGATCCGATACCGCAGGGCAATGGAGACATTCCTCATGCTGTGGTAAGATTAGTTAATTGAAGATATTAATAATAATATGGAATAATTGATAGCACTTATGCAGAGCGCTCACTTCGTGAAAATATGGTACGTGCTCAGTGAGGCAATGCATTGTTGGCAGAGGTTATCACTTGCCATCTAGTTGTTCCATTGTTTACTCTAAAATAACATCTTATCGCACCTTCATTGGCATGGGGTTCAAGGTTTAGGAATTTATTATTCGTAGTTCAGTGATCACCTACTTACTGGCATAGAAATATCAGAGAATAATCTCATTTCAGTATAAACGGAATTTATACAAAATTCTTCCAGAGTTTGGCTTAAATTGGCATACCATCTTTGTTCATAATATAGAAAAAATTATCTTATGTCTTTCAGTAGTTTAGGTACTAAAGGAAAAACTAATTCTTTGTAGGTAGCTCAAATGCCATTATTCACCGTACGAGCGCAATGTGGATCCAATGAAATGTTGTATAAACATTCTATCATTCCATTTATTGCTACTGCTGGTTTTAAATGGAAGATATAACAAACCCTTTCCAATCCCGAGTGATTTCTAATGTTATTTCAGTTCAAATTTTGACTTGAAATGATTCATAGTCATGTTTATTTGCATACTATACTGGAAATTGAAGAAAAACATCGTGGAAAACAGCTGATGCTTAAAGTGACTAAGATTTAGTGTGCAATGCATCCATTTACACTTTCAATAACGGTTCCACGTATTACTTCTTTTGGTGTTCAAAATTCTCAACTTTGTAGCTGTGACGCAAGAAGCAAGATGGATTTTACGAGTTGCGATGCAAAAGCGAAATTAGGTCTGAGTTTGACGCAAGGAATCCTATTGTACTATGTGACTTATATATGACTATATGAGTGATGCAATAATTTTGAGTGTATTTACGAGCACTTTCGGACTGCGTAAAAACTGCGTCATCAAAGTTGACCCTACGAACTTACCTAAGATAAATGTAATGTAATGTTTTGGACGTACCTCCGGCTTCCGCAAGGGTAATGGGAGCATAGTCCCAAGTTACAGTCGTATGAGCTCGTTTTACTGTTTGTACTCTTTTATAGTGTTTCATACTACTATCAAAAAGTCAATCCTACTAATTATAAACGCGAAAGTTGGTAAGGATGTATTGATGTATGTTTGTTTCTCGGCGACGCAAAAACTACTGATCCGATTTGGATGAAACTTGGAATATATATTGTCCGTGGCCTGGATTAACATATAGGCTACTTTTTAACCCGGAAAATCAACGGGACGATAACTCTTCCGCAACACCTAGAAGATTTCGCATAGCAAATTGCACTTCTAATCCTGCGTTGACGAAGTCACGGGCACCAGATAGTTAAGAATAATTATAGCTTGTGTTTGAACACTTTTTGTTTATCTTAGGTGACACGCCGCGGCTCAAAAGAGTCAATAGAATCATCATCATCAGATAGTTCCTCGGGGGAGGAAGAAACGGAAGGCGAAGGGAAAGGGGCGGGGGAAGTGGGGGCGGACGAGGCGCGTGAAACTCACGCCGCGGCTGAAATCTCTGCGCTTGTTAACTACGTCCAGCCTGTACACTTCTCCTCCTTCGAAAGCGCAGAGAGTGAGTATGAGCGATTATTATTTAGCCATCATTTCATTACCTATTTAGTTTGAGTTGCGACCTGTTTTATTTAGAAATAAATTGATATGATTTAATGTATTCCCTCCTTACAGAAAAGAACCGCTTCTACGAAATGTCATCGTTTGATGAAAAGCAAGCCACCACTCTGCTAAAGGAGCGTCCTATAGAGTTCGTGAACTACAACAAGCATCAACTGTCGCGAGTGTATCCAGCCGGGACGCGTTTCGACTCATCCAACTTCATGCCTCAGGTGAGTCGATGGTATATTGCATTACATGAGATACAAGCCACCACTCTGCTAAAGGAGCGTCCTATAGAGTTCGTAAACTACAACAAGTATCAACTGTCGCGAGTATACCGAGTCTAATCTCTGTTTTATTGTCTCGAAAATCATGGGTCGAATTCAGGAAAAAAGCAGGTTCTCAAATCGTCCGCTTGTAGCGTTTATCGTAACTTCACACAGGCGTTTTAACTCGTTACTCGCTTTTCGATTGTGAAACTCAAACTCAGTTGGTCACTCAGGAATAAAAGTTTCTTGTGGAAATATCTGCCATTACACAATATTCAAAGTTTTTATTCCAATGAAATAAATAATGAATATTCTTTATTACACACATTGCCCTCTAGTTCCAAACTAAGCGAAGCTTGTATTATGATAACTTGTCGTGGGTTCGGTGGAGATCGGACCCACGACCCACAACACGAACACGAAATATGAACTTTTATCTAACGAAGAATATGTTTATTACAGGTGTTCTGGAACGCGGGATGCCAGCTAGTAGCGCTAAATTACCAGACGCTAGATCTAGCAATGCAACTGAATCTCGGCACTTTCGAGTACAACCGGCGCTGTGGGTACATTCTTAAACCAGAGTTCATGCGGCGAAAGGTAACATCGTTCATACTTGTATTACTTTGTAGTAGGTATTATAATAACTTGTTACTACTGTAAGTTACTACAACTTTAACTTAATTAAAAAAAACCATATACACTTGTACATGGTTTTGTCTTAGTTCGTATGGTTGCTAGATATCAGGCTTCGACATCTACAATTTTCCGAAAAAACTACAGGGGTATTAAAACTGATTTGCTAAAAGCGAAATTCCAAGAAATCCAACGTAACACAAAGTTTCTACTTCCCAGGACCGACGCCTAGACCCGTTTGCAGAAAGCACAGTGGACGGCATCATAGCCGGTTCACTCACAATAACAGTACTATCAGCACAGTTATTGACGGACAAGCGATGCGGTACTTACGTTGAAGTGGACATGTTTGGCCTTCCTGCTGACACTGTGCGAAAGAAGTTTAGGACGAGAGTCGCGCCGACTAATGGAATTAACCCCGTATACGGAGAGGAGCCTTTTGTATTCAAGAAGGTATAATTTCCGCTTATAAATAATGTTTTTTATTTATTCTCATATCGATTCTCTGGTTGCATATTTCTAAACTAACGTAAATTGACAGCTAATATAGCAGAATATTCATGGACATTTCACACAACGCCCTCTAGTCTCAAACTAAGCACAGCTTGTACTATGGGAACTAGGTTGTTGATAGGATACTTATATAACTTTTTTTTGTATACCTATACGTACTTATAATACGTAGTAACATACATACATATTTGCATTAGTATCTTTCTATCTATCGACCTACTAGAACGATTACAGATTGGCTGTACTTTTAGTGCTTATTAGTATAAAAGAAGTTAAAAAAAGTAGGTACAAAATAATGTCTCGGAATGAAATAGTTTAGTCTGATTTAGGGTGTAGTAAATTCGTAATAGATTAGCTAGTAAAAAATTAAAAGTTAAATTCACAGTTGTTAAAATAACATCATAACAACACAAATTATTTAGTTTATTGTTTGCAAAGCGATAAAGCTCTTAAAAATGTACATTCAGACGGGAAGCAATTAGCCTTGACTCGATGTATTATTTATATTCGCTTCACAGCTGTGCATTCGGATCTTGGCGCGAATGCAAAAGTTTATACTAATGTTTACACAAATATTATGCAGATCATCGTATTGGAAAAACTGTAGTATTTTCATGTGTGTTTCTATTGAGGGAGTACATTTGAAACACCCTAAATAATGCTGGTTCATATAGATTTACTTACAATTAATGACGTAATGATAAAACCATTGAAAAAATTACACTTATGCACACAAAAGCATGTAAAAAATAACACTTATTAAATATTTTCTAAGATTGTCTCAAAAATATGAACAAAACCGGATATAAAGTATACAAACCCACAACTTTTTAATCTTCCTTCAAATGTGTACGTACGTATTATAGGTACGTAGGTAGCTTTTAACTTTTCCCTTCCATAACTTGCTCTTATTTTACTTAGCATTGTATTCAATATTAAAGTACTTTGGTATGTATTAGTATATTTTATTTTTTATTTATGTAAGTTTTATGTAGTATATTTTATTGCGTAATAATTTAGTTTTTACCGTTACATTGTTTGTGCACCGCCTTCCGTTACCGCTCCGCTCGTTACTTTCCATGCTACGGTTGCCTGGAAGAAATCGCTTTCAGCGATAAGGCCGCCCATTGTACTATACAAAGTTATTTTTAAGATTTGTACGTACCTTTCCCTTGTGTACAATAAAGTATTATCTATCTATCTATCTATCTAACTGTTCTATAATTTTGACAGAAAAACCTCCCAAAGTGTAATTGCATGTGCCGAATGTAATGTTCGGATGTGCCTCTAACTAACCCGCTTAGACATTCACAAGGTATCTTGATTTCGTACTACGTTCAAGAGATCAGAGAACGTGTCTGTCTACCGTGAATTTGTGACCGTATTTTTTCATTTAATTTCAGGTGGTACTCCCAGAACTAGCGATGATTCGCGTAGCAGCGCACGAAGAAAACGGTCGTCTGTTAGGGCACCGTTTTCTGCCTGTAGTGGGCCTCTGTCCGGGATACCGACACGTCAACTTGAAAACTGAGCTGGGTCAGCCGCTACCGGCTAGCGTGTTACTGCATGTAGTTGTCAAGGTAACTTTACTATTGTTTATAATTTTTGTCAACAGACTGAAGTACAGAATCTCATGTGCAAGATCATTTTCGTCTTTGCAACCCCATAGCAATTAATGTTGCATTATTCATTAAACTTCCATAAAAACATAAAACTTGCGCGTACCAGCATAATCAAATCATTTCTTGGATGGAGTATTAGAAGTTTGCAGTTTGAATAATACGCATTGTTTGTTTTCCCCCAGAGTTAATCCCTAGCTAACAAAAACTCTTTTCACCAGGATTACGTACCGGACGGTTTGTCTGAATGGGCGGAAGCTCTCGCTAATCCAATAAAGTACCAGAGCGAGTTGGACAAGCGTGAGCAGCAGTTGTCGGTGTTGACTGAAGGCACTGACGCACCGCCGCAAACTGTCACACCCACACCCGCGTCGACCGCCGCTGACATACCAGCCTGTACCAAAGTGAGTGCTCACTTACCAGTAAGTACTGCAGCAAATGCTGATGTGCCAGTCAATACCAGAGCAATTGCTGATATATTAGTAAGTACCAGAGTAAGTGCTGACATACCAGTCAATACCAGAGCGAGTGCTTATGTGCCAGTAAGTACCAAAGTTAATGCTGATGTGCCAGAAAATACCAAGGGTATGTCAAAGAAAAACTAAATGGCTTGGTCAAGGCCCTCTCGAATCGAAATCCTGGATCCGTCGCTCATCTATGCCGCAATGCCGCAAGCTATCGAAATTCCAATAAAATACAGCTATTACTCTGCATTTAGAATCTGATTTAATTTAGTTTTTTTTTACAGCCGAAAACAAACAATATCGACAGCCCGCTGAAAGTGGCAGCTGAGGACAGTAAGAATCTAATCTATGTGGAATCTGCAGCCGGTGCCATTACTAGCTCCAATGTGCAGCAGTGTAGTGCTCCTTCTGTTAGCAACGGCGATCCAAAAGGTAATTCAATTTACTATACATCGATCTCGTATTTATAGAATGTTATGTAACAGATGCTTTAAATGTTGCCTAATAACATGCGATAATAAAATAATAAGTGCCCAACATGAAACTAGTTAGGAAAGTTGCCGCCTGAAATGGGGCAAAATGGCATTTAGAAGTTTTGTGATCTTAAATACGTGACACTTTCAATAAACTTGAGCAAAAGCGAAGGGTAAGGAAAGTTGGCGCCCAAACTGGGGCAAATTAGCATCCTAGCAATCAAAGTGTAGAAAAATGGGAATCAAAGTTGGACAAATTTCCTTCTCACCTATTAACTTCTGATGAATTGGCGCGAAATTTTGAGCAAGTTAGCATCTTATTGATCAATTTGTGAAAAACTGGCGCCCAAAATGGGGCAGATTAGTATCCTCAAAGTTTCATGTTGCATTCATTCGCAGAAGTGCCAGCGGATCCCAATGCCAACGGCAGCGCCGACGAGTCACTAGAAGACACGTTGGAAGCTCTACTCTCGTTGAAAGTAGTCCGTGAGAAGCGAAGCGAATTAGCTCGAAAACTGGATGCACTTCGACGGAAGTACGACAAAGAACGAAGACCCACCTCGGCCAAATTCTACGTCAGCAACAGATTAGTGAAAAAATTGTCTTCTAAGAATATGTAAGTTTATTAGTTTATTACTTTTTTGTTGGAAGTGGCGAATTAGAAAGAGAATCGTTCATAAAGACAGGGACACATTATAATTTATTAGGATTCCGAGTTTCATCCAAATCGAATCAGTTGTTTTTGCGTGAAAGAGGAACAAACATCCATACATACATACATCCTTACGAACTTTCGCGTTTATAATTTAGTTGGATTCCAAGTTTCATCCAAATCGAATCAGTAGTATTTGCGTGAAAGAGGAACACACATCCATACATACATACATCCTTACGAACTTTCGCGTTTATAATTTAGTTGGATTCCAAGTTTCATCCAAATCGAATCATTAGTATTTGCGTGAAAGAGGAACACACATCCATACATACATACATCCTTACGAACTTTCGCGTTTATAATTTAGTTGGATTCCAAGTTTCATCCAAATCGAATCAGTAGTATTTGCGTGAAAGAGGAACAAACATCCATACATACATACATCCTTACGAACTCGAAACGAATATCAGTAGAATAAACAAACATCTATACATACATACTTTCGAACTTTCGCGTTTATAATATCAGTAGAATAGGATAAGTTGTGTATTAAGCACCGAATCAAGTCCACATAACATAAGGCAGTACCTGATACCTGTATCAGTTTGTTTGGCGCCAGCTACAGCGCGGAGGCGGCGGCGGCGGAGGAGGGCGGCGCGGCGGCCGGGGGCGAGGCCGCCGCCGCGGAGAGGGAGCTGCGCCTGCGGTACCACCACGCCATCTATGCAGCGCTAGACAAACATCTCAGGAACGAACAACATCAACAGATGAAATCACTTACTGTAACTACACATAACAATACCATATTAATAACATACTTATTATCTTACTCCTTAACATAGGTACAAAATGTAGCATAGGTACAAAATGTACCTATGTAATGTAGCCTAGTTATTGTAATTTATTTCAACTGGAGGACTTAGCGAAGGGTAAAGGGTGAAAACCTTCTCGCTCGCACATTTCAACATTTTTGAAGATAATATAACTAAATGTAATTATGTGAAATTGCAGAGCTTCAGGGTCGAGACAATAACAATGCAAAGGTTCAATAAAAATATCACATTGATCCAAACAAGTTTTCCGACCAAAAAACTTGTACCAATGCGATAATATGTGCTATACTTTTGTACTTACTTGCGTCCTACCACTTACTCTGTTCTGCTTCTTTCTGTGTGACTTACTTTCATTTCTCTTCTGCTGTATCTATGTGTTTGTTTGTACCCACTGGGGGTTGAATAAATGTTTTCATTTCATTTATATTTTCATTTATAAATTAAAGTGCACATTTTTTGGTTAGAAAACTTGTTTGGATCAATGTGATATTTTTATTGAACCCTTGCATTGTTATTCTCTCGACCCTGAAGCTCTGCAATTTCACATAATTACATTTATTTATATTATATTATCTTCAAAAATGTTGAAATGTGCGAGCGAGAAGGTTGTCTGGTTTTACTCTTCGCCTCAAACGGAATAATGAAATTTCATACAATATTATATGCCAGGTCATAGAATACATAATGGTTAGTACGTATGGTAAAAATTGGGAAGTAATGACTTGCTTTTGGTTGGGTTTGCATGACATGTAATCGGACGTTGTCGAGCAGCAAAAAACAAACAGTGGTCCGTAATATACTAGAGCAAACTCTACAAGGTTTAAATAACCTTCTAAAGTTAATCTTAATTTTGTTTATTTCAGGATCTCTTAGAAGTTGAGAAGAAGGATGTTCTCAATAGATTGGCCAACGTAAGAAAGGAAGACGTCAAAAATCTAGCGAAAAAGACCACCAATAAAGATGAAATTTTGAGGATAAAACGAGAGATTCACTCGAATGTAAGTAAACTCGCAGCCTCGCTGAATTATATTTTACGATCAAAATGAATCATACACTAGGAAACTGACATTAAGTGAGAGTGTAATGTGTCAAATGTCAAAAGATAGACAATCAGGAGGCGGGTTTCACTGTCAGTCTCAAAAATGTTTACTTATTAGAAAAAGTCAGAGAGGGGACATGAATAGTATTCTGAAAATTAGTTCAAATGTCTGAATTGAAAATGAAATAATCTTTTCTTTTATCTTATCTTTTTCTGGTACTAAAGAGTGCCTAACGAGTTTTTTTTTCAAGCTTTACATGTAAATAGTATAATTGTTACGTTGTTTCTCAGTCTGTGGAGCGAGGAGTGGCGGAGTGTTGCCAGCTCGAACAGAACTACGCGCGACGTCGCGAACAGCTGGCTCGCTCGCACGAGCGCCTTCTCACTCTGCTGCAGAAGCATCGCGACCAGGTAACTACCGCCCGGTGTAGCCAGCTCGTGCACAATTGACATAAACGGTATTAACCGAAAAACGCAAGCGATGTTATAAGTTTGGCGGCGTGTTGTGTCTGTATGTCTGTTTGTTTGTTTGTCTGTACCTTCGTAGCTCTAAAATTAGGGCTCCGATTTGCATGCTGATTCATTTGTTAGAAAGGTGAATTACCTGGATTGCTTCTTAGACATGTTTGGGAAACATTGGTGAAGCCGTCTCCAAGTTACGACAATATTCATTAGGTATGAAAACCAACTTTGAGGGATCTCAGGCATATTTTTTGAAACATTTACTTCATTTCAATGTATGTATTTGATAAACTGGAGTCCATTCTCCAAGGTCTGACGATGACCAGCAATGATTAATATAATGAGGGGTTTTTAAGTTATTGTAAAATGAATTTGTTCCAGGAGCTTCTGGAGTTAGAGCGAATGTGTGGTGGCGCGCCCGAAGGTTAAATCCGTATCGCGTGTCGTCACATTGCGGCGACGCACTGTAGTTGGCTCTCTTCGGCGATGGAAGCCGAACGAACGCCGAGATAATCTACTTGTCTCGACTTGCCTCGACATGTCTCGACTTGCCTCGGTACGTACGACTCCACGTCTTATTGTTTCTTTAGGAATCTGTGATATTAACGCCTAAGGAACGCGACACGATGCAGCGACCCTTGGCAGTATTCTACGCTCGTAATCTCACTAGTTAGTTTAGACCTCTTGTGTGTGAAATGATACTGTATGAGACAATTTAATGTTGTGTTACACTGTCAGTATTCGATCGCGGATTTGAAATCATCTTGATACAACGCGATAATACCATTCGGTCAATACCGTCAATATACCCTCGATGGTGATACCGCGTGATATTATTGATAGTGCAACATGCTAGAATCAAATAGGTGAATGTTTGAAAATCTCAAGACGACGCAAACAGCCTGCAGTAATGAACATGGATGTTTTATCATAAGAAGTGTGTCAGAAGACAAATTAAACTGCATTTAATTATTCGATAGAATCGCATAGTGTTACTAAAGCTTCGATGATAAATTATGCTAGTCACCGCGCATTCTAATATCGATACCGTGAAATAAAGCATTATGGTTTGAGTCTTATTGCGAAATGTTAATGTTTATATTGAGTTGAAAGCTTCTCGCAACGTCTACATATCGAATGGAATGCACATGACATTGTGTTTCAACAATACGTACACGATTGATTCGTACAAATTATCCACGACGGTTCTTCCTTTTACTAATTTATTCTAAATTATAATATAGACTTATTCTTATGATGGTTATTCCAAATTTTCTGGTTAGTGACTTTATTCGTTTCTATGAGAGATAAATATATAAGTATACAGACATAAATTATTGTACAAATTTTAAATCACAAATATGCAGTTCAGAAATAGTTTTTAGATCTTATTACACTTGTTAAATTAGAAATTATGTCCGTTATACAGATTTAATTCTTGCAATAAAACTTTTCTGTATGAGTAGTATTTATCTATTTATTATAAAATAAATTGAATTATGGAATGTATTTGAAATTTATTATTAGAACTAACCAGGTAACAATAGGTTGTAGATTAACATTCCAAATAGTTTTTGAATTTACATAAAATAATGTTTTTAAATTGCGAATTAATGTTATTGGTAGTAACCTAACTATTATATTCTTGTATCATATAAATTTTCTTCACTACTCCGTGATTTTACTCATAGTCTTATCCAAAATCAGATACTTCCATTAGTTATAATGGTTATATAAACAATCAAATCAAAAAGCTGTTTCCATGGTTTTGGGGAATCATAACTGTCAAAGTAAAAATTGTCTTATCCAAGTACTTCTAACTTATCTGTTCACTGGAAAGGGGTGCCTTATTTAAAATTCTGAAACAGATGGCAAATTAAAGCGAGAAAAAAAATCTGATTCAACCTCTTTGTTCAGCTAAACATATAAGTTGGTTTTTGTTAAATAGGTAGGTACTTTTTACTTTCGAACTACACTGGTTTTAGGGTTTTGCAAAGACGTGGCTTAGAACATTTAAAAACGACATTGTGTAGTGTTGTCACTTTCTATATAAATATAAAAATAATGAACACCATTTTTTCAAAAACCATGATGCCTTGACCGTTGAGTTATAAGTAGTAGTACATTAATATTGTCTTAAAGTCTAAATAATAGAAGTATGTTCTAACATTTCTATAGACAATAGAAAGGTCCTTCTAATAGTAGAAGGCTTTTGCATTTTGCCGACGGTATTTGATATTTTAAAGCAACACTGCCAAAGTTAGAATAACGATTTGTGTGGTGTTTAGTGGGTTTGGTTCTTTCATCGTGATTGTTTTACCCGAGTTACTAGATCGATTTCGAATATCGATTGTATCGATAGTATCGATTTGGAATTGGTTCTGACCGAGAACATTTGCGTACCTCGACGCTGTGTTTGTACTATCACAAGCTGATTAAGCCGCGAGCTTCCTACCCACGGCTTAGTCAGCTCCGCACGTATTGACCTTGTCTTTGCTGTAAGCGTTGGCGCACACCTGACGACAAGACGTCGTTGTCGTGTCCGTAGTGACATGAATATAAATATACTTTTAAAAAGCATGCTGTCAAAAGAGGTTTTTCGTTATTTTTTTCTTCATACGCTGTTTTCGTTTGTAACTTATACCGTTTTGCTTTCGCTATAACTGAAATAGCTTTTAAGAAAAAGCATATTGTAACGAAAAAGCTATTAAAACAACCTGCTTTTCAAAAAAAATATTAATTTTCTCTCCCTAGTTACACGACGCGGCGTCTTGCCTTCTGATGTAGTTTGACGCTAAGACAGACGGTAGTTTTGGTAATAGGGTTTCTTATAACCTTTCTTGAAACCCTAAAATCCCAAAAGTTTATAATAATCTCTAGCAGTTGTAAGTAGTTACGGGTTTAGTTCTTCTAACAGGGCTTTAAAACGGCTGTAAATAGTGTTTCTACCTTTGGTGCTTTCTACGTTTAAGCTCAAAGTACTTACAAACGTAAATATGTTTTTCTTGTGTCTATTAAATGTTTCGTTATTTTAGAGTTGAATGTATTAGTTTAAAATTAAGAAATACATATCTATTTGGTTAGCGCATATTCGTATTTAAGTTATATCCACGTTAGATAGCATAAATGCGTATCTCAAAAAATGCACTTTATAGAAAGTCAGAAATCTAGGTCAAACTTATCATGAAACTTCGTGATGTGTACGGCTTGGTCGCTCGTTGTACCATTTAAATGACCGTTAGCATTATTATGAAGACGCTTTCAAGCTTTGATAAGCTTAAGGGTTAAGCTATGCAGTGAAATATCGGTCAGACTATAAGAAGTCCCAGTTAACATATGACGGAGGTCTTTTGCATACCAACGTATATAAAAATATCCCCAGAATTCAATAAATGATGCTCGTAAATATATGCGACCTAACCTAACGAACGTTTTATGAAAAGTATACAGGGTATTTCATTGAGATTTGACCAATCTCTGAAATATAATAGTGAGGAAAAAATTCTAAACGGTAAATTTAGAATTTCTTCTGAATGCCATGTATAATATGAGTGGATTCAATCATCCTATAAGGTTTAAAGCACCACTTTGTTATTTATCAAAATTCTAAATTATCAATAATAAAGTTTCATCCTCGATGATCATGTGAAGTTAAAGCAATACGTACGGAATCCGTCTTTGATTTTCAAAACGAAATCTTGCAATAAGTTTAGACTATTAGTAATAGATGTAAGGTTGAAGATGCGCTCATTTTGAAAGAGAAATCAGAAATGTTTAATGGAATAGCATCAAAGCTATTTTGGAAAATAAGAAAAATGCTTTAGTTTTAGATGAAAGAATAAAATAATCGGAATTTAGTCAAAAGAAAACTTAGGGTCGTCGGATCTTGACAATCGTGAAGTAGTAGATGTGCAATGGAGTTTCTTTAAATAAAATTGTCTTCGGGCATCACCAACGGCTTACTTTATTATTCAACTACTACTTTATATGTATATGTCAAAGCTTTTTGACTTATGGTTTATCTTTTAAAAAGTTAGAGTAGACATTATGTCTTGTTTAACATACGTAATCAGGACATAATGTCTACTCTAACTTTTTATAAGATAGGGGGTTAGACTTTATCTAGATCCGCAGAGAAATATAATGTGAATTGCATATTTATTCAATTTGAGCGCGTCTTGCAACAAAAAAGCAATAATAGGTAAATTATTGAACGTATGACTTGGCTATAACTGCACTCTTATGCACTTTCCGTACCGTTACATTTAATAATTGTTGTAGCGATTCAAATAGTTTGCAGGATGGTTCAAGTTGAGATAATGAATTATAATGTCACTTTGAACCCACCATACCCCCTGGCCATACCCCTGGGGATAAGGTGGGAAGAAACCATACCACTATAATAGTGTTGTTTGGTTTAGTAACATTTAGATTATACTTTCGAAACCAACTACTTTAATTCCTGTCCTTTACTTGCCTTAAAACCTTTTTTTGATGGTTTTACACAAATTGTAGATGCCCTGTTAAACTACATATTTTTGGTGTTAAAAGGTTTTGTGTACATAGGTTTTATTCTTCTAAGTGCCATGAGTTACATTCTTGTTCACATTCCTTTACGTTTGAGTTATTTACGCCACACGTATGATAATGTTGATGTGGTAAATAACTCCGACTGTAAAATAAAACGAATGGAAATCTAAAACAGGGAACCTTAATCTATGTATCTCTTCTACTATATTTATCGATCTATTTATAGTTTAAATACCTAAATCTTAATAAAGTAAAATATAGAAATGTGTGAAATCAAGTCGGTGTGTAGGTCTCTTAAGCTAGGATCCAATTTGAGCCTTGTGATTACTTGTTAGTTTGGCTTGTGTGGCTAATGTAATTTTAATGTAACATTATGCTAATAATACTATGTAGTTCAATGTCAAATAATATAAATTGATTGAGAGCTTTTGTGTACTATTTTATGGGTATTTGTATAAGTGTGTGACACTACTCTTGATCTAAGTGTGTAAACAAATGAACTCAGTTTCATTCGGAAAAGTTATTTCAATTTAAACTTTATTTACACAAAAATCAGTCCGTTGAGGAATCTTCTTTTGACTATTTACTAGTTCTACTAGCTCTCTTAACAAAAGTGTAATTCAGTAGGATCTTATTTAGATAAAACAGTAGTGTTACTTTACTAACCGACATACGAGTAGCATATTATATCTTAGCGTAAATCCGTTTTTGGCATTGTTATTCTCTCGTTAACACCAAATTAGATTAGAATGTTACGGCTCAGTTCATTTAACTAGTAAATCGTCAGTAATGTAACGTCACGACTTGTTCTTGCCTTGTGTATCTTGTCTGACTAATGTTTAGGATGTCGTTGTCGTATGTATTATTAGGATGTGTAGTCAATGTTGGTATAAGACCGTTTGCTCTTCCTAGATTTCCCTTGAAGTCGATTGATTCCGTTATATTCCTGCTTTTTACAACTCACCCTTAGGTGTGTTGCTTTTCTACCAAAGATGTGTGAGGAAAAAATCAACCAATAGAATCACTTTATTTGTCACGTGAAGTGATACTAGTAGATTTTTTCTCCGCACAGCGTCGCATATCTCTTGTAGAACCGCAGCTTCATACTAAAGTTTGTTAAAGCAAGGCAGAAATAAAAGTTAAGTACTAATGTGCCAGCAGCCTACGACGATTTCGCTCAAATATTTCGTACAACCGTTGAACAAAATCTATAGGCATACGTATTCATGACTGTAATCGTTTTTAATTCAGCTTTCCAATCGTCCTGCTATTCCATAAAAAAGTATTCCTAATTTTAATCGCGATGTAATCAAGTGTGGGTCTTTCGGTCTACCTTTGAGTTATTGTAATACGTAAGTAAATGTTTGAAGTTAGTATAAGAATTAGTTTCATTGTGATAAGATGTTGCCAACTGCAGCTTCGGAATGATTTAAATGTACGTCAGAATATGTATCCATAGGCTCGTCTGGTCTTGTAGATGGGTTCGTAAATAGTTTATAAGTCAATGTGTATACTTTTATCTAAGTATATTTAACTATTGGTGTACGAGATGAGATGAAAAAACTTCCAGCTCTATAACACTTGTTTTCTCGCGTTTTAACTATCTTACTTCTACTGACTTTATTTTTATACTGTATATTTGAAACTGTTAGCTACTAATCTATTTTCGATATTATTAAATTGTTCTTAATATTTACTGGAAATCTAAAATCTTCCTTACTTTTATGGTACGCCTACGATAGGATGCGTACATAGCGTAGTATGCAAACACGGCAACCCCAAGGGCCAGTTGCATAGTACAAGATCAGTATATTAGTGTGGGTACTTTGTATTTAATTCTACAAACAATATCCACTTGTACTTTGTTATTCGCTCTACTATATATTATATTTTACTATTATAACTAATATACTTTTGTATGTATGTATGTGTTTAATGTATCTTTTTCGAAGTTATTTATCATACTTAGTAGGCCCTAGTTGGTAAGCACAACTAAATCACAAAGGTCTTCGTTTTAAAAAAGGATTTCTCGTAAAAGCACAATCCCTTAAGTAGAAATAAAAAATACTTAAAAAAATAGAGTGTTTACTTTAAGATATAAATTTGACACCTATACGATTGCGTAATAGCTTCGTTTACTAACAATAAACTAGAAACAAATGCACAAATATAAAATTAGAAGGCTCTGTCATTGAAATTTTATGGGTGGAAAACGCGGACGTGTCTGTAGAGTGGTTTTTAAATTAAAAGGTCTACTCCGCTAAACGATAAGCAAAAGCACACGTTCCCGGTGGTTTAATAGTAGCCCCGAACCATTGAAAAGCAAGAAAACAATGATAGGCACCGTGATCGGCACATTTCTTATGATCTACTTTTAAGCGTCGTACGCGACGGGTTGTGAATATAAAGTGTAGTTTAAGATTCGTCATGCGAAGCTGCAGTCAGCTTCTAAATGTTTCCTTTGATTTTCTCGATGCCCTCGACATTCTGATCTTTGGTAAAGTAAATTACGCACAATATTAATCAAAGAACAAGTTAAATCTCATATATTTTACACAAAATAATTACGGTACAGCTTACTACCTACGAGTTACAACCTACAGTAATGAAATATCCAAAAGGAAACCTTTCTTTCATTTTGGTTACGGAAGACAAAGAGTAACTTGTTACTCTCGTGCCAGTTAGTTACGCAGTGAATCGAGGCAATCAAGGGCAATTATATTAGTAGAGTAGAGCCGTCTAGTAACAAGTTACATGGTGAAGCACAACATAATTAACTTGGAATTGCAGAAATTATATTCATTTGGCGATAACGTTCCGTGAATTGTGTTGGAGTCTAAGATCTGTTAGTATTTACGAAAATCAATTATCTTTTATGTAGATGAAAATATATTTTAAAATATTTACTTTTTAAATTATGTAGACATTTAATGTTGAATATTTTTGTATTACGACATGATAATTTATTGATTCTATATTTTCATTAATTAGTATTATTTGAAAACGTGTTTAAAGTTTTTAAAGCACCTATTGAATATTAGCAATGATCTGTAATTTTTGTTTAGTACCTACCTAGTTGAATGTTAGTTTTGTGTGCACAAAAAGCTGTAGGATTTTTTAATCCTGAGTTCACCAACGAAAGTTGGACGTATATTGGAATAATCGGTTTACAGGCTGGACCTTACTTGTGTCATGTGAGAGAGTATAGATTTACAGACTATAAGATGGTGTTGGTGAACTTTAGTTTTAATGGGTTTGTAATAAAGACAAAACAATAACTTTTTATTATAATTTCAGGCAATTAAGTTGAAATCTGTGAAGTTAGCCGTAAATATGATTGTCATTGTAGGTCATATGTTACGAAATTCGCTAAAATATGCATATGAGTCGCATATGCATATTTCAGTGTAATGTTTCATCTTAGTTTATTTACCGGATACTATACCATGGTCCCATAATTTGTTTTAGTAAGTCGCGTCCCCTCAAAACTATATGGCCGTTGTCTAATAATTAAAAGATAGTTGTTTTCAGTTATCCTGAAAGAAACAAGCTTTTTATTTGTTGTAATAACAGATGGTATACAGCATTTACAAAATGTAATATGAGTGATTCCCAGATATTTGTATGTAAAAGTAAACTTACTCCAAATAATACCTATTATAGTTATTGTTGTATTGTGTCTGGGCGGCTTCATTCAAATGGTCTAGTCATTTTATTCCTCCGTGTTGATTGAAACATGAACTTGTATGTATTGGTAGACAATATGTTCTATGTAATCATCAATACAAATGTTAAATAATATTATAGATTAAACTTATATCTATTAAATTGATGTCTGTTCTATATTTTGTTTTATTTCTAGGGTTAAAAGCCATTAAGTTTGTAAACGAGTGTTTATAACTTAGGTACTTATAGGTAAGAATTAGGTGAACCAGAGAGCCAAAAAATTTTTTCTCGTGAGCGAAAATAAGGTGCACTTTGCACCTATTTCCTACATACTGCCAAAAACTAAAGATTCTGCTGTCAGGATGACAGTTTAACACAGCGATTGTCGATGGATTTTCGATCCAAAAAAAAATATCATCGTCAAAATGCCTGCATAAAAATGTTTAGAAAAAACTACAGCAAATCTCCAAAAATACAAAAGGCCTAAATGTTTCCAAAAACAGTAAAGTGTAAAAGCTTACTGCTGACGAAATCCATTGATTCAAGAATTAAATGTAACTAAATTTATTTTTATTAGAATTACTAATATGTTCCGCCGGGCATGCAGAAGAATATTGTCCGTATCTTCATCCTTGATACAGCCAAAAGCTAGGTATCAAAACTTTGTGATGTCGGAAGCACTAGCGCAAATAGAAAAGGATTGTGAGAGGTTCTGTCCTGTGCCAAGATTCCCTCCACAAAAGGTATGCCTATAAAAGTACCTGGTCCACACAGTATTGTGCAATCCTCTGTGGTTGATATTAGATAGGTAGGTAGGTGTTGCGTATCCATTTCGAGGCTGGACCATTACCACATCATAACAATTGGAGTCGAGGGAATTATGATGTGTAATATTGTACACTTACGATAACCAGTAAACGATACAAGTGTACGGGGTGAGTATTCCTACCTGATTACTGATCAATCAGCTATTATAAAAATATTACGTCTTACAAGTCGAAACGGTAATACCCTCGCTAATATTGCGAATGGGTAAGAATTGTTAAGCCTAAATTAAATCCACTGCAGAACTTCTACTCCTCTAGTTTAATCTAGGCTGTAGACTAAATCACTTTTTTCCAGGTTTGTGTGGTAGGAGCAGGCAGCGATGTCGGCCAAATTGCGTCTTTATTTCTTAAACAGCAGAATGTGATCAAAATCCTAGCTCTGTACGACGATGTTCCTGAAAGATTTGTGATGGGCGTGGCTAACGACCTGGCTCATATCGATACCAGCACTGAAGTGGAGGCATATCAGGGTCGGGTGTTCCTCAAGCCTGCTTTATACGTAAGAACCTTCTAGTGATACACATAACATTCAAAACAGAGACAAAATCGATGGGTTTTAATCTAGAGAAGATATATCGTTGCACAGATCTAAACTAGGTACAAAATAATCGTAAATTACGACAGAAAGAATCGAATCCACGGCCATCCTATCGAACAATTGAACGAAATAAAATACGTGCACTCTGGCGCTAGCATTAAAATACAGGTGTTTTAGGATTCAGATGTGGTGTTGATTTGCGGTGGCTGCTACTCCATGCCACCTTGCTGCTTCACGCTGGACAGGGACCTGTTCTTCCAAAACATGCAGTTTGTGCGCACTGTCTCACTCGCCTGCGCGCAGTTCTGTCCGCAAGCCATTATAGCGATACAGACCCCACCAGTTGACTGTAACTTCACGCTCGTCAAACATGTTAGTTCTTTATGTACTCTAGATTTGTACACACTACATAGGGAATTATAATTTTATTTTAAGGTCTAGAAAAATACAGGTCTAGAAAATATTAAAGATTTGAGGAAATGTCATGGGGAATATGGGGATGCAAAAAAAGCACGACCTCCAATTTTTAACATTCGTAAAATCAGAGCTCCTGCAGAAACTGCTATTAACATTTTAGACGTTGAAAATGGCCAGAGTGTACGACAAGCGTCGTTTGCTGGGCGTCAACGCCATCAATGCTATGCGGGCCAACCAACTATTTTGTTCTATCACCGGGTCCGATCCTCGCGGAGCCAGCATCCCCGTAATATGCGGCACAGGACGATGCACCAGGGTGCCTGTATTCTCTGCTGGGAAGGCTGGTAACTTTCCTCAAGTGAGTGCTATTATCAGTTTTAGTAATATTCAGCCATTTGTGTTTGGCTTCTTCAATGTAGGTGCTTGAGCTAACTTCTTTATTGTATTGGGATTATTTAAAAGGGGAATACGTGATTTCAGAGCAAATTTTTTTTTGAAGCCTTATTTATTTTCTATGTAACACTATTGTTTTAGACACAAGTGGATTGCTTAACTAGACTGGTGCGCGAGGCAGATGATATTGTCTGCAAAGTGAAGAGCAACAATGAACAAGGACACCTTTCGATCGGTTTCTCTACTGCTAGGTTCATCACGAATTTAATGAAAGGTTAGTTATCTTATTGAAAAAACATTATTGGTTCTCGAATAGTTTTATTTTAATTAAAGCAGCCATGGTAGTTATTTTGAAAAAAGGGGCACCAAACAGTTGATCAGCAATCGCGATCCTTATTAATGTAGTTAGCATTATATCCTTCCGACTAATTGGAGCTAGATAAATCCAAAAAGTCACCTGAGGTTCATTTGGGAAAAGCTAACGCGAAAGCAATAGATAAGATAATGTACTAAAAAGCCATAAGGAGTCTTAAGGCGATATCAAAACTTTGTTAGAATGTTTTTTAGAAATCACAGATTTTTACGAGGATCTCTAAGTTCCATATTCCCTAGGTTTGTTCGAGAAGCCCACGTTTATAGACAGCGCTCTGGTAGAGCAAAGAGACCCTGAAAAATGCTATAACATGGAAATCTGCGCTACACCAGTAACAGTTGGAAAGGGAGGTATTGTGGAGTACGCTATACCAACTCTGAATGAATCTGAGAACAAATTGCTGGATATGTGCAAGTAAGTTCTTACTAAAAATTCATCGTAATGATCACCTACATTTCGAAAAATTTGCACCATTTTAGTTTTTTGAATATGGTATGTTGCATGAAGAACAAAAGAGGTGTTACTCTAACTAAAAACATGTCCTATCGCAAAGCGTCTTTACACTAGTAGCTACTTATACCCTATGCACGTGATTTTTATATAATAGGGTGATGTTTTTTCCGACGTTCAGCATTGGCTTACTATTTGAAAACATTCTCGTTCCCTAGGTGTGACCTTGAAGACATGTTGAACCTAGGCCGGTGCTATGCGGTAGGAGACGAGTACTACCTACACCCATGTAAAACCTGTTGTTGCATATGCCCACCGTGCAAAGTTTGCAACCCCTGTGGATCGGGCGACAAAAAGAGATCTAGCAATTGAAGGCGTGAGTGAAAAGGAATGATTAGTACCTAACCTTCTGCCATTCCATTACCTATGTAAAAAAAACAAGAGAAAACAAGAAAAAGATGAAATAGAAAACTAAACAAAAGGAAAAACTGAAGGCTTTGAAACGCATATTTTTGTATAAAAATACCTGAATGTATATTTTACCTTATTAAAACTGTACAAAACTTTTCTTTTTAAATGAATCACGTTCAATACAAACGTGTTTTATTAAGAATTAGAGTTTTTCCTCGAGGCGATCACGTGGCCTGAAACATTACCCTTCCAGGGCACGTGGCAGGTGGCGCGGGCCCGATTCACATCACGCGAGAATTGGCACGTGCCAAATGGCTTCTTGTGCAATTATTTCAAGAAGCGGCATAGCGTTCGAATGGAAAAATGTAGAGTTCTACAACTGCTACGAAAGTTTCGTAGCAGTCGTAGACCTCTACACTTAACTCAAATTCCACCTTCAATTCCATGTTCAAAGCTCTTCCATTTTAAGTGAATCACGTTCAATATGAACGTGTTTTCTTAAGAACTCGAGTTTTTTCTTCCAGGTGATCACGTGAACTGAAACGTCCTCCCAGGGCACTTGGCATCACGCGAAAATTGACACGTGCCCAATTTTAATGGTTTCTTGTGCAATTATTATTTTAAGAAGCGGCATGGCGTTCGAATGGAAAAATGTAGAGGTCTTCAGCTGCTACGAAAGTTTCGTAGCAGTCGGCCCCTGGCTACACTTATCTAAAGCAATTTTTTAGAGTAGAGCATGGCTAAAATACCTATAGGTAAACCGTTTGTTCCCCTTTGTCCCACTGGGCTTCGTTCCACTGATGGGACGAACGGGAAGTGAAATATTATAATCAGTGCGTGGATCTAATTAGATGAATGTTTCATTTTAAAAGCTTTTTATTATCAGTATATTTTTTATTTTTTTTTATTTTTTTTACTAACCCGAATAAACTTGAACTCTGTTTAAAAAACGTTTGGTGATGAAAAATATCCAGTTGTGGAAGAAACACTGTATTCTAAGCAATAAAGTTATATCTATAGCTTTATTGTTTAATTAAAAAATATGAAGAAGCAGATGGGTACCCTTACCTCTTACGTCTAATAAAACTGAGTCCGTGTAAGTGGTCACTTGAAACCCCACGAGACTATATTCGATATTGAACTTGTGCCATGACCGTGGGCAGTGGCTCGAAGGTCTGGGGGTGGGCCTGCGGGGATAATCCGCAATGTGACTCCTCACCGGTCGTAAGTTACAAACTGAGCCTCTACTATGAAACTTTTTTTGTTAAGCCTGAAAAAATACACATTCTAACAGCAATGGCAACGTGCAGCCGCGACGATGCTTGTTGCGCGACTAGTGAAAGTCTGGCAACTACCCTACTTTTATTTAAACCTATATTATACATCTTTGGCTAGTAGTGAGCGATGTTTATAGACCGCTAGAGCTTATGACTTGGTTGGAGGGTGATTAAAACCAGGAATCGAGTTTCAGTTTCGGGCGAACTTGATTCCAACGATCAATGTCAAGATCGCGAACCTTCTGATAGTTAGTCTATGGAACTTGTGGAACTATGGTTTACTTGTACTTAATAGATATGTACCTATAAACGCTAAAACGATTATGATATGAATTATAAAAATAATTGCATTCTGCTATTACAAAAAATGCTATGACTTGACATACCTACTGGTACATAACGTGCTCCAAGAAATGCACGACACCTACTTCTGTATCCGGGTAAGTATATTTAAGTAGGTGCATGGATAGAGAGACTAGACTGTGCGCTACAGTAACCTTTCTTCTAATTAGGTCTAGACTCTAGACCTAACAAGGAGCCCGCAGGTTCGGTCGCATGGTACGCGTGAACGCCTGTAAGGAGTAGACTCTATTTATTTTTATTTTTAAGAAAACCCACCATTGCAGCTTATGGAAAATTCATAATTTATGGTAGCGAAGTACTGAGGTAGCTGTATGTAAGACAACATCATCAGTAAACAATGATAAGACCGTTATATGACTGAAAACCAGTTTTTTTCAGTTATAATCAGTTTCAGTGCCCCAGCTTTTACTTCATAATCTTAGATGGAATATTATGATTAAAGTCAAGTCAAACGAAATAAAATATTCCTGATGCTGACTGTACTATTGGTACCTCTACCTACCTATTGTACTAATATTTCGTCTGCGGCAAAAAAACACAATTAAGATTTTAAAGTAGATATTATGTCCGATTACGTAATGTATCGACATTACGTAATCGGACATAATGTCAACTCTTAACTTTTTATTAAATTATTTGTGTATTAGTCTACTATTGTCAAGTGTTTTATATAAGGCGGCAACACTGCGCCGTTGGTTGCTGGCGGTTAAGGTCAGCGCAAGTAGGTACACTCATAGGTACTTGTCCCTAGGGGTGGTAGTACAGCCATCCCCCAGTCACCCTCCAGTACCATTCCGATAGAACTCGTCGCGACCTACGCTTGTCTGAATACGCAATTCCAATAAAAGGATAAATATTATTAAATATACTAAAATAAGGATAAAGCTAATTTAGGAAAGTGAGTAATTGTGTTTGGTGTAAACAGATATTGTGAATTTTTTATTGCGGTGAGTCGACATTTTATTTGTTTCAAAAGTGTAATATATACACTATGTAGGTACCCAATTGAACTACGCACCTGGGTAAATAAGACACTTACCTAAGTGTTTTTTTTTAAATAACTTAGCGTTTACTTACTTTTACTTTTAGGCATCCTAATTTACTTAGGTAACCTTTTTTCAGAAATTAATAATTAACTCCGAAGTAAATTGTATATAATACTTCTAAATAACTAAGTTTTATGGTCAACAAGCTGGGAGCAATTATAAAATATGTTTAATACTTAGGTATAATAATAACATTGAACTTTCGTAGCTTTGCAGTCCATAATATAATCAATTCAATATATTTAGCTGAAATGGCTGAATTTCAAAAAAAGCTGTACCCAAATTGCGACTCTAGCGTTTGGCTTCGCTCGTGCGAGGAAGAAATTGAAGAGCCCTTGGATGGCAAGATTACTGGTAAGTTTTTGTTTTAATTTATTCCAAATATACATCATCCTATTTTTATTGATCCATGTAGCATGTGTGCACTGTGCACCTATAGGATAAATCTCCTCAATTAACCTTCAATAATGTCTGAATTCAATATCCACACATTATTGAAACTACGTTTCAAAGTGTCATCTTTGCGTGGTTTTTTGGACGACCCTTAAAAGGCCTTAGAGGTATCTCAAAGATTAGTATTGTAGAAGGAAAAACTATGCATCGATGCAATTTACATAATTTCCTAAGTTGAGGTACCTAAATAACTTTTATTGAGTAAATTCCCACACCATATAACAAATCCATGCATCCGTCTCCATGGGTAACTTATTTAGAGCTATCTTTCAGGAGAGATACCATCGTGGTTGAAGGGCACGCTGTTGCGCAATGGACCAGGATCCCTCAAAGTAGGGTCAATGCGATTCCAACATATCTTTGACAGCTCGGCTCTTTTGCACAGGTAAAGCATTTCCATAAAGCTCGTGACTTTTTATGAATATTGTTATCGCATAAAGAATGGTATTGCTTTTAAAATCCGATTTACTTATTTATTTATTTCTCAGATTTGCATTACACGACGGCACTGTAACGTATCAATGCCGTTTCCTTCGCACCAACACCTTGAAGAAAAACCGCGCAGCCAACAGAATAGTCGTCACTGAATTCGGGACTAAATCTGTTCCGGACCCATGTCACACCATCTTTGATAGGTAAGATAGCTTTTTTTTGCAATTCTATACTTTCACAACATATCAATAGGTCTCGCAACACATAATGGTTCCTAAAAATCGGTTTCATGAATAATTTTTGGAGCACTTTTAAGTAGAACACTTTTTGAAAAATGAGACAAAATTTTGTAATTTTCAGGGTGGCAGCAATATTCAAGCCTGGAGAGTCTATGTCCGATAACGCTATGATTTCTGTCTATCCGTTTGGAGATGAAATATACGCCTTCACTGAAGGACCAGTTATACACAGGTAAAATGGGACATAATTAGCGCAGTTCAACCTTTGGGTAAAAATCTCTCCAACCGTCTGTAAAATCAAATAACGTTCAATTAACAGAACATCAATACTTAGTTCAGAAAAAAAACTAAAAATGTTGGTATGCTCTCAGGGTAGATCCAGTGACTCTCGACACGATGGAACGGAAAAATCTTATGGAAAAACTAGCGCTCGTCAACCACACATCTCACCCACACGTTATGCCTAACGGTAGGTTTAGAAAGCCTGTAAGTTTAAGTTAATATCTTTAAAAGAAAAATATATACCTACAGTGCTGCTCCCAAAAAAATGCAGATTTTCATTGGTGCCACATAATCAATGCTTACTTAATAAGGTTATGAACCTACGTTCAATGTTCACACTTCTAACTTCTATTGATTAAAGATATGGAAAAAGCGTACTTATGAAACAATATTGATTGTCTAGTATACTTTGGTATTGATACATACCTAATATACTATTCTCATCTAACTTGTGTTTATTTCAGGTGATGTTTACAACGTTGGGATGTCAGTAGTGAAAGGCTCTCTACGCCATGTTGTTGTGAAATTCCCCTTTACTGAAAAAGGTAAATCTTACAACTTGAAGTTATATGAAGGGTGTAAATCTTTCGCCATACCGTTTGCCGTAATTTGAATGTGAACTTGTTGCAGGCGATATGTTTGAGAAGGCTCATATTGTGGGCAGTTTGAAGCCGCGCTGGCCGTTACATCCTGCATACATGCACACATTTGGTAAGTATTTTTAAATACATTCCGAATCAGAAGTTTATCACATTTATTACAATTTAAAAATGGTTTACTTTTTATCGGTGCTAATCATAATTTTTCATTGTTATTTACAATGAAAAATTATGATTAGCACCGCTATTTTTATAGCTGGAAAAAGAAAAGTTACTAGTCTTTAGTTATAAAACAAACTTAGTAAATATTATTGATAGACAAAATATTTTTTTTTATATAGGTACCGTGGATGTGGTAGTGTTGGACACTGACCCAGTTATGGACACTTGAAACTTTAATGTCATAAAATAGTGATTTGGATAGCTTAATTAAATTGGTGGTCCCACAGGACTTAAAGCTGATACTTCAAACTATCATAATCATAAACGACACACGGTACCGGCTTTTTCAATAAAATATAAAAAAAAAAAAACTAAACTAAGCGGTGATTTTTCAAATTTTTCGTGTTGCCCTAAGCAAATCGTTAAGGGAGTGAGTGTACATTTTTATTTATAAACCGTTTTTCCTGAGGGCTATAAACTTTTGCTATGATTACATGGACATAATTTGAAACGGAGTAAATCATTGTGAAGAAAAAAGACCACTTGTAGTTTATAAAACCAGTTTAGAGAGGGTGTCCATCACTGGTTCGTATTTATGTAGCAAAATGTATGATGGACACGTGTCCAAACTTACGTTTTTGAGTCAATATTGAGTTTTTAAATTGTATTGGCTCTATTTTTCCTGCTGATATCGGGTGTCTTTATAGATCTTCAAAAAATGACCTTGAAAAATGATTTTCGTTTTGTATGGATAACGGGTTGAAAAAAGGATATTATTTTATAAACCGATAACGCAATAATAATAATAATTTCGATTCTTTATTGACATACAACTTGGTCCATGGTCATCATCATCATCATCATCATCAACTTATATCACTCCACTGCTTGCGAGACGTAGGTATCTTCCAAGATGCGCCACTGAGCCCAGTCTTCGGCTCTTCTCATCCAGTGTTTGCCAGCTAAATTTCACAGATCATCGCCCCACCTTGTGCCGGAGGCGGTCCTACACTATGCTTGCCAAAACGCTGTCTCCACCCAAGTATTTGTTTGCTCCAACGATTGTCGGTTCTATGGCAAACATGGCTTCCCACTACTGCTATTTCAGTTTGCTAATCCTCTGAGCTATGCCGGCCACCTTAGTTCTTTGTCAGATACTCTCATTTCTGATTATATCCTTTAAAGAAACTGCGAGCGTAGCTCTCTCCCTAGATCGCTGCACGACTTTCAGCTTGTGGACCGACCCTACTGTAAGTGTTCACGTTTCGGCAGCATAGATTATAACAGGTAGAACACATTGGTTGAAGAATTTTGTCTTCAGGCATTGGAAGATGCACGACGAGAGGACTTGACAAAGTTTCCTAATGCGACCCAGCCCAGCTGGATTCTTTGGTTTAGCTCGCTCTTCAAGGTGTATCTACCCAACCGAAGTGTCTGCTCAAGGTAGACATATTCCTGCGAAACTTCGACAGGCTTTCCGTCGATAGCGATCGGCTCTGGGGTAATAAAATCACTACAGTTTTGTTTTATCCAGGTTCATCTCGTCGTGAGGTAGCAGCTCCGCCAATATAACAATGTTATCGGCAAATCGTAAGTGCGAGATATATTTGCCATTGATATTAATGCCTATTTCATTCCAACTCAGCGTCTTAAACATATCTTCCGGTGCGCTTGTAAACAACTTAGAGGATATTACATCCCCTTGTGTTACTCCGCGGTGCAACTGGATACTTTTAAACAGCTGGTTCTGGACTTGAACAGACATAGTGGCGTCATTGTAAAGGAATCTCAGCACTTCGATATATATTATATATTCTTCAGTATATTGCCAATCGATCTGACATCGTAGCAGGGTCTGCAGAACAGCCCCGGTTTTGACAGAGTCAAAGGCTTTCGCATAGTCCACAAATGCGAGGCATAAGGGTTGGTTATATTCTATAAATTTTTGTATAATCTGGCGCCTTATGTGGATGTATTTGTGGTCTATGGTACTAAATCCTCTTGGAAATCCAGCCTGCTCTGGTGTTCGAAATTCGTCAAGTCTCTCGAGAACAGTTTGTAGACATGGCTCAAGAGTGAGATCAGTCTATAGCTTTTAAGGAGAGCTTAGAACGGACTTGAAGACACGTTGGACTTCCTTCAGGATAAGAGGGCCTCCTGTTTTTAGGAGTTCCGAAGTGATACCCTAGGGGCTTTTCCATTTTTCAACTTTCTCAAGGCCATTTCTATCTCGTCCAGGCTGATCGCAGGAAGATCTCTTGTGTAGTGGCGGGTGGTTCTTGCATCCTCATTACTGGATTCGGGACAAGACATCTGCGAGACGTGTACGCCTCGCAGATGTCGTGTCCCGAATATTTCTATGGCCGGTTGTAACCGCCCATAGAAATCTTCGATCTCAGTTAAGATCTCCAGCATATCACCCCTCGATGAAGTTCAAGCTCCAGTTCAACTTATCTTAAAGCTTCGACATAAAGCAAATAAAACTGGAATTTATACCTGAGATCCATTCAGCTCTTACGCTGTAGCTTACGCTGGTAAATTGGAAATTTTAGAACTGAATAAGCTATAATTCATCAGAAAAGGGTCTTTGGATTTCAAGATGTACGACAGAGTATTATAATGTACGTGTCCATCATTGGGTGTCCATTACTGCACAAGTGTCCAAGACCGGTGTTTCTTTACTGGTGCATGGGTGTCCATCACTGCGGCATTTGTAGATTTCGTAGGTATTTTACTAAAACTGAATTTGACAAGACGCGCAACATGTTTATTCTGTTAAAATATATCCATTACATAAAGCAAGTATTCAGCTATTCCCATTTCGAAGCTCAACATTGTAAGTTTTAAAATGAATTAATTATAGCCAAAACCAGCTGATTAAATCCTTAAGGTGTCCATAATGGGGACATTCACGGTACTTACGTCGTACTATTTTTTCTTCAATAACAGGCGTGACTGAGAACTACTTTGTGATAGTGGAGCAGCCTCTCACGGTGTCGCTGATGGGCGTCCTTCACAATCAACTGTCTAATGAGCCGTTGGCGAGCAGTCTCATCTGGTATCCTAAGCATGAGGTAAACATCTGCATCGTCGTAACCAACTGCCAATGCATCTGCATCGTCGTAACCAACTGCCAATGCATCTGCATCGTCGTAACCAACTGCCAATGCATCTGTATCGTCGTAACCAACTGCCAATGCATCTGCGTTGGCATCTTTTCTTAGTTTACAAAAAAATAAACGTATTTTGGTAGCAGCTGCTCCTTATTTTACAGTTATTATTATTATTATTGTGAGGCTTCTGTTCATCTTTGGAAACTTCCTTCCAGACCCACATAGTCCTAATCAGCAGGAAAGACGGCAAAGAGTATAAGCGGTACCGCACGTCTACTCTCTTCTTCCTGCACATCATCAATAGCTTCGAACAGGATGGACAGGTGCTGGTCGACCTCTGCTGTTACAAGGACGCTAAGGCTTTGGACGCCATGTATGTTAAAGCTATTGAGGTGAGACTCTTTTTAGAGACAATCTAGATTGGTCAAGTACATTGGCGAGTAACAAGTAACAGGTAGGTACAGTGGTGAGCCTGCAAACCAAATTTACTCGCTACTCTCTGATCGTTTAACACCACTGTACTTGTCTACTGCGCTAAACACTTGACCAAGGTAAATCGACCTGAAAAAGTGATTTTAGTTTTTCAAATATTTGATTATGTAGAAGACAAACACGGTTAGAACAAGCTATCTCTAACACTTTCAATAAAAAAGTGTTAAAATAATACATAGAAACCTTATGACGCGACGACGATTTAAAGTAATCAGTGAGATTTTATTGAATAAAAGGATTTTGACAAGCATCAAGCCGTTCACATTAGATGGACTTGGATGCGGCAATTGCAATCGATTAGGTATGTTACTCCGTCCGGCTGCAGCGGCTCGCCGCCGCTGCAGCCGGACGGCGAGCCTGGCGATGCCTTGTCTCCGACAATTACTGTAATTTTTAAACAATTTGTCCCTAGTCATTTTAACACCTAGGTAGTACTAGGTACCTAATGTTACAAAGTTATGACTATTTTCAGACGATGCAAAGTAATGCAGACTACGCGGAATGGTTCCGTGGTAAGCCGAAGAGATTGGCTCTACCACTCGCCGCTCCCAAACTGACCAGAGTTGAGCCGAGACTGCTGGTAGACCTAGGCTGTGAAACTCCTAGGATACACTATGATTTACATAACGGTGAGATATTTACATATTATTTTACATCAGTCAGATTCCGCTTTCGCCGGATCTTAAATTTCTTAAATGTCTCGACGAAAGATTTACGCTTATTTCATGCAATGCAATCCAATGCATTTAATAATACTAATGTTTAAACAAATGTTTAGTGTAGGCCTTGTAAAATCTACGTAACTAAACTAGCAGTAGAGCTTAATTTTTTTACTCTATTGTCTTAATATAGAGCTGTAGTCTAAATAATCATCATCAATCAATATATATATATATATAAAACTCTTTTGAAACTGACTGAGAATCAACGCACAGCACAAACTATAAGTCCTAGAGGTATGAAATTTGGAGGGTAGTATCCTTATATAGTGTAGGCGTGCACTAAGAAAGGAATTTTGAAACGTCACACTCTAAAGGGTAGTACGCGAGCAACGCCGCGGGCGCCGGCTAGTATTTTTACAAACTGTTTCATTTTTGCAGGCCGTCCATACAGATATTTCTACGCCATGAGCTCAGATGTGGACTCTGATAACCCCGGAACAGTAAGTACCTTACCTATGTACCTTTACCCAAAGCAAAGCTTGGATATTTTGTATTAACTTTTTCGGTGTTTATCCTTCGGAGATTCCCTTTTACTAAATGTCCTAGAATTAAAATACTAGGTATTTTATTTTAATTTAACCTTACAATTTTTATTTAAATAAAGACACCTAAAATTATACTGTTACTAGGTAAGCCATTTTTAAATTAGGTACATAAATCTTCCGTTATGTATTGCGTCAAAATTAAAACTTTGGTATGTACCTACCAACCAGCTTTCTCTAACTGGACCTAACTGGATGACTAAAGCCAGAAATAGAAAATTATGGAGTGAAATGGGGGAGGCCTACGCCAAGGAGGCGACTACTGAATAGAGCATTTATTAGAATAATTACCGCTATAGTTTTATAAGTTAAAGTTTTAAAGTTACTAGAAAAGACATAAGTTGTAAAGTTAAGGTTAAGTTAAGGTTTCGGTAGAAATAAAGGCTTATTTTATTTTTTATTATTTATTTTATTAGGTACCAACCTTGCAAGCAGGTAAAGTACCTACTTACTTATGTACTTTGTGCTATAGGTAATACCTTTTCTAGATCAATCCACAAATCAATTACCGCCTGTGCCTAAACTGCGAAAAAAACGTTTATTCCGTCTATTAATTTATTTATCCAAAATAATTAGACAGACAAGTAAAATTGTGTTTCTTTTAGATAATCAAAGTCGATACGCACACTGGAGAGACGAAAACATGGTGCAATGTGAACTGCTATCCTAGTGAAGCTATTTTTGTGCCAACGCCTAACGCAAAGGTAAACATTTTATTCATTATTCCGCTATAAGTAGAATTATTTACATAATTTTACTTGGTACCTACTTAAATAAATTACTTACGCCCAAATACCAAAACGCTACTACAATTAATTTCATAATATCTCTTACGGGTAAGGTAAAAAAGAGGCAGGGCAATTTTAAGAGGAGTTTCAATTTTGAGTAACGTTTCAGTATTCAGGCGGAAACTTCTATAATATTTAGTGAATCATCAGGAAAATGTAAACGTCTGGAAAATTATAAGTCATAGCTTTAAATACCATAATTTTCCTTGTAACTTATGATTACCCGCTAAGTGTCGCTAATTGGTATCATTTTTGTTGCATTATTATAACTATTAAAACAACTACGTTGGTAAAACCTTGAGGAAACCTTACTAACCTAGGTAATTAAATATAATATTTATCTGGTCTCATTCATGTTCCAGAAAATTAGCTTAGTGTTGTAATAAGTACCGACCTAAGCCTCGGAAAGGAGATGCTTGTAGGAAGCTAGGTATGGTGAAAACTGGCAGGTTTCGACCTATTAGTCTTCGGTGACAATGCAATAAAATGAGCCGATCTGATGATGGAGTCGGAAGGTGGCCATGGGAACTCTGTTATAAAACGATGCAACCTCATTGGGTTGAGGCTCGTTTGATTAGTTTTGCCAAGCACTATGGTCCTAGATTATATCCAGGGTCTGATAATGAAGCTTTTTAAACATAATATTTAAAAAAATCACTTCCACGTGGGTAAGAAATTGTTGCGACCATAAAACAGTCGTCTGGGTGGAGCCCTATAATACTCAAATCTTTGTTTACAGAACAGAGGTCAGCTTTCACAGGTACGTTGATACTAAGTAATCTCTTGTTTTTTAGGAAGAAGACGATGGAGTATTGCTAAGTGCCCTCGTGTGGGGCGGTTTCAGGGACTGCGAGGTCACTCTCTTGGTACTCGATGCTAGATCTATGAAGGAAGTCGGACGCGCTCATTTCCACACCAAGTCACCGGCGCCTAAATGCTTACACGGGTGGTACTTACCAGAACATGTCTAAGGCATCGTCTACCCTAGCTTCTTAGGGTATGCTCTTCATGTTTTCTGAGCAGAGAATGCTGATATTAACTGCTCTTGGTCGTCCATTTTGGAGAGAATTAAATGGAAACTACTTCCTAACTCCCGACTAAAAGAATGGTATTAGGTACAACTAAAGTTTCAGCTTATTGGGGATTTATTTGTGTGAGGTTTTGCGTGTTGTGAGAAGATTTACGCTGTTGTTGTGCGTTTGTCTGTGCTCTCGTAGCTCTGAAGGTAGGGCTTCGATTTGAATGCGGTTTTTATTGTAAGAAAGGTGATTTATCTGGTTTAACCATGTTTGGTGACAATTGGTGGAGCCGTTTACAAGTTTTGAGGGATATTCATTAGCTCTGTAAACCAGTTTTGAGGCATCTCAGGCATAATTGCGGTTCGAAACACTAGTTTATCACAAAGTATTGAGATTTGATGAACTGGAGTCCATACTCCAAGGTCTGATGATGACCAATGACGATGAGGATCTAAGAAAATATTCATTGTCGGGAGTTTTTAAATTTTTGTTAAATTAACTTAGTGACATAGGAGTTAGGTATTAGGAAATCAGTGATTTTTTTATAATTTTCTTACAAAACTAAATAAGATACCGATTTCTCTCCATATTTTAATTAAAATTGCGTGATTTCAAGCACCAAGAAGACAGTAACTACCAATACAATATCTATTAAAAACTAACAGTTATACTTAAATGTTAAGATTAATGTTCAATTAACAAAATAAGCATACGGTAAGTATTTAGATACTTCCGTAGATTAGTGAGTAGGAAAAATGTTTTAATCTAATTAATTTTATTCGTAAAAGTTAATTACTTATTTAATTACAATAAATGTGGAGCACAAAATAATGATGACTTTATAACTTCCTTTTCCTTTATTCACAACATAGAGGATTTATTTATGTACCTAGGTACGTTACGCCAACGGCATATTTAAATATGACAAAAAGTTATAGCATTCTAGGCCGCGGCTGGTGTGATAATTAAGACACGATGTCGCTTTGCCAGTATATTTATAGTAATAATATTAATAAATATTCACGGACACTTAACACAACGCTGATTTAAATGTATACATTTGCATTTAGCTGTTCGATCCCAACTTGTTTTACAGAATGGTCCCACAACTCTTTCCCTTTACTATTACTCATCGCCTTCCATAGCATGAACCGGCTGGAACAGTCGACATAGTATTTACCAGAAACCTTTCCACATTTCTCGGCGACAGCGAGGTGGATCACAGTCTGTGCGCCGTCTTTTGCTGTTCGGCTGTACATGAGGGACCAGCACCAAAACAAGAACCGTAGCACGTGCGGAATGTACGTGGATATACCAGTCATTATCACCCCAGGGTGCACTGCGTTTGCTACCACCCCAGATCCTTGCAATCTCTTCGAAAGCTCTACTGAAAATACCAGCGTGCAGAACTTGCTGTTGCAATAAGCAAAAGTATTGTTGTTTTTAAATCCCCTCTCGTTTATTGATTCCGGGTTGAAGTGACCGAAGTAATGCAAAATGGAGCTTAGGTTTATTATCCTGCTGGGTTGCGATTTCTTCAGCAGTGGTAGCAGGAGCTGTGTGAGTAGAAAGTGTCCGTAGTAGTTTACCTGCATCGGCTGTATGATACCATCTTCAGTATACGAGTCCGCGAATCCGTATATTCCGGCGTTATTGATCAGAACGTCGAGTTTACTTTCAGTCTCAATTATATTCGCCGCAAATTGTCGCACCGACTTGAATGAAGACAAGTCTAGGTGTTGGTAAACGACGTTATTATTTTCGGTTTCTTTTATGATGGTGTCCTGGGCAGCGGTGCCCCGGCTGGTGTCTCGGCAGGCGAGGATCACGCGAGCTCCTCGTCTCGCCAGCTCTTTGGCGGTGTAGAAACCAATACCAGCGTTAGCTCCGGTCACTATCACCACTTTGCCTTTCATAGACACTTTGCATTTGCATTGTCTAACACTTAACTTTAAATACAAGGAGAAGGAAATATATAATACAAGTAATACTACTAAAACTATTATGATAAGAAGTGTCATAATGGAGCGGCTCTCTCAAGCAATACAAAAATCACACTGGCTACAGATCTGCTTCTGTATTTAAGTAGGTACGTACCTACGTGCGCGGACAAGTGTGACGTGTAAAACTTGTCAAAGATTAAAATTAATATGGAAATTATGTAAAAACTGTTAATAATAATAAAATACCTTCGAGGTTTACTGGTTTTGATTTGGAATCGTAGAAATATCCAATCATAAAATATTTTATAATAATTTTCTAAAAATAAAATAACAATAGGTAAAACCCTTGTACACCCAGCAGGTGTAGCATATAGATAGGTAGGGGATCGTGCACAGATGAACTAGGCACCTGTTCGGTTTCAATTCACTGTTTAAAAAAAAATACAGTTCAAAAACTAAAACCCGACTTCTGAAAATCACGCTCTTAAATGTATGGAACAAGAAAATATTCTCACCTGAAATTGTTATCGCGTACAACGAGATATGTCAAAGTTTTGGAGTTATGAGGGAACAGATGAACATAAGTACTTTCATATCGGTCAAAATCGTATACCCTCCTTTTTGCTTCGCCGTAGTCGGGTAAAAAGTAACGTAAAACTATAGGCCATGTACGCGTAGGGACACGGTATATAGTAGTTCGCCCCGAACTGAGATCTTGTGGTCGGTCAAGAGGTTGTAAAGATATGAGATAAGCTGTTGTAAAAACTATTTCACTTAGAATAAAAATAGGACCGGTTTTGGAATGTCTAAGCAAAGCCCTATCATGACACCCCACTTGATATTTTGGTACGACTTTATTTTTTTTTTACTTCCTTAGGAACCTCGTAAATTTCCAACACCTTGACCGATTTACTTTATTTTTGTATTATCCGTATACCTACCAAATTCTGTGAAGATCGGATAAGCGGTTCAAAAGATCTCGACGAACAAACATACAGAGCATTTTTGCCCAAGTTGTCACTAGGATCTTTGTTCGCTTCGCTCACTCGATCAATTAATCTTTTCGTATTGGTAGTAGGTAGGCATGGGCTCTCTTTACAAGACAAACAATGTGATGAATACACTACTAATATTAAGTGAACAAACAACGCACCTACTCTATGTTTGTAGCTCACACACTTTGCCCAGTGTCGCGCGCGAATACTGTTCTTTTTCACAAAATTAATGAAAGCTTACTTAATTGTGTAAAAATGTTTGAATCTACTGAAAATGACTTGCTTCGTTGGTCGGAGTTCAACGAAAAAATACTAACTGAAGAGTCTGCATGGGTCAAAATAATTTACGGGGTCGCAATATCAGCAATATTCGTGATCGGCATGATCGGAAACTTGTTAACATGCATCGTCATCTACACCGATCGGAGCATGCATACGGCCACCAACTACTACCTGTTTAACCTGGCCGTATCGGACATGATCGTCACATTAGCCATTTTAATAGAAATTAAAGAGCATTTCATGTCAGACAAGTTTTTCCACTACGATTACGATGAGTTGACGTGCAAAGTGCACTTTTTTTTGGTCGTTACACTTTGGAATTTTGGTATTTTGGTGATGACCGCTTTAGCGGTGGAGCGATACATAGCTATATGCTACCCGTTGGTGCTGAAGTCTTCACCGGTTTGGCGAAGGGTGGGTAAGGTTATCGGGATCATTTGGATCGTGGCGATCGCAGAATCTCTGCCCGAGCTGTGGACAGTGGGCTTAACGACCACTTCGAAGGCCAACATCTGCTTCATTCTGCCGACGTACCGAGCGCGGATAGTGAACGGCGTGCTGGCACTGTTTACGTTCATTCTACCGCTGGGGACCATGGTGTTCGTATACACTATGATAGTCTACAAGATGAACACGATGCAACAAGAGAGCAGTGGTAGAGACAAAGTTTTCAACCACCGGGATAACAGAAGTAAAGTGAACAAACTTATTGGTAAGGATTCAATTCTACCTTCTTAAACCTGTTCACTACCAGTAGGTAGTGAGTAAGGTGAAGCACATACAGTAGAGAATCAAGGTCATAAGTTCAATTTTATTGTTCAGTAGCATTGACGCTGTCTTTCCTGGTGTGCTGGGTTCCATTCTTCAGTGTGCGGCTTCTCATATTCGCCTTGGATCTAAAGCAACTCATAAACTTGGATAAGGTGAGTTTAGTTTTGCTGCCACAAATTTTTAAAACGTGATAGAAACAAAACCGTGGTTTTTATTAATTTAAAAAAAAAAGTTATACCTAAGTATAAGCACAGTACCTACTTACCTAAAACCCAAATTGCAAAATTGCAACCTACGAACCCCAGAATAAAATATACAGAGAGGCATTAATAGCACACCACGGACGACCACGGTTTAAAAATACCTAAAAAATTCCGCTGGACCACTATTTTGTAAAATGCACTGTTGGAAAGGAAAATTCTAGGCGCTTCAAATACAATAATAATACATATTTTTGATTAAAAATCATCACACCTTAAAATAAAATCTCCTACCACCACTTAGTTTCAGTACTGTCGAAAAGAAAAGTGCTAGGATGAGTAGGTAGGTACTAGGATAGTAGAATAAAGTAAGAGGTGGTGGTAAATCCTAGTACAGTGAACTAACAATAAAATTATTATGTCTATTGCATATCTGTTACAGTGGTGGAGCGCCTTGTACAAATATTCTGCAATCAACTGCTGGTTCAGTGCTGTGCTCAACCCGCTGCTTTTCAGCCTCATGTCCACTAAGTTTCGGAAAGCACTCAAGGTAGGGTAACCTATTTCCATGTTTTATGCGGTACATTAGGGACTAGCGTTATCTCAAGTTTTAGCGGTAGCACCCTTAATTTAAGAGTGAGAGAAAAATGATTTCGTAGATCAGTCGCTGAAATTACCTACGTCTATTTCAAGTCTAGCGGCGCTCTCGTATTTTATGTTTGTTTTTTGAAGTGTGCTCGTATTAGACTTCCGTACATAAATAATGAATCTTTGATGAGGGCGTCACTGGACCATGAGGTGGTCCTTCACCACCTTTATTTAGGCATCCGTATAAGTTACTCCCTGGGCCTAGCCACCCGTGCGTGTAGAAACGAAGTAAAAACAGTGATTATTTTTATGCGACGCAATAGTTTTTGTTACAGACGCTCTGGAACAGACTAACTAAACGACAACATCACGACGACGCCTACAGACCAGCAATGGTACGAAGAATGGTACAAGTTTAAATTGACTGCTTATATACTTGTTTTGTAAAATAATTGATTGAAAGAGATTCAAACCTACGACTGCCGCTCATCGTTGGTTTCAGTTCTCGCTCTGCCGATAACTTAAAAGATATATTATCAGGCTACTAAGTTATTTGTTGACTTGCCTTATATGGTTAGTAAGAGGGAATTTTTAATACGTACTTTCAGCAGCAAGATTTGTTTTAAGATACCAGATACCAAAGAGATAAGATTAACAAAACGAACCAATATTTGGATCAAATATTTGCAAATAAACGCATTTGTAGTTGTACCTACTGTAGCACAGTATGCGTTTGCTATCTGTAATTTATTGCTAAGTAAAAATTAAATAAGCTCTCACTCCTGTAATCAACAGGAACTGCAAACATCTTGTTGTACACACTCAAGTTTCTTTGAGGAAGACAGAAGCACTTTTCTAAGTTCGATTGCAATTTTGAGTTGTGATTATTTTTGATTCGGTAGGTACCTACCTACGTACCTAGGCACTTTATCACACACCGCAATAAAATTATAACTTAAAATTAGTCAAGTTACAGATTGTTATATAGGTAAATAGCAAATAAGTAGTAAAAGGCCAATAAAGGTTATGTAGTCTGCGTGTTTTATATTTTCAATACATGTTATAAATGTTTAGCTTTTTTATTTGTTCCTCTTCCGAAACCGCACGTACATCGGATCCCTTGTCCTCAGCACTATATCGCAAGAGAACACCACGTCTTCGGGTCGAGTCACCGGCTCCAAGCGGTACTTGCGCAGCAGACCTGACATCACTGTTTTCATTTCTAGGATCGCGAACTTTTGACCTGGTGAAAATGACAGTAAACTAAAATAAAATATTACCAGATCGTTAGCAGTAGTAGGTCTCTTTGTGAAGGGTACCTACATTTCTGACGCCAAACAGTGATGCTCGTATTGCTGTCCCGGTGCTATTACTGGCTCCAGACATTTTACACCTTTCTTTATGTCTCGGAGGGATGGGCAGGGCATTGCTGTATATGCAATGCCTCACAGAGAACGTGTTTTTAGAGCATGCAAGCAAGTAGTAATCACAGGGAGTAGGCCACTTTTCCGGAATGGTGTTCACCAGCTGTCGCGGTGGATGTTTTGCTTTGAAGGTTGAATGGGCACACTATACTTTTCATGTTTAAGAATGACCGACGCATTGCGATCTTAGGTACTACCTATCACGGTGGACGCACTCTGTAAGGTAATGCAATTATATACTATAGGTAAGTTAGGTTAGGTTCCGTCACTTTTTGATCATACCTACCTAATATTAATAAATTAAAACATCTACAAAGTTGCATGATTTACATCTTTGTTTACATACCTACCTAGTTATAAGATAAACTGCAAGATAAGTTAACAAACCTATGCAATTCCTTGGTCCAGCACTGAAGGGAATGTACGCGTAAGGATGCCTCTTAGCAACGTTTTCTGGCAGGAACCGCTCTGGGATGAACCTCTCAGGGTCAGGGTACAAATCTTCTCGTCTGTGCACGTCGTAAATGTGGACATTGCACACCGAGCCTGGTGGAATCTTGTAACCACCTGAAGTAAATATAGAGATTCAAGAGTTTTTTTATAAGTATAAAAGAAACCAAAGTTGACTCACTGACAAACAATGCACAGTCGTACAGTCCTGAGAAGTAGGTCTACTAGTAAAGGATATTCATACATTTGCAACCAAGTACTACATTGAAAATAGGTGAATTGGCTGTGGCTCTGTGGACTCGTGTTGGCTCCGGGTTCTGACACAAATACATGCAGATGGAGCTCAAAAAACGGGTTACTCCCACGAACAACGCCATAAAGTTTTCACTTACTTAGTACGACTTCTTCAGTGATGTGTCGGGCTATGAAAGGCACGCTAGGGTAGAGTCTCAGGGACTCCTTGATGGAGCACTCGAGGTACTTCATATCTGCCAGGTCATCCACAGTAGGAGTGCGGTCTGAGTTACCGAAAATGCGCTCCTGTTCTTCGTAAATTAACTCCTAGAAAAAAATACAAGAAAAACTAAGTAAGTAAATACCTAATCAAATGAGCGATCTTCTGATAAGTGAAGCAAAGACTTTTAGTAAAAAGTGTATATTTAGTTATGCATTCTGTGTGTTTATCTAGAATTAGGTATCATTCTACGAGTAATAATATTTTTATCTACACATCCTTGATTTTATAATTTTCTTAAGTGTTTATGTAGATTAAAAAAATATTAGTCACCTGCACTGCAGTCTCATTAGCGATCCTCATTATCATAAAGCAGAGAGCTGTAGCCGTTGTATCGTGACCCTGGAATAAATTTTTTTAAAAGATTTTTTTAATTAGTAGGAAATATATTACAATTAGATTTTTAATATGTACATATTATAGTAGGGCAATAAAATTATTTTAAATTCAAATGATATTTGCAAAAATGTGGTTTTATTTTTGAAGCATGAAGGCACTAGTATCGGTATCTACCTCAAACAAAAAGGTGTCCACTTCTTCCCTAATCCCCTCTTCATCAATCATTCCTTTCTTCTCCTGATCAAGCAACAGATCCAACATGGCTAACCGACTCTTCTTTCCATAAACCTCGTTGTCTACACTCCAGTTTTCCATTTCATTCATTTTCACGTACTCCTTGCGTTCCTGGATTATCTGCGTCGTGAATTTGTGGAGATCGTTCACTGCTATCTTTTGGACGTAAGCAGCTCTTGTCAAGTTGAACATGAAGTCGAGGTAGAGCCATGTTCTTGTAAGCCGGTAAACCACGCATTTCCCGATGACAAAAAGCCCTTGGAAATACTTGAATGTTACTGAAACTATGTCTTCGTCCATTGTGGTACCCATCGATGTTTCTGCAAAATCATAGACGGACTGAGATACTAGGTAGGTACCTATATCTATTGTGTGCCAAGAGGTAGTCATGTGATTACTGATAAATCATTAATTTGGTGGAAATAAACAACAAGAATTTAGAGTAAACAAACAAGTTTGTAATGTGGCGAAATTTAATTTATCTGTAAACATTAGATAAAGAAGAGCGGCAGACCAGTAGGTACCCCCTTACCGCACAGCGAAATGATAGTGGAAATCAAAAACTTTGGAAGCCATTTTTGTAATAAGTCTGTAAAATCTGCAATGTGTATATAACTTATTTAATATGTATCGGGATTTCAGTACCTACCTAGGTGTTAATTGATCGAGTGAGCGAAGCGAACGAGATCTTAGTGACAACTTGGACAAAAATGCTTTGTATGTTTTTTCTATGAGATCTTTTAAACCGCTCATCCGATCTTCATAAAATTTGGTAGATATAAGGATAGTACTCTTAAGTTTTACTGGTTTTTTAAATAAAGTAAATCGGTCAAGGGGTCGTGAAGTTATGAGGGTCCAAAGGGAGTAAAAAAAAAAGGCGTACAATAATATCAAGTGGGGTGTCATATGACAGGGTTTTTTTTAGACATTCCAAAACCGTTTTTATTTTGATTCTAGGTTAAATAGTTTTTGAGTTGTTGTAATAATTATAAAATTGGCAAACCCAGTATAACGTGAGCTACCACTTCTTGGAGTTTCAATGATTTTGTAGTTGAAGTAAGACTGGTACTTAAATAGACGGCGATTTTGAAGCGATTTGCAAAGTTTCTTACAACCATTGGTCAATAAAAATTGTTTGGGTTTTATTAACCTCCGACCATCACGAGATCTCAGTTCGGGGCGAACTACAAGTAAAATATAAATAAATTTTGTTTGTTTGTCCATTACCATAGAGTTTGGTGGTACCTAAGGGTGCAGTTGCAGTCTCTACTCATTGTCTGAGTTAGGTTGTTAGGTCCAGTTGCCCGGACCACGCGCCATCGGATCATGGGTAGGTAAAGCGCGCGCGTCTTCTTAGTGACGTATCTACGTCCAGCAGTGGATTAAAAAAACGTTGATGATAATAAGTCTTACCACACATAATCCTCAGGGTATGCATAGAAACTAACGGCATTAGTTCAGTTCTCTCATTTGCAGTCTCCGCTTGAAGCTGTTTCACGAACTCCTCGGTCTGCTCGATGAACGTCCTGCAAAACTTCCTCAGGATGTTGAAGTGGAACGCAGGTGTCAGGAGTTTCCGTCTGTGGTGCCACTTTTCACCTGGAAGAAAGCTTATGAATGTAGTCCCCAATCATAGATTATGACTGTAGTTCACGCGTAAAAGTAAATCCTTTGAAAGGCGATTGAAGGGTTTACTTAGAATTACCTCGCAACTTCTATTCTAAATAAGAGTTAAGGTAGATTGAGAGGCGATTCTATACCTACTATATGTAAGAAACTCGTTATTATATCCACACTTTGCTAGAATAAATGTGTAGGTATAGTAAAACACAAAAACGGAACATTATTACAACATAGCTAATGTCCTTATGAAATTGTATTATTACATGAGGAGGTCAATAATCGAATGAATCAAAGTACCTAGGTATCTCACTAGTGATCGGTATTGAGGGCGCAATTGGTGTCAATAACGTCAAAACGTTATCTTTGTACATAGGTAGTTGTACATAAGTTTTCCTAAAACCAATAAAATAACAATAAAAATAGATATGTATCATTATTTGAACTCTATAAACAAAACTCTTATTACTATGTTCCAAGGTGAAAAAAAACTACTCCCACAAATGCATAGATAATATGCATGCATGCATGTATGTAGCATAATAATATTTTCTGTGACTTTTCAAAGGTGGTCACTAGAATAACCCGGATAAAACCCGACCTGCTAGTTGAATCATCTGACGACGGGGTAGGCGATGGAACTCCGTAAATAATAAGGGTATTTTGTATTTGTCACGTTACCATTAAATTGACTAATATTGAATGCCATTCGGAAGTACATATAGGCCACCGAACAGCCACAAGAAAAGAAGAAGTACATATAGGTACCTACTCAAAATATCTATACATATGTATATTGTAATATACCTAAGTAGATATTTTGACTCCAATACCACTCTCGCAAACATATGCATACTATGCGTAGGTATAGTTATAACTAAGTAGTTATAGGTAGCAGTTTGGACTCAATGTTATCAATACACTGAATTGCGCATAACAACGGGGTCATAAAACACAGCTTCTAACCTACCACCTCTAGATAATAATGCATACCTTGTATAAATTCGACCGTGTTGTAGACCTTGTATTGTAATGTACATACCTAGTATTAACAATGATCTATTCTATTGAGTACTAACAAACAACTAGTCACTCTAAAAATTTTATTGTTAAGTAGGTACTTAGGTAATTTGAAATTTTTATTTAATATATTTAATGAAAAAGGTTAGGTACCTACTATATTATATTAATATATTGTACCTACCTATACCCACTAAACTATTACATGTAACTTGGTGTTACCAATAATTGTACGTATTGTATTGTAAATTGTTAGCAAAACTTACCATTGTTAATGAGTAATCCTTTGCCGAGCCAAGGTTCCATGAAAGAGTAAGGCATTTGTTTTTCATTGAATTTCACCTGGGACAGCAACACCTGCACAAATAGGTATGTACCTAAAAAAATATGTAACTTTTCTGCTGCTACCTAGCCATAAATTACAGACTCGAGAAAAACATTGGTTCACATAACATAGGTATGTAATGTACCTATTTTACTTACAACGTATAACACAGAATAGTTTTAAAGTGGGTACTTAGGTAACTACAGAGTGTTGTAAATTAATATATTACGCAAGGCGCAAGTTTTACTGGCGCGTGTAGTGTTCCGCGAGTGAAAGAACCTTTGTGACGTATAATCGCGTCGTGCCGCGCTAACTACTAGTGTTTAAGCAGTTAATTGTCCTTTCAGAATATTGTTTTCATATACCGACTTACAGTCTTGGGTTGGATAAAATTATTACTATTCCTCAACTGGAAAGTTGAAGTTTTCTAACTTTTATAGTTCAGCTCTGATGTAGTTTACAGACAGACGCACAGACAGACACCGGAGTGCTCCGTTTTTCCTAACGTGGACCGGAACACTAAAATAAAAAATAATCTTTTTCCTCATGCTTGTAACCGCGCGTAGAAGTTCTACGAGTACTCGTAGCAGTGCTACGGCAGGATGTAACAGTACCTTTTTTTTACGCGTGGAAATACTACAAATAGGTACTTGCACTCTTATTTGTTTTTTTCTTGCTACGGTTTAGTGCAGGGTTGCCATGCTTTTGTTAGTGTTTGTAGTTTTCATTTCTATATTTACCTCAATATCTGCAGGATCGTATACATTAATGGCACGCAAGTGGAACGCATGTAGCTTGCTTAGCTGACCATGATCTCTGTGAATCTTCCTCAAATACTTAAATAACGCATCTGTAAGATAACAATAATTACGTATATTAGTTTGCTTCTTCCTGTTTTGTTCATTTTTAGAGAAGAAATATTTGATCGAGTGAGTGAAGCGAACGGTGACAAGTTGGGCAAAAATGCTTTGTATGTTTGTTCGACGAAATCTTTTGAAGAGCTTATCCGATCTTCACAGAATTTGGTAGGTATATGGATAGTACTCTTAAGTTTTACTGGTTTGAAAAATGAAGTAGATCAGTAAAGGGGTTGTAAAGACATGAGGGTCCAAAGGGAGTAAAAAAAAGTCGTACAAAAATATCAAGTGGGGTGTCATATGATAGGGCTTTGTTTAAACATTCCAAAACCACCAATGTATACTAACCGTCCAATTAGGTGGACAGCGTGGTATGCAGGTTGGGAATGGACGATCAACTTCTATAAATAATACCGTCGACCTAATCTGCCTCTAGCTAGACAGCCCAGTACTCAACCCAACCCAGTTGTCTAGCTTAAACTGCTATAGCAATAATATTTTAAAATTATGGATATCTTACCAGGATGTAGGACCAAGTCGCAGGTGTTTCCTAAAATGGGCAGGGGCTTAGGACCTGGAATTCTGTGCACTAGTCGTCCTTCATATGAAAAACGATAGAACAAACCCATCAGAACTACTATCAAAATAGGGCAAATTATGAAAAACAGTATCATTTTGCAAAGTTGCTGTACTACTGTATCACAAGAGTCGCTCCTCTCTACTGAGCGGAAACCAATGAATCGACACAGTAATAAGGTGCCTATTGATGATAAATTATGACTGACGCATCTATGTATTGATTAGAGAGTAGTTACAGTCAATTCCGTATACTTACCGACTAAAGTTCTAAACAAACTTTTGTATGAAAACAATACAAGTGAAAATAGTTCGCGAAAATTTATTTTACAAGAACCTACCTAATGGTTTTTCAGTCAGTTCAGGTTCAAATCAGTCTTTTGACACCCTGTATACTTCGATGCTAAATATAGATACTAACTTAGACACGGTAGACATTCCTTACAGCATCTTTCTCTAATTATAATTCATTCTGGACTTCTGCTTACTTTTATCAGTCTCTCTATGTTGATTAGTCATTAACCTTGACTTATGAGCCGTGTATTTGTAGGATAAAATGTTTTTATCTGTGAGACACTTAATTATAGGTACCTACATAGTTCACAGTATGTACCTAGTGAGTGGACTCATACAGTCGGAATTTTTCTCTGGATTTAGAAATGTAATTTCTTTGTAAGAAGCCCACTCATTTGCATAGTGGGCTCGTTGGGAATTTTTTTCCCATCTGGCCCATCAGTGGGACCGTAGCAAGCACGCAAGCTCGTATGAGTTAGTGGACAACTCTCTAAATCATGGTCTTGTCTTTCTCGACTGTCATAACACCTTGTAATAATGTGCTGAACTGTCGAAACACAAGTGCTTACATAAATAGCTATTATCGTATTATTTATGAGTTCAATGCATTCAACGAGATATCACGTACTTTGTTCTAAGTTTCTATACAAATTATCGACGCAATACCATCAGCTTGTGGATGCAAACTGCACATTCCTAGGAATGTGTAGGTATATAGAAATAAATGCTTACGTTATTTACATCTGAATGCTTCCGGGCTTCGGAGGGCACGTTAAACTGTCGGTCTAGTAGTCGTTAAGCCATGACGGAGGCCTTAAGGTGGCCTAATTATTTCAGCAATGTTATTTAGTAAATGACGGTAAGTGTCATTTTTAGCGCGGCTTTAAAAATGCTCTATCATGACTACCTGTCATTATCACTTGCATGACAAAGAAAAAGATTACAACTGATTTACTAGCTTTCTTTTAGCTAGGACCAATGTAAATAATAAAAACATGTTTACGGCAGACTGGAACTGTAAATCAATGCAGCATTTCCTTTGAATACTTTACACTGAAAAATAGGTATGACAGTTCAAAACCAAAGGACTGTATAGAATAAAATAACAAATAAATAAAAAAAAAACTATATTTATCACAACTTCCCAGTCTCAATCAAGTCTTTAACTTTAAACTTCTGTATTTTCCCTGAAGTGGTTTTAGGGAACTCTTGGATAACTTTCAGTATTCTTGGTATTTTGTATCGCGCTATATGCCCAGAGCAGTGTTTTGTGACGTCATCGAGTGTCACGCTGGTGGCGCCCTCTCGGAGTCTCAAAACCGCGCATAGTTCTTCACCTAACCTCTCGTCTGATACTCCTACTACCTGTTGAAGAAATTGATACCTAACTCATTCATCATCGCATATTAGTAACAAAAAGTTTAACTATTTCTATTTAAATTATTTTTTCTATGTACCTAAGGTTTGTACATAAAAGGTTAGACTAGAGAAACTATTCCATACCTAATTTTAAGACCGTTTTATGTTACCTAGATCTAGAGAATAAATATCATTTATTAAAAGAATACTACTGGACATAAACTTACAAATCTCGTCCGAGGAAGTACTTGTTTCTGATACCAAGGAATGATGCTCGTATTACCTACTGTGTTCCAGTTTTTAATGATATGGTGCCGGCCACTGCCAGTGCAAATACAAGCACATAAACAAAGTGATGGATGCAGTCCAATACCTCACAGGGCACGTCCTCAGTGGATGTGCTCATTGATTTCTATATTTTATCAGCAATCTAATTCCCATAGTTTGCCTACCAAGCTTTATAATATGATCTGTGCTAAGCTTTGCTTAGTTTGGGACTAGAGGGCGTTGTGTGAAATGCCCAAGAGTATTTATTTAATTACCTGGCTCTCCATAATATCTGGATGCGTGTTCAGTATATCTTCAATTTCTTTAGGCGCGATATTTTCTCCTCCCCTCACGATGATATCCTTCAGTCGACCCACGATGCGACCGTATCCGTCTTCGCTTATCGTGAATTTGTCTCTAAAGACCATAATTGTAAATGGTCTGTTATTTTATCATAACTTCATACTCGTAGACATTTTACTCTAATAGTGATGACGAAAACTCATCATACTTATTAGAGTCGATAATAAAAAACCAATCGAATGTTTTAATTAGGAGAAGCCACTGGCTCCCGAAACACAGTTTATATTAGTTCGGGATCCTATGGATTCAAAAACAAAATAAATAAATTAGTCAAAGTAAATAAATTTTCAATTTTCAGAGTAAAATCTCTGCCGAAGTTGGGAGGATGTCTACCGTGCCTGGATAATGACTTGACTTGACTTATTTATTACAATTTTAACACTTGACATTGGCAAAATTGTCTGTCGAAATGACGGACACAGGCCATTATGGAAGAGAAGAAGAAGAAGAGTCGTGTCATTAATTGATTTTTTTAAGAAGCTAGTAGTTACAGTGGAAATAAAGGGGTCATGTTCTTTATGATTTTACTGAATAAATTAATTGCATTAATATTATAAATGTCAAAGCTAGGTTAATATGTTTGAATATTTGGATGTTTAAATGTTGGAAGTTTGTGTTTCAATCACGCTGCAACTGCTGGTTAGATTTGGATGAAACTTGGAATATATATAATTCGTTACGTACACATAGGCTACTTTTTATCCCGGAAAATTAACAGGATCAAACGGGACGCGGACGAAGTCGCGAGCGGAAGTTAGTATTGAATATTTAGAGCTTACCCAGTGCTAACCCAGCCATTCTTATCAATGGTATCCTTGGTCTTTTGAGGTTCGTCCCAATAGCCGATCATGGTGTTGTATCCACGAGTTAATAGCTCTCCTGGACTGCCGAATGGCACCATCTCACCTTTCTCGTCTACCACCTTTCAAAATGAAAAATCTAATATCATCTGCCTTCCGTGCTGTGGGTCGTGGGTTCGATCCCCACTAAGAACAAACATTTGTGTGTGGCAAACATAGATGTTTGTTCTATGTCTGGGTGTTACTATGTAGAATAATTATGTATTTACAAAAAAAATATATATATAGGTATATATCAGCATTATATTACTCGTACAAATAGAAAAAATACAATCGAAATGAAAAAAGTGAGGTAGTATGAGTTAGTGGCCAACTCTGGTGGAGTTTTTAGGCCGCCTTAAGGCCTCCGTCATGACTTAATGACTTCTAGACCCGCTAAGTAGTGAGGTTTGCATTGCTGTGTTCCGGTTTGAAGGCTGCCGGTTCAAATACATTACGTCTCAGAATGATAGACACAGCACGTCTTCTGTGGACATCAGGGATATCAGAAGACGGTTTCTAATTTATTCTGCGTTTCTATGACGAAAACTATGTCTCGGAATTTTGTCCCCAAGTCTCTTAAGAGGGCTTAGGGAACTTTGTTTTGGCTACAAGCACTGTATGTGTATTGTTAAGATGAGTGCAGATGGTTTACGAACCTTCACTTCGATATGGTCGGTGATGTAGCCAACCGTCTCGGCTACCAGATCGATGCTGTCTCCGGGAAGGGACTGGAACACTCCCGCTGTGGTCTCCGATAGTCCGTACAAAGCCTGCGAATAACATCGCATTGTAACAAACCATCTGATGAAGCCGTGACTGTAGGTTCCCACTAAAAACATTCACAATAAAACATGCACAACTCTGAGAAGATATCGATTTGCGTTTCCACCGCCAAACCATGATAATGTTTGACATTTTGAATATTGTGAAGATTGTTTTAAGGATTTTCTTGATTTTAAAAACAAATCGTTTTGCAAGGGTCGTGTTGTGAAGGTTTTAAGGCTGGAGCAGACACACTGCTTGCGTAATGTAGACGTGCGCGTCATTACTCAAGCAGTGTGTCCTGTCTCATACAGTTTCATACATTACAACTCAGTGGTACGTGTACGTCTACGCTTACGTCTACGTATACGCATCCGGTCTGCTCCAGCCTTTATTGTGAATGTTTTTAGTGGAAACCTACAGTTAGGTAGTCAAAATGAAATAGATTTTTCTAGTTATTTAAACATGTGACATACCCTCACAGAGTGTACGTTCATGTGCTGTTGGATCTGCCTGATGAGTTGTGGACTGCAAGGCGCGCCGGCCGCTAGCGCCACGCGCAGACCTGACGGCATCACGCCTCGCCGTCTCAACTCCGCCACCATGTCCACGTGCATTGTGGGCGTGCCCGTTATTATTGAACATCTGTTGTGATGAATAATTCAATAGTAAGCTTGACTTCTTGTTCTCCTTCTTCTCTTCTTCTAACTTATGAGCTCAGCTCTTGTCGGTGTAATTATGCAGCTCTCGCCATTTGTGCAGCTTCCTTGACGTCCTTATACGACATGGCAGCGATCTTTGCTATAGTATATTATTTAATTTGTGAAGCACTCGGGAGTATGGTACTCTCAAAGTCATTGTCATCATTATCACCCGACTTCACAAACTGCTGGATATAGGCCACTCTTTGTGCCATCCATCACGGTCTTGTACCGTTCTCATCCATTTTTAGTTACTAGCTACTTTGACACATATTTTACACATATTTTATTCAGTAAAATCACAAGGTTCATTTACAAACGTTTTGTAAACTGGGTGATCTACAGTATATAGAGGAGTGCTTTATTTTATAGTAGAGTAGAAGTCTGTTTCCTAGCGCTTTTTTATAAGAATATTTATTGCGTTTTCCGTTTGATGCAGAATAATTATATGGGGTGAACGCGCGACAGAGTTAGAGGCGACTATGAGCTGCCAAGAATAAATAGTTAAACGATTATATAACTTGACGATTTAATAGAATTTGTCAAGATAGTGCACCTAAATTTTGTGTTAGAATAGTATTTTCATATGCTAAAATTTTTTTTTACTTATCTTTTCAGTCAACTTAAAAATATATATGTACCTACTAACTACATTTACTCACTTTTCTGATAGAAGAGAATCAACGTTTGCGTTGACATTATATGTCGGTGCAGCCAAAACCATGCTTGACCCGTGTCTGAGCGCAGACAACGACGTTATTATGGAGCCTAAAGCATGGAAAAGCGGCACCTGAAATAGCCAAAAAAATTTAATTAGACTCATTTTTATTTTCTTATCCAGGGACGTAAGAAACTTCGAATGAAAACAAACGGAGATTTTAAGATACACTTATAACGTGCTGTAATGTGTTGTAAAATTATAAAATGCAATGGTTTAGTACCTATGTAGGTAGGGGCATTACATGAGCCAATCTATAGTAGTAGAGTACAATAGGTAAGTTCGTATGAATTAGTGGCCAAATCTGGTGACGGAGTTTTTAGGCCGCCTTAGGGCCTCCGTTTTGGCGTAAGGGCTCCTAGAGCCGGGAAGTGCTCAGATGTTAATGCTACTAGCGGTCACCCATCCGAATACCGCAGAACCGCGCAAAACGTCGCTTTAACTTGGAATCAGTGAAGATTGACCAAGCAAGCTACGCCACGAGAGATTACAATGATCTGTACTGAGGGAATGTGCAAAATGCGGGTACAACATGACGTATACTGACCTGAACACAAACATTCTGATGTCCCCGGTTCATCTCATTCCGTATGCCGCAGAAGTACGTGTTGTTTACCACTCCGATGTGAGAATCTAACGCTGCCTTGGGTTCTCCTTCGAATTCCACCAACAAAACAATTACCTAAACACTTCTACATACCTACTCCCGGTTTCATATGGTACTATTAGAAACACGAAAGTTTGTAAGGATGTATGTATGTATGTTTTTTGTTTCTCTTTCACGCAAAACTAATGATCCGATTTAGACGAAACATGGAATATATTATTATATTGTCCGTGACCTGGATTAATACATAGGTTACTTTTTATCCCGGAAAATCAACGGGATCCAACGGAACGTAAACGAAGTCGCTAGTAATGACATAAAAATCTTTGTCTTATTGAGCAGGTCAACTGAGAACGTGCCCTGTGAGGTATCGTGCTGCGTTACCTGTGGTTCCAGATGTGAGATGTATAAGACATCCTTCTTCGGGTTTCACTTCGCTCCCGTACTTAGATATCTCACTCCTGTTCCGATAGTCCTTGATCAGGGAGCTGTATTGAAATGTCGCGCTGAAAATTCATACAAGTTATAAGAATCCTACCGTTACTGACATCATCATCATCATCGTTTAGAACCCAACTTCACCCACGGAACCGACAATTTAACGTGCCCTCTGAAGCATGGAAGCGCTCAGATGTAAATACCCATTCAAATAGTGACCGCTCGGTGTAGATTGACTAAGCAAGCTACGCCACGAGCGCTTCACTGAACTGTTCCGTAATAGGTACCTAATGGAAATGTGTGAGTGCATCATAATTTATCTCACAAACGAAGTGCGTGACTGATATCAATTTCAGTTTGTAATTTTATGAACCACGCATTGAAACATAAATCACTGGATCTACTAGTTCGTAAGGAAGGGGAGCTTTTTTATCAAAATGCGGTGATATTCACGGTTTCTTTCATGTTCATTTCTCCAATGAATTATCGTGTTCATTACAATGTCTCTACTTATACTTATGTCAACTAAGTTATTGTTTCTCTGTCAAATACATGATTGGCTCATATCAATACGGGTAGGTACTCTAGGTAAATGACTACATACCCGTCCCGGTTCAACTAATGCTGTTTTGTGAAAATTTTCACGCAATATGATGACTCAGACTCCGTTTGAATTGACATGTTCGCTAAGACAATGCAATGTTATAGGCAGAGGCTACCGCTTTAAATGAGGTGGGTAATACACTTGTTCTATAACGTAGTGCTTATATGCTCAGTACATTATTTATTCTAAACAAAAAAGTAAGTTTATTGTGTACTTACTCTAACTTATTGTTGCCAGCGTTGACCACAGAGGTCAAAGCAGGAAACTCCTTAGACTTAATTTCTCCAGGTTTACAACTATGCAACTCCGGGATAATGTTCTCTAACGTGCTGTAATAGTTTTTCTTTAGCGATTCTCCGATGAACAGACTTTTCAACTGCGTCTTCTTGATACAGAAACTTAACTCATTTTTCTCGTAAGCTGAATTGATTAGCACCTGAAAACTTGTGATAATAAGGCATAGTGCAATCAAATGACATTGGTCAACCACAAACCTATCATATTACTAGGTACCTCTACTACTAGTATAGTATTATATTGGTTATGACGTTAATAGATTAAGTAATAATCATTTCTCATAGCAGAAGCTAACCACACTAGACCTGCCGGTACGACGTATACAGAGTATTTAATTCAGATGCGTCAGGTAGGAGCGATTCTTAACTTTAAGAAATAATCTTAAAATGCTGAAAGGATTTGCGTCACCAATTAAAAAAAAAACATATAACTGCATTTATAATTTTTGTAAAAACTTTATGCAAGCCTAGAAAATCGAACCCGTTCTTTATCCATCACTTACTGATATAAGTCCAGCTCTGGCAGCTGCTACGAGGGCCACAATCCAAGAAACGCTGTTGTGCGACCACAACCCCAACCTGTCTCCCTTCACCAGACCCTGGTCGCGCAGTGCGCAGCCGAGGGAATCCGCCTGTAAAGGCAACAGAGATCATAATGAACACCTAGACATAAAAAATATAGCATAAACAGACACAACGAGTAAGTAGTATAGTACAGTTAGTATCATAAATTGGTTGCTTTTTCAAAGTAGACAAAACTTGGTTGTTTTCTTTTTATAAAAAATACAAAGATAAAAAAAATTATTGCATACAATCTATGATTATATTTCGGAATAGCAACACGTGAAATTTAAATAAATTGAGCTGTAAATAGTATTTAAAAATGTTTCAGTACATTACACTGTAAGTTGGTGTTCCTTTTTTCAAAGTACTTACGTAAATGAAATGACAAAGTCCAACTAGATGAATACTACTAATAAATTATGTAGATATATAGTAAGTACATCCAAATTTATTCAAATACCCAGGTACCTTACAATCTCGATTGTAAAATTCAGGACAATAATCATTATTTTGGTATCTTATCAAGCATGGGTTTGGCGATAAATATTGAACCGGCAGCGGGTTCTTCAAAAGGATTTTGTTTATAATTGTAGAACACATAAATAAACATACCTAAATACTCTAGCAAATGGGATCATTAAAGGTAATCGGGTAATGCATTATTATGCATTGTATACATTGCATAGACTAAACTAACTAAATTAACTTTGCGCAATGCACATTGTGGTAGCATGATCAACCTAGCCAAACAATTGACCTGCCTGAGTGAGTAGCTCCTCATACGTGATGCTCACTCCCTCATGCATTGACTTGACAGCGACCCTGCCGGGGTACTTCTCCGCCGTCTGCGCTATGACGTCACCGAGGGTTGCGATGGTGAGCGGCTCCGAGCCAGGGTTCTGGAGGTAGCTGGCTGACGGTGCCTGGCTGGCCCATCTGAAATTCAGTAATGAACGATCTTAAAACTTGCCCTGTGATATTGAAAGAAATATTTCGTTTGCGTCCTCCATTCATAAATGTAGAGCTAGCGAAAATTTAGTAGAAGTAATAAAAAACTATATAGATTATCATTTATGTAACTTGATAACAAAAAGGATTTGCGAGCGGAAACTAGAAAAAAATATAAGAAAAATGATAGCACAGGCAGCAACCTAAATATGAATAGACATCAGCGTGCGAGTTAGGTAAACCATAAATAAATAATAAGAAAAATTATAGTGAAGATAAAAATAAACAGTCATTTAGCATTATGTGTACAGTAGGTAAGTATAAGTACCATAGTTATTGCCCAATTACATGTACCTACTCCTACATGAAGGTCATAAGACTGATTCAATTCAATGCCATTTTCCCCTATTAGGATAACATGCAAAAAAGTTTCAACTCCAAATATTGTAAGTCAGGTAGGTAGGTAAGTTATGGTGCGAGTTCCTCGAAGTTTTGGCCTCGAAGTTTTCTGGAGTGGTTTTATTGCGCCCTGTATTATAAGATCGTGTTCCAATGTTGAGATCCGAAGTCGAACAAAGGTCAAAGACATTGGGGAATCGCATAACGGAACTAAAATGGAGTAGGGCAGGACACCTGGCAAGACGAGGGGACGACAGGTGGAGTAAGGCGTTAACTGAATGGCGTCCAAAAACCGGTCACAGAAACGTCGGTCGACCAGCAGCGAGATGGGCAGACGATGTTGCGAACATCGCGGGCAGGACGTGGATGAGATCGGCACAGGACCGTGAGGAGTGGCACAAACAAAGGGAGGCCTATACCCAGCAGTGGGTGAAGTCGGGCTGTGGATGATGATGATGATGATGATGTACTATAAGCGTTCAAGGTGATCAACATCGTCTTACCGGCTACTTTTAGATATCTACGAGTAAATAGCCTCATTCAATAAAACCACTTTACAATCATTATGCGTTATCATGTCACTAAAGAGAGACACAAAACTAGATTATGGCGTGCTCTAAGTATAAAAATAAAACACAAACCTTATGCAGCTGACAGGGCACTTTAGTTTCGTCCTACAAATCGTAGCACTTTTACTCAACATCATTGAATATAGTCCATACGTCGGTATCGAGCCACGGCCGGTACCGTAATGGCACACGTCCGTCGACTCGTTATCTGAGTTGTTAGGTATTATTTTAACATGATTGCATATCAGTCAGCAATACATCTCTATGTTTAGCGATCTCTAATTTAACGCGATAATTAAATATAAAAGAGCGGTTTTTTGTTGCAGGGACCGGTGATTGTCCGAGGAACTGCACCGTATTTTTAACCGCCGACCGAAAAACGGAAGGGGGGGGGGTTATAAAATTATCCTCGTTGTGTAACTGTCTGTCTGTTTGCTTGTCTGTGCCTTTGTGGCTGAAAGTAGCTACAAAGGCACATTTGAAAGCGGTTTTTTTGTAAGAAAGGTGATTTATCTGGGATGGTTCTTAGTTATGTTTGGTGAAAATTGGAGGAGCCATTTCCAAGTTATGAGGGTATGCTTCGGCTTTAAAAACCAGTTTTCCGCAATTGCAGTATTTTTCAAAAGATTTAGTTCGTTTACCTTCACAGACTACTTATATTAGTGCCTTTCCCATCTTGCTAGGCCTAGACCGCTTACAGCATTTTTGACTTCAAACGCTAGCGCTGCGCTGTAACATTATGCTACTCCAGTCGAGGGTTTCGTTCGCTGCTCCCAATCCAGTCCTTCAAGCGTCACGGTCAAAGCATAATATTATTTCAGTATCTGATCTTGGTGGTGGTGGTATCGAGGCCGCGACTGCCCGCGCCCCCTCCGGAAGCGGCGTGGAGCGCACGCGACGTCCCCCTGGCGACGAGCCATGCAAATTCTCCGACCTCTCGAGCTCGCCACGATATCATCAGGGTGGGAAATGCGTTCCATGTGTGGTACCTAAACAAGGTCGCAGGGTGAAGGGTCGAAGTACAACTATTAATCTATTTTTTTATGCAAATTTTCCGGACTGCGGGACAATCTGAAGCATGTATTTCCAATTCAATAGATGTTATCATAACAGTCGACCCAAAATGACAATTCTATTACATAATTTGAGTTGATGGCATAGGCAACTACTTCTTTCTCGGTTAGGTGCCTAGCTAGGTCACCGTGACCAGTCTAAGGTATCGGGCCTGAAAAAGCTAGTGTTCCTAGAGAACTGTAGGGTCAAAGGTAACTTTATTCACCTACGATAGCGATTGAGTTTGGGCATAAATATAATAAATCAGTATTTTTAAGCAGAGATATGGGATCGATGATTGCCTGTCCTTTATTTCTCTGATGTGGTAAAATAATATTTAATTGAGTTGACATTTTATTTGGAGCTGACTGTACCAAACTGGTGTTCGTATAGCAGGCTGCAGTGTATAGGTTCAACGATTCGCGGTCCTAGCTACAAGCTACGAATTCCTTGGTAGAGTCAATTGTATCAATAACTTTAATTAATTTTCATGAGTACCCAACTTTCATTAATGAAATGTATGGTGGGGTACGCTAATATTTGCCGCAACCACATGGCCACAGCAAATAAACATGACAGGAGAGGTGTACTTCGATTATTTTATTGAAAGTAGTTACCCATATCGGTAATTCTTATGAATTATAATTACTATATCAGCTCGTAATGTGAACGTTTCTATCCATGTACTTATATAGGCGAAGTGGGAACAAGCATTAAATGTAAGTCTGTGTAAAATTTATAAAAAATCTTCATCTATTGTAATATTGGTGTACCCCCGAATATTCCGTCGAAATTCTAAAAAAGTGAAATAAAATATCCTGGAAATTTACTCGATGACAGCCCCACCAAAAAAATGGGTCAAATGCACGGGACAAGTTGAGACATCGCCCACGAGTTTGTTTGTAAATCCAAGCAGGCTTCGGGCGCGCGTTTATTTACTTGAATCATGCAAGAAGTCGGCTGGAGCGGAGCTACGCAACGTGCCGCAGTCATGCTCCGCCCGCCCAACGAGCAGCACGAGCCATGTACCGCAACCGAGTAGTGCTGTACCGTGACACTGCTATGTGACTATGTCGCAAGCTGCCGGCAAGAAAGGCGGTAAGGGTCCGCCGAAGAAGACCGCGAACACAGACGATGACAAGGCGCCGACAGCGAAGATACCCGAAGATAAGGATGAGACCTCTTCCAACAACGGTGACAAGAAGGAGGTTAAGGAGAATAATGGCGCAGAAGCCGGCGCCGGCGGCGGGCTGGTCAAGCCGCCGAGCGCCGGAGTCAACGTCAGGGAAGTGGCTGGAAGGATCTTGGTGCTGGCGCAAAAAGGGGAGTGGCCCGCCGTGGAGCAGACCCTCAAGGTCTTGGAGAAGCTGGTGTCGGCGGGCGGCGAGGACGCCGTGTCAGTGCCGATGGCCGGCATCCTGGACCCGGTAAGTGTGCTCTGGCGATGCCATCGTGAAGGTTAAACTAGTTGTGGCTAGACAGCAATGGGAGCTGGCGTGGCGCCCGGCCCTCCGCGCATACCTTGAATGCTACACGAATTAACGTGTTTATTTTCTTAGAACCAAGCAACAGGAATGTAGGGATATGAACTTTTAGCCGTTGATATAAGTGTTATGTTTGTGTAACAACATGCTTTTGCATAGTTTGAGCGCAACGAAGTGAAAAGTTTAAACAAAACGTTGGCCTAATCGGTTTAAGTTTCGTAACATGGAAATTGGAAGTTCTGTTCCATGCAAGCAACTTACTTTACGATTTCGTTCGAATCCTATGTTACAAAAAAAAACCAGTGGGTAGTCATTTCTATTTGTCAAGAGTGGAGACATTGCCACTGGTTACAATTGGGAAGTATTTAAAAAACTACTTCCAGTTGTTATCACTGCAGAATCTGGAGATAGAGAAAGTGGTGGCAAGTGGCAACTGGGAAAGACCCCTTTGTTTAGACATTCCACAACCGTTTTTGTTTTTGTTTTGATCTTTTCAATTTATTCAAGAAACATATTGCGTGAACAAATATATTTGTTTTATTACGTTTTTTGTAATAATCCCACTATCCCACTAATACCATCTCACGATCCCACTAATATTATAAATGTCACAACGTTTAGATGTTTGTGTTTCAATCAAGCTGTAACTGCTAGTCCAATTTGGATGAAACTTGGATCAACAGGATTAAATGGGACACAGAGGAAGTCGCGGGCGGAAGCTAGTAGATAATAGTTTGAAGTTACGGATATACCACATTGTTTAATTTTTATCTTTAACTTACAAAAACACATGTGATAGGTGGGTAATAAATAAAATGATCATATACAGGATACTTGAGTATTTGTAAAGTTGTATTAAACGGTAGCTTCTATAATGATGAATCTTATGCCAGTACCAAAGGAAAAAACCCATTGGTCCACGACCGGATTAATACCACGCTAAAAGCTCCGATAACAGGACATATTCGAGTATCTAACCGATTGTGATTTGACAAGGCTAATGGACGATTAACAACCATAACTTTACACTGACTACAAGCTGTTTGCGCAGTGAACGGCATTAAATATGCCATTTTACAGGCCCATCTAAAATCTGTTTTCCTTCCCTGATAGTTTTAGCGGTTCTATAAAGTTGTCACTTTAGTTGCTGATAAAAAAGCTGATGGTAACCAATTTTAGCTAATGAAAGATGTAGCCCGGTCAAAGTAATTTCATAAAATCAGGGTACTATTTAGCTGTGTTTGTTGGTGTCCCAAAATATGGCTACAGCCCTCTACAAACGTGGTACGGTTGCTACGCCTAGGCTGCTACGACTTCGCTGCTACGCCAAAACATTTTATTACTCGTAGTCTCGTGTTAGGTAGTTGTGCCTACGAAACGTACCCATATCTACAGAACTTATTAAGCTGATAACTTTTATTGGAGGACAATTTAAAAATAAATAGGTAGAGTCGTCGCAATTTCACGATGATAGCTTTAAATCACGGGAAAGAAACGAATATTATCACAAAATCTTTCCGAAACAGCATTTGCTCGGTTTTTATTGGTTTGACTATCAATGGATTTATTTAGAGCAATATTTACTGCTCGTTTATACAAGTTGTAACTTTTAGACATGCTTCTTTAATATGCAGACGCTCTAGCGTCTGCATATTAAAGAAGCAGACGCTCTAGTGATGTCTCTGTTCTTCATTGCACCTTAGTAAGATATGTCAATAGACCTAGCGTTGATCATCTCAACGTACGTCTCTGAGTGTGGCAGTTTAGGCTCTTATGCACAAAACAACTCAAACATAGATTTTTCGACACTTCTCAATGAAAGTCTGTAATTGGAAACTATGCTAAAGGTTAAAATGTATCAGCAGATTTACAAAGTAGAATAAATTGTATAGTAAGGTTTTGAAATGTTCCTCATTGAATGCGTCGTGGTAGGAAATGTGTCATTCCTGTAAAATAACCCACCATTGGCAGCCGGTAACAAAAATCCGTCATAAAACAAAAACTATGTAAGAAGTCTGCTGACAAAAAATGTTTCATAAATAAGGGAGTCAGACTGTATGTTCGATATCTTGGCAACGGTCGCGTGCCGGCTGCGTCTCATCTTTCTACCTTTTTACTGCTTATGGGGGAGCATGGATCGATCATGCTACCCATGTATGATTTGTTTTGGTATTTTACCGGCAATATCATGATCTTTTTTATTTCATTTCCAAAGTATGCAGTATAGATTTATTAGAATTATGGATCGAAAGCCTTGGTACTGTTATCTGCTACGCCGCGCGCCGCAGCAGTTGTAGCGACTGCGTAGTCTCCAAAGATCAATGACTTCGATTCTTATACTCGTAATTATGCGATAGAAGTATTTGAAAATATTTGGCTTTTTATTGCAATGAGAATCATAAGTATTTCCCTTATATGTAGCACCATTTTATAAGTTTTCCGAATAGGTAGGTACTTAAAAGATTATATTATTAAACAGAAGACAAGTTTTTTTCAAAAAGTAAAGCCGCTTTTCAACGTCACGGATTTTCTTAAATCGCCATTCAAGAAATTCTATTTTTGGTGGGGTTGCTATTGGTTCGCGCGTGGCATGCTAATGTACAGTTGCGACGCACGCTGGTCAACACATACCGGTATTTCATACTTGTTCGGGAGAGACTCTTGTTGGTTATTCAAAAAAAAGACATCCCTGTAAATTCACTACACTGCATTCGGTCACTTAGTAGGTTGGTCAGTAGCTCTAGTCTAGTAGTTGGCCGAATGTCGAGTTCAATCCCATTTTTGTTTTTACTTAACTTTTTTTTACAAAATGTGCGTAAATAATATCCTGAGTAATAAAACTAGACCGTACGGAATACTAAAAAACATAGAAGTTATTGAAAGAGTTTTGTGGCTCGTGGTACGTAATAGTAGCTTGAAGAAATACATTTCAGCAGGTAGCCCTTCAGGTGGCGTGTGCCAAGTGTGTCAGACGGTCATACTTACAACTGTTATGGTCGATTTGATGTATTTCCCAGTCTTGTAAATGTCGATATGGTTCGCCAGAAATTAGCTCATGCTTTGAACTGCTATACTTTTATGGCCGCCACTGTTGGGTAATTACAAGGTTTATGTTTATGCAGATTACCAAATAGCTACACAACGTATACAAACTTATGAAAGCACTAGCAATAAAAAGTTAGACGTGGTCTGTGTCCAAAGTGTGTTCTTTCCAGTTCTTTATTAGACATCCGTGGATCAAAGGTTATACAATAGCGATGGTAGAGCCCATAATTCAATTACTACAGCAACCCTAAAATAAACAATATGAAAATAAAGGTAAGCAGAAGCTTCCTACACAGCCGTATCCTTCCTCGACAAACTGCTGATGCTTATCTAACAGACAATACGTACACCGACTCCAAAACTGACCATGACTCCCACTAAATTGGCGTCCATTTCCGGCCGGGGTTCCCTACGGCCTACATAATTTTGGGTTTCAATCGAATATGAGCCGCGAAGTGACCGTTTCTGTGTCAAGGGTAGAGGCAAGGAGTTTTGCGTGCTCGGCTGCTTGTTACTCGGTAATCGATGGGAGATTTTCGACCTTGGCTTTACAGCACCATCCTTGAGAATTGCTGACCTGTCTAATGTTCCGAAGGCCAGTGTTGAATGTTTTGGTAGAGATCATTGCAGTAGCATAGCGCCCAGAGCGATTTATGAAGCTTTAGAAAACAGAGCTTTGTAATCAATAGCAAAAATCATATCCTCCTTCAATCGTCACATAGAATAATAGAATGATCACCAATCCAGGGACCAGTGCTGAGTTTATATTTCTTTTTTTTTTAAAGATATTCTAAAATATAACGTTCTGACGCATAATAATAACCAATTTTTTTAGTTTATGTAACCCGATCTGCTTATTTTATTACATAAATGCAACGAAATCAAGACTTATTATTCTGTAATTTCTGTGAAACATTGCAGTGTTCCACGGACGACGCTAGACGATTGCAGGGTAGATAATTATAATACCAAGACGCTACTAGGCATTCTAATTATGCATGCAAAGGGCTTTTCGCTGTTTCTTTAAACTTTAAAGAAACAGCGAAAAGCGAAAAATAGTGTAAAAAGTATTCTTAATATAATATATTAAGAATACTTTTTACACTATTTTACAAACCACATAGGAAATGAAGAGGTATATAGAGGATAATCTTTACCGAGCTATATGGGACTTAATGAAAAATATATTAATAAAGTTTTTTTATCAAGTCTTGAGGGTTCATCGCACATTTCTCGTGAAATTACACTTTGACGTGCACGTAAAAATATAACGCACCGATAAATCAAATTGCTAGATCAATTCTGCGTTACGAGTAATATTATTCTTTTCATTATATGTATCTAAGTACCTAGGTACAAAAATATTAAGTTATTTGTGGAAATATTTACTGTTTCCATTATTATCATTTTGCTTGGATGGTCATCAGTTTTTTTAATCCTGCGTTGGATGATTATGCTATAAGAAAAGTAGTTTTATAAAATGAGGTCCGAAACAGCCACGTTACATACATATAACATTGCACCATTATAACTGAACGTATTCCATGAATATGTATAAACACACAGGAAACTCTAATAAGCTATGTTGTTTTTCAACTAAACTATGGTATTCAGTCGTAAATAACTGCCGTCAAATTACCTACTTGCTTAGATATTTAATTTTGGCGTGTAAATAATTCTGCAGGTAAAATTTTAAGTGCTGTACGTTATTTTGATTTACTGACAGCATGGTGGTATTTTGGCAAAAAAAATATTGCTAATATAATAAAAAGAAACAGAGAATGATAACTAACTCTACCATGATAATTAAGAAGTGAAATACGGCTTGTATGTGCCATGTGCTGAGGTTTTTTACATAATAAGCTAAGTACATTAATCAGTTCTATGAACTGACAAGCTTTTAAAGCTATTTTTTGTGTAGACTTAGATTAACGATGATAAGCTGCATGGTTGGATTATTGCCAACGTTTGTAAAATGCAGTTTGTTTAGGTTTTTATTAAGTCTTGATCGTTCAAGGCGGGATATATATTATGTGGGTCAGAAAATTCTACATAAATGTAAAAACCTTAAAATACAATGAATCCTTTTCATGACTTATAACTTAACTTTTTTCATGGTTCATAGTTTACTACTTATTAAAAGTAGTGGTACTTAAGCATTGCTAATGTGAAAATCTCTCATTGCTACGTAGTATTGTTTTATATATTATGTAAAGACCTAAGTCTTATACCTAAGTCGAGCCTTTTTTTCGTGACGGTTCCGATTTTGTATTCTGCATGTTATTTCTGTTACAAATGTAAAAACCAATAGTACTAGTATAGTATAATATTATCTGTGCCAATAGTAACGAATATTGAAAGGATTCAGACAATCAGTTTATACATAAAGGCACAATACAGCTCGTAAACAATGTAAGAACAGCGTCAAGGCTTAAGTTTCAATTGCAAAAGTTCAGTTCTGAACTCCTTATCTGATGCTTATTTCAACTTCAAGACAAATTATACAATCACCATCATGACAAGGTAGCAGAAAGAACATGAAAGTAAAAAAAATGCAATCATTTTGATTTCGATTTTTCGCGGCGGAATCCAACCTAAATACATAGTTTGTTTTATATAACCAAGTATTTTTATATTCGTTACCAAATGGTAGAGGATGTCGTTGATGTCTTTTGTATGGAATAAGTGGCTATCTGTCTGCCTGCCACACGTGACGAACGAGCGCAGCGTAGGGCGCGACTATTTCCGGAAGTTGAGCTTTTTAAATTTTTGTTTTGTTTTTGACGACTTTCATGATGGTAGTAAAACCTCAGTAGGTACTTGTTCTATGAATTATTCTGTGCTACACGATATTTTTCGATTCTCATCAGTTTCTAGTGATAGTTTTCAGCCCGCATTACATTGTTACCTATATAGTAGTAATCACCTTTCACCAATGCTTTATATTGGATACCTTTTAGTAAATCAAGAAATAATGTTTCTTTCATAAGTAAGTAGGTACACTCTTTGTTTTAAGTTAGTTTTATGTAGCTAAGTAACTCAGAATAGCAGTTGTTGACTTCCATAAGTTTGCACAGAGTGGTATACTTACACCTTTAAAGGTATTACCCAAAAAAATCATGATGCAATTTAAGTTTATTCGGTCAATAGAAGTCCTTCATTCAGCTTAAAAGAACACGCAAGCCGTGACCTTAGTAGCGTAGGTAGGTACTAAGTCGGTACAATCAGCTGATAAAAAAGGAATCTTTTTTCCAAAATTGTCCACAACAAACTAGTGACGCATCGTACATCATCACCACGACATTTTACATTCGTTTGAATTTCATAATGAACGGCCTTGAACCAACTCTGTTCAACGTAACTCTGGGTCCGTGACCTTCACAGTGTCATCGGTCCACAGTAAGAGGTCGTAAGCCAGCAAGATTTTAGTTAGCAGTACGAAGTAAACGTTAAACATGATTACATGACCCATATTCTATACTATTTGTTTTACTTTGGTCTACTGGCGAATAAGCATGCGGGTAAGCGGATATCAAATTATGTTGGTGACTGTACCTACAATTCGGGTGTAAGCTGTACGTTACTCACTGGACTGTGATTAAGTTTAGTCATACCTTGGTCTCGAATTGACGTATTCTATGTGTATTAACTAGTAACAAAGTAACCTCAAAAAAAACCTTGCCAAAAAACCACTAACCCTATCCTATTTTATTGAAAGTTTAGGGTGAGGTGTGTTAAAAGTTCGCAACTACAAGTATATTATAGATGTTGAGCATATTTATACAATCCAGTAACGCTATCCGTCAGTTAAAAAAATATGTCTTTGTTTTTGATTTTTCGAAAGTAGAGACAGATATATCTTAATACCGGATGAATAGCGTAATCATATGATAGTAAAATAGGCGCTAATGCCCGAATACTGAAACATCATTCTTCCAAGACTGAAACGCACATAAAATTGCCCTGCATCTGATTGACTTTACTCATTGGAGAGATGGCAATACTTTAAGCAGTTATATAATCTCAGATAGCGTTTCAGTATTCGGGCGTAGCCTTCCAAATACTCAGTACTTGCCTTACCTAGTAATTCAAGGCTTCAATTCTATTCAGAATCACAGGTACAGTAGTTGGGACCGGACATGACTTGCACTGTTAGCGGCCATCGACGTGTTTGATGAGTATTAATCGACTAAAAGCCTTCGCCGGATATTGCTATGTTCATTGCAGGAAGTCAGCTAAAGCTATTGCAGGAATATAAAAGGAAATTGGAAAGTTATTATGAGTAATCGCGGACTTCGAAGAATTGGTAATTAATTTGCTGTGTGTGGTTTCATTTTTGAGGTACTACAGAAGCTACTTATTCCGCCCGCGACTTCGCGTCATGTTGGATCCCATTGATTTTCCGGGATAAAAAGTAGCCTATGTGTTAATCCAGGTCACGAACAAAATATATCCCAAGTTTCATCCAAATCGGATCAGTAGTTTCTACTTGAAAGAGTAATAAACATCCACACGTCCTTAAAAACTTTCGCGTTTATAATATTAGTAGGATAAGTAGCTTCTAACAAGACTAGCTATGATATTTCATTCAAATAATGAAAGTTGAACACATGAAATAGAGAGATAGATAGAGAGATAGAGAAACATGCTAACAAAAGAAAAATGCTAACAAAAAAGACAAAAACTAGATAGTTTTGATTTCATCTAAATAATATTTCACTAGTGTAGCTAACTTTCCATAAAAAATGCAAATCTACGTAAGCAAAAATAATAACTGTAGTTAAAGGTGCCCCTAATAACCCTACCGTTATTACTACGGCAAGCCCAATACGAATAATCTGGATAAGGTCTAAGGTGCGCCAAATACTGGGAAAGTAAGGAAATGTGATTAATATACGAGCATTCGATGTGATACGAATTCTACGAACTGCAAGTTATCAAAACTACAGTCAAGATCAAAACTTTCATACGCTAGTACTCATGGTTTCCAAATGTACCAAGGTTTTATAGATGACCAGGAATTTTCAATTTGTTCTATCTTTACGTAATTACCTCAACCTCTTCTCAGACAAGTTAGTTATTCTTATGTATAGGAAAGTCAAGGCCAAAAGGGTTCGGAGCTGACTAAGCCGCGAGTTTACTTCACCGTTCTTTATATAATTTGCATTTAGATAAGTAGGTCTATGCGGTTTCTAGATAATAATTCACGTCTAGCGTATGCGTATACAGGGTGCCGCTTTAAGGACGGCATTAAATGAACACAGGGGTAGATTTGATCATTTTTAACCGTATAACTTTGTCAAACTTCGAAAAAGTAATAATAAGTTAATAAGTTTTATATTTTAGCCACAATTTGTGAATAACAGATCATTATATAATCATTATGAGGTCACGCTTAAGAACGCTAATAATTGTCGGGCTGCTTTTTAACCCCTCGCGAGTGTCGTGACAAGTGTGGCTTACAAGCTATAAGCGGTGAGCGTTTTGCTAAATAAAAAACAATTCACAAAGCTACGTCATAACCATAACTCGACATTTTCATCATTTCAAGTTAATAATGGGTAAAAATATTATAATATACAAAGTGTTGAGTTGTGAATATGTAAAAAGTCTTAGAAGTTGATCTAAGAGTGAAATAAACACAGACTAAGGTAGTCCATCACTACGATGGACTTCCCATTACCGGGTAAAGCACTATTGAGAATACTTTTTGTTATGGACTAGAGACTCAAGGATGCAACAAGCAGTTCGACCATCGGTTCAGTGTGGTCACACAGCAATGCGAACATCACTACTAGATAGCAGAAATAATAAGGTTCGGTGGTAGTAAAAGGTGGCTACGAGAGTCTTACTACTCCACACTATCTAAAATACTGGGTCCAAGAATTATAATTGTAAGAATACGTAAGTATTTAAAAACTTATTAGGCTTAACTAGTTTATTCGTTAGGTTTGAAATCGGTTCATAAAAGCTTCAGAAAAAGTTTCATAGCAAACGATAGATTTTTAACCTAGCTACTACAGCGCCTCTAGTGGCCATGCAAAACTTCTTTTTAAACTGTTTTACACTTACGTTTTTTTCTGATGGACCATCCATTGCTTGGTAAGAGCGCTTTTGAACTAGGCTAGGTAAGGTAGGTTGCCTAAGGTTGCATAGATTATGCAGAAACAACATAATGAATAAATCACAATGTTAGACACATAAGCCTTTATTTAGCCCTTGCGTAAAAATATACACGCACATGGCTTATACCATACACCGGCTGAGCTAAGTATTTATCAACACGAAACTTCAGAACAATTTGCAAAGTTTTCGACAACATAACTACTTTCATGAAGAGTTTCAAATGTATTCAAATAATTAGAACCAAATGTAGAGTTAAAAAAATGAAGGCGAAAAAAAAAGGTTTTATTATAAAAACCATCTTTGATACATACCTTATTTTGCTGAATAACGCGGGTTTAAAAAAGCAGATGTTCGTGTTTCAAAATTCTTTGATGAAAACGAGGTTTTATTAAAAAACTAATACTTTGGTTCAAAAAAAGAATGGTTTAGTAAAATAAAAAAAAACAAATGAAAGCATGTGAAACAAATCTAAATTATTTTACCGCCGATTTTGTTCTATTTATTTGTTGCTGTGTTTTTAGGTAAGTATTAGTGCTTTTGTTCAACATTATGTATGACTGCATAAAGTACTCTCAGCGCGACAGATTTATTAGATTGACTAATAAAAAAACCTGAATCACTTTTACAAAAACATTTTGTGTGAATTTCACTGATGTGTCATACTTTATTTGAATGTTTGTTCATAAAGGGCCTTTCACTTCCTGACTTTTTAGTATTTCTCCATGTTTTTACGTCTCATACATCACCTCACCAAGCATGTCCTCTAAGGATGTCCCTTGTGAGGCATCAGACTGCGTCCACCACTCGGAGGCATAAAGGTGTTAGGTCTCATTTTCCTGTAATTGCATCTACCCTTCAAACGGGAACACAGCAATGCGAGTACCACTGCTTAGCGGCAGAAACGGTACAGTAGTACTTCCCCAAAACGAGCTCTTTCACAAATAGCTCTACTACTATTCAGTACAACTACGCTGTACGTTCTACGTTGTAGCTATATGTTATTAACAATGGTGTTTGTTTCAGGCAACAGGCATGACACCATTGATGTACGCTGTGAAGGACAACAGGACCTCCTTCGTGGAGCGACTCATCGAGCTCGGCTCCGACGTCGGCGCCAGGAACAATGTGAGTCACAGTAAGCTCTTTACTTCTCTAACTATACTGGGATAATGTTACGTTAAATTATCGAAGGAAGTTACATAATTTAACCACAATTACAACCCGCCAGGTAGCGGGTATCTTAACATCAAAATTATGTTAAGCTATATGTGGTAAGGCCACTTTCTGATAATATCAATGATCCTACCTATTTGAAATAAATAATATAAATGGCACCTCTTAGCAATACCCAAAGCTCTGTTTAAAAATATGAATAAATCACGCAGAGACATGCATACAATCTTGAGATCTAGTTTGATGTATTGCACATCGCATGTGCAACCAGCCATAGCCTGTTAGCCTTGCATGATATCATATGGCTGTCAGTTATTCAAAACCCATCTGCTTTCAAAGATTTATTCTGGTGGAAATATGTATTTTAAGCCGTACCTATATAAAAGGTATACATACCTACACTAAATTGAATTTATCAAATCAAACATGGAAAATGACGATGAACGATTTTGCGACGATAGGTTTCTAGTAGGTACTTTGTCAACCCGTGCGGTCTGGAATCACTGTTCCTATCTCTGACTGTATTTGAACTGACCACGTGATGTTAAGTATATACAAAGTTGACGCCAAATATTTAATGACGAACATGACCTACTCTCGCAGTGGTCATCAAGTACACGAAGGCCACAAACCCACGTCACAGATGGGATGGCCGATAGCTGCCTTCACCTAAGCTGTGATTTATACTTATGACTTGTAATGGACCCAATTGGGGCATACACCGAAATAGCTTCGTCAGACTATACCTAGGAACTACAGCCAGTCTAATTTAGATGCTCTCAGTAATCACGAAGGTTTGCTGGAAGAAAACTTTTATTAGGGTTAAGCATATCTTTAGTTTTAACTTGTTTGCTCACATTTTTCTGTGTGCAATAAAGAATTTAAGAATTGAAGAAGGTTAAAAAACGCAAATATTTTTTCCTTCATATATGTATAGAAAACTTAAATATTTTATTTTATTATTGTTCGGTCTCAGAAGTGTTTTTTTTTATTTGTTTAAGAACCTTAAACCCTCTCTAAGTATAAAAAAAAGGTTAAACTACTTAGATTGAATCATTGAAGTCAATCATCGTCCTAAATAGCACTCGGCGAATCAGCACTATTCTTCTAACACGCGATATAAGAATTACGCGTCCCATATCACCAAATCCAAAGAGACCACGACGGAATAGTTAACGATACCATTCACAAAGATTTTTAATGCGATTAAATTGAGGTGTTGTCAGAAATCACACCCCACCAAGAGACCCTTTGTTAGTTTAAAGCATGTTTAAAGCAAGTAATGCTGTGTTTCCAAAAATAGTGCTAAGACCACCATCGCAGGCATTTAACAAATTAATAAATAAGTACCAACCAGTAACAAATTATTACCTATATTGTATGACAACTTTGTTCTCTGTTCATACACTTACAGCCACTCTTTCAATAATAATAATGGCATGTTTCACCTTAGCAATTTTAACTCTACTGTATAGAGAAAAACTATTTTGTCAGGGAAGGATTCGATTATTTTCGCCGAAGTTTTAATAACATAGTAATAATATAATTTCTTTGCAATATTTGCATATTTACATCTTAGTTTTCATCAGTATACTTCCTAACTTTATTTTGTAGTTTAATTATTGTTTTCGCTGCAGAAACAGCGATTTAAGAACATTAATAAAACAGTAGTTTCTTGCTTATGTAGAGTAATGAAAGTAGCGAGCAATAATGTCTGAGGAGGCAAGGGGCACGCAAGCCGTCCGAGCTAACATGTGTGGACAGAGTCGTAGCTAGTGTTTCTACCGAGGGTACCAATATTCTCAAGTAGATTAAAAAGACTTTAGTAAAACAACGAAAACGGCGCGTTTTCGACTCAACGGCCAAACACGACACAAATGAATTTTGTGGTAATATAATTTGAGATAGAAACGCTTTAACAGCATATTCAAGCGTAGTCCTGTTATTTTTGTCGATTTTTCTAGCTAATATACATGTTATTGCATGCTCTATAGGCCCCGACACGGTTTAATAGCTCTCGGCGAAAGTGGAGGGGAATAGCTATCTCTTTCGCTGTGGAAAGCACATTTTTTAGATTGCAATGCTTCTGCTTTACCCGATGTTCGCCCCTTAAACTGCAGCCGGCGCTGTATAACTAGGCATATTATTAAAAGACTATTTTTAAGCTCTCGAAGGCATGCGAACAGATTATAGGGCAGTAAAAGACTTGTTTATTCCGTTTTCTTTGTTGTAAAAGCTGTTTGGTTCCTAGATGTAGCACATTAACACTATGTAGGGTAGAGCAAAGAGCACGTACTCGTAATTATGAAATTGTTTTGTATGCGTGATTTTTTGGCCAAAACAAATGCATTTCAGCATTAGACAACGGCCATCAGCCCGAGACTTGTAGTTTGACGAGTAATTGCACTACATGCGGGTCAAATGCAAAATAAACATCTGTTGGCTATCTCAGGTGGTAGAAATGAAAGAGAGTGGACTGTAAAATAGGTGTACTGGTACAAAAAGGTAACAATAGAAAGATGCGTGCTAGTTCGGTGCCGCGATTGTGTTGAGTGGTGTGGCGCGCGGGTCTTGCGCTGACGATGCTCCTTCGTCCCCCGCCGCGAGCCGCGCTCCGCGGTTTGTAAGGTTCGCCGTCCGACTGCAGCGGCGGCGAGCTAGGCGATGCTTTGTCTCCGACATACTCCCCGGGTTGAAGTAGGTAGAAGTAGGTAGGTAGACAGCTGGTTCAACAAGTTGATTCTGGAAGGGGACAAATATTATTGAAGGCCCTTCGAATAATGGCTCCTCCTTTGATCCTCAAGTCAGCTACTCGGGTAACTTGATCCCGAGCTCCTGGGTAAACGGCTACGCAGCGTCCTAAGGCCCAACGTAGTGGGGGTAACGCTTTGTCCCGGATGAGGACTAAGGAACCCAATTTGAGTTCGCTCGATGCAGTGGGCCACTTCGTCTTCTGTTGCAGAGTGGTGACATATTCATTGGAGAATCGAGTCCAAAAATGTTGCTTGACAAACTCAATTCGTTTGTATCTCTCAAGGCTCGTTATTCTCTCTGTCACCTGAGGATGCGGAACAGACACGAGTGGTCGCCCAATAAGGAAGTGAGCGGGTGTAAGGGGTGTGAAATCGGAAGGGTCAGAACTTAAGGCAGTGATGGGACGTGAATTTAATATGGCTTCAATTTGAGTTAGGCAAGTATGCATTTCTTCATACGTGAAATGTGTGAGTTCTAGAAGCCTACGAAGATGATGTTTAGTGGAACGAACGGCGGACTCAGCCATACCATTAAAGTGAGGGGTGTAGCTCGGAATGAAGAGGAAGTCAATACCTTCTTGAGCAACTGCGGAACTTATCTGTGACTGGGTATCTTGTAAAAAGCGATGTAATTCATTACAAGTACCTACAAAATTTGTCCCGTTATCGGAGGTAATACTCTGAGGCTTCCCTCGACGAGCCACAAACCGGTTTAGAGCGGCCATGTATCCCTCTTTGGTCAAGTCTGTAACAAGCTCCAAGTGCACGGCTTTTGTAGCTAGGCAGACAAAAATGCACAAGTAAGATTTCATTAGCTGGCAACCTCGACCTTTACGGTTAGCTATCATAACTGGCCCTGCATAATCCACTGAACAATGTAAAAAAGGGTATTCTAGGGTAGTTCTGGATTCAGGTAACTGACCCATAATAGGCTGAACATTACTGGCTTTGAATCTAAAACATTTTATACAACCTTTTGTTATAGATTTAGATAGGTTTCTTCCTCCTAAAGGCCAATAAGTCTGACGAATGTTGGACAATAATAACTGTGGTCCAGCATGAATAAGTTTTATATGATACATAAGAAATATTATTTTTGTTATATGATGTTTGCTACAAAGCAATATAGGGTGCTTAATGTCGTAGCTATAAGGAGAATTATCAAGTCTGCCACCAACTCTCAAGATATCATTGGGATCAATGAAAGGGGTCAATGATATTAATCGGTTTTTCTTTGGCAAAGAGTTGCCTGATTTTAAGATAAGATATTCATCAGGAAACATTTCCAACTGAGCAGTATGCAAGATAAAATTATACGAATTCTGTAATTCTACACAAGAAAGATGACCAGTATATTTTTTATTATTAGAATTTTTGCAATTGTAAATAAATCTTTGTATATAGGCTATAACTCTTTGTAAATGTGTAAATTTAGAATACTTAGTTATAAGGTTTGTAAATAATACTTTAGAGTCATCGTTCTTGCTTGTATTATTATTTAAAACAAGACATGAATTGAGATCCGGTAGGTCATGTTTCTGGGAATCATTAGGCATTTTAGGCCAACATTGCTCTGACTCGAGCAAGAAGGAAGGACCAGACCACCATAACGAGGCCTCGCTGATAACATCAGCCTTCACCCCGCGAGAAACAAGATCTGCCGGGTTCTCCTTGGACGGTACGTAGCTCCACGTGTGACCGCTGGTGCTTTCCTGAATCTCATTTACACGATTACGTACAAAAGGATTGAGTTGGTTTGAAGGGGTGGACAACCATCCTAAGACGATCGTAGAATCGCACCAGAATCGACACATGTTTATTTTTAATGTAAGTGAACTAAGTACCTTAGTACACAGTCTTGCACCTAATAAGGCCCCGCATAACTCAAGACGAGGGATAGTTGTAGGTTTGATGGGTGCAACTTTATTTTTTGAAATTAAGAGCTGAACATTTACGACCCCCGAGCTACACACAGACCTGACGTAGACGCATGTTCCATACGCACTTTCTGAGGCATCTGTGAATACATGGATTTCGACCTTTACACAAAAGTCATTAAGAACCCACCTAGGAATCCGTAACTCATTAAGACAGGGCAAAGTATCAGCAAATGAAGACCAGAGATCTAAAACCTCTGAAGAAACGTTTTCATCCCAAGAGCATTTATTGACCCACAATCTCTGCATTATTATTTTCGCTTCAACGACGCATGGACCTACAAGTCCTAACGGGTCAAATATCTGACTGATAACAGAGAGAATGTGACGCTTTGTTACCTTTTTATGATGTTCGATGTTGATTGCGAACGATAAGGAATCTGGTTGACAAAGCCAATACAAGCCTAACGTTTTTGAAGATGTGTTTGTGTTATCTGACAGATCTAATATTGTATTCGAGTCTATCTTTACGCCTGAAAACAGTTCATTTAGTATTAATGGGCTGTTAGATTGCCATTTACGTATATTAAATTTAGCTGAATCTAACGTGGTAATAATCCCCTTGCATAATTGAATAGCATCACTTACAGTCGGTGCTCCACTTAAAAGATCATCACAATAAAAGTCGTGTGCAATACTGTATTTAACGCTATCATCATCTACAGCTGACGCCAGGCTGACCAAACATTTAGTAGCAAGAAATGGCGCTGACGCGGTACCTTGACAAACTGTATTCAAAGTGTAGGTTTTTAAGCGCTGCGAGGAATCATACCTAAACACTATCTGTTGAAGCGAACGTTGAGTAGGTATTACGTTTATAGACCTATACATTTTTTCTATATCTGCCGAAATAACATACCTATGCTGACGGAATCTGAGGAGGATCGATAAGAGATCGTCTTGGACAGTAGGACCTACCATCTGTATATCATTAAGAGATATTTTAGAAGTGGTAACGGCTGAAGCGTCAAAGACTGTACGCAACTTTGTAGTTGTACTTGACTCCCGAAGTACGCCATGATGAGGTAGATAGTAACTTACCTTATCACTGTATGAATGTAATGTTTTATTTTCAGTCATGTGACCTAATCGCTCGTATTCTCTCATGAAATCTAGATATTTTTCTTTAAATGCTGGCTCTCGTATGAATTTACGCTCAAGTGACGAGAAACGACGTTTAGCCATCTCAAAGGAATCACCTAACATACTAGGATCCTGCCGGAAAGGAATCGTGACCACAAAGCGACCATCGTCATCACGAGTTGTGTTGAGAGAAAAACTCTCCTCACACGCACGTTCCTCTGCAGAGAGAGAGTGCTTAGAAGAAACACTATCTATTTCCCAGAAGCGAGTGAGGTCATGATCAAGTTGACCTTGAGTAAAAAAACATTGACTGAATGTGCTTTTAGGATTAGGGATGTGACCAGTGACTATCCACCCTAACTCCGAACTACGTAACTCAGGTAAGTGCTTGCCTAGGCTAATCTTTTGACTACCTAGTACATCCCAGAAGGTGTCTGCCCCAATAAGAAGATCCACTTTTGATGGAATATTATAAGACGGGTCAGATAAACTCAAGCCTGGTGGGATACGTATGTGTTTTGTGTCTATATATGTAATCGGAACAGCTGAAGTTACATTTGTGAAAATATGACAATCTAAGTTGGTCCTATAGTCACTATTTAAAGACTCAATAGTGAGATTGCAAGACTGTGTACTATGGGATACATGATTGTGAAAACCTGATACCGTGGAGCTCACGTTCCGCCTTGGCAAACCCAGCTTACTGCATAAAGCGTCAGAAGCGATGTTAATGCCACTACCGTTGTCCAGGATTGCTCTGGCGGTGTGCCGGATTGTGTTGAGTGGTGTGGCGCGCGGGTCTTGCGCTGACGATGCTCCTTCGTCCCCCGCCGCGAGCCGCGCTCCGCGGTTTGTAAGGTTCGCCGTCCGACTGCAGCGGCGGCGAGCTAGGCGATGCTTTGTCTCCGACACATCTAATTTTGCTTACAAAGTACAAAGACAGTAAAATATACAAACAAATGTTTAGTAATTGTTATATATGTAAGCTTAGGGTAGGTTAATAGTTTATTAGCAAATCGAGGGTACTCAATAAAAAGTCAGTCTCGTTTCAATGGTGGTTTCATTGGTGTCCTACATTTCTCAAATAAAACATTTGGCGACGATTAAAGAACCCCAGCGTATAATATGTCGGTTAAAAGTGAAGCCAAATCAAGTGAAAACAAAGGAGTGACTATGAATATGAACCAATTACAAGAATTCAAGTTAAATGTCGATCGTTGGCCAACGTACGTCAGCAGGTTGCGGGCGTGGTTTGCAATAAATGGCGTCAAATCGGCGGAGTATTCCAAGTACTTAGTTGCAGTGGTGGGCACGGAACCTTTAGATCTCATGATCGATCTATGTTTCCCAGAAAAACCTGAGAATACCGATTTTGATGTGTTGGTCAAGTTGGTGGAAGTTCATTTGGCACCAAAGCGGTCAATTATAGCTGAGCGGATGATTTTCAGAGCTTACAAACAAGGCGAGTCACAATCCGTAACAGAATACCTTGCGCAATTAAAAAAACTCAGTAAAACATGCGTATTTACCACTACGGAAATACTCAAGGAAAATTTACGAGATCAGTTTGTGTTCGGGTTAAGGAGCGATAAGATCACACAGAGGTTATTGACAGAGAAAGAATTGACATTTGATCGAGCAGTGGAGTTGGCGTTATCTTTAGAAGCCGCCGTTCGAGACTCACAGGAAACGGCAGGGGCCGTCAGCAACGCCAGCTCAGCAGAGAAGGTACACGCGGTGGACGGAGGCGGGTATGGCGCGGGCCGAGGCTGGGCGCAGCGTGGCCAGCGCGCGGCGGCGGGCAGGGGACGCGGCCGCGCGGCGCCACAGAGGGCCGCGCCCTCCGCCAGCAGGAGCGGCGGTGGCGGCCAGCAACGGCTGAGTTGCTATCGGTGCGGCCAATCTCATCGTCAGGAAAACTGTCCGTTCGTAAATGTGGAGTGTTTTGTGTGCGGTAATCGCGGTCACGTAGCAAAAGTGTGTCGTTTCCGTAAACGCTCTAGTGTGCACAAAGTGGCTTCAGAGGAGGACTACGAGGAGCCGACTTCTAGTGAGGATGAGGAGAACCAAGTGTATCAGTTGAGTGATAACGAAGAGGACAAAAGGTGGATCATAAAGGTGATGATCAACGGAAAACCGTTAGCTATGGAAGGTGACACCGGAGCGGGCATGAGTATCATTAATAGAAGTACGTACCTAAAACATTTTAACGATATACAATTAACACAGCGCAAGGCATGTTTAAAAATGTATAATGGTGAAAAGGTGTTACCGAAAGGTGAATTTAAATGTAGCGTTCAGTATAACAACAAGATTGTACATAACTTAAAATTAATCGTGATCGATAATGATGACAGCAATTCGTTGTTTGGTAGAAAATGGATGCGCGCGTTTGGCATACAATTTCCCTCTGCTCCGGATACAAATAATGTAATAGGTAATGTGAACACCTTCAATAAATCAGTAGCTAGCGATCAGATATTGAGTAAGTTTCCTGAGGTGTTTTCTAGCAGTATAGGTGCGTTCAATAAAGGCACGATTGAATTGGAGCTGAAGGCGGGAGCGGTGCCGGTATGGCGGCGCGCGCGGCCCGTGCCGTACGCGCTGCGGCCCGCTGTCGACGCCGAATTGGAGCGCCTACAAAAGGAAGGTGTCATATCGCCCGTTGAGTGGAGCGAATGGGGAACGCCTGTGGTACCTGTCATCAAGAAAAATGGTGAGGTAAGGTTATGTGGAGATTTTAAGACGACGCTTAATCCGGTATTGGTCGAGGACAAATACCCACTTCCTAGAATCGAGGATATCTTTGCATCGTTGCAAGGCGGTAAAGTGTTCAGTAAAATAGATTTAAGCAGGGCCTATCAACAGCTGATTCTTAGCGAGAGCGCAAAAAAATACTGCACGATAGTCACAAATAAAGGTATGTTTACATATAACAGATTGCCTTTCGGAATTAAATGCGCGGCCAGTAAGTTCCAAAGAGTCATGGAAAAATTATTTAGAATGCCCTACGTGGCTGTATACCAGGATGACCTACTGGTCAGCAGTGTAAATGAATCGGAGAACATGGAAAGGTTAATGCAGGTTTTTAAAATATTATCCGATAGTGGACTTAAGGTAGAAAAGAAGAAATGCAGTTTTTTCAAAAAATCCATTTCCTATCTAGGTTACATGATTGATGCGAGCGGTTTAAAAACAGAAATTTCAAAAATTGATGCTGTAAACAGAACGCCACAGCCGACAAATGTGAGTGAGGTAAAAGCTTTCCTAGGCTTAGTTAATTATTACGGTAAATTTATACGAAATATCAGCAGCGTGTTAGAACCATTGTACGGTTTGCTCAAGGCAGATATCGAATTTGAATGGTCAAACGAATGTGAAAAGGCCTTTCAATCAATAAAGCAGTTGTTACGCGAGGCGCCAGTCCTCGCTCACTGGGACCCCAGCTTGCCGACATATGTAACATGTGACGCGTCGCCGTACGGGGTGGGCGGCGTGCTGGCACAGCGCGCGGCCGGCGGTGGCGAGCTGCGGCCTGTGCTGCACGCCTCACGCACGCTGTCGCCCGCTGAGCGGAACTATTCACAGATATGTCGAGAGGGGCTCGCGATCATATTTGCTGTAAATAGATTTCACGATTATTTATACGGCAATAGATTTACATTAGTGACGGATTGTAAACCGCTAGCTTCGATTTTCCACGAAAATAAGGCTATACCTTCCATGGCAAGCAACAGATTGCAAAGATGGGCCATTATACTAAGCGCGTATAACTATCAAGTGAAATGTATAAGTTCAAAACATAATTGTGTCGCCGATAGTTTATCACGCATACCGGTTGCAGAAGAGAATAAGGAGTATAGATCTGAATCTTACATTAGTTTTATTTCTGAACAAGCTCCTATAGATTATAAAATGGTGGCCAAGCATTCTTCAAACGATAAAACATTAAAGAAATTGATGCAGGCTATTAAGTCTAATTGGGTCTATTGCAAAGATGAAGAATTAAAAAACTTCTTTACAATTAAGGAGTTCCTAAATATCGAATCAGGTTGTATATTGTTTGGTCATCGAGTCATTGTTCCAGATTCGCTACAAAAGGGAATATTGAAAATGTTACATGCATGTCACCAGGGTATAGTCAAATGTAAAAGTCTAGCCAGAGGCTACGTGTACTGGCCCGGTATTGACGCTGATATAGAACGGGAATGCCAAGGGTGTGAGACTTGCGCCAGCATCCGACCGTCGCCGGCTGCAGCGCCCATACATCCATGGGCATGGCCACAAGTTCCATGGTACAGAGTTCACGTTGATTTTTTTTCGTTGGAAGGTCAGACGTATTTAGTTCTTATTGACGCTCATTCCAAATGGATTGAAGCACACAAAGTAGGTTCAACATCGGCAAAAATAACTATTGCAAGACTAAGGCGTATGATGAGCCGTTTCCGTTTTTGAAACCACCATTGAAACGAGACTGACTTTTTATTGAGTACCCTCGACTTGCTAATAAACTATTAACCTACCCTAAGCTTACATATATAACATCTTCACACCTCTGTTTGAAAACAATCTTAAATCTATCCTTAAAACTATCCTAATTAATATATTTTATTAACAACAGCCAGCTGACCTGAACACCGTATCTATACAAATCTAGATATATAAACCTACACTGACAACCTATTCTACTTTTTATAACTAGACAATAAGTATGTTATACACATGATGAAATACCACTTATATAAAACCAGGTAAGCTAACGTGGTAGGTAGTTATTCTAGATAGGCATGTGTGTGTAAACACTATGAGGATTATTTGACCAGAACTTATATAAATAACCCTACTATACAATCTGCGATAATAATATAACTATGTGACAACAAAACGTTGGACCTGCCTGCGCGCCCGTCTTGGCGTAACAACTTCACTCTGATCATCAGCAGCTAACCTGTTACTACGTGATAAGGCTGATTGAGCGGTTGTAGCATCAGTATTAGGAGTATAATTCCCCGAGCTGTTTTCATGGCTGTTCGTTTCCAGGCTAATGGCTGGGTTGTTATTACTCGGAATAATGTTAAAGTCCGATATATCATTATCAATACTATTCTCACCCTCCCTAATCGATTCCTGGTCTTCTCTTCCGGTTACCGATCGCGATCGCATGAGTATGTGATCAACATGTTTCTTAAATATTTTATCATTCTGACGTATTTGATAAGAAACCGGTCCTGTTCTTCTAACTATTACGCCCTTAGCCCATGAGCTTTTATTGTTTCTAAATTGTCTAAACTGAACCTTGTCACCTATGGCGAACTGGCGCACCCTATTGTTTCTTCTTTGGTTGATGAGTTCTTGTTTGTCGCGCACTCGGTCTTCAATGCTGGGACGAATTATATCGTAATGAGTGCGTATATTACGCCCTAATAATAATTGTGCTGGTGCCTTACCCGTCAGACTGTGTGGAGTCGATCTATAGTATAATAAGAACTTATCTAAAGCTAGTTGTAAGTCTTCCTTTTCAATTATAGCTTTTTTTAAACAGTTTTTTATTATTTTAACGGTACTCTCGGCAGCTCCGTTACTACTAGGCTTATACGGTGAAACCAAAATATGATTGATATCACAGCTTTCCATGCAAACTTTAAAATCTTGACTACTAAATGGTGGACCATTGTCTGACACCAACTCCCGAGGCAGCCCGAAACGGCTCATCATACGCCTTAGTCTTGCAATAGTTATTTTTGCCGATGTTGAACCTACTTTGTGTGCTTCAATCCATTTGGAATGAGCGTCAATAAGAACTAAATACGTCTGACCTTCCAACGAAAAAAAATCAACGTGAACTCTGTACCATGGAACTTGTGGCCATGCCCATGGATGTATGGGCGCTGCAGCCGGCGACGGTCGGATGCTGGCGCAAGTCTCACACCCTTGGCATTCCCGTTCTATATCAGCGTCAATACCGGGCCAGTACACGTAGCCTCTGGCTAGACTTTTACATTTGACGATACCCTGGTGACATGCATGTAACATTTTCAATATTCCCTTTTGTAGCGAATCTGGAATAATGACTCGATGACCAAACAATATACAACCTGATTCGATATTTAGGAACTCCTTAATTGTAAAGAAGTTTTTTAATTCTTCATCTTTGCAATAGACCCAATTAGACTTAATAGCCTGCATCAATTTCTTTAATGTTTTATCGTTTGAAGAATGCTTGGCCACCATTTTATAATCTATAGGAGCTTGTTCAGAAATAAAACTAATGTAAGATTCAGATCTATACTCCTTATTCTCTTCTGCAACCGGTATGCGTGATAAACTATCGGCGACACAATTATGTTTTGAACTTATACATTTCACTTGATAGTTATACGCGCTTAGTATAATGGCCCATCTTTGCAATCTGTTGCTTGCCATGGAAGGTATAGCCTTATTTTCGTGGAAAATCGAAGCTAGCGGTTTACAATCCGTCACTAATGTAAACCTATTGCCGTATAAATAATCGTGAAATCTATTTACAGCAAATATGATCGCGAGCCCCTCTCGACATATCTGTGAATAGTTCCGCTCAGCGGGCGACAGCGTGCGTGAGGCGTGCAGCACAGGCCGCAGCTCGCCACCGCCGGCCACGCGCTGTGCCAGCACGCCGCCCACCCCGTACGGCGACGCGTCACATGTTACATATGTCGGCAAGCTGGGGTCCCAGTGAGCGAGGACTGGCGCCTCGCGTAACAACTGCTTTATTGATTGGAAGGCCTTTTCACATTCGTTTGACCACTCAAATTCGATATCTGCCTTGAGCAAACCGTACAATGGTTCTAACACGCTGCTGATATTTCGTATAAATTTACCGTAATAATTAACTAAGCCTAGGAAAGCTTTTACCTCACTCACATTTGTCGGCTGTGGCGTTCTGTTTACAGCATCAATTTTTGAAATTTCTGTTTTTAAACCGCTCGCATCAATCATGTAACCTAGATAGGAAATGGATTTTTTGAAAAAGCTGCATTTCTTCTTTTCTACCTTAAGTCCACTATCGGATAATATTTTAAAAACCTGCATTAACCTTTCCATGTTCTCCGATTCATTTACACTGCTGACCAGTAGGTCATCCTGGTACACAGCCACGTAGGGCATTCTAAATAATTTTTCCATGACTCTTTGGAACTTACTGGCCGCGCATTTAATTCCGAAAGGCAATCTGTTATATGTAAACATACCTTTATTTGTGACTATCGTGCAGTATTTTTTTGCGCTCTCGCTAAGAATCAGCTGTTGATAGGCCCTGCTTAAATCTATTTTACTGAACACTTTACCGCCTTGCAACGATGCAAAGATGTCCTCGATTCTAGGAAGTGGGTATTTGTCCTCGACCAATACCGGATTAAGCGTCGTCTTAAAATCTCCACATAACCTTACCTCACCATTTTTCTTGATGACAGGTACCACAGGCGTTCCCCATTCGCTCCACTCAACGGGCGATATGACACCTTCCTTTTGTAGGCGCTCCAATTCGGCGTCGACAGCGGGCCGCAGCGCGTACGGCACGGGCCGCGCGCGCCGCCATACCGGCACCGCTCCCGCCTTCAGCTCCAATTCAATCGTGCCTTTATTGAACGCACCTATACTGCTAGAAAACACCTCAGGAAACTTACTCAATATCTGATCGCTAGCTACTGATTTATTGAAGGTGTTCACATTACCTATTACATTATTTGTATCCGGAGCAGAGGGAAATTGTATGCCAAACGCGCGCATCCATTTTCTACCAAACAACGAATTGCTGTCATCATTATCGATCACGATTAATTTTAAGTTATGTACAATCTTGTTGTTATACTGAACGCTACATTTAAATTCACCTTTCGGTAACACCTTTTCACCATTATACATTTTTAAACATGCCTTGCGCTGTGTTAATTGTATATCGTTAAAATGTTTTAGGTACGTACTTCTATTAATGATACTCATGCCCGCTCCGGTGTCACCTTCCATGGCTAACGGTTTTCCGTTGATCATCACCTTTATGATCCACCTTTTGTCCTCTTCGTTATCACTCAACTGATACACTTGGTTCTCCTCGTCCTCACTAGAAGTCGGCTCCTCGTAGCCCTCCTCTGAAGCCACTTTGTGCACACTAGAGCGTTTACGGAAACGACACACTTTTGCTACGTGACCGCGATTACCGCACACAAAACACTCCACATTTACGAACGGACAGTTTTCCTGACGATGAGATTGGCCGCACCGATAGCAACTCAGCCGTTGCTGGCCGCCACCGCCGCTCCTGCTGGCGGAGGGCGCGGCCCTCTGTGGCGCCGCGCGGCCGCGTCAATGTGTCAGCAACGCCAGCTCAGCAGAGAAGGTACACGCGGTGGACGGAGGCGGGTATGGCGCGGGCCGAGGCTGGGCGCAGCGTGGCCAGCGCGCGGCGGCGGGCAGGGGACGCGGCCGCGCGGCGCCACAGAGGGCCGCGCCCTCCGCCAGCAGGAGCGGCGGTGGCGGCCAGCAACGGCTGAGTTGCTATCGGTGCGGCCAATCTCATCGTCAGGAAAACTGTCCGTTCGTAAATGTGGAGTGTTTTGTGTGCGGTAATCGCGGTCACGTAGCAAAAGTGTGTCGTTTCCGTAAACGCTCTAGTGTGCACAAAGTGGCTTCAGAGGAGGGCTACGAGGAGCCGACTTCTAGTGAGGACGAGGAGAACCAAGTGTATCAGTTGAGTGATAACGAAGAGGACAAAAGGTGGATCATAAAGGTGATGATCAACGGAAAACCGTTAGCCATGGAAGGTGACACCGGAGCGGGCATGAGTATCATTAATAGAAGTACGTACCTAAAACATTTTAACGATATACAATTAACACAGCGCAAGGCATGTTTAAAAATGTATAATGGTGAAAAGGTGTTACCGAAAGGTGAATTTAAATGTAGCGTTCAGTATAACAACAAGATTGTACATAACTTAAAATTAATCGTGATCGATAATGATGACAGCAATTCGTTGTTTGGTAGAAAATGGATGCGCGCGTTTGGCATACAATTTCCCTCTGCTCCGGATACAAATAATGTAATAGGTAATGTGAACACCTTCAATAAATCAGTAGCTAGCGATCAGATATTGAGTAAGTTTCCTGAGGTGTTTTCTAGCAGTATAGGTGCGTTCAATAAAGGCACGATTGAATTGGAGCTGAAGGCGGGAGCGGTGCCGGTATGGCGGCGCGCGCGGCCCGTGCCGTACGCGCTGCGGCCCGCTGTCGACGCCGAATTGGAGCGCCTACAAAAGGAAGGTGTCATATCGCCCGTTGAGTGGAGCGAATGGGGAACGCCTGTGGTACCTGTCATCAAGAAAAATGGTGAGGTAAGGTTATGTGGAGATTTTAAGACGACGCTTAATCCGGTATTGGTCGAGGACAAATACCCACTTCCTAGAATCGAGGACATCTTTGCATCGTTGCAAGGCGGTAAAGTGTTCAGTAAAATAGATTTAAGCAGGGCCTATCAACAGCTGATTCTTAGCGAGAGCGCAAAAAAATACTGCACGATAGTCACAAATAAAGGTATGTTTACATATAACAGATTGCCTTTCGGAATTAAATGCGCGGCCAGTAAGTTCCAAAGAGTCATGGAAAAATTATTTAGAATGCCCTACGTGGCTGTGTACCAGGATGACCTACTGGTCAGCAGTGTAAATGAATCGGAGAACATGGAAAGGTTAATGCAGGTTTTTAAAATATTATCCGATAGTGGACTTAAGGTAGAAAAGAAGAAATGCAGCTTTTTCAAAAAATCCATTTCCTATCTAGGTTACATGATTGATGCGAGCGGTTTAAAAACAGAAATTTCAAAAATTGATGCTGTAAACAGAACGCCACAGCCGACAAATGTGAGTGAGGTAAAAGCTTTCCTAGGCTTAGTTAATTATTACGGTAAATTTATACGAAATATCAGCAGCGTGTTAGAACCATTGTACGGTTTGCTCAAGGCAGATATCGAATTTGAGTGGTCAAACGAATGTGAAAAGGCCTTCCAATCAATAAAGCAGTTGTTACGCGAGGCGCCAGTCCTCGCTCACTGGGACCCCAGCTTGCCGACATATGTAACATGTGACGCGTCGCCGTACGGGGTGGGCGGCGTGCTGGCACAGCGCGTGGCCGGCGGTGGCGAGCTGCGGCCTGTGCTGCACGCCTCACGCACGCTGTCGCCCGCTGAGCGGAACTATTCACAGATATGTCGAGAGGGGCTCGCGATCATATTTGCTGTAAATAGATTTCACGATTATTTATACGGCAATAGGTTTACATTAGTGACGGATTGTAAACCGCTAGCTTCGATTTTCCACGAAAATAAGGCTATACCTTCCATGGCAAGCAACAGATTGCAAAGATGGGCCATTATACTAAGCGCGTATAACTATCAAGTGAAATGTATAAGTTCAAAACATAATTGTGTCGCCGATAGTTTATCACGCATACCGGTTGCAGAAGAGAATAAGGAGTATAGATCTGAATCTTACATTAGTTTTATTTCTGAACAAGCTCCTATAGATTATAAAATGGTGGCCAAGCATTCTTCAAACGATAAAACATTAAAGAAATTGATGCAGGCTATTAAGTCTAATTGGGTCTATTGCAAAGATGAAGAATTAAAAAACTTCTTTACAATTAAGGAGTTCCTAAATATCGAATCAGGTTGTATATTGTTTGGTCATCGAGTCATTATTCCAGATTCGCTACAAAAGGGAATATTGAAAATGTTACATGCATGTCACCAGGGTATCGTCAAATGTAAAAGTCTAGCCAGAGGCTACGTGTACTGGCCCGGTATTGACGCTGATATAGAACGGGAATGCCAAGGGTGTGAGACTTGCGCCAGCATCCGACCGTCGCCGGCTGCAGCGCCCATACATCCATGGGCATGGCCACAAGTTCCATGGTACAGAGTTCACGTTGATTTTTTTTCGTTGGAAGGTCAGACGTATTTAGTTCTTATTGACGCTCATTCCAAATGGATTGAAGCACACAAAGTAGGTTCAACATCGGCAAAAATAACTATTGCAAGACTAAGGCGTATGATGAGCCGTTTCGGGCTGCCTCGGGAGTTGGTGTCAGACAATGGTCCACCATTTAGTAGTCAAGATTTTAAAGTTTTCATGGAAAGCTGTGATATCAATCATATTTTGGTTTCACCGTATAAGCCTAGTAGTAACGGAGCTGCCGAGAGTACCGTTAAAATAATAAAAAACTGTTTAAAAAAAGCTATAATTGAAAAGGAAGACTTACAACTAGCTTTAGATAAGTTCTTATTATACTATAGATCGACTCCACACAGTCTGACGGGTAAGGCACCAGCACAATTATTATTAGGGCGTAATATACGCACTCATTACGATATAATTCGTCCCAGCATTGAAGACCGAGTGCGCGACAAACAAGAACTCATCAACCAAAGAAGAAACAATAGGGTGCGCCAGTTCGCCATAGGTGACAAGGTTCAGTTTAGACAATTTAGAAACAATAAAAGCTCATGGGCTAAGGGCGTAATAGTTAGAAGAACAGGACCGGTTTCTTATCAAATACGTCAGAATGATAAAATATTTAAGAAACATGTTGATCACATACTCATGCGATCGCGATCGGTAACCGGAAGAGAAGACCAGGAATCGATTAGGGAGGGTGAGAATAGTATTGATAATGATATATCGGACTTTAACATTATTCCGAGTAATAACAACCCAGCCATTAGCCTGGAAACGAACAGCCATGAAAACAGCTCGGGGAATTATACTCCTAATACTGATGCTACAACCGCTCAATCAGCCTTATCACGTAGTAACAGGTTAGCTGCTGATGATCAGAGTGAAGTTGTTACGCCAAGACGGGCGCGCAGGCAGGTCCAACGTTTTGTTGTCACATAGTTATATTATTATCGCAGATTGTATAGTAGGGTTATTTATATAAGTTCTGGTCAAATAATCCTCATAGTGTTTACACACACATGCCTATCTAGAATAACTACCTACCACGTTAGCTTACCTGGTTTTATATAAGTGGTATTTCATCATGTGTATAACATACTTATTGTCTAGTTATAAAAAGTAGAATAGGTTGTCAGTGTAGGTTTATATATCTAGATTTGTATAGATACGGTGTTCAGGTCAGCTGGCTGTTGTTAATAAAATATATTAATTAGGATAGTTTTAAGGATAGATTTAAGATTGTTTTCAAACAGAGGTGTGAAGATGTTATATATGTAAGCTTAGGGTAGGTTAATAGTTTATTAGCAAATCGAGGGTACTCAATAAAAAGTCAGTCTCGTTTCAATGGTGGTTTCATTGGTGTCCTACATTTCTCAAATAAAACAGTAATTATTGTATACGGTACATCATATTCGTACCAGGCGCCCTTTAGGTTTTTACCGTGGTAATTTTATCGTATTTCATTCAGTGTAAGTTATTGCTTATTACTGTGCCATTTTGAACAAAATTAAGATATTCACATTCAGATTACAGAATTACTTTGTTTACCCCATAAAAACGGTGGTCGCAAATTATTACACTATTACCTAACCCTCGATATTCTACCGTAGTCTGCCGAACGCACACATCTTAGGCCCCGTTCATATTGCTCTACAGAAAGAGGGCATATACTCATTCAAAACACTTCAACCATCTCACGTAGTGCAGGCGTCACAGCTCAGTTCGTTATAGCTCTACCTGCCATGAACTTGTAGGTTCGATCCTCACCAAGAACAAACATTTGTGTAACAAAAAATTTGGTTTCTATCGTACAAGCTTTACTTAGTTTAAGACTAGATGGCGTTGCATGCAATTTCTATGGATATTTATCTATTATCTACCTACGCCTACAACCGATGTTTATTCAGTGAAATTAATTAATATATCATTTCAGGACAACTACAATGTACTTCACATATCAGCGATGTACTCGAGAGAGGACATCGTCAAACTCCTACTATCGAAACGGGGAGTTGACCCTTTCGCAACTGGAGGGGTAATAGTTTTAATAAATTTATTCTAATGACTAGTCTAAGTCGACTTTTTAAGCTACCGTCTTATAGATACCATTTTATTTAAAAACGCATTGCATGCCTCATTACGTATAATTCATTCACAAGGGTTATTTAAACGTTCCGTGGACTGAGGCTGAGTGAGCCCGAAGTGAACTCTAAAGCCCTCTATGTGTTTAGCGCTTAAACTGTTCACTACGAAGTTTGAGCGGTTTGAGATCTTTAACTTTATTTTCTAAGGAAATTCATCAGTTATTTAAACTTCTTGCTAGGGGCGCTGTTCGGATTTCTATACGAAATATAGTTAGAACTTTGTAGTACCTAACAGTAATAGGTTTGAAAACGAAGAAACGAAAAATATCGCGGTGAGTAAAGGGAGTGCAGTTTTAAACAAGACTGTCTCTACCTTAGAAGAAAGATAAAAAGGTCTCTACATAAAAGTCATTATCGGTAAACTTGATTTAGCAATTTTCAACTGTTTCTGATTCTTATACCTAAATGCCTAATAGATTTTTTTTACATAGGCTTTGGGTTAATATCTGTTGTAATATTTCCAATAAACAGTTGGTATGTCTCACAGAGCCGACAACAAACGGCCGTCCATGTGGTGGCGAGCAGACAAACGGGAACTGCTACCAGTATACTGAGAGCTCTCTTGGCTGCAGCAGGGAAGGACATTCGGTTGCGAGTTGATGGAGTAAGTACCCTACATTAAGCACGAGTTAATATTCTTGTGGAAGCAACGCAAGAGGACGAAGAACATAGATAGAGGTTTTAGAAGATAAGATCAAAATACCTTTAACCAAGTAAATAAATAATAACTGCACTTTATTGCAGTTTTGCAAAAAATCTTTATCAAAAGATAGCCGTACCATCGTGGACCAGGGTCAATAACATCTACACACGTTTTAGTTCTGAACTTTCAGTACCTTTCTACTTTACTACACCACAGATATTTATGCAAAATTGGAAATTGAAAATCAAACGTCTGCGCTCTACGGCAAATCATAAAGTATCGCAGCAAATAGTATGCTTTATGTGTACTGTTATAGAGGTTTGATTGGCGAGCGAGTAGTGGATGCAAGCTCGCGTGCAGCCGCTGTCACCTGGCACTGCCATCCGCCGCCCGCGATTCAGGAACTACCCCCATCTCCCCCTAAAATACGAACTGTAAACAAAACCCGCAGTTCACACCGAACTCTGAAAGAATTCCACGCGCGCATAAACTAATAAAACTTCGTAATGGGGTGAGTCATCTACCGACGCAACACGCATTAATCTGACAGTCGCTAATTATTATGAAATTCATCATTTCTTGCAAAGTGAAGTTTCGCCTGACATCTTAAGGACATACCGATGGTGGCACGAGCTACCCCATACGAATAGAAACTAGCTAATTATCCGCGAGCTTTAGTCGCCGAGTAAAATGTCACCGCGAATTTACAATGCAAATCACACCGCTGAATATTAGTTGGAGTTATAACGTCAGCGCTGAAATTCAAAATTAGTAATTTTAATACCGTAAGTCTCAGTCGGTCCTACGGCGCGCCTAGAGGAAGGCGGCGTTACCATGGCCTCCCGCCGATTCGTGTCTATAAATTAATATCGATGGAGGATCAAGTACGTATTGAAATCTTCCACTGCGACGATCTAGACTTTAAAGACAAAAAGGCGTTGTAAATTCGCATCGGAAATACAGTGCGGCACGGCATCCGATCGATAGTACATTTGGAAGATTGCACATAGTCGGATATTGTCTGCGGTGTCATGGGTCGGAGGGTATTCGTGCAGTAGCACAGAGCGGGAGCGGATCGCGCGAGCAGTTGGTGCTTAGCGAGTGTCCGGGTCGAGTGTCGGCTCGGGATGGCCGAGGGCAGTAAGGAGCCCCCGAAGAGCGCGAACCCGGCATCTCGCTCGATCGACGGCCGCAGTCCGCCCGCAAACCTGCTGGTCAAAGACTTGAACAAACTCGATATCAGCTTCATAGAGCTGAACAAAGAGCGCGCGAGGCAGAAGGAGTGGAAAAAGCTAATTCGCGACATTGCGTCGTTCCAGAGGGGGAAGATACCGCTGCTGCTGGCAGTGGAGGCCGGCAACCAATCCATGGTCCGCGAGCTGCTCAGCGCGCAAACTGCGGAGCAGCTGAAGGTACAGCCTGCCTATTATATTCTCCAAATTAAACAATTTCTCAAGTAGGTAAGTTTCACAACTCGGCTGTCTCAATTACTTACTCACGCAACTTATTTACCCCTAATATCAGCTTTTATTTTTGCTTCGCTCCCAAAGCCTCGGCTAATGTCTTCATTTGAATGTGAAAAGTTTTTAATAGTTCATTCCTAGACAACGAGGCACCGAACGCTTTTTAAAAAGAAAGCCTACTTATTGATTAATAAAACAAAAATGTTTGTAGTTGCTCTTTGTCCTTATCAGAACAGCACTTAATAATCCAGTGCCCCACTTTTCACCTAAGTTTACCGCACCCAAACTATAATTAAGCACAGCTTGAGCATGCAATTTTAGACTTTGCTTCCTTTGAAAACGTTAGCCCAACTGTTTTTCTACGCGTACCTATACAACTTCAGCTGTTACTCTAATTACAATCACAGAATACAGGTACATAAGCTTATGAATTTTAATAATATTCTTTCTACCACTTCTGTACGTGCCCGCTTTTAATTATTTTATAACAGTTGTGTAGAGATCGAACCATTTTATCTCCTCACCCCACATGCATATTTAAATTATTCCCGTCAAATTAAACTTCACTGACCAGTGATGGGGATAATTTACATCCACTTTAGACAACGTTCTGTTCTGTGGTGGTCTTCAGGCGTCAACACCAGCCGGTGATACCGCCTTGCACCTAGCGGCGAGAAGACGAGATGTGGACATGGCCAGGATACTGGTGGACTATGGAGCCGTGGTGGATGCTACCAATGGAGCTGGACAGACGTCACTACATATAGCTGCCGCGGAAGGAGACGAACCGCTGGTCAAATACTTCTATGGAGTACGAGCTAACGCTGGCATTGCAGACAACGAAGGTAAGATTTCATCAGAGACAACGAAGATACTTTCCATCACTATAGTGACGTGATTCGAAGTTCAGAACCAAAGCACCTGAAAACTGAAGAAACAAACATGCTATATCTACAGTGAACTGTAAATACTCAAGGTCAATACTGGTAAGGAACTCGAAACGCGAAGCAGGACATTTAACCCGATGTGACCCTTTCCATTCGATTAAATCAGAAAAAGAAAATAGTAACTAGTTCATAGAGTTCAATATTACTACCCCGCGGGTAAACGGAAGTTTAACCCGGCATTAAGTATAGGTACCTTAAATTACTAATGCTAATTTGCATTATGGAAAGTAGGAAGTCAGTGAATTATGAGGTGACCGAAAATTCCAAGCAACTGCTAACAATGCTACGGAATGTAGAATTAACTATGAATATGATGAAAGTTAATTAGAACATACAAAGTATCCGTCTAACCATAGGCTTCAGACGGCTCAAACTAGATTCCAGCCAAATGCTCTATAAAATTGGCCTTGAATTGAAATAGTATTTTTTCCGAATTCTCGACTTATTATAACGATATAATAATGGCCTATGATGAATGAAGTAGTGAATACGAAAAAGAAAAATATCTCACTATAGAAAGACGATTAAAACCAGTAAAGCCAAATGAAATCTGAAGTTCTCAATTTAAATGATCCTTGAACCATCCTTGATTTAACCTAACTAAATAAACAATAGATTTTTTCTAACCAATATAACTTTAACATTTCAGACCGAACACCTATGCACTTGGCAGCGGAAAATGGCCACGCTGCCATTATAGAGCTCCTAGCCGACAAGTTCAAAGCTTCCATATTCGAAAGGACCAAAGATGGGAGCACACTGATGCACATAGCTTCGTTGAACGGTCATGCTGACTGTGCGATGATGCTTTTCAAAAAGGGCGTCTACCTTCACATGCCCAACAAGGTAAGCTGAATTACGTAAATACTTTCGTTTCTAATTTGATTACACTTTGTGTAAGTGCTAGCAAAAAGTTGGAAAGTATAAAAATATAATACGAAAGCAAAAATGTCTGTGCTATAAGAGAAATTTTGAACATTACAAATACAAAAATATTTAATAACGGTGGCTTGGTAGAGCTCAAATCACAAGAAACAGGTTCTGTTAAAAAAACTTAAGACTACCGAGTGTTGCAACTAAAAGAAAACGCCTGCAATAAACACTAGAGCAAACTTGGTTGGTAATTCCAAAAAAATGGCATTACATTTTTATACAAGTTCATGTTTGTTAGCGCAATTTGATAAACTTACTTTTATGTTAAAAAAAATGCAAACTGCATTGCGTTCGTGAAAAAATGCTATCAGTATTTGTACAGCAGTAGACACAATCATTAAATTAAATAATAATGTAAATCGTTACAAATCTTGCCTTGGTTTAAAGTAAGTAGGTACTCTACACTCAGCATTTGCACGGAACCATTTTATAGGATTGCGTGTTTTGGTTTTATTAAACAGTGCATACGGCGCCCAATGAAATGGTAAGACTCGACCTTAGCCCTATTTTCCTATTAGCGGCCACAATGTATTCTGATTAGAAACATACGAATCGTCTTTTTTAATATTTGTTATAAAAGTATTCATAAAATTAGAGAAAAAAAATACTTACGAAAGATATTTTTTCCATACAAAAGACATCAACGCGCTTCAATGCTTATCTAAATTTTCCATTAATTAAAATAAGAGGTCTAGGTCACACCAATAAATATTTAGGTATTAACCACAAATTTTTTAGTATGAAGTTTTTAAATCATTGTTAAATGAGTCATACAAAAATACAATACTGAAAGAGTTGGGTGAGAAAAACTTGAATCAGAGAAGTACAATACCAAAGAGACTGGCAAAAGAGTAACGAGTCCTATATCTATATCCAGCAGTAGGTGATACGAGTGCATACACGATTACTAGCCGTCACCCGCGGCGTTGCTCGCGTTCTAGACCCCTTAGGATGCGACTTTTCAAAATTCCTTTCTTAGTGCACCTCTACACTATACAGGGTGTTACCAGACCACTTCCGAAAACGAAAGGGGGAGCTACAGCACACCAAAACCCAACCAAAAAAAAATCAGTTATCCTGAAAAATAATTATAGCCGGAGAAAACAATGTTTAAAGATTTGTATTTATTTTGCCAGCCCGCAATGTACGCATTCACGTAGGTAAGGTCGAGGCGTAGTACTATTATTTATTCTGTGTCGTAAGTGCCTACTAACGTAGGTAGGTACTAACGTAGGTCGCTCGCACGTCGCGTACTTGAATGACCCGCGATGAACTCTCAGCTGTTCATGCTGTAGTAGACGTAATCTGCGTGCTGCGTGTACATTGCTGCTTTATTTATTTTATTTGTTTTTTTGCTTTTTTAAATGAGATAATTAGGTAGATATGTCTTATTATGTTGTACTGTGTGTATGTAACTAGAAAAAAAATTAAAAAGAGATAGTCAAATCAATTTTTTTTTTCGCGATTTTTTTCGCTTAATGTTTTCAGTATCATGGTCTGATTGGAACCTCCAAGTTTTCGGAAGTGGTCTGGTAACACCCTGTATAAGGAGACTACCCTCCAAATTTCATACCTCTAGGATTTATGGTTTAGGCTGTGCGTTGATTCTCTGTCAGCTTCAAAAGAGTTTTATATATATTGATTGATGATTGATGATAACCAACCTATCGCTAAAGTTTTTTTGGAAGATTTTCTATAACGAATATTAACTAGAAAATATTATTTCAGGATGGAGCCCGAAGCATACACACAGCAGCGAGGTACGGACACGTTGGGATCATCAACACGTTGCTGCAGAAAGGAGAGAGTGTCGATGTCACCACAAATGTAAGTCACAAAAAATGTGCACCAAAATTGGTCACAAGTATTGGTGTTTTGGACGGAAAACTTGTTTGGATCAAAATAAAATATAAAAATATTTTTGCATTGTTATTCTCTAGACCGTGAAGCTTTACGATTTTGCATATGTAATTTAATTACATTCTGTGATTATATATCTTCAAAAATGTTGAAATGAGCGAAGCGAAAAGTTGGTTACGTCGTAACTACACAATAATCAATATAATCACAGAAACAACAATACAAAGAGGTCAAAGTGTTTCTCTTTTCAGGATAACTACACAGCGCTACACATAGCGGTAGAGTCATGCAAACCAGCTGTCGTAGAAACCCTTTTAGGTTACGGCGCTGATGTCCATGTTAGAGGTGGCAAGCAGAAAGAAACAGCATTACACATCGCTGCCAGAATACCTGATGGTAAGGATAATCAATGCTCCTTAATTCTGTGAAAGAAACTTCATTCAGAATCTTTACTAGGGGAGACTTTTTGTTTCTTAAGGGCTCTTGCATCGTATGGCGTAGAGAGATTACTCAGTGAAGTGTGGATAGCAATTTAATAATGTTTATGAAATTAAATATTGATTGAGTGACCAAAATAAATGAGTTTGATATTGTGAAAATGCTAGATAATATGTAAATGTAATACATTATACTTATTTGTCTATAGGTGACAAATGTGCACTGATGCTGTTGAAATCTGGTGCGGGACCGAACAAGGCGACTGAAAACGGCATGACCCCCGTGCACGTCGCAGCTAAGTATGGCAACCTGGAGACGATGATCCTTCTACTGGAGGACGGTGGTGATCCTTTGAGGAAAAATAAGGTAACATGCACGAACGGTAATAACATTGTATCAGAACTAGTTAAAAGTTCTTACTTTTAAGACAATCGTGCCAAGCAGTGCTAAATTACTAATGTTTAAAAAAACTGTGGGGTTCGAAAATTGTTTTAGTTTTGAAACTCAACTTTATTTTCAGAGTGGTGAAACCCCCTTACACATGGCGTGTAGAAGCTGTAAGCCCGACATCGTGCGGCATCTGATAGAGTTCGTCAAAAAGCACAACAGTGAAGCCCTAGCAAGAAACTACATTGATTCTGTCGACGAAGATGGCGCCAGTGCACTCCACTACGCCTGCAAAATAACCAAAGAAGAAGTCAAAATTCCTACAGCGGACAGAGAAGTAGTCAAGCTACTCATCGAAAACGGAGCAGATGTTTCACTTATAACAAACAAAAGCCACGAAACTGCTTTCCACTTCTGCGCTGTCGCCGGTAATAATGATGTTATGACGGAGATGATCACGCATATATCCGCCGCTGACGTCAGTAGAGCGCTCAATAAACAAAACTCGATAGGATGGACCCCCTTGTTAATAGCCTGCTACCGAGGACACATGGAACTCATCAGTACGCTACTGACAAACCACGCGAGGGTTGACGTCTTTGACGTAGAAGGCCGATCCGCCTTGCATTTAGCGGCGGAACACGGCTTTCTACAAGTCTGCGATGCGCTTCTAACGAATAAAGCATTCATAAATTCCAAAGCCAGGAACGGCAGGACAGCTCTTCATTTGGCAGCGATGAACGGTTACGCGCATTTAGTTAAGTTTTTAATAAGAGACCACAATGCAATGATTGATGTTCTGACTCTGAAAAAACAGACCCCTTTACATCTAGCTGCAGCCAGTGGACAGATCGAAGTGTGTAAGCTTTTACTAGAACTGGGAGCTAATATCGATGCCACAGATGAGTTGGGGCAAAAGCCTATCCACGCAGCCGCACAGAACAATTACTCCGAAGTGGTTCAATTGTTTCTTCAGCAGCATCCAAACTTGGTGATGGCGACGACGAAGGATGGGAACACTTGCGCTCACATTGCTGCTATCCAGGGTTCAGTGAAAGTGATCGAGGAGTTGATGAAGTTCGATCGGACTGGTGTGATTTCTGCTCGGAATAAGTTAAACGACTCGACGCCATTACAATTGGCCGCGGAAGGGGGTCACGCGGACGTTGTGAGAACTTTAGTGAGGGCCGGGGCGTCGTGCACCGAGGAGAACAGGGCAGGCTTGACGGCTGTGCACTTAGCCGCGGAACATGGACACACAAACGTACTGGACGTTATGAGGTCAACGAATACGCTGAGGATCTCAAGTAAAAAGCTGGGACTAACCCCGCTGCATATAGCCGCCTATTATGGCCAAGCAGGTACTTAACCAAAACAAAATTAAATTTTTCAACTTCACATAAACCTGAAATAACTAACGTGTTATCTTACAGAAACTGTTCGCGAGTTGCTGTCTCAAGTACCAGGAACTGTGAAGTCTGAAGCTCCCACGGGAGTATCCTTAGTACCAGTTTTAGGATCCGAGTCAGGGTTAACTCCGCTACATCTGGCCGCGTATAATGGCAACGAAAACGTCGTTCGATTACTTTTGAATTCTGCGGGAGTCCAGGCCGACGCTGCCAGTAATGAAAATGTAAGCTTAAGATAGCAGAAAAGCTTTGAGAAAACATTTAACATACATGAAATAACGCCTGACTCATCTTGAACTTTGTTTCAGGGTTTCAATCCTCTTCACTTGGCATGTTTCGGCGGACACATGTCGATCGTGGGTCTTCTACTGAGCAGATCAGCTGAATTACTTCAAAGCACAGACCGGCACGGCAAAACCGGTCTGCACATAGCAGCCACGTACGGCCACTACCAGATGGTAGAAGTCTTACTCGGCCAGGGAGCAGAAATCAACGCAACAGACAAAAATGGATGGACTCCTCTTCATTGTGCAGCGAAAGCTGGACATCTCAACGTAGTGAAGTTGCTGTGTGAATCTGGAGCGTCACCTAAAAGTGAAACAAACCTAAACTGCGCACCCATTTGGTTTGCCGCATCCGAAAACCATAATGACGTTCTCGAGTACTTATTGCACAAGGAACACGACACGCAATCGCTTATGGATGATAAAAGATTCGTGTATAACCTTATGGTGTGTTCCAAGAACCACAACAACATACCGATCGAGGAATTCGTTTTGGTGTCCCCCGCACCGGTCGATACCGCTGCTAAGCTGTCGAATATTTACATCAATTTATCCACTAAGGTAATGTTGAATCATGGTTACGCGTCGATGACACTTCGGGATTGCGATTAATATTCATAATGTATTGTATTCCTAAACAGGAAAAGGAGCGTGCCAAAGACCTTATAGCAGCGGGTAAACAATGCGAGGCGATGGCCACGGAGCTGCTGGCGCTGGCGGCCGGCGCCGACTCCGCCGGCCACATTCTCACCGCCACTGATAACAGAAACATCGAGTTTCTAGATGTTCTCATTGAAAATGAACAAAAGGAAGTCATTTCTCACACAGTTGTTCAGAGATATCTTCAGGTAAAAAATAGGTAACTTCCCCATTAAAATACAATTTGAAATCCTATAAAAACGAGGTTTGAAATCTTATTTTCTCATTTCAGGAACTCTGGAGAGGAAGTCTCAACTGGAGTGGCATCAAAATAATGTTCCTCTTCGTCGCATTCATATTTTGCCCGCCAGTGTGGGTGGTGTTCTCTCTTCCATTAGGTCATAAATATAATAAGGTTCCAATAATTAAGTTTATGTCGTATCTGACATCTCACATTTACCTCATGATATTGTTATCTCTAGTCGCCATAACCCCTATTTATAATTCTATTTTTAGGGAAAGTTTAGTGCCGCGATGGTACGAGTGGACGCTGCTCATTTTTCTTAGCGGCCTCCTCTTGTTTGAGTTAACAAATCCTAGTGATAAGTCGGGGTTGGGGTGGATTAAAATAGCAGTATTATTGTTCAGTATGATTGGGGTAGCAACTCATATAGTGGGTTGGATATTTGTCCTGCCGAAATATTGGCCAACGCTTATGTATTGTAGAAACCAGTGTTTCGCACTGTCTTTTCTATTAGCGTGTGTACAAATATTAGATTTCTTATCTTTCCACCATCTCTTCGGCCCATGGGCCATCATCATCGGAGATCTTATGAAAGATCTCGGCAGGTTCCTCGCTGTATTGGCTATATTTGTATTCGGATTTTCGATGCACATAGTCGCCTTAAATCAGCCTTTCAGAAACATAAATAAAGCGGAAGATAATAAATACGCAAGGACAGCCAGAAGAAAATTGTTCTCAGACGGTGAGTGTGATACCAACTTATATATTTTTAGCATATTCATCATGTCGTACTTATCACCATAACATCATGACAATTTCGACGATAATTGATTAAAATTCTGTTAACCCAAATTCTAATACCAACCTTAACAAAATAGAAAACCTTCGCACAAAACGACAAAGTACGATCGAAGCCCAATGGCTGAATACAGTTTCTGGTGAATCGTACAGGAGGAAACAGGGGCCATCGGGGCGTAAGTCCGTGTTGTGGAAATGAAAATATAAATGTTCACACGAGTGTCACTTTCATACGATGATCGCATAATATCTCGATGTGCTTGTTTTATTTCTTTATTTTTATTTAAACGAACCATGCATCCGCTTGCAGGCTTGAATGTTTACCGTCACATCGAGAATGTTATCATCGTTGATAGTATTTTGAACTACATTTAGATAATTGTTGACACCGAAATGAATGAGGAATGTGGGCTCTGTACCATACAAACTTCACGCCAACTTATTTTTAGGATAAGTTAGATGTCTAAGAAGCGCACAATGCATTTTCTGCATCCGCAATGGCTTTACGAAGATGGTGATTTCCAGATGTGGTTGCAGGAGTTGCGTTGCGCGTCACTATCTAGTACTACCTAGTTTAGTGGAATGAGTGGCCGACTCACCGCATTCAGTGGAGCAAGATTTGATTTGCGCATGCGCAGCTTGGTTGTTGTCCGAGGGCTGACACTCACGCCGGTCTCGAGGTATTGTTTTATGTTTTGGATATCGTTTGGCTGTTTGTCGTCGATGTGGCGCCTGATGCGTCCACGCTGTTGGTGTGCAGATACACGCATCGCGTAGAAAGGCCTGATTGATAACTATCTTTTTACTATATAATTTTAATTGCTCATAAAAGTCATGAAGATTATAGGTACTTACTGAAACAGTACCTACAATGAAAGTGAATCCTGTTTTGAAAAGTTTATCAATCTTTCCTGTGGTTTTGAGTGTATTTTTAGACGTCTTAGATTGCTGCTAGATAGAAGTTAACGCAAGGGTAAATTTATGAATTATGGAATACCACAGGATCATAATAATCCGCAATAACTTCGAGAGTAACTGTTTTTAAATTGATATTTTTATAGAATACTAATAGATCTTGGACTACCTACAGTTTATGAATTTACCCTTCCGTTTTCACATTTTGAGGGAGCAGAGAGAACGAGGTCCATTTGAGTGTTGTCTTCTAGCGACTCTATCACCGGTCGAGGCCTTCGAGAAATTGTTCTTCGCCCTTTTCGGCCAGATTACGTTGTCAGACCTGAACTACATCTCCAGCACGCGACCCTCGTGGACCCAAAACCTGTTCAAGTTCGTCTTCGGAGCCTACTTGCTGATGTCTGTCGTGGTGCTCATGTCGCTCCTGATTGCGATGATGTCGGACACTTACCAACGCATACAGGTAACTACGTGTCCACAAAGTACAATTTTGTTCGCAGTTACAATGAACCCGCTGTTTTCCTTCGAGCTACTGTTCTTTGCTGTATTCGGACAAACCACCACCGAGCAAACGAGAGTCCATCGGAACGATACTAACACTCAGCCTGGTTGGACGAACTATCTATTCAAAATAGTCTTCGGAATATACATGTTGGTGTCTGTAGTGGTGCTGATCAATCTACTCATCGCTATGATGTCAGACACATACCAAAGGATACAGGTAACCTCGTGGAGTGTGTTAACAGTTTACGCTGGGCATATAAATTAACGTTCTGATGAATAACTTATTGAGTTACCTTTGTCGTATGACTGTAGACTATATCTGTCTCAGTTTGTTTGACTGAAATAGTTAAACGGTACGTAGATTTAGGAAAGAAGATTAGAGCAACAGATTTGAAAAAAATATAAGTATTGATTATGAAACCTTCTAGAAACAAAACACTTTAGTAGCATTTCACTCTTCCAGGCGCAATCCGACATAGAGTGGAAGTATGGCCTGTCGAAGCTGATCCGCAACATGCACAGAACCACCACTGCTCCTTCTCCTCTCAACCTGGTCACTACTTGGCTTATGTGGCTTATCCATAGATGCAAGGCAAGTGACTTTAAAATTCAACACAGGCATTTTCCTGCCTTGGAATCGCTTACAATCTTTGTCGTTATTATTACAGGAACGTATGTCAAAGAAGAAGCGTCCTAGCTTAGTGCACATGATCGGGCTACAGAGACAGGACCAGATGAGCGCCCGGTCTAAGGCTGGAGCTAAGTGGCTGTCAAAAGTCAAAAGAGGGCAGGTTGTTCCTAAAGGTAAGTTTATTTTACCATTACATTGGTTAATATTAGATTTTAAGGATAATAATAACCACCCTCCACTTCGACAGACTCAACTCGCTTGTCAGTGGTCCACCTGAGTCCGATAGGCTCCCAGCTCAGTTTCAACAACGCCACAAAGATCGAAAATGTCGTAGACTGGGAGCTAATAGCTAAGAAATACAGAGCTCTGATGAGAGATGAACCAGAAGAATCCAGTTCTAAGGAAAGCGAAGTGGACACTGCTGATGAAGAACTGGAGCTGATACCAAACAACATATCTGCACCGCCCTGAACAATGCGAAACTGCAGGTTGGATTAATTAACCCTAAGCTGTATTCATATTCAGATGAAACAGCTAGAAGAAAAATATAAAAAGACAAATGTGGTTCTTCCAGTTTTACAAATAACATTCCATTCGATGTTTTTTCAGGGGAAAAAACTTTCATCTAGTCACAGTGTTGCCATACCATTCTCTAGTCAATAAGAGACTTTTAAACTATTTTTTTTATTTACAAAGAGACCATTCTCTTTAAGTATTTTGAGTATGATCATCTTTTTATGATGATGTCTGCATCCAGTTTCTGTAAAATTGGATACCATAGTTCTAGTTATCGCAGACTCAAATCTTGGTCATTGCAATAAGTAGGCTACATCGTAGTTCGGCTCGGGTCGACTACTTTTCCAAGATAATATAAAATGCAACAAAATCATAATGATTCCAATGACCTCTGAACTTCCAAGTAGAGCCTACTGCTGCACGAGTCAATTGAGTGACCTCTATGTAGTAGTTTCAACTGGTTTTTTTTACATTTTAGTTAGACGTATGTGGAAAAATTATGTTCTATTATTAATTTATTTAATAACGGACCTTAATCGACTGTGTGGCAGTATTTAAACGTATTTTTATATTATTAGTGTTTGCGTAGAATTAAATATATTATGTAAAAGTAGTGCAATATAAATAATCTGTGTAGATATAGTAAGACAACAAAGCGCTTGGTAAGTGTTTACACTTATTATTTCCATATAGCGTTATTTAGCGATATAAGAATTATTATAATATTTTTATAAATAACTGTGTTGTGTATGTAATTAAATTGTCAAATAAAATCGATTTGATTTTTAAACAGTTCCTATTTTATTATCAGAAGGACAGTTTATTTTCGTGCAAACCACTGAGTGTATAGAAATAAAATACCTTAGTATTTAAACCGATAAATAACTATCGATAGTAAATCATGAAAAAATACCCTCATAGTACCGCCCTAAATTCCTTCAAGATTATATTAGCTCGAATTTACATGTCTATAAACAAAGCGATGATTGATAACGTTACAAGTACAACATGTTTGCACACAAAATTGATAAAACACTTGAGGTGCAAATAAATACACGATTAGGTGTGAGGACGGAAAGATGTTCCTGAAAATCGTGCGGTGGATTCCGTTAGTGATATCGATAGTGTTTATGGGTACGTAGTTCTGTTAGTAACCATGTAGTACTATTACAATTTAGCAATAGGTATGTACTTTTAATTAAACTGACGACTCGACTCATAATAAACTAACTGATTGATAATTAGTCTTCATTGATTTTGCGCCTGTTCCAGGTAAGTGAATGCTTTATGCAAAAAACGTGTCTTCTTACGAATGATTTGAGGGAGGTTTTAGCGACAATTCTGAAACCCAAGATTTTTTCAGGAACTTTACAGTTATCTAGTGGTGCCTATTTACGATGCTATGGATAGTAAGTTGAGTATATTAAGAACTAAATCTAAATAATTAAAATACCCTTGAATCCACAAACGACATAAAGACTCTTCTACTTAAGATGCGAATTCAGCCGCCACGCTAAACGTACGTTGCAGTTGGTTGAATCTGGTTTTTTGGTCTGTTCAGCTGTTTCTGTTACGATGTCGGACTGTTCTGTTCATGAATTAGGGGGAAAATATTAAAATTAAATTAAGAAAGATAGTTATACGAGTATCTATAGTACGGCTCATTTTTACAAAACTTTTATTTTTGCAGTTCTAAAGATGAATATGATGTAGCACCATTACAACAAGCTGAAAATATACTAAACTCTCGTTACTACAACAGTACTCAGAAAAACCTCATTTACACGTTTGGGTTCACTGGAAATGTGGACGGTACTCATACTCGCAAAGTTCTGGACGCTGCTTTATTGAAGAAGGATAGAAATGTGTTCGTTTTGGATTGGGGAAGAGAAGCCAGTGGTATTAAAACTTTGGGAAAATTCGGATATATATTCTCGTATATCTTCAGTGGACTGCCGCAAACTTCTAAGGTATGATATTTAAATGATACGTAAAGAGAATATTTAAATAAACAAATCATGTACTAACTCAAGTATTGAGATACTACATAGTGAATTTTATCTAAGTACCTACTGTACTGATGCTATCTGTCCGAGCATGCAAAATAGGTGTGAGTGAGACTAACATAACTCATTATTCAGACAAATTCATCTCTTTAGTATGACTAGCCTTGAATTCGCCTGTATATTTCGCGTACCTAGTCGATACAATATAGCTTTCTTACCTTCCTAACAAATTATACATTATTGAAACTATTTCAGGTTGGTTTTGATCTTGGTAGAGCCCTGGATACGATGTCGGATAAAGGTTTCAAGCTTAACGGAACTCATGCAATGGGACACTCTCTAGGTGCACATGTTTTTGGAAACGCTGGTCGATACCTCGTCAACGTTGGAAAAAGTTTGAGCCGGTAGAACCTGTGCCACTTATTTTTACTACTCTATGCTAATAAACGCAATTTTGCGTTTGTGAAAATATCTATTATAACTAAGTCAGATATTACAAAGACATAAAATTATTTTTTTCAGAATTAGTGGATGTGACCCAGCGGGTGCATTCTTTGACCGGTACATTTCTCTGATGCCTGCTCTAGACAAAACTTGTGCGGACTTTGTAGACAACACCTTCACGGACCCAGGAGGGTATGCAATGAACTCTTCAATAGCACATCTGAATGTTTGGGTCAACTTTGGAAACTTCATTTACGGCCCTGAAGAGGAACAGGTACAGCCAGGCTGCCCAATTGGAAATTACGAAATGTTTTCAGAAAATGGTAAGTTAGGTACCCTTGCATACTGCATACGCTACATATGCTTAACCTATTGTAGTTTATCGGATATATTATTGAAAACGTATTTGTAATGCGTTAAAATTGCATACAAACCTAATGTTTTTCTAGATTTATGTAGCCACAACCGCGTGTTAGATCTTTGGATAGCAGCATGGTCGGGAGCCACGCTTACGGCTGATAAAGCAGATGACTACTCGACTTGGAATAATAACACGGAGCAAGGAGTCACCACTGATGTTGTGATTTTGGGCGATCATACTAATATAACGTAAGCCTGTGATACTTTGGCATACCATAACTGAGAATTGATAAAAAAAATATGTTTTGTTAGCTCAATTCAATTAAATCAAAAATAATATAGTGATTTTCTTCCCTCAGAGCCTTTGGTAACTACTACATGAACACAACGGGTTCGCCTCCGTAACAACCAAATGCAGAATAAAAGTTATAGTAAATTGAAATAATACGAGTATTAATAAATTTTACGCTCAATTACATATTAGAACGAAAAACTATATTTTTTTCTTCTTTTCAAGTGTTTTCAAGTACTATACAAATAGACACCGCAAAATGTGACTAACAAAAGAAGAGGCGAGGTTTTATGAATACTTTGGTAAACCACACAATTCATTTTGAAAACACTCAGTTTATAATTTTAAACTTTCAACTAACCGCAAAGATTTGCTTGAACGATTCTCCACAACATCTTCCGAGACCCGGAAAACTGTGTTCATTTTTGCAGTGTAGTTACTTACAAGGTTACATACCTTCAAGCACATGGCCTTCTTCAAATAGACATTCGAGGAAATGATCATAGCTATTGCTCTCAGTCCAAACTATGATTTGGTATGAAATATTTGACTAGAGCTTACCGACGTTTTTGAGATTCGTCTTAACTTAACCCCTACTCTCCTATTTTGGTAGTTCAAGTCCCCTATGCTTGTAGCTATCACATCGAACGGTATGAAAGTCACGCGTTATCAACTGGCCGCTACCGAAGCCGCATCGTAAACAGTAAACAATTGAAAGAATTTGCGCGCGGTCTTCACACGCTTCCATCAAAAGTTCCTCTTCCTAATTAATTGTGAAAATAATAATAATTAGAATTTACGGAATAAATATAAACATTTTTATTTTTTATTAAAAATGTATTAAAAATATCTTAGGGATATAAGTAGGTATACTTACCTACTACGTAAAGAGTTGTGTAAACAATTAAAATTGAGTAATTTTATTCGAAGAATAAAATAAAAATGTGCAGTGAAAAATCGTCTTTGTTGGGGTTATGGATAACTTTGATATGTGAGTGTAATTAGTATTCCTTATTTTATACTCTACGGTAATAAGTAGATCCGATGACTGATTTATTCTGCTGCGTATCTTAGTTTTTGGTCTTGGTTATCTTATCACTAAAGCTACCAGGGCTCCGCCTTATAGTAGCAGTGATACATCTGAACGATCGCAATGAAATGTTCCTTTTAAGAATACATAGGTGTCCACTTTGGAAGCAGCTATGATAAAGCTTATTGTTCATTTTATGCGATCATAACCATACACAATCAATGCATCGTCGCTCCTAAAGTTTTTTTTTTACAGATTTTACACAGTTTGCAGGAGGCGCTTGGTTGCGTTGCTATAAAGGGTAAGTAGATTACAGTTATTATCGATCGGATTATCGTCATCATTGACGGATAAACCTATGTTTACAGGAAGGTGAAAAAAAAATAGAAAACTGACACGACTCTACCGCCGCCATAAGCCTTACCTATCCTGACAGTACTCTATCTTGGCAGTACCCAGTTCTCTAATCTTGATGTTTATAATATATTCACTATCCTAATTTCATCAAATTCCGCCGTAGACTTATCGCAACGTATCATGATGCCAAGGTCATCAGAAGTAGAACCAGAACGCGGTTATATAATCAAAATACGTAATCAACGCTTTCTTGTACCTTCACCTATTGATCTTGTATAAATTACGTGTATCGCTCAGTTTACTCGTATACAATTACCTATGCAAATAAAATATGCCTATCAGAATAGTAAAACCGGTTTATGCCAAGTTTGAAAATATGCGTTAAGTAAAATCTGTAGGTCAATCAAAACGGGATCATTGGCCGGGCTATTATAAAATTCAGAATTGTTTTATTCATAAAAAAATGTGAATTCTCATTGGAATATCATATCATAGTAGGAACATAACATAACAACCGTTTCTATTCTGTGCTTCTAACCAATAACCAAGTATGAACGAGTTAGTAGACAGACACTAACTTGACTCCAAGATAAGAAAACTCTAAGACGGCCTGAGAGAACTGAAGAAAATCTGATAACTACAGTTTGAAACATTTAGTTCATCTCGAAGTTTTGAGATTTGATGAACTGGAGTACCTACGTACTCCAAGATTCGGTGATGACCAGCAATGATGAAGAGGATTTAAGATTTTTTTATGGTGGAGGTTGCTATATTAGCCTGCAATGTAGGTACGTACTTAGACATGCGAGATCAAACATACAACGCACGCGCAGGAAAATGTAAAGAATCGCACAAAGATCTATCCGTGTGCTTTGTGACTTGAATAATCCGACCAGGCGACGCATAAAAACCTACATTGCGCAGGTAATTATTATTCTAGCCAGCATTCGTTTGTAAGGTGCCGTAAACTAGGGTGCCTAGACTGTCATCCTCTTTTGGATAAAATACATGTGATACTTTTATATAAATAAAAGTGCTTATTATGAAGCCTACACTGACTACACCCAGGTTCTTTGTCTGTCTGTATACCACCGGGTCGTATCTGTTTATAGCGGAACCCTTACCGTGAGAGTATTGTAACGACTCACCCATTTCCGGTTATTTATTTTCAGAGTGCTTCCTAAATTGGGTGCACAAAAGACAAAATTTTCCTGGGCTTAGTTTGATCCTGTTTCGCTGGTGTTTATATAATAAACCCCTTTTCAGAATATGTTAAAAGTTATTTACCTTATAAGCTAGTTGAAAGTGATTTTCTTGTACCGACACCTGCACGAGGGAAGACTGAACACAGCCACAGTTAGTGCATTACAATAAAAATTTGCATCTACACGATAACAGATTTTTCACACAAAGATGAATTTTATCAATCCAAAGATGAGCACAAATATACAATGAAGGATGATCACAGAATACCTAACAGCACCTATGCACTACACGATACTACAGAAGTAATATTAGTTCAAGGCGATATACGCCATATCCTACCAGAATTTAATTACTCTAACTTGCATTGTTGCCTGGATATTGCAGTCTTACGGAAGGTTCGATTAGAAAATGCTTGCATTTTTATTGGGAAAGACATAAGTAACAAATAGATACATAAGTTACGTACATATAACACGCGAAAAGGTTCAAGATTTATGACAACCACATACCTATGTTCATTGATACAAAGTCGATATTTTATTTATCAACGTTTTAGCGCACCAAAATGAAAACTAAAGTAATCGAACCAAAATCCAGCACACGACCTTTTGGATATAGTGCAAGGGGCCAGTTTCGAAATTTTAATGAGACATTTTTAAGTAGACTAATTAATTCACTATTCCAGGTCGCTGGATAACTATGTAGCGACACAACTAACTCAAGAACTGCCAAGTTATTTTACATCATGTCTGGACCCTGCCCTGCCGACTGTGCTATACACGTTTGGATATCGGGGCAAGACCAACGGCCCAGCAACAAAGGCCGTGCTTGAAGCCTACATAAACAGAAAGAAACGAAATGTTGTTCTCCTCGACTGGGAAGACGAGGCGAAAAGCGGTGTTCTGGGTATACCCTTGGGCTATGCGTTCCATGCAGTGCCGAATGCTAAAAAGGTGAGTCGCTATTGTTTAAAAAGTATACCTACATCACAAGTCACGGAGTTCCGATCCACATCACATTTTAAACCGAGTTTTGGAATATTTTATTAAAAAACACAATTTTAGTTTGATCGATTAAGGAAATGGCTTTATAAGTTTATTTGTTTATTTTTATGAGATGTGACGGAGAAGCCGACGATGTCTAGACAGTCTAGAAATCTTTAAATCCACAAGTCTTTCTAGAAACACGTCGCGAATACATGTATACGAGTGCCATGCCTACGGTTGAACTGTACTTTTTGCATCTTATCTCATTCCATTGCCTGCACAATCTGCACATTACAATTTGTCCAAACTTCTATTTGGATTGATTGGAAAACCAGAATCAAGGCAGCTTTTAGAATAGAAGCTGTTATAAGTACCAATAATTACCAAACTATAAAAATGATAAGGTACCTGTCTCCATAACGAGATCATTGCAAAAATTGCATTAGGTAGTCTAGTCACTTTTACTGTCCGGTGTGGGACTGTAGGTCAATAACATCTCGGCATTGAGTTTTAGCATCTGAGGATTGCTAATTTTACTTTCAAACAGCAGTGATTGGTGATATAATACCAGTAGGTAATTATTTTGACTCGTTTTATAGGTTGGTAAAGAAATGGGCGAGGCGCTGATAAGGTTACACAAGGCAGGCATGAAAATGGATGGCATGCATCTTGTGGGTCATTCCTTAGGTGCTCACATCATGGGCTTTGCTGGCAAGAAGACCAGGGAAACGGGACACGTCATGCCCAGGTAATGAATGGTAACAGTAACTTCAATGGAGCAAACTATTTAAGTATTCTTATCTATTTGTATCGCCAACACTACGCGAAAAATGAACAAGAAGGTCGAGTAGCACAGAAGTAAAATACTCTCTACCGAAAGACAACTTGTTTCAAAATAGATGGGTACAGTACCACACAATAATATCGATTATGTAGGTACTAGGGCTTAGGCTGTGGTAAAACGGTCCACTGTAAGCAAAGTTTATTTTTATTTTTATAGAAGGTGACTGCCTGTAAGAATCAAATTCCTTTTTACAGAATCACTGGCCTAGACCCAGCTCGGGCACTCTTTGAAGGCACCTTTGCCGTTCAAAACGGGTTAGACCGTACTTGCGCTAGATTCGTAGACATCATCCACAGCGACCCTGGCGGCTACGGTACTTCCACTTCCACCGGGACTGTCGACATCTGGCCTAACTATGGTTCGGAGTCGCAGACCCCCCAACCGGGCTGTCCTACTGGCGACTTTGACATGTTCACTCCTGAAGGTACGCATCATACTAATAGCACTTACCAATTCCTATGTAAAGCGTCTTCAGCCACTATTATTAAGCGGTCCATCAACGTCTGATGATTTCACTGCGGACCAAGAAAAGACAAGAGTTCACGATTTCAATGGTGTCGTGGCTATACAATACAACTAAGATGGTGTACCTACCTAGTACCTACCTAATCTACTTATAATTTTATGGTGAACGAGTGAATATGAATTTATTATTTTAAATTAGCAATAGTATGACAAATATTTTGGGCCATGCGTAACCATTGAATAAATGAGTTGTAGCACGCTGTAATTACAGTAAATTCAACGGTCGAATGATTACGCTACGGTTTTTTGTCACAACTGGCCGTGGCGATGCTCAGATCAATGAATAGCTCTAAATCACTTTTTCCGCTTGCCAAGGTTTTCTATAGTTTTACTAATCATGCATCTTACATGCAAGGCACTCCACATGTGTCAAACTATTTTATGAGAAAAATAAAAGAACAATTGGACTATGTCTTGCCCATAACAATGTCTCACAGAGCACATCTACTGGTAGACGCGCTCTGTGAGGCATAGTACTGCGTCCACGTCTCGCATTTCGAGTGCCTCTAATCCGTATGGGTGACGGTGCGACTACAAACCGGAACACATCAGTAAAGCTAAAGGGTTAGCGAAGCATAACTCACTATTTAGATCATGGCACCCGTATACTTGTCTACACCTTGAGCTTACAATGTCAATGCTAGGTCATTCATACAATGATAAGATTACAATTAAAACAATAAATCTCCCTCCGAATAAAGAACCTTGAACGTAGGTTTTAAGACCCGCTGGATTTGAGGCCTTGAGCTCATGATGGTTGTTAGGCCAGACAATATGGTGGTTGGTACAGATAGGATTACTTGAATCAAAAATAAATAAAGCATGACTGAGGGTGCTATTATTGGACTAGGCTAGGAAAATTCGCCAGACAGAACCCCAGAAGTCTCTTGCTATGATAGAATAGAACCCGTCGTCGTCCGAGTTCTATTGGGAAATGTGTGGTTCGCTTTGTTCAAACAAACGATCGCAATATTTCGGCGCAGGCGATGGCGATGTACCCAACTGTAGGCATAAACTGTGTGTTTTCAGAAATATATCCCGATGTCGAAAATGGATCATTAGCAATACCAACAAAACCATTAAATATTCAAATATTAAGAAAGCCTTTCAAACGGCACAGTAAGTTGTAATATGGTTGTAATCTACGCAATGCAAAGCCTCTATTATGCAAAATCGGACGCTTGCGCAAAATGAATGTAATATTTGCACCGTTGTTGATGTCGTTCCAAAATATACACAAATGCAGCTTATGACTTTTAGCCTGTAATAAATAGGCGTTTAATAAAATCTGAAAACATAGTCATTGTAAGCTGCATCAGTTTATGTCGGTCATTTGCATAAAGTATATTCCAAATGTTTATCTGAGCCATGAACTGAGTTCCTTTTGTGATCATTTTAAAAGCTTATTTGGGTAGGACTTGACGAATAAGATGGTATTTGGTAAATATTGAGTTTTGTTCAGTGTCTTTAGCTGGCGATTTGTGGCGATTTATCGCTACGTTTATTGTGCCTATAAAAAACTAATGCCTGATGCCTCGGAATGCTGCAGGCCGCAACAGCTTTCAGTAGATAGTTTAATCCAACTGGAGTCAACGCCAACATTCGAACCTCTAATAAATTATCAAAAAAAAACAATTCTTTCAGATTTATGCAGTCACGACAGAGCATGGCGATACTACGTAGAAGCTATATCCTCACCCACGGCTTTCCCTGCCGGAGGGGCTACCGACTATGAAAGCTGGGCAGCTAACAGAGGCCAGCCAAATATCAGCATTTATTTGGGTGATCTTACCAACACAAGGTAACCAATTATTCAATTTTTACAACTTTATAACTTTAACTACAACAGTTGTGAATCTACCCGGATCATAAGATCACCGGTGTGGGGCCTCTAAGCAAACGTTTGACCACAGTGATGCGGTCAACAGTGTAGCATACACCTTAAAGTAGGAGTACCATCGCTACGGTACAACTAAACCCCCAAATATTACGAACACGTAAAATTATTTCGCAATTATTTAGCTTTTTCCGACTGTATTTTTGAAGCCACATAAAACTGCATTTCATGACGATCTTAGTGGTCTATTTCTAAACATTAGCCTATATAAAATGCTGAAAACAACTTCGTATAGTACTAGCTTGTTAGTACGATGAAAGCTAATAAGATACGAAGTGGAAGTAGGTAACTCTGCTTAATCGCAATAATATATTATCCCACAGAGCTCAGGGCAACTTCTACCTGACGACAAACTCCAAACCCGAATACGGTAGAGGTCCCGAAGGAATGATATCAGTTTTAGATCAAGCAAATCAAGCAACGACTGAAGGAAATACCACCAGCCTCGTCAAGCTACTGAAAAACCTCAGATGATATATGAGGAGTACTGTTAAATCAGTAATTGTGCATTCTATGAAAACTTTCAGTGACTATTTCGGAATATTTAAAACTTGATAGTGATAATTGTTTAAGTAGAAAAACGAAGATTAGTTGAGACTTCGGAGATGTGCTTTACACATTGCACATAGTTTTTTGTGAGAGTTATAATTCTGTTTAACCTGTCTTGTTTCCATAGATTTGTACTTGTAGAATGTAAGGTGTATGAACATTGAAAATACGATTTAGTGTTTGTTCTGCATTTATTTTATTTTAATTTATATATCTATTATTGTTTTAAATAATTCTAAAACTATTTTAATTTAAATCATTATGATTATTAATTTCACGTGCTAATATTTTGAAGACATTTTATTGCTTGAATATTTTACGTAGAAAAATATATAAATTACTATGTTATCTTTACAAATACTGCTAAAACGCAGAATTTTTTTAATTATATTAGCTACATTAATAAGTTTACTTTACATAAAAGTATTTTTTATGTAACGAGTTAAGAAACCTACCTACTGTATTAACTGGTTAGTAAATTTAAATAGATATATTAGACACCATTTTGTAAAGTTTTGTTAAGTTGATAGTGGAAAAATGTAAGTTAATCTCTAGTTATCAATAAATATTGCTTCAATTAATACATTTTAGTATTTTGATACACATTCAGGCAGTTGTAAGTCAATCGCGTTACCATACGACAAATAATCGAAGCGCGATTAGAAGTTTTAACTATGACTAGATTTTAGGAATACTTAATTATTTCTTTTTAATATAAGGCAGCACTGTCACCGTGTTTTTCTTCATGTACGATGCAGTCGGCGGAGCTAAGCAATCGTGATGTAACCCGTTGTGAGGCGCGAAGACAATTTTATTCGAAAATGTTCTATTGTATATCGAAACAGCTATCTTCACGATTGCCTAGATCCACGGACCGTATTGTGGACATATGTAACAGTTTTTAAGTACATTACTCAATAAGCCTACTCCACCTAAATCATGTCCCAGGCACTGCAGCGTCCCGTTCATAGAGGCATGGGTAAAAATGGCTCCTGACGCTGTATAATTCATATCGATTAGATATAAACACCCTAATTATTAATAATTATAGATAATCAAGCGGGTATTCCCCGTCACAGATACCTGTGCTACGTCGGCGATGTATTGTAGAACCTTTTCATAGTGCCATCGATGTCCACCAGAGCATTCCGAACATCGTGTGACACGCCACTTATTGTATCAAACGTACTTGCTAGTCGGTCTATAGCCCGCGCCTATAAACACAACGAGTATTTCTTTATTGGAAAATAAAGTGTCTAAATCAAGTAAATTTTGTCACATGGTCAGGGTTTTAGACACAGGATTGGATTAAAAACTAAATTCGTGCATTCAACACCCAACCCCTGGATTTTATCATACTTTAGTAGTTGAATACACTATCGTCTAACTAAGTGATGATTAATGTTAATGAGCAGTAACCATCCCCTAGTCTAGTAGACCTAATCTAGTAGAATTCCGGCTGTTACAATATTGTTAGCACATTTTCTTTACCTGTATATGAGAAGCTTCTGCAAGTCTTTCCATAGCTTGCGCGTTGGCAGTGGATGCTTGTGCTAATTGAGACAACGCCGACGCCTGCTCACTCATTACTTTTACCTGAATTGAACACCAAACCAGATTTAATTAACTATACTTACTATAAGTACTAAAGTTTTACCAAGTAGGTATTGAATTTTGTATGGTATAGTAGACTTTTTTTTCGAGCTCATGCTTTCGGTTCCACAGGAAAAGTTGAAAGGCATAGGAAATAACTCATACCTGACATACAGAATTCCCCTAGTTTGGGTGTTGGGGCTGTAATAATGATTTGTTATAATAAATCATAGTTGGGACTAGAGGGGGTTGAATATTTATTTATAATCATGATTACTAATAGGCCTCTCCCATAGGTTTCCAGAAAGTACAATGAAATCAGATTTATAAGTTTTATACCAGTTTCTCCAAAATTGCTGTCTGTCTGTCCTCCACATTGACTATCTCTTGGCCTTCTTCTGAAATGTCTTTGAAAGAGACCACAGGGTCCACTTCATTATTACTCTGGTCTATGCTGCTCTGGTCATCATTAAAGAAGTTTTCTTCAAGGTAGTGTGTCTCTTGCTTTACAGATCCACCTCGTTCTATAAAACACACAAGGATCATAAGTACCTAAATAGTTTTCATATTGAATAGTTATTACAAAAAATAGGTCTAATTGTCAGTAACTTTAAAAAAATTAACTCACTGGTGTCATTAGCTAGGAATAAATCCCATATTTTCTTCTCTATGTTGGAGCACAAATTGTTGGGATCCACACCATTGGACAACACCTTGGATCTCACTGTTGATTTCTTATCTGCCCAGTACTGAAAGATAGGTTCGATTTTAACATAAAACACAATTATGTAAGTACTAGCCGTCGCCCGCGGCGTTGCTCGCGTTCTAAATAGACCTTTTAGAGTGTGACTTTTCAAAATTCCTTTCTTAGAGCTCCCCTACACAATATAAAAATACTACCCTCCAAATTTCATACCTATAGGACTTATGGTTTAGGCTGTGCGTTGATTATCAGTCAGCTTCAAAAGAGTTTTATATAATAATATACTGATTGATATGTATTATTTTCTTTTAAGTATCATTCAACTTACTTTAATCCAAGATTTCATAGGCCTAGTTGGTCCATTGATGCAGTTTACCATCCTTGTCAGCTTGAACCAGAGTTTCTTACTCTCATCTCTGCCTTCAAGCCCTCTCAGCTGCCCCAGGCCAAGTGCTGGGTGCTTCTCCATAAAATCCACAATAGCAATTACCTGCTCCAAGCTGGGCCGAGACTAGAATTTAAAATTTAAATGTGGGTAATAAAATAAAATAGGTAGCAGACTACAGGTTTATAGCTGCAAAATTGTTACCTACCTACTTTTAAATGTAGGTATGTAAAAGAATTTACCCATAATTTATTTTAGACATTACTGATGTCCGACTCATTAAGCAGTTCTTTTCTCATAATTATGACCTAATTCTGTTTGGTACGTACATTACAGTACATGGTTGGTAGCATAAATATCCAAATAGGTAGATTTGCTCCAGCAAATCTCATCTTTCTTGATTGTTTCTTGAGCAATATTGATAGAGATAGATCATAGAGGGCAAAAAAAGGTGTTTAATACCTATTTACATGCCTACATTCTTTGATCAATGCCTAAGGAGAGTTCAGAAACTTTATGAAACCTATGAGACGACTACTCGATATACTCGATAATGAGAAATTACCTGTCATCGAGTATCCGTGTTAGTCATTCAATTTACGAAAGGAAAAAGTATGAAATTGAGAATCGAGATACTCACGGCTATTGAGCGGTCCGTCATATTGGACATTTCTGAAGATAGAGTGCACAAATCACAGCTGTGCTTCTCTAAGAAATATAAAATTGGACAAACTAGACATTTCTCACAGTTTCTTCTCAAGGTTTTCCGCGTTTTTCACAATAAAAATATTCGACGGTAAAATTATGACAACCATTAGTTGGGGCGTCAAGTAAACAACCAAAACAACAGTGATGCCAGCACTGAAATTGCATTTTCCCCTAGTCTCAGTGAAAAATACCTTATATTTTCCCCCGAAACTTCTTACCCTAAAAATACCCCAGAGAGAGATCCCAAAATACCCTAAACATTCAGTACCTATGCAATGCATGCATGACAAGTTGAGATATTTTTCGCAAAAGCCATAAACCAAGAAGTTGAAGTTGATATTTTTCACGTCTGTTTTTGCAATTGATTAAAGTGAGTGACTGATCATGGACTGATTATTTAGCCAACATATAAGTCCTTTTTCAGCGGCACTTAATTCTCAACAGAAAAGACCTATTCATTAAAGCAAGTAAGACGTAACCTATGGTCATGGTCACCAAACACCTAGTCATGGTCGAGCGGCGAGCCATAGTCGCTGACATGCCGTTTACTCTATGCGCAATGGGCGTTCATAGAACACTTATACTCTAGAAGGCGTTAGATTACCGTCAAATTACAATTCTGACACTATCATTGTCATGTCAAATAAATTTTTCAACGTCATCGAAAAAAAATTTGGTAGGTACCTAAAGTACCTACTTACTTATTAGGTACGTAGATACTAGGTACGTACCTACCTATTTATTTTATTGTTATTTATTTTTATTGCTAAAGGACCAGCCAGAGAGAATGCAAGAAGGACGACTTTGGACAGAATAGAAAGTTTATTGTCTTTTCCAGTGTTATTTTATTTCGTAAATCGCTACCAATTTACTCAATACCACCAAAATACCGGGATATAGGTGTACGGTGCTGAATGAATACCCTAGTTATTAAAAATGTGGTAGAGGTAGGTAGGTACCCTACTTACACATGTTTTTGCTGTTTGTGTATTGTTTTGATCGACTCCTGAGTGTTCTGTAGTCCTGAGTCTGAGTGTCCTGCATGACTGAGTAAGCCGTTTAATAACATCGTGCATCGTTATGAGGTATTTATCTAAACATGTAGGTATATAAATTACAAATCATTTTTCATGAATAAAAAATCGTTACAGATTTATGACTGGAACCAGTGGAAACTAAGAATTATACTACATGTACAAAGATACTATGAGCTAAACAACTCTAAAAAATCCAAATAATGGCTAATTCCGTGAATATATCAATTGAAGCTCCAATAGAAAATCAAATTCAAGAAATAACTTATGATGGACAAGAAATATACCAAGCGTAAGTGTTCAACATAATTATCACTATGTTTACATACATGATTTTCAAGTGTTTCCGTGATCCTTACACATAACAGAGGGTTCTGAATATTTACATAACCATGCTAAAATTGTATGTACTGTTTCAGTCCTCTTTCCATGTCAGAAAATCTTACTCGTCTGGCTCAAAAAATAGATTTCTCCAAGTCAGATGATGAGTTCTGTAATATTAAAAAGGAGGGAGAAAGTAGTTCTGATACAAAGTCGGAAGATGACAAAGAACCAGGGTACCAGTCAAGTCTGTGGCCGTGGGATTCAGTGAGGAATAAACTGAGAAATGCTTTAACTGAAGTCAGTGTTCTGGCTGATGTACTGTCCATTGCTAAAGAAAAGAGGTACATGGTGAGTATAGAATATATTTCTACTAGCTATAAGTTGTTGGGTTCTCCTAAATTCTATTTCTGGATTCAGTAAAAAATGCAATATATATTTTTACTAGCGGTCGCCCGCGGCGTTGCTCGCGTTCTAGACCCTTTAGAGTGCGACTTTTCAAAATTCCTTTCTTAGTGCGCCCCTACACTATATAAGGAACCTACCCTCCAAATTTCATACCTCTAGGACTTGTAGTTTAGGCTGTGCGTTGATTCTATGTCAGCTTCAAAAGAGTTTTATATATATTGATAAACATTTAATTTTACAAGTATTATGATTTTTTTCTTGCTCATAAAACTTGAACTATCTAAAACTAATTTAGTTAAAATCCCCCTATATCTCTTAGAGACGATATGCACTATTGACTTGTGGCCAGTGACTCAGTCCCTTGGTGACCAAAACATAGGCAAATTAGGCAATTCAACGACCAAGTGCGTAAACATCTTATTTAAACTATAGTCATAGTCGACAGTGCGTAGTGGCTCTTAGGCACCAGATACATAAGGAAATAAATTAAGTATCATGATTTAATTTTTAGGTATTAGATCCAGTACAACCAGGTGAAATAGAAAGCCGTCCCATGGTTCAAGTATATGGCAGAAAGAAGGCCCTAGCAGCAGCGGCAGCAGTACTCCAAGCTGGAGTAGACCGTCTCCGAGCCAGCGAGACCATGAGAATGACCAGGAACATGCCTGACTTCCACATAGATCTTTTGAGGCTCAGACAAAATTGGAGACTGAAAAAGATTTCAAACACTATTGTTGGTGACTTGAGTTATCGGACTGCTGGCTCTAAATTCAGTCAAACTGGAGTATTTGAGGTGAGTATTGATGTTTTTCAATTATATAAGGTGAAGCAGGGCAATTCCGTCAAGGGGTAAGTAAGTAAATGTATGTTCGCAGGTATCAAAAGCTCCTGAAGAACAAATAGTTCAAGCAATGAGCACAAGCGGAGGCGGGCCGGCCCCATCAGCCTTACGCGTGACTGTGCCTCCGGAACTGCAAGGCGTGGCTTTCATATCGGTGCTCTGCCAGAAAGGTATTCATCAACCTATGATCTTCCTTCCTACATACATGCAGGCCCTGTTTTATGGGATGCTGTAATGTTTGCCAAATGTGAAGAGATACTTTAAGTATCTAGATTTTATCCTCTCAACCTAGACCTATTCTTACCTACAGTAAATATATGAATGTTTATAAATTGGATCTTTAAAAAAATGGCTATGTGTGTGTTACACACTAACAGCATTGTTTCCGAAGTGTGATCCCCTTCTATTGAATGTTAGCATTTCAAAATACCAGGAATCACTACTAGCTACCGAAGAATGACCTTCTGACAAAACAATTTCCCTGTGGCTAGCAAATCTCGTTCAATACTAGAATTAGGCACACAGAAATTTGATTTGATTTTCACCCATAATTAATTCCTATGATTTTTCGTGAACAAAATTTATAAAAGACAATTCCAACCTTATAATCCTCAGAGCAGGAAGACGTGGTCTCCATGACGCTCAACTCTTCAGCGTTGAACTGCCCCGGCACTATTCCCGGCGAGGGAGTCGAGCAGCATTGGCAGCAGAAGCTCGAAGCCGCTCAGAATGTGCTGTTCTGCAAGGAGCTGTTCGCGAGACTGGCCGCGGAGGCTGTGCAGCTCGATGCGTCCATACCACATATGGTGGTGGGGAACCATATTATGGCTACAGTAAGCATTACATTATCCTACACTGCATTTCATGGCCACAACCACATAGGTACCCTTCAAAAATAGGTATCGAAAGCCAAATAAATATGTCGTGACATAACTTTATTTTTCAGGTGCTACCAGGCATCCAACTGCTAATAGGTCTGAGACACAACACTGGGCAGAAGGATATTACAAATACTGAAAACATAAAAGTAAGCAAAAAAGTTTCGTATTATTCAACTGTGTAGGTACACGTCAAAGTTTGCTTTTAAGTAAAGTATGCCTACAGATCTAAACATTTCATCTCTGATCTCCTCACCGCCAATGTGACTTGCACCAGCACTACGTCCTTCAATCTGAGATGAGATGGCTTACGGACACAGCAATGCGCAACAGCAAACAGTCGCGCTTATATTGGTAATTAGTATCATACCACTAGCTCATACTTTATTGTTCTGTTGTTAGGCGGAAGTAGCAGCAGCGGGGAAGGCGGACCACGACCACGTGTTAGAGCACTCGTTACACCAGCTGCTGCGCGCGGTGCATCACGCCAACACGCACCATCCTTTCCCGCACCCCGCCACCGGACCTCTCGGACCCTCCAAGCGACGATGCTTAGCTGGTAACAATAGCTTTATAATTACACTTTTTCAGACTCACAAGGGAGTTTCTAAAGGAAAAGAAAAAGGCTATGTCGCTAGTATATTTGACAGGCGTCATGGCTCAATGGGTAGTAGCTCTGCCTTCCGTGCTGTGGGTCGTGGGTTCAATCCCCAATGAAAAGAAACATTTGTGTACGGCAAACATAGACGTTTGTTCCGTGTCTGGGTGTTACCGTGTAACACAAGTAGGTATGTATTTGCAAAAAAAAAATGTATACAAGTATTCTGTCAGCAATCTAGTTAACATAATACAAGCTTTGCTTAGTTTGGGACTAGAGAGCGTTGTGTTGTGTGATATTTCTAAGAATATTTATTTTATTTATATTTTAACTGTATAATTTTATTATTGTTTCAGGACCAATGGCCGCGGACCGTTACGAGCTTCTAGACATGAGTAAAGAACAGTCATTGCTGGAACAGATTATTCAACAGGCGCAACATTTTTTCATGCGGAGACGCAGCGAGTACGTCCTCGATACCATTGCCAAAGAAGTATGTACCCATTCTGTACCTTTTTTTGTTAGTAGTAGAACGCTTTTTGTGAAAGAACTCGTCTGGGAAAGTACTACTAAGTACCGTACATTGATCCCGCTAAGCAGCGATGCCCGCATTTCTATGTTTTTTGGGTACGTTTGAAGGGTATGAATGCCAATGCAAGTGTTGTTTAATTTAGTTGTTTAATTTGTAGTGTCTAGACGAGCCAAATGAGGCTCTCACCTTTTTGTGTAATTTTAGTTTAATTTTAATTTTGTATGGACCTGTGTAGTCTGAAATAAAGAATTAATAAATAAATAAAAATAAATACAGGTACATGACGTAACATCTTTGTGTCTCAGAGGCAGCAGTGATGCCTAACAGAATCTGACGCTGACTGTATCTAGGTACATTACTATTGAGAGGGCTGATATAAGTAAATCACTGGAAATAGTAATTTCCTAATACGTATTATGTTTCTAGGTGAAGGATCCTTTAATAGTGTCGCATTGGAATGCACTGAATAGTCCTACACAATCCTGTGTGAAAATCAACATTATGGCATATGGGTAAGATAATAAATAATATTACGTTTTTCAGCTCTATTTTACGTAGGTACCTCGTTAAATCGGTCAAACTATAACAAAGTAGCTACCTATCTATTATGATAGGAAAGAAAAGGATGTTTAAAGATACAAGAGAGTATCTCTTTTGATGGATGCTATGCAATACCACACCACGTCCTCGGTGAACGCGCTCTGTGAGGCATTGCTGAAAGTACATTATTATATCTGTGATGGAGGAAACACTTTCACATCAAACGTACTATCTGCTTGTCATGGTTTTAAACTAATTTTAGCTACCTAGCCATCAAATAATATTGTCAGCCATTAGAATATATTTTATTTCGGTAGATACGACGCTGTGTGCCGAACGTCACTCGTGGTCCATGTGGGTGAGAAAACGCTGAAATGCATCTGTCGAGATGGGAAAGTGCGGCATCTGTCCTACGAGCTGCAAGAGCTTCGAGATCTTATTTACTGTCAGGTAAAGTGACTATATTTGATGTACCAAGTCTATACATAACAGACTAGCAGATGCAATCGCAATTATTAATTTAGGCTATCGTGAAGTTAACCAATGGCGTTTTGTTCGAACTTAATTGTTTATGCGCATCACAAACGCCTGTCTTTGATCGATCAATTGCTTAGATCCGCCGACCGCACTGTAGATACATAAGCAAAGAATCTTCTTCGTTGAACTCCCATAGAGTACTCGTGGTTATGAGGGGTGCATGGTAATTGCGTCTCCCAGTCTGTTGGCATTCAGCGAAGAATACGAGAACTAAAATAATGTTGTCAATTTATCCACAGATATACCAGCACCAGATGACGGCAGTGCAGGCTGTAGGCAGGTGTATGGGATGGCAACTACTTGCAAGTAGTTCACACTTGGGGTCAGGACCAGTTGAGCCGCTGGGAAATGCATCGTCTTGTCTGCTAGCTTCACCTACAGGTCTGTAGATCAGTCCTGTTTTTGGTCTGGTTTCTCTCCATCATTATAATAAGGCTTGCTTCTTTTATTGCAATCAGGTCTTAGTAGGTACTCATTTATTTTAAAATTTTACACATACAAGTAGGTAGTGCTAGAACTTAATGCTAAGAGCATTGTCTATCAGTCTTCCTGGGTGTACAGACTACTTTTAAAATATTTTATATAAATCTTATTTCTCAAAAACACATTAAAACAAACATTTTCTTCCTCAGGTGACAGAATGATTGCAATCAGATGTGAACCATCAGTAGGAATACAAGTATTTATTGCTCAATCACCAAGAAAAGACTTCTTTGCCAGTGAACTTGTTCAAGATAAGAAATGGGAGAATCTCGGAGGAGCGTTCAAAGAAATTAAACTAGATAAAATGGAAGGCAAAAACTTTTTAAACAAAATGGAACTCCTCATGGCATGCCTCAGCACACCATCATAAATTAACCTTTAGTTAGCAGTTAAGTGATCACTAATTCTAAGCAATAAAATTATAATGGAAGTCGATAAATCTTTTATTTAATTAGACATGAAACTTATTTAAATTAATTTAGGTAGAATGTTAATTTTACACTGAAGATTGTTCTCATTTTCATCACAGTCATGATGAATGCAGTTGATCGGAGATCAAATTTTCCAAGGAACTGAAATAAAAAAAGAAAATTAATTGATTCATAAACACTATGCTATTCAGCTGAATAACTCTCATAATAAGAAATCAAATCTAAGAATTAAATACTTGGCTCATCGCTATGACACCACAGATCAGAATCACTTTTTAGGTTATCCATGTTGTTGCAGAGTAAACAAAAAACTACTTTGCATAGCATTGAAATGATGGTATTATAAATCCCCACATATATTCATCTATAAAACCACAAGGTTTATCAGCCAATATTGCCTAAATGAGATACTAGCTTATGTTTTCAGTAAATTCATATTTTTCAACAAAAATAGAGCTAGTTCATAATAATGATATTATTATTATGTCAGTTTGATCACAACTTTCCACAAGAGCCTAGTAAAGTTAAATAAAATGACTCAACTGTGACCCCTAGACATGGAACACAATGAAAGAATAAACTAATGATAATCTATAGTGTTGGATTTATAAAACTTAGATATCAATAATTAACTAAATGCAATGAAAATTAGTTAACTCATTGACCTATCATGGTGATTTAACACACAACAATATCAATTAAGTTATTAAAACTAAACAAGCACAATTATTGATAAAAATTATAAGTAAAGCATTACCTCTAATTCCCTGGTGCATCAACAGAACTCTTCCTAGCATTAACCCCCAGTATTTGTTAATGAATTTCAACACTTGGAAGGCTTCAGATAACGATAACACTAACCTAAACCTAACAATAAATTAAGACTAAATCAGTAGCGCGAGTGAGGGGATCTAGAACGGAAGTTGCCACCGCCGCCGCCGCCACCGCCGCCGCCGCCGCCGCCGGAGCCGTAGCTGTCTCCTCCGTTGCGATTGTACGGCCGGCCGCCGCCGCCGCCATATGAGTTAAAGGATCTGTTGCCGCCCCCCGACTGGCCGCCGAACGATCGACCCCTGAAGCCACCACCGCCGCCGCCTCCGCCGCCACCACCACCGCCACCACGACCTCCTCTAAAGTTCCCGCCACCACCTCCCCGACGAGGTCCGTCTCGCCTTCGGGAGATCTCAACTTTGAGAGTCGCGCCTAACAACTCGAACCCGTTCATAGCGCTACACGCATCTTCCGCCTCCTGCAAGTTTTCAAATTCAATAAACGCAAAACCGGGGGGATTGAGTGCTACCCAGACAGAGTTCAGTTTTCCGTATTTGTCAAACTCCCGCTCTAAATCTTCTTTCTTGATGCCTTCCACCAGGCCGCCCACGTACACCCGTGTGCCGCCGTTAGAACTCATGATTGTGTTGAATTTCTGGAAATATGATTCGGTGATAACATTGGCATATTTTGGACACAAAACTTTTTGGTTGGTGTTCGATTTGATGCTATCACAGGTAATAAAAATGCTTACGGATCTAGATAAATAAATACAAAGAATTTTACGAGAAAACAAGATGTCGCCGCTTGGTGCCACGCACGACGCCACACTTGTTTAGTAAGCGACAAAGGCCGAAATGTGTGTAAACTTACGCGTTTTTATCGTGCGATGTTCTTTCCTCTTCAAAATGAATAAAAAATGGTTTAAAACTAAGGAATTACATTAATTTTAACTAAAAAATTGCATCAAACTGGGTCAACGAGTTCTCACTCCACGCGAGAGTGAGTGAAGAAGAATGATTAATTGAACGAATGCAATGCAAATAACCGACCGACTGGCTGGTGACGTAAAAAAAAGTATTGATTGAACAGAACAAGCTAAAGTTGCCAACAAACAGATCAATTTTAATATTGTTGTGTGAATATAATTGTTTTATTTTCAAATCCATTTTTTAGCCCCAGCCCGAAATGTAGAAAATTTAAGGCGTTGAGTGTCTGTCTATTTGTTTGGCTGTGCCCTCGTAGCTCTAGACAAGAACTCTATAAAAAGAATAAGCAGATTTATTTATAGTGGGGTAGTAATATTAAACTGTTGAAAACGTTAAAAATATTCATTGGGTTACCCACAAGTCACGAAGAAATTAGATTTATTAATTTTGAGAATTTTCCGTTCACTAACATTCAAAGCCGATAATTAAATAATAGCCTAATAAGTAGGTAGCACTTTTTTCGTGACATTATGTACGCTTACCTACTTGTAGACATCCTGCTAATTTTTACAAAAGTTTTTGTCAAGATGACTTATAGTGTTAAAAATTCAACTCTAGCCCGCTTGAACACAAATGTTGACTTATTACAAAATCATCTTACAACAACACATCTTTAACCTTTAATAGTAAATCTTTAAATCTTTAGAAAAATAAAGTCTTTTAAATCTTTAAATCTAAATCTTTTATTTTAAATCTTTAATAACCTACCGAATGACAAAATGAAACAAAAATAAAACCATTCATAAGAAAACTAAAATCATACCTAGTAAAAAATGCCTTTACTCAACCGAAGACTACTTTGAAAAAGAATAATACCTAAAATTAACGTGATTAAAATATTAACTTAAATACCTACCTAGTCAAATTAGCCATAACAAATTTAAGTATTAAAATAATTAGTAAGTACCTTATGTAAGATTTAAGTAGTAAAGAAAAATGTTTTAAAAATATAGTGCATACCCAAAGGTATGTACCCAGAATTAATGTTAATTACCTACCTAAGTTTAAGCGCCCAAAACATTTGTGATACCTAGAAAAGGTGAATAAGTTTTAAAGTGCCTCCTACAGATAAGACCAAATTGTAACACTTATTTATGCAAATATGTAAACATCTTGTATCATAAAAAAGTTCAACCAAAATATTGTTTCAAGAATTAAATATTCCATGACGAGTGGAATACGAGGGAGACCTTTGCCCAGCTGTTGAACAGTTCGAATAAATTCCAATTCCAATTCCAAAACCATTTCGGCCAAAAATTTCCAAAAAAAACAATAAATATTACTTCCGCGCAGGGAAACTAAATTGTTATATGGCATCCCTAACTAAACCTATATAAGTGAATGATTGAATGAACAGAGGGCTTTTCGAAGCCACGTTTTATAAATTTCTAATAGAGGGCGCTTGAGTATGAAGGATTTTCAAAGACCTTGTACTTATAACACAATAAGTAACAAAAGAAGAAGAAGAACACAATAAGTACAAGGTCTTTGAGGATTTTAGATCAGTCACATCCACAGAACATAACATATCATGTCATGCGCTGCTAGGATCCGTATGTCATTATCAAAGCTAAAAAAAATTGTTAAGGTTGGCGTCCACTGTAGTTGTGGTCTTGCATTTGGTCTTGCGTATGCATACACCACAGAAAAAAAATACTCTTGCAATAGCGGATGAATGGCGGGATGTCATGTCATTTAAATTTTAAATAAAATACCCGATGTGAAATAATAGTTAAAAACCGCGTTTGTTCTCTAGCAAACCTTTCAAAAACTTGGAAGAATATTGAAATTCTCTGCAAAGAAATTTAAAGGTATGTACCTACTTGATAAAATAAAGTAGGTAGGTAAGGTACCTACTTAGGTACCTACGTAGAAGGCGGGCGGCGCGACGACGACGCAGCCGCGGGCCACCATACCGGAGGGAGGCTTTCGTAGACGGAGTGCGCTGAGGAAAGGAGGGAGGAGGAAACTGCTACAAAACCGGCCAAACGACTTTGTTCAACGGTCGCGCGCGGCGGCGCAACAGTGCGTATTTTCGTTTGTTTCGATTCCAGCCGTTTCTGTTTAGCTTTAGTTAGCCCCACCTTTGTTACGATTCGGTATTGAACTGTTCATGTCATTATTTTCATATACCTACCTATTTGCAGTGATGGTACAATGCTCGATTATTTGTCTAGAGCTGCAAGAGCGATAATAAAAGTGAAATGAATATTTTTGTGTTCCGTTAGTACAGTGAATCATGGAATACTCGAAGGATATGGGTATACTTAGGAGACACAGTCAGTTCGGCGATACTAAATACAAGTGGCGGACAGTGTTAGTGCTTATCGTTATTATTTTGTGTAAGTGCAGTGGGCAGGAGTTGATGGACACAGATCCTCATCTAGTAAACACGTTGGCTGGCCTGACAGAGTTACCTGGAGGTGTGCTGGCCGGAGGACGAACTGTGTGGAAGCGAGATGGACAGCCCTACCTTCTTCGGGATGATCTCTTGATAGAACGAGATGCAGAGCTGGTGGTGGAGCCAGGAGTGGAAGTCAGGTTCGCGCCGATGATCGGCATCACTGTGCGGGGAAAGCTTGTAGCTGTGGTAAGTTATCTAAATTGTTACATTTTAAGATCAATATAGGCACCTAGGTAGGTATGTACTAGGTAGGCCTACCTAGGTAGTACCTATATAGGTACCTACAAGTACCTATTATACTCGTAGTTCGTTGAGCGGCTTAACCTACCTAGGTACTTACTAAAGAAGCTCCACTTGAGCCTTTTGTTGTGCCTGTTACCTACCAACTGAATACCTATAGATATAGGTACCTACCTAATTGGTGGTAATACTCTTACTTAGATAAAAATTTAAATTCCCATTTCAACAACAAAAACAGACAAATATACCTATAGCTAAACTAAATGCATATAGGTAGGTAGGTAGGTAGATACCTACCTATATAGGTATTTAATCTAACCCTGTGTTCCTAATGTTCCTACTATTTTGTGGTCTTTAGAGATGTCTCTTTCCTAATGCGGCATTATTAGTTAATCGTGCCCTAAATAAAGAAAATGACCACAAACACAAATTATCGATTACGCTTTCCCTACGAAGATATCAAGCACTTGATATAAATTCCACGTCGTCGTACTGATATCGTAGTAGGTAGGTAGGTACCTACCTATACCTACCTACTAGGTTTACCTACCTATTTACAAATCCCGATAACACACACCCTTTCACATGTTATCGATTTGTTCACCTGTTAGAAGTGTGCTGATTCAAAAGAGTTGTTGGTAGGTATCTGTTTGCCGTACCTATCTGTTTGCAAATATTGCAAAATGGTAGGTAGGTATACCTACCTACTTACCTACTACAATGAATGTAGTAGGTAAGTAGGTAGGTACTACTACAATGAACTTAGTTTAACTATGCAGCCAGGCCAGCCAAATATCAATTTTTAACAATTATTTTGTTTACGGTAACCTATTATGAATGAAAAATACATTGCACTGAACGAAACGAAATAGGTGTGTAGTGTACCCTAGTGGCTAGAGTAGAAAAGTAATAACGAAGATTATTAGCACCATTCGGTAACTAAAAGAACACGTAGGTAGGAGACTTACCTAAAATAGAACCATTTTTTGGCAAGATAAGTGTAGCACCTACCTACTTACCGAACCCTAAGCCCATTACCATTAGTCAAGGGTTCGAGTGAGTCACACACGCTAACGAAGACAGCTGATTAAAGTCGCCGACTGTTCTTGAATCCCGCAATCCTGACCCCATCCGACCTATCCCGCCTGACCTGACTCGGGGACCCCGCATCGGTGCCACTTCCTTTCGCTAATTCAATCAGGCAATCAGACCTCTTGGATCTCTAGTTCCTATAATGTGATTTCTAGATTTGAGCATCATGCGAATGTAAAGGAAAAGGGAGGTGAGGTAGTCATTCGTACGGAAGGCTTTTTCGGATCGACATCGTCGACTTTAGAAAGAGATTTCAAAAATATAAAAATAAATCCGATAATGATAATAATAAACCTTTCGTTAGTAGTGATTCTTTGGCCTGTAAGCTGATTTACTGCTCATTACTGCTCAAGCACTGGATCCGGCCTCAAGCAAAGACTTTTGTATGAAATTCGCTACTGAAATCTATGCTTGACTAACGATTTCTTTATCAAAACATTCATTTCTTTATCGGAACAAAACTTTCATTAAGTTTCCAATAAGGCTATCTGAATGAATTAGAATATAATGATGTTCTACTATATTCTACCAACCGATAAAAGTGGCATGCAGATCATATCCCTGAATCCTAAATAAATCGTAAATTCTGGACAGATTTTTCTGCAATAATACTTTTGTACTCACGAAGAATTCGATGTAGAATGTAGTTCTATTTCTCCTCGGTTTCGTTTCGTTCATCCGTCATCATTACACTTCCATTAGGGACAATGCAAAATGAAATATCAAATCACGCAAGCCAGATTTCCTCTGTGATGTATGCAATGAAGAATATTATTCAGGCTTTCACGGCCAATCAATTCTTCAAGTGAAAATTTCATTCTCCCACGCTATTCAAACGAACTCGTAGAACAAAAGAAAAGAACGTAATAGGTACCCTGTTCTTCTAAATTAAGAAAATAAACATAGAAACCTACTTACAGATGTACTGGAAATGAATGACGTTATTCCCACACATTTCCTGATATAAAAAGCGATTCTATGAATTAGTAGCAAGTAATTACCATTGCCGCTAAATAAAATCAAAGTCCCTCCGATTTTGTCTTTTGTTGATAAATAAATATCACCTCTAACTGGTGGAGTTATTCTAGTTTCTGACTACCGGTATCTCATCCCACTGGGACGAAACAATAACTTCAACAATGTGTAAACGTTTGATCTGCTGAACGCCTAAACTAAAGACTTGACCACGAAAAGTCAAAATGTGGTTAAAAGTATCTTTCTTCTAAAACACCTTCGCCAGAAGTAACTTCCTACAAAAAATACCGACCCTACTGTTTTACTGTGTGTTTATCAGCACCATTGAATTGATATGATATGTGATGATACTAGGAACCATGACGCATTTTTGGAACTATTCGCGCTCGTGTATCAAAACTGTGTCAAGATCTTTACACAGATAAGCGTTGTATGTAATTCAGATATCAGAAACACAAAATGACGGTCTAAAAATGTAGTTGGCCTTATCATGCTCGTTGCGTAAGAAAAGGTGCATGATGCACCTGCCTCTCCAAGAAATGGTTAATGACCTCTTATCGTCGAAGTTACTAGTCCTAATAAGAACAGTTAGTGAGACAGTTAGTTGCGGTTTACTGGTCCATAACCTCTGGTAGACGTAATAGTAACCTTGGAATCGAATGGCGCCTACGCTACGTGGTTACAGGCAAATAGAAGAACACACATACAGAGAAACAGACATAAGATACAACGTCGTCAAACCTATAATACCCCTTCCTTTGTAGTTCGGGGGTTTAAAAATCTCTTGATGTCGCAGTTTGATAATAATGCTTTCCAAACAATTATGGAAGAAGAAAGCGTATCAAGTTTAATGCTGGAATGTTCTGCTAGGAAGCCTCGCTATAAACAGACAGCATAGACTAGAGCACCTTGAGTTAGTAGACTGAGTAGGTAGGTACTTATGTAGGAAGATATTTAAGCACCTTTTACCTAAATGGGCAAACAAGGATATCCGAAATTCTGCGCCGAAAATATGTATTCCAAACTGAGATTCGTGCCGTTAGTGCCGTAATTGCAATGGTGTGCTAAGAAGCCTTACTTTGTATGTAGTGTTTGTTCAAATAAGTACCTACACCTACCTTGGGCAACCAAGGATAGCCATTCAATTCAATGTGCCGAGCTTCCAAAGTCAGCACCTTTTTGTATTGTGCCTTTGTGCTCTGTTGTAAATCTTCTCCGGATCGATTCCAAATTCGGTTGTTTCAAATCGATTAATAAACAGAACTCTAAAGATTAATTTGGACATCATTATGTAGAACTTCTATTATTTTATCATAAAACCAATTTTATCAGGTAGGTACTTGCTACTTAGATACCTAATCAATATGCCTCTCTTAAATTTTAGTGAAATCCGAAATGTCCACTGACGCGCTCTGACAAGACGACAGCATCCGGATGACTCACTCACGATCACAAATGTATTTGTTTAGGTAGGTATCAACGTAGGCGATGGTAGGTTAGTTATAATGTGTCACCTGATAATAACACCCAGTCAGTACCATGTCACTTCCGTTATAATATTAAGCTGCTTATCGGCTACTGAGCATCCGCTGTGTCCGCTGTGTCTGATGAACATTATGATTTTGCAATGGGTCTATGACCTTATTTTTATTGCAGTGCCTGGGTACAGCTATACAAGTAGGCATGTATGTATGTATGAGTAGGAGTGGTGCTGTTTCTCCCCAGAATCTATGAGGTAGGTAACTACAAATTAGTTACTAGGTATGTCTAAGTAGGTACAATTAGTTAGTACTTATATGTATTGTTTCTGTTCAGCTGACCAGATAGGAGGTACCAATAAGATCATTGGGAGGTAAAGATAAACATAAAGTTTATTGTTTAACTGTGAACATAAGGGTGTTACTAGCTTAAAATTGAACCAATAGTTTATCCGTTTCGGATGTACAATAATAAAATAGTTACTTATAGAAATAACAATACCTATACTTAGAACAAATAACTAAAAGGTAAGGTGGTAGGTACAGGTACCTACTAAGTAATAGTTTTTATGCTTACTGATGAGCCAATTTACCCATTTAGAATGCCAAATATCACAGAACAGAAAGGTATAGGTCAAATATCCCTCAATGAACGCATTGATTTCATACACAATATCACATCACAAAATGCTATTCAACAGCTTTTTTGTGCGAAATGCTTCACGAATCAGGAAATTACGGAAGCGGTTGTGAAATAAACGGGGCTTCGTTTCCAATGAGACCAAAAAACTTAGGTCGAATCGAAACGTGACGAATGCTTTATTATAGAAGTGTTACAATTTGAGATTTTTTGGGTCATGCCCGCTCAAGTAATAGTAGGTTATTGTGTTGTCTAAAGAAATAGTCAAAAGCAGAGCTGCGACTATATTTAGTTTTATGTTCGTTGAAAGGCAAAAAGCCACACAAACACACCACACCAGGGACTGTATTTCATAAAATTGCGATACCCAAGGTGGCATGCAGTGAATATATATTTGGTGGCATGTGTCATGCCATACCTTACCTACAGTTTACTGTACCCTTGATGTAAGTAAGGTGACTGACACAACAACTATTCAAGAAACAGCGGCGACTGGTTCTGTAAAAGTCGCAGGATAAAACAATCACAATATGATTGTTTTTATATGTAGACTTACAGTAATACTTACAGTATTTAGTGAAACCTACATCAAATGATATGGCATAAAGTAATAGCAATAACCGTATCTAAAAAGAGAATCGGTCAATACGTAGGTTACTTCTGATCTGACTCACGCAGTTATCATGAAGCGGAACGTGAGACCTTGCGAATCAATGATCCTAGTCCATTCCACTTTTATAGACTAGGAAACCGGTTCGCCCACTCGATGTCATCAAACGTTCCTACAGTTTACGCGAATGATCTGTTTATCGCTGATGAAGCTAACAACAGTATTCTTGCTTGTCCAATGCACATTTGAAAGGTCATTTTGGCGATATTCTGGCCGGATTTGGTTTAGGTTTGCTCTGCTACACAAGCATCATAAAAACTTCAGCAGAGTTCAATGTCTTGAATATCAGTATACCATCTCGTCACGGGCCCTGCTACCTCGGTTCGTGCATGTACTGAGTCTCCCAACCGTGGCAGGTGCTCTGTCGACAAATTGGTACCATAAGTCCATTGCGACAATAATAACGGTGGTAGGTATAGCACAGCATTATTTTACAGTTTTACACCTCTAGACTCTTGAAAAACCTGAGAAATTACCAAACAGTGGGAAGTTAATGGATTGCCGTAAAGTTGTATTGTTCTGAAACTGCAGTTGGACAATACCATTACAATCGAACCGAATTTCCATTGTCTGATACGAATCAATCTTACAAGCTTCTAACTCGACTGAACTTTCTTTTAAGAATCTTTTGAAACTAACGAAACTTGTTCTCATTTTTATAAATTGTTATTAGATTTATCAAAGAGTCCGAAGTAATCTGAAGCATCTACCAGCTATCAAAATATTTTTATTTGTAGGAGGTTGCCGTTGCAGGCGTGCATTGCAAAAGAGACGGCTGCATTGTAGCATCAAAGTGCAGACGCTGTTGCGCAAGACACGTGTTTCTCGTTTGATACTACATAATAAGCTCTGCTGCATCAAGCAGCTTTGAATGTTTTTATGGATCAATGGCAAGTCTGCCTGCGTGTTCCTAAATAAAATACGTTGCGTTGTCGTATCTCCTACCTATCTAATCTATGCATCAGCAAATTACACAAACGTGTCTTGGGAGTTGGGACTATTGACAATATTGTTTAGTTCCCGAAGGATATCATTGTGCAATTTGCAATCACGATGCGATGCGATAACCTAAGAATATGTCCTGCCTAGGCGGCAAACAAAGACTTTCGTATGGTGAGTATACCGGGCAGAGTTCTTATCGGAGCTATTCCTATTTTATCAAAAAGATAATTTTAATCAATTTGGTTGGAGTCACAATAAAAATTTCATACCGATTTATTTTGTGCTGTTGATATGATACTTCTTAATCAATTCTTGATAGAACAAACTTATGAGAGCATGTAGGTAATGTAAACGATTTGATTGCTCGTTTTGTAACCAGACGAAGATGTAACATAATTTGCTTCTCTAAGATTCCTTGCCCTTTCGAAAAGTAGATATCTAATTATCATTGAATCTAATGCGGTATTTTCTAAATCCAAGTGAAAGAATGACAAGTCGGCATTTTGCAAGGGGAATAACTATCACCATCGTTTCGCTCTGTTTATCACAGTGAAAAGCGTGACAAATACTGCCGGTGACCGGCGAAAAGTTTACCTTCCTTTAGTTACTAAACAATACCGAAATCCAAGCAGTAATTTGGGTCACGTTGTTGGTCAGATTACAATCACGCGACCACAGCGACTCCGAATGCAATGCCTTCATTTCGAATATCTCCATTACCCCTGTCACAGATCATATAATACCCCCTGTTTACTTTCTCCTCATCTTGTTTTTCAGGATTATAATTATTATAGTAGTGCAACCGCAGAATATTAGTAGGTACAAGGTGCAACACGTGGGCGGAGCGCAGCGAAATCATAAGTAGGACATTTGATAAGATTTGTCCTGCAAAAAGTGTGGCCTAATCACAGAGATCTAGCATAATGACATAAATCAATGTTATTGTATAGAATACAGAGATAGACTCAAGTGGAATGACCTTACAGGAGTCAGACTGTTGAATTTTCAAGTCGTGATCGTATAAGAAGCGCCGCAAATGCACGAAGTTCCATGCCGGGCCGGGATCGTGATCGTGATCCATGGTGGGTTCCTCAATGTACCTACCTACTTAGATAGTGTCACAGAATATAATATATTTGTATCAATTTTTTTTGCTTATCATCAGCCCAGAGAATTTGATAATACAAAACTCCTATACGAGGAGAAACTCCAGAAACTAAGCTCTATTCAAATGAGGTAATAGATACTAGATAGGTAGGGTACCGTACTACGTAGGCGCAGTAACCAGGTTCCAGGAAATTGTGACAGGTGTTAGGTGTTCAATTGTTTTCTAGCGCTGTTGTACTCTTGAAATATGCTTTAAATGAATTTTTACAATATTTGTAAAATCTACAATGTGTAAATACATCAAGTCGCTAGTAAGTACGTAGCCACCTATTAAGTTTTAAAGGATTTTGGTAGGTAATGTTCTAAAAATATTACTAAAGTTGTTGAACTCCATTAGGTACTACACTACCTACCTAGTAAGTAAAGTACCTATCTACCATTGAGTTTCGCGGTAAGGTTGCGGTGCGGATCTTGTGAAATTGTACTCTTAAACGGATACTATTGTACGACTCTACAATAATTATTGCTGAAAACAATAAAATTTCTGCACAATGCAAAGGCAGGTGGTGAAGGCAGGTGAAGGTTGTTTGTACATTTCACAAGATTCACACATCATTAAACATGAAATCAGTACCTACTTGTTTGTATGGAGAGGGAGGTAGCGTAGTAGGTTTAGGTACAAGTAATAAAAGTACTACCAACCAACCTAAACCTAACCCACTACAAGTACAAACTATATACCCACCAATGTATCACCCGACAAATGTCAACCTTGAGTAGAAACAGATCTTCAAACAAGGTAGGGACTTACATAAAAGAACCTCTAATATATGTATATTTTACTAGAATTTACAGACTGCAAGGTAGGTAATCGTTGCGTGACCAGCCATGGGAATCCAGACAAATAGCTAAGCATAAATTACGGAGCTGGAATCGATCCTCTGGGGAAAACGGCGGAGGAAGCATGGCCTGCTTTTGGCACTTACTTTCAAAGGTAGGTAATCTTTTCGAAAATCGATAGTCAACCTTCCAGGATTTATGAAGAAACTGTTTTTGATCTTTGTTGCGATATTTCTAGTCTTTGGTAGGTAGATTTCCAAGACAAGACACACATCACTTGTTTGATATTCCACGCACCGTGCATTCCTAAACACAGGAAGCGATGTCATGCGTGTCTCATAAAACCAGTGAATATTGTGCGAAGAATTACATATTATGTCGGACTTGCTAACAACTGTTAGAACTAAAGGTGTGGGTGGACATTGGACATGCCTTGAGGCGTGAACTTTTGCAATTTCAAAGTTTGGCACGAATTGGCACTGTCTTCCGTATTTGGCCTCTTACCTACATACTCGTATAGTCTACTTTATATTCATCATCTCATCCCACACCCACACTAATTATTTTGATTGCGGATTGCTGAATCATTTAAATTTAGGTACCTATGAAGTATGTATTTCAAAAATCTTTTGCTCTTTAGCATTAGGTTTTTTACCTTTATTTTACACGATTTTTTGTGACTGTTTTAACGAACTTCTGCTACCTACTTATCCTTCACGTGCTGGGAATCATAAATTGTTCACGGTGAATGTGATGAATATTTTGATGTAGGTAGGTATTGGACAGGTTTGTATTTATGTCTATGGTGCCTATCTAGAACGTGTGAAAATGCCTCATATATTATTATCATTAACCAACATAACTTCCCTTGCGTACCTATGCATTTTGTATGCAATGCATGTACCTAGGTATGTGTGTGTATACTTCCCCCAAGCTAATAAGTTGACACTGCGATGCGACACGCACGCTGTTTAATCTGGCTGGCGGTGGAGTGGTCTAACCATGCTACGCTTTAAGTCCTACATGGTCTCACCTATATTATGGCTAATAGAGTTTCAATTAAGTACCTACCTACTTACTAAAAATAGAAGTGTCACTTCCTTTTCCTAGTAATTCTCCTGACTCAACTCCTGCCGAGAAAATATGTTAAATTACCTATAAGTATTCAAAATATTATGTCTACTTATTTGTCTAATTTAAAATGAATTCATTCATTATTTCGAACCCTTTAATTGTATACGATTTAGCAACGGTGCAACTAGTTGCCCAGTAGATCGTGACTGCATGAATGGGGTGCGTGAAAAGGCAGGAAGCCATCCAAGTGCAAGGGCGCTCAGCTAGCAGAGGCGCGTATGCTGCGCTGGCGCAGCGATATGTGTGATGTTGATGCCATGCCATTACATAGTATTATTCTATTTTATGTTGAATGTTTGTGATCAATTACTCGACGAAACGGCTGAACCGATTTTAATGAAATGTGTAGGTAATGACATTTTACCGGTATGCTGGTATGCCGAGCGCAGATCCACGCGAGACACAATAGATTTACTATTGACATACTAAATATGCGAGCAAAGCCGCGGTCAAAAACTTGTAATGTGACACCAAACCAAATCGTAACTTTTAGGTTACCAACGCTTCGTTTACGCAGACTCTATTGTTCTTGCAATATCTGTAACGGTGCTCATTGTAATGAACCTAGGTAAAATGAGATCACGTTATACTTTTAGTAATAAAAATTTCTACTAGGTGAGAAATATGTGTAATGTTACCGTTCTTCTTTACAGGGAACCCACGACAGCGGGATAACGTTCACCAGCACCGAAGAGCCAATAAAATCATCCAAGGCAATTCCAGACATCCGTCTGGTGGATGGTACTTCGATCCTCGTTGGAAGAGTACAATTATTGTACCGGGGACAGTGGCGATCAGTATGCACGAACTCTAAAAAGTAAGCAAAATTCTTCTTATTGGTAGCTGTTTATAATAAGTTAAGTTTTTCGAATTGTACCTACCTACGAAGATTTTCTGGACACTGACTCATGGATGGAAGGCACTTACGTGTCTACCTACTTTGAGAACTTTTCGCAAAATTGTTTTGCAACATTAATATGCGTGTAGGCGAGTGAAAGCAAAAGTGATGCAATAAATATTTATTTTTACTTTTTCAGTTGGACTATCAACGATATGGAGACAGCATGCAGACAGCTCGGTTTCATGGGGGGCTCTTTCTACAACTGGATAGATAGACAACCAGGGAGAAAACCTCGCCTACTATTCGAGGAACCAAGTTGCAAAGGTACAGAACATGATCTCTTTGAATGTGATTGGAATTCGAGGCAACTTGGCTCGGGCGTTTGCGACTATCATCCAGATCTCAGCATTCAATGTCTACCTCACCACGACATTAACGAATTGGGAAGTACAGGTAGACACTGGCGAGGAATACGATTCGAAAATGCTGTGTATGAACGGATACTCACGTCAGGCAACACTCTTTACGTCCCAACATCAATGTCTAGGTTCGTTCACGTTTCTATAAAAAACGCAGGTCTAGGCAGAGATAATAACGCGACCAGTGCCTTGGACGTAATAGGGGTGCCGCCGGTTATGGAAGACATTGAAGTATCAAACTCTGCATTCAACGCTATAAACGTGACGTCACCCAGCGCTCCCATAGTTATTAACAACTGCAGGATACAAAACAATAGAGGTTATGGTGTGTATGTGAATTCCACGTACGGCATGACAAAGATTGAGAACTGTTCCATCCACGATAATGGCGGTGATGGGGTCAAATACGTAGTGCATGAAATGAATATGGATGAAAGGTTCGACAGAAGCGAAGTATTCGACCTCTGTACCCTCGCATCGACGCCTTCCCAAACATTTCCTATACAAATGTCTATTGAACAATCCAGATACTCTAATATGGAAAGAGACTGCCATCAAAAGTTTTACACTAAATCTGAACACGTACTAACTTTGAGCTTTGTTAAATTGTTAACAAATCAAAATTACACGGGAGAAATATTTGTTTACGATGGTTTAACTATTGATGATAGACTTTTACTTCAACTACAAATAAGAAATCATTCACGTCCGCAAAGCGTCACGTCCACAAGAAATAGAATGTACGTGAGATTCCGCGCTAATACCAGAACAGATATAACTGGATTTCTAAGATTGACCTCGGGTACTAGTAAAACCTACGATCTGAATGTCACAGACACGATAATTTCTGATAACAATGGAAGAGGCGTGGTCATTGAAAATCTTAGATCTCAAATTCACATTCATAGAACATCAATTTCTAACAACAATCACGTTGCTGGGCTCCAAGTTTTAAACGGCGCTGGTGATGTTAATGTTACAGAAAGCAGAATATCATTTAACCAAGGAGACGGCATCAATATAACAGTAACTGGGGGAAATAGAAACATTTCAAGGAGCATAGTCAGTTCCAATCAGGGATATGGTATTGCAGTTTGGATAAATAATACTCAAGAAACAGAATACATTCCAGTTAATCAAACTTCAACTGTTGAATACTCAGAAGTATTTAAAAACTTAGATGTGGGTATTTTACATGGCAATTTTTGTGGCGAAAGCTGGGTAAATATCACGGGAAATTGGTTTAACACTAGTATGGAAAGCACAATAGAAGTATCTTCGTGCTGGAGGTTAAACAATCCAATTAGATTGCTTAACTTGCAAATAGGCCACAATAGATTTTATCAAAACCAAAAGGTACCTCTGAAAATACAACCAGCTTTGAATGTTGTTGGGAAAATCGAATATAATTATTTCGAACATGGTAACTACGGTGCTATTGTAATACTAAATCGAGTTGAAGGAAAATACATGGAAGAATTTGAAATTTCACCTGCAAGATTTAAAATACAGCATAATTATTTTTTTGGAAATCGAGGTCCGTTCGTTGTAAATCTTGGCTTATCTCCTTATAGTGATATACAGTACATATTATTCACGAGAAATTACTTAAGAGATAATAAAATACGGGAACCATTCGAACCTATAGAAGGAATTTCGTCTCGACTCACTCCTAGAAGTAGAGTAGCAGCAACCATTGTATTATCTTCAAGCAATATTGATGTGTTTAGAAATATAATAAACAACCCAGAAGCTCAATATGAAATCGGTTCACATGTAGAAGACCAAAGCAAAACTCTGAATTGCACATACAACTGGCTTGGGTTTGGCGAAGAAGAAAAGGTATACAATCGATTATTCCACAGAAAAGACAGGTATAATCTAGCAAGGATGGTTTACATGCCTTATTTACTACATAGCAGCAACCCTGGAGCTACTCAAATTAATTACAACTCCCAGTACGTCCCACAATTCAACGTGCCAGGCACATTCGTCGTTGGTGGAGAGGTCGAAGGTATAGAAATACTGAGACAAGGTGAATATGACGTGAATAAAGATATAAACATTCGTCCAGGTGGTAAACTTATTCTACAGTCTGGAGTTACATTGAAATTCCCACCGGCTATAGGCATAATGGTAGCGGGGAAACTGGATGCCAGAGGCAAACGACCGAATGATATTACGTTTACTTTGAAAGAAGAAGTTATTATGTCGAATGATAGCTTTTATGAAACTGATCCAGATGTTGAACCTACGACTCCAGGTTATTCTGAACCTATTGTTCCTATTAGACTTTTAGGAGGAAGAACGCAGCACGAAGGAAGATTGCAAGTTAGGATTGACGAAAAATGGGGAACAGTGTGCAATTATAAATGGAATATTATTAATGCGGCTCTAGTTTGCAATCAGCTGGGATTAGCCCTTAACCCTGACGATTGGTTCTTGGAACCAAATGAGATCCCTAACGCTGGTACTACCGAAAATATAATTTTATCCAACGTAGAATGCACAGAATTTGACAATGATTTTACTAGATGCAAAGCTGAAACAAGAGATCAATTTGAAAACTCATGCACTCATGAAAACGACGTAGGTATCAGGTGCTATGAAACAAGTTGGGCTGGTGTTAGATTCAGCGTGATTTCTGAACGAGCTGACTTACAGTATGTCACTATTGAAAAGGCTGGTTTATTAGACTATTCTTCAAATGTTTTCAAGCCTGCTCTTCAAATAGATTTCGCACGACACAGTTTGGAAAGTGTAAAAATAACAAATAATTATCACGATGGTCTAGGGATTTTATACTCAGATTTATATGGTGCTGATGCAATAAATACTGTCAGAAATTCTGAGTTCAGCAACAACAAAGGCAGCGGCATTAGCTTCAAACAGTTGGGTCTAAAAGTATATGGATCAGTGATTGAGAATAACAATAAAGCTGGGATTTCTCATAATCCGCATTTGACTGGACCTCAGCAAAGAGAAATAGCAGGATGGTTTAATTTAGAGCCTGGATTCAATTTGGATGAATCGAGCTATCTCCCGATTATGGTACCTGAATATGAAACCGATATAAGTTTAGTAAACGGTGAAACTAGACATTTGGTTTTCACGAAACACTACGGGGAGCAAATCAACAAAACGTACAATATTAAATGTAATCCTGGCTACGTTCTAGGACTCCAACTTCTAAACCCTATCCACAACTTTTCGTCTGAAAATATTTGCGTCTACGATTCGCAGAATATAAACGAAGGAAGCATAAAATGGTGTTTAGACCGTGATTTGTCTACATTTCCCACAACCAGTAGCAGCTTTGCAGTCGTGTTAACATATGAAAGTGGAAGAGCTGCTCTAGGTGGTGTTGTTTTAGTCGTCAGTTCTATTATTGCTCCGGTTCAAAATCTAAGAAATAGAATCGTCAAAGGTCCGGTCCCCACTTTACAAATAGTCAACTCAAAAATAAAAGACAACACAAAAGGAATCATAGCTTCATACTACAACAGATATTTGAATGAGCTCGGTGATCACTTTCTACGAAAAGCAAACGAGAGTATTAAGATATTCAACTGCGAAATTACATACAATAAAGAAGAAGCAATTTACATTAATACTCCTTTCTGGGACATTCATGAAAGTAATATAACAGAAATTACTATTATGGTCAACAGCAGTTTGATCACAGACAATGGCCGAGGAATCTACCATTTTGCCAGAGATCTCCGTAGCTCCAATAATTTATATCACTACATCCTACAAGATAACACTATAGAAAGGAACAAGAATGGCGGCTTTGATGTAAGCTTACCTTACGTTTGGCAATACAATGAAAATTTTACTCATTCTGTGTACATGTTTAATAACACTTGGCGCAGTAATATGAATTTTGGCTTTATCGTTGATGGACATTTCGCTGAGGTAAACATCACTAAAAACGTTTTCACTGATAACTTTTGTAAAAATGGGTTGGTCTCGTTGAAAGGGATGGAAAAGAAGATGAAGATCGATGGGAACGTCATAGAGAGAAATAACGGAAACTTTATGGTTAAGTTTAACATGGACAGTCAAAGTGAAGTCATGGGTCTTGTTTACGCTGTATTTGTATACAACCAAGTGAAAAATAATAAACAAATGAGCCACCTAAATCGAGGGATATTAGTGCGAAGCATGGAACCAACATACGTTATAGGTTTCAAAGGAATACAAAAAGTTAAAGTGAGCAGAAATCTCTTTGGGAATAATGCGTTAGAATATGCATTACTTGCTGGCATAAAAACAGCAAAAATCAACAACTTGTTAGACGTGACGGAAAACTGGTGGGGAAACATTGTAGAAAAAGAAATAAAAAAACTTATATTTGATTTTGACGACTGGAATAATCATGCGATAGCGACATATTTACCTTATTTGCTGGAAGACCACTTCGATGCTAGTGTATCTGTTACATTCAGCCCTGAAATAGCTATAGATGTCAATGAACTAGGTGGAAGACTGATTTCAAACTTAACCTTGGAACCTAGAATTGCTCCTTATGTCGTTAAATCTGATATAACAGTAATGCCTGAAGTAAGTTTTGTAATAAACCCAGGCGTTATAATGGAATTTGCGCCAAATGTTGGTATACTTGTTATGGGTACTCTTGAAGCCTTAGGCCATAGCCAAATGCCAATCATAATGAAACCAATGACTACGGCCAGTAATATTGAAGTTAATAGAATAGATAAAAGAGAGATTGGTCAATATGGAGCAAGCCATCACAAAAACAAACGACAGCTGGAATCATTAATTGTTCATGACTCTATAAGACTCTGTCCCGGAAGAAACTGCTCCATCAGTGATACTAACATAGAAAGAAATAACGAAGGTTTCTTAGAATATTATAATAAAACTACACTTCAGTGGGTTCCAATGTGCGATAGTCGTTTCACAGAAAGAAATGCACAAGTTGTTTGCAGAGAACTAGGTTTCGATCCAATCAACGTTTTCTTTTCTTATGATCGCCGCGTTGAATACCACAGCAATTCGCTATCACGAATTTGGTCTTGGCCAGAACCATTACAATGTGCAGGCACAGAAGAACAATACGAAGACTGCCCGATTCGATTAAATGGACAACTATATGGCCACAGGCATGAGTGTAAATGGGATTCAGAGTTTGTTTTTATTCACTGCGGTACACGGAATTTAGAAGAAGCCTATGATTACTGGGGAGGAATAAGATTCGCCAATCCAGAGTTCGAGTATTCCTTATACGAACATAGAATTCACGATCACCATACTCACGAAACAGTGAGAAAAATTGAAAGTCAACTGAGACACGTGCAAATTGTTGGTGCTGGAATACTACACAATGAAAAGTCCCCTGCTGTTCAAGCTATAATAAAAAATCCTTTGATTCGAAATGTTAACATAACTAAGTGTGCGCATCATGGAATAAACTTGGTCTCTCCTACGGACACCATCAATGCAATGTTCAATTCTATAATTGACATACTGGGAGAGGGAATAAGTGCCATATCTCTAAACGGAGAAGGAAGAGAATCGGATGAATCTAGCTTTACTCCTTTGAAAGACTTGAATCTACCATACAACTTGTTCTCCCTCGTAGATATCTGTGACAGCAGTAAAATGATCGTAATCGAAGAAAGAGTGCTTCTGTACTACAAGTACGACAATAATCCCGTTAATTGTGTGAAGATTTTCAAAAGCATGTACAGGGTTAAACCTTTGGGCTTCCGTCTACTACAGTTCAACCTGTTCAATCACACCAAAAACTATGGCAAACGGGACTCTATATCATTATACGATGGTGACATCTATAACATCACAGCACCGATGATCGGATACTTGGAGAATGGTTCCCCTGAAGAGAAGAAGCTTTTCAAATCGTATGGGCCTAGTTTGAGTATAAAATTGTTTGCCAACGGAGCTTCTTCCAACCATGGGTTTATTGCTGAGATTGTCACACTACCTATATCTGCAATTGGATTAAGTGAGTAGATATTGTCATCGTAAAATCTAGCTAGTTTTATACACAGAAAGCTTTCAAAACTATAATTCATTTCGTTTTCTCCAGATCGTGACGTCCAGCATAACATATCACACAGTGAATTTATAAAAAATCGTGATGGAGCTATTTCATACCAATCTGTTGGTGAAGTCAATCCTTTACTGGCCATCACAAGGAATGAAATCAAAGACAACTGTCTCAAACTGTACGGAAATTTTACTTCTTGCGAATCTGCCGTGAGGGTCGATGTCCAGAACACACAGACGTTGGTATTTAGGGTGAGTATTATTTTCAAAAACGGTTCAAAGATTTAACTTTAGCCTCACTATTCACTAATAATTTGTTTTAAATTTTCTTTCAGAATAACTTAGTCCAAAACAATGTCGGAGGCTTATTGGTCCGGTCTGATTCAAGAGGCTCGGCAACTTCTCTCCGTGGCTGGATTCACAATAATCTTTTCTTCGCCAATCATGATTTGCCTTGCCTGAAAGTTGAAGGTCGCCAGTCAACTCCTTACCAAGAAGTCACTATCTACCGCAACTATTTCACACGCAATCGTGTCCAATTCCATGACGTCATAGTACTTCGACAAGTCGTTTCTGCTTTCAACTACAACTACGTCCACGATAACACCGGCCAAAGGATTCTTGAGATCTCTGGTTTCGATAAAGTTAGGATGCCTATTTATCAGACCACTTCGCACAATGGATTTTACAAGTATGTTACTTTTTTCAGACCTTGTTCTGACATTAGCAAAGTTGGTAGTTATCAATCGATAATATGTCTCTCGAGGACTGTCTATTTGAATTTAGCCATTGCTTTATGGCTCACATGACCCGATAATTTCATCAACATAGAACATTTCAACAGTTTTGTGTGCGATTTCAGAAACTTTGCTTTGGATCGCGAAGGGCGAGCCACAGTTGTTGCTGGAACAGCTGGCCAGAGTTACGTTGATAACATATTTTTCAATCCTGACAACGATTACGAAATGATAACTATCAATAAATCTATGTAAGTATTTTTTTACCACCTAACGCTATAGAATTTAAAATAAAATATGTTCGAAGCATATTCCGTGGGATCATGCCCTTGCATGTTAAAAAATACTAAAGATTCTCGGTGTTATTAAGCTGTTCCTAAAATCTTATGAATATTGTGTCTAAATTGCATGTTTTTGTTGCATGACTGCCCTGGGACCATAGCTTTGTTGACTTTAATACTGATTACTCGAGGTAAGTTCAGTTTCTCTTGTAACAATAGCATTATACTTGAAATACTTCTTCACGCTCACACGTTTTTGTAATATACAGCACCTTAGAAAGTTGGCGAACAAGAATAGATGCGAAGCACAACTATTGGAGCTACAACGAGAGTATCGCAGTGTCCGGTCGAATTCGGGATCAATCTGACAATCCGCTGTTTTTAGAAGTGGACTACAGACCGTTTTATATGAACAACTTGACTATTCTGGATGGGGGAAAGTGCCCGCCGGGGTGGGACGCTGTGGCCGGCACATGTTATATGTATGTAGGAGCGCCGATGACGTATGAGGAAGCAAGGCTCTTCTGCCTGGTAAGTTATTTCCTCATTCGACGATTGCATTAGATTTTCCATACGACATTCACGGATCTCAATCAATTAATCCTACCGCCGACCTTCCTCTTGAGTCATCAGAAGCACGTCCAAACATTATATTTGTCACATACTTTTTGCTGTAGTTATTATGTATTCCATGTAACGTCTGCTTGCTTCCGTATTGCGGACTCCCTCTCGCTTCGCAAACACTTGCTTATTTTTCAAAATATGTGTTATCTATTATAGTCAGACAACGCGTCAATGCCATACGTATCTGGCAACTACCCAGCGCTGTACCAGTTCATTCAAAAGCAAAACCAATGGTATCAATATGGCGACCGAGTGTGGGTCAACCATATCGACTACGTGACTCAGTGCACTTCATTCGCGTTCTCCAGTGTCGATATCACTGATTGCAATCAGAAGAATGCGTTTATTTGTGAAATTGGTAAGAAATCCTCCGTAACGTAAGGCCTTAAAAACGATTTAACCCTTTAGCAAAAATAAACTCCCAAAAACGTAAACTTCCGTCTTTGATACTAATTCATCCAAAACAAACAAGAAATTCTATTCATGGCAGGTATTGAAGTTACTCTGCATGAATAAAGAATTACTATACATTGTCCAGTCTAAGACTAGAAGGTCTGACGATTACCTACCTGTATTTTCTAGATCCAAAGATAATGATAGACCCGATGTCCTGGCGCGGAGACACGCTGGCCGTCGCCTTCGTCAGCATACTCGTCGCTATGGTGGTGCTGGTTGGAGCTGCGCTGATCTGCTGGTACTCCAAGTCTAAGCACAGGTGAATACAGAATGTTACATCCACAGAAAACAGAATTTTATAAATAAGGGTTCCACAGGGCTCCATTCTAGATCTCTTATTAAATATTATCTTCTATGATTACGTCATTCGTAGTTATAAACCTAATTCAAGATTCATTCTTAACATGACTAAATCTTGCGGTTTGATGGAACTCATTCAATATTTATATTTTGTTGATTCAGGCACATCCAAAGATTAGAACGTCGAAACTCGATCCGTCAATCCCTGCATTCCGTGCGATCTATCGGCAGCATTAATGGAGGGTTCCCGGAGAATACATACAGAAGAAAAATGGCACATCAAATGGTATGTAGGAAAATAATTTCGAACATAACTACGTAATAAGCATAATTTATCTTTATATATATCTTAATTCTACTTGCAGAGCACACGATCGACCGAAACACTAACGAAAGGTTCAGACTATCGAAAGATGCTCGCATCGTCAGCCTCCATGGAGTCTATGGAGAAGAGCCAATTCAACTCCTCAATCGAAGACACCCAAAGCTTCGACATTTACGAAGCACACAATCCAAACGCAAACATCATCCCCCTAAAACACAGCACTTTCATAAAGAAACCAGTGTCTCCAGAATACTCAGTGCCTCAGAACAATAAATTAAACCTTTCGTTCCGAAATGAGGGTTACAGAGATATATCATCTGGACCGGGGAGTGAAGCACCCTCTATTTCTACTGTAATGACTGAGGAGATACCTATAATACACCACCCGGGCGGTGTTAGATCGAACGATGACGATACACTTTCCCCTATAAGCGATTCTCAATATTTCAACTCTGACACGCTGCCTCTACGAAACTTGGATAGATCTGATGAAGCCTTAGCGTTCAAAAGGGAATTGGAGAATGAAGGGAAGATTTATGGTGGTTCGAACTATGGAGTACAGCCAAAGCTCTCGTTCTTGATGGAACTGAGATCACGGATGCCGGAACAGCCGCATGTGGGAGCTGTGCCGACCACCACCTTTGGCCAAAGGAATAATGTAGCAGGTAAAACAACATCATTGTATCTACCTACCTACCTATGTAGACTTCAAAGACTCCTATCTATCTGAGTATTTGTCCTGTAGACTTGTCTTGTCATATTGTTTCTCGTTCTGTTCTATTTGGGATAAAAAGCATTTTATTGTATGTAACGATTTCAAAATTACCGCAACCAAGGCGTAATCCAAGGTGTGATTACATTGATGATTTTTTTCTGTAATGTAAATAGGTAAATACCTAATTATTTTATATTTTGGTTTACAGAGCGCCAACAATATTACGAAGATAATTTGCCAAGTCCACCTCACCCACCAGTTTATTCGAGTCCATACGACAACACCGTGTCAGAAAATATACCGAGCTACGATTCCAGTCCTCAAGATCTGTCCCGAGAGTATGATGACTCACCGTTGCCAGAATTACACCATAGGTCTAAATCAGAAGCGTTATTAGAAACAAATTTTGAATTTGATGATTCTGAATCCAGCCCCCTTCCTTTGTCAGAAGCAAACCGTTCTCATAGTCAACCTTTAGAAACGGCAATGTAATCCTTTAAATATTATTTTCAACCAATGAAATGATAAATTGTGATTATTGTGTCTTTTTATCAATAAGTAGATAGGCATTGTGAAGCGAATATTATAATAAGTTTAATGGACCGAAAACCTTAATTCGTATCAAAATATAATTAAGTAAAGTAGTAGGAAAATAAGTAGACAACCAATAAAAGACTGAATTACGAATGTCTTGTATAATAGAGGTATTGTAAGAGCTTTCTTAGTGGTCTTAGTTCTTACATATTTATAGTTAAGATATTTATGTACATAAAATTCTAATTCTATAGGTAAGTAAAGTACCTACAAGTGCCTTGTAGCTAAATATTGTTTCCGTATGCTTTATTGGAGTATAACATATATTTTTACATACAAAAACAATGTAATCAAACAAAGTAGTCTAAGCTAAGATTACAGATAATATTTTTTTTTATCGTATGTGAGATCTCAATAAAATTATAATAAGTAATAATAATGTTTATTTTGAAGATAAAGGATATATTATTATCAATTCATTTTTAATCATTGTTATTTAAAAATTGTACTGAACACTATTTTGGCTGCAATATTTTTTTAAATTTTATATTACCTACTAGGTACATGTATACATACCTACCTAGTATGTTGTACATAAGTAAATCAATTATTATTTTATTAAATACCTTTAAATTTTTTATTATTTACCTAATCGCTTTATCTTATTTCAAATAACTTTTTCTATTCTATTAATTTTATATCTAGAATAAGTATTATAATGTCCGTCCTTAGTTAATAAGCTTTCTAAATCAGTTTCCAGTGCAATAGGTAGGTGGGTATCTACGTATCCTACTTACGTGTTTGTTATATTCACCTTTCAATTTCTTACTCCAACGATTAGCCCATTACTTATGATGTACACTCAGATTATCAAAATAGCAATATTCTGAGATGTACCCACCTTATAATGTAAATTATATGTATTATTTTGTTGGTAGATTTCTAACCTACCTACCTATAGTAAATGTAAATTGAATACCTAGAAATGTACAAATTTTAAAACGTAACCTACCTAGGTACATTGCTTAAATTATATTTTTATAAAACCATTGTCAAACTTAATAAAGAACAGTATTTTGTATTACCTATATGCATTTAATTTTTATTCTAAACGAGCATCTAGAGGGGATGTTCGTTTAGAATCGTGTAGGTCGTTATACGTAGGTACCCTACTACACATATTACTATTAGAGCATCTTAATCTTGAATTTTTGTAGATTCTGCTAAAGCCATCTTCATTCAAACATGATTCAAACTCATAACTTTATACCTAGGTAGTTATGTAAAACTATATACCTAACTGACAAAGAATAATATAATATAACGCAGTTCCTACATAAGAAGCAAGAATAAGAATACTTTTTATTTACGACACATACTAGAGCAGAAAAAATACAGACTAATTAAATACTAACTAAACTAGAAACTATGTGCTAAGTAAAGTATAATGGTCTATCTTATAAAAAGTTAGGGTAGACATTATGTCTTGTTTAACATACGTAATCAGGACATAATGTCTACTCTAACTTTTTATAAGATAGGGGGTTAGTAAACTAGGTACAAAGGAAATCTAGTGTGCCGTAAAAACGTACCCTGACTCAGCATAATATGTTGGATGACTGGCAACCAACGCTGGTCTTCCGCCAGAGCCGTACGGTGATATCACGGAAAACCTATCCACCAGCCATGATTAAAAAGTAGACAAGAAAAATAGTAGTAGTACGAGCCTTGTTTGCACTACCCGATAATGTTATGGTAGGTGGCCCGCAACCACACTAAATGAAAAAACAGTGTGAAAATCCCATTCTACCAAAATTGCATTACTGAAATGCGTTTTGTATGAAACGCATGTTAAAATTTTGATCTCCGTTTCATACATTGTTCCGTTTTTCGAAAGCACCCGGGCCGGTAACGAGCTTATTTTTTTTCGAACGGACTAAAATGCTGTTGTAATCGTCTAGACGATTGCTGACAGCGTTACCGGACTAGTACCTACTTACTTATTGAAACTTTTAAGATAGACCTAGTACATTACATAGGTATTCGGTGCCAGTACCCACCTTCGAGTCAATGCTCGAAGGTACCCACCCACCACCATATGTACACAAAGTAGGTTGTATTGTTGTTGGTTGTTCTGTGCTGTGACTCTGCTATATTTTCAGTCTGTGTGGTGTTTGTTGTGTCATTTGCTGTCATCAGTCAGTTGTCAGTTGGTCAGAGGCAGTAGGTGTCAGTTCGGTGGTAGGTGTTCGGTGGTTGCAGTTGTGTTGTGTTGTGGTTGGTTTCCAAAATATTCTGAAATGAAAAGCTAACTCCACTCTTTGTGAATCAAAAAGGTTTCGTCTTTTGTGTTGTGGGACAATAAATATTACTATGAATTCATCAATAAACAATGATGAGATTATTGAGCCCCTCGAGAACGAGGAAGATATTATTGACGACAATGAAGAAAGAGAGCTGGTTACTGACTCATGCTCGACGAAGGTCGTGGAATCCGCTGATGATGAACCCCATGATCGATATCGCATCGTGTACTTCTTGTTCCTGTTGTTTGGAGTCACTTCCCTCGTGCCATACAACTTTTTGATAACTGCTAATGATGTAAGTATTCAAACCCTTTATTTCAGTTTACAGAGTGAATGGGTGGACCTCTCTTTTTATTTCATATTTACTTACGTGAAAATATGCAGTTAATATGAATGTATAAAAAGTATAATCTAATATTCAAATCTCAACAAAGATTTGAATTTTGTAGTTTATCTACAATTTACAATGTACCTACCTGTTTTTCAATGTAATATTTTACAATTAGCACTGTACCTACTTAGTAATAAAATTTTGCAATACTCAATATCTGGTTTTAAAATGTTAATAATATTTACAGTATTGGATGTTCAAATTCCGAGATGTCCATCCTCACAATATCACCGCACCGCAACCTCGGAAGACTCAGTTCCAAGCAGAGTTCACCTCGTATCTCAATGTAGCCACAGCTGTGCCTAACTTGCTGTTCCTTATTGCCAACTCCATGTATGGCCATTTGTAAGTAAAACTTTTACCATCGTTTTCATTAAAAATATCACAGGAACCTAGGAATGTAGCAGGAAGAGGGTATATTATTGTCCCTTTTCTATTATTTTAGTGCATCTTCAAGGCTAGTCCTGTAGTGGTCCTAATCCTGCAGCAAATGCTAAACCAACATTTGCGTTGCTACATAATAATATTATCATTTTACGATGTAATATTATTATGTATGTTTTCGTATCCTGGCTCTACACTGTTCGTTGAGCTGTGGATTGGATGTCGGTAAACTATGGAGTACAACACAGGCTAGAAAACGAAGCCGCACTTCTTGCGCCTCTACTGGACAAGCGTCAGCTTTGTGTTTTTTTTCTTATACTAGTAGTTCTATTTTATGTTTTGCTGGTACTTGAAGTCTTGAACAGATCAATATTAAACTTTCAGGGCATCGATCAAAAGCAGGCTTCAAGGTGCTATGATAGTGGTGACCGTAGCATTAATTGTAACCACCGCTCTTGTCCAAGTAGATACTGATGAATGGCAGAATGGATTCTTCATCCTCACAATGCTCTCTGTGGTGGTTATGACTGGTAAGTAGCTTCAGTTGTAGTTTAGACTGACATCATGATTGTATGGTAATTTATATATAAATAACTATTTTTCCTAATAAAAAGTACGAGTTTTTCGATTTCACTTTTCTAGAACTAATTTTAATTGAAATGGGTAAAACTCAGGCTAGGGTACGGGCTCTGTTTTTGTCAAATCAGAATTTGTCAGATTGTGACTGAAAGTACAATTTCTATAATTTTTCTCACGATGCCTACCATTGTTTCATACATTATGTAGATATATCAATGTCATTGTTAGCTAGGAATATATCAGTCAAAATTCCGCGTAATTTCAACTCGTCCTAAGTAGTGGAAATTATGACGAGATTTGACGCGATTTACCTTTACCATCTACTCTAGATAGTAAATATCGTTCATCAGGGTGTGGGTAAAGTGGCCCTGACGATAAATAATCTAGGTTAGATGCAAAGGTCTGTTTTATTATTATCAAGATTGGTAGATTTCCATTACACTTCTCCTGTGATTTCTACTCAAAATAGTAAGGTATGCGAAATACGTCATACGTAATTAAAATTAGTGAAGTAAATTTGCATTACCTAAAGCTAGCGGCCCGTGATCAATCATTGAAATTATACGGAACTAAATAATGGACGTGTCGAATAAGCATTGTTTAATTTGTTTATGACATTCTACTTAGTCTTGACTATTTCCTGATTAACTGCCACAGACAGTGACGTCACTTATACATAAGTGGTACAAATTATTTACTTGTGTTAGTAGTAAAATTTGAAATAATTTTACTTCTCTGATATTTCTTAAAATTAGCGGTTTCTCTGTTCGTCATTCATTACTCATTGGTAAAAGATGACTATGATGGGTTGGTTATCTTTTAACGGATGTCTCTGCCTGATTGTGGGATTAAAAATGGCTCTGAAATTATATTATGTCAATTCTGCAGCAACCATCAGATATTTCTTATTAAAATTTAATAAAACTAGCATGATTACAGACAATTGTCTACTGTAAAATAAGTTTGATAAAGTTTCTAAAACTAAATGAAGCTAAACCAGTTTCACCTATAGTCACAGTTACAAAAATACGCACAAAATCGGTGTATCTTTATTAAGAAAACCTGCCTTTACCTGATCTACCCAATAACATGAAGATTTGTATTATTTTGATAAAAGTTTATAAATGCACTAAAATTATTAGATCTTTGTCACAATTAAAATAGTAGTTTGACTCTTTGTCCTTGCATTAGTCAGTGTGACCTCAATATCCATTAAACATGCAAAGGTCAATATCTTATCTTTGTTCTAGCACTTTGATATGCACATTTCTATTAAAAACACTAACTTTGAAATCGCAGTAAAAGATGATAATGTCAATTGCTGGGTTATTCTTCTGGCTAAATGTCTACTCATACTAAAATACCACCGATCCTTCTAAAATACGTATTATCGCTTGATGTCTTGAGTACCTATCTAGATATCCTTCAGAGCTCTACGTGCGTTAATTCTAAACAAAGCAATACCAATACCTCTACGTAATCTCGTGTTATGTCTTCTCGAAGCAGGTTCAAATTCAATCGAAAGATACAATACATGACACGTAACGTTGACGAGAACATAGTTTGTAGTCAAGCACTGAACTCGGCTCAGATTCGCCATAAATCGAGACTCAAGTTACGTTCTGGTTCCGAGTCGGCACTCAAGCGTCGTCGTGAGCACGGTTTTCCTTAGAAAAATGACAGTGAAATATATGCTATGAGCAGAGATTTTGATGCTTGAGTAGGTATTGAGAATCGTTTCACGATAAAGAAAGACACGGTTGAACTCATAAAATTTCGGCATTCAAGCAATGTTTCGTTATCAAAGCTCGACTCAAATCAATACTCAAGAATTGACCAAGACTTATGTACGTAATTAATGAGGGTCTTACTAATAAATGTCTTTTCTTCCAGCCGCCAGCGCAATTTTCATCGGTGGTCTAGTGGGCATTGCCAGTCGTTTTCCACAACAGTATATGGCCGCCGTGGTCAGTGGACAATCCCTAGGAGGCATCATAGCAGCCATAGCCCAGATCATATCCCTTGCCTTCAAGATATCACCCCAGCATAGTGCGCTGATTTACTTCATCATTGCCGATGTTATGGTAATCAGCTCGCTGGTTTCCTTCGTCATGATGTATAGATTTGACTTCTTCGCTTATTATATGTTGAAAGGTAATTTTTGAACTAACCGATTTCTTGCTAGTCTGACCACGCTAAGGTTGCACAATAGATTCGATGGACACCCCAATAATACAGGGTATCATCTTTACTTATTAGCTTTTCGTGGATATAGGTTGTCAAATCCTTTTTGCAGTACAGACGATGACGACGGGGTTTTTTTTTAATTCTGCCATAATTTAGATGCTTAGCGTGGTTAGACTCGAACTTGCTCTATTTCTTTAGAAGCATCTTGTATACTGATGCTCGTATGCTCAAACAATACTCAAAGAATCGAGATTCAAGCGTAGGTTTTTTTGATTCATTTTCAGTGGGAAGCTACCTACTTGAGTGTTTTGAGCATAAGAGTGTTACTCTAGAAATCAACATCTTTATAAACGATGGTTATAGTTCGATTGGTGTAATAAAAACATGAAATATTCTACAGGATCTGGCGTTGCATCTAATAGGCATAGAGACGTGACAATGTTATCAATAATGAAGAAAATTTGGGTATACGCGTTCAGCATATTCGCCGTATTCGCTATAAGCATGGCTGTCTACCCATCGGTCACTGTTCTTGTCGAATCGCATCCTACAACAGAAGGAACTGATTGGAACAGTAAGTTATCTTACAAATTTAGAACTAAGTTCTCTAGTCCAAAACTAAGCAAAGCTGCTGGAACTAGCTGATACAATGTTCAATAAAAACTCCAAATCTAATATTTGCATTTTGTGTTCGGTGGGCAAAAAAATGTTGTATCTAACTCTATACGACACTTTCTATTTGAGCCTTCTGATTCAAGCAATCTTTGCAATGTTATCATCAGGAGGACCACATTCTTTATTTGTAATTACCTACCTACTCTAATTACACTACTAGGTAAGTTAAGTATACTAATTTATATTAAAATTTTGCTAAGGATACTTACAAATTTATGTTTACCTGGTTTGTTTCAAATACCTTGTTTTGTACCTCGTTTGGCTTACTATATTTATTTGTGTGATTTTTGTCGTATAAAAATGTCTCGTCCTTCAGATACATACCTGACAATTTTCGTTCGTTAACCTCTGACTAGTTCACCTTTACCTCAATATTATTATGATCAATCTAAATAAAAACTGGTTTCAAACTCAAGATATTTGTGCTAACGCAAATGCTTAAATAAGGAGGTGCACTTTGCAGATCGTTATTTATTTATTTTATGGAAAACCAACAGCTTAATTAAACTAGATATACACTGTACCTACACACGTATAAATTTCTAAGTAGATAAATTATGTACCTACCTGCTTACGATACAAACAACAAAAACATCTGTCTGGTCATCGTGCTAAAAAATACCATTTGCTAGGTATTCTAGGTATTTAAGTATGGTCAAAATCATATTAGATTTATTTAAATCATTTTTACTTATTGTTTTTTGTCCGTGCCCAAGGGGGGTGGTAGCCAGTAGGGTCATGCAATACCGGTACCGGTAATTCCCGGTACTTTTACTGAGAATGGTACCGGTACTGCATGCCTTACTAGCAAGTCCTGTTGGGTATTTTACTCGTAACTAGAAGGAACCTTTGTTTCAGAAATTTTCTTTGTACCCGTGGTCAACTACTTGATTTTCAATTGCGGGGATTATGCTGGACGTCTTGCCGCTGGATTTCTCTTAAGGGTAAAGATAATTTATTAATTACTCTCTTCCGCCCGTGACTTCGTCCTTCCTGCCCTGATCTTGGCGTTGGGCGTTGATTTTTTCGGGGTAAAAAGTAATTTATGATAGTAGAAACTTTCGTACGCGGGTTCACATGCGTGGTAGGTAAACGCCTAAAAATACTCTTATTCCGAGATCATAAACTATTATTTGGTCCAAGTTTTATCAATATCGGTTTCTACTATCATAGATTACTTTTTACCTCGAAAAAAATCAAAGCCCAACGCCAAAATCAGGGCAGGAAGAACGTCTAAAACGTTTAAACCTGCTATAATGCAGGATACTTGTTCGTGAACATTTCATATCATTTAGATAAGTAAGTGCCTAGTTAATATTCCTAGTTAGATGATATTTTGACCTCTATTGCAGTTTTCCTGATAAATAAACTTCCAATAGATAGGAACACTTGCATAAACAATAACATGGCCACGTGTTGAAATAAAAATACGAGGCGATAAATAAACTAATGTTATTAGTATCGACTAATTAAGTAGGTATTATAATTAGTAGTCTTGACTCAACCTCTGTGAATAACCTAGTAAGATAATGTGATCGTCACTTATTTATGTAGAAGGAAAGGTAACTAAAATAGTTATCTACTTAATTTACATAACGACGAAATCGTATTATATGAAAACCAAAGAGTTATTCTAGTTTCGGACTATCGATATCTCTGGGACGAAACGCTACCTTTAAATTTTATTAAAATTTCGATTACTGTTTAGTCTCAAAATTGATTTCGATAAGTTATTAGGAAAGTTAATGTTATTCAAATTCCAGAAACAATGCTCAGTTGTATAAAATATCATTGGTAGAAGTCGATGTACAGTCAACAACATGAGTTAATGAACAATGGAGGTTGTCCAACTATTTTTTGGACGATTCGAGTATTTATTTGTTTCGTAATTTTTGGTAGAGATTAAATCAGGTAGATCTTTTAACTAATAGAACTGCTTATAATCATTTGACACCATTAACTTGGGTTTTAAATACTCAATTGGTTAATGGACTTATGTTTGCTGACTGTACTACCTATACTGTTATAGTATTATCTCTGACAACCTAATAATCTACCAATTTCTTCCCCAGCCTACAAACCAATGGATAATAGCTGGAGGTAGCATCCTTAGGATCATCGGAGTCCCAATGCTAATGCTTTGCAACGCACAACCGAGAAAGCACCTGCCCATTATCTTCCCTTGGGACTACGAATACATCATCATCATGATTTGCTTCGCTTTTACTAATGGATATCTGACCAATCTCGTTATGGTGCACGCTACCAGGTAATGTATATTTTTTAATTAGAATAATGTAGGCATGCATATCAGAAGGACTGGCGAATTGGAGCTTAAGATCCTATTCATTCAAGATATTCCCATTCCATTAAGATTGTCCCATTGTTGGGCAATGGGAGGCCCAACAGTGGGACAATATGGGCTAATAATAGTAGAATAATGGAACATGCAGATGACCCACCTGATGGTTACCTCTGCCTATATGCATTACCTCACAGAGCATATCTATCTATTGAGGACGTCACCTGTGATGGATAACTCTGCTTCAATCAATCAGACGTAACGATCACGTAAGATGTGTTAAGTCTCATGTGCCTGTCTGTAATGGTTCTAAATATGTAACGATGAAAATCTTTCTTAGGCTTTATTTTTCAAGCTCCCTTTGATTAATTTTGTTTATTTTTATTTCAGATCGGTGGAAATGCACGAACGAGAGAAAGCGTCCTCAGTTATAGCGACAATGCTGAGCGTCGGTCTGACCGTCGGAGCTGCTATCGGGATGATGCTTGTACGAGTGTTATAAACAAACTAATAAAGGAATAAATCTAAGGCTCAGCTGAATCGCGAATCAAGCTGCACTCAAGAATAGTTTTAGATAGTGGGTATGTTTCGATATGCCCATTAGTTTGGCCCACTATTATGAAACTAATCCAAAAACGCGCTACGATAATCCCCACCGCGTAAACGATGCTCGCGCGGAGATAAATGGTAGCGTGTTTTTGCATTTTTTTTTAATTTCTGCTGATAGGCCCGAACCTCATGGGCATTATAAAATTGACAATCGCGTTTTGGAGATTATGACAACTCTCAGAACTTGCGATGCTTGAGTGTTAGGGGAGGTCAGATCAGGCTACTCGTCTACTCCAATAGGTTCAACTATCTGTACAACCAGTTGAACATATTGGATGTTATAGTGATCTCAAAAAATGTCACAAAATAGCTTTCACTCTCGACCGGTTATTGCAATTCAATTATTTTAGCCTGTACTAAGTAGTTATAGTCGTTACAACGGCCCATAGACGGCACAGTAGAAATTCGGCTCATAAATGATGCTAAAGCCCGTTCACCGTACCTCTGTATGGGGTTCTATGTCCAGTATATTTTATAGAGCATAATAGCGTGAAACAAATGACATACGTGCTTTAGGTAAAAAAATAAACAAAAATAAAAATGTGATCGACAAAATGTTGTTTTACACAGTAATACTAATACCTGCTTAATATATAATATTATGTAAACCTATATCACGTTTCGGAACCAGGAATAAGCTAATAATATATGGTCACTATGGTCAGTTACTTGTAGAAAAGTAATTCGTTAATTATGAATTTATGTATGTACTTTTCATACCAAGATAGGTAGACGTACTCTTAGTTTGTAAAATGGTTAAAAAATATAGGTACTTATGTCGAAAGATAATATTTACTGAAATCATCATTCCTTTTTTGATTGTATTTGTTAATTTAATATCTTTAATTTTATTTTTAAAATTTTATTATACAAGTGATGCATGATCTCAATATTGTGTAGATTGCAATTTGTGTTATGTTAGTATTTTTGATGATGTGGTTTTGTGTTTTAAATAGCTTGATCTATAAATAGAAAAATAATCATTCTTGCCTATACTTTGTACCTGATATTGAGTTTTGGAACCTATAAATGTCGGGGTTGCATAATTTAGGAATGTACGTTTAAACATGTAATTAATTTTATGAATAAGTGCATTTTGTGTATTCAATTTACCAAATCATTTCATTTATGACTAGCCTGTTGTTAGACAATGTATCATTGTATGTTGCAATTTTAGAATTAGTCATTAGATGATATTTTATTAATAAATGACCATGAATTTAAAAAATGGTTTATTTTTATAATGTTTTTAAAAAGTAGGAAGGAACAAATCAATCAAATATTTTGTTCACTTATTCTTGATTAGCATTACAATAGGTTTGTGTGATTACCTCGAGTAGGAAATAAATATAATAAATACAAAATGATTATAACTCAGTCCGTTTAATAAATAGTGTCATGTAAATAAATGTAACAATCACATCTTTTATATAAAATATCTACATGATAATAAATTGCAATTTAAAACTACGACTAAAATTGCTTGTCAAGGCCTTAAAATAGCTTTATCACGGAAACAGCATGCATCATAAATAAAATAATGTTTTCCAGCTTCTAATTCTAAAGCAACCCTTGTGATTGTGATAAAACTTGACTAGGTCGCCAACAATATAAGATATTCATTTAGGATGGATTACGTACAATAAAATTACAAAATATCTGGTGATTTCCCCACACAGAGAAATATTTTACAGTCTGCGCTTTGATGGTAGCGCTCTTTCAACCAAAGAGTATAATAACTTTCAACTGAATAGATGCTTGGCGGTAGGTACCTACTACAATACAAACTTTATCCCTGTTACCTATAAATAAACTGGTCTAAGCTTGGAATAGTTACTCCCGTGTTTTGTCTTCTTCTTCTTCAATTCTATGGCCTCTTGCCCGTTATTTCGACAGACTTGCCAGTGTCAAGTGAGATATTTGAAATAATATCAGTCAAGTTTCGAAGGCAAAATGGTGGATTTTCCCATAGAGACTTATGGTCTATCTTATAAAAAGTTAGAGTGGACATTATGTCCTGAATGCGTATGGTAAACAAGACATAATGTCTACTCTAACTTTTTATAAGATAGGGGGTTAATAACGAGTTTTTTTCGAATTCGAATCTCCTTGTCAATGTAAAAGACAAAACACGGTGTAACTGGTTCAAGCTTACATCAAGTTTATTGATACCAGTATAATTCTAATTACAATTTTACTTGAGAATAATATCGTGACTCTTCATACAAAAAACATAGAACATAGCGACCTACAGAGCGGGAAGCGCAGCTCTATGTAAATACAAAAAAGTATTAATATCTACACTGACTATTTATGTGTGGCACATTATAAGGTGTGTCCATTCTCACAACTCACCAGGCACCATAATAGATTTAACACTATCATAATTAATTTTAATTTAACATCACTATCAATTGCCCTCGATTCTGTTGTTTCTTTTTCTAAACTACTCTAATTTGACAGCACAGAGGTTGTTTATTTATAAAATACAACTTCTAACAGGCGACACAACCATTTACCATCTTCCAGTGAAATGAGCGCGTAAAATATGATAAATTATGATGTAACTTGGGCCTTATGCTCAGTTAGGCTAAGATTTTACTCTAATAAGGACCACGTCAAAAACGTCTCACCCACTGGTGAAACGTAGTTAGAGTTACAGTAAAATCCTGTCGAACTGAGCATAAGCACCCTGGTTGTTTATACATAGTGGAATTTTTACATTGCTAGCTCAGTAACGGCAATATTCGGCTTACTCATAAGCACAATACAATATTTCCCATTTATCACAAACTTCGATTATATGCATACTTTTTTGTTTGATTCCAAATTTTTTTTTGTATCTGGACTATTATAACAAGTCCACATTAGTAGGTAAGTACAAACTACAGAATATTTTTACGATTGAAATTGATTTCATATCTAGAACTATTCCAAACATCTCTGGATTAGTGTGCGAAAATCCAATTTACCCATAACAATCCCTTTTATTATCCAATAAAAATACTCGCTACTAAAAATCACGCGAAAAAAATGCCAAGTTGATGACTTCAACCACCGAGTGATTAGACCCCCTCACTACTAAAACGGAGCTGAGATGATAAAAAAAAAAACTGCTTTCGCCTCTATACATATAGAAAGCGTAGGCACCAGTAAGCAAAATAAGCTAGTATTAATGTTACCCCCTTATACAAATGACTGGAAATCTTTCAAGTACCATAAGTAACTCTGTAGAAGCAGAATGTCTACGCGTTGGGTAGAGTATACGCCACACTATATGCAGCACATTTACAATGAGTAACTAGCAATTTTATCATCGCTCTTTGTCAACTTGGCATAGTTTTAAGTACAAGTATAACCATCATCTGTTTCGATGTGTAACCACTTCGGCGCCTTGCCGCGCGAATCGGAACATTCCGTTTGAAATCGCGACCACGGGCGAGAATAGCCGCAGTGGGTATTCGCTGGAAAGAAAACGAACTTTTATTTAGAATGTTTAGCAATTACATGATCAATAATACGTCTTGTCTGCGAATTGAGTGTAGAATGAGATATGGTAGGTGCTGGATAGAAACTAATCAAAAACAATTTTAGCTTGTTTCCACTAGGTTTATTGACAGAACTTTGTTCAAGTAATTGATGTGTGCTTACATAAAATAACTAATGGGAGTAATCTGTTCCAACTAGTACAAGAAAGGCCTAAGTATACTTACTTAGGCCCTTTTTGTACTAGTTCTTATTCAATAGCAACTTACCTTCCAATGACGGGTGTAGCTTCGTTCCCACTTAGTATGAACACGGGGAAGAATATTGAGAATACGCAACCACTGGAATTACAAACGAGATTACGTTACATTACATACCATTGGCGATTTTAAGAAATATTTATGTGCTGTATATAAATACCGTGCTATTAACACATAGCACGTCGAAATGTCGTTAGTATAGAAAACTATGGCTTTCGTAATATTATTTATTACTTTTCATATTTGTTTCGCCGAAGCAAAACATTGTAAAAATTTGAGGTTGGACTCATTAGAGTGTTCCTCTCCACGGAAATCTTTAGTAAAAGGCGAAAGATTTTTACGTATTGAAGAGAAACCAGAGTGACGAGTCCATTGTGTACTAAACGTAGTCATTGAGCGCCGCGAGTTTTCGTCAGCGCGATGCAGGATACGAACAAACTTACTAGCGACATCTAGTTGTGATTTTTAAACCAAGACATCAAATCGTTGATCATTTTGTACAGCTTTTTCTTGAGTATTTTCTTTTATTATATTATATAGTATTATAGAGATAGGTATTATAAATAAAAAATTTAATGTTAGTAGAAAACAAATTCTTAATCACAAAATATGTATGAAAAAAATCTTTATCTATTATTATTTATAGGATAAACTCGTCGATCACGTGCGATTCGAGTGATTCTGTTAGTGATTCTTGCGATGTTAAACCGAGGGCTCCCTCATCTATGAATAGCGATTAGCGCCAAAAACCACGAGTCATCCATGCATCAATTACATATTGATCAGTGTTTTCAATCTATAAAATTAAATATAGGTACCTACTTGTATGTACGATTTTTTTTCTATGTTTGAGCTACCTTTATTGTGTCACTTTTTTGTATATTCTGCGATATCACTTACTAGTGACTAGTTTTTAGAAAAATGTGGTTTTTACCATTGATTACTACCAACTTTTTATTACATAAATGAGTATGAGTATAATAATTTATAATTTCTCATATGAAGCAAATACGAAACAGGAAAACAAAATTCTCAGAAAAATGTCCACTGAAACTGGTTTAACCAGACGACTGAAAGTAATTACCTTATGATATAAGACTGTGGTATCTGCGTTAGAACGGCTAAGGGAAGTCCAAAGCCGAGGAAGTAAGGCCAGTTGGTCTCGATGAAGGTCAGTCGTTTGTGCAACTCCCATCCCATGTTGAACCACTTGTACTCGAACGAGTAAAGAGAGTAAAGTAGGCACATATGTACTAAGCACAATAACTCCCCAATGTATGTGATAGGTAGCATGTTGACTAACATACTCTGAAAAATATAGCAAAATGTAACTCATAAAAGAAATTCTGTTGCCGCAGAAGCAATCTGAAAAAGATCCCTGCTGGATTCAAGCCTCCACTATTTATCTAGACAAATATTAATAAATTTTAATGATTCTCATAACGTGCCATAACGTGGCAGTAACAGTGACCGGTGAGCCGTTACAACTTAGCGCGATTGACCCCCTGGGGTTCAATCGCGCTAAGTTGTAACAGCTCACCAGTTACTGTTACGTTATGGCCGATTTTCAGTGTTTCAGAGAGATTGACTCCCAGGAGTTCATTCAACTAGATTGATTCACAGTGTAAATCGGCCATAACGTAACAGTAACAGTAACCGGTGAGCTGTTCAACTTAGCGCGATTGACCCTCAGGTTCATTGTCGCCATTCAAAAATAAATAGGCGGTTTAGGAGCTGAACCTTGTTTTTTATAGTAAAATTAAAAATTCATTACACATTGTCGAGTTTCTAGGAACATGTCCAAATCTGTGAGAACAGATTAAAACTCAGTTTATTTACCCATAAGGCCTTATGACGGCCTAAAAACTCCGTCACCAGAGTTGGTCACTAACTCATACAAGTTTGCTTTGCTATTTACACATTACTTGTTACCTGGAAAAGGTGAATAAGTTGTAAAGTGCCTCCTACAGTTAAGACCAAATTGTAACACTTATTTATGCAAATAAACATCTTGTATCTTGTACTAGTTCGGCGGACTTGTTTGGAACTTGTCGAAATATGTGAGAACAGTCTGAGCCTTGAATATTTACTAACCTGGACTAGGAATAATGCTTGCACCAGTAAACTGAACAATGAGTCAGCAATGATTTTGCTCACACTTGACATGAACTGTGGTCTACCTCGTCTATGTCTGTATGCTGAGTCTGCAATATCCTGGAAGCAGTACCAATTTTACTTCACCAATTTTAATTCATCATAATCATCATCATCAATCTATATATATCGGTCCATTGCTTGACGTAGGTCTGTCAGTTTTAACTACTATAAAAATATTCTGAGTTACTACTGCTATTAAAAAGTCCAAAGTCCAAGTTTTCATTTGGTTTTAAAAACATTTACATTAATTTAATCTTCTTCAACTCTGGCATAGTTGCTTCTAGAGGATTATCAAAAACACTGGTGTGTTTAATACATGCATTTTTTATACAAAACTCTAATATATTCTTTGTTTATGTAACATTATGAACTAAAAGTTTTTTAAATATCCTAATGGTTTGCTTAAAATTGCTGATTCCTCGATTTACCTTTTTTGGTAGACCCTTAACCAGATACTAATTTAATATAGTTTTATTTTAATTATGTACTATTTTGCAATATTCATAGTCACCTGAAACCACAAGCTGTTTACAAGTTTGCTCAGTAGAAATAATGGGAGCACCCATATCATACGAAATGTCATGGACAGAAAGGGTTGCATCCATCCCCATACATTATGTGCCACTCCAGGATCATGGCCAAATACTACTGTAACTAAGTACTTTACACCAGGCAGTAATGCATACTCAAAAACAAGTATGCTGAGCAGAAATATAAAACCATTGAGAATGCATGATTGTAACACTCGAGTAAGTACTTTCGATTCTCTGTAACAAAATATAAATAGATTTATTTATAAACATATTACTATGTCACTAGCAGTGCTAACTACCGAATTCATAAACATAGGCTGAACACCTGAACAATCCACCAAACGGTTTCTCCATCGTCTATGAATTCGGGGGTAAACACTAACTATATCGTGTTATTGTGAAAATAATAACAACTTACTGTTGCACTTTTGGCACCTGTTTCAACTTCTGTTTAGGACTTTCGTCAATTTTTGGCGACCGACTTAAAGCACGTTCGTTAATTTCCTTATCTAAATAAAGAAGCACAGTCACACCTCGTAAGCTATCTATGAAACCTTTGATCAGCGACACAGAAAAATTCTGAAAAGAAATGTTTGAAATCAAAACAATGAACATTGTTAGCAAGAAACAGCTGTTGCTAATTACCTACGAAGTAACGTACTTTTATGCTTTCCATCTTGTAATCCTAATTGAGTTAAACTTTATTTCTCGGTGGATTTTCTAAACTTATGGTAAATAATTCACATTATATTTTTGAGAATTTTCAAAACATTTCTGCATTATTCTGCATTTCACTGAATCCAACACTGAATCACTGACTGACATGACACTGACGGCTGACTCAGAGTCTGTCAGACTGACTCGCTCGTCCACAGATTACTATTAGCGCATTAGACGACTATCTCGCATACAAAAAAACTGTCCCGCGAAATTGAACGAGTGAGGAACGAGTTACTCTAGAAATTAGAATATTGGTCCACTGCTGGACGTAGGTCTCCCAAGGACCGATTACGAGTTTTGAAAGTACAATTTGATGTGGGGATTGTGTTTCATTGCAAATTTATTTATCTGCATCAGACCTACCTATAGTTTTTATCTATATGTAGGTACCTATACTTTTTAATTTTTTTTTGTGTTTATTACAGTTCGTCACTATTTGCGTTTCACCTGTAAAAATAGTATACAACTATTATTCACAGAGTTAAATATGGCTCAAAATACTTTTGAAGTTCTATCAGTATGTTAGGTATGTAAAAATAAGAGAAAGTAATTTACTTTATGTATTTATTTATTATCATCGAAACTTAGCTTTAACTTTACAGATATTATGCTTACCTAAAATGAAAAAAATGCTTGCTTAAAATGAAAAATATGAGAAACTCTTTGACGCACGCCATATAATAATAATAAATAAACTAAAATCTGGCGGTCTTCGTAAAAAGATGACGGCCATTGACGCAGGCAGGCAACCAATCCCTGACTAGTAGGATGGAATCGAGCCAATCAGCAGCCATAGAAAATAAAAAAGGTGAAAAGTGGTCAAGAGTTGTCCACAGATAGCTTACGGCTTACTTACGGTCCATATTTTTTCTTCTAAGATTGTAGTCCATGGTCTCTGCTCTGACTTTCTCTCGGTTGTGCGTGTTGTTGTGTGTGTTCCACCGAACACCTTGACAAAAAGTTGTTTTGTTATGGTTTGTGTTGTGTTGCATCGCATTGCATTACGTTAATTTACGTTCTAGTTCTACTAAAATCTTTTATTTGGTGATGAACAGAAATGGATAACGTGAATATACTCAATAATCTAAGGTCAGAATAGTTTATAACTCATTTAGATCATCAATTGTCTTGCAACGATGATACGTAGTACTTGTCGTAATTTGCTAAGTAGGTACCTACCTATCTACCTAACTATGGTTACCATTTGCTGGTTTGATGATAACGTTCATCTATATCATCAGCTATTTCAAGAATAGACTTTCAGTGCATACCAAAGGGATATGCCAAACCAAACCTACCCTAAGATTTTAGCTTCTCTGACCATGACCATTGCTTGGCATTGATTGTTTAGTCCATTATACAGTGACGAGGAATTTAAATGCTTGAGGACCAGATTAGAATATGGACTTATGTTATCAATACTGCTCTACGCTGATATCTTTCTTATGAATAAGACCGAGAAGGTGGAGGTGTTGATGAAATTCATAATGTTCTCACTGATGAAAATAAATACCTAAACAATTCAATTCAGTTCAAATTCTTTATTGCATTCATATTGTGAGTACAGATCTTAAATAAAGTTGAAATCTTTCAATATGAACCCTGACAGGGCACGACAATATTTTATCTATCGCTATGTGGATAGATAGAAGTATTACCTAATTATTTATATTGTATCATACTTAAATACTATACTTATACTAAGAGATCAGCCTTAAATTAAAGTATATGCCTAGCGATAATGGGGGCATAAGTCAAGAGCAAAGTCACCTGTGCATGACAAAGATCTAATTCATCAAGTATGTACAACTGAACAACACAAACATAGTAACGTTGTGAATATTGAAAAACCGCATTGTACAAAATGTTAAATGATAACAATGCAATGTTATTTCTCAACCTCCATGTAAATGTTAGGTGGTATTTATTCACTTGATTGATCGAACCCGCTGTTAGTCAGCTCCGCACATATTGACATTATTTTTCCTGTGGCTATGGCTGACTAGGCCGAGAGGATGGTATAGGTGCTAGGCAAGCCTACTCCATCTAAAACATTGTCCCAGGCACTACAGTGTCCTGTTAAGTGTAGGCATCGGTTGACTCCTGCCTGATACTGTATAAATCATCATCAATAGATGTGAAGGCCTAAGTATTTTATTGATGGATGTTTAATTGCTTTGGTGAGTACCTACTTACTAACTGCATAGTAGGTCATCAAAGTTCATGCCAATAAAGATAAGGAAAACAAGGCATTTGTTATAATAAAATTACTAAGTATTGTTTAACAATTTTTTTACGTAAGTAGATATTGTAAATGAGACTTTATTGTCCAGTCTTTGTCATCTTTTATTACAAACAACTGAGGCGTGTTAAAAACTCAAGGCGGAGTCAGTTTAAAGCATATATTTCATACAGTTTGTATGAAAGTTTTCACGCAAATCTATACCTACTGGAGTCACCAGGTCATGATGCAAATATGGTAGATATATGGCTGGACTAAGGTATATTCTCTGTAAAGTTTAATTACGGATGCATGCTCTGATTTTCTATAAGTTTTCCAAAACTTAAAATGTATATGTGGTGTACAATAAAGAATATTCTATCTATCTATCTATCTATATTTATTCAGGTACCTTCTTGCAAATTTACGATCTTGCTAAAATTATAATCTTAAAACCTGTTACAAACTCAGCATACAAAATATCCGTGTACGAGCGCAAAGTTCACGTCAGAAGTATGTCCTAATCATCACTCACTACGTCACACCTTCCGTCCTTGTCTTGCTTTATATCGTTTTGCTGTACACTTCATTTGGTGGTAGTTCATTTCAAGCTGTAGGTACAGCTCCAGTCGACCGAGAACAGTGTGCGCGTAGTTGTTCCGCCAATCGCGCGTCTCTTTGTGACGTAGTGCAGTGGTCGTAAAGTAATTGTGCGCAAACAAAATGAAAGTGGACAAAGAGGTGTCCCTTGCGGGGACCGTGGACACTAAACCGATTATCTCCTCCAGGAAGGGAAGCCTTAAGGTGACCATCACACCGGCACAGCACAAGACATTGACGCACCTTCCTAAGAGGCCGCCAGTGGACTTGGCTTTTACAGATCTTACTTACAAGGTGCAGGAGGGAAGGAAAAGCAGTAAGTGACTAAGCTTATTATCTTTTTGTAGATCAGAATAGAGAATAACTGTGTTGCCATAGCTCGGGAGGTACCTTTTACAATTAGGTCATATCACAGAAGAGATGAATAATATATACCTACTGAAACCTATTGATTAAATCACTTATACAAACACGTGATTGTTTATCAAAATAATGTTTTAAAAATCATTACTAATTACAAAGAGGAACAAAGTGCGTAATGTTTCTAGATTAATCTATCAATGAATTAATACGACGACTAATGACTAGGTATAAATAATGACATTTGGCTAATATAGTTTTTCCCACTCTGACGATGTTTGGGTTTGTAAAAAACCATCTAACGTTACAACTCTAGCATAGCACCTAGCTTACGTCTCTGACGTGGTCAACCGGTCTTGATCATTGCATACCATCTACCTACTTGGTTTTTAAACAAAAATTAATTCATGTTAATATACCTAATATTAAGCAGTTTTTCAAGTTCTATTTCCTCCAAACACCTATGTAAATCATAATTAATTGCGGGTAGGTATGTTTTATTGCCCTAGGTGTACAATGTACATCCCTATCCCTTCCTATAATAGTAACATAATAGGTACAGGTAGGTACATCTTTTGTATTTTATTACAACAAGTGTAACAAAACCTACAAGCCTAACCTAGTTTGTTACTAACTCGGAGGCAAGCAATATACTAACTAAACCTAACTTTGTACTACACTCTACCTACAGCCTCCAAACACAACTAGGTAGGTCGTAAAAATGTAGTCACGTGTTTGACAGTGTGGTCTGCCATAAAATTACGCTATTGCAGTTTTGGAAAGTGCCTATTTCGGCGAATATAACTGTATTATAAAAACACGAGACAGGTACAGTAAGCGTCATCAATATAATATGTCTTTTAAATCTAAAACTAGAACACGAACATAGTTTCAAATTAAATGCAGATACTTGTATTTAATTGTGACTGTACCTAGATACTTTTACTAAAACTGCACGTGCATGGATTAACGGAGATATAATTTTATGACTAGCTACCGAATTCATTGATTACGGTACAATGTTTGTTAGTGACAATATAGAAAGCAAGAATTAAAGACCGTTTATTATGTCAACGGAGATATGCTGGTGGTTTTCTATTTTTGTGACCCAGGTTGGTTTATAGAAGTGGTAGTGTCATTACAACGAACTAAAGGAATATTCATAAAAACGCGCATAAAGTTAGCCTCCGTCGCATTCCTTCGGTTGAAAAAAACCCGTACATATCACGCGGCTGAAAATAAATATGCAGTCACATTAGTCAATGATTCCATCAAACATATCAATACTGATTTAGAAGAGTTTTGTGTTTCCTTTAGACAACCCAACGTCAGCCAGAAAGTTGACCACTAACCAAGTTCGGTGTTTTCTTTTTCATTATGTTTGCCTCACACAAATGTTACTTCTTGATGGGGATCGAACCCACAACCCAGAGCACGGAGGCAGAGCTATACCGACTAGCCTAATTTATTCTCTTCAAGTGGTAAAACTTATCTAATCATTTCGGTCTCAATAATTTTCCTGTTCTTTCTACTTACCTCCCTTCATAACGCAGTTAGATATCTTTGGATAGAGTAGAGCTGCCTGTTTGATAGCAAACGTAAACCCACAGAAATGTAATCAAAGCTTGTGCATAAAAACCATAATTATCCTATTTTTTTTGTCGGACATTTTCAAGTTTGAAAAACCTGAAGTAGTAGGTAAGTAATATTCATCAGATTTCCTGTATAAAAAATAAATTGTCTATTGCTTCGGCCACTGGTATAATAATCCGTACATTATTTTTTGCATGATATATAATCTTGCACGACTAGATTTACGAATCATGGCGAAGGTATTAAACAGTTGAATCAAAGTCTAGCTCTGTCACTGTTTGACATTACCTGTTAGTAGGTGACAGCAATAATTTAAACAGCTGAATAAAGTTATGCAGCGATCGTAAGTAAGGGGGTTGCTGTCCTAAAACATGTAGTATAATTTTAATTATAACAAAAAGTATTTTATCGGCATCAATGTAATATACCAATACCAAATATTCTGTGCCAATACTTAGGTGATAAACGAATCTATTTTGAATCTTGATATCAATAGGTTCTTATCGTTATTGCCAAGATAATATTGCAGAGCATTTCTACTTTGAGGACATTGCCCATTTGTACCTAGTAATACAATAGTACAGATCTTATAATACTATAGGTACTAGTAGTAACCATTTAAGAAATTCTGAAAAAGTAATCACCATAATCCTTTTTCAGAATTATTTCAAAATTGTCTACTTTTGATAAGGATTGTTACTTTTCTTATTCGGGAAATAAATATAAAAAGCTGCATGGTTTCCAGTCATACATAAAATATTTTTGAAACTTTGCAACACCATCATTTACTGATGTCTCTTTAATTTTGTACATAAGTACAGGGGGACTAGTATGTTTCGGGGTGTCTAGCGAGCTATAGGGTACTCAAGATTTTTATTCAACCACATAATCACCAACAATGTGATGAGCAGTTACCAAGAAGAATTGACAACTAACCTGCATAGCATTTTCTTGTACTTACCTCTTCATTACTTTCATCAATAATGAAGTTCCAGTGTCCGGTCAGGTAATAAGTGGAATGTAAAGGGTCTTTATTAATATCTACCCGATTGCGAGTTGCGGAAGTAGCAGGGGGAACTGCGATAAGACCACAATTATAAGTAATTATACAGGGTGTTACCAGACCACTTCCGAAAACTTGGAGGTTCCAATCAGACCATGATACTGAAACCATTAAGCGAAAAAAATCGCGAAAAAAAAAGTTGACTTGACTATCTCTTTTTAATTTTTTTTCTAGTTACATACACACAGTACAACATAATAAGACATATCTACCTAATTATCTCATTTAAAAAAGCAAAAAAACAAATAAAATAAATAAAGCAGCAATGTACACGCAGCACGCAGATTACGTCTACTACAGCATGAACAGCTGAGAGTTCATCGCGGGTCATTCAAGTACGCGACGTGCGAGCGACCTACGTTAGTACCTACCTACGTTAGTAGGCACTTACGACACAGAATAAATAATAGTACTACGCCTCGACCTTACCTACGTGAATGCGTACATTGCGGGCTGGCGAAATAAATACAAATCTTTAAACATTGTTTTCTCCGGCTATAATTATTTTTCAGGATAACTGATTTTTTTTTTGGTTGGGTTTTGGTGTGCTGTAGCTCCCCCTTTCTTTTTCGGAAGTGGTCTGGTAACACCCTGTATATTTATATTTACCTTGAATCTGATAAAATTAAAATTCGTACACAGACTGGGCTTACGACGACGACAACTAGATTTTTATATTTGAAACTTTCGTAAAAAAATGATTTCTATTTACATAACTTATATCTGAATCAGTATGTTACGTACTCAATACCAACCAAACCAACACAAAACCGTAAAAGTATCAGTATCGTATAATACAGAAAAAAATATGTACTAAAAACGAAATCCCATTGATCGTTCCATCACCGGACAACACACACCAACGCTCTTGTCGTATGCTGGGGTATGACAGACCGCTCCTTTCCACTGCCTTACAGTAAACAGTCTTGGTTTGGTCAGTGGATTGACTATGATATGACCCGCTGTCACTGTTACTATGACAATACATTGAAACTTTGTTAGCCCATATGCTAATTTACTGCTCAAGCATAGATTCTTGTATGAAAATCTCTACTCAAATCTATGCTTGAGTAACGATTTCTTCATCAGTATACGGGCCTTAGTGTTGTTGGTAATGGAGGGGAATGACCGACCGCTCCTCTCCTACAATTTTCATGCGACATTCAGGGTCAGTGGATTGAATTTTGGGTTTTGTCCAGCCAACTATTGTTTCGTGTAGGGGATCGACAGACCGGTCCTACACTAATTTGGTCATTCATTGCCAGTGCACTGACTTTTTGGTCCTTTCATTCCGGTAGTAGATAGTATTTATGAATCTAAAAATATCGAATTCCTATTTCCGCATCCTTGTGTAGGTAAGTAATAACTACAAGTGTCACCAAAGAAAACTTCGACTTAGATGACTAATGATATTAACTGAACAAAGGATTATTTCAAAACAAGGTATATTTACTTTACAAAAATGCAAAATAATGTAGTGGTGTCACACGCACGTCGTTTTACATTTAAATATGACCTTATTCACCTCAAAAACTTTGACAGTTATTCGAGACTAGACGCGCTACTCGTTTGAAACCTTATCATTGTTTGTTTATGTGACTTTTTTGGGAAATAAATAAACTGTCCTTGGAGGCGCATTAGTACGTAGATAGCTTCTGGCTCTAATAATTATTATTTATCTCAGGGTAGATTTTTTACTTCTTAATCATAGTTCAAAAAGAAGTTTCTAATTTTCAGTCATGTGCAAATAAATCTTGCCGAAAATAATACACAACGTAACCCAGTGATGTATAGTAGAGAAAGTCTTGTACTAACATAACATCATTGAGCTTCAAAATAAGAGAAAGTAACAGTGCCTAACATAATGTAATTTTACATTCACTCATATTTTCTTTAACACTTTGGCTATATTTTTCAAAAAGCCCATATGTGAGATTAAAGTTTAATTATTTAATCATCATCGGGCCAAAAGGTGGCAGTGAGATTTTGGCGTCATCACACCCAATGAGATTTCCATAACTTTACTGAAGTAAGATTATTTCTTCCGCAGATGTGAAGACGATATTGAAGTCGGTCTCCGGCCGACTCCGGTCCGGGGAACTGACTGCTATCATGGGACCATCAGGTGCGGGGAAGTCGACACTCCTCAATATCTTAACTGGATACAAGTAAGTATACTCTAACTGTCAAATTGGTCTATTGAAACCTTTCATATCAGTAATATTATGTGAAACGGCGCTAAACAAAGATGTATGAGGTTCAAATTTTCCACCAAGAAGTATTTCAATCATCGTTCGAACACAAGACCATAAAATACGTCTTGTGTTGTGACAATTACTAAAACTGTAGGGTATAAAAGATTGCGGAAAAGCCATATTTGACGTTTACTACCGAAAATCATAAAATGTAAAGACTGGTTTCCGGAACACACTATTGTGAAAGTTCAAGATGTCTTACAAATCAACGTCAACGAAGGAATTCCGCAATCGGCTTCGCTTGCTCCGATCTAGACGTTCTAGGAAGGGAAAATTCCACTGTAACATCAATTTAAGAGTTGAATCAAGTCTTTGTGACAGCCTTCAAATTAATTGTATGCCTTAGTGATATTGTTATCTTAAATTATTATAAATCTGTCAATTTTAATTTACAAAAAGTATCAACAAATACCTTAATTATGCAATGTTTCCCAAGACGACGACGATGGCGCGTCAAATAGAGCGAAGTAGAAAGACGAAATTGCCAGATTAGTGAGAGAAAGATCGCATGGCATATTTATTAAATTGACTATGTAATTGTATAGAAAAAACAAGACTGGCTAACTATCAGACATAATAAACGTCTCGCTATGAGCCAACGGATAAAGGTCAGTGGCAGCTTCCGGTAAATTCACAATGAACAGGAAATGCCCTGTTTCGTAGTGACACTTAGACCTTTTGATTGGTCATCTCGGAAAGGTGTAGGCTGTCATGGAATTTACTAGCCTTTTTTTACGTAGTAATCTTATTCAAGGCTGGCACTTAGCGTTTTGTGAACTCCCTGTTTGTTGCAAAGAGTTTTTTTATTAGAACGCAAGTCACAGCATATGCATTATGTATGAATGTATGTAGGTATACATTATTGAGACTTACATCTCTTTTCACACTAAAGCCAAACAAAGCAAATTGTAATGGTGATTGAAAAATCAAGGAAAAAAATAACTCTTAAACTATCGCAAGTTACAAATATACCACAAATATAGTATTATCAATCGCTAGAACTAGGTCGTGCGTCCGATTGCTTTACCAATCTACCTACTAATTTAATTGTTAACCGGCACTGTGCCTAAATTGGACGACTGTAGGAAAACCGTTAGTTAGGTACAAACTTACTGTTGGAAAAAGATTTTGATGGCACTTTTTTCTTTTCTTTTTGTGTTTTTTTATCTTCAACCTTACGTATTTATGATTGTTAAAGTACTGGCCTTGAATCGTATTACTTATTTTTAATGAAGCTCATAATTTTTCTACAGAAGTCAGTCTTACTTGAATGACAACATTTATTATAATAGCAAGTTTGGCGCCGATAACTTTGTTTATCACTCATGTCTATGTTGCTGTTAAAGGTCGCATGTACTCTTATGTAGATAAGTACCTAACTAACCTACCTACCTAATGATACAAATAAACACATTTTTGTTTGGTTATCCCGTTACTATTATTTTCTATAAATTGGTACTAAAAGTTAAAATACCTACTGTTTTGGTTCAATTCAGAGGCCTCGTTGGGCGAGTCCATTCGTACTTGACCGGTCTTGTTCTTGTTTTAACGGCAACAATTTATAGCGCTGTTAAATAAAGTTATTTATTTTTACAAAATAATAATAATATGCTAAATTATGTAAATGCAGTTCTCTTTTACTGCCATTCAAGTTAGGTATATTACCTATGCACTTACCACGTCTATTTTGCTAAATTTTATAACGATTATTCTCGTCTGACGTCAAGAAGTAACCTCGTCAGCTCAATCATGTCATCAATGTCATGTCATCTTGAGGAGGTTTTGCGTACATTTATAAAATTATCCATAAATGTTTTTTTAGTTCGTATATTAGTAGTTTCCGGGTTATATTTAATTTAATTTAATTTAATACTTTATTGCACAAAATTATAAATTTGTTACAAAGGGTGGACTTAATGCTGAAAGCATTGTCTGCCAGCCAACCCAAACTTATATGAACTTAGTAAGGTCACAGGATTGTTAACGTAAGGGGATCTTTGCTTTTTACAAGCTTTTATTTAACTTGCAATGTTTGTTTCTGGGTTCGGTTGTTTGTTTAGGTTTAGATCTTGCAAGTAAAATTTAACCCACTTCCCGAGAGCTGGGTTATAAGTCTTTGGTGACAATATTGGTGACAAGAAGCTAATCTGATGATGGCGTCGGAAGGTGGCCTTTGGCCATGGGGTGTAATACGACGCAACCACATCGAGTTTGGGCTCCTTAGATTCGTTTTGCCAAGGACTCTGGTCCTAGATGATATTCAGGGTCCGATGATGGACCTGGAAGGTGGTCATGGGTGCTCTAATTAAACGACGCAAAAACAAAATATTGTTTTTGAGAACAACATTTTAAATAAAAAAATATTTGAATTTTAGTGATTATGTTACGTCCCACACTTTTTTGAGACTTAGATAAATATAGATAGTTACTTTTATATCTATCTGAGTATGTATATGATTGGGATAATGTTATTCAAGGCTGTTACTTATTGTTTTAACCATAAAGAAACAAAGAATGTAACGGTAAAAAGAAAAATTCACGTACCATCCGTAAGCAAAGACGAAAGGTTACAATACAACGGATAAGCGGAAATTCCGAAGAAAACAATAGTTTACATGAAGTTTCGTAAACATCTTATTATAGAGGTAAGCATACATAAAGCAAGAATAAATAAGTAGGTAGCTAGGTAAGGTACTTCTTATGTCAATCACCTTGTAGACGATAGTTGGTAGGCCATCGGATTACAATATCGTAGATGGCCCTGACCGCGTTATCTCGCAAATGGAAAATCGAGCTACTGCCTTATTTCCTCATGGAAAATTGGAAAGTGCTGACTGAACTGACATCGCGATGACACCACTAAACCTGAGACAGCATAATTATGACAGAATTCGTATGTGTCCTATGATTCTGATTGTTCATTTGAACAGAAACTTTATCTACGTCAGTAGGTTCATTAGTTATTCTTTGGTTATAACGTAGATACTTATAGATAAAACGTTTGTCTTTCTTACAGAGCCTTTATATTCTGTAGGTAATTTTTTCTATTGTTCTTTTTAGTACCTATATTGTGGCAGTTTGATATGAAGTACGTTTATCTGTTTCACAACAACACATTCATCGTGTGATTGTTATCAAAAGAAGAGTTTAACACTTCGAAATCCTTTTTATTTTTTTATTTTTACGATATTTATTACTAACACTAGCCGTCTCCCGCGGCGTTACTACCGTTCAAATTTTATACTTCTAGGACTTATAGTTTAGGCTGTGCGTTGATTCTATGTCAGCTTCAAAAGAGTTTTATATTTATTGATGAGTTAGTTTACGGGCGTTTGTATTGGGAAACGGTAAAATTCAATTTCCTTATCTGAGATGATTTAAACGTATGGTCTACGCCCCCTTGTAGTCCCAAACTAGAAATTTATGAAGAAGTCAAAAAATCGTTACCTACTAAGTTCGTATTTATTTTATATATGACGATGTGTGATGCTTGGTAACGAAATGAGCCATCACTCGAGTGAACATCCTACCGTCTGTGTAGCGTTGCGCTAAGTAATTGCACAGTAGGTAAAGTACAGTTATGTTTCCTATGCTTCTTTCGCCATAACTCCTTGGTGCGTACGCGTACTTTCCTATTCATTTAGAACACGCTTCGATGCGTGATTACTACAGATAGTGTAGGTACCTACTTTGTGTTCAGCAATATGACATTATTGCATTAGAACAGAATACCTTTATGCATCCGAGTAGGTATGTTGTACAAGTTCATTTTACTAGTTCAGAATGTATTTATCTATGTAGGACTTTATACTGAGCTGTGTGTGATTTGTGACCGGTCAATGAACCTCTGACCGTTGGCATCGTACAAAATTATATTACGGATATTTGAAACAAAAAAGTGGTAGGTAGGTATTGCTAAAACAAACAATAAAGCAGCGAATATTCGCAAACAAAGGACGGTGAACGTATCTGTTTATAAATAACTTAAAAATCAACTAACAACAACGTAGGTACGTTAGGTATAGGTAAGTACCTATATTTGGAAAATTGCGAATGAAAAACAGCCCGGATATAACTCATAAATATTTGTTGTAAAATATGTAATATCAAAAACACAGTTCGAAAGGTAAAAGCACCAGATTTTTTTTAAAATGAATCTGGGTTTTCCTAACCTAATCTGTTGAACCATTAACCTACGTAAAATATAATGTTTATTAATAAAATGAGTTTTACATAAAATAACTAGAACTACTATTATGTGCATTAATACTTACAGTTAGGTATATTTTGTGATTATGAGATCGTTATTACGCGATGCGTGTGAAGTAAGTATTTCTTGTGTATTCGTATTGATGCGCTTCTAGTCTAGTAGTACCATTTACTTGGTTTTTTGGTCTATTTTCATATTATTACTTCCGTGGTCTAAGTTGTCTCAAAGTCCTCGTTTCTCAGAATCATTTCTAGATATTATTTTTAAACAAAGTTGAGTAATTTTTTTCGAACAGAAATGTGTTCTATCGTTGAATCTGACAGCCTGATGTAGTAATGTCGTAATTAAAATAATAACGGCCAATTTGGATACTACAACAAAATATTATTTCCAGTCATGGTTATAAAAAAATTATAAAGTTGCAACTGAGTAGCACAAATTATTAGCATTATACGAGATAAATGGATATTGCATCGTGTAATGTGACGTTTATATCACGTGACACCACTGTTTGGCATAACTAGTAGTGCCATAGGAAAATTTTCTTTCCCGTGACACTGCTATTCTAAATAGCTGCTATATATACATAAAAATAGCAAAAATAATAAAAAAAAAATTAGATTTAATATAGAATGATCCTGTTTGTAAACCTTTTTTTGTTTGTTTGCTGGTAGTGCCATAGAAAACATTCGTTTTCTTGACTTACCGGTAGTGTCACGGATAAATTAGCCTTCCTCATGATACTACTACGCCGGTGGTTGTGTCAATAATATGTCAATGTTCTCAGAGTCTACCTACATAATATATCATAGGTTAGTCGGTTTATCGTATCGATCGATATTCTACCAGGCTCAAAAGCATAATACTGGCATTATCTACTTACTAGCATAAAACGCAGGAGTCGATTAGATAAAGCGTTTGTGTCATGTCGTGACTGATGCTAACGGTATCAATTATTTTAATTTGTACCTACATGTCAAGAATAATATAAGGCTATCTGCAGAATAAGAACGCTTTGACGAAATAGTTGTATCAATCATACTGTCCCAAATTATCATGTTTTCTAATATTATATCCAAGGTATCAACTTACTGAACCATCTGCATAAAACACCACGTCATCCAGGCTTTACATTATAGCCTATGAAATTATTTTCGTATATAATACGAACACGAGTATGAATTGGCTAAATTCTGCTAAATAAAACTCAAATTGGGAGCTCTCGGTGAGCCCCAATAGTTTTACATTTATTACGACCTCACAGTGCACCTCACAGTTTATTTTCATAGCACATTTTTCGTGCAATAGGTACCTAATAATAGGACTTTATGTCTATAAGGTGCCTTTCTATATCTCTTTAATCGTAAGCAAAGAGAATAAGCCAGGCTATTTCCTATTTCGTTTTGGCTCACGATGCCGACAATGTCATCGACTTATCGTGCAGGACGTCAAAGTTTTGACACCACAATGACGAAAAATGCAATTATAAATTTGCATTTTTGCAATTGTAAATTTGTGATTTTCGTCATCACATACGTCTTGCCCTCGTCTTGCCGACGTTTCTCCCTCGACTTTACTCAAGCTCTAGGTATTCCCATTATTTCTTCTAACGTTGATACTTACTAAACTCTTCACCAGGACGTCAGGAATGGAAGGCAGCATCACAGTTAACGGACTGGAGCGAAACCTCTCATCTTTTAGGAAGTTATCTTGCTACATCATGCAGGATAACCAGCTGCATGGAAACCTGACTGTAGAAGAAGCCATGGCGGTGGCTACTTCACTGAAACTACCGAGCACAACGTCCAAAGCTGATAAGGGGGAAGTGGTGAGTACAGAACGGTATACTCCGGACTAAGATTAGAAACATGGTACCAATAAACAGGTTATACACATTCTTGCACCAAAAAATAGTACAAATATTTATTTACATACATACTAATGCATACAGGTGTAAAGAATGCAAAAACAAAGAGGAAAGTATCTACTAGATAAAGTCGCCACACTATACGCCACACCTGTTGATAGAAAGAGATAAATAAATATACTCACAGTTGTACTGACGTGCAGTCGCGGCTCTGCTTGGTGCGCGATTTAAAATCAGGCAATTACCTTAGCGGTCTCTTGCCATCCTAGATAGAAGACAACGCATTTAAATTAAACCTTTTGTGTACATATTACAGTGTAAACACACAATACCTAATGTACTAGGTATAAAGTTGTGTCTAAGCAGAGGTTTTAGTACCTTGACTACGACGTTGCACAACACGCAACTACTAAAATAATGAGCTAATAATATGTCTGTCCAATAATACAAACCCATTCGCTATTAAACGTAAAAATGTCTTTCTAGATCCAAGAAATCCTTGAAACCCTCGGCCTTTCAGAGCACCACAAGACGATGACCTCCAACTTATCTGGAGGTCAGAAGAAACGACTCTCCATCGCTCTGGAGTTAGTCAACAATCCACCTATCATGTTCTTCGACGAACCCACGTCAGGTACTTATATTATACTAAATGTTTTGCCAAAAAAAACTAGAACCGTCTATTAGTTCTTTGAAAAAACTCGACGAAGGTCAGTAGAGAAATATTTTAGTGGCGGGCTTATTGCAAAAAAGAATTTGCATTGTAATTGATGCACTGTAGTCTAAAATCTTGTGTTTCTGAAAAATCATGGGGGTGGAAGGAAGAACAAAAACACAGCTGAAGTTAAAATGAATACTCAAGCTACTCAGTCTAGACTTTAGCATTTTTTAACAAATAGACTAAGGCGAACTGGTGCATGACGTCACTGAACACCAGCACCACGGACCATTGTGGCCATTGTTATGTGTTAGTATTAAAATTTAATTTTAAACAGGTATCGTCAGGACTTGATATAATGTGCTAATTATGGTTCTTCATCCAGGTCTAGATAGTTCGTCTTGCTTCCAATGCATATCTCTTCTGAAGACGCTCGCTCGAGGGGGACGGACGATCATCTGCACCATCCATCAGCCATCGGCGCGTCTGTTTGAAATGTTCGACCATTTGTACACTTTGGCAGAGGGGCAGTGCGTGTACCAAGGCAGCACTGGCAGATTAGGTATGTCATTTTATATTTTATGGGGTACTAGCCGTCGCCCGCGGCGTTGCTCGCGTTCTACCCTTTAGAGTGTGACGTTTCAAAATTCCTTTCTTAGTGCACCCCTACAATATAAGGATACTACCCTCCAAATTTTATACCGAGTTTTCCGAGTTTTATATAATATTGATGATGATGATGATTAATGATGATATTCATATTGGTCTTCTAATGCTGAGCTAACTTAAATGATTGCTAAATCTGTTGTCATCTCTTTTCGTTGTCATGCAATGTTGTTGTAGTGACAATGATAGAGCATTTTTTAAAGCCGCGCTAAAATGACATTTGAATATGAATAAAGGGGTTGGTTTTTACTGATTTTTACAACCGTAGAAGTTAATTTTACAAAAATTTAAAAAACCCTGATCATGGAAATATCCACAGATCCTTTTCATCATTGCTGGTCATCATCGGACCTTGGAGTATTTACTTCAGTTCAACAACGTCTTGAAAAAGAATACAAAACTCTTTCCGTGAAAGTATCTCTTTTTCCTTGAAACGAAAGAAAGGGATGAAGTGTTTTGTAGTATATTTTTGGTAAAAAAACGATAATATCTAAGATGGTCATGCTAAATATGCAGAACTTGTTTTCAAAATAAACTCTTTGTGAAAACTTCAACAAGTTAAATTTTGAAAATTATATTTTGTAGGTAATTTTTTTCTGATCTAATTTTGTTTTCAAAAGCACCTAAAAGTTACACCTCAGGCATCATTATTAATTCATAAATTTAACTACATAACCACGTTTATGAATATGATTATTCAAAACATACATAGGAAGTCTTTAACACGGAATAAATGTTACCGCGTCAAGATAAACTTTGCGAATCCATCCAACCAGTTTCAAATTATGCGCGATATTGAAGGACATTCAACTTGCTTCACAACTTTATGTCTGTGTTTTGTCAAATATGACATAGACCGGTTGTTGCCTAAAACAATATAAAAAACAAGTATCAAATTTTTGCAAATTAACCATATACTTATATTGCAAATACCTGTGTGTATCTCTGATCGTGAATAAATTAAAAAACTAGATCTATTTCGGCTTCTAGTTTTTTAGTTAATTCCACTTGTGTATTATAACCACTTCCTGAAACTCATTAAAAATTTTCCTATGAAACAGTCAGAGTTAACGCGAAACAATCTGCGTTCCATATAAAATGTCAGTTCCACTTTGAATAAACGTATGGAATATTCGACTTTTTTTCGTGCTAATTCTGAGAGTTCCATACGAAAGTGTCGCGGCGGAGGTTTTAATATGTTTAGTTCAGTAATGTTTAATGTATGTTTTCTCTCACAGTCGAATGGCTCGGCAGTTTGAACCTAGAGTGCCCTTCGTACCACAACCCAGCATCGTTCATTATTGAGGTATCTTGTGGCGAGTATGGAGATAACACGGGCAAGCTAGTGCGGGCTATTGAAAACGGGAAGAATGATATCAGGTCAGTTCACTGCAATATTTAGTTACCAGTAGGGCTTTTGTGATAGAGCTCGCCCGGGGAATTACAACATCTTTTTGTGCCGCTAAGCACTGATCACGTCCTCAGTGGACGTGTTTGTTAAGGCGAAGGGTAAAGCCAGACAACCTTCTCGCTCGCACATTTCAACATTTTTAAAGATATAATATAACTAAATGTAATTATGTGAAATTGCAGAGCTTCAGGGTCGAGAGAATAACAATGCAAAGGTTCAGTAAAAATATCACATTGATCCAAACATGTTTTCCGACCAAAAAACATTTTTTGGTTAGAAAACTTGTTTGGATCAATGTGATATTTTTATTATGATATTTCATGTGCCAGCGAGACGGTTGTCTGGCTTTACCCTTCGCCTTAAGACTATGCATTCTCATAGGCACAGGTTACCACTGAACATCAAGTGCGCCATTTGTATGTTCCATCACTTATTCTAATAAAATAACTTTAATTCAGTGATTGTGGGTTATTTTGAATTGCCAGCGTTAAGTAGTTAGCGTTGGCTCGAATAAAAACTGTAACTAAAATTTATTTAATTTCAGAAACGGCCAACCGTTCCCTGATGCCGTACCAAACTACAACAATAAGAAAGACATGGAGGTCTCTCTCAGCCCCAACAAAGAGTGGAACAAAAATGACCTTTCACAAGTGCAGGAAAAGTTCAAAGAAAATTCCAACGGGAGTAACGGCCACGGGAACAATTTACAGAACGGGATACTACAGTTTGCTGCCAGTGAGATATCTAAAGGTATGTGTGTTGAATGCAAGCCAAAATGAACCTTATGCTACAGAATATTAGTGGTACTAAATTAATTCAGTTTCAGATTACCTAGACAGTCTCTTATAATTGTTCAAGAGATTATGTTGCAAGTCAAAATGAACCCTATGTAGTGTAGAGTTGAATAACTTTTTGCTTATAGTAAAAATGTCATTAGAAACGACATTTTGCCAAAAGATTTTGCAAGATATACGAGTATGTGGCAAGGCGAAATGAATGTTACAGAGATTTTTTTATTACATTCTAAATCAATTGCTTGCTATTGAAATAGTTAAACCTCATTAGGAATTGATGTTTTCCAGCAACATAACAAGGTAAACCCATTTCAATTTGGGTTTTTTTAACCAACTTCAAAAAAGGAGGAGGTTCTCAACCTGTTTTTTTTATGTTTGTTACCTCATAACTCCGCCATTTATGACCGATAATATTATAAATTATTATTGAGCACGCCATCCACGTAAACAACATTGCGTATTTTGCTTTTTGGTGACCTTCAATGGGGTTTATGATCAATAGAACAAACCCAATGAACTACCACCATCATCATCATCATCATCTGGTGATGAAGCTGTATCAAATTTAAATCGGTTTATTCAAGTTTTTAAAATTATAAATTATGCCATTATCGTAACAAGGAAAATATCTATACAATAAACTTGAAAATGATGAAGGAATCTGTAAAGTTTCTAATACTCTGTTTACTAATTCAATAAATGATCTCGGTACAACCTTCATTTGTCACACGCAGCGATGTCCTAACCTTATCGCATAGATATAAGGTTCAAAGTTGAATAGTTAAAATGTTTCCTGTTTGTTTCGCTGGATCTAGCTCCGGTTTCAAATAATGACCCAGTAAAATGCAGATGTTTGATTTGTGCCATTCTAATTTATGCCTGCACTTTGAGCTTTGTGTACCTACCTAATAAAATAAAATAGATTTATTCAATTCGTATATAATATACTAGCTTCCGCCCGCGACTTCGTTCGCGTCCCGTTGGATCCCGTTAGATCCCGTTAGATCCCGTTGATTTCCCTGGATTAAAAGTGGCCTATGGGTTAATCCATTCAATGTTTCTTCCATATCGGATCAGTATTTTTTGCGTGAAAGAGTAACAAACATACATACATCCATACATCCTTACAAACTTTCGCGTTTATAATATTAAATAGTAGGATATCTTGAACGCGGATCCCGGCGAGGCACAATATAATATCCTATCCAGATATACTAAAGGTTAAGAGTAAGGGCATAGTATTTCTTCTCTAGGGTCAAGGCGCTATGTTCAGTGATTAATTAAATACGTCACGATGATGCCAATGCTGTTTTGTAACACAACTTGCTGTTTTATAGCGCCGTCTAGCACGCTACATGAGAACTATCCTAGATCGCGCAAACGAAGTTATCACAGAGTTTGAACATCCTGTCCTACATAAAAGCGAAAGTTTGTAAGGATGCATGGATGTATGGATGTTTGTTACTCTTTCACGCAAAAACTACTGTTCCTAATGAATTAAACTTGGAATATATATTGTTCGTGACCTGGATTAACACATAAGCTACTTATCCCGTAAAATCAACGGGATTCAACGGGACGCGAACGAAGTCGCGGGCGGAAGCTAGTAAGTAACACCACAGATAATATAATACTATACTTACCACAGATCAATAATACTATACTAGTAGTAACACTATCCGTTGATCCTCGGACTTGAACCCCGAGCCAAAGATCGTTTAACGCGAAAGATTTTCAATTTTCGTAGAAATGCACACATCCGTGTTCTTCTCACTTTTTAAACTGAGATGATTGTTTCCAGGTGATCCACTGGTAGTTCAGATCCACGAGACTGAGAAACAGGATAACGCAGAGGCAGCACTTCTAGGCGTTGCTGCAGTTTCACCGCGTCGGTACGCGACCTCAGAATTTGCACAATTCTGGGTAGTTCTTAAACGAACGCTGCTATTCAGTAGGCGAGATTGGGTAAGACCTGCCTACAGCGCTTAACTTTTTTATAATTAAAAGTCTTCTTATAAGGGTAAATTAATATTTACCCTTATAATTTCAAAGGGAGTTAATTGAGACCGAGCATTTGATTACTTGTCTTTGACGCGTGCGAAAGTTGAATATTTGTCTTATCACAAGTTTCCTTGACCTATGAAATTACATTACGTATAGGTCCGGTAGTAGTACCTCCCCGGACGAACGCACACAAAAATCTCTACTTCTGCAGAAAAAATAATGTGTTGATAATATCTTACAGACGCTCATGTACCTGCGTTTATTCGCGCACATTCTGGTTGGTTTCCTGATCGGCGCTCTTTACTACGACATTGGCAATGACGGCTCCAAAGTGCTCTCGAACCTCGGATTCCTATTCTTCAACATGTTGTTTCTAATGTACACATCTATGACCATCACTATTCTTAGCTGTGAGTATCCTAGTACATGTTGACACACATAGACAAATGTTTATTTGCTACCAAAACATACACACAGTTAAATGGCTACCAAATGTTAAGCGGTTATCTCTGCTTAGACATTGCCTCACACCGCACGTCCACAGTGGGCACGTAAAGTAGAAAAGTCTCTACTTTGTTATGAAACTCGGCCTCGATTCAGATAATCGTTAAAGCAAAACGATACTTAAGTACAAAGCAATTAGGGTCAACTCATACTAGCGCAGAGTCGAAACGCATCGAAGAAACTTAACATAGTAAATTCATTCTTATCTCCACAGCGTAATGCACATATTTCTTCTTAGATAAAAAAGACGCGAATTCAAGAGAGATTTCGGGCGTCTCAGCGCTTCTGAAATTGTTTTGTTATGTTTCAGATTGACGCTTCGACACTGCGCTAGTATGAATTGACCTTGTCTTGCTTACATTGTTATACATTGTTATTTAGCTTACATTGTTATACATCCTTTGTAGAACAATTACATTAATTGCATTGTTTTTTTTCAGTTCCACTTGAAATGCCGGTGCTAGTGAAAGAACATTTCAACAGGTGGTATTCTCTGCGGTCGTACTATCTAGCCATCACAGTTTCTGATATACCATTTCAGGTAAAAAGCATTATTTTTTACAAAATGTAATTACGTAATTACTCCAAATATGCAAAATGTTTGGAGTTTATGTCCAGAAGTAGACTTCTACAGAATGAGCTTTTTTAATAAGGTATTTTCCTAAACTTGAGTGAAAGCGCTCAAATTATAGCCATCCTTGTTTTTCTACTTTAAAAGAAAGGTGTGGTCATATTTTTAGTGCCGTCAAACTAGCATTTCTACTGTGTCTGGGTGTTACTATGTATTATAAGTATGTATTTACAAAAAAAAATGCTAAATTCTACCAGCAATCTAGTTCCCATAGTACAAGCTTTGCTTAATTTGGGACTAGAGAGCGTGGTGTATAATGTTCAAGAATATTTATTTATTATAAAAGTCAGTGAAAATACATTTCTTTTTTTCAGACGATATTCTGCGTGATCTACGTGGTGATAGTATACCTGCTGACGTCACAACCTCCTGTGTGGTTCCGTTTCGCAATGTTCTTGTCTTCTTGCCTTCTTATATCTTTCGTCGCGCAAAGCGTCGGATTAGTCGTGGGTGCTGCTATGAATGTGCAGGTAAAATACATTCTATGACCCTAGATATAAGACTGTAATTTAAATTGTATCGTTACATTGAGCTAGTCAATTGCAAAATATGTACCTACGCAAGTTAAATGTGCCCCAATTGAACCGTCTGTGACCTTCGTATTTGACCATCGTCGGGTGGTCGACATTTTGGTCTACGAGCATCTCTTGGCCACCATTCTGTGACCGCCTTCGTCCTAACTTAAATATAAAAACAAAATTCTTTATAGGTATACAATATAGGTAACCGTTTGACCACAATCTCACCTGATGTTACATTATTTTTATTGTTGACAGAACGGTGTATTCCTCGCGCCAGTGATGTCAGTACCGTTCCTACTGTTCAGTGGTTTCTTCGTGTCATTCAACGCGATACCGGTGTACTTGCGCTGGATCACGTATCTCTCGTACATCAGATATGGATTCGAAGGCACAGCGCTCGCCACTTACTCCTTCGAGCGGCCAAACCTGCAGTGTCGCCAGGTATTTTATACTAGCTGGTGCCCGTGACTTCGTCCGCGCAGGCTTAGCACTGCAAATTGCTATGCGAAATCTGGTAGGCGTTTTAGAAGAGTCCGCGTCCCGTTGGATCCCGTTGATTTTCTGAGATAAAAAGTAGCCTAAAATGCATACATCAAAGTCTGTTGATAAGCAGCATAATGACGAAAAGGGTCTAGGGTGAATAGGGGTTTTTTTAATTAAATAAATTAACAAAATTGACTTTTCTATTTCCAGACATATTGCCACTTCAAGAACCCGCTCACCACACTAGAAGAGCTCGACATGACAGACGCTGACTTCACCCTCGACATCGCCGCTCTCTGTCTAATATTCGTGGTCCTGCGTATTTCTGCCTTCCTCTTCCTTCGCTGGAAACTGAAGTCGACGATATAAGCTAATTTAAAACTTATAGCGTAGCGATACGAGTCAGTGTCGAGTGGACGTGATGCACAAATGACAAAATATTATATAAAATATCAGACTGCATTTCCAACTAACATGTGCGAGATAACTTTAGAGAAAAACTTGTCACGTGAAACTGAACCTTTTAGTGGATTTTTCGAAAAGTAACCTTATGACAATAAATTGACGCGCTTTAATGACTTACATTGGGATGATTTTGGTCTTTATACATAATGAAAAACGAAAATAATGCTGGTGAAGGCAATTCAATTTTACTATTAAAGTTACCTTATACGATCGTTTCGTTGACGACGTTTACTCTTTTCACCAACGAAAGACAGGCGTCTACGACAAAATTTCAGTTTTAGCAGAAAGATATGTAAGGTCCACTGAAATTACCGACATGAAACTACCTTTGAAAAAAGATAATGTTGAAAAAGTGCTCATTTTCAAATCCCAATTAACATGGTCAGAACCGACACTGATTTAGGTATAGGGAAATAAGACAGGTGTTTATTTAAGGTATAATATTTACTATAAATAAGATAAAAATATATAACTCTGGTAATCATTATGGACTGTTAGATGTTTATTATTATTATGAAATGATTCCTGTTGACTATAAAAACGACAACTCTAATAAGTAAAGATTTTTTTTATACATAATCATTAAAATACCATTGAATGTTATATCAAGTGCCTTAGTTGATCTTTGATTAATAACTACTAGACTGTTTTTCATGTAATTTTGAGCATTGTCTCAGGTTCTGATAGGCTTTTAAGTGTGATATAAAATAATATAAAAGTATTTAATTGTATGTTAATGTGATAGTTATATGTGATTTGACCGCAACTCATGCAACCATTCCGTCAGTACCGTGCGTAGAATAATATAACACGAGATAATGTTTAATGAATTAGATACATTTCTATTTATACATACCGAAAACCCATTACAGGATTTTGTTTTCAATAGAAGAGTAATCATGTATGCTAATGAAAGTTGCTATCAATATTATCTTGCCTTCCATTTGCTAACATTGATGAGACAATGAGAGGTGCATAGAGATGAAAAAATCTGCTCTTAGAGACGACAGACTGTGTGCTAAAATTATGAACTAGGGACGAGACAAGATGCATAACATTAATTACAGTAAAAAATGATTTCAAAAATGAATGCAAAAGCTTTGTGAAATATGTATAAAGTAGTTTGGTTCTTCGTTCTTCGCAATATTTACTGTTGCCACTAATTAGGATAGAATAGAATCGGGATAACGGTGATGACTATATTTAATTAGTGTGTACTTAGAATGAGGTTTATAAAAAAGTTAGGGTCCAAATATTTACATGGTCAGATAATGGTTTACAGTTTACGACGTTTTGTATATTTTTAAATAAATTGTTTAAGATTAAAACGTTTATTATTGTTTGATCATAGTTACAGAATTACCTAGTTTAGCGAGTTAAATAAAGCGGGTTCAAAAAAGTTTATAATGTGAAATGGATTCAGATAAAACCTAACATACCTACCTAAGGCACAGCCACAGAAAGGCATAGCATGTGCGTACACACTGTGCACAGCATACCCTCAGACTAATAGCTCATAATATCATACTGTATATTTTATGGCTTTGAATTTACGGTCATCATGTATCATTATTACCTAGCTTTTATTACGTTTTCTCAAACATGCTTGGAAATTAGAGCATTATTTTGACAACCTTCTTCGAGTTATATCGAAAATGCATTAGGTACTGGCCAAAATACATGCGAGCAGCGGCCACATAAAAATCAAAGATAAAAATGTATGAAAATCCATTTCTGTCGTGTTTAGCGGCCAAATAAATTACATACAAAACTCATATCTGTCGTGTATTTTAAAAATGGAACGAACTTTTACTCGTTAGCATGGCAACCAAGGAGGTATCGTAACAAAGGTTTTATTCAAATTTCGAACAGGCTTTCAAATAGAAAGCTGATTATTGAAAAAAAAACATAATTGAACACTGTAACTTCGTTGTTCGTTATTGATTTTGAAAATGAATTGTATTTTCAACTAAATAGTTTTTCCTAGGTTAATTTCCGCGCATTATTGAGAAAAGTATTAAACAAGCCTTGGCCACAACTAGGCTATTTGCACGTTCGTCCCTCATTGCCTCTGTTGCGGGCCGCTGCAATAATGTACTACTATCTATACCTAGTTAAACGTCGTCGTCTTCTTTTATTTGTGGCCTCCGTCCGTCATTTCGTCAAGACTCATATTAGAATTATGAGATGTGGCAGCTCATACTCCCCGTCATTCTTGAGAGCCAATAATGCACAGAAAAATATTGCACAGTATGTTAAATTACAGCCCAGTAATGTACAATTTGCTAATCCGTATCATCGGTATGAATTATTGGGCTGCGTAGTATCATGTTGCGCATTATCGGCTGTACGTAGACCACACGGGTCGATAATGTACTGGAAGTACTGGAACCTCCGATTAATATAAGTATCCGACACCCAACAAGTGGGAACGAGCTCTAACTTTCAACATAATAATAGACAGCAAATAATGCACAGCATGACAATTCAAAATACGTTTTGGATTATTTGTCGCGTTTTATCGGGGTATAATTTATTATGCTGCGAATTATCATGCTGTGTACTATATGGACCCGTAATTCTTTCTTCTTCTTCTCTTCAATAATGGCCTGTGTCCGTCATTTCGACAGACAATTTTGCCAATGTCAAGTGTTAAAATTGTAATAAATAAGTCAAGTCAAGTCATTTGTCAAGTCGGCTGTCGTTTGTTTTGAAAAGAAAATGGTGGATTTTCTCTTCAAAACCTAACACGAATTTTCACATTCAGAAAAACCACTTTACACACATTTATTCCAATGGCTCACACTTTATGTTACGACCTAAGTATTATTGGTTAAAATTCCACCAAAATTAAACAACAATACTCACAATAACACAAGAAAAACTATTAAAATAAAAGTGCTATGTGTCGTTTCAAAAAATGTCAAAACTCGTGTCCCCCGTAATTCTTTCCCGTTATTCAGTGTCATGTCAATCGTGTCAATTAACTATCAATAAATTCATTCATGCAGCGAACTCGACACTGGCAGAATTGTGACAACTAGCCACAAACCAAGAAGTTGAAGTTCATTCACTATTCGATTCGATTCGATTCGTGTGTCTCTGTCGACTCTTTCTGGCTGGGAGGGAAGTACTGAGATGGGAACTATGGGAAGGAAATCAATCAAATCAACAAACAAACCAAATTAAAAGCTAAAAAATAGAAACAAGACATTCTAAGGGCAGACCACAAGGCTAGAAAAGTACGTTTTACCCTAAATTAAGGATGCCTTGAGAAAGATCTACCTACAAGGTTGAATTTCTAACTAATTTGTATTTTATGTTACCTGCACTAACCGAAAATGGATAACGTAATTTCTTCGGACGATAGCTGTGATTCGGAAACGAGGTATATGAAAAATCAATTGTCAGGTGAGTTTATTCAAGTCCTATCGTACTTTCAATTGGATAGGTGCACAGGGCCTAGGTTTAGTTCACCTTTACCTCATGAAGCTCTTTGATCCAACAAAACATATTACTGACTCGGGTATGTAGGTGCCTACCGGATAAGGGTACACTCTGTTTTCGATTTTAGAACAGGTTATTGAACCCAGAAACTCACGCAATCTCTGATATTCTAATACAGAGGCTATTTGCTTGACCCTTGCTAATCTGTATCACCCACTCACATCCTATGGCTCTGATAAGGCACTAATCAACTGTCCTATTTAAATCCACAGAGTTTGGGTTGGAGGAAGACAATCTGACCAAAGAAGAAATGAATGATCTCCTCAAAGCCCTGAACAACTCGAAAGCTACTAGCAATGAAGAAGATCTAACTAGAGAAAATATTAGTAAGGTAAATAAATGTCCTACATTTCAGCCGATCTAGCTAAACAATGTGCTTTGTTAGTAATTCTTAGCTAACTCATACTAATACATACATATGTTGATAATAACTTTCCAAAGTCAACTGCTCCTTATTATACATACAGAAATAAAAATGGGATAAATAACTAGATTTTTCATCCACAGCCAATAGCCATGGATATCACGGATGGTCCCCCACCAAAGGCATTAAAACGGCGATATCTTGATGTATCAGATAGAAGGATGCCGTGGAGCCTTTTCTCTGAAACATTAACAAACGCAGAGAAAGCACAAACATTAGCAGTGTACATCAAACTCATGTCAATGAATAGCTACCGGCAAGCCCGGCGATCAGCGATATTCGCATCATGGCCCCCCCCTATCCAAATTGTTGAAGAATCAGCAAAGATCCAGCCGATGAGGTCTACGAGAAGTGGACGCACAGCTCCTTCATATTCTGGCTTTGATGAAGACTCTGCAGATGACTTTGTTGTCACAAAACCAAAGAGACGTAAAATATCGAACAGCCAAGACACCACTGATGGAGTGTATTCAAATAGAGTAGTCAGTCTAAAGAGAAAGATTTCTAAGGATGATAACACAAGACCTTCAAAGGAATTTAAGCTCACAGAAATAGGGAATGGTGTAAAGCCTAAGCATGATTTGTTTACGTTGATTGAAGACTGAACATCTTGTCATTATGTAAAATATTTGTATATTTTCTTTTGGTAAGGAGGATTCCAAAATGCACGCACAGACTGATTTGTGCTTAAAGTGTCTCCTAATCTATATAGGCCCTTGTCTGGATAAAGATGGTGAAGCCCACTCAGCTAAATGAGCTAATCCAGGTTTATAAAAATGCTTGCTAAATTATTGTAATTTCATAAAACTTCCAATAATAATACATACAAATATAATTAATATCAGATTAAGTTCAATCAATAAAACGCCCTTTAAGTTAGTAAAAAATAATTAAAATTTGGTTCATTTACATTATTTTACATGAACTCTGAATACCTACCATATAGGTACAATTTAACATGGACAAAAACTATGGGTAGGTAGATTATATTATGTACAGAATTCTTGATGCATTAAACTACTTATATGAAGCTTATGGATGTTACAATTTCTAAGAAGATTGTTGAACGTTACAACATTTGGCAAAATATTGTCAGTCAAGTTATATTTTTTTAAACAAGTGTCATTCAACTAGCTAAGGTATCATCATTTTATGGGCAGTTATTCACATGATCTGATGATTTATTTCCTTTTTATATTATTAAAATTAGAATAAAGCTTGGCTGTACAAATGCATGGTGTATCTGTTAAATATAATATCTACAGATCCTAATCTAAAATTAGATAATAATGTAGATACATAGAATGAAGAGTGATATATGTCATGGGTTTCCCAATAAAATGTATCTTGGCGATGTGCTTTGTGGCGCCGAAAAATGTATGATTGTTTTCTTTATTATTTTGTTATGTAAAACAACAGTGAAATTCTTATTTTTATGTTGGAATGCATCTTTTAATTTTATCTAATTAATAAACTGTTGCAAAATAACGTGATTTCTTTATAAACATCGTGGTACATAACAATTTTATTTGGTTTGCTATTAAAACAAAGAGACACAATGAGAAAAAAGTGTATAAGGACTTGCCTTACCTCAAAAATACTTTTAGCTAAGTATATTTTTCTTTACATTGCTATATCTACATCCAATATAATTACAAAACTGTCAATGCATGCTAGCTACGTGTCTGTATACAGTGTCTTTGGTTTAGAAAAAGATGTCATTATGAAGATGGCTCATTGTTTCCAATATTGTTTTAAAATACCACAGAATAGTGGTAATAGGTACTGCATTCAACAACTTGTGCCCCTCGGAATCGAACGAGTACCTCTTGGGTTGGGCCTCAGCAGAACCGCCCACAGAAATTGCGGAAAACTTTTTAAATTAGCGGACATAAAATACTTAAATAATACCAAAATAAACCCATTACAGCTTACAAAAGCTCTGCCCCTCTTTGTCCACAAAAAGGCCAATTTAGGCCATGAAGGAATAGGAATAGGAGGACTCTTAAGTCCTCAGTAACTAAAGCATTTTTATAGAACTACTTGCACTGTTCACGCTACATTGTCACTGAAATTTCTCACTATTCTCTCCTCTATTCTTTGAAACTTCCCTAACCAGTGTCTGTGAAGCGGCCTTCAAGTCGTACGCCCATCCGATTTTTGCGAACAAATCCAAGAGAACCGTTGTGAGGTTGAATGACATTCCCAGTTCTGCCGCCTTGTAGTCCCATGGAAACGTGTGGTGATAGTTGTGCCAGCCTTCGCCCATTGCTACGATGGAAACTGCAATGTTTTCCCTTGGCATGATGTGCCTGTCAAACAAATAAATCGAATCTAAGTAAAAAAACCCCGAAAAACCTACATAACGCGAGTTTTAAGTGCTGTTTAGATACCTACACCATTACAAAAATTAGTAGGTAGGTACCCACTTTAAAACTCGCGGCTTTATGTAAAAATACCTTCCTCATGTATACGTAGTTTGGTTGGAATTTATAATTGGAAAAAATGAATTGGTAGGTGGGTCAATTAAATTATACGTATTATTAAATTTCATAGTAAATTACTCAGCTCTACAACTTACCGATCGTAAGGCTTGCTGCCCCAAAGATGCGCGAAGCTATTAACGGACCACGTAAAGTTGAGAGAGAACATGTAGCGTAAAAGTGCTTGCGATAGCAGTGACATCCCGACAGTCTCGCCCCACGCGACCCAGGGAATCAGGCACGGCAGAGCAAAGCAGAACAATATTTTGAATAAGGTGAAGTGCCTAGAACAAATACATTTGAAGGTAACAATGAAAACAACCCTAAGTACCGTTTTGTGAGTATCTAATAAGAAAATAGCTGTTGGAAATGAGAACCAACGTATTAGGTTAGTCTACAGCATCCCGACAGGTATTATGTTTTGTCCCATTTGAAACTTTATATCCACCTGCAGCCGCAGAAGTCTACTGCTGGACCTGGGCACATGGGCAGGCCTCCATTTTGAATACTTACCGTGTGTGAAATTGAACAAATGGATCGCTGTCGATATCTCTCATCTCCATTTTCCGCCCCTCTCTGATAACATCAGGGTGCTTTTTCATCATGAGCCAGCCAACATGGGCGAAGAAAAACCCTCGATTCGCGTCATGGGGGTCCGCTGTAGTCTCCGAGAACTTATGATGAACTCGGTGGTCACGGACCCATTCGTGTATTGTGTTCTGTTGAAAAAGAAATTAACTAGGTATACTATTAGGTATTGTGAACTCTTGACAATAAAATTCTACCACCTATTTGTCATTACCATAAACCACATAATATAAAACTAAATAAAATCCCAAGCTACATAAACGAAGTTTAGGGATTTAAATAAACGTAGCCGGCGGCGTAGAGCCCTCTACGAGGTCGTTTTAGACGCGTGTAAAAAGCGCACATATTTTATTGGTGATTGAGTTCGTGGGTGCGCCTAGTATCTAGTAGATGCCTTATATTTGCGTAACTAAGTACCTACTACGATCTTTATTATTTTTAAAAGTGTAGACCTTTGTAGCGAGGTAGAGCCCCTCTACGAGGGTCTACGACTGCTACGCTTTCCTATAATTGCTATATTGCTATGATGCCTAAGCTTGAATTGAGATTGAACATCTTTTATTACGATTTATGTATTTTGATACTATTTTAGAAGGCTGTGTAGGTAGCTTAATAAATATTACGGTTTTCGACCTTCAATCTCTGCTTTATGGGATTTCTTTGAAGTCCAATGGGCTACAATGCTTGTTTGTTTAGTTGTGCTACCTATATAGGTACCTGTCCAGCTACTGAATAGCATGCCAGAAGGATTAACTGGAGTGGCCTCTTGGCTTTGTACGAGCGATGACACCAGTACCGGTGGACGCCACCTGTCACGCCGAATCCAGCTGCTTCCCCCATGAAAAAGCCTAAAACCAATGTCGTCAAATATAATAGGTTACCTCTTTACCTGCTCGTAAAATATGACAGGTTACCTCTTTACCTCAATATGCTCGTAAAATATGACGTAAACGCAAAATTACGAAGATTATAACATAGATACCTATGTTACCTATTGTTTTTGGGTAAAAAAATACCCGAACACACAAGCATAGAGGCGATGATTAGCACGAAAATAACTCACCAAATACGATGGTCTGCCATTTAGGGTACACGTAAGTTATACCAATAAAAAACCACAGCGCGCTCACTATATGCAATGCTATGATAGCAATCGTGTTGAACCACAATATCGGCGTAACGAATCCAATTCTTCTCTCCCAATCCCGAATCGGCTTCATAAACCTCCACTCCTTACTTCTATTGAGGGCTTCATCATACGGAGTGAGATTTGTGTTCTTTTGTTCTCTTAGTTGAATGTCATTGGTTGGCTTCTTCGTATCACAGGTTTTTTGTGTGAGCTGAATTTCTTTGGGTGTTTCGTAGAACTGTTTTATAGTTTCAGTGACTGTTAAAATGGCCATTTTTGTTTTCTGAAACTAGAAATAGGTAGATAAGTACTTCCTTAAATATTACACGTTTCACACAACCAAATAAGGACGATTTGATTAGCTAGGTACCTCTACTTAGTAGGTACCTGGGTATAGTCAACTTATAAAGTAAATAAGTATGTTCTTATGTAGCTTGACAGGATTTTATCGACCTTTTACCAACGAAATGTGTCGGCTCTACTTTTACCTTTTGTGATATCAAAGAACACAATTTGTCAAACTTATGATACCAAACCTCCCACTCGTTTACAAAACAATTTGTTATTTGTCAAAGAAATTTATTGAAACATCCTGTTTCTGTGACACCTAGAGACGCATTATTGATAGTCGTTTGTGAGGTTTTGACTAGACTACAACAGAATAAGCCCCTGACTCTTCTAGGTAAAGGCCTGTCTTACAATGTTATAACATTGATTGATACAGGTATTTGATAGACGTATTCATTCTATTGTGTGCGTAGGTACAGTCAACATCGTTAGTAAATTTTCTAAAGTTTTTTTATGACTGAAAATTTTTCATTTTCTTCTTCTATCAATATTTATTTATTTATTTATTAGTTTATAGACGAGCAGCTTTCGCTGTTATGTCTACGTCACACAGTGTTGAACTAAAAAAATTAAAAAATGAATAGTAAACAATTTTGAGAAAGTGATCAATTTCTGATGTTGATTGTATCGAATGTGTACGTAAACACATAACCCGATAGTGTGCTACGGACATAGCCTTGAGGTCAGTATTATCTTTGGCTCTTGAATATCAAACGAAGGTGCTGTTATTATAGGTGCATGATTGAAGCCCAACAATTTTGATTAGAAACTCTGTAACCGTCGATGTGCTGTGTAGTAGACAACTACTACTAAGCTACAAAGCTTCAGATAATTTCCTAAGCCACCCAATATAACAGTAGGTACTACATGTACTACGCCTTGGGCGAATTAATTCGTCGCAGTACTACGCGAAAAGATACTTGTTAGCAACTCGCACGCAATGTCGTGTTTTTTTAATTATTCTAATTGAACTGCCAAACTACTGAACCGAATTTGATGAAACTTTTATGGGAGTAATCTAGAATCATATTTATACCACTTTAGAAAAAAATAAAATTTAAATCTGTTCATAAATGACGTAAGTCTGAGGTAACAAACACTAAAAGAAAATACAAACGAATTGAGAACCTCTTTCTTTTTTGAAGTTGGTTAAAAAGAAGTACAAAAGAGTCTTTGGTTTTATAATTATAACTTGTTTCAGGTTTCGAATTATATTTTTTAGATATTTCTTTCAATTCCAGTAATTTATCAGTGTTTGAAATATTATGAAAAGTAACTATCACATAAAATGTGCATTCCTGAGTGTATTTTTGATAGCGCTAGTTACAGTAGAATCGAAGTGTCCAGCAGAATCGCTAGCTCCTCTACCATTAGTTCTGGAATACGCTCTTTGGAGAGGATGGCAGCAGGCCGTCATCTACACTCCTGATGTTGAACCAGGTAAGTAGTTATAATTTAAAAACATGGAAAATAATGTAAAACCAACAACACTGTCATAATAATATTTTGCTACTACACCTATGTATTGACGAACCTTTTTAAAATATAGCAATAAATTGTAGCCTGAAACACAGATTATATAATACTATACCTACTAGTAAGTTCAGCTAAGAAAGGAGTTTTTTTTTACTTACCTTACCTACCTACATTTTGTGATCAAATACCCCATTGATACAAAAAAAATATGAAAATTGGTTAACATTAACTGGCGGAAATTGATTGGTTGTTATTGATTGGATTTTTGTCTGCGTATTTACAAAAGTCATAGGTAAAAGATTATCATCTTTTTTTGAAAGGCGGAAAAAAATATCGCAAATTATCCTATTCTTCCATGCTATTGACTCCGCGTGGCTGGTGGAGACCGCCACCGACATTTATCTTCCCAAGTAACTCACTTAGCAAAGATATTTCAGTAATTACAGAGATGATATCCGAAAACGACGATAGTCCGAAAACGTAGGTGTACTGAAAATTCAGTTCGTATCTCGGTATTTGTACTCTCGTATTTTCATTAATGTAAATTATTCAGTCGAATTCGGTTAATGCAATTCACCTGAAAGTTGTTAAAGACATTTCCTCGAGCAGCAAATGCAAATTGGGTTACTTACCTATGCTAAGTAAATCATTATTCCATAAAATTTTACACGGCACAATTTTCACAAAATATTAAAACAAATTCACGTGCGGTACGAGTAAATAACACTTATTCAATGGAATGCCAGTAAGCGGAAACAGCGCAGGCACGTACAAGATGAAGATATTGATAGACTGAGCATTTAGCATTGCTTCGTCCATCACGTACTTTCACACATTTGATTACATACAAACTATGTCTTAATAATGTCACAGTGATTCATCAAGGGCCTTATTAGGTGAAGAGATTAGTTGAATTGTACCTAAAATTGTGAAATTTACTACTGAACAATTCATGCTAGGTAATGCTTTTATACGAAACACATTTTTATATCTAAGCTCTCTTACTGTGAACTACTTTTTTTAAAGTCTAACTAAATAGATTTAAAGTCTAACTAAATAGGTAGTCTATTTAATGTTTTAATTAATTTAAACCTCAAAATACTAGGTGGGTCAAAGTAAGTTCTATCCAACACGAAATATACATTTTCAGGCATTTGGCAACTTTGACGAGAAGTCACAGGTAGAAAAAAATAACGTTTCCTTCTGCCAGTAACATTAAATCATAAAATATTTTTCTTCCTTGGGAACCCACATAGATCAGGTCGGACTCGCACTTGGCGAAATTGGTAGAGCATCAACGGCACTTTGTTTGTATGAAATGAACAATCTTCGCTATTCTTTGTGAATAACCGTCACAGAACACTTTATTTATTACTCTAACTGTGCCTTGCCACTAAATTCTTGCGCAACCTTATAAACTGTGATTCAGTCGCAAATGTCAAGTTTAGAAAGAGTACATACGACACGTACATTTTGACATTTTGACGCGTTTGCAATCGTGGTATTGCGTATATCACAAGTTTACAGTTGACCACAGTGTTTGCAATAATAAGTAAACATTTGTTTTTTTTCAGGTTGTGAATGGGCTATAGTGCGCTTGATAAAATGCCTGAGCGTGAACGGTGTTGCCTCTGCTACGAATATTCCACGGGTGGCTAGAGTTCGCTATAGACTAGGCATTGTCGTGTTGTCTACACATGCTGGGCGACATAATGCATCTGCACAGCTTACAAACGCTATTCACAAAGTAAGTGTTCAAGAAAGATTCAAATACTAAGGTTTTGGAACGTATTAAGTTGCTAAAAAATGTATTATGATTTTAAATAGAATGCGTTTTACACGTTAAAATTGTTTGAACGTTACGTGTAAAAATTGTTTGATTTTAGTAAAAAAATGTTAGAATCATAATAATAATGTAAGAAATTTCTCACTTTTACTGAAATTTCATAATATGAAAAACGCTAGACAGTTTTATTTACTTACGCTGAGCCGGTTTTATTAGAGATGCAACGGATAGTATTTTCGCCGGAGACCGGATATCCTGCACGGCTGCGTAGACTTCGGTTCTGGTAACCGGATATCCGGCGCAGAAGTAGTGTGATTCCGCGAATTGTATGATATCGTATCCATTATTTGGAAATATTCATAGATTTTACGAGTAACTTTATTATGCGTTTCATTGCAACTGTAATTTTATCTCGGAATTCCTCGTCAAAAATTCAGTACCGAACACGCTGCTAGAGAATATTTTTCGCATGAAGTTGTTTTACTTAGTCGTAGGTTTTTTAGGAGAGGTATAAAATTACTTAGTGAATGTGTAGAGATAAACGTTGATATGTATTATACGTATTATACTCGTAAGTATGTATCTACAAAAAAAAATGTATATAAGTATTACCTATATCAGCAATCTAGTTGCCATAGTACAAGCTCTGCTTAGTTTGGGACTAGAGGGCGTTGTGTGTAATGTCCAAGGATATTTATTTATTATTATTTATTCATATTCATTTGGCATCTACTATCGCCAAAAACATTGCGGAATTGCTTAAAAGTGTTCGTACGTTTGTTCGTCTGATTTTTTGGTTGCAATCGTTTTGTTTGGCATCGTAAACTTAACACCCTGCGGCTTAATTTTTAAGTGATCGAACCAACAGATAGCTCCCTTGGTTTTATCTTTAGAAGTTCGATTAATCTTGTACACATACCTACGTGCATTATTTAGGCAAAGTTCACAGAAATGTTGTTATGTACTTATGTACCTGATGATTATGTCAATACTTAGCATTACCTTGACCTAGCTGCAGTGGAATGTACAACAGTTTCGATGACCACAGTAAAAAAAAATTGTTTAATATGTACGAATATACTTTGAAATATTTTGAATAGGTGCTTAGTAAATATCAAGACGTCTGAGGGGTTAATATTCATTTTGACAGTTTTGTTTGTTGAATTTCGGTCTAAAAAATTGTGTTCTTGGTTCTAGCTCCATCAGTTACAAATGGACACAGCATCCTACGATTGGTTAATTGTAACCAACTCAGATCAAGACTTTAGCAATATGAACAATATGGTGAATGCAACTTCAATTCGCTTCGATCAGAGTTTAGTGATCGCATACCCGTACTACAAGAAAAACCCTGAAAAAGGATTATCAAGTCTATGTGACAAAAGCTTTGAATACAAAAGAAATAGAAAAGAGCTTCATAGCCATTCTAGAAAAAAATATTGTTATGGCGAAGAATGCATTTCAAGAAATAAAATAGCTAAGATGGATTTTGAAAATAATTATTACCGATCTACAAAAAGATTCAGTAACTTAGCCAAAAGCCACACTTACCTTCACAAGGGAATCGTTTTCCCTCTTTTCAATTCAGGCTACATCAATTATAACTTTTCAAGAAGTTTTCTAATGACTAATATTAGTAAATTTTCTTTAGCTTCAAAGTTCAGGACTTGGCAACGTACTAATGAGGTTCGTAAGCAGTCAATGGTACTCACAATACACCTGGTTCAATATTTTAAAGTTCGGGTCAACTCTACATTGTATGCACGATTTTTGGGTACGTATATTTATGTCGCGTATAATTATATTAAAATTTATTTTGATAGGTACATACACTGACAATAAACGTGAATTTTTCGGCAATATTTACGAATTTCTATAGAAAATATTAAACGTCATGCTGTTTATTTATGAATCTCGATTCGAGCTTGCAACTCATATTACCTAGGTAGGTACCAATTATGTTGTTAGTAGGCACATACCTAGTTATTTGTTTTAATTTTATTCATACGATTGTCAGAAATGATGTTATTTTGTTAGCAAAAACTTTTTAATTACTGTAAATTGATAGCAAATACAGGTTAACACTGCCACCATGAATAATTATATAGATTTTAGTTTGGTAAAGTGATTCATATACCTACCTACTTATTACCTTATAGGTTCTTGGAATATTGAGAGGAGTATGTCAGGGGTGGATATTCCTTACCCGGTGGAAGCGCGCAATTTCCTTGGTGAGGAGCTGGTCTTCGGCAGGTGCAACTCTAGCGACGGCACTCCTACACTGGACGATGACGGCGATGGTCCGACTTCACCGGTCTCCCTAGATGATGTTCTTGACTACTTCACCGACAGACTAAACGCTACGTAAGAGTTTTTATCAGGTATGCTAACATTTGGACTTTACTTTAAATGAGAGGTCTTGACTTACTAAAACTATTTCAGGCCAATAACTCGGTACTACAACAAGCTAGGGCTTCGCACATACGAGGGGACATGGAGTGGGTTGCTTGGGGCCGTCATGGATAACAGTGTAGACGTAGCTCTGGAGCCGGCAACGGCACACATCACTCGAAGACAAGATATGGAGTTCATCTTCCCTATAGCTGAGACCATGTGATTGCAACAAAAATTGTTAACGCACACTAGAAGCCCTAAAACCTAATAGCAACCTAATAGCACAATGAGATTTACACGGAATATTAAATTATTAAAATAAAATATCATTGCAATAGCACCCAATAGTAGTCTTCTTCTTCTATTTTATTTATGGCCTCTGGCCTCTGTCCGTCTTTTCGACAGACCATTTTGCCAGTGTGTAGTCAAAACTTCACCAGCATAGAAAAAAAAAAACTCTTTAACAAGAGTACACCAGTGTGGTTCGACCTTTTACGCTTATTCGCTCAAAGAGTACATGCATCATGAATTGCCCTAGTCTCTCGATTGCCGACGAGATTTTACTTAGATAGGTACTTGTACTTACTTATATTTTTACCTAAGTTTTTCTAAAGTATCAATCGTTAGCTGGCAGATCACAACCTTTTTGATAATACTAATTTATGTACATAGGTGTAACATCTATATTCGCCAGCAAGAGACTTCTACAGTCCGAGATATATTCCTAGCTCCATTCAGCGGGCGGCTGGTGGCCTGTGTGGTGGTCGTAGCCATTGTTGCTGCTATAGCCGTTATCTTGACTAACAAGCTGGCGCCTAAAGACCAGGAACCACGGGATATGGGGTTTACAGAAGCGTTGTTGTGGTCTACTGGCATATTATGCCAACAAGGTTTGTCTTGCATGCGATATGTGATTTCATTATAAAGCCCTACCCCCAGACTAAGGCAACAAGTGGAGTAGGATGGGGTGGGACAGGTCCGTTATTATAATTTCAAAATGGACTTCACGTGAAGATGTTCTTGAGTCTTTACTTACATAAAAGCTTTCTTCTATATCATAATCAAGGACTTGTGTTGACTTCTGACTGTTTTTCTCCATGCAAACTGTCACTGCAAACTTCACTTGTTTTTATGTCAGGTGGATCCTGGACCCCTCAAAACCCGGCAGCCAGTATCCTCCTCGTTGCGTGCCTTCTGTTCGGCGTTGTCACCTACAACGCATACGCTGCGTTCATTACTTCCGTGCTGTCAGTGCGGGTAGCCAGTGTTGACACTGTAGCCGCGGTCCTGCGCTCACCAAATTTTCAGATCGGATACATCAGGAACGGTGCGGATCAAATGTATTTGATGGTGAGTCTCGGAAACACTTTTGTTCATTTCACCGTTTTTTTAGACTAAAACTAAAATGTTTGGTGTCTGGGATGGCGTAGCTGAAAATATAGATTTTTAGGAAACTCTTATCCAAATTAAAGTAAATAGCAATTCTATATAATAAAGTTGTTAAATACGATTGCAAAATAATAAACTAGACAATCAAAAGTAATTATTTCCTTGAAATAAGTAATCAATTTAAAACTAAGTAGTCTCCAAAATTAATTATTCTTACCCATCACACTCTGCATGATATGACATAGACCCAATCATATCGCAAAAGTAATTTTTTTCACTGCCACAATAAATGTATGCTGGTATTGTATGAAATACATAGATACCTCAGTAATTAAAAATACTCAAAAGCATATTATTGTAAAGCCTTGGCCTTCTATGAACCGATCCGACAGAGTATATGAACCGTCGGTTTTGAGTGTTTCGATGTGGTAACTACAGTTTATTTGTTTGATGTTGGGTACATTAAAATATCTATCACTGTTATTATGTATGCCGATTGGCCTTTAGTGATGGCTATCATTTCAAAGGTCTCTGCTAGGCTACTGTGAGCGCAGATGCTCACTGTATGTATAGGCTTCGTAGGTTAAATTGTACCTCAGTGGAGAATTCAGGATTTCGGTTTGGGAGGAGCTTAGGCGAAGACTCGAAGCTTTTGGGGGGCGTTTTGGTCTCCATCGTCCCCCCTAAAAGTGTTTGGTCTCTATCAATATCCCTTTGCAGTCAACCAAAGATGCCCAACTCAACGCGTTCTACATCCGCGGGTACTCACACGCCGAGAACTTGGTTTCCTCAGCCGAGGAAGGGTTAGCCCGCGCCGCGAGTCAGGACTACGCTTTTTTTGCAGGACAGAGGGCAGCTCGATCTGCACTTAGGTATACTATCCGCTACTGCCTTCTAAAAGAGAGTCACTTAACATCTGCTGTAGTAAAGTAGTCTTTCTGTGGTTACATACCACTTCATACTTAAAAAATAGTGGAAAACAAAACAATGCATTTTAAAAAACACTTGTTTTATTCGATTTTGAGCCAGACTTGAAAAAAATACCAAGTTATCTTACGTATTGGAATCTTCAAAGATCAAACGTAGTCCACAAACTGCACACTATTTCTCTGTGCCATAATTTTTCTTTCCTGTTTGTGCGAAGTGCGCTGATGCGTGGAACTTAGTAGTTTTTACTGAGGTGGTTATGGTAGGTACCGATCTGATAACCTTAGCTAGCAAATAACCTTTAAAAAGAACATTTTTTACCCCAAATTTTTCTGAGTAAAGCTATTCCTAAATGTCTCAAAAATTTAAGTGTCGATCGTAATGTGGGGTTAAGGTAGCACCTGCGAGATGTACCTATCGTTGGCCATATCTATACTTCACATTACGATGGTCAACATTCCTGACCTTACTGAGTTTAGTACTATTATTTGGTAATCAGATCACTGAGCCAGGCTAGAGGAAGATGCGCTGTACGAGAGGTTCCCGTGCACTCAACACGCGCTCACATCGCCTTCCCTCTGCCGAGGCACTCGCCATACGCGAGACCTACACTCCTCAGGTCGGTATACTAGTTCTGCGTCCCGAACTGAGATCTTGCGGCATTTGTCTAGTGTGAGTGGGCCACACACATGGTACCAATTCAAATACGACAAAGAGGAAAGTACGAATTAACGTTGCTATACGCCACAACTGTTACTAGAAAGCGACATGCTTCTGCGGTGCTGATCATTGCACAAATAAGTAAAAGTGAGACACCTTACTTTTCATATGCCATTTTATGGACGAAAACGCATCTATCCTTTTTATACATCGTTGTATGGTGTGTGCTGTTAAAATGTAGCAATATATGCATGGTACTCCACACAATCTTGACATGACGTTGACATGTGTATCGGCTGGGCTGTCATGTTTTGTAACATGGACCGACTCACTCTTAGCTCTTTCTCTTTTGCCCCCGAACGCCCAAGCGATAACGTCATATGTATTTATCAATAATTAATTATTCCATTAGAACTAAATTAGTTATAGAATTGTATTGTATCCGTTTATTATATCCTCTAATAAATTGGAGCAATCAGAACACAATAAGTTTTTCTTCTCATCACCAATCTGATAGTACCTATGTGCACCGAACACGTGCTGTGGATTCCCACGCCAGCGCTTTGGATCCTCTGGACTTCTCAACAGGTTATGGGGCCCAGTGATATCTCAACTGGTTTTGTGGCCCAGTGATATCTGTGATAAAATATCTGAAGAAACGGCCGTGTCAAATTTTCGCATTTTGATAGTGCACATTGTGCACGTGTGCACACGATGGAAGAAAGGTTATCTGGTGGAGTTGTGGAGCCTGGCACCGGCGTTGCGATGTCCTCGCATGGCGCAGGCATACACATTGAAAAACTAGAAGGTGTTTCCAATTACAATTCTTGGAAGTTTCAAATGAAAATGCTCCTTACATTGGAGGGTCTATGGAATAATGTGAGTGGAGACGGCGGCGACGCATCGCGAGACCAGAAAGCTCTGGCGCGTATATGCCTTAGTGTGAAGGCTGCGTGTCATCAACACGTGCGGCACTGTTCTAAAGCCAAGGAAGCTTGGGACACGCTGGCAAAAACTTTTGAAGATAAAGGCCTTTATAGGCGTGTGCTCTTGCTGAGAAAGCTGCATCACACCGATTACAATCAGTTCGGCTCAATGACTGATTATTTAGTTGGCATAATGACACTTGTCCAACAATTAGCTGACATCGGCAAAGTGATTGAAGATGCAGAAGTTGCAGAGCTGTTACTCAGTGGCTTACCCAAAGAGTTTGACGCTTTGGTCTCTAACCTGGAGACGGCGTGTTTAACCAACAGTTTGTCAAGTGAACTGGTGCGATCCAGGTTGATACAAGAAGAGTATCGGAAGAACAACTTCTCAGAAGGCGTGGATGCTGCTTTTGTGACAAAAAATAAAGCGAACAAGAGTAAAATTATTTGTCACTATTGTAAGAAAAGCGGTCACATCAAGTCGAAATGCTTCAAACTGAAGAAGGACATGCAGAAGCCAGAAGAGAAATCGTTGGTGGCTACCGCATTTGTAGCTGAATCACAGGACGGCTGGTTGATAGACTCTGGGTGTAGTGCGCACATGTGTAATAATAAAAGTTTATTTACAGAGCTAACGGACTGTAACAATGTTATAAGTATCGCGAATGATGAGAAGTTGGAATGTTTAGGTAAAGGCACAATCACTGTTAAAACTGAAAAAGTGGTAAGGAATATTACAAATGTTTTGTATGTACCTAAACTGTCTCATAATTTGTTGTCGGTGAGCTGTCTCACTCAGAAGGGCTTTAATGTTATATTTAATGGCGGGGGCTGTTTCATTTATGATAAGAGCAGTAAAAATTCTGGCAACCCAATATTTTGTGCTTTCAAAGATAATGGTCTTTATAGGGTTAATTTTGGGGTGTGTCAATCAAGTAGGTATTCGCAATTAGTGCATTCTTCTCTCCTGTGTAATAGGCAGGAGGCCCAGAGTGCAAAGGTTACTGCTAATGTGCCTATTGATTTGTGGCACAAAAGGCTTGGTCACCTTGGTATACAGGGTATGTGTACATTAAAGAATGGAAATGCAACTGGTGTTCTGTTTCAGACTGACAATGAGCAGGTTTTGAAGGAATGTGTGCCATGTTTGGAGGGAAAGATGGCTGCCAAGCAGTTTCCGGTTGGAGAGGCAAGGCGAGCTACCCAGTCCCTCGAGTTGATCCATTCTGATGTGTGTGGGCCGTTGCCTGATAGCAGCTTGGGTGGTGCGAAGTACCTTGTTACGTTTACGGATGACTACACCAGGAAGACTTTTGGATATCTGATGAAGCACAAATCGGAGGTAATGTCTCATTTTGTTAATTTTAAAAGACTTGTAGAGAAACAAGTAGGGTTGCCAATTAAGATTCTAAGGTCAGACGGAGGTGGTGAATATTGTAATGATAGTTTTTCTAAGTTTTTGCAACAGCATGGAATCATTCACCAGAAGTCCATACCATATTGTCAGAGCCAGAATGGCGTAAGTGAGCGCCTTAACAGGACGCTTATGGAGAAGGCCAGATGTATGCTGCAGGGTGCTGGTCTCTGTGGGCGCTATTGGGGAGAGGCGGTCATGACCGCAATTTATCTTAAAAATCGGTCCCCTACTGCTGCTCTTTCAGGACGTACACCGGAGGAGGTTTGGACCGGATCTAAACCAGATCTTAGTCACCTTCACGTATTTGGTTGCATTGCATACTCTTTAGTGCCTGAGCAGAAACGCCGTAAGTTAGACCCTAAAAGTAAAAGGTTTTTATTTGTTGGGTATTCTGAAACTTCAAAGGGCTATAGGTTATTGGACCCGTCTGCACCCAAGAATGTTGTGTTGTCTAGAAATGTTGTTTTTATTGAAAATAAGTTTCATAATAATATTAATGACATTGACAATAATGATAATGATTTTATTTATTTTGAATTGACTAATACCATGGATAGTTTGAATTCTAATAATATTGATACACCGAATTCTAGTAATAATGATAGTAATTTGCTGAATTCTAGTGAAAATATATGTGATAATAATGCTGATATGAATTCAATTAATGATAATGTTACTAGTCAAAATGTTAGTCAATTAGAATATGATCAGTCTGTGTCAGACGATACTACAGGTGAAGTAACGGTTTTTTCAGACGGTGAGTACTGCACGGGCAGTGAGGACGACGGTGTCCCTGACGAGTCGCCAGCGCGCGACGTCCATCACGGGTGCGTGACGCCAGCGCGCGACGTCCGCCACGCGTGCGTGACGCCAGTGCGCGATGGGCCGGCTGAGGGCGGAGGTGGTACATCACCCCCGGTATCCGCGAGTCGACGTCCTGTGCGTAGTACTAGATCCAGGTTACCGGTAAAGTACAATGACTACGAAACCGACTTCTCTTTGATTGCACAAGATTTTCCACTTGCTGAACCTCAATCCTTTGAGGAAGCTGTAAGTTGTCCTGATAGTCACGAATGGCGGGCCGCTATGCGAAGTGAATATGATTCTCTTATTTCTAATAATGTATGGAAATTAGTTGATAGGCCGCCTAATGAAAATGTGGTAAAATGTAAATGGGTGTATAAGAAAAAGTATGACGCTAATGGTAATTTTGAAAAGTATAAAGCTAGATTAGTCGCCAGGGGTTTTACTCAAATAAGAGGCGTAGATTACAATGACACTTTTTCCCCTGTTGTGCGTCATAGTACATTAAGAATATTGTTCGCATTAGCTAATGAATTGAATTTAAATATTGACCATATTGATGTTACAACTGCATTTCTTAATGGTGAACTTCAGGAAACCATTTTTATGGAACGACCTCCTGGCTTTGGTAATGATGATTGTAAAAGTAAAGTTTGTTTATTGTTAAAAGGTATCTATGGCCTTAAGCAAGCTAGTAGAAATTGGAATGCTAAAGTTCATCATTTGTTATCTAATAATAGCTATAAGCAAAGTAAGTGTGAACCTTGTGTGTATATAAAGCGTTCTGAGAGAGACATAACTATAATTGCTTTATATGTCGACGACTTTTATATATTTTACAGTACTAAATGTAATGAGTTGTTGCCTTTGCTTGAAGATAATTTCAATATTCGAAATTTAGGTAATTTAAAAAACTGTTTGGGCATGAATATTGAAAGAGACCGAGCAAATGGAATTATGAAAGTAAGTCAATCTGAATATATAAAAAGATTGTTGCAACGCTTCGGTATGGAAAACTGTAAAGTAGTAAAAACGCCTATGCCTACCAACTGTAAATTAGTTAAGGGTAAAACTAGTTTATGTGATGATCAGTATAACTATAGGCAGCTGATGGGATGTCTTATGTATTTATCTGTATGTACTAGGCCTGACATCTCATTTGCTTGTAGTCAATTAAGCCAGTTTAACAACTGTTTTGATGTAACACATTGGCAGGCAGCTAAAAGGGTTTTGCGATATTTAGCAGGTACAATTAATTTTTCTTTATATTTTCATAAAGGAGGTCAATTGAATTTGACTGCTTTTGCAGACGCTGACTGGGCTAATGACCCCAATGATAGAAGGTCCTATACTGGGTTTGTTGTAAAACTAGGAAATAATGTGATTAACTGGGAATCTCGTAAACAACGTTGTGTAGCACTTTCTAGTACTGAGGCAGAGTATTTAGCAATAACAGATGTATGTAAAGATATTTGTTTTATAAGAAGTTTTCTGTCTGAAATCATACCGAAATTGTATCAAGTGACAATATTTAATGATAACCAATCTGCCCAAAAATTATTACTGATTAAAGAATATTGTCATAAACGCACTAAGCACATAGATATAAGGTATCATTTTGTAAAAGATCTGGTTCAAAATGGTTATGTAAAAGTGAAATACCTACAGACAGAGAGTATGGTAGCAGATGTTCTTACTAAACCTTTGTGTGTTATGAAACATCACAAGTTTGTAAATGATATGAATGTAAGAATTTGATAATTTAGTAGGTATTTTTATGTAATAGTATTGTAGTAGGTATTTATGTGGTATCTCTATAAATTGTTATGTACCTATTGACTGAGATATCATATTGTTAAGATTGTTGTGTTGTTTTGTATTAATGACATGATGATTGTGTGGATTAAGGGGTAGTGTTAAAATGTAGCAATATATGCATGGTACTCCACACAATCTTGACATGACGTTGACATGTGTATCGGCTGGGCTGTCATGTTTTGTAACATGGACCGACTCACTCTTAGCTCTTTCTCTTTTGCCCCCGAACGCCCAAGCGATAACGTCATATGTATTTATCAATAATTAATTATTCCATTAGAACTAAATTAGTTATAGAATTGTATTGTATCCGTTTATTATATCCTCTAATAAATTGGAGCAATCAGAACACAATAAGTTTTTCTTCTCATCACCAATCTGATAGTACCTATGTGCACCGAACACGTGCTGTGGATTCCCACGCCAGCGCTTTGGATCCTCTGGACTTCTCAACATGTGCAAGACTATGTTTGCGAGTATAGCCTTTTACGATTTTGTTGGTTAACCTGAAGTGGTATTACAGTCTTCTAGAACTGAGAGGGGCTGGGTTGGTGTCGCGGCTGGAGGCGTCTCTGGTGCCGGCAATGCCGCACTGCGCTCCACCTCCGGGATTTGCTTCCGCGCGCGCTGCTGATGTCCGCTCTGCTTTACTGCTTCTAGTCACAGGATATATTGCTGCTTTTCTATTAGGTAAGCTACACATGAGCCGATTTCTACTTTTCAATGGTTTTTACGGACAAGACAAGGACCAAAACCTATATATATATATATACTAGTTATTTGAAACTAAACTAAACTACTAATATTTGAATGCTTTCGAATTTGAAACACAAAGTTTGGTCGGCACGTTTATGAGAGTCCAAACAGCGACTTATTTAGCCAAATTGGTATGCTATTATCGCTACAGAATAGAAAACGTCAAATATGTATGACACCAGCAAGTAATTTCCATACATTTTACTTCGTTGTCTAGAAATCTTGACTAGAGGTGTAAAGCTAAGTATTATTTCTTTTTACAGGTCTTATAGAATACTGCTGGAAGAACCGCAGAGAGCTGCGAGCTTTCTCGTCAAAATGCTACTTGAGCTGCTTGCATATTGTGAAACAGATTTAGTTATTTATTTATACGGTAAATACGAGCTAACCTTGGAAAAGCATCACTGTTTTTTCATGAAGTTGTCACTTTTTTTTAAACTGCATAGTAACAAATAAAGTTCCATTAGCTAATCCATCTTATAGGATCAGAGTCTGTGGAATGCATCCAATTTGCCCAAGACATTCAAAGCTGTAGATTCGTTTCACCGAATCGAAATAAATCTACGTTGCAGGAAAATATTCGCGATGCTGAGCGAAAATCTAATTAAGTACCTAGTCAGTTCGGTCGACAGACAAATTAAAAAAGAGGATATCTTTTGATGTTTGAAACTTCGTTGCATTATGTCATATTTACACTGAAATTGCGATAGTCATAGTCACTAAATTAATTACTAACGATTTTTGCTTACTAAACTTAATGAGCACTAACTAATGTCTTGAATCAAAAGCTTGCTTACTAATTTCTTCAGAAAAGTTATGAATAAAAAAATACAAAAGTGATAAAACTATTTTATTAAAGTATCTCTATTACTATCCTCTCCTAAGGTAATGATTTTCTGGTAGAACCTGATCTTTCAAAGCATCTTCTAGACACTCCTGTAAAGGTAGTTTCGTCTTCACCATCTGCGCCATGGTTGTCTGAATGGTCTTTGTGTCAACGGTGCGTAGGTTGGTGGCCAGGCCGAGGGCAGCGTACACTCGGATGAAGGTAGTTGAACAGCCAAAATCTGCGAATAATACGCACACAAATAATTCTTAGTTACTAACGAGCGAGTGTTGTGCTGATCGCGTGGTTTATAGAAAGCTTTTGGAATCGATTTTTTTACTTATTACGCTCTAGACTACACCAAACGATGTTATTCGATTTCCAGTCCCTACCGGTTTTAAAATTTTTGGGCGTTAACCACTTCAACTTTTTTCATAGTTTACCCCTATTCGACGGTCACTGTTTATAATATACTTAATAGACATTGGTAAGCATTGCATTTAAGTATACCTATTGGTTCTCGAAATCCAAGTATCCTACTTACTAGGTACCTACACGAATGATCTTGCGACACTTCGCATGACAACGCACACTTTATGTGACACGTTTTGCATCAGAAATATTCAGGATTAATAGTCAACTAGGCGGTGTTCTATATTTGCATTTAAATAATTCGCGAAACGAAGGACTCTCGTCACTTTACACTGAATTCTATAGGTTAGTGCCTATTTATATTCTTTACGAACAAGGGAAAAAAGTTTGAAGAGTTTCATTAAAGAGAGGTACAATTTCATAAGGACTTAAAATTGTCAGCTTGTCAAAACATTCGAGTTTTGTATAATAAGGCAGTATTCTGCTTTATTTTTTGTTTGCATAAGTAACTAAAACTTACCGTAAGTTCCAAACTCTCCGGACTTGTAGTCGTACGGTATTAAGTAGTGGTATTGAGGCCAGAACGTTTTGTTTATGATAAACACCGTATTAGAGTCCAGAGGATATCTGTAACAGAATATCTCAGTTAAACACCTAAATTTAATACATCCTATACCAGCTCAATTACAAGAATCATTTTGAAACTAAAGATTTGATAATCAATTTTGACCTTTAAAGACTAACAAGCAACCACGCGTACATATTATCCGCAATGAGAAGCGTCAGGCGCGATCATTTCATGACACTGACACCCTTGCGCTAATTTATTGTCTCTGCAGCAACGTAACAGTACGTTAGCCGACGGCATACTGTCCTTGGCCTAGCCGTATAAACAGAGTATGATGTATCGAGGGTATACAGCACCCGTATCGTAAGCTCTGAACTGCTTTCGCTGCCCAGCATAATGTCAAGCGATATGGCCACAGATATACGAAAACAAGAAGCTTTTGACGGCGAAAAAAAACGCGCTGAAACGCGCTAATGTAACTGTTTAGTCACAGAATACCTATAACTTTGTATGAAAACAGTTCAGAAAACCTGCCAGGCGTTTTTATGAGACAACGATTGCCCTACAGTGGTTATAAGTACTTACTTCTCCCCCGGCTTCAACCCCCAGACACAGATGGCACTCTCCACGAGCCAGGACGCGTGCAGTACGATGGCATACCGCAGAAAGCCTATGACAAACACGGTGCTCCATACAGAGTCCTCCCAGTACTCCAGAGGGGCGTTTAAAGGCAGCAGCAGGAATAATACGATGTAAAGGAGCCAGTATAGTCTGGAAAGAATGGGTTAAAACCAATAGGTATTACATTTTTTTAAAGGAAAGATTATATTTTGACTATTTGACTTACAATTTAGGTAACGCAATCAACATTTTTGCTCCTAAAGTAATTTTCTTCGAATTTGCTGTTCGATGAGCTTATTGCTCGCCTGACTCGCTAGATGGTGATTCGGTTGACTAAAATACATGCCATCTTTTTGTGAATTTTGTGATCGAAAATGTAGAGTCACCGGGAATATATAGATCATCACTTACTTTTTCTGGAACATCACTACAGAATCTTTTTCCAAATCTGACATATCGATATCTTCCATCAGTTTTTCCTGTTTAGGACTGAGCTTTCGCATTCGAGTGATGATGTGCGCGTAAAGGAACCCTTTTGAGTTATCGTAGGGATCGAGGTTTGTCCCAAAGTGTGCATGGTGGAATCTATGGTACTGCACCCAGTCGTATATTGAACCCTGGAAAAAAAATGCAATAGTGTAATAAGGATACCTACTCCCTAAAACTTTGAATATGGATCAATTTTCCTATAGAACGTGGATGGAACCAAGAGTGAACCAAGAGCGCTAAAAAAGTCGGCTGTTTCATGTTGGATCCTTATGACAAGTTGTTCATATTGAGCCCCGGAGTTTCTGAGAAAAGTCTTATTACGAACGGTATAAGTACCTACTTGGCTACTTTGATATATACTTGAATCGAGGGGTAAGCGAATCCCTTCAATTTTATTGTACGCCTCGTCATAATCTTCACTATTTACTTAAATATTTCTATTTGGTGTCATAATACCGACCAATTAATAACCGTGATTGTGATTTGTCGACGCTCATTAAGTGCACGGTGCATGAGACGACGCTAACCCAGATTGGTGCTTTTTCTTCGCTTTACTGGCATTGAAAATTAATCGAGATTTAGGTAGTTTCATACTTTTAACAAGTTGCAAGTATTCAGACTTTCTTAGCAGTAGGTACTAGTATAGTATTATACGATTTGTGGTAGTAGGTACCTAGCATATTTCAAAAAAATGCATACCTATACTAGGTGTGAATTTGGATTACATTTTACTTAAAAAAATGCCTTTTTGTGTCGAGCCGAGCAACCATTGAGAACTGTCAAACTATAAGGTCGTTGCTGAGACTGAGACCTATTTCCTTCTCTGAAAAGTTTCAAATAAAGTAGTTATACGAGTTACCTGGCCAACCAATGTCTGGAACAGCATGAGGACGATACGTAGCCCTGTGCTTGCTTCGTAAGTTCGATGCGCCCAAAGTCTGTGTGCGCCCGTCGTTACGCCGAGGATAGCCACCGAAGACAAAACCACCACTGGATATAAAACAAATGAACAGGCTAGCAATGTGGCCAAATATCTTCTATTAAATAATTTATATGTTTAAAAACTTAAACACCGACTTCATTTTGCCTTCATCATCAAATAATGATGATGATGATGGGTTTTCATTTAGATTGTTCTATTGATCGTAAACATCACAGAAAAGTCACAGGAAAACAAAATACACAATATCGTGTAGGTACCTACGTGAAATAAGTGTTTTGATGGGAAATGGGATCAGCAGGCCTAGTATGTGCACGTGAGGTATTTGTATATCTCGCGTTGCACATCCTGGGCCTGCTGGAATCGGTTCATAAATGACGGCTTTATGAGGTAACATAAAATAAAAAAATATGCAAACAAATGAATTTCTGTTCCTCTTCTCTTTTTGAATTTTGACTTGAGGTATACAATGCCAGAAGTTTTAAGCTTATATAAGTAAGTACACACTGTAGATTACTTACAGAGTAGGCTGGTCAACCACTGCACCTCGTAGAATAGCACCCATACCCCATAAAGCGAGAGTAGGTGAATGTGAATAAAGAAGAGCACCACTGGCCAGTTTGACTCCCTCCCACTACTGAGCTCTTCAGTCTTCTCTGACCCTTCAACCATCGCTACCTGGAATAATCATTGCTTATTATTTACTAGTACAATATCAAGTGGACTCACTGACCACATAAAATTAATTAGATTTTTTCTCTCACGTGATAAGGTCTACGGACACCTTCCGAATAGCTCACTCGTAGACCCCTCTACGCCGTAGAGGCTATGTAGTAGATGTCCTATTTTGTAATTCCTATATTTTGTGTTTGCTATATTTCTTTACTTTTATAAAATGTAATCACTTATGTAGCCTATTATAAAAGGTATGACTAAGTGCCTATTTCACAAGCTCATATCATACGCTATCCGTCAATTATGAATATTGCCGCCTAGACTTAGAAAAATGGGTATATTTCTATCTGATGGATGGTGAATTTCACTTAGAGATGGTTAAACGTCCTAAATGATATAAAATAAGTAGCTACCTACATAAAACTGCCATACCTATTGCTGTTTGTTTCATTAGTATGCCGCGGTCAAGGGTTAAAAAAAGCATTGTATGGTGATTTTGTCGAATTATTTAGCGGTTTAGTCCAAGGTTTATAGGTTCACTGAAGTAAATGCTTGTAGGTATAAACCTACAAGCACTTAAACGAACTTATTTTTAGTTTATTATATAATATACTAAAAATAAGTTCGTTTAAGTTAGTTGCCAACTGTGGTGACGGAGTTAGACCGTCAAGACGGTTAGACGGTTTAGACCGTCAAGGCCTCCGTCATTGTGGTAGCCGGGACCGAGTAGCCTCCTAAGTACGGAAGCACTCCGAGGCCTTGTACGTTTGACGTTTACTGCAAAGTCACGTAAACTATAATTTTGTCAAATGACTTGACTTGACTTATATTATTACAATTATATCACTTGACATTGGCAAAATTGTCTGTCGAAATGACGGACAGAGGCCATTAATGAAGAGAAGAAGAAGAAAGAGAGTTTTTTGGGACACGAGTTTTGATATTTTTTGAAACGACGCATAGCACTTTTATTTTAATAGTTTTTTTTGTGTTATTGTGAGTATTCTTGTTTAATTTTGGTGGAATTTTAACCAATAATACTTAGGTCGTAACATAAAGTGTGAGCCATTGGAATAAATGTGTGTAAAGTGGTTTTTCTGAATGTGAAAATTCGTGTTAGGTTTTGAAGAGAAAATCCACCATTTTCTTTTCAAAACAAACGACAGCCGACTTGACAAATGACTTGACTTGACTTATTTATTACAATTTTAACACTTGACATTGGCAAAATTGTCTGTCGAAATGACGGACACAGGCCATTATTGAAGAGAAGAAGAAGAAAGATAGTTTTATAAACTTACCACCAGAGGCGCTGCTCAAACTCTATACAAAAATACAGTTTATGTGAACTTTGTAGTATACGTACGTAAAACGCAATAAGCAAGGCAGATGTAAATACCACTAGTAGTCACCGATCCAAATAGTGACTGCGAAGATTGTCGCTTAGCATAGAAAATCGGTGAAGATGACTAAGCAAGCTACGCTACGAGCGCTTCGATATACTAATTATATACTTACTTAATTATAATAATGAGCTAGTTTGGACGCATTAGGGATAAAAAAATTTTTTTTTGTAAGTGCCCACTATTTTTCATCACCATTATTCGTCATCATTTTTAATAGTAAAAGCAAGTAAATCAATTCAATGTGTAGATTTGATCTATTATTTATTATTATTTGTGCGACGTGCAATTTTGAACATGCGGTGCCAGCGTAATATGATACTGTAGCAATTTTGTTGCTTCATTTTCCTAAACTAATCTAATTTGACAACACTAAAACTCGCTTATCTTCTTCTTCTTCTCTTAAATAATGTTAAAAAATGGCCTCTGTCCGTCATTTCTACAGACAGTTTTGCCAGTGTCTTCTTCTTCTTCTTCTCTTCAATAATGGCCTGTGTCCGTCATTTCGACAGACAATTTTGCCAATGTCAAGTGTTAAAATTGTAATAAATAAGTCAAGTCAATTGTCAAGTCGGCTGTCGTTTGTTCTGAAGAGAAAATGGTGGATTTTATCTTCAAAACCTGAAACGATTTTTCACATTCAGAAAAACCACTTTACACACATTTATTCCAATGGCTCACACTTTATGTTACGACCCAAGTATTATTGGTTAAAATTCCACCAAAATTAAGCAATAATACTCACAATAACACAAGAAAAATTATTAAAATAAAAATGCTGTGTTGTTTCAAAAAATGTGAAAACTCGAATCTTGCCAGTGTCAAGTGATGAATTTAAAATAATATAAGTCAAGTCAAGTCATTCGTCAAGTCCGCTGTCGTTTGTTTTGAAGAGGAAATGGTGGATTATCCCTTTCTCATAATCTGATAGAGCAAAGACAGCTATACTTTTAGTGCTGTCAAACAAGTTTAGTTTACAAAAATGCAGATTTTACACCTGCTAATGTTTTGTGGTCTAACCACAGAGCAGATAGGGTAGGTACATGGTACTATTACTACTAGTGTAATTTCGATTGTTCTCTGACCGAAAAATAAAAAAAATAAAAATTAAACTTGGTCTTGATAAAAGGAACCATAAATGGACCTTTTTCTATACCTAGTACTATTTTTGAAAACAATGACGAGTCGTAAATAATACATATACATTATACATGAAACATCACACATCCAAAAATATTTTTTCATAGTTTTCTAAATTTTAATGGTTGTAGAAAAATGTCTGGTATTGAAGATTCTTAGTAAATACTTTAAATAGAAAAACTTACCTCAACTGGTATCCACTGCGACACGAAACGGCCAATTGTTTACGCTGCCCGGTCAGCAGTGACACAGCAGAGTGCTATAATATTAGGTAGGTATACATTTATTCATCAACCATGACATTGTTAATCGCACGAAAGAATGGTAAATAGTATGCTTACATTTACTAAAACTTATGTTTTATAATCCAGTTTGAATTTTATAGGTATGTAGTATGTATTTTAATGAGTCGCATAATTACTTATACGTACTTACATAGGTAAATAAATAAACTCATCGTTATTTTTCAACTAAAATTATGTCGACTAAATAATTTGTTAGCTCTAAAGCCGGGTGCACACGAGTAGAACAAACAGTAGAGTCAACTATATTACTATACTACCAGTTCTATCCAAGTACCTACCAGTTTCTCTACCATAGGTACTTTACCAATGTTGTTTGCGTTGGTTTAGTTAGTACTCTACTTTGGTTCTATAGTCTACCTGTGTAAACCAGGAGACATTTTTTTAATACAACTAAGTAAATGCCGGCACAAGCCCGTGGCCCACCTGATGTTAAGTGGTAACTACTGCCTATAACGATACATAGCCTTACTAAGCGCATCCACTGAGGACCTGTCCTGTCATTGCATTACGCCCATCACTCTGAGACCGTTGACGGGGATTTTCAACGAGGATTAGCGGAGTAAGCCATATAAAGGTACCTATCTCATCCTTCACTTTGAGTAAATGGTTTTTTTTTTCTTTCTTTTTTTCATAAAGTTGGTGCTCTGTAAGTTGGGTCTAGGTATCTGTAGAAGGGACATGACTAAACAGAATTAAAAAAAAATTAATTAGGTTCTTAGAAATATTTTTATTTAATTTATTTTTGTCACGGTTAAATCTAATACAATTTTAAAAATTAAATTGATTTTTACTGTCGATTTCTATTACAAAAATACTTTGACAGACTACTACCGATTGAACTAAGTACTTAGGTATTTTATAAAACTATTAATTATTTACAATTTAAAACAATTAGGTACTTCAGCGAGATTAATAACAAAATATTTCCAAATAGTTTGTTCTGTCCAATTTTAATTCAAGTCCGAGAAGCTACTATCTTCCGTAAATTAAATAAAGGTAAGTATGTTTATACAAAAACTTTGTTAGTTTGAAAGACAATTCTTTCTCAAACCGAAGACGCAAAATAAAATAATATTGATTTTGGTTATAAACATTAGAACACTCGTTTTTTTTTTATCAATGGTTCCTCGTAAAAAGACTTGTTATTATTAAGTTTAAGTAGTTTCCTAGATTTCGAAAGTCGTTAACGAACACATTGATAACGGCGTCTCTAGACGAGTCGCGAGGGCGAGTCTTTCGAACGTTGGAGGAAAACGTGATTATATTAACTTTCAGCACTCAGGGCCTCAATTCCACTATTTACAATGGTTGATTCAGTTCGTTATATTCAGTTCCAACTATGGTTTGATCGATCTGCAACGTCACTGTGCAGCTGGATAAAAATAGCCTAAACTCATCTAAAACAGATAAAAATTCTACGCTTCAGCTATTATAAGTAGTTAGTTGATAGTAGAACCTAAAACATGTGAAAATTTATGGTTCAGTGCAATTTAAAATTAATATCAGTCAATGTGTTCACAATTCTAGAGCATCTTTTAATCGTTTAATAAGGTATAAATAATAGCTAAACATGCATCTATAAATTGTTTTTGCAAATACTGCCAACATGACACTATACGATAGCTAGTTTTCACATTCACCGTATTGGCCAACACATATCGCCCGGTACGAATGCGCCGCCGCCGACGACGTAAACTATAATTTTGTGTAGAGAAACATCAGTTTTGTAAACTTCCCGCTAGGGGCACTGCTCAACCACAGACTTAATTAATACGTACAGAAAGATATATGAACCTGTATTTAGATAGATAACACTTTATTGTACATAAGAACGATGTTTTAAAGGCTATATTTAAGAAACAATTACGTTTGTTTTACTTGTACTAAGGTCAACGTAAAAATTACATGTTCACTAAAAAACTATATAATTCTTTTTTCTAACGTAAACTCCATCCAAGGCTCCACGAAGTCGAATATAAAGTCTCTGTTGCTGTAAGGCCGTAACTGCTATCTACCCGTAACCCTCCACTTTTTTTACAACATCACTGTTTGCATAGTTTTTTGAAATTGTTATTCTATCGTTTACACAACTCACTACCACTTCAGGCGTGTATTCTTTGGAGCTTGGTTGGTTCCTGCAATAACTATTTCTACGATTATCTATGTTAGCATCTTTGGTTCTTTGAGTAGTGTTGGATCTGGTGAGAGCTCTGCGTCCATCTTCAGTCTGGCAGAACCTGTTGCTTTGGCAGGCGTGCGAGTGGTTTAACTTCTGATGCTGCCTCCGACTTCTGTTGTGGAAGCTCGACTCTTGTCTTAAGGAGTTGCCTGTAAGTTGAAAGAGATGTTGAAAGAATTGGGCCATTTATTTGTCATATTTAAAATTTAACCTAGTTTGTAAGAACAACAAAATAAATATTTTCTATTTCTAGACTAAGGAAACGTTCCGTTGCTTTAGTCATAGATCATTTTATAAAAAAAATACCCCTACTTAAAATCAGTTAGGTGCATAAGTAATCATGTGGTAGCTTATCAACAGCTATATGAATTGGGCATTACCAAAATACCTATATACAGGGTGTTACCACTTCCGAAAACTTGGAGGTTCCAATCAGACCATGATACTGAAAACATTAAGCGAAAAAAATCGCGAAAAAAAAATTGACTTGACTATCTCTTTTTAATTTTTTTTCTAGTTACATACACACAGTACAACATAATAAGACATATCTACCTAATTATCTCATTTAAAAAAGCAAAAAAACAAATAAAATAAATAAAGCAGCAATGTACACGCAGCACGCAGATTACGTCTACTACAGCATGAACAGCTGAGAGTTCATCGCGGGTCATTCAAGTACGCGACGTGCGAGCGACCTACGTTAGTACCTACCTACGTTAGTAGGCACTTACGACACAGAATAAATAATAGTACTACGCCTCGACCTTACCTACGTGAATGCGTACATTGCGGGCTGGCGAAATAAATACAAATCTTTAAACATTGTTTTCTCCGGCTATAATTATTTTTCAGGATAACTGATTTTTTTTTGGTTGGGTTTTGTTGTGCTGTAGCTCCCCCTTTCGTTTTCGGAAGTGGTCTGGTAACACCCTGTATACTATTCTATAGATATTATATATTGTAATAAAGATAAAAAGTGAGTGCATGGCACTGTGTCTTAATTGCTTAAAGCTTTATTATTTGGCCTAATTTCAATCAATAATATCGCTTTTAGTGATAAGTCCGTCCATTCTGTTCCACTGTCGCTATTATCTTTCTTTCATATAATTTTTTTGAAGAGGTAGGTATGCAATATGTATTTTCCATGGTTCAAATAGGTATGCAGTTACCTGAATTGTTGCTAGAAGTGGGGTTGCAGACGAAGGCCATGGCGGAGTAGGAGCAGCGCTGGCCAGCCGTCTGCTGTCGCCGGCAACTCTTCACTGTGTTCTGAAAATTAAGTTTTTCTACATTTATAATCATGTAACATCCGCCCTTGAAACGACTTCTACTTTCTTTTTTATTATACTTAATTAATTTACCCTTACAAAGTATTTGCTCTATGAAAATATAAATTTGAACGCTATGTAATGTTTACTTGCTTGAAAGTAAGCTTCTAACGAGATCTTAATTAATTGGAAAAGCGAAGTACTCTAGTTACAGGCTTTCAAAACGAATAAGATATTATATACCAGTAGTTCGCCACAAACTGAGATCTTGCGATGCTCCCGAAAGAGAAAATAAAACACAAAGAAACATTTTTTGTATTATGCCTGAGATAAACTTGGCAGATCGCATCGATACCACGATCTAGCTGATACACAGTCATTGAAACTCTAAGAAATGGTGGCTCAAATCAATTTGGTCGTCGGTTTTACGAACTTTACAATTTTTACCACGTACCTAGGTCTAGGTATGGCTAAAAAAAAACAAAAATGGTTTTGGAACAAAGCCCAATTATTAAAGCCCTATAGGTATTACGCGCCACTTTTACGTACAATTTAAATTTAACGTTATCTTGCGCGAAAATAATAAATGGTATCGACTTCTAACATGTACGCAATATATCATAGTTCGCATCGACGATTTGACTAACAATAAAGCGTATGTCTTCATACTTAAAAATAGTAATGCGTAGGACGTCGGCTTAGCAAAAGTTTCGGGTTTCGGTCTTCAGGACATCATTCATTTTTCAACTTTCCGTAATGTTTATTTTATCTGTATAGTTATAGTTAATAGGTACGTAGCACGACAAAACACGTCCACACCACTGCCGCGCCGTCACAACGCGCCTTTTACGTGTTTTACCCGGGTAGTGCATTACCGGTGCCGTGCCGGTGCCGGCGTTGGTGGACCAACGGCCTTACAATGAAATTGGTATTTTCTTATTTTAACAACTTCAAGAATTTGAAGAATTTTTATTTAACGTTCTATAACTTTGCCAATTTTAACTTCCTATTATTTGTAACTTCACTCATTCGCTTGCTTAGACACTTACCTAACCTAGCCCACTTAGCTAATTTCATTACTTAGACATAATTATTAAATATCAATTAGTAAAATAAATATACCTTTGTAGGTTAAAAAACTGAAAAGTCAGCGTTGGATAGAATTATACTTAGGTGAGCTGGATAATACGACGCAGCTAGAAATTTGATTGTCTATAAGTTTAATTACTTATCTAGTAGTTTTGCTGTACCTAATATATTAGGTACCTAAATCTCAGTGCGATGCCTTACAAGATCTCAAGCCACGTCTTCAGATCACCACGTAATAACATAGGTAGGCCATCAGCGTGTTCTCATAAAAAGCTGGTTTTTGTAGAGGCACCGATAAGTTAAGTAAGCATGTAATTGTAGTTTAAATGGCCTGAATAAAAAGTACCTTGAAAGCGTCCCGGAACTTGTTCGACATGATGTGGTAAAATATTGGATTGATGCACGTCGATAGGTAGTACAATACTCCGGAGAAGTATGTTATGAAGTAATACGCTGTCAGCAGTAGAGGTGACTTCGCGAGGTGGTTCTCAGTGGTACCGTAGATGGCGATCAGGCGCTGCGCGTGGAATGGAGCCCAGCAGATGAAGAATGCCACTACTACGGCAACTGTCAAAATATTTATGCCAATAAATTACAGCGAGTGAAATACAAATAAAACAGTATACTTTTAGAAAAGTACCAATAATCCTGGTGTTATAGTTTGGAATAGTTTAGCGTGCCTTGTATTTTGCACCAAAAATTCAAATTGGAAACAAAACGGTGTAACTATGTAGGTACCTACCTAGGGGTGATTGAGTCACTTCTAATTTTAATTTAGTTGTGTACATTAATATTAGTTTTAGTAGGTAAGTAAATACTAAAGAAATCGTAATTGGTAACTAACGTAAGAAATAAATAACACATAACTCATCGAACATCATGCCAATTACTTTTCCTGTTTATCTTATAGTATGTAGATATGATGGATATTAGATGACGTAGCACCATCCATCGGCTAGATGTTTTTTCAGTTGGTAGTAAATCTATCATTAGATGTGAGCGCTGACCTTTCCTTCACAGTTCTAACATTACGATATAGATTGGTGAATTAAATTCAAAACTACATGAAGTACTCACCCAACATTTTAACGACCCTCCTAGTCGATTGACAGTGCTTTCTCATCGTTTGACGCTTATAAGTCATGTTTTTTTCTATATCCTTCTGCGGTTGCTCATTGATCAAGCTGGTCTCCCTCAACTTCATTCCAATAAACGCGTACAATACAGATATAACTACCATCGGCGCCAAAAAGAATATAAAAGTTGATATCTCGAAGGAGTGCTTGACAATGACTTGTGTTTGTAAACACATCACGACGCCGCTCGTTTCTCTCACTCCGAATTGCAGAGCTAAAGGCAACGCGAACCCGAACGCAACCACCCACAAACACATCACGTGCTTCACCGCTCGGGAAAGCTTCGACATCTTGTGGGACACGAAGGGATAGCAAATTGCCAAATACCGTTCTATAGTAAACAAGGTTATTGTTAACACACTTGCGTTTGTTGAGGTCTCCGCTGCCAAGCCTCGTAGTACACAGAACGTATTCCCGAACACATATGGCCATTTCGACCAGATAGAGTACATTTCTCCTGGCATACCGCTTACAAGTAGCAGTAAATCTGATATCGCTAAGCTGAATAGATAGTAATTGGTGGCTGTATGCATACTTTTATTGCGGACTATGACGAGGCATGTGAAAATATTGCCCAGAATCCCGGTCACGAAAATGAGAGAGAAGATTGTTGTAATTGGTATTACGATGTACAGGGAATCTCTTTGTGGCCCGAAAGTAACAGTGGGGTCCACTGGGGTGGCTGGAGTATTAGATGTTACATTTTCGAAGGAATCCATATTTTTCTCTAAGTCACATCTGCGTGTCTTCGATTTAATAGTTTCAGTCTCGATATCTGAAACAAAAGGACACATTTATACTTATGATCAAACACACGGTTGTTGAGACCAGCAAAATACTGAGCTCGATTTTGGAGTGGCTATAATACAATAGCAAAATGTTGAGCCAGGTGGACAACATGCGGACGGAAAAGCCATTTTGTGACTTTTCGTCTTCCCAAAAATTTTAATTATATTTAACCAAGTACTACTTAGATTTCATTAATAGAATCACTTCTCAGATATGTGATTGTGACAGCTAATTATGTGGGTATATTTCTAAAGAGCGTCCTAGAGGTGCGTAGACAAATGATATCTTCCAAAACAAAACCATTTAGCTTGTTTTGCTATTATGTGAAAGTGGAATAACGTGTAAAAATGGTAAAAATACGATGAAGTATAAGTACATACCTATATCTCATGTATATATTATCATTTGAATACCAACAAATAACCAAACATAACTAAGGTTTTGGTTTTTCGTAAAGCGGAGTCCGTCTTTTCGTGAAGGTAAGTATACTTTCATACGATGCGACGTGATCGCAATTTTCCCACGAAATCACTTATGTAGGTACCTACTTCTGTATTTTTACATGTGGAATGTAGTATGAACACGTTTGACCACTATCTGATCATTTGTGATGATGTGGTTGACCATGCAACACTATTATTTTTAAATAAATATCTAAGAATAATGAATTTATTATTCTTAGCAATATAGTAAGTAAAAAGTACCTATCTTCATTATTTTCTGCACTAAGTTGCAACTTTATTTCAGAGACAGTCTTATCTAGTTTCTCTAAAAATAAATAAAACAACGTAAGTACCCACATATATGTACGAGTATGTACCAAATAACATTCCCGACATAAGTAATTTTTCTACTGCATTATTCGTCGTCATTTTTGTCAACCATACCTTTAGGTGCCTTTAGTAAAGTGTTACGGTAATTTTACCAATTTTCCTAAAAAGCTAATGAATATGAAATGAATTTATTCAATCCGATTTCATTGGAGCGATTTAGATGCGTTTCTTACGATAAGGGCTTTGTAGGGACTTTGTATGTGAAATTGGGTCGATTGGTAGCTTACACTTATCAATACATGATATAGGTTTCTGTTATACCAGTCGTCGTTCAATTTCAAGTTATTCATGTTATACTTAAGATAATTCTACCCATTTTAGGCATACCTGGAAGGGGACGACTCAAAGGGGATAAAGAGATTAACCCTATTCGATGAGTCAAAAAATTTTTTGTTTATTCTTTCATCTAAAGTAAGAAAAATTATTTGCTTTGCTCTCTCAGTAAAATGTTCGACTTTAGACAACGTCTCTGGATTTCGGTTTAGGAGGTAAAATTAGAACAAAAAAAAAATAGAGCCACAAATAATTGGTGTACGAGATTTGTCAACTAGAGTTATTCTAAGTTAATTATGTTAGTAGGTATGCGACACTTAAACTTATAATACTTATAGCTTATTATTAAGAACAATGTAAGTACGTGCCTACAAAGTCAAAATTAAAAATAATCTTTATGAAAAATCATTTTTATTTTTCTAGTTTCGGACTACCGGTCTCTCGTCCCAATGGGACGAAACAACCCTTTCATTTTATATGCAGGTGATCTCTAACAGCTGTCGTTAGGCATTCCCGCCTTGTATAATGTATGACCATAAATCTACATGCAATAATGATGACGTACCGTAGTAGATAGGTGTTGGATTAACTAGAAGGTGCTAAAAAAGGTTTATATTCGCGCTGAAACATTACGTTTATCAATATTATTTACACCCCACAACATAATAATGTGTAATCGACTGTTATCAATGACATGCCATGGAAGGGCAAAACTCAAAGTCGCCCATAAATCAATTGATTATCCACTCGGCATTCGAGCCTATGAAAACCAAACAAAATGTGTTTAATGTACTCTGAAGTACTCTGAAGCACTCTTATAATGCAAACCACCCGTAAATAGTAAAACATTGTCAAAAAGTTAACCAACATCTCTAAAAGTCAGTCTCATGAGTTGGGGATGACAAATTTAATGTGAAGTAAAAATAGTTTATATTGACTCTGACTCCCAATCAATGTGATGACGTAGTACTATTTGTATTTTTTCAAATTATGTTGTTTTAATTCCAACTACGAAGGTAAATAAAAAGGAAAAATGTATTTTTTTAAATTTGAATTAATTTATGTATTGTTTCCGAATGAAACAGCGGATAATTTTGTACAATCCTATTTGGTAATTGTTTACTTACCAACAATCACTATTTTTGTTACCAAAAAATATTACTACTTACGACCTTGTTTTTTTTGTTCTTATTTATTTGCCGAAGGCCACATACATACAGCACATATACTTATTCATACAGTAGGTAAACAGGAAAGACGTTGACTTTTTTACTTTTCTGTCTAGAAATAAATCTTTAAATAAATTCTATACTTATTATCTTACCTATACAATACATACGGATAGATAATTTGAATCACTATGCAGGTTTTAGGCTGCTACTTGCATCTCTACAAAGCCCACCCTCAATTTTATGACAGCGTATGCAACTTTGCGTTTTATAAAACATCGATCGAGTGAGCGAAGCAATATCGTGTTATATCGAACTGAGACCTCATGTAGTCTAAAATTTATTTCGTTGGTTCGCAAAAAGTGATTCTTCATTACTATCCATACAAATCCATTTCCACCTGGATAATAGAAAACTAGGTATTTTTCTGCTGCATACAAAAATTACTTTTTGTTTAGGTATGTTTATTCGAATATGATATTGGAACTGTATGGTTTAAGGTAGATAGGTTTGTAAACAATATTTACATACCAGCTATGAGGTAAATCTGCAAAGGGTTTCTAAAGCTGCCAGGGTGAAAAGGGTAAAAAAATATACGACAAAAATAAGAAATTACAAGAGCCTTAATTTTTTTCATACCTTCTAAAACTGTTAGACTTTTTCTTTTAGCATAAATTGGAAACTATACGTTTACCTAATATAGGGTTGATGCTTGTCCGACATTAGATATTAAACATCACAGTTATGAATATTTATTTATTTCATTAATTAGAACGTTCACACTCACACACAAACAATAACACTATATAATTGATCAATCAAATTAAACACTATGATAATATGAATATTGCAAGCATCCTCATATTCCTCATCTAATATGAGACTTTGAGATTGCGCTTCATCATGCAATTTGTTTATGCTTCAAAGTAGTTTTCAAATCTGCGAGAAACTCTCTTCAGGTACGTTCCTAAGTAAATTACATGTCTTTGCGTTTAGATTTTCTATAAATTGAGAACATTTCTGTTCTGTTCTGCTCTTTGTTGAAATTACTTAAAAAATAGTAGAGGCATGGTAGAAAGGTATGTATAATGAATCTCAAATATAAAGTTATCTTTTTGCTAAAAATTTTAATTAAAAAAAAAAACTTGGGTAGGTAGCTAAACGTTCTGTGGGTATCTCCTTTGATGGAGTTTTTTTGGCAAGAATATAATATTTTGTGTGAGAGTCCGGCAGGTTTTGGTAGGTCAAAGCTCGCTGCCTTGAAAATAAATGTATCCAATCCAATAATATTTAGGTAGGTACCTAACCCACAAAAAAATAATGTAGATAACTTGTTTTTACTTAAAGTTAACTACCGAGGTTTTTTACTTAGCTCCGACCCTGTTATTAATAAACTCGATCGATGTAAGCTTGTTATGAATAAAACAAGGGAGATGTCTAAGTAAGTACCTATACGAGTACCTACCTATAGTTTTGAGATTTAGACAAAGGGATCATAGGTTGATATGTAATGACTTTCAAACAACCTCAAACACGGGTGTTACTATTTATACTAAGTAGGTATTTACCAAAACTATAATTTATTTGACACTTAACTTTTGAGGAACAAACGTGAATAAATAACTACTAACTTACCTACTTGTTTCACACAACAACAGCTTGACAATCGTTTGCGCGTCTTGAAATAAAAAGAAGACCGATCAGGTGCGAATGGACTCGCCCACCGGGGCTTTCAACCCAAAACTGTATAGGTATTTGATTTTTTAACTTTACTTCTCCGCTTGCCTGTTTGTCTTATTTTTTATAAAAAATAAGGTCTACCTGATACTTAGATGTCTTTATCTTATACACCGGTAAGTAATTGCACCGGCACGGGCGGCGGCGGCGGGCGGCATTCTACAAACGCGAACAACCATTGCTCATACATAATCGCGTATTAAACGATTTAGACGTAGTTTGCAAGGTAATAAATTGCTAATTAGGTAATTCACTACTATAGGCAGAGGTAACCGCTGCATCGCGCAAGCCATTCAGCTCAATTTTAAGACTGATTTAACAGCACTATTTTGTTACGTTATCGTAAAAATAAGTGACCAACTATTTATTTTATTAAACGTTAATTCATACCTTTAGATGGAAAAGTCTAAATTGGTAAATCCAACTGCACTTGCACTCATATTTCAAAACTTTAGTTCAATGTACGAAGCTCACTTTTTTAAAACGACTTTACTTACCTGACTCTATAGTCAGGTTTTCAAAACATTGTTGTTTGTGATTTTATTTTGTTAGCGTTGTAATATCCGGGCTTTATTACCATGTGTGCCCTCAGCAATAGTATATTTATAACTGAGTGTCTACAGTTACACATGTAATTGAGGCTACAGTCTAGCGGCTGTATAAAATAAGCGTCGTAGCGCTGTATGTAGGTACCTATTATATACAGCGCTACGATGCTTATTTTGTAAAAAAATAATACAACTCTGAAAATAAATAATAACGTTTCAGCGACTCTGAATGATGATTTAGCAAAGAACAATCAATTAAGGCATTTAAGATAGAATTAGGTAAAAAAGTAAGTTCAATGGCTCACTCGGTGACGGACACCGACAGTTGAACGTGCCGTCCGAAGCATGGACATGCCCTTCGAAGCACAGTTGGTTCAATCTTTTGATTTGTTCATATAATAAATGGGTTGATGTACTAAGTAGGAGAAACATACCTAAGTACTTTACACATCATAAAATTAACTAGACTCTTTTTGTTCAAACTCTTTTTGTTGTTTGAGCTTGCAGCTTGAGCTTATAGCTTAAAATATCGTTATCGCCACGGCATATTTAATTTCATTATTCAAATAAAACAATAATCTTCTCTCGAATGACAGTTAAATTCTAAAAGTAAAAAGTGGACCATAGTTTAATTAGATTGATTTTGGCACGAATTAAAATATTATCTACTTGTTGGATATTTTATAAAAAAATACAAACTCTTTTTGCAACGCTGCTAATAGGATTCTATGAGCTATTCTAGGAGCCTATGTCCAGTATTGTCCAGGTAATGTGTTGGGGCCCCAAGGCCTAGCGTTATCTTAGCCATAGTATTTTTGATGAACTGAATTCCATACTCAAAGACCTGATTGACCAGCAATGAAGAAGAAGAAGTAAGGAAATTTTCAGAGTAGGGGTCATTTCAAAATTGCCAGTCTTCTGATTAAAAAAAAATTTCTTATGGATAATGTCACGTGTTTAGTTTAGCCTAATGTCAGTTGTTTATGTATTATTAATAATGGTTTCCTTTTGAAGGGATGCCAAAATTAATATTTATTTGTTATTTCTCATTGATATTCTTACTTTGGAAAAAGCTGTTTTGTTTTAATTTCTTAAAGTATGTTTTTACACCGAAAATAGAACTTAAGTGCTATAGTACAAAATAAGTTATTATGTATTTTTAAAACAATAAATAAATTAAAAAAAAAAAAAGTAGGTACTTACCTTTTTCATGGTTCCGAAACACTCCAGATAGCACTTATGTACACACTTTTACTTCCACAAAATGTGTCTTTGCTCACTTTGTTTACGTCGAGAGCTACTCGTTTTCTCGATTGCCGACCGCGTGCTTCCCGCGTCGCCTCATCTCACAGACTGTCTATCTAACTAGGGGTATGTTCACACAGCGGCCCGTTTTACAGGTGCGTATTATCAGAATACGTTTTTGCTCGGTGGTGGCTCATGAAGTTGTACGAACGAGTTCGCACACATTCCAGTATTCCAGATCCAGAATAAATTAAAATGTATTGAAAAACATTGATGAAACGGTCCTCTAATTCACTGTAAATCACCCACCCCTAACTAAGGAGTATTGGTCTATCTTATAAAAAGTTAGAGTAGACACTATTGGTCTATCTTATAAAAAGTTAGAGTAGACATTATGTCTTGTTTAACATACGTAATCAGGACATAATGTCTACTCTAACTTTTTATAAGATAGGGGGTATGTCTTTTTACCATACGTAGTCAAGGCATAATGTCCACTCTATCTTTTAGCTTCAAGACATAATGTCCAGCTTGAGGGCAGGTCACATACGACATGTGAAAAAAAACTAAAGTCATCACGTAGAAAGATGTAAAAAAAATTAAAAGTTGCAGTATGTTTTGTTTGTTGAATGTACCTGGGAGTGTATGGATTGAAGATATTATATTTTATTAAACAATAATAAAATAGAAAATGAATATCTTCAATCCTGCTTCAGCAGCTATATGTATATAGGTAGGTCGTTCATTTCCAAGTCTAAGTGAGATGGTCGGTCGGATACGAAATTATATGGTGTAAAACTCCGCCAGTAAAATACAAATCTATTTTGCAAAACTCAATTTTCTCCACCCTTCTTACATTTATTAAATAAAATAAAATGTAGCAACTTCTCTATTACTATTTCTAGCTAGGTATATTTTTGTGTTTTTAACAGTCATCCTATTAGGTTCATCGAGGAAAGACTTTGCCTAGTTATTTGAGAATTTCCATTTTACGGGCCATTTTGACAAATCGTAAAAAAATGAACTTGACTGATTTTTTCTACAACTGTTTGATCTACATGGCACATGGCTAATGAAATTCACGGTATTCCTATGCACTGACTTCACTAATTGAATAATTTGTCGATGGATGTACCTACTTCGTCTATTGAGCTAAGTCGAAAAACATCTACGAAAAAATTTATTGGATTAAAAAATATACATTAGTTTATAGAAACGAAACTTTATTAACAATATTTCACTATAGGTATATATATGTTAAATAATATTAGAACAATACATAACATATTATAGGTACATAGTTAATCATCTTTTGGTATAGTTACTAAGTGTTAAATGCCTCAAAGTCTACACTTTTGAAGGTTATAAGTACCCGGCGTATGTTCACTTCCGTAAATTTCAGGGGCGTCCACTAATAAAACGACTGTATCATTACCACTAAAAATCCGCCGTTACATTAATTTGTGCCACGTAGGTACTGCATTTTATATGAAAAAGCTGTTTTTATATTCACACTTTTATATACACTGTTGGTCATATAAGAAAAGTTGCACTACAAATTGCTGTGTACCCCCCCGAAGTTTTTTAGAATGGTCTTATTAGACCCTGTTTATCAATGTGCCCTTTCGATTTGTACGCTTATTTACAAAGGCAATGTACTCATACGTACCCTGGCCACTTACAAAAACCCTGGTGACCCCGAATCAAGAAAGCCAATTAAATTAACATCTAAAATATTTCAAAAGAGAGTCAATTAAACTTATTGAATGGTCTGTGAAAAACCTCAGCATAATTCAGTAAGTTAATCCATTTTCTTAGTTATTAAGAACTCTGAGTGTAGTTATTGCTCTTGACAATCCGATCATAGAGCTCGTTCACTTGAAAATAGGTAAGTTATATAAGATTTACTTAGTAGTTCTAAAGCTCACCTCTGAAAATACTTGGATTACCTATTAGTGAGATGTTTACTTAATAAATAAAGTCGTAAATAGGTACAGCTAAGTTTTCTTGACTGTAGGATTGGCCCAGTGGGCCACACTTGCCAATGACCCCATTTAAATGCGATTTTAGCGAACCCAGGAGCAGGGGGGGGGGCTGGATTCGCTAGTAAAAGTTTAGGGGTTCAAGCTCCCCTCCCCAAAGTTCCCGGGTTACCCATGGTTTGTAAAGCCAAAATCCTGGATCCGTCCCTCGACACCCTGTATAGTAGGTATATCAACATAAATCGTATATCCACGTGAACGCTCTATTTAGCCTAAGAAATAAACACCAATAGTCACATTTTTATCCTCACCCGCACGTGGATTTCTACTTGGAAAATAACTAATACACAAAAGTGTTTTAGGCCATAATTTTGTCCTAACTGCTTATGAATAAAAGAAAAAAGATACATTTTATTCATAGCAAGTTTGTTCGTTTTTAGGTGGTTACAACAGCTTCAGGTATACAAAAATACAGCAGCAGGACTGTACAAATCTATGTTACACAATACAATCCTCAAAAGGATCTTATAAACGTAGACTTTTGCATGATATTTTAAAGGTAAAGCAAGTAACATGTAGAAAACCATTAGATCTGACTTTCTTCATGATAAAATACTTAAGGATTCAGCGTAAACTTCTAAAAAATAAATTGTTACTTCAGCATTTGCTTTAATTTCATTGTAAATGCACTCGCAACCTCTAACTATAATCATTCATTTTAATGGAATTCAAGCCTAAGACTGTGTCCACTCAAATCTGAGACTTTGGGGCTTGGTTTTATTTGGTTTCATTCTCGAAAATCCAATCAATCATCCAAGAATCCCTTGAAGACAAAGTATTCTGAACTCGCCAGCTGGGGTGCACCGACCGTGATTGAAATTCATACAACAACTCTCAAATAAAATTTTCGAGAATGTAACTCAAATTCAGTGTTACCGACTGCCAGCTGCTGTCGCACATGACATACATTTATCACATAATAAGGACCTATCTAGTTTTGATACTTTATTGAGTTTTTGTTTGGTCTTCTGGTGGTGGTTCCTCAGAGTGGTCGAAGGTACCGTCACCGCAGCGGTTCGCTCTGTCTGTGATCATTGCTGGTGAGACTGCTTTCACTGGAACAAAGACCAATAATAAATCTTAAGGTTAGTAGGGTAGGGATCTCTTTTCAAAAACCAGACAGATTAAGGGGATTAATTAATATGTAATTTTAATACAAAATCTCTTTTTAGGATTTTTAGGGCTTTTTTGATAGGCATCAAAAAAATCCCAATGATATATTTCCTACAACAAATTCCTAAGAGAGGTAGGTCTACTTACTTACTTACTGATTTTGTACAAAATAGTCTAATCTACACAGTAGTATTTTATCAGTTTTTTTTTCTACAATATTTAAGTAGTCATTTCACGGTCTAGGAAAACTTCTCTGTACGCATGTACGAGACAGGTAGGAACTCTACAACCCAAAAAGTTTCTAACTACTGTAATTAATATCTCCAGAGTAGTGTAACCCTTATAATATAACCCATTTCGTCTCATGTAGAAGTTTTAGTAGAACTCTCATTTTACGACACGTTAGGGGAAATATCTACAAATGGCACCACTTTATAGTTAAATTCTTATATAATTTATATTTAATTATTTTAGGTTGAGAACTGAAGTTAGAGAAATAAATAATAAATAAATAAATAAAATAAATATTCACGGACACTTAACACAACGCCTTCTAGTCCCAAACTAAGCAAAGCTTGTACGATGGAAACTAGATGGTTGATAGAATACATACATACATTTTTATTTTAAATACATACTTATAATACATAGAAACACCCAGACACAGAGCCAACATCTATTTTTACAATACACAAATGTTTGTTCTCGGTGAGGATCGAACCCACGACTCACAGCACGGAAGGCAGAGCTACTACCGACTGAGCCATGACGCCTGTAAATGAAAAATAAATAATTAAATGAATATTAAATGAAAGTCATTCGACAATCTATTGAGAATAGAACACAGTCATGTAAATGGCAGTTCTAAATAATCACCATTTCCATCATTTTATGTACAGTATATGTTCTCTCTAGGCAGTCTAAGTTGTATGTCTTGCTTACCATACCATACCACAGACGACCATTATAATCATGACAAAATTTCGAATGTAACTTTTTATAATTAGGGGGTTCATCGGTGTGTTTTTGTACTGTTTGAAGGTTTAAAAAAATATTTGGTAGGTAAGGTAGGTACAAAAAGTCTTGCAGGTAAACAAAAAAGGTCACTCACAGTCATAAGCCCATCCAATCTTCGCGCAGACGTCGATAAAAGTAGTCGATATGTTCAATCGCCCCAACTCCGACGTCCTGTAGTCCCACGGGAACACGTGGTGGTAGTTATGCCATCCTTCCCCTAAAGCCGCTAAGCTCACGATGCTGTTTTCAACTGATTTTATAAACCTAAAAAGGATTAGATAAATGAAATAAAGTAAATTGGCACTTGTAAATCGTCTTTTGTAGGCTTCCTCATCTTAGCGCTCAGATGTTACAGGATAGGTATTGAAAACATTGTCTCGTAGACCCTAAATATGTACGAGTACAAACTTATGGTATGCGGCCACCGCGTCGTCGGAAGCGGCTGTGCGTATAGAACGAAAGGATTAGTGGTTTTGTACTATTGTGCTTTGAATGCGTGAATTGGATCGGCTATGGATTTTCTTTTCGGAAAAAATGTGCGCTATTATGCTAGTGCTCTCAAACGTGAAGAAAATATCATGATGAAACCGGCTTGGACTGCTCCGCACGTATCGACCTTGTCTTTCCTGTGGATAAGGCAGACTAGGCTGAGAGGAGGCTGGGCAAGCCTAATCCATCCTAAAACTATGTCCTCGGGACTGCAGCATCCCGTTCAATAGGGGTATTGGGCGAGACGTTATAAATCATCTACATTAGATGCAAAGGCCTGATTATTATTATTATAGTGTGAAAACACCCAACAGCCAAATAGTGTCCTTACGAAAATTACTGAAAGATGTTTTACAAACCTGTCATAGGGCTGATTTCCCCATAAATGCGCAAAGCTGTTGACACAGAAGGCTACGTTCAGCGTGATAGTAAACCGTAGAACGAAGCTTACAAGAAAGCTGTTGAATAGCGTATCTCCCAAGTACCAGGGGATGATGGTCGGAAGCACGATGTTGAGTATCGCGAACATTGGAATGAAAAGTCTGAAACAATAAGGGTGGTATTTAGATTTAGCTCATTTATTTTAGAGTTTTACGTATCACATACCTAGGAACAATAAAAATAAATAACAACAAATCTAGCGAAAAGTCTAGCGACAAGTCTGCCGACAAGTTTACCGACGAGTCCAGCGACAAGTCGGCCGACAAGTCTACCAACAGACCGCAACAAACATTCAGAGATTCAAATCTCTGAATTCTCAATCTTCAAATATTGAGAAGAAATGCTGAAAGTGTGCGGCATTTTCTTGTGCTTTCGGCAAAATCTGTCCGTTTATTTTTAATTTTTGTTAGAGTCTGTGTACCTACAGGTGGCGGTATCAGCTAGTGTGCAAGGGCCGACTGTTGTCACACTTCTAAAATAAGTCGCGTTGGCGGCATAGCATACAAAACAATCAATTGAATTTATTCCGCATCAAATATTCGGGGCACCTCTTGCAAACCTAAAAATCTTACAATATTCGCTATAATTTGTTGTTTTTAAAAACTATTACCCACAAATTACCCGCAGTATTTATCAAGGTTGTTTGTGTAGATTTTATGTCCATGGAGAATTTAAGATGGATTCAAGAATCAATATTTAACATATTATTAATTATTTTGTAATTGATGAATTTTAGGGAAGATGGATCCACTGCAGAGTGAAATGAACCGTTACCTGAGTGACTTTTAAGTGTAAGTTATTAAAGGATTTTATCAATTTTGCTCGATTCAATATTCTTAAAGGTTGGTGCCCGCGTTGAAAAAATTCAAGCGTGAAACTGAATATTATGTCTATCGTGTCAAGTATCCGTATTTTTATGATTAAATCATTTTTATTTACGACGTTATTGGCAAGACCTTCATTGGTCCACGGTTCAGGTGGATAATTTATTTGGTAGAGAACCATGACCCACTTTCCTACATTATTTTAATAGGCTCTCAAAATTAGGAAAATGGACACCCATCATTAGGATCGTCAGTATTTTTAATTTTGAAATAATAATATCTTACAATGTTATTACAGTATTGTAAAATAAGGAGAGTAAGCATCCCGAGAATATGGAGATTCCAGTTATATTTGCCATGTTTCAGGCTCAGACATGAAGTGCTGCTTTCCAGTCTTTGACCCGCTAAATACCTACAGCGCCAGCGTCAAGTCTAGCCAACTGACATGTACCTAAGGTTAGGTCACCTATTCTGTGTTTAGCATGCGGTTTGTGAGTAGACTTACTGTTTCTGTAACCTCACAACAGGATCAGCCATGAGGTCCAGTGAAGTCTTTCTGAGCGCGGCTCTCCTATCCTCGACCGCTGGATGCGGCGTCAGGACGAGCCAACCGACATGAGCGAACCAGAATCCACGTCGAATGTCGTGGGGGTCTGCCACAGTCTCCGTGTATTTGTGATGTACTCTGTGGTCTAAGGCCCATGTGTAGATGTCCCGCTATCAACAATAGAAGATTTAACTTTAATAATGAAATAATAATGACAGGCGTCATAGCTCAGTTGGTAGTAGCTCTGCTTTCCGTGCTGTGGGTCGTGGGTTCGATCTCCGCCCAGACCAAACATTAGTGTGTTGCAAACATAGATGTTTGTTCTGTGTCTGGGTGTTACTATGTATTATAAGTGCCTATAGGTATTTACAAAAAAAAATATCTAAGTATTCTATTCTATCAGCAATCTAGTTCCCATAGTACGACTTTGCTTAGTTTGGGACTAGAAAGCGTTGTGTTAAATGTCCATGAATATTTATTTATTTATAATAAATTGTTTAATCCTAATTATCTTATCTAGTTACGTAGGGCTCTATTAGCTAAGTAAAATGACAGTTTAGACCTGTCTACACTCACGTTTACGCTATTACTAATTCATTAGGTAAGTAGACCTGTGTAAGTAGGAGAGAGATGTGTTTTTGTTATCACAAGCATATAGAACAAAAGTAATTAAGCTTTAAAAATTTAGAAATGACGGCATCGGTTGATGCGGTTCTCAAGGGTCTTCCTATGACGTTCATAGCATTGAGAAACACTTTTTTCCGATTTTAGTTTTTATTTTGTTCAACTTGTAGCATAACGACTTGACTAGTCAATAAAGACCATAGGAAAGGAACGTCAATAACGTGGGATTATTCAATCGCTGAAATATAATTTCTGCACATTTTGATTAGTTTTCTATCCTCTAGCGATTGTGTTACACCTACATAATAATATTGTAGTTTCGGGAAAAGCTAAAAAACAACAGCGAGTAGGGGAAACCCGGGAAAAGTGATTCTAGATAAGCTCGACTTTCTCAGAAACAACACACCCAACAATAACACAGTCGATTTGTTGTCGGTTGGTGTCCGTGTTTGGCTCTAATTCGATAAGGATGATGCCATGACAGTCACCGATTTTCAGAAAATTAAAACAGCATTGTACTATGAAACACAAGGCTAAATAATTTAAGTAGGTCAACCAGAACCAATTGACTCTTATTTGCGATCGCTAGCCAACGTGACAACGCAGATTGATTCAAAATATTATTTCACACCTATTCATTCATGGATTCACCAAAGCCATGTTATTAATAAGTATGTTTTTAAATTTGTATTTACTGTACTTACTTACTTTGAATTTAGTTAGTGGTCACGTGATACGGGAACCTGTTCTCGTCGCCTGCATCGGATTCGTCGGTACTTACAATTTTGTATGCGCATAAATGTCGTTTCCGTGGACACTGTACAATAAAAATCAATAGGTACAGCAAAAATATACTGACGCTCCGTATACGCTCCGATACCGATGCAGTGGACGCGAAGCTTTAGCCCGCCTAATAAGAACGTCAAAACTAATAGGAATAGTCACGTGACTTTTCGTTCGGAAATGTCATTTCCATGGAGTTTCCATCGATTGGCTTTCTATTTCCCAGCAGCGATTTAAAAATGTCAACTTGGGACCGCGGGAGATTTTCGTTAAGAGGGCCGAAAGTACATGGTGATGAGATAATATCTAGGCCTTGAACAGTTAGTTCATGCGCTATTTTAAGATGGTGATTGCAAGTCTCTGTTTACAGATTGCGCTAAGTGCTAATTAACGAGTAATCACTTCTAACCTACGTCTGCGCCTACGTACACTATTAGATTCAGAAGGGTTAAGGGGTTCAAAAGCTCCGGGTATGTGCCAAAGTAGACCAGCTGCAGAATTTGTCAGAGAAAACCCTAAACAGCTCGGTCAAGTCCTCTTCCAAACCGAATCGCTAGATCCGTCACCTGCCTATACCTACGTAAGTGGAGTCAGACAGTCAAACATTATTACAATAGGCACCGACTGACTTTTGACCACCCATTAGTACATCTGAGTATGTAGGTATTATTAGCTGGTATTTGTCACTCTTTATACTTACTACCTACGATTCCCCTTATTGACGACGAACTAGCTATGTATTTGGGTAACTGTGTTATCAAAATAACACGCCTCGCAGGTGTGAATAATGTATAGGTACGTTTCCTACGTTGGAGTATCTAGAATTCAATTTCGGAAATGCCAACAAGGAAAAAGATAAAAATTGTATTATTCATTAAGTAGATAAAATTTATGTTCAATTCACTATTACTTATACCATTTATACCGACCACACTTATACCTACAAATTGGGAAGGTGGGGTGTGTTTTGTGAGTGGGTGAGTGTTTATTTAGGTAGGTAGGTACTTTGGTAATTTCGGCTAACTGAAAATATTTTTACAATATTAGAATTACAATATTTTCAACTTGAAAGATTAAAACTAGATCCTATTACCATCCCATAATTCAGTATTAAACTAAATTATTTGGGTAATGTTTTGTTAAAATTACTTATATGCAAAGTTTTGAACTCCATTACCATTACAATTCGCGATAAGGGTGCCGATCCGATCCGCGATATTTTTGTTCGAGTAACTGGACATGTATAATGTCCGGTGTCGTGCAGATGTCGTGCCAGTGTGCAAACGCTCAATATCAGTTAATCAGTTGACATTTCAACAACATTGGTTCTAGTTAACAGAGCCTTGCGTGCTCAACATCGGTTGAACCTTACCGTACCTACAAAATTAATGGTTTGCTCAATGCCCAACCTTCAATATACCTAGAACTAATAAAATAGTTATTAAGCTCACCTATTTAGATCACTGTACTAATTCATGTCAGTATTGTCAGTAGGTACCTAGGCTTTCTTTATTGACATTGAATTTGAATGGAAAACCTTTAATCTTAAAATTTTCAATTCCCAACACTACTATAATGGTATGGTTTCATCCTACCCTACCCCCAGGGGTATGGCCAGGAATATTGTGGGTCCGAAGTGCTTTAGGGAAGGCCGATTTAGTCTCAAGTCTCAACCCATACAAAATTGACCCAAATGAGAACAAAACGAACCACAATTATGACGTAAATATTGTAAAAAACTCTTTCTCCAATAATAGTCGATAATTTGATATAAGGCCTAAAAATTTAACAGGAAGGACCTGTTTGGGGTCGCTGGGGTTCACAATCTATCAGAAAAAAGCAATGTTGAACGAGAATGATTCTGACATTATTGCAAAAAGGTACCTGTCCCGTGACTGTGAAGAGGATCGCGAGGAGTACCCGCAGAGGAAGTCGCGCCTTGTACGCGCGGTGAGACCACAGCCGGTGCACGCCCGCTGTGATGCCGAACCCTGACGTGTAGATCGTCATAAGTACTGGAAAACAAATGAACGTGTTAGGAACGAGGTGAGGGAAAACACAGTGAGAAAACTAGCGGTTATCCTTTCATTCATGCTCTACATCACTTTCGGCTCACTCCAGTTTTCCCCTGCGTTAGTCCCCTACGTGGGGGATTTCTGGAACTTTTGTCCAATAATCCCCCTAGCGACCCCTGTTCATATTGCTCTTATGGTCGGCCCGATGATTGAACTAAGTCTGTTGCGGTAAACTTATGCCCAGCAAACACTGGGCATAAGTTTATGATGCCACATTTCATGTTTGGTTGGCCGTCTAACCTACTCTATGTTCTAAGTATCCCAAAGATTACCTTATATTTATTATTATAGAAGCCACTACCTACTAAAAATAACCGAACTCAGCTTGGAAACAGAGACACACTTCTAGAAGTTGCAAGAGACTGGTTAAAACGGTAGGCTGCACGCAGGGTATCTCTACCAGCTACAGCTACTCTACACGTAGAAACGTCAAGGTCGAACCCTGTACGGTTTCGGAGGTTCCACCTGTCTGTAGTCAATATATTATTACAACTGCTGTGTATGCCTGTACTTGGCACACATTTCATAGAATAAGATTATTTAAAAGTAATTTTTGTAATGTGCTCTATGTGCGGTGTTGGCGTTTCCCATTAAATAAATTAATAAAATAAATGTAACAAGTACATCTACGAAACGAGGAAAAATTTGAGCTATGCTACACAAATGAAGTCACTTTTGTAGTTCGATGAGGTTGACTGCTTGAATATGAATGCTTGAATCTTGAATCTACGAGTGAGTACAATATTTTTATTTTAATATTTTTAACAAGCTAATCTATTCTGGCTTCGCACGGGTTAAATCTTCTCCGGAAATAAAGGAAGTACTACGTATATCTATTTTACTGCCAAAAACCCGATCTCGATAGCCGAGACTTTGAAAGACTCTGTGGTAGAGCCATCGATATTTCTCTAGAAAAGTTATACGGGCTTCATCCCGGACCACCACGGTTTCGGAGCACCACGGTTTAAAAATACCTAACAAGAAGTTCCGCTGGACCACTATTTTGAACTTACCAAATAATACTGTGAAGAATTTAACTTGTAAAGTGAGAATCAGGTACACTGCGTATAGCGACACTGAATGTAAAAGTACTTGCACAATAAGGTCTGGCCATCGCCATTGTGCATTGAACTCCATAGCCTCATATTTGTTTATGTCGAAAATATCACTTTTTATATCACTGCCACCTTGAACTATCACTGTATTGTTGTTGTCACAGCACACTTCTTCGTCTTCAAACTTGTCAGCGTTAGTCAGCCTCTTTTTAACGTTTAGTTCTTGAACTTCCGAGTTTTTGATATTCTGCTCCGTAGGCGCCATGACTTGATGTAGGTTAGCTCTGAAATAAAAAAAACGTGTTAGGTAAGAGCTAATAATAACACAGATAGTCAGATTTGGAGTCTGATATGATTGAATGCTGTTTCAAGAATGTGACTAATGGCAAGGCTCTCTTGAATCATCATAACAAACACACACACACACACACCTAGGTAGAATAGGTATGGGTACCTACTAAGTTGTAAAAAAAACACATTAATATGTTACTAAACTGTTTTTATGATGAGTTCGGTAATTTTATTTTATTGTTTTATAAAATCCACAGCCCTAATTTCATATCAAAAAGTATTTTTATTAAAAGAAAGAAATTTTTTTTGTAGGTACATTACATTTAATTTTAACTTTGCCTCGTATTTTGATAGAGAATAGGTGCTATAGTATTTATGAACTGTGCGGCGGGTAAGTTTATAATGGCCGAAATAAAAGGGCTTAGTTAGGTAGGTAAGGTACCTGCCTATTCTTCACGGTGGATCGGCCCCATAGTATAACCACAGATCATGTAATACTGCACCGCTAATTTCTAAGGTCGCAACTGGTAGAAGTATAAGCTTATCAACGGTTGAATGACTTCAAAAAGGCTGATTTTAATTTTGTCGTGGTTCTGCTCTTCTGTCGTACAAACTACTTTGTGCGCGTATATGGACTGTAGGTACCTACCTACGCTTTGGCAGAAATAATAACAATTCCTTACAAAATGAATAAAATATCAGCCAGCGACTGTTTTTAACTGCAAGAAAGATGAAGTGGGGTTTTTATGTGTGTTTTATATAAATTGTTTATTGGTTTATATCTATCATCGGCTAGCTGTTACCCGCGACTTCGTACGTCGTACGCGTGCGAAACTTTCCACCAAAATATGTCACCAGCATACGATGAACCTCGTAGCAAATGGCTGTTTTTAATTTAGCTAGTTCAAGCTGTATGTACGAATCCGCGTCTTTGATTTCATAGAAATGTCGTTTGTTTCAATCCGGAAAAAGGGCTTCTGTATGGTATAAGTTTCATTGAAATTGGTCCAGTAGTTAAGGCGTGATCCGCGAACAAAAAAACAGACAAACTCGATATTCCAAATCAGAATCGTTTATTTAGTAGATCTGCACATTTAGTTTATATTATCCATATTATGTTTAATTTTAGTTTTTGGCTTTTTTACAGTGTTTTATTAGTAACTAGGTACCTATTGTCTATTAATATATTGTCTAACTAAGTAGTAGGTCCATCTGACTCACACACTATCTCGAATAAGTATACTTTTGTTTTGGTATTTCGTGATATCGTGATAGATAGGTGACTAAGTAGGCAAGAGCAAATAGTAGACCACACGTGTTCAAGTACCTATTAGATACAAGAGATAGTTACCACAATAACGAGTTATTTTTTATCTATTGGTTTATTGATAACATCGACTCCATTTCCTGTTGAAACTGGAAATACAACGGATTTTCCTCGATTTTCCTTATTTTTTAAGCTGTTTAGGTGGGAAAAGGCCTGGTATATACGGTTTCTACTACGTTTCTACGGTTTCGATAGGTTAATAGGGTGTAATATGAGCACTTCCGAAAATATCAGGGGTTATTAATAAGTTCCTAATTTTTTTTTTAAAAAAAGGTAATAAGTTAGGTATTATTATAACAAAAATGTAAAAGTCTCATCCAAGTAAAGGTTTTTTCACGATCAATCTGTTGGTTAGAAAAAGTTGTTGCCTACTATTATTGATGAGCACCTCAGTTTTTGGGGGTGTTGGTTTTAGACCCGTTATTTAATACCCAGGTAGGTAAGTACATATAGGTACCTAGGAATCTTTAATGAAACAGTACCTAGGGTAGATTACCTAAGACCCACTTAATACAATTAAAATAGGTACGTAATCAAGACTTCTTCCGTGCTCTTCCACAAGACGGAATTATTAGCCATGGTAAAGCTCAACCACGTTTGAAATATTTGAAGTTCTCTAGTTTTTCTAAAACAACTTTCACATCGATACCCATTGGATAACCCTGGTCGGTCAGTGACCCGTAATATTCCTACTCGTAGTGTGGTCAGGGATGGAGTTAGGAAAATAACACTGCAGGTAGGTACAAGTTGGGTAAACTTACTGTTTACAAGTGGGTTTTGTAAAAACACCTGTTTTAAGTCAATTTAATTGAATAAGTAGTATAATATATTTCATTGAAAAAAATTAATCTAAATGTTTACTTTTTTTGTAGGTACCTAGGTGCTACAAAAAACGTAAAAGTAAGTATTTTATAAAACAAATGCATCTGGCCTTTCAATTATGTAGTAGGTACGAGTAAAATATCTACTAACCATAGTTTTTGTAGTCAAGTGGAGCCATAAAATTATCCCGCATGTGCCCTAAATATAATGCCTGAGTACAACTCTGCGCTACTATAGAAAGACCTCTTACGAAATGTTTATCTGGTACAGTGCGATGACCTCACTCATGGCGTCACTCATGAAGTCAGTTAGTTGGTCTTCGTTCCCCTTGTCATTCCTTTTTAAAACCATTTTATTTTAGATACAGTTCTAAGCTTGTACTAGTACCTAGTAGGTATCTACTAATAACTAACAATGTAAGGTAAAAACATTTTAGAAGTCAATTTTAATCTACTTATGGTAATAGTAGTTTGGGTGACAGAACTATAGGTACCTAATTTGGTAGGTATCTTAGAGCTGATCTGATAGTGGAGCCAGGAGGTGGATAGTGGAACGAATGGAACTCTTCAGTGGCTACTAGTATACCTCTGGCGTTTGGTCTCATGTTTGGTTTTGACGAGTTAAATAAGTAGGTTCAACCGAATAAAATACAACCGAATTGAGACCCGAGGAGGTTCTTAACTTTTTTAAGTCGGTTTATAACCAGTGTAGGTAAAACATAACATCAGATAAAACCTCTTCCTGTTTGAAGTCAGCTTTCAAGTAGTTGTAATTCATCCCACATAGGTACTCTCATTCTCAACTGGATGACAATACACACGTTCAAAACCGGTTAAGTAGGTGTTCTTCTTTGAAGCTCAAACCGGGGCACTAGGTAGGTACTTGACGTGGGCAGGGTGACTCTTATGCAACAGCCTTTGTCTATTGAAATTAACTTTGATATTAGAAGTCAAACAAAAAATATATTATAGACATTGAATTAATATTACTAGCGTATGGAACAGACGCCGCGAACAACAAGTTTGCGCCATGAGTTGTTGCCGACCGGCAACAACTCATTTAGTCGCTCGCCAACAACCATCGTGACCGCATGCGAATAAAAAGTAATTCAAAATGCCGTCTTGCGTTTTAAAAACGTGTAAAAACCAATCGACTTTGAAAAAAAAAAGATAGTGGCGTAACTTATAATCAGTAAGTAAACAGAATATCAACTAGAACTAACCAAAATTAATTTTTGTAGATTATTTTCTATTGTACGGACATTTTGTTTGAAAATCATAGATTATGAAAAGTGCATCGTACAGATGGGATGTTTCGGATAAGTACCTACTAAGGGTTGGTGACTAAGGTTTTACTAATTATTTTTAACTCATATTACTCGGCCTATGCCGTCTGTCTGATCAGTAATATGTAGTAGGTACTGTAGCTATCTTTTGAAATCGTCATTATAAAGCTTTACTATACCTATATTTCTTTAATGCTATGGCAGAGTGAGATAAGGTGTGGGGTCTAGTTAGTGCAAATAGGTACCTATGTAGGTATGTACCTACTTTTTGTATAAAATACCAATTTATTTTAAAACCAATGATTTTAAACGCTTAAAAATTCATCTAATTTACTGTACATTTTTTCACGTTTTGAAATATAATATTCATAGGTACTGCATTACAATTCAGTTTTGTTTGTACAAAAGCTGTCTGAAGTGTCCCTTCTGCGGTGAAAAAATCTATGAGAGCGACATGTTGTTACACTATGTTGAACGAAACGCGTAAGCGCCCCGAAATTCACGGCGCTTACGACGTTTTGGTCGCGAGAAAACTATACTCTATTAGCGATCTAGCGCTGCATGTTTTGATAGTATGGTTAGACGACATCTAATCTTTTAGCGCTGCAGCAAATACTTGTCTTTGGGCGGGGCGCGCTTGCCTCAAGTTGCGACACGTTTTTGGTTTGGTATAGCTTCTCTATACGCTAGTAATACTTCCTCAATGATTATAGACATTTCCCTATTACAAGGATTGAAGCGACTCTTCGCGTCTGGGTCTTTCTCTCTTATAATAAGGTTTTTTCTTCCAAAATTGTTTTTTTGGTAGGTATTGTCACACGAACGTGCATCGAGATTCCATAATACAAGTAAAGTAGGTAAGTTATACGTTAGGTACCTACCTACCTATTTAATAGTTATGTCTGTTTATGTGTCCATTCCATTGTGAGGCCCAAATCACGATACGGAAGCCTCACATTATGTTTTTTGGCACTTGCTCTTTGAAGTAGGTAGGTACTTACCTAATGCGTTAATAAAAGCAGAATATTAACCAAGTTGTGTTGCCTGCCAGCTATAATATAAATAAATTCATAATCAAACATACCTAGGTAGGTAGGTACCTAAATAAAAGTACCAAACATCTATGTACTTCATGCGGGGGGCCTAGCCGTTTCGTGGTAAGTACCATCATTTACATAGTACATTACATAGGTAGGGTGCTCACAGGTAGTCAATCACGAGGTTGGTACTTGTGAGTTATTCTCTTATTGCATCAAATGTCAATCTTCGCGAAGTGGAGTGGAACAAGCGCTGATAACATTGCGCCAATGTCACGGTTTTGTACTGTTGCGGTGACCGTCACAATGAGGCCGTAATAGACTGGTAATACTTATTATTATTCATCCCATTTTCATCCGAGGTCAGGATCAGGAGGAAGAGAAAGAGACCATTGTAATTGAAAATTAGGATAAAGGGCGAAAAACTACCATTGTAACTTTATTAATCGCCCTTCAGTGCCACTCTGTTAGATTTGAAAAAATAGTTCGCTAACTTCAACACTCTTCAGTTAGCATCAAACTACATCAGAAGACAAGACGTCGCGTCGTGAGTTAGGGAGAGAAAATAATTTTTTTTTGAAAAGCAAGTTTTTGTAACAGTTTTTTCGTTACAATATGCTTTTTCTTTGAGGAGTGGTAGATTAGCATGGTATGGACACGTAATGAGGAGGGATGAAAGTCATATAACGAAGAGAGTTATGAATATGAGTGTGGCTGGGTATGCAAGGAGAGGAAGACCGAAGAAGAAGTGGTTTGATTGTGTGAAAGAGGATATGAATGTGAGAGGAGTAGATTCAGAGTTGACGAATGATAGGAGTGAGTGGAAGAAGAAAACATGTTGTGCCGACCCCACTTAGCGTGGGATAAGGGCAGGGAAATGATGATGATGCTTTTTCTTAAAAGCTATTTCAGTTATAACTAAAGCAAAACGGTTTACAAGTTACAAACAAAAACCGCTTATGAAGAAAAAAATAACGAAAACCCTCTTTTGACAGCATGCTTTTTAAAAGAATATTTATTTCCATGTCACTACGGACACGACAACGACGTCTTGTCGTCAGGTGTCCGCTAACGCTTAGGTAGGTACTTTACCGTTCAACTTATTTTCAGAACTCTAGTTCAGCTGTTTCAAAACAATGAGGTAGGTTTAGTACCTATACTGCATGGCATGAAGAAACCGGTTATTAAATTCTTCTTCGTTAAATAACAAAACGATAATACATCGTAAAAGTGATTTTATAACCCTCTGTATATATTTAATCTGATTATGGTTTTCACTTGCGTAAACATTCCTGAAACAGAAAAATAACCCTACAGGGTGGGCCGTGGGCCCCTATGTACGGCAATATACACGGGTAGAGAGAGATATAGACGATTATTACTAATCGATTAAAATGTCAAATTGAAACAAACAAAATTATAGTGGTTGTTTGTTACAATTAGACTACCTATGTGAGCTGATCAAGAAACGCTTTTGTTCGCTATTTTGTATTGTACTTATTCTCCAAAAGATTTTTGACGAAGATTCAGTCGGCTCGTCGAACAACATTTGTCAGTTTCGTCAAACAAAATCAACCACTTAATTTTACCTAATGTAAGTAAATCAATGACTAAAGCCACGCAGACAAGACTCATTGATGATAAACACTAATTCGACTTTGACTTGGGCCCAGCCTGTACCTATGTAAAAGTTAAATATAATAGTTTACCCACTTACACGATTTTATCTAATCTTGCTTATGCTTACTCAGAATGACTGGTTTCCTTGATAAGCAGCTGAACTTGTTGAGTATCTATTAATTAGTGTATTATGACCAGTATCGCACTACTAAATACAAGGAAGGTTTTGAAATATTATCAAAAGGCAGGTTCATGACTAACGTTGTGGGTAACTGTTTCATTCATACACGGGAAAAAACACGAGTAAACCTAATACACGTGTTTTCCACGTCTTAGATTGAAACAGTAACTCGGCCTGAGTTTATGCTGTATGCCAATATAGAAATTTTTACTCAAGTAGGGATAGTTTTGAGTAGGGATTTTCATACAAAAATCTATGCTTGTGTCCTTAGTTATTCATTTTACTAATTATAAATTTCTAAAGTATTTCCTTACAAAATAAATGCGACCATTCTTTACAAAGTTTATAGGGTCACGGGCAGGTGTTTTTTTTTGACAAATCTGTTAAAAAAGCAAACTGTGTCTTCGTCAGAAATTCATCTGCTGCCCATGTATATAGCATGTCGCGTCGGTTTCAAAACGCCCAATAGGTAAAATAATACAGGAATCTAATGTGAGAGAAAATTCAAGTAACGATATCCTTTTTATCAGCAAGCACGTGTCACCGATATTATAATTAGTAAATTGTATGATATTTGATATAGTATAGATATAATGTGTACCATACAAACTGCACGTGATATTGCGACTATTTATTTGTAAATAAGTACTTTGACCTTCCTATAAGTTATAATATAATACATTGCCTGTTCCTGAATCCTGACCCCATTGCATTGCTACAACAACAAATTGATTATTTTCTACGAACCAATATTCCTAATTGGTAAATATTCCGTGCAATCACCGGATACGATACGACTCTACATCACGATTATGATAAACTATCAAAACATATAATATCAAAATAATATATAATTTCAAAATATATAGGTAAGTATGTATGTAGGACGTAGGTACATAATGGTTCAAACGGAATAACGTTGACAAAGTATATATTATAAGCTTGAAAAGTAGGTACAACATTTTGAATTGCATAACTAATGGAATACCAATTAGTTATTAATGCCTTAGATGTAAGGCATTAATAACTAATTGGCTCTAACAAAATGTATAGATTTTTGTTTATTTTACGCATTAAGTATGATATTTTTCAAACATTATACATTTTAATCTTTTATATTTCAAGGATGAGTATAAACTTTGGTTTAAAGGTAAGTGCCTGAATGTATATCAAATACAAATTTATATTTTGATATATACCGTACTGTTACCTACTTGGTGACATCATTCACAGATTGTGTCATAAAATGAAGCTGTTTATGACTCGAGAGCCAAGGCCGGTGTGTGTTCAGTCAGTGTTGCTAGACGACTCTACCTAATTATTCCAGCTTCGGGCCATTCTTCGGGTCAAGTGATTGAATGAAGAATAAATAACTTGTTACGAGGAATCCGTATGAAAGTAACAGTAGTTTTCGTAAAAATAAAGCAGCTGTCACGTCAGCTGACCTCAAGATATCTATCAATCATCATCATCAATCATCATCAATCATCAATATATATAAAACTCTTTTGAAGCTGACAGAGAATCAACGCACAGCCTAAACTATAAGTCCTAGAGGTATGAAATTTTGAGGGTAGTATCCTTATATAGTGTAGGGGTGCACTAAGAAAGGAATTTTGAAACGTCACACTCTAAAGGGTAGAAAGCGAGCAACGCCGCGGGCGACGGCTACCTAGTAGGTAACATACGAGTAGGTATTTTTTTTAAATAATTCCAAGAATGTTATCGACGTAGGGTGCTAGGACCGGTGTCAAAGTGGGTAATCTCATGGTAACTTCACTCAAGTCAAGGGGTCCGAATCCCGAATCTTACCGGTGTTACCGGTTTTTAACTTTAACATTGTCATAGAAATCATTGTATCTACAAGTAAACTAACAGACAAACAAAGAAGGGAGACTCCAAACTCCAAACGCAAAGTTACAACATCCCTCGCTTTCGGTAGGGATCGAAAAACCGCTTTTTTAGGCAAGTCCCGAAAATTCCGGGAATCCCGGTACTTGGATTCAATGGTGCCGACTGGCACTGCACTGGCGTGACAAGGTAACTCTAGATAACAATACCCCAAAAAAAATAGTAGATAGGTAGCACATTTTGTATTCGTTGTGAATAAACTTGCAGGTAAGTAATGAATAAAACGAATAGTTCATATATAAAGCTATCATTAGCCATCTATCATCCAATTGTGGACTTTTGTCGTCTGATGGAATTTATAAATGTTTAAAAATGACCGAATTGATAACAAACATCAACTGAATTCAGAACCTACTCCTTTTTTGAAGTTGGTTAAAAAAATATAGCTCACAGCTTACTTAGTATTTACTTAGCAGATACTTAGTATTCTAATCTTTAGGTGAAGATTGCTATCTTAGTAAAATTAGCTTGGTACTATCTTTGTTGTTTCTAGAGATTCCATTACTGTTCTACTCCGCTAACGATGTTTTATTTCGTTGCAGTCATTTGTTTATTTTTGTGATCACAACAAACATACGTATTCCAGTATACCTAACCTACCCAGTACCCATTGCACCAATACATTGGCGATGAAAACACGTTTCGCTAATGTATGGGTAGGTTAGGTTAGGTTATAATATTTTTTTATTCTTTATTATGTAATGTTCATTCAAAAATACTAATAACAGACTCTAGTTACTTTAAAATATCAAAATACAAAATTGGTCTTTTGGTCTATTAATACATTCTTACGTGTCGGGGAAAATACCAAAACACCGGAAGAACGGAATACATGCATTACTGTTTTAGTTTTGGAAAGGTGGCACGTTTCCTAATAGTAGGTGATAGCTTCAAACCAACCAACCGGCATTTATTACGTCACCACAGTTACGATTCACCATAATTATGTTATGTATAAGAGCCGTAAGAGGTACTCATGATGTTAAGCCTTGTAATAAGGCTACATGCGCACTGCACAGCCACACAAGCAACCAGTGGCAACCAGTGGACACCGCAGTTTTGTTAGGTACGATCTAATTCTCCACTTGAAAAATATGCAATGCTATTATTACTTATATACAAACTATGCTTTACCTACACATAGCGGCGACCGCATACTGGACCAAAATAGATTTTTTTGATCTCTTACTATGATTTATGGCAGTTAAAACTAAATTAGTACCACATTATTATCAAGCGCTATAAAATTGCGCTGATCGCTGCAACCAAGGTCGCTAGATGCGTTCATGCTCTAGCTACTACGCAGAGAACTTGTCAGTGAGCTACTACTACTCGCTACTTCCTCTATTAAACTTTTTGGAGCAAAAAATAACAGGTAAGTACTACTGAAGTGTCTGTGCGTGCAACACTGGCTGACTTAGTGGACAAAGGGTGGTGGAAAAGAACCACAATAAAAGAGTCTACAAGGTGGCGACGAGGAGAAAGTGACTTATTTAACTCGAAATAAATTGAAAAAGAAGGAAGGCAGAAGGTATTTGTAAAAATATTTAGATTTTCGTTTGAAAAAATTAAGAGAAACTCTCATTTATTGTAAAAATTACATATTGACAGATTCTTAGAGCATTATGTTCTTAATAGGTATGGCCTTCTTCTTCTTCTCTTCAATAATGGCCTGTGTCCGTCATTTCGACAGACAATTTTGCCAATGTCAAGTGATATATTTAAGTCAATAAGTATTTTATAGACACGAGTTTTGACATTTTTTGAAACGACACATAGCACTTTTATTTTAATAGTTTTTCTTGTGTTATTGTGAGTATTGTTGTTTAATTTTGGTGGAATTTTAACCAATAATACTTAGGTCGTAACATAAAGTGTGAGCCATTGGAATAAATGTGTGTAAAGTGGTTTTTCTGAATGTGAAAATTCGTGTTAGGTTTTGAAGAGAAAATCCACCATTTTCTTTTCAAAACAAACGACAGCCGACTTGACAAATGACTTGACTTGACTTATTTATTACAATTTTAACACTTGACATTGGCAAAATTGTCTGTCGAAATGACGGACACAGGCCATTATTGAAGAGAAGAAGAAGTATTTTATATTTAAGTCAAGTCAAGTCATTCGTCAAGTCGGCTGTCGATTCTTAATACAACGAGGTAGTTTTATAATATAAGGTGATACCCGTACCCGTTACACTAAGTGTAGTAAGTTGTGCTTTAATGACAATAATTGAATAAGCCATTAGATAAGGTTAGGCAGGACAGAAAGAATGTAGCAAATTCACTATGTTAGTAGTTATTTGGTGTAGCTTAGTCACTAGACCATACTTAAGCAAGTAAATACCTAGAATACCTACCCATGAAGTCTGACGATGGTGTCGATATCGTCAATCGTGTAGGTTTCGGTATAAGTGTGCAAACACCCAATAAGTATAATGTATTTTGTGTAGGTATATTTTAAGTGTCAGTTCTTGGTATTCCTTTTTGATAATACCTTACTAATTACGACATAATTATTCACTATCTAGAGACTATTAAGTGTTATGTCTACTTGAGTGATTTTACGTAATATTGTAACGTAAATATTTACACAAACTGTTAGTACCGCCGTCGTAAAATTTTTAAGAATAAGAATTATTTATTATAGAACTTTGTACAAGGGATTTTATCGTAGGAATAGTTTCGACAGTCTATGTAGAGCATAAGTGTAGGTATTTTATTAATAAGTCATCTTTTTAGCAAGTCTATTTAGTTGTTTTAGATATGTTGGTAAGTAAATTCCTTATATCAATAATGTAGAGTATTGTAGAGTCATAATAGGTATATCATAATTAAAAGTATTGTCGACCACCGACCGACTGCGTTTATTTTAACCAGGCAACAGGTGTTTCTTAAAAACCTGTGGAATACCTAATACCACGTTCACACTATGCCATTGCCGCTGCCGGCATGAATGCCGCGATTAATTCCGGAATGATTGCCACAGCAACATCGCCTTGATTCCTACACCGCGTTCACACATGCCCATGCCGCTGCCCGAATTATTGCCGCGATTAATTCCGGAATTATTGCCACAGCAACATCGCCAAGTTGATGCCCTAGCTTTTGGTGAGAATAAAGGCGATGTTGCTGTGGCAATAATTCCGGAATTCATGCCGGGCATAGTGTGCACGCGCTAAAAGATTATAGAAAATAAATGCCGGCGCAGCGCGCAGGCGCGACGGTCACCCTCGAGTTTTTGTGAACTATGACAGTTACACAAAATACACAGTAGGTACCTACACTAATGCGTTACCGATTCGAGTTCTGTCATTATTGTCATCATCTCTTTTTGTGTTATAGTGAGTATTGTTGTTTAATTTTGGTGGAATTTTAATCAATAATACTTGTAGTCGTTGCATAAAGTCTGAGCCATTGGAATAAAAGTATTTATGGTGATCCTTAAACAATCCATAACAAGTCCTGGAAATTATAGATTTTGTTTTCAAGTTTTGAAGGGAAAATTCCACCATTTTCCCATCAAAACAAACGACAGCCGACTTGACGAATGATTTGACTTGACTCATAATATTTCGAATATTTCACTTGACCCTGGCAAAATTGTTTGTCGAAATGACGGACAGAGGCCATATATAAGAGAAGAAGAACATGCGTTACCTGCTTGTAAACATATATCTGTCAAGTTTTTATAGGCATCGGATATCCGGATGCATCCACTCTTCAGATTTGTTTACTCACAACGAATCATCAACATAGAAGCTTGCGTCCTTGACATACTCGTACCTATAAGCCTGAGAAAACACGTTGCTGTTTCCCGCCGAAATTACTTTTCATAAAAGCATTTGACAATGGAAGCACTTCTTTTTATCTAAAAAGTTTTTATTCAGAACACTCAAGGTTTTTTAAATTAAAAAAATTGGAATGGTTTTTTTGCGCGATGCCGACAGTGAGATATCGTGGTATACCACCACGCGCGACGCTCTATGGTGGACTGGTGGCTGACTGACTTGACTATGATGGGGTCGGGGCCGTGCCGACCAAACACTACTCTCATATTAAAATAAATGCAGCCAAGTGTGAGTCGGACTCGCTTTATGGGTTTCTGCTCGTACGTAATGTCAGTGTTCAGAGCCCGTAGGTACTCTGAGTTTTGTTGTGTTGATTTGCGAGAATCGAGAAACTCGCAGTTTTTGTATGGAGAAAATAGTTTGCAAATCAGGGTTTTCATACAAAATATCTATAGCAAATCACTATCAACAAAACAACATTCGCAGGGATCTAGACAGGAAAGGTAGAGTTGATTCAATTCAGTTTTGTCACGAAAGAGTAGCTGATCGCAATTTATGCTTCACCTAACGTCATAATAGCTTAGCACGATACTTCACAGTCAGACATAGTAAGTACACAGACTATAAAAACTTACCTTAAATAACCACAATGTTTAAATAAATAGTGTATAGTAGCGTGTGTGTGTCACTTAGGTACCTATTATCACAGATCATATCAGATATTTTAATAAATAGCAAAAATAAATCAAATCCTTAGGTAGCGGAACCCTAAAAACACTAGCACCACGTCTGCTCAGAGAGTGCGGTGCGATAAGTGTCGAGATATGTCTCGGGATAGTAGGTAAATAAATAAATGTTTTGATTGTAATAAATAGTAATAAGATATAATTATTAAATATGCACTATATTTAATAATAATACTGCTACGCCGATCTTACCAGAAGGCACCTTATAGATAAATAATAATTAAAACCACTTTTGGTAGCACAATTTTGAAGACCGTTTATTTTTAGGAAGACTCAGCTTTTACAATGAATTTGGTAGGTGCAATGCCTCGTGCTAGCTGTGTTCTCTGTGTGGATCAGGGTTCTCCAACCCTGTGTTGCCCGCTCACACTTTTTGTCGTTCAGAAATTATATTTCGTTAATTAATAACTAATATTGTATTAACTAGTTAGTAAACGCACAAAGTATACGAACCAACCAAAGCACTCATTGAGCTATTGCTTTTAAGAATCTCTGAAGGGTTAAAGAAACAAACCCTTCTATAACCCTTCAGAGATTCTGATTAATCTTGGTCTACACCAAGCCCGGACTCGCATTTCGAGCTTCTCAAAGAATCCGCTCAGTTCATACAAATCGGCACCCACTGGTGTGCTGGGCGTCAGACGTTTCACACCCACACTATACGCCCTCAGAACACAAGAACAAATAAATATAACGGGGGGCTTGAGCCCCCTAGCTCCCCTGGATCTCCCAGTGGTCCGAGATATACCTTATCTCGCGATGTATCTCAGGACATCGCCACTTGTGCATAGCGACGGTGCGTCACCATGGCGGCTCGGTGTCGGGGCGCGGCCCACGCGATGACGTTACAAACATCTCTCTTTACAATAAAAATAATAAGATTTTTCTGAAAAATCTTCTCTGATCTGCCGTGTCCTACTTTTCATACTAGGTTATAAGTATCTATGTAGCCTATAGGTACCAAAGATCTCTGATCGCTTCGATAGCTCTATGGCTTTATTGACACTCAAAATAAAATTTATTCCTGATGCAAGCTTCATACATATCTTGTACATAACTTTAGCAATTTCAGTCTGTACGAGTATTAGTAATGTTATCAGTCTGTTTAGTGTTTATGTTTTTTGTGTACAAAAAAGAATTTAAGAAGCTTTAGATACTTACATACTGTAGAAGTCAATATAGGATTGAAAAACATTGATTCCGACGGTAAAATAAGCCGCTAAGTCGTGTACCTTTACTATGAAACACTAGAAACATAAAAAAAAAATTAGTGAGATGCTAATACCTATATTTCCAGTGAAAATAATTGACACATTCATTAGAAAGTACTCTATCATGAGAAGTAAATGCCGTGGTTCAATAAGTACCAATTTAAAATAGTATTCATGGTATCCTAAACCAACTTCATAAAGTTCGTTTTACATTGAAAATGTAGAGCCTTGGTTTATAAAATAGCATTTGTGTAGCATTACTTGCTATGAGACTACTAGCACTTATGAATCTGAAGCCTTCTTCAACCACAGACCAAATTCATAATCCTTGTCAGTTCATCCAGGATCCTTTGCTTCTTCAGTGATTGTCACTGAAATTACTCTACCTAGACGATATCGGCGGAAAGCGAATCTCATACATTTAGCAGCTACTTTTTTGGAAAAAATGTGAACAGGTGTGTTCTATTCTAGGCTTTACTCCTTCATCTTCGGCTTCATCGTCACCGTCTATATTAGTTACTCTACAATTAGCTGAGATGGTAGAGTAACTAATGTAGTCCATATTTTAATCCATTGCGCGTTTATCAGAGCCAATCAGAGCCGTTAAAATTCACTTAGCAACATAATCAAAATTCCATATGAAAATTCCAATAGCATTTAGTCGAGTGCAGTTGTGAAATGTGCATTTTGTCGAATTTTATGATAATATCGAGCCTGTGACGAATCAATAAAATTGCAAACCAATCTAACTGATTGCATTACTTATCTACTAGTGGCGTCATAAGCAGTATTAGCTATAGATGGCTATAGGTATACGTAATGATGAACACTTTCAAACACGAAACAAATACATAATATTATAAAACACGAAACGTTGAATTTTGACGTGTCGCTTTATAATAGCAATGCAGTAAAATAATTGCTCTATTTCTAATGTTAGGCAGATTAGATTCCTAGATTAAATAGGCTAGAACTAAGCGTTGGCTAAAATAAATAAATACCAAATCTGGAAGTTCGTTTCGTTATTCCGACGATACTACTTATTTATTCCTGGCAAACAATGCAAGGACTTTGACGATGTTGTGGTCTAAAATAAACACTAGCCATAATCTTTGGTTGGTAAAGATACTTATCTTTAAGAATGACCGTCTGAAAAACTTCGCCTTCCTCTATATTAGGTTGTTTGTAAGGATATTTATTACATCCCATAAAAAGAATCTTTGTTACAATGTACAATATGTACATGTATCCCAGTCGAATTAGGATTTGACCTGAAGAAAATTGCTCGGTACTTATCATTCTTTCCGGTTTGCCCCTTTTTTGAGCTAAATCGACTAGGCTAATGGTGCAATAACAATTATTTTATGCATTATAGTAAAAACTATCCATATAATCGAGTAGGTGTATGTGCCTCGAGACGCTCTCCGTCAAGTTCGGATTTTCGCATTATGTACTTACCTAAAAATAATTAAATGGTTTTATCATGCAGTGAATTATAATGAAATTTTAATTAAATCGGTATTCTGTTAACCAAGTTACTTTCATCATTATAAAACGACAAAACTTCGTTTAAAAGTTTTCATAATGTAATTATTAGATTTGATGTTCAGCTCGAACACCAGTTTTGTAATTCAGTCCAATTTTTTTAACTTTAAAATAAAGTTTTATGTAATAAAAATACGCATAGCTTCTTAGGTTTGCTAAAAATATACTAACCACGTGATCCATGTCTTGATGCGATATGTCCATTAAAATTTATAATTCTGAAGAGTAGGTTTCCTTTCTTTGTCTTCCTTCACTTTCAATGTCAATATGTCAATATGTATTTATTTTCCTGAATTCCGATTATCTTATTTTGTTAGTTCTTTTTATAACCAAAAAGACTTAAAAACTAAATCATTGGATTATCATACTTTCGCTTTTTCTTTTTCAGGAGCTGTATCTTTGCCATCACCATGTTAATGGGTGTAAAATACCACTCAGATGTTTTGAGATGATACATTTATGATCTGCCGACTTTAAAATCGGACAATACGGTAGGTAAGTCTGGTAGATCGGCTACAAACGATTTAGTTCATATCCGTCATCATGCACCAAAACATGTAGTCTGAAGCACCTCTTCAAAAAACGAGTAAGCATAATGTATTTTTAGAAACGTTTGAGTTATGCACAGTAGGCGCAATGCAAACATTACCAATCCGTTATTTTTTGAATGGATTAAACAAACTCCAACGTTAATGAAAAGAAGGTAAGTGGGGAAAGTGTTACAGCGATTCTGAAGCTATAAGTAGGGGGCTGCGCGCGCGCCGCTCAAAGCTCCAAGGCGCGCGCAGTGTCACGGACGCTCGATCTGAAAATTCACGTGTTATAGTGTGTGTGACTTTGACCTGCCTGGATCTTAATCATCTCCTGACATCGGATAAGGTATTTGAAATTAAACAAAACAAATAAATTAGTAGATTAAAATTCGATTTCTGAACTCGAATCAAAAGAAATTCGCTCAGGATTGAAAAATTCATCTTCTCGGTTATTTGATACCTGGTCTACTGACGTTCCTAAGGGGGTAGTCAGAAGTATATCTAAACCCTATAATGTTTTACTTTTTGCTGTTTGTACGGTAGATAGATAAATAGACCAGTCTATTGATTATTTGTACTAAACATCGATTAGGTACTTAATAAAAAAAACAATAAAGTAGTTAGTAGGTATACGGCTCATCACTAATAGCGAACTTTACCAGACAACGTTTAGAGGAGCATGATTGAATATAAAGAGAGGGGGGTATGTTTAACCTAATGTGTTTTTTTTTTATTTCATAAGAAAGTTAACATTTTTTCAGCAAAATACCTTATGAAATGCCACTTTACAAAAAGCTTACCTACCATGTACCTAATTATAATTTTGACATCAAAAGTAAATTATTTACCGACCGAGTTGGCAATTCTCAGTCATCCAAGATGAATTATGTTTGCAAAATTATGCTTCTTTGTATGTAAACCTTTGTTTTTATCTTCAACTTGTATTACACTAGAAAAAGTTGTGAAAATGGAAAGTTGTATCAATTTATAAAGATAGCTATGTAGGTTCCATAGCAAAACTACAGTCAGAAATGTTACGTTTCCATGTGACCGTCTTTTAATTAACTGCTAAACCTACATTAGTAAGTATAGAGCATCATTGGCTAAACCAATTATAGGTCGCAATCTCGTTGCAAATAGTTGCAATAGATTATGTCAAACTTGTATAAAAATAACTAAGTCGTATTTTAAAAAATTGCTTGAAAATAAATCTCAGTAAGTAATACATCACTGTTTGTATTCCTAAAGATAATTAAATATAATTATCTCTGTTATGTGAACACGTGATCCGACAGCATAGTTGAAAAGTTATATTATTACTCTTAGATTTATATCATACATAATTTTATAAATACAACAGTTATAATAACAATTTAAGAATAGCACGTACGAATTTTAGTTTTATACAAGTAGGTACTTTCAGTATGCTTGTACGTGCTATGGTAGGTATAGTTACCAGCTGCATCAAGTTTGACTGTTTTTCACATTGCTGTGACGCGATGTGTGTTGATTCGTCGTCGTGACATCAATTCAATCCAATAATTTTAATTTCGGACACCAAATAACGTTAAAATTTTTACAATTATATTATTGACTCTATATTAACACGAATATAAAGTCCATAACGTAATTTTAAAATGAATAACATATAGTACGAACAACTAAAAAACTAAAACACACCCTGCTGCATACCAGCTAGGCTTTATCGCACGTTGAGCTCCCTCGTCCAGTACTCCATGAAGTGGCAATCAATGTCCAGCCTCCCCGCAAGGTAGTTCAAATCAGCGGAGAGCCAACCGTGTCAGAGCTGTGTTTGAGCCACTGACATGTCGTTGTCGTGTAGGTGTCGGTATCGGATCGGCCAGTGTTCAAACGCCCTGTGCGCGAAAGTAAAACCTTTTGTCATCATCATTAGGCAGTACCTAGAATGTAATCGCTGCAGTACGCATCACGGGACAGTGCAAAACATGACGCAAACTACTTGGTATCGGTTTCTAAAATGGTCTGTTTTATATTCGTTTATGGAAATTAGGAAATGGAAATAGAAGCCACTTTTGACAGTTTATGAGGATTAACATTTGTTTTTATAATTGGTGAGAGGCGTCACAGCTCTGCCTTCCGTGCTGTGGGTCGTAAGGTTCGATCCTCACCAAGAACAAACTTTATATGTGGCAAACATAGATGTTTGTTCTATGTTTGGGTGTAACTATGTATATCATCAATATATATAAAACTCTTTTGAAGCTGACATAGAATCAACGCACAGCCTAAACTATAAGTCCTAGAGGTATGAAATTTGGAGGGTAGGTCCCTTATATAGTGTAGGGGCGCACTAAGAAAAGGAATTTTGAAAAGTCACACTCTAACGCGAGCAACGCCGCGGGAGACGGCTAGTCAATATATATAAAACTCTTTTGAAGCTGACAGAGAATCAACGCACAGCCTAAACTATAAGTCCTAGAGGTATGAAATTTGAAGGGTAGTATCCTTAAATAGTGTAGGGGCGCACTAAGAAAGGAATTTTGAAAAGTCACACTCTAACGCGAGCAACGCCGCGGGCGACTGCTAGTAAATGTATATAAGTATTCTATCAGCAATCTAGTTTCCATAGTACAAGCTCAGCTTAGTTTGGAACTAAGGCGTTGTGTGAAATGTTCCAGGATATTTATTTATTATATTTGACTTGTATAATATACTAGAGCTCGAACACAAACAGTGGCTAGTTCAAAGCGGTTCAAAGGATACTAAAGCCTCAGAGCAGAAAACCAACTACGAGTTATAGAGCTCTACACAGACACCAAGATAAACAAACATGTATCTAAACGTTCGTTCAGTTTTAAAACCACTCGACGAGAAATAGGCCCTATGACTCTATCTGTGTGCTATTCCACTATGGTTACTTGTAGAGCCACGGCTCTATTGTTTTTCATGCACTACTATTTATGTTTCGTAGGTACTCGGGATTTTGTTAATTATTAGAAAGAAGACACTTTTAGAAGATAACAAATACTCATCCTTTGGGAGACGGTCTTATGATTTGGACTATACATAGCGATACACATCAGCGAAGTATTGAATCCATAAAATTTATTCACAAGGAAAATTACAACTAATACAGTATTTACAATATTCACAATATTTACAAAATACACATGAGCTATCTACAAACCGTTGCAAACGATTTATAGATAGCTCAACTGGTCCAAATCAGTACCAATCGGAAGCGTGCCCAAGACACTGGCTGCATTGAATTGATTTAAACTTAATATACCAACTGGTAGTAAGGTTAGTAGTGCAGTGCAGACACATGTCATGCACCCACTTAAGCATTATTATGTACCTACTGTCTGGGACAGTCAGCGATAGTAGGTAACATGTAAATTTTCAAAAATATGGTCGAAGATGTTATTGAAATGTATCCAGCCAGAGAGCTTCAGAAAAACATTTCAACACAAACACTAGAAGCTTTATTTGAGGTCATAATTATCTGGATACATTTTCATGTTATTATTTTTGAGAATTACGATTTTATCTTTTTCTCTATCTATCGCCTATTGTACCTACATAATGAAATTTAGCTATTGAGTAAACGTGAACTAAAAATATATTAGCACATTAGACAGGGGTGGGGGCGCATAAAGGATTTCGGTTAGGAATGGACCTGGCTCAGGGTTCCATCTGGGGAGGGGGGTAGAGCTTGAACTCCTTAGTCCTAGTCTAGCTATTACATTATAAAACTTCAAAGTTTCCATAGATGCGCGTAGCACTCTGACTGGTTTTGGCATGTCAATGGAACAAAATATCAGTTGCAACTCGGGGGGCAAGAGTCTAGTGTACTAAATATGTGAGTTTTGCTCTCAGACTGTGTTTGTGCTAGGTACATAGCTTTGTATGAAACAATTATTTAAATTAATAACAGGTACTTATCCTTTTTGCAGTCTACAAACGTCATTGGTCATAGAACCACGTTATTACATACGAAAGGTCATCAAAGTTTCTTATAGTGATTAACGGGAAGGATAATATTTAGTGCTCGTACCTACCTATTATAGCTTTAAGTACTTACATTAGATTACACTGGAGGGTTTTTTTGAGATCTTCCAAAAAAAACATTTATTCATTGATAAAACCATAAATCAAATCGTTTATTTATATATTTATTATATTATTATTTATATCAATGAATTTAACTGATGATTTTCAAATGAGATGTAGAAGGTTGTGAAAAAGCACTTTATCTTTAGGCGCATTTGGACTCGACAAGTTATAGAAGTAACTTCTTTAGAATTTAGGGAAAAGCACGCGTTTTTCCATTTTTCAGTACCTAAGTGAAACCTACTTTAACAGTTTTCCCCTGCGCGTGAGTCCCCTGAGTGGGGAATTTCTGGAACTTTTGTCCAATAATCTCCTTAGCGACCCCCTGCGACTGCCGGCAGGGGAAAATTAAAAAAAATTAGCGAAATATTATTATTTCAGTGAATAAAATGCCGCGGAAGTATTTTCAACGTGTCATTATAATTCTCAGCTTGTCATGGAGGAGTGCTATATCCACTACTGGGTGTGCATTGTACCTATTACCTTTTTAATTACTTGTCTAAAAACTTCCTTATTTTGTACCCACTGGCTTATAACAACTGAACATCGGAAGAGTGAACTAAAACAATGCAGAATAAGTAGACTAAGATAAAGTGAGATTGCGGTCAAATGTTTCAATAAGTACTATTGAAATATTTGGTAGAGTAGATACATAAAACAAATGAATTCTGATCCCGGTAGGTACTGAAAACGGAAAAATAAAGAACTTCTACACTCAAAAATATACGTAACGTTCAAATTTAATTGCAACTAATCATGATCAATGATAACTAGGTAGGTATAGTACCTGACTAATTATATTTCTGGTTTATTTCATTTGAGAGTCTTAGATCTGTATATTTAGTAAAAAACGTGGCATTTAATGAGACCAGGTATACCGGGTGTATTTAACTCCCAAAACTTCTGATGGTTAAAATGCCTATCAATACCCACTTAGATAATATGAATATACATTTTTGCCAAGGGTTTCAGTATTGGAAACTGACTTATTCTGGGATTAACCAACAAACACGGAGAAAATCTATGTTTGTTAGTTACTAAATGTAAAAAATTACAAATTTGAAGGCAAAGTATGCAAAAAGCACTTGAATAGGCAAACATCTGAATGAAGCTGGGAAATGGCACGACAGCACATAAATAAACAACAGTCAGTAAACGCAGGCGAAGGGCACGTTGCAACCGAACATCAATGCCGAGTCGACCACAACGCAGCAACTCCGTCGTTTGCTACTTGGCACCGCTACACTGATCGACACATCTTGATACTTTTACCATTTTTTCGGCGAAACGTTGGCCTCATCCCGCACGACCACGGTTTCGCTTGACCATGGTTCAAAAATACCTAACAAAAAGTTTCGCTGGTCCATTATTTTATACAATGTACTGTTGTAAAGATTTAAAACCTTCCTAATGTGAATGTGTCGCTCTAACTCTTCCCAAAGAAAAACACAGTCAAAAACATCATGTTACTTATAAAGGCTGAGTTGTATACTAACTTACCTAATTATAGTCAATTAAAAATGTTATAAAAAAGTATGCAATGCAATCAAACTACTCGTACAAAGGACGGGTGTGCGAACAAATAAAACTTCAACTATAAAAACTTAAAAGCAAGCAAGTCAAAATCTCATTTGATCGATTATTCGATAGCATGCAAATTAAATCACCTTCATGAACCGTAGTAAAACATGACGATGATGATGATGAAATTAAAGTATTAAAACCTCTTGCTCTAAAAACTCGTGATTGCGGTTAGGCTTAAAGCGTTTCAAAAATGTACCGTAACACCTATGGTGCATCAAATCACAATTGTAGAGCGTATCAACCTAGACATTGAATATAGTGTAGGTACGTTATAAACTAGACCAAATTCCATGTTTACCTACCTGACCTACTTTAGGTTAGAAAGTTTAACACAAGTAAACTTGAGTAGGGCGTTCTTTTTACTCAATTAACAATTCTAATGCTGATAACATGAAATAAATCTGATATCTACTTGCTGATACATTTTCGGCATGACTTAATGCACAAAAAGATATAGAACACAAAATAATGGTAGATGAAGACCTGAGTTACGGATATAGGTAAACTTTTGGGTATACAATTTTATGGAATCATCAATTACAACAACCACAAATAACAGATACACAGAACAGAAATAGGAAGAATTTTATATTTCTCTAATTACTAAAAAGTTAGTACTTACCGGAAATAAAATAAACTATCAAAATAAGACCATATCCTAAATCTTATTTTCATGAAAGAGTAAACTTCTACTACTGCTAAAACAAAATCTAAAGCCACGTTTCTTTGGAATGTTAAAATCGTAAAGATGAAAGAAAATATTGTGCGGAAGCTGTGGCGGAATAAAACTTGAATGGGAAATTAAAATAAAGATTACAAATGGCATTCTGTGAAATTAAAATACTTCCTTTGTTATAATCTACAACACACCATTCTGTAATGAAACGGCGCCACCGGGCATCTGGGAGAGATGCTCGAATTATTTTTTATGCAAGAGGTTTTTTTATTAGTAAAATAAAAAGTAGATACTGGTAGATTCAAAACTTTTTTTTATAAAAAAAATATGGGAAATAATATAGGTACGAGTAGATAAATAATAAGAGTACAATGTAGAGTATGTCGACAATTTAATTCACCCAAATACGTATCGACGAAATAGTCAGGAAATCATTAAGCAACCGATTTTAGAGGTCATCGTCATCAAACACCACATTACCTAGGCACGCTTCTTTTGTGAATAGAGCAATTGCTAAACCCTAGGCTATGCAGCAGTGGCCTCCTTGTACTGCTTGAATAAATTTTACGACTAACGTTTCTGGCACACGCATGTTGTAAATAATCGGAAATCGCCAAGTTTAACACAAAACGTCGACACAATAGATATTAGAGAAATAATAGCCGTTTACTTGGTATTTTGCTTAAGATTAAAATCACAGGTTCTTAGCAGAAGGAACCCCATATTTTAACAAATTTAGCCTGTAAAAAAACATAAAGCTCAATCAATTCAATCATATTTACTTTTATATAGTAAAATAATACAATATTTAGCTAGGTTCTTTTGCTTTGCACTGTCATGGAGATTGTAAAGTATCATGTCACTTTCTACTTTAGTGAAACTGTCTGTATCATTGTTTTGCGTACCTACATAAAATAAAATATCAATATTTAATTATTGATTAATTATTATTTTATATAATCAATATTTAATAATAAAACAAATTAACAACAAAATTGATTTACAAGAAAGCTGGAAGCATAATGTTTTATAGAGTGGTAGCAAAACAATTAGTCATAAAACTGACAGCTTTCCAATTTAATTAACTATATTTCGTCCATAGTTTTGCTCGGGTAGTAAGTCTAAACTCGGTACATTAATTGTCTAGATTCCGGGTTAGAACTAAACCAGCTCTAATTAAGTTTCATCCACCTAGAACATCACTGTTTGTTCAGGCGTTAAAGCAAGGCCCTACTGGGTTGAGTGGTGAAAATATGCAGAAGTACAGGTATAGGTACGTACGTTGGGTTGTTATCACGTCCACCTGTATTTTTTGGTACATAGCTTTCAATAAAAAACTACAAAAAAATGTTAAAAAGTGATTAAAACCCTTGAGGACCCCGAAAGTGGCGTGGAGCGGTTATTGACCGGTCAGCTGTTCAGTGGACGCGTACGTAATAAACCGTCGTATTTCGTCAATATAATGAAAAATAGCAAATATGTTTTGAGCTTTCTAAGCAACATTTAATGAAATGTAGTTGTGGTCAACTCATTTGATACAACCGCATAATGATACCGAACCAGTGACCAGTCATTGTGCAAAATTTAGCATACACTTGGCAGGTACACTTTCGTCTTTTAAAAACTTCAGAACTGAGTTTGAATCTCATTTGTGATCCGGCCCACTGAGCTTTGTCCGTATATGGTCCGTTTCTTAGGCCATGCAAATTGTAAATTATCGTAGCCTTTGAGAGCACGACCGGTAATAGAGACGCACGTAATAACAGATAATTCCATCCTCAAAATTAAAAGAACCTAACGAACTGATCATTATAATGAATATACCTATATGTAAGCGGATTGCATCGATCTACAAAATAAAATTAAATAATTACGAAGAAATCGCACACGAACCCTGGAGCCAAGATATCATTAAACAAGTCAAGGTCTCAAAAGGAGGGCATAACTGCATCTCAGTATTTTCTATATTGAATCACAACTATTATGGAAACCGATTAGGTAATAAGCAATTAATAACACGTTTTTCTAGTTTTAGCTTTTTCATTGCTCTAATCTGCTGCGCTAAGGAAATTTTTTCCAAGAGTTGAGCTGAATTCTTATAGATTTCTTGTAACAAAATTAAAAATAAAATAAAATAAAATTTGGATCAGATTTACGGGGTACAGATAAGGTTAGAAAACATCGGAGTAATAGCTAAAATAACTCTAGTCTTATTCCAAAAAAAAAGTACGTACCTACCTTTTCAGGACACATAATATAATCACTCCCTAAGCGTGCGAAAGTGAACTTTCAAATCTTGATCGAGTACAGTAATTATGTTTATTTGAAAGTACCAAAAGTTTTTTTTATAGTACTCGTAAGAAAAGTTTTTTATTAGTTGTAACTTTCGCATGACATTTCATAATGGTGGGGTTAATCGCACTAGACTATGCAATTATAGCACTACCGTTGAACCACGTTTTCGCGTTTAGCGTTATGGTGGTTTTGACTGTGCACATTCAAATCACAACGCTGGGTATGCGTTTCCATTTTATGTCTCTTCCCCTGCAAATTCAACCAAAGTCAATCAATAAAAAATCATATATAATTTAAGAGCAATTTAGAAATCTTATAGGTAGATAGAGTCACGGTGGAATTCCCAGGGACTAGAAATCGGCCTACCAAGGTTTTAGATTCATGTGTATAAATCCGACAATCTAATTGAATATGTAACGTGCATAATAATTATTTCTAAGTACCTACCATAAATGACAAAAACAAAGTTAAACACAATCATAGTATTTATTTGTTTGGTATTAGGCCTTTAACCTTTTCCCGCATGTTGATGTGAATCTTACGAAGGAATCATTATTTACGAACTGAACATTTCGAGAAAAGAAAGCAGGGCTCCGTAAAGGTCATTAAGGAAACTCTACAAAAGAAACACTTTTGCGAAAAATTACAGTAAGCCATCTGATGCCATTCAAGTCGTTGAGTGAAAGTGACTCAATAAATACCTGCTTAAAATTCGATGGTTAAATATATTGAAAAATCAACATTGTTGTCATTTACGAGTACAGTTTACAAAAACTTTTACTTCCTCGAGTGTAAACGCGACAATGAGAATGAAACTTGTTCTGCGCTTGACCTCGACTTTGAAGTAAGATTGCGTCGAGATCGCCAACACTTTCACCGAGAGTATAGTAAAAGACAGCCAGCATCGCAACACGTGTAACATCGTCTTTTTCTACATAAAAACCGGGTGATAATCGGTATTGTATTTTATTGTTTACCAATCAATATTCCGGTGCATTGCATGCCCAGTGCGCATGCAATGCGGAAGTTAACTTCTATTTTGTAATAAAATTAATAAGTTGAAAGAATAACTAATAAGCAGACAATTTATATTGCCCCAAAAAAAGAGGTATCGGTCTGTGGTCGGTATTTGAACTCTGTTTTTACTTGTACCTATAAACTAACAGGTAAAAATCCGAGTTCATTTTAATACATATTGTGAAGACAAATATTTTTGTCAGATACCTTATCAAACATACTTAGGTGCTAAAAGTTAGTAATTCAGTAACACTTTCTTTTAAAATTAATCATGTCTAGTATGAGAACTAAAAATGAGCGTCGTAAAAGTCTTTGAACAGTCTAAACGCGAGTGTGTGAGTAAGCCGAAAGAAGATTTGAAGATGCGACACTGTTTATACTTTCTCCGTTACATGGAGACAGCACGTAGCAAGTGGGCTCAAGCAGTAGGTACATAGCCTACATCACTCTTACACCGGCAACTAACCGGCAAACATTCTTACTTTTGTTGACCTCAAATTTAAAACTTTGACGATCTGATTTTAATAGGCAGCTACACCTTGAATGTAGACTACAGCGGCTTTGACGCTCATTAGACCATTACAAAAAATAAGTACTTACTTACCTAGGTTATTACTTTAGTAGAAAATTTTATTGTAACGGTAGAATTAATACGCGACAAGAAAAAAACTATTGTAAAATTAAATTTGCCTAAAACTTGAGAGCTTTGTCCCTAGAGACCTACACCGTCAAACGCATCGTCACCAACCATGAGATTTTGATCAAAGGTTCGCCTATAGCATGTAAAAATGCTGCATGTGGAACCCTTATTAAAGAAACCCTAAAACTGGGTTGCTAAGCCTAAGCCTGTTTCACCATTTCGGAGTGATGCTCTTCGTCAAAAATATATCCGTCTCTGTCGTTATTTATATTGCTGTAAACTATTTTGTATGCAAATTGTATATGCATCACAGTGCACCTCTAGGTATTTGCACCTATAACCTGTGTATCACTACTAAATAAATTGCAATAGACTAGTAGGTTGTGTTAATTCGTCCAAGCTAGTAGGTATACAATACAGTAGAGACGCAAACATAACCAATATAACCATGGATGGTATGGGCACTTTAGACAGACGGTATGTACTTAATTCTTTTTTTTGTCTCATGGTAGGTAGGTATGTTACATGGACACAATATACGCACGCGCAGTAAGCTGCTTTGGTATGAATGAAGTACATATTGGGACCGCTAAGTGTCGTTTTGTGAAAGCAAGGCTTTATCACTTTTCTTCTGTATGTGACTGATGACTCCGAGCTTTCTCAAGTAAAATGGCATTATCATCATCACCTCAAGCTCAATTACTGATATACCAACGTTACTTATTATTATTCAGAGATTAGGCGGTGTAAGACTGGCTCCGTATAAATACTCTGTGTAGCATTGAGCTTGTCTATAATGTTCGAAACCAAAAAATATGTCTCACATTACAAAATTATAAAATTCGGCGTTTTTTGATGAAGCTGACAACCATTGGTTTCAGTTTCTTGTCGTCTCTCTGGTAATTTATTTGATTATCTACTCTGAAAGGGAAATTATCGCAGTCAGTGACGCCATCTATGTATCATACCAATTAGATACTTATATTTACTGGTGTATACATGCATGTATGTATGTGTAGACTGTCGGATGATTTTCAACTTTAGGATGTGTTAGGTACATCATGTTATTCAGATGCAATTAATTACACAGAACGCTCCTAAATTGGAAACGATAATTGTAGTGTACACGCGTTTTTCAAGCTGTATTTTATTTTGATTTCGGAAATGTTTTCATTACTTACTTGTTATGTTTTTTTTTTAATACAAGTAGGTAAGTTGACCAACAAGCGTACGATCCGACTGATGGAAAACGGTGACACAAGTAAAAAATATCCACACCAAATCGTGATCATTGAACCAGGTAGTCTGCCGAAACTTCCATCAATGGACATAGGCCTCAGCCATAGTTTTCCAGAAAGAACAACTTGGGCTTTCATTAACTGATCCGTAATCTTTACTATATCGTCGGCCTATCTTATAGAGGGTTTACCCTACGAGGAATTTGTTAATTATTCCAAGGGTTTACCTCATTTACTTATTATTAGGTAGAAGGATAAAGGACCTAGGTAAATATAGAGTTGCATTTGCAATAAAAACTTACAAAATCGTATAATATGGCGTGCTAGCTATTGCATACTGTTCTTCACCTTGGGTAGTCATGCACAAACACGCATATACCAACTGATTGGAAATTTACAGTCCCTGAAATTTTAAAGTTCATTAGCATCATAATTTAAAAAAATATATTAGCTCCCTCTGCTAATGACAAATTAAATGAACTAGCTATGCTCGTTTAATTTGTCTCTAGCCAAGTTTACATTCAATCGCTAGAGTAAATAATTTATAAGTTTACTCTCTCCAGCGTGCTCTAATAACTATTTTAGAATGACAATTTGACTAATTTTTGATCCAAGATATTTTTAGGAAGTACCTTATCATATCAGATACGCGGTTCGTTAAAACATAACATTGATTTATCAACTTGTAGTAGGTATACCTAGACGTACATTGGGTACCTATAATACACAAGTTATAATTCAAATGTATGTCTGGGTAAGTTTAAAATAAAGGTCTGTAGGTATTAGAGTGAGCTCAAAAAGTAGTCTTACAAGATTTAGTGTTAGACCAAAAACACAATAATTATAGACTATCTGCATCTGACTCTAGAACAAAGTGGATTTTTTAAATTTTGCTACTATACGAAGATTAATTTAACCCTACAGCTTAGCGGTGTACGAGTACGTGCGATTCCCACAAACATTTTGTGAAATTAAAAATAAATTAAGATGTTTGATCTGTCGGTGTATGTATAATAGACATTTTATTCATAATGGTCTCATGACGAAAAACTAAAAACATGAATTGAAATTTTGAATGAAGTAGGAATTTTTTATTAGAAATTACTTATAATTATGATACATGGCTGATTAACGAATTATAAAACATGGCTCAATTTCTGAAGCTGACTGAACCGTTTTTGACAAGTATAAAGTTGTTTTTATTTGTTTTCAGGACTTCAGTAAATATGTCGGAATCATACTTCCTGGTGAATAAGTTACTGTCGAAGTCAATAAACGAAGACATGCTGCGAATCACCAACTCAGAGCCGAGGAAAAATAGAGATTATGAGTGAGTTTTACCTATGCTTTACAGGTTTTTTCAAATGTTGTAGTCACTGAAGAGTATTATTGTCTCACTACAGGGCAGATACTTGCCCCTTTCTTCTCCTGCTCTTTGCGCACTAACATGGGCTCAATATTACTTATTTTACAATGGTTGACGTTCTAATAAAATAAAAAAATAAAAAATTCTATTCCAACTATGGTTTGATCGACCTTCAGCTTAGCTGAAACATCACTGTGCTGTGCAGCTGGATGGTTGTTCAAAATTAGAATACGAAACAGCCGAAAAACAGTTGAAAAGCTATGGTTCAGCTGCATTTCAACTGTCAAGTTTGGAAGTAAATTTTGAAATAGGTGTGTATACTATCTAACCAAAAAACCTCTTTCTTTTGTTTGACGGAGAATAGATGATGATTACGATAATAAAGTTAAACTTTTATAGATAAATAAAATAAAATAAGATATAAGAGAAATTCAATTCAATTAATCTGATCTTTACAATGCTTAGTACTCATAAAACGAGCTCATCTCTTTACGAATCAATCAGTATTGCACTCGGTTTCCTGTCCTTGTGGTCGGTTAAATCGAACATTAATTTGATTACCTGTCGATTAGTGGTTATTATAATGCCACTGAACCGAAAACAATTAAATCAACCGTACCACAGATAAATACTATATAGGTAAGTACCTAATAACAATGCAACAAATATATTTTTTGGCGGTTTACAATCCTTATTAGCCTTCGAATTAAAAACTCGTTATTCTTTTTCGGTGAAAAGCACCAAAGATCATTAGGAGGCGTACAATCTTTTTACACCTTGTAAAATTTACCTAGGGATAAATACCTTTTTTTTATACAACTAAATGATGGAACAAGCCGTGGCCCACCCTGCCTATAACGATGCACTGCTTACTGAGGAAGGTTATAGCAATTTAATATTTACTTTTAATACAATACTTATTTTTGTTGTTTACTACATTTAAAAACTAGAAAGTGTATAGAACGTACTGGTAAACGAACTCGAATGAAGATCTGATAAGGTTGTCCCATTATAACTAGTTATATGTTGATAACGTCGATAATTGTATGGCACGTGTTAATGTGGGTACGGCATAGTGTTTACCATCGTTGATAGTATCACAAATTACCACATTAAATAAATAACTTTGAAGGAAAAATGCTCACTTGCACGCACGTCAGCAATAATCAAAATGTTCTATAGACGTTTTAAAAGGTACCAAATGTACCAATGATGAACGGATTGTAAGAGGTCACATCGCAGGAATTGGTTTCTCTATCTAATAAGGAGCAGATTCTTCAGAATTTCGCAGATATGTGTTTCTAATGAAACTTGCAAGCTAATGACCATTCTCTTTATTGTTTGCAGATGGCAATTGGTATGGAGAAACGTGTTAGCATTCGTATATTTGCACGCCGCGACACTCTACGGGTTTTACCTCATCTTTACTGGCAGATGCAAAATGTTGACTATAGTTTTTGGTAAGACGCATAGTAAAACCTATGGATAAGATAAGCATAAGCAGGCAGTTTCCGTTCGCAGAACATTTTAAATAGGTACGAAAAATTGAGACAAAGGAACTTTTGAAGTCCTAAAGCTTGGAGGTGAACTCTTGTTTGATGGAAGCAATTTAAAATCTGGTGGATTTAGCAATCAATAAATTCTTAATATTGATCTCAAGATTGGACAGCAACTTTCAAAAACTTTACTTGAGTAACAACGTAACTAAATACCTCAACTGGTGTTTAAGCCAATGACCTGGTTTTAGCTCAAAATAAACTCCAGCCACGTGAATGAATTCCCGGCTCTTGAACTAAGAACAATAGAAAGGGTATCTTTTGTGTCCCATAATACATTTTCTTTTCAGCTCCTCTAGCAATTGACATTCAACGGTTCATAGAGAATACGTCAAATACCTACCTTACCTATGTTTATAGGAATAGCCATGAGACTTCTTCAGAAATGTCATTGTCGTTTTTCACGTTCGATTGTATGATGTCAACTATTTTAATATTGTTTTCAGGGGTTTCATTTGCTATATTGTCGGCTATGGGAGTAACAGCAGGCGCTCACAGGTTATGGGCCCACAGAGCTTACAAGGCTCGTTGGCCTCTACGGCTCTTCCTGGCTGTGATGCAGACCATGGCCTTCCAAAACCATATCTATGAATGGGTTCGGGATCACAGGTAAAAATAGGATCAAGTTTTTTATTTTTAGATCGCGTTATTTATTTTCTTCTGGTAAGTTCAGGCCGTCAATCGTTATTTTTTCCCTTACCTACTCTCTCGCTTACTTCTAGATCTATTTGTGTGACGTGCAAATATTCTATTTGTTACTTACTTGAATAGACTACTCATGGCTGGAGGTGATCTGACGACTCACATTTATTTTGTATAACTTAGTTACAAGAGGTCGCTAAACTTTTTGGAAAGCTTGAACGGAGAGTATGTACCTAAACAATACATTCTAACAACTGGCATGTAGACATTGATTTCTATTGTATAAGTACACTGACTCCTTTGTGTATAAGATGTGAAAGACAGCCACAACCAAGTAAATAAAACCAAAAGAAAGCTTCTCAGTTTATTTTAGAACTCGCACTTTACTTAAAATAGAAAAAAAACCTACCTACTTAAAAGAATGCCTCATTATTTCAGAGTTCACCACAAGTTCACGGAAACTGATGCGGATCCCCACAATGCAAAGCGAGGGTTCTTCTTCTCCCACATCGGCTGGCTGATGTTACGGAAACACAAGGATGTCTTCGAGAAGGGCGCAACTGTCGACATGTCGGACCTCGAGAAGGATCCTATTGTTATGTTCCAGAAAAGGTGCGTCTACGGGAAATGGTGTGGTTAGACCTTGGTTTAGACTCACACAGTTCTTCTTCTTCTCTTCAATAATGGCCTGTGTCCGTCATTTCGACACACAATTTTGCCAATGTCAAGTGATATAATTGTAATAAATAAGTCAAGTCAAGTCATTTGTCAAGTCGGCTGTCGTTTGTTTTGAAAAGAAAATGGTGGATTTTGTCTTCAAAACCTAACACGAATTTTCACATTCATAAAAAAAATACCTATTTACCTAGATGTGACTTTGGATAGGCGGTAAATATTGTTGACGTTGTCAAATTATGGCCATGAATCATAAATCGTATGGTTGCTGCCTTACCTAGTGGCTGCCATAATTATGGCCATAACACGGTAGTGTGCCTAGAGTATTTTTGACTTGATCGTAAGTCAAGGTAAATATCCTGCCCTAGTTGATATTCATGGTCTTGTCACATTGGTCAGTTTAGTCACGTCTTCGTTCAGAAATGTCATTTCTATACATATTGATTATTTTTTATTTATAAGAATGTCAGGATCTTTACTTATAGCTATACTCGTTTAAATGATGTTCGATTTTTTTTTCTTTTCATAAAACACTTCGTCAAATTGTTCGAACAAATTGCGCCAGCTTACATAGGTTGTATCGTTGTATCAAATCTATACGAATAATATTTTTTGCATGTGCCAGTAAGTACAGTTATTGCAGTCAGACATTAGAGCAATAAAACTACATAAGTAATTATTGTTCTATGTATAAATAACTCAGATTCACTGAAAAAGAATTGCGTGCAGAATTACGTATTTATATTGCCAGGCCAGGGCATTCAATTCAATGCAATAATGCGTGTCCCGGAACGAAATATTATGTAGTATGTTATCCCGAGGGGAGACGATTCTCGATCCCATAGAGCACAACCACTTGGACGACTTCTGTGAATTCAATGATGTGCATTGTGCAGCAAGGTTTTCAAGGTGCACATTTCTGGAAACCGCTTATTGAGGATTGAAGGATATCTAAAATACGGAAGATTCATGTAGCTGGGTAACGTCCCTGTAGACAAATTAGGATTGTTTTATCTAGGTATGAAATTCATAAAAATTTTACCAACTTTGTTGTTCGTTTTCATGGTCTAACTAAATCACCCTGTCCTGGTGTAACATGTCATACTTGTTTTGGGACAACCTGTATAAAGGTAGGGTTAGGTAGGTTTAGCAATAAAAAAATTGTTTTATTGTTGGTAGGTATAATTTAAATGAACCTCCTTAGTTTTACCAAACGTAAGAATTGTATTTTCATCAATAATTATTTTAACTTATTTCATACATACTTAGATAATCATGAGAAATTAGGAAGCCGCAGATACAATAGAACCCATCAAGGTTAAACTTGTGGTATTCTCACAGCCCTTACTATTAATCAATCACAGATTTGGAATGACTCGACCTTCTGTTTGCCATTACTAAAAACTAACATGCATGCAAACTTAGAACAAACTTTACAAACTCATTTCTCTTTTGCGTCATAATAAATCACAAAATGGTATTCTCCTAAATGTGATTTGTGAATGTGACGACAAGATTGCATCGAAGTTGAACGAAGTTAAATTGGTATTCTGCTAAAGGATTTGACACTTATCCCTTAGGATAGTTCAAATTATGTTCAGAGAAAATGTTTAGAAATCCACAAATTTTATGACCAAGTCCCCCTTCCACCAACATAAATTACGGTTAAGGGGATTTCTATACTTTTTGTCTAATAATCCCCTGCCTCAGCTAAATCCGATTGTAAGGGGATTTGTAGACAAAAAGTCTAATAATCCCCTTCGAAGGGGAATCTTTAAGGGGATTATTAGACCAAGCCAGTAAAACACTAATTTAAAAATTCATGTTAATTATTCCGTGTCAGAGTTGCCTACGAAAAAACATATAATTATCACATCACCTATGCTTTTCATTCCAGAACATACCTGGTGCTGATGCCGCTTCTCTGCTTCATAATCCCCTCGTTGATACCGATGTACCTGTGGGGGGAAGAAGCCTGGTCATCGTGGTACGTCGCCTCTATCACGAGGTACACTGTGTCTCTACATTTCACCTGGCTGGTCAACTCTGCTGCCCATATCTGGGGTAACAGACCTTATGACAAGTAAGTTTCGTTTTCTAAAACCTTCGTAGACAGAACCTAGATCGTCCAGTCCAAAATTGCTAAAATTTTAGGCAAGTGTAACAGCAACCACGACACTGCGAGGAAAAAAATACTAAGTACTATAAATATGTAGGATAGGTAATAAGAATGTGCATTGATTGTTTTTCTGAGCAGGTAAGTATTTTTTCATCTGAGTTTCATTTGATTAGCTCGCGAAAAGTGGTTCGCAACTTATGTATGGAGAAAAATAGTTTTTGTTTTGCTAATTTTTTTTTCCATACACAAATAAAATAAACTTTAGACTACGGGTTCTGGAGCCATGTCACAAGCAGCTATTTATGGGACTTTTACGACCTCCTCATAAAAAACAATTATATTTTTACTAGATTTCACTCAAATTGGCTTAGTTATTCTATCTTCTTCGATAACTTCCGAAAACCATTATCATTACGCGGCAAATTAGTTGCTATTATCGTGAATATCCTCACATGCACGAAGTTGTAAATATGGATAGGTTTGCACCTAAGGTATTATTATAATTTCATGGAAATCGATTGAATGTTGGTCGCGCACTGTTAACTGCTGCTGTTGCAGGAGGAAACATCATAGCACAACATTCATGACATCATCACACTTTGGCAATAATGCAGTTTTTGTAATGTCTATTCCGTCATGTTCTAAACAGCCAAAGAAAACAGGAAGGAAGGACAGTAATATGCACCCTAGTTTTCTCTTCTTTTATGATGGATCATCATCATCTGACGGAATAATAGTTATAACCTACTAAGATTTTTTTCCAAAGCTGATTAGAGAGAGCGGAGAAAAAGTGCTCTCCCAAAAAAACTGTTCATAGGTATATAAATAAGGAGAAAGTGATGAGAGATGTAGAGTAGAATGCCTAAGAATAATTGGCCCAGATTTACCTGAATAGATAGTACATAATATAAGGAAATAGAAATGAATATTGTAATACCAAATATGCTTTAAAGAGGGTTATTGAAATAAAATACCATAGTATATAAATACCATATAACACTAAGTAGTAGATTATAATATCAACTGGATTTTTTAAATTAATCGACTGAATTTTTAGAGAATATATTTCTGACCCACAGTCACAAACACTTGTCAATACATCAAAGTGCATTGTCCTTACAAAAACACTATCACTTTCATTAACACTTATTTTAAAATCATCTAAAGGATCTTTATAAAAGTCTCAGAATATTGAAACTCTTTGGTAATCTTCTGAGTTAAAAGTGTTCAACGCATTGCTCTTTTAGGAACATAGGCGCCACTGACAACGTGACAGTAGCCATCTGCGCATTCGGAGAAGGCTGGCACAACTACCACCACGTGTTCCCTTGGGACTACAAGGCAGCAGAGCTGGGCAACTATAGCACCAACATTTCCACTGCCCTCATTGACTTCGCTGCTCAGCACGGTATGTCTAGCCTATGTATAGTTCATATCTGTCACTGTGATGATTTTGCTATATTATTTAATGCAGGTGAGTTTACCCAATAACCTTTCCATATATCCAAGTTGACATTATACAAACGCTATCAGAAAACAAAAAACGTTCAAAATGTATGGGAATGTTCACGTGACTTCTTGTTCAGAAGTGTCATTTTCATGCTGACTAGTTTTCTAATCTAATCTATAGTATTATATTATTATCTGTGTCTATAGCGATTCTAGAATGTCTAGTTGAAAACGGGTAAAATGTGTAAAACTCATAGCCAGCATTGAGACAGCATTGCTCCGTGCTTAAAGAGGGAGGCATTGCATAAAGAAAACTTATTCTTGTCTTGTTGCAGCCGTAGGTATTAATTTATCGTAGATCTATAAAGTTAGGTAATTTTAGGTAGCTTTTTGTAATGTTCATTATTTTATTAAGCAAATAAAAACACACAGACCTTAATATAAAGAGAGGTAAAGATGATTTTGGAACTACGCTACGTACTTCTCAAAATTGTATTAACATTACCTACACATACCTAATAACCAAGTCGGAGTACCTAATACTGTTTTGGGCGTAATTAAAATATCAAGGTCTAAGAAAATATTGGTTTTGATAGAACCGTTCTGCTAAAACAACTTGTTAGATATTCACTTAATTATGATTCAAAAGTAACATTTTCAGTCAGTTATCTACAATTCTACATGATTTAGTTTAGGATTTTCTAAGTGTTCGGTTCGGATATAACCCTCTCTTAGCCAAAATAATTATTGTTCGTAAGTTATCATGTATAGAGTTGAATGGAAAAATACATAAGTAAAATGTACTTATAATAGCTAATATTCAAAAAATAAAAACTGTCATTTTTTCAAGTTTATTTCTCATTCGAACGATATTGAACCCATTACAGCTAAAAAATAAAAGCTTTTATTCGGCTTTTAACCCCAGTGGCTCTTTTGTAAATTCAAACTGTATATAAAACGTGTACTGGCAAAACTAATCTGGCACAGACCATCCAAAGTTCAGTATTTTATTACCTAACTCCTTCCTAACTGAAAATGGTTTTTATCCTAGGCTTGGCGTATGATCTGAAGACTGTATCGGCTGAGATGATAAAGAACCGGGTTACGAGAACAGGCGATGGGACCCATCCCTGGGCTCAGAAGGAAGACACCTCCGATGATCACCATCATCCAGAAAACCCGGTGTGGGGCTGGGACGACCAGGACATGCCGGTTGAGGATAAATGTTTAGCTGAAATAACTCATAGGAAAACTGAATAGATTTTGCCATAGTCACACATTAAGTCAGGGATGATAGTGTTTTGAAAACGCACAATTTATGTTACCTGAAGCCATAGCCAAGTACAATCGCTAGAGAAAAGAAAACTTATAATTATTTTTAATATATTTCAACTTTTCTTTCTTCTAGCGATCGTAGACTATGGTTAAGAGGCCTTCTAAAGATGTTGACAAAGAAGATGGCTAATTCTACTAAATATCACTGCAAAATAAAAAAGTATGCGTGGTGCGATTAAGTATGGGTACAGAGCTTTCATTAAGTTGGCGATATGCAACCTATTGTGTGTGTAAATTTGTAAAAGACGGCTAAGCTCTATAGTAGGCATCTTGTTACTAAATCTTTTATATTGTCACGGATTTGAAATGTTTTCCATGTGAGTGCGATTGATTTGGAAATCAAAAATCTATGAAAGGTTTTAACGAGTACCTATTATGTGTACAGCGATACAAAACATAAATTGTTCAAGTATTAAATTAGCTCTTTGGTTTCTATGTTATTTCCCAGGGAACAATTGATTTTAATTGTTTATTTATCAATTTGAACTGATTTTTATTACGAAATTATGTTTCTTTATCTTGGATCATCTAGCAATAGTTACGTATTTATAAGTATTTTAAATGTGATACTTTATAATGTTTTGTATAAAAATCGGTGACTGTTTACACTAAGTTTAATACAATACCTATTTCTATTTATTTCGTTGAATATACTTTAAAATGTAATTAGGTACTTGATTAGTCATAAAATTTTGTAACAGTGAAATGTGTAGATACACCTAGATCAATCTGCTGAAGCATTTTCTGAATTGACAAAGTGGACACTGTAAAAAGCTTATGAGTCTAAGCAACTCTGTATTCCTGATTTTTAATTAGCTTATACTTATTCAATAAAAAAAATATTTCAGAAATGCCATCAGTCTGGTTATACCATGCTGATAGTCTAGCTCCATGTGCTGGGTATAATAATAAACATTTAATTTATTTAATGTGTAAGCGATACAAAGATTGTGTTATTTTTAATTAAGTTTGTGTAAATAAACTCAATTAATGACTTAATTATATTATTATAGCCAACCGTAGAACCTTCAACACTTTTACGTTACGTAACGTTTAAATAATAAAGATTGTTATAAATTTTAAAGCATTTTCAAATATTTTATGCATACCTACTAAATTCCTCAATTCAATAATTTCTGGTAGGAGTTCAAATTGCTGCTGTTTACTGAGTTACAAGAAAAAACTTTATATTATTCCAATAATATTAAAAACCTTAAATTCTAATTTCAACATACAATAAATACTTATTCAACTACTTTTGGCAAGATCCTATTTTGACATTCTGATGAGCCATGAGCCATACATACGGGCTGTTAGACCTGTGTGTAAGACTATCTGGATACTCGTGTACTCTGGATCTTACTGCTACGTTTGTATTGGTTTTCTAGAGTTTGAAAATAGTTGGCGTGAGCACTCGGTTCGTAATGTTGTTTGATCCAATCTGGGCCGAGTGGCTGCTCAAGAAACTCGCCGTTCCCATCATCAACCACAATATCATCGTGAGATTCCTCATAGTTCTCGAAGTTCTCATGATCATGTGCGAATTGAGCATGCTTTTCATTCTTGTACCCTTCGTTAACGTAGATCACTTTGTGTTCGTACTTATCGTTGAAAGCGTTGTTCCTTAGCAAAGTGAAAACAGCACCGGTGAAAGCCATGTTATTTATCATCACGGCTGCCAGTGTCATCAGTTTTAATCCAGGCAGTATAAAGGGTATCACAGCAGCCATTATTAATCCTGGCAAAACTATCAAGGGTATAATTTTGTAGAAAGTTTTCTTAGCTTTCTTCATACCGCGGTCAGAGACAGGGTCAGTGTCTGAAAAAAAAGTAAAGTGAAAGTTAGTTTTAGCCTTAAGAGGTTCACATTATAATTTTGATAATTACATCCTCAGTCAGTGCGTATCTGAATTTCTATTTTACTAATAACTGAACTAAATAAACCACATCCTACTCTGATATTTGCTGGTTGCTGAACATAGGACACTACATCCTACTACCTATTTGAAAGCCGCGTTTGTTTTTATTGTGCAATCAGCTTTGTCCTTGTCCACTAATGGTAAAACAAGGCTCTCGCTAATTGATCGGATTGTAATGTGAAACACAATGTGAAATATGATAGACTTTGTACATTATTCGGTGGTTCCTGTATGCACGGAAATTATCCCATCACCATAGATAGATCATATATATAAACTGGAATATAGTAAATTGCTAAAATACCTTTTATTATTTAGAGCATAAAACTTGTTTTCGTACCTTTGTAAACATCAACATTAAGCGTCCCGTTTCCCTTCGCCAGCAGCTCAAACCGGTATCCAGGTATCATGGTCATCGATAGTGATTTTCGCCGCAATAATCTAACTGTTTCATCACATAGTTGCGAATGTAGCTCCTCATCACTGCTATTACGGTATTTTCTCCACGGAAACTGCTCTAGATCGTCGGATAGTTGGGTCACGTCTGAGTTGATAAGTGCTTTTTCGGCTCGCCACGCGCTGAGTGCGCCGAGGCATTTCGCTGGTCCAAGTGACCAGGCGCAGTCGACGACGTTGCGGATTGTTTGTGGTATGGCTGGTTCGGCCAGACACGGCCATGCGATGATGAGGACGGCAGCTAGCACGCGCATCGCTGGAGCCGAACTGAGCCGCGAGCGCGCCGCACGCGCTGCGCACTGGAGGGACATTGACATTGCCCCGTGGTTGGTTGGCGGCGAAAGCGAATGCTCCGTCTGCATTTCAATTGTAGCAGTTTTTTTTAATACACGCAGCATGTTAGTGTCACATTATTCACAATTAAAGGAGAAGCGTTAAGTAACGTCACGCAAGAGTTACTAAGTAAAGCGGTAGATGAGATATTAATTGAGTACCCCAAAAAGGAAAAACGTCCACACAATCTCTATTATGCTAAATACCGACATACTCGTATCATTAAATAGGAAAATATTAAACTGTGAATAACTTAGTAATGATAATTAGAGATCCCGATGGTAAATTGTACTTAGAGAAATAGGTAGATGATAGTCTACTGGCACTATGTATGATGATGGATGAACTCTTAGTTGATTTCGAATTACGAAGCAGTTATATAATATTCAGGTAAAAACTCGCAAAAGATTAATCAATCACTATTACATGTAGTTATGCCATAATATAATTTAAATAAATCGATAAATAATTTATTAAATTATATAATACCTAGTATATTATTTATATAATAATATATTATTTGTAAGTGTGGTGCAATTTCTATGTCCCCACAATTTAAAGAAGTAAGGTTGAAATAAAAGATTGATGAGTCGTTTTACTATTAGGGAGTTGGCATTATCTACGGTTGTTTGATGGCATATGTTGTCAGCACCGTATAGGCCCTAAGACTCAGACCTGTAATTTAACGGTACAAATTGCAGGTTTATGAAAGGTATACATAGTTAGCTATACCTAGATTACCTAGTCAGTCCCTTTCCATTCATAGCAGTCCCCGATACAGAATCTCTTGATTTGGCTCATTCGAGTGACCACGGTGGTCTAGTATCTCAGTATTTTCATGCCAGTGTCTTGGGCACGCTCCCGATTGCTTTGAAAAAGTGGTCGATTTACAACATGTGATACATGAATGACATTGGTGGCTTCAAATAGCCCTTTAATAGACGTGATAGAAAAATCAAGTCTGCCAGGTTAAGTAACTGAGTTGGATTAGTTGAGCTATATGTAAATCGTTGGCAATGGTTTGCAGATAACAGTTTTGCGTATTTTGTAAAAAAAATAAATACTGTATTAGTCTTAATTTTTTTTAAACATGGTTTTTTGTACGGAAATGTATGTACATTATTTCCTATACATACATTTTTATTCTCTAGCGATTGTAAAATTCTGCAAGCTTATTTCTGCAAATCCTGTTAAATGTACCGAATTAAGTGATCTCTGATCGGAGGGCTATAAACAGGCTTGGCGTGTGAAATTTGCTGGACTGTTTTCACTCCAAGCTTCTTAGGGCCCTTAAGGCTCAACCGTATAATAAAGGTAATTTAACTGTGTTTAGGAAACTATAATAATGTATCTCTACCATTTTTGTCCAAGTTTTCAATATTTACACTAAACTATAAATACTTATAGCTCAAGTAAGCCAAATTAGTACCAATTGGAAGCATGCCCAAGACACGGGCTGCATGTAATGCGAAAGGGCAATTTTTCTCCATCATCATACTATTATGATGATGGAGAAAAATTGCCCTTTAGCAGAGCTGTAGAGCCCATTCTAAGGTAGAGCCCATTCTAAGATTCTACCTTAGAATGGGCTCTACAAGTACATAATTATTATAGAATCAGTTTCCCATAATTGTTATTTTGGTGAACTTTAAATAGTCGATGAGTGGTCGTCATTGCTTCTGTAGAAAACCACAGGTGCATCGTGCCTCAATTTTCTCCAAATTCGGTTCACGTGAAACTGACAAATTCCACTGCAAACGGAACTCGATTTTGGATAAGAGAAACTGCATTGATGTGGAATTGTCCGAACCAGTGCATTGATTAATATTCACTGGTCACGAAGGTCGTGATGTTTTTGACAAACGGAAGTTTCCGAAATTATGTGCCTCTTCCTTACCATACCTACCAATAAATAGTGTTTTGGTTTTACAAACTTCAGTATCGGCCCAGTGTGCAATAGCAGTCTAACCCGACCAAACTATCAGTCTATTAAAAAGTCCAGTCTGCGACGGGTTTTAGTAACTGTAAAAGGTCAACTATGGAGCAGTTAACCCTAGAAATCCCCAGGATGTAACCTAACACACTTAGGTCAAAGAGGTTATAAAATAATCGATATCATGTATGAGCTGATCACTGAGGATTATTATCTTGGTGTCTAGGAAAGGATGTTTCAGAGACCATTCTATTAAATTGATTTTATTTGAGTGGTCTGCGGATATTTCTATGGAACACTTTTTTGATGAGGCTTATAAATAATAGATAGGGAGATACGAAATATTTGGGTTCTGTATCTACAGCCTACCAAAAAAACCAAGTAATGCCAAATTCCTCCCAGTTTCAATGTTCAAAAACAATACTATGTAATTAAATTTTGCCACAGAATACTGACATGGTGAAAACTAGGTAGCAATTACAATGTTTCCGGTCATATTCGTGTCGCTTCATAGGTACAAATGACTTTCACCTGCTAATTTGCTTCGATAAGGATCAGAGGTCTACTGGGAATGTACCCCGTTAGCGATTCAACATTAGTCCTAAAGCGGCGAAAAAATTGAGGGCGGCATTTCTATCGGTCAGTCACGTTGTCCTGCACTTTCTTTTCGTGACTGTTTGGTGGTGCCGACCATTGTCTTCCGGAGGACTTTATATCCTGGCTGCGAAACAATTATCGATCAGTTATACACCTGTGATCGATTGCTCGTTGACGTCCTTTTTTCGATAAAAAGTTCAAAAATAAAACTAAAATGTGTCACAAATCCGTGGTGCTCTCATTGGCCTTTGTGGTTGTTTTTGTTGCGGTTGTAAGGTGTGATAGTGGAAGCGCGCAAGGCACGGATTTCCTAAGCAAAGGTAAACGAAGAGCTTTAATTCTAAAGTATTCTAAGGTCTTTTAGAAGCCCAAAAAACGTTAGCAGCCCACCAGTAGGCCAGCCGGTGGGCTCGGTGGGAATAATCCGAACGTCCCGAACCAAACGTTTATTACTCGCTCTTTTGAGCTTTGGTCGCGCGTTATTTACTTATGGCGTTTCATATTTGTGATTTTAATTACTGATTTATGCATCGAAATATTTCTTTGTCAAGACTTCTAAATAAATAATGCAGTAATAATAAATAGTCTATCAAACACAATTGCTTTCACTAACCTAGCATTCATGGTTTCCTAGATATTTAAGTTTTTATAGATGACCTGGATTTTTTGTTCTCGACTGTATTTTTGCTCTTAGTAATAGCTAATGACAAGCAGCTAATTTTAATTAGTATCAGAGACAATCAATTAGTATTTCGTTTATTCAGAACTCATAAGCATGACAATCATTCCATTGACTTTACAGTCAATATTACTATAGAATTAATGAAAGCAGACCGAAATAAATTATTTGGTAATCTGCTTATGGCGAAATGTTATGTTGTATCAAACATAACATTAACCGGAAAATCAATTTCTACGAAACTCTGAACGTAAGACAACCCGCCTCACCCCACTCAAAGCGTAAGTAAGCTTCCGAATGTGATATCAATCACGTTTATATTTTACTAGTCGTCTCCCGCGGCGATGCTCGCGTTCTACCCTTTAGTTAGAGTGTAACGTTTCAAAATTCCTTTCTTAGTGCACCTCTACACTATATAAGAATACTACCCTCCAAATTTTATACCTCTAGGACTTATAGTTTAGGCTGTGCGTTGATTCTCTGTCAGCTTCAAAAGAGTTGTATATATATTGATGATGATTGATGATACGGATTACGTTTATCTTTTAATCGGTAAAGAGTTCTTTTTTCGATTTAAAAGCTCTTGCAATCGTCTGACGAAGCAATACCGGATTGCTATCTGCGAGTTGATTGGATTTATTGTGAATGAATCGTAAAAGCGTCACCTGGTGCTGACTCAAAGTAACTCCAATTTTTTTGTTACCGTGTACCTATATCTGAAATGGAAGCTCTTTAATGAGATCTTTCGTAAGAAAGGAAATGTTTATATGTTAAGGGAAAATTGATGGTTTTTATATACCCAACGTGTTCTTCCAGATGCGAACGTTGGCCGTACGTTCGGACACAATGCCCTTAAGCGGCTTTCTTTCATCTTCCTGCCAGTAATGTTCACTCTTGGCGTGATCTCGACTCTCCTAATGGCTCTCGCCGTGATATCTGTGAAAAATCTTGCCATTGGAGTTATCCTGTTGATCGTTAGCATAAGCCAGGTAATTATTTATTCCCTAAATACACAAAAATGGTAAAACGATGCCAAATAGGTAATTTACGAATATACGCTCTATGTAAGTATATATAGTACGAGTAGGTAAATCAGTGATGGTACCTACCTACATATCGATTTTCTTGCTGCATTTTTCTAAACTAACCTAAGCCTAAGCCTAACTAATTATACTTACTATTTTCAGTATAAGCTAATCTAGAATGTCAGTTTGGGAAGTGTAAAAACCATTGTTACATTGAAGTTCACATGCTTTGATTATATAAAACTTTAAGAGCTCCACTTAGACTATAACTACCTACGCAGGCGTTTCATTATTGTGGAAATTATTCAACTGTTATGTTTTTATTTTACATAACAAGCCAGTCACTATACTAGGTCACGCAAATTGAGACCAACCAAAAGAAAGAATAATATGTTTTGGTCTGACCAAGCTGGCGCTTCCGGACTTGTCCATACGCTGAATTTCAGAATTATTTTATTTGTAGTGATCATTGAAATATTGTAACCCCAAAGCACCGACGACGACGGAATATGCCGCGTTTCGTTTGTATTGTATAATTCGATGTAAAAAAAAACAATCAAAGCTATTTTTGTGGCATGTTTTTTTTTCCCAGGCTGTATCCCGATTATTGACTGCCGCATCACCATCCCCCCTTGTGCTGCAACCCCGGGCTGAATTCCTCCCAGCACCCGCAGTAGCATCCCCCTGGCCTGCCCCCGGTCCTGCTTTCTCACCCTGGGGCAGATCGGACAACGAAGCGACAATCTCTGACTAATCGAATTCACGCGGTTCTCAACCACACTCAATTTGATACCTATGAACTGTTATGCCAAAAATTACAATCAAATATTTCGCAAAACTTTCGCGTCGAATGAAAGCGTTGTATTACCGGATAGCTTATTGAGTTTATTAGAGCTAGAAGATATTAGTTTACATCACTACCTCAGTGATTTTAAGCCTTGGTTTTCTCTATTACGTTGACCGTAATAAAACTACCGGTATAGAGTGAAAATGATGAACGTGAAGTAATTGTCATTGCTATATACCTACCGATCATTTTATATTGTTTATTTCGGTCATTTCTTTGAAAAACAAATCTTAAATCTCGGCAAACGCATTTAAACTACTTGAAACTTCCTGATAGGAAGCTATACGATTAGATTTAATTTTAGCCTGGTTTAGTTCTTACGAAAGAACTAAATCAAAATTATGTCTGTCTTAAGCAAAATAACGACTTTTTGCGAAAGAAAGACGTCTCTTATATAAATTGTTTATAAATAATTAAATTGCTGTTTCAATTGTGTTTGTTCCTTATTCTGAATTTTTTAAGCCAATATTTGATACTAACTTTCCTATCGAACATGTTCACAAAGCTTGCCTTTATTCTCTTCATAAAGAAACAGTACAACTAGGGTTGCTAACACACTGTTAAAACAGCAGGTACACTGTATTATCATCTAAAATACAGTTTAACGTTGAACAAAAGTAAAGCAAATACTGATTTGTTTGTCACCCCTAAGAACTCGTACCGAGAGTACAAGGTCATGTCATGCAATACTGCGCGATCATCACTGATCATGATCATTCAGACCTAAACTGTCAATAACCAACTGCTAAGGTGCTAAAGATCAATAATTTTGAACAAAAGCATTAATTATTGACAAATAACAAGAAAATCGCGGTGGCTTGAAATGGTAACCCCGAACTGCTCTCAAACCGAAATCTTGGCTCCGTCTCTTATACGTGAATACAGTAAAATACTGCTTTTCTTCATACAAATACTATTTATTTTCCTCCTTCGTCAATAAAAAACTATACCTACCTATATTTTTTGTAACAAATAGTTGGCAGCCCTATCTACATATTACCCGTTTCAATTTCATTTTCCAATACATAGCTAAATGCTTCAAGAAAGTGCATAAATAATGTATGAATATGACTCTTGGGAATAAAACAAGTTTTTTTTATCCCATAGTCTATTGTGAGTCTGATTACAAAAGATCGATGTGGTTTACATAAGAAATACTATTATGAAATCGAAAGTTAAACCTGTTTCGATGGAACTTTTTGCTACATGCAATTTCACATGTATTTTCTGCCTGCTTTGAATAATAAAATTAAAAGGTAATAATTTGTCTGTTGAACAGTCTATAGACAGACTCGGCTGTTAGTTAAATCATCATTACTAATTACGGAAGATGAATCTCCTATCTGGGATTTATATATTATGCTAAGTTGTAATCATAACAGTAGGTACCTACATATATTAATCATACTATCGCGGAATTAAATTTTAAAAAAAACCGATACTAATGACTAGTCTATAAAAAAAGCGATATATATACACACACAGGTATACGTATAACTATGTGTCGTAATAAATACTTATATGTCTAATTGCAAATGAAGTTATTGGAGAATTATCTGCACGGATTGATTGTATGATTTCACACAGTGGTTTATTGCTCCGTCATCATACGTTTATGATAGCTGCCTAGGCTGCCTTATTTATATACAACTCAGTATAAAATATTGTACTGAAACTAACCACTAAGTACAAATCCAACTCATTGCGCAAAAAATAATTAGAGAGGTACCTACCTACTTATACAGTATAGAAAGTCTGAAAGTTCTCATTTTCATAATAAAACACGCAGAAAATTAAAACTAAAATTTAAATTATATCTTAAAAAATTGTTATAGATAGCCAATGAAATGAGAGATGGAGATCTGTAAGAGGAGTACTCTATCCGATGCTCGTAAAGCGAAATAACGGAGTATCAAGAAATGAATTCTACCCCATTTGGTAATCCTGGAAACGCCCCTGTCAAGATATACTATCGAGAAGCGTCGGTCGATGCTATCAAGTGCTAAACAGAGCGAAGGAATCAGAAGCATTGCTTTCTACTGAACAGCGTCGCTTTGCAAATTGAAATCATATTACTATAATGTTGCATTGTTTCTTGTGATAGAAATTGCAAGTAGGTAGATAAGCAACGTAGCGAGCATAATAAACGATACGTCTTAAACGTTATCTTCTAAATATTATTTTTTATATGGATAGAAAAAAGTTTCGATACTTAGATCCATTGGTCCTGCTTAGCTATAACATCAAGACGCTTAGATCGTATAATAATACCGTTATGCACGTAATGATCACGCTAAAACAAAAACGTAGAAAATAGTGGAAAAAAATAGCAACTTCCGGCCTCAGCCTCACGACGCGTGAACGTTACAATCGGGATAGTTTGGGATGTCATAGAAGTTTGTTAGTAAAATGGCGTATATTTTTTACTTTTATGACATTTAATAAATCTGTGAAATTTTACTGAATTATCCTTCTGATTGCAATGAAATATCTTGCGCATTACTTCATTCACTTATTATGAAAGACCAATTATTATTTACAATTAAAATATGTGTCTGAATACTTCTCTCCCAATACAAATCTAAGTAACAATGGTACCCACCTGTATACCTAAGTAATTTAATTTATCAAGTTTCCTGCCAGTTGAAAACTTAAAAAGGCAGCAAAATGAGTCTCGTTAAAAATTTGATGAATAATTAAAACTAGTTTTATGCTTTCGCTTTGTTATGTTATGTCACTTTTCTATCTTATATACCACAGAAAATTAGAACAAGCTTATACGGCGTACGTTTTTGCACTGCTTCATACATATATCTACCACAAACATGTACCTAAGTAGGTAGAAATTTTTAGCTTGATATATTACAATAGTAAGTAGGTAGTAAGGTATGGGGAAAGTTCATAGATCCACTGGATTAAACAAACAGGCTTCATAGTGAGTACGAAACTAGTTAGAAAATCCTGGCCACAAGAACATGAATAGCTTTAGGTAATATTGTACCGCGTAGGTACCTAACCTACCTGTGTGTAGAAGAAGAAAAAGAGCTGTGTGTAATCTGAGTAAATTCCTAAACCTAGAACGAGAGACTGATGCCCGAGACAGGTTTGGAAACCTGTATTACGAGTCACTGAATCGAAATCCTAATTTAGTTCACGTTAATCGTGAATTACTTTCACAGAATATCAATTACCTACTCACATACAATTTGTATGCTCAGTCTTTGTGCTCCACCGACCTGCTAGCTATCGAAATGGATACTTAGTAGTTGAATAGTTTATCATCACGGTGTCCACGCTTCACTGACCGGTGGCGTGCTGGGGTCTTCATCAGCAGTCGCTTGCAAATTCCACATTCGCGAGAAAGCTCCCACACGCCGCACAAACAAAATCTCGTTAATAGCTATATTGTGTTACGAAACCGCCATCTCCACTCGTCAGGTTGATCCAGTTGAGATTGCAAGGCTGGCGTGGTGGGGCTCACGATCGCCGCTGCACTATCAAATCGTTCGGCAAAATGGTCACACCGCGAACGCTTTTACTCCTACACCTCGCCGCGGTAACCATCGGGATAGTTTGTGCAACAGTGCAGGATGCCAAAAATGACGTGGAATTACCAAAGAAAATCGAATTGTTGGAGGGAGTGTCGATCAAATTTCCGGAAACTAAGAATACTACTAAGTTGATATCGTTTGAAGTGGAGACTCATGGAGACTACGTTGAAGGTAAGGATATCGATTACTAAGTATATAAATATCGGTTCGCTAATTAATCGAGTAGACCTGCTATTACGATAGTCCCCAAGGGGACACACTATTTTTAGAATTTCTAACACTGATGATTATGTTCTCACAAAAGGTATCACAGAAGTAAATATAATTACGAGTACTAGTAACTAACCCACTTTCTAAAGGACAGTATATTATGCCGTCATGACTGATTCGAGCAAAGGTTTTCCCACAGTATATCAACGAAAAGTATAGTGTAATGCCCGCGACTCTACGTACAGTTTTACAGGTTTAATTTAAAACTCTACATCGAAGAAAAAAAACGTTCGGCTCGCGCTGTTTATAAGACTGGTCACGCTGGTTTTAACATTAAGGTTTCACTTCTTTTAGTTTTTTCAGGACGGTTTTAAAGGTATAAAGTAGAATCGCCTGCAAATCGCTACTTTCAACAGTAAATGTCAATTAAATGGCTATAAAGTTATAGTTTCAATGTGTGGTCATGCGTTGATGTGCGTGTTTGATAGTTACAAGTTATTAGCACTGCCCATGTGTGTATTAAGTGTATATAGTTAACTCGCAGCTATCTATGCTATATCAGAGCATCACCTTTCCCTACACGTAACATAAATTCTATTGCACACATAATATAGAAATTATAGACAACTAATTCGTCAAAAATCGTTGAAAGCACAGTGAAAAACACCAAGTGGTACTTAAAGCTAAAAAAACGCATAAAAAAAAACAAATTCCAGCGGTGAAACTGAAAACTCGTGCGTTTAGAAAAATGTGTGAAATTGATTTTAAATAACTTTGTTACAATGTTACTGCGGTCGCGGTGCACGATGATAAACTTGGATTTCTTTTCGAACAAAATGAACTCAACGTTTTCAAAACTTTCAAACTAAACCACTATCTCGAAAAGAAAGGAGTCGGACAGAAACATTTTTGCAATCAACTAGTTTTGATAAGTACTTATGTGCCTATGCTTAGAATAGAAAGGCGTCAGTTAAAATGAACGAACTCTATAAACGAAATATGCACTAGATTTCTACTTAGGTACTAATAATTAAATTGGCCTTAATCTAAGGTACTACTTACGTTGATTATACCACTGAAGTACCTATCTGGTTGTAAACTGATAGCACCAATCCAATCACCAAACTTGTAAACCTCGTATAGGACAAATACCGGTGCTTTTCAGAACATCTTGTTATAAATGGAGATTATTGGGTAAAAAGTACTGAATCTAATAATATAAAAGCCTCTATCCTGGCTTCCCTATAAAACCGTTACTTTTCAATTGACTAATACTATTTCTTTTCAATTTCAGGTCGGAAAAAGAAGAAAAAGTTGATTGAAAAGCTTTTGCCGTTATTCATTCTGCCATTCGTAATTCAATCGACTATCGTGCCTCTATTCCTTGGCATGTTGAAGTTTATGCTTTTCAAGTCCCTGATGGTTGGAAAACTGGCACTGGCGCTGATAGTCATCAACGCGTTCAAGAATAACAACAGTTTTAAGGGAAGAGACGCGGAAATGGCAGATGTTCATTATGGTTACCATGGCGGTCAGGGGATGGAAGAATATGGGGCCTATCTATCTACATAGTCTAATTGTGCTGCAGGAATTAAGACCGGACGTTATCAGACCCGCATTTATAAAAGTAGCATGTGGAGCACTATCCATAGTATTTCGGAGTCGATGCAATGCAAGTATGAATACCTGAGTAATACTCCACTAATAACATAAGCAGTTAGAGTCTAAAAATTAATTTAAGTTCTCAAAGGTATCATTAATGTATCAAGGTGTCAAGTTTAGTCTCTTAAAGGTATTTTTTTGTATGTTTTTTAAGAAAACACGTAATTATTAATTCATGTTGGCTTCAAAAGATGTTTAGGTATGTACGTCAGCTCTATATTTTCATAATTTACCATGTTAGTCAAAACTCCAACGAAACTGTCTTGCTAAATTTAGTTCAAACTTTCAGTTTTGTTCAAACAAAGTAATCCAAACTATTATGTCCCTTAAAACAACTATGCATAATAATGTAAATTGAACCACCAAGACAGCATTCTAAATAAAAAATTGGGAGATTGGCTCATTAACTTCAGTAAATATCTAGGTAAACAGAAAGCTACTTACGAGTAACAAGAAAACGTGTCAAAAACATTTTCTAAAGAAGATTATTTTCCAGCTATTTGGCAACTGAAGGATAGAATAAGCTCTGTTATTGGTTGCTTACGTGTTTATCGATAAAAATAAAAACGCGTAAATTAAAATGTTCTTGTGTGGTGAAAATACAAGATATATTGTAAAAAGACCTGAAGCATAGTATAGAAAAATAATAAATTGTATGTTTATAATTTAAGAACTATCTAATATAAACAGTGAGTGGGTGGGTACCGAATCAACTCACTCTACCAATTTACTTTGTAAATATAAAAAAACCTTTTTATTCTTGATATTTTGATCAATTGATGAGACTTATTAACATACCTACTAATAGTAACTGAAAATATAGTAACGTACGTTATTGTTCGCTTTGTGACGAATAGGTAGAGTCTGCCCACGTCTGTCTGCAGCACTAAAATATGACAGAACTAGCTGATACCCGCGACTAGGTACGCGGGCGAAATTTTCCAACTTCATCATAATCGTTATGAGTTCTTAGCCCATTCATGCTATTTATTATAAATGTCCAGGTTCATGTTTCTAAAAAAGTAGCAAAACGCTACCCACTATAGGTTTTTTTAATCTTGTTTTCAATCTACAGAACGATCATGTTGGATTAGGCTCTGTCTACATGAGATAGAGCTGCACAAGGTTTAAAATATTTCCGACGGACTTAGTTCTAAGTAGTTTAAGCCCTCTGTCTCGAAGCTAAAGCTCCCTTTCCTAAGAAGCGGTTAACTGCCAGTGGCGGTCGTAAATCGAAAGGTACTGTCACACTGCGGTTATAAAATGTCTAGAAACATTATCATCGTGAAGCTGACAGAGAATCAACGCACAGCCTAAACTATAAGTCCTAGAGGTATGAAATTTGGAGGGTAGTATCCTTATATAGTGTAGGGGTGCACTAAGAAAGGAATTTTGAAACGTCACACTCTAAAGGGTAGAACGCGAGGAACGCCGCGGGCGACGGCTAGTTATATATACATTTTGTTAATTATTATCCGTAACAAATTCATATGAAAAATTGTAAATTTTATTTCATGATCTAGTTGGCTAGTGGCAATGTTTAATATTGTTGTAAAACATTTTATATTTCGACAGCTACCAATAATGGTCACAAATTTACAGGAAAATGGACTTACAAACATTGTTAGGTCTAAGTTTTTAGTCTCAAATAGGGATAAAGAGCTCTGTTAACTTTGGAACTCTGGAGGATCCAATTATATTATTTTGCTCTTCTGTTTTTATGGTAAATAATCCAATGTTATTTTTAAAAGCACCTTTGTTTTTAGTTTTAGACATTTTTTTAATTAAACTTCGAAAAATAATGAAGCTAAAACCGACACCTATATCAAAATAGTCTTCATTAAGACAGTCGCTGAATTTTAAAAGAAAGATAAAAATAATGTAGGCCTTTAACTTATTAATATAAAGAAAATTATTTATTAGGTAGGTAGTGGTAGGTACTCTTTGTAACAAATAGTTGAGCAAATAAAAGCATGTTGCCAAATACTGGTTTACTTATAGTACATTAAATATGATAATTTATTTGTTTACGTCTAAGTATCTAATTTATTTATTTATTGAATTAAAAGCGAGTTTGTGTACCTACTGTATTTTTTATTAGTACCTTCTTATCACGGTAGCAACGATATTATTTATTAACCTCTGAAATATTGGTGGTGTAATAAGTTTTTGAGCTAAGTATGTACTTAAAATGTTTGCGAATAAAGTGTCCGAAATAAGAAAAACAGAACAATGGCGCACCGAACCAGCCGTCTATAAATATTTCTTTATTTTCGAATTCCTATTGTAAATAACTCTTGTTCTCTTGTTCTTTGAATCTTTCTATTTGCCTAACGTTATTTTATTTTAATAATAAATACTTTACTAGGTACATAGGTACAACTGTTAACTGACAGTTGATGAGTTACAATTAAAATATGTGTGACCGCAGACCACAGAACCCGTAAGGTCAGACTGCCTGTACGCTTGCCAGGTTATTCAGTATTTCAACTTTTCAAAGATATGCTTGCTTGGCACAATATCGGTTCAAGATATTTATTTCTGTAAAGAATACACTTAACGAGAAACACAAGAGTGACATAGGAATAAAAATAAGTAGGTAAGAGTACATATACGAGTGTTGGAAGGACAATAATGTTCATTGGATCGTCCTTGCACATTTTACTCGCTACCAACCACCTAATTCATTCGATTTCCATGCATTTCCACTGTCTGCACCAAATAGAACTTAGAGTAACAAAAAAGTATAAGTTTTAGGCTTATAAAAAAACTAAGGTCAAGGTTAAGAAATCGGTGAAATCTACTTTTATTTGCGCCTTTACTGCATGCAGCTCAGTCACGTCCCGAGCTCACTTCTAAGTGGTTTTGTGACCGTAGGTTGTGACTCGGTAGTGATATTGATAACTATCCCCATTAGTACTACTACGAGTATCAACTACTCAGATTACCCATTGTTTTAATAATGCAGAGCATTTCACACGTGAATAATTTATAAAAAAAAATTGTAAGAAGAGAAAGGAGCGGTGAGTAACTCTTGTTTTGTTTTTTTCACATACTTTGTGCGAGTTTTTTTTTTACTAATTTTACCATCTATTATTCATAACGTCTGTTGCTAACTAAGTAGGCATTTTTAAACTTTAAACTTTCTTTTCAAATAATTATCTATGCACAATAGAAAGTTATACCTAAGACTGCACTTGTGCACGCTAAAACTCAGTAAAACTTTGCACGTATAGGTAAGTAAATAATAAATGTTTATCTAGAATAGAGGAGAGTGGAAGACGAAGACATGTTGTACCGACCCCACTAAGCGTGGGACAAGGGTAGGAAGATGATGATGATGATCTAGAATCTAGGAAGTTAAAAATCTGAGAACTAACCTGCCTAGGTAATTTCAAAAGAAAGCACAGGCCTTCCTTATCTTATTGAAAGATATTTTAGGTGAATACTAGCCTCCAAATTTCATACCTCTAGGACTTATGGTTTAGGCTGTGCGTTGATTCTAAGTCAGCTTCAAAAGAGTTTTATCTAAATTGATGATATATTGATGATGATGATTATTTTCTCTTGTCTCTATTTTTTTCATAGGGATTATTTAACTTTTACCACGCGTTTTGCATACAATTCGCCACCGCCGTACCGGCTACTCGGCAACCGGGACACGTGAAAAGGCACTCAGACTATCTGCGGAACACGTGCAAAGAAATAATGAATAAATAATGCAATGTGCAATGCAAACCAATCTATTCCGCGCTATTATCTTGATTATGTCGGTACTACTAGATATTACCGCGCTTAGCGCGGTAATTTAGGGTTATTCCCATCGAGCCCACCGGCCGGCCCACTGTTATATCAATTACATAATATATCACTTAGGTGCCTATGTTATTATGTAGCACGTGCTGTAACAAGATGCTGGCAGGTGTCAAACAACGCTTCACTCGCACATTTCAGTATTTCAGAACATACCTATATAATCACTGAAATTATTTATAAAAAATCCCTAACAACAATGTCGTGTGCAATAACATTGCACAAGGCTCAGCATAAATATCATTTTGATCAGCGAAAAGTTGTTTGACGTTTGTCAGCGTCTTATAACAGCACCCTGTGCAACATAATTAGTATTTATTAGTCTTGTTACGTATGTTTGTTTTTAAGATGGCGCCAGCAATTATGACATGGATGTGTCACAACAAAGTGCTCTTATTCTGCGTGATGTCACTCTGCCTCATCGTGTCAACAGTCGCATTCGATCAGACAGCCAACACAAAATACGAAATAACACCAAATCCATTCAAAAGTCTGATGAATTCTTCTAATAAGGTAAGTAAGCAATTTGAGTACGTGCCCTGTGAGACAACTAGGTATAACAAAAAAAGCTATATTGTTTTTTAAGTATTTACGGCTTACGTACGTCCGTCTTTCGCCGTTCAACGTTTCTTGAGAAATTAATTATTTTGACTTGATTGGTAAACTAAATGATTCAGTGACATAACAAATCGAATGTCGTAATAATAATATTATCTAACCTAAGCCGTTTGTGAGACAAATAATAATTGAATTTCTACCGCACATTTCTAATGGCTTAGAAATGGCTTATTGAGTTTTCTAAGACTTTATGATGGTACGCTCGTCGCTCTCGGATTACTAAAATTATCAGCACGCCCTCAGATTATTATCGAAACTATTAGATAAGTAGGTATCTAATATTCTCAAAAGTTTCTCTAAAATTCTGAGGGCACCCCACGGTTACGAAATATTGACGTATGGATTATGACTGAATCTTAATAATGATATCACGTTTAGGTATCAGTTAATTCTTTGGACTAACTGGAGAAAGAGGTTTCAGAAGTAGGTAATCGCTCTGTATTCTTTATACATTCATAGGTGCCAACTAAAGTATTTTTTTTATCAAAGTCACTAAAACTCAGTTTTTCCAATAACTAGCAACACTACTCGTAAGTGTAGTAGGCACATGATTTCAGGACTTCTACAGGCTCCCAAGGCACATAATACCAAAGAACTACAAACTAAACCTATGGCCTGACGTGAACAAGAAGATTTTCCGTGGTTCAGTGGCGATACAGCTGGAAATTTTAGAGCCCACTCACACAATAGAGCTGCACTCTAACAAATTGTATATCAACTCTGTATCATTCAGGTATGAAAGTGTGAACATACATAACACGGGCAGAAAGAGGAATAAGCACACGACCCACCCAATGTTTAGTGGTAACTGGGGTGGTAAGTTACCACCATGGCAATGCATTTATATAGACACTGGTTATCACTGGTAACCTCTGCCTGTATGTATGCATTGCCTCACTGAGCACGTCCACGGAGTACCTACCAGCCTTGTTAGACAACTATAACTCATTAAACATAATAACAATCTGGATGGTAGAACAGCAAACGAAAAGAGGCCTAACTAACTTAGCCGTGCTTGGTATCGACTGATTAGATGATTTTATTATTTTAGGTCAAATCAGGATGGTGATAATGATACGTTATAGAATTTATTCTATAAGCTTCCATATTTTTTTCCAGAGGAAAAGAACAAAATATTTCTATAAAGTCCATAACCGCCTCATCTGATAGAAGAGAGTTAATCATTGTGGATCTGTTTGAAGATGTTAATAAAGGAAACTACGAGATTTACATCAATTTTGAAGGAAAACTGGATAATGGAATCGTTGGGTTCTACGCAAGCAGTTTGAAGAATAACAAGTAAGATGATCTACATTACTAGTTGTTTTCAGTGATTTCGCTTTACATTCCGATATTATAGCATTCTGTATAAACCAACGTGAAATAAATTAGTCTCACGACTGCACTTCGCACTCGAGGATTTTCCACCATAGTAGTTATATCTCTGTTCTGTAGGGTAATAAGATAGAAAAGTCATACTGCTCTTAGTGGCAGTAGGTACCTACTTGTCTGGTGAACCTTGTGAAGTATCTTGAGTAGGTACCTATCTAGGTAAGTAGCTGTTGCAAAGGGCAAAGAGTACGCTTAGGTAGTATCAGTTTCCATTTTGAAAATTAATTTTGAGGACCTACCTAGGTACCTACCTACTTCACCTACGAGTGCATACCTACCTACCTACTAGGTAGTGTGGTGTAGTTACCTACTAGAATTGTTTTCATTTGTATGCTAAATAAATCGATTACTTATGCAGGTATGTAAAATCAATATATGTACCGTTGCAAATAGTTTGTAACGGTTATTCTCTTTACTCAAGAAAATAAGCATTATAAATTCCTTGTGCGTCGGAAATCGAACGGTCTAGTTAATGGAAGTAGCCATTTGAGTAGCTGCCTATTGTTGTCTTGTCAGTCACACACAATAAAGTAGGTACATTCTTTACAACTGGACTGCAGCAAGCTGCTACCTATAGAAACTATAGTGTATTGCATTATTAGGTGTAGGTACCTACCTATTGTATACCAAGCCGAGCGATATCAATCAGTTTCGTTGTACTATGTGTCTAGTCTAAACTACGGAATATATTATTCGTTACTAGCACTAGCCAAAGCGAACGTATTTAGTGATCTCAGGGCTCAGCGAGAGCAGCGCGTTGATGTCTTTTATAATAGTATTACCTATATTATTATGATATGTGGTATAGGTAAGGTACCTACATTAGGTAGTACTACGTACTACATCGTAGAGGCAATGCGTAGGCACCTGTAGACTCTATGCATAGAACTACCCCATCCCGTAGACTCAATAGATAGCAACTCTACCGCGGCGTAGCGTAGGCCGTAGGTCTAGAAGTTTCGCGCCTACAAAAAATTACTAGACTTTGTTTAAAATGTTGTTGACTAGCCTAAGTTTAGCGCGAAATATTAGATTAGTGTAGATAGTAAACTAGGAAGGTACCTACTATGTACTAGGTACCACAGAATATTTGGTAAGTTACTACATCAGATTATCGAAACTTCTGCTATTTATTGCATTACATTACATGGGTATTGTTATTCTATTGGTGTTGTTCGATCGAGGTTCGATCTCATCTTCGCCATAATTATATTCCTTGGGTGGTTGGGTAAGGGTTGGGTAATTCTTACCCAACTGCTACAATTAGCACTCACGTTACACATTTGACAATGACAAACATAAATGGATGACATTGACGGTGGCGTTACACATTTGACAGTATAAAAGAAATGGCATTGACGGATACTAAACACAGCAGTGACAAACAATAAAAAATGACGTTGATTGACTAGTACCAATGTCAATGTCATGTCGCAATTTTATGCAATATTTTGTTTGTTTTGTTTTGATCATGGAAGATGATGCTGTAAAATTTTAGAAAAACTTACCTACTTCTGTCCTGTTCTATGCATTTATTACTAGCGCTAAGTAAATTTGGAAGTGCTTTATCTCTTTACTGCAACATACAAACACGAAAAGTAGTCAAAATGGTAGATTGTGTTACAAAGAAGTCTGAAAGATTGTCACCTGCTGTAACACCGGTGCATTACAACTTGCTACTGCATCCTGACCTGAAATCAGGCTTATTCCAAGGAAGCGTTCAAATCGACACTAAGCTGTCGGAAGAAAAAGATCATGTGAAACTAAACACTCACTTTTTAGACATTCAATCTGTTAGAGTGCTCAGTCAGGATAAATTAGTTCCCCTTGCAAGGTTTTTTGAAGATGTTGAGCTAGAGCAGCTGGTTATTGAGTTTAAGGATAGTGTGAGCTCGGGCGATTATAAAATCTGTGTAGATTTCAGTGGCTCCCTAACAAAGAGCATTGTTGGATTTTATTTGTCCCAGTTAAAGGGTAATAGGTAAGTCAATCATCAAATTGGGAGTATCTTGGACATTATAATGATAGGTACATTATATGGTACACAAGGTTCAATTTGCTCCCTATTTTCAATTCAGAACAATGGTGGCAAGCAAGTTCCAGCCGACATATGCCCGACAAGCCTTCCCCTGTTTCGATGAGCCTGACTTCAAAGCTACTTTCGACATCACTCTAATCAAACCGCAAACATACACAGCATTGTCTAATATGAATGTAAGTTACCTTTATTATTTGCTCAGTTATCATTATTTTGTAGATTCTGGACTCCTTTGCTGTAGAATCAATGTGATTCTTCACGCTAGTGTATTAATTCTAAACTGCACAAAGGCTGTTTTCCAGATGATAAATATAATATTGGTCTGCTAGCTATTCTTAGCTAGCCTTTTTCACTAGATTAGTTGCTGAGTGCAGTTGAGTGCATTGATGAATAAATCTGAATTTAATCAGAAAAAAAAAAATTCACTTTAGTCTTAAGACATGAAACTGAAAAATTAACAAAACATTCTTTTTCTTACAGGAAATATCAAAAACTATAGATAGCACCACAAACTTGGAAACGGTCAACTTTGCAACCAGTGTCCCCATGTCGACATACTTAGCATGCTTTGTCATCTGCGACTTTGACTACAAAGAAGTGAAAATCAATGCAAATGGAATCGGAAAAGATTTTACATTGAGATCATTTGCTCAGAAAGATGAAACTCATAAGATAGACTTTGCTCAAGACATTGGGAAAAGAGCTACTGAGTTTTATATCAAATACTATCAAGTGCCATTCCCACTACCCAAACTTGGTAAATAAAATAAATAATAATATTTTAGACATTTCGCACAACACCCTCTAGTCCCAAACTAAGCAGAGTTTGTACTATAGGTATGGGTACTAGATTGCAGATAGATTTTTTTTGTAAATACATACTTACAATACAGTAACATCCATAATATAGTAAGTAGTATTTTTGTCTATGGTTTGAAATCAAGTAACATGAAACTGGGCTTGCCTTTTTCATTCTTGGATATATCTAAAATTCTATAAAAAGAGTAATAGTCCAGGTCTAGTAAAATAAACTTGTATTGGAAAAATATCCTTTTTTCCAGACATGATCGCGATTCCTGATTATGTGTCTGGTGCAACGGAGCATTGGGGTCTAATTACATACAGAGAAACTGCATTCCTGGTTAACGAAGCCACAGCCTCCGCTGCCAATAAAATTTCTGTTGCCAACACAATAGCTCATGAACTTGCCCACATGTGGTTTGGAAATTTAGGTAAGTGAATTTGGCTCTACTGCCTTTATAACTTTATTTTATCTCTACCTAACATCTTAAATTCATCATTATCTTATCAGCTTAAAGTCTACACATGGGCATAGAAGGACATCCTCCTATATCTAGAAATAAGGTTTGTCAAGCTGTCTCTACTATCCACTGACTTTATAGTCTTACATCTTTCATAACTGGCGGTGTAGAATGAGCTTTATGTTAGTCTATAAGGGTCCATTTTGATTGCTCTTCTTTTTTTTGCTGGCGCGTTTGCTCGTGTTTCAGATATATTGATTTTGGGTGTTTTTCCAGTGACAATGAAATGGTGGGACGAAGTTTGGCTGAACGAAGGTTTTGCGTCGTACATGCAATGCAAATCGCTGAATGCTATTGAACCGTCGTGGACTATGGTAACTAAAACACTTGTTAATTGTGTTTACTAAGAGCCATATAAGTAGCCATGCGTCACATGCGGCTTCTTTGTAGTTGCTTAGTAGCCTATCTAGTGCTTGAACTATTATTCTACAGTGGCGCCATCTCGTATCCTTTCAAAGGTTGTTTGATATAAATTGGTTTTTACTTTTTTAGCTGGATCAGTTTCTGATAAGAACATTGCATCCAGTGTTGTTCACTGATGCGAAACTGTCCAGTCATCCGATTGTGCAGACTGTCGCTACGCCTGATCAAATTACTGCCATTTTCGACTCTATTTCTTATAACAAGGTTTGTACGTGTTCATTACCTACAATAGCTATTTCAAAATATGCCCACCTAATTTTATGTGCTAGGTTATAATTACAATATTCTCACCTACTAGGTAACCAAGTTTATGCGAAGTCTGGTATTCCATTTTCCTGAACCTGTTCAAATTACTTCGAAGTTAGATCCTACTAATATTATAAACGCGAAAGTTTGTAGGGATATATGAATGTATAGATTTTTGTTGTGTTGCTCGTTCACGCAAAAACTACTGATCCGATTTGGATGAAACTTGAAATATATATTTTCCGTGACCTGGATTAACACATAGGCTACTTTTTATCCCGGAAAATCAACGTGACCCAACGGGACGGGAACTCTTCAGATACGCCTATAGAAGATTTCGCATAGCAAATTGCGCTTCTAATCCTGCGCAGACGAAGTCGCGGGCAACAGCTAGTCAGTAATATAAAATAGCATAAGCTTGAAGTTTGAATCATCATAAGTACGTACTTTTCAAAAAAATTATTTACTTTTATATTATTTCTTACAGGGTGCCTCAATACTACGAATGCTAGAAGGTTTCACTGGCGAAGAAAATTTCCGTAGAGGAGTGTCAGACTACCTGAAGAAATATGAGTTTGGCAACACTGTCACCCAACAACTGCTCTCATCGCTGGAACCCTACTTTCTAATAGACAATTCGGGGTTAAATCTAACGTAAGTAATAAATGTAATAATGAAAAAATTGGCAAGTCGAAGTGATAATATTGTATCGTTCCTAGAACTGAACCTCCGAAACAAAGTTTCTCAAATGGCGACAGCGAACTAGTAGACTAGTTTAGATCTAGGTTTATCTTTTTTTGTTCCTTATTTTATACCTACTACTGTTACTACTGAAGCGCTCGTGGCGTAGCTTGCTTAGCCAATCTTAACTGATTATCTAAGTTAAGCAACGTTCTGTGCGGTCATTATTTGGATGGGTGACCGTTAGTGGCATTTACATCTGAGCGCTTCCGTGCTTCGGAGGGTAGGTTAAACTGTCGGTCCCGGCTCTAGCAGTCGTTAAGCCACGACGGAGGCCTTAAGGCGGCCTAAAAACTCCGTCGCCAGAGTTGGCCACTAGCTCATAAGAGCTTGCTTGCTTTACTGTTGATAGGTATGTGTCATAATATTCTTCTATGACGATAATGAGATATTATGAAGGTATTGAAATTTTTTCGCCAACAGATACATTATGGACACATGGACAAGGCAGAAAGGATATCCATTGTTGACAGTGAAGGCAGAACCAGAAAGTCGCACCTACACGATCACGCAATCAAGATTTCTATTGGACCCTGAAGCAAGTAGCCCGAACGACTCTGTTTATAAGTAAGACTTGCTTTACGATACTGAAATGTAAAATGAGCTCTATTGTGTTGTTTTAAGACTCAAAAAAGCGGTGAACGGAAACATTATAGAAATGCATACTTGCAGCTCCAGAAAAATAAAAATTGTTGAGAATAAGTTACGCTGTTCTTCTTCACTAAGTATAGTTTTCTTTGTTTTACATGATATATTAAAAGTACATCGTATGACTAATGTGACTATGTTAAATTGAAATAATGACGACTCATTTCACTTCAATACTGAATTTAAGGTTCATTGATTGATTTATGTTTCAATGAGGTACGAGGTGCTTAATTAAAATGAATATTTTCAGCTACCGTTGGTATGTGCCGATCACATACAAGACTAATAAAAAATCCACACAAAATATTATTTGGTTCCCTGACAACGTTGAAAGTGGTAAGTACTACCTATTCGTAATGCCAATTTATAACCATATTAAAACCAATATTAGATATTATTCATATTAAAACTGCTTTTCCAGTTCAAGTGAAATTGGAAGATGATGAGACGTGGCTAAAAATAAATAACAATCAAGTGGGCTTCTACAGGGTGAACTATACAGAGGAAATGTGGCAGACACTGTTGGAACAACTCAAAGCTCAGTCCAAGATGGTAAGTAGATAAATAAACACTCACGCGACGCGGGTAGTCATAGCTCTCGGCCTCGTGGTGCCCGCGCCGTGGCTCTAGTGTGTGAGCACACTGCCATTTATTTCGCCTCTTCGCCTCGACTCGTGTTCGTGTGGGCGCTGTGCTGTGCTGAGCGTAATTTTCCTAGTTGTGAGTCGCGTAATTTCGATCGGCCCAGCAGAAAATCTGTTAGGCTCAGGCCAAACGAGCGTTTTTTTGAGTTGTGAGTCGCGTAATGAACCGCAGAACGTGTATGGATGGAGAATACTATGGCCACGGAGGAGGCCCATATCAAGCAGTGGACTTCTTCAGACTAATATGATGATGATGATGAATTTCAAGATAAATAAATAAAACAATCCGATCTGGTTTTCTACAGTGTACCTATCGGATAAAGTATCAAGCGTGAGTAATACTACAGGATCTGTATCTGTATCCTTCCATATATATTGTATATATCTATATGTATATAATAGCAGTGGAAGGATTAAGGCTGTACCTCATTTATACCGCACCTACCTTACCGCTTATTACTGGGTATCTGGAATTGACTTAACTTTTAACTGTCATATAGTTTTATGTGTTTGCAGCTGTCAATATCAGACCGAGCTCACTTACTGAACGACGCGTTTTCCCTGGCGATGGCCCGGGTGATACCATACAGTCAAGCTCTGGAAATCAGCACATACCTCTCAGTTGAACAGGATTACGTACCTTGGGCCACAGCGGGAACGTTCTTCACTGAACTCTCGGAGAGATTGATCAATTCCAGTGCGCTTACTCTACTGCAGGTATTTCAATATGTTTTGTATGTATCAACCGTTCAAATTGTGAGGTCTTCTGTATGAAATAACAGATTTTCAGAAGTATTATCTCAGGCGCAGTTTCCCTCTGTTGAATAAGTGCAATATGTTATGAGACTGATGTGCTAGATGGTACTACACTTCCAAAAGCTTTGTAGGTTAAATGTACCCATTAATAGGTGTATCAATATGAATAACTCTTTCTAAGGAGCACGAGAAACAAATTGCTGTTTCGATAATTTTTCATGTATTGCATTTTGTATAGAATAGCAGATTTTTTCGTGCGTTTTTTTTTAAATAAAAACGACTAAAGTTGCATCCTAAAACCAGACGCCCATAATTCTTTTTTTCTAAAGGGGTGATTACACACTTTTGAAATTTCAGAAATTCGTTCAATCCTTGATCACGCCGTTATATGAGAAACAGAGTTGGCACATCAAACAAACTGGTGTTATCAACAGGTAACTATACAGTACAATCTAGCTCGCATAACGCTGGTTGTACTACGTATTCTTGGTCCTAATGTAACCCACCTATTCTTGGTCCTAATGTACCCTGTAGTATGGATTTCAGGGACTCTAAGCTATATGTATACCGCAATCTAGTTTCCATATTATAAGCTTTGCTTAGCGCTTGAGCAGTAGATCGGCACACGGGCCTTACTTTTATAAAAAAAATTGTGCGTGGAGTCCCCCCGAACGGAAGAAGTTGAACTTGTCTTCTCGAAAGGTGATAGCTGAAAATCAGTGTTGCTCTCGAGCAATATTACACTGAGCTATAACCTGTTTGTCTACTGCAACACACACAATACGTACACACGTCCGAGAGACAGGCAGCTAGTGTTGTTGTATTGTTTTATAGTTTATATTTTAGTTTTAGTTATTACTTATGCAATAGTATTGCTTCCTGTTTATGTTATTAACTTTGATGTGTGTGTTTTAGTGGCAAATAAACGTATTATCTATCTATCTATCTAAGTTATACTTCGAGTGCCACGCATTCACTCTCGCTCTGTGTTCAATGTGAAATTAATTTAGTATTTATTTTTATGTATTTAACCAATATGCAGTACGTATTTAGTTAGAAAAAGTTCTATGCTCATTTTGCCTAAATCAGAACTAGATGGCGCTGCTAAGTTTGGTCGGATCCTAGAACGCGCTATCGAAGTGTTTTGCGTTTTGTGGGGGTCTCCGTATGTGATCACTCTCGTTCTGTCTCTTTCTATTCCCCTTCCCCAGGAGCGTTTAACGTTTAACGCAACCTTGTTGGAAGTCGCATTAGAAGTATAACTTCAAAAAAACTAATTGATTACAGTTTACTGCGCTCAAAGATACTATCGCTAGCGACGCGGTTTGAGCTGCCCGATGCCAAATCCAAAGTGCGGCAAATGTTCCTGAGTTGGCTCAACAGCCGCGGTAGCTCTGAACCTGTCAATATTGAAACTGATTTGCGATCCTTGGTGTACTTTCATGGTAAGTTTTTACGCGATTACTTTAAAAGAGACTGAATGAACTGAAACCACCGTTACAAGATATCTTTTTCGTGTAACAATGTCTTTAATTTAATGTACCTACTTTAATAAATTGAATAATAAATCATTTTCCAAAATGATGTGGACTACAGCTTTCCGTAAATAGATGCATTTGTAATTGATGCAGAGGCCTGTTTATAGGTACCTACCTACACATTAGTACACATACATACAATTCAAAATGACCATTTTTAAATGAAACAGGTATGAAAGCATCGTCACAAGAGGAATGGGACAAACTGTGGGTACTTTACTTGAAAGAAGACGACGTTCAAGAGAAATCAAAGATCAGACTAGCGTTATCTGCTCCGCGGGACGAAGCAATATTGAAAAGGTATTTATAATTATACTAGCCGTCGCCCGCGGCGTTGCTCGCGTTAGAGTGTGACTTTTCAAAATTCCTTTCTTAGTGCGCCCCTACACTATATAAGGAACCTACCCTCCAAATTTCATACCTCTAGGACTTGTAGTTTAGGCTGTGCGTTGATTCTATGTCAGCTTCAAAAGAGTTTTATATATATTGATGATGATGATGATAACTAGCCGTCGCCCGCGGCGTTGCTCGCGTTCTAGTCCCTTTTAGAGTGTGACTTTTCAAAATTCCTTTATTAGTGCACCTCTACACTACATAAGGATACTACCTTCCAAATTTCATACCTCTAGGACTTATAGTTTAGGCTGTGCGTTGATTATCAGTCAGCTTCAAAAGAGTTTTATATATATTGATGGTTAGATTTTATATTGCTGTCATCAACCCAAAGTCTTTCTCCGTTACTTTAAGGAGATGGACTGTCTAGGGTGAGGTGATCAGGGGGACACAATACACCCCAACGCGGTCAGTGCAGATCTCATTCCCCACGATGGATTAGAATTCGATGTTATATTATTTGAAATTGTCCTTTAGCCATCCACTATTATTATCAAGAGTTCCAAAGTATCGGAGATCTCTCCTGTCTACGGATTCTAACTGACATGTAAGTAGGCAGGTATGTAGGCTCAAGAAAACACGCGTAATTAGTTCAACCGTATATTGTAGACTGGCGTGCCCATAGGCACGTCTCACGCACACACGTATACATTGCATAAACCACACTAACCTATTTTTTTTAGGTTATTGGACCTTGCATGGGACGAATCCAACATCCGAAGTCAAGACTACCTATCAGTCGTACAATCTGTCAGTTCAAACCCGGCCGGTACGTCGCTAGTGTGGGATGACGTCAGAGCTCGTTGGCCCGCGTATGTCGATAGATTCACACTGAACAGTCGATATCTCGGGAACCTTATACCGGGTATCACTGGCAGCTTTGACACTGAAGCCAGATTGAAAGAGGTACGTTGCTAGATAGAAACACTAGTAGGTTTTACTACGTACGTACTAGGGCATGCAGTACCGCTACTACATGCCCTAGTACATACGTAGTAGATTTTTACAGCTGGCATGGAACGAATCCAACTTTGCAGCCTATACCTAACCATTTCGAACCCGACCGGTACAATCTCTAGTAAGGGATGACCTCAGAACTCGTTCAAAGTGATCGATTCACGCTGATATTTTTAAATTCTAACTTTGTTACAATACTTATAGATTTATAGGAAGAACATATTTTATCCTTCCCGTGATCGTTCAGTCCACTGTCCTACGCTAATCGTTCGTTTTGTCGTCATTTGAGTATATGGGCTGTCTATTGGTCATTGCTGGGTTATTCTTAAAATAAGAGAACTTTGCAAATTTTGCTATAATTGTTTCATTCTTCAACAGATGGTTGAGTTTTTCTCCAAATACCCAGAAGCAGGGGCAGGGGAATCAGCCCGAAAACGTGCTTTAGAAAACGTCCGGTACAATATCAAGTGGATCAAGAACTACGATCATGTAATCACGTCTTGGCTGACAGAGAAGACAAGGAATTGAAAAGGTCCATTAAAACTTTTATATAACCTCATCATCTTTACATCTAAATATTATCCGCTGACTGGATTAAATATTATGTATAACTGGTCCCCAATACATTTGTTTAACAACCAAAAAAATACAATGACAGTCATGTAAAAAACATTTTGTAAAGTGGAACTTTGAAACTTTTAAGAAAAAGTGTTACTCAAAAAGTGTGATTTGTTATATTTATTATTTAGTACAAGAAATATAAACTTTAATACTACTTGTGTATTTCTACGATTTGAAACCGACACACAATACAAATAAGTTGCAATTTCCTGTGACTTAAGTACAGTTTTTCGTTAATAAAGAAAAGTTAAAATTCTTTATTTGCGAGAAACTGTTGCTGGTACAATTAAAATCACATTAAGATTTAGATATAATGGTAACAAGTAGTACCGTTTACTGACTTCCTCACGCTAGGACAAAAAGCATGTAAAGCGGGGTCATAGCGACTCTTCGCGGACTCTCTTATTAAATTACCTACATAACTTTATTACTGCAAGCGCATGATGTTATTGCAAATAGAATATACAGGGTGTTACCAGACCACTTCCGAAAACGAAAGGGGGAGCTACAGCACACCAAAACCCAACCAAAAAAAAATCAGTTATCCTGAAAAATAATTATAGCCGGAGAAAACAATGTTTAAAGATTTGTATTTATTTCGCCAGCCCGCAATGTACGCATTCACGTAGGTAAGGGCGAGGCGTAGTACTATTATTTATTCTGTGTCGTAAGTGCCTACTAACGTAGGTAGGTACTAACGTAGGTCGCTGGCACGTCGCGTACTTGAATGACCCGCGATGAACTCTCAGCTGTTCATGCTGTAGTAGACGTAATCTGCGTGCTGCGTGTACATTGCTGCTTTATTTATTTTATTTGTTTTTTTGCTTTTTTAAATGAGATAATTAGGTAGATATATCTTATTATGTTGTACTGTGTGTATGTAACTAGAAAAAAAATTAAAAAGAGATAGTCAAGTCAATTTTTTTTTTCGCGATTTTTTTCGCTTAATGTTTTCAGTATCATGGTCTGATTGGAACCTCCAAGTTTTCGGAAGTGGTCTGGTAACACCCTGTATAAAAAAAAGAAGAAGATTCCTCACTATGAAGAACTTCACTATATTCCTACTCTCTAGCGACGAATATTTCCTCTAAATCGCTTTACTATTACCAAGAACAGCGTAGTAACTATAGGCTGCTTGAACTATCTAGAATTAGAATGTATACAAACATATACGAACTGTATAAAATATCCTTGACCTAAAACTACTAGGCATATTAGCCCAGTCGGGTTAGCATTTTAAATTACATTAATTCCCGGCAGCAATTTTCTAAAAATTCTAAATCCAAAATGGCGACCAAATTCCGCCGGTGCGTTAGCCGCCATCTTGAATTTAAGGGGGATTGGTTTTTGCTTAATATCTCGGTCATTTTCAACTTTGTTCATGTACATTTATCATACAGTTAATAATAATCTAGATAATTTGAGAATTATACATTGTGGCAACGTGGCAGCCCTAGTGGTGAAGTAAATCAAGACCCTATTTTAGTGGTTACAAACATTTCAAACAAAAAGCCATAACACTTTTCAAATTGCAAAATAACAATTGCATTGGAAATGCATACGATAGTTTTATTGAGTAGTGACTGATGTATTTTGAATTTATTGTTTTTTAATCGTATCAGCTACCTTCAAACGAATCACTTTACAGCAAGCGTATTTTATTTTCTATATCTAGTAAGTAATATTTAATTTCAATGGCCGTTGTTGAGTTTCTTTAACTTTCTGTAGTTTTTCTATAAAAAACTCGCTTTATGTGAATAAAATATTTAAAAAAAAAACTAATTTACAAGAAGAGAAAGGAGCGGTGAGTAACCATATTAACCACTCTTGTTTTCACATTCTTTGCACTAGTGTTTATTTTACTAATTTTACCATCTAATTTTTATATAGGTCCGTAACTAGGTTTGTTTCAAAGTACCTACCTAAGGTAGGTACTTTGAAACATTAAACGTTATTTTAAAATAATGTATTTATTGCACAATTGAAAGTTATAAGACAGCACATTGTGCACGTTATAAACGCAGTAAAACTATGCTTAGTAAGGTAATAAGTAAATAATAACAAAAGTAAATAATACTATTTTTTAATGGGCCTTATTTAATTTTTATCACGTGTTTTTCATATAATTCGCTGCCCCCTCTTCCCGACACCGGCTACCCGGCAACCGGGACATGTGAAAAGCTACTCAGACTGTCTGCGGAACGCGTGGTGTAATAAAGGTAAATTATTGTAAAGGAGTCTACTTGTGTATGTTACTGGTAGAGAATGCGCGGTAGCATTAACCTATTGCAGTGTTTTTGTTATGACTTATGACGAGTCATGTTCAATAAAGTAGTACTAATATCAGGAAAAAGAGGTAGGTAACTATCCTAGTAGGTAACAGTCGCAGTATAATAAAACATAGCACTTAACATCAGGTGAGCTATCAGCTTGTTCCATTACTTTTATCATTAAAAAAACAGCATAGCGCAAAATGTGCAAATACCAAATACAAGTTCAGCATAAATATCATTTCGATCAGCGTTGTTGTTTTCAAGATGGCGCCAGCAATTATAACATGGATGTGTTACAACAAAGTGCTCTTACTCTGCGTGATGTCACTCTGCCTCATCGTGTCAACAGTCGCATTCAATCAGAAAGTCAACTCAAAATACGGGATAACACGAAATTCATTCAAAAGTCGGACGAAATCTTCTAATAAGGTAAGTAAGCAATTTATGGACATACCCTGTGAGATAGCTATAACAAAAAATATGCGATGTAGTTTTAGGTAATAACGGCTTACAGTACGGCCGTCATTTGCCGTTCACCGTTTCTTGAGAAATTCATCGTTTTAACTTGATTGGTAAACTAAACAGTTCAGTGACGTAACAAATCGAACGTCGTAATATTATCTGAAGTAACCCGTTCGTGAGACCAATAATAATTAAATTTCTACCGCACATTTCTAATGAGAAACTAAATGCCGGCTTATTCGGTGTCATTATGTTGTCCGATTTATCTTGGATTTATCGAAAAACCCTGTCTCGTAACTAGTGTTTTGGACTTAACTAGGGTTTTTCATATTACGTAACATGTTTAGTACCTTCACCGAAGTCTCTACCTACCGCTTGTTTTGGCTTGTTTTGCCGCTAAATTCTTTTTTGACTTCATTTACCTACTGATCAGTTTTGAGTGAATGAATGAATAATTTCACAAAAGAACGGGTTTTTCTAAAACTTCGTTGAAAGACTTACATAATCACGTCTCAGTTTTAACTCGAGCCTAACTTTAGGCCGAGCCTAGCTAGGCTAGGTCTAATCTAAACCCTCGAAAAATCCAAGATAAATCCGATAACATAATTAGACCGATTGAGTTATTTAAGCCTCTCGCTCTCGGATTACCAAATTTATCAGCACGCCCTCAGATTTTCAAAACTATTAGATAAGTATCTAATATTCTGAAAGGTTTTTCTATAATTCTGAGGGCACGCCACCGTTACGAAATAATGACGTGGATTATGACTAGGTATATATGCTAATATGATATCATGCTTAAGTACCTATATGTCGTATGTCAGGAAATTCTTTGGGCTGACTGGAGAAAGAGGTTTCAGAAGTAGGTGATCCCTCTATATGCACCGGTACAGGTATTTATATACATAGGTACCTACTAAAGTATGTTTTTTTTATCAAACCCACTAAAACTCCGTTTTTCCAATAACTATCAACACTACTCATGATTTCAGGACTTCTACAGGCTCCCAAGGCACATAATACCAAAGAACTACAAACTAAACCTATGGCCTGACATGAACAAGAAGAAATTCCGTGGTTCAGTGGCGATACAGATCGAAATTTTGGAGCCCACTCACACAATAACATTGCACTCTAACAACTTACGTATCAAATCTGTATCATTCAGGTATGAAAGAGTGAAGATACATAACACAGGCAAAAAGATAAATATGCACACGGCCAACCCGATGTTAAGTGGTAACTGAGGTGGTAACCTCTGCTTATATACAATACATACCCTCAATGAGCACGTCCATGGAGAATGTGTCTTGTTAGGCAACTAAAACTCATAAAACTAAAACATAAAAGTAATCTGGATGGTAGACTAGCAAAAGAGAAGAGGCCTAAGTTACTTAGTCGTGGGTGTTATCAACTGATTAGATTAATTGTGGGTGAAATTAGGATGGTGATAATGATGCTATAGAATAAACGATGATATAGAATTTGCTCTAGGCAAATATAAATCATATTTTTCCAGAGGCAAAAGACAGAATATCCCAATAAAGTCAATAAGCACTACATCTGATAAAAGAGAGCTAATCATTGTAGCTCTGAACAAAGATGTACCTAAAGGAAACTACCAGATTTATTTCAACTTTCGCGGAAAACTGGATAATGGACTGTTTGGGATGTACGCAAGCAGAATGAAGAATAACAAGTAAGATGACATACCAAACCGAAAATCTCAGCACCCAAATTGACTACTTTCTACCTAGAAGAAGTAACATTAAAGCAGTAAAAGACTGCAAAGTAGTCGCAAGTGAAGCCCTAAATTGGTGTTGAGAGATTAGTCTCTCTCAACTGCTCATTTCAGAAACGACATTTTGATTGTAATTACGTGTATTTACGTCATTTTGGTCTACTATTTTGTAACAGCTAGTTATTGAGTTTAAGGACAGTGTGAGCTCGGGCGAGATTATAAAATCTGTCTAGATTACAGTAGCTCCCTTACAAAGAGCATTGTTGGATTTTATTCGCCTCAGTTACAGTAAGCAGTAGGTACAGGTAAATCACTCCAATTTGGAGTATCTTGGACATAATCAATTTGAAACTGACAGAGAATCAACGCACAGCCTAAACTATAAGTCCTAGAGGTATGAAATTTGGAGGGTAGTATCCTTATATAGTGTAGGGGTGCACTAAGAAAGGAATTTTGAAACGTCACACTCTAAAGGTAAGAACGCGAACAACGCCGCGGGCGACGGCTAGTAATGATACATTTATGGTAAATAAAGTTTAAGTTGCTGCCTTTTTCCATTCAGAACAATGGTGGCAAGCCGGTTCGAGCAGACACATGCCCGACAAGCGTTCCCCTGCTTCGATGAGCCTGACTTCAAAGCTACTTTCGACATCACTCTGATCAAACCGCAATCATACACAGCATTATCTAATATGAATGTAAGTTACCTTTATTATTTGCTCAGTTATCATTATTTTACATTGTCTGGTTTCCTTTGTAGTAGAATCAACCTAATTCTACTTGCTAGTATAGTAATAGCTCAATTGTTTTAGAATGTGTAAATATTGTAAATACTGGTAATATTTTCTTTGTGACTTGCTAGTAAAAATCATCTTATAAAATGTTTTAAATAATATCTACCAAAGATCTCATTCATTTATTGATTGGAACACGGAATCTGCATTGGTGTGTATTTCTATACAAATGTATGGAAATAGTTTTTCGCGATTTCTGACACTTCTAGTACTCAAACCTTAGCCGGTCCGGTAGAGACTTTTGATCCTTATAACAAAACAGGATCGATTGGCATCAAAAAATTTTTGTTTAAAATTACCATTTTCTTGCTGACTGTACATTTTTTCCAAAATCTATAAATGCAGTTCAGAATATATCTTGAAAATTTATGGATAGTCTCCTAAATGCGTTTTTCTTCTGTAACTATAACGAATAAGGTACCTGCCTTTACTGTCCCCTCTCAAAAATTCACCCTGTATTAGATATATATTTATTATCTATATACTTACCTATTTATATTGTATGTATGTTTTTATTTATTAGGTTAGTTAATACTAAATTATATTCATAATTATAATGCTCTAGGTATTTATTTTTATATGTTCGCCCCGTTCTTATATAATCTAACGTTCCGGTCCATCCAAAGGTTGTCTGGAAGAGATCGCTTATAGCGATAAGACCGCCCATTGTGCTTCATATTTGTTTTCATTATTTCCTTGTACCTTTTTTTTCCTGTTATTTTGGTGTACACTAAAGATATAATCTATCTATCTATCTATCTAGTCTAGTAATTCTAAACTGGACAAAGGCTGTTTTTCAGATAATAGATATAATATTGGTCTGCTATATAGCTCTTCTTAGCTAGCGTTCTTCACTATAGTTTTAGCTTAATATACTAAACAAATTTGTTATTTTAGTCATGAAACAGAATTAACAAAAAAAAATTTTTCTTACAGGAAATATCAAAAACTATAGATACCACCACAAACTTGGAAACGGTCAACTTTGCAACTAGTGTCCCCATGTCGACATACTTACTATGCTTTGTCATCTGCGACTTTGATCACAAAGAAGTGAAAATCAATGCAAATGGAATCGGAAAAGATTTTACATTGAGATTATTTGCTCAGAAAGATGAAATTCATAAGATAGACTTTGCTCAAGACATCGGGAAAAGAGCTACTGAGTTTTATATTAAATACTGTCAAGTGCCATACCCACTACCCAAACTTGGTATGATTTTTTGGTTTGCAACTGAGCACGGACTCATATATTTTGTTAAAAATCAGAGGTCATCGTTTGTAAGGCTGGTTCCAAATACCCTACTTTGGTTCCACCTGTACCTTATGCTCAATGGAGTAGGTATCATGGTATGGTATATCTACCACTTGTCAGAGTATACCAATTTAAATACTTAGGCCAATTGGTTAATGAGATCAAAGGTCCTCAACCTTAGAGATGAAGCGGATATGGAGAGGGAACGCAGAGCATTGTCAGTCCTAGGGAATTATGCTGGCACGCAGATTCGCGCGTTTTACAGATGCAGTAAAAATAACTCTTTTTCAAAACATACTGTACTTTGCCGTACTATGCGAGTCTGTGGATCAACTGTACCCAAAGGGCTTACAATGCTCTCCGGGTCCAATATAACAATGCATTTAGGGCGCTGTTGCGGCTCCCGCGCTACTGCAGCGCGTCCGGTATGTTTACCGCGGCGCGCACAGACTCATTCGACGCCATCTGGCGCAAAAAAACCGCATCTCTGCTAAGCAGGCTGCACGGGAGCAACAACAGCATCCTGAATGTTATTGCCGAAAAACATAATTGTCCTTTGGTTTGGAACCTCATCCAGAGGACAAAATCACTATTAGTTAAAAAGTATTAACCTAGTTTAATAAGTTTCTGCTGTTACTAAAACCTAACTGGACCAAGTTGTCTGAATAATTAATCTAAAATAAATAAACATTTTTTTTCAAAATCAAGTAAGTAACATGAAACTGGGCTTGCCTTTTTCGTTCTTGGATATATCAAATTTTTTATAAAGAGAGTAGGTAATAGACCAGTAAAATAAACTTTCTAAGTGACATTGAATTGAATTATTACTTGTTACAGTATTAGAAAAATATCCTTTTCCAGACATGATCGCGATTCCCGACTTTGTGTCTGCAACCGAGCATTGGGGTCTAATTACATACAGAGAAACTGCATTCCTGGTTGATGAAGCCACAGCCACCGCTTCCATTAAATTGGGTGTTGCCACCACGATAGCTCATGAACTTGCGCACATGTGGTTTGGCAATTTAGGTAAGGGGTTTCAAAAATAAGATTTTTCGAGCCTTCTCTAATATCCACTGGCTTCAGTCTATCAGTATCCCCCCTCATCTTACTGTACATTTTCACCAAAAACATTCACAATAAAACCTTCACTGCACAATCCATACCGTTTTGATTCGGATCGTAAGCCTCGGTGGGCGAGTCCATTCGCACTTGACCGTACTTGTTTTTCCAGTGACAATGAAATGGTGGGATGAAATTTGGCTGAACGAAGGTTTTGCAACGTACATGCAATTCAAATCGCTGGATGCTATTGAACCGTCGTGGTCTATGGTAAATAAAAACACTGGATAATCGGAACAAAACTTACTATGTATGGCTACTTATTTTCGTGTGTGGCATGTATGTCTGCAACATCCATCCAAAATATGGCATACCTACAGAATGAACGTTCTACAAACGAGGTTAACGAGCTAACATATACTATATATATATATATACATATATATATTTGAAATGAGCTTGTTAAGCTCTTCCATTTGATACCCCACACGGCATGATTAAAATTTTTTTTTTTTTTGAGTTTATGACTTCGTGTCCTTTTTGAGTTTGAACAAAGTTAAAAAAGTAAAACTTTTTTAGCTAGATCAGTTCCTGCCAAGTATTTTGCATGGAGCGATGATCACAGATGCAAAACATTCCAGTCATCCGATTGTACAGACGGTCGCTACACCTAATGAAATTACTGCCATTTTCGACGCTATTTCATATAGCAAGGTTTGTTTGTATGTGTTAATTATTGTAACCATTTCAAAACATACCCACCTAATGTGGGCTATATGTGCTTGGAGCCATCTTGCTTGTAGTTCCTCACAGAATATTCTCACTTGGTACGTACTAGTAGGTACTAGCATGTACTAGGTACCCACGAGTTTATGCGAAGTAGTAGTATTTCATTTTCCTGAACCTGTTGAAATGCAATACAATACCTACAATAATTTATTCATAGAAGTAAATTTACAAGTCAGATGTATCTAGTACGATAATATTTTAACAATAACATAACATTATGAAAGTTGTATAATAAGGGATTATAAAATAGTTTAAATGCAAATAAAGTACTTCGAAAGCTTGAAGTTTGAATCATCTTAGTACCTTTTAAACATTTAATAGTATTTCTTTCAGGGTGCCTCAATACTACGAATGCTAGAAGGTTTCACTGGCAAAAAAAATTTCCGTAGAGGAGTGTCAGACTACCTGAAGAAATATGAGTTTGGCAACACTGTCACCCAACAACTGCTTTCATCGCTGGAACCCTACTTTTTAATAGACAATTCGGGGTTAAATCTAACGTAAGTAAAATTGGCAAGTTGAAGTGACAATAATAAGCGACCGCGAACGGGAATGCGAAGCTTAGGATGATCTCCCACTCCATGGTCTGACCACATTGTTAAGGCCGCGGATGTCGATGGATGGGAAAGGTCTAAAATCATCCATGCCTATACATACATACCTATTACCTATCAATGTAATAAGTAGACTAGTTTAGGTCTATATTTATCTTTATTTTCCTCTTTTTCGTATACCTATGTCACAGATCATATTAACCCATGTTATATTGGCCTGTATTATGTAGTTGCTGTATAAATATTTTCTTATTCGTGCTAGTGAACTTCTGACTTCTATGATTATGATGAGATATTATGAAGATCTAGAATTTTTCGCCAACAGATACATTATGGACACATGGACAAGGCAGAAAGGATATCCATTGTTGACAGTGAAGGCAGAACCAGAAAGTCGCACCTACACGATCACACAGTCAAGATTTCTATTAGAACCTGAAAAAAGTGGCCCGAACGACTCTGTTTATAAGTAAGACTTGCTTTACTCTTTACTATATCTACGACAGCTTCCGTAATGTAAACTGAGCTTTATTATGGTGTTTTAAGAATCAAAAAAGCTGTGAACGGTAACATAGGTACCTACTTGTAGCATCACGTCAGAAAAATAAAAATGGGTTCGAATAAGTTACGCTGCTCTTTTTCACTAAGTTTAGTTTTCGTTGTTTATTAAATGTACATCGTGTGACTATGTCAAATTGAAATGAGTCTTCTCAGCTGAATTTAAGGTTCATTTATTGATGTTTTATGTTTCAATGAGGCACGAGGCGCTTAATTAAAATGAATATACTTATTCAGCTACCGTTGGTACGTGCCGATCACATACAAGACTAATAAAAAATCCAGACGAAATATTTGGTTTCCTGACAACGTTAAAAGTGGTAAGTAGGTACCTTCTATTCGCAATGCCTATTTATTAAACTATATTCATATTATTCATATTAAAACTGCTTTTCCAGTTCAAGTAAAATTGGAAGATGATGAGACGTGGCTAAAAATAAATAACAATCAAGTGGGCTTCTACAGGGTGAACTATACAGAGGAAATGTGGCAGACACTGTCGGAACAACTCAAAGCTCAGTCCAAGATGGTAAGTTATTATAAACGTTGTTTGAGTGAGCATCTCTTCAGCACACGTGGCGTGGCGTTGGCATCGCGGTAGGTAGGTTACTTATTTGTTTTTTGTGTTTAGTATAGTGTTTCTTGGTATGGGTTGGTAGCTCTTTGTGGAAACTGCTCTGATTACTATTTTATTGTACCAACCACGCAATATTAGGTTCTTTTTTTCGTATTTACGCATTGAGTCCATCATATTTCTATCAGCGAAGACCTATCATTAGTTTTCTGTTTACCACTATGGTTTAAAAAGCTGTTGGTTTCCCTAATAAATAAATAAACACTCGTCGCAATGCGATAGAATGACTGTCAAATATAATTCTGTTTGTTTGCAGCTGTCAATATCAGACCGAACTCACTTACTGAACGACGCGTTTTCCCTGGCGATGGCCCGGGTGATACCATACAGTCAAGCTCTGGAAATCAGCACATACCTCTCGGTTGAACAGGATTACGTACCTTGGGACACAGCGGGAATGTTGTTCACTAAACTCTTGGATAAATTGATCAATTCCAGTGCGCGTACTCTACTGCAGGTATTTCAATATGTTTTGTATTGATCAACCGTTCAAATTGTAAGTTCTTCTGTGTGAAATAACAGATTTGCAGAAGTATTATCTCGGGCGCAGTTTCCCTCTGTTGAATAAGTACCATACAGGGAGTAATAAGACTAGGGCTCCAGATGGCACTTCTCAAAAACATGTTCCTATCAATATGAACAACTTTTTCTAAAGAACAGTGGTAGTCGGAGAAAAAATTGTAGACGTGTCCAGGGCACTCGACTGCGTAGTTCATAAAATCTTTTAGAAAAACTGAAAGAAGTTGGGATAAGAGGAACAGCTCTCGCACTACCGGAGTCCTATTTAAACGGAAGAAGTCAGGCAGTGGTTATTAGACACATATGATAAATAAACCTAAACTATTAGAGGAGTTAAATCCGATTTTCAAGAAATCCTTCTAGGCGTTCCACAAGGCAGCATCCTAGGTTCACTATTGTTTTTGATATACGTCAATAATCTACCCGAGGTGACTGAACACTCTTGTATTATGTATGCGGATGATGCTACCATTTATATTCCACAAGGAAATAAGACAGTCTAACAGCTAGAACTAGACATAAATAATACATTAGATAAAAGTTGTTAATTGGTTAGAATCTGTAAATCTGAAAGTTAATCTAGAAAAAACTCACTACATGCGATTTCAAAATTATAAAACACAAAATACTGACAATTATATTTCTTATAAAGCTACAAGTCTTCATGAAGTCAATGAAATAAAATTCTCGGTGTTACTATTGATAAGTTCTTGTCTTAGAAATCCCATATCACAAAGTTAAATTATAAAATATCAAAATACTGCTATGCTCTGTCAACATTAAGTAATAACGCATCTAAATTAATAGCAAAAAAATGCATATTATGGTGTATCCCCACTTAATCTATGGTATCATTTTCTGGGGTAATTCTGTACTAGTCCAATCTGCATTCGTAATGCAAAAGAAATGTCTCCGCGCTATTTATAACTTAGAAAGCACTCAATCTCTTCGGTGTGTGTTTATGGAAAATAACATTCTCACACTAACAGGAATTTATACAGGGTGTTACCAGACCACTTCCGAAAACTTGGAGGTTCCAATCAGACCATGATACTGAAAACATTAAGCGAAAAAAATCGCGAAAAAAAAAATTGACTTGACTATCTCTTTTTAATTTTTTTTCTAGTTACATACACACAGTACAACATAATAAGACATATCTACCTAATTATCTCATTTAAAAAAGCAAAAAAACAAATAAAATAAATAAAGCAGCAATGTACACGCAGCACGCAGATTACGTCTACTACAGCATGAACAGCTGAGAGTTCATCGCGGGTCATTCAAGTACGCGACGTGCGAGCGACCTACGTTAGTACCTACCTACGTTAGTAGGCACTTACGACACAGAATAAATAATAGTACTACGCCTCGACCTTACTTACGTGAATGCGTACATTGCGGGCTGGCGAAATAAATACAAATCTTTAAATATTGTTTTCTCCGGCTATAATTATTTTTCAGGATAACTGATTTTTTTTTGGTTGGGTTTTGGTGTGCTGTAGCTCCCCCTTTCGTTTTCGGAAGTGGTCTGGTAACACCCTGTATATTAGAAAATGTCTCTTTGTAAAAAACAACGAAAAATAATTTTTTGACGTAAAGTCCATCCGCATTGAAAACTTACGAAACAAACACAAATATAATATTTTCATAGGTAGGTACCACAAATCAACAACACTATGTTCCAAATAAGTCCATTATGTCTCTGCTATAAAAGTTTACAACCATTTACCTACAGATTTGAAACAGTTGGAAGTTGGAAGGGAACATTATTTAAAAACCGGTTAGAAAATGGTTAATTCAAAATGTATATTATAAGTTAAATGAATATTTGGATCTCAACAAGTAGGACCTACCAACTTAAGCTAAAGTTTATGTTCGTACGCTACTTAGTTACTACATACATAAGTGTTAGTTATTTATAATGGTTTCTAACCATTTTAGGTAGTACTTATTGTTATTTCTATAACTATTTTATTATTGTACATCCGAAACGGATAAATTTGTTGGTTCAATTTGAAGCTTGTAACACCCTTATGTGCACAGTTATACAATAAACATAATCTTTATCTTTTGCGCGTTCGTTTAGTAAAATCGAGAGGAGCTGAATTTTAGAACCAAACGCCTATAATTTTTATTTTCCAAGAGCTAAATTTTTTAAATGAACAAGTGCTTACACAATGTTGGAATTTCAGAAATTCGTTCAATCCTTGGTCACACCGTTGTATAAGAAACAAAGTTGGCACACCAAAGAAACTGATGGTGTTATCAACAGGTAACTATAAGTAGGTACAGTACTATCTAGCTCGTACAGCGCCGGTTCTACTACGGATTCTTGGTCCTTTTTTTTTTTTTTTTGAATGACGCATGACGCATCCCCCCTCCACTAGAGAGCATGAAGGGAGGTATGTGGGACTCCCCGGCCTCCCGTCAGGCCGGTATACCCACTAAAAACCCAGCGGCGCTCCTGCGTCGTCTTAGTGGGGGGGGACTGGGAAACCGGCAGAGCCTTTACGTCCAGTCCCCCGCCGACGAAGCCTGCCATTACAGCGGGGCCCGCACGCCCCTCCCCTTGCAGGGTGGGGCCTGGGAACGGCAAGCGGCTCGGCCGTTCCCGTCCGCTGGTGGCGAATAAGTGCAATGCGGGGCCGGTGCTCTAGTGCGGTCCCGCCATTCGTCACCATGCGTCAGAGCGGCGCGGGACAGTTCCGCGTCGTCCCGCGCGCTCTCCCCCGCTCGGGGGCCTAAGGCCCCCGTCGTCCGGGCCTCCAAACAAGGGGGCCCGGACCCACCTGGGTAGACCGAAGTCTACCCTGCCTCATCACGCAGTGCCCTCTGCTTATCAGAGGGACACGCGGAGAGGCCCACCGTGCTGGGTTACTGGCCACCATGAAATACGTCCACAGTACTCTGCGAGCGTGTTTCATGGTGTTTCCAGGGTGCACCGCGTGGAGGTTACCCGGCCTAGCACCCCACGGATTCTTGGTCCTAATGTAACCTACGGAGTTACTGTCACTTTACTTATTCCTGCCGCCGCACAGTGATGCTCGCATTGCTGCGTTCCGGTTTGAAGGGTATGGGCAAAGAATATGTAATACAGTGCCTTCTGGTAAGATCGGCGTAATAGTAAGTCCGGATGCCAAGCAATTCAGCGATATTTTTATATGATATTTAGTTACGTGATTTATCCGGACTTAATATTAGGCCGATCTTACGAGAAGGCACCCTACGTAGTTCCGACGTAAGAAGAAGCGGGACTCCCATTATACCAAGATTACACACTGAAAATCCCGTTTTGTATGAAACGTGATTCAAATTTTGACCCCCGTTTCATACATTGTTCGTTTTTGGAAAGCACGACACATTGTACATTCTTACATAACAAAATGATGAATGCAGTGCTGTCTCACTGCTGTGTGCAGGGCCCGTCCTCGTGCTCGGTGAGACAATGTATTGTCATAGTATAGGCAGAGGTAAGTTTTCTGTTTGTTCCATTACTTAGGCTCTTATACCGATACAGAGATCGTTACTCAAGCAAAGATTTTAGTAGGTAGAAAGTTTGACACAAGAAAAAAGTCGCACGCGCTCACAACTTCGAGTAAAGAGTTTAGTTGCTATTTTTCGTCGCGCTTACTACTCCACGTATATATCTATTGACACTAAAATGGATCCACAAAGAAGTTCACAACGTTGATAACGATGTTCATAAGCGGTAGCGAGATAGCTAGCGGGACCGGGCCTAACTTATCTACTTATGCTAAAAACCTAATTGATTACAGATTACAACGCATAAGCGTACTATCGCTAGCGACGAAGTTTGAGCTGCCCGATGCCAAATCCAAAGTGAGGCAAATGTTCTTGAGATGGCTGAACAGCGCCGGGTCCGCGGAATCTGTCAATATTGAAACTGATTTGCAAGACTTTGTGTACCTTGAAGGTAAGTTTTTACACGACTAGGTACGTAACGGTGTTTTCAGCGAATTTTAAAAACTAGTCCGGTCAAGTGCGAATGTACTCGCCCACCGAGGCTTCTGATCCGAACCAAAACTGTATATATAGGTATCTGTAGTAACTTTTTTTTAAAACTATGCAAGTTAGAAAATTCGCTTTATTTTACGTGTAAAGTTCAGGAATTCCTTTATAACACGTCATTATTTTAAACTCTTCGCTGCATTAACTTCTTAGATATACAGGGTGTTACCAGACCACTTCCGAAAACTTGGAGGTTCCAATCAGACCATGATACTGAAAACATTAAGCGAAAAAAATCGTGAAAAAAAAAATTGACTTGACTATCTCTTTTTAATTTTTTTTATAGTTACATACACACAGTACAACATAATAAGACATATCTACCTAATTATCTCATTTAAAAAAGCAAAAAAACAAATAAAATAAATAAAGCAGCAATGTACACGCAGCACGCAGATTACGTCTACTACAGCATGAACAGCTGAGAGTTCATCGCGGGTCATTCAAGTACGCGACGTGCGAGCGACCTACGTTAGTAGGCACTTACGACACAGAATAAATAATAGTACTACGCCTCGACCTTACCTACGTGAATGCGTACATTGCGGGCTGGCGAAATAAATACAAATCTTTAAACATTGTTTTCTCCGGCTATAATTATTTTTCAGGATAACTGATTTTTTTTGGTTGGGTTTTGGTGTGCTGTAGCTCCCCCTTTCGTTTTCGGAAGTGGTCTGGTAACACCCTGTATAGGGAGTAATTTTTCACACAAGTTCATTTTTAGGACTTTTTAAATCATAGTACCTAAGTCAAAAATAAAAATTATTTAGAATGTACTAAGCAAGCCCTATTCTATGATACCCCACTAGTGTTCGTAGCCCCCCTTTTTTTCAATCCCCCCTATTTAGGCCCATTTTGGAAAAAATGTGTTAGGGACTTCCCTTTATTTTTCGTGTCAAGTTCAAGAACTCTTCTATTGCGTAGGTATAATTATTTCAAATCTTTTGATCCAAAACCTTCAGAGATAGAGGGGACAAGGTAATTTTTAGGACTTTTTTCATCATACCTATAAGTCAAAAATTATGCATAATAGAAAAAAATAAAAATTGTCTTATAATCTACAAAACAACACCTTTCAAATGATAATGTATAACTCAATCCGGTGGTACCACTTTGAAGATTTTACCCTCTATTTTTGACATTGTGATAATGAAAATTAAAAAGAAAGATATTACTCACGTTCTATATAATAATATGCTGACAAATAAGATCTATAACTGTCCTTTCAAGTCAATAGCTCTAATAGTTTCTGAGATAATATGGTTTGTGGCCGAAAGACGGACGGACAAAGTAGCGCGGGTTTCGAAACCCTACGGGATCGTAGCCCTAAAAAACTGAATGAACTGTGTTGAAAGATCAACATGATTGTCAGGAGCAAGTTATCCCCTGAAGAGTGTAGTAGTAATAGTAGGTAAAGTTAAGTTACGAGGTGGAAGGAAACCAAACCCGACGAGTGCTAGACTGCTAGTTCATTTGTCAGGTGTCACAGCTCAGTTTATACCTTCCGTGCATGTTGGCATGTTGATTGTTCTGTGTCTGGGTGTTGAAATGAAAGAATATACCTATAATTATAAGGTTTTGAAATAACTATCAACTTTTAGTAGGTATCTAGGTACTTATTGTACTATTTACTATAGAACTTAATGACCATTTTGAAATGAAACAGCTATGAAAGAATCGTCACAAGAGGAATGGGACAAACTGTGGGTACTTTATCTGAAAGAAGACGACACTCAAAAGAAAACACAGATTCTGATGGCGTTGACCGCTCCGCGGGACGAAGCAATATTGAAAAGGTATTTATTTTAGATGTTATATTATTTAAATTATCAATATATACAGGGTGTTACCAGACCACTTCCGAAAACGAAAGGGGGAGCTACAGCACACCAAAACCCAACCAAAAAAAGATCAGTTATCCTGAAAAATAATTATAGCCGGAGAAAACAATGTTTAAAGATTTGTATTTATTTCGCCAGCCCGCAATGTACGCATTCACGTACGTAAGGTCGAGGCGTAGTACTATTATTTATTCTGTGTCGTAAGTGCCTACTAACGTAGGTAGGTACTAACGTAGGTCGCTCGCACGTCGCGTACTTGAATGACCCGCGATGAACTCTCATCTGTTCATGCTGTAGTAGACGTAATCTGCGTGCTGCGTGTACATTGCTGCTTTATTTATTTTTTTGCTTTTTTAAATGAGATAATTAGGTAGATATGTCTTATTATGTTGTACTGTGTGTATGTAACTAGAAAAAAAATTAAAAAGAGATAGTCAAGTCAATTTTTTTTTTCGCGATTTTTTTCGCTTAATGTTTTCAGTATCATGGTCTGATTGGAACCTCCAAGTTTTCGGAAGTGGTCTGGTAACACCCTGTATATAACTCTTTTGAAGCTGACTGAGAATCAACGCACAGCCTAAACTATAAGTCGTAGAGGTATGAAATTTGGAGGGTAGTATCCTTATATAGTGTAGGGGTGCACTTAACTTAGAAAGGAATTTTGAAACGTCAAACTCTAAAGGGTAAAACGCGAGCAACGCCGCGGGCGACGGCTAGTAATTAAATAAAAAGCTAATTCTGAAATTGTCATATAGTCATCCTTTATTATTATCTAGAGGTCCGAAGTTATAAAATATCTGAGATCCCCTGTCTACAGATTCTTACTTAATCCTTTTTAGGTTATTGGTCCTTGCAAGGAACGAGTTTAACATCCGAAGTCAAGACTACGTACCAGTTTTAATATCTGTCAGTTCAAACCCGGCCGGTACGTCGCTAGTGTGGGATGACGTCAGAGCTCGTTGGCCCGCGTATGTCGATAAATTCACGCTGGACAGTCCATTACTCGCCTTCCTTATACCGGGTATCACTGCCCGTTTTGACACTGAAGCCAGATTGAAAGAGGTACGTTGCTAGATAGAAACACTAGTGGAATATGTTAGAACTTGCATGAGATGAATCCAACTTTCGGAGTCTACAATATTTTGAACCCGGCGCTGGTACATCTCTACTGTGAATCAATGTAGGCCAGACAACAAGCTCTGACCAGAGCTTGTTGTCTGGCCTACATTGATTCACACCGTTTTTCTGTTTTCTACATAGATTTCCAGGAAGAATATGTTTTAGCCTTCCCCTGATTTTTTAGTCCACGGTAATCATCAGTTTGGTCTTAATTTGAGTACATGGACTGTTCATTGGTAATTGCTGGGTTGTTATGTTACTTATTCAAATAAGGGAACTTATAAATAATTTTGCTATAATTATTTCATTCTTCAACAGATGGATGAGTTTTTCTCCAAATACCCAGAAGCAGGGGCAGGGGAATCAGCCCGAAAACGTGCTTTAGAAAACGTCCGGTACAATATCAAGTGGATCAAGAACTACGATTATGTAATCACGTCTTGGCTGACAGAGAAGACAAGGAATGGAAAAAGGTCCGATGAAACTTTTGTGTTTAACATCACTTTTAGTATTTGACTCTTAAATATTATGTATGACTATAATACATTTGTTTAACAACCAAAAAAGTCCCTAGCCCTAGCTAATAAATAAATTATAGTGTAAGTCCCTACCTACCTGCTAATTCTGCTTTGTTCGATTAAGGCCAACTAAGCAAACCGTCTACTAAAATTTTCTGTAGGAGATGAGCAATCGGTCCCTTTCGTATATAGTCAACTTCGCAATCGGGCCGCTTCTTAAACCCTCCACTTGTCAAAAGGTCCGCGTATCAATCGGTCCACATAAGCGAACAAAATGATTTCTTTTTTTGTGAAAGTTCGACTTTCCCAAATGAGTAAGTTAGGTTAGGTTTGTTTATAAAAAATGCGAGCGAAGCGAGCCCATCCCTAAAATCTGCTAAAAAATAAACTGAAGTGACGAAAGACGTAATGATGTTCGACTTAAAAGAAAATGTTGCAATCTTTATTTTTGACCGAACGCTAAGAGGACCGATTGCGAGGATGACTAGTTGCTAAGTTGACCGATCAAAAAGTTGACTGATTGCGAAGTTTACCGATTACAAAGTCGTGAAAAATAGTGGACGGTTTGCTAAGTTGGCCATAAGAAAACAAATGCTAATTCTGACAGCCGTGTAAAATACTTTTTGTAAAGTGGAATTCTGGGACTTTAAAAAAAAGTATATTCAAAAAGTGTGATATTATTTACCTATATTTATTGAAATATAAACTTTATACTACTTGTGTAATTCTGAAATTTAAACCCGACACACACTGTAAATAAGTTTCAATTTACTGTGACTGCACTATTACTCTCTAGCGATGAATATTTCCTCTAAGTCGCTTTACCGTTGCCAAGAACAGCGTAGTAACTATAGGCTGCTCGAACTATCTGGAATTAGAATATGTAGGTATAAAAAAATTTTACCTTACACACATTTAATTTTACGCTAAAACTACTATATAGGCATATAGTCGTTCGAAGAATATAAACTTAAATCTGAATCTAGCAATGAATCACTGACACAAAATTATTGACTTAAAATCCGCAACAATTTTATCTAGCAAATCAAAAGGTAAAATCAATAACCAACGTGAAATAGAATCGGCTAACCTACCTGTATAAATGTCGGCAGATCGACTGTATTGAAAGGCCCCGCGTGCAGCTTTCGAGGCAACATCATTCCAAAACACAGAATCGCTATTTCGCGACGTATCTTTGGACCGAGACACCACACCGCCGCGCTAAACGGACCTTCGCTTGGCCCTACTGAACTCTGAAATGAACAGACTGGTGTCATGGACCATAGGCGAAAACATCCGGGGGGGGGGCTAAGCTCAATACCTACCTACTCATGAGTTAACTACTTTTTGGAACCAACAATGTAAATAATAATCAGATCATAAACTAACAAATACAAAAAAATAGATAAGTGTGCCCCCGGGTGTGGGCAATTTAGTTTTTTTTGAACGTGTCTATGTGGACCACTCCGTTTAGACAGTGGTTATCACTTAAAATCAGGTGGGCCATCGGCTTAATCCATCATTTAGTTGTTTAAAAAAAACTCCTATGAACGGGACGCGCTAGTGCCTGGAACATGATTTAGATCGAGTAGGCTTGCCCAGCGCCTATACCATCCTCTCAACTCTTGTCACAACCTCTTGGCCAAGGTTTCCTAATAAAAATATCGTAAGAGTTGTTTGACAAGACCACTGGACGTAAGCCTCACTCGTCAAGCGTATGTAGGTTTAACCTATTTGGAAAAAGATAATAATAATGTTACTGTTGGTTTTGTACTCTACCTACTAATGTGCTAACATCTTTAGGATCTTTCCTGAAGTAAATCGAAACTAGTTTCATAACAATAAGAAAAGTTACGACGGTTAAAATAAAATAAATAAAATCTTACTTCATTAAAAACTGCGTCTCCGTAGCTACAGAAGAGGAATAGTTGAGTCAGTGTAGCGCACATGTATTGTAGGAGTGACACAATTTGCATTACACTCATTTGGTCCTGAAAATACATTAATTTAAACAGTTTACTCGCAAAAAACATCGTAGGGCAACATTAAGGGTGCTTTTCCACCAAAGCTAAGCTAAGCTATATAGCCAAGGATGTGTTTGACATCCACCAATCGACCAGGAATCGTTTAGGTAATATGAAAAAACACCAGAGACAGACCGAGAACGTAGACTAATGGTGTTTACTCGCTGGAATCTCACCGCAACATTCAATATCCAATCTGATTATGGTTACGTAGCTGATCGCAGATAAATTTAAAAATAAATAAATATGTAAAAACGAACAATCCCTATTGGTGGATTTCAAACACATCCTTAGCTCGTAGCATAACTTAGCTCTCCATAAACTAACCGATGTAAGCCTCACTGCTACTGTGCATAGCGTCAGTGTAGATAAGAAGAAATACGTCCCCAATGTAGTTCGAAGCAACTTGTCGAGCTCTTCAATTGACCTGAAATATGTATAATATTAGGCTTATTGATTTAGTAACAATTACTTTCAACTATTACTCTATACAAATTGTAGAGTAGGTATTAGATAAATAAATTGAAAGACTTACTTTATCAGCATCGTATGCGTCTGATGGCACTTGATAATCATCGCGTGAGCTCTGGCGTCTCGCTGTTCAGTGGGAGTCAACTTCCTTCCTCTGCCCCCTAACATTGAACTCAGTAACTTCAGCGAAGAAAACTGACCGCAAACGAATATCATTACTCCTATGGCCGTAGAATCAAACGCCACATGCATGAAAACGCAATAAATTGCTGCCACAGCCTCCACTAATACCATCACAACATAGAAAGCTGCATGCTTCTTATCTAATGGGCTCCAACCTGGTAAGATGTGGGGATAGCCTTCTGGTGTGCTCCCAAAAAACTTAAGAAGTCCGTACTCGATAAAAGGCGAAAAAATATAAATGACAGCTGTAAATCCGTAGATTCTAAGCAGTATGATGGACGTCCTCTTAAACCGATCTGTGTAGATCTGAATGTGGTTGGTCACTTGGTATTCTTCATCGTCCGAATGATAAGATGTAGGAATAGATTTTGAAAGACATTGATCGTTCTCCAGTTGTGCCATCCTATTCAAGAGACGCGTCCAGTCATCGTGGTTTTGGTGCAGAGAGAACAGCTTAAGAATACCCATCCCACAGAAGAAAATTACACTTGAACATTCAAACAACCTCTCAGGGTCGTCTTTAGCGATGATCAAGGCTATCAACTGCAGGACATAGATACTTAGAAAAGAGAAAATTGAGAGTTTTCCTAAAATATGCACATCGTCGCCTTCAGTTCCGAACCATAGGCCGCCGCGACGAACCGATTGGATAACTCTGAGGACAAGGGTCAGATCCTTTTCCGACATGATAGTATTTCTAATACAAACAACCGGTGTCCTAAATCACTCCTGACAGAGTAAAGAACGCGTTATAAGTTTGTTTGCTTTCTGTAGAAGTTATGCCGACACTTGTCTTGTTATTAAAGTCAAATTGATGATCGTAATTTATACTAGATGTTACCAATAGTTGAGAAATAACGGTTATTTCGATTCATCCTATAACTTATCGTAAAAACTTACTAACTTCGAAATTAACGCACAAAAATAATAAAGTAACAATTGTAGAGGATACAAAAGTTTAAGAGTGATGTGAAAACAACGAGACGAGACAGAGATAAATTAATTGCTAAAATGTTAATTTTATTGGTTATTAACTTTTTCGTGAAATAAATTGTTAGGTACCTACGTCGCAGTTTTTTTTTTAAATCTAGAGGTTTTTCCTGTTTAGGGATTTAGAATATGGTACTTGTAGATCATCTAACTTACTTACTATGTATCTTATTATTAATTATCCTATTTCCGATAGGTTAGTCCATAACTTGTTTATATCTTGTTCTGTAACACGATTTTTTTCGGCAGTCATTAAAAAATAATTATTTTTAATTAAAGTTACCAACATAATTATGAACAAACTTTTACGTAATTTGACTTTGTAATCTGAATAAAATTATTATAATAATAGGCAGAGAGGTCTCCAGTTTTGACTACGAAAATATTTATTTATCTGCAACTTCCTAACAAGCCTGAAGTGGAGTCGAGCCGCTTCGAATTCCACCCTTCTCGTGTTCTTCCCCACGTTTATATTGCAAAACAAACAATCGTCTGGTAATTTGACAGCTGCAAAGACTCTCACCAAACTGTGTAGATTTTTCACACTACAGATTTTTTTATTTACCTAGGTATGCATTTTAACTTATTTTTATTTTTTTAGATAAGCGTTGGTAGCGTTGGTTTATATTAGGTACCAGTTAGGTATCAAGAAAAAGAAATGGTTTTTGGAAATACGCTACATCTTAGTACGGGATAGGGAACTAATTTCTGGTAGGAATTAACAAGGACTAAAATATTTGTAATGTTGCACATAAATGTATTTACCTACAAATATACTAAATCAATATCCATTTTCAAAATCAATATCATGCCTAGTATTCGTTTTTTTTGTATTTTTTTACCACGATGCTTGCCAGCCGTTCCCGTTCGATTGAAAATCAATCGAACCGGTCAATCCACTGTGTCCACTTGGTCCGGAGGCGTAACCACTTGATCTAGAACTATAACCATTAGCTCCAGACCCGTAACCATTTGATGCTGCAACCCAATCACTAGACGACCCCTTAGAGTCTCCCCATCCGGAATTTCTTCCTAAACTAGAACCGGATCCGGCCCAACCGTTTGATCGGGAATTCCAACCAGAGTTGGAACCATCCCACCCGGATCTGGAACTCTTGCTGAGGGTTCCAGAGTTCCAGCCTGAAGATCTAGCTGCTATGGACGCACCGCTGTCGTAGCCAGAACTGCCTTGCCATCCTGCTCCGCCTAAAAACAAGGTTACAAAAATAGTGAGAGGTTAACATTTATACTTATGTTGGAAAAAACTTTACGTTTGGTAGGTACCTACTGTAAACTGTGAAGCCTAAATAAGAAAGTCAATCAACTTCTCAATCGCACCTTTCGACAAGTGAAAAAAAAATCAAAAACACTAAAAAAAAAGCATTTTTGGTCGGAAGACTTGTTTGGATAAAAAAAATATTTTTGGTGAACCTTGTGCGCGTCATTGTTGATTGAGATTTTTCATAACGTCAGAGATTTTATATCTTTCGAAATGTTGAAATGTACGAGCCAGAAGTGGTTTGCGGCTTGTTCAGGGTGTTTGGTTTTGGTACCTGGAGAGCGTGCAATCCTAGCACCCGAAGTTGTAGAGGCTAGTACGACTAAGACAACCAATGGAGTGATCTTCCACTGAAAACAAGATGTAATTATTAATCAGTAATGTATTGGGAACTGTATTACCTACTACTCGAAAACTGATGGATAATACCGTGTTCAAATATTTTTGGGGTGGCCTATTTTATACCCACTGAGCGTGGGTCAGCATTCATAATAATAGAGCTGATGTCCTGTAGGTAGAAGCTTAGTAGTAAAATACCAACTAAATAAGTTATTATTTTATATGAATTTGTTAACTTACCATCTTCCTTGTCACCGTTTGACTAATAATAACACATACATGACTGAACTGTATTTATACTCTTAAAATCTTTTCAAAACTGTTTTTTGGGCCTTATATTAGGTAGGTGTAGGTACATCATGAGACTTCAATGACAAAGTTTTAAAAGATGTAGAGTACCTAGTATCACGTTTATTACATTAATCTCAATTGTTTACACTTTTTTGTGATTACTTTGTCGCCGTCGCCCGCGGATTCGACAATGTCATCTCGATACATACCTACCTACAACTCTTTATAGTTCGGTAGGTATCTACTGTAGCTTCATACCCGTGGTTAGTTTTAGTCATACATAACTCAAGATAAACTGGGACATGAGATACCTAGGTACACCATTTTACTTATAACACAAATTCTGTCAAAACAATTATTATTATTCGCGCTTTCATCAGGAGTGTTTACAAATAGTAGTTGAAATCCGGGAATCATGAACCTCTAGAGAAAAACTCATAGGTACCTATAAAATTCACAAGTAGGTACCTACCTACCTAAAATCGATAACCTACTTAACTTATGTAGATATTGGTAGGTAGGTAGTGAATTTCAATAGCTACCTCTTATGGTAAAACTTAAAATCTAAATTAATATAAAAAAGTCAATGTACCTATTTACCTATGCTCCTTGTTCCGTTTTAGTCTCCCGCACGGTATGATTACATTTTTAGTCTATTAATGCTCCGAACGCAAAGTAGGATTCCTGTAAATTACAACAAAATAGAATTTCTGATATTTTGTCTTTATTGTTGCTCCCTAGGGAATCGTTAATACTAAGCGTAATTAGCGATAAAATCAATATAATCCGAGATACGAGTGTTAATGGTGGGTTCGAAAAGGTTTCCGCATCCAGGTCTGACAGTGATTCCGACAATAACGTTGTTGTGGTAGACAGGACTGCCGGCATCGCCACTGCATTGGTCGGGTCGAGGGAAGTCCAGGACATTGCCGGTGCAAAAAACATTGAAAGTGGAGAAGTCAAAATGGTTTCTATAGCGCAATTGGCAGGCTTGTTGGCTTATAGTCAGCATATGACGGTGGCGGAGCTGTTCGGAGTAGTAGTCAGTCTGAAAAAGTTAAGTAGTTTAAAAAACAAAACAAAACAACTGTGAATAGGTAATTATCGTCTTCAGTAATCTGAATAGACCCATCGCTTATCATACGTTTCCTCAAATCTTAGATACCAAGATGATCCCTGGACCTGTTATGTTAGGACATATTTTGGTACCTATCTAAGATAACAAAATTTAAATATCCAGCTGCCAACCCTAAGGATCCCGTTTAAACATTGTGAAGTTGATGAAAACACGATGCTCACCAAACGCTTGCTAAAATAATCAATCTGAATCTCTACTGTCATATTATTAAAGACAAGTCGTGTAGTGATAATATTATGAGCATGATTGAATATTACTTATGTACCTACCTATAGCCATTGTTACGCTACTCATAGTTTGTTCATCATTGTTATAATGCAAGAAATTACATATACAAAGTTTGATAGGTAATACTAAAAGTTTTAGTATTATCAAACTTGGTATAATAATGTAATTTCTAGTACCTATCGGAGATTCCTTTTTGTTTTAGCCTAAAACAGAAAGGAATCTCCGATAGGTACTAACTGTAATAATGGATTTTTAGTTTCTGTTCGTTCCTGAGGACTTTCGTTGTACCTACGAGTAGATGTACCATGAAATAAACGCGTTATGTTTTTCTTACTTCCGTTCTACCCCAGCCGGCAACCCATACAGGTGTGCTAGCGGGAACGATGTAGTTGGGTCCAGCGAACAATCCTGGCTGAGCAGCGTTTGGCACGAAAGTAATCCCGTCGAAGTTTTCCGTTTGTAAAATAGCAATGTCGTTCTCAAGGGTAATTGGGTTATATTCTAGAAGGTGTACAGACGTTGTAAATATAACGACTTGACCACCACTTGTGGAGTAAGACGAACCCACTCTTCCACGTAGTTTGTCCGGTGAGTCGGAACTGAAATCAATAACAAGTGTATAAGTAGGTACTTACATATAGTTGTGTAGGTACGTACTTATTTCAGTTAAAACAGTAGGTAGGTAATTAAAAAGTTGTAAAAAAATCCTCTTCTAGCAGTTGTATCGAAAGGTCGTAATTACGAAACACGTACGGATATGTGTCAGCTTATCTGTTACAAATGAAATTTAGTTTATAGGTAAGACCCCGCTGAATAATCACCCACACAATATTATAGTGAAAACCGTCTAAAACGACGAATGTATAGATGGTACAGTAATACCACAGAATACCTAATGTAGGTGCTAGGCAACAGACAAAAACCTACTTCAAGGTTTTCTGGATCTGCACCAATTATTCATATTCAAGACGTTACTAAAACACGCAGGTGGTGTTTTCTTCTGTCTTCTAAACACACTTAAGTACTCGTCATATAGGTAATAGCTTTAATTATTTTCAAATGTTTATAGTCTAATGTTCTAGGTATAAGTCTGTAAAAAAAAAGAAACTAACATGCATGAAGCCGCTGTTAAAACGCTTCTAGTGTTAACGAGGCCACCACCGCAGGTAGGTAAGAAGTGGCTTCCGTCAAACCCCATGAGCAGTGACACCGTGGATGGGTACTGGTCGATGGTCGCCAACGATCCGCCGATGACTCTTTGCGAATCCGTGGGGAGAGCTGAAAAATTCAACACAACACAACTGAAACTTAGCGTTACTCAAGCATACTCATATATTTGAGTCCGGATCAGTGCTTTCTTAAGCAGTACATGTGAATACGGACCTTAACTTCGTGGCTAGTCTCCTGCAAAGACAAGACAAGTAGTCAGACACTAATCAATTAGCTAGTTTTTCTTCACCGTTTGCGTTTCCAATGTCATCAGACCTGACTGTTTTTAAATGCATTCGGCATTAGCACGCCTGCAGAAAATTAAAAAAGCTTACCTGAGGCCGAAGCCAAAATAAAACAAACGGCTATGATAGCCCGCATTATGATGTTAAAAAAAACTAAATTGCGGTTCCTGTATTCGGTAATACAATTTATAGCTACTGTTAGTACCTAACTGCATATTTTATAAAATCACTCATTGATAAAATGACCCGTGATAAGATAATTCATAAAAAGTATACCTAACTAGTACAATCAGTATTTAAATGGACGTAGGTATTCTGATGATTATAAAATAAGGTAGAGGAGTCGGAACCGAAATACCTAGAGGTGCACGTAATATTAGGTAGTATTTACAAGTATAGTACCTAGGTGTAATCATATTAAATACTACTTTTTTTTTTCTTTTTTTTTTTTAATTGGCGTCGTACATTATATACTAGTTGACCCCAGACGTTGTCAAACAACTGACAGTTATTTCAAATAAGACATTAAAAAAGTTTTCATGAAAAAGGTTTAGGAATTTTCACACCCCCTTTCAACCCCTTACAACCCTTTTTTCGCATTAAAAAGTAGCCTATGTCCTTTCTCAGGCTCTAGACTATCTGTGTACCAAATTTCATTCAAATCGGTTCAGTAGTTTTGGCGTGAAAGCGAGACAGACAGACAGTGTTACTTTCACATTTATAATATTAGTATGGATTAACAAGCACATTAAAATTGTTGGCTGTACCTACTGGATCAAAACGTTAATAAAGGGGTCAATATTTTAAACTGGTACCTACCTACCACTAAGTTGAGTGGGGGTAGGATAGTACGCTATCATTAAAAATGTAAGTATCCAGGTAGGTACCTACCTAACCTACCTACCTAAATGTATTATTCTTATCTCTGCAGAGAAAAAAAAGAGTTGTATAAGTAAGTAGGTACTTAAATAACCGGTCTTATTTCAAAGAGGTTCAACTCTCCCGGACTGCCTCTAAAGATTAAGTTTATCAGTAATCTATTTATCTATATGTATTAGTTAGTAGGTAGGTAAGATTATTTTCTTTAAATAAAATGTTCATCAGGCAGTAATTTTAATCCTAATTAGAAAAAGGTAGAAAACAAAAAATAGATAGGTACCTACACCTACATAGTATAGTTCCCAAAGCTGGCTTGAAGTTGGAGGTCGAACTCATATCGTTAATATTATTAAGATGAATTCAAGTTATGCCCTAATGTTCCCTACGTATTTACTGGTAGGTACATTGAGACTGGTAAGGTTGTAGTAAAAGATCGGATGATTTCGAAAAACAGTTAAAAATGCTCTATGAACTTTGTAGTCTTACTAGAATTAATTATACTTATAGGCGCGTGTACAGTGAAAATCGCAGGCTACCTATTTAGAAGCTGGTTATCATTAATACAAGTAATAAAACAAAATTGGTACGTAAGTAGGTACCTATACAGGGTGTTACCAGACCACTTCCGAAAACGAAAGGGGGAGCTACAGCACACCAAAACCCAACCAAAAAAAAATCGGTTATCCTGAAAAATAATTATAGCCGGGGAAAACAATGTTTAAAGATTTGTATTTATTTCGCCAGCCCGCAATGTACGCATTCACGTAGGTAAGGTCGAGGCGTAGTACTATTATTTATTCTGTGTCGTAAGTGCCTACTAACGTAGGTAGGTACTAACGTAGGTCGCTCGCACGCCGCGTACTTGAATGACTCGCGATGAACTCTCAGCTGTTCATGCTGTAGTAGACGTAATCTGCGTGCTGCGTGTACATTGCTGCTTTATTTATTTTATTTGTTTTTTTGCTTTTTTAAATGAGATAATTAGGTAGATATGTCTTATTATGTTGTACTGTGTGTATGTAATTAGAAAAAAAATTAAAAAGAGATAGTCAAGTCAATTTTTTTTTTTCGCGATTTTTTTCGCTTAATGTTTTCAGTATCATGGTCTGATTGGAACCTCCAAGTTTTCGGAAGTGGTCTGGTAACACCCTGTATACATAAATTTCATAATATTTCCAAGATTTGCTTTAGGTAGGTAATCCATAAAAAAAGGTAATTTTTTTTTTCTCGATAGAATTAAGACCCAAAGTTAGGTTAAGACCCTACCTTCCCTAGTTTATAGACCTTAGTTCCCTACCTCTAATTTTCTAAGATTCTGTCTGGATTTCAAAGACAGGGCTAATTATTGGCTTCATAATCAGAGTGCAAACAGTTTCTTGAGCGATGTCCTTATAGATAGGTAGGTACCTACTTATGTATTTTGAAAATTATCTTTAGTTTCTAAGATATCATCAAAGAACTTGTAATTTACGCATTTTTAAATGTCGCGGCGGAGGCGGCGCGAACCTTTTGAAATAGGTAGGTATACCTACCTAGCACGCGAATAACATAAATATTCGTCTCAGCAACGCCTAACTGTTTTAGAGAGCAACGAATAATGAGTTTAGGTAGATTTTTTTTCGTATTGTAATATAAATGTATAAATTCGCAGGTTCCACAAACATACCATAAGGTCTCAGAGAAGTTCAATACTCTGAGACCTAACTTATTTTATATATGAGTAGGTAGGTACCTACCACAGAAACAAAAGTCCGCAGGCAATACCTACCACAGATAATTAATTATAACACCTACTGGTAAAACAATAAAAAAGTGCTGCGTAAATAGGTAGGTAGGTACCTACTTACAGCAATAAGTTTGCACAACGTTCCTCTACACACTACATAGGATGAGGGATATCAATATTCGTCTTGGCCCAGCCCATTATAATCGAGTTTCTAATCAAATCGGTCGATCACACGTGAGACAACACAACAAACCTTTAGGAAAAACCAGTAATCAGTATCATTGAACTGAAATAACTTAGGTAGGTACTGCGTTTTTCCCATTATAGGTGTGATAGAGGCACGATAGAGACGATTGAGGGGACAACCACACGGCACGATGCGCGACGACGCCGCCGCCGCCTGCCGCGTTCTCGTAGCGTCCTTGTCGCCTTGACCTCACAAGCGAAAGCGAATAGATCTGTCAAAATGTGGTGCTCATAAAGGATAATTTAAATGCCCACGATGATCTTTTGTGTAGAAGATCATTGGGCACAACAGTTTGCTTTGCTTAGCCTACCAATGCTCAATATATTTTATGAAATGGATGAGTAACAACAGGTAATATTGCTGTCTAGATCAAGTCCAAGACTATCAAGTCTTAACGTCTGACAGGGCATCATCGTCAGCCTCCGCATGCTGACCGCTGCTCGGCAGCACGGAACACGCGCTCCGCGTATAAACAGCCTAAGATTTCCACATTACCATTACGCATTTCCCTGGCTGCTATTATGGAAATTTCGAAATTGCTGAATATGGTAATCGGTTAATAGATCTTGTCAGAGTTTTTATTTTCAGAATGTATGAGATGAGTCAAGTGGATGTGTGTCCTACGTGATGACGTCATCATGAAGCGTTTAAAATGAGACTGTTTGTAGGAGTTTTGCTTTACATAGACACAAACTACCTATTATGATTTTGTGCCTAATTTTGAAGTTTTTTGTATTATTATAAACGATTTTGACAGATTTTCTTCATCAACAGATTTTCCGCGACCTTCACAATCTCGTCGGGCATGCAGTCGAGGGAAGGGAAAGGAGCCTAATATCTACACTTCGTCTCGCGGTTCGTGAATCGCCATTCAAGAATCTTTTTACTTCAGCAGTTGTCGGTTCCATCACGTTCCATGATTGAATAGTCTATGACTATTATCAATCTTTAGTGGATGCGTAGAGGCATTTGCAAGCAATTTCACAATTTGCATACACAATACACAATGCTTTGATATTGCTATAAAGCGACCATTGTGGAAGTTAATTTGTAGCTGGGTCTGGGTCACTGTCCGTTTTTGTGACGTTGTATCTGATGATATTTTTTACCTGAAATTAGACATGTGGTTTCTGAGAATTATATTTTTTTACTATGAAATTGTTAGCCAAGGTTCAATTAAATGAAACCTTGAAGATGGCAATTTTGCTATTGTACCTACACCTAAGTAGTTACCTACCTAAATACTTTTATGACGATTGTCTAACTACATAATTAATCGTTGCGTTTTATTTTGGTTTTTCATTTCGACCTATAGGTACCTACCTATTACATGACTGTGTAAACTCTAACCTAAGATTAATTTTAATTGTAGGTAAATTAGGTAAGAGAAGAGTACCTAGGTATGCATAGATTTCGGCTTAAAGAACTTGATCATTTGAATTGAGAACCTACTTCAAAAAATGGAGGAGTTTCTCAATTCTGGTTTTATACTTAGGTACCTACCTATATTATTTCGTCTGTCCCTCGTGCGAGTCGTGCCTAACACAGCATGAAATGAACTACCAGTAGTGCTATTTTTATAATCTATGTAGTTTTCACTCACTTTTTTTTATTATCTTACTTGTTTATGAACTTTGGGAGTTAGGTATCTACAATCAAAATCTTATGGAAAGTAACCATAATGGACTTTGTAGGGCATGTTGACTAATAAATGCACTATTATCATGCATAATGTTTCATGACGGTCAATAGGTTAGGAACACAGATTACCAAAAGGTAGGAAATAAAAAAACTTATCTACTTTTATTTATACCTAGTGATTTACAAAAAATAATTTATTTATTTATGTTAATCACGTTATTTTCGATACTTTTACTAAATAAATAAATAATTTAGAGTCGAACCCGTTTTTTTTCCTTAGAAAACCAACAAAACAATAAAGTGAAAAAATTACTTATTAGGTCAATAAATATCAACTACAAAGGCAGGTTTTATTAATACGCCTCGAAGTTGGATACCTACCAATTTTGGAACCCCCTATTAAATTAGCTAAGTTTGTAATGAAGTGTCGCTTGAAGGTTGTTTCTTTTTAAATATTATTTTGTTTTTACAATTAAATTATCTTTGAACAAAGAGCCGAATGACCGTAAACATGAGGAGTGTAAAATGTAACATAAAAATCACAAGCGTAGAATTTTTCGCAGTTTTTCATTGACAACTCTATAATCGACTCGGTAAATATTCTTTAACATTGTGGACCTAATCTTTAGATAATGTCTCTTTATTCACTCCTCCAATTTCTCAAATGGTATACAGGGTGTTACCAGACCACTTCCGAAAACTTGGAGGTTCCAATCAGACCATGATACTGAAAACATTAAGCGAAAAAAATCGCGACAAAAAAAATTTACTTGACTATCTCTTTTTAATTTTTTTTCTAGTTACATACACACAGTACAACATAATAAGACATATCTACCTAATTATCTCATTTAAAAAAGCAAAAAAACAAATAAAATAAATAAAGCAGCAATGTACACGCAGCACGCAGATTACGTCTACTACAGCATGAACAGCTGAGAGTTCATCGCGGGTCATTCAAGTACGCGACGTGCGAGCGACCTACGTTAGTACCTACCTACGTTAGTAGGCACTTACGACACAGAATAAATAATAGTACTACGCCTCGACCTTACCTACGTGAATGCGTACATTGCGGGCTGGCGAAATAAATACAAATCTTTAAACATTGTTTTCTCCGGCTATAATAATTTTTCAGGATAACTGATTTTTTTTTGGTTGGGTTTTGGTGTGCTGTAGCTCCCCCTTTCGTTTTCGGAAGTGGTCTGGTAACACCCTGTATAGCTAGAAACATAGCCGGGTACAAGAGCATCTACAAAAGGCATGCGGTCGGGGTTGATGCTAATGTCGTTGTAGCTATTCCGTAGCACGTTATGGACCGTGTAGCACCGACAGCGTTCATTGAGACGATACGTGACTGATACAAGCAATCATTCGCTATCAGACCACAGAAGAAGTAACAGTTTCAAAGACGTACCTATAATTTATAAAACAGTTTGCATATTATTGGCGTTCCGCAGTCTTTCGCGACCGCCGAATTCAAGCGCATCGGTACGGTGATTCTCTTTTCAATGTGCAATAAAAACCTATTTTAAAAATACACCTAATTTTCTAATGAGCAAAGTGGAATTTCTATTGTCCGAGTGAAGTGTTATTATCAAACCGTACTTACTATAGGATTGGTAAGTTATTCACGGAATTTACTGGTTACCTGAGTATACAATTATAGCTTTAGGTTGGTACCTATAGGTACCTACTCTAGATTAATTTAATCGTGCGAGTGAAGCGAGCTCGGATCTTTTATTAACTCTTATATAAATGGAAGTTTTACATTAGTTAGGCTGTATAGGTACCATTTGTATTTCGATTCGATTTGCAAAGTTGATTAATTTATTTAAAAACAAGCTTTAACACTCATTGAAAGTAATGCTACAAGTGATCTACGCAGACGCCGCCCTATAGGCGTTACGAGAGTCGTTACAAGTACCTACTAAATCATTAAATACCTATTGGGCACGTACAGAGGCCATAAATAAAAGAAAGAAGAAATACTAGGTACGTTAGTAGTACGCACAAGGACTAGATGCTGCAATTGCAGTGAAAGTGCAGTGATTCTCACGTCATCACGTCAAAGAATTGCAAAATAAATTAATTGTAACACGAGAATTCACGAGAGGGGAACATGAAACAAAAATAATTAGGATAAGTGCGAGATAGGTTCGGAGCCACATTGACGTCGAAGAGAAGCGTCAATTCAATATGCCTGATCTAGTCAAATCGCTTGAAAAGTTCCGCAAATCTGAGAATTGTATAATGGAACATACGAGTAAATGGAGTTGGACCGGCTACAGAAACGTCGGTCGACCAGCAACGAGATGGGCAGACGATGTTGCGAACATCGCGGGCAAGACCTGGATGAGATTAGCACAGGACTGCGAGGAGTGGCACAGACAGGGACCATACCCAGCAGTGGGTGAAGTCGGGCAGAATATTGAGATAGGCAAGCTTTTAGCTTTATAAGCTTTCATCAGACCCGCGCTTCACCACTCTTATTGTAACTGATCATTTTTTTCTATTTAGGTACGAGTAGGTATATCGAAATTATCTAAGCCAACAGGCAACCTATTGCAACTAAATATTTGGCTCTGAAAGGGAGGTTAGGAACTATTTGAAAAGTAAACAATAGAATAGGTACAATACAATGCTAATTAGGTACATAATTATGTGCACATCCTGCCACGCTAACTAAGTATTCTTTATGTAGAAAGGAATTTAAGTTTACATCTTTTTGTATTATTTCTTGGCTCCCAGCCACCGTCACTGATGACAAGGCTATGACGCCTTACATGGCCAGTTCTTACACATACCGGGTGTAATAAGTTATCTAATGCGAATAAGCCCTTTGATTGGAAGTTTGGAACGAAAGAAAAATGTTTTTTTTTTATTGTTTTAACTGGGCCAACAACCGAAACGAAACTAAATGTGAAGTTATTTCTATGAAAATGAGTTAATAATATGGCGCAAAAAGAAAATATGCTGTGGAACTTTAGCACCCCAATGTGTTTGGAAGAGGTATTATTACATCTCTCGCACCTCATCTCACGTCTTGCAGTTACGAATGCAAATAAACTAAAAATACATCGTGGATCTGTTATACCTTTCACGTCCAAATAATCGCTATGTCCGTCCAAAGTCCAGTAAGATCTGACTGGAAGCTATCAATAAGACAGCGTACAAAGACTCTTTCATGCATCGGCCGTGTTAGTTCACGCTTCGAACTAGGCTGCTGGCGCACTTGCGACCAACCCGGGTCCTTACCAAAATATCTCTAGTTGCAACGTTAAGGCGTAGGCGTAGACCAAAAAACTTGTACCAATACTATAAATCAAAGTGCATATTTTTTGGTTAGAAAACTAGTTTGGATCAATGTGATATTTTTACTGAACCTTTACATTGTTATTCTTTGGACCCTGAAGGTCTGTAATTTCACATAATTACATTTAGTTATATTATATCTTCAAAAATGTTGAAATGTGCGAGCGAGAAGGTTGTCTGCCTGTACCCTACGCCTGACGTAACATAAATATAAAAATTAGCATTACTATGTTTTAAAAAATTACATTCGTCAAACGGAAAATGTCAACATTAAAATCATTGAAGCTTGGTCTCTGGCCGCTAGTTTGGCCGGCAAATGCGCGTGTAGCCTTATTCATGATAGCTACCACATGACGCATTGCAAAGATCACGCCACTCCCGCACAGGTTAACACGTACAGTCAGCCTCAGTGAATAATGATCACGACATACAGAACTAAACAGTATCACTTTGGTGTGAATACTTTTGGCTTTTATTTTCGGACATTTATAGAAAACATTTTATTGCGCACCACATGAATATTTTACAACTGAAGGAAACATAAACGTACCTAAAGCTTTCTCAAGTCGCGTCACTGCGGTATGCTTTTCTCTTCCATTTTGGTAGCTATATTTCTTAGACTAGAGTCATCCTCCTCCATAATCGGTCCCTCATTTTTGAGGATCGTGACTCCTTTCCAAGGTCCTCTAGATAGTGGTTTTCCATTCGGAGCGGTCGGTGGCTTAACGAAGTGTCTGGTGCACCGGCATTTCCGGTTGCTCCGACACCTGCCGGGCTACTCTTGACCACCGCCGTTCCAAATTGCATCCGGATTTTGACAGATTTCGTGTCATTTAGGTAGTACTGTAAAATGACACGACTTATGTCAAAATCTATGGATCCGGATTGGAACTGTGGTCCGGAGTAACCTACCAGGTCAGCCCGATGCTTAGGACTGTGCTCTCTCGGACTTTTGCCCTCTAGTTTGCCTGGTACTTAGAGTAGAGTAATCTGACTTTTTCGTAGACTTTTTTTATGAAAACAGGTTATCAGAAAAGCAACTCACAATAAAAACACCGCAGAAAAGGTAATTTACTTTACCTGTCTTGTGATAAGCATAATCTCCTAGTCTCTCCCACTTAGGTGTGATACCGGAAACGCCAAGCCTAGGAATCCACAAAACCCACCCGATCTATTATTAGTAAGACATAATTATACGAGTAGAGTACCGATTTTAATTCATAACATGCAACCTTTGAAATTGGTTAAATCATCTCATCACTTTTGGTGCTGACTGTATCTAACAATCGGATGAGGAGTCTCACAGACGCACTTATCACTGGGCTATTGTCAAAATAAAACTCTGTAACTAAGACAAATTATTTCCGTTGTTTTTATGTAAACTCATACATACGCAGACGTTTTTAGGGTTCCGCACCCCAAGCAAACAAAATTACGGGACCCAAAAATAAGAATAAGTTTATCCGTCTAACCTAACAAGAGGGTCAATCGCGCTAAGTTATAACGGCTCACCGGTCACTGTTACTCCTACGCTACTGCCAATTTTCACTGTGAAAATCGACCTTATCGGCCATAACGTGGCAGTAACAGTGACCGGTGGGCCGTTACAACTTAGCGCGATTGACCCCAAGGTCTGTAGAGAATCATCATTATGAGTCTGTAGAAGTCCCACTGCTGGACATAGGCCTTCTTGAGTATATTACCGCAGAAAATGGTACCGATTCATTATTTAGATTTAAGTTGGTTTCTTTTATTTTTATTACTTACTTATCTGATGTTAATCAATGAATGTATGAAACGTACCTGTCTGAATTCGACTAGCACTTGGGCACGATAATTTAATACTGTATACCTACTAGTAACGTGGGTGAGATTTTTTGCTAGTATTTTGATAAACACCTATTAAAATTGATAACATCTTTCCGTTTATCAATTTAAATAGAATGATTATGTAATTAGGAATCAATAAATCTTCTTATAACAATGGACTGCCTCACGTGCAGTGGACGTGCAGTGGACGTGCCCTATGAAGCATCGCACAGCGTTCTTACTCAATGAATGTAAAATACAATGTTGTTGTTTTTTGCAAAAACAACGTAATCTTATCTAGAATTATGTAAAAATATATTATTCTGATTTAGATGCGGGTTTAGTAATATCTATAATTTGGTCAATTAGTTCGATAACTTCCAGCAAATCGTCATAATCTGATAAAACCAATCTAATTCTGATTCACGAACAAATTAGATAACTTATTAATGTATTACCCTACCTTTACGTGTGTTATTGGTTTTATCTACGTTCCCATTTTATCGGTTTTAAGACGTTCCTGGAAAAAATATAGGCAAAAAAACAGAGAAAAACATTTTTCAGCAACAAAAAATACTGTGATAGAGATTTTTACTATAAATGAGTCATGGTTGAAAAATCAACATGAAAAATTGCTAGTTACCTAAAACACCTAAAACATGATTGTTGACACTTTGTCTAATCATCATTACAGCTGCAGCTACACTTACCACCAGGTGTGCTGGCAGCCAAATGCTTAGCTATAGCTCATAAAAAAAAAAAAAAAATTACTTTTCATGTTGACTGTACCGTCTGACGTAAAATAATCAAGGTCGTTAGAGTTACTCTTCTCTTTGGGTAACTAGTATCACGGCAAGCCAAATATTAACATACATCTCTACGTTGTGGTAGCAAGGTAATCATATTCAAAAAGCTATAGCCAGGATGCGGCTTGAACCTACGACCTTCCCCTGGAAATGTAGATGCGATGACCGCTCCGCTACCGGCAAACAACTGAAATACGCGTAGTATTAGTTTAACGATTCGTGAAATCGTGACTAGCCACAAATGAAAGCTTTGATAATATATAATCAACATCATTTTTTCGACTGTTTGTAATTTTTCCTTTCCTACCTAGCAACTCACCTTCCTACCTATCAACCGTTTACCTACCTATCGTCAATATATATAAAACTCTTTTGAAGCTGACTTAGAATCAATGCACAGCCTAAACTATAAGTCCTAGAGGTATGAAATTTGGAGGGTAGTATCCTTATATATTGTAGGAGTGCACTAAGAAAGGAATTTTGAAACGTCACACTCTAAAGGGTAGAACGCGAGCAACGCCGCGGGCGACGGCTATAGTCCTACAATATAACACTCCTACCAAATTGGACAATGATCTACCTAACCTACCTACTCAGATTTGTTTTACTTTTATTATACTTCCTACCTACTTATTTTAACTACGAACGCTAAATAACTATTCGCATGTAAGTGACTATTGTCTTTTTGTGAATAAATTTCTTTAAACTTAACCTAAACCTAACATCGTCACATTAGCCTGTAAAATTCCATTGCTGGATATCTAGGAAGAATGATTTTAAGTCTTCTCTATCCACAGACTATCCGTGATTTTAATGTCGTCGGTCCATCGAATAGGAGATGTCGTTTGCTTGTTATTTATGAAGGTGTCCTACGTTTTTTAGGTTATGAAATCGTGTTCGATAATGAGAGATTATATTGGACAATCCACGGTGCTTGCTTATTTTACTAACTTGTTCTTTTGTTTCAGCAAAATGCCGCCTCAAGAGCAGCAGAAGACGTGGGCCCTCTACGAGTCGGACGCAGTGAACGACAGTGACGTCACAAATCGGGTTCCACCAACTGCTGAGAAGCGAGTATGGAAAATTGTATGGAGGAATGTGCTGCTGATGGGTTTTGCGCATATTGGCGGCGTGTATGGTGCTTACCTGTTCCTGTTTAAGGCTATGTGGCTGACGAGTCTTTTTGGTAAGTTGACGAACCTATAGGTAAACCACGTAAGTCCACCAACTCTCTGCAAAACACAGGTGGGGTACAGGATCGCGCGGGGAGCGGTCAGCAGGTGCCTTTTTGAACAAGATTTAGTCCGCTTGTCGATTAAAATTTGACAGTTTTGTCAAACAAATTCACCCGCCCCTAACCTTCAGATTTACCTATATTAGTAGTAGAAGGTTTACACCTAGTACGGATGGAGCAATGTTTTTTTTTTTTAGCACCTACTGTTAGGTAGGTAGCTGATAAAGCAAAATTGGTAAGCTATCAGCTTGTTCCCATACTATTATCATTAAAAAAAAAAAATTGTTTAATGATGCAAAATGTCTGATTTTCCAGCTGTATTTCTGTACCTGTGTTCCGGACTGGGTATAACAGCGGGTGCACATCGCCTCTGGGCACACAAGTCATACAAAGCCAATGTACCACTCCGCCTACTCCTCACGTTGTTCAACACCATCGCGTTTCAAGTAAGCGCACACATTTTCTGCTCAAATCACATCTGCAATAAGATTTATTGAAAAAAATTGCGTGTCCTATTCAGGTCAGTATAACTATTCTATTCTTAGGACGCACACCTATATATATACATACATATTATATAGATAATGCCACGTCGTCGTTACTAGAGATCTGGCAGAATCGTAAAAGCTCCGTCACCAGAGTTGGTCACTTACTCATACGAGCTTGCTTGCTTTGTAGCAAGTTCCAAATAGTTTTTCTCAAAACACCGAATGAAGACCTTATTTAACAGCGAAATAGCTAACTAAGTGCAAAAGCTCCAGTGAGATCACCTCATATTGGAAAACAACCAAACTGTCACTCAAAGATAAGATAAAAAGTCGTTATTTAATGTTAAAATCTTGTAAAATATTGAACACAAGCACGAAGCTGATATACACAGCAGGCCACATACATACTTAGACGAACGTACCGTGGAATACATTAAAATTCATGTTAAAAGATGCACAGAAAAAAAAACTGTATTTTTAAGTTTTGTAAACCAACGTCTACTAAGTAATATATAAACTTGCAATTTAAACAAGGACAATTTCCTAGGTCCTTTTAAGCTATAGGTATTGAGAAATGATTTTCAATATTAATCTAACACGTGATAGGTTGTAGGCACGTATTTAGAAGTTATTTTCAATATCAATCTAACACGTGATACTTAAGTAACGTCAGTATCGTAATTAGTCTGATTATGACGACTGTTTACAGAGATATAATAACAAATTATTAGTCAATACGTTTAACGAAAAAAAGTCTCAATTTTATCACTGAAATGTTGCAAATAACATTATTTATAGGTACGAGGTATGAAGAATCTAAAAATCTAAATGATAAAAAGAACATAATTTTTTTTAAATTATTTTCTGATTTTTCGACAGCTTTTATCCTAAGACCCAAAGATACGATAAATGTTGGAGTTTTAAGTTCTACTGAAATATTTTTATTGCAAATAATTGCAATATTTACGTAGGTACCTACTCAACATGTTGATTGCTGATCATTTTACGATAGGTCATGCTAGCTGCTCGCATCTCCACATGTGCTCACCACGCGTTCAAACTATCTCTCCGACACCTATGACATTGCTATCAGCAAATAATAATAAATTACTACTGAACCTATGCTATTTGTCACGTGAGGTCCACCGTGTAATTATTAAGATTTTTTGTTTTCGTTAAGAACATAATTAGTTTTATAATAATTCAAATTATTTACATTCAATTTAATGTTCTGCTGTTGATTTATTTATGTACCCACCAGTATTTTTTTATAACTTAACCCCCGATCTTATAAAAAGTTAGAGTTGGCATTATGTCCTGATTACGTATGGTAAACAAGACATAATGTCTCCTCTAACTTTTTATAAGATAGACCATAAATATTTATCTATTATGTAGTATTCCTTGATTCTATAATACTCTGCATAGTTTTCATAACACTAGTAAATACTCTTTGCATTGCGTTGTTACGATTTTTCAGTTACCCGCCACCTTGAGTAAAGGTACTCTATACTCGTATTTGTAAACTTTTTAATGTTCCCGACTAGCTGCTATTTAGGCATAGTTTTATGACCTCTTAGATTCATTTGACCCTTGGACGAATAAACAATTTGACCATATTGGGCAAATAGGAGCATTTGTGTTTAGCACTAGTATTTTGACTTTCTAAGCCAGCTGGATTTTTCCACTGCATCATTTTATTTTAACACGTCTACCTGTAAGTCTAAGTACCTACTTAGGATTACCTGTGTAATAAAATTAAATATTCTGCCCAAACCATTCCTCCGCTTCGCATATAATAAGTAAAATATAGCGGACCTGAGACTGAGCGCTTTTTAATAACGCACGTTTTGGTGTCCTTAAATATCAATGCAGCTCACACCATAATCTGAGCACGTACTTAGGATCTTGGTACACCCTTTTAATAACATAAAACCATTGCTTGTTTTTCCTATAATAAGATTAAATTATATGTTATTATATTTTAATCATTTAAAAAATGTTATATACCTTTAAATTTTTTTATTTTGTAAACTTGTAATGATGAGATACTAACGGCACTTAAAAATATTAGTTTTTAGTACTGTTAATGTGTTCTGCTTTAGCACTCAATAAATTTCAATTTCATTTCATCAAAGGAAGGAACCGTATAAAAAGTATAGGTTATTCAAAGGTTCTGTTATGTTATTTTATTTTATTTCTGAATAAATTGAAATAAGTGAAACAAAACAACTCCAGGAAAACTGTTATACCTACATTATTTATTTTATTAATGGCATGAGAAAACAAGGCTCAGGCGTTATCTAATTAAAATCAAAACTAAATTCGTAAAAAAACATCTGTCCAACGTTACTACTCCATTTCAGCTGTCTACTTCATCTTCTTTTTTTTCTAAACCAACCAAAAAGATTTACTGACATTCTACCGGGAGTCTATTCTTAATCGATTTTATGTTTTTTTCACACTTGCTGCTCGACAACGTCCGATTACATGTCCGAAACACAACCGAAAGCAAGTCATTATTTTCCGCTATTTTCCATAACTGTTAGTATACTGAAAGGGAAAAGATGGTGATCGGAGTAACGAATGGTTAGAAGACGTTTACGGCCATCCTCACCACCGCATGCTCCTTTCTTCTTCTTCTTTTTCTCTTCAATAATGGCCTGTGTCCGTCATTTCGACAGACAATTTTGCCAATGTCAAGTGTTAAAATTGTAATAAATAAGTCAAGTCAAGTCATTTGTCAAGTCGGCTGTCGTTTGTTTTGAAAAGAAAATGGTGGATTTTCTCTTCAAAACCTAACACGAATTTTCACATTCAGAAAAACCACTTTACACACATTTATTCCAATGGCTCACACTTTATGTTACGACCTAAGTATTATTGGTTAAAATCCACCAAAATTAAACAACAATACTCACAATAACACAAGAAAAACTATTAAAATAAAAGTGCTATGTGTCGTTTCAAAAAATGTCAAAGCTCGTGTCCCATGTTCCTTTCTCAGATTGCCCTGTGAGTTTGGGCATGCATATACAAACATTCAACGCCGATTTGCCCATGTTGACACTAAGATCATCGTTCGTTTCGCTCACTCGATCAACTACAGCGAAGACAAGTGAACCCCTAGTATTTTAGAAACAAGAGATGCTTATGATGAGACTTACTTGACGTAAGTTGGTCAGATGTTAAATCGTGTGACTTTATATCCGATACTTGCAGTAGTTATACTGATAACGTTAATGTGGAATGTCAAACAGAGGACACCACGCACGCGATATCGTGATGAAAGGAATTTGAAATGATTTGACTTAGGTACTATTATCTTTGTACCTACACGGAAGATTGTTGGGCAAGAGAACCTTACTACTTAGCAAATGATCTCGGATGTAAGAAAAACTGCATATATTTGTATCAACTCTGGTTGCAAGCAGAATTTGATCTAACTTTGTAATAGGTGATTTTTGAACGTTGATTCTTATTTTTTTATTTATACCAATAATAAGACCTTATACCAAAAAATTCGGGGAATTAAAGTACTCATTTGTTCAATAAAATCATTAAACTCGCAAAAGTCCTAGAATTTTGTTTGTTCCCATAGTTGTTGAAAATATTCCTTCGGAATAATATACTAGTTCCGACGACAGCCAGTAGTCTGTACACTACACCATGTAGGTATGTGCCCTAAATTAACATACCTAAATATACCTAAAGATTTCGGATTATGTATCTAACGTGCATCAGGCTTGCAGCCGTGTTAATTTATTTTATATTTGGTTTAATCGTACGATCGCGATATTTTGATTCTCAATGGGATCATTGTTTACATAATAAACCACTGTGCGTTGTCGTCCGACACTTACTGGAGCATTTTACAATGTACTTAGAAAATCGTAAAATCGACGTATTCTGTATCTACTAGACTTGTATGCTGAGTGGTTAACTTGTCACCTGTAGAAAAGTTCAAAAGTTGTAGTAAGTGTTAAAGTTTTTAGTGTTTCCTTAAGTTTGAAAACGAATTTAGCTAACTTTGAGTATTGTTACTAGTTGTAACTAGTTTGTACGGAGATTGGAACTTAGGATCCCTTTAGGATCCTCAAATCTCCATACAAAATATAGAGTTCACACTCCCCTCACTATGCATCTTAAAATTAACTAAGTATATAGAATTTACTTTATGCTAAAAGCATAGTTATTATACGTTGTACCTACTGTGTATTTACTCACAATATATAGTACAAGTAATTTACTAGTTTTGGTCCACATAATTAAGATTGACATCTTGATTGAGTAAACAAATTAATTACATGGATAAGTATTGTTCGTAGTTTTCTATAAAAAAAATCTATATTCAAAAAAGCAGTACCAACCTACTTAGATTTTTCATTCGCATAATGCGATTGCCAGAGTTCATTCGCTAATCGATATAGGTACACACAATATTTTTCGATAAACTGATATTTTTCAATTTTGGCTTTTCGTTTGATAGTCAATCAACCGAATTTATTGAATTGGGCCGAGCTCAATCAAAATAAAATCTGAAAAGTGTAAAATCTCATGACTTTGAGCTTGTATAAAATTTTACTAAATAGATTGATTCCCTGAAATTCACTTTTGATTTTATTTCAAAGCTCTTTTGAGTTTTAACCAATTAAACATCTTTGAATCTTGCGTGGTTTGTCGGTTGGTAATAAACGGTTTAGGTAATTCAAACGCAGCAAAATGTAGTTTGAAATACTTAGTCGTTCAGGTCAGGCTATTTCGGTGTGCGACTGTATTCTTTGAATTTTTCTCTAAGTTTAAGCTTAGTTTTCTTTCAGTAGATGTTTCTCTAAAAAGCTTAGTCTATGGACGCTGATCCAGCATATATTCACTGTCTGTTCCTTTTACAGGATGCAGTAATAGACTGGGCCCGGGATCACAGGATGCACCACAAGTACTCCGAAACGGACGCAGACCCCCACAACGCGACCCGAGGCTTCTTCTTCGCCCACGTCGGCTGGCTGCTGGTCAGGAAACACCCTCAAATCAAGGCGAAAGGACACACCATCGACCTGAGTGACCTGAAGTCAGATCCTATCTTACGCTTCCAGAAGAAGTAAGTTTTTTATAGGTTATGCCTAATGCGTGCTGTTTTTCACACTTCAGTATTTCTTACTTGCCTGCTTGGCTATTGAATCGTTGTCTAAGGGGTACTCTATTATTGTAACTGACAGCACTATATAATTCTGGGGTTACCTTCCGTTTAAGCTAAGAACAGCATAGTTCCAATAATTTTATACTTACCACGTAGCTGACTGGTTTGATACCATTACAATCATGTACCATTTATTTTCCAGGTACTACCTTACACTGATGCCTCTCTGCTGCTTCTTAATGCCCACTATCGTTCCTACACTCTGGGGTGAGACCGCGTGGAACGCATTCTATGTCTGCGCCGTGTTCAGATTCGTCTACGTCCTAAACGTCACCTGGCTGGTCAACTCAGCCGCCCATCTGTGGGGAGCTAAGCCTTACGATAAGAACATAAACCCAGTTGAAATTAAACCGGTCTCTTTGGTAGTTCTCGGCGAAGGCTTCCATAACTACCACCACACCTTCCCTTGGGACTACAAAACCGCTGAGCTCGGTGACTACAGCCTGAACTTCTCAAAAATCTTTATCGATGGTATGGCTGCGATCGGATGGGCTTATGATCTTAAGACTGTGTCGCAAGAAGTCATCCAGAAACGTGTTAAAAGGACCGGTGATGGAACCCACCCGGTCTGGGGACCCCATGATGATGAAACTGAAGACAAGAAAGAGTTGAACTCCGAAATCACTGAATTGACCAACGGAACTTCTGATCTAACCAACGGAAAGTCGGCCGTGACTAACGGAAAACTAGATCTAACAAACAGCAAATTGGAATAATTTTGTAGATTATAAGAGATCAAAAGCACCAATGTGGAGTAGATTAAAACTAAATTATTGATATTTATAGTTATAACTTTAGATATTTATGACTTTTGTCTAAAAGTTGATTTCTTTAACTTGCTGATTCATGTTTTTAAAGACTTTAGATGTTATATGGAATATCTTGTGATGAGTAGGTACCTATATTGTGATAATGGAGTTTACCATGGTTTAAAAAAATAAGATTAAAAATTAATGTGGTTTCATTCACTTTACATCTTTTATAAAACACCTAGGTAGGTAGTAAATAGGTACTTGTTTAATAAGGCTTATTTTATCTTAAGTTTACGTCTTTGTATAGTCCCGGCACGCTTTAAAGTCTCCTATGACATTGAATTCTGTAGGTACATCAAAGCTCTTTAAACAAGATATTTTTTTATTTTTAAATATGTAGGTACATACGTATAATTCCAAAGAAAAATTGAAAAGAAAAATTGAAAAGTAGGAACTTTGTATAAGTTTGGACTAATTACCTAGGACCACAATTATACTATGTATTATTATTGTTGTGGGCGACAAAGATTCAAGTTCAAAAGTTTACTACTATAGCCGCTAGCTGTACTGGCAAAAGAGAATTATCTACGAGTATATGATTTCTCTACCGTATAGGACGCATAATTTCAATTAGGGATAACGACAGAGCCACTTATAAGGTTGCTGCCAAATTGAACGCTTGTTTGTATTCAATTACATTTCTCTACAGGATGTAGAAAATTTGCATACACTAAAATTACGGTAATAAGAAACCTTGGTAAGCGCTCTACGGTATCTACGGAAATTATTAGATACCCACTTCAACTGAAGTTTTACAAAAAATACGTCTCTATTACTTCATAAAAATGAACCTAGGATTTATTTATCCTGTAGCACGTTTTTACCTGTTTACATAATGATGCCAATCAAACAGTATTGTTTATTTGTTTGTTTTCAATCAACGCCGAGCTTTTATAATCGAATATGACGCTTTTGTTGTTTATTGTGTCCGTAAAAAACAACGTATTTTAACGCTTCATAAATAAATAAAAGTAAGGGTGCTTACAAAGGAAAAGCATTCTAACGTGGTCAATTAATTTGATAGATAAAATAATATTAGTTTCACTCGCGCTAGTCCTTGATTAGTAGTGAGCTTCGGAAACCTTTTTTTTTTAGAAAATATGCATTAAAAATATCTTTCTATAATTTCAACTCGAAATGTCACAATAGATACACTTTTAAACCTAAATAGGTTTTTGAAATCAAAAGCTCACTTGGAGCAACCCGAAAAAGCATCATACTATACATCAATGACACACATAGGCTGGAATATGTTTTCTTGAGAAACAGTATTTTTCCGCAACCATCAGAGATAGGTACACTTCTTTCCCTAAACTACTGAGTTTAAATTAATAGCAGTAAGAAATGTTTGATGTGAACGATAGTGAGTATGAGAATAACTCATTTACACTTTTCGGGCCGATGGGCATGGCGTTTTACGATGACGGAAACTATTTAGGCGAATCTGTAACTGTGAAGATTATTCTGAGCATCTACTTGGGGATCACTATGGTGTTGAATATCATTGGGAACGTGTGCACGTGTGCTGTGATCGCCCGCAATCGCTCCATGAGAACTCCTACGAACTGTTATCTCTTCATCATTGCTATCACCGACCTGATCACTGGATTTTTCGTTCCGATTGACATTTACATTATTTGGTTCCCTGATTTCTACCCCTTGGGCGAAGTTGGTTGTCGGCTCCACTACATCCTCTGGGACTTCATTCTTAACTACAGTCTTCTCATAATCACTGCCTTTACTTTAGAGCGTTATTTGGTCGTGACCAGGCCGTTTCTTCGTCAGAAGCTCGCTTTGAACTCACGTGTTTATAAAATCGCAGGTGCTATTTGGTTCATTTGTGCCTTGTTCATTATCCCTGACGTGTTCTACATTGACCTTCTGGAGAGAAAGAAATATGTTTTCTGCTACTTTACCATCAATGCTGGAATTCATAGTGCAATCGCTGGGTTTGAGGTGTTTGCCTTCTCTGTGGTTCCGATGGTGGTGATCACTGTGCTGTATATTCTGATATTCATTGAGTTGAAATCGGAGAAGCGAAAGCCACGAGTTAGCCCCGTAATAGTGCAACATAACAGAGACAAAGCTATCAAAATGTTGGGTGAGTACGAGTACTTGTAACTTGTAAGTTTGAAACAAAGTTTTAGATTGGTTTTCTGTGTAGGATAACGCCTGTATAAATGTAATGTCAAAATGACTGAGTTGCCAAGTATAATTTTGTAAAGCATATCAAAAGAATTCATATTAATGTGTGTTCCCAGCCGCCATATCCGCTACCTTCTTCTTCTTCTTCTCTCCGTACTGCATTCTCCGTGTGATGACCGTCTTCCCAGAGCTCAGTTATGAGAACAATTATACAGTAAGTTCTGAATATGATCTCATCCTTCTCTTTCATGTAAATGGTCTTTTTTTGTGAGGCAACTCGCTCTAACCTAAACTAGCCAGATAATCAGGGGTAACCAGTACATACCGTACCTAATTTAATCTCTGGACGAAGCGGTTTGTCTAATCTAAAGTTTGCCTATGCATACTATTACCGGGCTGCCTGATAAATCACAAACTATTAATGAATTCCCATACATCATCATATCAATAATGGTTTTGCTCTATCAATCATTCCAACAGTTTTCTAAGACTAAGTACAAGTATCTAACTCAGAATTTTGATATGAAAAGGCAAGCCTGTAACCTGAAAATTACGGATTTTCTATCGGTAGCATGATGTTCTTAGATATACGGTAGTCTGGGATTTTACACTAACTTCGGCAAAGATTTTCTTCTAATATGGGGAGGACGTCAAAATGACGTCGAAAACTCGTTTCACTCACTGATGTGTATTTTTTGCCAAGTTAATTATGACATCATTCCTAATAGAATAAATTCTCTACCGAACGGAACATAAGTCCCCTAATTGAGAGATACCTAATTACCTTGTGCTAATATATGTATAGTATTGTTTCAGATATGGAAGGTCGTCAACTATTTGTGCTACATCGGCTACATGTCCACAGTCGCGAACCCAATCCTATACAGCCTGATGTCCCGAAAGTTCCGGTTGGCGTTCAAAGTAAGAATCTACAAAAGCTCTAGGACCACCATACTGAAAGTTTAATTTGCATGGCGACCCCGCGAAAATCAAACCACGCATTTCAGTCTACTGTCATCAAACACCACAATTATCACCAAATCAGAGCAAAAAACATTTGTCATAAAAAAATAACGAAAGCCATTTATGAAATAATTCTTAGATGGAAAAGCTAACTTAAATTCTCTGAGCACCATGAGGTTAAGGGGATATTATCATGGGAATTATCAACGTTTTCATTTCAAACCCAGATATTAATATGCAACATGTATTTTATTATGCCCTTTGATGGACCCAAAAGTTTTGCTTGTATTACCAGGATCTGCTGAAAGGACGAAGGTCAGCAAACCGGCGTGCCTCCAGTTCTCGGATTCCGAACTCCACCACTGTCACCAAAACTGAGAGCTTCAGTAGATACTAAACTTTATAAGCACCTGATTGAAAACTAACTTTAAGCCACTAAAAAAGCTTGTAGCTTTCGGTAGTGAGTCGTTCAAAAGCTATTATTTTTTTATTTTTTTTAATGATAAAAGTAATGGAACTAGCTGATAACTCACCTGATGTTAAGTGGTAACTTCTGCCTATAACAATGCATTACCTCACAGAGCAAGTCCAATGAGGACGTGCCGTGTAAGGCAATGCACTGCGTCCATTACTCTGAGACGTAAAGATCTTGAAGTCTCATGTGCCTGTAATTACAGCATGTGCCTGTAATTAAGCTATTTTTCTAGCATTTCTCTATAGTTTAATAAAATCCAATGCTTCTAGGTTGGTTCTTATTTCATTTGATACTTGAGCCTCTTGAATATTAATATAAACACCAACTGAAATAATCCCTTAGCAATCCCTTAGCGTAGACGGATTCGAAAGAAACTATATTTCGTACAAGCCGATTTTCTAGGAACCTATAATTCGAAATAACATTTTAATAAGATGAAATAGGAAGCATTCGTGCTGAACGTTGGAGATTGAAAATAACAGGTTTCCAAGAGCATCTACATATAAATATACAAAATAGTAAATTATATTACTTCGAGTTATGTGGACATCTCTACAGTAGGCAAGGCGAGTGCACGATTAATCCTCCAGCGGGCTCATTTGTCGTGAACCAAGCTCATTAAATGGCCAAAACTGCATGAACTTGGAAACGGAAATGTAGCTGCACTAAATGGTTACAAACTTAATTGGACGGTCAAAAAGTAAGTACATAAAATGAGTATAATAGCCACATTTGTCACTGCTTTCAAAGTTAATTTTTGTGATATTATAGCACTTTCAGAACAAGTTGTAAGTACACCTACTAGTAAAAGCTGATTTATAGTTGGCTAAAGCTAATGGCTAACCCTTGACACGGAGTTTTTTATAAGCCATTCCAAGTCCTACCTCTTATTTTATTATTTTGACATGCTATGCTACGGGATTTATCCCTACGAAAAGGGATCTTCGTATTTTCTAATGTAGATCAATGTTCGTAGCTCATCTACGATTCTTCGTAGACGGGCTACGAATAATCTGATAATTACTAGAAGTATGGTTGATATAATAGCATGTTTATTTGATAGAATCTTTACTTAATTTTATCTTTTATCAACCTATTCATGGTATGAATGATGATAAATATTATATTCAAAGGACAAAATCCAAATTCAAAAGGCGTTGGGACATTTCAGGTCCCTTTCAAAGATTTCAATTTCGAATGCTCTAACTTTCAATCACTGTATGCTACTCGATAACCAATAAGACAGTGAGTCGCCAATCAAATGGATAGTCACGATCCCTTTAGATTTGCTTTCCGAAGCTGCGTGCTTCGTGCGATATCAGACAATCAGTGAAATATTTGTCGAGCGAGATCACCTACATTGTTTTGTGCGTGGAAGAGCTTACTCTGTCAGAGATGTTATATAATATCGAGTAGAGTTTGAAGTAAAATTGTGAAAAGCCACGTCTTAACCTTTTTTTCAAACTTACAATGGAGTTTATATTGTTACAATGCAGTTTTTAGAAAGGTAATTATGTACCTAAGTACTTAAGTGTTAAGTATGTATTTAGAAAAACAATGTTTATTATGTATTCTATCACCATTTTAGCTTTCATAGTACAAGCTTTGTTTTGTTTGGCACTAGAGTGCGTTGTGTGAAATGTCGCCCCGACAGTCAAGTTATTATCAAAATGTTAGAGTAAAATATTAATTATCGCATGGGATTAATATCGATATGAATAAAACATATTATTACTTTTATCTAATTATCTACTTATTTTGGAACACGTTCTCACTATCGCTACAGCTTTGATTCTAGTCTCTTGATAGTATTGATGACGCTAATAAACAAATTAGCACGTAAATAAAACCTCTTACCCCTTAAGTACTTTGATAAGACATTAGATAAAATAAACTAAGCATCCAAGTCCAAGATACTATACATAATATATGTATGTATGTTTCTAAACTCCACAAATAAGATGACCTAAACATTTACCAAGTTGATAACCTACAAACGCTAGAGCATAGAAAACGTCAGAAATATATCTGAATGGTCACGTGTCTGTTTGTAAAGAGTTGTATGACTACTTCTTTATTCTGTAGGATCAGAGCGGCTGAATTCAAACCATTCTCTCTTTAAACAATCAGGAAGTTCATAGTTTACCTACTGCGGTCAGAAAAAAAACATGTGTGTAATTCACACGTGGTAGAAGTGAAACCTTCAAAAAGACTTTCAAATCACAACGATGCTAAAGAAGTTTTCACTTCAAAAAAGTTGCAAAAAGTGAACGAGTTTGCTCCAGACTTGAACCCACGCACTACGAGCTAGCCTCGACTTGATCCAATCCGTTACACCAATTGGCCAGCATTCTCCTCAAAACGCGCACGAAAATTAGGGATCTCTCTTCTCGTTTCCTCGCTTTTTCGTTTCATCGACTTTCAAATCACAACGGTGCTGAAGAAGTTTTCACTTCAAAAATAATTCTGTTTTGCAAACGTTTTTCTGGTACCTATATGCAATAATATTTCATCTCTATTATTTCCATGTTTTTTTCGTTGACTTCCTCACACCTTATTGTAATAACTAACCGGGTTTCCACTGCATAAAACGGGCATGTTAGCGTTTTAAATAAGGTAAATAAATAAGCGTCAGCTAGTAGCAGCCTGGCGGTGAGCCAGCAGAAGAGGTGTAATACACTAAGCACGATCGCTTTGAAGTTCCGAATTATAGATTTTTTATTGTTTTTTGGATATGGATTTTTATACGGATAATAATTGACGAAACAGTCCCCAATATTCATAATCAGCTGTCATTTTGAAGCGGCTTTAAAAATGCTCATTGTCACTTGCAAAACCATGAAAATAGATGACAAATTTAGCAGCCGTTTAAGCTTTAGTATACCAACATCTACCTAAATTAAATATTTTGTCTTATATGATCATACCTCATATGATTTGAAGTTCATACCTTATGGTTGACATCATTGATACCCATCTTATTTTGCCTCTTCAACTTTCATTGCGTAACTTATCAGAATGGTACCAATTAGTTTGGACCGTCACCTACACTTCGCCATATGGTGAACTCTAATACCGACGAGGATAAAGACCTCCGGTACATTTATGAGTATTTTTGATTTATGTCATCGAGATAATATATTTCTCCGTTTCCATACCCTCTACTTACTTACTTGCTTAATTTCTCTTCCCAGAAATTCCAAGAATTCTTTTATCATTTCTCTCAAGCTTATTTCTCAATTTCTGTACATTGTATAAGGATAATTTATGAATTCTTTATGATCAGGGTTTTTTATACAATCGCCACCACAAAATAAAATAAAAACACTTTTATATCAAAGAAGCTGGCTATGTACTCATCAATATTAGTTAATAATAAATAAATAGTAAATTACACTGCCGGTTGCTTTGCAGCCTTCATTCGGTCGTAAGCTTCCAAAAAAGAACTCGTTTTTCCAATACTCGTTCTGTTAATGGGCATTCGGCGGCCAGAAGTGTCTGTGGTCGAAGTTGGGAGCCAAAATTACTGGAAAATTAATTTAAATGGATTATGGAGTGACGGATGACTAGTGACAATGCCAGCCAGCATCTTCACAACTTTGACAGAGTGTTCAGTCATTTGCCCAACTGTATAAAAAGTGAGTTCTGCTAATAATCCACATATTTTTCGAAAAGAAAAGATTTTTCGTAGCAACTTTTTATTGTTAGTCATCGCCGGCGCGTCGTTGTCGGTTCAAACCAATAATTTTTGAACGTGTTGGAAATACCGCTCTTCATACGAGTATAAGGCAAAAAAGTTGGATTTCTTAGTGCTCAAGTATCTTAAGGATGTCTGCGGACGTATTTAGAGACACGAATAATACATTCAAAAGAGTTGAAGATGTTCAAGGGGCAGTAAGATGTGCCACAAGCTTAAAAACTCTAAGCGTATTTATTATGTTGTGTTAGGTACGAAACATTAGCTAAGACCCCAAATTCATAAACAAAGGCTAAAGAGTTCGCTAACCTTTTCAACCAGCAGCATTTGCCATTTAGGAAAATAATATCAAAATAATCTGCATTTATAATACTGAGTAGGTAACACGTTCTCAAATGGATACATATTTCATTAACTTTAAGCCATTACGTGTAACAAAGGTGGCGGTAGCGCAATATTTGGAAAATTATTGTTTGCCTTTTCCTAAATAAACGCATAAAACTCCACGTAGCTCCATGCTGGATATTACTTAAGGCCCGTTAAAACGTACTTTATCCTCTATGATGCGGAAGGGGATTGACTGAGTTGAAGAACCTGAGGGTTCGGTTCTTACGGTAGAACTCAGTCTGCAGAACTGTACTTACCTTGATACATATTGGTTCGGTTTTTGTATACCTACTGTGATATTCTAAATTTATCAGAATAAACGCGGGTTGAGAACTTGAGTCAATTCGGAGCCGTAGGTACTTACATTAATTGTAGTGTCTATTCTGCACGATAGTACTAACTATTCTTTGACTTTACGCTCTATGAAGCCCGTTGAGACTCCAGTGTCCGTCGGTTCAAAGATAGAGATATTTTATAACAAAGGATACTTACCCGGCGTGATATTATTATTATTATGGCTATGGGCCTCCGGAGACCCAAGCCGGCGGTTTATTGACTAAATAGGCAGCTCTAGAAGCAAGCAGGCTGTGGAATCACTGCCCATTCGAATGAATAGCACGCTAAAAGACAATGGACGTTTAATTGACTGAGAAGAAAAACAGACACCTTTTATCGTAAAGGTAACAATAGGAATGGGGACATAGAACCCTTTTAGGGTTCTGAAATTCAGGAACTCTCATAGTTTTATCATCACCGTCTGTCTGTTGGTATCTTTGCTTGCTGTCTAGTTTTTTACTATTTTTCTGTTCAAAGTAGCTTTACCTACTTGGTATTTAAATACTTTACTTTTGCAACTGAGTGCTCATAGGCTTTTATATAGTTAATTTTCTTCTAGAGTTGGTATAATTATGCGTTAAAAACAACTAGAAATCAATAAAAAGTCCTCTTTATTCTTTCACCGGCTGTAGTGGTCAGCAACCTCAAGAGTTGTCAACTGGTGGCGTACGTGTAGGCTTCCAATATAAAGTTCCTTACGGAACCCGAGCGACAATACGTGCGCTGGATAGCAGCCGATATTTTCTTCTTATAATAGAATTCTGAAAGATTCTACCTCTTCAGATTTATTCTTTGTCGTCGTGGTTCTATGCCGTGATAGATGAGATGAAAAAAAAACTCCAGTACTAACACAGAATACCAGATATCTCCCACGAATGCGATGCCCATACAGATGTGAAATAAAAATCATTGACTCCCAACCAGTTTGATAGATGACGTAATGTAGTAAAACCTTCCTAGTCTTACTTAGCGCACAAGATTTACTGAGATCCAGAAAGCAGTTAAAAGTTCTCCATGTCCTCGTTCCTAACAAAGTGTTAACCACCCACAGTTCATACTTGATCTAACCAGGCACTTCAAACTTCATTACAGCTTTGCTACAACTTACGTAGACTCATTTCGTTACTGCCAAAAAGCTATGGATTGGATTTCAACTAGAATTCAAAGTCTTGCAACAAGAAATGAATTATAAAAAGATTCCTAAGCACAAGCTTCAGTAAAGCTTATCTCTAGATGCACATGTTATTTAAAATTAAAATATTAATAGAATGCATTTCAAGAGAATCCCTTGAAACAAATTATTAAACAAGACCCCGAGGAAAACCTCGCCCGAGTTCAGTTAACTGTTAACAGTTAACTAACTTAATTTGATTTCAGCTATTTCATTTCTAAGTAGCCACTTTGTTCTGAATTTACGCCAATGGAAAAGGCTTTGGATCTACCTTAGTCTGCTTAGTTACTGTTATTTCTGTTGTGTATTGTATTCCGAGAACCTTAAGCTAAGACCACACGCGTTTTTAGTTCAGTTGCCTTGCTTTTGCTTTTTTTCAGAAATTTTTAGGGCTTTGTAACTCATGGGTTGATAAGTCTGTTTACTTAGCAAATGGTTGATATAACAATAATATTTATTTGTCTACTTGTTACTTTTGTATTCTTCACTCATTAATTTATATAATTTTCATTTTCTTTTTCTACTTTTTCCTCATTCGTATTTGACAAATGAATACCTTTTATTTTGTTCTAAATGTTTTTTAAGTAATTTAGTTTAAATATTACTTCTCCATGGCCGGGTTCTCGCTGCTGTATGATGACTACCAGAAGAGTAATTCTCTTAATAAAATGTACTAAAAATCCCAATGATATTTTTACGAAATCTACAATAACCCCTCTGAGAATAACTTGAGTGAAAATAATACCGGAAGAAATCGTTGTTATACGTAGCCAGTGAAGCATGCAGAAAGAAAAGATTGATGTGATTAATACCTTGACTGACAAAGGTCCTATACTTCTCATATGAAAGAAAATGTAACAATAGGCCAACCCATTTATGAACAGATGAGAGTTCTTACATTAAACGATATCTGAATACACTAAAACTTTTGAGATGTTATAAAATCTCTATGATTTTTCTCAGTGCATGATAGCACTATAACACAAAAAATGTAATAACACTGTTACAAAAATCCTAAAATACAATTACTGACCACGCCACGTTAGCAGCCATAGTAGCCTTATGTAATAACGGACAGTCCAAGCTCTAAGGTTATACTAAGATACATCGTATGGAATTTATATCAAGACGAAAAAAACACACTCACACATAAAACAAAACAAAACACACACACATGCCAAAACATGGTACACGGTTATTGAATCTGGTTACGGTCTTATTCATACTGGATCGTTGTGGACTTCACTAGTGTAACTAGTTGATGTAGGTCATCTTTTGCTGTAACAAAATATTTTTAAGTCGCTATAAAATAACAGAAGCTCATGAACAAAACTTTAGAGAAAAAACACAGACCCAACTCAAAGAAGTTCTACCAAAAACGCCCGATATCGTTACCGCATCAGCCAATGTAAAAGCCCTCTTCCCCATTAAACGGCAATGTTGTTTGGTATGCAAAGACTGGGCTCTCCTCTGCACGTCTAATTTATCCCAGTATTCGCATAGTGATCTGCAAATAAGCAGACATTTCTAAAGTAAATGCGAACACTCAGCCAAACATTAGCTTAATATAGCAAGGGCTTTTATTTTTAGCTAAAATTTTATTATTATAAAAAACCTTGTAACTAGTATATTTTCCAAGAAAGAAGAAATAACACGCACTAGTCTTTCTGAGATATTTTTTTGTGCTTTACCTACCTACACTCAACGTCCATGACATTTTGTAAGTAAGATGTTGGGTAAAAATGTTTGATAACTTAAAACTAGTAACTTTCAATTTCTAAAATCTCTATCGCAAAAGTATATGGGCAGTACTTTTTCATCATAGAGTCAAACAAAAAAATTTAGGTTTTTTATGAAATGATCATCTTCTACTGCATAATCTGATGTCTACTGATGCCGACTGTACAATCTAATGCGTAATTTTACTTACTTAATTTGAACTAAGCATACGTTTAGTTAAATTAAAAGCTTAAAGTGTCTATGATACCGAGGGCGAGGCAAATACCAATTGAAATGGAATAGGCTCATGACTATAATCTCCCAGCTAAACATTTCCCAAATTAGTGAAAGAACTGAGGTTAATTCTCTCAATAAGATTTGTCAGATAGAATAGAAACGAAATGTGTCATTGGGATTTTGTTGGGATGGCATAAAAGTCACATAATGACATGTGACTTTTATGCCATCCCAACAAAAACCCAATGACATTTTTACTAGATTTACTTAGAGAATTCCCCTGTTTTCAGGAGTTGGTTTATTTTATATCTCTATTACCCGAAAGAAGGTAATTTGCATTATGCAACATTAGTTTGTATCTACAATTCTACATGTAATCCTACTATCCTATCCTACTTCTTACTAAATATTTAGATGTTTGAATGTTTGGATGTTTGTGTTTGAATCACGCTGCAACTACTGGTCCGATTTGAAAGAAACTTGGAATATATATAGTTCGTAACCTCGGATCAACACGCAGGCTACTTCGTATCCGATAAAATTACCAGAATTAAACGGGACGCGGACAAAGTCGCGGGCGAAGGCTAGTCTTTATTAGAGCTCATGATCGTATTGTTCAAATAACTTTATTTTGAGCCCTAGGCAAGTTGACATTCTACAATTGCTAGGCAGCTAAGAGTATACTCGTAAACGACACTTCCAAAAGGGAAAATCACGTGAATTCTCAACGCTTATTCCGCAAAAACTACAAAAGAAAGCTGAAGTGCAGCAGCTTGAGTGTTTATGATATACATTACATATGATATGGTTACATAGCATAGCTGTTATCTCCAGACTACAGTAGATACGAGTACCAATATATCCGTAGGTAATCGATTTTCGAGGATGGCTAAGAGCGGTTGTCAGATGCACGTAGTTGCGCTGCGCTAGTAGACTTCATATTTTTACCCGACAAAGCAAAACAAAAAGGAGGTTATATGATTATTATTTAGTCACAAACTTCTCGATGTATTTTGTCGAACCAGGGAACGATATCATTACGCTTCCTTTGAAACTTTCCTAAAATCGAATTCATGTATCTCGGTTACTTCCGGCACCAGTATTTTGTTTCAAAGATGCTTTTATGCTGAATTTCTATTGTGTCACGATATTTTTTTATAGAAGATCATTGTAGATACAAAAGTATTTTCTCTATTTCCAAAGATTAAATTACAAAAGTAAAATAATGTAAAATAAATCTAAATAAAAAAGAATATCCTGTTACTATGGTACGTCTATAATACCGCCTTTTATGTAAATAAGTATTCTTTTCAAATCTTCTAGGAAACGAGAACTGAAAACATCCTTTATCCTGTTCAACTTTTTTGGTGAACAGTAATGAGTAGGTACGTAGAAATGTATACTTTAGTATACTTATCTTTTTTAACCTAGAAATACACGAATATCTTCACTTGAAATATTATCCTCATCAATACAATTCCTTTCCGAATACTTTTTGAAACCGTTTACGTACATTCATTTGTTAGATACATGATTTCCATAATACTGAAGGCTGTAATAAAAAAACTATTTTCTCTGAATGATTACGAGAAAAACATGTTTTGGCGTAGTTAACTACTGCGAATAATATTGTTATTACTTATTTTCAAAGAGGTTAGCCAAGGCACAGATAATACAAAACTAAAGAGACAGTTAGATAAGCTTTTAGGAAGCTTTGAGAAAAAAAATAACTCATAGAGATTCTACTTTTCTACGTGTCAGTACTCAAGGTAATCTAGAAAACTACAAGTTACACTTATTCCATATGGACATTATATACAGGGTGTTACCAGACCACTTCCGAAAACGAAAGGGGGAGCTACAGCACACCAAAACCCAACCAAAAAAAAATCAGTTAAGTATCCTGAAAAATAATTATAGCCGGAGAAAACAATGGTTAAAGATTTGTATTTATTTCGCCAGCCCGCAATGTACGCATTCACGTAGGTAAGGTCGAGGCGTAGTACTATTATTTATTCTGTGTCGTAAGTGCCTACTAACGTAGGTCGCTCGCACGTCGCGTACTCGAATGACCCGCGATGAACTCTCAGCTGCTCATGCTGTAGTAGACGTAATCTGCGTGCTGCGTGTACATTGCTGCTTTATTTATTTTATTTGTTTTTTTGCTTTTTTAAATGAGATAATTAGGTAGATATGTCTTATTATGTTGTACTGTGTGTATGTAACTAGAAAAAAAATTAAAAAGAGATAGTCAAGTCAATTTTTTTTTTCGCGATTTTTTTCGCTTAATGTTTTCAGTATCATGGTCTGATTGGAACCTCCAAGTTTTCGGAAGTGGTCTGGTAACACCCTGTATATAATAGAAATACAGGCTTTGCTGTTTACTGAAGCACCTTTCCAAAATTGCTGCCAAAAGTCTGACCACAAGCACAATACATTGCCACTCCGTAGAGACTCTACGAAGTTGCTACGCACGTAGCGGGACGTAGACTATTGTGTAGACGCTCTACGAATATAAGTGTAGTTCGTAAAGCAAGACGTAGAAATACTTTCTTTTTTTCCGAAAAATTATAAAAATATTTTCACCGATACCTTTTCACTGCACTGGTTATTTTATGATCGCTTCTTCACTTTTAAAAGCCATCATTGGTATTTTTTGTCCATGCTAATGATAAAGTTTTGACGTTTGAAAAATCTTATGGGCTTATGGTACCTCGCGTTATGTGTAATAAATATTCAGACAACAGCAAACTTATATCCTACCCAGTTATTTAGTTTCTTTCAATCACTAATTACAAATATTTACTAACTATTATATTACTACGCAGTTCAATTAAATTGGAAGCCAATGAATGACGCCAAAAGTCAAACAACGCAACACTTCAACAAACTAATGAAATAGGTAGCTGTGTTACATTGTTACACGTTGTTGCAAAAACAACAACACAAGCAATAATAGAAGCTAAGATAATAAGCACCAGTCCTCATACAATCAAAAGTTCCGGCCGTTAACCAATACAACTTCTATAGACAAGCGTTCGTACCTCGGCACTAGACTACTGTCAATTGGAAATAATAAACAACGAAAAATTACCAACATAATGGCCGAATACTCAAACGCCACTTAAATTAAGTTCACGCTTAAATTATTGCCATCTCTTACAAATGAGTAATCTCAAACAGAGGCAGATCAATTTTAATTGGTACTTAAATTTGAGTGACATTTTAGTATTCCGGCCTTGGTCAGTCAAAGGACATCTTTTTTATGTCCTAAAATACTATTTTAATATGACAAACGCAAAACACATAGTGGATGGTTGAGGGTCCGACGCGGATGCGCGTTTTTTGTTCAATTTATACATATTATTATGACAACATACAAAAGCGTGCGCGATTACGGCGGAGCAGAGGTTTTTCTAGGGAGACGTACTACTACAAATTGACAGACATTCAACGTTTCCACATTTGCTTGCAATGATCTTAAATGTAGTTTGCTTATTTTCGTTTACCACTGTCACTTGTGTATGGTTTCGCTTGAGATTGGAGATCGAAACAAACAAAACAAACGGACACACGGTTAATTATTTTTCCCAGACTTGCTAATATACATGTAAACAAAATTGTATAGCTAGTGACCTACTTATGTTACTTTGTGTTCGATCTCTTTTCAGTAGCTCATTGCTATCGAAAACAGGAAAATCTCGCCATTACAATATCACTAGGGTCATCCTGTGGCTTCGTACGCGTGGGTGTAAAATACGCTTCTAAGGCCGGTATCTATACCAACTCCGAATAAGGCTATATTGCCGTCCTAGTTTTGGACAAATTCAAAGCAGACACGGATAAATATAATTTAATCTCATTAAAAGCATACTAAATTAAGGCGGAGTTTGTCGAACCCGGCCACAAGTATGCTGATTTTTGTTGAAATGTGAGCGTAAGTAGTCTTTATTTGAAAAATTTGGCTGTAGACAATTTCTATAAGTACTCGTACCTGGATAAAAAGAAGCCTACGAACGAGACTGTATCATTTCCATTTACCACGCGAGCAAAGCCTTGCATAAGCGAATACATAAAACAGAATAGAGTTGTGGCCTCGATTTACAAAACTCTTTCTTCGTACCCACTGCCTACCCACACCTCTGGGTTCGCAGTTCTAAATGAATTTTGTTGAACACTAAATGTTTCACAGCCAGCGCCAAATGGTACAAAGTTATGTGTTATAGGACCACTAAGTTTTCGGTTAGTACTTTTGACTCAACAGCGCACAAGGTTAACTCGTATATTTTTGCGATAGGATCTGAAACCGACGTGTAGCATAATAGCAGGAAGAATATTGTATGTAGACTGTACCGGTAGGTACCTTATTTATGAGTGCAGATAAAACCATTGTACTAAGGACTGTAAAACAAAGAACATAGCAGAGGGACAATTTTGTTAATAACATTTAGTACCTGTGAATATGGTAGAGATTTTGTTGGGATGTCATATGAGTCACAAAATAGTAGGCAAAGTAGCTTTTATGACATACCAATAAAATCCTAAACATAGACGAAATAAAGAAAACCATTTGTGATTGCAGACAAATTATGCAAATTTAATTTAGAAATTCCATTATAAAACCGTAAATATGTGGAGAGCAATGCATCTTATTCATATTAATTCGTTTAAAATGGTTAGGCGTTCTCTTTGCAGACCATTGTAGTTTTGGAATGCCGTATTTCACCAACTTTACACTGTTTGTTTGAGCGGAAACCCGGCAAAGCGAAATAATACATTGTGGAACTGAGTTTTTACATTTCAACTGACTTCTAAGAAAATAAACTACGCCTCAAAGTCATGGGCTCAGGGTTTTCTTTTGTAAAATTTCTAGATCAATGGCTACAGAGGTAGTCGAAACGTTTTTTATAAGTCTTTATATTTTCATTTCCAGGAAAACGATGGCGGAATTGAAAACTCGCTATTTTTGTAGTCAACAACCATTGGTAGCAACGATACTTACCTATTGCTATTCATAATTGTTTTTTTTCCTGCAAATTCAGCAAAATAAACATATAAACACAGCTTTTTTAACCTGTAGTACAACTCTCACTACATTGCAGTCTACATGAAGTTTCGATGTCAATTCAACTTCCAAATTGTGATTTCTATCCAAATCAAAACCGCAAAGCCAACAATCAAAATTTATTGCAACTCTGAGAGTGAGACATTCATTTGAGACCAAACCAAACATAAGGGTGATTAACTGCTCTTTGTTAGTGTCTTAATTAAAGCCTCCTTGATATATTCGTTTGTTTGTTTGTGAGGTCTTGAAAGGTCGTTATAATTACCTAAATAAATACATACTCGAAAGTCGCATAGTCTTAGATAGAAGTCTATGTCGTGGTCATCATCAGCCCGACGAAACTCCCGACAAAAAAACATTATGAAACAAAAAATGTCATATAGTACAATTAGATTTTGGCAAATTGAGAATACTTAGTACTTCTTAGTAGCGTATAATGATTATAATTTCTTCTTTGGTGGTTGTGTGCAACCCTAAGAACCCCCAACCTACAATTTATGATCATCTAACTAAACCTTCACCGTTAAACTCGTGTTAATGCGCATATAAATTTTCCGAACGAAAAATCCATTGATGCACGGCCGAGAGCTTAACGTTGGAGTAAAACATCGTGAGGCAAACCTTGGCTTAGTCAGCTCCGCACGTATTGACCTTATCTTTCTTGTGGGTATGGCTAACTGGGCTGAGAGGATGGTATAGGTGCTGGACAAGCCTACTCCATCTAAACATTGTCCCAGGCACTATAGTGTCCTGTTAAGTGTAGGCATAGGTTTCCTCCTGACGCTGTATAATTCATCTTCAATAGATGTAAGTAAAGGCCTATAAAAAAACTAAACCAAATGCCCCATCACAAGAATTAAAACGCACCTTGATTGAGTTCGAATGTCATATAAGGTTCAAAAACTGAGTGTTGGATTACTTTCTAAGAACTGGTTTGTTTTCTAGGTGAACCTTTTTGAATAATATTATGCTGACGGTTTTTAATTTACCTACCTATGAAAAACCAGGGAAAAACAAAAAAAAACACGAGATGGCAAAAAACGTGTACCGCAGCGTTTCAATTTGCATCTGCTGCAAAGCTTCGCTAGTTATTGGAGCTTACACTTCCAGTTAGATTAAAAAAAACATTGGGGTTTACAGTTTCAGAGTGTCTATAATAATATAAACGTCTAGGTGTTGCTTACCTTGATGTCTGATAGTTTTTTTAAGTAACTTTTATTTTTTATGTGACTAAAGACTGGGGTGGGAGGTAAAATTAACTTTCAGTTTTGAAGATCCTAAAGTGTCCCTTCCAAACGAGTCTACCAAAAATGTTTTCGGCAAGTGTAATGGTTCGTAAGATTTTATTACCGTGTTTTCAGCGAACAATAATTACATTGTTCTCATTATACAAATTTTGCGGTTACAGAGAATTGTTTTTACTGTTATTTTACTACCTAAGTGGTAAAGTGGCTGATGGTCAACAAACTCTTTTTAACTTTTAACTCTAACTGTATGTATATCGCCTAAAATACTTACGTGTGCCTAGGCACTCTATGTACTTATAATTTACTAGCTTCCGCCTGCGACTTCGTTCGCGTCCCATTGGATCCCGTTAATTTTCCGGGGTAAAAAGTATTGTATGTTACTTCTAATACCTCCAAAAATATGTGTACAAAGTTTCATGATGAGCGGTTAAGTAGTTTTCGCGTGAAAGCTTAACAAACACTCCTACTATATATATACTAGCCGTCGCCCGCGGCGTTGCTCGCGTTCTACCCTTTAGAGTGTGACGTTTCAAAATTCCTTTCTTAATGCACCTCTACACTATATAAGAATACTACCCTCCAAATTTCATACCTCTAGGACTTATAGTTTAGGCTGTGCGTTGGTTCTCTGTCAGCTTCAAAAGAATTTTATATATATTGGTGAGTAGCCGTCACCCGCGGCGTTGCTCGCGTTCTACCCTTTAGAGTGTGACGTTTCAAAATTCCTTCCTTAATGCACCTCTACACTATATAAGAATACTACCCTCCAAATTTCATACCTCTAGGACTTATAGTTTAGGCTGTGCGTTGGTTCTCTGTCAGCTTCAAAAATGTTTTATATATATTGATGATATAGTAGGATAGGATAAAAACAAATTGATAATTCTAGACATCACGACTTGACTTGTTTACTATGATGAAGAGTATACTGGCAGTTATATAATAAATTTTAGTAGACCGCTCTTGTGCCAATATAAATTCTTTTCCACAAAATAATTTTCTGAGCCGTCTGTTACAAATTCGAAAGAAAAGTTTTTAAAAAGTCAGACGTCTTTAAAATTTCTAGTCATGTCCAGACTTTCTCTAGGCCCGAGTAAGTTTAGCATCAAATTCTGACTATCCAGTTGAATAATCCACTTACCTTTAAGCATAATATACAGATGTCGGGTACAGACGTGGTTTTTTTGTATTTGAACTTTGAGAACTCCACACAACTCTAAACGGCTTTTCAGAATTCGATGATATATTTTTTCATCTCTATGACTGTGCGAGATCTTATGGGTTCTAATGAGGTGTTATAAAGCTCTACTTTAAAAAACAAGAAAAAAATAATCTATACCTAACCTACCTAATATTCAACAAAACTACGCCTTCTTTCTCTCATCTATATCTAACAATCAAGCTGAACCGCCCATTTAATGGTTACACGTCTACCTAAAGACGAAGTATCTATTTGTTTACATTCAGCTTCTAAAAGAAAACACAAAGTACAATTAAACCGACGTTTTGTAGTCCATTAGGCCTACGCCTACGTGGTGGATTTAAATGGGGACCATAAATTAAAATTCAGGCCACTGTTTACCAACTTTCACAAGAAGCACACACGCATTTGTAAAGTGTAAAGTATGTACTTAAAGATACAGAAAAAATACCAATTTTAAAACCTGGTGTGTAACATGCCTACATGCCTGCACTAGTGTATCCCACCCATGGACATAAGAACACTATCATTTTACAGTTTTTTTTCTATACAGTATCGAAAGTCCGAGAACCTATCTTCAGAATATTCATCAAAAAACGGTGCGTCCACATGGACGCACCGTTTTCTACATACGTCCAACCAACACCACAGAAGAAATAATTTGTACAAGCCAATATCATGCCCTCAAAAGAAAAAGCAAAATAAACTCTGGAATACTCCAAGAAGCGGGTGGACGTGAACAACGTGCCAAACGTATTGTTTGAACGTGCCTGAGCGGCTGACTCCCACATGCTTCAAATAATTCTTAGCATCAGACTCTAGATCTTACAGTGCCAATGACAAAGGCTATTGAAGTCAAGCTTGCTAAAGGAATAGAAAAGCTTTTTCTAGATAATGTTTTATATTATTATTGTACTCGTAGTAGGTATTAATCTATTCCCACTTCAAGTCTGGCGTGACTGAATGCGAGCTATTGGCCGGCTAATAACCATGTCCCAGATTAATTACGTTTCACTATGCATAAGCACCCATTTCATGTAGGTATCTAACAGCAATATCTTGACGATGAGATGATATAGTCTGTGGATATTTTTCCTCAGGACGTCACTATTTGAAGCATCCCATTATGAGTTACCTCAAGTATGTGCACAAAAACGTTTGAAGCTCTTCTTTTCCGACAGATTCCGAAAAGATTCCGACAGAAAAAGATTTTCTACCCTGGATTTATCCTGAAAACCACTTTAATATGAAACGTCCTGTTATTTGGGCTACACAGGCTTGATTTTTCCTGAAACGAGTCATTCATCTTTTCATATTCTAAAACATTATCATGCATTCAATATTCAGATAAAATATAATCAGCCCACAATAAATAGTGGAGAGATAAGAACCACCGAAATCCTCATATTTGCGGAAAATGAGGGTCATATATATATGAGTTATGGGCATCGACACAGGACCCATACATTCTGTTGAGACAAGCCATTATCACATATTTATAGGTGTAAATTATGGAACATTCGATAATCGATACGAAGCCGATTTTAGGTTTTTTTCTTACCGGTACAGCAGACGTAACAAAAACCTCATGAGAAAAAGAAGATGAAAAAAGATTTTGAGTTTTCTTAACACTCTGAATTCAAAAAAATTGTAAGTTTAGAGACGGAAGAACAATTTGTATGAGAGAGAAGATAAAAATCACAAACTTTTGAATGAAACACATTTACGTAACTTGCTTACCTGAGAAAATATCAGTAGAGTTTTATTAGTTACGTGCTCCTTCCAGGTGTTTGGGGATTACTAGTAACGTATTGGTTGCGGTAGAAAGACCACGCAGATTTATTGTTGCTACCAAACCTATAGCCAACTTCGATAGTCTATACGCTACGTTTACGTTACCTTAGTTTACGTCCTCCGGTGGGAATTTACGGGTCGACCCTTCAATCGAATTTTGTTATTATTATGTTTTGTCAATATCCTATTGAAATCATTGTTTGTGATTTCTTTTCTTTTATGTCAGATAGAATTATTTAGTCAATCACTTTCGTAACGACTGACTAAACTAACTAGAAAGAATATTGTATTACCTTATACTTTATGCTAGATCGCGCCGAACCTAAAAACGAAAACATCCTAAAATAAATTAGCAATGCGTGTGGTCTATTTTTGAAGCTGTCGTCTACATTGCTTGACCCTGACCGTACCGTAGTGCTCTCCATTACGTTTACGAGATGTCTCTACATTCTCGACACACTTTCTAGCAATTTGGGGTGTTGTCGTGACGTGGTGCTATTTGGACGTGGAACGGTCACACAGCGAGATAAACGCACGAATACGTGCAAAATGCGAAGGGTGTGCCACTGTGATAACGGTATACAGGGTGTACGGGGAATGGATGACTGCTTTCGGCATTTTAGGAATTTCCGAGTGATTTCGTGAGTATTTTACGCTAGTTGCTTTGCACACCTACCACCACTTCTGATATATTTACCAGACTCTTTGGAAATGTGCCTATTGCACCAGATCTGGAAGGTACCTTATTGCTTAGCAGATGGTATCGAGTTTTGTAGGGTTACACAATATTGAGACTATGTGCAAGCACGACAGTGGATACATTAGCACAGCGTGTTACGCAGCACTTAGTTTTTATTTAAAAATGTTATTTTTAAAGAGCAAGTTTCATATTTGCGCGTTAATTATAGAGTTTTTAAGTTTCGATGACCTTCCAGTTCCATCATCAGATCCTGGATATCATCAGTTTAAAACCATAGTCCTTGTCGAAACGATTTGATTCGTTTTGACAAGGACTATTTGACCAGCCCAAACTGTGTTGCGTTGTTTTATTAGAGCGTCCCCATGGCTACCTCCTAGCTTCATCATCAGATCAGCTCGCTGTTTCCATATAATTGCAGTATCACCGAAGACTAAATAAGTATAACAAATTACTAGCAAAATCGGTATCCGACATCGGAAAGCGGGTCTTTAAATTACAAGATTTGACGTAAACAAGCAAGCACACAAACAAACATTTGAAAGTTAAATAAAAACTTGGACAAAGTCTTCAGTTTTTTTTTCTCTAGTGACAAACTTATGCAATCATTTGAAGTCAATGTATAAAGTACCTATTTAGGAAGGAGTACTTATTTGTGTCTCTTACCGCTAAATTGTATGAAACCGAATTTGGAACATAGCGCGTAACAATTTACTAAATCTGAAGCAGTTCCAGATGTCTTCTAAAATGTTGAAGCTCGAAATGTGGTACACCCTTTAAGAAGACGACATAAGTACTCATAGTCGAGGTATTTTAACCACGCCACCGATTAAATGACTAAAAAGGTGCAGATTATTTAACAGTTAGTACGCACGAGAGTGAAGGTCGTTCGCCTTAGAAAATTGGATTGGTTGGTTACGACGATTGGAAAATAGCCTAATCGATTGCTGAAACGCATACTTCTGAAAGGTCTCTTACCTTCGTTACAAAGCGTTTTATAGGTTTCAGTACTTTGGTTTCATTATATTCAAGTTACTTAGGTACAGTTAGCATCATAAGTTGATGAATAATTTAAGATTGTCCAATATGTTTTGGGTGTTGTTGACTATTTGTTACTTAGAGTTTATAGGTAGATCTATATATCTTTATACTAATTTCAATGATAACAATTACTGTGCATTTAAAAAAAAAAAATATTCGACTTCTTCGACTGAATATGATTTTCTGAAGATTATTAAAGTCAACTTAAAATTATCGCACTCAGGGCTATGAATCAAAAGTATAATTAACGTTTTACGATGACAAGGCTTGAGAATATTAATTTTAAAATTAAATTTTGAGCTTCGGTTAATTATACCTACCTATAATTTTTGGTGTTCCGCAGTAACTCATCTACATTATTCTTGTCTACTTCTACTTATTTTATTATGCCTATTCGTCCACACGTGCCTTGAAAAGCTGATTTACGCTCTTTACAGTAATGCCATAGAGCTACATTGCGTAGCGCAACGACAACTCGCCACGGATCGTTACTGCTTACCACGCAGTGTAAAATTCTACTCATGTGTAAATTGGCCATTAGCCTTTACTATCCGTCACTGATATTAAATTTAAAAGTTCTTTATTATTATATTTATTAGGTGGTATATTATATCAAAATAAATGATTATCGGACCACGGATTTCTACAGTTATTAGGTATAAACTATTATTTTACTTCGAATTTGTTTCTATGTACCTATATTTTTTATGATAGACAGTTTATTAACCTTTTTGTCTGTATAAATAAAAGAAGTAGGTACCTAAGTACCTAAAATAATAAATTACCTTACCTTTATACCCGAAACAAGCCAAATAATAATACTCCCTTATGTACAGAGTTGTTATTCTCTGAATTTACTAATCGCTATTCTGTCAAAGTCAGGGTGTAGCAATGCAATGGTTCAAAACCGCACCGAACACTCATATCAAGAGAAATCCCGTTTCACACGTGCGGTTTGTTCGCGATAATGTAAAATCTAATTTATGAGAACAAGGGTCGTAGGTAAGCTGAAAATCGTGGTTCCTATCGCTTTAGACTACTACCATGTACCAGCTAAATAGACGAAAATTCGGTTGTGTGTCAAACATACCTAATTCAATTACCCACTTGGTATAGCACAAACATTGAATTTCCTTCTTACTACTAATTATCTAGGATCGCAATTCGCAACAGACTAAGGATGTAATGAAAATTAATTTAGTTTTTAATTTCTCTTGAGGCAAAGCTAGGTAAAACCCGTAGGTAGATCTTCAACTCTAAAGCCACCAGTACACGTTCCAAAATGAGCTTGTACTGGATAAAAAATTAGTTTGATTCACTTACTTAGATGGTATATAATAAAGCGGAGTATCACATTAATGGAAACCAGTTTGCATGGCATTATATGAAATTCTTACTGCCACGCTGTTGTTATCTTTATGAAAAATTCTGCACATTTTTCCAGAATGATAAACTTTATACATGTAAATATTCAATAGACTATTTTAGTACGAAACTATTAAGTAAATTAGAAACTTTGCTCAGATGAGAGTGTACAAACTAAATACACTTCAGAAAATACAGAGTAGTCAAACACAATTTATTTCAGTAAGCTAGTTTATGGTTTCCAAAAGATATTCTATTCGCGAGGACCTCTAATTGGCACATCAGACACTTTATTTTAGGTAGCTTAATCATTGTTTACGACGGTTGGTCTTCCAGAAGATAAACAAATAAAAATAAATAAATTATTACCTATACTAGATTTTCAAGTTTTTATATGTAGATGATCCGGAGTTTTGACTCTTGAGTGTATATTCGGATCGAATTTTACACAATTCACTTTGTACAATTGAATTATCAAGATGGGTATCAATTTTTCAATGCTAAAATCATGAGATTACAATTATAAGTCTCTAGAACGTTTTTATAGGTAAGAAGTCAATTTTGCGAGTGTCTGGGGTCTGCTAAATTCGTTCCGCTAAGCCGTAAATTTACATTCTAATAGAGGGTTGAGGTTTGTGAAAAAGAAAAAAGGTATCTTGTAAGTTTGTAATGCTATCGTAAGACAATTGGAAACATTAAGTAAACTCCCATGGTCGTAATTAAAATATTTAAATCGTGGGTAAATCTCGTACATAATTTATTAGGTTTGATAGTACTTACCAAATGAATGCCGTAAAAAACCGTGTGGTTTAAATAAACACAAGTATCGTGAGCAGCTCCTCCATCTCCATAAATAGAGTATGAGGGAAATAGTTTGGCTTCATCCCGGTTGACCACGTCGCGGCGGACTCTTATTTTATTAAATGAAATGAAAATGAAAACTGGAACGAAAATTCCTAGGCTATTTAAAAATTAAATATAGCTTTTGTTTCAAAATCACACCCTAAAGTTAAATCTCCTACTATCTGGAACTTTGAGATGATCATGGTAATCATCAAAATACATTTCAGCTAGTTGTTGAAACCTCACCTTGTAGTTAATTGATTATTCTGATGAAATTAAAACAGAGCAGGATAAATTGAAATAAATGAAGGACGTGTTGAAGAAATTAAACAAAGTAGGTCAGTGGGTAAATGGCCTAAAATGTTCGCAAGAAGAATCTGGAGCATTCGTATGTAAATTGTGAAAAACTACGAATGTTCTTTATTATGTCCACAATGTACCTATTCTACGCTGGTAAGGGTCATGTTTTTGTGAGTAATTTAATCCGCAAACTATAAACTGAACACGCCCAAGAGCGAAATGGGCCCGAAACTCGTCGTATTTTCTGTTCAATCTGCACATGTCACTCAAGCATCTGAAGAATTGATTCTCGATGTACACAGTGCACATTGGACCCTTTAGAATCAAAGTTGTCAATGGCCTTACGAGTTACGACACAGTTTATTAGAATATAGATGCTTTTCTTCAAAAATATTATTGAAAAACGTTCTTAGTAGGTATATCAAATCAAGTAAAATAAAACAAAAAAAATGTTTCACGATGTATTTTTTAAGATTGAAAATAGAGAACTAGATTAAGTAGTAATAGATAACAATAACAGAAAAATGTTACAGCTTAAGTAGACAATTCTCATTACGTTTGAAAAATAAATACATCATCAATTTAATTTTCTATCAATAGCACGTTTTTAAATCCCATTGATTCACTAATTTTAAAATTAACGGCGAAGATTTATTTATGGTTTCGTTTGATGTTATGCGGAAGACTCTGTCATTCATAACAAAGAAGACAGAAGAGTCTATTCTGGTCTGCAGCGGTTGCTGAGCTGAGTCATTCATTCGTCTATTTACATAAATGACAAATGGTATCTTCAAACCTTCTTCAAACATAGACCATTGAATGGTAAAGTATCAAACTACATTAATATATCACAAAATGTTCCCGAAGAAAATTATGTAACAAGAAATGTCCGCTCAACTTTCGGCTATTGACTGGGATTTCGACCCTTCTTACTTTAGGATAAGTGTTTAGTATTGTGCTACGATTCTGTTTTCGTCGTAGGAACCAGCACTTGTATTTTTTTAACGAATGCAATACTTGACATTATTTGTATCTTTTTTGATACATTACCACGTATTGTCGTTTATGTTCTGTAATCTGAATAATTTTTTTTTATTTGCTTTTGCCATCGCCTGCGGAAAGGAAAATGTAATAAGTAATGAAAATTATTCATTCTAATTTTTTTTCTAATATTGAGTTTTGTAATGGAAACAAAAGAATAATAGCAATATTTTATGGTTAATTACTTAGGTAAGTACAAATTATTTTAAAGATTTAACATTGATATACATTTATTATACCTAGTTAAAGTTATGCTATAAATAAATTTAAATTCATAACAACAATAACCATACTGGTACTGGTAAAATAAAAATAATGATAAAGTCTTAATTATTTACATTTTCGTGACCTGTGCTTAGCACATACTCATTACTCTTTGAACATTTATCTATACAATTTTTGGGTATCTAGGTTTTGGGTATAATGTAACAACATTTTGCTAACCTAACACTGAAATATACCTATTACCTACCTATAATAAACCACAGACTGACGTTTTCTAATAAATTTTTTTTCACGACTCGGCCACAGATCATAATGTATAATTTATTTTGTATGTAACTACACTACCTAAGTACTTATTTACTTTTTTCTTTTACTGATGTTATAAATACACTGTATGTATAGTATATATATATATATATATATATATATGTAGTATGCAGGTCTCGATAGGGCCTACACATTTGTGCCTCTTGGGGTCGAGACTCTAGGTCCGTGGGGTACCGAGGCCCTCCGGGTTTTCAAAATTCTTTCAGGGCGTCTAGTCGAAGCGACGCGTGACCCGAGGGCTGGTGATTATCTAGGCCAGCGTATCAGCATTGCTATTCAGCGCGGCAATGCAGCCAGTGTCTTGGGCACGCTTCCGATTGGTACTGATTTGGACCAGTTGAGCTATCTATAAATCGTTTGCAACGGTTTGTAGATAGCTCAACTGTTCCATGTGTATTTTGTAAATATTGTAAATATTGTAAATACTGTATTAGTTGTAATTTTCTTTGTGAATAAATAAGTTAATTGAAAAAAAAAAAAAATACACTGTTCTCCCCGGATATACCTATGCTCTCAATATTTATTTGGTTATTTTACATTGTTAATTTCTAATTATGGAAGTAGTAACTTTTCCATGTTTTCATTTGGCGTGCTAGCAGTACCTAATTCCAAAAGGTAGGTAAGTACATAAAGAATTTTCTTATAATACAAAATAAATCATTGTAGGTTTGTTTGATTTTTAATGAAGCAAATATATGTTTTTGTCTTTTATTTTGTTTAATTTATTATTTCCATGTATTTTTTCTAGTAACGCACTGGCTTACAATAACGAATTTAAATAATCTCTGTTACAAAAAAAGTTATAAACAAGTAAGTACCTACTTTGTTTACGCATTTTTTGTAATAAATCGATTTACAAGGATCACTAAAAACCAGCCACAAAAACCATAAAATTAAGAATTCAAGTGTAGGCTTATATTAGTTGGAGGATCACTTGATGCTCCGGATGCCTTAGTAATATAGAGGTAGGTAGTAGCATGTAGTAGGTACTCAAAATACAACGCGACCAAAAAATCTGTTCGACAAAATGACTGTCACTTATTTTAAGAACAAGAGAGCATAAAATACAGGTAATTCGAGATATAATATAATTAATAGTTGCACGGATGAGTAATGATCGGCGCGTGCCGATGATTTACAACAATTTGTTAGCGTGTAGGCGGAGGTCGAGTCTAATCTCTTTTACCAACGTCTTCATCCTATCAGCCACTTGGAATGAGATAACAAATCCCCCTGCTATCAAGGGTTGCTGCCGTTCTAAGGTTGACTGCTCTTTTCACCACTTTTTTCTTCTGTCACGTTCATAAAAGTAATTAGTTTAGGAAGACTCCGTGTTCACTCTAATGAGTTTTGTTTGGGAACTTTAATAATACCTACCTACGCAACGCATACCATATCACTTTTGTTTTTCACGCAGCTGCCAAATCGCGGAGGCTGGATTCTGTCGCGATCACTCCTGCACGTACGTACGTCTTTCAAAGTCACTTATTTACATCTATCTACTATCACTTTCTCACCTAAACCACTATCACTTAACCTTGCAAGTCTCGCAACTATCACTTTTAGTTTGCAAGTCACTTTTTTACTACAATTTGCAGTTCTGTTCCGAGGGCTAGATCTAGTCTAGACAGACGTGTCTCAGGTGAGTCCTCCGTTCGTACAATGTGCGTATTGCATATATGTGGCGAGCTCTTCGCCCGTCAGCTCGTCGTCCACTTCTCGTAGGCTTGAGTTGGAGATACTCCGAGGAGACACGTAGGAGTCCGATGCCTCGTACCGTCGCCAGGAGTTGTCCCAGTAGTAGCTCCCGCTCGGAGACTCGTTGACTATGGAGAGGTCGCGTCGGCTGAAACACTGCAAAGGACAAAACGTTATTTGCATCTATTGTTTGCACATTGTATGACACATAATCACAATGTTGATGCTTGGATCATATTTCAAATTTATTTATTTTCTCTTTACACATGCAACATGCTCTTAGATATGTCAGTAGGTATACACCTATACTTTCAAAATAATACTTATCTAATAAAATTAACAATAATACCTATTTACACATAAAATTACAGAATAGTTAGGTACCCAAGTACTCAGGAAGAGACCATTTAGAAAGCGCATACATTTTATGACAAAGTATACAGCTAGACATATCGTAGTGATCTTTCGGACATTTTTGTTTCGGCTTTCATTTATAGCAACCGACTTTTCTACAGTATTTTTAAATTGGAGTTTTGATATTGATATTTTACTGTTAGAGACTCCATGAAAATGTCCACGCAGTAGGTTCATCAATAAATTCTAAAAAATATGCGGTTGAGCTGGCAATCCTCGTAAATTGTACAAAAACTTTTGCAGCAGCTCCAAATTGAAGCTGCGTTGCAATAAATTCAGTAAGGCACAGGCTATAAATCGTGACTAGCTAATCCGAATCGCGATCACAAACACTCGCGGTTGATATTTATATACCTACCCTAGCTTAAAGTACTTGAGGAATTACAACCGCTTTCATGTTTTTCAAATTTATCAGAATCGGAGAGAGAATTTAACAGCACTCAGCGCAACCTCAGGTATATACCAATTGGCAAACTAACATTTGCCGTAGTGACAACACAGACACACCGAGCAATCATAAGAAGATTATTTCTTGAGATTTGTCTTCAAAAACGTAGACAGAAGCACTTTCTGTGTAGACAGTTTCCCAAGAAAATGTCAGGTAAAGCTAACAGCTTTCACGGCTCTTAGATACAACTAGGTACACTACACCTACTCTATAACATGTTCATTTTGCTTATGCATGCAATATTTAGAAAAATGAGTTAGGTATAAGAATTTAAATAATAGGTGGAATTTGATAGTACTAACCTAACCTTCTTATTTTTTACAGTGCAAAAGATTATAAAGCTCACGAAATTAAATGTTAAGAATATGAGTTAATCCTAACCCAAACCAACGACATGCTATAAAAACATCCAATGTTTGAGCTGAAGCCAACTTGGCTGGAGAGGGAACCAGACCATTCAGTGGAACTAGCGAGCCCCAAGTGCAAGACACCACAGCCCAAATGTTTAGATTGTGTATTGATGAGCCTGACCTCACCTGCGCTCGCGGCGGGGGGTCGAACAGCTGGGTCGTGACGGTAGACAGACGCCGCAGTCTCCGAGGATCCCGGACCCTCTCTGTGGTGAGTGCTGCCCTCTGTCGTTGAGAGGCCAGCAATGCGCTGTATGTCCTGCCGAGGACTGGTCGACCGCGACGCACGCAGCATGCAGCCAATGTCATCTAAAAAAAATATAAATAGTTAAATATTCTTAAAAGGGATCTCGAAAAGACCGTCATTTATTCTAATATCTACATTACCTATACCTACTACAGGAAAAAATATGACATATGTACCGAAAAAACATAAAAAAACATTTTCATGCCAAGTTCTACCCTGTTTTTTACGTACCTTTTTATTGTTAGGTACCTTAAAAAAATACCACGAGTATTTTACAGAAAACAGCTTTTAAGCTCTCTCACTGACCACCAAACCGAGCTTACAAGTTTTTGGTCAAGGGTTCAATGTTTGCAAAGTTTATTTGCAAAAAAAACTTAGCTATACTGTAGCATTTCCTTTGAACTTTTTGATTGAGTGAGCGAAGCGAACGAGATCTTAGTGACAACTTGGACGAATATGCTTTGTATGTTTGTACGTTTGTTCGACGAGATCTTTTGAACCGCTTATCCGATCTTCACAGAATTTGGTAGGTATACGGATAGTACTCTTAAGTTTTACTGGTTTGTTAAATGAAGTAAATCGGTCAAGGGGTCGTGAAGTTATGACGGTCCAAAGGGAATAAAAAAAAAAGTGGTACAATAATATCAAGTGGGGTGTCATATGATAGGGTTTTGTTTAGACATTCCAAACCCGTTTTTATTTTGATTCTAGGTCTAATACTTTTTGAGTTGTTGTAAAAATTATAAAATTGGCTATACCAGTATAACGTGAGCTACCGTTTCTTAGAGTGTCAATGATTTTGTAGTTCAAGTAAGACTGGTACATAGCTAGACGGCGATTTCGAAGCGATTTGCAAAGTTTGTTACAACCATTGGTCAATAAAAATTGTTTGGGTTTTATTAACCTCCGACCATCACGAGATCTCAGTTCGGGGCGAACTACTAGTAAATAATAAAACTAACAGTGAGACGAAATTGTCGTTTCAAGGCTGTCAAAAGTAATGGCGGCGCTAGTGACGGGACACGTTCGTTGGGTTGGGAAAAACGAAGGAGGACGATGCAATCGCCACATACCTATCCATCCAGTCATTAAGTAGGTAAGTAGTAGGTCGAGTCGACCTCAGTCATTTAGGTAGGTAGGACTAAAAATGTAGGTACCTACAAAAAAATACCTAATATCTAACGCAGTTTTGTCATTGTTATACCGCGTGCACACTATGCCCATGCCGCTGCCGGCGTGTATGCGTGAGAATAAAGGCGATGTTGCTGTGGCAATAAGTCCGCGGCATTAATGCCACATCAACATCGCCTTTATTCTCCGTCACGAGGGTCACGCTGCATATGCTGCGCAGATACTGACTTACGTAGGACTTATTTACCCAGGTTTATGTACCCAGTGTACCCAACCCACCTATGTCAATTCAATTTTATATTCAGTTTCAATTTGGTTTCAATTCAGTTTCAGTTCAATTTCAATTCAGTTTCAATTCAATTTCAATACAATTTCAATACAATTTCGATTCAATTTCGATTCAATTTCGTTTCAATTTCGTTTCAATTTCGTTTCAATTTCGATTCAATTTCGATTCAATTTCGATTCAGTTGCGAATCAGGCAGTGCAAGTACCGTTCTTATCGATCGCTTAGTTGTCGATCGCTAAAGTCGATAAACGTATCGAATCCTACTATCGTTCCATGGTAGTACGGATCTCTTGTCAACAAATTTTAACGATGCCTTACAATCGTCAAAATAAGGTTCACTTTCGTTTGTCAGAATCATAACATAGTAAACATACACCATTGCCAATTCGTTAAAATTTCACGAATTTGTCTACCGATCGTCTAAGTTGGTAACCTACCCGCAACTGTCGATAAAACGAATTTTGACGATTCTAAATGTCAAATTATGGGATCGACAAGAACGGTACTTGGGGGGAGTTTCGATTCAGTTGCGATTCAGTTTCGATACAGTTGCGATTCAGTTGCGATTCAGTTGCGATTCAGTTGCTATTCAATTGCGATTCAGTTGCGATTCATTTTCAATTCAGTTGCGATTGAGTTGCGATACAGTTGCGATGCAATTGTGATTCAATTACAATTCAGTTGTGATTGAGTTGCGATTCAATTGCGATTCAGTTGCGATTCATTTTCAATTCAGTTGCGATTGAGTTGCGATTCAGTTGCAATTCAGTTGCGATTCCGTTGCGATTCAGTTGCAATTCAGTTGCGATATAGTTGCAATTAAGTTGCGATTTAGTTGCAATTCAGTTGCGATTCAGTTGCAATTCAGTTACAATTCAGTTGCAATTCAGTTACAATTTAGTTGCAATTCAGTTGCAATTCAGTTGCAATTTTGTTGCAATTCAGTTGCAATTCAGTTGCAATTCAGTAGCAATTCAGTTGCGATTCAGTTGCAATTCAGTTGCGATTCAGTTGCGATTTAGTTGCAATTCAGTTGCGATTTAGTTGCGATTCAGTTGCAATTCAGTTGCAATTCAGTAACAATTCAGTTGCAATTTTGTTGCAATTCAGTTGCGATTCAGTTGCAATTCAGTTGCGATTCAGTTGCGATTTAGTTGCAATTCAGTTGCGATTTAGTTGCAATTCAGTTGCGATTTAGTTGCAATTCAGTTGCGATTCAGTTGCAATTCAGTTGCAATTCAGTTGCAATTCAGTTGCGATTCAGTTGCAATTCAGTTGCGATTTAGTTGCAATTCAGTTGCGATTCAGTTGCGATTTAGTTGCAATTCAGTTGCAATTCAGTTGCAATTTTGTTGCAATTCAGTTGCAATTCAGTAGCAATTCAGTTGCGATTCAGTTGCAATTCAGTTGCGATTCAGTTGCAATTCAGTTGCGATTTAGTTGCAATTCAGTTGCAATTCAGTTGCGATTCAGTTGCAATTCAGTTGCGATTTAGTTGCAATTCAGTTGCGATTCAGTTGCAATTCAGTTGCGATTTAGTTGTGATTCAGTTGCAATTCAGTTGGGATTCAGTTGCAATTCAGTTGCGATTCAGTTGCAATTCAGTTGCGATTTAGTTGCAATTCAGTTGCGATTCAGTTGCGATTTAGTTGCAATTCAGTTGCGATTTAAATGTGATTCAGTTGCAATTCAGTTGGGATTCAGTTGCAATTCAGTTGCGATTCAGTTGCAATTCAGTTGCGATTTAGTTGCAATTCAGTTGCGATTCAGTTGCGATTTAGTTGCAATTCAGTTGCGATTCAGTTGCGATTTAGTTGCAATTCAGTTGCGATTTAGTTGCGATTTAGTTGCAATTCAGTTGCAATTCAGTTGCGATTCAGTTGCAATTCAGTTGCGATTTAGTTGCAATTCAGTTGCGATTCAGTTGCGATTTAGTTGCAATTCAGTTGCGATTCAGTTGCGATTTAGTTGCAATTCAGTTGCGATTTAGTTGCGATTTAGTTGCAATTCAGTTGCGATTTAGTTGCAATTCAGTTGCAATTCAGTTGCAATTCAGTTGCGATTCAGTTCCAATTAAGTTGCAATTCAGTTGCGATTCAGTTGCAATTCAGTTGCGATTTAGTTGCAATTCAATTCAGTTGGGATTCAGTTGCAATTCAGTTGCGATTCAGTTGCGATTCAGTTGCAATTCAGTTGCGATTCAGTTGCAATTCAGTTGCAATTCAATTCGGTTGGGATTCAGTTGCAATTCAGTTGCGATTCAGTTGCAATTCAGTTGCAATTCAATTCGGTTGGGATTCAGTTGCAATTCAGTTGCGATTTAGTTGCAATTCAGTTGCGATTCAGTTGCAATTCAGTTGGGATTCAGTTGCAATTCAGTTGCAATTCAGTTGGGATTCAGTTTCAATTTAGTTGCGATTCAGTTGCGATTTAGTTGCAATTCAGTTGCGATTCAGTTGCGATTTAGTTGCGATTCAGTTGCAATTCAGTTGCAATTCAGTTGCGATTCAGTTGCGATTTAGTTGCGATTCAGTTGCAATTCAGTTGCGATTCAGTTGCGATTCAGTTGCGATTTAGTTGCGATTCAGTTGCAATTCAGTTGCAATTCAGTTGCAATTCAGTTGCGATTCAGTTGCGATTTAGTTGCGATTCAGTTGCAATTCAGTTGGGATTCAGTTGCGATTTAGTTGCAATTCAGTTGCGATTCAGTTGCAATTCAGTTGCAATTCAGTTGCGATTCAGTTGCGATTTAGTTGCAATTCAGTTGCAATTCAGTTGCAATTCAGTAGCAATTCAGTTGCAATTCAGTAGCAATTCAGTTGCGATTCAGTTGCAATTCAGTTGCGATTCAGTTGCGGTTCAGTTGCAATTCAGTTGCAATTCAGTTGCGATTCAGTTGCGATTTAGTTGCGATTCAGTTGCAATTCAGTTGCGATTCAGTTGCAATTCAGTTGCAATTCAGTTGCGATTCAGTTGCGATTTAGTTGCAATTCAGTTGCAATTCAGTTGCGATTTAGTTGCGATTCAGTTGCAATTCAGTTGGGATTCAGTTGCAATTTAGTTGCGATTCAGTTGCAATTCAGTTGCAATTCAGTTGCGATTCAGTTGCGATTTAGTTGCGATTCAGTTGCAATTCAGTTGCAATTCAGTTGCAATTCAGTAGCAATTCAGTTGCAATTCAGTAGCAATTCAGTTGCGATTCAGTTGCAATGCAGTTGCGATTCAGTTGCAATTCAGTTGCGATTCAGTTGCAATTCAGTTGCGATTTAGTTGCAATTCAGTTGCGATTCAGTTGCAATTCCGTTGCAATTCAGTTGCGATTTAGTTGCGATTCAGTTGCAATTCAGTTGCAATTCAGTTGCGATTCAGTTGCAATTCAGTTGCGATTTAGTTGCAATTCAGTTGCGATTCAGTTGCGATTTAGTTGCAATTCAGTTGCGATTTAGTTGCAATTCAGTTGTGATTCAGTTGCAATTCAGTTGGGATTCAGTTGCAATTCAGTTGCAATTCAGTTGGGATTCAGTTTCAATTTAGTTGCGATTCAGTTGCGATTTAGTTGCAATTCAGTTGCGATTCAGTTGCGATTTAGTTGCGATTCAGTTGCAATTCAGTTGCAATTCAGTTGCGATTCAGTTGCGATTTAGTTGCGATTCAGTTGCAATTCAGTTGCGATTCAGTTGCGATTCAGTTGCGATTTAGTTGCGATTCAGTTGCAATTCAGTTGCAATTCAGTTGCAATTCAGTTGCGATTCAGTTGCGATTTAGTTGCGATTCAGTTGCAATTCAGTTGGGATTCAGTTGCGATTTAGTTGCAATTCAGTTGCGATTCAGTTGCAATTCAGTTGCAATTCAGTTGCGATTCAGTTGCGATTTAGTTGCAATTCAGTTGCAATTCAGTTGCAATTCAGTAGCAATTCAGTTGCAATTCAGTAGCAATTCAGTTGCGATTCAGTTGCAATTCAGTTGCGATTCAGTTGCGGTTCAGTTGCAATTCAGTTGCAATTCAGTTGCGATTCAGTTGCGATTTAGTTGCGATTCAGTTGCGATTTAGTTGCGATTCAGTTGCAATTCAGTTGCAATTCAGTTGCGATTCAGTTGCGATTTAGTTGCAATTCAGTTGCAATTCAGTTGCGATTTAGTTGCGATTCAGTTGCAATTCAGTTGGGATTCAGTTGCAATTTAGTTGCGATTCAGTTGCAATTCAGTTGCAATTCAGTTGCGATTCAGTTGCGATTTAGTTGCGATTCAGTTGCAATTCAGTTGCAATTCAGTTGCAATTCAGTAGCAATTCAGTTGCAATTCAGTAGCAATTCAGTTGCGATTCAGTTGCAATGCAGTTGCGATTCAGTTGCAATTCAGTTGCGATTCAGTTGCAATTCAGTTGCGATTTAGTTGCAATTCAGTTGCGATTCAGTTGCAATTCCGTTGCAATTCAGTTGCGATTTAGTTGCGATTCAGTTGCAATTCAGTTGCAATTCAGTTGCGATTCAGTTGCAATTCAGTTGCGATTTAGTTGCAATTCAGTTGCGATTCAGTTGCGATTTAGTTGCAATTCAGTTGCGATTTAGTTGCAATTCAGTTGTGATTCAGTTGCGATTTAGTTGCAATTCAGTTGGGATTCAGTTGCGATTTAGTTGCAATTCAGTTGCAATTCAGTTGCAATTCAGTTGCAATTCAGTTGCAATTCAGTTGCGATTTAGTTGCAATTCAGTTGCGATTCAGTTGCAATTCAGTTGGGATTCAGTTGCAATTCAGTTGCAATTCAGTTGGGATTCAGTTTCAATTTAGTTGCGATTCAGTTGCGATTTAGTTGCAATTCAGTTGCGATTCAGTTGCGATTTAGTTGCGATTCAGTTGCAATTCAGTTGCAATTCAGTTGCGATTCAGTTGCGATTTAGTTGCGATTCAGTTGCAATTCAGTTGCGATTCAGTTGCGATTCAGTTGCGATTTAGTTGCGATTCAGTTGCAATTCAGTTGCAATTCAGTTGCAATTCAGTTGCGATTCAGTTGCGATTTAGTTGCGATTCAGTTGCAATTCAGTTGGGATTCAGTTGCGATTTAGTTGCAATTCAGTTGCGATTCAGTTGCAATTCAGTTGCAATTCAGTTGCGATTCAGTTGCGATTTAGTTGCGATTCAGTTGCAATTCAGTTGCAATTCAGTTGCAATTCAGTTGCAATTCAGTTGCAATTCAGTTGCAATTCAGTAGCAATTCAGTTGCGATTCAGTTGCAATTCAGTTGCGATTCAGTTGCGGTTCAGTTGCAATTCAGTTGCAATTCAGTTGCGATTCAGTTGCGATTTAGTTGCGATTCAGTTGCAATTCAGTTGCAATTCAGTTGCGATTCAGTTGCGATTTAGTTGCAATTCAGTTGCAATTCAGTTGCGATTTAGTTGCGATTCAGTTGCAATTCAGTTGGGATTCAGTTGCAATTTAGTTGCGATTCAGTTGCAATTCAGTTGCAATTCAGTTGCGATTCAGTTGCGATTTATTTGCGATTCAGTTGCAATTCAGTTGCAATTCAGTTGCAATTCAGTAGCAATTCAGTTGCAATTCAGTAGCAATTCAGTTGCGATTCAGTTGCAATGCAGTTGCAATTCAGTTGCAATTCAGTAGCAATTCAGTTGCAATTCAGTAGCAATTCAGTTGCGATTCAGTTGCAATGCAGTTGCGATTCAGTTGCAATTCAGTTGCGATTCAGTTGTGATTCAGTTGCGATTTAGTTGCAATTCAGTTGGGATTCAGTTGCGATTTAGTTGCAATTCAATTCAGTTGGGATTCAGTTGCAATTCAGTTGCGATTCAGTTGCGATTCAGTTGCAATTCAGTTGCGATTCAGTTGCAATTCAGTTGCAATTCAGTTGCAATTCAGTTGCGATTTAGTTGCGATTCAGTTGGGATTCAGTTGCAATTTAGTTGCAATTCAGTTGCGATTTAGTTGCGATTCAGTTGCAATTCAGTTGGGATTCAGTTGCAATTTAGTTGCGATTCAGTTGCAATTCAGTTGCAATTCAGTTGCGATTCAGTTGCGATTTATTTGCGATTCAGTTGCAATTCAGTAGCAATTCAGTTGCAATTCAGTAGCAATTCAGTTGCGATTCAGTTGCAATTCAGTTGCAATTCAGTTGCAATTCAGTAGCAATTCAGTTGCAATTCAGTAGCAATTCAGTTGCGATTCAGTTGCAATGCAGTTGCGATTCAGTTGCAATTCAGTTGCGATTCAGTTGCAATTCAGTTGCGATTTAGTTGCAATTCAGTTGCGATTCAGTTGCAATTCCGTTGCAATTCAGTTGCGATTTAGTTGCGATTCAGTTGCAATTCAGTTGCAATTCAGTTGCGATTCAGTTGCAATTCAGTTGCGATTTAGTTGCAATTCAGTTGCGATTCAGTTGCGATTTAGTTGCAATTCAGTTGCGATTTAGTTGCAATTCAGTTGTGATTCAGTTGCGATTTAGTTGCAATTCAGTTGGGATTCAGTTGCGATTTAGTTGCAATTCAGTTGCAATTCAGTTGCAATTCAGTTGCAATTCAGTTGCAATTCAGTTGCGATTTAGTTGTGATTCAGTTGCAATTCAGTTGGGATTCAGTTGCGATTTAGTTGCAATTCAGTTGCGATTTAGTTGCAATTCAGTTGTGATTCAGTTGCGATTTAGTTGCAATTCAGTTGGGATTCAGTTGCGATTTAGTTGCAATTCAATTCAGTTGGGATTCAGTTGCAATTCAGTTGCGATTCAGTTGCGATTCAGTTGCAATTCAGTTGCGATTCAGTTGCAATTCAGTTGCAATTCAGTTGCAATTCAGTTGCGATTTAGTTGCGATTCAGTTGGGATTCAGTTGCAATTTAGTTGCGATTCAGTTGCGATTTAGTTGCAATTCAATTCCGTTGGGATTCAGTTGCAATTCAGTTGCGATTTAGTTGCAATTCAGTTGCGATTCAGTTGCGATTTAGTTGCAATTCAGTTGCAATTCAGTTGCAATTCAGTTGCAATTCAGTAGCAATTCAGTTGCAATTCAGTAGCAATTCAGTTGCGATTCAGTTGCAATTCAGTTGCGATTCAGTTGCGGTTCAGTTGCAATTCAGTTGCAATTCAGTTGCGATTCAGTTGCGATTTAGTTGCGATTCAGTTGCGATTCAGTTGCGATTTAGTTGCGATTCAGTTGCAATTCAGTTGCAATTCAGTTGCAATTTAGTAGCAATTCAGTTGCAATTCAGTAGCAATTCAGTTGCGATTCAGTTGCAATTCAGTTGCGATTCAGTTGCAATTCAGTTGCGATTCAGTTGCGATTTAGTTGCAATTCAGTTGTGATTTAGTTGCAATTCAGTTGCGATTCAGTTGTGATTCAGTTGCGATTTAGTTGCAATTCAGTTGCGATTTAGTTGCAATTCAGTTGCGATTTAGTTGCAATTCAGTTGTGATTCAGTTGCGATTTAGTTGCAATTCAGTTGGGATTCAGTTGCGATTTAGTTGCAATTCAATTCAGTTGGGATTCAGTTGCAATTCAGTTGCGATTCAGTTGCGATTCAGTTGCAATTCAGTTGCGATTCAGTTGCAATTCAGTTGCAATTCAGTTGCAATTCAGTTGCGATTTAGTTGCGATTCAGTTGGGATTCAGTTGCAATTTAGTTGCGATTCAGTTGCGATTTAGTTGCAATTCAATTCCGTTGGGATTCAGTTGCAATTCAGTTGCGATTTAGTTGCAATTCAGTTGCGATTCAGTTGCAATTCAGTTGCGATTCAGTTGCAATTCAGTTGCGATTCAGTTGCAATTCAGTTGCAATTCAGTTGCAATTCAGTTGCGATTTAGTTGTGATTCAGTTGCAATTCAGTTGGGATTCAGTTGCGATTCAGTTGCAATTCAGTTGCAATTTTGTTGCAATTCAGTTGCAATTCAGTTGCGATTCAGTTGCAATTCAGTTGCGATTCAGTTGCAATTCAGTTGCGATTCAGTTGCGATTTAGTTGCGATTCAGTTGCAATTCAGTTGCAATTCAGTTGCAATTCAGTAGCAATTCAGTAGCAATTCAGTAGCAATTCAGTTGCGATTCAGTTGCAATTCAGTTGCGATTCAGTTGCAATTCAGTTGCGATTCAGTTGCGATTTAGTTGCAATTCAGTTGCGATTTAGTTGCGATTCAGTTGCAATTCAGTTGTGATTTAGTTGCAATTCAGTTGCGATTCAGTTGTGATTCAGTTGCGATTTAGTTGCAATTCAGTTGCGATTTAGTTGCAATTCAGTTGCGATTCAGTTGCAATTCAGTTGCAATTCAGTTGCGATTTAGTTGCTATTCAGTTGCGATTTAGTTGCAATTCAGTTGCGATTTAGTTGCAATTCAGTTGCGATTTAGTTGCGATTCAGTTGCAATTCAGTTGTGATTTAGTTGCAATTCAGTTGCGATTCAGTTGTGATTCAGTTGCGATTTAGTTGCAATTCAGTTGCGATTTAGTTGCGATTCAGTTGCAATTCAGTTGTGATTTAGTTGCAATTCAGTTGCGATTCAGTTGTGATTCAGTTGCGATTTAGTTGCAATTCAGTTGCGATTTAGTTGCAATTCAGTTGCGATTCAGTTGCAATTCAGTTGCAATTCAGTTGCGATTTAGTTGCGATTCAGTTGAAATTCAGTTGTAATTTAGTTGCGATTTAGTTTCGATTCAGTTGCAATTCAGTTGCGATTCAGTAGCAATTCAGTAGCAATTCAGTTGCGATTCAGTTGCAATTCAGTTGCGATTCAGTTGCAATTCAGTTGCGATTTAGTTGCAATTCAGTTGCGATTCAGTTGCGATTTAGTTGCAATTCAGTTGCGATTTAGTTGCGATTTAGTTGCGATTCAGTTGCAATTCAGTTGCAATTCAGTTGCGATTCAGTTGCGATTTAGTTGCGATTCAGTTGCAATTCAGTTGCAATTCAGTTGCAATTCAGTAGCAATTCAGTTGCAATTCAGTATCAATTCAGTTGCGATTCAGTTGCAATTCAGTTGCGATTCAGTTGCGATTCAGTTGCGATTTAGTTGCGATTCAGTTGCAATTCAGTTGGGATTCAGTTGCGATTCAGTTGCAATTCAGTTGCAATTTTGTTGCAAGTCAGTTGCAATTCAGTTGCGATTCAGTTGCAATTCAGTTGCGATTCAGTTGCAATTCAGTTGCGATTCAGTTGCAATTCAGTTGCGATTCAGTTGCGATTTAGTTGCGATTCAGTTGCAATTCAGTTGCAATTCAGTTGCAATTCAGTAGCAATTCAGTTGCAATTCAGTAGCAATTCAGTTGCGATTCAGTTGCAATTCAGTTGCGATTCAGTTGCAATTCAGTTGCGATTCAGTTGCAATTCAGTTGCGATTCAGTTGCGATTTAGTTGCAATTCAGTTGCGATTTAGTTGCGATTCAGTTGCAATTCAGTTGCGATTCAGTTGTGATTCAGTTGCGATTTAGTTGCAATTCAGTTGCGATTTAGTTGCAATTCAGTTGCGATTCAGTTGCAATTCAGTTGCGATTTAGTTGCGATTCAGTTTCAATTCAGTTGCAATTTAGTTGCGATTTAGTTTCGACTCAGTTGCAATTCAGTTGCGATTCAGTTTCAATTCAGTTGCTATTCAGTTGCGATTTAGTTGCAATTCAGTTGCGATTTAGTTGCAATTCAGTTGCGATTTAGTTGCGATTCAGTTGCAATTCAGTTGCGATTCAGTTGCAATTCAGTTGCGATTCAGTTGCGATTTAGTTGCAATTCAGTTGCGATTTAGTTGCGATTCAGTTGCAATTCAGTTGCGATTCAGTTGTGATTCAGTTGCGATTTAGTTGCAATTCAGTTGCGATTTAGTTGCAATTCAGTTGCGATTCAGTTGCAATTCAGTTGCGATTTAGTTGCGATTCAGTTTCAATTCAGTTGCAATTTAGTTGCGATTTAGTTTCGACTCAGTTGCAATTCAGTTGCGATTCAGTTTCAATTCAGTTGCTATTCAGTTGCGATTTAGTTGCAATTCAGTTGCGATTTAGTTGCAATTCAGTTGCGATTTAGTTGCGATTCAGTTGCAATTCAGTTGTGATTTAGTTGCAATTCAGTTGCGATTCAGTTGTGATTCAGTTGCGATTTAGTTGCAATTCAGTTGCGATTTAGTTGCGATTCAGTTGCAATTCAGTTGTGATTTAGTTGCAATTCAGTTGCGATTCAGTTGTGATTCAGTTGCGATTTAGTTGCAATTCAGTTGCGATTTAGTTGCAATTCAGTTGCGATTCAGTTGCAATTCAGTTGCAATTCAGTTGCGATTTAGTTGCGATTCAGTTGAAATTCAGTTGTAATTTAGTTGCGATTTAGTTTCGATTCAGTTGCAATTCAGTTGCGATTCAGTAGCAATTCAGTAGCAATTCAGTTGCGATTCAGTTGCAATTCAGTTGCGATTCAGTTGCAATTCAGTTGCGATTTAGTTGCAATTCAGTTGCGATTCAGTTGCGATTTAGTTGCAATTCAGTTGCGATTTAGTTGCAATTCAGTTGCGATTTAGTTGCAATTCAGTTGCGACTCAGTTGCAATTCAGTTGCAATTCAGTTGCGATTCAGTTGCAATTCAGTTGCGATTCAGTTGCGATTTAGTTGCAATTCAGTTGCGATTTAGTTGCGATTCAGTTGCAATTCAGTTGTGATTTAGTTGCAATTCAGTTGCGATTCAGTTGTGATTCAGTTGCGATTTAGTTGCAATTCAGTTGCGATTTAGTTGCAATTCAGTTGCGATTCAGTTGCAATTCAGTTGCAATTCAGTTGCGATTTAGTTGCGATTCAGTTTCAATTCAGTTGCTATTCAGTTGCGATTTAGTTGCAATTCAGTTGCGATTTAGTTGCAATTCAGTTGCGATTTAGTTGCGATTCAGTTGCAATTCAGTTGTGATTTAGTTGCAATTCAGTTGCGATTCAGTTGTGATTCAGTTGCGATTTAGTTGCAATTCAGTTGCGATTTAGTTGCAATTCAGTTGCGATTCAGTTGCAATTCAGTTGCAATTCAGTTGCGATTTAGTTGCGATTCAGTTTAAATTCAGTTGTAATTTAGTTGCGATTTAGTTTCGATTCAGTTGCAATTCAGTTGCGATTCAGTTGCAATTCAGTTGCAATTAAGTTGCAATTCATTTGCGATTCAGTTGCAATTCAGTTGCGATTTAGTTGCAATTCAGTTTTATTCAGTTGCGATTTAGTTGCGATTCAGTTGCAATTCAGTTGCGATTCAGTTGCGATTTAGTTGCGATTCAGTTGCGATTTAGTTGCGATTAAGTTGCGATTCAGTTGCGATTCAGTTGCGTGAGTTGATGTAAAAAATATAAAATTGACAATCCCATAGTATAACATGAGCTACCATTTCTTGGAGTTTCAATGATTTTATAGTTCAAGTAAGACTGGTTCATAGCTAGACGTCGATTTCGAAGCGATTTATTACAACCATTTTTTACAACCATTAGTCAATAAAATTTGCTTGGGTTTTATTAACCTCCGACCATCACGAGATCTCAGTTCGGGGCGAACGTTATAAACGTGTTTGCTTGCTTTCATGATGATGACTCTGAGGTAGGTAGGTAGGTACACATCATCGCACTACTTGATAGTCAATGTATGATTATTTGTATGGAATAGAATTCGTGGAAGTAACCCTGTTAGTTTACCGTTGTTTGACAAAGCTCTACGCGACACGCTAAAATTTACATAGAAATTTTGTAGAAATAAGATAAATCACACATCTACCATAACTACGTAGCTCAGATAAGTTGCTTAAATTGCCTTTAGAGAGAGACAGCGATTCGTATGCTCACTTCGCAGGCTCACTTTGTGCTGTCAATAGCAGTTTCTGGAGATAGGCAGTACGTGTTCGGGCAAGTGGTAGTTGTATTAGCGCTGGGGTAAGTGCACAATCTCGGAAGCTTACGCGATATCGAAGGTAACCTCGAGGCTGTCTTCAAAAGTTTGTAATAGAGAAAACTTATTCAGCCTTCGCAACTAAAACCTCATCGTTGTCGGCCATTTTGTAGGTACAGCAACAAAAGCGGTCCTTAAATTCTTGTAATTCTTTATTATAAACTAAAATAACACTTAAACAGAAGACAGAAATAAATAACATGTACAAAGGCGAGCTTAACCCTAATAAGAGTTTTCTTACAACAAACCTTTGAGGCTAGAGTGAGGTGACTATAGAGGTAGGTCCGTGTACATACATAAAGTTATAATCGAATAAAATACTAACTGAACTAGGTTAAAATAATACTAATGATAGAATACATATACCTACATATAAATACTAAAAATAATACATACATACAATACATATACATACAATATCTTTACAGATATAGATAATGCTCTTTAACTTTGCTCTTAAATACGATAGCGATGGACTAGCTCGGATACTATGGGGTAGGGCATTCTGCAGATACGGTGAAAGAGTTACTATAGCGACTGGAAGAGTGTTGAGGAGTTTTAAGAAGGTAAAAAAAGACCATCGAGTTTTTCTTGCTTTGGTATTTATGACGAAACCTTATTGAAGTCTGTACCTCAGCACAAAGATACCAAAAGTTAATACCTACTCGTAAACCATGTACTCGTACTCGCCTAAATTAGCTGTAGCTATAACTACAATAGTTTTCCAGACAAACAATATATTTTTTATTTTCCTGTCTGTTATTTAGTACAAAGCGCTAAACATAAAATACGAGCTTATCTTACACGGTTCTTATGCATTTTGTTATAGGTAGGTACTTAAATAAGTAGGTAGGTAGATACCTAACTTTTTCTGTGGGAATAAATCTAATTCATCGGTGCAGGACAGCAAGTCAGTCAAATTGTTTTGTAGTTATTTTTTTTAAGTGGGTAGGTACCCATAAAAAGATAAATATTTATAAGATTCACTTCTGACCTGTTTACAAATGTAACGTCGTCTTTTTGCACGTCACATTGTTACTTCGTAAATCAAACTTCAGTGTTCGTTTAAATACAATAGCTCTATTCGGGATAATAATTACATTTTTCTAATTAATATTCTTTTACAATATCTCATAGGTTAACCACCCAATGCTCCTTCTTCTTATTTTTTTAGGTTGTCATTTAGTTACTACTGTCACGCAGGTGACAGTTGACATTTATGACAACGTCATGTATACATGCAATAATATCTTTACAGTCGGCCATCCTACTTAGAACGAGTCTCTTCGTTCGATTCAATCGAGAGTACCTGCCATAAATACATAACAATACAAATATTTGCACAAATACAAATTAATTTGTTCACAATTCACAATAAATCTATTTTGCACCAATACATATTACCTAATTAATATATCCACATTAAGGACATCATTCATAATACTAATTTTTAAACATACATTTTCTGATATATTTCTAATCCAGCAATTATGCTAAGTTTTCTTATTTATTTATAATATCACTTTATGAAATCTTTAGTTAGTGTTAAAGTTTATTTTAGGCTAACATGCAGTTTTCTTATATCTATCAAAATTAGCGTCATTAATCAAGATTAGAACTGCGACTATCTCAAGCTTGGCGGCAAGGTCGTATGCCAGTCATGCCTTCACTTAATCGTAGAATGGGCGGCAAGGTCGTATGCCAGTCTTGCCCTCCCTCGATCATCAATTGGGCGGCAAGGTCGTATGCCAGTCATGCCCTCACTTATCGTCAAATTGGGCGGCAAGGTCATATGCCAGTCATGCCCTCACTTAATCGTCAATTGGGCGGCAAGGTCGTATGCCAGTCATGCCCTCACTTATGGTCAAATTGGGCAGCAAGGTCATATGCCAGTCATGCCCTCACTTAATCGTCAATTGGGCGGCAAGGTCGTATGCCAGTCATGCCCTCACTTAATCGTCAATTGGGCGGCAAGGTCGTATGCCAGTCATGCCCTCACTTATTATCAATTAGGCGGCAAGTTCGTATGCCAGTCATGTTCTCACTTAATAATCAAATTTGGGTGGCAAGTTCGTATGCCAGTCATGTCGTCAATCAATCATAGATTGGATGGCAAGTTCGTATGCCAGTCATGTCGTCAGTCAATCATAGATTGGGTGGCAAGTTCGTATGCCAGTCAAGTCGTCAGTTAATCATACCTGAGCGGCAAGTTCGTATGCCAGTCATGCTCTCCAGTCACAACTGTTTTGACGACTGTGACTTCTGCTGTACCGTGCGTGACACAGCTCGGTGACTCACTGCTCACTGCATCGACTGCTTCGTCACTCTTTCAATTTCTGCTGGTGCGGCTGCAACAGCTACAGCGGTGGCTGTGGCTACCACTGCATCGTGTCTTCCCTCTGTAGCCATTGCAACGACTGCTGCTACGGCTTAGTCATGCTTTCTGTCAATTTCTGCTGGTGCGGCTGCATCAGCTACAGTGCCGGCTGTAACTGCGGCGACTGTGACTATCACTGCATCGTGTTTTCACTCTGTAGCAACTGTAACGGCTACAGCTCCGACTGCGCCGATCACTGACTTTTCACTTTGTCACTTATCCTGGAACTCAAAACATGACGTTAAATTCGTAATTTTTAAGTCCAGTTCACTTGATAACTTTAGTTTTCTCTATTAGGGATCATAAGTTCTAGTGCGTCTTGGACAAAGTATTCACCTGCTTAACATTAGCAGGTCGAGTAGCTATTCAAATGAGTAGGCAAAATCAATTGTTTAGTTTAATATATACTTTTCTCCTCCTACTCTACCTCTTTCGAGCTAAGATGCTAGTCAATATTATTTTGTATTGAAATACTGTTTTCGCTAGTAGTGCAATATTATCTATCGTATAAAACAACTAGTAGGTACAACGTGTACATGTAGTACAAATAATCATATCATGTATAGTCAGCATTATCAGAATTTCGAAATTGTGTCCACAACTCATATTTTCTATTGTTCTTCTTAGATAATTTTGTCTTATTTTCCAAATCTCTCTTTGTCTTATCATCGTTATAATAATATTATAGTCTTTTATTTTCCAAATCATTCTCTGCCTCATCACCGCATTAATCAATAATATATTATAGATCTCAAAAATGAAATAACCAGGATGTGAAGACTTGAAAGGTCTGTCTCCATCATTCCGATAGTCCTTTCCTCAAGCGGTGTTATCCCTAAGCAACTATTTCTATCACTCGCCCTTCTTGATTTGCCGAAGCATACCTTTGCACTTCTACAAAAAGCAGTTATCCTTAACACCTGCAGAATCATCCGTAAGTTTTACCTTACTTTTAGTTTTACTCTTTATCATCAGAACTCTCTGTTGATGTCCAATTAGTAACTTCCAGTTCTCAAGAACATCCACCTGGATTTAATGATGCGCACTTGAACTTTAAGTTGAGTTGATGAAAATCTAAACTCAATAATAATAATGCATTTAATTTCTAAATCTCTTTTTGACTCATCATCATCATCGTCATTATTATATTAACATTCCTTATCCGTGCCCCATCGTTGGGTATCGTGAATCTGTGCAAGGAAATTTCAATTTGTGTTTTCCATCTACCACGGTCTCCGGCTTGATGGATCGCGACGTTGACTGGGGTTTCTAGCTGTTCAGACACCTGATCAGACCAGTGTTTTGGGCTCCTCCCTCTTCTTTAGTAACCTCTACTCAAGTGCTCGATGTAAAGTATTCGCTGGATGCAAATAAAAGACTGACGCTTAGTGCGTTCCAACTTAAGTTCTTTCAGAATTCGGAGACGTTCAGAGACTTTCAGAGACGTTGATTGTTTTGGCTGTCTATGAGATCCTCAGGAGCCGTCTCTAGCGGCATCATATCTAGCGGCATCACATCCAGAACGCATCGATTCACTTGCGTTAAGTGGTTTTCATGGTCCATGTTTCAGTGCCGTAAAGAGAAATGGAGAAAACCAGCGTGCACACTATGTGAACTTCGTGAACTCGTTCATCGTATCATATTATGTAACAATAGTAATAATGCCTTATATTGCCTAATATCTCCCTTAAGCGTATTAGTTCCTACATATTCAAATGATTTATAAACTATGTTAGTATTTTCTTCCAGCTTCTGAGATATAGATCTCTCTTTGGGTGTAGATCTCCTGCATCTTTTCCCACTATCCTCTAGCTGATCCAGCCTTTCTCAACAATTTGGATTGGATAATATAAGTAACCAGCCAACCGGCTGCATGGTCTTCTCACATTTCTTTACCCTAATGGTTCTTTCTATCGAGTAGTATGAGTGGTCTATCTGCTGTCGTTACTACGTGAAATATGTCCCGCACATTTCCACTTTAGCTTGAAAGCTTAGTTTTTTTTTTGTCTCATTAAATCGCTTCGCACTTCGTGATTTTTTTTTCAATCAATCATTTATTCACAGAGATTCATTTTATGTCATTAAATTACATGATCTTATGCAATAAACGGCTCAACACATTCTGTTTTTTTTTTATATGGTCCTTTTCATTGCTCGTATGGACTTTGTTTTGTTTACGTTCATTTTGTAGGTATTTTTAAGCTTTCTCTGCAAAAGTTACACTTTACGCTCTTTTTTTCATACAAACACTAAATGATGATTACTTCACTGTTTGGAATCGTTATCTACCCTGGCTCAGAGCCATATTTTAACAAAATATAATTTGAAAGTTACGATCTTCAAAAACAAAAATTTTTAATCGCTCAACGCTTTTCAGCGGCAATCAGCACCGTTATATTGATGGGAGTATTTTGTACTCTATACTACTCATATCTGAGTCTAGCCCACTCTCGCATAAATAGTAAGTATACAAATTGCCTGAAAAGTGTACCCACTTTTTGTTTATTTGTGTGCACGAATCATTTCCTCGAATTCTTCAAGTTTTCTAATAGCAACATGGTAACATTATGCTATTGCATGCTTTACTACAAGGCTATTATTATAAGGAGCCTGTTGAATTCCCCGTATTTGCTGTATACCTGTTCTAAAGCTTGTATATCATCAGTTTTATTTTTATATGAATATTACGTCTGAAGTAGGTACATCATTTCTCAGGTACGGACTCTGTGTGTGTATTTTCATCTTATATAGGTAGGTAATATGATTGAATAGTTTGATAGCTTCATTATTAAACCCATCAGATTCAAGACTTATTCCAGGTTTTAAGTTTTTAATTTCATTGAGTACCTCCAGTTCGCTTATTGATTCAATTGTGCTGCAGTTCGATGTTGTCTTTACTACTTTTCCTGTATAGCTCTTGGTAGGAAGGTGCTGCATGCCCAATCTCAATTAAATCTATCTCTCTCTCTCACACATCAATAAATGAAGTTGTATGTAGGGTTCATTTTTTTTAAAATTGGTTATTTGATAGTTCCGGATTTTATAAGGTTTTCGTTTGTTTATCTGGTTGTCACATTTTATCCTTAATCGCTTAGCTCCATTCTAGTTGTTTTGTCCTTTTTATTTTGTTTAATACTCATTAGCTCTGTTTTTCTTTTATTGGTTTTCTGTACCTTCACTTATTATTATCATTTTACCTTTATTTTTGCTTTAATGCAATTGTCGTAGTATTCTTTTATACTCGAATACTCAGGTGGTTCGCATTATCAGTGTTATTCAAATTGAAATTAAAGTGTGATTTCCCCCTCTAAAAAGCTTATTTTATGCACTGAAAACAGTCGATAAATAGCACTTTTAATCACTTTTTGTTTTTGAATTTAGAACACATCAATATATTCGACTTTCATCTCAATGCTATACGTACACAACCTTCTAGCGCAAAATACTCGCCACAAACTCCTTGCGCAAATAACTCCTCGAGATTTGATTGGTCGACATTTTCGATAAGCATTCAATGTGTATTTTCTCTTAATCTTTCTTTAGGTCGTAGTCATGGTATAAAGTAGAGTATAAATGTGGATAAAATGGATTACTTAAGTTACAATTACTTCACTTACAATTACTTCATATCAAGAGCCATGAATCGCTCGCGTCGCTCTTTAAATCACATGATTCGCTCGTAATTCAATTATTAATGAATCACTACAAAGGTTGTCTGGAAGAAATCGCTTCGTAGAGATAAGACCGTTCATTGTACGTAATATTGCAATCTTATTTTATTTTTATTTTTTTGGTATAAGCTGTCAATAGGGTACATAATAAAGTATTTCATTCATTCAGTTATTCACTTTCTGCGGTCGTCATTCAGTCGTTAGAATCCTTCACTTGGTCGTGATTCATCTATAGACATCGCGTTAAACCCGTCCTTTATTCACTAATAGTTAATATACTAGTTTCACTTATTTTTTTTTCCGTCTTAATTTAAATTCACTCTGTAAGGTTGAATACTCTCTAATAAATTTTCACTGTATTTAGTTTTAAATTTCTATATGTCACTTACGCTTTAATCTCTTCATACTTTGAATAATATCCCTTTCTTTTTTTTTTCACTCGCTCAATTCTATGTTTGCATGTAGTCTGTCATCTTTCATCGGTTTTTTTTATTAAATAAAAATGTGCCTCTATACTTGTTATCAGTGTATAATATGTTAATGACACTTAATACTACAATACACTTTTATTGTTTTTCTTTTTTTTCTTGGTGTGCAATAAAGAATATATCTATCTATCTATCTTAAACAAATCACTTCCGACCATTTCTATGTTTCCCAAGGTTAAGTTTATAGCATTTATGACAAATATTTTATCACTTTATAGCACCTATAGTGCTTTTTATGATTGCCACTGCATATCAGATTTTGATACAAACATCAGTACTTCAAAATTATGAAAATGGTCAATCGCAATAATTAATTTTATGTAAATTGGAAATAAAAAGCTCAGAGTTGTCACTCTAGCACTCTGATATCAAAGCTCTCAACTATGTCACCTATCATACTTATTTCATTTTAATTTGTATCCTGCCACATAACACTCTTGCCCAAAATCCAAGCTCTTTAGTTATGTTACCATAACACTCATGCTCGATATCAGTGCTCTTGAGTTATGTCGCAAAATACTCTCATGGGAGCTCTAACATTCTCATATTCTTATTGAAAAATGTACCTTTTATTAATGGTTACCATGGAGATTCACTTTCCTGTAGTATGTAGTAGGTACATCTCAACTCCTGGCAGCCGGTCGCTGTGGCTGTATGCGATAAGGCAGCTAAAGTCACAATTCACTTAGTCATCTCTGAGTCTGAGGATGTATCTCACTCCTCTCGTCATCTAGAACTTCATCCAGCCGTACTGATGGTTTGTCTGCAACTCAACAACAATATTTTCTATGTAATTGTTCAGTAGTCAATGTGTGGTGTACATAGTGATATGTACATAATCATATTCTCGACTTCAGTAGGTAAATACCTACTCATTTCAAGCTCAAAGTCAAAAAGCTTTTATTCAATAATTTGATGATCACTTTGAATCGTCTTTAGGTTTTGTATGATTACTGCAATAGGTAAGTACCTATAATTGTGTATCGACTATCACTACAATTCATAACTCAGAATAAAGTTTGGTCATCCGAGATGAGATTAACTTGAGGTTTTCACTAGGTTTTCACTAAAACATTACCTTCGATGGCGACATGGGCATTGGAAAAACTTTATATTTTTTTCCATCTTTCCACTTCTGAGCTGTAACGTCGTCTTTTTGCACGTCACATTGTTACTTCGTAAATCAAACTTCAGTGTTCGTTTAAATACAATAGCTCTATTCGGGATAATAATTACATTTTTCTAATTAATATTCTTTTACAATATCTCATAGGTTAACCACCCAATGCTCCTTCTTCTTATTTTTTTAGGTTGTCATTTAGTTACTACTGTCACGCAGGTGACAGTTGACATTTATGACAACGTCATGTATACATGCAATAATATCTTTACACAAAAGTATTAGGTACTAAAACGACCTTGTAGGACATAACAAACATTTAAAAGATCGTTTAGATTAGAACGCTAATGTTCTTTCGTGAGAGGAAGTTATTTAAGCCCAAGGTAGGTACAGATTTTCCTAGGACTATGATGACAAATAGAAAAACTTTTATCTTTGGCTTTTGTACGATGTAACAAAATATTATCTTCATGTCTCTTCCGAAAGATAAAACTTTAGTGCAGAATAATGTTGACAAAATAACGTAACTTTTGCTTTAATGAAAGCTATAAGAAACACGTGTCGTTCCGATACCTTTATGGGTAGTAAAACCTGGCCTTCGTATTCTTTAGGTTAGGTTAGATTGATAGGTGTCACAAGTCACAACCTTCCTAATAAATCAATGGAATAAGCCGTGGCGTAGTGGGAGATAGAGACTTCTTATCCACAGATCGTAGGTTCAAATCCGGAAACTTACTTGAGTTACCTAGTTAGTTTATGTGATCTGACCTTTGTTGCGTTCAAAAACTCGAATACAGCTCACATTTATTTTTGATCTGGTGGACAATGATCTGCTAACTTCACTCACATCACCTGCGCGAAGGAAAAACTGAGCGCCAGGTTGGCCAATCATCCATCCTACTTCCTATTCCTACTCGTACTAATATTATAAACGCGAAAGTTTGTAAGTATGGATGGATGGATGTTTGTTACTCTTTCACGAAAAAACTACTGATCCGATTTGGATGAAACTTGGAATATATATTTTCCGTGACCTAGATTAACACATAGGTTACTTTTTATCCCGAAAAATTAACGATATCCAACGGGACGCGAAGGAAGTCGCGGGCGGCATCTAGTCGAAAATAATTTAAATGACACATCGACACTATAAGAAGATAATTAATAATCTTTTACAAGTGAAAAGGTAACTGGATTCTCTAAATGAATTTTTTGTGTGGTTGTTTTGTTTATTTAATTCATCTTATTTATTCGTAGTGACACGTCACTAGCTTGTAAATCCAGTTCAAACTTATGTGGATGACCTTCATCCTTCAGAGCTGCATCTTAAAAGTCAACTACCAATAAAATTCTTAATTCATTAGAATTCTTCCTTATAAGCTGTACCTAAGTGGTTCTGGTTCTAATAATCAAATTAACCGCCGTCGGTCGCCTCGAAAAAACATATTTTATCAATCATCATCCTTCGGTTCGGTTGAGGCCATCATTTTTATATTAATCACCTAAATTAGCGGTAAGTAGCCAAGGTACACCGAGTACCCCACCCTACCCAAAAAGGTAGCAAAACAATCTCTATCATATTTCTAAGTACCTACCTACCTACAAAGACGTCAGTTTACGATTTTCCTACTAACAAGCCGCTAAAAGTACCGCTTGTAGAAGTTATAGACCAGATTGGCACGCTATGAAATATACCCTCGAGGACGGACGAATGAGAAGAATCGTTTTGTCAAAGGCGACGAAGAATAATTTCCATTTCAGTCTTCGCAAGTAAGAAAGAGTGGAGACCGCGTTTAGGCAAGCGTAGTGTAGGACGCCCCCGGCTAGGTGGGGTGACGATCTGAGACATGTAGCTGGCAAACACTGGATGAGAAGAGCCGAAGACCGGGCTCAGTGGCGCGTCTTGGGAGAGACCTACGTCCAGCAGTGGACCAATATAGGTTGATGATGATGATGATGATGAAGTAAGAAAGACGTCCTGAATAGGATGGAATGAAGTGGAATCGCTAATGGACCATTCTTATCAGTACCTACTACCAATCATTACACCGATCAGAGACAAGTAGACTAGAAGATAGAGTAGGTACCAACTATTTGATAGTATTTTTAGCATGACTGCTAAAATAGCGGGTAAATATTGGGTATGCATCAGCCGTGTTCATAGGTGCAGTCGAGAAAAGGCTAACGTGACAATCTTAATAAATTTTACGTACCTAGTCTTGTAAGAAGCGGTGGATGAATTGAGTGAGTTTGTAATTGGTGTGTATTTTAAATTGTCTCTTTTTACCCTTTTCAGGTTAAAAACATTCTGCTGGCAAAAAAGGCACGGGTAAAATATTAGAGCTCAATAAATACAGGGCTCAGTGCTCATTCCACGGACTATCAATTGAATAACCTCATTCGATTTTTATTTTCAAGCGCTGAAGTTGTAACCAACTAGGGCGGATTATTACAAAACGTTTTTAGTCTGCGGTAAGTATTTATAGTTTTCGGCTAGTACTGTGGCACATAAGTGTCACTAATTGAAGCAAACTGCCTCGATCACCGCATGCCATGTCTGTTAGTTGTCTCGGAAAGTGCTAGGTAGAACGACTTTATCCAGTTTTGTACTAAAAATAATAATTAAAGTTATGTTATTCAGTCCATAACGGAATATCATTTAAATTACAAGTTCAACTATAGCGCCTGTGTTATCTGCGATAGGCAAAGTCGGTAACTGTAGACAGTGTAGGAAGTTCCCGATTCGCCTCATGAAATATAATGCTTATTGCGTTATCGTTATTTTATATCTCTGTCCCTGATTCGCGACATTTACAGACTATCATTTCGGCAGTTGATATGAAATGTTGCAGTAGTCCGCAGTAGGCGTGATCTTCTCTCGCTATTGTTATAGATTCAATTATCGTTAGATGATCTCCTTGTTATTTACACAGGACAATAAGCCGCACAAATCCGGTAAATAAATAAGAATTACCCAGCCCTTTACGCAACCCATATGGCGCTTCGATATAATACCCACAATCGAGCTTAATAACAACTTACAAATACAAACTTCTTTTATTGAACCTCCTCTTATTTTGGTAGAAAAGGTTTATGGCACACTTTTTACACTTTTACAGTTTCAAGTTTTAGTTCTTTACATTAAATTTTATAAGTGACCGGAGTATAAAATTGAATCGAACCAGCCCCTAAAAACCCGAATTAGTGAGTCAGCCTCGCAGAAAAAAAATATCGACGGAAAAGTAAGAAGTCTCAAAATCATTTATTAATAAGTACTATGGAGTTTTGAGACTAATGCTCATATTCCTAGTTGTTATCTCGAATAATCCTTAACCTTGACCTCACGGACGAGTCGAAGTAACTAAGGATATCAAAACTCTATGAATTTCTAAATTCAAGGGATTTAGAGACTAACCCTACTTTACAGTGCACTTCAATCTACTATCGAGATAGGTAATATCGGTAAGAAAGTTGTATAAATAGTTAGGTAGTTATAGTGGGGAATGTATTACACCCATTTGTGGGTTGGATACCCGTTCCGTTTCAGTTCCCAGCCCTTTTCTTGGCGACTACAAATGTTTGGCAGAACTAATGACCTACGCAATGAAGATTCATAGTCCATACCGAGCTACGGCAGTAGGGTGAATTTATAGACACCACTATTGATGCTTACATAGCACACGCGAAGGCTATAATATATTATGTATATCGTATGGGAACATAAGACAACACCTGTAAACTTCCGACACCTATAAAAAAATTATTAGCATTTTTCTATACAAAATTCCGCCTGAACGAACATTCTAGTGCTGCTAGAATGCTTCGCTAGAATGCTAGAATTCGAGGGCTGGTATTTGGCCCAGCTAGCGCAGCGTATGTATCAGCCATATGGATTTTTCTAAAACTTGCTTATTGAATTAAAACATTATATTACGAGTAAACTACGTCTACGTATGCTAATCGGTTTTATAACATCTACAGAACACGAAAATAATTTACCTACTTACCTATTTGTAAAAATTACTACGCGGTAAGATAGCGTCTGGTTAGGTATCTAAACAACTTTAAAGTAGCAAGCGGCATTTAAGATTTAATTACATAAATAAAAGAAACAAGCTAGAGTATCCAATATAAATTTTTTGAAACTACTTAGTCATGTGAGATAATGTGCATATGCTCGAAAATAGCAATATCTGCAAGTGGATAAGTTAAGCGAGCCAGGATTCTTATTAACTTTCGTTTCCTGACTCTTATTTACGTTTCTTCTTTTCCAATAAACGTGTCAGAGAGTTCTATTTCTTGTACCTATAAGTGAAAGCTTTTTCATGTCGGATATAGTTTATTTCTGCCACACGTTGAATACTAGATCTCATGTTACCGAATTTGATATCCGGGTTAACAACACATCTAGACAAGTAGGTAGGTGACATCAAAAACATCTGAATTCTGCTTGGTAGATAAAAAATTACCTGAAAGGAAGATTGTATCATAGATAAATCCCGTGATCCGCGACCACGAGTATTATTCAAATAAAGAATTCCAGTAGATTTTCTATTGTTTCTGACTCCAATAAGAGAACAAGTGCTCCTTCGACGAGTAGAGTCAGTGACGCTTAATTAAAAATAATTACGCCAACACATCTTATTATTTCCATAAAGATCAAAGTATAATCACCGACTACCAACCCCAACAAAATTAATTACATTTTCAAAGAGTTATTTTTCCAACTCTATTATTATTTTCATGATATCTACCGAAGTCATGGTTCAAGTCTTCGGAACGGCTAGAATTTGATTTTATTTTCCAGGAAGGGTTCATAGAAAATTAGATTTATTTCGTGTGGTAACAGAAGAAACATGTTTGCTGACGGATTGTGTTTTCTATCAAGTTCGATGTTTTATTCTTTTTATTGTTCGTAGCAAAATACGGTCTAACTAAGTACATATCGTTGTTCCGTAACTAACTTCACCGTACCGTAAAACTTTCCAAATTCTGGTCATATTTCTACAGTTACTTTTTACTTAGGTAGGTATTATATTGGCACATCCAGTAAGTAGGTACCTATCAAAATTTGATTACTTTTTAGAATGTAATTAGCTCTATTACCGTGCTTTTACGCAGATTAGATACAGATTAGTTTTGATTTATGTTTATTTTATTAGAGCTTACCTGCTTTTCTGTTTATCATTTTTCTTAAAACTTTTAGCTTATTTTTTAATTTTAGGCGAAAAATAAATTATTATTTGAGTGTTTAATAATAATTTATTATTATATAGGTACGTTTGCTAGCTCAATTATAGTGTACCCAACCTACAATCAGAGCGTTTACTTACCAGATTTTATTCATGTTTTTAATTTCACCCAAACAAGGCATGACTGAGATTTTGATAAATACGATCCTTACCTTGAATGCATTCCTGAACTTATTGGACATGATGTTGTAGAGGAAGGGGTTGATGGCCGTAGACAAGAAATACAGGATCCCGGATATATACGTCAGCACGATGTATATCTGCATAGACAAAGTAGAGCCAGTTAGTTTTGCACAACTTATACCTAGGTACCGATCTACATAAAAGCTCATGCTCCTAGCCAAGTTGATACATTCTATAGCAATCACGTGCTCTATTTTCTAGTAGGTAGTTGTAGAAAATCATTGAGCTGACTTTTCGTGAAAGTGATATTACATATTGTGATATTATGCTGTACCTAGTCATAAAGAAATATTTTGAGGAAGTAAAATAAAACTACCCATATCCATAATATCCTGGATTAAATTTGTTTATCCTTAGTCAGTCTACGAGTACTGCGGACGCATTTCCCCAAACAAATATTTGCCGTCTCGGGTATGTAAAGTTAGTAACATATTGGTACGTCGGATGCAAGCCATAAATCAGCCGCTGTGGTCCAATGCACCGGCCAATTATTCTGATAAGCACAGTGCTATTGTTTTCATCGCTTCAGCGTGGAGCCGACAGTTGACCTACAGAATTAATCTTGCCACTTAGTTCAGATTACTAGCCGTGCTATCCAGTAGAGTAGCTTTATCACTCTGATCTTTTAAAAGCTTATATAATAGCCCTATTTGTCCTTTCAACTTCCTTCTTCAACTTAATTTGACTTAATCTTTAGGGTTTCCATCAACACTATATGGTCCTGATATAAGATATAGGTTTCTCGGACTAATTTGTACGTCCTTAGGTCTTGTGTGCCTAGGTGACAATATAAGTTTTTATTCCTGCTCGATTGTGTTCAGCCCTATACTACTTTGACGTTTTCTAATAAATCACTGTGTAACCCTATTCAATTAGATCAAAGTGTATATATGACAGGTATGTGCAATAGATAATGTCTTACCATATAATAAGTATCCGAGGGTTGTTCCATGCTGTTCCCGTAAATCGCCAGCAACCTCTGAACGTGGAAGGGCGCCCAGCAAATGAAGAAAGATAGCGCGACCGCAACTGCAGACAACATTGAGACCGTTGCTGAGTCACAGACAAAAGTGATATTTTTGATACGAATGTTGGGTTCTGGGCAGATTTATTGGTAATTTGGTATTAAAACGGATATAGGAAAAAAGTCTTGAAACTTAGAAAGTTAGACGAGCGTTAGGAAAGTAGAGTTTCATTCAATTTTAATTATGAACTTGAGGAGTGACCACCTGGCCTAGGATGCGCAAGCGAGATGTTTCTCATGTCGTTCTGTCAAAATGTAAGCATTTTGACAGAACGACATGACAAATATCTCGCGTGCGCATCCTAGGCCCGCACGAGGCTAAAGATACACATGAGTATATATCTGATTTACCACTACTCGAGCAAAACGTAATATTCGTAGAGGGCTGACGTTACATCACACCCAACTCAAATATAAACACCCAAAGTAGCAAAGTAGTTTATGTAAGTACGTTTACTTGTGTATTATCGTTTCAAATAATGATCGCGGATACTGCGTCAATATTTGTTTTCGTGCATTAGTATGAGTAGAGCTAGAGCTAACTAAATTGATTGACGCGCGCTGTCAAAACCCAATCCATGAGCTCACGGAATTATATTCACCGCATGAGCTCTACCCTTGGCTCTACCAACGATAGGGAAATACTTTCAGCCCAATAAATTAAACCACTTCTAAAAACATTTTGGTTCAATTTGACAGTAAGCAGTTACTTAGGTTACTCACCTAACATTCTGATGACTCTTCTCTGCGATGTTCCATTTCTGTACTGCATCGGTGCGCTCGTCCGTTCACTGTCCACAGACAGCTTCTTCACCGGATGCAGCACCCTCGAAGTACGCAGCTTCATCCCAATCAGGGCATAAAGAACTGTTATCAATGACATCGGCACCACAAAGAACACGAAACTGGATATGATAAACACTTGGTGCACTCCACGACCTTTCACTGTACATGCACTGATTGTCTGTCCGCTTTCCTCGTCGTACACTATACCGAACTGCATCGCCTGAGGCACAGCCGTACACAACGCACAAATCCATATCGCGATTATGAAACGTACAGCACGAGATAGCTTTGACATTGTGTGGGACATGAAGGGGCGGCATATGGCTATGTACCGTTCCACCGTGAACGCGGCTATCGTCAGCACCGTCGCATTAGCCGTCGTCTCTGATGCAAGCCCTATAATTATACAAAACGCCTCTCCCAGGGGATACGTATTCGGATTCCACAGGCGATATAGCTCCAGCGGCAGCCCACACATTAACAGTATCAAGTCCGATATCGCCAAGCTGAAGAGATAGAAGTTGGTTGCAGTGTGCATGGAGCGATTCCGCGATATCACGACACACGTGCTTACGTTGCCAAGTATTCCAGCAAAGAATATCGCCAGATATGTAAGCGACAGAGGTATGATTATCTGCAGAGTGTCAGGCTCGGTGAAGGCGCTGTCCGGAGTGGTTAAATTGGTCGAGTTTGAAACGAAGTATGCTACTTCGTCGTTGCTATCAATGATTGCTTGGTCTGGTAGTGCCATCGTGTCGCCTGTGGACAATAAAAAGGATTAAATAAAACTAATAAAATCAATTAGTTTTTATCGGATTCATTTATGTAACAGTTTCCCAACGGCAAGGTGGTTCTTTGTTATGAATTATAAATACCGGCTAACTGGTTTTGTTTATTCCGTCCCCATAACCTTCGTTTCTACAAATGATAACCAATTATGTGCATACCAAATTGTTATGTGAATGAATAATAATACACTATTAACTAGTGCCGATACCAAATTAGGCGCCTTTTTATGTAGTCCTTAGCTAATCAATAATAATCATAATAATAACTAATTAAACTCTACCAGAAATTATGGTCTAATTATTTGATTACGCAGACTGATATTAACCATTGGCATATCTGCATTATCCTAAGAATTTATAGAAGGGAGTCCAATAATCGCAACTCTACATTTTTTCCCAATTAAACTTTCTATCGGTTTACTTATCTAATACACTGTACGTATGTGTATCGTATTATTGCCATAGCATATCTACTTTCAACCCTTTAATTTAACAAATTAATAAATTGCCTTTTCATCATGCCAATTAGGTGTTGATTAATTGGCACCATGGAAAAGCAATTTATGATTGTATAATGAATGCTATCATATAAAATGTTTATCAAGCCAAATATACCGACACCTTCTTCAGTATAATTTAACTATCTAAGTAGGTGAATACGTCATTTCAGCAGCTAAATTTACAAAAGCCTGGCAGATGCGTCCTCGTTATGCTAGTGCGTCTGAATTTTTAATATAGCTTTTACAGTGTGTAATGTATCCTCTTATTTGAGTTAATAGACGTCACAGCTTAGTCGATAATAGCTCTCCCATCCGTACTGTGGCTCTTATGTTCAATTCCCACTGTGGACAAACATTTTTGTGTGGGAAACATGTTTGTTCTAAGTGCATCAGCAATCTAGTTCTCATGGTACAAGCTATGATTAGTTTAGGACACGTTGTGTAAAATATTGAAAGATATTACGTTTTTAAAAATTTTTTTTTTTTTTTGTTCGCTCCTCAGAGCAGGCACTAGTTTTAAAACCATACCGCCTAGTCTTACGTTGTTTTTTTTCCCATAGGTTTTTAAAAATAAGAAATATGTAAAAGCTCTATGGTCTATGGGCCTATAGTCGCTATAAATAAATAATGATAGCGTCCGTTTATTATGCGGGCGCGTGTTCTATTTGAAGTGACTAGAAAAAATATTTAATTATATTATGGGTGCGATGAAAACCTTAGATGAAAACAAAAACAAACAGATAGCTGAGTGAGACGTCTCTGAACGCATTTTATTTCTCATTTATTTATTTACCTATGAAAATATAACTTCTTCACATGACACATGACATGACAGTAAGGTGTCATTTTATGGAAAATATTACCACGTTCATGACGACCTCATTTCCATAATCAAGCTACACAATAATTAACGTCCTTTGATATGACATGAATACATGGTAATTAAATTATTTTGACTTGTCTGAATCAATTATTTTAGTAGGCACGAATCTAATACCTAATTAATCAATTATATGTGTAACATCTTTGTACAAAAGACATACCTACTCGTTACTACATGTCACAGTTTATGTACATAATTTCTGGCATAGGTTTATTAAACCAATATTCGTGGACATTTCACACAACGCCATTTATACATATAGTCCTAAACTAATCAAAGCGTTGTACTATGGGAACTAGATTGCTGATAAACTGCTTATATTCATTTTTTTGTAAATAGGTAAATACTTATAATACGCGTATATAGCAAATACTTACATAACACCCAGACATAGAACAATCATCTATGTTTGCTACACAAATGCTTGTTTACAGTGGGGTTTGAACCTACGCCCACGTCACGGAACACAGAGCTATACCTACTGACTGAGTTGTAATGTCTGTCAAAAATGAATAATTTACAAAAGTTCGTTCACTTTATTATAAAATGAATTAGGTAGGTATGTAAAGAATTTGGATGTAGCACGACTCGGTCTGATGGTTCTATTTACTGGAGACCGGATTAAAACCGGACCGGTATAAGGCCAAATTATATACCTACTTTATGATAATTATTACGTTTAAAATCTAAATAAACTAACTTTATTTTATGACTGTCTGGGACTGTCTCCATCAAATATATTCATCAGACGATATCTTGCATTTATCCTAACTTACACCTAATAAATATTATATAGATACTTAATTATATTGTACCTATCATTTTTCTATACAATTAATCTTACAAACCTTTTGCGGGTAATATCACGTGTCCTAAAAGATTCAGATCTTCAAAATCTATGATGATCAGACCACTGTTCTGTTAGGTAATCGTAACATAGGTATTCACTTACTACATAATTAAACATGGCTTAGATTTTCAACACAACAAATAATCTTGATAAAGTTATTGTAACTAATTTGATTAGGTTATTGTACGCTTCTTTCATCACAATCGTATAACCACAGAATATTACTCTATACCTAATATAATCAGGATCCCAATATTTATTGGTCTTACCCTGAAAATTCTGTCAAGGTTAAAAATATTATAGATCGAATACCATTCGTTGATGACTGTATCGAGATAAGAAAGCAAAATGCGCACATATTCGTATGCCAGATATGCGAGACGATAAACAGTCCATACCATGCACATGATTGGCGTGCTTGCAGCGTTTCGAATGGCTTGGGCTGTTTACGAATGACGTGTGATTATGGATTATGTAGTGAAGGGATCGTATGTGTTCAAGTGGGTACGTAAATAAATATCCAACAGTCATACATAATAATACAATATCAACGGCTTTACAAATGCATTGAGTACATTGACGCGTTCGCGTGCGGTAGCGAAACTGCAAAAACCGTTATTTGTTTTGTAAGTATAACAAAACAATATTAGGCTATAAATTCGGTATAGTTATAGCGAAATCTGTATAATATAGTTGCTAAAATTGTGTTTTGTTGAGATTGACAGAAACTAAAAAAAATTAAAACAAAAGATTTTAACTGAAAGCGAAGCGAAATGATAATGCGTCATTGCTAAGTTCTTTGGTCCACTGAACAAATAAATTAGTGGCACTACTATGGGCAATACGTATAGGTACCATTAGGTACATACTTACATAGAAAGAAACGCATAGGTAGGTACACACACAAACAATTCAATCATACCTACCACAGCTCCGTGGCTCAACAGTAGGAAGGGACAACCTCTGTAGAAACGTATTCAAATTAAATTAATAGCCCAGTGACTTATTATGAGTGACAGAAAATTAAAGTATATTTTTTACATCGCAGGTTTTTTATTGAAATGCGAGCAGAGTAGGTATTTAATAAATAAATAAATCAATTGAATTTTTATGAAATGTATATAATCAATAATCATAATCATTATATATACATATATAATAGACCTTTTCTTAATTAATTTTAATTGAAGATGATTTATACAGCGTCAGGAGGCAACCTATGTCTACGTTACAAACATGAATAAAGTGCATCTAGATAATTAATTTACTCAGTACTCACCTATTTATTTTGACAAAAAATATTAAGTTGGTCTAAAAGAGGCAGCAAAAATATAGCGACTTGTAAATAGAACAGATACAGTTTGCATACAACATTGACTCTAGGTTTCTTTTAATAAAAATATATACAATTTTTTTTTCTAGATCGTGAGCACGCTGCCTTTCTCTACTCAACGGACCTTACGCACGTGCTTGATTGATACTAGTCACCCACCCAATGCATCTGCAAGCAGGTGCTGTCTATGGTACACCTCGTTTGATTGATGTAGAGTAGACTTTTAAACTTTGGTATTTATATTTGGAATTCGTAATTTAAAAGTAGCTATTATTAAAAAGACGTTAAGGTTATCAATGTCTTTGTAAAGCGCATTTTAAATGACTCTGTAGGTATGTATAATGCTCTTAACCAATAAACTAGGTTCTTCTAGTAAGGACTCCCAGACTGCAACTCTACTGCGTACGTAATACGTATGTATACTTGGGAGAAAGTACTGTTATTATGCAAATCATAATAGAACCTCTTTCTAGTCTAGAAAACGTTTTTGCATTCTTGCACAAAACATTCTTGGAAAGCTGCACCTGTCATACAATTATCTCTTGACGCCATGCGCTACTGGAAAATACTGATGTTTAGCTTAGAATGTGTTTCTCTCTCAAAGTTACTTGAGTTTATAGAAGGTCTGTTCTTTGACTCTACCTTAGATAAGAAATATTGAAGCTAAGAAATATAGAATACTTCGCATACCTACCTTACCTAAACAGCCTTTGTCGTTCCGTAGAGTCAACATCAGAAGTAGATCACTTTTTTAAAATTTCAAAATTGTTTACTATGCTAATGAAGTACATTTTTTTATCTATTAATACTCTTAGGTTTTTAAAGGAAATGGAAAGTTCCTAGACTGCAGTCATAATATATTTTTGAGGTTTCGTCATAATTTTTTGCTAAAGTAATGATGTTGACGGTACCTACTTTATTTCATGTAAAACGGCTCAGTTAGTAATGAGTATTTTGTAAATATTGTGAATGTAATAGACTATTTGGTAGTTAGCAATAATATTTTATTGAGGTTTATTGCGACAGCAAAAAATTTTTTTTCCACGAATGTCGTCCACAAACATCACATTTGGCACGAGCCCGCAATTTTAAGTACATAGTTTAAATTTTTTGTGACGTGATTTTTTTTTTCAACATTAATTTTTAATTTGGCAAGAAGGTTGGTAGTCTGTACGAATTTCTAAAGCCTTCTGGCAGTTTAAACTGCAAACCACTCTCGCCTGGGCTTAGAACTTTTTTCACATAAGAAGACTAGTTTCACTTTACTGCTCGCCAACGTCCGTAAATATCAAAATTATTTTTAATGTGCGATCCAAAATCTTTCGGAAATGTTCGTTTACACCCGGTATATCCCCTTGGAATAGAGACGGGTTAGTAGTAATAACATTGCTTCGTAGTTGGACCTTTATTAAATCTAATTGATGTCAACCTTAGATCTCAGAAAATCGAATTATTAGACCATTTGAAACTGCCTATTGACTTCCCATCCCAGTTCGACTATTCGATTTCAATTTCATAGCAAATCAATTTGCAACTTTGAAGCCCCGAATTTGTACAGAGGGCCGGTGAGCTGGACAGCGAAGACACGAGTTAATTCCACAGAAGAATAAAAGAGACTTATTTTTCTGTTGTAGTTTGTTCTACGAATTTGTTTTTTTTCGTTTGACACCAAAAAATGTGTTTTTTTTCTGCACGTGCTCTTAGTTGACCATATTTTGAGGACGTTTGACGTTTTCTATTTTCAGTGTCTCTAGAATACCAATTTGGCACATTTAGAGGAATTTTTTACGTTAGAAACGTTAGCTGCTGAGCTCCGAAGTTTCTCAACCGAATATACGTGTACCCTAATTCCTGCCACAAACGCATGGCCACATACGAATGTACAATTTCGTATTTCGCTCTGCTGCTGAAATTTCATGGAAACTAGTCTACCAGTATATCTACCTACATGCCTAATAACCCCTAAGTAGGTATACTCTAGGTAAAAACTGTTTCGATATTTTCTTTCTGAAAAACTACTGAGCTGCAGATTATTGGTAACAACAGTAGAAAACTGAGCATTTTCTTACCTCCATCTATATTAAATACCGTGGAAACTATCAATTTGCCTTCAATTTAAATCTGACGTTTGAAGTTCCCTCTGACTACGCCCGATACCCCCTTAGAGAGAGGGATGTTTACATTATGGATTATATTGAGCCAATTCCCCTTTTCTTAGAAACTCTTACTTAAGTTTCGTCACTTCAAGGAAATTACCTTTCCCAAGTTGAGTAATGACGTTAAACGTAAGCCCAACAATAATAATTCTCTAGAGCATCAAGTAATCCGGAGGTATAAGCCGTTTAGTTGCGGTAACCCTGCCTTTTATGTAAAACAAGTTAGATAACCCTAACTTGCAATAACTTAATGCCGTCTTACCGAGGTGGTTACCTCTTAGTTATACCTGTCATAAGGAGCTTTGGACGAAACAACCTTTGAACCATGACTCACAAACTTAAATATAATTTCTAAACAGCTCCTCTTTTCTGTACAATCTTAGGAAAATATTGTTTTTTATAATTAAATATCTAGTATTAAAATAAATAAATGTCATTATAACTAAAATCATTCATAACATTTGGGCAAAACTAGCCGAACGAGGGTAACTGTATGCTCCTAAACTCCCAAAACAAAGTCGGAAGGATACAAAATGCCATTTAGCAAGTAGACGGTGAATATAACTAAAAAGGACCTTGGACCTTGTCACCGCATTGCAATATCCGTTTTAACCAAAAAGATCCGCTGAAAGTCGGCGCCTCCGGTGAATTTATAAATTTCCACATTTTCAGGATCGAGGCCGGTAGCTTAAATTAAATTGAGAAAGTTTATTTGAGATGCCTATGCAAAAGTGGGGCACTACAATTTATTCTAAGGCTAAGAATTATCTTCAGCTTTTTTTACCGAAGCGTTTGTTTACCGAGACCGATAATGGTCGAGCGAAGTCATCTATTAAACGCTCGTATTTTTCGTAAAGCGTTTGTTTCCAAACTGAACCGCTATTTTTTTTTTCGAGCGACTAGATTGTCGGTATGGTGTTGTTGAAAACGCTCTATGATCGTGTGCCCATAGGCCTTGAGCAAGGTCTTTGTTTGCAGACTTTCAGTTTTGATCAGCTCATGTTTCTACTATTCAGAATCATGCATTTTGCGATTTGGTTTCGTGATGTTTTTCGAGTCAATAAAGAAGATGTAAAGGATGTGTCGATAAATAAGTTATTTCGATGATCACATACAAGCACTTCTAAGCAATTTGAATTTAAAGTCCAGTTCAAAGGATAAGTATTTAGATGTAAAGGCTAAGTATTTAGATTTAAAGGATAAGTATTTACCTATACTATAGGTAAAATTGTAGTCAGAATCTATTGAACAAGCGTTTTGAAGAGTATTCATATTAAATTTCGGTTTACTTAGTCAGTTGTTTTAGTAAAGATCGAAAGTGAAAATAAGTACCTAGAAATGTTATTTTACTACCTTCACAATTAAATTTCAATTGCTAGTTTGTTGTTAGGTCTTTGTAATGAAATTGAAGACTAATATACAGTACCTAGGTATTTAGACAATACTTTTTACAAAATACACATGAAACAGTTGAGCTATATGCAAACCGTTGCAAACGATTACCAGATAGCTCAGCTGAATACCTTTTACTACTCATTATTTCAAATAACTACAAGAAAACTATGAGTTGTAAGTAATTCTTTTTTTAGATTTCTTGACAGCAGAAACCAGCACCATTAATAGTAGTAAGTACCTCTTGAAAGCGAAAACAATGCACTCATTTATGTAAGAACAGAATAAGGAAAACATTCAACGGGGATTATAGGCACTCGGTTTTAAAATGATTGGCTCATAAAAAGGCTATAAAACAGGAGGAATGAATCAAGCTCCATCAACTACTAAGTGTGTAGGTATACCTACTTCTAGAACATTTAGTAAATTGGCGTTGAAATTCTTTAATCACTAATACATTCCATTCTCCCTTCCGATGGTTACAAATAAAAATTGTAACTCGCTTGTACTAGGACTTCGCTGGTGCTTTGCGCTCTCAAGTGGAAAATTAAGCCTTCTCATTTTCCACAGCATTTCTTTTTACATTATAAAAATGTGGCTAAAATGACGGTCAGCTCAGCCCATGTGCCTTATATAGCTATAGGTATATAAACATATCCTACCTTCTCTATTTTGCACCATCCATAGTAAAAACGTATATATAATGTTTATCAGTAATTAAGTGTCTGCAAATCGGTCCAAAACTGAAGCGTTAGGACATTGTGATTACTCTATCAAATTCGGACACGCAGTTAGATAAATCTCGGATATCAGACAATTTAAATTTTATGGCGACAACTTGGAAGGGCATTGGGTTTCTTGAAGAAGCTAGAATGAGATTGCGTTATGTTGATATTTTGATACTTTAAAAAAAAATTACTTAACTCTTCGGACTGTGAGAGTGTAAATCCATTTTTTTGAGACGAATATAAACTAGACACGTAGATAAGACACAGTAGGACCAGTGGTAGGTACAGCAGGAACATAAGTATTACAAAACTGCTCTACATTCATTCGGCTCTTCTCAGAGTTACAAAAAGTAATGCAATCTTTCTCAAGGTTCAAGGAAGAAGGATCGACGGAACAATCTCGGATCCTATCTCTTGTCACGATCAGCGTTGGAAAAATCGCCACCGCCGCGGCTGTAGCAATTTGAGGCTTATTGTCTTACTTTAAAAGACTTTCATGTTATGGCCAATTGCCTATAGTACTAAATTTCATTTTAAAATTCGGGTTTCAACGTTGAATACAATTTGGAGTCTGTTTTCTTTATCGCCTTAAGTGAAATATTTGGTTAGCGGCATTTTTTATTTTCGTTGTAGGAAAATTATCATGATTGTTGAGAATTAGTTTATCTGCTACAGTCAAATTCATGTAAAGTTCTGAAAAATGATAAACTTTGGTCGCTGACTATTCCTTGTATCGTTTCTTTTAGGCCATCGTATTATATTTAGAACGAGAAAAGATCAAGAAAACCTATTGAAACTTTTCAGGCAAATGCACTGAGCTGCAGAAAGTTTTATCACTAACCCTGCATTTAAACTTCCAGTCAAAGCGACTAGAGAACCTGCTGGCTTATTTAAGAAACGCTGGTTCATAAGGTAAACGTGTCAAAACATTCTAAAGGGTATCTTAAATTAAAAGTCTTTCAACCAATCAACTTTTTTTACCCGCCGTAATTTTTGGTCCCACGTCCAAGAAAGTATAACCAAACAGCAATAATCATTTTGAGTAAAAAAAAAAACGTAAAAGAACCTAACTCGGTTAAACATTTCCTGTTGTTTACTTAAATAAAGTTATGGTGTAGGTAACCAAAGACTGTTAAAATAAACCGTAGACTGTTGCTTTCCGTTACAGGAAGCGGTTAGGTTCCCTTTTTCATAATAGTAATTAAAAGTTCAAAAGCTAAAGGGCTCTCATATTTCTGGTTTATCTACCTAGATAACGTGAAAGCGAAGTTTTTTAATTGCTCAAAAGATTTTCAATTTTGCTGAAGACGCAGTTTGAAAACTAGTATCTGCATGTGTTGATTCAGCTGCTTCTTCAGAGCCTAGTTTTAAAAAGCGATTGTTTCTGTAAAAGTTTGAGCTGGTTAACTGAGATTTACATTTAGACCTACCTATCTTTTCAGAAATATAAACAAATCTTAGGACCCTTATAAACCCTAGATAAAAAGGATGAGAGTTTACATATTTGAAAATCTCGCGGAAAGACTAGAGCTGAAAATAAAACTGGTGCTGATACTCGTAGCTGACCTACTGATTACGTTCATGACCAGTGCTATAACTAATTGATGTATACCATCAAAATCTCATCTCATCGAAACCGCCGCTATCGCTGGTCGCTGTCGCGCGCGTTGTTCGTGTCTTGCGATACGTAATACTCCGGGCCTGTCAATAATCGTTTGTCATGTAGAGTTACGAGAAATTGCATTGTGTTTACCGCCGCGCCGTAACATGGTTGGTACACGTGCCTACAATTTATTAACTTGGTTTCACAGTTCACAGTTTCACACCCTCCAAGTACAAAGACTAATAACTTACAAACCGGATCAAATAATAGATAATTTACATAAGTACTAACAGCAACTAATTTAAAATCTTGCCGATATGAAATGCTCGAGTGACGCCTTTTTTATGCAAAAAAGTAAGAAGGTATACCTATCTATGTAAGTAGTAGGTATAATGTTGATATGGGTTATGTCGAAACGGTAAAAAGAGAGTTATGTATCTAGAGAGTTAAGTGAAAACACGAATTTACGTAAACAGAAACATTGGAACATTTTACGTAACGGAACTCTACATTTCTTTCAGGACAATGTAAGTAGCTAAGTAGGTACGTATTCTGTGTTACAGTTCATATACTATAAGTACCTACACATGATAGTAGTTCCCTATTATAATAGTTTAAAAAACCCGACTTTTCTCAAATGATGAATGTTGACATCAATAACTATGAAATACCAAGAGTAGATTTAGTAGTAAGCTATATGAATAGGTACCCGGCTATTCATGGCTGGCTACTAAATCTACGCTGACAATCGCTGACACGTACTTACTACGTATGTAGACGTAGGTACCTACCTACACCTACATCAAAAACTACATTACACACTGATTTTCATTTAAAAAAAAACATTACATTACATTTACATTTTTTAGCGTCCTCATTGGACTTGCTCTGTGAGGTAATGCATTGTTATAGGCAGAAGTTACTACTTAACATCAGGTGAGCTATCAGCTTTTTCCATTACTTTTATAATAAAAAAAAACAATGTATCACTAGGTACCTAAGCCAACAAAATAATTATGTGGCTAGGTTTATAAATCAAATCGAACATTAAAAATAATCAATCTACATTATCACATCGTAACAATAAAATAAATTGCTCAAGGGACACAATTGCCCGCATGAAAATAACTCGTATGGTTTTATTTTATTTATTTGGAACCAACTATAATTGGCTTTATTTATATACTTACCTACTTATTATGTAATTTTTACTAAAACGTTATTTAGGTATATAGTATTGATTTAGTCAAATTTTTTTGTGATTATTCCCGATAAATATTGAAATATATTTCAACATTATGTCGAAGTGGAACCGTGACAGTTTCAAAAATTATTACCAAAGTATCAATTATTTTACTTATTTGTCTGACGTGTTTCATTCGACACAGTAATTCGTTGATCGATGTGAAGAGCTTCAATCATTTTTAATCAAATATTCATTAGTGTAAGAGCAGCTATTCATTGACAGATAAAGGACCTCTGTTGTTATGCGTCCATAGCTACGGTACTAGTTTATTATATGATCTGTGGCTATGGTAACCGATTATCATTAAATTTCAATTTATTCAGATAAAAAATAAAATATCATAACAGAACCTTTTTCATGGCGTTATTCTACTTAACATTAATTGTATAAAAAAAAGATTGGCACGCTCTCAGTGGAGAGCACGTCCACTGAGGGCGTGCCCTGTGTGTGATGCATTGCACTGAGTCCATCGTTCTGAGAAAGAGCTCTGCTAGTACAGATATTTACTTTTAGGGCCGTATCGCTAGGTAATTGTATATCCTATAATTAATCTGTCTTTCACGAAAAGAGATAGTCATCTAGTTAGACAGTAGAATAGCGTAGGTGCTAAAGTAATTAGTGTTGAAAGTGGAATTCCCCGGCTATTGTACGTTTTTTATTTATTGACTGGATGGTCAACTATGGAATAAGGTTGTGACTTAACACAATGGTTAAATATGTCACGGTATTAGTCGGTACAATAAATACCTAGCTAATGGGTCATAACTTAAGGTTTAATGGTTAGGCTGCTTTTCCACCAAAGATGTGATACGTTGCTTAGCTACGAAACATGTGACCGTTTCCTCTACAGCTAAGCAAAACGGGTCAGAATGGAGCTGTGGAGCTGCGGGGAGCTAATCTATGAAAACAAATGATCCGTATTGGTGAATATCGAACACATTCTTAGTAACATAGCTCAGCTTAGCACTGGTGGAAAAGGATCCCGCTGCGGCTGCGACGAACTATGAATAGTAAAATTTAACACGTCAAAAGGTGAGACTGATGTCCGTGTGATCTTTCATCCTTCGATGTAATCATCCCTTGTAGAACCTACTGTCATACTTATTTATTTTACAAAATTGTTTATCTTTTACATAAAAAATGGCTTCTATTCAATTGATTAATTCAGATATAATTGATTACTTGATATATTAATTTAACTAGGACGCTGACTGTTTTTCGTGAACAAATAATTTTTTTTTACAGTATTTTCTCGACATTTCCAATGACTACTGGTGGTAGCCACTGCGGTAGTACACTAGGTATTACTTTATAAATTAAAAATGACTATGTAGGTATAAGTACCTAGTTTATTTCTGTTTTGCTATAGGTAATTTTATCTGTGTGAATTTAGCATAGAAACGGATTAAATGAAATGATTCGGTTAGTATAAATAGTGTTTAGTAGGTTGTGTAGGCATTAAGATTCCAATGTGTTTTAATTAACCTCCGTAAGCACTCAAAATATTTTATAGTGGAGCCATAATAACGTACCTACACTATCACCTACACAGTTTATTGTAACTATAATAACCAGAGCAGTTCAATTTTATTATTATGTACCTATCTACCTAATACACTTTATTATTTGTTTAGGTGGTCATACAAAATTATCTATAAACGAAAGCACGTACTTTCAGAGTATGTCCAAGAAACGTTCCACAAGTTGTCCCAGCTGTCATACGCAGTCATCACTTGAGTTGCACTTTAATCCATCACTTTCGATTCTTGCGAGCACTTTTGTTTGCACTTGTACAAGTTCGACGAGAAAACGTGCGAAGTGGAGGAACGCGAAAAACCGCGCGTGTTGCGACGACGACGGGTTGGGCGCGCGGCTCGTTCGCAACTGAAACTTCTCATCTAGCTTTGCTCTGCTCTGCCAGTGCCAGGCAGCAACCCTAGGTAGCATCACACCGCTGTTACAAATAGTGTGACCAACAACAGCCGTCAAGCAGTGATGCTCGTGTTGCTAAACAGTGTGATGCCTCACCCGGACGTCCTCAGTGGACGTCCCTGCACTTTTATAGGCAGAAGCTACTGCGTACCATCAAGTGGACGATGGTCTGCTGGTTCCATCACTTATGCTCACAAAAAAATAACATCTAATTACTAAGTTAGATTTTAAGTTAAATTTAGATTTTTTACAGAAAATACTAAAACTTTTTACTTGTTTTTGACAAACGAGTGAAATAAATTGCTAAGATCACAGCGATTTTGTCGAAATAAGGAGGCAATAAAGATTTTATAAAGATCCGCAGAAGTGCGTGTGCAGATCGATAACCAGTAAAATTACCGTTACGTAAGTATACTTACCTATTTGGGTTTTACGGTTTATAACGTATACTCGTAAGCTATGGGCTTTCGCAGCGAGATTCTCAATAACTATACGACATACGTATTACTTGAGCAAGGACTCAAAAGAGCTACAACTATCGTAATAGTAAATAAATAAAAAATGGTTGCAATTTAGAGCACAGTTACGTTTTGCCAGAAAGGTTAAATAAATAAATACGATAAACTAACTGGCTACGGCCAACCACTCTACCCAGTGCTTTCAATAAAGTCTGCCGTAGCTACGTAGCCGGGTAGCTTATAGTAGCTGCTTCTACGGTGCTACGTTGCTACGTATTAGTATGGTATTATATAATGTGCTACGGTGGTATACCCGGCAACGCACGTCCACCGTAGCTGCGTAGCTTGTTGTAACCACTTTTATACGTTGCAACGATAAGTTATCCGGCTACGCACTACGCAGTGGTTTCCTATAATCAAGTGCAATGCCGGCAAGCGAAGCCGCGTAGCTGGGTAACTTGTGCTAGCTACTTGTACGTTGTTACGGTAAACACTAGATACGCGGTGTTTACACAACGCAACATAACGTTGCTAACTTGAGCTACAAGCGCCTAACTACCTTTGGGTGGTGAGGCATACGCTGAGTCGAAACCCTTTTGCTGCTGTAGCACACAAACACTTGCCAGCTTACCTAGTTAAAGAAAAATGAGATGAGTGGATTGAGTATATTATACTCAATCCACTCATCTCATTTTTCTTTCTCTCTAATTTTTGTTTCTTTGTAGTGTTGTTAGTCTAGTTCTGTAGGTGTATTTTGTGTGTTACTTTTTAAGCAAATAAATGCTGTCTACGTCTATGTCTACAAAGTATTTAGTAGTTAGTAAAGAAAAAGTCAAAGTATTTATTCACAATTATTTTATGCCTAAGGTATCTTCAAAGCTTTTTGAGGGACCATGCTAAGGAATGTCTACTGTGGCGTAAGACGTTTGAATTTCTTTATTCCAACATCTTACGAGTCAAACGTACCTAAGTTATACCACTTGTAATATAAGTAGGAGGCCAAGCCTGAATTCGATATTTGTAAGCGACGTAAATAATGGTTGGTATTATTTACTGCCTACATTTTGGTAGCCGAAATTGCGGCTCAGTTTTTGCAAGAAAGGCCAAGCTGAGTAGGTTTTATTGAATTAATGTTATTATGACTACACCTATCTAACGCGTCGAAACATTATTGCTTAGTAAATATTTATCGTTATGTGTATAACGTACCTAGTTTTAATGACGGCACCTTTACTACCTACTTCGTGCCTATTTCATATGGTCACAAAACTCATGAAGTCCCACATGTTTGGTACCTTAATTATTCTAAGTTTGGTACAATAAGAGGTTTTGCATGATATGAGTTGAAAAAATCGCACTATTTTTTTTACCTAAAAGCAGGGGAGACCTACCTAGATAGGTAGTTAGTTTTGGTTTATGCTTTAGTAGGTATTCGTAGAGTGTACGTAGACGATTGTAGATGTTTGTTGTAAAACTATGGAATATCATGGACAAAGTAATGATTCAATAGTGACGTAATTTGGTCACTGTCATTAGTTAGTATTCTAGATGAATGTGTAGAATTTTAGAAAAACCGCTATATATGCTACGCCGTAGCATGCTACATGCTACGACGTAGCTGGAGCAATTTTCAGAAAGTTTAGTACTTACATACATAGGGTAGATACTACCTAGGTACCTACATAATTTAAATATTCATGAAATAGTTTTCACGAAAAAAGTAGTTACCATGATTTGTGAGTAGGTACAAGCACAGAATATAAGTGCTTATACATATATTGTTTAGGTTCCTAACCAACTTAGATTAATAACACTCCTAACCAATATAACCATGATACAATTGTTTAATATTGCGGTCATACTACCTACATACTGAATAAATAATTGAACGAAAAGTCGTTCGTAGCATCAAAGCGTAATACAACCTGAAGCATACATCGAACACCATGATACGATATTAGACTCCACAATAGGTACCTACCTACTTACCATGTACCAGCACATTATATAAGTAGTACCAGTACCTACCTACCTAGTCTACATACATATGTAGGTACATAGCCACACTCTGTGTGTTAGGTACCTAGGTACTATGGTTCTTATCGTTCTCTAATAATTCAAAATTCATGGCAGGAAATTCATAAACCCATGCAATAAACCATTTATGAAGAGTTCCGTTTCGGTCCGTGTCCTTGACACGCCTCACCAATATTTCTATCACCGTCTGGATTATGGGATCTTATACCTACTCAGATTAAACTCAAAATTAGGCCGGAAAATGTAAAAAAAAATGCAAACTAAAGTGACTGACTTCTTCATATTATGGTGGAGACCACTGAGACGGATATTACACTTACTTGGCAGTACAGAACCAGGTACAGTCAGTCTCATTTCACATTTTGTCGCTAGATCTAAAATCGAAAGGGCCAATAATTATTTTGTTGTTAATCATGGTTGGGTTGGAGAAAGTACACACTAGGCCAAAAACCAGGCATACGTACCTACAAAGAATATGTAATACGTAGTTCCTACGTAAGAAGAAGCGGGACTCCCATTCTACCAAAATTACACACTGAAAATCTCGTTTTGTATGAAACGTGATTCAAATTTTGACCCCCGTTTCATACATTGTTGCACGAGTCTACTTCGAGAGTTTCGCCAGTCTGGTACTCGTGAGAGTCCTATCTAACCTATCCTTATCCTTAATTACCTACTATTAGTATCCTTCATCCTTCCACCAGTGCACATGCAATTTTTTTTATAACCTCATGTAATAAAGGAAGAAGGCAATCTTCTTCTTCTCTTCAGTAATGGCCTGTGTCCGTCATTTCGACAGACAATTTTGCCAATGTCAAGTGTTAAAATTGTAATAAATAAGTCAAGTCAAGTCATTCGTCAAGTCGGCTGTCGTTTGTTTTGAAAAGAAAATGGTGGATTTTCTCTTCAAAACCTAACACGAATTTTCACATTCAGAAAAACCACTTTACACACATTTATTCCAATGGCTCACACTTTATGTTACGACCTAAGTATTATTGGTTAAAATTCCACCAAAATTAAATAACAATACTCACAATAACACAAGAAAAACTATTAAAATAAAAGTGCTATGTGTCGTTTCAAAAAATGTCAAAACTCGTGTCCCGAAGAAGGCAATCGCTGTAGTCGGGTGCACAACTTACTTACTATCAATAATGTCAGTGTCAATTCTGATTGTAGACGTGGAGAGATTTTTTGTCTGTGTGACTCACAGTGCGTTGCGTTGTGTTGTGTGAAGTGAAGTGTCCGTCTTTCTGTCATTCTTTTTTTTGCCACTTCAACAAAGTGATCACCTGTTTTGTGTCATATAAAGAAATCATCAATTCTCAAGATTTCCTGTTGCCAATCACCGAAAACAGGGTTTCGTGTTGGCAGTTACCGTCTCTCACTTGCTCTTCACAAGGACCTTTACCAGCAGGCTATAGGATACTCACACAATCCTGATTAGAATGCAATGCTACCTCGAAGGCGGAACATCGGTCTATCAGAAAAAGGTCCTGCTGAAAACGAGTTAGATTCATACAGCAAATTGGACAAAAAAGGAAATTCCCACAGTTCTAAGCCATACAATACCGCTCCGAGTGTTGGAAGTACTAACACAGTTGCTAGCTTTGCAGAAGATATAGTGTTTGATATTCTTGAAGAGTTTATATTCGAACCAGTGATGGCAGCAAGAGATAGAACCAATGAGTTCATTTCAACCGTACGTGGTCTCCAAGATAGGATTATGGCGAGGCCGGCAGTACGAGACAAGCGCAAAGCTGCAGTACTGGAAACTTACTCTCAGTTTATGAGTATGGCCAAAGTTATAAGTAAAAACATAACAAGCACCTATGCTAAATTAGAAAAACTAGCTTTGTGTAAGTACGAATTTCACTTCTAGATACTTAATCAATTCAAAACAACATTACCTACCTAGCTCAATCCAAAATATTTGTTACAGTGGCCAAAAAGAAATCATTATTTGATGATAGACCAACAGAAATACAAGAGCTCACATACATCATAAAGGGAGATCTTAATTCATTGAATCAGCAGATTGGCAGACTGGGTGAAATGCCCAAAGGGCGTCGGAGTATGCACAGTCACTCATCCAGTGTGGTGTTGGCTTTACAGTCAAGGCTAGCTTCCATGAGCAATCAATTCAAACAGGTCAGTTTGTACCCTACAGACTTTTTTCATTCATACCTGTCTTAGGTAAAAATTTATTAAAATGTGTTTAAATTCGGACCACCCATACACCTTTTTTTTATATTTTGAACTTTGACTTACAGGTGCTAGAAGTAAGATCAGAAAACTTGAAGTTGCAAAACAACAGGCGTGAACAGTTCTCCAGAGTCACACCAGTGGTCAAGGAAGTGCCGTCACTCCTGCAGCAAGAAGAAGTGAGCATTGATTTTGGAGAGAGCTCTATGATGCAAACACAACAGTTGGCTCTGAGAGATGACACTGATTCATACGTCCAACAACGTGCTGAGACAATGCATAACATTGAAAGCACTATAGTGGAACTAGGAGGGATATTCCAGCAATTGGCTCACATGGTGAAGGAACAAGATGAAGCTATCGGGAGAATTGATGCCAACATACAAGACGCTGAGATGAATGTGGAAGCGGGCCATCGAGAAATATTGAAATATTTCCAACATATTACAGGCAACAGAGCTCTAATGTTTAAAATCTTTGGAGTTCTTATATTTTTCTTCATATTCTTTGTTGTAGTTATGGCATGATTTATATGTATTATTATAAGATAAATTATCTATGGAGTATAATCATTAAAATGGTCATCTATTGTATTAAAGTAATTACAACAATTTCATAGCCTATCTACTTCCAAATAAAATAATTTTAGTGCAGAGGTACTAACATATTTAGTACCTAGTGAACCTACTTATACAAGTACTTCACACCCAGAACCTGTAGTGACTCAGCTAGGAGCCTTATTCAATAAAACAACAATAATTTTACACTTAAATGCAAACATTTATGAAAAATTACATAAAAATATGTGATGGTAGGATTACTTCCTAATTGTATTTTTATTTACATTATTTTAGATTCCATATTTTTTACCATGGTTAGCAATTACAGATCATAATTATCTAGAATAGTTTCAAATATTTAATTATTTAGCTAGTCAGTATCATACAAACATTAAAATATAACTTATTTATTAAAAATACACTCAGTTATAGCTATGATTTTAGGATAATAAATTCTATGAAATCCGTACATAGAATCTACATGCTATAAAAACTATTAGCTGTTACATTTTCCTAACTCTTTTATCTTTTGTGATTAGAACAAAATAACTGCCTTACCTACTAATATGTTTTTCTGGTGAGTAGGTACCATGTTTCAATAATGACTGGTTTATTTTGTTATCTATGATGTGATGTAACATAGGCATGTTGGTTAGCTTATCAAGTTACAAGCTTTATTTTTAGTTCTGTTACGAAGATTAGTGCAGGACTGGAAAGGGTGGGGTGACCACAAGAAGGCCTATACACAACAGTGAGCAAAATAGGCAAATTAGATAGAAAGCTTGGCACTATATCCAGCAACATGCCACAATATAAAAACAATGTATCTTAGCTTTGAGAATGCTTTACAAAACTACAGCATAAATGGATTTCGTTCAGACTAGTACTACAACTAAGTCTACATTTTCTGTAAATTCAAACACCATTCTAGTTCCTAATCCATGGTAACGAAATCAACAATCTACAAGAATTCATCACACCAATCTTTAAGGCACTGGTAGCAGTCACCAGATTGTTTGGCATTGGCGCTGCATGTGTCTTTCATCCATTCTTGAAATAGGGTCTGGTTTTTTTTCAATACAAGATATTGACCCAGCACAACATAAGCCTGTAACAAACAGTGAGAACATAATTATTATAATGAGGTATTTTACATTTAATTAACATCATTCTTTAGTAATTTTTGAGAGCCTGACTGACACTGGATTGAATACCTACCTAACAGGTATTTTAGTATATTATTGTTTCTTTGCTGCATGCAGGCGCTGTTCCAATCCAAAATATTTACTGATTGAGGTTGCTTTTACGGTGGGCTTTGGTTTCATTTTGAAGAACAAAATACTATGCTTAGTATATGAGCGTGAGTCATCCTCGCTGTTTATCATAGATCCAATAACATGTATTGGCATCCCGCAACAGCCAAACTAGATAAGTGTAAACTAACCTTGTCGAATCCCTTCTCGTCAAGTCTCTTTCCAAGTACCTCTCCAACTCCTGCTAGATCAGTAACAGGCTTCTCACCCATAGGTTCGGCCACAAAGTTTCTGTGTTTTTGTGATGTGCTCGACATTGTGACTCAAAATTTACCTACTTTTTCGGTAGCCGAAAGTGAAAACACTAAACTCTCGCTCTCGGGGTGAAATCAAACAAAACGGAAACAAATAGGGATGGGTAAAAAATATCGATATATCAAAATATCGATATTTTTTCAGAAAAATATCGATACTAATCAGCGATATTTTTTCCCGCGATATATCAATTTTCGATATTTATTTTCAGATATCAAAATCAATATATTTTTAAAGCTCTGCTGTCTGCTCATGCGTCACATCATGATTTTGACCAATCCGATTTCTTAAATTTAGAAAATATGCAGTAGGCTGTATGGGTTTAGATTATTTGCTTCAAACACAAACAAAAATTACTCTCTATGACTTGCTTGTCTATGACAATGACATTGCTTGTTGGTTTGGTTGGTATCACTGCACTGGACTTTGCTTTAAAATTTCGATAATTTAGGTAATTTTTATAAATAATTGCAAATTGGGCAAAAAATATCGATATATCGAAATATCGATATTTCTTGGGTGATATATTATATCGATATATTTGAAAAATATCGATATTTTTTTTCCATTTGCCCATCCCTAGAAACAAATTGGCCAACCTTATTCCTACATACAACATGGCGGACGTTACGTAAATAATGAAGCGAGCGTGGCTTCGCAAGCTTTTTGCTTTTTCTTCCGCAAACGTGCAAGGAGATCCAGAGGGAAGACAGATAGCATTCCAAGAATGCTCAGATAAAAAATGTAACGTTATAGGCACATATCGTATATAAAAACATTATATTAATCAAAGTTAAAAACGCATTTATTACTAGAAATCATCAGAACATGATTAAATGTCGATTATGTTGTTGAATTTTTCTAAACCAACCTAGTTTGACAGCACTATAGTTATTTGTTATACAAGAGTGCAAAGTTGCTTTTTAACCGAGTGTTCAATTTTGATGACCGAGCAATCGAAGGATTCTAAAATTGAATCACGAGCGCAGCGAGTGATTCAAAATTAGAATCCTGAGTGTTAGCGAGGGAATCAAAAGAGCACGAGGTGAAAAATCTTTGCACTCGAGTGCAACACGTAACTTTTCATTCCACCTCAGCGAGGAAATGACTAAATGCAAAAAAAGCAAATTGAAAAAAGAACACCAAGAAGGTTCCGAGTCTGAGTTTTTAACAAATTAAAAAAAAGTTGTATGATATATTCGGCACCATAGAGGTAGCTGTAAATAGGTTTAATGTTTTTTTTAATTCACAAACTTAGTGCACACGATGTTCTAAATTCAATTTACTTTTATCCTCTAGAGAATAAAAACGGCTTTTCCACTCAGATATTGAAGATAAAAAATACTCTTTCCGAGATGGTGGGATGAAAAAAATATTGCTGTGTCTTTCTCATCTAAACTGAACAGACAAAGACGGCTATAATTTTAACGCTGTCAAATTAGGTTAGTTTAAAGGTGACAGAATCGACACCATTAAATTATGGTTGCGCTTTACGCCTCATTTCCCTATACAAAAGGTGCAGGGTGATTACTACACTGTTTGAAAACATAAACCTATCCAGTTTAGTATTTATTAAGAAATCCTTCTACATTACGTACAAACTGTTGTATGTAGTGGTACTTACAAGTAGGTAGTATTCCTCGAAACGTCCGTATAGGAACGGTCACTTAAAATATGCCTCTCTGTAGATGACAAGACAATTTGTTAACTTTGGATAGACATTTTCGAGCAGTAGTGTAATAGCCCTGCAGTTTTTGTATGGTAAAAAAGACGTAAAGCGCAACCCTAACTTCTTACAGTTGATGTAGGTACCTATCTATAATATCTACATACCATATTACATTATAAAGTACCTTAACTGCTAACTAATTATACATATTCGAAAATTAAATTCACAATAATAACGTTAATTAAAATTGAACTTCACGATCCACAGCTCATGCATTCATCTTTGTTTTGTAATGAGCAAGTGATCGCCGCCATGTTCTCGTCGTCATAGTTGGAGCTGCCATTAGCTACATTACTTTTAACTTTAGATTTATCAACAGTGAATTGTATCGCATTGGCAGCAGGTTTGGTTCTTAGATAGTACATGCCCGTTTTTAAGCCCATCTTCCAAGCATAAAAATGTATTGAAGTCAATTTACCATAATTAGGTTGTGCCACATGGATATTAAACGATTGGCTTTGATCAATAAAAGCACCTCTATCGGCAGCCATTTGGATGCTCGTCTTAATTGAAATCTCCCAGACAGTTTTGTACAGTTCTCTTATTTCTTTGGGAATAGCTTCAATATTTTGAATGGATCCATTGTTGTGAATGATCAGATTTTTCATATCATCATCCCATAAGTCTGCCTCAGTTAGATCACGCAGTAGATGATGGTTTACGATTTGGAACTCGCCGGAGAGCACCCTACGCTGGTATATATTAGATGTGAATGGCTCAAAGGACTCGTTGTTGCCTAGAATTTGCGCGGTGGAGGCAGTGGGCATAGGCGCTAGTAATAGCGAGTTTCGGAGACCATGTTTGGCGATCTTCTCTTTGAGAACAGCCCAATTCCAAAGGCTTGTGGGCGTCTTATTCCACATGTCATATTGCAAGATTCCTTGGCTGACTGGACAGCCCGCGTAAGTCTCGTACACGCCATCCTTCTCGGCCAATTCGCAGCTAGCTTCTAACGCTCCATAGTAAATGGTTTCAAAAATTTGTTGGTTTAGTTTAATTGCAGCTTCACTTTCGTAAGGAATTCGCATGAGAACAAAGGTATCCGCCAATCCTTGAACTCCGATCCCGATTGGTCTATGTCTCATGTTCGAGTTCTTAGCTTCTGGGATTGGATAGAAGTTAACATCAATGATTTTGTTTAGATTCTGCGTGATGGTTTTGGTGACTTCCTTTAACTTCTCAAAGTTGTAAGTTTTGTCATTATTGACAAACATGTTCAATGCGATGGAAGCTAGGTTGCAAACGGCTACTTCATCTGGAGAAGTATATTCAACAATCTCTGTGCACAGATTACTGCATTTGATTGTTCCCAAGTTTTTCTGATTGCTTTTGCTGTTACAGGCGTCTTTGTAGAGCATGTATGGGGTTCCAGTTTCGACCTGCGCTTCAATGATAGCCTTCCACAAGACTTGAGCCGGAACTTGTTTGATGTATCGTTTTTCCTTTTCATATTGCTCATACAACTTTTCAAACTCCTCTCCCCAGCAATCTGCAAGTCCCGGACAGTCGTGGGGGCACATGAGGCTCCAGTCGCCGTTACTCTCGACTCTCTTCATGAACAGATCTGGGATCCAAAGCGCGTAGAAAAGTTCCCTCGCCCGAACTTCCTCCTTTCCGGTATTTTTCTTGAGATCTAAGAACTCAAAGATATCCGCGTGCCAAGGTTCGAGGTAAACCGCGAAGGCGCCGGGTCGCTTATTGCCTCCTTGGTCGACGTACCTGGCCGTGTTGTTGTACACTCTGAGCATGGGCACGAGTCCGTTAGAGACACCATTGGTTCCGGCAATGTAAGATCCTTTGGCGCGGATGCAGTGTACATGGACACCGATGCCGCCGGCCGATTTAGATATTAGCGCGCATTGCTTGAGCGTATCGTAGATGCCTTCGATGCTGTCGTCCTTCATGGCGATAAGGAAGCAGGAGGAGAGCTGTGGGCGCGGCGTGCCTGCTGAGAAGAGGGTGGGGCTTGCGTGCGTGAAGTACTTTTCAGACAGCAGATTGTACGTGTTGATGGCAGAGTCGATATCCTCGCCGTGGATCCCGATAGAAACTCGCATGAGCATATGCTGTGGACGTTCCGCTACCTAAAAATATAGAAGAAAATTGAGCATTTCATTTTATTTTACAAAGGTAAAAAAATTCTTAACAAAGCCAGAAGAATCACAGAGCTCTTATAATAATTTTGTAACAGTCATAGGTAGGCATAAAACCTACTTTATTGTTGATTTTCAGCAAATATGATCTCTCCAGAGTTTTAAACCCAAAGTAGTTGTACTTAAAATCCCTGTCATAGACTATAGCAGAGTCCAGTCTCTGCTTATTCTTGATTATGATGTTGTGATGGTATTCCGATATCATTGGAGACTTCTTCTTTGTATGTGGATTGACAATATTGAACAAGTCCTCTATAACATCTATAACAAATTGTTTAAAATGTACATGTAAATGTTAATCATAAAATGTAGGAAAATTGAATTATTTTAGCCAATTAGAATCATTGATTAAGCATTATGAATAACACTTCAAAGTTACCAGAAAAATGTTTCTTAGTCTCCTTGTGTAGGTTAGATATAGCTAGTCGGGCAGCTAGAAGGGCATAGTCTGGGTGGTCTGTGGTCATTGTAGCTGCTGTCTCAGCAGCCAAATTGTCCAGTTCCACTGTGGTGACCCCCGAGTATATTCCACTTATTACCTTTAGTGTTATACTAACCTGTAATATCATGGAATAAGATTATTTAATTTGTCATTAATATTTAATATAAATATTATAATATTAAACTCTTTTGAAGCTGACTAACAATCAATGCACAGCCTAAACTATAAGTCCTAGAGGTATGAAATTTCGAGGGTAGTATCCTTATACATATACCCCCTATCTTATAAAAAGTTAGAGTTGACATTATGTCCTGATTACGTATGTTAAACAAGACATCATGTCCGCTCTAACTTTTTATAAGATAGACCAATAGTGTATGGGTGCACTAAGAAAGGAATTTTGAAAAGTCACACTCTATAGGGTCTATAAAGCGAGCAACGCTGCGGGCGACAGCTAGTATTATTTTTATTTATTTATTATTTTACTTTAATTAAAACTGATAACCTATTACATTAATTAAAGAATAATAATAAAAGAATTTAGTCAAATAAAACTTACACAAAAAAATAAATAAATATAAAAAATATATATATAAATTCTTATTTACTTTGATGTTTATTCACAAAGAAAATTACGACGAATAAGTACAGTATTCAAAATATTCACAATATACACATGAAACAGTTGAGCTATCTACAAAATGTTTAAATCTACATTAATTATAGAGAAATGTGTTTCTAAACAATAAAAAAACAGGTCCTGATATAAATAAGTACCTGAAAAATTACTTACAGGATCAACAAAATCCATGTTCAATCCATAGCAAAGCTTCTTAATCCGGGATGTAATTTTATCAATATGGACCTCTTCCATTCTTCCACCTAAAAGAAATAAAAATTCTAAATTCTTTAAAAACTCTAAATTGTGTGACTTGATTAGGAAGGCTTTTGCATATTAATTGCCGTAGTTAATTATACAAATTGGTTTCACTAGATCAAATAGTGATTAACTAAGCATTAATTTGTAATTTGTGTACAATACCTAATACTGCTAGCAGTATTACAGAAAGTTATTTGCATATACATACCCTGTAAGGATCATTGTATCAGGACATCTGGTTTTTAAAAATTCAACACACAAGATAGGTACCTACCATGAAGCTAATGGTTACTACATTACAAATAAATTATTTGTACTATCCTTTAAGTAACAGTTGACAGTCTAGTCTATAACGGAATGCAATTATTTAGTAAATATAAGTAGGTAGGTACAATATACCTGCTTACCTAATAATTATTTCTGGCATACCTACAAGAATCATCTTTTATTAAATCTGTGTGCTAGTGGAAGAGCATTCACTTTCTGATCAATCTCTCTCACCACATTACTGTACCTACTGCATAGCCTACATGGTTACATGCCTTACTGCAGGAATCGACCCAGCACCTCTAACTTGCCGGCTGCAACTATAGGCAGTCTACATCCTGCACCTTTTGAGGTCAACGACTTGCTGGTGTTTAGGTGAACGAACGTTCTAAGAAAACTGCTGATGGCCTACTCAATAACGGATTGCGGGAATAATGCATGTACTGGGTGTATTAACTGTAGTTTTCTAGTAAAATCATTGGGATGGAATAAAACGGAACATTGTCTGGTAGAAACTTACCTCTTTTGTACACATACAGCTTATTCGACTTTCCGACCATTGTGACGTTGCTTTCGTAACTAAATATGTAGCTAATTCAACCACCTGTTGCTCTGCTCACCACACTTGTTTTATTTTATTCGAAATTTCAGTTCTTTTGATCCACCTTGATGTAGGTAATTCAATTCAATTCTTGTCTATGGCCTTTGCAGTGTTGCCCGCAATTTCGCCAATGTCACGTTTTATTAGACCTTAGCACGATGGAGAATGACCGGTGGTGAGAAGTAATGATCAGTATTCTGGTTGTGCTAAATGCGCAATGCGCGGCAAAACCGGGAGTCCATTTATTACGCAGCATGATAATTCGCACCACAACTCGAGGTGGACTCGAAAGACCGTTCCAATCCAATGGTGGCACTCAGCACAATCTAATATAATATTTATATAGAGAAACTAACTTCATTTTTAATACGGAAATGTCCAGGGATATTTACCTATTTAGTTCAAAAACTGATGCAAAATGCAGAACGAGTAGACAAATAACTCGCGTGCCGATCCAGGGGCTAGGATGCGCACGCGAGATCTTTGTCTTTCAATAAAATATTGTTCGAAGTGTCTATTTGTACGGGTACTGGACGAATCACCGAACACCTATATCCTAGGGACGAATAAATATAATTAATTAATTCGTACATACTGACATGGATTAACAAAACACAACTGACAGTTATACGTAATGTCTGAAAATTTTACATTTGGAAATTGATGTAAAAGAGACATAGCCGTATTAGCCGTAATTTCAACCATCGCAACATAGTTCCTGTTGGCCAAACATTGAATTAATATTGGCAAAACGGTAATACCATGGGACTGCGGTCAGACCGCAAGTTCAAATCCAAGGCGACATTATAAACTTTTTGCAACTGTAGGTTAGGTTTGTGCGAAAAATGCGAGCGAAGCGAGCCCATCCATAAAATCTGCTAAAAAAAAAGGGACTTCTGTACGAATAATTATAAATTGTTCGTACAGTACCTGTACTAATAGACTCAGCCAATATTGTTTTGTTCAGTGATCTTTTACAAGATCAAGGTTTTCTTCATAGAAATAGGTATCTACTGTTTATTTTCCTTCTCCGACCGACCGAATACTTTATTTGTTTATTTATCAAAACGTTGGCAACAATTCCTAATCTGAGCATCTCTTGTAATGTAAACAGTATTTTTTCTGTGGTCACCAATAAGCACGGAACACGGGAACACTATCCTATGTCTAACCTCCGAGATAGATCTAAGAAAGAAAAGAGTGGATGTTTTTGTTAAAGTGAAAAGAAAATGAGTTCAAATAATCAGACTGACAATCATGAAAATCATCTACGGCCTACGAACGTGCCAACTCCAGATTGGAGTACTGAAACATCTAGTCGAAAAAATAATACAGAAGAAAAGGTTTGAAACTTTACCTACTATGCAAAGAACATATTAATATAATATAAAATACCTACCTACTTAGTATAATAACACCGAGAAGGAGCGTTCTCATCCAAACGTCATTCCAAAAGTGAAGCCAAAAACTAATTCATGTTGCGTGACAGATATGTAATTACGCTCGCCGCCACGCACACAAGCGCACGTATAATGCTGCAAGCGGAGAGACATTTTCCCAAAAAGTAGGGAAATTGTTACAGTTCCTCTTTTTCAACCTTGACTCATTAATAAGTGCAAAGGTATTATTATTTGTTGTTAATAAAGCCTATTTCGTATAAAGCGAGTGGTTTCATCGATTGGCGCGTAATAGGTAGGCATACCTACTAGTAGGTAGATTCAACCTTAGTTTTTGAATCCAACAAGCAAAAATAATCGGATCAGTAGGAATTCTAAAAAAAAAATTATAACACAAACCATTTGCACCTGAGCGAAGCCGGGGTGGGTCGCTAGTGGCGAAAAAAAATCCGTTGCTGGCAACATTTGATTGTAATGGCGCCAATCAAACAATCGAATAAATTGATATTTTTGATTAATGTTTATCGTAAAAATACAAGTTGGCAGTAAGTACTTACTTGTGAAATGTGATGTTATAAGCCTTATTATGTTTGTCTGATTTATTGGGACATCCTTTCACCACGCAATTCGGCATTTTTCACAAAAACTGCTAGAGATCTGCCCACAACAATTTGATCACCTTGATCACTGGCGAGCCGCTCGCCGGCATGTGACCCAAAGGGCACATCTGGAACGGCTTCACTTTACGCGGGCGTACTTTCTATCTGAGTGTTATTAATCTAAGTCTACCTAGTTATACTGGATATACTCTTTGTTTTAGCCTATTGAGGGAGAATCTTTTGGTGACAATCCCAAAAAAGAGGAGATGGAAGAACCAACAACAAAGACAAATAATGATATTCCTCAAACACCGCAGAGAAGCAATCAGAACATAATCAGCAGTGCTTCATCACATTCTGTACACTCTCGGATCACAGGCGATGTGTCTCTCACTCCGACTAATCTCCACACTCCACTGTACAGTAATGCAAACCCTCATAATACAATGACTGTTATGACTCCAGCTCCAAGTGGATGTAATCAAGCAAAAAATAGTATCAAAATACAGTGAGTTCTTCTTCAGCTCGTAACTCTGACCCATATTATTCACTAATATTCCCTTATTATATTATTAAAAACATTGTAACGTATCTTACCATGACTACAAGAAAAAGAAAAATTTAAGCAAAAATAAGCATTTAATAAATTCGTCATTATTATTTTAAATTAACATAAATGAAAAATTCAAACACCAAAACTGTGATTAAAAGTGCTTTTTAATCAATGAATAAAATAAGCTTTTTACATTATTTTATATAGATTTTACTAATAATGTTATATATGCCGAATATCACATTAGAGTGTTCCTTTGATTGTTAGCTTATTCCAAAAAACCTGAGATGTTTTCACTGCCCCTGATTCTGTTGTTGCACTTATCTAAACTAAACCACTTGAATGCTAAGATGAAGCTTTCTAATTTCCAGGAACTGTGTGTCAACAGTTAATTTGGGATGTGAATTAAAGTTATTGGAAATATACTGCCGGACCCGATATTCTGAATACAATCCAGCCAGATTTCAAGGAGTTGTTATGAAGATTCTTGATCCACGAGCCACAGCATTAGTTTTTAGGTGTGTAACTGAAATGGCAATTAGTAATAATAGTGATGATGAATCTAGATTTACATAGGATCCACTCGTCAGAAAGCAATAGATTTTATCCATGCCTAATGTCTATCCTATACTATGCTGAGATGAGACACGATATTTAAATGTTTGTCACACAAACATTTGTGTAATGACAAAAATGGTTGTTTGTTCTGTGTCTGGGTGTCACTGTGTATTTATAAAATAAATTGGACAAGGCGCATACTAGCGCATGTAGTGTTCAGAGATTTCCTGTAACATACACTCCCATTTGTAGAGTTTTTAATGAAGATGTGAACTGCTTGGTTCAAACTTGTAGAACTTTAGAGGTAACTTAGCCCCTGGTTTTGTTACACAGAATATTTTGCATAACTATTAGAGCTCTCACTGATACTGTTAGGTCACCAAACTTGACAATTATATTATAATTCCTTAATGTTCACAGATCAGGAAAAATAGTTTGTACTGGAGCAAGAAATGAACATGATTCCTACTTGGCAGCTCGAAAATTTGCTAGAATTGTACACAAACTTGGCTATTCAGTAAGTACAGAATAATAAATGTTACTGAAAATCTGAGAGGTGGGTTCGATTCCCACGGTGGCGGTAGGTAGGTACAATTGGGTTTTTCAACAACAACAAAATTATGTCATCATCATTATCCACAGAAGTTCATTGCTTTGGAACATTTATATACCGGCATCCCGCGATTTTCGTCGTTGATCTATCAATTCGGGCCTGTCCGAGACCTATGGCCGTTTCCGAATCTTGATTTTTATCGATATCGCCAACAATGTCTTAGGCAAAGGCCACCCCAAACGTCTGCCGCATAACATGGTCCATAAAATAGTGACATTTTAATTTTTGTGTTTTAGGTCAGATTCCTAGACTTCAAAATCCAGAACTTCTGCGCCACAGCCGACCTTCGATTCCCAATACGTTTGGAGTCCTTGCAAATAGCGCACGGCCAGTTTGCGTCCTACGAGCCTGAATTGTTTCCCGGCCTCGTGTACCGCATGGTGCGCCCCAGAGTCGTGCTACTGATATTTGTCAATGGCAAAATTGTGTTCACAGGTACCTTCTTCTAATGTACAAACTCTAGTTTTTAGTAGTATTTTAATGAGATAAACTACATTACGTACTTTCTTTTACAGGTGGCAGAAGCAGAAATGATATTAGTGAGGCCCTTGATATAATATACCCTATTCTAAGAAGTTTTAGAATCAGTTAAGATGCCCTCAATACCTAGGTACCTATTAGATAATTAACTTCCGATACACTCGAATATACCTGCTATACTATAATACTTTTAGCACAATTTTTAGCAATAACAAGTACATAGGTACCTATTACATAATTTATACAATTCAAATTTATTTTATAAAATAGCAATCGAAATGAAATAAATATAATGTAATATGTATGTAATTTTCGCATTTTTATTAAAATCAGCGAACTGGCAGGCCCTGGTCTGGTCAACTGACTTCCTCCTGAAAATGTACATTGTACAGTACATTATGTACTTAGGTCATAGTACTTCGTCGTTAGGTCGTCTATGCTTTTAGATTGTGGCCAGCCTTATTCCTACAAACAAATAGGCTTGGCATCCATGTGTGCGTTTATGTATGGGTGGGTGGGTTGGTTGCGTGAACCAAAGAGAATGTGAACATTCAAAACTGACATTTCGTACTGCTAACGAATGTGACATCTCTCACAGACACAGCATGTTAATGTATAGCCCAATAACTTACGACATGATAATCCGTGTCACAGGTTTGTAATATTGATCTGCTCATTATCGACTGTACATGAAAGATCACTCGTCGATAATGTACGGTTCGGACAACTCAAAGCACTAATGGCTCGTTTGCAGTGAACAAGTTCACTTATTCGACTTTAAACTTCGAGCTTTTCAGAGTAACTTTTAGAAAGGTGATGCTTGACAGGCCAATAGCAAATAGGTTATGCGGAGCGAAGCGACGAGCATTAGGTTAACATAAAATATCGTGCCAAAACCAACATGTATCTTTTTCACTGGGCAACTAAATGGTAATTGAAAATCAAATACCATTTAGTTACATTCATCTAAGCGCCGTCGTGCGTTTTCGTCAGTGAAATGTAGTTCTGTTTTTGATAAAACACAGTTTTCGCCAAGCAACTGACGTAACGTCGCCCTCTCTGCCTCTCTCGCCTCTCTCTGTTAAATAATGTGGCGCCACTAATCCCGTTTATATATTTATTTAAACGTATAGGTACTGGTAATAATTATTCGGGATAAAATGTAGTCTATGTGTTAATCCAAGTGATGAACTATATATATTCCAAGCTTCATCTTAATTGGTTTTTTTTTATGATAGTGGTAATGGAACAAGCTGATAGCTCACCTGATGTTAAGTAGTAACTTCTGCCTTTAACAATGCATTACCTCACAGAGCAAGTCCAATGAGGACGTGCCCTGTAAGGCAATACACTGCGTCCATCACTCTGAGACGTAATGATCTTGAAGTCTCATGTGCCTGTATTTAATTGGTTCAGTAGTTTTGGCTTGATTGAAACAGAAATATCTAAACTTTCGTATTTATAATATTATTGGGATTATAATTTATTATAGTTTGTAATTATTTTAATTTTTTGAAACAGTAGGTTAGAGTTAGAAGAGTGGCAGATTTTTCATCTGCCACTAAAGGAAATTCCTTACTGATTCGCCAAATAATGTACAGCATGATATTTCAAAATATTATGTTTAGTTGGATTCTTTGCCGCGTATTATCGTGGTGGACTTTACCATGGTGTAGATTATTATGCTGCGTAAAATATGGCCTCTGTTTCTATTACGCAAACAAAACAATAATAAAATAGATTTTAGGTATCATTTTACCACTAAAACTAAACGAGCTCTTGTTCCAAAATGATGCAACATCAACAACGCGAAGAAAAGCAATTAGAAGCAACGATTCAAGCTATACTAAGTAGAGTCAATGATCTAAAAACTGCTATACAAGCATTGATTACAAAACTAGAAACAGAGTATGAAACTATAAATTGGCCTACTTTTCTCGATAACTATGCTATTTTATCGGGACACGTAAGTATTTGCAATGTAATTTTTGGACAAACTGTAGATATCAACTTTTCTTACTGAAATCGACCTGAAAGGTACTGAGGTGAAAATTCCCAAAGTACATGGGGTATTTTCCTCCAGGTGTGAAGGTTTTTTCTTTGGACGTGTCTATCTAAACCTCGTTTTACAGTCCAAACCTTGTTTCAGCTGACAGGCCTGAGTAAAATACTACAAGCAGAGTTAGCGGCATCTCTTAGATCACGTATCGTGCTGCCCTTACAACTAGGATGTGAGAGAGACGAGGCGCTGGCTCGTTTGACCGAGGGAAGAGTTCCAGCTTGCACACATGACCTTGTGCCAGACTTGTTGCGCACTAAACCTGAGCCCCAAGCTGAACAGAGACTACAACAGTTTAACCACAAAGCCAGTACTCTCAGTTATGACACTGCACAGGTATGATATTCAAGGTAATAAAAATGAACGGATCTTGTATGAATGTAGGTACTTTTTTTTTTATAAAATAAATGTTTTATTTGCAGAAACAAGTGGCTCAATTCACTAAAGTAGTAAGCCATGTTTGGGAGCTGATATCCAAAGGCAGGGAAGACTGGGAAGGAGAATCCATGAGATCAGCTGGTAATTATTATAGTTTTAGATGGTTCGGAGCTGTATGCTTTAATCCAGAAATCAAAATAAAATAATAATAATGCTGTTCCAAAATATTTCCTTGCTTCTGATGCAAATGCCTTCTGAAATGCACATTAATGTCACTTCCATTATCTAAACTATTCTTGATGGTGTGCAAGTAGAGGCATCAGTTAAATAGTCATCTGATTGTTTTGTTTAGGTATGCAACCAACCCATAGTATGGCAGACACGCATGCTTTAGTGACAGCTGTAGGAACAGGCAAGGGCCTGCGTCCTGGCATTCCATCAGTCATGCCTCAAGGAGTAGGTGGACCTGGCATGGGTCCACGCGGTCCTACACCACAGATGGGTCCTGCAGCTCCATCTTTACCTAAAGCCCCATCTGCTATCAAAACAAACATCAAAGCTGCTAATCAAATCCATCCTTATCAACGATAAATTAATATATAAAATATAAACAAATTGTAATGTAATAGTGTTTTATTTCAAAATAAATATTTTGTATCAATAAGCTTAAGTAGCTTCAAGCTTTATTATGTTTTGTCAGATGCAAATTCATCCATAGGCAGTAAACAAATCAAATTAAAAGTAATGTCCATTCTAATAATATTTTTGGTGACAATAATAAAGTGTTAATACTGTTCTAAACATAATAGATAAGTTACATAAGTACTGATAAAGATCTTAATATTTTTAGAGCACAAAGCGAGTTCCTTCACGGAATTAGGAATCTGTTAACAATACAAAGGCACTTTAACACTGACAGCTGTTTCTAGCAAAAGTATTTGTAAAACAAAAGCCAAATTAAATTAAAACTGCATTAGTTGTGACATCCTTCAACTTTAGGTACCGTCTGCTTCTAGTTTAGTGTGTTTACCTGTAACAGAAATAAAAAATGAAACAGTAATAATAACAGTATCTACGGTTGACTAGGAGAGGAATGACTGGAAAATCCATACAAGCGGTTGCGGTACATTTTGCTGTTGCATGTTATCTATGTGACAATACAATATGTACTTACAATGTCATCTATCTTAAGTATAGCGCGCACAGTCTCTGTAGCAAGACCCAAGGCGGATGCTGTCACATGCAGTGGTTGTAGTACATTCTCCTGCCGCATGTCAGTGACACGGCCGCGGCGCACGTTGACTCCAGCGCCGCAACTGCCGTCTACAGCGCATGCGTGCGCCGCGCGGAGCTCCGTTACCGTCTCGATGGGGTTCAGACCTGACGTTAAAACAACTTTTATTGCACAGACTAATGGAGTGATTTGTAGCCAAGCCAACTCAGAAGCTGGGAGCAACTTAGTGGTGCCTAGAATGTCTTGCCCAACAGTGCAAAGAAACATATTACCCATACCCACCCATCACGACAATTCAGAGCCATATTCTGACTGAATGTCTACCTGTGGTTTGAAACATCATACATACCAGCGTTTTCAGCCAGCGTAGACGGCACGACTTCCAGCGCGTCTGCATACGCTCTCAGGCAGTAGTGATCTGCACCGGGCGCAGTTTGCGACGCCCTTGCTAACGCGGCGGCTGCAGCTGCCTCGGGCGCGCCTCCTCCAGGCAGTAATGCCGGGCGTCGGGCCACACAACGCACAGCACAAAGCGCGTCGTGGAGCGAACGAGCTGCCTCGGCCACTACGGCACCGGATGTGCCACGGACTACTACGCTCACTGTACGCCCGCCGGTGTTGCATCCAGTCATCTGAAGTTGATTTTAGTTGCTGTCTTAGATGTATTGAACTCTGTGACACAGTATGGTGTTCAGTCTGATTTGTCCAAAGATTCGACATTTATAGCTAAAGCTAATTAGGAATAACTAGTTCCAAAAGTAATTTGTTTCAAGTGTGATGATGAGATGGCATTGTTGCAAAAATATTTAAATGTTTCAACAATACGAATTGTGCGAAATAATATTGAAAACTACAGTTGTAACAGTGTTTTAGAGACTCTTTACCTAGCACTATTTACTAGCTCTAATTCAAGCTAAGATGTGATACCTTTATGTATTTCCCTGAAGGCTCGCTGACTTCTTCAACTAAGTCAACAGTGACCAAGTTCTCAGCTGTGAAATGGTCGAGAGACGCGATGGGTCGGCAACCAAGTGTCTTGCAAACAAACTCGATGTCTTCGCGCTCAATGTCCTTGATAACCATGGTCTTTATTTTGTCCAGGAAGTGCACGGCTAGGTCGCTAAGGGCATCTCTGCAATCAAAATATAGTCCAATATAGCTACCAAAAAACCTAGTAAGTATGATATAAGTAATTGCTAATAATTATTCTATTGTCTGATTGCGATAAAAAGGCACTTAGTGTCGCTTCTAAACGATTTTTATAAGTAAACAGCAGTTGGTGAAAAGTATAAGATTCACACCTTAGAATAGATTTCTGTACAAGAAGTACATTGCAGCCAGCTTTCTTGATCTGCTTCACAATGTTGAGGATGTATTGACGCTCTTCCTTCAGCACGCGATCCATAGCGGCGTAGTCTGATACGATCACATTGTGATCCATCTGTGAAATTATCACTTATAATTACACTATAATACTACTATTACTGCCATTTTGTCATCAGATGTTTACTGAATCAAGGATTTCAGTTTCCGCTTATCCCATTACTTATATTAAAAAAAAAGTTAGCTGGACCTTTGAAATAAAATAATATCATATTGGTATTTATAGCCTCGAAAATAGTCTATTTATTTAATTAATTATGTATTAGTTTATGAATCTTCCTAGCTTCCAGAAGATATAGAAACCTGAAATGTTAACTTGGGTAGGTATAAACTTACGTCAGTCTTAGGCGGTGAGATACAGAACTGGATAAGTGCTACTTTCGCCTTTTCGATGCGATGTGGGCCGTTGACATTGGCCGCGCGATGCGGGATCACTAGACCCTGGATCAGTTCAGTGTCCTCGACTGTACCACCGACGCGTTCTGTGACCTTGACGTCTCTGAGATCTACGCGTGCTCCAATGCCGTTCGGGATTGGCTCCATAACTGTTACAGAACATTATAGGAATTCAGCATTGTTTGGTATGACTTTTATAACTAGCTTCGTAAAATGAGCAGTTGGGTATATCACACCAATATGTGTGTATCAGTTGTTTTGGGTAGTAGAACCACTGGAATGAACATTGCCTGATTCAGTATCTTCTCCTTTATTCAGTAAAACTACAAAACAAGTATTATTTAGATTTCAATTTAGAACATCTTGCAAATGAAAGTATCATAGGCGACAAAACAGTATTTTGATTAATTGCAATTTAAAATTACAAAAGCAAGTAGTTTTAGTTGTTTATGAATTCACCAAGAGAATATGACAGGACTTACCAGCACGGATTGCTTGCACAGCAATAGGAGCCAGAATGGTGGAGTGCTGAGACACCACTTTAGAATTAAGTGATGTAGCTGCAGCTTTGAGTAGAACTTCCTCATTTGACAGGTCCACTGGAGTAGCCATTCCTTCCACAACCTAAAGAATATAGTTTATTTTATGGCAAAAATCTTGTTCCTTCTTTAATAGATTTCTCCAAGATAGCCAATTATCCTAGTTACTATGACAGGCATAGCTCAAGTCTGTATAGCTCGCCACAACTAAGTCGTGGGTAACAGCTAGTATCTGAAAATTTGTGGATGTAATACAGTCCCATCTAGTCCCAATTGGCTCACCTGTAAAGACATTTGCAGAGCTTTGTGGAATCCTTCAGAGATGACTGTGGGATGGATGCCTTTCTGCAAGAGTTTCTCAGCAGCATCAAGCAGTGCACCGGCAATCACAACTACAGATGTTGTGCCATCTCCGGCTTCAATGTCTTGGGCACGAGATAACTCTACCAGCTATAAGAATATAATTTTTTTTAATATGAAAGCCTGATTTAAAAAATAAATCAGACTTAAATCTGGCTCAGGCAAAGATTCATTGCCATTATGTTTAAAAAGCCAATGCTTGGAAACAATGAAGCAGTCAGTGATCAAGTCGAAAAAACCTTGATTTAGGTTTTTTCAACTTGATCACTGTTGTCAAATATGTGGCCTCATTTTTACTACACAAACTTATAAGACTTAATAAAATCATAATTAAGAGATGTTTCCTCTGATTTCATCCATGTACATTAATATGTGAATGTGATCTTCATATTTATTTGATTAGTTTTGTTTTAATTTTATTTATTTTTATATTGTCAATGTTTGAGCTTGTTGCACAGAGGACACATGCAGGGTTGTGAAAATTAAATAAATTAGGACTAAAATGTACCATTTTAGCTGCGGGGTGAATCACACTCATTTGCTTCAAGATTGTAGCACCATCATTTGTGATAGTTACTTCCCCATTGGCAGCTTGGATCTGAAAACAAAGTTACAAACATTTGTGAAACACCTTACTAAAAGTTTTGCAGTGTGTAATTACTTACTGTAAGTAAAAAACTCTTTACCATTTTATCCATGCCCCTAGGGCCCAAACTAGTACGAATAGCATCTGATACAGCTGAAAGAGAAAAATAAAATTAATATCATAGTGATAAGTTTAACCCTACATGGTTTAAATATAGTATTTGTATTTTATATAGGTACCTAAATACATAATGTACTTAGGTAAGTATAACAGATACAAAACAACAAAAATAAACAAAAATAACAGATACAAAAGTAGCTTTATCTAAATACTTAGGTAGGCAGTTTTCAGATCATGTGATGAATTGTGATTACAAAATCGACACTAACAACATAGGTCCCAGGTAAAGTGGAAATTATTGAATGAGATTGTAACAGATTCACGAGGGAAATATATTTGACAATAATTTTTGGCAAAGCGAATCCATTTAAAATAGTTTCAGAATGCAAATGCGCGTACATTTATAGTAATTTCACTTTAAAAATACAGATGTTGATTACCTACCTTTTGCGGCATTTATATTGCTCAGACGAATATCAGTTGGTTTGCTTTTGTCTTTGTATACAGCTGAATTTGATCTTGCAGCATCACCAGCAGCTTTCGGAGCCATGTTTTGATCACTTATCGCACTTATTAAATGCACAATAATCTGGATTAAATTGGATTACTTCAAAATAATCTTCTCAAAATTGTTATTTTTTTGACAAGAAAGAATGCGGAATGGAGAGAATGACAGCTGTTTGTTATGACGATTGACATTGTTGTTTTTGACAGAATGACAACTTTACACACAACTTTTTTTATAATAGCGCACGGCAGGCCAAAGGCATACCGCAGGAAGGTGCGCGAGCACAGAGCTAAAAACCTAAAAAAAAAGCTTAATTAGAATGTTTCCCTGGGAATTTACCCAAAATACCGGGTATTTTGAATTATTCCGGATAAAATACCCATCTCTGGTGACGCACGCAACTGAACAATTCAAGTAGCAGCGTTTCAGTATTCGGGCGTTATGTATGCGAGTTTAAAGAGTATTCTTTTTCTATGATGTGGGTGGGTATACCTACATATAACAGAACTAATCTCCAGATTACTAAATCACTAATAAACTAATTATCACAATTAATACGTACCATATCATAATACTATACTACCTACTCGGTTAGGTAGGTAGGCTCACCGAACACCTATAAATATGGGTAGGTTAGCTAGGTAGAGGTACCTACCTACTGATTTTGGAACACCCGCGGCCTGTCTTCTTCTGTCGGTCGCATAAAAAGTTTTGATTCTAATCACTTTCTAAAACTGGCCGCTTGGACCTCAGTGGTCCGCGGTTGTGTACAAGCGGATATTGCAGGTACCTACCTACCTAAGCCGAATAACAAAGTAGGTTAGGTGGAAGTATGTAATATTTTGTGGTAGGTACCTATATCTACATAAATAAATAAAAGTACATGGATAGGGATCCTCACACATAGGGTTCTCAGATCAAAAAATCTAAATTCCGGAATAAATTCGGTTTAGGATTCCCTCTGCATTTTGAACAAGTATTATGTACCGGACATGTTCGGAAAATTCCGGAGGTAGGTACGACAGCGAACGCAAATTAATCACAGAAGTAGCAGCCAAGCGCAAGTAGGACTCCATGGTTAATTTAAATAACCGACATTTAATTTTATTAACATGTTTTTTACAGTTTTCGTCGTATCAGCAGTTCACAGCTTTCTACAATTATTTCAGATAACTTTATATTTTGAGAATCTTCTGGAGAGAGCTTAGTCTTTTTCATCATACTGTGGGTTATATCCTGAAGGACGGTCGTGGTGGTGGCTAACGAAGGGTGCGCCGGTATCGAGGTATCCAGCACCTGGGAAGTATTTAGAGATTTGAGAAAAGGCGCGTTTCATATGTATAGTAAACACAGGTAGTGTTAGCTTGTATAGCTTGCTTAGCCAATCTTCACTGATTATCTAAGTTAAGCAACGTTCTGTGCGGTCACTATTTGGATGGGTGACCGTTAGGTGACCGATGGGTGGCATTTACATCTGAGCGCTTCCGTGCTTCGGAGGGCACTTTAAACTGTCGGTCCCGGCTCTAGCAGTCGTTAAGCCACGACGGAGGCCTTAAGGCGGCCTAAAACATGTACTACTCGGGATACAACACACGCACAAATACGGTCCATAGAGCGGTAAGAATGAACTTTACTTACAGTATTTTGCAGAAGTTTGTATAGCTGTGGCGGCACAGAGACGATCCATTCTGGCTGGTTGCCGGAGTGCTCCAGACTGCGCTTCAAACGCTGTATTGTTATAGCCAGGATCGGAGATAGCACTATCTCAGGTTTGTCAATGGAATGGATTATGTTCACTGTCAGTCCATCATAGCCCATGTGGTATAGAGCAATTACCTGTAAGGAAGGGTACATTTCAGACAAATGTTTTCATTATTTTTCAACTGTCAGTTTTACCGTTGTCGTAGATAGATATAAAACTCTTTATTGTACACCACTTTTACAGAAATTACAAAATAAACACAGAGTTCATCATTCTTATGTGAAGTACAATGGGCGGCCTTATCGCTATGAGCGATCTCTTCCTTCGTACTGATTTAATAGAAGATAAATTTTTTTTTTTTTTTTTTTTCATACGTAAACCATTTTACGAGATTATTTATTCACAAAGAAAATATTGGAATAAAATATAAGAAGATAAATTGGATTTAGGTACCAACTAGACTGCTTTTGACGAAATTTTATTAGAAACCTAAGTTATCTCTTAATTTTAACGTCTCCTTTAGTCTTTTTAGAAAATGAAACGAAAAATAATTTCTGTAGGTAGGTACCTGTTGACACTTCATGAAATCGCTATCAACATTCCATAGTTCTGCTAACACTACTATCTTTTGTATCCACGCATTGAATTCTTCACTGTTGTAAGTTTTGAGGGGTCCGTCACAGTCAGACTCAGAGCTTATCGTCTCCACGGCATTTCGAATCAGCTTCGTCAAAAACTTCATCCTAGGGTTCTGTAACTTCTCAGAAGCTCTCATATTTATCTCCCGCGTAACAACATTCCCCGTCAGAGCCTCCAAAATGTACTGATAATCAATATCGTAAAGTGTATCGAGGGGCTTCGAGAATTTTAAGTTGAAGTGGCATTGGTAGTATATTGTGCATGATATTTGGTAGTTCAAAGTCAGTATATCATTATTAACCTGTTTAGTGTTCTGGGCAACTTCTACTAAAGAAGGCAAGCTTTCGTCCCAGATCTTCTCATACTCTATGTTCTGTTTCTCTTTATCAAGAGGAATGGCGGCATATTTCAGAAAACTCTCCAAATAACTCGTGGCGCGCTCGAGGAATTTCAATAAGCTGGCGTTATCTGTTCCTAAATCTTGCAAGCTGAACGAGTCTTTTGGTAATCTACCAATTTTGTTGACTAGCCGACAGCTCACTTCGAAACTGTGTTTGATGTACGTGGACCATATTATTGAGAACAAGCCTAGCTTTATGTGCAGGTCCGATATGCTCACAAGGCAATGAATCACTGCGTCCAAAAGTTCTACTGAATGGATATTTTTTTGCCAACCGATCGCGTATTCCCAACACATATTGGCGATGATAAAGTCAGCTGTAGTACTCAACGGAAACTGTCGTCGTAGTAGCGAGACCCACTTGAATATCTTGGGATTTTCATCCACGTAAATGCGATTATTTTCCACGAAGACATACGCTACATCGTCGTCTTCCGTTATTTCCGAGTCTGCTTTACTGTCATGTATTTCTATCAGTTCATTGGCCATTATGGCTTCAGGAAGTACTCCCATACCACAGAGCCATTTGGCAATTAGTTCTGTCACTGAACCCTTTCCTCTCGTGTACACGTATTTCAGATTGATATTATAATCAGTGGTCTGAAGTTTTGGCAAGGATTTTCCGAAAAATTTGTCCTTTAACATCAATACTATGCTTAGAATTGATATATCCTCAAGCTTGCCTATAAGGATGCCCCATTTTGCGTTTTCTTTGGTGACAGATTCCCAAACATCAGAATCATCTTCCTTTTCAATGTTGGCTTCGAACATTTTGCTGACCGCTTTGCACGCCATCGCTACGATCATACTTTTGAGCGGGCACGACATGTCGACTAATATATCGCGAATGCCTTGCCACCACGGCGATACCTCATTGTAGGTTAGGCTGGTAGCCTCCTCTGTTACGCTACAGAGGTAATATAATACAACTATAAGTTTCTCTATCAGTTCCAAACTGATCTCTTCTAAAGACGTGTTCATTAACTGCATGATTAGAAGTTTGATGATTTCCTTGGGATCGACGCGACATTCCTTTACAAAGTTGTTTAGCGAGTTCAACTTGTTCATTCGAAAAATGCACTTGAATGTAATAGATGCTAAGTTATTGCGTTTATCCGGCGAGGTTTCGGATTTCAGTGTAATGAATTTAGTTGATTCTTCTAGTTGAAAACAGGATACAAAGTCCTTGTAAGAGCTTGCATTACTATCTGCAAATTTGACCCTGGCATGTTGCTGTTCTTTGTAATCCTTTTCTTGAGCTAAAGTGAGCAACCTTTCCAAAATACAATTGTCATCTTCTAGCAAATGAAAACTATCCATTTGGTTTTCGTTTAAGGTACACTCCGCTATCTCAAATCCTTTTTCTTTCTCCAAGAATTCGTATATTTTCCCAGTTAGCTCTTGCATGTCTTCAGTATTTTCATTGTTGATAAGTCTAAAGAACAATGTTACCAGTGCTAGATTCGCAAAGTAATGCTTCAAGCCAACTGTCGAGGTGCCTTCGTCGTCGAAGCTATCCCAAAATATAGCTAAGCAAGACATAACGAACTTCGGGGGCACTTCATACTTTTTAACGAGGAGATCGAGACAGTGCTTTTTGATATCTAGAGTCTGTATCTCAGAGACGATTCTGAGAAGATCTTCGGTATTTTCGTCATTGACTGCAGATTTCTTTATACTATCGCGGAACTCTCTCAGCGTTTGAAGATCTTTAGATTTTTGGGAGTGTTCACCTTCTAATGCGTAGAAGAATGGGATGTGGATTTTTTTGAGTTTACCATCGGAATCTATGAGAACGCATTGGAACTCTGGCAGGTTCAGTTTCTTGTATGTGTAGTTTTTCTCTGCTCCGACCAAACCACACGTGTTGTACAGAAGCTGACCGTTCTTAGTAGCGGTAAACACTGCCACTCTATTCCCTCTTTGCATAAGGCGGATGTCTATCAAACCTTTCTTTGGATTGTAAATTATTAGGAAGAGAGCTCGCTTAACGTCTTTGATTGTGGAAAGTTGGGGTTTCTTATCATCATTTTCGAAGATCTGTAAATTAACGGAAACATAGCTATTGATTGATACTTATTGAAAATTCTGCCTATTATCCAATTATATATTTATGTAGGTACAACACATATTGCAATGTTTGATAGCTTGGCATTTTTCTTGCACTTAACATCAAGTCTACAACCAACACATAAGTACCTATGTAGATACCACAGGTAGGTACATACCTGAACAAAAGCACACTGAGCATCCCTGCAACCCTTGATCAGTCGTATAAGATGTCCTCTATTGACGTCCAACACAGCCACTCGACCATATCCATCAGCAAAAGCCGCAAGGCGTCGATCGGGTGATACCACTACAGAAGTGCCCTGTCGTTGAGCATCGTAGATTCCACAACGCATAGAAAGGCCTTCTGTTCGGATGGCGGGCTCGTTACCCGGTGATGTTTTTTCGGTGCTACCGCCGCTTAGCCATCCTCTAAAACAAAATACCTTTTGAAGATGCATGTAGGTAGGTAGACACACGTAAAAATTTGAAGCTTTAGATTTAATATCGCTGTAGCAACTCTAGATTTGAAACAGCATAACCTATACACACTCTACCTACCGTCATATACATGTACCTAGTCTTTGTAAATCCAGTAAACCATTTTCGTCAAAAATATACCAGTTAAAAGATTCTATAGGAACCTAAGTAAGTATAGGCAGGTAGGTACTTACGGCAAAGCAGATTTGATTTTATGTGCCACAGCCCTCGCTACGTCTTGTAGAGGCGGTGCGTTTCCACCTTCCATGGCATAGTGGAAACCAATGTATGGGTTCACGCCAGTTCCTAGAACTAAGCTGTTTACTGGCGGCACTGAACGGTACCTGAAAATGTATTTCGGATTTAGTTATAGCAAAAAACCAAACCGTTTTGGAAATTTACTTTTTTGGACTTCGTTCGCGTCATAAAAAGTAGCCTATGTGTTAATCCAGGTCACGGACAATATATATTCTCAGTCTCGTCGCTATCGGATCAGTAGTTTTTGCCGGAAAGAGGAACAAACATACATACTTACATACATCCTACTAATATTATAAACGCGTAAGTTTGTAGGTATGGAAGTAAATCCTTACCATACATCATACCCTCCATAAGTCGAGGCAGCCAGAAGATGATCATAGGTGTTCTGGAGCTCTAAGCCCACTACAGCAGCATCACTTACTGCATCTTGTTCTGAGAAGGACCATTTCCTAATGCTAATGTTTCTACTATCAACTGCACAGCTGTCTTGAACTCCTGCTTGCACTGAAAACAGGCAATTTACAACAAATATAGGTACCTAGTCTGAGAAAGTATTTTTTGGTTTCTTTTTTATTTGTTTTGAATTATATATTTTATATAGGTACTAGGTATCGTCGACCACGTCATTGCTTAACATCAGGTGAGATTGTGGTTAAACGGTTGCCTATAAAAAAACTAGAGATGAAAATAAAATAAAGTTAACATTTTTAGATTTAGATCTAATTTTGTTTGAAGTAAGAACTTAGGTAATTATAGTAGGTAGATACATATTTCATGATGAGACTAATGTCAAAATCTTTGATAAAGGCCACTTTGTTTTGTCATAATTTTGTGATGTAGAAAGTGTTCCTAGGTTATATGAAAGTAATTATTAAGTACCTATGTGGTATGTCAGTCACATTTACCATTTAAACTCAATGGACAACTCACCTTTAGCTATCTGAGCTTTAGCATTCCTAAGAGTTTGAAACAAGCTAGAGCCTGATATCACACACTCGCAGCTCTGAAACAGTATGTGGATGTCATCGGGCAGAGTTCCATAGGTTCCTGTGTGACATGATATCTTCATAACCGGCTTGTCATCTAGCTTTTCATGTAGCAGCTGGTGACCTGTGTTTGTGTAGAAGCCCACATAACCATTTTTAAAACCTGCTATGATGCAGAACCAGTCTGGACCATTCTGTAAAAAATTATATGTTACAGAGATTTACTTCAGTTAGTTTTGATTGGTTCTTATTTCAAACTAGTGGACCGTCCCAGCTTCGCACAAGTATTTATCAAAAGTTACAAACTATTTAGTTTCTTTTTAGTTTTAGTAATGATTACAAAATTAAAAAAAAATTAAATATAGCCTGTGTCACCTGGGGATAGCGTAGCTTCCCAACGTTAAAAGAATTTTTGAAATCGGTCCAGTACTTTTGGAACCTATTTGATGCAAACAAACAAACAATCAAATATTTCCTTTTTATAATATTAGTGTTGCCAATGCAAGTAGGAATTAAAATAAAGTTACCTGTGAAGAATGATGTGAAGGACAGATAGATAAAGCAAGAATGACTGTTATTTCAGACGGCAAGGTCCCACTCCAGGAAATAAGGAAAGAGTTACTCTCGGTAGAGCTGATCCATTGAGATGTTAATAAACAGAGTCTATTTCTGTAGCCCACTGCAAGTAGATTGCCGCAGGAAGAGAGAGACACCGTGCACTGTTGCAACCAAGCTGTGTCTGTAAATAAATAACAAGATGTTGAAGTGTAAAATAGATATTAAACAGGCCTTTACATCTATTGAAGATGATTTATACTGTGCGACCTATGCCAACACTTGATAGGACACTGTAGTGCCTGGGACAATGTTTATATGGAGTAGGCTTGCCCAGCACCCATACCATCCTCTCAGCCTAGTCAGCCACAGGTATATCCACAGGAAAGACATCGTCAATACGTGCGGAGCTGACTAAGCCGCGAGTGTAAAATAAAGACCTCCTGTCGTGTTTTTAACCACTCTTGTATTTTTTACAATGGGTAGAGTAGTAGGTAGGTACTACATACCTCAGTTAGATTAATAACACTCTACATACCTTCTTTCTCAGGAACAAAGAGCGCTCGTCCTAAGCTTAAAATATCACCACAATCAGCTATTTGCTCAACTTGGCAGGACATTTTTGGTAGGTACCTACGGGATATTGGTAGAAAATTACGATTACGACTCCTACATTATATAGCAACTCCTGTTGGGAAATTTATTTAGCAAATCATCTTTTGTAACATACGGTTGTTTTGCTACGGGGCGGGGGTCGGGCGGCACAGGGCGGCAGGGCAAACCAGCTGTGTTTTGACGGTTCGGAAACCCAAAAAATGTCAACGTCAGAAGTTGTTGGAGTTGAAGCATGAAACTAACTAGGGTAATAACGCCAGCTAGACTCCCTCAAGTCTTTTCCTTTTTCGTGTTCCATGCCTTAGAGACCGTTTTCCAAGGTTGTAGGTAACTACCTACAACCTTGGAAAACAAGGAAAGCCAGGTAGGTAACTACATATTACCTATATTGTGCCTATACTGATTAGTCGGCGCTTGAGTGGTTCTGCGTATTTTATTACGATGCTTTTTCACAAGTACTGGTTGCCGGGTACTAGGCGCGGCGGCGGCGATGTGTTTAATAGGTACCTAGGTAGTTATACACCTCCCTTAGTAAGTCGGGTACCTACTAAACGAGCTTACTACACAAATGATTACCAATAAAACAATTTCCAATATGTATGTAGGTATATTGAACTAACATCCCTGTGGATTCACTTCACTTCTGTATATAAATTGAAATTCTTTACTTAAATTTTGTAATGAATATGTAATGCAATCAAGCTACTTATTCAGTAGTTGCAGCTATAGGCCGAGTACCTACTTAGTGTACCTACCCACATTGTATGTACCTTCCATCTAGTACCAAATTAAATCTAAACATTTATGTATCGAACAAAGCTACAATATTCTTCCGCAACTAAACTAACGACGACCTTGAATATAATTCTTAAAAGTTATACATTTATTTATAAATTGATCCACAACTAACGTTAAACACACAAACCAATTATAAAACTTTCAATTGCTTATTTATATGAATATATCGCTATGTTCTTCACTACACAGAAACTACATTTCAAATACCACTTTAAAAAGCAGGCTCATCTGCGCGACACAAAGAAACCAGCGGCGCCGAGTTTCTTTATAATTATAAATTAATCACTGTGTTCATTCACAAAAGAGCAAAAACGAATTTACGATCCATTGGTACTGAGATGCGACTCGAGATTGTCAACTTCAGCGACCACTGTGGGAGGGGCTTCAGGGGTAACTGGTGCGGGGGGCTCGGGGGAGGGGCTACGGGCGGCGGGACGAGGGCGTTGGCGGTAGTCGAAGAATATGTGGACGTTGAGGTTGGAAATCTCGGGTCATTCGGCTTCGTGCTCGTGCAACTGAGCGAGCAATGCCGCTCGCCGATATTCCAACTCTGCGTCGCTCCATCCCGTCGATCTACAACGAAGAGAATCCTTTGACTAGGTTATGCAAAGTCGATTTCAAAAGCAGTGGCTCTAGAAATCTCTGATATTTAGCCGTGGACGTCTTATACGGCTGAGCGACCACAAAAAAATACGCTTGGAAGTAGTATGTTTGTAGTTAGTGAACAACTATGGTGACGAGATTTTTAGCCCAACTGCCGTGGCTTAACGACTTCTAGAAATGGGACCGACAGTTTAACCTTCCCCTACAGAGCACGGCAACGCTCAGATGTAAATGCCACTAACAGTCACCTATTCAAAGAGTAATCGATCCAAGCAGAGCATCGCGTGAAGATTAGCACACATTAGATCACATAGCATTGATTACCAATAAACCTCTAATAACGTTTGTGAATAATACCTATAACATTGCAATAAACATTTTTTATATTTATCTTATCATTGATAGAATACCTCTCCTTCTTTTCCTTCTTATCCTTTCGTTTTTTCTTGTGCGTGCTGTCAATAACGTCATGTTCTGGACTAGAGGGCGCGCTGCGTTTGGACTTCTTTTTGTGGCGCGGTAGCTCGTCGTCTGTGATACCGCCTTCTTCTGGAGTTGGGGATTTCTAAAACAATTCATAAGCACTATGTTTTTTTAAGTGTCTCTAAGAGAAATCTCTGGGGAGTCTATTTACTTTCTATGTATAAGTTTAGGAGGAAGCTTAGCATGATGTTTACATACGACGTAGGCGCTTTTTGGGCCGTTCGTTGACTAAACTAAATAGGAAGAAGTATGATTGGCTTTCTCTTTGGGAGATAACATCTAGTACCCTCATGCTAAGCGTACCTAACTGTCCTGATACATTTTAGTGACTCATTGGTAATTTGAGTTTGTTTTGAGTAGCGCCATAATGACGAAAAGCTTAATTTTTTTATGAGATGATGTTACTGTTATTAGTTTCATGTTATAAATAGGTACCGGTAAAGGTGAATGCCTGCGATGCTTTTTCTTAGACTTCTTGTGCTTGCTGCGTCCTTCATCTGAGCTCCACGAGCCACTGGGCGCTGGTGAAGGGGAGCGCGCGCCCACTGGTGCTGGCGACGCTGACCGGGATCTAGACTGTAGCATACAATGTAAATAAGCACTACATACAGGTAAAACATAGCTTTCACCTATACAAGTGTGCGGTGAGGTGAGTCTTTACAAAATGTTTACAAAATGACCTGTTTACCTCTGCCGACTGGTGACTGTGGTCGGCATTTTCTGATAAGTACTACCTAATTAGGGTTACAGACAAGCACGCTAACCGACGTATCAAGAGCTTACCGGTGAAATGGAGTGCGGCCGCTTCTTCTTCTTAGAGCGTTTGGCTTTCTTCGGTTTTGGATGGTGGTAGTGCATACAGCTATCCTCTTTCTCGTGTTGATAGTCCTACACAAACATTAAATTATATCATTTCATTATTGTGTATTGCTGTTTAATACCACGTTTTCATAAAGTTCATCTAGTGAGATTGAAGTCAAAGGATGTTAAATGTAAAAACCTTGTATATTCTGATTCGGTCTTCTTCAAACTGCACTGCCACGACCTCAGGCGCTTCGAGGTCAATCTTCTCTTTGACCTCGCTCCACGACAGCGACGGGTCGATATTGGCCTGGGTTAAGATCCACTTGAAACCAGTTTCAAGCTTCTTCTGGGCTTTCGATTCTTCTTTTAGCTTCTCTCTGTTTCTGGCCTCCGCCTAAAATTCAAACACATGGGTTAAATAAAATTCTAAAAACCAAATCTATTGCAAAATATTGTTACTTAGTCATTTCTAAGCTTGGTAATACGAATTTTTACGAAACATAGCAGATAATTATTACCACAGAATACGTAACAAGTAGGTACGTTGAGGCCCTAAGGATCAGTGATTGAAAAGAGAAGTATTACCTTTTCAAGTAACGCGTTATAAGTAAGCTTGACATTGCCGGCGTCAAGCGATGCAGATTTGCTATCCTCACACACGACGGTCGCAAATTGTTCGAAGGTCGTTTCAGGTTTCACGTCAAAATCTTTCTCCTTCAATATTTCCTTTATTATTTTCTTCTCGTCGTGGAAACGCGCCTTTAGATTTTCTACGTAGAACTTGAATAGGTCTAGTGGTGTGGAGCCGCTTTGACCTGAATTTAACAAACAACCTAATCACGATTTAGATCCCCATCAAGTTGTTATGCAACTGGTGAATATACTCAGTTGCATTCGCATGTAACTCGGAGGTAGTTGGAGGCAAAGTCAAAGAATGCTGCTGGTGAATTAGTAGATAAACAAGTGCGTATAAGAACTTATTGTTCGTCCTTTTTTTAAAGTCTGTTATATTTTTTAGATAAGCCAATGCGTTGAGTGTGTAGTCATGATCATTTGTAAGTATGGACATAAGACTTCAGGGAATTTACCTACCAGCAGTGATTGTTAAAGTGAGAGCAAATATAGAATGAACTTACCGAGCATAGCCGAGAATCTCATATCAGCCGAGATAACAGGATACAGCTCCACCCAAAGTGACATTGACGTGAGTTTCCCTTCTTCATGCAACATATCCAGCAACGTCTAAATAAGTAACAACATTTTAACTGAATAAACGCTTTTTATTTACATTATTTGTTGGTGGTTTGCATCGACAATGATCTTATTAAACTTACCTACTAAACTTTATTACTGAACTTTATTTTCAGGTAAGTATAACTACTTCAACGGCGTAAAAAACGTACTTATTTCTAGGTATTAAATAAAATACTAAGTAGGCAAGTTACCTAACAATGATTGAATTGACAAAATAGTTACATTACCGGCTTTCTGTAATTCAATGGAAATCATATTATCATAGTCAAACGTTACCTCATATAACAGCCGCACCTAAATTGATCTTACAAATGGTGCACAATCTCTTACCAAAAAATTGTCTCTGTTTTTCCTTTGCTGGCGCTTATTCCGCTTTTTAGTTGCTTCCCGTTCCGCTAAATATTCCGCCTCTAGATTTCTAATATGCTGCTCAAAAACTGAAAAAAAACATAGGCGACATAGTTTAATTTATATTTTAGTGTTGTTCATTAACTGTGTTAAAGCGTATTATTAAAACAGGGGTTCACATATATGTAGCTCAAGACTGTAATCCTCCGTAGAGAACCCCTGAGATCTCCCGATACTTCGGCCTAGAACTAATAAATGAATTAGGCACGTTCGCAAATTTTGCATACGTGACAGATTGTAAGAATGTATGGAAGGGGTTGGTTACCAATGAGTGCATCTTCTTTATCCATGCCCAGTAAGCTGACGTCATTCTTGAACGACGAATTTTCTAGAAGCAACACCTGTGCTTCGCTCCATGTGCTGTTGTACGCTATCTCGCTCATATTCTCCAAAACCTTATCAAAATAACATAGTTTCAATATCAAAGGAAAATCCATGCAATGGACCGACGACATAGTGAAGGTTACCGGAAGTACAATACGGTAGGTAGATCTTGGCAATAGTGAAATTAGCGGGTGGAACTTTATCGAACAACATTGTCACGCATGTTCATGCATCATAAACGGCTAAACTTCAAGATTGCCTAGATCCACCAATCGCACTGCACATTGATAGAGAAGGCTCAAACAAAATCGTTCACGAGAATCAAGGCGGGAAGCATTACCATGCACTTTTCTAAGTTGGTGATCATGATATTGCGTCTGAAAAAAGTGTCCCCAGTAAAATGAAAACATAGTATTATATGATCTGTGACATAATCAGTTAATCTTGTATTTCGTCTGAAATTCAGGTGTCGAAGGTCTGTCAATGAGATCGTCAAATATAATATCAAAAGTAGATGATATGTTTTAATCCATTGTTGATCAAGTCTAAGATCAAAATTATTATTTACTTGCGCCAGTATTTTCATATTTCGTTTCTTGAGAACTTTAGCTTCCTCTTTTTCTCGTTTTGTGATAGTGAAAATGGAGTCTTCGAATATGTCTCTTCTATCTGATTCCGGAACACATCGCCATATCTGGGAAGTAATTTATGTGGATTATTGTAATCAAATTACGAGCAACACTTATCTAGTCAATCATAAAGTTGGCTGTTTGTTATGCTATTATTAGATAGATTATTTAGTTCTAATAAGCTCCATTGCGCATCGAAACGGGTAACTTCACGATTGCCACGATCTATCGACCGTATTATAAGTTTATGATTTTATTGGGCAGTCTTTTGATTTTGACTTTACCTCGAGATTACTGAACATTTCTTCGCATTTGTAGAATTTAGTGAGTGATGTCACACGGTCACAGGTCAATAGGAACTCTTCTAGGTTCTCTCGGTTCTTCTTGGTTTTCAATCTGTGTATAAATAAAAATATATTACACATACGAAATTAACGCGATACCTGTTATAAAGCTCTAGGTTAGTGAACATTTTATTCTCTAAGCAAAAGTTTAACTTTAACTTAATGTACCTTGCTTCTTCTCTTTCATCTTTCAACTTTTGTGTTTTATAAGCATTGAATGCCTGTTTCTTTTCATTAAGTTTCTTAAAAGTGTTGTATCTTGGATCCTTAGAGATTATCTTTACACATTGTTCCCATGTCGCGTTTGACGACACATTCTGTAAAATAGAATAATTTCGTAGCATCAATGAAACATAAACACAAGCTTTCGTTTCGTAGGATAATATTTTTATCTATTGGAGAAATAACAAATAATACTTTATCCCTTTTTTTATTCATGGGAACTAGAGTTCGAAATGATTTTAGTCTATTTATTGTAGTAAGGAGTGGGTACTCATTACTCATACTAACACGCTGAAACCTTTGTATGGCATTTGTTGCTTTGCTTTGTATTCGGCGTTATAAAGTTTGCGGGATATTTTTTTTACCTTATCTTTTAGTAGTTCTTTGAAGGCTTCAATAGCTTCCTTTTTGTCTTTATACTCTGGCAATGGATCCTGGCTGTCAGAGTTATTTGATGGCGGTGCGATTATTTCATCAGGGTTTACTGCAAAATAGAATGGAAGGCATAATTTTGACTGTGTAGACAACTTTTTGTATTCTACACAAGATCGCAAACGATTTTGACAGGCGCCATGGCTCAGTCGGTTGTAGCTCTGCCTTCCGTGCTGTAGGTCGTGGGTTCGATCCCCACCGAGAACAAACATTTGTGTGTTGTAAACATAGATGTTTGTTCTGTGTCTGGGTGTTTCTATGTATTATAAGTATGTATGTATTTACAAAAAAAAAATGTATGTGTGTATTCTATCAGCCATCTAGTTTCCATCGTACAATCTTTGCTTAGTTTGGGACTAGAAGGCGTTGTGTTAAGTGTCCGCGAATATTTATTTATTTATTGCCAGAACTGAATTAAAATTCTATAATAAGTTAGTATGAGTTAATGGACGACTCTGGTGACGGAGTTTTTAGGGCGCCTTTACGCCTCCGTGGTGGCTTACCGACTGCTAGAGTCGGGACCGACGTGCTCTCCGGAGCACGGAAGCGCTCTGATGTAAATGCCACTAACAGTCACCCATCCAAATAGCGACCGCGCAAAACGTCGCTTAACTTATATAAATCGTTGAAGATTGCTTCAATAAAATTCTATTTAGGTACTAAAATGTAATTACATATATGATTTGGATCAAAAAATATATAATAACAAATCATCATTTATTATCATTTTTTTTTTTTTTAATAAAAAAAAAGGTCAAAATTAAAATTATCTACGATAGACGAATAAAGCGCAGAGTGGAGAACCTCTATACTTCTATAGAGAAGTGTTACTCTTGTGTACTTACTGTCCTCTGGAATGGGTATGTTAGTGTGTAGCGTAGGGTCGATAGACGCGAGGGTTTTGGCCATGGCTTCATCAAGCGCTGAGCTACCAGTGGGTACTGGAGACGGTTCCATCGGAAGGGGTACTTCGCCTGGCAGGTCAGCGCTGATTTGCGACCTGCAAGCATATAACATTTTGAGATATGTCTGCACTGAGAATATTGTGAAAGATAATAACGGAAGGTCTTTACATCTATTGAATATGATTTATACAGCATCAGAAGGCAACCTATGCCTACACTAAAAGGGACACTGCAGTGCCTGGGACAATGTTTAAATGGAGTAAGCTTACCTGTATTAGCACTCATCTCTTTGTAGATTAAAATCTTCTGTTATATTATAAGTCAACATCTAAAGTAGCGTTTCGGCGATCGTAACGCACAACGCTGCGGTGTGCAGCTCAACGCAGAGTACCGCGATTGCTGCTTGCCGCTGACGCAGACTGCGACGTTACAAAAGACTATACTAGAGGTTTTCCATACAATTATGTGTCTGGCGCTGCATGGTGCATACCGCTGCGTTGTGCGTTACGATCGCGAGACCAAAGCTTAAAACGATTTCATTGATAACCTACTTAGAAGATTTATTCCCGCTTCAATTGCCTTGTTGATGTCCTCTTAATAATGTCTTTGGTGAACTTACTTTCAAAACAGGTTTTTCTTGATGAAGGAGAGTAATATTTTTACACTATTAAATTGCAAGTCCTATGTACCTAGCTAGACCAGACAAGCATTTCATACAATCTAAATAATGATATAAAAAAACTTACTGAGCAGCTTCCTCAGCAGAAATTTGGTCTTTGATCTCTTGCAGTTCAGCTGGTACGACCCAGCTGGACTCTTTGGTCTCAATGTTATGGTAGTACACTCTACCAGCATCCGTTGTATACTCCTTCCACACACACGAGGATAAAAGTTTCTGAAATATGAAAACCTTTTTAGCAAATGTCCTAGCATGTGGAAGCTAATTTAAAACAGAGTGCCATAAAGTATGACTATATAAATATTCTTGGACATATCACACATCACTCTCTAGTCCCAAACTAAGCAAAGCTTGTACTATGGTAACTAGATTGCATATGTTTTTTAGTTAAACTTACTACTCTAACAACTAACCCCCAAATGGTGAAAGGTTTCTCAAAACATATATTTACCTCATAAAGTTGCCCTGCCTCTTGTTTACCTTACCCATCAGTAAGAAATGAGAATAATTGAAGCATTAGCATTATTGAGATTAATCCAAGTAGTGTTTCAGTATTTGGCCATAACAGATGGCAATAATTCAAACATTAACATCAAAGCAGCATTCAGTATAGAACCATTATGGTTAGTGCACGCACACTCAGCCGCAGTCGGCAGGGAAGTGGGTATGAGCATAGTGTGAATACGATCATGCTTCTGACCTGGCTCCCAGACCAGGTTCATGCCTTTGCTCTCTAATAAGAATAAAGGTGATGTTGCTGTGGCAAGAAGTTCGAAATTTATCACAGCATTCATGCCGGAAGCGGCATGGGCCGAGTGCACTATAGAACATGTAAATAAGTACCTCAGCTGAAGACTTCAAGTCATCAGGTTTCTCCCAAAGACTTTGTTTAGTGACAGAGTTGTAATAATAGGTGCGACCATCAGGTGCTTTGTGCTCTGACCATGGAGAGCTCTGGTTTGCTAATGGAGCTACATCCGGAGCTGGTGCTTCCTGGAATATCAAATTAAGTACCTGCTTACTTATGTCTAAAGTTAAAAAACATATACTTAATGATCTTTGTAAGTAAAGTCTATCATCAACTCTGAGATTTTAGTATCTCAGATAAGTAAAACTGCGTCAGAAAAATACGTGTCACAGGACTACCTTAAATCCTGGAAATCCTGGTGGAGGCATAGTAAACGGAGGTATCATTGGTGGAAATGCCATTGGAGGTGGCAAGGCACCCAAGGGAGGCGGCAATCCCGGTACCGGCGGCATTGCCACAGCCGACGCGAGTGGAGACAGCCCAGCCAACATCCCAGGAGGCAGCATCGGCGGTGCCGTCATCATACCGGGCGAACTGGTGCCATTTACGGGATCCTATGAATATTTTGATATATTTTAGGTAAGTAGCACCACTTAGATGCCGGCATTGAAGGAAAACACATTCTATCAATGTTGATTTTACGAAATAAGAAACAAAACAAAGCTGCCGTGTAGCAAAGCTCACCATGGCGCGTTCTATTGTGGTAGCGTATTAAGTGAATTCATTCGGCACCAAGATTTCATTAGATACACACACAACCGCTAAATAAATTAGCAGAATAAACTGAGCAAAACCAAAGCAAAGAATTAATTTTTTCGGGCTGACATGCTGACATGACGGACACCCCTCTCCAGTCTCCACAGATTACTACTCTCTATGCAGGTTCTTCTTCTTTTTCTTCTATTACACAAGTTACTTTCAACTTCAACTTCGGCTACGGAACTGACATGACACAGGAGTGATTGACTCAGACTGACATTATAGATAAATCGATGCTTTTGACTTTTTGATTTACTATGTCCTTAGACTATGTCTGTCGAAATGACGGACACAGGCCCTAAAGGGTAAAATAAATAATAAATAAATAATAAATATTCACGGACACTTAACACAACGCCTTCTAGTCCCAAACTAAGCAAAGCTTGTACGATGGAAACTAGATGGCTGATAGAATACATACATAATTTTTTTTTTTGTAAATACATACTTATAATACATATAAACACCCAGACACAGAACAAACATCTATGTTTACAACACACAAATGTTTGTTCTCGGTGGGGATCGAACCCACGACCCACAGTACGGAAGGCAAAGAAGAAGAATTCCTTTATTTTCTAACGCCACCTATTTATTAGCAACAACAACAAAAACATATTGAAAGGTAGATGGCGTTGTGCTTATAAAATCTAGGCGAAATTTGTTAGAAAAATACAGATGCACAGTAAAGTTGTTTCATCTGGCAGCTTACTTACACTGAGCCAGAGCCGACTCAAACTAATACCATTATTACACAAAACAGCACCTTATAGGTAAACTTTGAATGTGCTATGTACACTTGTACAGTATACCTACACCTGACATAAACTAGCGTGGATAAGTATTAGGTAGGTATTTCATATCAAATGAGAATAGTTTTTATAAAACTTTTATTTCTTAGAAGAACACATAGCTATAATTCTTTCTAGCCTAAATTATAATTTAGCAGGCTCATCAACAACACTTTACCTAACTACTTTTAATAAAACTTTCAAGCCACTATGCAAGGCAAGAAAAAGAAGAATGACCAAGACAAACCTCTACATACATAGGTACATATTTACATAATATGGTAACCATGACCCATGTTAAATGCACAACATTGTAATAAAATAAATAAGTCATAAAATAAGGTCACTTTTAAGTCTTAAAGTTGCTTTTAAGTCGCAGTTAAGTACCTACCTGTAAATACAACTTTTTAAGGTTTCATAAACTTGTTTTTTTTTTTATAAAAAGTTATGGTTATGGTTGTGGTGCCTGCCTTAGGATTCAAGCCTTTGTTACTGTTTTTTGAAACTTTTCAAAATCGGGTAGATATTATCGAATGCTTCATAGATTTCTCTTCTTACTTTGGCACCAGTTAACACTACTTTTCCTGACACAAATATTAATAATACAATTCTTGGTTTCACCATTCGGTAAATGAGACCAGGGAAGAGCTCTGGTTCATAAGAGCTGAACTGTCCATGTGTAAGTACTAAACCCTCCAGTCTGATTGGAAACTTGACATCGCAACTTCCTACCATGTTCTGTATTTTGAAGTCCAAAAACTTTGCCTGAAAATAAAATAAAAATATATTATCATGTATTAGTCAGTTTATATCATATGAGTAAGTGGCTAACTATGGTAACAGAGTTTTTAGGCCATCTTAAGGCCTCTAGCATGGCTTAACAACTGCTAGAGCTAGGACCATCTAAGGTGCCCTCCAAAGCATGGAAGCACTTATATGTAATTGTAGCAGTAATACATTATCGAGTAGAGGTAATGGGATACTTACAACAAAGCCAAGTTTTTGAATAATTCTGGCATATTTTCTTGCAGCCAGTCGAGAGTCTTCCTCACTCTTGGCTCCAGTGCAAACCATCTTTCCTGAAGAGAAAATCAATGCAGTGGTTCGTGGTTCTCTTATTCTCATTATAACTGCAGCGAACCTTTTTGGGTTATACTCTGCATTACGAGCATGAAGGGCTATCTTCTTTAGATCCAGTTTGCAGTTTAAGTTAACAGTTGAAACAATATTTCTGCAAGTAAAATATATAGTGATTGTACAAAAGAAGTGTGCACAATATTATCATAATTATTATTATCATATTATTATGTAGTGACTTACTGTAGCTGTGGTAATATGCCAGGATCAGCAGAATGTGGGGTCATAGGCGTCATGGGAGCCGGACTGGCTTGGCTCAGTAATGGTTGTCCTGCTAAGCTGTTATTGGTGATCATTGGAGACATCATGTTTTGCTGAAACATTTAGGGATGTAAAATTTATGAGAAAGTAGCATATTTTTGAGTTTTTTTTTCCTATCCGTGTTATTTTATTGACAAGACAAGTGTGGGTACAACAAGTTTTATTATTGTATTAGGGTTCTTACTGGAGTTTGTGGCTGCATCATTTGTTGAGGGGTCGCATAACTGGCGGTCGGAGCATACGTGTGCATGCTTCTCTGCGGAGTACCGAGTAGCGAGCCGAAGCCCGCAAGTGGCGACGAGCCCATGCTAGCAAGCGATTGCTGCTGCTGCTGCTGGAACTGCTGCTGGTGCTGCATAGCATTTGGTAAGATCTGCTGGTCCTCCTCGGGCTGATGCAGAGGCGTACCGATTCCCGGTATGTTGTACGGGCTTGGTAGCATTTGATCCATGTTGACGTCGTTAACGCTTTCTATTTATCTAACATTTACTAAAGTTTTTGCAGAATTTCACTGGTTTGGTTTATTTGTTTGTTTGAGTTAGTTTCGTTCGATCACGAAGACAAGTCAGAAAGTGATTTTTTTTCTGTGGGTGGGGTGGAGTATTTTTAATCTGTTGAGCGTGGACACAGACAGATTACTAGGTACCTGTCAGGAAAGGAAGGACGTGGCAAACTGGGCACAGACTTTTATGTTCTATCTTGTGTAAATGTTTCTACTGTGGAAACTCACGCACGAGTCGACATCGACAACACCACACAAAAAAAAACGAATTTGAATGAATGAAATAAAATTAAAAAAAAATCCTTCGCGGCGTGGAGGCAGATGGTAAATCCCAGATTTTTTTGATTTGGAGGTGATGATTTCGAGTTTTCACGAAGATTTTGTTTCATTCGCACTCTTCACTTCAAAATAAATTTACCAGTGCCCGGTGTACCTAACCCAAACCTTTTAAAAATGGCTGAAACTATGAAACAATCGGTTGCTGGTACATTGAAAAGTATAGAAAGGTATACACATCTGCAGCTGGCACATTCCTCATTCCGGCTATACTGAAATTGCCAATCAGGCCTCATTAGAAATGAGCCACTATTAATTATGACTTTTAATACAATAAACAGGTATAATCCAGCAAACCTGCAAACCCTAGAACGCTATGTTGAGCTGCAATCAAAAGAGAACACCTATGATCTAGAAGCTAACCTGGCAGTGCTGAAGCTGTATCAGTTCAACCCTGAGAAGTTCAATGCTGACATCACATGCCAGATTCTTTTAAAAGCATTGACCAACTTCCCCCACACTGATTTTACATTGTGCAAGTGTCTCCTTCTAGAATCTGTGGTAAGTCGTCAATCAATAACTTATTTGTTTCCTGTTGCTGGGCTAGTTCAGTTATCTTCTTATTCATGAAATAGACACCTACATTTCTGAAATGTAATTCACAGTACTACAAATCATTGCTTATGCATATTCTTTGAATGTTTGGTTTGAATTAAGCCAATCTCTCCAATTATTGTTGTGTTTTCAGACAGAAAATGAGACAATATCTCAAATCAAGTACTTGGCTGATATCCTAGAGCAGTGTGACTTTGCCCAGTTCTGGAACAGAGTCCACCAAATGCCAGAGCTCTGTAACCGAATCAGCGGCTTCCACGATTCCATCAGGAAGTTTGTCTGCCATGTTGTTGGCATTACATTCCAGACCATTGATAAGAACAATCTGGCTAACTTGCTAGGCGGCATTGATGGTAAGTTCAGCAGATAATAAGTTAAGATCACTGTCCATCATAGTCACTAATGTGCCTGCGACTTCGTCTGCGAGATTGGAAGTGCAATTTGCTACGCGAAATCTTCTAGGTGTTTCAGAAGAGTTTGCATCCCTTTAGATCCTGTTGATTTTCCGGGATAAAAAGTAGCTTATGTGTTAATCCAGGTTGCGGACAATATACATTTTAAGTTTCATCCAAATCGGATCAGTAGCTATTGCATGAAAGAGAAACAAACATCCATACATTGTTACAAACCTTCGCATCTATAATATTAGTAGGATTACTGCAAACACTTTACAAAATAATAGCATTGTGTGCACCAATACATCATCAATCTGTTTTAATAGATTTGTTTCACCAGAAACAAGCCCTTTTTAAATGAGCCTTTTAAACAACAAATATATTATGGCTCTGGAATAAGTCCTTATTAATTTCCTCATGCCAATTGGCTCAACTATTGTATGGTTGTTTTATTTTAGATGTCACCTTGAAGCACTGGGTTAAGAAGTACAGCTGGAGAGATGATGGCAACCTTATCTTCATCGCCAATCAGGATGAGAATATCAAAACCAAAAATATTACGGAGAAGATTGAGTTTGAACACCTCGCTCCCCTCATGGCTTTGTTGTAAATATTAAACTTCATTTATTTCTTTAAAATATTTGAATAAAATATGAATGTATTGGAATATTCATGCATTTATATTTTCACACCTATTGATTTCCATAGTAAGTTAGCAGTATCGACAACCACTAAAATCTTATAGGTACTACATTATTTAATTAGAAAAAAAAATTCATCCAAGTTTCACTTGTTTTTTTAAACAAAATTAAGTAGGTATATTAAGATCTTCATATTTCATCATGACTTCATGTTATAAGATAATAACAACTTTATATTCACACTCTTCACTACCATTTAAAATACATTCAAAGAAGGTACAGATTTATAGATTTTGGAAAAGTTGGTATTTTGTTCATATTTACACAAGTTAGAAGCTTTTCAAAAGCCTGGCTTGCTTACTTATAATGGTTGCATAACTTTATTCAGCTGTTTAAACTTTACTGTCTTACTAATAGGTAATGTCAAACAGTATCATGATGACAGAGCTAGATTTTAATTGATGTACTACTATTCAGCTTTTATAGGTATATCCCTCGGAGTAATATCGGAAATGTAGGTAGGTAAGGTAGCTATTACTGTATCTTATTAAAAATGACTTCACTAAAAACATAACAAACAAAAGCAAAAGCTAACAAATCTATACTACAGTATTTACGCTTTCTTTCCGTGACTGTATCCAAACTCCTTGCCGCCAGCATGGCCACCCTTCTTGCCGTGGTCGTGATGATGAGCGTGATGTTCTTCGTGGCCGTGGTGACCTTTGTGACCTTTGTGATCTTCGTCATAATGACCCTTATCGTGATGACCCTTCTTGCCGTGATGCTTCTCGTGGTGGCCTTTCTCGTGATGGCCGCCCTTCTTGTGATGTCCTCCTTTCTTGTCGTGGTGTCCCTTGAAGTCTCCGTGTTTGTTGTGATGTCCGCCCTTGTGGAAGTCGTCGTAGAACTTGTGTTCCTTGTGGTACTCGTCCTTGTGCGATTTGTGATGGTAGCCGGTTGTTTTGGAACCTTTTTTGTGTCCTTTCTTGTGTCCGAACTTGCCTCCTTTGTGCCCGTGGGCTGCCTCATGATGTTCACCGTGGTGGTCGTGCTCATCGTGATGTTTCTTCTTGTGTCCGCCGTGCTCGTCGTGGTGCCCTTCGTGATGGTGTTTCTCGTGATGTCCATGATCGCCCTTGTCGTGGTGATGGTGGGACTTGTACCCCTTATCGCCTTTCTCTCCATGATCCTCGTGATGTTCCGCCTTGTGTTCGTGACCGCCGCCTTCCTCGTGGTGACTGTCCTTAGCCTTCTTGTGTTCGGTACCGGCGGATACTAAATCCTTCAGTGCGGTTCCTTCAGGCGTCAAGTCTCCGCCTGAAGCTGTCAAGTCAGCGATTGTTTTTTGGTTAGTATCTTTCTCACCTTTTGACTCAATTAAGTTCCGAGCTTGAGTCAATATCGCGGCGCATGTTAGCACCTCTATCAGTAAAAGGAGCCGCATCTCTGAAAAATGAAAATTATTAAAAAATTTACGATATTTCATCTTCGCATGGTTTAAATATTTGTTTTACTTTATTTAGTACTCACCGACTGGTGACTGTTGCCAAAGCCACAGGCGTAGTGTCACAAGAGTTTTTACGGTTTGAATTTATAGATAAAGACCGCTTTCATCTGTTGTCGATTTCAGATTGATCTTTAGTAATCGCTGTCGGGTTTCTGGACGAGTGGTTACGGAGCAGTGACGACATCGTGCAATGTTCCAACTAAATTAGTTCCGCCATACAAATCAACAGCTGACCACGAGATGGTGTCGATACTCTAATAACATTATGTTTTATTTTCTTTATGCTAGCTGAGTCGCATCGCTCGTATTATTGCTTTTGTCGCAGGTTAATATTAAAGTGTGCAATAGCTCTAGCAGTTCATTCGTGATGAACCTACCTTATGTAGACATAAGACTTAACCTTTTTATGTTTTTTGGGTAAAGCCACAAACGTAGAGATCTAAGACGGTGGGTAAAGCCGTAAAATAATTGATTGCATTTGTTTGTAAGTAGTAGGTAAGTTTATTTACAACGAGGTTTAGGTATCTATTAGTTAACAAAGGTATAACAACGTTCAAGATATAAACTAGATCAGTGCTTGCCGTGGTGGAATCCCCAGTGCTTATGATCGTCATGGCCGCCCTTCTTGCCGTGGTCATGGTGATGATGATGGTGCTCCTCGTGTCCGTGATGGCCCTTGTGTCCCTTATGATCTTCGTCGTAGTGGTGTTTGTCGTGGTGTCCTTTCTTGCCGTGATGGCCTTCGTGATGTCCGGAGTGGTGATGACCGCCCTTCTTGTGACCGCCTCCCTTCTTCTCGTGATGTCCGTGATGATCGCCGTGCTTGTGATGCTTGCCCTCTTTGTGGTGGTCGTCGTAGAAGTGATGGTCTTTGTGGTACTCGTCCTTATGGTACTTCTTGTGGTACCCCTCGGTCTCCTCTCCCTTGTCGTGGTGTTTTTTGTGGCCGTGCTTGCCGCCTTTGTGGTGGTGGCCGTGTTCGTGGTGCTTGCCGTGGTGGTCGTGCTCGTCCCAGTGCTTCTTGTGTCCGGCGCCGTGCTCGTGGTGGTGTCCTTCATGATGGTGTTTGTGGTGGTCGCCGTGCTCGCCCTTGTGGTGATGATGGTGACCCTTATGGCCCTTGTGCCCCTTCTCTCCATGCTCGTGATGGTGGTGAGCATGATGCTCCTTACCACCGCCCTCCTCGTGGTGATGGCCATGATGGCTCGCCGCGGCCACTAAGTCCGTTTCTCCTCTCCGGTCGATCTCTCGACTGGAACAAACTAGAACGCATCCTAGTGCGACAAGGGCGGCTAGCGTCCTCATGATCGCTTATTCTACTTCCTTTAGATTTGGTATCTGGGACTGTACTGACTTCCAACAGGCAGAGACACTATTTTATATCATTAGGTTGCTGGTTGCAAGTGAAACCATTGGACAAGGACGCCGCTGCCGAGTCACGCCTAATTACTGTTTACTTTTCTGATCATTACGACACAGACGCACACCAGCTACTGGACAACCAAGATACGCATTGTATCTTTACAAAAAAATACAAACAAAACCAGATCAAATATAATTGACCGACTGACAAGGCTGTTCATGTTCAGTTATCTACATCATCGAATAGGTTCATAGGTTTCATGCCATAATCAAAGGGACCGAACATTGCTAGGTTCTATGAGTCTATTTAGGTACCTAGCTAGGTACTTGGATATTGTTTTGCCGTAGCATCCCAAGGTACATACATCTTTCATGCAAAAGCTCCTACACTCTAGACATACTTTTCCTTATTACGTCTACGTACCTACTTATAGTTTCTGCATATTGTTTTGTCTGACGGTCCATATCATCGAGCATTATTATGTGAAAGAAAAGCGGAGAAATTAGTCTTTGTCCGCTACACTTATAATATATATCAAGTTATAAAGGTGACTACCTACTTATAGAGGTAAAGTAATTATTTTCAATAGAGTCGTATGTCGCCTAACCCTAAAAAGTATCTAAAATTACTTATTACATTTAATTATAAAACAATTAGGTAGGAAGTATGATTTTGAGCCAGTTTTGTAAAGCACGTTTTTCTCATAAATTCCTTGTGTGATCTAATGGGTGTTTTGTTACTGGCAGGTAGAGCTGTTTTAATTAAACCATCTTGTGGCCTTATGCTCAGTTCGGCAGAGATTTTGCTGTAATAGGTGACGTCATAATATCTCGACCGAAAACTCATTTCAGCTACTGGTTTCAGCATCATCCCTATCAGATCAAGTTATCTGCCGAACTGAGCATAAGGCCCATGATATTGGGAGTCTTTCAGTGCATAATTGTTTCGAAATAAACATTTGTACCTAGATAAGTTGTGTCTTATAAGAAAACAGATAAATCACTAGTAAAATTAGAGTTGCCATGTTTGCCGCAGAACCGACAATCGTTGGAGCAAACTAATACTCGAGTGGAGACCGCGTTTAGGCAAGCGTAGTGTAGGACGCCCTCCGGCTAGGTGGGGTGACGATCTGAGACATGTGGCTGGCAAACACTGGATGAGAGGAGCCGAAGACCGGGCTCAGTGGCGCGTCTTGGGAGAGACCTACGTCCAGCAGTGGACCGATATAGGTGGATGATGATGATGATGATGATGATGAAAATTAGAGTGTTCAATATGTATAGGCAAGTTGAGAACCTTATTTCTTCATAAAACCTAGATCCTTGATTCTATTTTCGAGAGTGGAACGAAATAGTCCCGTTAGATGTAGAGTTTCCTAATAGCTCGTCCGGGGAAGACAAGTACCACCACCGTACTTACTTCTGCCTTCAAGCAGTGATGCTCGTATTGCTGAGTCCCGGTTCTATGGGTATAAATATCTGTTTGTTTCATCACTTACCTATTCTCATAAAAAAACTAGACTCTTTGGACTTTAGAATTAGAAGGTTATAGGAATACACCTTAGGTGTCACCTATTAAGTACCTACCTATATAGATGCATTTCGTATCGTATAGTGCGAGGTGGTCATGTAGATATAATAGATCCTAAATACGTGTAGGTACTAGTTGTAAGAGTAGCTAATATTGAATTTTCACACCAACACTTTTACTATAAAAAATACTAAGCAGTTATCTTTTCACGAATGCTACGAGAGAAGTTACGAGGTAGAGCTTAGTAATAAAATACCCGGACTCATATTTTTTTTTTCTATTTGAATCTATGCTTCAGTAAATATTTCTTTATCAGCTTACGGGCCGTAGAGTCATACTCATAAGTTGCTTTTAGGTACTTTGATTCATGGAATTTATTTAGGGCATTGCATTCAACAGGGAAGTTATGATATGCGATATGCGACCTTACTCTACAAATAGCATTTTTTTTTCTTTTTGGCAAATGTACCTGATGGATTGATCTTATAAGTGTTTCTTAAAATCTTATTTTAGATATGTGCTTGGTCAACGGATAAAGGTAAAAAATACAGAGAATAAGTAAGAGAGTATTTTACTTTTGTACAAAAATATAAAACGTAACAAAAACAACATTCATTTTCAACAACGTATTGTAGCTAAGATCATCAGTGTTTGCCGTGATGGAAGCCCCAGTGCTTATGGTCTTCGTGTCCGCCCTTCTTGCCGTGTCCGCCGTGGTGGTGGTGATGCTCGTCGTGTCCGTGGTGGCCTTTGTGTCCGTGATGGTCCTCGTCGTAATGATGCTTGTCGTGATGTCCGTGCTTGCCGTGGTGGCCCTCGTGGTGTCCGGAGTGGTGGTGACCTCCCTTCTTGTGTCCGCCGCCATCCTCCTCGTGATGCTTGTGATGATGGTCGTGCTTGTGGTGCTTGCCCTCGTCGTGGTGTCCGTCGTGGAAGTGGTGGTCTTTGTGGAAGTGGTCCTTGTGGTACTTCTTGTGGTATCCATCGGTGTGCTCGCCTTTGTCGTGATGCTCGTGATGGCCGTGCTTGCCGCCCTTGTGGTGGTGGCCCTTCTCGTGGTGTTCGCCGTGGTGGTCGTGCTCATCCCAGTGCTTCTTGTGTCCGCCGCCGTGCTCGTGGTGGTGTCCCTCGTGGTGGTGCTTGCCGTGGTGTCCCTCGTCTCCCTTGTGGTGGTGGTGATGGCCCTTGTGTCCTTTGTGGCCCTTGCCGCCATGATCGTGGTGGTGATGCGCATGGTGCTCGTGCCCACCGCCACTGGAGTGATGGTGTCCCTTGCTGGCTGCGACGGCGAGGTCGTCCTTAGACTCGGCCCCATCCCCGGCGCACAGTGCCGCGAGGCACGCCACTCCTAAAACTAAGAGCACTCTCATTCTGTAACTGCTCCTAGACTTCCTTTGTAAGTAATCGATGGAAGGAAGTCCGGCTGTGACTGACCTCTGCTACGCTGATTGCCTATTTATATTATCAAGTGCTAGTGCAGTCCGAATAGAAGAGAAATTATTCCGCAAGCGTCCCGCTGCATTAGTTCAAGGACTTACAGAAAACTGACACTAGATTTGTGATTCCGAAGTTCTAATCGATAAATCTAGGTATTGAGGGGCGGATTATTCATCGCATGCGTGAATAATGAACTGGATGCGGGAAAGCGGGATCATACGGTCGATCGAATAGCGAGTAAAACGAGCGCCGACGTTCTATGGGCATGCTGAATATTGTACGGTTCATCAATGAGCTCTTTGTTAGCCTGGGCGCGCAAAAACTTCATTCAGAATATCACACACTTGATTGACAGCTCAGGATCGATTGAAATTATCTGCTTAGTGGATCCTTTCGCGTTCGCTCGCCGCTATTTGGATAGCGTTAAACAATTCTTCCGAATGACTAGGCTCGGTTAATCCACGCCCTTGTTGGCTCATGTCCGGGCTGCTCGCTGAATAGGGCTTGGCTGTTTGCCTATTCACTTTGATTATGCACGCTTATGAGTTCATCGCGGTCTTGTAAACACTCACAAATCTTAGAAAGCATTTTACTCAGAATTTTCGTTGTTCAGTTATAGAAATTATTTATGGATGTACCTAGGTATTTATAACCGAGCCGATTTGAAAACGGGAGCTTCATTCAGATGTTTACATCTACACAATAGTTGTGTGTACCTATACCTAATGTTTGAGTTACAACTCGCGTACATTACGCATAACGTAAATGATAAAATAATAATACTGAGTAGTTTGTAGGTGAATTCTGATGCAAAATATTTGTTTGAAAATATAGCTAGCTATATTTTATAGAGGTTATGTACTACTTACCTATCAATTATTCTGCAGTCTAAACCACGTCCACGTAATTTTTTAAAATAAGTAAAATACGGTTTTTTGAAGCCCACAACATAATAACATAGCGTACAATTTTCTTTAACAAAATTGGCACTTGTGGTTCTTCTTCCAAGTAATAAGTACCACATCCTACCGAGCTCAACTCTTAGGTAATTGCTAACTGATTAAACACACTCAGAAAATTAATTAAAACACCTTTTTGTACTATTGTTATTTACCTAGTTATTTTACGTGTGTATATACATACATATATAAGCTTCCTAACTAAATACTTTATGAGAGGAAAGAACAATGACATCAACATCCATAATATAGTAATCTGAGGGCTTTTATTATCGTGGCGTGAATATTCTCTTTGAAAAGACACTTTCTGCCATCTCTACATTATCATCAAAGTGTTATTATTTCAGGGATAGAAATTGGTAGGTTGTTATGTGAAGGTGAACGGGAAAAAAGGTGGTATATTCATAACAGGAAGTTGGACGTCTCTGCCTTAGTCCTACGGAAATAAGTTTGACTATGCGAGTAATGTTTTTTCTTCTCTCGGTATAGGTAGGACTGTACCTGTCCCACTGCTGGACTAAAGTCTCTCCCATTTCCTTACAGAATAGGCGTGCTACCCGACTTTGTGATTAAAATGGTGTCCCGAAACTAATGTGCAAAGCTTGTGGAATTGTGACGTTGTGTACATATTTAGTCATTTTAATTTTCGAATCTTTGCTGCGCATTTCTTTAAATGAAGATAATTGGATTCACAAAAGTCGTATAGCATTCGTTGCTCTCCTACTTAAGTATCGAGAATAGTCCTCCTTCGGGAAAACATTACTCGTAGGTACTAGTTATTTTGAGACACCCGTATACACAATTTTGCAACTGTAAGTAGGTATAATTAAAAGTAGGTAAGTGACAATTTTAGCGACATAACAAAAGAGATTGGTATGTTACGTAACTGGGTCTGTGTATCGTTTGTAAGTTCACGACCGTCACGGTCCAATAGCTTCTTTTCTAAAGGAGCACTTACAAAATAACCGTTTTCAAGGCTGCGGCCTTCTGTGGTTGCCACTGAGACACCTACTTTCCTACATTATTCGTCGAGTCGTGTAAAGAAATTATGCCACACCCATCATAAACTCATCCGGCACCACAACTTGTCGAATAAATTTTTATATTTCCGATTCCAATCCTGAAACCAAGTAGAGTCGTACCACGCTACGTCTGCATTGAAGACTATTGTGGAATAAACCGGTAATCCGAAACATATTTATGCATGTTATTATTAACATTTTTGCGGAAAATATGGAGTTGTTAAAAAAACTATGCAAACTATCTAGGTTACAACAAACTATAGGTTTTCAAATTCAGTCATATTTTTAGCGCTGCAAACTAAGCGTGGTCTGACTACCTACTAATTTCAAAGGTCTGGTAAAACAATTTTTCCAAGCAAAATTACGACAGGTATTTTGCAACAAAGGATATGGAATGAGGAAATGTAGAGTCATTAGCATGAAATCTGATACTTGAGCCCTAGTTCCAGTAATACACAAACGTAATGCTCTTATTGCATCTAGGGCGTCTGCTTAGCGACATTAGGCGCTAAGAACTAAGCCGACATGCCGATATCTTGTTAGACGTAATGCTATTAGGTATACCTGTATCTGTTTAGTAGGTACTTAATAAATGCCTGTGTCGAATATGTGTGATTAAAATCGACATTTACACCTACTAGTATCTACAGTGTGTTCCGGAACTAGTATATAATTATCTGTGTTATCCCAAGGGGAGGCGGTTCTCGACACTTTTGGGAACAACCAATCTTCTACTAAGATTTTCATTGAAATGTGCAGCAAAGTTTGTTCCACAATTCTTGAAATTGCTTATCGTAGTGTAGGTGCTGTAATAAGTCCTATAAAATACGGAAGATTTTTTTATGTGTTCACAAGTTAGGGTTGTCAATTTTATTTCGCCGGTTTATTAAAAACAAAAAGTATGACATGGAATTTTTTTAATAAGACTTCTCAAAATGTTCCCGCCTAGCTGTTTATCTAGGTCTGAATCCACCCTGCTCAGGCGTAACATACTAGTTCCTTCACACCCTGTATATTAAAAGCGTATTTTTAACCGATTACTAAACGACGCTTTATTATAGTAAAAGATAAGACTTTTGCTATTTTTTTGTAAATTGAAATTATTTTGAATTGAAACTTATCATTCATAACCCTTTACTGAAATGTTTGCGAGAATAATCATGCGAAAATCTAAATAATATCTTGGTTTTTAGGTAGGTATGATTTAGATTTTCGCATGATCACATGTATGCGGATTAAAGAATATGCGAATATATTTTACCCACAGTCGGGTTTCAACTGGTGGGGCTGGGCTGGTCCCAATTCAATTGGGTTGTCGATTTGTCGTCGGGACCTTGTTCGTTGGATAATCCCGTCCATTGTTAGCTATTTTAATGCTTATATGCTCTTTGTGTGACCGTCCTGTATTAAGTTATACTCGGATAATCGCTGTATTATATGGAGTTAATTTTCCATTACTCGCTATAGCAGCTGCTTACCGTGTAGGGAAATAAATCCGCATGTTTGGTATTAAATAAATTAGACCTCTATATATTTAATCCTCCGTAGTTTTATGTAGCGATTATATTGGTTTCTTACATTGAGGTACCAAATACTTACTTGCCTAAATCTATGATTTTTTCCAAACCTATTTCAATAAAAAGTTCAAAGCCAGGAAATCAGAGGGGCATGTAAACCTATTACCATTTCATTTAGTTTTTGACAAGAGTTGTAGGTAACTCGTGAATCTTGTAACTCTCAGGATTTAGGAGGGTTTCCAGTTTCAATTCAAATGTTTATTCCGTCGCTATGATTTCTCGTATTCCCGTACCTATTAGATGACGGTCAAAAGCTTTCTAATGCATCAAAAAGTACCTATAACTTGTTTTTATTGAGTAATCTGTTCTTACTGTCACGCATCATTGAGTGGCCAATATTTGAGGGAACAGAACACCGTAAAGATGTTTCCGGTCTCTGGAAGTATCGTATGTACTGTCCAAACAGTGGATGGAGGTTTTATCGTGGCAGCCGGCCGGCAGCGACACGACTAATTACATCAATTATAGGCAAACATAGCCGGTTCAGGTTTCGGCTGCCGACCCACCTCTGTCAATATTAGCGTGCGGCCGCCGCCCGGTGCGGATGGACCTTACCTATAGGCTACTCTACTCGACATTCCTGTTCTCTATAGATTATATCGCACGCAAAGACTTTTTGCTGTATGTTAAAAGTATTATAAAGTCCATTGTATAAATAGAAGCAGTTTTATTTGAGAACTGTGAAAGAGTGGAAAGAGGGAAAGAGGCCTTTGGCATGCAGTGGGATAATAGCTGCTGAATAATAATAAAATAAATAATAGTTTCATTTAGATTCTATAAATCAAAATATCTCAACTTCATTGATCTCATTTTACGAATTTGATGTTTTTATATCTGGGGCTGAAATAAAAGTACGAAATAATATTTATTTTCATAAAACATGGTGATTATAGGTTTTAAGTTAGAAATCTTATACAAACGCAAGACCTCCCAAGCTATTCCATTTCAAATGATTTTGATCGGGCAAAGCTCTACATTTTTTATCCATCCTATCTCTCCCACATCGTAAAAAGTTCGTTTGTTGTTCAGATAGTTACACAGAGACTGGTATTGTCAGTATTGTGATGGCAAAGCCTGGCAAAAGGCGAGCGCGTCGCCAACGCCACAGGCGTAACCTCTCACAAAACAATCTCCCAGTTCAATTTGTTCGCTGTTAGTAAGACATCTCTATAATCCCTTGAGACACGACAATCGTAAAAAGGTCGTCGACAATACAATCAGGGATTACACGAGGTTTAAATGCCTTGTATTCTACATACGTACTCGTATAGGCAGAACATAGTGACACCAGCTTTCGGATGTACCTATAACAATAGTATGTAATAAAAATACCTACATAAGTAGGTAAGTACATAAGACTAAGGTACTTTTATAATAAAGCTGTGTTTGAGAACAGGATTTTCCTTTTAGAAAAACTCGTCAATTTTTGTTTTGCGATAATTTTTATTTATTTTTCTATATTTTATTAAATAAGTAATTTAAGATACTGGGATTATAACTAATAGCTACACAATCTCAACAAAAACATACAAACGCTACGAAAGCTCTATATATGCATAAAAGCTAATACGGTATCTAATAGGTACCTAATAGCATCCGACATCCGACGCCAGCTACACACATGAAAAACGTAAATATAAAATTAGATGTATATTATTATCATTAGCGAAATGGCAACACGGTTCAACAGTAGAATTCACCACAGCAGATTACTACTTTAGGGAGGGATACAGAGATTACTATTGTATTAACTGCGTCGGGAGCGTCGTATTGTCACATCCATTAAGTAGCGAGGGCGGGGCGGCGCGAGACCACGCCCCCGCCCGCCCTGCGTCACCCCACACGCGCCTCGTCGCTAGCCCTGCCGGCACTCACTAAAACGATTTACTCGCAATCGTATCACGCATCATAATAGCGTGCGCTTGCGATACTTTTGCGGGCTCACACGGAACTATTCAATAGTTAAAAAAGTGGACTAAGAAGTGCATCGCCGGTTATATTTAGTTATCGTGAGTTAGTAGGATGAAAAGAACAGGGTCGTAATGTGTGGTGGTTCGCGAGTGGTATCGCGGTGAGGTCAGCGTGGCGACGTCTCAGCGGGAGGGCATGGGCGCGGGCGGCGCGTGCGGCGGCGGCTGGGCGCGCGATGCGCCGGCGCTGCTGAGCACGGCGCTGCTGCTGGGCGGCGGTCTGCCGGAGCGGCCGCCGCCGCCGCTCTTCACCATCGACAGCATCCTGGCGCCGCGCCCGCACCCGCCGCTACCACCGCTGCAGCTGCATCACCTCGCGCACTCGCCCTTCCATAGAGCCCACGATCTCTTTGGTACGTCCAATGAGCTGTTTTTACTAGCTGGTGAGATTAATTCTTAAATAATGTTAACTCACGGCTGCAGTAAAGCAAACTACAGTAAAGCAGTGCATTTTTTGAGTTCCTACCTACTTTTCATGAACTGGTTTGTATAACTCATAACTAGCTCATTGTTGTAACTTCACAGTGAGACAGATTGTGACAAACTTGAAATTTTCCATCAAGCAGGACGTATCAAGATGCTTGAAATAAAAAAATAAAAATCATGGACATTTCACTAATGATTTCACTAATAAATGTTTTGAATAGTTGCTTCAATTTAAATTCCAAAATAAAATGGGAAACGATGTAAACAATTGTGTGGATTAATGTTTCGAGTAAAAAAACCAGTGTGGTTCAACGATAAATTCTTGGGCATATCACACAACGTCTTCTAGTCCCGAACTAAGCAAAGCTTGTACTATGGAAACTAGATTGCTGATAAAGATAAGAAACCAAACTAAAAGTTTATGAAAAAATAGTGCAAGTTTATGTGTTCAGTTCATGTTTGCAAGGTTCCGAACTAAAATGGTGAAACGGAGCCCTTTTGGTGCAAAGAAACTCTTTTAGTGCAACTTTTTCAATTTTTCCAGCTGTCTAGGCTAATCGATTTTTGGATCTTACTTCTTCACTTCTACAGGCGAGAGAATACATTTTCTTGATAAATATTATAATTTTGTTGTGCATAAAGGTTAATACTAGGTTTATCTAAGTCGAAAGAAAGGATTTCAAACGGTTTATACTTCCTGCAATATTGCCAAAATTGCTGAACGGATAGGTATGGAAAAACAAACTGAATGTTTTATTAAAATCAACAACTTTGAAACCAACGCTATTTCGGATAGAACTCCGGAGATGAGCAATGGCCATAAACAAAGTTAAATGTTACATTAAAGAAAAGGAAACTCATTGAAAATTATAATATTTGTGCACTCCAGAAATGGTGCTACGAGCAGCTACGATCTGCGTAGCACTTCGTAGCATTCGTAAAAAAATATTGAACCACGCAAGGAATGGTTCTGAAGCTTTAGGATCTAGTTTCGGATTTAGGATCTCCTATTATACAAGATACTTAAAAAAACCTCAGAATAAAGAAAATAAAAAAAAAACAGAATGAAGAAAACAAAATGACCTATTCTCTACGATATATATTTAGAAATATAACATGGAAATCCTATTCATTATTTCGACACGACAAGTATCCGATTTTATGCTACTGGTTCGAACACATCATGCGTTAGGCACTTGCGTTTATCCCTCGTGCTACCTACATCATAAGTAGAGAAAGAAGAAAGAGACCAAAATTAAAAAAATGGCTGAAAACTAACTTTTTTAATATATTTTTTTAATAATTGTAATTTAAGAAATAAAAAAGTATAATTTAAATGTAAACTTAGGAAAGAAAAGCAAAACTTTAAGGATTCGATTTTAACATCTGAACCCGGAAACGCGTGGTAGGTAAATGGTTTAAATAAGCTTTAGCCACATTTTGAAAGAAAAAAGGAAGATAAAACATTTATTGGGTAGGTACTTACATAGCTATACAAAATGTGTATGTTATTCGCTATAGGCATTTGTTCAAAAAAATTGTGGCTCTTTATGATAAACATCCCTAACAATGTCTCCATCGTGATCTACCTACTGATTGCAGGATTATAAATTTCAGCCCTGAGATAACCAAGGTTTCCATTTGGTAGAGTTGGTACTGTGTTCTAAAGTACCTACCCAAGTATAGCGTTTCGAAAGTAAATCTTAAATCATATTCACTCCTTGGAAGGAAATATTTTCTCTAAGGTTTTAACAATATTTCCGTAAAATAAAACCCATCTTAAAATAAATAACTGTTATTTCAACGAGCTCTATCTACCCGGAGGATATTTCCGCAATCTCTCAACGCGCTCTCAGCTGAGAGATAAGAATAAGAATCAGATAAGCCACACCACAGCTCTCTCGCCAAGTGCGGTTGACCCAGGATTATACTTACGTATATTAAAATAAGTCTACCTACTTACTGTAGATACTGTATAAACTGTACCTACTGTAGATACTGTATATGAGTGCTCGCGGCACACAATTGCGGCAGCTTCTTGAAGTGGCGTAACGGAAGCTTTAGTAATGAGGAGTGGGCCTAAAAGCGGGAGTTTTAAACAACTCTCGAGCTTCTACGGTTCAGTTCTGGTGGAGGTAACAGACAGACGGACAGGCGAACAGACGGACAGACAGACGCCAGAGTGAGATCATAAGTTTTCCGTTTTTCCGGATGCAAAGCTCAGTATCACACAACCTTTGTGTGATGATGAGCTTTGTACCCGGAAACTGTTACCTCCACCAGAACTGAACCGTAGAAGCTGTCTATATATAAACAAATATTATAAAATTAACAACCACTGTAACATGGAATTGTAACATCTTTTAGTATAAAGTATTCAAAATCGATATGGCTTATGCCCGGTGAGGTGCAGTGAACGGCATCTTAAGTAGGAGGAAAGTCGTCGATAGCAAAGCCGTGTCACACGATACGAATTCTAATGGTGCGACATTGTGAGTACAATGCGTTATATTATAACACTTTATGATATTAGCTACTTTACCGGTACTTATTTAGCGCATAGGCACGGTAGAAAATAATCACTGTTGAAAGATATTTTTTCATAGAATAAAGTAGTAGACAAAAGCGAAGCGACGATACCAATTTCGCGATGTACTCAATAGCGAAATTGTTCGCGACATAAGTATATCGTCTCATACCTACTTATCGTCGTGCCGCAAAACTTCGTGTGAATGAACGTGCCTTTACGAAATTTCCGTCGCCTGCGGCTTTAAAAGCTTTTACATTTCTCAAGAAACACTAAATACTCGCTTCCCCAGGGTAGGTATGCAAAAATATTGAATTTTTATTCGCAACAATATTTTGAACGGTTGGTTGTGGGAGCTCAAGGGCTAAGCGGGGATATTCACGCGCCGCCAGATATGATGCGTATTAGGTAACGCTGATTCTAGCGGACAGTGATGTGAAGAACTAAGATTTTTATTGAGAAATTCTGAAAATCTCAACGAAAAAGAAAATCGCTTTTAAATTATGTTAAGTTCACAACGCTAACACTAAGTTTTTTTGAAGGTTTTTTTTTTAATGATAGTAGTGGCTCTTCGGTTGATTGTTTGGATCCTCCTGATACGGTTTATTTTTTGCTTTGTGTCTAGAATTCTTAACAAATTGTACTTTTAGAATTTTTAATACAATTAATTGCGTACAGTTTTAAACCCCGACCGAAAAAGGAAGGGGTGCTATAAGTTTAATGGCATTGTGTATCTTCTGTTTGTCTGTGGCCTCGTAGTTAAAATGGGGCTCATATTTAGATGCGATTTCCTTTGTACAAAACTTGGTTGATTTGGGATGGTTCTTAGCTATTTTCGGTTAAAATATATGCAGCCCATTCCAAGTTAAGAAAATATGCATCTTTGACAAATAGTTTTGAGGAATCTGGCAGTTGAAACATATGATTCATCTCAAAGTATCGATTTGTCGAAGCGAAGTCGGTACAATGCGGTATGGTGATGACCGCATCAAAATGAAAACGATCTAACTACGAAGGTTTTTTAAAATCGAGGGGGTTTTTTATCATAGCTGGATAGAAAATTCTATCGAAAGGTGTAGATAGAGGATAAGGTACACTTCTGTACACAGAGCCACAGATCATATAATACTATACTAGTAACAGAGCCAAATCTTAAAATTTTAGTCGCTTATAAATTCAACACAAGCGTCGAAACTTTGAATTCAAGACTGGAACTCACGCTCGCTTCGATCAATAAAAAGCTCTTTGATATGTTTCGCTAAACAATTACTTAGCACATAATACTTTGCACATAAAAGACGAGCAAGCGGCCCAAATCTTTAGACAAAAATAAAAATCTCTAGACAAAATCAACAAAAAGAGGTTTTGATGGTGTTGTACGTTGTAGTTTCGCTAATTTTGGAAAAGACTTGGTTCGAGTTTTGTGATAAACCAACTGAATATTTTGATAGGTGTCGGTGGAGTCGGTGGTGTTCCTACCAGCGGGGGCTACGCAGGGCTCTACGGCGGTTACGCTGCCGCAGCGCTAGCCGGCCTTGCTGGCCCGCCGCCGAAACGCAAGCGCCGCCACCGTACCATCTTCACGGAGGAACAGCTCGAGCAGCTCGAGAGCACCTTCGACAAGACTCACTACCCCGATGTGGTGCTGAGGGAGCAGCTGGCTCTGCGAGTGGACCTTAAGGAGGAGAGGGTAGAGGTAAGTTTGCAGTGCCCGCTTCATGATTTACACGCAGAATGACCGCAGAATGCTAAAATATTTAGAAAGCCAGAATGTAACATGCGCGAAACGTCGAGATCACTCAATGATCTTTAAAGATCATTAATTGGATGGCTACATCGGAATATATTCTGCATTCCGACTCCGATCGATCTGTCTATTCAACATCCATAAACAGATCACAGACGTAAAACTAGATTTTCAGATGTTATCTCCAAGGAAATTTAAACTTTTAGTTTGTATTTAGGTATTTATTTTTGTGGTTGATTCTTCAGTCCTAAGGTTTCTCGCAACTATTCGCAAGGAAAACTGTGAATTCAGCAAAAGGCGCTTCTTAAATTTCATACATTTTATCATAAATCACGATAACATTTACCTAGGTATAACAATTAAATCCACTTATTTCGTAACACCTAAAGAAAATAAAACTTGATTCGCCAACAAAGGCGTTGGAAACCATAATAAATTCATCATAATTCTTTCTTTGAAGTGACACAAAAGGACAACTTTATTTTTCATAGAAAGTAAAATTAATTGGTTTGGTACAATATAAAGCAATTTCTAATTTTGGACTTTACCCACAAGATAGGTAATTAGGTAAGCGGAAAGTACCACAACTAATTGTTCTTCACTAAAACGCTCTCAATAGTAATTTCCTATTAATAATAGTTATTAATATATTATGTAATGTATTATGCAAAAGTATTTATTATGTCACCAAACTTAGCCTAATTCATTATGCCATAATCCTTCCGGCTGTTTCCGCATCTTATTTTCGTAACTATAATAATATTAAGAATAAAAAAATATGCGACCGAAAAAGATCCCGATATCTCGTCCTCGAAAAGTGACTGACTTGACCTGAATTGACCAGAAACCCGACCTGAAAAAGAATTTCCAATTTTTATTATAGGCGCACTTAAGGTAGGTACTAGGTACGTACTTAAAGTCTAAACGCTAACCGATTCTGATTCTGACTACAGAGAATACTGAGAAAAGAGAGGCATGGCGAAACTAAAGGGTCCTTATTCTTACCTTGTTGGACTTCGGACCTCTAAACTTATTGAGAGTATATCGTGCGTAACACTGAGAAGTAGCAGACGGGCACATGTCAACAGTGATGCGATAGTTTTTGTGAACGGATTGCTCGGCCGATGTGGGTGGCCCTCTATATACGGTGACACGGCTCTATCCAAATAAAGTTTTAAAAAACCTCAAGATACTTACCTACTCGTCGACAATAGAATATTATAGTAACTAAGTAATGAATGTCTAAAACAAAACCATAGTTAATGTTGTCCAACCAGGAAACACAACACTGTAAACCAACTTACAATATTGGAAATGTATTATTAATGTCTGTAATTATTTCAATAAATTTAATTTCACTTCATTTCATTTCAGTTAAGTATATGAATGCAAATTTCCATTCAGATTTGTTCAAAAACCTGAAATCTTTCTTCTTTTTTATATCTATGTGGATAGGTAGGATATCATTAAAAAAGCATTGTCGGTGAAATGTTGGATCACGGGATTCAGATAATGTGAAAACGTGACGTTTGTGTGTTAATTCATCCATGCGTTTGTGCTAACGAACTTATGAACGGACGCGTACATTTCTGTAATTTCTCAAAATTTGGAATACGAGATCGAATTTTAAAGATTATCTCCATCGCTATTCTATTCTTTTTAATTTCAAAAGACAGAAAAAAATCTTTAAACCGTTGATCTTATGGTTAAGTTTCAACAAACAGTCGTAAAAATTTGGAAGTTGGACAGAATTTATGGCGTTGAATGTAAGTCGGGATATGTTTGTGCTACCGGTGTTGAGTGGAGTGTGTGCTGACCACTTGAAGGTGCGCCACCCAGTCGGCCAGCAGCGGTGGACGTGGACATGGTGAGCTGTGTTTGTGCACGCACTCGACTTTATCCGGTTGTGACTGCGAATCGGACGTCTTCTCGAAACTAAGAAATTTTAAAATGTACGATTTGTTTGCCTTTTATTAAATAGGCACATCTTTTAACCTTCTAGATAGTATCTAAAATAAGTAGAGTGAGGGAAATATGCAAAAAAAATATTGCTCTACCCCAAAAAATAGGTGTCTAATGTGTCTACTAATGATCTATTTCAGAAATCCCCACCAAAAATCCTTACCAGTGGGGATTTCAAGTTTTTTTCCCCAGAAATCCCCACTGCTACGACGATGTGTTATTTTATCTGCAATTAAGATAGCGACACTCTAGTGAGCCACTGAAATTTGTTTAAGAATCGAATATACATTTTTTTTAGGGCTTTAAATCTAATAACAACGTAATCTTGCAAAAAAAAACACAAAGATCAAAGCTCAAGCGAGTAATCAAATAACGAAGCCCAAAAGTCACCCGAAATCATTGTAACAAGGGTAGATCATTATAACTTGTACGGCTTGAGAGAGACGCGGCCGACATGTGAAATTTGCTTTAAGTGTAAACTTTTTATTAAGGAATCCATAGAAAATGATCACAAGCCGAGTTTTCACCCGAGTTGGTGTTTTACCTTGGGGCAAATAAAATGGGCCGCGGGTGAGCGCGCTGCGAAAATTAATCTGAGTTAATTAAATTTGATTTATTTATGCTGGCCGGGTCGAGAGGGGGCGATAAAAGCACAACAATACGGTTAATGAGAGTCACTTATGCGGCTTTTTTCTCAGATAACAGAGTTTTCCGATTTGCTTGCTCTTCAAAGAAACGATTTTATAAGCTGTTGCGAAGCCGTTCAGTGGTAGAGTGAAATTACAATGAAATGCTTGTACGTTTCGTACTTTTCAGATTATAGAAAAAAGTTATAGAGCTCTTTTAATTAAAAAAAAAATGCGTACTCAGACTCTAGCTCTATTAAACAATGCAGCTTGGTCTGACACACTCCCGTTTATTTTGTACAGTAACTTGCAGCATACCAAGCATAGCAAGTATTTATGAATTTACTTGATTTGTAATAGCAAACTTTCGTTTGAATGTTCGATTCGGATTGAACTCAACTCGACCCTAAAGTTGAAGCGTATGAACACGTCAAACACCCAAGTTCAAGTCATACCTATTGTTGCTGATATTTCGCAGTTGAATTGGTCGCGAGACGGACTAACTTAGGTTAGCCTTCACACTGCTCTTTCACACGAATTGGCACCGAGAGCAGTGAGCACGTGGATTGAGTTACAGGAAATTGTACTCGAGTTAAGTAACTCAACTCGCACATCACTAGCAGTAAGCTGCAAAGTTTTTACAGCGAGCTACACACGTAGCACTGATACAATAAAACTGTGTGTTTTGGCAATACGTTTGTTTCGTTGCCCCCGCTATTTGCGCAGCGGCAATTGGAAATTGCATTATTAAAACGCTTTTGTTTAGGAACCACAACACAACACTTTAAATTGAGTCAGGAACAAGATGTTACTAATTTTTTTTACGACGCTGATAGTCAATTCTTTTGAGAAACATGGTAATACTTTGTAAATTTGTCATACAAGCTACAGAGTTATTATTATGAGTACATCTTAGACTAGGTATAGTAATTTTCTGTTTCTATAAAAAAAATCTATCGGTTAATTACGGATTACTCAATAACTTATAGACGTCAATGGTCAATGGTCAGGTTGTACCCGTATTTGAAATATTTTTCCGTTACCACTTAACATCAGGTGGGCTATCGGCTTGTTCCACTACTTTTATACTTATATGTAATTGTATAAAAAAATTCAATAATAGGTTACCTTACTTTAATTAGGTCGTAAGCGTAAAATTCTTAGGATTATAAAAATCTTTTCGGATGCCAGATAAATTGTTACTCAACTCCTACCCTGGAGTCACAAAGTCAACATTATAAAGTTATAAGAAAACCCGGTGGCTGAACAAACGATGAGACAAGGGGTGGTTCAATCCCATTGTGTTCTTTCAACTCTTTACACAAATTAATATTAAAAGACGTGGTAATCTAGCTCGACCTGTCTTTGTACCGCCTCCGGGGGGCTCAGCCGAGCTCGGCTCATGTCAATGTTGATCTTATTGCAGGCACTGTCTGATTAAACCTCTCTGGCTTACTCCGCCCGCCGCCGCCGCCGCGACTTCATTTCAAATTCATAATTAAATCATAATATTGTATGCGGATATTGGGTATGTAATTCGTTACAAGAATGAGTGGTTTATAAGGAAAATTGCAGAAGTTTGGTGAAATCAAAGTTAATACTCATGTCACAGATCATATAATACTATACTAGTACTCTGTTTAAGTTTTCGATGTTAATATTCGTGTCATATTTCAAAATTTTGGAATAGTCTCTGCAATAGTCTGCATACTAAAACTTTTGAAAGAATTTCTATGAAGTGAATCCTTACGTACTTAATGAAACAAAGCGTCAAAAAAATTCAATAGGTAAGCATCACCCAAGAAGCTGAAAATATGTTGCAAATTCCGTTGAAACGTGTAGGGGGGTAAGCGGGAGATGCAACCTCGTATCGCACACGATCTTGCATTGCACATATCGTCGACTACGAGACAACAAGAGCAAAAAGCAGGCATCCCCCCCAGCACAGCACAGACTATGCAAGAAAAAGTGGGCGTGGCGCCCCGCCCAGTGCCCATCGGGCTCGCTTTCTTGTCATCGTGCAGCCTCCCTCGGATTTATCTCCTAACAGATAGCTATATTAAAACAGATGTAGTCAACGTGTTACTAAGTAATAAAGCGGCGCCATTTTGTCCCTGCTTCCGTGACAGCAATAACGCCTTTATGAGCTGAGCGGCGAGCCGGCATGAACTGATCAAAGAGATGCCCTGTTTCATTTCACGCTTGTTGCACCTCTCTCATTGTTAAACGAAACGTTTATAACACAATCTTACTATTCTTTGTACCGAACATCATATGAACGCTAAGGTATGAAGATTTAAAAAGGTGGCAGGCAATATATATATTTTTATGCAGAGACAATTTATTTCTTTTGTCAGAAGAAATGCTTTCTTCTTGGCTTTGACTTTGTTAGAACTTTGCTAGAACATAAGTTTATATCAGCTCATGCGTCTACTTAGTGCAAAATTTATAAAAATTAACCATATTTTACAAAAACTTTTTTTATAGGTATAGTATACCTAAATTGGGTTCTCTACAGACTTCCCGGACCCCTTGTGAAGTCGTCGTCAGCCGTGATTTTTTTTAGTTGCTTGATTAGGGAGCTCTTGACTCAAAAAAATTAGTAGATACATATAAGGGTTTGGACACATCACCGGGGCGCGGCGCCGCGCCGTGCCGCACTAACGGCACAACGACGCCGTACCGCGCCACGGCGCGCCACACCGGCTCACGGCAGCAACCATCGTTCTTATGTATCCAGGCCGTAAGGATTGCGCTTTGCTATTACTTAGAATTATTACAGAAACAAATAAGTACTTACAAAATAGTCAATATCATACTTTCACAAAAAAATTGCTAACAAAAGTGCACACAAGCCGCGGAAATGTATAGGCTATTGTTTTAAAATAAATCATGAAACCTCAATTCACTTTATAAACCTACCTATACCTACTTTTAATAATATCATTACTTCTTCATATTTGTTTATTTTGTCAATAAACTTATTATTTTAAACGAAGTAATATCCCGGCCGCAGTCTCGCAGCTGAGTGAAGTATCACTCTATTATTTATAGACGCGTTCGATACGCAATACAAATTATTGTTTTCAAAGTATAACGTTTAGGGGAGCGCGTTGTTTGCAGAACGACCCTCCGGGACTCCCTTCGGGCCAGCCGGGTAGTGCTCGGCGAATTTGATTCCTGTATCAAGTAGTTTAGGCGTAAATTCACATGATGTGTGAGGTACAATACTTTTTCGTTTTGCGACATTGCGGTCCTATTAAGCAATCTTTTTGACAATTGAATTTGTATTCGGCTGATACGTCTCGCGTGGAGATAGGACTTTACGGCGCGGCGCAAGGCATGGGTGTTTGCGTGCGGTAATTGATACGAAGTGACAGACGCGAGGGGTCGTTGTCAGCCTCCGGGATACGGCAGTAATGTTTTGACATCAACCGAAAAGAAATGGGTGTGATTTGAAGTGCCCTTTGTGGAATTATACTCGCGGATGGCGTCTTTAATATTGACTAATGCATTTCGCTACTAATGGGGAAACAGAATGCGACAGGTGTGAGGACTTAGTAGAGCTTTGGATTAAAAAAATAAAATAATCATTAGTAGAAAGTATAGTACCTGTTATATGATCTGTGGTAGAACTTAAATTTTATGTTTAGAAAATAACACTTTGTGCGATGAGAATATCTCATAAAAAAGAGCAACCAATCTAAAGTATGTCGACACAAGTAATTCAAAATCATGTTTCCGTCTCTAAAAGGCTCATACTTCAGTATAAATAACCTCTTGTGATCACGCTGAGCCAGCACACCACATGGAGGTACCTAGGTTTATATATAGAATTTATTTTATACTTTTAATTTTAAAATTATACAGTAGAATATTAAACCAATTACAATCTGTTTAAGCCTTGTATAAATAAACCTAACAATTTCACTCGAACAGCAGACCAACACATTACGTAAAAGCTTAAATTGAAATAATAGCCGTTTAGACTCCAACAAGTTCTAAGGTATGCAAATTAAATAGACATTAAAGTATAAAGGGCGGATCAGGCGGTCCATTAATAAATCAGTTCGCTAAAACCGTAATTGTAATCTCAAACAAGGCGGGAGGGAGTGCGGTGTTTGTTCTAACAACATTATTACAATAAGTTCGGGCTGCGGGCCCCGGTCGGCCGCGGCACTCTGCTCCTATCGAGAACCACCGGCGCGTTCACACGACCTAGCGCAGTATAGGTACCTCTCAGTAAAACGCGTAATCGATCTAAATGTTTATTCGGAATCTTAGCAGTAGCTATGCATTTTGTTATGACTACTGTCGTTTCCGCTTTTCCCCTATATTGCTTTACTTTGAATTTTTATCGTAGTTTAGTTAATATTTTTCAACGTTGGGAACTGGGCTTAATACTGGCTAGAAAGCGATTCAATTGATCACACAAAATTATTGACTTAGGTACTCGCACTGCACGTAAGGCAAATAAAAAGGCTTTGTTTGATAAGTTATTGCTTTTTACACTTTTCGGTATGGCTTGATACATTAAACTGATCTCTCTTTTACGTAGCAAAAACATGTATCGTCATCATCATCATCATCAATATATATAAAACTCTTTTGAAGCTGACATAGAATCAACGCACAGCCTAAACCATAAGTCCTAGAGGTATGAAATTTGGAGGGTAGTATCCTTATATAGTGTAGAGGTGCACTAAGAAAGGAATTTTGAAAAGTCGCACCCTAAAGGGTCTAGAACGCGAGCAACGCCGCGGGCGACGGCTAGTAAATACAAAAATACAGATGAATAACCATCGCTATCACCATTCGCTTACAATGATGGCGCGGTGAGTATATTATATCATTGGGGTTTGTACCTTGTGATGTTAGAAACTAACTATAAGTATTAGCGATTAAATTCATTAAACGTTTGCTGAGAGTTAATTATTCAGCGAGTTCCTTCATATACGTGAATGGTTAGTTTAACGGTTTATTAGGAAACAAAGCCATTTTGTAAGGTAGATTTGACAAAATAGTATTTGATATTTGACTTATGTTATTATGATCGACATTAGTGATTATTAATAAATGCACAGAATAGAACTAATAAGAATACTTAACTTTTAATAAGTACGTAATATGACTAGTTTTCTCCACTTTTCTTTGTGCTACGAAGCTACGGCGACGGTGGTCTACGCAGGGCTACGGCGTAGCTGCTATCATTTCCTACGAAATAAAATACACACAAGAAAATATTCAAGAAATTATAAATATGTTTATGTATTGTGTTGTATTTATGAAGATGAGTAGTAGGTATAATCTTTGTAAATACGTCAGCGTTTGTGATTACACGTAACCTGCAAATAAAACATTTTAGCGTCTCAGTTGACACTTTAAACCACCTCGGGTATAAAAACAGTTAATTCGTGGACTTTGTGGACGATTCACGCGCAGTCAAGTAGATCTATTTGTACTAATATATGTCCTGGAGGCGTCGAGGTGTGCGACGCCGGCAGCGGCAGGACTCCGCCCCGTCACTTGGCTGCCACTCAGTGTTACCCCAGACCCCAAGGCTCAATGTAAGTCTTCTTACTCGATCCATCGCGGCTCGCTTCTTGCAGTTAATTGATTACTCTGGGAAACATTACGGATTTGTCGATTCACGCGCTATCAAGTAGATCTGTTTTGTTACTAATTAGATAGGTCCTGGAAGCGTCGATGCGTGCGATGCCGGCGGCAGAACTTCGCTTCGCCGCCACTCGGCTGCCACTCCGAGCTACCCCAGACCCTAACGTTCAATGTGTGTCTTCCCACGAGAACCATTGCGTGAAAATAACCTTAGTTCTTTCATTACTGTCAAGTGGATATAGGTGTGCAACATACTTAGATTATTGTTTAGAGACTTCACCTCATAGAGATGATCTTGTCCGTGTGGATTTCATTGGGTATTTATGCGCAATATGTGCTTATAGGTATGGGTACATGATACATGATATTCAGGTCACAAATTAAAGTTCCATAAAAAGCGGTCGCGTCGTTGTAAAGTGAAGGTGAACACATTCCCATAGTGCAAGTTACGCTTAGTTTGGGACTCTGTGTAAATGTCCAAGAATATTTAATTATTATGTCTCTGCAGTCCGCATACATCTTTTTTTACTTCGTAGTTTCTATTAGTAGGTACTAGGTAGGGTACGTTGCCATTAGACAATTGTTATGTAACACATTTATATGCAGATTTTGTTAACTATTTAACGTGAGTCTCAAAATACAGAACTAAACTTACTGGACGATGGAATTGCCGGCACGCAGAGTTCAAATTAATTATGATGGTGTATTTCATATATTTTTGTAATGTTTAGATCGTTATAACAAGCTCCAGAATCGTACGAACGCCCACAATGTCCGGTGTGTTAGTTATTTAAACGAGTTGTATGCTTATTTGCTGGTGCAATGCAGTTGCGGCTTATATAAAATTCCATGTTTGTGTTCGGCCAGATGAGCTGTGTAATAATGCATGCATGATACTGAAACAGTGCAGTCGCACAATAGAATTTGGTAGGTCTGCTGCCGTGGTGTTCCCTTTTCAGAAAACAATAGGCCACCGTGCAAAGCGTCTATTATGCAGCCTAGTAATACGCCTATGAGCTTCCAAACTTCAGATGGTAACCACCAGCTTGCTACGGGATTAATAAATTCTTTATAAGTACTTTCGATTATAGTTTAATGTAGCAACGTAATAAACCTTTACTCAGAAACATACGTATGTAGTGTTTCTTCAGTTAAATTAATAAATGTTTTACAGATATTACAATGTTGGTAGTATCTAGGTAAATGTAATTTCTTTGAAGAATGAAGTATTTTGATACAAAAGATTTAAGTACTTTATTATTTAAACATAGATTAAACTTTTTATATCCGATCGGTATTCTGCCCAACTCTCTAAAATTAATCGACAAAGTTCCCAGATTGACTTTCAATTAAAGTTTCATGAGAGGGAGAAACGTAGGTTGGTTTCGTAGGTACTTACTTATTTATTTGCCGTAAGCAGCCACTGAAATCCTGTTAAGCTAATTTTTTACTTTGCCTACTACAAAATATTAGAACTCGTTTGATTTTTGTAAAATTTGGTTATTAGTAATAGGTATTACTATATTTTCTGTACGAATTGCAGTTTGTACAAATCATAACAGGGGTCGTTTCTGCTAATTTACCGTAACAGTAAAATGTAACAGTGAATATCAAAAAAATATCATCACAGGAGATTTTGGGTTATGGTTTGTGGCGTCAGGAATTCGTTTGATTTGTAAAACAAATGAATTAGTAAATGTAACAACAACGAGTTCCATTATACCCTGCCATGTTCAGAGCTCCTACTAGTCATAGTACTTTTCGATAAACAATTTACCTACGATAAGATCTCAACCGCTAATAAAGTTGAAGTGTTCAATTCTATTACCGGCGGCACGCTGTCTCGATCAAACCAACGAGTTAAAGCATACAATCAGGCGTACAAAAGACTAATCTTATTGCGGGGTGGCAATGACAAAGGAGCCTCGGTAAGTGCGAAGTGGAGCCGCCGAGGCGTCTGCCAGTGGCATCCACCGGCCATATTTGCCGCACCACTGAACGGCAATGGGCGGTGATAACTCCTACACCGAAAGTTAATGGGACTTTTGTAAGCACCGGCCCGCTCTTGTAATGCAATTAGCGTCGACAATAGCCGTATCGCTAACGATTTAATTTGAAAGCTTTCTGAAGTTTTTAGGGTGCCGCATTGAGTTAGGTGTTTATATTATCTGTAGTTAGGTATAGTTTGATTTTATCACTGTTTGGTGTTTGTGAGTAACGGGTTTTATAAGTTTTAGAAGTGACAATACAGTCGTTTAACTTAACTTGGTAAGTTTATGTAGGTATGTAAAATCAGTGATGTTCGTTCGTATTCGAAATTCAATAAAATTTCAGATTCTTGTATTTCAACCACAACGCTACAAAATTCGTACTTAACAGCCAATTAAGTAATTTTCCAGCGTATTTGTAATTCACGTAGGTATCTAATGTGAATTTAATTAGTGAACTACACAACAGCTCAATCACGATGAGGAAGTGGATTGTAGAACTACACTGTTAGTTGTCGTTAATGCGTACTGTAGCTGTGTTACGGTGCTGTACTTATAAGTACGTGCCTAAATATGCTGTTGGTAAACCACTAGTTTCCTTAGTTAGGTAGGTACACCCACCAGATAACAGGAAACAGCAAAAATAGAATTTACTACACTTACCGTACCACAAAGTTATATTACCTACTTGTCAAGTATAATCTTAAATTTGATGCGTTATTTTATAGGTACCTAAATGATACAGTAGTTGTAAGAGAACAGAAAGCTATTTGGTCAGTGTATCATTCGAAACGGTCCGTGTTGTGACGGCATAGTGACAATAGTGCGAGTGGCCGACCACCCGCAGTTCGAGGCCTTCTCCGCACATTGCATGCACTCGAGTGAAAGAGCCGATCCACACTCACCCAAATATCAATGACTGAACACAGATCTCTCCATTGAACACGAACATGCCAAACCTCTCAACCATTGTTGCCAAGTTCAGTAGTCGATTCGAAATTGGGCCGTTTCAATTGTCCGCAATAATGCAGCCTTATTTTGTAAGTAACGATATATTGATTGCCAACAACGGGTGGTTTTTACTTCCGAATTTGATATTCTGAAGCCCTTTGAGGCCCGATTTCACACCCGAAGTTCGTCATTGTCCAGGGTATTATATTTTTTTGATGATATTTAGATTTACAAATATTTTTGAATACAGAAACATGTTTCTTTGTAAAATTATACCTGCAGTAAACATTTTATAAAATGGAGATTATGATGCTATCAATATCGGCCACCTTGGAACTAACCCCTTTTAATTTTAGTTGAGATATGACAGCACACCTTTATGAAGGAACATAGTAACCTATTTTAATTTTTTTAATTTTATTGTATTAGGGAAACAAACAGCAATAATAATTAAAAATATAAAACTTAAAATTGCACAGAAACCATCAGTGAAGCTTCCACCGTAACATCATACATACAAAGCATGTGAACAGACTTGATACAAAAAAAAGCATTACCTTAAGATATAAAAATGACCAAAAAAAAACACGAAAAGTGGATTACCTATAATTATAATAAAAAATATTCATTAATTTACCGCCATAAAATATAGTAGCACTCCGTAGCGCTCGACTCGAGGCCTTCTCGTAGCGTTCCTATGATAGTTTGTATACACTAACAACTTACATAGGTACAAAAGAGTTCAACGAGACCCGTTGAAATGGTCATTATTTTCGTAGGCATTTCAACTGCGTCGAACCCCTTCATTAACTTTTGGAATTTATTCCATATTTCACAGCGATCATTTGTAACCTCAAATATTGTTGCAGGTTTGGTTCAAGAACCGGCGAGCGAAGTGGCGGAAGCAGAAAAGAGAGGAACAAGAAAGGCTTCGGAAGTTGCAAGAGGAGCGGTCGTGTGGTCGCGGGCCCTTACTGCGGCCGTCGCTTTCACCCGCGCACTCCCCGCCAACACCCGCGCTGCCCGCGCCGCCCACACCCAGGATGTACACTGATGACTCCGACTCAGACCTGGAAGTGGCCTGAACTACTGTCACTTGGATTCAAAACTTTAATGAAATGGGCTACCTTATCCCGTTACCAATAAACCCGTTGAGAGTTTCAAACTCGATTTAACGAGACTAGAGACGGTACAGCTTATTCTGAACTTACGTCACCGCCGCCGTCGGGTTTATTTAGTAGTTTGAATAAAATGTTTTTGGTAGCAGTGGTCATTACCGCGCGAAGATAATTACGCGAAGTGTGTAAAGCTACATGAAATGAACTTTATTTGTGTGGATTGTTTGGGGAAAGTGACTGTGCAATAAAGACCATGAAAATATCTACTACGTATACTTTACACTTATCTCGGTAGTGCGAACACTCAAGTAGTTTTGAATTCAGTGGAAAAACTGTGTAATTAGTAAATTATTTTACAGGAGTGTAGTGTACCTATAAAATCTATATAAATATACTTAGTTGAAATGTAAATCTTATTTATAAAATTTTCGTGCTTAGATATTTGTAATTTTTAGTTAAATTAGTCGGTAGTGGACCGTGTATACTTATCTAAATAGGAATTACTAAAACTAACGTTAGCTTATAATGCTAAATGTTCGATTAGAACTAAATCTGTATGATTATATAGAGCTCCATGATTAACAACGTATTATCTTTCAAATGATGGCTATTGGTTATGTTCTTCATAAAACATTGGCTATTTATTGAATTAACAAGTGGTATTAAAAATTGCCTATAAATAGTAAGTTTTTTTAAATGATTGATTATCTTGAATGATTCCATAGCTTGTAACTCTTGTGTATATAAGTACTTAGGTAGGTACTGTTGAACTTAGATACATATAATTAACAAAACTAAGGTCACATTACAGTAACTTTTTACTTGATATAAAAGAACCAGCGCGGTTGTATAACTTCGTACACTCAATTTCAATAGGTTTCTGTTTGAAAAGGGGTACGTTACAGTTCTGATTACATAAGCTGCAGTTACCTAGAAAACCTTAATTGAAAAACGGTTCATTGAATGGTAACCATATAAAACCTTAATTAATTAAAGTCATATACGTTTCTAAGTAAAGAAAAAACGTTTAAATGTAATTGCAAGAAAGTCACGTAATTAAGAGCAAAGTTTTATTGAAATTAAAATTGATCAAGATTAGATTTCTACCTTTTGGCCTTTATCCAAAAATTGTAGCGTCACTGCGCTGTGTATTTCGGATTGTCACTGAATTCTTGATTGTACGTGCGTGTCACGTGTGCAATGTTTACAAGGCAAGGCACCTATGCTATCGAATTTTGATTAAAAAAGCATTAAAAAATTAAGGAATTATTTAAGTTCTAATTTTTATAGTAGCATTTGACTTAAAAAGCCTATAGCGATTTGGTAAAAGTAAAATTACTTATTTGCAATAATTATAAATAGGTAAGTACCTAACTATTAAATATTATTTAAATCAAAAGATGATTCATACCTAGATTACCTACCTGGTAAGAATGTAATACATTTTATCTCATAAAAACTTGTTTTGGTCCTTCTTGCTTCCTATTTTTATTATTATAAGCAAAAACCAGGCTAGCTGGGAGTTTTTGCTGGTTTAATTTATGATTTTACCCCGAAGCACGGTTCTCTTCATTTCCGAACATCGATGTAGTCCATGATTTAAGTACCTACCAAAAAATTATTCCTAGTTTATTTTTTACTTTTCTAGCTAGGTAGCTATGTATTAAAAAAAAGACCTATACACGAAGGCTGGATTTAGTGCTATACGGACCATCCGTATAGCACCAAATCCAGCCATAAGTATTCTATCAGCAATCTAGTTCCCATACTCTTAGTTCGGAACAAGAGAGTGTGAATAGAAATGTCCATGAATATTTATTTAGGTACTTATTAAATGTCACTGACCAAAGAAAATTTTGGTGTAAGTACTTACCTTGCAACAGCTGACTACAGCATACTAATGAGTAGGATGATCCGAATCCTGACCTTGCAACTCCTGATTATAGTCACGCACTACATTTCTTGATAAGTCTAGCGACGTACGACGGTGCATAGACAGCGCTGCTTCGTTATGCATCACAGAGCACGTCCTCGGTGGATGTGCTCAGGTGATTTAATGCATTATACGCAGTGGTTACCACTCAACATCAGATAGGTTAATAAAAAAAACGCATTTACCTACTCTAGGTTAATCTTTTTGGAATAATATGGGGGAGGAGGGAGCCCTATGTCACGGATCATATAATACTATACTAGTACCTATGTCCAGCAGTTGACTTCTACAGGCTGATAATGATGAACTCTACCTAAAATCTAGCCTCATCTCATGATACATAAATTAATGAGTCGCACACTATTTTGATAGGATTATCTCATCTAGGTGGACACTGTGGACAGGCCATGGTGTCACTCTCCGTGTCATACCGATGATGTAGGTAATAGGTACGTGCCTATCCATAAAATATCAATGGGCCATGAATATATTCTGTGCGATGACTTCTTAGTCATAGTGGTACTTAGCGTGGTACTAGCTTACTAGTTAAATAAAATAATTAAATTGGATTATATAGAGCTACCTACCCCCGAAAATTTCAAGAGCTTGCTACAGCAATATTATACTAATACATATATTTTATTATATTGTTGGAACATCCACTAATTTAGTTTTGGTTTATGGTTGACCGTACCAAGACAGTACCTACCTATATTTTTGGCTTTAGTAGTGACGTAACAGATTTTGAAGAAATTCGAAACAAAAGTTACAATTTAAATACAATTTATTTTAAAAACAGACTAATGACTAAATAATCTCCAATAACTACCAGGAGGTAAGGAGGTACAATATTAATTATTATCGATTATTTTTAAGTAGGTATATGTTACGTATCCGTAGTGCTCAATAACTTACATCTAAACCATGCTTTCGATTTGAAGTTTACGGTAAAATCACTTGTAATACGCGTAGGGGTAAGAATAAGAATAGGCGGCGTAAGGGTAGGAGTAAGTTAAAGGTGCACTGTATGAGGCGACGTAAGCGGGAGCAGCTGCGTAGTACCCGCTGTAGTCCACCAGAACCTGAGGCTTGGCCATTGCAGAGACCAACAGCACTGCTGCGATTATGAGCATCACCTGGAGAAGGATGTTTGTTGGTGAAAAGAAATTTTACAAAGAAAAACGTGAAAATTACATCTTAGACAGAAATGCATTGGAGCGCGTGCGGGTGCAGCAAGTACGTAAAAATATTGATCTAGGCTTCTAAGGCATGCGTACTCGTTAATATTCTGTTACTTTTAATCTATCAATACCCTTGAGGCTGGTAAAGGAGGGCCGCCTAAAGGGGTAGTCAAAGATTCGTCTATTTTCCATTATTTAAAAACTATCACTTATAGTGATAATCCCAAGTTATTATATTACATTATAATTGTCGTTGGTATAGCGCTAATAACTTCCAATTCAATTTATTAATTTAAATTTTTTCTGAATTTATTTTGGTCTCGATTATGGAATCATGTTCCACGATATTTTTCTTCATAATTGAGAAAACAATGAGCCTCATCGAAAAGAAAGACCGGCATGGTATCAGTCAGTTTGGTCAACCGGGAGGGCAGAAAGGGCTAGAGCTATTCGGTAGAGACTAGAAATTATGGAGGTTGATGTGCGTCAGGGCTATTGTATTTTGACTAACTTGCAATGTATAATGTAACAAGAGCTAAGATAATTAGGTAAAATGTATAAAACTCACCAGCTTGGACATGACGACAGGTTCAAAGGTAAGGGCAGCACAAAAGCAAGTCTAGTCCTCTAGACAGGAGTGTCACCTGCTGCGATATCGAGGGTACTGTAGCCAGCCTCTCCCGACGGCCTCTTTTATACAGACGAACAGAGCCTGTCATCCTGTCCGTGATTGGAAAATCTAATGTTCGACCTCAGCCGGACATAAATACGTGTACAATGTCGCATTAACGCTTAATAGTAGGTAGATATACCATGATCCTATCCATAGTACACATGTACCTACCTACCTAGGTATACCTGCTAGTACTGCGTGCTACATGATTACCATATCGGTCCCGGATCACGGACGTACGCGACAATAGATGGACAGTGCGATTGATAGCGGCAAAAAATAATAGTTGTTTATTGTTGTAGGCTTTCAATAGACTCATGTATACACACTTTCGGAAGATAAAAACTAGGAAACATTGTCTTTAAAGAGATCTTTAGAAGCACCAAGGTCAACCAAGGCGAATGACGACTCGAACCGATGAACGACATTGTTAAAATTGCAGGAAGTCGATGGGAGGAGGTTCAAAATAGTTATTTGTAAGTTGTCGTTTTAAGTTCCATTACTTATTCAGAATAGGTACCTAAGTGATGGAAAATAATTAGTTTTTTTATGAGAATAAGTAATTCGCATAAAAAACTATATTTTATGTCCAGCAAGAGCCTTCTACAGGCTGATATGATGATGATGAGGATACACCTACTTAACATTGTTCAATATCTATAAAAATACCTTACGTAATAAATAAAACCTTTATTTATTCCACCCATAATTCATTCTTTCGGCCGTCGTATACGATTTGAATCTCAATTAACTTTGAAAAGGATCTCGCAAGACGAATCGTATTGTTCTCACGCTTGACAAGTCAGCTATAAATATCCTTAGATCACAATACAGGATACACAGAGCACAATACTATTTTGAAGTTACCAGTCCTACAATACCTACATACACAGTACCTACCTAGTATAGTATTGCATACAATACTATACTAGGTATTTGGTAGGTACTGTAGTCACATACATTCGTTATACGACCATCACTGGCTCAGTCAGAAACGTATGATTGCGTTTTTTGGGTAGTGAAATAAAAAGAAAATTTAGTTCCAGTATTTTTATATTTATTTTTAAACTATGACCCTCGTATAAAATGTTGCAGGTTATAACGCTGTAAAACTCATTGAGGAAGTATTACTAGCGTTTAGAGAAGCTATACCAAACCAAAAACGTGTCGCAACTTGAGGCGAGCGCGCCCCGCCCAAAGACAAGTATTTGCTGCAGCGCTAAAAGATTAGATGTCGTCTAACCATACTATCAAAACATGCAGCGCTAGATCGCTAATAGAGTATAGTTTTCTCGCGACCAAAACGTCGTAAGCGCCATGAATTTCGGGGCGCTTACGCGTTTCGTTCAACATAGTGTAACAAAATGTCGCTCTCATAGATTTTTTCACCGCAGAAGGGACACTTCAGACAGCTTTTGTACATACAAAACTGAATTTTAATGCAGTACCTATGAATATTATATTTCAAAACGTGAAAAAATGTACAGTAAATTAAAATGAATTGTTAAGCGTTTAAAATCATTGGTTTTAAAATAAATTGGTATTTTATACAAAAAGTAGGTACATACCTACATAGGTACCTATTTGCACTAACTAGACCCCATACCTTATCTCACTCTGCCATAGCATTAAATAAATATAGGTATAGTAAAGCTTTATATAATGACGATTTCAAAAGATAGCTACAGTACCTACTACATATTACTGATCAGACAGACGGCATAGGCCGAGTAATATGAGTTCAAAATAATTAGTTAAACCTTAGTCACCAACCCTTAGTAGGTATCCTAAACATCCCATCTGTACGATGCACTTTTCATAATCTATGATTTTCAAACAAAATGTCCGTACAATAGAAAATAATCTACAAAAATTAATTTTGGTTAGTTCTAGTTAATATTCTGTTTACCTACCGATGATAAGTCACGCCACTATCTTTTTTTTTCACAGTCGATTGGTTTTTACACGTTTTTAAAACGCAAGACGGCATTTTGAATTACTTTTTATTCGCATGCGGTCACGATGGTTGTTGGCGAGCGACTAAATGAGTTGTTGCCGGTCGGCAACAACTCATGGCGCAAACTTGTTGTTCGCGGCGTCTGTTCCATACGCAAGTAATATTAATTCAATGGTAAAACTATGTTTATTTATGAATATAACTGCTACATTATTATTTGAAATTTGAAAATGCTACATTATTATTTTACAAGATTTATCTATTTGAATTTGTGCTGTGAAAGTGATTTTCGAACATGGTATTTTTATGGCAGAAATTGGTCGACTATAGATGCGTTTAATTTTAGCATATTTTCAGAGTAATCGGCTTTTAAAACCCAATAATGTTTTTCGAAAAACTAAAAAATTTAGCTTGTTGATTGATTTGATTTCTGTCATAAAACGATTGAAAAAAGTGAGTAGCTTTCCGTTTTTTTACCACGTATTCCTAAATATCTATATTGTTAGTTAGTTTATACCTAAAAACTTACACAAAATTTAAATCATTAAAATATAAATTGCATTATCAAGTTCAAACAATTTTTATAAATTTTCGAAAAAGACGGGATCTAAAAAAATTTATTACTCTGTAAATATTTTATGTGAAAGATGAGCGAGATATATTGAGAGACAGTTCCATCGTACCTTCGTTCCTGGTCTCTCAACTCCTCTAAAGAATCATTCATCATCAACTTTCTGCCGCATATTTTTTTTAGGATTGTTTAATTTTCGTTTCTTAAATTCTACAGGGCCATCTCCAAGAGATTCAACGCGTCTCTCCTTGAACTTAAACGTTTCGGGCTCCATTATGACGGGTGGCGGCGGTGGTTCTTCCACTTTCGGCAGCTGGAGATCCACCTGTTTTGGTGTTCTGAAAAATAAAAATCTTATTTGAGTTATTCTTTATTTTAGTGTGGTTTCTTATGTTTGAGAATTTTTTTTCAACACTGTGTAATGACAGAGCTTAAAAAATTTACGATTGTTGTAACTATTTCTCCGCTGGGCATGTGAAGTCACAAAAGTAGGCTAGTCCCAGTGCCATTGGTAATGACAGTTTTTCCGATGCTGTGTTTTTTAAGTTGAAATCAGGGGGCGCTAGGCTTTGTCTAGGGGGTAGCAAGCAAGCGCATATAAGTTAGTAGCCAACACTAGTGACGGAGTTTTAAGCCCGCCTTAAGGCCTCCGTCGTGGCTTAACGACTGCTAAAGCCGGGACCGACAGTTTAACGGAAACGTTCAGATTTAATTGCCACTAACGGTCACCCGTCCAAATAGTGACCGCGCAGAACGTCGCTTAACTTAGATAAATCGGTGAAGATGGACTAAGCAAGCAGATGGACCTAGCCACGAGCGCTTCTAGGGGGTTATATGAATGTTCTCAGTAAAGAATTTATTGTTTGAAGCGCAACACTTACTCATTGACAACTGGTTTCCATGAGCCGTAGGGTCTGGCTATCGGCGCAGGTCCATAGTCGATTATAGTTTTCTCCTGCGGTGGATCTTTCACTGCGAGCTCTCGCATTTTCTCACGCGCTAAATGTGCTTTTAGCTCCATCACAGCCTCTTCCTGTCTCTTTCTGCTAAACAAAAGTCAAAGTCATGTATTTTTTGATTGATTTTGAAACAAACAAATATTATAAGTGTCAACTAGAGAAAATCAGCATTGTTTGTTTTTAGGGCATATCTTTCGAACCGTTTATCATTTATTGTAGTATTGGATATGGGATGCTCTAAGTATCATTTTTACATTCTGTACAGCTACCCATTTTAAAAATGTTTAGTAATTAATGACTAATAAAAATATGAGCTGTTTATTTACTTTAGTTTTTCTTTCTGTTTTTCTTTTTTTTTTTCCATTTTAGATTGTTTTAGGGTTTTTTTCTCTTGATCTACTAGAGATAAATAATCATCAGGTGTATCCCATGTAGTTTCTGAAATCAAAACATTCATTAGGAATGTGTTACAGCTATAAAATAAACCAAAACCTACCTACTATTAAGACGATAACCGCTAACAAATAGTTATATATATCTATTTACTTAAAGCCTGTATTTTTCTCATATAAGTGACTGTATTTGTATTTTTTTTGAGAATAAGGTATCTTAAACCAGAATTGCGATAGGTCAAGAATTTCCTCTCATTTATGCACACTTTATATTTTTTTTTGAAGTACAAACCATTAGTAATTGTGTTCCAGTAGTAAGGATTGCCATCTTCTCCTTTGACCTCACGCCATACCGGGGCTGACTTTGATTTATTACTGTCACCTACAACTATAGTGGCTTTGCTTTCAGTGGTGCTGCCTTCACTTATCATTTCATTTATACTCTGAAAAAAAAACAACAAAAAAAAACATACTTTAAATGTAGATATCTGCAATTGGGTATCAAACTGCTTTATTGAATTGGGTACATTACATAAGTTTTTAGCTGTGCGTGATATTTTACAGCCGGGCACTGTTGTGGTCTGGCATGGTGTAGAAAATGTTAACTAACCTGTGATGTGAGGTCAGCATTATTCTCCACATCCTTCAGGTAGGCTGCCATTGCAGCAGCTTCCATTTTCTTCATAGTGTCATCTATCTTTTCTTTGTGCTTAAATTCTTTTGCACTCTTTTTGCTAAGTTGTGATATATGTTTTTGGACATTCTCTTTGTGTCGTTTTCCATTTTCATGGAAGGATATGGACTGAAATGTTTTTTTTTCTTAGAACATTTATATTGTCTAATATCTCCAACTTAATATTAAAGAGGTGGTGTTTGTAGTTTGCTTTTTTGTTGGTTGGAATTGGTGATTAAAAGAGGAAAATGGAGATATTTTGACATTTTGTTCTACACAAATTGTTTTTAGGTTACAGAGGTAATCTAGTCATAAAAATATGTAGGTACTCACAACTTTGTTGTCGGCAAACCAACATTTACAAAACTCACAATACTTGCGAGATTGTGATTTCCAATATTCAGTCCTGTAAATAGTGAAATATTTATTTCAGTAAAACAACAAATAAGTGGGTAGGCAGGCATACAATAGGAGGAGGCAATGATAGGTAGTAAAGATAATAAAAAGGCATTAATTAATATGGGTATGGGTAAAACCTACCCAATAATTGGCATGGGTTGCTTAGCCGTAGTGGTACTTACTAAAAGTATAGATGCTCAGGGGTAAGAATAATCTGAATATTTTATTGTTTAACTATGTACATAAAGATGTTAGAAATAACTTCTAATAGAGCTAACAGTTTATTTGTTTCGGACGTACAACATTATATAAAATTTCTATGAATTAAATTATTTTAATAATTAAAACTAAACAAATCAGTTTCACAGAATTACTTACATGATTGTGAAGATGTAAACAATCAGTTATCAGTGCTTTGGAGTGACTTGGGTGAGAGTTTACAAAAAAGAAACAACCAAATGCACTTGTTATTATTGAATTTGTATTCCCATCACATTATAATAACATAATTAACACCTCTTCCTATTACGCAGTGTTACATATCCTCACATATCCTTCACAGAACACTGTTAATTCTTATTTCTTTGCATCTTCCCGTATCGTGGTATCGAGTTTTGGAGTTTTGCTCACCGAACACCTAGTTTTGCTTGAACACCGAACACACCGAACACCTATGTGCTTGAGAGAAGCAAAGGAAAGAAGGAAAAAATGTATAGAAGTGAAGAAAAGAAAGAAACAGACAGAGTATTCTTTTTCTATGAAAGAAACGAAAGAAAAAAGGAAAAATGTTTTTCTCCTATGTTGGAATGAATGAAAAAATCATAGTCAAAGCAAGTCAAGTCATTCGTCAAGAAAAGAAGTTCTTAGTCTATGGTCAATCAATAAGTTTATTTTTAGATTAGAACCGTTTTAACCGGTGAAAACGTAAAGTTCTAAAGATTCGTTTTGCTTTGCGTTTCCACCGCAGCAAAACATGTTTTTTAACCAGCTAAGTTGGTAAATATCAACGCCTTGTAAGTTTTGCGATATTTGACAAACAACTTGCACATGATTCTATTGTCGAAACAGAAGGTCGAAACATGCACAAGGGTTGACGGTGGAAATGCGGTTCGATATATTTACAGAGCTGTGCGTGCATGTTTTGTGTAAAAATTTCGTTGGTGGAAGCTCATAGCTCGTATAATTTTACTTGTCTATGGTTGGTTGGTTGTTTGTTTTCTCTTTGTTTTTGATTCTGTTTGCTAAACGCAAGCAAAAAAAATATTATTGTCTTTGGTGGGTTAGGTACTACATTTGTGTGTGAATTTTGTGATTGATGTCGTCGTCGAGTATCGAGTGTCGTCTTCTTTTATTAGAAGTTTTATCTAGGTATTGTTTATTTTACGTAATTTCTTGTATTTCCAGAGTTATTACTGATGATTTTACAGCTTAGTCCCGTTGCTAGAATTCATGCAGGGACCCTAAAACTAAAATCTAATGTCTTACTCTTGGCGGCCATATTCGTTTATGTATACATCTACGACGTAAATTTATCCCGTAATATCTTCACAATCCTTCATAGCACTTTGCTGCATTTTTACGAAATCTAAACTTTGTTCCAATCTGCTTCTGCAACACTAAATAGTTCGATACATAAAACAGTGTACGATTCAAATGAGTGCCTATAATTATTTTATTTGTTTGGACGTCTCAGTTGTTGACGCGTCCTACAAAACTTCGTCTTCAGCTATACCTACTATCTTTGTAATCACCAATTTGTTGTTACAGATATCCCCGGACTAAATTGGTGAACGTGATAAACTTTCAAATAGATAGCTTATGAATTCTAAAGTGACTTGTTGTGAAATTTATTTTGTGCTGAACTTTGGCAAAGATTTGTGATAAGTTTCTAATTTTAGTCATCCCTAGCGGGATTTATTTGGGAAAATGATGACCGAAAATAGGATTAGTACAAGTAATCACGTCGGCAATAGTTTGACCAGTCAAAAGGGGTATGTATTGCAAAACGACTAACGGCCTGTCTCACCTATTGTTCGCTTTGTATTTGTGAAATCTATATAAATTGTCTATTTCAGAGATGTCGATAAAACTATCGACGACATCGGTTGGAAATCAAAATTAAAAATACCCCCAAAGGATAGAAGAATAAAGACAAGTGTGAGTTAGTTATACATTCTACCCGCACAATGACTAGCAATTATATATGGCATAAAAAGTTCTTAGAATGATCTTCTTGGACAGGTTTTACAGTTGTTAAATTTTATATTTGACAGGATGTTACGGACACAAGAGGTAATGAGTTTGAAGAGTTTTGCCTGAAAAGAGAACTGCTTATGGGTATATTTGAGAAGGGATGGGAGAAACCCTCCCCTATTCAAGAGGCTTCAATCCCTATTGCACTCAGCGGTAAAGATGTTCTCGCAAGAGCCAAAAATGGAACTGGCAAAACTGGCGCTTATTGTATTCCAGTTCTAGAACAGGTAGGCATATACATTTTAACCTTTCTACCATCTGGTAACATGGTTTATTTATACTTATTTCTCAAGCAATCTTTGATTATTTCTATGATGAATTGTTTGGATTCCCCTTCACTTTCTATAAGTGATAAATCCGTTTTCTGAGGTATTGAAAATCAACATATTATTTTGTATGTTCTTAATGCACAATTTGGTGCCTAGTTGTTCATAATTCCTAAACTTTTCAGGTTGACCCGAAAAAAGATTGTATTCAAGCTTTAGTTGTGGTACCGACTAGGGAGCTGGCACTCCAAACATCACAAATTTGCATAGAGCTGGCAAAACATACAGATATTCGTGTAATGGTAACTACGGGAGGTACCAATTTACGAGATGACATTATGCGTATCTACCAGAATGGTAAATTGAGTACCTTACTTATTTCAAATCATACATAGCAGATATTTCTTTTATTGATTGTATTTAGGTTAACTATTAATGTGTTTAACTTGTTTTTAGTTCAAGTAATAATCGCGACGCCAGGACGTATGATTGATCTCATGGATAAGCAAGTGGCCAAAATGGAACATTGCAGAATGCTGGTCCTTGATGAGGCTGACAAACTCCTCTCACAGGACTTCAAGGGCTTGTTGGACATGGTCATTTCACGGTATGTTATAGTATTTTATAAAATAAAGGTTTCAAATAGCATTTAATGATGATTTTTTGGATTCCCCTTCACTTTATACATTATAAGTGATAAATCCACTAACTGAGCATAATTTAAAACAAGATGAAAATAAAATGTGTTTTCTGTAGTCTAACAAGAATTTGTTTACAGGTTACCCAAAGAACGTCAGATCTTGCTGTTCTCAGCTACTTTCCCACTCAGTGTGAAGCAGTTCATGGAAAAGCACTTGAGAGAACCCTATGAAATTAATCTCATGGAAGAGCTCACACTGAAGGGAGTCACACAATACTACGCTTTTGTTCAAGAGAGACAGAAAGTGCATTGCCTAAATACATTATTCTCGAAGGTGCTTATCTTCCCATATCTAGTCAACATTAAATAAACTAACATAGGTAAATACACAATATCATACAAAAATACTTATTTTCTTGTTCACAGTTGCAAATAAATCAGTCTATTATTTTCTGCAATTCAACTCAGCGAGTGGAGCTTCTGGCAAAGAAGATAACGGAGTTGGGATACTGCTGCTACTACATCCACGCGCGCATGGCGCAAGCACACCGCAACCGCGTGTTCCACGACTTCCGCGCCGGCCTCTGCCGCAACTTGGTGTGCTCTGACTTATTTACGCGCGGTATCGACGTGCAGGCCGTCAACGTGGTCATCAACTTCGACTTCCCGCGCATGGCGGAGACTTACTTGCACCGCATCGGGCGCTCTGGTCGGTTCGGACATCTCGGTATCGCGATCAACCTGATCACGTACGAAGACCGCTTCGCCCTGCACCGCATTGAACAGGAGCTTGGCACCGAGATCAAGCCCATCCCCAAGGTGATAGACCCGGCGCTGTATGTGTCGCGCCCCGATGACGGCGACGACTCGGCCGACAAGTAACGCCGCGCCGCTGCCGCCGCTCGCCTCGCGCTCGACGCCGCCGCCGCCGCGTCGCCCCGAGCGCACTCTTTACTTTATGGACTCGCTGACTGAATGAATGAATAGTTAAAACAAAAACAAAAAACTTATTTGTAAAAAGTGTAATGAATTTATTGTAACAAAATGTGCGTGTAAATAGTTATATCGTGAAATAAGACTTTAACCTTGGATGGGTTACTTTTTTAAAAGTGTACATAAAACGAACATCAGGACTTGTGCAAGGTAACTCGTCTGCTTTGTCCATATTGGATACTGTAGACGAATTCCTATATTGTTGAAACATTAAATATTTATCTGAGTAAAAAAATTTGGGGAGTCTACCTAGATTTGTCCAAGATCTTACATAAATTGTGGTAGACTTACTGAATATACATATTGTGAATACCTACCCATAAAATGAAAGAAGTTCGAGCTAGCACTGGTTTGCTTTCTCTTTTCAAAATAATAATTCCAATACTGTGTTATGGGTGGGTATAAAGTCTAGCTCGAACAACATTTTTGGATTGTAATGTCAAAATCTGCATCAAGAGACATTGTTTCTGGCCGCTTGAAACTCTTGTCTAGTTACTATAAGCCTAACCTAAAGCTATGGTGATAATGATGGAAGTTCACTCTAACTAAAATAAATAAGTAAATCACAAGTTTAAAATAAAATTCGACAATTAGTTGGGGTTGTATAATGTGAAATTTAGTTATAGCTATAAATAAGGTGGTTCCAGTTGGAGTGAACTGTTGTCATTGAAGCTTTCAGTATTTAATTGCTAATAATATTTTGAACTTTATTTCAAAACTAAGCGGCGTCTGTCACAGAGATAATGTAACTGCAGCTAGATTTAGGGCATGAGGGTAGCTCTAAAGAAAAATAATTATATTTTATAGTTACATTTTTTCTCATTTCCAAAGAGAACCAACATCATTGCTTTCCCTCATTGCTCTAAGTGGAAAAGTTAGTAATTTTATTGAAATCAATGTAAGGATTAACTGTGACAAAACGAGGCAGGAGAATGTTGCATTCTTTTTAGGCTTAAAGATATGACACATTGTTCTGTCTGCTGGGGTTTTTATTTTAGAGAGCTCTTTTTTTCAGTTAGGTGACAATCATTTTGCTCTCTGGGGAAAATTAATTTTGGGACATCAAGTGAAGAGTTAACATTTTTGGTCATTATGTTCATCTGCCAAGGTTGACATGTTTATTTTCTTCTATTTTTTATACACACCATTGTGTATGTCCTCTGCTTTTCAAAGCACTGCCTTAATTTTTTTTACTCATATTCACTACAACTTATGTGATTGTGTTGAATAGAGTACGATTTATCTAGACATTCTAGGAAACACGAATTGTTCATCATATCTGTGATATAAACCAAGATAGCTTCTTGTTAGTTTTAGAAAGATATGCCTCTTAGTACTATAAACTGTCTTCCGGAAAGTTGTTTCACTGAGGCACACTCATGTCTTCATTTTGTAAGGTGAGAAGGTTGACCTCCCATTGGTAGGTAAATTATAATTTTCCCAAATTAAAAACAATGGTATTAAAATACTACAAAAGGTAGTCCTTGGTTGCTAGTTATGTTAGCGAATGTACTGATTTTATTATAACATAAAGCATATCATTGGTGAATTATGTAAATTTCCTTGCCATTATTGTTTAACTTACAAAAGATACTACCTATGAGAAAAGATATTTTTATTGACTGTGATCAATTATTTTCAAAAAAATTATAACAAAGACCAAAATAAACTCTTCACAACAATTTATTTCTTTTAATTTTTAACAGACTTCAAAATAGGAGGAGGTTCTCAATTCGGTTGTCATCCGCGTACTTCTACATTGCGTATTTTTTCAAATCTGTTTTTCCACTTTTATAAACTTATAATAAATTATGGTATCAGGAGATTACCGTCTATTAAAACAACGCTCCGTGGTACCAACAAAATGACATCAATTTTGTCTCAGCGACTAGTTCATGAAAACTAGAAAAGGACCCTACATCTTGTTTATTTTTTTTCTGCGATGTCGGAATGGAACCAACTGGATAGAGGCCATTGATTAGGAGAAGAAGAAGAATACCTATCGTAAACTGATATATCGTCTCATTCATAAGCTGAAAATCGCGCAGCGGTTATGTAGAGCTATAATAATGCTAGCTATAAAGTTCACCTATATGACAATCAGGAAACCAGTTGAGCAGCAGGCCATAGGTTACAAAATTGACAACAGGAGGGATCTTGGATAGCGAGCACGAACCGGAAGGCAAAGCGCAGGACGTAGGATGGACCGACGACATTATTAGAATTGCAAGGTGATTGATGGATGGAATATTTTTTCTGGAAATCTAAGAGCCTTGTTACTTTGTAGGTACACGTAAAGACAAACAGTTTTATAATAGTTTAATTTAATGAAATCAGTCAATAATTTTAATTAAGTACAATTATAGGTATACAATGATAGGTATATAGATATTCAGCACACTTATGTTAGAAGAATAAGTTAAATAAAAAAATACTTACATGTCTAAAGCGCAATATAAATGTGATACAAAAATGACCTCACGCTATTGGAAATAATATATTATAGCTGCCTAGCGATTCTATGGTTCTATTATAATTTTGTAACATTCCAATGAACACAAACTTCGTTTTGTGTTCTTGTGAATATGCTTTACTCATCTAACCAATGAACTTTTAAATAATATATGATTACACCAAACAAAACAAAAAAGCTTGTCGTCAGAGTCAAACTGCTTATTTCGGCTGTTCTACAGTCGACACTCAATTTGACAGTGTATAAAACGATTACCGGCGGGCGCCTTGCCTTGATCACGAATAAATGTGACAAACGCAAACGTATCGTAACGCTAGCGCATCCGAGATACACTGCGCGGTGACACTACAACGGTTGGCATTGACGCGCAATATAACTCGAATACGCTAACGCAGCGACTGATAAATTTGTTCGTACGTGATAGCGGTAGATTACCAAAACGATGCATCTTTCAGAAGTCACAGTTAGTTGGGGTATTGGCAGTGGAATTACTTAGATTGCATTTCAGGTACCTAAGATAATGACGAACAAAATAATAAAATTATCAGTACAAAATTAAAAACAAAGTAAACATTATAAAAATAAGATGAAGTAAATAACCACCTTGTTTCCTATCCTATCTAAGTACTTTACCTAAAACAGCAGTAAAGTTAATCATCCATAACATATAATACATTACGTCACTTAAAGTAATGTCTAAGTAAAAAAACCTGACTCAAACAAATTAAACATAGAGGCGGCTGTAAAATGGCTAGAAATACGATTTCTCTTGAGTTTAATTTTAGAATTTGATCTAAATCTTTGTGGCCAATTTTGTAGGTCATACAATAAATTATTATACGAATACCTAATTATAAACTCACACGTTTTCGAATTAGAAGGTTTAGTGTTTCATCGATACCTACTACACACATGTTACAAGATATTAGATGTTATTGTCGACAGTAGATTTTCGTTTCTGCATTTCAGCCACTGTAAGTACATTATTATGAGCAGCATTTATATTTTACTGAGAGTCGGACGGACTGATATGCTAATTTATCGTATATTTCCGAACTGTGCTACTGTAGGTACAGTTATTGTACAGTCAGTAACATAAGTTGATTAACAATTTAAGGCGTCCAACTATGTTTGAGAGGATTTTATAACTTTTGCAAGAGATTAAGTAGATCTTTATATCTGTATACCAATTCCAATGACAGACCGAATGGATGTACTTGAACTTATAATATTTTGCGACCGCGTATACTTACTAAAAACACAATTTGTTAATCTACGTATGCTGCTGACTGTACGGACACTGGTTTTCTTAAATTTATATTGTAATTACTCTTAGTGATAAGGTCGATCGACAGTTACGAATACCTAACTACTTAAGTTACGTTTTACGGACATAGTTACATTGTACTAAGCTACTAATTTAAGTATGACATGTACTCAAGGCGGAATAAAAGCGAGCTAGTAAAGAAAAGTAAAGAAGGGTCCATAAGAATCGTCATAAAATAAAACTTTATAGCGAAATTACAGTACCTATCTAACGTTATGTTGATCATCATCGGAATGAGGAGTCAAATGGAGTGACTTATTTCATTTATGCCCATTCGAGCGGGACGTTACCCCGCGCTAGTCTGAATTTGTGAATGCTTGCTATTTTGTGTTCAGAGACAATGCAACAAGGCTTATATTTAATTGTACGCCTGTTAATAGAGTGTGTTCTGGTTCATTCTATGGCTAGCTGCGATAGGAGTAGTTCTGGCGGCGGCTGTAAGCCTGGTTGTAACGTAATGGCGACGCCTCTGTTCAGTGACACAGCAGGGTAGAATGCACCGCGAAGGCCCGTGAACGCAATATCACCCTGTAAAAATATCGAGTTTTTATCATAACTTTAGTTTACATTACTTAATTCCTACGATTGTGTCCTCCATAGATGCGATTAAGTCTGCGTGGACACGTCGAGCTATATCAAGAATGATTCAGTAAGCAAGAAAGCTCGTGGGAGTTAGTGGCGAACTTTAGGGCTTCCGTCATGGCTTAACGACTGTTAGAACCGGGACCGACAGTTTAAAGTGCCCTCTAAGCACGGAAGCCTTCAGATCTTAATGCCACTAGCGGTCACCCATCCAAATAGTGACCGCGCAGAACTTCTCTTAATTTAGATAATCGGTGAAGATTGACTAAGCAAGCTACGCCACGAGCGCTTCAGTATTTATTGATCCAGTGATTAAAATAGACGCTGAAATCGCACGCACCGCGTCGTGCTGTTACATTAAGGTACCTGCGGCACGTCATCGACGGTGAATCGCAGCGTGCCACGCGGCAGGTCGAGCAGCACGCCGACATGCGCGCCGGCGCACACGCCGCCCGCCGCGCGCCCGCCGTGCGCGCCGCCGTGCACGAACCACGACCGCGCCCCGTCGATATACATCGCCCAGCCGAGCGCGTCGCTACCTGCAACAATATCAACATTAAGGCGTGTATGGAGATCGCGCTACAAAACCATACAAATTCGTGTGCATGCCAACAAAATGGATAGAGTGTTGATGTACGCCAATGTCAACGTTTGGGACGTCGGAGTGAGTTCATGTGTTCGTTGTATGGATGGGTCCATGGACAAATAAATATGTTGGGCATTGATATGATCAATATATATATAACACTCTTTTGAAGCTGACTTAGAATCAACGCACAGTCTAAACTATAAGTCCTAGAGGTATGAAATTTGGAGGGTAGTATCCTTATATTGTGTAATGTGTAGGGGTGCACTAAGAAAGGAATTTTGAAACGTCACACTCTAAAGGGTAGAACGCGAGCAACGCCGCGGGCGACGGCTAGTTGTATTATATGGCTCATCAAAATTGTTGTGTAATAGCAAATGTAAATTAAAACAATCACAAAAGATGCGTGCAGTCGGTTCAGCACAGGCCACGCGTAGCTGCAGTGCACGTACCTAGCATCTTGTCCTGTGCCACGCCGGCGCGCGCCACGCCGAAGGCCGGGTCAGCGTCGGCGTCGTACCGGTCGATGCGTAGCCGCCAGTAATGCACGCCGCGCGCTAGGGGCGTGTCCGCGACGGCCACGCGTGGCTGCCAGCCCGCCGCCGCCGCGCCCAGTCCGTCCGCTGTTAGAGACACGCCGTCACCGCCGGAGCAGCGCACGTCCCATGTGAACCACGCCACTGAAATAGAAACGAACAAATCACGACTGTGATTTTTAGGCTCGTTAGACGTATACGATAAACGACATAATTATTCTCAAATTCTTCCGCGTGTTTGTTTTTTATGCCTTTTAGATCTCGTCAGTTCTTCAAGATAAATAAACATAGACATACCAGGCGATGTCTGCAAGCCAATGACTTCACTGTAAGGTCCCTCGCCGGCGCCGTTGAATGCCTTCACTCGCGCGCTGTACAGAGACGAGTAATGCAACCCATCCACTGTGCAAACCGTCTCACGGCCGCAGTATACTTCCTAAAATTACATAAGTACATTAAGTACTACAACAGTACAAAAATAACTTCTATTGATGTTATTAATAGTGTATTTTATTTATTTATGTAACGCGGGCTTAATATTATAGGGTTGTGCTCGGAACGCGACCTTTACGCGCGCGCATGCGCGCGACATCTATGCCCTCCGCCGGGGAACTTTTCGGTTATGTCAGTCATGTTCTGTCAGGAATGGAGTTGAAGGTTAATTTTAGAATGACTAGAAGATTATTGTTTCCCTAGTTGTTAAATGATTGAATAAATGATGTAACAAGCATTACATTTATTTATTAGTTTATAGACGAGCAGCTTTCGCTGTTATGTCTAACGTCACAGTGTTGAAATGTCTCTTATTTTTAGTCACTTTTTTTTAGCACTGTTTTATTTATTCGTAGCCAGTTGTCGAGTTTATTTTTGAAGGCATATTACTATTATTATTATTTTAATATGCTAATACCACATGAAGGACGCAAGCGCTTCAAATATTGAAGTCGATTTGAGACTCAAACGCTTTACTCTCGGCGGCTCATAAATGAAGGCAACTATGAGCCACCGAGTATTTTTTCATATTTTTCATGCCCACATGGGGGGCTAACACACGAAACGGTTTGCTCAGTTCGTCATTTTACTTCCATCTCTGGAGCGAGGCTAGATGGAAGCATTTATCTATAGACTTGAATGCGTACACAGAAGGATCCAACAAGTACAGCTTACATAGCCTAGTACGCTTCTACCGCCATTTTACGGATCACCCGGGGCTTGATGGAAACGATGGAAACAATATTAGCAACCCTTACCGCAAAGCGGAATGGTAATGGAAATCAAAAATTTTGGATGCCATTTTTACAATACTAGTGAAATCTGATAGATTTTTAACTTGATAAGATAAAAATCAAATGCTAGAAACTGTCCCTTTAGTTTGGTAATACAAATGTAATAATTTCTTAAGAAAAATAAATCCTTCTCTGTTGTTAAAATGATGTCCAAAGTTTTGAGCGCCATTAGCATTTCACTTCGCAGTGTGGGGGCAAGTTTAATATGAGCACTCACACGGAAGGGTCCACTCAATCCATCATCTAGCTCCAGTACATAGCCGCGCACGGAGCTGGGTGCTGGCGGCGCGCGCCACGCTAATGTACACGAGCAGCCTCGCGCCACGCACGCTTCTACTGCCATCTCTGGAGCCCCCGGGGCTAGGAAACGATGTTATATCTTTATTTATTTTGACACACTATGAACGTACAGAAGTTATTATGTACCTACACAAATTAAGGCCCAAAGTTTTTTAAGAAATTCTCAGTTTTTTGCCAATGTCTCATAATGGTTGTGAACCACATTTTACTTCAAAACAATATGTAGCCACTTTTAGTACAATTTATGCTAAATCAATTTGTTCTGCTAGCTAACCACAAAATACATTCAAATTACCTTCCGTTTTCATCGCATCCTCTAATGCTGCATTCCAGTAAGTAGGTACAGGAAAAAGAGGTAAATTTGTTATAAACAAGTTATGTTTTGGTGTATGTGTGTTGTGTCTTAGACATATAATCAGTTATATAGGATGGATTGTGTCCAAGACACAACACACATACACCAAAACATAACTTCGTAGCGTACTTAGTTCTTGATACTCGTGCTATTATTATTTCCTGTGTTATATTTATGATATACTTACGTATGCATTCAACGAAATTCATAGTCCTAACAGTACGCAACACTGGTTCAATGTCTAAGGTAAGCGCAGGCGCATTGGGCGGTGTCTCGAGAGATGAACACAGTCCCGCGGCAGTTTCTTGCGCGCGAACTGTCAGTATACTCCCCACCTGGAATAATCACATCAGAGGATAGTAAAAGATCATCACGTGGACGATCCCATTGTTCTATTACTTATTCTTCCTAAAAAAATCTTAAACAACTTTTATTACATTGACTGTTAGGTCGTTTGACCACCGGCAGTGGTGTGGAGGTGTTTTATATTGCCCTGGTAGTGCATTACCTGGTTGTTGGACAAATGGCCTTAGCCCCTAAGAACTTACAGGCTTACGCTAGGTAGATATTTTTAGGTGCTTGAATACACATTAATTTAAAAAAAACTCAATATGACACAAGATCTTTTTGGGTACTTTGGCATGACACTACTTATTGAGACATATTGTATTAGTTTGATTTGATTTTGTTTTGAAAGATAAAAATAAATTTCACTATAAATGGTTTACATTTAGTAAAGAGTGATTGTGTGCCACATGAGATAAGGATAATGATAAGCTATCATATAAATACATGCTCTTACGCATAATGCAATCAATACTATCAAAAATAGGTCAATTTGATCCACTGCTATTTATTGGGTGTGGCATCAGAAACAGAGCTTCTTTCTTGTGCACAGTAAAAGAGATTGGTTGTTTGAAAATAAGTTTCTAACTGATGTTCAAACATACAATCAGTTAGAAACTGATGTTCAGAGGCCATGAACAGTTTTAGCTCGGTGTAGTTGGATTTTTAAAGCTCTCTGTCATGTTATGAAAAAATTAATTTCATAGATTTATTGACTTGAATATAAAAGCAAATTTTCCCTATTAGTTTTCTCAGTGTTTTTCTTCACTGCTTGAGAGGCTTAGGTTTAGATTGATAAGTAAAACTACATTTTATAACGCTAATGCACCTGTAGAAATGCAGCATGATCAGACTCTTTCAAAGCTTCTATAGAAAAGTGCAGCAAAGCAGTTGCTTCTCGTAACTTTTGTGCTGCAATTGACTTAAGCGATCGCATGTTGGTGACAGCTTGTGCCCTTGTGTGTCTAGCAGCTCTAACTAACTCATCTCTTCTCCGCTCCACTGCTCGACTCACTTCCGCACATGCTTGGTCGATCTGTCTCTCTAATTCTTCACATGAATCCTGTAAATCATAAGAAAAGCAACATAAAAACAGTAATGATCTAAAATACTATGAACTGATGGAATGTTTAACTTACATTAATATTATCTCCTGATCCTTTGACTAGTTGAATATATTCAGTCATGGCTTTTGCTTGTTCTGATAATTTTTGTAGTGATTGTGATAGTTCAGTCTGAAACAAGTTTAGTTATTATATTCAATCAATACTGTTTGTGTGTATGCAGTTATCTTAAAATAAGGAAACTTCATTCATACCTTATGAGATCTAGCTGCATTAGATAATGCCTGGGTTTCATGGGAGGAGTGTCTTTCTGCGAGGCATCGTTGGCAGATGGGGACTTGGCAAGCATTGCAGTACAGTGTGGGTGGTGAGCCGTGGTCTCCACAAGTGGTGCCGAGCGCTCGGAGCTCATGCTGAGCTAGTGGCCCTCGGATGGGATGCCATGCATCTCTGCACCCCGCACAGTACCGGACGGAGCACTGCTCGCAGCGGACCACAGCCGCCCGCCTCTCTCCTTCGCACATTTGACAAGCCTCTTCAGCCGGCGGCGCCCCCTTCACGCCTCCAAACCGCTCCACGATTGTTCGCATGACGCGAAACGGCGGAAGCCCCTCAGCACCACTGTCGTCTAATAAAACTACTTTGCTACATAGCGGACATGTGATGCTGAATGCTACTGTAGAATAAGCGGGCGCGGCCGGGGTCCCCGCGTAACTGTTAGGCCTTGATCCACATACCACACCGCTGTCGGTTTCACTCGACACGGAGGCTTTGTCCGCTTCATGGTAATCGTTTGCTACTGCCGAATTTTCAGCTTCGTGTACGTGGGCCTGTAGGCTGATGGCGCAGGCTCTACAAAGGGCATGTCCACAAGGTAATAGGACAGGTTCTCTGTAGAATTCTTTACAAACAAAACATCGGATTTCTTCTTCCATTTTGTAGCGTTTGTAGCACGTGTCTCAGGGTATATGACTTAAATTAATTTGAAAAATATGGGATTGTTTCAGAAATTACATGTTTCATACAAAAACTTGAATTTGTTTAGAAAAGAAAAACCAAAATCTACACCAACACCGAGTAAAGTAAAGCAATTACGATGAATGAACTGCGACGAACGGAACGAATCGGATAGAACGAACAAAAAATAATTGAGCGACTGATAATTTGAAAATGACATATTTTTGATTAGACAGAACTAGCATGAACTTTTTGCATTGAGTTCAAAACAAATGGAGCGGTGCATAGTAGGTAAGTACAGGTAAGTAGGTATGAATTATCGGATCGATGGAATGTGATGTGACATGTTTATCTCGAAACCAACGCCGCTAGTCTCTACCATTTTGGTCTCTACCAGTCTCATCTAAATAGATGGAAATTATATTATTTTTAATAAATATCAATCAGCCCTTGGTAGTCAAAAATCGACCACCGGCAGCCTTGTTTGGATAAACGTGCGGCAGCACACTGCCTCCGCTAGGATATTAGGTGTTCAGTGACACTGCCGCCACATTACGCTTTTTCTGTTGTTGTTTTTTGGGTTTTCTAATGGTAGGTACTGGTACCCCTACCTCTACCCTATAAAATAAATGCTAGGTACATAATAGAAGGTTCAAAATTAGCTGAGTAGGTAAGTACCTAGATTACAAAAAGCCGCATGATTCAAGCTATTTTAAAACGTACCCAACAGGTAAGTTTGCACACCTACATCAAAAGTATTAGGTAGGTACCTAGCAATTTTTTTTCGATTTTCTATATCTTTGACTCGCTAGCAACTCGCTAGGCACTTACCTTACCTACTGTAGGTAATCGATTAATGTATGATAATTTTCACTAAAATAAATTCTCAGCAAAGTGTTCCAAAAGCCTTATCTATTTATCTACATGTTTTACATAAATGTAGGTACCTGCTTAGGTTGGTACCCTCATTCTGGATTCAGGATTCAGGAAAAGCCTACTTATGTAACGACTCACTTCTCTAGACTCGACTTTCTGTAATTAGTCTCACTTCACCAACAACGATGTTACGTCCGACTACTTACCGACATGTTACATGGACGTTTCTAACTTGCCTATTATAGGTATATCTACCTACCTACCTAGGCATTAACGCAACGTCTTGTTGGGTATTTATTTATAGAGCGAATGCGATGCTATAAGAGTGTGTAAAAATGAATAGAAGTAATAGGTTCGCATGGTGATTTACTGCTCTAGTGCTTGAGCTTTCTTGAGTTTTGATAAAAAAACATCACAAAGCACGAAAAAAATCCAAAAAAATGCAACTTCTAGACATAGTTACCGATCTTTATTGAAATTCGTAGCTAGACTCGTAGCCCCGTAGCATATCGTAGCACTCGTAGCTCTTACGTAGCACATCTCATAGAGTATCAATCAATCTATTTTCGCGATTGGGTTTTGTGTGTTTTCATTTCATCACATAACTCAAAATTGCACTAAAATTGTATCGATCACCCATCTAAAGTGGGACTCGTGCATAGCGGAACTAACCCATCTATTTGATGAGCGCGCTGAACGTTGCCAGCATCATCTCGGGTATCGATTGCGTCTACATCAACGATGAAAGTAAAAGTAACAGTTTAGAACTCTAAATCAAGCAAGGTTGTCCACAGTGTCCACTCCTAAACTCATAAAAGAACAATCAGCTGATGAACCCGTACGGATAACAATGCAATGATGCCTTGCTCGTTTGTTGGTGTCTATGCTGTGAAATTGTATGGTTATTTGCGCTTGTGAAATTAGCATCAAAGTTGGTCAAGGCCTGCACCACAGAGGAGTACTATCTATTATCAATGCGCACAATAATTACGCAGATAAACCTATACCGTCTAATAAAAATACCTTACCAATATAGGCTAAACACTATCAGGGCTATTCATAAACTCGGATGTAAGCTTAGAACCGTTACACTGAAATTTTCGGCTCATTCCAGTTTTCCCCTGAGTCAGTCCCCTGCATCATTCACGGTCAGGGGTTTTAATATTTTTGTAAAATTAACTTGTTAACTAATTAGGAACCTAAGAATTTATAACAAATATTTGTCATAGAAAAAGAAGGCAGGTAAGTAGGTACATAAAATAACAACGCAGCAGCCTACTATTAGGTACTCATTAGATAAACTGTTACTATCTTAGATTGTGATCATATAAAAATAAACCATTTGTTTGATTAATTACTTTGTTTTGGATGTAAAACTGTCACAGTGCCTGATTAGTAATGAGTGATGACACTGGTTAGTGGTTACAAAGTAAGGTACCTACCTATGTATTGGTAGGTAGCAAATATATACCAAAAAAAGTCGATATTCTAGCATTAATATTTACCTTTCCAAAATGTTTACGTTAGATATCAGTGATTGATGAGCAAACAAAACAACATAACATTTTTACACACGATTGGAACCATTTTCAGTTTTCTCTTCAGAAATGTTGGTCGTACATTTGGTTTTACTGTCCTTACTTTGTAGCAGTGGAAATTGTAACGGAATCTCGCTTATTAAATATGCAAACCGTATTAAAACTCGGCCATCTGAGTTAAAAACATGTGTTGGAAATATTTTGAGAA